>BTSY01000002.1:2967167-5761043 GCA_036245785.1 Pristionchus fissidentatus | reverse complement strand
AAACGTTGAGAAATTTCGGAGTGAAACTACCTGAACCACTCAAACTTTATTTATACAGTATATTTAGCAACGAGAAGACAAAACTACGAAAAAATATTAAAATGTTACATCCAAAATACGAAAAAAAAATTAAAAATTTATATAATCAATTTTTTTTAATTTTATAAGCAAAAAATATAAGTTACAACTCATGATACCCACGTATTTCCTCGTTTTGAATAGTTTTCATGCTGTTCAAGCAAAATTGACAGTAGTTCTGTTGCATTTTTACTTGACGGACTTCGAAAATTTTTACGTCACCTGCGCCCACTTTAAAAAGCATGGCCCTTTTTGGCTCAGTTTTTGGTTACAATTAGTGCCCCCAACCACCACCAGAACGCACGCGGTGGGAGCCAGTATTTTTTACTTTTATGATAGTAATAATATATTTTGTAAAAGCGACCGCCCTTCATCGGCTCAAAAACCAGGAATGAGTTTTACATTTTCACCTTGTAGTCAAGGAGTTTCTCTATCCAAATATCCAAACCGGAAATCTCTATCATCATTTTGAAGAGAGTTATGAATTTTCAAACTTTGTCATTTTAAGAAAAAAATCCGAAGTCTCCAGGTTGTTTTGTGTTTCACGCGGTTGCGAAATTTTTTATCGAAATTCTGTCAACGCCATTCGATAGAGGGGGGTTTGTATTTATAAGGCTGTTGCATAAGTCTTTGCCGATTTTGACAACTACGAATTTATGAACGAGTTTGGACTACGCGCATTCTTTTCAATTATTTCTACTATGTTTATATACAGTAAGTATTCCTCTTTTCATCGCCCACTATTTTGTGGCTAACTGTTCGTATTGGCGAAAGAAGGTTACCATCAAAGTTCACAGGTTCGGGTTCAGGACAACATTTGTTTTGCATTGGTTTTCCATGGCGGAAAAGGTAGGATCAGAAACAAGTGGTTTTCGTGAAGGGTGGTTTATACTGAATGCAGGAATAGTAGTGGGACCTAGCTACTTCATAGGTCCAGATAGATACGATGGCTCGAAAACGTAAGTTCACATCTCACAATTCAAGAAATATTATTATTTAGTACGGCGGAGCAGTATATTAGAATTGGTCTCCCATTCTGTACTGGGTTGGAGTGTCCCCTACCACGGTTGCAACGACAATACTCACATTGGGCCATTTCTGTTCATTGACGATCTGGATCAGTCATCATTGGACACTCGAAATTCGAGATCGAAAATGATACATCAGGACTTGTCACGGATTTTTGGCGTTGCATTTCAATACGAAATTAGTGTCATTTTGTAGAGGATGTCCAGTAGCATAAATTATCAGTCGGGTATTATTTGATTTATCATTAGCTCGATAGGCCAGATCATCAATGAAGATGCCTAATGTTGCTTCGCCAACGAAAATTTGTGCAATTTTAAATTTTAAATTCTCTCATTTTGAAATACGATGAAAAGGTGATAACTCGAAAGCACTTTCGTGGTAGGAAGTTGAAGTGCCAATGAGATAAATGCGCATTACTAGATCCCAGCAACATAACTGTAGAAAAAATCATTTGAGATCATTCAAGCCTGATTCTTTTCTCGATGTTCTACTTTGAAGAACTGTAACTCCGAAACTAAGAATCTTATCACTCTGTTGTCAAAAGAGGGTGATAGTGCACTTCATATAGTGCCACACGTTTTTTGTAGAGGTTCCAAAGTAATGTTCTAGATGACACCAGTGGTCAAAGAACTTTGTGTCTTGTTTTTGTTCAATCTGATAAAATTTATATTTTTGATTTTTCGTGTGACGTCAAGGCAGAGCCAAGTGAAACAAATATTGGATTTTGTAATTCAACAGTCCTACTACCATCTGCTATGGGCGCAATGCGTAGTTATTTGAAGGAAGCAAAATGGGAATGTTCAAAGTTCACTTCCAAAATCGGTAAAGACTTATGCAACAGCCTTATAGTACCTTGTGTTATGGTGGTTTCAGCCAAATCAAAAATCATAAATTTCTACGTCCCTGCAGCCCGCGAAATGCTCGAGTCTCTCGCGATTCCTCTCTTATAAATGTATTAGAATGGGTTTACCTGTCATTGCTATTCATCTTTTCCTCGTTGCGATATGGAGATCATTTTCAATAGCAACCAATAATGCAGTCTGTAATACATGACCTCTAATATATTTATTTGTATTTACCTGAATACATTCTCGAGAAAACACCGTACGATTGATTGCGCTCAACATGATGAAGGGAGTGTGAAACATATCCCCAACATACGGGAGATTGGGAAATCTATTGTTAATACGGCTGATAAGAATCTGAGTGAAAGAAAGGGCTAGAGAGAAAGGGCTAGGGGATTCGACCATGTCGACGGACATCCGTCGCTTGCCCCGCAACAACCCAAATCATGCCAATCCTCGCTGACGGAATAAAGAAAGAAAGAAAGAAAGAAAGAAAGAAAGAAAGAAAGAAAGAAAGAAAGAAAGAAAGAGTGTGCATTCAACACAAACCCGGGGATTTCGACTCTACATTCCGATCTCTTAATCATTTCTTATTCTGTGAAATCTACAGGTCACGACACCACTTCCTCTTCCATGGGATTCGTCATCTGGATGCTCGGTCAGTACCCGGATGAACAGGTGTTTATAAATATTGGGTACTACTGCTGAATGCCGGAACAGGCCAATAATGAGGCATGAGGCAACTTAAATATCCAGCACAGATTTGTACGAACTCTAGAACGGCAAGATCATAGATCAAAGATCAATTTCGCCAAAGCTCGTATTTACGCGTATGTCATAAAACCACGTGTTACTCCTTTCTCAAGCATTCAGAAGGCGAAGTGGAAGTATCTCCTTGAAATTGAGGATCTATTGAATGACCAATCCAAAGATCAAATATCAATTTCTCCCAGGCTCGTCTGCACGCAGAGCAAGACGCCATCTTCGAGGGGTCGGATCGGGCACCGGAAGAGGCCGATGTGAAGAGGATGGTGCATTTGGAGAGGTGCATCAAGGAGACGCTGAGGTGAGGATGTAGGATGTAAGTCGAAACATTTTTAAGAGATCAATGAGTTTTTTTCGATGTTGGATATTATTGGTGGAATGGAGTTTCACCTTTTCACTGGGCGTCGTTGATTTCATGTAATTGATGGGCTTTCTAGAAATATCAACGTCTGCATGAGCGACTCATTGGCTTCGTACAGCGTATTAGTAAGACTATGAAACATACCCAAATCGTTCACGTGGCAAAGAAGAGTGATGATGTATAATATTTTGAAAATTTTTTAAATGTGTGTTAATACAGACTGGCGCCGTCCGTTCCATTCGTCGGCCGCGAACTGCAGCACGACGTTGAGCTTGGTGAGCGATGACGTCATAGTTCCAACCATGTTATCCCAATACGGGTATACTTGAAGAATCTGGCACTGGGTAAAGATGATATACAAGTCTTCTACAACCGCAATGCCTGAAAATGTATCGGCAAGGCGTCTGATTATTCACCTCGTTGCAGCGGGTGTCAACCTGCCCAAGCATCTTACAGTAGTCATGTCGCCGTTTGGCCCACATCATTCACCTGAGGTTCGGTTATCTTCTATTTTCTATTACATTTAATAATATAACTTCCTTTCAGCAATAATTAATCAAATACAGTCAACTAACTATAATCACAGTACATAACTAGGCACCACATAGCGTTGTACCGTATCTGGTAGATTAAAATGTTCAAAAATCAATAATATCTAACATTATCATCAGCACTGGGAGCGTCCCCGTGAATTCTACCCCGATCACTTCCTTCCCGAGGCCTGCGCCACTCGACATCCATACGCATACTTTCCCTTCTCTGCTGGACCGAGAAACTGTATCGGTATGATGCTTTCGTCATTTTAAGCATTACTGTACTAATTATTGGAATTCGATTGTACGAATAGAAAGCTTTGAACAAATGTCTGGAGCAATGAAAACGAAATTGTTGCACAAAAAAAAGTTGTCTCTGAGGGAGCAGCCATGATATAGGAAAAATGGACTCGAATTTCAATGGTCTCTTGATCAAATTGTTTTTGTAACTATCAACAAACACCACGTCAAAACTACAGCCAACAAATCTTTCCGCCTTTCACTAAACAGTGCAACACAAATACACGCGGTTGCTTCAGGCCAAAAATTCGCACTTGCCGAGGAGAAATACGTTCTCTCATGCGTCTTCCGCAAGTTCCGAGTGGAATCAGTGGAACCGTACCCCGGCAACGACTGCGTCCCCGAGATAAGCTAACCTACAGTATCCGGCATTGCGAAATTGAAGCACCGTAACCGTTAATCTGATAGTTTATGCAGTTTGAATACCGTAACTCACTCGGGAACTGTTTTATCGAATAGTTTGTGCGTTTTGACTACGTTAGCCTAGTCGGAAACTTTGTGTGCCTGATGATGTGTCTGTTGTGTCCAGCACAGAGAAAAATGTCTGTTATAGGTATATGTCTCCTGAACTGCGTTTGTATGTCATATATAACATACTGTATGTTATATATGACATACAAAAACAGTTCAGGAGCCATATATGACAGACATTTCTCTGAGTGAGGCACAAAAGGTACAATCGACACAAAGCATTTAGAGTCGCATGAAAGCTCTTTTTATTGAATTTGGTGAAACAAAAAATCTAATACTGGAAGTTCCCATTTTAGATCGTGCTCAAACCAGTCAACGGATTCAAGGTGCGTCTCTTTAGAAGACACCACTAATAATGGACAAACATTATCGATTAATATGTATCAATTGTACAGTATCAATTGTACCTTTGTACAAATAAAATAATTTATCTGAGAGTTTACATGTAATACAACCGCTGCCCAAAAGTGACGTATTCAACACCGAATTTTTAGCATAATCGATATTTGGGGGGAGATAAAAGATCAAAGATCACGATTCAATCACTGTATAGCAGAATCATCGTAATCAAAAGACAGGATTCAGATATATAACATACAATTACAAAAGACAACAAGCATATTTCAAGGAACTTTATGGGATACGAGCAAAAAAAAATTCAAAATAATTGAGTGGAGCCTACTGTAACTATTCGAGAATACTCTCTCACCGGATAGAGTGGGCGAGAGAGTGTGGTGAATGGAGAGAGTGCGGACAGTCTCTCTCTACTTTCTCATCTTCTCGTTCTTCTTTGCCTCACGTTGAGCCTCCTCGGCTGCGACCCGAATATAAATAAAATTGTTATGATTGGGAAATGTCCATGTCATCATTGAAATATCACTCGATAGTATCTTGTGCTCAGCTTGAAACACACAACACACACTGCGTCTCCCCGCGGCTGCCTCAAAATAATACAGGACTGAGCAGTCTAATTGGTGTTTGGTTGGCTTAAATATGAATCCTCATTCCCAAATCATTCATTCCCCATTTCAAATCATCGTTATCCACACCCTGCAACCTAAACACACCGCTCCCTCCGAAACCAACATGAAACATCATTTTTCCAACGATCATTTTTAGCCTAAGTACGAGTCTCTAGCATGTCGAGAAGCGAAAATCCATTTTATCGGGCACTCACTTTGAACAATGGTCCTGATCCGGTACCGAACGGTACAATCTGGTATCAATTTTTCTTGAGTGTGCCTCCACTTCTACTTTCACCAAAATAAGCGCGACACCTGAGAAATTTTCCTCCGAGCAAATAATCGCCTCGGAAATAGCATCACAAACTTTCGTCATCACTACGTAATAACTTAAAATCGTTCTAGACTGAAATAATCGAAAACGAGGCCCTAGGCTATGACTTCCTTCCACTCAAAAATTTAGGCCGATTGCTATTCTTGTTCGGAAGTTACACCACTTCGAAGTTTTGGGCGAATACTTTTGATCGATACTGTACTTTCTAACATTACATTGAACGAATCAACCCGATTTTCACCAAACCCTGCAACACAAAACAACCACGGATTTTTACAGACCAAAAAAATTCGTACTTGCCGAGGAGAATTGCGTTATATCATGAGTATTCCGAGTGGAATTATTAAATAAAACTTATAATCTGAAGCTACCAATTCAGATCGTGCTCAAACCGCTTCAAGTTGACACCAATAATACTGTAAACATGATATCGATTAATATGTAATTTTTTATTTACAAATAAAATAATTCATCCGTTTACGTGGTATACAACCGCTGCCTAAAAGAGGCGTACTAAACACCGAATTCTTTGCATAATCGATATTGGGGAAGGAGATAAAAGATCAAAGATTACGATTCAATCACTGTATTGCACAATCATCGCAATCCTGTTGAAGGAAACACACACAGAAAGGGTGAGCACAAACCGAGATAACATGCAATTACTAAAGACAACAATTATATTTCAAGAAATTCTATGGGATACGAGGAAAGAATCAATAATCCTTGAGGATACTACTAACTATTCGATAATACTCTCTCACCGGTTAGAGTGGGCGAGAGAGTGTGGTGAATGGAGAGAGTGCAGACAGTCTCTCTCTACTTTCTCTTTTTTCTCGTTCTTCCTTGTCTCTTTCTTAGCGTCACGCTGAGCCTCCTCGGCTGCGGCCTGAGGAAAATAATATATTATTTAAAATAATATATTATAATATGTTACCGTTATTTTTGAGGAAATTTGCTCGTCATCATTGAAATCATCCGCATTCGTAAGTGATTTGTAAACAGAAGGAAACGCAAAACCACGTTGAGCGTTTTTCTGGAAATAGTCTTGGGATTATTTGTTTTGATATTGCTGGAACTTTTCAAAGCAATGCTTGTCGTCCGTTTCAACGTATTTTTGCTTTACACTGAAACCTAACCGAGCTATTAGAAGGGGACATGAAATTTTAATTTATAGCTAAAAGGGGATTTGATATCTGACAGTATCTGATCAGCACTGTCTCGCACAGGATTACGGTAACCGGAAAAATGCCGCCTATGCCCTACGCAGCTAATCCCTTGTCTAATCACAAATATGACCCACCGAGCAGCATTCTGACTCCGGCTCCCAACCAGTACGTGATAAAGAAGTGCGCGTCGTTGTGGCCTACGATAACATACACACGAATAAACATTTGCGTTATTACAATGATATTTTTTTAGATTTGGAAGTAGAGACACCAGTGTGAAACATGTGATCGCATTCGTAATGACAGGGTAACTCAGAATTGCTATGGTCAGCGAATCACTGTTGCCATGTTTGGTGCAAATGATTCCTACACATCAGAGCTCTCAACTGAACTTCCTTAAATCCTCAATCGAGGATGAAGACCCAATTGAACTCTTGATAAATGTGTTCAAACTGAAACTGATTCCTACGCGGGTAGCTCGAATAATTTACAAAATAAATGTTCGCTTGCAACGTATCTTGATACTACAAACGCACCTCCCTCTATCTGCCTATACGGATGTTGTACCAACAAATCACAAGGATACACAATTTTTAAAAAAAATATTTTAGAACGAATCAGCTAGGGTTTTCGATTAGTTAGTTGCAGCACTCGAAAACGTCCCCTTTTTATAGAGTGATTCATCCTTTTCCGATTAATTTTTGGCTCTATCAGCGATTTGCCAACAACAAGAAAACAATGCCAGGCGTTATCTCCGCCTACAAATTAATTTAGCTCATGAATTAAAATCCGAGGAATAGAGATCAAAGTTCAGAGTACAAAGATCAAAGTCTCGTTCTTACTCGTGGAGAGTCGCGCGTACCGTCATCGGGTTGAGGCCCGTGATGCTAATATATTTGATCGATTATCGATTGATTTCAAGTATCGATTGAATTTAAACTATATATTTATTTATGAATATCATTGAAGTATGTTTTATTTAAACACTGTTACGTATTATAAAAGCGCGGTTGATTGGTTTGAGGGAAGGCAACCCAGACCTGCTAATGATACTAAACAAATTTGCCGCTGCAAATCAAGGCACATCCTCGTTTCGATGACCATATTTCAAATCAGAAAAAAAGAAGCTTCCAATCTTGCCAAGTTGCATTAGGCATGTAAAGAAAGAGAACTATATATAAAGAATTGTTACAAAGAAGATAGTCGTATCTGCCAATCTTGGGGAACCGCAGTTTCGACTCCTCTAGTAGTATCTAATAATGACGCAGCACGTTATTCGTGAAATATCCAAGTTCAAAAGAATATTCAGAAGAAAATTCACTTTGTGTACTGATCTTCGTGATTTTTTTCTGTGTGTAGACCTGCCAATACTACTAAACAAATTTGCCGCTGCAAATCAATAGAGTGCGAAATGTGAGACCACGCTCTCTTCATTTCGCACACTCTATCGTCTATCGACCGGTCTAGAGAGTGTGCGAAATGAAGAGGCCGTGGTCTCACATTGCGCACTCTACAAATCAAGGCGCATCCTCGTTTCGATGACCATACTTCTGATGAGAAGACAGGAGTTACCAATAAATTGCAGTTGTCATATAATACTTAAAAAGAAAGAAAACTATAGATAAAGAATTGCTACGAAGAAGATAGTAGGGATGGCAAAACGGCATTCATGCCGGCAAGGGCGCCATATAAAGTTATGCAAAGATAACCATTTGTTGATGGCATTTATTAGTTTTTTTTTAAATTCATAGAAGTCAAAGCAATCACACGATACGAGAATTGCGCAAGCAAATGGTAGTTAAATAATTATTTTCCGCATTGATGCCGGCATTCCTTTTTCGTTTTTTCATCCCTAGAAGACAGTCGTATCTGCCAATCTAGACGATCGACCGTTTCGACTCCTCAAGTTACAGCAACTAGTTACAGCAACTAGGAGATTCAGACGATTTTTCATAAAACATATATTCTAAAGTTAAAAGATCAAAGATCAACGTCGCCCTACCGGAGGCGAGATGATCGGCGACGAGCACTGGGATGAGGTAGCTTGAAAAGGTATTAATTCATATAAATAATAGGGTAATTAATAAGTATAATTAAGATAATCATTTTTATTATATGATCAATTTATTTCAATAATGGTTGATTATAAGATCTCAAAATCTCTTTCTAATCATCTAATCAAGACCACGCCGTCTATACGCTACTCACGAAACTCTGAATCTACGGGGAAAGAAATTCATGAGTGATATGACGGAATCAGATCAATTTTCCGTTTTAGTGAATGTCGTGCCATCATAATTCTAATTCACCATAATAGTTCACATCGCTCCGTCATTAAAGAAGGAGTGTCAGCTAAACATCCACCACGACTACCCTGCCTGGTGAAGATAGAATACTGTAAGAACAATCGTCTGACGTCTGTGATAGCGCACGCTGCATAGGCAAATGCGCGTATGCAGATGGGCAGAGGTTAGCGAGAGTGCAACTCCTCTCTCCCCTCCCTCTCCCCCCCAGCGGGGAGAAAGCGCACGCAAATTCGACACGAGAGAGAAATTTGACCAATATATTTACCTAATCGCGCACGCCATAACACGCGTGCGCGGCACTTGAACCTGATTTCCCTGAGCCCTGTAGCTTGTTTGCATGCGAGTATTTCGGTTCGGAGAGAAGACACAGGTGTAAGCGATTAATTTAATAAGTTCCATAACCTATTTTTGCTGACACTCCTTCTTTAATCAACGACTTTTAAAAAAATCAATATTTCCTTCCGTATTCAATCGATATTCCGCCCCTACCGTACCGTCTTCTCCAGGTGGTCTTCGACGCGTACCGGCCAATGATGATGCGGAGCACGAATCAGAAGCGTGCCTCTAGCAGTACACACCGAGATAACATACAATTACTATGGACAATAATCACATTTCAAGAAATTATATGGGATACGAGGAAAGAAACAAAAAAAATTTAGTGTAAACTGCTGTAACTATTCGAGAAAACTCTCTCACCGGTCAGAGTGGGCGAGAGAGTGTGGTGAATGGAGAGAGTGCAGACTATCTTTCTCTACTTTCTCTTCTTCTCGTTCTTCTTTGCCTCTTTCTTCGCCTCACGCTGAGCCTCCTCGGCTGCGGCAAAATTGTACTTTTTGAGGAACTTTTCACGACTTTACTGAAATCATCCCCATTCGAAAGTCTCGTGCACAGACTGACTAAAACTAAAAAAATCACAGACTAAAACACAAACACACTGCGCATACTTATTCTTGGAATTATTTTTTTCTTTTTTTCAATTGAATATTATTACTCGTCATCCATTTTTTTCATTTTTGCTTTACACTGAAACCAATACGCACCGTGTGTCACAACGCAAAACTGTATTTAAAACCAACAGGCAAGTATTGATTTAAAATGCTATTAAAAAGCGATCGATCGCTAACTCGAGTCTTCAAGAGGAGTACGGTAGTAGGAGGGATATACAATCGATACTACCGTATCTCCGATACTCACACGTCTCGCCTTCGCTCTGCCCGTCAACCAGCTGTCGAAGCCGCCCTGTACGTGAGCGCCTGAAAAGCACAATTGATTCGAAATAATTAATTCGATAATATTGCTAACAGGAACTAGCAGGGATGTGTAGAGGTTAAATACACTACGCTCTATGCATAGTTCTGCAGGTTCGGTCCAGGGGGACCTCGGTAGCTTGCTTCAGGTACGGTCCAGGGGGACCTCGGTAGCTTGCTTCAGGTACGGTCCAGGGGGACCTCGGTAGCTTGCTTCAGGTACGGTCCAGGGGGACCTCGGTAGCTTGCTTCAGGTACGGTCCAGGGGGACCTCGGTAGCCGGCTCCAAGTACGGTCCAGGGAGAGCTTAGGATGTTGGGGGATCTTAATCGCTAGAAAGAGTACTGGCATATTCCGTTGCAAAAGGCTCGTGAGGCTGAGAGCGATCGAAAAAAATTGCCACTACGCCACTTCTTGGTTCCGTGGCAACTTTTTTCGATCTCTCTCAGCCTGACGAGCCTTTCTCAACGGAAACGCAGGATACCGTATATTGATTTCCTTGGCGTGTTCGAACACGTTTCTGACATCGCAAAACACTTTTCCCGCGACTATCCACGCTCCCCGGTTCATTTGGGAACTTTTTGAGATTTTCAATTTTCCACGTTAAAACATGTTAGAACAAGTCCAGAGACGTTTCTGACATCGCAAAACACTTTTCCCGCGATTCTCCACGCTCCCCGGTTCATTTGGGAACTTTTTGAAATTTTCAATTTTTCACGTTAAAACATGTTAGAACACGTTCAGACACGTTTCTGACATCGCAAAACACTTTTCCTGTGATCCCCTACGCTCTGCGCATCAATTGAACACTTTTCGAAATTTTCGGTTTTTCACGTTAAAACGTGTTAGAACACGTTCAGACACGTTTCTGACATCGCAAACCACTTTTCCTGTGATCCCCTACGCTCTGCGCATCAATTGGACACTTTTCGAAATTTTCGATTTTTCACGTTAAAACTCGGCAAAACAGGTGAAAACGTGTTTCACGATACTCAAAAACGTGTCAGGGCGCATTCTGGCACTTGCGAAAAATGCGGCAAAAGGTTTGCCCGCGGCGGGCGTCGAACCTGGGGGTCTCGGTTTCAAAGTCTGGCGCGTTATCCACTTGGCTATGAAATTAGCGGATGTTTATATTAAAATTTTGAAAGGTTTTCTGAGCAGTTATCATATGCAAAAGGTTCTGAGAAGATAGCGCAAATTTGAAGCGATTTATGGGGAAAATGGGAAAAAATGTCAAAAAAAATGAATGTGACGCACTTCAGTGTTACTCGAAACAAGAGATCACACATTGACTAAAATTTCTTGAAAACACTATTTTACTGCGGCAATACCTCATCTCCGAAATAGATGCCACTCGAATACGTATTCATCAGAAAAATGTTCCCAATGTGAAAATTACCGCCTATCCCTGCCCTACGCAGTTAATCACTTGTCTAATCACAAGTATGACCCACCGAGCAGCATTCTGACTCCGGCTCCCAAACAGTACGTGATAAAGAAATGCGCGTCGTTGTGGCCTACGACAACATACACACGAATAAACATTTGCGTTATTACAATGATATATTTTTTTGGATTTGGAAGTTCATACAACAGTGTGAAACATGTGTCACGATCGCATTCGTAATGACAAGGTAACACAGAATTGCTACTCAGAGCGCGAAGTCTCCAACTTTCCTTACTCTGGAGATGTTGTCTCCAGCGGAGAGAGCGTGCAAAATTGAGAGATGGAGACATCAAGTCTCCCATTATTAGGAGATGTGAACACTCCAGAGTAAAGAAAGCTGGAGACTTCGTGCTCTGTGTAGGGTCAGCGAATCACTGTTGCCATGTTTGGTGCAAATGATTCCTACGCGGGTAGCTCGAATTATTTACAAAATAAATGTTCGCTTGCAACGTATCTTGATACTGCAAACGCACCTCCCTCTATCTGCCCACATCATTCCACAGACCGGTCAACCTTCCAGAAAGGCCTTTGGAGTGAGAGAGCGTGTGAAATCGAGAGGGACTCTCTCACTTTTGCACACTCTCTCGCTCTAACCATGGTCTGTAGGTTTGGAATCATGTGTGCCTATACGGATGTTGTACCAACAAATCACAATGATACAATATCTAAAAAAAATATTTTAGAACGAATCAGCTAGGGGTTTCGATTAGTTAGTTGCAGCACACAGTCCTTTTTATAGAGTAATTCATCCTTTTCCGAGTATTGTTTGGCTCTATCAGTAGAGGCAGCGATTTGCCAACAACAAGAAAACAATGCCAGGCGTTATCCCCGCCCACAAATTAAATTAGCTCATGAATTAAAATCCGAGGAATGGAGATCAAAGTTCAGAGTTCAATGTCAAAGTCTCGTTCTTACCGGGACTCGTGGAGAGTCGCGCGTACCGACATCGGGTTGAGGCCCGTGATGCTAATATACTTGATCGATTATCGATTGATTTCAAGTACCGATTGAATTTAAACTATCTATTTATTTATGAATATCATTGAAGTATGTTTTATTAAAACACTGTTACGTATCATAGAAGCAGCGCGGTTGATTGGTTTGAGGGAAGGCAACCCAGACCTGCTAATGATACTAAACAAATTTGCCGCTGCAAAACAATAGAGTGCGAAATGTGAGGCCACTGTCTCTTCATTTCGCACACTCTATCGTCTATCGATCGGTCTAGAGAATGTGCGAAATGAAGAGGCCGTGGTCTCACACTGCGCACTCTACAAATCAAGGCGCTTCCTCGTTTCGATGACCATACTTCGAGAAGACAGGAGTTACCAATAAGTTGCAGATATAATACTTAAAAAGAATGAAAACTATAGATAAAGAATTGTTACAAAGAAGACAGTCGTATCTGCCAATCTAGGCGATCCACCGTTTCGACTCCTCAAGTTACAGCAACTAGTGATCAAATGGAGATTCAGACGATTTCTCATAAAACATATATTCTAAAGTTAAAAGATCAAAGATCAACGTCGCCCTACCGGGGCGAGATGAGCGGCGACGAGCACTGACACTGAGATGAGGTAGCTTGAAAAGGTATTAATTAATATAAATAATAGGGCAATCAATAAGAATAATTATGATAATAGTCATTATTATTACGACATCAATTTCTGTCAATAATTGTTGTATATATACTTTCACAACATCTCTGACGAACATACCCTCCCATGCGTCGACGCATGCGACGTGCCTACCAACTTTTTTTGGTAGGCACGTCGCACCCATGACCCGGGGTTCATGGTCAAAATCGATATTTTCTATTATCGATTGATCAACCCAATCTATAGTGGGATGGTACCGTATGGTCTACAGTAACTCAAAATCGATAATCAGGGTTACTGTAGCTTTCGCTGCGGGACCATCATTTTACAAAGTTGCACCAAATGAGCCGGGATTGCTTGTATGAGTTGGCATTTGGCACGACATTGCTCAAAGGGTATACGATAGCTCGGCTACCGCGCCCATGACTTAGCTACGGTAACTTCGCTGCGGGACCACCATTCTACAAAGATGCGCCAAACAAGTCTCGATTGCTCGTATGAGTTGGTATTCGGTACGACATTGCTCAAAAGGAATACGGTAGCTCGGCTACCGTACCCATGACCGCGGAACAGTACGTGATGTGCCGTATACCTTCCGAGCAATTTCCTACTGAATACCAAGTCATACAAGCAGCCCCGGCTCATTTGGCGCAATTTCGTAAAATGGTGGTCCCGCAGCGAAAGTCACCATAGCTTAGTCATGGGTACCATAGCCGAGCTACCGTATACCTTTTGAGCAATCTCGTACCGAATACCAAGTCATACAAGCAATCCCGGCTCATTTGGTGCAACTTTGTAAAATGGTGGTCCCGAAGCGAAAGTTACCCTAGCCAAGTCATGGGTACGGTAGACGAGCTACCGTATACCTTTTGAGCAATCTCGTACCGAATACCAAGTCATACAAGCAATCCCGGCTCATTTGGTGCAACTTTGTAAAATGGTGGTCCCGAAGCGAAAGTTACCCTAGCCAAGTCATGGGTACGGTAGCCGAGCTACCGTATACCTTTTGAGCAATGTCGTGCCGAATGCCAACTCATACAAGCAATTCCGGCTCATTTGGCGCAACTTCGTAAAATGGTGGTCCCGCAGCGAAAGCTACAGTAACCCTGATTATCGATTTTGAGTTACTGTAGACCAAACGGTACCATCCCACTATAGATTGGGTTGATCAATCGATAATCGAAAATATCGATTTTGACAATGAACCCCGGGTCATGGGTGCGACGTGCCTACCAAAAAAAGTTGGTAGGCACGTCGCAATGTGCCGACCGTGGGAGGGTATGCTGACGAATCGTCTAATCAAGGCCACGCTGTCTATGCGCTACTCACGAAACTTCGAATCTACGGGGAATGAAATTCATGAGTGATATGACGGAACCAGATCAATTTGCCGTTTTAGTGAATGTCGTGCCATCATCATAATTCTAATTCACCATAATAATTCACATCGCTTCGTCATTAATCAACGACTTTACAAAAAAAATAAATCAATATTTCCTTCCGTATTCAATCGATATTCCGCCCCTACCGTACCGTCTTCTCCAGGTGGTCATGGGGGGCGAATTGGCAAATTATAATGCAGAGTACGAGGCAGAAGCCGGACTCCCGCAGGCCCTTTAAGCATTGCATAAAACCAATCAGCCGCGCTGCTTCTATAATACGTAACAGTGTTTTAATAAAACATACTTCTATGATATTCATAAATAAATAGATAGGTTAAATTCTATCGGTACTTGACATCAATCGACAATCGATCAAGTATATCAGCATCACGGGCGTCAACCCGATGACGGTACGCGCGACTCTCCACTCGTAAGAACGAGACTTTGACCTTTGAACTCTGAACTTTGATCTCTATTCCTCGGATTTTAATTCATGAGCTAAATTAATTTGTAGGCGGAGATAACGCCTGGCATTGTTTTCTTGTTGTTGGCAAATCGCTGATAGAGCCAAAAATTAATCGGAAAAGGATGAACCTTTCATAACCCTTTCATAACCCTGCTAGAGCCAACTACCCCTATTTCGCCCCTCTTCCATTCCTTTCAAATCACAAATATGACCCACCGAACAGCCATCCAGCTCCGGCTCCAAGTCAATATGTGAAGAAGAAATGCGCGTCGTTGAGACCTGCAATAATATAAATATGAAAGAGTGCAATTACATTTTGTCTATTCCCGCCAGGCGATTATATTTGTCGAAGCGGGGAAACACGGAATCTCCAGGGTCGGTGATTTGTTGTTCCGGGTTCCACTAATATTTCCTCTTCTCGGGCTGCTCGATTGGGTGGATTTAGTAATGATATCTTTGCTCGCGAACGGTCCCAATACTGCCATCAAGCCATCAAATGTCTCCATACAGACAATATTTCAATGTTCATGTTGTTCCCGGGAACGTTCCTCCTCAGGAGGGACAAGACCAGGAACACGAAATTGTTGAGTGAGATCGATTATTTCTACAGTATCCTCTTTACTAATAAAATAATTTATCTAACCGTTTACATGTAGTACAACCGCTGCCCAAAAGTGACTTACTCAACACCGAATTCTTAGCATAATCGATATTTGGGGGGAGATAAAAGATCAAAGATCACGATTCAATCACTGTATAGCACAATCATCGTAATCCTGTGGAAAGGCGGGGGAAACATGGAAAAAGGAGCACAAACCGAGATAACATACAATTACTATAGACAATAATATTTCAAGAAATTCTGTGAAATACGAGGAAAGAAACAAAAACCCTAGAGTGGAAACTGCTGTAACTAATCGAGAATACTCTTTCACCGGTAAGAGTGGGCGAGAGAGTGTGGTGAATGGAGAGAGTGCAGACATTCTATCTCTATTTTCTCTTCTTCTCGTTCTTCTTTGCCTCTTTCTTCGCCTCACGCTGAGCATCGTCGGCTGCGGCCTGAGAAGAAATATTATTGCCATTTTTTGAGAACTTTTTCAAGCATTCATTGACATCTACCCTGTTCAAAGGAATCTTGTGGTCATGCTGAAACGCAAAACGACGGCGTCTCCTGCACCACAGCATTCGAAACAGAGTCGGCGAGAACGAGTTAGAGAAAGAGAGGGATGACGAGAGAGCGCGCCAAGCGAGAGGGACAGACAACGAGAGACGTTCTTGGCACGGTGCCAATTGGATGCTGTGTGCACGGTCTTGATGCATTACTATCCTAACCAGTCTAATTGATATTTTATGTTTGTTTAGCTCTACTCATTCGGTTTCTTTTAAAATCGTTCATACATTTCATATAAACTCATAATTCATTTTTTCATATAAACTTAATCCACACACTTAAACATTAATACACCTCCGAAGTCAACATGAAACACTTTCGATATCAGCCTATCACGTTGAATCGATAAGGAAGTATATATTGGATGTTCTCCGATTACCGTACTCCTCGGACTATCCCCTTTTCACACCAGTTCCATTGTTGTCAGATCATAAGCATGACCCACCGAACAGCCACCCGACTCCGGCTCCGAGCCAGTAGTGTTTTCACTAATGCTTGCTAGGAATTATTAAGTAATGAAAAGTTTGCTCACAATCGATCAAGGTACTGTCGGCGCACCGTCCCAATGTAATGGGAGATTGAATTTTCATCGTGAGAAAAAATAAGTCGCATCGCCAATTTCATTGAAATATTCATTTTTCGAAATGCGCTTGTGCACATACTGAAACACAAAACATACTGGCGCGTCCTCCTGGTAAAACTAGTCGTGCTACTATTTTATATATCATTCCACAGGCCGGTCAACCTTACAGAAAGGCCTTTGGAGTGAGAGAGCGTGTGAAATCGAGAGGGACTTTCTCACTTTAGCATACTCTCTCGCTCTAACCCTGGTCTGTAGGTTTGGAATCATGTGTCATACAGATGTGATAGCAGCAAATCACCAGGACAAAATAATCAAAATTTAGAAATCTGTTTCGGAGATTATGACGAGATTTTCCAAAAAAATGATCCAGTTCTAAACTATTAAATACACATGTATTGTTAGTTCAATCCCGATTGTACTACGTAACACTTCTAAAAATCAATTTCAGAAAAGAGCGAAACACAAAATCGAAAGAGTCGCCGCTTTAAAAAATTATAATTATGTAATGATGCGCACATTAAATGGGCTACCTGTGCTTATGTGCACTGTCCTTCGTGTTCACATCTCGTCATTATTATTGTATCTAATATCAGGAGATAACTCTCGAACGCTTGACACTATCAATTTTGAGAACAACGGGAAACACGGAATCGCCGGGGGAGCTGCTCAGCTGTCACAAGGTAGAGCGCACATTTTCCCTTTACGGGATACTCACCAGGGCACAGCATCGAATTGGCACCATGCCAGGGACGTTGTCAGACTCTCTCGTTTTGCACACTCTCTCGATCATTCCCTCTCTCTCTCTAACGTGCTCTCGCTGTTACTCTTTCGGATGCTGTGTAGGGATAATATAGTGATGATAAGCTCAGGGACATTCTAGCTACTGCAACGGACCGTTACATGCCTGCCTATATGGATATGACAGCAGGAAATCACCTGGATACAGTAATACAATTTTTTTTATAAAGCTTTTAGAGCGATTTATGTCGGTGTTTCTAATATTGTTACACATCGAAAACGTTGTCTTTTTTCTAGCAATATGTTGCATTGGGGTAGTTGTAGACCATTTTTTCTACTCGTTGGGGCTACCACAGAATGCGAGCCATTTCGTGCGCTGTTCGCGTCGAGAAGTTTAGTTAGCAAGCAAAGCGGGTGGATCAAGTAGCGAGGAATATAGATCGAACTTAAAAGATCAAAGATCAACGCTGACTGTCCAACCGGGGGAAATGGCGAGTCGCGCGTACGACGTCATCGGGTTGAGGCCGGCGCCGCCAATTTACTTGATCACTACAAGAGACCAAATTATCGATTGATTCATAAATATCATTGAACTAACGCAGAATGTTTTAAACTTGAACCTCTAGTAGCACCGCGTTGGTCAGCGGTTGGCATAGAGAGCATAGACCTGCCTATATTAAACCTTTTTTCCGCTACGGATCAAGGCGCATCCTCGTCACTATGTCCATACTTCAAACGAGAAAAGAAGGAGTTGTCAATCCTGGCAGGTTAGCGAAGGCACAAAATATTAAAGAAAGTGAAAGAAAACTATAGCTAAATCATAGTTACGCAGACATGACAATACAATGCAATATTTATCAGTATCGCTTCCGGGGCGCTGATCAAGATGGGATTTCGTATTGGGTTCAGACATTCGTCTCTGCCAATATAGGCGATCCGCAGTTTCAACTCCTCTAGTTAACTAGTGACTGAGTATCTAATAGAGTTACAGACGAATGTCTCAGCAAAAAAGGCATAATAAATTCAAAAGATCAAATCAAAGGACGACCAACCAGCAGCGAGATGAGCTGCGGCGAGTACTGGAATGAGATTGCTTGGAAAGGTATTAATTCATATATATAATAGGGTAATTAATAAGTATACTTAAGATAACAGTCATTTTTTTATTATATGATCAATTTATTTCAATAATGGTTGATTATAAGATCGCAGAATCCCTATATAATCATCTAACCAAGAACACGCTGACTATACGATACTCACGAAACGGCGAATCTACGGGGAATGAAATTCATGAGTGATATGACGGAACCAGATCAATTTGCCGTTTTAGTGAATGTCATGCCATCATCATAATTCACATCGCTCCGGCCATAATCAACGACTTTACAAAACAAATAAATCAATATTTCCTTTCGTATTAAATCGATATTCCCACCCCTACCGTACCGTCTTCTCCAGCTTGTCATGGGGGGGGGGGCGAATTGGCAAATGATAATGCGGAGTACGCGGCAGAAGCCGGCCTCGATCAATATTACCGTAGTCAGCGGGATCTGAAAACCTATCGATCGATAATTGGTGATACCTTGAAATTAGAGTATAAACTCAAAAATCACACCCATAAACTGTGAGAGACCAGAGGTGTAGTACCTGCAGGAAAATTGATTAGCTCATTTATAGATGGTCACGATACTGCCAACTAAACATAAAATGTCTGCATATGAGGCTGTTCGCGTAAGGATCAACAACTTGACTGAAGGAACTCGTACACCGATGTTCTGGAAAGCATAGAAACTTACGTTTTCGAGGGTGCTGATCATCATGGTGATAATCATTTTTCACTTAACTCATCGGTTGGGGCGTACTGTAACTACCGTTTTTGAGGCTGCATCGCTATATCTCATGAACCTGTGGACGGAATTGTATGAAAAAAAATTTCTAGGAGTATTTTTGACCGTTTTTAAAGGATTGCAGTTGGATAATTTACCGCTCGAAGCAAAGTTGATGGCAAAATGTGGGGGTTGGAGACTAAATAGTATGGAAAGTTGATTCGGGGTATTGAAGTACTTTCTGATCGAATGGCGTTGACAGAATTTTGATATCGTGCCCAGGAACCGAGATCTATGGCTCCAAACTTGGGTACTTTTGGGGTCGAAAATTTCGAAAAATGCTCATTTTCAAATGGTCATAACTTGGTACAACGTGGTCCAAAACCTTCGCCCCCGGCAGAAAAAGATGGAGCATGATCAGGAGATAAAGTCTAGAATCCATGCTTATAAGCATGGACCTTTTGGGATACCTGTACGAGGTCGTTGAAGCGAGATATACTCGTTTTTCGAGAGGACACGAAAAACGATCCAAATCACTGTACCCGAGTGATTCTGAATATGAAGCGGGGTGACTAGATACTAATAAAATATTAGGTCATGTAGAGCAACCACTGGGCACCATTCGTACGCAAACTGGGCACTGTGCGACCACTTTGAGCTTTACAGCACTTGACGGCGTGGGGTACAGTAGGCGATTTTTGTGACTTTTGTAATTTCCAAAAATTCTCACGAGCGAAATTTTTTGTTTTCTGAAGAGAAAATGTTCTCCTTGAAAAGTTGGAAAGTAAGATCCTTCGGATTTCTCGATTTGGGGGGTCTAGCACGCCTCTGAAGCGAGTTAGCGGCGCTCAAAGGTGGAGAAATCGGATTTTCGTAGTTTTTCGTGATTCCTACGAGTCGTAAAGAGGTGCTGGGATGCTCGGTGATAGTTTATCGTATAGACCCACTTGGGGAGAGTGGATTAATATCGGTACCATATCGGTACCAGACCTGGTTCCGGTGTGGTAGCCGCTTATGATGGAAAAAGTTATGAAAACTTCGAATTTTTGTTTCCCTCCATTCGTATTCGGCCCCTGGACTGTTCCCGAGTAGTTTTTCGTTTAGCACCATGTTGGCGGAGTGGATTGGTGTCGGTGCCATGTCGATACCACACCTGGTTCGGGTGTGGTAGCCGGTTCAAGAGGATCACATGATGCAAACATGAATCGGATTTGGACTTTTCGCGTTCCCCTGGTGTTGTAATCGGCCCCTGGACCGTTCTTAAGTACTTTTACATCTTTATTCGTGGCGCAGTAGGTTACAGCATGGACTGGCGAACGAAAGGAACCGGGTTCGAATCCACCCGGAACCTAAACTTTTGCTGCATTTTTCTCTCACCGGGGTCGTGTACAAGAGTGATCATAGAGTACTCTGAACCCGTCTAGAGTGGGCGTGGACATTCTGTGAGTCCAGAAAGTGTGCGATAAGCGTGAACGATGAGAGGAAAGAGACCGCCTCACTCTCCTCTCCCCTCCTGACGCGCGCGTTCATGAGTGATATTCGCGATAGCTCTCTCAACGCTCAGATAGTGTAGTGGGTAAGCTCTCTGCCTGTTAATCGTCATGTCGCGGGTTCGAATCCCCTCCAGTGAAAAACATTTTGCCAGATTTTTTAAAACTTGCTAGAAAAAAACATGTACAGTCCCCAACGAATCCATTAGGTTTACCCGTAGCAAGCGGTTAGCTTGGCTAGTCTCTCGCTGATAACGATGTGATATTCAGATTCATAAAATATAATACGCGTCGAATTTCGAAAAAGTGTTTTGGAATATCTTCAGTTAGTATCGTGATTTACATATCTAGAAAGATGCGCCATGCTCTCAGCTATCAGAATCGTATGCTACATGTATACTTCAGAGGTACCGTTTTTACACTTTCGGGCTATTTTAGTTGTCGATTCCACATTTCATTGACCGCGCTGATGGGCGCGAAATGAGAATGAGGAGTGTGAAGTGCGTCGTCTCTTATCTCTGTCCCCCAATCTTCTGATGCGCAATGAAAGAGGCATTATTTAACAGTTTTTATTCAGGGGTGATAACAATTAACAACACCGATAGCAGTAAATTGCTGATCATTTCGATCTCTTGACACGGACTTGTCTCTTCGGAATCTAAAATAAATAAAAATATGTTTATGTAATAATTACCACATCCTCACTTCGTCAGGGGATGGAGAACTGGTAATTTCCACTTTCATACTCCTAGTTAGTTTGAGAAGGAGCCGCAGTGAGCTCCTATGGAACAAAGCACCATAAACACGTTGAAGAACATGGAGAAAATGAAAGGGGTTGACGTTGAAAAGATAAACTTGAAACATATTGCGTGCGCAGGCATTTCCTACTCCTCATTCTCATTTCGCGCCCATCAGCGCGGTCAATGAAATGTGGAATCGACAACTAAAATAGCCCGAAAGTGTAAAAACGGTACCTCTGAAGTATGCTTGTAGCATACGATTCTGATAGCTGAGAACATGGCGCATCTTTCTAGATATGTAAATCACGATACTAACTGAAGGTATTCCAAAACACTTTTTCGAAATTCGACGCGTATTATATTTTATGAATCTCAATATCACATCGTTATCAGCGAGAGAAAATACTCCTAGAAATTTTTTTTCATACAATTCCGTCCACAGGTTCATGAGATATAGCGATGCAGCCTCAAAAACGGTAGTTACAGTACGCCCCAACCGATGAGTTAAGTAAAAAATGATTATCACCATGATGATCAGCACCCTCGAAAACGTAAGTTCCCTTATTTTGAGCATACATTTCATTTTCAGTGTACATGGTTTTTATTGATTCTTACGCGAACAGCCTCATATAGAGATGCGATAGCAGCAAATCACCAGGACAAAATAATCAAAATTTAAAAAATATGTTTTAAAGAGATTGATGTCGGTTATTTTTCCAAAAAAAAGAGCTAAAGAGCTACAATACTCGAAATTACCTCTTTTTATAGCACAATGTGCTGCCACCTCCGCATTTCTCGATTAATTTTGAGTGTATTAGTATAGGCAGAGGAGCGAAATATTCGGGACTACATATCGTTACTTCACAAAAAAGCGCGCGCGGAGTCATAAATTATGGTAATTTGTGATAAAAAGTCATAAACTGCTGCAGCTCGGCTATTCGGGCACCAATACCTTCAAATTTGTGGCATGTGATAGCTGTCATTGTGTCCTTGAAAATTGTCTTTTTAAAAAAATGAATATAATTACAAAATAATGAAGGAATACGATAATGAGCTTTCAATCCTCATTCAGCTGCTCTTGATGCGGGAAGCGTGGTGTGTGGTGTGCTCATCGTGGATACGGTAAGACAATTGTGCAAACCTCCTGGCACTTTGCCAATTCCTCGGCAGTTGGCCGCAAACCACTTTCCCTCGTTTTCTTTCTTTTTACGGCCGTAATAGTTCGTCTGACTAAATATTTTCTGTTTGTACATGGAGCTGGTCGTCCGTAGTTCCCATTTCGAAGTGGTTCACGTCCCTGCTAACTCAATTTAGCACGGAATCGACGTTCCAACTTGTGAAGGCGTATAGGTCGATCGAAACTTGTTCCATGCTCGTTGATCTACTGTTTCCCGCCTCTCCCTGTTTCCCATCCCTTTCCCCCCTCCCCTGCTATGTTACTGCGTGTTTTTTGCTTCTTTTCATGCTTTCCTCTCCCGTTTACCGTTGTTTCTAACTCCACAATTTCAGCTCCTACAACGGGCGCGCGGCTTCGGTGCGGCTCCGCAGCAAATGGAGGAATTTAATGAATCAGATGGGTCCTTTTTTACAAGGACCGTTATGAAAATGATATAGTCAGTGTCTGCTTGTGGATAGTTTCAGGCTCGCCCCCGGTGCTCTGCCTCCTGCTTGGTTCTCCTTTGCCTCTCTGGCCCCTTCGCTCCCTCGCAGGCGTTCGCCTCCCAGTGCGGCTCTTACAAATGTGTGTTGTTGTTTTTTCTATTGAGTAGGGATGACGCAATCAATGTTTATCGAGGATATTTAATTAGAATCGTTCGATATGGATACTAAAACTACTCTTTCTTGATTCTCTTTCCGAAAATGTGAGGACCGGGGTCTGAATCGGAGTCATTCGAGGATTCATCCACTCTAGCTCCTAGGAATGCGTTCGATGGGGAATTGGTTGATGTTGAATGATTGTGATAGCTTAGATAAGGATTGGGGACGTAATGAGAAGTAGAAGGATAATGATATGTGCAGGAATCGCGTGCGATGTGGTAGAGAATGAATAGGCCGAAACAGGCCCAGAACTAGCAATAGTGGATACAGGGGCGGGTGCGGTAAAAGAGGGGTAGGTGACAACTGGCTGAATCGTGGTGACTCCAGACATTGGGATCGTATTCAAACGCGTGGCGGATACGGTAACGGGCGAGTACGACATAGTCGAAAGAGTGATGGGTGCCGTAGAGTAGGGATCGGTCACAACTGACTGACTAAGGCTTACGGTCGACAATGGGAATAGAGAATTCGGGATGGAGCGGGGTACGGTAGAGCAAGGGTAGGTCAGAACAGGTTGGCAATTGGACACGGAAGACACTGGGAATACAGTAGTCGAGAAAGAGCGCGGTACGGTAACGGGTGGAATCGATATGGTAGAGGGAGGGCTGGGTACGGTAGAGCAAGGGTAGGTCAGAACAGGTTGGCAATTGGACACGGAAGACACTGGGAATTCAGTATTCGGGATGGAGCGGGGTACGGTAACGGGTGGAATCGATATGGTAGAGGGAGGACTGGGTACGGTAGAGCAAGGGTACGTCACAACGGGATGGCTATTGGATACGGTAAGCAATGGTGATACAGTAGTGGAGACACTTTGGGTAGGTCACAACTGGCGTGGTATAACTAGTCGTGAATGGGCAGTCCTCCCCGATCAACAATTTGCTGCAGTTTGGTCTGCATGTGTGTGATGAGGGTTTGGCACAGCGGGACAGTGACCTTTTCGGCCCAGAATTTTTTGACGGCCTCTTCGAGTTCCGAAGTGCCAGTCATCCTCTCGGCATTCACACACTTCTTCATTATAGCCTATACAGATTCACGGGATTGATTTCCGGGCTCTCCGGTGGCCAGAGCTCGGTCTGGAAGTGGTTAGTTATTGAGCGAATTTTTTCGATTGATATTAGTACCCATGCAGCATCTAATGCAGCATGGGTGGGGCACCGCGCATTTGGGTGATCGCTTCGAGGGGACATGCTGCAGAAATTAAAAATGGACAAAATTGAGAGATTTTAATTTTAATTTTTTTTTTTAATCGTTTTTTACGGCATTGGCTCTTCTGGTATCGGGGCACCTTGCAAAACACACCTTCACTGGGTACTTCGGAGCACTTTGAACTGCATGAGATCTGTCACGAACATATATCGTTTTAGACGTTTTCTCAAGATATATCCAACTCTCATCGGAGAAAGAATGGGTCAAAAATTGTTCGTGACTATCGAGAGCTCTCTGGCAGTAGTCAGCACGGACTAATCGGTTGGCCAGTCGGACCATGTGCCCATAACGAAGCCGAAACTTCCGAAACCCAAGCTCTTCTCGCCAGGTATTCACTACGTGTCCCGTCACCTGCAACCATAGGTATGCAAGCCTGAGGCGGGCTATGTTTTCACGCTGCATTGGGTTGGCCAAACTCAAAGTGGTCTACAGTAAAGAGCGAGTCAATTAGCTTAATTTCTAAAATCCGTGACGTCCCATGAAGAATTTAAAATGTTTTATTTTTAGTCTGTTACACTTGACACGGATCAATTATCACATTTTGGTGCTTGCAAAATACATCTTGCGCCAAAATGTGGAAAAACAAATTTTTCAAAATTTTTTTATTTTCAAAAATATTTTCGAAAATATTTTTGTGAATATTTTTACTCAATTTTGTGTTTAGCTGAAAGCCCATGTCCGATTACATCAGAAAAATCTTCAGACGTTGGGTAAAAATCTGCAGCAGGGATATTAAACTAGGCGCAAATCCAAAATGATGTCTGAGTTTGTTTCCTGGAACATACCTTTTGGTCTATGAGCTGGAGAGAGACTCGAGAGCGGGGCCATAAAAGGTTGATGATTTGTTTTCGGCACCCTCCTGTAGACCACTTTGCTAGGTCAGAACAGGTTGGCAATTGGACACGGAAGACACTGGGAATACAGTATTCGGGATGGAGCGGGGTACGGTAACGGTTGGGTGGACATTGGAAGGAGGGAGAGTGGGTGGTGGAAATGTAGCAGCTTCTCTCTTCCTCGTTGCAGCGTAGGTGTTGACTCGATTCGTGAGGGACTTGCGCGCAGTCTCACGGCATTGATGAGTGGAATAAGCCCGACGGTGCAAGCAAGCCTAGAAGTTTTGATTTTATTATTTTCGAAATAGATAGCTTATTGCAGTATCAATGAACTTCATGAATGCATAGTAAAACTTAGATGGCTCACATCAACGAGAAATCGTACTCGTTTCCTATCCACTCGCTGCTTCAAATTCTGTTTCATTTCCTCCTTGTCGTCTCTCCACAACACTTCTTCAAGAGACGTGGCCAGATTCTCAACCGATTGGTTCGTGTCGACCTCGTCCACTTGCTCTTTGGTGAGAAGATCATAAACAAATGCTGAAAATTTATTATAATTTAGCAGAACTTTTCTATGTCTGTATGGTTTTGTCTTTAGCAAATCTTTCGCATTTTAGTTTTTTTTTTGCTTCATGGTCGCGCAATCATAGATGGGCAGCTAAAACCAAACTTTTGTACAGGCGGTTGTGACTACGGCCCTTGACTACCCCCTGCAGGCGGTAGTCAAGGTACCCTGTGCCCACATATGCGCGCAATCGTCCCAGATCTTTTTCCAATAGAAATCAAACCTAAATATCTTTAAAATTTTACAAAACTAAAAGAAACAAACACAACAAAACATGGCCAAGAGCGCGCCATTCAAATCCGTCAGTCACGGTTTCGAATCCTCCTTTTTGCCTTTTTGAATGTTAGCCAACACGCGTTTCCAAGTGTATTAAACTTCGTCAAATAAATATACGTGTGCTCACCAGTTTTCCCCAATTTCCGTTACCGTTTTCACGAAAATCACCAATTTCTTTTCTCGAAAACGTTCACTTATGGCAACCCACATCTGTGAGAATTTCATTTATCAATAGTACAGTACCTTGTACTGTAGCGTCACTAAGTGCGGTGGGTCAACTTTAGTGGTGTTGGTTCGTATTTATGACTGCCTACTGTGAAGTGCGCTGTGCTACTCCCTACAGTAGCCAGGAGTGCGGTAGGTAAACACCAATGGGTTTAAGCGTGTACTAGAGACATCATTTCGGATTTGCGCCTGGGTTAATATCCCTGCTGCAGATTTTTATCAAACGTCTGAAGATTTTTCTGATGTAATCGGACATGGGCTTTCAGCTAAACACAAAATTGAGAAAAAAATATTCACAAAAATATTTTCGAAAATATTTTTGAAAATAAAAAATTTTGAAAAATTTTTTTTTTCCACATTTTGGCGCAAGATGTATTTTGCAAGCACCAAAATGTGATAATTGATCCGTTTCAAGTGTAACAGACTAAAAATAAAACATTTTAAATTCTTCATGGGACATACGATTTTGGTCTATGCTTGGCACGAACCACCCCTCCTGCACCCATTCAGCACTCGGAATCGATCTACCCATCAAATTTCACATCATGGACTTGGGGATTACTTACGATAACAAACTGAGTTTTACGAAGCATTTCGAAAATATTATAGGTAAAGCATCCGCACGTTGCTCTTTCATACATCGATCGTTCATCTCTAAAAGCCCGGCATTATACTCCAAATTGTTCTGCACTTATGTCCGACCACTACTCGAGTTTTGTTGTGAATTATGGAACCCTAGCACGATAACTAACATTTCTCGCCTTGAGAATGTTTTACACAGATTCACTCGAATCGTCTTCCGCAGATGTGACCTGCCCGCAACATCTTACCACAACAGACTGGTGGCGCTCAAGATTCCTTCCCTTAGTGACCGACGAACTCGTATATATCTTCTTGTATCATATAAGATTATTTTCGGATATTACGATATTACCCCCAGATCAATATTTAACTTCTCTAATCGTATTGGTAACTCTAGAGGTCATAGGCTCAAAATTTGTCCATTTACTTGTAACACCGTCAGGTTTAATCGTTTCTTTTCAAATAGAATAGTTCATCATTGGAATCGTCTAGATGATGATATTGTAAGCAATAGTAGTATCAATGTTTTCTCGAACTACATCAAACACATTAATTTACAATCTTTGCGTTAGATACATATCTACCTCATCAAATGTTATCTCTTTTTCTCAGCTTTTCTGAGAACACCTTCTTTGTCACTATATGTGACATCGTATCTCATGTATGCCGTTACTTTCACATCGTCTCAAATTTATATTACAATTTTCTATGTAAATTGCATGATAAACATTATTATTATTATTATTATTATTATTATGAAGTGTGTGAATGCCGAGAGGATGACTGGCACTGAACTCGAAGAGGCCGTCAAAAAATTCTGGGCCGAAAAGGTCACTGTCCCGCTGTGCCAAACCCTCATCACACACATGCAGACCAAACTGCAGCAAATTGTTGATCGGGGAGGACTGCCCATTCACGACTAGTTATACCACGCCAGTTGTGACCTACCCAAAGTGCCGTATCGACTATGTTGTACCCACCCGTCACCGTACCCCGCTCTATCTCCACTACTGTATCACCATTGCTTACCGTATCCAATAGCCATCCCGTTGTGACGTACCCTTGCTCTACCGTACCCAGTCCTCCCTCTACCATATCGATTCCACCCGTTACCGTACCGCGCTCTTTCTCGACTACTGTATTCCCAGTGTCTTCCGTGTCCAATTGCCAACCTGTTCTGACCTACCCTTGCTCTACCGTACCCCGCTCCATCCCGAATTCTCTATTCCCATTGTCGACCGTAAGCCTTAGTCAGTCAGTTGTGACCGATCCCTACTCTACGGCACCCATCACTCTTTCGACTATGTCGTACTCGCCCGTTACCGTATCCGCCACGCGTTTGAATACGATCCCAATGTCTGGAGTCACCACGATTCAGCCAGTTGTGACCTACCCCTCTTTTACCGTACCCGCCCCTGTATCCACTATTGCTATGTTTCGGGCCTGTTTCGGCCTATTCATTCTCTACCACATCGCACGCGATTCCTGCACCATATCATTATCCTTCTACTTCTCATTACGTCCCCAATCCTTATCTAAGCTATCACAATCATTCAACATCAACCAATTCCCCATCGAACGCATTCCTAGGAGCTAGAGTGGATGAATCCTCGAATGACTCCGATTCAGACCCCGGTCCTCACATTTTCGGAAAGAGAATCAAGAAAGAGTAGTTTTAGTATCCATATCGAACGATTCTAATTAAATATCCTCGATAAACATTGATTGCGTCATCCCTACTCAATAGAAAAAACAACAACACACATTTGTAAGAGCCGCACTGGGAGGCGAACGCCTGCGAGGGAGCGAAGGGGCCAGAGAGGCAAAGGAGAACCAAGCAGGAGGCAGAGCACCGGGGGCGAGCCTGAAACTATCCACAAGCAGACACTGACTATATCATTTTCATAACGGTCCTTGTAAAAAAGGACCCATCTGATTCATTAAATTCCTCCATTTGCTGCGGAGCCGCACCGAAGCCGCGCGCCCGTTGTAGGAGCTGAAATTGTGGAGTTAGAAACAACGGTAAACGGGAGAGGAAAGCATGAAAAGAAGCAAAAAACACGCAGTAACATAGCAGGGGAGGGGGGAAAGGGATGGGAAGCAGGGAGAGGCGGGAAACAGTAGATCAACGAGCATGGAACAAGTTTCGATCGACCTATACGCCTAAGTCACAAGTTGGAACGTCGATTCCGCGCTAAATTGAGTTAGCAGGGACGTGAACCACTTCGAAATGGGAACTACGGAGGACCAGCTCCATGTACAAACAGAAAATATTTAGTCAGACGAACTATTACGGGCGTAAAAAGAAAGAAAACGAGGGAAAGTGGTTTGCGGCCAACTGCCGAGGAATTGGCAAAGTGCCAGGAGGTTTGCACAATTGTCTTACCGTATCCACGATGAGCACACCACACACCACGCTTCCCGCATCAAGAGCAGCTGAATGAGGATTGAAAGCTCATTATCGTATTCCTTCATTATTTTGTAATTATATTCATTTTTTTAAAAAGACAATTTTCAAGGACACAATGACAGCTATCACATGCCACAATTTTGAAGGTATTGGTGCCCGAATAGCCGAGCTGCAGCAGTTTATGACTTTTTATCACAAATTACCATAATTTATGACTCCGCGCGCGCTTTTTTGTGAAGTAACGGTATCACGAACAAAAGCCCTCGCGTGTGAAATCAAACAAGAAATGAGCAGAATTCGGTAATTTCTCGTCGTCACATTACTATAGCATTGATCGAACAAGAAAATTTCCCAAGGAGCGCGAATCACTTCAAGCAGACATACTAATTGATAATTGTTGAATGAGGACACCATCAGCTTATTAATCAAAGCTTGCAGAATGACAATTAGGGAGGCTGTGAATCTCATCTCAACGTAATTCGTATAAAACGTATTTCGTTCAGTCGCGAATTTTTATTACCGAATAGAAGTTGAGATTCATATTCGCATTGAATTGGGCGATCCGCCATACGTGCTAGGGCAGATACAGAATTTCTCGAATACAGAATAAGGTTAAGTTAAGTTACTACCTGAATCAAACGGACTTTACGTCGACAAGCGACCATTATGCCGGGGCCATTATCCCCTGCAGTTAAGGCTCTTGGGGCACGTTACCATGCACAATGAATGTTGCTACCAATTTTACTTCCACCGAGGGGAGTGGTGGCTTGGTGCATCTGGACGGGGATTGAACTCGTGACCCTTCGTAAGGCAAGCAAAAAATAAACAGTGAGTGCTAGAGATGTGTCTGGCTAGTGATCTTCGGCGCGAAAAAAATGGAAAATTTCTCGCATAAACTATTCGCTCAGGAACGCAGCAATTGAGTGGCACGTGTCAAATGAACTCTAATACACTAACGCACATGTACTGCGCTGTCTACTCGTCCAATTGTCTCCTCATTTCGCACACTCTCTCGGTTACTGGAAGCGAAAAGAGTGTGCGAAATGAAGAGAGTCGAAAAATGTGCGGGGTGTCTGATGCTAAATGGGAAAAAGGACGGCGACACACTCGAGTTGAAATGGGGGTTAAGAAGTAAAAAAATTGAAATGGGGGTACCACACTCTACCACACTCTATCGAATTTGCCACGCCCGAACTCATAACATCCTACCATGTCTTATCTAATTTACCGAACCCATGTCCTACAGTACGCAACCTAACGCTACCGTAGCCATGTCCCGCCGCAACCTATCTAACGCTACCGTATCCATATCGTCCTACCGTACCCCATCTATTCCTACCGTACTCATAACATCCTACCGTTCCCATATCATTATTCCGTACTCATGTCATCCTACCATACTTTCATCTAATCCAACCGTACCCCTGATATCCTACGGTACTATATCTAATGCTACCGTACCCTCTCTCTCTCTTCAGGGTGGTCTCATCTTCCTCGCAGTCGTCGGCGGTCTCATGCTGTGCTGCTTCTCCTGCGCGCCCTGCGTCTTCTGCTTCTGCTGCAAAGGCTGAATAAGAAGAAAAACCAGGCGGTGAGCCCTACAGTATCTTCCCTACTGTACCCCTCCTCCTCCCTGCTGTGTAATAACTTGTCGCTACCGTACCTTCAATTATCCCTACCGTACCCTCACTTATACCTACCGTACCTTCAATTATCCCTACCGTACCCTCACTTATCCCTACCGTAAACTCATCTTAACATATTTTGATCTCCCTACCCCTACAGTACCTTCGATTACCCCTACCGCTTTTCAGAAATTCAACCCGATCGTCAACTACGTCGGTATTGGATGCAGCGCCGTCGCGTGTCTCTTCCTCTTTCTGTGTGAGACCCAGGCAATAACAAAACCTACCGTACTCCGGAATTCCTAAACGTTACCGAATACCCTCATTTCCCCCGTCATACCCTTGTTATCTCTTTCCACACCATTCCATAGTCCGGCCTAACTTCTAGAAGGGGGAGAAACGCGACAATAAGACACCTTTTCGACCCCTTTCTGGAGGTTTCACTGCGCTGCAAAATGGCAAAATTACAGCGCTGCTCTTCTTCATTCTCTCCGTGGAGAGCCTCATCTCCGGCTTCGAGGACGCCCACGCGCCCATCGCCGCCATTCCAAAGAGTTTGTTAATTAATTAATTAAATGTTTAATTAATCAATAATATCGCAGCACTGTTCACGGTGGTCCGGCGCTTCATCGACGCCATTAAATGCGGCATGGTCAACGTCGAGAAAGTGCTGCAGGACGTGTCCGGCAGCCTCACAGACAATGTGAGTCTAACTGCGGTACCCAACTACTGTACACTCAATGAATCATACCGTAACCCAAATGAATTATGCCGTATCCCGCAGGTTATCAACTTGATTTTTAACTTGCCGAAAGTGCATCCCGTAGCGACTGTGGGTTTTCTTAATACTGTACACCACATTACAGTACCGTACTCCAGAATTCTCGCTCAAAATTGATAGCTTTCTAGATCAATTTCAACGAATTGCAAGGTGGTTTCGATAAGGTTATGGAGAAAGTGGAGAGTGTACAAACGAAAATGCAAAAGGTGATTAGTAAAATCGGTTACTGTAGAAATTAAGCTGAATTAGGTTAAGATAACGTTAAGTTCACGATGTAAGAATCCCACATCCAATATTTACAGTTGGTTGATGATCCCTCCTTGTCTATTATAAAGAGCACTTTGATGCAAACGAAGGGAATTGTTGATGAAATGATCGATCTAATGAAAGCCCCTAACGGCTTTAAGGAGGTGAACTTATTCGTTTAAACGTTTGTCGCTGCAATAATAGTATTTCTAAAATATTGTTTGTTACAGAAAATAACGGACGCAAAAGATAAAGCGGCTTCGGTTAGCAAAGACGGTTTGAAAAATAAGCTGGACAAGACGGTGAAAAGTTTTTAAATGGTTTTCACCGTGTTTTTTCATCTATTTTGCTATTTTATATGTTGAATCACTTTCTGAAATCAAAATGCAAAATATTATTTCCAATTCAGTTACAAGTACCAAAAACAGCACTTTCTGATGCACCGAAAAAAGTTATCGATGGAATAAACGTGAGTTTAATGACTCGCTGGCAAAATTACGACGATTTTTTTATTCAGAAAACGAAGGTTGAACTGGATAAGTTGATTACAAAAATTGACGGTCATATGAGTTGGCTGAAAGACCAAACGAAAAGCGGAGTAAATTTTCCCATCCTTTAAAAATTTCGAATTTGCCCGGCACTTTTGTGTTTCAGTCCCTCTCGATACTTCGGTTGATGTACGGCCTTCTGGTGCCGTGCGCGATTCTCTTTGCCGCCTCTGTTTGCTCCGTTTTAACGGGCGTTCGAATGATGATGAAGAATAAGAAGAAAGTGGGAGTTGTTCCATTCCTGGCACTGGTTAAAGTTAAAAAAAAAGAAAAAAAATCAAAAACCTCTTTTTATGTTTTGAATTGAAGGAACAATTTTTAGGTGCGGGCATTAAAACAATTAAAAATCAATAATTAGCATGTCATCATATTTGCTACAGTATGCCGGCCGAGATTTTCCATTGTCATTCATCGGGTTTTTCGTACATCATGTGAGCTGGATTGCTGACGTAGGTGTGCACAACGTCGAATGTCCAATGCCGCGTTAAGCTCATAGAACTTAATCATCATTTGGATTTGGATTTTAACACATTTATCAAGAGTAGGCTCTGATGTGCATGGCTGGCCAGTCTTGACTCCTTGCTTGTCTCATAAATGTCGGCCCGATTATTCGCATGAAGAGATCTTTCCATCTTGTTGGTGGTCGTCCACGTCGCCGTCTGGGTCCTCGGGGGGTCCAATCGATTACGGTTCTGCTCCACTTCAAATCATGATCATTAGAAATCTTGTGTACCCAGAGCCACTTTCTTTTCAAGGCGGCTCGAACAACGTCTCCTACCTTTGTGCGATCACGTAGCCGCTCGTTCGAGATATGATCCATTACAGTACAACCGACCATCCAACGCTCCATGCGTCTTTGGGCCACCGATAATTTGTCACATTGTGCATTGGTCAGAGCCCAGGTTTCACATCCGTATAGGAATGCGGGAAGGATGCAACCATTGAAAAGACGCCTTTTATGAGCCATTGGGATCGAGCGATTCACTAAGAATGCACGATGTTTATGGAATGACCCATAGGCTGCTCTAATTCGCCTGCCTATCTCGCTCCCATCCTTACCATTTATACTAATTGCACTTCCTAGATAGATAACCTCTTTTTTTAAACCCACAACCTTTCCCGCCACTGTGACTTCTCGAGGATTATCCTTCGAAGTCATTCCTACTGTTTTGTCCCCGTTTAGTGAAAGTCCCACCCGTTTCAATACTCTCTCCAATTCCACTGCCATTTATTGAATTTGCCTCTCATCGTGAGATATGAGAACGGCATCGTCGGCAAATAGAATATGAGAAAGATATCGACCATTGATATTGATTCCCTTCCCCACCCAATCTAGTTCCCTGAACGCCATATCCAGGACTGATGTAAACAATCTGGGGGAAAGACAATCGCCCTGACGAACCCCCCTCCCTACTTCAATTTCAACTTCCTTCCCATTTACCACTATCGCGCTTTTGCTTTCCCGTGACAAAGTACCGAGGAAAGAGACTATTTCCGATGGGATACCCTCCAATTCCAGAGCTCTGAAGACCGCTTCCCCGTAGACGGAATCAAACGCCTTAGAAATATCCACGAATAGTAGATAAATCGGCAGGCGATGATCGACGCAGTTAGCCACTACAGTTTTAAGGGTATGGATTGCATCTACAGTTGAATGACCTCCCCTGAAACCCATTTGCTCCCAACTTCTATTGTTATCCAGGACAGGCGCTATTCTTCTGTTCAAAAGACCAGTGAGGGCTTTCTGCAAAGCAGGAAGCAGGCTGATCATCATAATCAATCATTAATATAGAAGAAGCTCATAGAAATTAAAAGCTCATAGAACGACTCTGGGAAACCTCGGCCGGGTTTCTGTAACACACCATAAATGTGTGAGGGCTAAGTTTTGATTTTTTCTCTCAAAAATGCCTGCACCTTAGAATATTTTGATCCTTCTATTAAAATTATTAAAAAACAGGGGTCAGTTTTTTTCTCGGGGTTTTTTTTAATGCTTTTTTAATTAATCTAGTTGCCGTATCCTAAATCGGCTTCCGTACCCCGCCCCAAATTAGAGAAAGTAATAACATTTTTACTGAATGTTGGAAGCATATTTCGCAGAAAAAAAAATAAAAATAACAATAAAAATTTACTTTTATTCAGTCCAAGTCGGAGAAGGAGCCTCGCAATCCGGGAAAATGCATTATTTTGCTGCTTACCATCGCTTGTGTCCTCGCCTTCATACCCATTGTCATATCGATGTGAGTGAATAAGATCAATAATAATAATAATAATTTTAAAAAATAAAAAAAATAATAATAATGGTTATAAGGTGGGGGGCAATTACGAAATTGTTCTATCTAATGTTTTGTCATGGTCCACACGCCTTCTTCTAAAAAAGAGTGCATTAATTTCGATTGTTTCCTCTCTTTTTGAAAAAAAAGATTTGGAAAAAATTTCAGTATATTCTCGCTCTTTTCGGGAACGCTGAATGTCTTTTGCGGAACTGTCTTCGCTCCCAACATGGAGGTTTCCCTTGACAAACTTAAAATTGGAATTTAATTAGAAAACATTTCAGATAATGACGAGGGCTCTCAATATGTGGAATGATTCTAACCCAGTGTACATCATGTTGGAAGATAGAAGCATCATGATCGAGCCACAGTTAGTTGATTTCTCCCCTTTTCTCTGACTGGTACGGTAAAGGTGGTTTAAAAATAATTTTTAAAATAAAATAAAATTCACTTTTTTCAGTTCTTTTGTGGAATCGTGCAAAACGAGTAGTCTTGGCGCGATGCTTAGCCTGGATAAAATAGGCAATGATACTATCGCCAAGCATTTCAACCCTATCGAACAGGCAAAAGATGTTCGTATGTCTTTTTAGAATAATATTCTTTCTAAAATAATAGAACTTTTTTTTAAAAAGAAATATTTCTTGTGAAATTTGTGTTATATTCAGGCAAACAAAGCAATTGATGATCTTAACTTTAATCTTCCAAACGATTGGGACTCCATCAAGGTAATATTGGGCTCTTGTGGGCGGAGTATGTATTACAAACCAGAAAATGTATCATTATTAGTAAAATAATTCAATGGCGCGAATAAGTAGAGTAAATAATTAAAAAGTAATAATAATTTAACATTTAATAAAAAAATAATTAAATAGATAGATAATTAATAATTAAATACAACAAAAAAATTATCGTTGATCTAGGCTGAGTTGAATAAAGTCGACGCGAAGAAAAGGGACATGCTCAATATCAAAACTTCATTGACGGGACTCATTGCGCTCGCTCCGGCTGTGGTCAGATCTTTCTTACATCCAAAATGAAGCTTTCAAGTAGAATTTGGAATTCGGGTAATTAATTGGATTAGATCTCCTCACTGCTCGCACTCTCTCATTTATCAACCGGCGTAGGGAGTGTGCGAAATGAATAAATCTAATCTAATTATTAACCGAATTTCAAACTCTGCTTTAAAGTCATCTAAAACAGTGACAAGCTTCAGCAGTAGATTAGTTGAATTTTATAATTATATTTTCTGCATTCCTGATTTCAATAAATACACGGGAGCCTCCATTTGGTGCCCATAGAAGCCTAACATATTTGGATTAATTCAGAGTGCTGATGTGTAAAATTTCTTGCAGAAAGCGAACATTGAAAAGATAAACGAGGAAATTGACGCGGTTGGAACGGCATTTGACCAATTCAAACCAAATTGTGATGGCATTGTGGACAAGGCGAAGGTTTGTTACATCGGCAAATCTAAATAATTATAAATAAATTATATTTTAAAATTGCAGGAATTGAAAGAGCTTGAGCTCAAGGAGGATGTAAAAAAGGAAATGGGGAAGCTAATCAAAACGACGGGCGACCGAGTGACGGGAGAATTGATGCAGATGATCGTAAGTAGAATGCGAAATGTGAGACCAAGGTCTCTTCATTTCGCACACTCTCTCTCTCTCGCCTATCGGCCGGTCTAGAAAGTGTGCGAAATGAAGAGATCGTGGTCTCACATTTCGCACTCTAATCGTAAGAAAATAGGTTGTTTCATTTTCCTAACCGTTTATATATTCGAATAGGAATGTTTTTAGACAAATTGAAGCAGATTACTGTAGTCATCTCCAATATTATCAGGGATTGAGAAATCGGGGCCTGACAAGGCGAGCAAGTGTCTGGCTCTCTCCAATTTACATTATCTCTCCCACCGTCCGACCGATGAGAGAGCGTGTAGAATGGAGAGGGTCTGAACATTACTCGACAAGGCAAATAACCATTCGTCATGCGATAACAAATAGCTTCCGGAGGCAATATCGTAAACAAGAGTGTGCATCAGGACAAATCAACCGTGTTTATTACAAATTTACGAGGACTCGTCCGAAATAATGAAACGTTCCGTTGATAATCCGTGCTAAACAACGGATACGGATGCGAGAGAGCATGGTAAAGTGAGAGACACGTCGAGGTATAGAAAGAGAGTACACCACCAGTAGTCCATTTCATGAAAGTATCACGAACAAAATTGTAGCGGTCTGCGGCATTCACAAAGCCCTACAAAGTGGCACGTCTGGTAGGAATGAGGGTGAGCCGGGCGTGGTACGGCATATAATCATCCAGTCGTCATGTAGAAATTGTGGTTAGTAATAGTGACCACTCCCATTGCTCTCTCTAAGGAGAGACCGCGATTTGTCAGACTATACTGATAAGGCTTTGATAAGGGGAGAAATCTCAGTGAAATCACTGCCGACTCACGCAAAAAGGGCGCATTCCTGGTAGAGTTTGAAATTCGGGTAAATAATTAGATTAGCTCTCTTCATTTCACACCCTCTCTCACCACTCAACCGGTGTAGAGAGTGTGCGAAATGAAGAGAGCTAATCTAATTATTTACCCGAATTTCAAACTCTAATTCCCGGGAGAAAACTGCAAAAAGGCCAAGATGAAAAGAGAGGAGGAAGGGGAAATGCCAGGTCTGGTTAGCGTGGGTTTTTAGCCTCAAATGAGGCAGGATTCGGGAGAAAACGAAACCCTAGCAAATCACAAACTAGCAATATTCAAGCTGTCGCACATTTTGGGCAGAGAAATTGCACACAGAATGGACAGTCAAAGTGACAGGTTTATCTCTCGATTATTGAAACGAATCAGGACACGAGGCAAGATTGGATGGATGAGTAGACTGAAGCTGCCTGAATTTGAATATTTGCATTTTTTTTTAATTTTAAAACTAGCCGGGATGTGTTGAGGTTAAATACACTACGCTCTATGCGTACACTACGCTCTATGCGTACACTATGCTCTATGCACAGTTCTGGGTGCAGGTTCGGTCCAGGGGGAGCACGGTATCCTGCTCCAGGTACGGTTCAGGGGGACCTCGGTAGCCTTCTTCAGGAACGGTTCAGGGGGACCTCGGTAGCCTTCTTCAGGAACGGTCCAGGGGGCCTCGGTAACCTTCTTCAGGAACGGTTCAGGGGGAACTCGGTAGCTTGCTTGACGTTCGGTCCAGGGAGGAGGACTCGGTAGACGGCTCCAAGTACGGTCCAGGGAGAGTTTAGTATGTTGGGGAATGTTAATCTCAAGAAAGAGTACTGGCTTATTCCGTTGCAAAAAGGCTCGTGAGGCTTTCTCAACGGAAACGCAGGATACCGAGTGTTGGATTCCCGGGCGTGTTCGAACACGTTTCCGACATCGCAAAACACTTTTCCTATGATCCCCCACGCTCTGCGAATCAATTGGTAACTTTTTGAAATTTTCGATTTTTCATGTTAAAACGTGTTAGAAAACGTTCAGACACGTTTCCGACATCGCAAAATACTTTTCCTATGGTCCCCCACGCTCTGCGAATCAATTGGGAACTTTTTGAAATTTTCGATTTTTCATGTTAAAACTCGGCAAAACAGGTAAAAACGTGTTTCACATTACTCAAGAACGTGCTAGAAGGGCATCTGACACTTGCGAATAATGCGGCAAACATTTTGCCCGCGGCGGGATTCGAACCTGGGGGTCTCGGATTGTAAGTCAAGCGCGTAACCCACTTGGCTATGGATTTGGTCAATTAAATTTTGTAAAATGTGAAGGGGATTTTGGTCTGTTGTCGTATGCAAAAGGATCCGAGAAGATAGAGCGATTTTGAAGCGATTTATTAGGAAGCTTCCGGATGCATGATTCCGGCCTCCAGAAAGGGGTCAGGGGCGAGAGAGTGCGAAGTGAGAGAGTACCTCTCGATCCCCCTTGCTCTCTCGTTTCAAACCCCTTCCTGCGAGATTTGCCGGCATGTTAAATGATTCCGAACGAAATGTACGAAAATTTCGTGAAATCGTGTGAAATCGAGTGAAATCAATCGATATTCACTTCGAAAAACGGCAAAAGATGCTCAAATGTGAATCTCGTTACTTAAAAACGTGTTTGGACCACTTTTCACGCTTGCAAAAAATGCGGCAAAAGACTATGCACCGGCGGGGATCGAACCTGAGACCCTCGGATTTGAATTCGAGCTCGCTACCGACTTGGCCATGAAATTATCGATTTTTTGTAAATAAATTTTGAAATGTTTTCTGATGGTTTATCGTATGCAAAAGGATCTTAGAAGATTGCTTGAGTTTGAAGCGATTTATAGCGAAAAAACGAAAAATTTGTCCGTCACGCGGAAGGAAAAAAAACACACCAACAGACAGACATTTCAATTCCCTAGTAGTGGAGGAATAAAAAGAAAAAAAACACACGAAAGCACCGATGAACAAACCATGGAACTCAAGGAGTTCTTCTGAAACATAACTGCTCACAAATCGTGTCAAAGTGAACAAAATCTTATAAGATATAATAAGTTATACAATGTTGTCATAAGAATATAGGTTGAGTAGGTACTTGTCAAAGGAATATCCCACCTTTCTCGTTATTCTCGAATATTCTCCCCTACTCTTCCTCCTCTCCCTCCTTCTCGCTCTTCTCCGCCTTCTTGTTCTTCTTTTTCTTGTTGTCCTTATCACTGTCGTTATCCGAACCGTTGCTGTTGCCGTCCTGAGGGTACGGTAGATTATCACCAATGGAAGTGCGGATTACGGTATCGATCGATTGCTACCGTATCCAGCTACCTTACCTGTCCGGCGCGGAGCGAGCGCCACACGAGAAAGCCGCCGACGCCCGCCGAGAAGTAGCACATGACGGAGAGTCCTGGTATTGTTAATCAATAAATTTGCTAACTATCTAATGACCTGACGTGCCACTTTGTAGGGCTTTGTGAATGCCGCAGACCGCTACAATTTTGTTCAGTGTCAGACCCAATTTTTCCGAAATTTTCCGTTCATATTCTACTTTATTCCGTGTAAACCCACTCCCGACAATCTCCTTATAGTCTGTAGTAAGCACTAGGAATGCCGGCTCTTTTTCTCTGACTTTCCGAACCGGCATCCCTAGTATTACGATTTTAAAATGATACTTTCATGAAATGGACTACTGGTGGTGTACTCTCTTTCTATACCTCGACGTGTCTCTCACTTTACCATGCTCTCTCGCATCCGTATCCGTTGTTTAGCACGGATTATCAACGGAACGTTTCATTATTTCGGACGAGTCCTCGTAAATTTGTAATAAACACGGTTGATTTGTCCTGATGCACACTCTTGTTTACGATATTGCCTCCGGAAGCTATTTGTTATCGCATGACGAATGGTTATTTGCCTTGTCGAGTAATGTTCAGACCCTCTCCATTCTACACGCTCTCTCATCGGTCGGACGGTGGGAGAGATAATGTAAATTGGAGAGAGCCAGACACTTGCTCGCCTTGTCAGGCCCCGATTTCTCAATCCCTGATAATATTGGAGATGACTACAGTAATCTGCTTCAATTTGTCTAAAAACATTCCTATTCGAATATATAAACGGTTAGGAAAATGAAACAACCTATTTTCTTGCACAGAGCGAGCACTAAACAAATCCTCCCTGTTTATCTTCCACAACTATTGTGGTGCGGAAACATTATCCCTCCAAACAATGGCACTCACGTGTTCTTTCGTAAGTTTTCTCTCGAAAATTCCCGTTCACCATCCAAACATGCCGAAATTCGCGCGCAACCTACATACATTTGAGCACTTATTCTTTTTGGAACACACACACAATAACATTTTTATCGAATAAATATATGTCATTCCCCACACACAGAGAAAACATACTAGGAAAACGACATCAAGTTGGCACGCCTACTAATATATAAGTAGGCGATTAGTAGGCATGCCAACTTGATGTCGTATTCCTAGTATGTTTTCTCTCTGTGCAGCATAGTCCTCTCGTTCCAAGTTATTCAGTCTTCATGCCACCCCCATTCCCGCTCACCGTTCAGTATTCCCCAGATTTATTTCAAGAACCCGAGAGAAAGCCATTTTGTATCTGCATATTAGACTTCGAGAAATAACGAAACAACAGGTTGCGTAAGAGGCAAATCACTCCTTTCTCTCCTCATTTCTCACAATCTCTCACTGCTGGAGCGGTGCATTTGCCTCTTATGCAACCCGTTGTTTTGTTATTTCTCGAAGTCTACTGCATATATTTAATTTCCATTTCCTGTTCATGCCGTTCCCCAACTTTCGAAAATATTTTTGAATTGTTAAGTTGTGAGGACGGGCGCATCCAATATGAAGGGACGAAACATGCATTCACAAGCCAACGTCTTTTGCGTGTGCCCATTTTTCCACACCTTGTCATGGGTGGGGATGCATCATCTTGTATACCCATCGTTAAACATTTCGCGCCTCATTTTATCGCCATTGCTCGTACCATTCACACAACGGGTATCAGACAGCTCAGCGTTCCGACAACACCTACACACCCCCCCCCTAACAACCTTACCTTACAAACCCTAAATAAACCCTATTTATTATGAACGCTTTTATCGATTTGAGGTTAGTGATTGCATTTTCAAAAAAGTTACACTGCTAAATGCCTTTTAAAACGAGTATAGTCTGTAGATATAACTCCGAAAAGAAACACCTATTTCGACATCGCATTTCTTTGTTTTCGTGGAAATGGATGAGAGAAAATTGTTTTGCTTATCTTCTTCCTTTCTCTTATCACTCAGAAACATAGATGCACGGCCCGGATGCAGAGAACATAGATGGACGAAAGATAGATTGCATTTGAGTTGCGCTCAAAATTATCCATCGCTTTTCGATTATCAACTCCTCCTTCATATTTCGAATGACTGATTGGTCATGTCCCCACGACCCCTATTTCCCATGACTCATATCCTTATCCAACATTCCGCTATCTAATCATTCTTCCGATCACCTTGCTTTAGTCGGTATATTATTTCAGCGTGGCTTTCTTTCACTGATTATTTCAGAAATTTTTACTTGTCGACAAATTTTTAAAATTGCGCATGTAAACTTTCCCATTTTCGCTATTTTCTTCCACAGTTTTGTCATCCTTCCTTCTATTTCATTTATTATTTTAATATTAATTGCAGTTAGGTGATGACCGCGGGCCTCTTGATAGGCGTCTCAGACGCCACCGATGGTGAGTTAAAATATATTCATGATTTGTTAAAAATTAATTATTTGCTTAATTAGATAATTTAATGACACTGAAAGCAGAGAACGGTTCTCATTTGTTTGAGAACGGGTTTCCACCCTCCTTCATGCACCCACTCTCTCGTTTGCTCGTCAAGGCGAGAGAGTGTGCGGAACGAGGAGGGTGCAGAACCGTTCGCTAACTAATGAGACGTGTTCGAGAGCCGTTATCCTCGTAAATTTGCGCTCTGTGCATTGTTCAATTTTTAATCGAGAAAAAAATCTCAGCATGCTACAACAAAATCCCGCAAACTTCCGTCAACCTAACACTGGGCAACGAGGGATGGAACAACCTCGCGACGGGCTTTGTAAACGGCGTTTCGATTGGACTCTCCGACAAACTCTTAAATGTAATTATTTTAAATTCTTAATTAAATTGCAATTTTCGTTATTTTCAGTTAAATCTTCACTTTCCACTTGCAAATAACTGCTATTGGAAAAAAGAGCCATGAACCGGAAAAATATTGTATTCAATTATGGGTAAATCAAACACGATCTGTTTGCGCGTTTCAGGACATTGGGCAACTATTCTTTGACGCGTCGAACGTCGGCGATGTCGCTGGCGAACTGCTCGGTTCACAGGTGACTCATTATCTTAATTTTACGATGACAATAATCGATTTTACGATGACAATAATCGATTTTACGATGACAATAATCGATTTTACGATGACAATAATCGATTTTCGTAACGCCAAAAGCTGCGCCTAATCCGCTTTGCTAGGGGGTATGCATTTTTGGTCGCTGACTGGACTTGCATGCATCATCATTCTGCTATCATCTCTTATCACTGGTACTCCACGCCCTAGCAGGGGAAGAAGGGGAGAGGTGTGAGGCGGCGCATAAAATCCAACTGTCGCAACGCGGCCACAGAGTGTATACAGGGTCGTAAAATAGCGCCGCACCGACTCCCTCCAGCGATGTGTCGAGAGAGAGAGAGAGAGAGAGAGAGAGGGCGAAACCGCAATGATAACTGATCAGAGATCAGCGGGCTTTTGATGCTTACAAAAGCAAGATGGATATTCAAGCAAAAATACGGTGAAGAATCGATTGCATGCAGAAATTCATATAGAGTTCTTTTTTAAATTTAAAAAAAAAATTGTTATTATACATTCGCAAACACTCGTTCGAAATAATAAAACGCATACATTTTAGGCGAGAGTGCATTTAAAAAGCAAGAGACAAGCCGAGATACAGAAAAGAGCGCACATGCAAGTAGTCCGAGCGTATCATTTTAAAATGGTAAAAGTGTCCAGGCTGATTCTGTGTTTCAGTGGTCCTACATCGTCTTCGCCTGTATTGGAGTAGCGATCGCCGTGCTGACACTCATTGGCGCCATTGGGACGTGCGTGCGGGCGTGCACATGCAGGAGGAGCAGCAAGGGGGTATATATTTTATTTTAAATTTAAATAAATTAGTACTTTATAACTGGGAACGGGTACGCACCAACTACCCGAGACGGGGTTGACGGGCAAGGAAGAGAGGGCCGTGTCTACCCCGTTTCGAGAAAGGTGCAGTCGCGAATCACCGTCCTACAGTAGGTTTGGTGGTGTCGCCGACCGCGCATAATACGGCTGATTTGGAAATCAACCCTTATCTGGGTGCCGTAACAGGATTCTGAATGCAGTGAGGGGTAATCACTCTAATTGCAAAAATATGATTATTTAATTAATTAGTACGGGCGAGTGTTAAAGGAGCACGGACACGTTAAAATGCTGCATCATTTATGGGAAGACAAATGACAATCAAAATGTGTTTTAAAGGGAAAGTAAACACAAAAATTCTTGTTCGTTTGATCCACTTTCCACGAGCGACGTAGGGAAAGAGATAGTGTGCGTCCTATCCGATATCAGCCCAAGTGGAGCAGCGGTAAAACGCTTGCTTAGCAATCGTGAGGTCGCGGGCCTTTACTGTCCCTTTAAACGAATCTTTTCCGTTTCCATTTCTTTCCCGTGTAGATGGAGCAGCACTGGGTGCGAATATTATTATAATAACAAATAACTTAATTCTTATTTCGATCGACGCTCACTCCATTTCAGATCTCCTCGATGTACCTCAACATCACCGGGCTTATTCTCGCTTTCATCCCTTTTGGATTTGTGATTGCCGGTAATTTCAATTGTGCTTTCGAAATTCCGATATTTAATAAAAAATATGCTAATTAAGTAATTAGCGAAATTGCAGGCATCGTTCTCTACTCATTATCCGTCGACAGTTTCATGAACGGTGTTCTTGTCGCACCCGATCAACTCAGTGCTGTTGTAACAAGTGCGTCCATTTATGCTCATCAAAATCATCAAAATAATAAAACGTTCCGCTCCTAAACAACAGATACGGATACGAGAGAGCATGACAAGGCGAAAGAGCGAAAGACGAGTTTTTGTGAATTTATCAAATATCTTCTGAGAATAGCATGTGCCGCACTAGTTGGCCAACTCATTAAATTGTAAGCTAGTTGGAGGGATATTAAGCGTAATCCTCATTCCAAACCATCGAAGTTCAATTGCAATATCACGATTTGAAGAGAACAGAACCTTCCGCGCACAGATTATTTCTTTCCTCACGTCGACAGTTTGTTGCCAAACGCTATTTTCTGGTGTTGCGAAAACGGTACACGTGTACCGACGGTTCACGAATGTACCGTAGGCACATCTACCCTTTATTAGCAAGGTAGGCGATACTTCGAAAACGACAGAAAACATCATGTGAGGTACAATTCTTCCCTTTTTGAAAAGTTCATCAGCTGTGTTCTATTGGAAAACAGATTTTCCCTGCCCGTGTACCGCGGTACACGTACCGGTACGCCTACCGCCGTTAGCCACCCTATTATTTTCCCATTCTATCGCAGATGTTGACGACTTTACGTCTGGCGCCATCGGTCAAATTTCTTGTTCGGTCGATATTGGATTTGGATCGATCAATACTGACATCAGCAAACTACCGAAAGAGGTGTGGTTACACAGAGCGTGAAGTCTCCAGCTTTCTCTGGAGATGTTGTCTCCAGCTGAGAAAGCATGAGAAATCGAGAGATGGAGACATCACTTCTCCTAATAATTGGAGATGTGAACACTCCAGAGTAAGGAAAGCTGGAGACTTCGTTCTCTGACTACCAGCCATAATACACACAGAAAAATATGTATTACTTTTAATACATGCCATGGACGAGGAGAGGAACCTAGTCCATAAAAATGTATTAGATTGAATACATTTTCATGGACTAGGTTCCTCTCCTCGTCCATGGCATGTATTAAAAGTAATACATATTTTTCTGTGTGTATTAAACTAACATCTTTATTTGTTCCGCCAAGGGTAAGGGTTTCGTGTTAGTTCGTTGTGAATTGTCGATAAATGAGTCGGCAGATGTCTTCAGACGATCGGAAAATATGAGTTTTTTGATTAAAATTGTATCTTAAATGACGTAAATTTTGCTAGAGCCACTTTATGATCAAGGAAATGGCTAAAGAGTGGACATTTATTTGAGAAAGAATATTTTTCTCTTTTTTTATTTATTTTAATGATTACAGATGATTAATCGCATCGAGAATCAAGCTCCGATGAACGACCTTTTGCACACGGTCAGTGATAGTTTAAATATAATCAATTAATTAATTAATTAATCTTCGTTTTAGTACAATTACACGGGCATTTCGCAAACGTTGACTGAAAGCAAGCCGCAGGTCGACGCTATTTTAGCCAATCTTAATGCGGTGGTGAGTATCATCCTCTATGGTATCTATCTTTGGCAGAATTTGGCAGAATGGAAGAATGGCAGAATTTTCTGCCGCGAAAAGTGGCAGAATAAACTGTTGGTTCAAATTTGGCAAAATGTTCTGCCATCCCATTCTGCCATCTGTGGCAGAATTTTTTCTGTGTGTAGGTAGATCGAGTACATGTAGACCTGGAATCTAGTGATGCACTCCCAATGTTCAGTGTAATAGTCGACAACAGTGCGCAAATACAAGTTTTGTTTGCACAATTGGTTACCCATTTCATTTTGAACAAAATACCTAGCATGTTCGATCTTGGGTGTATCGAAAAAAATAAATCAATTTTAAAAATCAATTTTGATAACAACGAGTAAATTTGATCAGAATCCGGCGAACCTGAACTCGCAAGCGGCTAAAGACCAGGTCGATGCTGCAAAAAAAGCATACCAACAACTGAGTCTCGCCGTCACTCAGCTACCAGTGGTAAGTTGTTTGATTATATATGTTTTTTTAAAAATAGTTCACAATAAACATAATAATAACGTGTCAATACTTTTTTTCATTTTTATTTGTAGTATACTTTTTTCATTTTTATTTGTAGTATATTTTTTTAATTAGTTAAAATTAATTTTATTTGCAGCCAGTGAATCAGGTCGGCGCAAGTGTTACGACCCTGAAAAATTCAGTGGAGAAAGCAGTGAACGATAATGTGAGCATCTACAGTAATTTGTCTTTGCAATAATAACTTATAGTTTCTACAGAATTTAAAGAGGGACTATTTTCAAACGATCGAGTTTATTCTCCATCAGTGCTTTGGGTGATTGGGGTGATTTTTATGATGAAGGATTCCTCGGCTCAGGATCGAGCAGTTTTTTTGTTCATAGGGAGTCAGGCAGTGTACATGTTACAATCACAACTTACGGATTCGGAAGGTGATAGTTTTGGGAAATATATTTCTCTTCAGGCGAAAGCGGTCGTGGATACTGCGACAGGCGCCATCAATAACATGATCACTCAAGTCAAGGTAAGTATATTATAAATTCACAAACACCCGTAAAACATATAAAAACAACAAATAAAAAAATAAACAACAAATATGGCTGCGAGAGACGCGACGAGGTATAGAAAGAGAGTACACAGACCAGTAGTCGATTTCATGAACGTATCATTTTAAAATTGTCCAATATCATACATCGCAGCGCAGCAGTAGCTGAAAATTTGTTAGCGTCACAATCTCATACAAAACCTTCGAATTTGAAGAGCCCGATCTAGATTTAAAAAATATGATTTTGTTTGAACATCTTTCATTGCTAATTCCGTTAGAGTCATAAACTAGCAGGGATGTGTTGAGGTTAAATACACTACGCTCTATGCGTACACTACGCTCTATGCATAGTTCTGCAGGTTCGGTCCAGGGGGACCTCGGTAGCTTGCTTCAGGTACGGTCCAGGGGGACCTCGGTAGCTTGCTTCAGGTACGGTCCAGGGGGACCTCGTTAGCTTGCTTCAGGTACGGTCCAGGGGGACCTCGGTAGCTTGCTTCAGGTACGGTCCAGGGGGACCTCGGTAGCCGGCTCCAAGTACGGTCCAGGGAGAGCTTAGGACTACGCCACTTCGTGGCTCCGTGGCAACTTTTTTCGATCGCTCTCAGCCTGACGAGTCTTTCTCAACGGAAACGCAGGATACCGTATGTTGATTTCCTTGGCGTGTTCGAACACGTTTCTGACATCGCAAAACACTTTTCCCGCGATTCTCCACGCTCCCCGGTTCATTTGGGAACTTTTTGAAATTTTCAATTTTTCACGTTAAAACATGTTAGAACACGTTCAGACACGTTTCTGACATCGCAAAACACTTTTCCTGTGTTCCCATACGCTCTGCGCAAAAATTGGACACTTTTCGAAATTTTCGATTTTTCACGTTAAAACTCGGCAAAACAGGTGAAAACGTGTTTCACGTTGTTCAAAAACGTGTTAGGACCACTTCTGGCACTTTCGAAAAATGCGGCAAAAGGTTTGCCCGCGGCGGGGGTCGAACCTGGGGGTCTCCGATTCAAAGTCTGGCGCGTTATCCACTTGGCTATGAAATTAGCGAATTTTTAAATTAAAATTTTGAAAGGTTTTCTGAGCAGTTATCATATGCAAAAGGTTCTGAGAAGATTGCGCAAATTTGAAGCGATTTATGGCGAAAATGAAAAAAATGTCCGTCACGCTGCAAAAAAAACATACAGACAGACAGACAGACAGACAGAGAGACACAATCATTTCATATAAGTGGAGGAACAAGAATTATAACTGTGGACATCGTCGAACATCGAATACAGCTGTTTTTTTCAGCAAATAACCAAAGGAATCACCGACACGATCGTTAGCATCACGGCGCAAATTAGCAGCGTACTCAAGCAGATTCAGAAATTCGAGGATAATCTGAACAAAGACGTAAGTTGTAATTTAAACAAAAATATTAATAACAAAAAAAGACGAAACCAGACACGAGTGTTTTTCTGTCCAATTTCTGACTCAAAAGGAGCTGAGCGGTTGCGATTGCAAATGCGAGCTCATACCTCCGTATCTCATAAATTGTCTTTTTTCAAGTCGTTGATAGAGCCGCAATTAAGAATGATGTGCTGTTCAGGGTGACGTCACTGGCTGGATCTCGGCCGGTTTCAAGGCACTCATCATCGCTCCTTGTGTTATTGCTCTCATTGCTGCACTTGGCGCCTTTGTCGCCGGATGTTTCTTCATGACCAAGAAACGCGTGAGTGCAATTTCCAAATTATATATATATATATATATATATATTTATGCGAATTCACAAGGAAAAACGCGGATACAAGTTAGAAACAATAACATTAGCAAGCGAAACACGAATATCGGGGGAAGGGGTTGGTCACTCACCGAAACTGGACGAATTACCAAATTAGCTCGAAGTGATAAAACGTTCCGAGGATAAACGATAGAAATAAGGGCGTTGTCGTACTTGTACCCGGAATTTATGGATACAACTGGAACCTTAAATTAGGCCTTATTAATATGCAAGAAGCGCGTCAGTGTAATTATAAATTCCCAAGAACACAATCGCCAGCTATAACATACAGGGGCAATGATTGAATTGATTAAATCAGTTCGATCAAGTGCCGTTAAGGTTTCGCTGATAAAACAATAGAAGTAATGGTCAAAGAGCACGCGAATGTTGAAAAAAAACAGTCCGGAATTTATGAATACGCGCGGAACACTTAATTATATTTCTTCAGTCCCTGCCGAGCAAGGGTTGCTGCTCGGCCAGCTGCACTCTGATCACACTCTCCATCATAGTGCTAGCGATCGTCTGGGTCGTCATGATCCCCACGGCGTGAGCGAATTAAAATATTTAATTAATTAATTTATAATTAATTAATATATTCTATTATATGATTTATATAATAATTTATCTGCGCCCGATGCGATCATTCCCGTTTCTGTCAGTCGTCGTGAGCGGTCCCTCTCCATTTTCCTCTGATAGAGAAGGGACTTTCCTAGTTCCCCGGACCCCCTCGTCTTTCTACCAACGACTCGGCAAGATCGGAATCCCCGTCCTAGCCGGCCTGGTCACCGTGGATGGGTATGACCGTTTGATGTTGGCTACTCAGATACCAGTTTCGCTAATTCTCAATTTGATTGATCCTTCGAGCTTGGTGGACTCAAGTGGAAGAAAGATGCGCCATCCGTTCGTCAGGACTGCCTTCAGCCTCACGTAACCTCCCCTATCCTCCTACGTCCATGGTCCTAAGAGAGATCTCGTCTCTTCCTCCAGCAACTTCAATTAGAATAGATAGAATAGAAAAATTAGAATAGATTATAAATAGATTAATTAGAATAAATTCTAATGACGATATAGCCGGAGTTATACTTTTTTTTGGAATAAAACGTATATAAATTTTTAAATTTAACATATTTTATACGATGGCATTTCAGTTCGCAAATGCTATCAAGGGCCAGATTTTCCCCGTCATCGACCCTACAATGCTCGGATCAATCTCGGTTTCTTTTTTTTAATTTGATAAAAATCAGCTTAAAAATGACTCGCCCAAAAAAGCCAATTTTGGATCAACCGGATACTATAATTTTATCGAGAGCAGCTCAGCTGTTCTTACTAATTGTATATAAATGATATTTAATGAAATTGTTAATTATTTATTTATTTTTATTAATTAAATTAATGTTCCTAGACTCTTCTCGACGGAGCCATTGTCTCTCCCCCTCTAACCGCTGCCAATGATGTGAGTGTATTCGAATTTCGGGTTTTAAACACATCTTTAAAATTACCAAAAAAAAAGGTCACGTGGCCCCTCACAACGGCCCTCCAAATCTATGACCTATACACAAGCAAACATACCTATTGGCCACTTTTCTTCTCAAAATGCTTCACTGGGATCCGAAATACCCAATTACTGGTGTTATTTTTTTATTTTCAAATGAAACCTGGTAAATTTGACAGAAGGGGATATACTATTTTAATATAATATAATTTATGCGAGTCACGAGGAAACGCGCGGTACAATAGCATAAATTAAAATAAAGGCACGAATTATTATTGGACAACAACAACAAAAGCAAGAAGGTCATAGTCAGGGAAACTGCTCAATTTTCCGAATTTTGAGTGTAGCCTGGATAGGAGTAAAGGTCTGACCCTCTCAATTCTGCATGATCTCTCGCACTGTCTGATCGATGAGAGAGCATGCAGAATGAGGAGAGTCTGATCATTACTCCTGGATAGTGGTTGATAATAGTGCTGCAGGCCAACACCGCTGAGATTCAACCCATCATCACCGCAATCAACGCTCTCAGTCCCACACTCCAACTGGCCATCGACGAGTGCAATGGCATCGTCAACGACGCGAAGGTGAGCAAATTCTGAATTTAATATCAAAATCAGAATCGTCTATCAGTATCATGCGGGGAAAAACACATCATTCCACAGCCCGGTCAACCTTACAGAAAGGCCTTTGGAGTGAGAGAGCGTGTGAAATCGAGAGGGACTCTCTCACTTTTGCACACTCTCTCGCTCTAACCCTGGTCCGTAGGTTTGGAATCATGTGAATTCTGAATTTAATATCAACATCAGAACCGTTTATCAGTATCATGCGGGTGAAAAGGGAGGGGTGATCTGCCGATGAATTTTTTTCAAGTAATCTGTTAAAACATATTACTTGCCCATCAAGCTAACGACGAAAACGAATATTATCATACTTGCTATTAACGGGTAGTATGGTTTTTGAGTCTGACGTTTGCGGTCGGGAACGAGGAGCATGTGAGATGGGTCGACATTGTTCTCCCGGAAATTACAAATTTACAAAATTTCTTCCGACATAAGAGAGGAATCGCGATAGACTCGAGCTCGACCGGGACATAGAAATTTATGATTTTTAATTTGGCTGAAAACATAGCACGAGAAATAGCAAAGTTTGAAAAATCATAAATATCTTCAAAATGAAGATAGAAATCCGCGGTTGGGTGCGTTAGATAGACAAATGACTCTGCTTGTTTACCAACCGCTCGAAGTCATTCCTGGTTCATTCGCCGATGCGGGGTGGTCGATTTTGCAAAAGTTGAGCTAATTTTCGTAAAAGTCCAAAGTTCTGGTTCCCCTAAGGGCGCTGTGGTGAGCATAGTTGGCGCTCATTACAACATTGAAATGAGCCCAATCGGCCCATGCATTCTAAAGATACTCGCCATTATATCAAGTCGGTCAAAAATAATTATTGGCCGCGAACATCAATTCTGGCCCATTTGTGGTGAAAACTGTCGTAAACTCTTCAAAAACAATATTCATGTTCTTTGTGGCATTTTTTATTGATTGATTTTTTGAGTAAAAAAATTGAAAAAAAATTTAGAGTCGATTTTTGGATTTGCTGTATTTCGATTATTTTGAAGTCTATATGTGTCTTATTAGGTTTCATATTATTAGTTATGTACGCTGGTGCAAGATGTTTCTGCAATTCCTCCCGCAAATATATTTTGCCCACTGAATCTACGCCTAAAATGCGAAATTTGTCTTCCACTATTAGAACAGGTTCAATTCCTTCCGTACGTCATCATGGTATTCCTTATTATAGGTAGACCAATTTCCTTTCTGAAAGTGAACGGATATCTGTTCGTAGAAAAGAGTTACAGCGCCTAGAAAATCGATTATAATGCGAAAAGCGCGTGCTCTAGCTTCTCTAGCACTCTCTCAATTCCCTACGCTCTCTCGCCTGGGTTCGGACCCTGAGCTGCGCAGAAATCTTTTGCCAGTACTCCTCTGATTCATCTCCAGAATTTGTGGGCTGAATTCACGTGATTTCAATAACACAGAAGCTTGCAAAGATTTCTGCCCAGCTCGGGGTCCGAACCCAGGCGAGAGAGCGTAGGGAATTGAGAGAGTGCTAGAGAAGCTAGAGCACGCGCTTTTCGCATTATAATCGATATTCTAGGCGCTGTAACTCTTATCTACGAACAGATATCCGTTCACTTTCAAAAAGGAAATTGGTCTACCTATAATGAGGAATACCATGATGACGTATGGAAGGAATTGAACCTGTTCTAATAGTGGAAGACAAATTTCGCATTTTAGGTGTAGAATCAGTGGGCAAAATATATTTGCGGGAGGAATTGCAGAAACATCTTGCACCAGCGTACATAACTAATAATATGAAACCTAATAAGACACATATAGACTTCAAAATAATCGAAATACAGCAAATCCAAAAATCGACTCTAAATTTTTTTTCAATTTTTTTACTCAAAAAATCAATCAATAAAAAATGCCACAAAGAACATGAATATTGTTTTTGAATAGTTTGCGACAGTTTTCACCACAAATGGGCCAGAATTGATGTTCGCGGCCAATAATAATTTTTGACCGACTTGATATAATGGCGAGTATCTTTAGAATGCATGGGCCGATTGGGCTCATTTCAATGTTGTAGTGAGCGCCAACTATGCTCACCACAGCGCCCTTAGAGAAACCAGAGCTTTGGACTTTTATGAAAATTAGCTCAACTTTTGCAAAATCGACCACCCCGCATCGGCGAATGAACCAGGAATGACTTCGAGCGGTTGGTAAACAAGCAGAGTCATTTGTCTATCTAACGCACCCAACCGCGGATTTCTATCTTCATTTTGAAGATATTTATGATTTTTCAAACTTTGCTATTTCTCGAAAAAGTTCCCGACTCACCAGGTTGATTTGTGTTTCACGCGAAAACGAAATTTTTTAAAAAAATTCTGAAAACGCTATTCGATAGAGGGAGGTTTGTAGTACCTCGTGCTAAGTTTTCAGCCAATTCAAAAATCGTCCCGGCCATGGCCGATGAGCTCGAGTCTCTCGCGATTCCTGTCATAAGAGTGTACCGCTGATAGCAAGGCTAGCGAGTGCTTAAAACAAAACGCTGAGGTATTGCATGATAATGCACCCACCAATAGTCCATTTCATGTTCGTATCATTTTATAATTTCTGTCGACTTCGGGGTATTCATTGTGTGTTAGATTGGCAATTCGAATCCAGTCGAAGGAAAGTCATTATATATATTTGTAATAAGTATTGAGTGAATTGCAGGCTTCAGACCAACAGGTCTACCAAGCTTGGTCCAAGTTGGTACTAACAGGAGTAGAGGTTAAAAACAGGAGTAGAGGGCGGTGGTCGCCGGCTGGCAACTGAGTGACTGATTATGCCGTATAGCGTGCACACTGAAAAGCGCAATGTTGCGCGCATGGCAACATGCTGAAGACGGAACTACCTTTATTGCGCTCACTATTTCGCACAGTTTGTGAGATTGTCAATTAAAATTTTACATTTTTTACTAATTTTTATACCTTTTTTTAATTGCAGGGGCTCTCGACGCAGGATTCCGTGCAAACGTTGCTTGATGGTATTTCCAAGGATCTGATCAACGACATGTACAAGGACTTAAAGACTACCTCGGAAACCTTCATGGTCAGACAAAATATTATTTGAGCGACAGATAGCTGTTAGATTATTCTACATTGATTATCGGTTAGCTTGAGGGAGAGTCTGATTATTACTGTTCACATCGCAGAACGATCTAATGGGCAAATCGGCGCCCTGCCTGCCCGTCTATCAATCGTACGAGAATGTGGGAGATCTCGCGTGTAAACAGATGACGGGAGGCGTGCAGGGAATGTGGGCAGCGGCTGGTGAGGAGAGGGCAATTAAAATAATGAATAATACAATAGTATTAAAATAATGTTTAGGTTTATTATTGTAATTAAATATTGAACAAACGGGATGGATCTATTCCCGCACGCAGATATAGGGTTCCGTTCGAAAGCAAATATTGTGTGAAACTGTTTAGAAGAAATTCAATTACTTGTCAACAACTGAGAAGAGAAAAAGGTTAGCCTAAGGGCATAGTGATTCGTGTTTCGGCCCTTGTCTAGACACTGAACTGAACACCTGGTGGTAGGCCTCGCCAGTGGACAAGCCAGGTATATATATATATATATATTTATGCGTGTTCAATGGAAACGCGGTTACAAATAGAAAGAGAAAACGAATACAGCATAACAGATTGAGATCATGAAAGGTCGGGGGTGTGGGGGTCGCTCATACAGGGAAACTGATTTGATTACCGGGTTTTGAGAAAAGCCGAGCCGCTCTGGGAAAGAAACTATTGTGTCTATAGTTCGCATGAGAGCCAGCATTTGCAAAATTTATTCCATTTCGTGTGTAATAATAACTGAAATGATGTGGTTTGAGTTTAGAGATTTTGTATTTACCTATCAGAAGATTCATGGCTGTCTTCAAGTCTATCGCTTCTCTACGCTTTTCTAATTTGTCTAATCCTAATTTCCTATTCCTATCCGCTACTTTAGGGATGTTTTCCCGTGTCATATTGTAGCAACGCATGAAAAGGAGGTATGTAAAGGAAATTAGTGAAAAGAATGATCACAGACCAAATTATGAAATTCTCACGGCAAAATTATCTGTGTGCGATAATATAACCATCCAATTTGTTCAACATGTTGGAAAAAATGGCACAATAATAAATAAAATAAAGGTTTGTACTAATTTGATTATTAATTAATTTATTCGAAGGACTCGCCGCGCTCTTCTTCATTCCCACAGTAATCGCCGTGTTCTGCATCGCGAGTGTCCTTAGAAGCGGCAAGAACGAGGTTTTACTATTACTACATTTAATAATATAATAAGAACAAAGTATATGAGACGAATCGCGAGATAATCGACCTGGGAGAGGAAATAGAAATTCATGGTCTTCAAAATGGACGGAAAAATTAATTTAGGTATTAAAAAGCAAGGCGGTTCGAACTACGTTTACCGTTTTTCGATAAAAAAATTTGTTCACGAGCTGCAAAGCCTCAAACATGACGAAATAGAGAAAACACCAAAAACCACACCTCACGAAATTGATCATATCTCGCTTCAAAATTGAGATAGAAACTTTTTCAAAAAAAGGAATTGAAGAGGAATAGATTCTCTGAAAATTTTTTCCATTACGTCATAACTCTAAGTGTGAAACCCGAATCAGCCTGGTCGATCATCGGCAAAATGGCCATAAATCGAACAAAACGAAAAACTATTTTTTTGGTTATGTGCAAGTTGTAGGTCATATATGATTGTATTTGGACCCCACGTATTAGATTTTTCAAGAAATGTATAAAAAAGCGCACTCGATTTAGTGGAGGGCTGTCGTAGTGACCTACCTAAAAATGATCTTTTCTGCTCTCCATTTTACCTAATTTTCTAAAAAATATTGTAAAAATAAACTACAAACACTTTCTGGTTGCTCATTTGCCTCAGAAATGTTGCACTTAGCTGAAACACGAATGTGACGGGCAATATTTCAAATATCATAAAACCAGTTTTTTTTCATGTTTCAGACCTGTCTATATAACTCGAAAATTACGAAACGGATGCTATAATGCCCCTCTATTGTTACCATGCAAAGCGGGGCCTTATTTCGGGAAATAATGAATGTAGAAACCTAAATTTTGCAGGTTACTGTAATATGAACAGTTCAAGGTATCCGTGTATGTGTGACGTATAGGAATGTTTGTCTAGTGGTACTGAACAACTTTGCTTTTGAGTGCGAATGATTATCTTCACGTTGGAGCGAGCTACAGGTTTCAGAATGTGCTACAATAAAGGTCAGCCGCGCGCTCTCGTTTCTCTAGCACTCTTTTCTCACACTCTCTCGCCAGTTCGATGCCCAACGAGTGCAAAAATCTTTTGCAATTATCAGAATACGACGAAATTCACCTTTACGTGCAATATTGCTAGTAATTACAAGCTGCCGACCATGTCCAACCAGCGTGCGTCCAGGGCATATATTTTTTAATTAATTAACTTTTATAACTATTAACTTTTATAAAAAATTATAGCTTCCCGCATTACTTTCACTTAAAAACTTTAAAAATATTTTTTTGTAAATTCTCGTTTAGCTTCGGCTCCTCCGGCGACCGATTCCCTGCCTCGACTGAAGGTGGAGACGGCCGCTCTGGCTGGCGCTGCCCTGCACCACGACTCATTCACAGCCACTGCGTACGTTTTTGCCTATCAACCTAACATGCTTATCCAAATATCTGCTTTAGTGCATTTACTAGTGTCGCGCAGTGAAAGAAAGATATACACTACAGGCTGTAGTGAATATGTTTCCAAAAGATAGGGAATAACTGAGGGCCGTGGAATGTCTTTGGGGTACCATTCACAATTGCCTTTCACGCCACCTTCTAATAATTTGTGACACAGTAGCAATTGTTATTGCCTCGTTCATTATTTCATAGGTATTCAATTCGATGCACAATGATTTAAAGAGAAATTTTAATTCATTGATATGAAAATTAAAATTTTGCAGTCCGCTCGACTCATCCGCCTCCGACCCGTGGGAGTCCTCCCACAACCACACCAACCCCTACTACGCGGAGCAGTCGGAGCATAAAGCCCCCTTCGTCGACCCTCTCGCGTATCCCGCTGCAGCTGCAGCACCTGCAGCAACTGCAGCAGCGCCTTACGAGAGCTCCTACCCGCGAGTCAACGCCTCCGCTAACAAACGCTACTATGATAACGACTCGTACTCGCCCTCGACGCTAACCCGATTCTAAATAGTGCTAAGTATTATTGTTATTATTTAAGTTGGCATTATCACGTATTCCATCGCTGCTCACGCATCCTTTACTTATTGACCGGAATTGCGCAAGATTCTATCGGAGAGAATCGACATATCATAGCATCGATGGTACTGTTGTCATTTACTGCTGTTTGACATAAAGTTGCTGCATTATGATTTGTTCGCGGGAACATTGGGAAAAGTATTCTTTCAAAAAATTGCACAAAAAAAAGTTGTGAATGTGCCAAAAAAGTGTAGCTCTCAAGGTGAGGAGTGTCGAATTTCGCATCAAACTTTATGAAAGGAATAAATTTGATAAAAAAGAAACGTCTTTGTGCTTAATGCACCCCTAATATTAAAAGTTCTTGTTGTCTGGCTTTAATTTATCTACTCTTGGTGCGCATTTTATACATTAACAGTAATACATTCGCTTATCGAACTGCCGAGCAACGGTGAGGTAGGAGGGAATTCTGAGCCTTCTAAAACTTCCAGAAATGTTTGAAAACTAAATAAAGACAGCGCAAAGATGCATCATCTCCAAGAATTATCGACATCATTATTATTGCTCATCATTACTCTTCATCATCTCTTTACAATAATTCTCTCAAATTTTCGCCATATTATAGTGATGATTTCTTGTTCGCTGATTTACAGGTGAATCAGCGTATTTTCATTCTCCTCTCCTCTCCTTCTCTCAACTATTCTCCCCTCCTTTACAAGACGATTCATTTCCCCCCGAAATTCTAGCGTCACTCTCCCTCCTTTTTCTTTGCGTGGATTTCTCATCAATTTACAATGCTTACTTACTTTATTGTTTATAATATTTTAATTTGTTCCCGATTACAGTCTGTTTATTTTCTAATTTTATGGAGAATTAACTGTTAATAAAGCTTCTTTATCCTCAATAAAGTAACATAGGGCGCTATACGTAACTTTCAGATGGATTGGGGAGAAATGTCACGAAAAATCATTTTGCGATTTTGGACCATGACCCCGGGTTCATGGTGATTTTTGAGAAAAAAATTTTTTCGAAGAAGTTGGATAAACTTGTCCTTTTGTCAGTTGATGCAACTCTGTAAGTGTACTACACAGCTAAGATATTTCATCGTGCACGCCACTGGTACTTTCAGAAATGTTTTATGAATATCATTTTTTGGCCATTTCCGAGGCTTAATTTTTTTCCGACATGAACCAATGCATGAAATCGAAGAGTACCAACAGAACATTTATTTAATATTGCAATTCAAACATTTTGAGCCTAAAGTAGAAACTATATTTCGTCATAGAACCCTGATCTTTGATAGTTTATTATGATGATTGTATGAATTTTGGAAAATTTTGAAACGTCTTGTATTTACTCTCGATAATCTAAATAGACCATGTTTTCATACTTTCTGAATATGTTTGTCTATTTGACATCGGAAGTTGGCACACACACGAACCTGTAAGACACTTGTAAGAAACTGGCCGAACGAAAAATAAGGAATTATGCAAGTTTGAGATAAAATATCGATCAATATCCTCATTTTTAAAATTACGATAAAAAGGCATATATCGTAACTTTTGATGTAGATTCCGAAAATATAGGTGGCTTTACCTGAAAGGGGGTGGGAAAAAAGATATTTTCGATTTTTCACAAAAAAATCTGATTTTTCGATCATAACTTTTTTTAAAGTGAGTTTCAACAGTTCTAACTACCAAATTCGGAACCAGCTCATAAAAATACGTATAAGAGAATATTTTTCGCAAAGTATTTCGAAACTTTATTTTTCGACGAAAAAATGTCTGAAAATTTTGAAAAAAAATTTTGACCTCGAAAATTTTTTTCAGGCTAAATATATACGGTCGCGATCAGCATTCGTGATGTTCATTCCATGAAAAAAGTTTGAGGGTAGGTTGTCGAATTCTCATCCGGGACCCCTTTCCACTCTCTCGTGGACGGTCTCTTAAATAAAGAAAACGTTCCATATTATAACGAGCGGCAAAGTTTCCGATTGAATTTCAAATAATTTCGCGGGCTTTATGTCAAACACTAAATAATAATACTTCAAATACTACTCAGGTTCCCTACGTCGTTCTTGCTTCAATCGGCATAGTTCTCGCCGTGCTGGCGTTGATTGGCCCTATCGGAACGTGCGTCTGGGCATGCACCTGCAGGAGGAGCAGCAAGGGGTAATGACACTAATTCCAAAAATATGGTTAATTAAATTTATAGGGGGTACACGTTCACGATATTAGAGTGCGAAATGTGATATCTCTTTATTTCGAAAACTCTTCTGTCGGTTGATGAGGGGTGTTCGAAATGAAGAGATCGTGGCCTCCTATTGCGCGCACATTAATTTGCCACTATTTATTATTCATTGTTAAAAAGTCGATGAATGGAAAAGAAACATTATCACGATACAGGTTTCATCGTCCTGCATGAACATTGCTGGCCTAATTCTCGCCATTGTCTCCTTCCTTTCCGTCGCCGTTGGTCAGTTTGTAAACAACGCTCTCCTGAAAAGACCTCAATATTTGACCTCAATATTTCACACCGTTCTAAAGAGACAAAGTTTTATTTTTTATTTGTATTCACCTGATAGAATGGGCGAAAAGAGTGTGACTCTGATTGATTACTTTGGCCACTATGTCTTTGTCTACAAAAGCACAAACAAGACTTTCCTGAATCAGCGCCCCTAAAGCGATACTGATAAAGATTATTATTATTATTATTTACAAAAGAAGGCAACACATTTTTTTAAATGAGTGTAGAACGAATTAGATCTTCGGCGCATTTTTTTGATCTAATTAACTAAGTAACAATCAAGCGGAAAAAATCAAAACATTTTTCTCCGTGCAGCAATCCTGATGTACGTCATGTCGGTGGGCAGCTTCGAAGATGGAGTGCGAGCGTCGCCTGAACATTTTGACACCGTCTTGAGAAGTGAGTAATGATCTCAAAAACTTCATGTACCTGGTCGTGTACCTCATGTACCTCTTGCACCAGGTCTTGTAACTATTGTACCTCTTGTACCTGGTTTTCTACCTCTGAGAACTATTTTGATTTTTGTGAAACCAGTTACAAAAGATTTTTTTAAATATTAGTTTTTTTTCAACACGGGATACTATTATCACTAGCACTCATTCATATACTTCGGGATCTTACTTTGTGAAGTGTTCTTCCGTGCACCAGTTGTACCTGGGTACACTCAGCAGAGCGGTATAGAGAATGAACCATGCTTGGTTACATTGGTCAACTTTAGTGTCGCGGGCATTAAGCGTAGAAGTAGTCTCATCTTCCATCCGGCGTCCTGACAATAACAATATGGCTGCAGATGTACAGGGCTTCGCCGAAGGAGCAGTGGATGAGATCAATTGCTCGGTTGATGGAGGACTCAAGGAAATTTCGAAAAAGATCACGACGCTCCCCGCACTGGTTCGATTTTAACGTTTAGAAAGAAACAAAAGAAGTATTCACAGCACATCATAATTTTGATTGACTCGGAATAGCTGCTGAATAATTAAATTCGGAAATAACTTCTTCTTTAGATATTTACGGCGACGTTTTTTAATACCTCGCTCCTCTTTGCTCCTTTCTCGTTAAAATTTGTCGTTGTAATAATTCGCGGGAGTTAAACAATATAATATTTTATCATAAATTCTGGTTATGGCAAAATATTTGCTTATTGAAGGTAGTCGAAGAGATCGAGAAGACTCAACTAATGGAAAATCTGCGAAAGGTGGGGCACTATACAATTTCTACGCAAATCGCGCCGCTGTGTATAGTGTTTTATTATTTTAATGGTCCATTTCAGTATGACTATACAGCGATCGAAGCCAGTCTGGCCGCAGACAAAGAGAAAATTGATAAAATTATCGAATCACTGAAGAGAGCTGTGAGTACACCACTGTATTTAATGTTACTCTCTTTTTCGCTGTTCAAGGATTTTTGTGAACACTAAGGCCTCAAAAGTGATCAACAATCACGAGATGCAGGCACGCCTCATGGGCAGCAACACCGGCGGCAGCATTCAAATCACCGCGGCTCTCACCACGTACAGCTTCCTGCAGTCTCAACTACCTACCGCAACAACTGTACGAGTTTTTTTCCACGTGTTATACAGCTTAATAATATTAAATTAATAAAATATTATTTCAATATATGTATTACAGTATTGCACTCTAAATAAAAGTCATCCCCGTAGACTCCAAGTCCTGAGGGACTCAATGCTAAGGCCAGCACATAATAAGCTAGTTCAATCCGAAGGGCCCAATCTATTCTTCGGATATAGTTACCTTCATGGTTACACCGCTACCAATCTTTACCGATTCGGGCGCCTTGGACTCTACATTATGCACTCTATACGAATCAAATTGCAGGGAATTCAAGCCCTAGGAGAAAAGGTTGCGGCCTTGCGCACGACCCTCTCAACGACTGTGAATGACAACGTACGTCCGAATGCATTCGGCCGAAAAAACAAATGTATTGTTAATTCAGGTTGGCACATTGATCGACACGGCGAACAATAAGCTTCCCGAAATGTCCCGCAAAGTGGCCGTATGTTATTAAATTTATAAAAGCATGCCATAAATATATATGTCAAAATATGACTTCCTGTGTTTACCGAAGGCGAGAGAGCACACAGAAGTGAGAAAAGTCGAGTACGCATCTGTTCGGTAAACAACGGAAATACGTGTTTTGACTTTTTGGAATGATCGTATTATTGTATTCATGTAATACTCAATTCTCGATGCATTGGCAACGAGTAGATTTGAAAATTAGCCATACTTTTATATTCTCAGGAGATGACGGACAATGTGAAAGAGGAGGTCAGTAACGCCGCGCTGAAAGCGCAGTCATATCTCGACAAGTTCAACACTACGCTTGACAACCACGTACGTTTTAGCTTGCATGAATCAACTTTTGTCTATTAAATTGCGTATTCCAAATACCTGTTCGGTACAATGGTGCCACGGCACCATTTATTTAAAAAAAAAAACTAATGCCAATATAACCACAATTACCCAAATCCCAGGAGGATAAAAAAGCATTGAGTGGAGATTGAAATTCGGGTAAATATTCTCATCAATCGACTAAACATAGAAACAAGGAAGAGAGCTGATCCAATTATTTACCCGAATTTCAAACTCTAGTAATGAGCATTCTGCGTAAATCTTCCGTTCCGCTAATAACGAAACTACTGTGCAAAAATTGCCCGGAACACTAACACTCCAAATAAATATATCCATGTTAAAATTATGTGCTTTCAATAGCAGTGTGGTCCATGTCTTATTATATAGGAATGACAAAATTTTAGAGAAAACGTCTTCCTTCATGGGGAATATAATGTTCCGTAATCTGCACTAATTCGCGCTAACGACCGCATTGCCAAAATGGGCGGAGACTGCTCTTGCAGGAAAAGTTGTTCGACACCGCCATCTCCGGTCTCCACTCGATCGTCATCCTTCCCGGTGTCGTTGCACTTTTCACCGCTACGATTGCATTCCTCATCGGCTTCTGTTTTGTCTTCAAGAACAAGGTGCGCATATTTTGACTCAACATCCCTTTTCGCCCCCAGCGAAAAAAGCTCGCGTCATTGCGTTTGTTTTGAGTAAACCGTCAATACAAAACAAAACTCTTGTGTTTGCATGCCATCGGGGGTAGAGTACTTTCTCTGGCCGACTAGTATATGACTGTGTTTGTGTTAGGATCAACAAGGGCTCAAAAGAGGTCTGGAACAGGTCAAAAATCGAATTCGCTGAAAACAGGTTCCTAGGGGTAACTTTCGATGCTGAAAACGCTGGCGTCATCGATTTCGCAATAGGACGCCGTTGGGCGCCGGTATGCCGCCGCGCACTTTGGGCATAAAACGCGTTTTTCGATAATAACTTCTCAGAAACGCGTCAAAATCGTGGGAAAACTAAAAGTTTACATCAGAATTTCGCGCTCTATCAAATGGCGTTAATGCTACATCATGAACATTTCTCGTTTCAGAGAAAAAGTCGATTTTTGACACAGGCCGCATTGCGGAAATTCCCATTACCAGATTATAGAGCAGAATTTTCTGATCATTTTGGTGTATAGGGTGTGCTATTTGACCCTGCGGAAAGTTGTTTTACATAATATTGAATGATTTTCACGCGCTCGGATCGCGTGTACACACGCGGCATCCGCATGGTCGATGCGGTAGTGGTCTAGAACTTCAACCCGAAGGTCATTGGTTCGATTCCCATTGTTTGCCAAAGTTTTTTGCCGAATTTTTTTTCCATCAAAATTTCACCCCCTTCCAATATTGGCGAATTTTCAGAATATTCAAAAAAGTGATTTTTCGATGAAAAAAAAATTCGGCAAAAAACTTTGGCAACCAATGGGAATCGAACCAATGACATTCGGATTGAAGTTCTCGATCACTACCGCATCGACCATGGATGCAGCGTGTGTACACGCGATCCGCGCGCGTGAAAATCATTCAATGTTATGTAAAACAACTTTCCGCAGGGTCAAATAGCACAACCTATACAACAAAATGATCAGAAAATTCTGCTCTATAATCTGGTATTGGGAATTTCCGCAATGCGGCCTGTGTGAACAATCGATTTTTTCTCTGAAACGAGAAATCTTCACGATGTGGCATTAGCGCCATTTGATAGAGCGCGAAATTCTGATCTAAACATTTAGTTTTCCCACGATTTTGACGCGTTTCTGAGAAGTTATTATCGAAAAACGCGTTTTATGCCCAAAGTGCGCGGCGGCATACCGGTGCCCAACGGCGTCCTATTTCGAAATCGATGACGCCAGCGTTTTCAGCATCGAAAGTTACCCCTAGGAATGTTTCCAGCGAATTCGATTTTTGACCTGTTCCAGACCCTTGTTGATCCTAACGCAAACGGCGTCATATATTTATGCGAGTTCAAAGAAAACGCGGTTACTAATAGAAAGAGGAAAACGATAATAATGAGAGAAGAATGTGCATCTCATTTTTGGCTACATCAAAACATCGGTCGTTTTACAGTCCCTTCCGAGCAAGGGCTGCTGCTCCGCGAGTTGCACCCTCATCACACTCTCCATCTTCCTCTTGGCGCTTGTGTCGGTCGTAATAATCGCGGCATCGTAAGCTTTCCGGACAAAATTTACTTATTTTCCTGGGCATTTGAAATTGGACAATAAGCAACTCCAGTGTGATGTGATGAATATATTTCCGTCACTGTGATGCTAAATTATTTCCTCTGATCACTGTATTTCTACGAGTGTGAAGGTATGACATCCAAGCTTGCTTGATGCTGCAACCAGATACTTCTCCTCATCTTTCACCTTTCTTTCCAGTCTGTTTATGACTGTCGGCTATGGAGCGCGACTCGTCTGCCAGCCATTATTCCACGACGAGCAACTCAAGGTTATGCTACACTCTGTTCATTTCATTAAACTTAATCTTTATTCTCCAACGGGCGATTGTAGGCGGGATTTGTCATCGTAAGGTGGATTCCTCATCTCTGGGTCGAGCACAATTGGTATCGGACAGAATCCGGCAGTTTCATATAATATTTAGAGAGATGGCAAGGGTAGGCGATGTCTTGTTGCTGTATCAGAACTGTATTTTAATTAGCTCCTGCAATAACACTTGCCTTTATGTTTACCAATAGCAAATCTCTTCGGCGCGCTAAAATATGATGGAAGTATCAACTGTTGACTACTTAATGTTCAGGCACTGGAAACCATCGACAGCCTGCTGCCCAAATTCAGTCTGCAGTCAATGAAACCCGGCATTAGTGTGTCGCTTTCGCTCAGGTTATCAACTTGAACTCATAACTTTCCGAAAATAAATTAATGTTTGATCCGATAACACGGTTCTCGCTGTAGTAAACTTGCAATGAAACCTTTGGTAATCACTGTAAAGGATGACTTTTCCAAGTAAAGGATTTTCTTGGCATCTGAACAACTTGGGAGTTCCTTGTTTGCAAATTATGTGATCTTTCAGTGAGGTGATGAAGTCGTGCAAAAACGAAGAGCCATTCCTTCGTGCTGTCAAGGGAAATGAGCTGATCGATGCAAGGATGATCGAGGGCGCATTCGACCGTGACCAGCTAACACACCAAGTATGATTATCCTCCTAAATAGTCAGATGCACTCAATGTAAAATATTCGTCATTCTTGATCAACGTTTTTTTTGCATTAAATGCGAGCCTTGATATTAAACTTGTGAGAAGAATACTATGTTTTCTTTAGCTGGAGAGCGCCATCGATGGTGTCGCTATCCCGGAACAGGACCCGGCCGTGTTGGTAAAACTAACGGTATGTTCGCTAGCATTTCTCTGTTCCTCAGTAACAGCTCTCATTGGCTTTGCGCTCATTTGATGAGGTATACCTTAAACGCCCCGTAACGTATATCAATTGTACTATCAGCCGTACTATCCTTTCCCATACCTTTGGAAGCGAACGGATACACATGATTCCAAACATACAGGCCAGGGTTAGAGCGAGAGAGTGTTCAAAAGTGAGAGGGTCTCTCTCGATTTCACACGCTCTCTCACTCCAAAGGCCTTTCTGTAAGGTTGAATGATGTGGATACATTGCAGACTGCACTCGATCTTGGAATCGGTTACCCTCTCGTACAACCACTCGACGAGGCAGAGAAGGTTGCCCAAAACAACGATTCCTCCACTTATAGGAAATCATTGTCTGTCTGTCTGTCTGTCTGTCTGTTTTTTTTCCGTACGCGTGACAGACATTTTTTCGCATTTTCCTTATATTTCGCTTCAAAATCGCGCTCAGATCCTTTTGCATATGATAACTGACCAGAATAGCTTTCAAATTTTACAAAATTTAATTAGCCAAATCCATAGCCAAGTGGGTTACGCGCCAAACTTTTTTAAAGTTTTTACCACTTGACGGACTTTTTCGTTTTTTCGCTATAAATCACTTCAAATTCAATCAATCTTCTCAGATCCTTTTGCATATGATAACCCATCTGAAAACTTTTCAAATTTTAGTAAATTAATTTAACGAAATCCATAGCCAAGTGGGTTACGCGCTTGACTTCCTATCCGAGACCCCGGGGTTCAAACCCCGCCGCGGGCAAATCGTTTGCTGCATTTTCCCCAAGTGCCAGTAACCATTCTAACACGTTTTTGAGTAACGTGAAACACGTTTTCACCTGTTTTGCCGAGAAAAATCGAAAATTTCGAAAAGTTTCCAAATGATCCGTACAGCGTAGGGGATCAGAGGAAAAGTGTTTTGCGATGTCGGAAACGTGTTCGAACACGTCAGGGAAATCAACACACGGTATCCTGCGTTTCCGTTGAGAAATGCTCGTGAGGCTGAGAGCGATCGAAAAAAGTTGCCACGGAGCCACGAAGTGGCGTAGTGGCAACTTTTTTCGATCGCTCTCAGCCTCACGAGCATTTTGCAACGGAATAAGCCAGTACTCTTTCTAGAGATTAACATTCCCCAGCATACTATCCTCCCCCCTGGACTGTACTTGGAGCCGGCTACCGAGTCCGCCTCCCGGATCCGAACCTGAAGCCAGCTACCGAGCTCCCCCTGAACCCAGCCTGATGTAGGCTGCCAAGGTCCCCCTGAAGCGAACCTGAAGCAGGCTGCCGAGCTCCCCCCTGGACCGAACTTGGAGCAGGCTACTGAGCTTCCCTTGGACCGAACCTGGAGCAGGCTACCGAGCTCACCCTGGACCGAACCTGGAGCAGGCTACCGAGCTCCCCCTGGACCGAACCTGCACCCAGAACTATGCATAGAGCGTAGAGTACGCATAGAGCGTAGTGTACGCATAGAGCGTAGTGTATTTAACCTCAAAACATCCCGGCTAGTTTGGTTTATTTCTTTATTTGCAGAGCACCTTTTTGCAACCATGGTTTGACAGAATATCGATTACATTGCAGGTAGAAGCAGCACAAATTCGTTATATTGTCGAAGCGATGAAAAAGTTGAGCGGGAGTCTCAAGCCGACACTCGGCAAATGCAAGGAATTAGTCGAAAGCGCTAAGGTATACCGCATTCCATCCAATATTAGTATAGTGTAGAGCTACTGGAATCTCAATACGTAGACACATTTTACTTGCGAAATACACGTGCAACTTCACAGACATGTTTTATGTGATCGTATAAATGACGGTATAATCCTATATGCCTCTTACAATAAGGCTGTATTGTTCGTGCGGTTGAATATCATTGTCAGCTGTAGTTGAAAACAAATATTATTCCGTCTACGAAATGTTGCAGACTTTCACGGACGCTACTGCGATCGAGGACATGCTGAAAACTACTATGACGGCCTTCGTCGACCAGATCTATGGCGATCTAGTGTCTACCGTCGACACATTGACCGTGAGAACTCTTCGATTAGGATGCTTTTCGCTGAGGGATCAGAAATGGTCTCGTCATTCTCGACACTCTCTCAGTCGGCAGGTGAGAGAGTGTACGGAATGACGAGACCATTTCTGACCCCTCAACGGCAATAAACGCAGCATTAGAGGGAGAGTAAGCGAGAGAGATTGTTGGACAACGGATCTCGCAAGAAGGACGGCAAGGAATTATGTATCGAAGTTCGATGGCTCCTCAGAACGGGAACAGATAGCAATAGGGCTTTCCGTCCGCGACCAACGCTCACCTACAGACGCCGCACAACCGACATGAAAGCTAAAGAGCTTCTGTCCATGTGGCATTTGATTATTTTAGCTGTTTCTTTACAAAAAAACAGTCACAATTGCAGACTACAATGCTGAACAATAGCGCCTCGTGTCTGCCCATTTATCGATCGTACAAGGACGTAGGCGATATCGTCTGTCAGGAGATCGCTGGTGGCGCGCAGGGAATGTGGGCGGCGGCTGGTAAGAAAAAAGCGAAGTTCAAAGATCAAAGATTGATTTGCTAGGCACCTACATCTAATCGAAAGTGACAGCTCAAAGAGATCAGTATTGTTACGACACCATTTTTTTCCAAAACCAAGAAAAGTGATCAGATATTTTCCAATATTGCGTACTCATATACGCGATTCTAGTAGGGCCTATATTAAAATTTTGAAGGGATATCAAATATTTCGAATCATTCATTTCGTAATTTTCCAGGTCTCGCCGCGCTTTCCCTCATCTCCACCATCGTCGCTGTGTTTTGCATAGCAAGTGTACTCAGGAGCGGCAAGGGAGCGAAGGTATTTTGTGGAAAAATAATGTTTTTATGTGAATATACTTTGCAGGAGGAGACCAAGGCCCACACCAATCTGGAGATGTTCTAAGCTGCAATGCGAGTGATACTCCAGTTTCCTTCTTCCTTCTAACTTGACGTCATTGAAATGTGATCGATGATAAACATTTACATTTATCAATTTCTCTATTTCATATTGAGAAATGAGGAACTGCTCTTCGTATTGCCTCTCACAGGGAAATATAATGCAACCGTACATATCTCATTATTACAATATTAAAATGACACGTTCATGAAATGGACTACTGGTGTGTGCACTCTCTTTCTATACCTCGGCGTGTCTCTCGCTTTGCCATGCACTCTCGCCTATCATTTCTGCGTTTAGCACGTATTAGTAACGGAACGTTTTATTATTTTGGACGAATGTTCGTGAATTTATAATAGGGGGAGAAATGGCTAACAGGGATGGACTGTGAGATTGATGTAGCTAACCAAACAGCTCAATGCAAACAAAGAATTTAAATATTTTATCTTTCCCCTTTTTCACACGTGACCAATCTCCTTTGCATAATCACTCCCCTCCTATAAATACTCTCCTTTCTTTTTCCTTCTCTCATTTCGTTCGATCGGTCATCTTCACTCCCAATGAATTTCCTCTTCACTCTCTGCCTTCTCATCCTCCTCGGGTACGTTACCCTTCACCCCAATATCGATTATACCATACCTCGCCACCGTACTCTCCCGCTGAGACCTATACCTACCGTATCCTTTCATCAAGAACTCCTGTATACCGTATTCTCTTGTTTCTTTTTCGCTATCAATGACTTACCGTACCCTCTCCTTGCATCTCTGGCCCTCTCATCAGGTCTCTGACCTCCCTCAACTTGTCTTCCATTCTCCTACCGTACTATTCAGATGCCCACATCTCGATGCCGCCGCTATAGCACAGTGTCCGAACGAGCAGTGCACCAAGTGCATCAACGGATTTTGCTATGGTACTCTTTTCAATTCGGCTGACTACGCTCTTTTTTCCGGTAATTATTTCGGAAAAAGAGGTAATTACCATGCGGCTGTCTACCGTACCACGTGGATTTTTTCTGAAATTCAGACCGCTGAACTGACAAACGCGATTGATATGTGCATATTCAGACGTTGTGAAACGCGATGTGATCTGCCCGGAACATTGCGCAACTAGGGGTTGCTACCCCGGAACTGAGGATTGCCAGGGCCGTACGTTTGAAGTTATATGTTTGACCTATCGACTTCGAGCGTCTGACCCAGTAGTGTTGTTAGATGGAATAATCCTATTCCCGAATAACAAAGGTTATTCGCGAATAACAATGCATTATTCGCGAATAACCCTTTGTTCTCACGAATAGAATTATTCGATCTAACATTAACAACACTACCGCACAGTATCTCTCAGTTTATTCCCCCTCTCGCTGATCATAAAGGGACAGACTTTATTTTGATATAATTTTTTTATATTTCTCTCTTTCACCCCCTGTAAACAGCAGTGGCTCACGAGCAGTTCATGTTTGAATATTGAACGAAAAAAAATGAACTTTTGGCCACATTATTCGAAAATGCAACCGCGAAATAGAGTTTGAGAAAGAGGGAGCAGTGGCTCACGAGCAGTTCATGTTTGAATATTGAACGAAAAAAAATGAACTTTTGGCCACATTATTCGAAAATGCAACCGCGAAATAGAGTTTGAGAAAGAGGGAGTCAAAGGGAGAGTAACCGAAAAGAGAGAGGCAGACAACGAGAGAAGGTGTCCAACTCGTTGCCGTGTTGGCTCCTTCATCTCGAAGCGATACGGCTATAGCACCAACTTTCAATGTCGATTTTTTTCGTTCCTCCCTGACTTTGAAGATACTCACAGCAGATATCCAACTCACAGCTGGAAATAAGACACCCGTTATCTCCCCTCCACCGGTGTGCAACCACAAGTTGATATCAAGCCTAGAGCGAATATCAACTTGATATCAAGCTCCCGATTTCACAAGTTGATATCAAGCAGTTTCACAAGTTGATATCAAGTTGCCGTAACCGGGGAAAATACTCGTAAACAACTCCAGACAGTGCACTCAAAGCACGGGCGCATTCACCGCGTCTCATTTTCAAATCAATTTATCGATTTTCTACTGTTATTTATCGAATTTCATCGTATTTTCTATCTAAAACTACTACGGGAATCGTGGAGAACGGCAACATTCACATTTAGGTATTATTTCCTGCGGAGTTCCTATGAAACTCGTCTTTTCAGAATGTAAAGATGTCCGAAATGGATGTTTGGTTGATTACTTATAATTTAAAAAAGAGTGAAGATGAAAGGATACGGTATGTATAGGTCTCAGCGGGAGAGTACGGTGGCGAGGTATGGTATAATCGATATTGGGGTGAAGGGTAACGTACCCGAGGAGGATGAGAAGGCAGAGAGTGATAAATGAAGGCCTCTGATCTTTATGCAGTTTTCGTCACAAAAAGGTTCGTAAGTGAAGAATAATCTTCTTTTCAGATCCATTTTATACATTTTCTAATACAATGTTTTTCTATTGGCGTGACCATTTGCGCTATTTCTAATCGTCAAGTTGGAGATTTAGTCGATACTCAAGGTAAGTGAAGCGTTTCCTACAATATTCCTTTCAGGAAGCAGCCGAAATTTCATATTTGAATATGGGGCCGTTGTTTCAATAACTTCAGCGTCCTTTCTATACGAAGAACCACCACTTAGAAGAAGTGAATCATATTTTGTATGCTTTACCACCATGTAAAAAAATTGTGCATGATAAACTGTTTGATTTGCAGAAAAACATGAAAGAACACGAGTATAAACAAGGGTACGGGAGCGCGGGGCCCACAGAGATTCCACAAGTTGATTTCAAGCTGTTTCACAAGTTGATATCAAGCTGTTTCACAAGTTGATATCAAGCTTATTCACAAGCTGCCTTCAAGCTTGATGCCAACTTGTGAATGAGCTTGATATCAACTTGTGGTTGCACACCGGTGTCTTTCCAACCCTCTCTTTGCCTACTCTCAAATCCGTCTCGCTTAACTCACACTCTCCGCCTATGCTATATTTGCAGCACATGCAAATTAGCGTCAACTTCTCTTATTTCATGGCTCTAGCAAATCTCGTTGCTCGAGTTTGCATTCACCGCTGTGCAACCACAAGTTGATATCAAGCACACCACATCTTGCCTTCAAGCTTGATATCAAATTGTGGTTTTTTACGATAGAGCGTGCCAAACGAGAGAGTCAGACAACGAGGTAGAGATTTCACAAGTTGATATCAATCTTGACATCAACTTGTAATTCGCTCTCGGACTTGATATTTATGAGCCCGTTTGCGTAAGAGTCAGACAGCCTCCGTACAGTGATTTTTAAAAATCACAGTACGGAGGATTCATGATGATTGAGGATATGAGCCCGTTTGCGTAAGAGTCAGACAGCCTCCGTACAGTGATTTTTAAAAATCACTGTACGGAGGATTCATGAGGATTGTCTGACTCTTACGCAAACGGGGTCTTATCAAGTTGTGATTGCCCACTGGTTTGCGCACACAAAGCGCTCGCTTTGCGTCCAGGTTCAACTTCCCGCTGGTATAAACATCAATGAAATCAGATCAAAAGCAAATGTCCCAAATGCGAAGGGTGTGAAAGGACGTACAACTTATTCCACAGCATTCGAAACAGAGTCGGCGAGAACGAGTTAGAGAAAGAGAGAGATGGAAAGAGAACGCGCAAAATGAGAGGGTCAGACAACGAGAGACGTTCTTGGCATGGTGCCAACTCGATGCTGTGTATTCCCATGATTTCGTAGATTTGCCGCCTTGTACATATCTCCGGCGCGAGACGTCATCCCTTCAGGAATTTTAGAGCTGGAGAACTAGTTACGGTGCGGGGCTTCACCGATTCTTACCTCGTCAGTGAAGGGAACAACATCTTTATTTTGTGATTCCCATTTGATATTGTTTACATGAGGTAAAAAACAGAGTTTCAAATTCTGGTAAATGAAAAAAATCGATTCACGCACATTACGCCTGATAATTGATAAGGGAGCCTGCTAAATCATTAGTTCCCGTGAAATTTCGCACCCGAATTTCAGACTTTCGTAAAAAGGCCAAGTGCTGCAAATCGCCTGTAAAAATTTCCCTTTTTTTCGCACGTGACCAATCATCCTTTGCATAATCTCTCCTATAAATATTCCGCTTTCCTTCTTCCTTCTCCCATTCCGATCGATCGGTCATCTTCACTCCCAATGAATTTCCTCTTCACTCTTTGCCTTCTCGTCCTCCTCGGGTACGTTACCCTTCACCCCAATATCGATTGTACCATACACTACTTTCCCTCCGATTGTACCATACAGTACTTTCCCTCCTACCGTACTCTCTACTCAAATCTCTGGAATATCGCATTATATTGTTCCACTATAACTGCCTTTGGCAATCGTCAATGGCTTACCGAAATGTGACATACACGAGGGCCTTTTTCAGATCTCTGTTTTACAGTAATCGTTTTTCTTTAATATAGCCACCGTACTCTGCCTTTCGTTATGATTGATTTACCGCACCCTCTCCGTAGACCTTAATTATGCATAAAGGTCCTCTCAACATATCTTGATCTCTTCTCCTACCGTACTATTCAGATGCCCACATCTCGATGCCGCCGCTATAGTACAGTGTCCGAACGAGCAGTGCACAAAGTGCATCAACGGATTCTGCCATGGTACCGTTTTCGACGCTATTACATTTTAAAAAAATGTTTTTGTTTTATTTCTTTTTTTCGAAATGTGCACCCACCGAACCGAAAATCGTGATTATTTATTCAGACGTTGTAAAACGAGATGTGATCTGCCCGAACTATTGCTATCTTCAGGGTTGCATACCCGGAACGACGGAATGCCAAGGCTGTACTTTTGAAGCTATTTGTTTGACCTATTGACATCTAGCGTCTGACCCACCGCACTCTCAGTAATCGTATCCTTTGCAGATGGCATTTGAACTACGTCGCAGTTCCATCCATTCTCACTTTGTCGCATATCGATAAATATTTTGAGAAATATATAATTTGATCGAGCATAAAATTATACTGTAGTGAGGATATACATCATAGTACATAAAAAAATCTTTTTTTCAAAGTAATCAGCCAGAGTGATCAATTGAGATACGGTATGCGTACCTAATAGATACACCTGTGATCTCAGATAGTTTTGCAGTGATATGAAAATGGGAACGGGAAACGAGAGGATTTATTTGCCTGCCAATATAAGTGTTCCTGATACGCCTTCTGTAAATCATGGTAGAGTTATAACAAATATTCATTCTGTGTTAAGTCATCATCGAATCTTCTTTGCAACATTGTACGAGATTAGTATCCACTAGGGTGGCGAAAACGGTACACGTGTACCGACGGTACACGAATGTACCGTCGGTACATCGACCCTTTATTAGCAAGGTAGGCTGAGGTGATACTTCGAAAACGACAGAAAACATCATCTGAGTTACAATTCTTCCCTTTTTGAAAAGTTCATCAGCTGTGTTCTATTGGAAAACAGATTTTCCCTGCCCGTGTACCGCGGTACACGTACCGGTACGCGTACCGCCGTTAGCCACCCTAGTATCCACACGTTGGAGAGCAACACGGTATTGGTGCACATCGGCACACATTTTAAAAAAAGGAGTAGGGTGTCGACCGTGAAGTATCAGGTTGAATCATACGCAATGTCCGATTTCCATAACTTAATAAACTCGATTCCGTCACTTCTGCAAACAAAGAGTCTATATTGTTGATATACTTTATAAACAACCCCCTTTTTTATTGATCACTAACCCATTACTACATGTTTATATTAGATAGAGAAGGAAGGATTAGGCTCCTTCATTGAAACGTAATTAAACGATGTTACTAGATCCACGGAAAATCCCGTCCACGGAATAAACAAAAACGACTCTTATAATCCGTCAGAAGTTCGCGAACTTTTCACGCATCTTTTCTTGCTCGTTTTAGGCTATTTTCCTTATAATTTATGTTAAGTCATTAGAGACGCATAAGAAAATACTAATGCCGAAGAAATTAACCAAAAATATAAACTAGGGAATTAGCCGCACCTCTTAGAAGGTCGCGGAATTCTGCGAGTTGTTTTCACGCAGCTAGACAGTGACGAGAGAGCGCAGAAATACAACAACAACATTGCTTACTTTTCCCTCTCCTCGTTCCGCGTGCTCTCTCGTCACTGTCGAGCTCGCGGAAAACAACTCGCAGAATTCCGCGACCTTCTAAGAGGTGCGGCTAATTCCGTAGTTTATATTTTTGGTTAATTTCTTCGGCATTAATAGTTTCCTATGCGTCTCTAATGACCTAACATAAATTATAAGGAAAATAGCCTAAAACGAGCAAGAAAAGATGCGTGAAAAGTTCGCGAACTTCTGACGGATTATAAGGGTCGAAAGAGTAATGAGTACTTAAAGGGACCTGGACATGCATGAAAAAGTAGAAATAGTTTTGTTTTTTTAAAGTTTTTTTTTATTTAGCCTGTTTTGACCCGGCGCTACTGTGTTGAGTGGCTAAACACACTAGTGCCGGATAAACGAAGCCAATAACGAACGATATCTTTGTAATGCGTAACAATTTACCATTAATTTCGGAAATTTTGTTAAATCACTTTATTCGCATATCCATGTCCCTTTACTGCAAAAGCGCAAGTTTCATCTTGAAATTTTCTCATCAAATGGTGGAAAACTCGCGTAACTCAGCTAAACCTGACCGAAATATCTCCAACCAAACGGAAAATGTTCCAAACGTGTTTTACCCTCCCTCTCTCAAATTTGGAGCTGTAGCTTGACAACGAAAAAAAAGTTATTCAAAGGTGGCCTTCCCACCCATGAAATTTGCGCAGCAGTAGTCAGAGCAGTCCGCCTAAACAAAAAGCGAGAAGCGCGAAATTTAGTGATGCGAAATATAGTGCCACAATGACTACTCACATGAGTTGAATTCCCATTTTCCGTTGCCTATGGAATCATCAATCTCACTGATAGTACCATTAACTTCGAACCAGGTAATTGCATTACTGTTCTGAGTAGTGTGGTGCAAACGAACTAGAACTAATGAACTCGAACTCCGATTCATTCGCGACCGCGCGCGATAAACAAACTCGGTCTAAATGAACGTTCGTTTAGGAGGGTGAAAGTGAACTCGGGGTAAACAAACGTTTGTTTAGCCAGACAATGGCAAACGTTTGCCGTAAACGAACTAGTTCGTTTATCTTTCTTCAGACGAAGTGACCAGAACCAGGAACGGGAAAATGGTGTAAATATAGGTAGGAAGTCGAAACAACCTAATCCCATGTGAACTACCGTGGTCAGACCGACGTCCGCCTTCCATACACAATCTACCGTAACCCAGATACAGTAACCCGAATTTGTATCATTGCTATTTTTCTTAGTTTGTACGAGATGGTCTTTGAATGCTTATTGCCTGAAGGATATAGTGCTACCATACCGGTACGGTCGTCCGGGATACAGTAGTCGAGGCACATTTATCTGATGCATACATCGTCGTACAGTATTCCAGGGTACGGCATCATATACACAACATGTAAAGTTGGTGCTAAAATAAATGCCTCGATTATTGGTACAGTAAGTCGATTTACATACCAGGTTGCGGTACTCAATTGCCGATCCACAAAAAAGTCGGGGTAAATTTCATGATATGACGAAGATTATGGAATTTGCCCGAGGCAATAAGCCAATAAGCATTCAAGGACTCAGGCAATAAGCATTCAAGGACCATCTCGTACAAACTAAGAAAAATAGCAATGGCACAAATTCGGGTTACTGTATCTGGGTTACGGTAGATTTGTATGGAAGGCGGTGGACGTTGGTCTGACCACGGTAGTTCACATGGGATTAGGTTGTTTCGACTTCCTACCTATATTTACACCATTTTCCCGTTCCTGGTTCTGGTCACTTCGTCTGAAGAAAGATAAACGAACTAGTTCGTTTACGGCAAACGTTTGCCATTGTCTGGCTAAACAAACGTTTGTTTACCCCGAGTTCACTTGCACCCTCCTAAACGAACGTTCATTTAGACAGAGTTTGTTTATCGCGCGCGGTCGCGAACTCGAAAGTTGGCAAAATGGTTCGTTTGTACCACACTAGTTCTGAGTCAGTCCCCATTTGATGCTTCAAATTTGGGACTGAAAGTGTTTACGGATGACAGAAATTTGGGAACCTGCGAATCGTCCCTCTGCATCGCTCATTCTGCAGAGAAAGTCCCCCAGAATAACCACATGATTCCAAACCTACAGGCCAGGGTTAGAGCGAGAGAGTGCGCAAAAGTGAGAGAGTCCCTATCGATTTCACACGCTCTCTCACTCAAAAGGCCTTTCCGTAAGGTTGACCGGCCTGTGGAATGATGTGTAACTGACGTTTGGAACATTTTCCTTTTTGATTGGACCCTGTTGGCCTCGTGAGAAAAATGGCCGCTATGTTTCTCAAAATTTGGAGAAATGATCTCATATGAGAAATGATTAGGCGTTAATTGATTTAGAGATTTCGAAATTCGTTTGAGATCTCGAAATTCTTTTGAGAACTCGAAACATTTGCTCCTTGCAGGCCATGAAATTTGCGCAGCATAATTGGCACTTTCCTTGTTCCGTAGGCATCAAAATGAATAATAATATAATATGTTTAATATTATATTTATTGAGGCTAATGTAAGGGGAGAAATAATAGTTAGTGAAATGAACAAAAAACGGCAAAAAATGAAATACGATGTCACATTATGTGACAGAGTTTTGTTGAAATAGTCTGAGTAATACAATAATGAGAAGAGAAGAAAATTACAGGTTATGAAATGGCTAGAAAAAAATCGATGTAGTTTGATACGACAGAGATGCTACTATTACTAATGAGTTGGTCATCTAAACGATTCCACAAGTTAAAAATTCGATTAGCGAGACCTCTAATAATACCAATACGATTAGAGAAATTAAACATCGAACGTGGACTAATGTCAAAATAACCAAAGATAATTTTATATGACACAATTAGATCAATACGAGTGCGTCGATCGGAGAGGGGAGACATGTCGAGTGTCTTCAGTCTGTTCGAGTAGGAACTGGGGGTAGGTCACATCGAAGGAAAATTCGAGAGCACCTGTGGAGCACGTTCTCGAGACGTGCAATGTTTGCTATCGTGCTGGGGTTCCATAGTTCACTACAAAATTAAAGTAGAGGACGAACTTAGGTGCAAAAGAGCTTGCAAAAGCGCCGGTCTCTTAAATGAACAACGTGCGGATGCTTTTCCTATTATTACAAATTCACAAACACTCGTCGTTCCGATACTATTCCGCGTTAAAGGCAGAAATGATTGACGAGAGAGCATGATAAAGCGAGAGACCCGCCGAGATATAGAAAGAGAGTACACATAAAGTAGTCCATTTCATGCACGTATCATTTAAAAATGTTTAATAGTACATGCAACTCGCAATACACGAATACACGCAATGGAGAACTATCATGGCAACCCAGAACCCAGCTGATAAGTTGACTAATTGAAAAGGAATGTAGGACCCCCCCCCAAAGGCGGTCCCTCTCCCTCCCTTGTCAGTTTCCGCCCTTTCACCACCTTCGACGAATTTAATGATTGGTATTTTCTTTGTTCCGTTCTAGAAATGAAATTTATAGAACTGTATATTTTTTAAAAAAGACGAAAATTTGGTTTCACACATTTTCAAATTTTTCTATATTTGGAGAAAACATAGAAGATAGAGGTTTTAAAAAAACACCGACCTGATTTTCATTTTTGATCGTGATCCTTACTCTCATAGCCGAAAAATATTCGACGAATCTTCAAGAAAAAATATCTTGGCTATTTACGGATCATTACCTTCGGATGCAATGAAATCGTAAGCGCAAACGGAATAATCGCATTACCGAAATTTGCTAAAATAATTCTTCTGAAAAATACATGAATTCAATTAATCACCGTGTATATTCTTACAAGATTTGGTTGTAGGACTGGATCTCATTCAATAGTGGAATACCCAGATACAATGCTTCAGCTGAAATGGGCAATTTATTGCAAAATGATTTAGACTTTTTTATTTACACTTTTATATAATACGTCTCAAATTTTATAAAATAACATTGATACTTACCCAACGAGGTCGCTACCGTCGCAGCAATAGTTTGAATCATATTTTTTGAGTGCTTGCTTTTCGTTTTGTAAAGGATGCACACTATTCGACAGTAGATAAGCATTGATGGTGTCAGTGTGAGAATCGGGCATACGAAAAATACGGCTATTATACAGATTGAGTCGTCCACAAACTGAAATGACGCACCACTGTAAAGATATAAAAAAGGGAATATTTCTCTTAAAGAAGGTGTCCCACGAATACTTAGGTCAACTGAGTTCTCACTGTGGGGAAATGGAGATTGAATGTATCAGTTTTTAGTTTGAAGAATGTTGTGTTTAATAAACTGTCCAAAACGACCAGAATTCTTACAGTATCTCACATTGCGCTCGCAATCTTTCGCGGTGAGAGTTGGTATTTAGTAGAGAAGGAGTCAGAGAAGGGAAGAGAGATAAGGGGAAACGAGAAGGGTGTGCGAGGGAAACGCGCGCTGCATTTGTATCCCACAATATCATAAGCAATTTGTTCAGACGTGTACTTGTCCATAACTGAAAAAAATGGATTATACTGTATTTTTTTAAACAAATTGCAACCGATTTTTGTATGATTGGGAAAGCCATCGCTGTGTATCTATTGCATGCGACCACTAAATTAAGGACAGTCTTGAATATAAAAGCAAGCACAATCTGAAATTAAATGTATCATTATAGTAGCTTGTTATATATCTTTTAAGCTATATTGAACAGTATTTTGGCCAAAAATCGTACAATTCTGGTGCGAATATTGAATATTGCCTTGATAAGACTGGCTTGATCATATAGAAACTGATACGGAATGACGTAGAACAATTGGGCACTTGAACCGATCGATTGGACTACCACTGGAAAACGAAAGTCTCCCACACGAGATAGAGGCGCACCATGTGCATTCAAAACCGGATTACAATTTTGGCTAATTTCAGAATTTGAATTGAGCTGGAGAGGAGGGGTCATTCGTTAGGATCAAAATGGAACAGGTGAAAAATCGAATTTGCTGACAAGTTGCTCATGTGGAAAAAAGTGAGTTCAGTGAATTTGGCCTTTACCATACAACGCCATATTTTCTTTCGAAATGCTGCGTGATATGCAATACCAGGTTTCTAACTATAATTATTTTTATTCGTAACTATAATTAATGAAACTTAAATTACCTATATTTGCGAGAAGTTTTCGGAAATTTGGCTCCAGTTGTTGACGACATTTCGAGCCATGCAGCACAATTAGCAGCCTGCGCACATATTATTTTTCTTTATAATTAAAATTCGATGAAATTTGTTTTTATCCATAAATTATAAACTGCATAATATTCTAATTTGGAATACGCATAACCTCCGAAATCCGTATTTCGAAAAAAACTCTGAAAATATGTAAAAGCGAACAAAAAACATACCTTAGTAGCATTAGAAATGTGAAGAGCGTGCACATTGCCCATAGCGATAATTCGACTATCACCACTGCTTTAATACCTGTTTGGACCGATTGAGTGGCGTTCATTTCTTGATTGGTAGCTCTGATCCTATAACATTTCTTTGTTTTTTTGCTTCTTTTAAAAAAAGGTATTCAATATTATTTACTCAAGAAAGCATATAAACCCGAACAAAAACGCGGCGCTAGTCGCTGGAGGATGCAACGATGTATCCAACAGGGAATGTTTCCTTACGTGAGGTTACTCATCACCCTGTTATTTGAATTCTTTGAACAGAAGGTTTAGCATGGAAGAATCGTGATTCAGCTCTCTTTTATTTTTTTTTTCAATTTTTCATCCCCTTTTAAAAAAAAAGGTTGGCATGGAGTTTGGCGCGAATATTCCGCGGTTTTAAATAAGATATCTAAAAAGTACAAAAGTGAACATAAATTTCGCAATTTTCACTTGGAACTTAGATACGAACGCAATTTTGTTTTTTTTTTTCGATTTTGACAATTACAATGCGACGTGCTCAAACGGAATTCTGCTCATCAGAATTCTGTCATTCTCACACGTGAAGTTGGAAGATTCTGCTATTCTTACACGGAGGAGAGGCGTTTGAGAGTTGGAATAAAGCACTATTTCCCATTACACTGTATGCACATTTGTCCAGCTTTCTCAATAGCCGTTGTATCGAACAACATTAACAGAAGGAGTGGAACAATGTAGGCCACTCTTCTCTCCAGACTCCGTATTACATATCTCGGAGGTGCTGGTTGGGGGTGGCGAGAGAGCGTGGAGAAATGAGAGGTATGTAAATGTGCTCTCTCATTTCCCCACACTCTCTCGCCACCCCTCAACCCGCACCTCTGAGGTGTTTAATACGGCGGCAGGAGATCGACGGTCGTCTTCGAGACGCTGCTTTTCGCATTCAAATCAAATCAAATCATTTATTCAAGCGTCAGGTCGTGAGCCTGTTGAATGATGCTGCTGTTCCACAAAATCGGGGTATCTTCTGCACGTATTAGCCCATCCGTTCGATTTACAATTTCATCTCGGTTTACAATTTCTTCTTCGCATTCCTCTCTTTAAATAATTGATAACCAAATGCTGCAAACAGGTAAACGATGCTGATAAATTTCGTGCACTATTACACTTTTAAAATGATACGTTCATGAAATGGACTACTGGCGGTGTACTCTCTTTCTATACCTCGACGTGTCTCTCACTTTGCCATGCTCTCTCGCAGCCATATCTGTTGTTTAGTACGCATTATCAACGGAACATTTTATTATTTCGGACGAGTGCTATTAAATTTGTAATACCTGGTCGTGTACCTCTTCTACCTCTTCTACCTGTTTTTTTTCCCTAAAGCTGTTAGGTAAAGGTGTTAGGTCTTCTACATGCAAGGCGGTCTCGACCACCCCTATGCCTGAGGGTTGATTATTATTAATAACCGGATCAGAAATGAATGGATTTCAAAATTGTTCAATCGGTGCAACGTCAAGTACAATTAGCACTACTCATGCATGCATATGAAATAGCATCTTACCTTGCGATGTTTTTGTTGTGTAACTGTTGTGACCGAGAATCTTGCTTTTAAGAGCATTTGTATTTTTGAATTTTTTTCTCAAGCGGAGTAATAAACATTTAAATGTTCAACAAACAGGTTCCACATAGTTGGTGATCATATGACTGGTTCCTGATAAGTGGTTCCAAATGATCGGTTTCAAACCGCTGGTTCCAGGATGTCGGTTACAAATCGTTGGTTACAAATCGTCGTTTCCAATTCTCACGTTCCAAAACCATTTTGCATAGAGCGATAATGAGTTGATTTCTCCATTGAGAATGTTCGATGTGTAATTATGAACTTAAAATATCAAATGAAATGTCAACGAAATGTACCCTTCAACTATTGTGATCGTTGTAAATGTAAAGATCATCAGAATTTGACTATTCCTCCACTTATAGGAAATGATTGTGTCTGTCTGTCTGTCTGTATGTATGTTTTTTGTTGCAGCGTGACAGACATTTTTTTTCATTTTTGCCATAAATCGCTTCAAATTCGCTCTATCTTCTCAGAACCTTTTGCATATGATAACTGACCAGAAAAACTTTCAAAATTTAAAAAAATACGCTAATTTCATGGCCAAGTCGGTAGCGCGCCAGACTTTAAATCCGAGACCCCCAGGTTCGACCCCCGCCGCGGGCAAATCTTTTGCCGCATTTTTCGCAAGTGCCAGAAGTGGTCCTAACATGTTTTTGAACAACGTGAAACACGTTTCCACCTGTTTTTCCGAGTTTTAACGTGAAAAATCGAAAGTTTCAAAAAGTGTCCAATTGATGCGCAGAGTGTCCAATTGATGCGCAGAGATCACAGGAAAAGTGTTTTGCGATGTCAGAAACGTGTCTGAACGTGTTCTAACATGTTTTAACGTGGAAAATTGAAAATCTCAAAAAGTTCCCAAATGAACAGGGGAGCGTGGAGAATCACGGGAAAAGTGTTTTGCGATGTCAGAAACGTGTTCGAACACGCCAAGGAAATCAACATACGGTATCCTGCGTTTCCGTTGAGAAAGGCTCGTCAGGCTGAGAGCGATCGAAAAAAGTTGCCACTACGCCACTTCGTGGCTCCGTGGCAACTTTTTTCGATCGCTCTCACTATCAGCCTCACGAGCCTTTTGCAACGGAATAAGCCAGTACTCTTTCTAGCGATTAAGATTCCTGAACATCCTAAGCTCTCCCTGGACCGTACTTGGAGCCGGATACCGAGGTCCCCCTGGACCGTACTTGAAGCAAGCTACCGAGGTCCCCCTGGACCGAACATGCAGAACTATGCATAGAGCGTAGTGTATTTAACCTCAACACATCCCTGCTAGTTTATTCATTAAACATTCGTTTCAACTCGCTTTGTTCCAGGATGTCGGTTACAAATCGTCGTTTCCAATTCTCACGTTTCAAACCCATTTTGCATAGAGCGATAATGAGGGAAATTAGAGTTGTTGTTTCGACCATTCTCATTCAAATGTGATTGATGCTCGGTGAACTAATTTTGGTTACGTGATTATCGGTTGTAGATTATCGTTTACATAATGAACGTTCTTTGTTGAAAGTGACAAGACCATTTCGACCAATTCAAATGTGCGTAAACCGTCCGTTTCAGACAAAAAGTGGTGAACTGTTGGTGTACAGAAAATGGTTGTCGATCCTATGATTCCCAAGTGATCGATCACCGAAAAAATGGATTGGCCAATTTTGCAGGGCAAAAAGATAACGCTGTAACTTCCTTGAAAAAAACGCTGTAACTTCCTTGAAAAAAAATCGCTGTTTAGATTCCTCTAGTTACAACAAGAACTTACGGAGTTTCTAATAGTTACAGCTTCCCTAGAATTTCCAATTTCGCAGACTCATGTATTCTAAAAGTCAATTGACCTAACCACTCCTGGGGACGTCACTGACGAGCTCCCCCCCCAGGGGAGGTATGACTGTCTGACGCTAAGAGAGCGAAACAGTCATACCTACTGTAGTCTTACCACATTTCACTTGTAGTACACTAGACGTAGCAACCTATATTGTAATAAATTCAATTGGAGTAGTCATAACAGAAAAAAGTGATGAACATCTCAATTTCAGATGATACAAAAAGAGCCCCTGCCAATCTAGGAAAACTGCAATTTCGACTCAACTAGTTACGACAACATTTTACGGGGTATCAATGAGCAGTACGTGAATAATGGTAATTCATAGTTGAAAATTATAAAATGATTCAGAAAAAAGAACCGTAAAGATCAAAGATCAAAGGTAACGAACATGCAGCGAAATTAGCAGTGACGACCACGGGGATGAGGTAGCTGGAAGGGGAATTTATTTATAAAAATCTTCTCATCGGAATCAACCCCCCCCCCCCCCAAGATCACGTTGCCTATGAGCTACTCACGAAACAGCGAATCAGTGGGGAAGGAATTCCTGACGAAAAAAGATGAAAGTCCGTGTTAGTAAATGTCATATTCAATATCATTAATTAACTTCATTCAAAGATAACTTCTCCCTTCAGCAATCAATCGATATTCCACCCCTCCCCCTACAGTACCCTCTTCTCCAGGTGGTCTTGGAGGCGTCATGGCCAATGATAATAAAGAGTACGAAACAGAAGCCGGCCTCCAGAGCCATTTCGGTGTCACACATGTTATTCAAACACTACGAGTGAGGTGACTGGAATGATTTGGCATCAGACGGCATTCTAAGAAAATAATACAAAACCAACGTTGAGCTGGAATCAACAGAGGTTCATCCCGGTAGCTTTCTGATGAGAGGCCGAGAGACCAGTGGTATAGTACCTGCACAGAGCGCAAATTTATTGGTAGAACGGTTTTCCAAGGTTTCATTTGTTAGAGAACGGTTCTCCACCCTCCTCGTTCCGCACACTCTCGTTTGCTCACCGAGACGTGAGAGTGTACATAACAAGGAGGGTGGAGAACCGCTCTCTAACAAATAAAATCTTGGAGAACCGTTCTCCTGGAAAATTTGCTTTCAGTGTGAGCAAAATCAATTGAACCATGTATCCTGCAAAAAAAACTATTTATTAATTGCATATTATTTGAGCAATACTAAGTGAAGGATTTCATAATAGGGCGACAAATTTTGTGTAGCTGCCTTACTTTATATCAGAAAAAAAGAAGCTTCCAATCGTGCCAAGTTGCATTCGGCATGTAAAGAAAGAAAACTATAAATAAAGAATTGTTACAAAGAAGATAGTCGTGTCTGCCAATCTTGGGGAACCGCAGTTTCGACTCCTCTAGTTCCAACTGCAAGTGGCTGAGTATCTAATAATGACGCAGAACGTTATTCGTAAAATATACAATATAAGTTCAAAAGAATATTCAGAAGAAAATTCACTTTGTGTCCTGATCCTCGTGATTTTGTCTGGGTGTAAACCTGCCAATACTACTAAACGTATATGTCGCCGTAAATAAAGCGCACCCTAGTTTGATAGTTTTATGCTTCTCATGAGAAAAGTAGGAGTTTCCAATTCTCCTGTTTTGTATAGTAGGGATAAAAATGATAATGAAAAGGAAAAAAACGCAGATGATAATGAAGAAATTGTTGAACGGGAATTGTTGAATGTTCCTGTATGGTAAACAACGGTAGTTCGTTATTCGGCTTTTTGGTATGATCGTATCATTTTATAAATGTAATAAGCGGCGACAAGCACGGGAATGAGGTGGCTGAAAGGACTTGATAAACTATAATATATGGATAAAGTAATATTAGTAATATTGTAATAGAGGATCACTCGAGAGTATATAGTTTCTCCGACATTCCACTATCTTTCGGCCGCTCACGAAACAGCGAATCGGCAGGCAGGGAACAAAATGCATATGCGACCTTACGAAATAAAATCAAATTGCCTTATCGAAAAAAAAGAAAAACGACCTTACTAAATCACAACAATCCACCCGTAATCAATCGATATTCCGCCCTTCCCGTACCGTCTTCTCCAGGTGGTCTTGGAGGCGTACTGGCCAATGATAATGCGGAACACGAAGCAGAAGCCGGCCTCCAGCAGCATTACAGTAGTCAGCGGGAACTGAAATACGATGGATCGACAATTGACGGAACTCTGAAATCACAGTATATGCTCATGCAGAACTTCCACATACTGGATATAATAATTGATTTGGAAAGCACTCAAAAAAACCGAATAAAACATATAAAAAACTCGTTTCTAATTGCAAAATTGCGCAGCATAATTGAGGTTTCACGCATGTTATGCATACACTAAGAGAAAGGATGTAGCAATCCGACTGCAGGAGCATCTCAATTTAAACAAAATAATAGTACAAAACACACAATGAGCTGGAATCTTCAAAGATTGGCTCCGGGGGCCTTCAGATGAGAGGCGGAGAGACCAGCGGTGTAGTATTTACTTTGAGAGAGGGCAGAGAGGTGTTCAATGTGTTTTGCGCTTCCAAGAAATTCCTCGAATTTCTAAAAGAGGAGTCAATCGATTAGCGAACAAAATTCAAACATTTTAATGCGCATACTCACTTTTTTCGTACTACCGATTCGCGTGAACATATCGATCTGGCTTTGATGAGCTAGTGAAACACAAATCTACGTAGTTATTTCCGGCCAGAAATTCGCACTTGCCGAACAGAAATACGTTCTCTCGTGCGTCTTCCGTAAGTTCAGCGTGTAGCTGAACTGCGTTCCCGAGATACCGTGATCTATTGTATTCGTCATTGTACAGTATCCCTTTACCCACGAAAATATTCCCTTCACTCCTTCTTTAATATGTAATTTTTCATTTACAAATAAAATAATTTATCCGTTTACATGGTATACAACCGCTGCCCAAAGTGACGTTCTAAACATCGAATTCTTTTCATAATCGATATTTGGGGGGAGATAAAAGATCAAAGATCACGATTAAATCACTGTATAGCACAATCATCGTAATCCTGTGGAAAGGCGGGGGACACATGGAAAAGGGAGCACAAACCGAGATAACATAATATTTCAAGAAATTCTATGGAATACGAGGGGGAAAATCAATAATCCTTGAGTGGATACTACTGTAACTATTCGCGAATACTCACTCTCTGGTTAGACTGGGCGAGAGAGTGTGGTGAATGGAGAGAGTGCAGACAGTCTCTCTCTATTTCCTCTTCTCGTTCTTCTTGACCTCTTTCTTCGCCTCACGCTGAGCCTCCTCGGCTGTGGCCTGAGGAAAATAATATATTTGTTTGTATTTTTCAAACGTACCTCCGAAGCATTGCTTGTCATGAATTTCAAAGCATTTTTGCTTTGCACTAAAACATAAACACGCCGTGCTATAGAAGGGGGAATGCCATTTCAGTTTATAACCAAATGGGTTTGCAACATTTGATATCTGACTCAAGTGTCCGTTCAGCCACTGTCTCGCACATGATTACGGTAACCGGAAAAAAATGCAATCAATACTACCTTATCGCCGATACTCACCCAATCACACATTTCTGAGATTATAAGATCAGTCAAAATGACAGAATGTTGCCTCCTGTGCTTAGTGAAAGCGAAACAAAAATGCGAGGGTCGATAACATGATTGTTTGGCAAACACAGGAAGTTTCATTTTGGAATTTTGTTTGATCGTATCATTTTATAAACGTAATTGTTCTCGAATAGTTACAGTAGTTACCATTTAAGTATTTTTTTGTTTCTTTGCTCCCATTGATTTTTTTTGAAATAAAAAATGTTGTCTATAGTAATTGTATGTTATCTCGCTTTGAGCTCTTTTTTTACTATTACACAACGTGACACATCTAACCATCAACTTCAGAATTGAATGAAACACGAAATCATAAGGGTCGCCGCTTTTCAGAAATAAAATTTAAATATGAGGCTTTCATGGAATGTGCTACCTGTGCTTAAGCGAACTCTATCTTGCATTCACGCGCTATGTCGTCTCTATTATTGTATCAGGAGGTATCTCGCTGTCGAACACTTGTCACTAATTTTGATAATACAGGAAAACACGGAATCACCGTGATCGGTGCTTTGATGTAACCGGGTTACGCGCACATTTCTTTCTCTGAAGTCTCGCTATGAATGATTTAGGGATTGTTTCAGTGAATGCAGTGAACACGGAACTGCCGGCGGGTCGCAGGTGCAGTATACTATACTGGTGCAGTATCAGTAAACCGCCAGGATAAAATAATATTTTTAAATGTAAACGCCTCTAAAGCGATTGATGAAATGATTGCTGCTACACTCGAAATGTTCTTTTTTTCATTTCAGGCTCTATCCGCGTCGAGAAGTTTCATTAGCCGATAATGTGGGTAGATCAACTTTCGAGGAATGAAGTTTAAAGTTCAACGATCAAAGCTCACCCTCTAAGCAGGGCACATTGCGAGTCGCGCGTACGCAGTCATTGGGTTGAGGCAGGCGACGCCAATTTACTTGATCGCTGCAAGAACAAAAATTATTGATAGATTTAGAAATATCGATTGATTTCTACATACTAAACAAGCGTATAATACCTTGGATCTAAGTCTAGCAGCACCGCGAAAATCGACAACCTAAGCACACCACTGCGACTAAACATATATGTCGCTGCAAATCAAGTCGCATCCTCGTTTCGACATCCATACTTCAAATTAGAAAAGAAGGAATTACCAATCTTGTGATGACGGAGACATAAAATATTAAAGAAAATGAAAGAAAAAAGTCAAAAGTACAAAGATCGAAGATCAAAGGCTACTTACCAGCAGCGAGATGAGCAGCGACGAGCACGGGGAAGGAGTAACTGGAAGGGGAATTTATTTTCAAACATTATAACAATAAATAAATTAATAATGGTTGTGCATAGTAAGCATAAAAAGACGTTTGAATCACTGCGCTATGATAATGATGCCTTTACACTACTCGTGAAACCCTGAGTACGCGGGATGGTGAAATATGAATTAACTCACAAACCGAAATAAAGCCACACTTTCAATGTATTTTTTTTGCGACGACCACCATAATAATCTTCATTGCTTCTACAATTTTCAACGACCTAACACCCCAAGTAAAATGAACATTCCACTCCCGTAATCAATCAATATTCCACCCCTCCCTTACCGTACCATCTTCTCCAGGTGGTCTTCGACGCGTACCGGCCAATGATGATGCGGAGCACGAAGTAGAAGCCGGCCTCCAGCAGTACAAACCGAGATAACATACGATAACTATGGACAATAATCACATTTCAAGAAATTATATGGGATACAAGAAAAGAAACAAAAATTCTTGAGTGTAAACTACTGCCTCCAGCAGTATTACGATGACCAGCGGAAACTGAAACTCGGTCGATAATTTGTGTCTCACAATTACAGTACGCTGTAATAGCACTTCCATGAACTATACAAAACTTCAACTAACAAGACACAATATTCTGGTTTTGGAATGCAGTAAAAATCGTTCTAACAAAGAAATGTCTGTAAAATAAGTTAGTACCGATTTGCAACATTCTGCCGCATCATTGAGGTTTCACACATGTTATTCAAGCACTAAGAGTGAGGCTTGGTAATTTATGAGAGAAAGCTTCTGCTTTAAAGGGACCATGCACAGATAGTGAAACACACTTATATGGTACTATTTTGGTCGACTAATAAAGGGAAAAATAAGAAAAAAAGTTGTTCGGACCCTTTGGGAGTGGTTTAAGGAGACTCCCAGAGGCACACGCTCTGGGAGTCGACGTTTCCTAATTTCTTTTCAAAAGTGTCTCAGCTCCAAAAAAATTGTGGTGAATGAATGCCTACGATGTCCTGAATGACTACTAAGCAGAATTCAGGGCATGTCATGTTCATTTCTCGAAGTTATGACCACATTAGGAAACGTCGAATTCATATACCACGACAGTTCAACGGCGCATATCCCGAAACACAAAGTTCCGAGATTTTTTTCACTATTTTTCCGGTTATCAGCATGTCATATTTGACTAATAGAGATCAAGTTGTCAATCTCTGCCGGGTCCCTTTAAAGAAATGAATAACTCTACAAATCGACAATGGGCTGGAATCCGCAGAGATTTGTTCCCGTCGCTTTCAGGTGAGAGGCCGAGAGACCAGTGGCATAGTACCTGCAACAAAATCGAATAATCCATGTGACCTGCAAAAAAATATATGAGAGGAATCGGGAGAAACTCGAGCACTGTTGTCAGTAGGAAAATTCATGATTTTTAAATTTTCTGGTTTTCCATGGGAGGTACTTCTAACTCTCCTCTATCGAATAGCGTTTCCAGAATTTTTTTAAAAGGCCCCGTTTTTGCGTGAAACATGAACAAACCTGGTGAGTTGAGAAAATTTTAAAGAAGTCACCAAGTTTGAAAAATCATAACTTGCGTCAAAATGAAGATACAGATTCACTGTTTTGTTAGTTAGACAGAAAAATCTCGCCTACAAATAAATTATAATGTTGTCATTCCCGGTTCATGTGATGATGCGGAGCGGTCGCTTTTGTAAATTATGTTGCAATTTTCGCTAAAGTTAAAAGTAAGAGTCGCCTCTATGCGCGTTCTAGAGCAGGTTCTTAGCACTATTTATAACCATATAAATTAGGTGTAAGAAACGGATCGGGGCTCGAACCTGGGCGAGAGAGTGTGTGGAAATGAGAGAGTGCTAGAGAAGGATGAGCACGCGTCCTCGTGCTGATAATGAGTTTTCTTAGTGCCGTAACTTCTTTCTACGTAGAGATAGCCTCTGACTTTCAAAAAGCCAAATGTTCTATGCGAACTAATGAATGTGCACAATGAGTCTGGACTAGATATGACATGTTCGAATAGAGAAAATATTTAGCAACCTAATATTTTAGATATATTAACGAAATGTGATGAGCAATGTGAAATATGCACAGATATGTTATTCAACCATGTCAACTGGTAAATGGAAAGTAGTTTGGATACAGGCCTTCAGAATGTGAGAAATTTTCGAAATCCAAAATTCATGTCTAAAAATTTTCAATTTTTTTTATCGAAAAAAGTTATCGATAAAATGAATTAAAATAAATTTCTATATTATTTTTTTTATTATTTTCAATATTCTCAGCCACAAATAAGACAGTGAAATTGTATTTTCGATATTCTATGTTCAGGTGAATGCACTCAAAAATCACCGTCTTTACAATGCACCATTTCTTACACCTAATTTATATGGTTATAAATAGTGCTAAGAACCTGCTCTAGAACGCGCATAGAGGAGACTCTTACTTTTAACTTTAGCGAAAATTGCAACATAATTTACAAAAGCGACCGCTCCGCATCATCACATGAACCGGGAATGACAACATTATAATTATTTTGTAGGCGAGATTTTTCTCTGTCTAACTAACAAAACAGTGAATCTGTATCTTCATTTTGACGCAAGTTATGATTTTTCAAACTTGGTGACTTCTTTAAAATTTTCTCAACTCACCAGGTTTGACCAAGGAAAAACCAGAAAATTTAAAAATCATGAATTTTCCTACTGACAACAGTGCTCGAGTTTCTCCCGATTCCTCTCATATATTAAGAGCATATTATTTGAGCAATGCTAAGTGAACGATTTCATAATAGGGCGACAAATTTTGTGTAGCTGCCTTTGCAGCACCACATCCTCCAAAAGAGTAACGACGAGAACAAATTAGAGAAAAAGAGAATCCTCGAGAGAGTGCGCGAAACGAGAAAGTCAGACAACGAGAGACGTTGTTGGCATGGTGCCAACTCAATGCAGTGAGTACCTCATTCAGCCATCTTCGCTGCTATTAGATCAAGCATGACAGCTTTATCGATAAAGAAAATCGTTGATATTCAAAGAAGATCTTAGATTTTCTAGGGTTGCAACTGCCTTTTCCCATTGCATTGAACGCATCAACTCGAGTGTCACCAAACAGTGCAACGCAAAACAGCCAAGATTTTTCTCGATCTTTCGAGGGTACCGTACATGTCAGAGAAATCGGAACAAATACCGAGCAGAACCGAAACGGCTACAAGTGAAACATTGCGAATACAGGGTTTAAAATTTTGATTTTGTGCTCATTCGATTTCCCTTCCCCAATTTGCCGGAAACGGCTCGGATTGTCTCGGTGAAATATCGCTAGAAATCGATAAAACGTGATCTAAAAAGTCGCCGGGAATCGCAAACTGAACCGAATCGCGAAGTGAATGCGCGCCGGCAGTGGCAATGTGCGCAGTACACAAAACACGTGTGCAACACTGGCACACGCACGACTCTGATTTATCGATTTCTAGCGATATTTCACCGAATCAATCCGAGCCGTATCCGGCAAATCGGGGAAGGGAAATCGAACGAGCGTAAAATCTAAATATAAATCCCTGTATTCGCAATTTTTCAATTGTAGCCAATTGTACGGTACAGCTCGGTACTTGTTCCGATTTCTCTGATATTTACGGTATGTGCAATCTCGAGGGTTTGTGCGAGGAATACGGTAATCGGAGAAGATTCAATCAATACTACCCTAATGTCGATACTCACCCTTCTCGCCTTCGGGCAGAGCGTCAGCCAGCTGTCGAATCCGCCCTGGACGTGCGCGCCTGAATAAAATAAAATCCATATTGATTTTAAACAATGATTAAATAATATTGAGAAAAAACCTGGATGATACTATAATTGCAGCAAATACAAATTAGATGCACATCACTAGATCATGAAACAAGAGATCACTCATTGATCAAAATGTATATCGTAACCTTTCATACATAATTTATTCCACCTCGTCTTTTTCTAATTACACAGTCTGTTCCAACGCAGATCAAGGAGGTTCAAAAATCCCGATTCCCACTAAGAGAAATGAAGAAATGAACAGCGGATGGTGCAATGCGTGAATTCAATATACTTGCTACGACATTGCTCTGAAAATTGTGGACTGCAAAGGCATAGAACCGTAGAAAGCGCAGTTGACTCTCATGATCACTTTATTCAATTCATCTTTGAGCCCCCTTAGCAATATCAAAGTACCCATACTATCACTAACGAGATCAGTCAAATTATAAGACTACCAATGCCCGCATCCTTCCAAATCATCTTAAGTATTATTCGCAAAAGGTCCTACTCCTATGAGAAACAAATGATCATGTGTTCATCTTCCATTCCTTTCAAATGACAAGTATGACCCACCGAACAACCATCCGACTCCGGCTCCGAGCCAATAAGTGAAGAAGAAGTGTGCGTTCTTGGGGCCTGTAATTACTATCTAATTCAAATGAATAATCGCAATGCTGTTTTATGCATAGGCAGTTAGACTCCCATTGTGGAACACTTGTTACGACCATATTCAACATAGCGGGAAACACGGAATCCCCAGGGTCGGCGCGTTGCTCCAACTGGGTTGCGCGCATACTTTCCCTTTCTCGGCCTGATCGCTAGAAATGATTTAGGGAAGATATGTTTGATCGGGAATTTTAAGCTTACTGCCAAATGACTGTTACATGACTGCCTACAAATGTGTCATAGCTAAAAAGTCTGTCTATTATTAGTATCATAAAACACATTTACATTGATAATCGCTGAATCTTTTCGCCAGAATCAAATCCCCAAGATCATGCTGCCTATTGGCTACTCACGAAACTGCGAATCGGCGGGTAACGAAATTCATGAGTAATATGACAAAACATGATCAATTTAACCGTTTTAGTAAATGTCGTGCTAGTCACTATCATAATTCGCATTGGAAATTATTACGGAGGTAGTGTTTCCCTACAGTATCCTTGCTACAAATAAAATAATTTATCCGGCAATACCGAATTCTTAGCGTAATCGACATTTGGGGGGAGATAAAAGATCACGATTCAATCACTGTATAGCACAATCATCGTAATCCTGTGGAAAGGCGGGGGAAACATGGAAAAAGAAGCACTAACAGAGATAACATACAATTACTATAGACAACAATTATATTTTTTGAAAAAAACATTCAATGGAATACGAGCAAAAAATCCTTGAGTGCAAACTACTGTAACTAATCGAGAATACTCTCTCACCGGTTAGAGTAGGCGAGAGAGTGTGCTGAATGGAGAGAGTACAAACAGTCTCTCTCTACTTTCTCTTCTTCTCGTTCTTCTTTGCCTCCTTTTTCGCCTCACGCTGAGAATCCTCGGCTGCGGCCTGAGAAGGAATTATTGTTATTTAATTGGATATGTCCTTTTATTGAAATTTTCGCTTTTCGAAAGGATCTTATGCCTGGACAGAAACACAAAACACACTGCGTCTTGTTCTGGTAAAGGTAAAGGTAAAGGAAAGTTACTACCGGAATCAAGAGATGTTAACGTCGACAAGCGACTACTCTGCCGGGGCTCACCGATAAGGTCGGTTCGCTAACTAGGTATACGTTTCCCCTGCTGACCGGGCTTCTGGGGCACGTTACCTTCCGCAATCAAAGTTGCTACCAATTATACCGCCACCGAGGGGGATGGAAGGCTTGGTGAACCTGGGCGGGGATCGAACTCGTGACCATTCGTATGACAAGCGGCGCCTTACACCACTCGGCCATCTCCGCCTCCTGTTCTGGTATCTTGTTCTGGTAAGTATTTGTATTACTTTAGTTTTGATTTTCATCCGCAGAATCCAAATGATTACTGATCATCCGTTTAAAATAATTTTAATCCACACACTGCAACCTAAACACACCGAGCCCTCCGAAAACAAAACTAATGCATTTAAAAGGCACAGGCAAGTACTTATATCAAAAAGCTTTTAAATGACATCTAACTCGACAATCCCACACTAGGAGTGAAGTAGTAGGCGGGATATGCAATAGATACTACCGTATTGTCGATACTCACCCTTCTCGCCTTCGCTCTGCCCGTCAGCCAGCTATCGAAGCCACCCTGGACGTGCGCGCCTGAATAAAATGAAAAAGATGATTAAATATTACTGAAAAACCCGGAAGACGTTAACATTGTAGCAAACACGAATTAGATGCACATCACTGGATCATGAAACAAGAGATCACCCATTGATCAAAACATAAATCGCAATCGTCCAAACATCATCTATTCCACCTCGTCATTACTTCACTACGCAATCTGCTCTTAAGCAATCACGGGGGTTCAAAAATCCCGATTCCCAATAAGAGAAATGAAAAAAATTGAAAAGAGGATGGTCAGGGCCGCAATGCGAGAATTCCATTTACGTGGACTGCATAAGGCATTCGAAGGGTCACGAGTTCGATCCCCGTCTAGCGTGGTAGCTTGCTACCGTAAAATCGCTTGACATGGAACACCTTTACCGTTTGCCTAAGGCATAGTACCGAAGTAAGAAGTGCAGTTAACTTTCACAACGACTTTTTTCAATCCTCCTTTGAGGCCCCGTAGCAATATCAACGTAACCACACTATCACTAACAAGGTCAGTCAAATTATAAGACTACCAATGTCCATATCCTTCCAAATCATAATAAGTAATAATCGCCAAATGCTCATAATCCTCTGAAAACAAATTGCTTCTGTGTTTATCTTTCATGCATTTCCAATCACAAGTATGACCCACCGAACAGCCATCCGACTCCGGCTCCGAGCAAGTATGTGAAAAAAGTGCGCGTCGTTGAGACCTGTAATTATTTAAATATGAATGTGCGAAAATATATTTCGTCCACTGACCGGTGGAATCCCACTGTGCAATACATTTCAGAATCGAATTTATAATAGCGAGAAACACGGAATCGCCAGGATCGAAGTTGTGCTGTCACCGGGTTGCGCGCACTTTTCCCTTTTCCGGTTGTTCGTTAGGGGTGATTGCACTATCTCTGATCACGAAATTGCGAAGGCACCGTCCTATTCTCGTCTATGCGGACATGGTTGCTAAAAATCACCAAGGCACAATACAAAAAAAAAAGATTTTAGAAATATTCAAGTTTTATCACTTTACTACACATTTTATACACCACATCCCTTTTCGAGCATCTTTAGTCGAAATGATTTCAGCACTACTAGTAGAAAAAGAGGTGCCCAACAGTTGTCGCTTATCGAAGCACTCTCACAGTGAATTTGCTTAGAAAAGCGCTTGCTAACTCATTTGCTTAGCAAGTCACTTGCTTATTTTCGGGGGGCTCACTGGGCGAAGTCTCTGTGATCAACCCCGGTATGCACTCTTGCAGCATACAGGGTAGTAATCCGATGAACCTGGGTTCGCACCCTCTCGATGCATACTTTTGCTCGATTTCGACATCTCTCTCACCATTTGCCGTAAGCAAACGAACTTGCTTAAATGTAAGCAAGAAGTTTCCAGGGACCCGTTTCCTAGAAAGATGCTTGCTTATATTCTAGCAAATTCGCTGTGAGAGCATTGAGATCAACGATCAGAGTTTAAAGATCAGACGCCGCTCTTACTAGGACACATTGCAAGTCGCGCGCACGCGTCGTCGGGTTGAGACCAGCGACGCCAATGTATTTGATTGTTGCAAGAAGAATTTACAACAATAGTAGTAATACTAATAATTAAAAAAATAATAATAGCAAGATTATCTCACGCCGCCGTAGTTGCGTTTGAACCTGTTTTTCCTAATTTAGCCTTTTCGTAGCGCTTCACAATTGCACGTCTAGGCGTATCGCAGCTTCGCTGCGGCTACTTTCTCTAACGAGAGACCGAGTTTATAATAATACGGACGTTTTTTGCGCGATGCAGTATAAAGCCATAGTAAACAAGACAATGATTGAGCTCCTCCTCTCGAATAAAATATCCCAAAGTTCATAGATTAGTGATCAAAGATCAAAGGCTACCAACCAGCAGCGAGATAAGCAGCGACGAAGACGGGGATGAGATAGCAGGAAAGGGAATTTAATGAAATATATACTTATAATAATAAAAAAATGATATCAAGACAAAGCAATAATAGTAACATTGTAATCTAATGTTAATCCAGACACCATTGTATCACTAACTTCACACTATCTATACAATGCTCACGGAACCTCATATTCGCGGGGAATAAAATTCATGAGTGAGATGACAAAACAAGATCAATTTACCCGTCGGTTTTAATGAATGTAATTAACATCTCCCTTCAGCAATCAATCGATATTCCCCTCCCCTACCGTACCGTCTTCTCCAGGTGGTCTTGGAGGCGTACTGGCCAATGATGATGCGGAGTACGAAACTGAAGCCGGCCTCCAGCAGCATTACGGTAGTTAGGGGGGAACTGAAACAAGATCAATCGATAATTAACGATAACTGGACGATACAGGGTATGCTCAATTAGCACATCTATAAACTAGGAAACAATTATCAATTAACACTATGCTCGTTTTGAAATGCAGTAAAAAAGAACCGAATGGCCCGGCACTAAATCAGGCTCGTTTTGACTTGCATAATCTAGGTTTCACGCGCGATGTGTATTAACTACGACTGTGGCTGAGGTAATTACGATTCAGAACACAGTGAATTCAGAAAATAATAGGACAAATCGCACATTGAGCTGGCAGGTGGCCGAGTGGTGTAAGGCGCCGCTTGTCATACGAATGATCACGAGTTCGACCCCCGCCCAGGTTCACCAAGCCTTCCACCCCCCTCGTTTGCGTTAAAATTGGTAGCAACTTTGATTGCGGAAGGTAACGTGCCCCAGAAGCCCGGTCAGCAGGGGATACGTAGACCTAGTTAGCAAACCGGCCTTACCGGTGAGCCCCGGCAGAGTAGTCGCTAGTCGACGTTAACATCTCTTGATTCCGATAGTAACTTTACCTTACATTGATATGAATTCCGCAGAGGTTGGCTCGGAGTGGCGTTCAGATGGTAGTACCCCAAGATGTAAGAAAATGTTTGGGGAACGCCATTTCGTACATTTTTGAACAATGGTCCGGTTTTCAAATTTCTTTGTTCAACATTTCCAGCCCATTGTTCAAAAAGTTACGAAATTTCGTTCCCCAAAAATTTGTTACACCTTGGGATACTGCCGTTCAGATGAGAGGCGGAGAGACCATAGGTGTAGTACTTTGAAAAAGGGCAAGTGTTCAAAAAAAATTTAATCCAGAGCAGTCAAGCGTTTATTGAAAGCAAATCTAAAATTCTAATTCGTATATTCACTTTCAACCACTTTTTTTCGTACTCCCGATTCGCGTGAACATATCGGTATGCCTTTTACCCGCTAGCGAAACACAAATCTACGCAGTTATTTTAGACCAGAAATTAGCGCTTGCCGAAGAGAAATACGTTCCCTCATGCGTCTTCCACAAATTCCGAGTGGAATCTGTGGAACCGTACCCCGGCAACGACTGCGCCTTCCGTATCCGGCATTTAAAAAATATAAGTACTGTAACCTATAATCAATTAGTTCATGAGCTTTGAGTACCGTATCCTCCTCGGGAACTGTATGTGTCTGTTCTGACCGGGGCACTACAGACACAATCGGCATATCGGGTTGACCTCGTCTTCTCATTCCAGGCGCTCTCTCTCTCACCGAAACGAGAAAGTGTGCGGAATGAGGAGGGTGGAAAATCGTTTTCCCAGCAAGTTTGCGTTCCGTGTGAACGCCAGTGGTCTTTAACTTTTTTTTCAAATTTAAATTGAAACTTTAAACCAGGCGTTTCCATGTTATCGATTAATATTCATCAATTGTACAGTGACCTTGTTGTAAATATAATAATTTATCTGATCTTTTACATGTAATACAACCGCTGCCCAAAAGTGACATACTCAACACCGAATTCTTAGCATAATCGATATTTGGGGGAGATAAAATATCAAAGATCACGTTTCAATCACTGTATAGCACAATCATCGTAATGATGTGGAAAGGCGAGAGACACATGGAAAAGGTAGCACAAACCGAGATAACACATATATAATTACTATGGACAATAATATTTCAAGAAATTCTCTAAATACGAGGAGGAAACAAAAATCCTTGAGTGGAAACTACTGTAACTATTCGAGAATACTCTCTCACCGGTTAGAGTGGGCGAGAGAGTGTGGTGAATCGGGAGAGTGCAGACAGTCTCTCTCTCTACTTTCTCTTCTTCTCGTTCTTCTTTGCCTCTTTCTTAGCCGCACACTGAGCCTCCTCAACTGCGGCCTGCGAATAAAATGATATTGTTTTATTTTTGAGAAAATTTTCCGTCATTATTGAAATCATTTCCATTCGTTAGTATCTTTTGCACAGACTGAAACGCAAAACATACTGGCACGTGCTCCTAGTCTGGGAATTATCGTACGCCAATAACACTCTGTACAAAGGTGTGGCACTGTGTGGCACAGTGTGGCACTTTTTGGCACTTTTTAGCACTTTCTGATTTTCGCCTCGAAAGAATCGAATTTTGTGCCATATCTTGTTATAAACCGTTTCCTATCTAACTTTCCTCTAACACAGGACAAAAAATTAAAATTAATGAATTTAATTAAATTATTTAGAATGGTTCAACTGCCAAGGTAAAAAAATAAAATCAGTTGTCAATCGCACCTGCTTCAAGCGCTGATTACGGTGTTTGACGCGATTGAGCGTGATTGAAAACTGATTTTATTTTTCGACCTTGGCAGCTGAACCATTCTAAATTAATTATTTCAATTCATTATTTTTTTTAATTTTTCTGTGCTGTTAGAGGAAAGTTAGATAGGAAGTGGTTTATAACAAGATATGCCACAAAATTCGCTTCTTTCGAGGTGAAAATCAGAAAGTGCTAAAAAGTGCCAAAAAGTGCCACACTGTGCCACACAGTGCCACACCTTTGTACAGAGTGTCACTGGCGTACGATATTTGTGTCGATAATGACCAGCCTTCGAAATGTTACCCGTCAATAGTTTCAAAGAATTATGACAATGACTGAGACCTAAAAACGCCGAGTCGTCAGAACACAAAACTAATGCATTTAAAACCAACAGGCAAGTATTGATATCAGCATATTACTAAAATGCGATCGATCGCTAAGTCGACAGTCCCCACGAGGAGTACGGTAGTAGGAGGGATATGCAATCGATACCACCGTATCGTCGATACTCACTCTTCTCGCCTTCGCTCTTCCCGTCAGCCAGCTGTCGAAGCCGCCCTGCACGTGAGCGTCTGAAAAACATAATCTATATTGCGTTGAAAAAAATCAAAAAAAAATTATTTCAATACAACGTTCAGCAACAACATTCCCATAGCAACGCATGCGAGTTATATTCACATCAATAGAGCTTGAAACACGAGATCCCCAGTGAACACTTTTTTTCTATTGTTTAAGTCCAAACATTGTCCACTTTAATCCACTACGCCTTACTTTCTCCAATGAAATACCAATGCACCAACACTCTCACTAATGAATCACGTCCAATTTAGAGCTACCAAGCTACCAATGTTCCCATCCTTACAAACCATCATAAGCATTACTCGCCGAACGCTCCTGGTCGTACTGGGATCAACTATTTAGATTAAATTCCTCTTCGATTCCTTTTCAAATCACAAATATGACTCACCGAACAACCATCCGTCTCCGGCTCCGAGTCAGTAAGTGGAGAAGAAGTGTGCGTCATTGTGATCTGCAATAATATGGGCAATAATAAGCGTAATTATATTGTATGCGTACCACCGAGAGGTCATACTGAGGAACACTTGTCGCTATCAATTTTGAGAACAAATGGAAACACGGAATCGCCAGGGTACATGCTGGTTGCGCACTTATCTCCCCTTATCGGCCTAGTCGCTAGGGATGATTTAGTGGGGATATCCTAACCGTCCAATGTCTGCCTATACTCATGAGGTAGCAACAAATCACCAGGATAAAGGAATTTTTTTGTGAAAAATTCTTCTTTGAGCGATTGACTTCGGTTTTTGAAACATTTTGTTGATCTCTCTTTCTACTTTCTCTTTTTCTCGTTCTTCTTTGGCTCTTTCTTAGCCTCACGCTGAGCCTCCTCGGCTGAGGCCTGAGGAAAATAATATATTATAATACGTTATCGTTATTTTTGAGGAATTTTGTTCGTCATCATTGAAATCATCCTTATTCGCAAGTGATTTGTAAACAGAAGGAAACGCAAAACCACATTGAGCGTTTTTCTGGAAATAGTCTTGGGATTATTTGTTCTGATATTGCTGGAACTTTTCAAAGCAATGCTTGTCATCCGTTTCAACGTATTTTTGCTTTACACTGAAACCTAAACACGCCGAGCCATTAGAAGGGGACATGAAATTTTAATTTATAGCTAAAAGGGGATTTGATACCTGACAGTATCTGATCAGCCACTGTCTCGCACAGGATTACGGTAACCGAAAAAAAATGCTATCGATACTCACCCTTCTCGCCTTCGCTCTGCCACTGTATCGGGACCGACAGGGATGTGATGCACTTCAGTGTTACTCGAAACAAGAGATCACCCATTGACTAAAATTTCTTGAAAACACTATTTTACTACGGCAATACCTCATCTCCGAAATATGGGCCACTCGAATACGTATTCATCAGACAATGCTCCCAATGTGAAAATTACCGCCTATCCCTGCCCTACGCAGTTAATCCCTTGTCTAATCACAAGTATGACCCACCGAGCAGCATTCTGGCTCCGGCTCCCAACCAGTACGTGATAAAGAAGTGCGCGTCGTTGTGGCCTACGATAACATACACACGAATAAACATTTGCGTTATTACAATGATATTTTTTTTGGATTCGGAAGTTGGGACACCAGTGTGAAACATGTGTCACGATCGCATTCGTAATGACAGGGTAACACAGAATTGCTAGGGTCAGCGATTCACTGTTGCCGGGCTTAGCGCAAATGTTCCCTACGCGGGTAGCTACGAATTATTTACAAAGTAAATGTTGAACGTATCTTGATACTGCAAACGCACCTCCCTCTATCTGCCTATACGGATGTTGTACCAACAAATCACAAGGATACACAATTTGTAAAAAATATGTTAGAACGAATCAGCTAGGGTTTTCGATTAGTTAGTTGCAGCACTCGAAAACGTCCCCTTTTTATAGAGTGATTCATCCTTTTCCGATTAATTTTTGGCTCTATCAGTAGATGCAGAGATTTGCCAACAACAAGAAAACAATGCCAGGCGTTATCCCCGCCTACAAATTAATTTAGCTCATGAATTAAAATCCGAGGAATAGAGATCAAAGTTCAGAGTTCAAAGATCAAAGTCTCGTTCTTACTCGTGGAGAGTCGCGCGTACCGTCATTGGGTTGAGGCCCGTGATGCTAATATATTTGATCGATTATCGATTGATTTCAAGTATCGATTGAATTTAAAATATATATTTATTTATGAATATCATTGAAGTGTGTTTTATTAAAACACTGTTACATATTATAAAAGCGCGGCTGATTGGTTTGAGGGAAGGCAACCCAGACCTGCTAATGATACTAAACAAATCTGCCGCTGCAAATCAAGGCGCAACCTCGTTTCGATGACCATACTTCAAATCAGAAAAAAGAAGCTTCCAATCTTGCCAAGTTGCATTCGGCATGTAAAGAAAGAGAACTATAGATAAAGAATTGTTACGAAGAAGATAGTCGTATCTGCCAATCTTTGGGAACCGCAGTTTCGACTCCTCTAGTAGTATCTAATAATGACGCAGCACGTTATTCGTGAAATATCCAAGTTCAAAAGAATATTCAGAAGAAAATTCACTTTGTGTACTGATCTTCGTGATTTTTTCTGGTCTGGGTGTAGACCTGCCAATACTACAAAACAAATTTGCCGCTGCAAATCAATAGAGTGCGAAATGTGAGACCACGCTCTCTTCATTTCGCACACTCTATCGTCTATCGACCGGTCTAGAGAGTGTGCGAAATGAAGAGGCCGTGGTCTCACACTGCGCACTCTACAAATCAAGGCGCATCCTCGTTTCGCTGATCATACTTCAGATGAGAAGACAGGAGTTACCAATAAGTTGCAGTTGCAGATTATTAGACATTATTTATCCTGACATCAAGGCCTGCAGGAGGCATCATTCGGGGGCAGAGGTGGTCAGGATCTAAGTATTATATCTGCAACTGCCTAGATTGGCAGTTGCAGATATAATACTTAAAAAGAAAGAAAACTATAGATAAAGAATTGTTACAAAGAAGATAGTCTTATCTGCCAATCTAGACGACTCCTCAAGTTACAGCAACTAGTGATTAAATGGAGATTCAGCCGATTTCTCATAAAACATATATTCTAAAACATATAAACATATAGTTAAAAGATCAAAGATCAACGTCGCCCTACCGGAGGCGAGATGAGCGGCGACGAGCACTGAGATGAGGTAGCTTGAAAAGGTATTTTAATAATACAAATAAATATAAATAATAGGGTAATTAATAAGTATACTTAAGATAACAATCATTTTTTTTATTATATGATCAATTTATTTCAATAATGGTTGATTATATGATCGCACCATCTCTTTCTAAACCATCTAACCAAGGCTGCCTATACGCTACTCACGAAACCGCGAATCTACGGGGAATGAAATTCATGAGTGATATGACGCACAGCGTTTCAACGCCCACGCAAAGGGACCTGCGCGTTTGAATTCTGTAGCGTGTGTTGATGTGCAGCGAGGGATTTGAATTGGCTACAAACTACAAATTCTAGAGCGCGTCGCGTGCCGCGTCGCGGTTTTCTTGAAAATGCCGCGCCACTCAAAGTTTCGCATTTTTGAATCTTTTACATGTTTTATTGATTAATTTCATTCTTTCTGTGGTTACATGGGTACCCTGTCGCAGGCGGAATATCCCTGTGTCCATAGGAAGGTGGGATTCGAGCTATTTGGCAAGCTTCCGACCTTGCGAATTTCGGGTTCTTTTTTGGCGCATTTCTTGCTTTCGTACTTTATTATTGTTGATTATCGTCGTGTAAAACGACCACCCGACATTGCAGGATCAGCTTCCCGCTCGTTCCTTTACGACTCTCGATTGAACGGAGAACTTTGCGCCGATTAGAGTGAGTGAAATAACAGTGTTTTATCGATTGGTCTTGCTCTCTCTCACTATTATTGTTAATTATCTTCGTGTAAAACGACCACCCGACATTGCAGGATCAGTTTCCCGCTCGTTCTTTGACGACTCTCGATTGAACGGAGAACTCTGCGCCGATTCGAGTGAGTGAAATAACAGTGTTTTATCGATTGGTCTTGCTCTCTCTCACTATTATTGTTGATTATCTTCGTGTAAAACGACCACCCGACGTTGCAGGATCAGCTTCCCGCTCGTTCTTTGACGATTCTCGATTGAACGGAGGACTCTGCGCCGATTCGAGTGAGTGAAATAACAGTGTTTTATCGATTGGTCTTGCTCTCTCTCACTATTATTGTTGATTATCTTCGTGTAAAACGACCACCCGACATTGCAGGATCAGTTTCCCGCTCGTTCTTTGACGACTCTCGATTGAACGGAGGACTCTGCGCCGGTTCGAGTGAGTGAAATAACAGTGTTTTATCGATTGGTCTTGCTCTCTCTCACTATTATTGTTGATTATCTTCGTGTAAAACGACCACCCGACATTGCAGGATCAGTTTCCCGCTCGTTCTTTGACGACTCTCGATTGAACGGAGGACTCTGCGCCGATTCGAGTGAGTGAAATAACAGTGTTTTATCGATTGGTCTTGCTCTCTCTCTCACTATTATTGTTGATTATCTTCGTGTAAAACGACCACCCGACGTTGCAGGATTCGTTGCTTGCTCGTGCCCATCTCGAACGTCGTCCAATCGGAGCGAGTTGTCTGTGATCTCTTCGGAATTCTGTCGACTGAGAAGGAAACGGATATCAATAATGTGTGAGTTAATATATTCAGTAGCCACTATGTAGAGGAGGGCTAGTGTTTGTTTAGATCGGGGGTCCAAGATGGGCAGCTATACACTTTGCGGCCCAGCAGTAGACTCACGCGATCTTGTCTTTCTTCTTCATCCACACATTCATTGTATGTTTCTCCCGAAAGTCTCTCCCACAGTGCGGAAGCGTCGCCAACTTGTGGCCAGACAATTCCAAGGGAGAGCACAGTATGCAGATCTCTGCGTGTGATGCCATCGGGCTTCATACCCCAGATCACTCCGACGACTCGCGTGTGTATCTGTCAATCGGACGGATACATGCACTTGTCTGACCTCTCAGGGCCCCCTACCGTACTGCAGCCTGAGATTGGGTGTGACTCTTGTCTTTCGATGTTGCACGTACTGAGATATGAGAGAGACCGCATTTCGCATTTACAGTCAGAACTGGAGAGTAAAAATGCGAGATTGAGAGAGATGGAGGCCGAGCTTTCGAGATTGCGATCCAATGTATCGTTTCCTGCACGGGCAAAGAAAGACTACGCTCAGTTATGTCCAAAACAGAGACGTAGAGTAGATCAAAGGGTTGTTTCCGCATTGTCTACAGTTTTGGGCGATGCTGTGAGAGATCCTGTCCTGAGTGCAACGCGCATTGAAGCATGGTTCAATAAAATCCATCCTGGGGTTCCATTCAGTACCAAGCGAATGTGCAAGATTAAATACCTGCAGTACGTCAAGCGCTTTAGTTTGTCGTGGGCGGCGCAGAGAGGATTGAATACTCTCCTGCGCTCAAGTGGTATCCTCACAGTCCCCTCATACCACTCTCTCAGAGCACTTGATGCTAATATGTTGAACCTGGTTGCGCCTCACTACTCAGTTTCGTGTGTCCCATTGTTCGTGAACAAGACAGAGAAGGTGATTCCAGTTGTGGCAGTGAGAAATGTAACCGAATTCGTGCGATTTTTACGCAAATCTGTTCCGCTGTCTCGGCTGGTACGCGAATGTCCGTACGATAATGAGTTATGGTTGGGGGTGAGTGCAGATGGAGGAGGGAACGTGATGAAAATCTCCATCTCTCTCATCGACTCACTCAACCCGAACAGTCCTTATTCACACTTTCCGTTGTGTTTCTTCCAAGGCGACGAGTCTTATGAGAATATTTACCGAGCCGCCAAATCTGTTCTCCAGCAAATTGACGCTCTATCTCAGATTGAGATCGACGGTAGGAGTAGGTCAGTACGCTGGTTCCTAGCCATGGACGGAAAAATGATGTCCACTATTTGTGGGCATCAGGGCAGTTGCGCTCTTTTTTTCTGCCCACTCTGCTACGCGTCCTTCCTCAGCCCTGATCTTTCGAGTTTAGAACTGAGAACCCATCAGGATACTGTCAAAAACGCGAAACTATTTGAATTTCTTTCCTCGAGTGGAAAGAAGATGAAGGATACAGAGGTGGGAAAGCGAGCTTTCTCAATCAAATATCTTCCTCTCTTATCCATTCCAGTAACTCAGTTTTTCATCCCGTTTTGCACGTTCTTTTGGGCATGCTGCCAAGACTGATAACCGAGTTGGAAACACGACTCATGACGCTAGAGCTGAGCTTTCATGAGATTGTAGACATTGTGTTTGATGGTTCTGGAGCATTCAGTGTTGGCGGCGATCTCAGTAGGCGCGTGAAGGAAATTGTGAGAGAGAATAGCGTGGCTGAGAGAACGATAAATGATATCAGTTCGATTCTTTCTAAGTTTCGTGAAGCTGAGTCTGCTGATGAGAAAAGTTCTGCTCGGTCTGGTAAGAGGAGAGTCAAACGTGATTCGATGTCCAAGTGGGATCTTGACGATCTTTCTGACGCTTGCAACGCTCAGCACTGCCTGATTTCATTCGTTAAATTAAGTGATTCATGGCCTGCAGGCAAAACTCGAATTCTGACATGTTATAGGTGCAAATCGTCTTTCCACCCTATTTGTGTAGGAATCACGAGTGATGCGGAGCTGACCTTGAAAGAAGCCCGATATGGGAAGGGAAAACACATAAGCGAGTCTCGTTATTTGTGTCTCTCCTGTTCGAAAGTGAGTCAGCGCGCGTACCTCAAGTCTCAATTGCCGGTTCGTGAATCTGCTCTTCGTGCGCAAATTCTGAAGAATGACACGGAGAGAGAGGAACTCGAGAGAAAATTGACTATTATCAATGAATGTCAGAATCGATACGAGAAGCAGTCTTCACCTATGTTCTCATGAAATCGCTAGGCGTTCCTCTGAAAATGCGCGCTAAAGAGATCACGGGTCCTGTTTGCACTCAAGTATTGCGTTCGGTAGATGAAGTGAGCAAAGTCGTTGAGAGTGAAATTATTCGGTTCCAGAGTCAGTGCAGCCTCGAGATTGTGAGTGCTCTAAGAGCGCTAGTTTCCACATTCTCTTCTCTATCTGCACTCACTCCTTTTTTTGAGCCGCGTTACCTTACTGATGCTGAGATCGCAGAGTACCCGATAGTTCTGGAAGAGTTTAGACTTTGTGTCGAAAAATCTATGCCTGAGTACTTTATTCGTAGCCAGAAGCTCCACTTGCTCTTCATTCATTCTGTCCCATTCCTTGAGACATTCAGAACGTTGGGGCTTTACTCAGAGCAAGGCAATGAGAATTCGCACAAAATAGTGAAAAAAGATGTTTCGAGGTTCAAGTTCTCCTATCCTCCACAGAATCTCCTTCTGCGAGTGGTAATCGAGTATGCAATGATGTGCTTGATGGTCCAAAGTGAACCATTACAGCTCAAGAAACAGCAGAGAAAGAAGCAAGTGAGAAAGCAGCGAGAATACAGCAGCAGCAGACGAACACGTAAGAATTGTTTGAATTTATTCTCTTGAATTAAGAAAAAAAGTAATCCGACTAAAAATTAATCCGAAGGAAATACCATTGTACTATTGCGTCATCAATACGTAATAACTGAAAATCGAAATGTGATGAAACAATCAGGAATCAGGCTTTCGGCTATGAACATAATCCAGTTAGAAAATCAGACCGTTAGCTATTCTAGTTGAGAAGATACACTCCGAAGTTTGGACGAATACTTATGAGCGATAATGTACCAATCGATTTTTCGCATGCTACCGACTTTGAGCTCATAATTTTCTTTCCAGCTGTCAATTATTTCACAATTAAGGTATTCTAGTTATATTCTTTACCATCTCCAGCCGAATATCAGTATCAATATTTAGAGCAGAGCTCTCCAAAAACGATTTTGTGCATTTCGATTGGGTACTGTAGTATGCCCGATCGCATCCAATCGTGTGGCACTTTTGCGATGCCTACGTGGCATGCGTAGCATCAAAATATTGATTTGGCGCATATTTTCCACTTTTTCTCGCGCGCGGATCAAATTACGGCAAATACCGGGCCTGAAACGTTCGACGCCAGAACGAGCATCTTGCCTAAACAAATTCACCATGCCACACATGTATTCAGGCGGCTCTTCGTCGGCAGTTTCGCTCCCACCCTCACTGACGCCATTCTGCGCTCGGAGAGTGAGAAATACGGAGCGGTAAATTAAAACTTAATTTCTCTTATATTTCGACAATCTAGAAAAAAGTGTTTGAAAATAAACAAATTACCGTAACCGTAATCCGAAAGTATGAAATTTAGCAAGTTTACTCTTTTTAAACGAGGTATATCTCGAGCAGGCATTTTTCGAGGGGATTCTATATCTCATTTCGTACTACCCCATGCAAAAGTTCCGATCAATTCTGTACTATTTCGGAATTTCCTCTTACTGTCTACTGTATCCGGGAGTGTGGAAGAGAAACGAAATGCCTTTCATGCATTGCCTGCCGAGATCTACCTCCTGCAAATACCGATTATATTTGATGAATTTCAAAAATTCGGGTTACGGTAGAAGGGTGCACAGGGAGACGGGAGTACTGTAGATGGGATACGATCTGTCCCTCAGACAATGATTACTAAAGACCTAATTTAAGTTACCTTCCCTTGGTTCATTTCACTTTCGGTCCTATATACGTCCCATTGCGTATAATTGTCACTTTAATTCGTGCACAATATTATTGTTATATTTCAGATCACCGAATGCGTCATCATCAAGGACAAGAAAGGAGTCAGCAAGGGATTCGGATTTGTGGAATACAAATCCGCCGAAGATTCGCAGAAAGTATGTTTTCTACGATACTTACCGCCACTGCTCAAAATAACAACTAAGTAATTCATTTTTTTCACTTAGTAGAAGGTAATTTTCGAATGAAAATCGATTTCGCCTTATTTTGTTGGGAAACCGTTTAGAATAATGCTCTTAAAATATGCTACACATGCGTCAACATCTGAAAGTGCGGATTTCAATTTTTAAACGGTATGAGAAGTATGGGACGTTCATTATTTTAGATCGAAATAATTTACAGGCGATCTTCGGATTCGCCAACAATGATTTCGTGGGACGCGTCTCGTACGCCCGCCCCCAAGTCGTCAGGAAAGTTGGAGGAGGAACCGAGGTTTGTAGATTTCCATAATGATTGGGATTCGGAATCCCGAATTACTAGACTATCCTTTCTAATCTAATGCGCACTAAACCCGTCGCTGCTGCTATGCTAAGTTAGGAGCATTTGAAGAATTTTTATTTTTCACATTTTCCCAACGTTACCGTACACCCGCCATCAGAACCTTCCAACACTTTTCCTAAGGAAGTGCAATCAACAAAAGTCGAACTAATGGCTGATGCTAGGGATCCAGCTCTGCTGCTCAATTGATTTGAGATTGTATGGGTTTTTTTTAAATTTCACTCCTTCACATACCGTAGACACGAAGGCAATATTGAGCATAACATGCGGTTGCTTTTCACAGATAGATAGGTCCGAAAGTTTGATTGTGTTCTCGACCGATATTTTCATGGTCAAAACGATATTTTCGATTATCGATTGCTCTACCCATTAGTGGGATGACACAGTATGATCTACAGTAACCTCAAATCGATTTTTAGGGTTACTGTAGTTTTCGTGCCGATTGCCAGCTCATGTAAGCAATTCCGACTCGTTTCGCGCAACTTTGAAAAATAGTGGCCCCGCAGCGAAAGGTACTGTAGCCTGTAGGTACGGTGTACCTTTCGAGCTAAGTCGTATCGATTGCCAACTCATGCAAGTAATCCGACTCGTTTGGCGCAACCTTGAAAAATAGCGATCCCGCAGCGAAAGCTACAGTAATCCTGATCATCGATTTGGGGTTACTGTAGGTCAAACGGTGTCATACCACAATTGAGTAGACAAATCGATAATCGATTTTTTTTTATTTTAAGCATGATCCCCTGGTCATGGTAGCGGTGTGCCTACAAAAACGTTGGTAAAAACGACGCAATTTGATGACCGTGCAATCGTTTGTCACACATAGTTTCCGGTATTCTCGAGACGGCTATATTGATTTATTTTACGAAATCCGAATCTTTGTAATTGAAAATGTTAAATAAAGGATCCATTTCCTTTAATTCAAACAATTTAAACTGTTAGGAAAGCGGAAAGACATTTGTTTCCTCTTTATCAATGAGTGATTTGTTGCAGGCTCGAGTCGCAGCCCGCCAAGCTCCCCCGAATATGGAAGAGAGAAAGAGAAGACTGACTGAGGAACTTCTCCAATTCGCTGTGGACGGACTGCTGCCGCATCCCAAGCAAGTTAATAAGGGCGAGAAAAAGAGGAAGAAGGAGTGAAGAGATGGGATTACTGTAACTACGGTGTAGATAGTACTGTATGTTAGACTAATGAATATTACGAGAAGTGAAATCACATAGGTTTTGCTAAATTATAATATTCCACGATTAGGTTTTGCTGATTTGACGTATGCGATTCAGAATGTCTTTCGTGGCTGTAAATTTATGTTGAGCAATGTTCTTATTTTTTTTATGTGACTTGGAGAGACCCGGACCAGCTCTGATTTCGGCCCCCGATTTCGTCGTGTTCGATATTTGGAAGATGCTATTGATGATATTTCGTGTCCCACTATCTTCCATTTCATCTTACGTTTGTACATCTCTCTCAATTCTCCTTCTTTGTTTCGCATCGAAGATGCACTCTAGTAGATATTTAGTATTTCATGCACACGTTTGAAGTTACCATGATTGTTGCTAGTTATCGATTTTCGTTGATCCACCAGTTTTCATTTTTTCTCAATGTTCAGATAGTTGCATTTGTTGCTGGGGGCCAAATCTCTTACTGAAGCGTCTCCTAAAAATGCATCCCCAGAGTATTCTCATTCCATCATTCCCCTCACTGTGTCCGAGAGTGCATTACTTCGGAAAGGTCAGTGTCAGTGTCAAGTGAGTGATCTAGATCGAGCACACTCAGGAAAATAATTGCCAGGATCAGGATGAAAAGTAGCATGATTCACTAGCTTGTAACGAAAGATCACTTACTTCAAGCGAATTGCGTTTACATGTATGTGAAAATGCTCACTTTCTGTCCTCATCCTAGTGACTATTTTCTAAGCTATATTGAGTCAAACATAATACTTTTTTCAATACTTTAATGTGCGGGGAGAAAATCAATCTGTGCACTGCATTCGGCAATGCATATACTCTGCGAGAATTGTCTGTCCTCTAATCGACGCTTCAGTAATTGATAATGGTCGACATTCCTCGAAAATCATAAAAAAATTGCCTATTCGAATTGTACAAATGATTGTATTTTAGACCTGTTGCGAAGTTCTCCCGCTCTTTAATTGGGTTTCACTCGAGTGCTAATTTTTTACGTGTTAGATTCATGATCCCTTGCCGATTTGAAGTGTGCAAAAATAACAATAAAGTTCATTTTAATTAATTATTACAACAAACAACTCAAACGAACACTGCAAAAAATTAGTGCAGAGGAGAGGCATCGAACCCGAGATGTGCGACGTTACCAATACACCACGAGAAGGGGGCGGAGACTGGTGTCTAGCGCTCTCTCACTTTCGCACGCTCTCTCGTGTTTACATGTTTCTCTGCCGCTCTCTGCTCTCTAGCCCGCAAAAGTCCGCGCGCGAAAGGCTGTGATGACGGAGCCAAATCAATTTTCCGTTTTGGTGAATGTCGTACCATCATCATAATTCTAATTCACCCTCATAATTCACATGGGCTCCGGCCTTAATCAACGACTTTACAAAACAAATAAATTAATATTTCCTTTCGTATTAAATCGATATTCCCACCCCTACCGTACCATCTTCTCCAGGTGCTCTTCGACGCGTACCGGCCAATGATGATGCGGAGCACGAAGCAGAAGCCGGCCTCCAGCAGTACAAACCGAGATAACATACGATAACTATGGACAATAATCACATTTCAAGAGATTATGTGGGATACGAGGAAAGAAACAAAAAAATTTGAGTGTAAACTGCTGTAACTATTCGAGAAAACTCTATCACCGGTCAGAGTGGACGTGAGAGTGTGGTGAATGGAGAGAGTGCAGACAATCTTTCTCTACTTTATCTTCTTCTCTGCCTCTTTCTTCGCCTCACGCTGAGCCTCCTCGGCTGCGGCAAAATTGTACTTTTTGAGGAACTTTTCACGACTTTACTGAAATCATCCCCATTCGAAAGTCTCGTGCACAGACTGACTAAAACTAAAAAAATCACAGACTAAAACACAAACACACTGCGCATACTTCTGGCACTATTCGTGGAATTATTTTTTTTCTTTTTTTCAATTGAATATTATTACTCATCATCCATTTTTTTTATTTTTGCTTTACACTGAAACCAATACGCACCGTGTGTCACAACGCAAAACTGTATTTAAAACCAACAGGCAAGTATTGATTTAAAATGCTATTAAAAAGCGATCGACCGCTAACTCGAGTCTTCAAGAGGAGTACGGTAGTAGGAGGGATATACAATCGATATTACCGTATCTCCGATACTCACACGTCTCGCCTTCGCTCTGCCCGTCAACCAGCTGTCGAAGCCGCCCTGCACGTGAGCGCCTGAAAAGCACAATTGAAATAATTAATTCGATAATGTTGCTAACAGGAATGGCAATGATATAGTCACCAGCATGAATGAGACGCACTTCAGTGTTACTCGAAACAAGAGATCACACATTGACTAAAATTTCTTGAAAACGCTTTAATATTTTACGGCTGTAATACAACATCTCCGAAATAGGGGCCGCTCTAGGGTCTGCATTTTGAATCTTCGTTGACCGGTCGAGCTCATTTTTAAAAGAAAAGTGAATTTTAAACAACAAAACTCTTAAAAGAGTGGAGTGAAACTCAACATGAAAATAGAAAATTTAAATGCGTGTACTTTCGGAATATTCTTTTGCTGGTGTCCACCGGAAGTAGCATGAGATCTGATTATTGGACTGGGGCACCATATAGATGGTAGTAACACAATGTGGAAAAAACCGTCGTAGAAAAATTCGAAATTCAAGAGAAATCGACCAAGATTCAAATGAATCTTTGTTGAAAAGTGAGGATTCATTTTGAATCTTCGACCGCTCGTCTTTTTGAGCAATGATTCAAGATTCGCACTAAGATTCAAAATGCAGACCCTAGGCCACTCGAAAAAGTAGCACTCGCTGAATGTTCCCAACGCGAAAAGTACCGCCTATCCCTGCTCTAAGCGTTCGATCTCCTGTCAAATCGCAAGAATGATCCAGCGAACAGCCATCCGACTCCGGCTCTGAGCCAGTACATGAAGAAGAAGTGCGCGTTATTGAGATCTGCATTAGTGTAGATTTTAATAAACGCAATTGCATTGTGTTTATTCGCGACGGATGAGAGATTGTGGAACGCGAGTAACCATCGTATTCACTATAGCGGTGAAACAACGAATCGCCAGGGTCGGCGATATTGGTGTTGCCGGGTTTGGCGCAAATATTTTCAGCGCGGGTAGCTTCCTTTGAATTAATAAGTAACGATATGTTCGCTTCTAACGTATCAAGGTAATACCGACACACTGTTCTCTACAAGCCCACACGGATTTTCTAGCAGAAAATCGCCAGGATACAATGATAAAGAAAATGCTTTTAGAACAATTGAAGGTCGGATTTTTAAGTTGCAACACTCTCGTTAAAGGTGGTGTCCCACGAACTTTTGGTCAACTGAGTTCTCGCTGTCGGGTTATGGTAATCGGTTTCCAGATAAGAGCCCCGCAAACCGCATGTTCAGCCGATAAGTTTGAACAAAGTTATTCGCGTTTGGCTCTGTGCCAAACTGACCCTGAATGCAGGAATATAAGAGTGGACGAAGAGAAAGCGACCGCGTCATTGAAACATATGAGATGAGGAATGATGGAGCAGGAGATTCGTGATACACCTTCTTTAAGCAATCGTAGCCAAATTTGACTTTCATGCAGTTGCAGGCCAATTTTTTGGCACTAGCTGATAAAATCACCGGATGCAAACCATTTCCTGCGCTAAACTTGTCGACAAATTAAGTTAGATCATAGATCAAAGCCGAAATATCAAAAATACTCGATGTTGTGCGTTTGTTTTATTAAGACACATAAACATAGTGCATCTAAAAAATCTTTTTTCTATTTCAAAAAGACAAATTAGGTGTCAACCAATCCTTGCCAATGCCTCTAAAAATATCTGCCGCTGTAAATCAAGGCACATCCCCGTTTCGATGCCCACATTTCAAATGAGAAAAACTTAGTCGCCAATCTTGCTGAATCGGATAAATGAATAAAAAAATAGTACTATGTACAACGCCGCATTTAATAATATCATTTAATGAGAGCATAAAGGTAAAAGGTAAAGTTACGATTTCTCTAGTTACAACAACAAGTGACCCAGTATCTATCTAATGGTGAAGTGGCAAAGTATTTAAATCAACAGACAATCAAAATTTAAAAGATCAAAGATAAAAGGTAACCATTCATCGGCGAGATTAGCAGCGACGAGCACGGGGAAGTAATTAATACATAATAATAATTATTAGTATTATTATGAGATAAATTAATATCAATAATGGTTCCATACCGCCAGCTCATCGAAATCATATCCTCAAGATAACGTTGCATATTTTCAATACACGAAACTGTAAATCGGCGGGGAAGGAAATTTATGTGTGGTACGACGAAATAAAATTTGTGGTCGGTTTTAGTAAAAACCGTGCTCCATATCTGAAATCAATCGATATTCCTTCCTACCGTAATGACGCGGAGAAATAAGGTGTCGCAAAAAAAATGTTTTTTTCCCGTTGGAACCGGGGTTTCTGGTCCGTGAAATTCATCTACAAATTTCACGGAACAATTAAAACAAAAAAAATTCGTTGTTTAAATTTGCCTTCTCCTAGTCGTTCTCTTATTTTCCGTTTCCTATTTTTCTATGTCGTTCGATAATTTGCATATAAATACGATGATTACAATCCTTGTCCTTGAAATTCCTCGATCCATTTCACGAGCCTAAAGTATAAAAAAAGGTAAAGGCATCCCCTTATCTAGGCTCCAAGTATCCCTCAGGACTTGGAGCCAAGATAAGGGGATGCCTTTACCTTTTTTTTACCTTTATTTCACGAGCCAAATATAACACGATGATTCGCTAATTGGCCTCAAGAGAAACGGGGGAAAATATTTTCGTGCGACTAGATTTTTTTGGGGACACCTTATTTCTGCGCGTCATCGTACCGTCTTTTCAAGGCAGTCTTGGGGGCGTACTGGCCAATGATGATGCGGAGAACGAAGCAGAAGCCGGCCTCCAGCAGCATTACGGTAGTCAGCGGGAACTTACGGGCGATCGATCGATAATTGACGATACCTTGCAATTACAGTATGCTCAAATAGAATACCGTTAAACGGGAAAAATCAATGTGAAATAGTTGTCTCTAAATATCGGTAATCATGATTTTCAACAGTCTGTCGCTTCATTAAGGTTTCACGCATTCTTCACATACGCAAAGAGTGGGGCTTGGTGATTTCATATTAGACGAGTGCGTATTGAGGAAACAAATAATACATATTTGACATTTACTTCTACCGAGTTGCACACATATTTCCCTATCGGACTGCTCGCTAGAGATTATTTAGTGAGGCTATCTTTGATCGGGAATATTAAAGTTGCTGCGAACTGAGTTTACAAAGAAAAACTCTAAGAGTTTAAAACACCACATGTCGATAAAGGAGAGTTTGAAACTCTACTTTTCGAGAGAGTGCACGAAAACGAGAGACACGCCCTCTCAATTTAGCACGCTCTCTAACATTAGAGTTTCAAACTTTCCGTCTCGACATATGAAGATTAGTGTTTGTTTTCTTTGATAGTATACATGTGTGATAGCTGAAACGCAAATCGCACTGCGCCTGCTCCCAGCAATGTCAGTCTTGGTATTATTATTTTGGCCTCCAATCGAACCTTTCGCTTTATTGCTCGTCATCGATTTCAAAGCATTTTGGATTTACACTGAAACCTAAACACACCGAGAACTCAGAAGATGAAACTAGAGAAGCACTTATTATGAAACGAACTCAAGTGTTTTGACAATAGCCGTTCACTTAAAATTCCATCAACCATTGTCCCGAGGAATACGGTATTTGGACGACCATTCAATCGATACAACCGTATTGTCGATACTCACCCTTCTCGCCTTCGCTCTGCCCGTCAGCCAGCTGTCGAAGCCGCGCTGAACGTGAGCGCCTGGAAAGATGAAATTGTATTGAAACATTGAACAAACTATATTATTATTTAAAAAAAACACTGTGGCACATCCATCGCGGCACTAGCGATTTCGACGCACAACACTATGGCTTGAAACGAGAGATCACCCATTCATTACTTTGTATATTGTAACAGTCCATCATCTATTCCGCCACATTATTTTTCCACTATCGCCAACGATGAATAGGTTTCCGTCTGTTCCAACACACACACTACCTATACGCTGCTCACGAAACCACATATTCGCGGGGATGGAAAACACATGAATATCATGACGAATCTCACTTGTGTGATAGCCACCATAATTCACAATGCTCCGTTAGTAACCAAACTCTTTACAAAAATTAACAAATAATCAATCGATATTCATCTCCCCTACCGTACCCTCTCCTCCAGATGGTCTTGGAGGCGTACTGGCCAATGATGACACGGAGCACGAAACAGAAGCCGGCCTCCAGCAGTATTACGGTAGTCAGCAGGAACTGACACATATTCGATCGATAATAAACCTTGCAACTACAGTATCTGCTCAAATATACGTACGTATTTATCCTGACATCGAGGCAAGGGCCTGCAGGAGGTATCATTCGGGGGCAGAGGAGGTCGGGATCTTCGAATTCGAGGCAACTGGGTCAAGGGAATGGATCTTGCTTGGCTTCGTTGGTCAATTGGAGTGTCGATCTTGGACGATTGACATTGAGCGTAGAAGTAGATCTTCCGGTAACCAGTGACGTCCTGACTAGAGTGTATCAACCTAAGTGGGAACTCACGTCGTAGTCTCGTCGACTGGACCTTTCTTGAAAGTTGGCGACTTGAATTAAATGTAGGCGATCCGGGTCCTCTTCTCGAAGTGGTACCAGGTGGGCGATATACTTGCCGGGTTGCCCAAGCTGACTGGCAAGGATTCTCCAAACTGAGGAGGGAGAGGAGCGGGGAGACTGTCGACCGCCCGTCACGAGGCACAGAATGAAGCTCAAATAGCACATCCTAAAATTAAAGAAAAAATGAAATAACACTATGCTCGTTTTTTGAATGCATTCAAAGAGAAATGGCCTTATAAACGAAAACAGATTCGTGTTTATTTGCAACATTGCACAGCATAATTGAGGTTTCACACATGTTATTCAAACACTAAAAGTGAGAATAGGATGATTCTTCCACAGACGACTATTTATTCTGAAAATTAGAATACAAATCGCACATTGAGCTGGAATTCGCAGAGATTCGCACCGGCCACTTGAGAAGCGGGGAGACCAACAGTGTAGTACCTGAGCAAAAATTGATTAGCCCTTCAATGGTACTGACTGAGTTTGCAAAAATTTCACTTGTTCTCAAATGCTCTCGCCTTCCGTACTCTGTGCTACCATCTGAACGTATACTTCGGACTTCGGAAGAATTTGTAATACTCATGACCACATCTTCATCGTTTTCATGTTCCTATTACATTTTTACTGACTTATCAATATCAAATGGCTTGGATTTGTTGATCTTAATTGAATTCGGCATTAATTCAATTTATTTTTAAAAATTCAATTTAAATATGCCTTCCCTGAATTCGCAGGGCAATTCACTGGTGATGTTTTCGCGCACAAGTGAAACAACGAAACACGAGGAATTCAGAATCACAATCGTACTCGCAAGATACTCACGGAAGATTATTATTGAGAGCTACACATTTACTAGAGCGAATTCATAAAGTTGAATTTCACCAAACAGTGAACCACAAATGCACGCGGTTCTTTGAGGCAAGAAATCCGCGTTGTATTGGCTACTCACGAAACTGCGAATGGACGGGTAACCATGGATTTTGTTTAAATGTTTTTTTTATTTAAAATTTTACTTTTGTGGATAGGCATATGATAGTGAAGAGAGTGTGTCGAAATCTTTCTTCGTTCCCGAGTTATTCAGCAATAAAGGTTGAACACACGGACAGACACACACACACACAGACACACACACAGACAGACAGACGTTCTGAAATAATAGTCTTTAGGAATTCCAACTCTTACCAGGGCACATGGCGAGTCGCGCGTAGACCGTCATCGTGTTGAGGCCGGAGACGCCAATTTACTTGATCGCTGAGGAAAATAGATTATTGATTAAATTATCTATTGATAACTGATTTTAATTGTTATTCTAAAAATTTCGCATGTTTTATAAAGACATTTGATAATGCGCTCCTGTTTAGATATGAGGATAGGCTCCCTAGACTTTTCAGTGCTACCAAAAAACCACGGCACATCCTAGTTTCGATGCGCACACTTCACATGAGAACAAAGTAGTTGCCAATCATTCTGCGTTGGAGGAAAAATAAAAGAAAAAAATGATATAACATGTCAGACGATAAAAAGAGCATTGTCCAAGCGAATCTAAGAGAACCGCAGTTTCTACATCAACAAGTGACGGAGTTTCCAATGGTTTCCGTGAGAAAGAAAATAAATATTTTCAATAAAGAAGATCAAAGATGTATTCATAAATATCATTGACCTAACGTGGAATGTTTTACACTGGAACCACTAGTTTATTTTTATTTATTTATTTATCGTACACCACAAGGGTGCGACAACATGCACAAAAATGAACGAGTTAAAAATGATATTTAATAATGGGTCATTCGCGGGAGTGGGGAGCGGGAAGGAGTGATCGGGGCCACCGCACGGGAATTAGGAGTGAGGGGAGGAGCCTCAAAAGCGGTGGAGGAGCCGCTAGCGGTGGAGGAGCCGCTACTACTAGTAGCACCATGTTGGTCAGCGGTCGGCATAGACAGCCTAGACCCGCCAATATTAAACATTTTTCCGCTACGGATCAAGGCGCATCCTCGCTTCAATGCCCACTTCAATCGAGAGAAGAAGGAGTTGCCAATCCTGTTGGGTTGTAGAAGGCACAAAACATTAAAGAAAGTGAAAGAAAACTATAGCGTACAGTATAGGGTAGCGAAAACGACAGAAAACATCATCTGAGGTACAATTCTTTCCTTTTTGAAAAGTTCATCTGTTGTGTTCTATTAAAAAACAGATTTTCCCTGCCCGTGTACCGCGGTACACGTACCGGTACGCGTGCGGCCGTTAGCCACCCTAGTACAATACAATACAATATTTATCAGTGTCGCTTTAGGGGGCTGATCAAGATGGGGTTTCGTATTGGTTTCAGACATTCGTCTCTGCCAATATAGACAATCCGCCGTTTCGACTTCTCTAGTTACAGCAATTAGTGACTGAGTATCTAATAGCGTTACAGACGAATGTCTCAGCAAAAAAGCATAATAAATTCAAAAGATCAAAGATCAAAGACGACCAACCAGCATCGAGATGAGCGGCGGCGAGTACTGGGATGAGGTAGCTTGAAAAGGTATTAATTCATATAAATAATAGGGTAATTAATAAGTATACTAAAGATAACAATCATTTTTATTATATGATCAATTTATTTCAATAATGGTTGATTATAAGATCGCACCATCTCTTTCTAATCATCTAACCAAGACCACGCTGTCTATATGCTACTCACGAAACTGCGAATCTACGGGGAATGAAATTCATGAGTGATATGACAGAACCAGATCAATTTACCGTTTTAGTGAATGTCGTGCCATCATCATAATTCTAATTCGCCATTATAATTCACATCGCTCCGGCCATAATCAACGACTTTACAAAACAAATAAATCAATATTTCCCTTCGTATTAAGAGAGGTATCACCAGCGATTGCAGGAAGGTCGGAACAATTTTCAAAAACAATATTTTTGATTTCGACCAAACTTTTTTGTGAGAGTACCCAGCAGAAAGAATTCGATCAATCCGGGTCGCATGTCCCAGAGCCGTCTTTTAGGAATTCTCCGGTTTTGTGGCCGGAATCCTCATAACTTTCTTCAATATTGAGCTAGAAAGCTCACATAGGGCTCAAAATGTGCGGAAAAAATAGCTGACCTATTTTTCTGTTGGTGATGAGTGCGTATCTGGCTGACCCAGAAAGTTATCTAAAAAAATTGAATTTGATGGTTGGTCGTCTTTGATCTTTGATCTTTTGAATTTATTATGCTTTTTTGCTGAGACATTCGTCTGTAACTCTATTAGATACTCAGTCACTAGTTAACTAGAGGAGTCAAAACTGCGGATCGCCTATATTGGCAGAGACTAATGTCTGAAACCAATACGAAACCCCATCTTGATCAGCGCCCCGAAAGCGATACTGATAAACATTGTATTGTAATGTCTGCGTAACTATGATTTAGCTATAGTTTTCTTTCACTTTCTTTAATATTTTGTGCCCCCGCAAACCTGACAGGATTGACTACTCCTTCTTTTCTCGTTTGAAATATGGGCATAGTGACGAGGATGCGCCTTGATCCGTAGCGGAAAAAAGGGTTAATATTGGCAGGTCTAGGCTGTCTATGCCAACCGCTGACCAACGTGGTGCTACTAGAGGTTCAAGTTTAAAACATTCTGCGTTAGTTCAATGATATTTATTGAATCAAACCACATCCTCCAATAGAGTAACGGTGAGATCAAGTTAGAGAAAGAGAGAATCATTAAGAGTGTGTGCGAAACGAGAGAATCATACAACGAGAGACGTTGTTGGCATGGTGAAAATTCGATGCTGTGAGTACCTCATTCGGCCATCTTAGCAGACTTTAGATAAAGTATGACAGCTTTCACAATATACGAAATCGTTGATATTCAAAGAAGATCTTTGATTTTCTAAGCTTGCAACTGCCTTCTCCCATTGCATTGAACGCATCACTTTGAATTTCACCAAACAGTGCAACGCAAAATAGCCAAGCATTTTTACGGGACAGAAATGTCTTCCCGAGGAGAAATAATATTAATATAATATTATTTATCACAATTACACCTTCAATTATTAAATGTGAGAGAGCAAATATATAACGGGGTATTTGACAGTGTTGTGACGTAAGAGAGTTAAACTAGTAGCTCAATGCAAACATCAATATTACAAGACTATTACATTTTTCTAATGGATGATACAAATGCTGACACTGAAAGGTCAAATAGATAATCAGGAAGTTTGTTTCAATGGGGTATCAATGGGGTATAGAAGTTTGTTTCACGGTATCATAACTTAACTCTAACTTGTTTCACTGGTCCAAGTTGGTACTGGTGTTAAAACCAGGGGTAAAGGGCGGTGGTCGCCGGCTGGCAACTGAGTGACTGATTATGCCGTATATGCCTAGTTTGCGTGCACACTGAAAAGCGCATTGTTCCGCGCATGAAAGTATGCTGAAGACGGAACTACCTTTACCTTACCTTTTATCCTAACGAAGACTGGAAATGGGTCAATCTAGCATTTGGAACTTGCATACGAAAACGATGGCCTCTAAGTACGCGAATATTTGGGGGGAAGTAGAAAACTGACGATGGGTCAATATTAACAATACCAGAGAAGATCAATACATTCTGTCATGCGTCTTCCGTAAGTTCCGAGTGGAACGATATATTAATTTCAAACTGATATCTGCACTTTTGCATTTCAGATAGTACTCAAAATAGTCAACTGTTTCAAGGTGCGGCTCTTCAGAAGACACCACTAATAATATTATCGATTAATATGAATCAATTGTACAGTATCCTTGTCACAAATAAAATAATTTATCCGTTTACATGTAATACAACCGCTGCCCAAAAGTGACATACTCAACACCGAATTCTTAGCATAATCGATATTTGGGGGGAGATAAAAGATCAAAGATCACGATTCAATCACTGTATAGCACAATCATCGTAATCCTGTGGAAAGGCGGGGGAAACATGGAAAAAGGAGCACAAACCGAGATAACATACAATTAATATGGACAATAATTTTTCAAGAAATTCTGTGAAATACGAGGAAAGAAACAAAAATCCTTGAATGAACACTACTGTAACTATTCGAGAATACTCTCTCACCGGTCAGAGTGGGCGAGAGAGTGTGGTGAATGGAGAGTGTGCAGACATTCTCTCTCTATTTTCTCTTCTTCTCGTTCTTCTTTGCCTCTTTCTTCGCCGCACGTTGAGCATCCTCGGCTGCGGCCTGAGAAGAAATATTATTGCCATTTTTTGAAAACTTTTTCAAGCATTCATTGGCATCTACCCTGTTCAAAGGAATCTTGTGGTCATGCTGAAACGCAAAACGACGGCGTCTCCTGCACGGTCTTGATGCAACACATGATTCCAAACAGACAGACCAGGGTTGGAGCGAGAGAGTGTACAAAAGTGAGAGGGTCTCTCTCGATTTCACACACTCTCTCACTCCAAAGGCCTTTCTGGATGGTTGACCGATCTGTGGAATGATGTGGCAATACTATCCTAACCAGTCTAATTGATATTTTATGTTTGTTTAGCTCTACTCATTCGGTTTCTTTTAAAATCATTCATACTCTATTTCATATAAACTTAATCCACACACTTAAACATTATTACACCTCCGAAGTCAAAATGAAACACTTTCGATATCAGCCTATCACGTTGAATCGATAAGGTAGTATAGATTGGATGTTCTCCAATTACCGTACTCCTCGGAGGACTCGTCAGATCCTACGAGGAGTACGGTAATGAAAAAAATACAATCAATACTACCGTATCCCCGATACTCACCCTTCTCGCCTTCGCTCTGCTCGTCAGCCAACTGCCGAAGCCTCCTTGCACATGTGGGCCTGAAAAGAGATTATTGTATTGAAACAACTGCGGCATTACATCCATCGCAGAACTAGCACATCCATCGCGGCACTAGCGATTTCGACGCACAACACTATGGCTTGAAACGAGAGATCACCCAGTTCCGTTGTTGTCAAATCATAAGCATGACCCACCGAACAGCCATTCGACTCCGGCTCCGAGCCAGTACGTGAAGAGGAAGTGCGCGTCGTTGAGACCTGCAATAGAATAGACATGAATAAACGCAATTATATTGTTTTTGTATTCCCCGTCTACACGGCGTACGCTCGACTCGCAATGTGTCCTGGAGAGCATTCTCATTTGGAAACACTTTTCAGTATACATTTTGTGAACAAAGGGAAACACGTAATCTCCAGGGTCAGTACTTGCTGATTGCACGTTATTTCATTTATAAAATGATACGAACACACAAAAAGTCAAGATGGTACTTCCTGTGTTTACCAAAGCGAGAGAGCGGGCAAAAGTGAGAGGGTCGCGTGCGTGCCTGTGTGGTAAACAACGGAAGTCCGTCATTTGACTTTTTGGTGTGATCGTATCATTTTATAAATTTAATACCAGGACACATTGCGAGTCGCGCGTACGCCCTCATTGGTGTTGAGACCAGCGACGCCAATGTACTTGATCGCTGAAAAAAGAAGAATTATTGATTGATTATACATTATCGATTAATTTATAAATAATATTTAAATAAACTACTCTATAAGCATCACGTTGATTAGGGGGTGGGGCACGACAATCTAATTGTAAAGTTGTCAATGCTGCCTAGTCTATATGTCGAAGAAGATCAAGGCGCTTCCTTGTTTCGATGCCCGTACTTCAAATGAGACAAGTAGGAGTTGCCAATGCTGCAGAGTTGGATCAATAAGAAAGTTATAAAACACTTGAGATGATAAAAAGAGCATAGTTCCTGCCAATCTAGGGGAAACATCGTTTCGACTCCACTAGATGCAACAACAAGTAGAGAAGTATCTAATGGTAACGATCACGTGATTAGTGGAAATGATAGAATGATTCAGAAAAATATATCGTATAGATCAAAGATCAAATGCGACTTACCAGCAACGAGATGAGCAGCAACAAGCACGGGGGTGAAGAAGGGGAAATTATCAGGCTGGCTAATAAGTCTTGCACGATTTGAGGTGTGAACTTTGCGCTTTCGATTTTCGAGCAGTTCTAATTAGCAAGCCTTGTACTCATGATATCTTGTAGGAGAACTGTTAAGTAACCAATTCTATCTTTAGTTTCATTTCAGTCTCTCTCGGGTTTCTGGATATAATAATTTGTTCAATTTCTGAAATACGCGGAAAATTCGATTAAAAATTATGTGGTAACGGCGTCAAGAATTTTTTCCAGAGTCTCAGTATAGAATCAGTTATAGTATCAACAGTCCTCTTTCACTTTGTGGTGAGAATGACCCACTGCAATATTTAGTTTATAAGTTATGGTTCTCCAAATTCGTAAAGTTCGGAAATAGTAGTGTTCTAACGATTTCAAATCACGATGTCAAATGCGAAGCTATCGATATGTACTTGTGCACAAATTACTTATTGACAATATAACTTACTTATAATACTGATGCTTTAAACTATACCCTTCTGCGCTTTTCGAGATACAAAAAATTCAAAAATTTCGAAACTCGTAAATTTTCATTAAAATTCCAATTTTGGGTGCCCGATTTGATGAAGTGTCCTGTCGAAGTGAATGGAGATCGGCCAAAGCCTTACTGAACATCAACACTATTAGACTTTTTCTGCAGAATGGGAGCCTTTACTGATCGATAAAACCTTCGCAAAAACTGGGGCACGTCGTGAATGGTCAAATTCGATCTCCAATGTCGGTCTTCATAAAAAATGCAGATCAATTTATCGATGAGAGCACCTGATTTAAAATTAGCTGTACTATTATAACAACCATAGAAGCTCTCAAAAGAATTACAGTATACGAAATTAAATTCGATCGGACAGCCCCCAAAATTCACAAAAAGCTTCGTGTCGTGATAACTTATATTTTTGAGGCATTGGTTCTGACTAGCCAGAAGAAATATTTCTGTGTCATTGCTAGTAATGCATACAGTGAAAGTCACCCTTCGAGTACATAGCGAGTTTTAGGCCCTGTCTCGATTCACCGTATAACTGCAAGGAAAAGAAAAGATCGACTCGAAATCGACCTGACCCACTTACTTAAGAGAGCATCCACCAGAGGCCGGACATACCATACGGACGGCTTTTTAGCAACCTATCCCAATAACTTAGGGGTGAAGTCAGTATCACGAATGCTGATATTTGACCAAGTAACTAAGGTTCTGGGTCCCGCCCCGGAAAGTTACAGTAACCCGAGGTTCCGATATCGATTTTTTCACTATTTTAAAAAGTAGATTTTAACAACTGTTAAAAGTGTATTTTGCAGAAAAAATGCGAATAAAACTATTTTTGAAGCGATCTGACAAAGATAAAGGGTCGAAAAAGTCATTTTTCATCGTTTTTTCGCTCTCCTGAAAAAAAGTTGGTCGTGTCCCCAACTTCTCATTACGATTTTCGGAATCTACATTGAATTCTACGTCTTGTATTCTACACCGCAGGAAATTCAATGCGTATTGCCGAACAGGGTAAAGCGGCAAACTTCACAGTTTTCGCATTTTCAGGTCGCATCAAAAGAGATTTTTTTTTTCGATTTCGAAATAGTTGGTCCCGATTTTCATCTTCATTATATTTTTATCGATTTTCCGTCATTTCTAGCCTATTAAGACACTGTTTCAGCGATATTTATTTCCATATTTTTTTCGACCATGACCCCGGGTTTATGGATTTTTCGCGAAAACTTTTTTCTTCAAAAGTCGATTTACCCGTGTGAAATGTGCTTAATACATGTAATACAAAAAGTGTGCTCAATATTTGACTGTGACTTTGAAACTATTGCACTTTACAGGTTCACCCTACGAATGAAAAGCACAATGAAAGTTCAATAAAAAAAATAAATTCTGGTACTATCTTATACTTTTGTTGTGCAATATTGATCACACTTCTTGTATTGCATGTATTGAACACATTTCACACGGGTAAATCGACTTTTGAAGAAAAAAGTTTTCGCGAAAAATCCATGAACCCGGGGTCATGGTCGAAAAAAATATTGAAATAAGTATCGCTGAAACAGTATCTAAATAGGCTAGAAATTACGGAAAATCGATAAAAATATAATGAAGATGAAAATCGGGACCAAATATTTCGAAATCGAAAAAAAATCTCTTTTGATGCGACCTGAAAATGCGAAAAGTGTGAAGTTTACCGCTTTACCCTGTTCGGCAATACGCATTGAATTTCCTGCGGTGTAGAATACAAGACGTAGAATTCAATGTAGATGCCGAAAATCGAAATGAGAAGTTGGAGACACGACCAACTTTTTTTCAGGAGAGCGAAAAAAACGATGAAAAATGACTTTTTCGACCCTTTATCTTTGTCAGATCGCTTCAAAAATAGTTTTATTCGCATTTTTTCTGCAAAATACACCTTTAACACTTATTAAAATCTACTTTTTAAAATAGTGAAAAAATCGATATCGGAACCTCGGGTTACTGTAACTTTCCGGGGCGGGACCCAGAACCTTAGTTACTTGGTCAAATATCAGCATTCGTGATACTGATTTCACCCCTAAGTTATTGGGATAGGTTGCTAAAAAGCCGTCCGTGAATATCCCCCCAGCGTCCCGGCCTCTCGTGGATGCTCTCTTAATTTATATTTCTCATCGTAATCAACATCTTGTCATGAAGTGACGGGCAGTAATAGAGGAAGACTTACTACATGTAACATGACTAGAATGGATTTGCTTGAGGACATGGGAAGGAAGTGCGGAAGAAAATTCAAAAAAAATCAAAATCGTGCAAGACTTATTAGCCAACCCTATAATAAAATATTATTTATAATAACAATATAATTAAAATTTAATAGTGACAGTGATTTTTTTAAAAAGCTCCGCACTAGAGATGACCGAATTGTTTCTCTAACATCACATTGCCTATCCGTTATTCACGAAACCTTAAATCCACGAGGATGGTAAACATATGAATATAATTATGAATCTTACTGCTATGAGAACCTCTTTCATCCATCTACGCAGTTATTTGATCAAGTAAGACAGCTTCAATATACGACATCGTATATATCCTTCCTACTAGAGGTTGAAGATTATAATTATTCTATCAATAATAATCCCACTCCCAGTACATTGAACGCATCAATTCCACTTTCACGAAACAGTGCAACGAAAAACAACCAAGGTTTTTTACACGAAAAAAATTTCACACTTGCCGAGTCTCTCCTGCTTTTTCCGCAAACTCCGAGTGGAATCCGTGGAACCGTACCCCGGTACTGACTGCGTCCCAGAAGTACCGTAAAATACGGTATCGGTCATGGTAATGATGATTTACCGTTTAGAGAGAATCATTAAGAGTGTGTGCGAAACGAGAGAATCATACAACGAGAGACGTTGTTGGCATGGTGCCAATTCGAAGCTGTGAGTACCTCATTCGGCCATCTTAGCAGACTTTAGATAAAGTATGACAGCTTTCACAACATACAAAATCGTTGATATTCAAAGAAGATTTTAGATTTTCTAAGCTTGCAACTGCCTTCTCCCATTGCATTGAACGCATCACTTTGAATTTCACCAAACAGTGCAACGCAAAATAGCCAAGCATTTTTACGGGACAGAAATGTCTTCCCGAGGAGAAATAATATTAATATAATATTATTTATCATATAATATAATATAATAATATTAATATAATATTATTTATCACAATTACACCTTCAATTATTAAATGTGAGAGAGCAAATATATAACGGGGTATTTGGCACTGTTGTGACCTAAGAGAGCTAAACTAGTTGCTCAATGCAAACATCAATATTACAAGACTATTACATTTTTCTAATGGATGATACAAATGCTGACACTGAAAGGTCAAATAGATAATCAGGAAGTTTGTTTCAATGGGGTATGGCACGGTATCCTAACGAAGACTGGAAATGGGTCAATCTAGCATTTGGAACTTGCATACGAAAACGATGGCCTCTAAGTACGCGAATATTTGGGGGGAGGTAGAAAACTGACGATGGGTCAATATTAACAATACCAGAGAAGATCAATACATTCTGTCATGCGTCTTCCGTAAGTTCCGAGTGGAACTATATATTAAATTCAAACTGATATCTGCACTTTTGCATTTCAGATAGTACTCAAAGTAGTCAACTGTTTCAAGGTGCGGCTCTTCAGAAGAAACCACTAATAATATTATCGATTAATATGAATCAATTGTACAGTATCCTTGTCACAAATAAAATAATTTATCCGTTTTCATGTAATACAACCGCTGCCCAAAAGTTACGTACTCAACACCGAATTCTTAGCATAATCGATATTTGGGGGGAGATAAAAGATCAAAGATCACGTTTCAATCACTGTATAGCACAATCATCGTAATCCTGTGGAAAGGCGAGTGAAACATGGAAAAAGGAGAACAAACCGAGATAACATACAATTACATAATATTTCAAGAAATTTTATATGGGGTACGAGGGAAAAAAATCAATAATCCTTGAGTGGATACTACTGTAACTATTCGAGAATACTCTCTCACCGGTTAGAGTGGGCGAAAGAGTGTGGTGAATGGAGAGAGTGCAGACAGTTTCTCTCTACTTTCTCTTCTTCTCGTTCTTCTTTGCCTCTTTCTTCGCCTCACGCTGAGCCTCCTCAGCTGCGGTCTGATAAAAATATTATTGTTATTTTCGAGAAAATGTTTTCGAATTAATTAAAATCATTCCTATTCGAAAGGGTCTTGTGCACACACTGAAACGCAAAAGCACATTGCGCCTCCTAAGAATCCGAATTAATGCAATAATATACAAATTAATCAGTTTTTGCCTGTTTCGTTTTCATCATGAAGTCTGATCGAAACTTTTCATTCCTAATTTCAAATCTTCTTAATCCTACACTGAACACACCGAGACACACCGAGTCCTCCAAAACCGGCATGAAACACTTTATATATCAGCGTATATTTTAGAATCGACATCTTGAGGGTTTCAGCGTGGAATAAAGTATTCGGAAATGCAATCGATATTACCGTATCGTCGATACTCAACCTTCTCGCCTTCGCTCTGCCTGTCAGCCAACTTTCGAAGCCGCCCTGCACGTGAGCGCCTGAAAAGAGACAATATTATTGTATTGAAACAAATAACAAAATAATATAATTATTTAAAAATTATCTCAATGACACATCCATGCACTAGTGATTTCGACGCACAACACTATACACAGACCGCGAAGTCTCCAGCTTTCCTTACTCTGGAGTTTTCACATCTCCTAATAATGGGAGACTTGATGTCTCCATCTCTCAATTTTGCACGCTCTCTCCGCTGGAGACAACATCTCCAGAGTAAGGAAAGTTGGAGACTTCCCGCTCTGAGTAGCTTGAAACGAGAGATCACCCATACATTGCATTTTATATTGTAATAATCAATCATACATTCCGCCACTTATTCTTTCCACTATTCGTTTTGTTCCAACTTGGCCTCGTGAGAGAGAAAATGAGATCTCGTAACTTTTTTAAATTTAATTATCTCGCACGTTTCAAGCATTCATTGTAATCTACTCTTTCGAAGGGATCCTGTGGTCAGACTGAAACGCAAAACACACTGCGTCTCCCCCGCGGCTACCTTAATCTAATGTAAGACTAAGCAGTCTAATTGGTGTTTTTGTTTAATTTTTGAAACAGGGCCTCGGTCAAATTATTCATTCACTGTTTCAAATAATCTTAATCCACCCACTGCAACCTAAACACACCGAGTCCTTAGAAGCCAACACTTTTGATATCAGTATAGCTTTTAGAATCGGGATCTCGAGGTTTCTGCGAGGAGTAGGGTAATGGGAGAACATTCAATCGATACTACCGTATCCCCGATACTCACCCTTCTCGCCGTCGCTCTGCCCGTCAGCCTGAAAATAAATTTTATTAAACAAAAAATACTCAAATACTTACCATTACAATAAACTCTCTCGAATCGTGAAAATTGCAAATTCGATGCAGATTAAAGGGACCAGGCAGCCTCCAAAAACAGATTTTTCATTTTCATAATTTTTTTATTTAACTTTTCTCACTATCATCTAATGGAGAATGCAGAAAAAATTAAATTTTTAGCATTTTTTTGCAATTAGTTATTTTAATTTGAAATTAGACTCTGGAACGGTGCGTCGCCTATTTCCGAAAAGACAGAAAGCTGTTTAATTTGCTCTGATGACTTCATATTTTTGCAAAAACAGGATTGAAGAGATTTTGACCACCCCCGGACTGAATGAAGACAATCACATTCCATCAAAATAGCTGGTTTTGGAGATATTTATTGTGGTGCAGTCGCTACCGTAACCCGCTGTACTGAAAAAGCGAAACTTTAAAAAATCATAACTAATTTCAAAAAAATCGCAACAATATGCGGTTTTTAGCATTCTTCCGGGAACAGGATTTTCTTTTATTTAAAAATAACTTATTTTTTGACTGCCTGGTCCCTTTAATAGAGCTTGAAACAAGATATCGCCCATTGGCAACTTTTTCGATCGTAACTTTCCAAACATCGTCCATTCCGCCTAGATATCTTTTCGACAACAACATCATTTCCAACACAGCATCAACATACCGACAATATCACTAATAATACTATGAGGCTACACCCAGAATGAATATACTTACTATTGAGTATATTCTATACTAAGATGAGACACCGAGTATATGATATACTCAATATTGAGTATATTCTCTCGTTTTCGCACGTTCTCTCGACACGCGAATATACTCAATATTGAGTATATTATATACTCGGTGTCTCATCTTAGTATATTCATTTTATGTGTACCAATGTCCACATCCTTCCAGACCATCACAAGTATTATTCGCCGACCACTCCTAGTCGTTCTGGAACCAACTATCCCTGGTTCACTCCAATTCAATTCATGCCAAATCACAAGCGTGACCCACCGATCAGCCATCCGGCTCCGGCTCCGAGCCAGTAAGTGAATAAGAAGTAGTTGAGACCTGCACTTTTCACTTGCACTATTCACTTTTTGCATCTTTGAGAGTACACATTATCATGATTTGCATTTATGCTAATTCGATTAATCCGCATCGATTTGCCGGGATCCACCCGGACATGCCCGGTGAAATGTGTACAATAAAGATACAAATTCAATTGCAAGAAAAGGATAGAACCGGCAATTACAGGCATTTCCCTGCTGTATACGGTAATGATGACAATTCGCAAACTTGGTCGGGTTTCGCATCGAATTTTCTCCTTTGTTTTAGACATTTCACCGGGCATGTCCGGGTAGTTTCCGGTAAATCGAGGTGGACAAAAAATATGAGCCTATTCACGAGTCGTTAATAATTTTCTTCGCAAATTTACAAAAAGTGAATATTTTTCACGTTTTCCGGTAAACGTTCCGATATTTTCAACAAGTACGATAACCACACTATCACAAGCGAAATCAGTCAAATTAAAAGGCAGTCAATGTCCACATCTTTCCAAATCATAATGAGTATTAATCGCCAAATGCTCTTAATCCTCTGAGAACAAATTGTTTCTGTGTTTATCTTCCATGCATGTCCAATCACAAGTATGACCCACCGAACAGCCATCCGACTCCGGCTCCGAGCCAGTATGTGAAAAAAGTGTCGTTGAGACCTAGAATTATTTAAACATGAATGTGCGGAAATATTATTGTGTGCATTGGCCTGTAGAATCCCACTGTGCAATACATTTCTGGATCGAATTCATAATAGCGAGAAACACGGAATCACCAGGATCGACGTTGTGCTGTCACCGGGTTGCGCGCACTTTTCCCTTTTCCGGTTGTTCGTTAGGGGTGATTGCACTATCTCTGATCATTTCTGATAAATTGCGAAGGCACCGTCCTATTCTCGTTTATGCGGACATGGTTGCTAAAAATCTCCAGGACACAATACAAAAAAAAGATTTTATAAATATTCAAGTTTGATCACTTTACTACACATTTCATACACCACATCCCTTTTTTGAGCATCTTTAGTCGAAATAATTTCAGCACTACTAGTCGAAAGGGAGGTGCCCAACAGTTATCGCTTATCGAAGCATAGAGATCAACAATCAAAGTTTAAAGATCAGACGCCGCTCTTACTAGGGCACATTGCAAGTCGCGCGCACGCCGTCGTCGGGTTGAATACATTTGAAGAAGAATTTACAACAATAGTAGTAATACTAATAATTAAAATAATAATATCAAGATTATTTCATGTCGCCGTAGTTGCGTTTGAACCTGTTTTTCCTAATTTAGCCTTTTCGTAGCGCTTCACAATTGCACGTCTAGGCGTATCGCAGCTTCGCTGCGGCTACTTTCTCTAACGAGAGACCGAGTTTATAATAATACGGACGTTTTTTGCGCGATGCAGTATAAAACCATAGTAAACAAGACAATGATTGAGCTCCTCCTCTCGAATAAAATATCCCAAAGATCATAGATTAATGATCAAAGATCAAAGGCTACCAACCAGCATCGAGATGAGCCGCGACGAGGACGGGGATGAGATAGCAGGAAAGGGAATTTGATGAAATAAAACTTATAATAATAAAAAAATGATATCAAGACAAAGCAATAATAATAACATTGTAATCTAATGCCAATCCAGACACCATTGTATCACTAACTTCACACTACCTATACGCTGCTCACGAAACCTCATATTCGCGGGGAAGAAAATTCATGAGTGAGATGACAAAACAAGATCAATTTACCCGTCGGTTTTAATGAATGTAATTAACATCTCCCTTCAGCAATCAATCGATATTCCCCTCCCTTTCGTACCCTCTTCTCCAGGTGGTCTTGGAGGCGTAATGGCCAATGATGATGCGGAGTACGAAACTGAAGCCGGCCTCCAGCAGCATTACGATAGTTAGGGAGGAAAAATCAATCGATAATTAACGATACCTGGAGGATACAGGGTATGCTCAATTAGCACATCCATAAACTAGGAAACAATTATCAATTAACACTATGCTCGTTTTGGAACTAGCAGGGTGTGTTGAGGTTAAACTACGTTATGGTAGGGTGCGCACTACGTTTTCAAAGCATGGTTCAGGGGGGCGTTCAGTTGCAGGGCACAGTTCAGTCCAGGGGGAGCTTTGCAGCCGACTCCAGGCTCGGTCCAGGGGAAGCTCGGTAGCAGGCTCCAAGTTCGGTCCAGGGGGAGCTCTGTAGCCGGCTCCAAATTCGGTTCAGGGGAAGCTTTACAGCCGGCTCCAAGTTCGGTCCAGGGGGAGCTCGATAGCCGGCTCCAGGTTACATTGAAGCTCGACTTATGTTGGGGAGTGTTAATCGCTACAAAGATTACTGGCTTATTCCGTTGCAAAAGGCTCGTGAGGCTGAGCCTCACGAGCCTTTCTCAACGGAAACGCAAGATACAGTGCGTTCAGAACGTTTTCGAACACTTTCCCAATATCACAAAACGCTGTTCCTGTGATCCCCTACGCTCTCTGAATCATTTTGGAACTTTTCGAAAATTTCGATTTTCCACGTTAAAACGTGTTAGAACACGTTCTGACACGTTTCTGACATCGCAAACCACTTTTCCTGTGATCCCCGACACTCGCCGGAGCGTTTGGAGAAAGTTCGAAAATTTCGATTTTTCAAGTTAAAACTCGGCAAAACAGGTGAAAACGTGTTTCACGGTACTCAAAAACGTGTTAGAACGGTTTCTGGCACTTGCGAAAAATGCGGCAAAAGGTTTGCCCGCGGCGGGGGTCGAACCTGGAGGTCTCGGATTCAAAGTTTGGCTCGTAACCCACTTGGCTATGGATTTCGTTAATTAAATTTTGTAAAATTTAAAAGGTATTCTGGCCGGGAATCATATGCAAAAGGATTTGGGGCGATTTTGAAGCGAAATATAAGGAAAATGCGAAAAACGTGACCGCCGGACACACAGACAGACAGACACACACACACACACACACACACACACACACACACACACACACACACACACACAGACGTTCTGAAATAATAGTCTTTAGTAATGCAGTAAAAAAGAACCGAATGGCCCGGCACTAAGTCAGGCTCGTTTTGACTTGCATAATCTAGGTTTCACGCACGATATGTATAAACTACGACTGTGGCTGCACACACAGAAAGAAGTCTTATATATAAGATGAAAAAAGTCTTACATGCGGCCCACTATCCCTGGGGGGTCTTAGATGTAAGATGTGTGTGACGTCTTACTTCTCAGTCTTCAAATGTTCTTGAATGTAAGACATCAGGTTCTTAAATTATGGAGACTGCCCCCCTGGGCCTCCACCCAGCGGGATCACGGTACCCGTCCCCCCCCTTCATCCTGATCCTGTTCGTTGGGGGTGAAAAAAACAACAACATGCGATCACATTGCAAAGAATACAAATTTATCCACACTAATCCAAACAATACAGAGGAAAAAAACATATCGATCGATATTCTTCTCCTTTGGTAGTAAAGATTTACACTTCTTCCTTCTCACTTCCTTTAGTGGGCCGGTAGAGATCCCGGGGAGAAGCGAGAGATCCATCTACAATTCATCGATTAAAATAGGATATTCGCTATCGTACAATATCCCAACCAACTTATTTTGCGCTTTTTGAACTACGATATTTACAATTTTGGACAAGCGAGACACAATTGAACTTTTCAGACTTCTCGAGAGATCCAAGTTAAATAACTTAAATCTCGATATGCTTTCTTATTGCAAACGGCCAATACCAGCTACCGTATCTCTCTGCGATCGCCAAGTGGCTACCGTAACCGACCGAGTACTTGCTGACCTGCAAGAGGAGCGAGAAGCGGCTGGGCACGGAGCGGAAGACGTCGTCGTCGGACGCACGACGAATGCCCGAGATCACACCTGAATAGGACAGATATTGCAACATCACCAAGCAATCACATAAAAAGTTGTTCCATCACAAGCGATTTTAAAGAAGGAATCTATCACGCTAGATGGAGTAAGCGGGTATACCAGCTTCAACGTGCGATTATGCAACGCAACCTATCCCAAGGATTCTAAGTCTTATTCAAATGCATCATTATTATGCAATGCGCATTTAAACCTCAATACAACCCCGCTAGTTTTTGAACAATGGTCCGGTTTTCCAATTTCTTTGTTCAACATTTCCAGCCCATTGTTCAAAAATTTGAAATTTCGTTCCCCAAAAATTTGTTACACCTTGGGATACTGCCGTTCAGATGAGAGGCGGAGAGACCATCGGTGTAGTACTTTGAAAAAGGGCAAGTGTTCAAAAAAAATTTTAATCCAACAAACGCCTCGAATATTTAAAAGAGCAGTCAAGCGTTTATTGAAAGCAAATCTAAAATTCTAATTCGTATATTCACTTTCAACCACTTTTTTTCGTACTCCCGATTCACATGAACATATCGGTATGCCTTTTCCAGCTAGCGAAACACAAATCTACACAGTTATTTTAGACCAGAAATTCGCGCTCGCCGAAGAGAAATACGTTCCCTCATGCGTCTTCCACAAATTCCGCGTGGAATCTGCGGAACCGTACTCCGGCAACGACTGCGCCTTCCGTATCCGGCATTTAAAAAATATAAGTACCGTAACCTATAATCAATTAGTTCATGAGCTTTGAGTACCGTATCCTACTCGGGAACTTTATGTGTCTGTTCTGACCGGGGCACTACAGACACAATCGGCATATCGGGTCACTTGATCACCGAAACGAGTGTGCGGAATTAGGAGGGTGAAGTTTCTCTCTACTTTCTCATCTTCTCGTTCTTCCTTGCCTCTTTCTTCGCCTCACGCTGAGCCTCCTCAGCTGCGGCCTGAAAAAAAATAGATTTTTTTTTAACTTTTTGAGGAAAATATGTTGCTTACATTGACATCACAACCTGATAAAGTGGGCTGATCATTAGCTGATAAAGTGGGTAGATCAAGTATCGAGGAATAGAGATCAAAGATCAAAATCTCATTCTTACCAGGGCACATTGCGAGTCGCACGTACGCCGCCATCGGGTTGAGACCGGCGACGCCAATGTATTTGATCGCTGCAAGATGAGCAATTATCGATTGATTTTATAATTATTGTTTGATTTTAAATTATCAATTTACCTACAGATAATATTGAACCTAGATGACGTAAGCTCAATATTATCTGGCTAGGTGGCATGTTTTCATTAAGTTACCATAACCAAGTCCAGATGCTGCGAAATTTTTTGGATATAAGAATGGGCAACCTCGTCTTTCCAATGCTACGGCTAGCGCCTGTAAAAAATAAAAGAAAATTGGACGTTTCGAGTGTTGCAACAAACCAATCGCTCGCTCGATCTAGACTGATGCTGTGCAAATTTCATGGGGTGCAAGGTGCACAACAGTTTTATGCACCCTTTCATAACTTTTTTCCTCGTGAAGCTACAACTTCCAAACTTGATATAGATATTGCAAGCCACGTTTGGAACATTTTCCTTTTTGATTGGAGAGATTTCGTTTAGTTTGAGCTGAGTTACACGAGTTTTCCACCCTCGGAGGGTGGAATTCCACTCATCAAATTTGCGCAGCATTAAAAAGGAATTATTTTATCCTGATGATTTGCTGAAACAAAATCAGTATGTTTAGGCATGGGGCGGATAGTAATAGAAAAAGTTTTACAAGCGAAGAAAACCAATTTTAGAAATAAAAAAAATCAATCAGCTTGGAGCTTCACAGACTCTAATATTATTTTTAATGTGCTTACAGTGTTGCAAGGTGCACGAAAAAATATAATTTGTTTGGTTTTGGAAAAGTTGATTTTTCGACATTTTACGATTTTTCACATTCAAAGGTATTTTTCGAGTTTAGGTCTCCCCCTTTTTGTTCTGTTTTAATTTTTTTCCTAGACGTTTTTTAAGAGCTCTTTCATATTCTGCAATAAAAAAGTGCGACTTCTCGCGTTTTCGATATTTTAAATTTTTTTGAACAGCTCGAAATTTACTGTTTCGGTCAGACTTTTTTCAGTTAACGATTACGAAACTCGTCTCCAACAGTAAATTTGGTTACCCGATTTTTATGAACATTTTGAGCCCAACCGCAGCCTTCTAGCTCACTTTTGAGCAAAGTTATAATGATTAAGGTTTTGGAGCCGGAGAATTCCTAAAAGCCGGCTCTGGACCAGGGCTGGGATCAAAAAAAAATATTTTCAAAAAAGTTTTTTGATCAAAAAAAAAAATGGGCTCAAAAAATTTCAAAAAAACCAAAAAATTCTCTAATCCGTTAAACAATTTCCTAATGCTGCTTAAATCCTATTTAAATGTCATTTTCACAACGATTTGGATCATATGAAATTATTTGTTCAATTATAATCCATAATTTACAAGTTCTGGAAATTTCTGTAAAAAAATTTCTATTATTTAAATATTATGGAACAAAAAATTTTCTAAAATATTCTGAAACCATGATAATAATTGCCAAAATTTTTGATATTTTCAAAAAAATTGAAAAAAATTCCTTAGAAATCAATTTTTTTTTAAATTTTTCTCCAAAAATGCCCATAATATCTAGTGCAAGTTTTTTTTTGATTTTTTTGAAAATATTTTCAAAAATTTTTGACTTTTTGACTTTTTTGAAATGGTCAAAAAATTCAAAAAAAATTTAAAAAATTTTGAGTCAAAAAATACCAGCCCTGCTCTGGACCTGGGACCGGGATAAATCGAATTCTCGTCTACTGGGTACTCTAATATAAAAGTTTGGTCGAAATCAAAAATATTCGTTTCTCTTCGTTTCTCGAATCGTTTCTCTAACATCGGATTGTCTTTACACCAACCATGAAGCCGCAAATCCGCGTGACGATGAAAACATGAGTAACATCACAAAAAAATATCTTTTTTTGTGACTGCCGTGATATTCTGCAGCCATTTCTAATCAATCGATATTCCACCCGTTCCGTCACTTCTGTACCGTCTTCTCCAGGTGGTCTTGGAGGAGTAAAGGCCAATGATGATGCGGAGGACGAAACAGAAGCCGGCCTTCAGCAGCATTACTGTAGTCAGCGCGAACTATATAACCGAACGGCCCGGCCCTAAATTAGGCGCGGTTTGTTTTGCAGGATTGTTCAGGATATTTGAGGTTTCAACGATGTTATGCATATCACGCCTCTCACGAGAGAATCGAGCTGGCGGATGCAATGGGCCAAAAAAGTGAAATTGAGATTTACATGGATTAAATCATGCCTGGGGATGGCGGACATCCTCCCAAAATTTAGGACATCCAGGATCACGGGGATCCGTACACATGATTCCAAACCTACGGACCAGGGTTAGGGCGAGAGAGTGTGCAAAAGTGAGAAAGTCCCTCTCGATTTCGCACGCTCTCTCACTCCAAAGGCCTTTCTGGATGGTTGAGTGGCCTGTGGAATGATGTGCGTAGGTACGCTGGGTCGGTACTCTGGGTCCAACTTTGAGCTCGATTTTCTCGGTTGTGTGTTGTTTTTGTGAAAATGTTTGTCTGAACGACCCGGGCTAATTTTTAGAGCTCTATCGTTCCATGTACTTCATTTATCGAGAAATTGAATTTCTAATGCACTACATTCCGGCCAATATTTCTGAAAAATGTAGGAAAAGCGGGAGCTCTAATCTCTTGAGCATGTAGATCTCATCAAGATCTTTCGAATGAGTAGCTTATGTCTGAAAATAGCCGGGGATATGAAAGAGTTGTGTACTTTTGAAACCGATTTGAAGTAAATTTGATTTGAAGTAAATTTTGTTAAGCGATAACCGGTCTTATGCAGGAAAGAGGGAAGAAATGGAAGAATTACAAGATCATTTCATTTCTCGCCTCAGAGACCGCGCGGTCAATAGTGAAGACAATTACTTCAAATCATCTCGGGCTTTCAAAAGTGCACAACTTTCCCATATCCCCGGCTATTTTCACCATAAGCTACTCATTCGAAAGATCTCGATGAGATTTACATGCTCAAGAGATTAGAGCTCCCGCTTTTCCTACATTTTTGAGAAATATTGACCTGAGTGTAGCGCATTAGAAAGTCAATCTCTCGATAAATGAAGTGAATGGATCGATAGAGCTCCAAAAATTAGCCGGTGTCGTTCAGACAAAAATTTTCACAAAAACAACCCACAACCGAGAGAATCGAGCTCAAAGATGGATACCCCGAGATCCAACTAGGTGTAAGGACCTCCAAAATGATATTGGTGGTTTAAGCTTTTGGGAGGTTGTTAGGCATCCCTAAGGAGGAATAACCCCATAGATAACTCAATTTCACTTTTTTGGCCAAATCCGCAAAAGATGTGTTTCAGCCCGATTCTCTCGTGAGAGACGTGATATTCTAAGAGTGAGGGTGTAGTCAATCAATCAATCATTTATCATGCCAAAGTATGATTGAATTGCAGTAATATGTAATATTATGGAGCACTGTTTTTTTACGATTTTTTACGATTCACGATGTATATTTACGACAGTAATGTCAATTTAGCAGACTTTTTGTTCAGAAAAATCCTTGAGTGGATACAAAAAAATTCGGAAAACTACTGTAACTATTCGAGAAACACAATCCTTCCAGACCATCACAAGTAATATTCGCCGACCACTCCTCGTGCTCAAATCAGTCAATGGCTTCAAGGTATGACTCTTCAGAAGACACCACTAATAATGTGCACATGATATCGATTAATATGAATCAATTGTACAGTATCCTTGTTGCACATAAAATAATTTATCTGACCGTTTACATGTAATACAACCGCTGCCCAAAAGTGACGACTCAACACCGAATTCTTAGCATAATCGATATTTGGGGGGAGATAAAAGATCAAAGATCACGATTCAATCACTGTATAGCACAATCATCGTAATCCTGTGGAAAAGCGGGGGAAGCATGCACAGAGCGGGAAGTCTCCAACTTTCCTTGCTCTGGAGACATTGTCTCCAGCTGAGAGTTCATGCAAAATCGAGAGATCACCTCTCTCTATCTCTAGCCCACTCTCCCCATTTTGCATGCTCTCTCAGCTGGAGACAATGTCTCCAGAGTAAGGAAAGTTGGAGACTTCCCGCTCTGAGTGGAAAGAAGGAGACAAAACCGAGAAAACATACAATTACTATAGACAGCAATAATATGAGTGGGCGAGAGAGTGTGGTGAATGGAGAGAGTGCAGACAGTCTCTCTCTACTTTCTCTTCTTCTCGTTCTTCTTGACCTCTTTCTTCGCCTCACGCTGAGCATCCTCGGCTGCGGCCTGATAAAAAATAATATATTATATAAAATCATATATTGTATTATAATATAATTTATTTTTTGGGAAATTTTCTCGCTATAATTGAAAACTTTCCCGCTTGAGAGTATCTTATGCACAGACTGAAACTAAAAAAAACACCAATCCAATTGGTATTTTTTGTTTAGCACATTATTCTTTCTCCATTTCAAATCATCTAAGGGTGGTGTCCCACGAACTTTCCGTCAACTGAGTTCTCACTGTGGGGCTATCAAGCTCGATTCCCCGGTAAGAGTCCCGCAAACCGCACGTTCAACCGATAAGTTTGAACAGAGTTATTCGAGTTTGGCTCTGTGCCAAACCGACCCTGACGCGCAGGGATTCAAAAGTGAGAAGAAGGGATAATGGGAAAAGAGGAGAGAGAGAGAGAGAGAGAGAGAGAAAGAGAGAGAGAGAGAGAGAGAGAGAGAGAGAGACCGTGATATTGGCACATATATATATATCGGAGGCACATATATATATATATATATATTGGCACACAGGAGATGAGGAATGAGCGAGCGCGAGATCGTTTTACCCGTTCGTTAATCAACACACTGCAACCTAAACCGAAACCAACATGATTACTCAGCCTATATTTTAGAATCGATCTCTCGAGTGTTTCAGCGTGGAATACGGTATTTGGAGAACATTTAATCGATACCACCGTATCTCCGATACTCACCCTGCACGCCTTCGCTCTGCCCGGCAGCCAGCTATCGAAGCCACCCTGCACGTGAGCGCCTGAAAGAAAATGAAACCTTTGTTTTGCATTGAACGAATTAAGACAATCAATATTAAACACATACTGACTAGTGAGCAATGGCATCGGCATTGTACCAACGATGTAGTCGATGCACTAAACTGCTACATGCAACAAGAAATCGCCCGTTGACAATATTTGCACATAAAGATCACAAAATATTTTATCTGCCACCAATCTGCATGTTCCCAACGCGCACTATTTCACATGATTCCACACATACAGAAAGGTGTCAGCACGAGAATCAGCTAAGAGAAGGACCTTATCTTTGTCTTATCTTCGTGATTAATGAGTGTCAGCTAAGGTGAGAAGGTCCTTCTCGATGTTACACTCCAATGTCCTTTCTGTAAGATTGATGGGCCTGTGGAATGATGCTTGGCGAATCACGCAATTGTAAGATCAAGCCAACACGATCACCAATAATATTAAAATATGTGTATGATCAATGTACTCTCTGCATCCGTACACACATGTATCCCCCCACTAGAACCAAATATTCCTATGTTATCTCCATTCGTGTCAAATCAAAAGTATCTATATGACTCACCGAACAGCTATCCGATTCTGGCTCCGAGACAATCAGTGAAGAAGCAGTGCGCATCGATGAGTCCTGCAATGGTATAGACATGAATTAACGTAATTATATTCTATGTACTGCCAAGGGAGTATGACTGTGAAACACAAGTCATGATTATATTCATCACAGCGGGAAACACTGAATCGCCAGGGTCGGCGATTTGCAATCGCCGGATTTCACGCACTTTTTTCTTATTTTTTTCCTTTCTCCCAGTGCTCTCTAGGGATAAGGTAGTATAGATTGGATGTTCTCCGATTACCGTACTCCTCGGAGGACTCGTCAGATCCTACGAGGAGTACGGTAATGAAAAAAATACAATCAATACTACCGTATCCCCGATACTCACCCTTCTCGCCTTCGCTCTGCCCGTCAACCAGCTGTCGAAGCCGCCCTGGACCTGAGCGCCTGAAAATAAATGAAATATTTATTGCGTTCAAAAATTCAATAAAATCGTATTACGACACTACAACGTTCATCTCCGTCTCTCCCATCGCACTTCATGCGAATGAGAATCACAGCACTATTCCATGAAACGAGAGATCACCCACTGATAACATTTTCTATCTCACAATATGTTGCATTGGGGTAGTTGTAGACAATTTTTTCTCCTCGTTGGGGCTACCACAGAATGCGAGCCATTTCATGCGCTATCCGCGTCGAGAAATTTAGTTTGCAAGCTAAGTGGGTGGATCAAGGCACATCCCCGTTTCGATACCCACACTTCAAATGAGGAAAAAAGTAGTAACCAATCTTGCTGGGTCGGAGAATGAATAAAAAAATAGTACTACAACGCCGCATTTAATAATATTATTTAATAAGAGCATAAAGGTAAAAGGTAAAGTTACGATTTCTCTAGTTACAACAACAAGTGACCCAGTATCTATCTAATGGTGAAGTGGCAAAGTATTTAAATCAACAGACATTCAAAATTTAAAAGATCAAAGGTTAAAGGTAACCATTCATCGTCGAGATTAGCAGCGACGAGCAAGGGGAAGTGATTAATACATAATAATAATTATTAGTATTATTATGAAATAAATTAATATCAATAATGGTTCCATACCGCCAGCTCATCGAAATCATATCCTCAAGATAACGTCGCATATTTTCAATACACGAAACTGTAAATCGGCGGGGAAGGAAATTTATGTGTTTTACGACGAAATAAGATTTGTGGTCGGTTTTAGTAAAAGCCGTGTTCCATATCTGAAATCAATCCATATTCTTCCCTACCGTAATTGAAGTAGTAGTAGAGATACAGTAGTCGCCCTTCCTACACACACTAAATATATAAATAATTAGACATCGTAACTATTTATCGTAATTAGTCATTTCACGATCCGTTTATGTTGTTCCGTTTGTTTCGTACCGTACACCATCCGGTGTTTAGAGATTTGAATGCAAATCAAGATTAGCTGAGATTTCCATATGAAATCATCGTTGTTGTTTCTTGTAGTTTCTCAGTTGTTGCGTTGGACCGCATAGCGAGCGGTGACTGCTCTCTGCGAGCTAGTAAAGTTTTATTTATTTGAATTTCCCGTGTTGTCTTCGCGTTTCAAGGGTTCACAAAGTCCCTTCGGATTCCTTGCCTTCTTGTCTTCCTTGCCTTCTTGTCTTTGTCTTTCCTGTCTTCTTTCTTCTTGTCTTTTGCCTTTCTGCATTCGTCTTGGTCTTCGTCTTGTTTCCACGTGTCTTCCTGTGATACGTGAAGGTGCTATCAGTGCGCCAACACGTATTGCGGTTTCCTACTTGGTGCTATAAGTGCGCTAAGGATCCCGGTGCTATAAGTGCGCTGGTCCGACTCGTTACTATCAGTGTGACGAGAAGGTAAACTGTACTGGTGCTATATCGTACTTGCTGAAAATATCGGAACGTTTACCGGAAAACGTGAAAAATATTCACTTTTTGCATCTTTGCGAGTGCGCATTATCGTGATTTGCATTTATGCTAATTCGATTAATCCGCATCGATTTGCCGGGATCCACCCGGACATGCCCGGTGAAATGTGTAAAATAAAGCTACAAATTCAATTGCAAGAATAGGGTAGAACCGGCAATTACTGGCATTTCCCGGCTGTATACGGTAATGATGACAATTCGCTAACTTGGTCGGGTTTCGCATCGAATTTTCTCCTTTGTTTTACACATTTCACCGGGCATGTCCGGGTAGTTTCCGGTAAATCGAGGTGGACAAAAAATATGAGCCTATTCACGAGTCGTGAATAATTTTCTTCGCAAAGTTACAAAAAGTGAATATTTTTCACGTTTTCCGGTAAACGTTCCGATATTTTCAGCAAGTACGATAAGTGCGCTAGTTTGCCCCGGTGCTTTAGTGCGTCGTGGGTAAGCCTTGATTGTCGCCCGTATAGGGTAAGCCTTGACCGTGGTCCTCGCAAATCCGTGTATTGAATTGCTGACGTGGCCTACATCACGAAAGTTCCTCAATCGATCGATTACAGTGACTCGCTCAACGTGAGGTATCCCTACGGTGACGTCAAGACCAATCGAGATTCGCGCCCAAAGTTCGAGTGAAGATCCATCGGAGGATATTCTACCTTACACCCAAGGTGCGTAATCTTTACATAATGACGCGGAGAAATAAGGTGTCGCAAAAAAAGGTTTGTTTTCCCGTGGCGAAGAGGCGGGGTTTCCGTTTCATGAAATTTATCGACAAATTTCACGAAACAATTAAAACAAAAAAGTTTCCTAATTTAAGCTTTTTTCTATGTTGTTTTTTTTTGGGGAACGTGCCTTCTCCTAGTCGTTCTCTTATTTTCCGTTTCCTATTTTTTTATTTCGTTCGATAATTTGCCTATAAATACGATGATTACAATCCTTGTCCGCGAAATTCCTCGATCCATTTCTTTTGGCTTACTACAATATTCGTAGTTTCTATGTTCGTCGGATCGTTGCTGATTTTTTATTTGCATTGAAAATCTTTGCTTATTCTGTTGATCTACCGGTCAATCGTTTCTACACTTTACGTTCCATAAGTAGGCGTCATAATGCATTTGTTTTGCATATCCCGAAAGCCTCCCGCGAAAATCTCAAAGCATCTTTCGCTCATAGAACTGCCCGTTTTTTTGAATAAATTACACTTAATTTGTGACCCTAAACTTTCCATCCCCACTATTAAAAATCATTTATTGCTAATTGCTGACCTCCCATCATCACTAGGTATTCCTGTTCCCAATCTAAAGATCCCCTCCCCAACTCCGAATACTTCCCCGATTTGGGCACCACACGGAGATCCAATAAGACACACATTGGATAAGCGGCTCCTCCACCGCTTTTGAGGCTCCTCCCCTCACTCCTAATTCCCGTGCGGTGGCCCCGATCACTCCCTTTACCCATTATTAAATATCATTTTAACTCGTTCATTTTTGTACATGTTGTCGCACCCTTGAGGTGTACGATAAATAAAAAAATTTTTCACGAGCCAAATATAACAAGATGATTCGCTAATTGTCCTCAAGAGCGACGGGGAAAAATATTTTCGTGCGACTAGATTTTTTTGCGACACGTTATTTCTCCGAGTCATCGTACCGTCTTCTCCAGGTAGTCTTGGAGGCGTACTGGCCAATGATGATGCGGAGAACGAAGCAGAAGCCGGCCTCCAGCAGCATTACGGTAGTCAGCCGCTGTACAACCGCTGCCCAAAAGTGACGAATTAAACACCGAATTCTTAGCACAATCGATATTTTGGGGAAATCAAAGACCAAAGATCACGATTCAATGACTGTATAGCACAATCATCGTAATCATGTGTGAAAAGACGGGATTCAGAAATATAACATACAAGTACTATAGACAACAATCATATTTCAAAAAAAAATTCAATGGAATACGAGCAAAAAATCCTTGAGTGCAAACTACTGTAACTATTCGAGAATACTCTCTCACCGGTCAGAGTGGGCGAGAGAGTGCGGTGAATGGAGAGAGTGCAGACAGTCTCTCTCTACTTTCTCTTCTTCTCGTTCTTCTTTGCCTCTTTCTTCGCCTCACGCGGAGCCTCATCGGCTGCGACCTGAAAATAAATTGAATTGTTATTTTTGGGAATTGTTCTTGTCATCATTGAAATATCGCTCGATAGTATTTTGTGCTCAGACTCAAACACAAAACAGACACTGCGTCTCCCCGCGGCTGCTTCAAAGTAATACAGGACTAAGCAGTCTAATTGGTGTTTGGTTAGCTTTCATATGAATCCTCATTTCAAATCATTCATTCCCCATTTCAAATCATCTTTATCCACACACTGCAACCTAAACACACCGCTCCCTCCGAAACCAACATGAAACACTTTTGATATCAGCCTATACTTTAGAATCGCTAATTTTACAGATCCCGTAGAATACGGTATTCGGACGTGCAATCGATACTACCGTATCTCCGATACTCACTCTTCTCGCCTTCGCTCTGCCCGTCTACCAGCTGTAGAAGCCGCCCTGGGCGTGCGCGCCTGAAAATAAATTGTTTGTTACAATAAAAAAAAATAAATTATTTGTTATAATGTCTCTTAGAGACTCCTGTCACTAGCCTGTAAGTGAAAGTTCACTAAGAGACAAATGTCTCTTACAGGTAAGTGAACGTTCACTTTGTGTCCTGATCCTAGTGAAGTGTTCACTTACCTGTAAGAGACTTTTTTCTGAGTGTGCATCTAAAATGCCCTGGGCGTGCGCGCCTGAAAATAAATTATTTGTTACAATAAAAACAATATTATAATACATCGTTCAACCTCACGGAAGGCCGAGTGGTGTAAGGCACTGCTTGCCAGACGAAGGGTCACGAGTTCGACCCCCGCCCTGGTTCACCAAGCCTTCTATCCCCCTCGGTGGCGGTAAAATTGGTAGCAACTTTGATTGCGGAAGGTAACGTGCCCCAGAAGCCCGGTCAGCAGGGGATACGTAGACCTAATTAGCAAACCGGCCTTACCGGCGAGCCCCTGCAGAGTAGTCGCTAGTCGACGTTAACATCTTTTGATTCCGGTAATAACTTTACCTTACTATACCTTTACCTCACATTCACGTCATATCACACAGGAGTTATATGCACATCAATAGTGTTCTTGAAAGAAGAGAACACCCATTGATCACATTTTCAATACTAATCGTCCAAATATCATCTATTCCGTTTCCATATTCTTTCCGCTATCTTTTTCCAGCGCAATAGCAATGCACCAACACTAATTCTAATAATACTAGTTTAATTAAAAGACTATCAATGTTCACATCCTTAGAAACCATCACACGTATTACTCCGAGTAATTTGTTCCTAATCCTATTAGAGCCATCTACCCTGTTTCACCCCTCTTTCATTCCGTTTAAATCTCAAGTATGACCCACCGAACAGCCATCCGACCCCGGCTCCGAGCCAGCACGTGAAGAAGAAGTGCGCGTCGTTGAGACCTGCAATAGTATAGACATAAATAAACGTAATTATATTGTATGTAAACACAGGTGGATTTCCACTGCGGAACACTTGTCACGATCATATTCATCATAGCGGGAAACACGGAATCGCCAGGGTCGGCGACTTGCTGTTACCGAATTTGGCGCAAATGTTGTCTGCGCTTGCTAGGAATTATTTGGTAGTGAAATGACCTCGCAACGTACTAGGTATTGTCAACGCATATACTGATGAGGAAACAGCAAATCACCAGGATACAATTGAAAATAAGTACGCTATTCGAATGATTCAAGTCGGGTTTTTTTTAAATCAGTTCGTTGCAACACTAGCAAACATCCCCTTTTTCTAGCAAGATGTGGCATTCGGGCAGTTGAAAAGTACTAATCGTGGCAGGGTGGGAACCATTTCATGGGCCAACCGCATCGAGAATTTTAATTAGCTTGCAAAGCAAGCGGATCATGAATATAAAGCTGCACATCAAGGAACACCCCCGTTTCGATGCCTATACTTCAAATGAGAAAATTAGGAGTTTTCAGAAGTCCAAGGTTGGAAACGCCGTAAAAGATTAAAGAAAAACTAGTGATAAACCATTGTTACACAGACATCGCATCTGCCAATCTAGGCGATTAGCCGTTTCGGTTCAGCTAGTTACAACACCAAGTTACGGAGCATCAAATAGAGTTCCACTCCATTTCTAAAGGGAATAAAACATTATAAATTCCAAAGATAAACAACAAATTACGATGGTCAGTGGGAAATGAAACACGATCGATAATTGGCGATATAATGCAGTATTCTCAAATAAATTGTTTATGAAAAGAACTGCTCTGAAATGTCGTGTACCTGATATACGGTATTGTAACGACGAGATCAAGTTAGAGAAAGAGAGAATCATGTAGAGAGTGCGAGAAACGAAAGAGTCAGACACCGAGGGACGTTCTTGGCATGGTCGCATCTCCATGCCTCTTTCAGCCAACGCCGCAGCTACTAGATCAAGTAGTTTTAGCAATATAAGACATCTTTTATTTTCATCCTCCTAGTGGTTGAAGATCAATGTTGTCTTTCTAATGATTCGCACTCTCCCATTACTTTTAACGTATCAATCTGGCTTTCACCAATCAATGCAGCTAAAAACACCCAATCTTTTACAGGTCAAAACTTCGCACTTGCCGAGGAGAAATACGTTCTCTCCTGCTTTTTTCCGCAAGTTCCGAGGGGAATCCGTAGAACCTTACCCCGGCAATGACTGTGTCTCAGAAGTACCGTAACCTATGTTATCGGTCATGGTAATGATGATGTACCGTTTATGCGGTTTCGCTACCTTGACATACTCAACTGGAACAATCGGCACAACGCGTTGAGTCACACAAATATCACTGTTGTTTTGGATTTTTTTTAACAACGGCTTCAAGGTGCTCATTTTCAGAAGACACCACTAATCATGTGCACAAATTATCGATTTATATTTATCAATTGTATAGTATCCTTGTAATAAAATAATTTATCTGAAAGTTTACAAAAGAGACGTACTCAACATCGATTTTTTTCCAAAAAAAATTATTTATGTGAGGAAACAATCATCGAAATCCTGTAGAAGAAAACACATCGAAAGGGGGAACACAAACCGAGATAACATACAATTACAACAGACAACGAATTCTCTAAATACGAGGAGCAAATCCTTGAGTGAAAACTACTTTAACTATTAGAGAATACTCTATCACCGGTCAGAGTGGTGCGATAGAGTGTGGTGAATGGAGAGAGTGCAGACAGTCTCTCTCTCTCTATTTTCTCTTCTTTTCGTTCTTCTTTGCCTCTTTCTTCGCCTCTCGCTGAGCCTCCTCGGCTGCGGCCTAACGAATAAAATGATATTGTTTTATTTTTGAGAAAATGTTCCGTCCTCATTGAAATCATTCCCGCTCGTGAATCTCTTTTGCACAGACTGAAACGCAAAAACACCCTGCGTCTCCCCCGAGGCTTCCTTAATCTAATGTAAGACTAAGCAGTCTAATTGGTGTTTTTTTTTAATTTTTGAAACAGAGCCTCAGTCAAATTATTCATTCTCTGTTTCAAATACTCTTAATCCACACACTGCGACCTAAACACACCGAGTCATTAGAAGCCAACACTTTTGACATCAGTCTATCTTTTAGAATCGGGATCTCGAGGGTCTCTGCCAGGGACACGGTATTCGGACGGATATGCAATCAATACTACCGTATCCCCGATACTCACCCTTCTCGCTTCGCTCTGCCCGTCAGCCAGCTGTCGAAGCCGCCCTGCACGTGAGCGCCTGAAAATAAATTTTATTAAACAAAAAATAATCAAATACTTACTATTACAATAAACTCTCAATACAGGGATTCGAATCGTGAAAATTGCGTATCCTTGAAACAGCTTGAAACAAGAAATCTCCGATTGACAACTTTTTCGATCGTAACTTTCCAAACATCATCCATTCCGCCTAGATATCTTTTCGACAACAACAACATTTCCAACACAGTATCAACAAATCGACAATATCACTAATAAGGCTACCAATTAGAGTGCGAAATGTAAGACCACGGTATCTTCATTTTTTTTTCTCTTCTTCTTCATTTTTCTCTCTACACCGGTCGGTTAATGAGAGAGTGTGGGAAATGAGGAGACGGTGGTCTCACATTTCGCACTACTACCAATGTCCACATCCTTCCAGACCATCACAAGTAATATTCGCCGACCACTCCTAGTCGTTCAGGAACCAGCTATCCCTGGTTCACTCCAATTCAATTCATGCCAAATCACAAGCGTGATCCACCGAACAGCCATCCGGCTCCGGCTCCGAGCCAGTAAGTGAATAAGAAGTAGTTGAGACCTGCAATCGCCGAGGTCTGCGCTTTGATGTAGTGAATTGCACGCTTATTACAAATTCACCAACACTCGCCCAAAATCATAAAACGTTCCGCGGCTAAACACAAATTCCGCTGGCGAGAGAGCTTGGCAAGACAAGAGACGAGGTATAGAAAGAGAGTACACACACCAATAGTCCATGTCATGAACGTGCCATTTTAAAATTGTAATATTTTCCCTTCTCGGCATGATGGCTACGGATGATTTACTGGTGCTATCTTTACTCGTGAATGTCCTATGCACTTCCAGCACACCGTCCGATGTCCTCCTATACTGATGAGGTAGCAGCAAGTCACCAGGATGCAATTGAAAATTAATTAATCTTTTCAATTATTTTCAATTAGTTAGTTTGGAACACAATTCCTTGGTCAATTGTAGTGTCAATCTTGGACGATAGACATTAAGAATTAGATCTTCCAGCAACCGGTGACGTCTTGACTAGCGTGTATCTACAGAAGCGAAAACTCACGTCGTAGTATTGTCGAATGGGCTTTTCTTGATAGTTGGCGACTTGAGTTAGATGTAGTCGATCCGGGTCCTCTGATGGAAGTGATACCAGGTGGGCGATAGACTTGCCAGGTTGCCCAAGCTGACTGGCAAGGATTCTCCAAACTGAGGTGGGAGAGAAGCGGGGAGACTGTCGACCGCCCGTCACGAGGTAAAGAATGAAGAGTGAAGAGTGAAGAATGACATTAGACATTATTTATCCTGACATCAAGGCAAAGGCCTGCAGGAGGCATCATTCGGGGGCAGAGGTGGTCAGGATCTTCCAACTCGATGTAATTGTTTTCTGCTGTCACGAGAACCGAATGGACCGGCACTAATGCTGCGCCAATTTCATGGGGTGCAAGGTGCAAAACAATTTTATGGACCCTTTCATAACTTTGTTCCTAGTGAAGCTACCTCTTCCAAACACAGGGATTGCACGCCACGTTTGGAACATTTTCCTTTTTGATTGGAGAGATTTCGTTCAGTTTGAGCTGAGTTACACGAGTTTTCCACCCTCAGAGTGTGGAATTCCACCCCTGAAATTTGCGCAGCATCAATCAGGCTCGTTTTGACTTGCATAATCTAGGTTTCACGCACGATATGTATATACTACGACTGTGGCTGATTTAATTACGATTCAGAACACAGTGAATTCAGAAAATAATAGGGCAAATCGCACATTGAGCTCAATTCCGCAGAGGTTGGCTCCAGTGGCGTTCAGATGGTAGTACCCCAAGATGTAAGACAGTTTTGGGAAACGCCATTTCGTAAATTTTTGAACAATGGTCCGGTCTTCCAATTTCTTTGTTCAACATTTCCAGCCCATTGTTCAAAAGTTTACGAAATGGCGTCCCCCAAAAATTTGTTACACCTTGGGATACTGCCGTTCAGATGAGAGGCGGAGAGACCATAGGTGTAGTTCTTTGAGAGAGGGCAAGTGTTCAAAAAAAATTTTGTCATTCCAACAAACGCCTCGAATATTTAAAAGAGCAGTTAAGCGTTTATCGAAAACAAATCCAAAATTCTAATGCGTATATTTGATAAATGATTGATTGATTGATATATTCACTTTCAACCACTTTTTCCGTACTCCCGATTCACGTGAAGTTCACGTGAAGTTCGTGTGAAGTTCACGTCGTGAACCGATTCACTCCCTATTCACGTGAATCGGTATGGCTTTTACCAGCTAGTGAAACACAAATCTACGCAGTTATTTCAGACCAGAAATTCGCGCTTGCCGAAGAGAAATACGTTCCCTCATGCGTCTTCCGCAAGTTCCGCGTGGAATCTGTGGAACCGTACCCCGGTAACGACTGCGCCTACCGTATCCGACATTTAAAAAATAAAAGTACCGTAACCTATAATCAACTAGTTCATGAGCTTTGAGTACCGTATCCTACTCGGAAAATTTGTGTGTCTGTTCTGACCGGGGCACAACAGGCTGACCTCGTCTACTCATTCAACGCTCTCTCTCACTTGATCACCGAAACGAGAAAGTGTGCGGAATGAGGAGGGTGGAAAATCGTTCTCCCAGCAAGTTTGCGTTCCGTGTGAACGCCAGTGGCCTTTAAAGGGACCAGGCAACCAACAAAAAAAAATATTTGAAATTTTTGATTTTAAAATATGTTGTTCACCACACCGAAAAATGAACCTTTCAAGAAAGAATTTAAAAAAATATTTGAAATTATAAAAAAAATAATTTCCAAATCTCAAATCAACACTCGGGAGCGTGTAGTTTCGAAAAAAATTACTGTATGTTGGCGTGCATTCCTCCGGTTTTTCAGCGCAGCTTGTGCGCGCGATTCCAATTGCACAAGCTGCGCGCGGGATTGTACAAGACGCGCGCCGGACTTTTTGCCGGACCTGGCTTGTTCCGTTCGAGACCTTCAAAGGGAACGCGCGATTTGTGTAAGGTGCGGCGCATGCCGCGTCTTACCCTACACAAATCGCGCGCGCAAGCTGCGCTGAAAAACCGGAGTCATCTCGGGCGCCTTTTCCAACTACACTTTTGCAAACTGTCTTGGTGTGCCAAGTCGTTTGGTTTTCGTTATTTTCGTTTGTTTTCTTCGTGTTATTCTTGTTTTGCGGCGTCATTTCACTCTGATCTTGTTGTACATGCACTCTGATAATTGCAGTGATCCATTTTCTTGACAACTCATTAATCTTTATCGTCAATATTCGTTCGCAATTCGCTTTACTTGCCAACTTTTCAGTCGCCTTCCGCGCCGAGACGTTTATAAGAGAAGATGGGAGAGGAAGGAAATGGAGTAGATGAAGTGGCAGGTTGGTCAAATAGGACGAACAAGAGCGTCACTAGCTGTAACAGTTAGAAACAACTTCATTTTTATTGATTTTATTCAGTTTGTTCGGTCATCGGCGACATTCTCAATGTTCTTTGTCTAAATCCCCGTGCTTTGATTGTCTTTGAGTACGCACTTTGAGTTTGAGTGAGTACGGTAGGGGGCGATGAAGCGGATTACGGTAGTTGACGAATTAAATCTATTCTTTTTGTTCAGCTCGTCTGCCGACACGCCCTGGAAGGACGCGCACTTCTGCGAGCTGCAAAGCTTCCCCTACGAGATCAATGTGAGTAGCGATGTCGATGCCTATCAATTACGGTAGCTCCTCGGGTACAGACTATATAAACATCTCCAAGAGGTGCTAAATCACAAGGAAGCGCGATAATTTCGATAGCAAACCATGTGGCAGACTTTTTCTCCATTTATTAGACCATAAATACATGTTAAACCTTTTTTCGCTCTCGAAAAAACAAGGTAGGAGAATGATGACCATCAGTTGACGGTACCTTTATTATGTGAAGTCGGGTGTCTTTTAAATTTTAGCTGTTACACTTTCTGTAAATTTCAGAGCATTATCAAATGGACGCGCAAGCTGTTCATGGGCGTCTTCTCTGAGCCCGTGGAGCCGGCCAATCATGGGTCAGCGTCACTTCCTCGAGCCAATGCAGCAGATGAACAGTGGACAGCAGGTGAGAAGAGGGTGGATTGCATAGGGATGACGTAATAGAGATTATTGAATATACTGCAGGAGGGGTTATTATTATGTATATAATGATGGCATCACTCTAAGGGACATGGAAGTTTACCATTTATCGTGTACATGACTTGTCTGTGAAACATGAATGTATAAGGTGGTTGGAAAAAATAATTCGGCTTGCTAATTGTATTTTGTAGATGGATGCGTTGCCTGCAGTGAAGAAGCTGATGATTACGAGCGACGGAAGACTGCGGTTCCGATGGCCCCGACTCATCTTCCAGGTACGGTAGAGGGCGTAATATGGAGGCATACTGTAACGCGCCAATCATGATTACGGTATTTGCTAACTCATTATTGATTTTTCAAGTTACCATTCGAGAAGATAAGATATGGAATTTGTTGCCTATTTGATTGTGTGGATCGATAGCTACCGTATCATGACTGAGTGTCGTTGTAGGAGCGCGTTTTCGAGGCGGAAATAGTTTCTGCCGACCCGATCTCATCTACTCGTTCTTCATAAGCGCGATGAAGAAAGTGGCGGCAACCGAGTGAGTTGATTGCATCATTTATAGGTAATTGATTGAAATGAAATAGTTTCTGCCGGCCCGATCTCATCTACTCGTTCTTCATAGGCGCGATGAAGAAAGTGGCGGCAACCGAGTGAGTTGATTGCATCATTTATAGGTAATTGATTGAAATGAAGTGGATGGTGCTACTCTGATACCTGTCTAGGCTAGCAGGCGAGCTGTGTTTCCACGCGGTCCTACGCGGGGCAGCGCGCAAACACGTGAGGTAGCGTGCGCCCATGAATAGTACAGGTCATGGTCCAAGATATGGTTGTGTATTAAGTTCAGTAGTGGTAAATTAATGCATATAAAGAAAGGTGTTCCCTGAAGGGAAACCTTTTCTCATGTACAGTTCTCCGACTACAGTAGCCCCACCGTAACCGGGAATTCAGAAGTTGAGCCAATTCATTCGGGATTTTTGCAGGCGATAACCCTCGAGTAGGTAATATAAGAGTGATGTAGGGTATTGCTCCTTATGTGTCCGAGGTTACTGTAATGTGATTACAATAATTTATTAAATTTCTCAAATCTAGCGGGGATTTTTTTCGTTTCTTTTCTAATTGTTCCCTCCTCTTGCAGAGTCTCGGCGGCTGTGCAGGAAGTGACTCGCATTCTCAACCCCGAGCACGTCAAGTCGTTCGTCCTCGAAGCGATGGCCTCCAATAAGAAGAACGAAGATGACGCCGATTACGATATCGTTCTATGTTTTATCGATTGATTGTTTGCTGGTTATCGATTAACTGTCCATCCCTTTTGTTGTCCAAGAAGATACCTGATTTGACCCTCCCAATCCTATTTTTCTCTCTTTCTCTCTAAATCTTGTTCTACGCGACGTTTAGCTTCCAGACACTCACATAAATTTGTCCGATGTACTACTTATTCATTTCACACTATCGGCGGTTTGATAAATTTCGTTTTATAAGTATTTGTGCAATCTAGTACACAAGTAGTTTATCTTACGTTCTCATAATATTCGTTTCACGTATAAATTACTAAATTACTAAAGTAAGACCTGTTCGTGCGAAGATAAATATACTTGACGTGTGCAAGCATATTCCTGCAAACACTTATATCGTAGCTCCGCCGTCTACCGTAGTCTGTGGTTGGAAGTGAATTAGGTATTGTCAGGCATGTGAATTGTGTAGCGACTCTTGTACGGTGTTTTTAGCCTCCCCAGGGCATACTATAAAATGACTGTTTCGTAACAAAGGTAGCGGTACAGTAAGTCTTGGTTATCATTACTCCCAGCATTAACCTATGCTGGAAGTAGCTCTTACAAAGTAAGGCGGAGCTAAAACAAGTATATCAATCAATAGGAACCCGTAATAACTAGAATTACTCCGTTCTAGGTTCAGTAGTAGTAAATGAATCCGTGTAAAGAGCGCACGTATACGATCGTTATAGTTGGTACAATGGAGGTACGACCAGTTGAGTGCCCAAAAGTGACATACTCAACACCGAATTCTTAGCATAATCGATATTTGGGGGAGATAAAAGATCACAGATCACGATTCAATCACTGTATAGCACAATCATCGTAATCCTGTGGAAAGGCGAGGGACACATGGAAAAGGTAGCACAAACCGAGATAACACATATATAATTACTATGGACAATAATATTTCAAGAAATTCTCTAAATACGAGGGGGAAACAAAAATCCTTGAGTGGAAACTACTGTAACTATTCGAGAATACTCTCTCACCGGTAAAAGTGGGTTAGAGAGTGTGGTGAATGGAGAGAGTGCAGACATTCTCTCTCTATTTTCTCTTCTTCTCGTTCTTCTTTGCCTCTTTCTTCGCCTCACGCTGAGCATCCTCGGCTGCGGCCTGAGAAGAAATATTATTGCCATTTTTTGAAAACTTTTTCAAGCATTCATTGGCATCAACCCTGTTCAAAGGAATCTTGTGGTCATGCTGAAACGCAAAACGACGGCGTCTCCTGCACGGTCTTGATGCAACACATGATTCCAAACAGACAGACCAGGGTTGGAGCGAGAGAGTGTGCAAAAGTGAGAGGGTCTCTCTCGATTTCACACACTCTCTCACTCCAAAGGTCTTTCTGGATGGTTGACCGATCTGTGGAATGATGTGGCAATACTATCCTAACCAGTCTAATTGATATTTTATGTTTGTTTAGCTCTACTCATTCGGTTTCTGTTAAAATCATTCATACTCTATTTTATATAAACTTAATCCACACACTTAAACATTATTACACCTCCGAAATCAACATGAAACACTTTCGATATCAGCCTATCACGTTGAATCGATAAGGTAGTATAGATTGGATGTTCTCCGATTACCGTACTCCTCGCAGGACTCGACAGATCCTACGAGGAGTACGGTAATGGAAAACATACAATCAATACTACCGTATCCCCGATACTCACACTTCTCGCTTTCACTCTGCCCGTCAGCCAGCTGTCGAAGCCTCCCTGCACATGTGGGCCTGAAAAGAGACATCATTATTGTATTGAAAGAACTGTGGAACCACATCCATCGCAGAACTAGCGATTTCAACGCACAACACTATAGCTGGAAACGAGAGATCACCCATTCATTACTTTGTATATTGTAACAGTCCATCATATATTCCGCCACTTTATTTTCCCACTTTCCGTCTGTTCAAACACAATGGCAATGTAAGAACACTATCAGTAATGGGCGAAATCAAATTATCAAGCTAACAATGTACACGTCTCCTAGCCGTACTAGAACAAACTATCCCCTTTTCACACCAGTTCCATTGTTGTCAGATCATAAGCATGACCCACCGAACAGCCACCCGACTCCGGCTCCGAGCCAGTAGTGTTTTCACTAATGCTTGCTAGGAATTATTAAGTAATGAAAAGTTTGCTCACAATCGATCAAGGTACTGTCGGCGCACCGTCCCAATGTAATGGGAGATTGAATTTTCATCGTGAGAAAAAATAAGTCGCATCGCCAATTTCATTGAAATATTCATTTTTCGAAATGAGCTTGTGCACATACTGAAACACAAAACACACTGGCGCGTCCTCCTGGTAAAACTAGTCGTGCTACTTTTTATATAAAAAAGTAATCGACGATACATTGTCGTTATTCGTTTCGAAGCATCTTGGCTCTGCATTGAAACATAAATACAGAGAATCCTCCGAAGCCAAAATAAAACACTTTTGATTTCATTCTAGCACTTGGAATCGATATCTCGAGGGTATGTGCGAGGAATACGAAAATCGGAGAAGATATAATCAATACTACCGTATCTCCGATACTCACCCTTCTCGTCTTCGCTCTGCCCGTCAGCCAGCTGTCGAAGCCGCTCTGGACGTGCGTGCCCGAAGAAAGGAAATAATTATTGCATTAAAATAACGAATAAAATCTCATTATTATAATTCAATGCTCAATTACACCCCATCGTAGCACTTGCGCAAACGATGCACATCACTAGTGCTTGAAACAAGAGATCACCCATTTATCACATTTTCAATCCTAACCGTCCAAACATCATCTATTCCGCTTCGCTATTCTCTCCACTATCTTTTCCCATGCAATATCAATGCACCAGCAAATGAGACTAGTTAAATTATAAGGCTACCAATGTTCCTTGCAAACCATCACATCTCCGAGTAACTTACTCATAATCCTTCTAGAGCCATCTACCCTTGATTCACCCCTCATCCATTCCTTTCAAATCACAAATATGACCCACCGAACATATGGACAATAATAAGCGTAATTATATTGTATGCGTACCACCGAGGGGTCATACTGAGGAACACTTGTCGCTATCAATTTTGAGAAAAAAAGGAAACACGGAATCGCCAGGGTACATGCTGGTTGCGCACTCCCCCTTATCGGCCTAGTCGCTAGGGATGATTTAGTGGGGATATCCTAACCGCCTATACTGATAAGGTAGCAAATCACCAGGATAAAGGAACTTTTTTGGAAAAAAATCTTCTTTGAGCGATTGACGTCGGTTTTTGAAACATTATGTTGGTATAATAGTCGAAAACTTCCTGTTTTTTTTCTTGCAAGATGTGACATTCGGGTAGTTGCATGCATGCAGGCCAACTGATTTGTACTATTTGGGGTAACCGCAAGATGTGAACCATTTTAGGCGTAATTCACATTGGTACATCGCGTTAGCAAATCGGGGGGGGGGGGGTGACAAAACCGCAGCGAAGTTTATAACTGCTCTAAACCTACATAGATTACTCCACCAAAGTGTTATCATGATCAGAATCGCGAGGGCTTTCAAACTCACAAATAAACTAATTAGCTAATTAAAATTTCTCTAAAAAAAATTCAAAATGGTTTTCATCTATAAAATAATAATAAATAATAATAATAATAAATAATAATAATAATATTAAATAATACTAATAATAATAATCACTGAAAGATTAATGCATGCTGCCGCACCTAAGGCCGCGGTTGAACCGCTTCCCCTAATTTTGCCTTTTCGTAACGCTTCACAATTGTCTGTTAACTCTCTGATGTGGACGATCATCTAGAGTCAATCTTGGTGTGTAGGAACGGTAGACTAGGGGAGGAAGTTCTTTATCACTCACGATCTGACCTCGATAGCAGTAAATGAACGCTTTTATAGCGCCACGAACAAACACGTCTGTGTGTGTGAAACGAAAGGGAAATGATGATACTGTGATATCAAGTGATGAAATAATTACTCATTGGCCATACCACAACAGTTAGCCTAGGCGAATCGCCGCTTCGCTGCGTTTATTTCCTCTAACAAGTGGCCGAGTTTCTAATAGAGCCAAGATTGTGGACCATACATTACAAATCCAAAGAAATCAAGACAATGATTGAGCACCACCTCACGAATCAAAGATCCTAAAGTCCATAGATCAAAGTTCAAAGATCAAAAGCAACAAACCAGCAGCGAAATGAGCAGCGATGTGCACGGGGATGAGGCAGTCGGAATGGGAATTTATTAATTAACGTTTACAATAATATAAAAAGTGATATTAAGACAAAGCAATAATAATAGTAAAATGGTAATCTAATGTCAATCCAGACACCATTGTATCACTAACTTCACACTACCTATACGCTGCTCACGAAACCACATATTCGCGGGGATGGAAAACACATGAATATCATGCCGAATCTAACTTTTAACGTTAATTCACAATCTCTAGAATCGCTTGTGGTCGGTCCCGTAGCATCTTGTGGTCGGAAGTGTGGACAGATGGCCGGTCACGTAGCATCTTGTGGTCGGACGTGTGGACAGATGACCGGTCCCGTAGCATTTCGTGGTCGGTCCCGTAGCCAAAGTGCAGAGACACTAGGAATCTGTGGTCGGACCTGTGGACAGTTGGTCGGCCCAGTGGACAAGTACTAAAAATGAGAAAGCAGTGGTCGGACTAGTGGTCGGATGGCCGGACTAGTAGCCAGTGTGGTCGGCCCAGTGGACAAGTACTAAAAATGAGAAAGCAGTGGTCGGATGGCCGGACTAGTAGCCAAGGGTGGTCGGACTAGTGGACAACCACATTGTAATAGCAAATATGTGTACCGGACTATCGGAATTTGGCGACAGAACTATTGAATCGATGTCTGAGGTTGATTTGGTTTGAGTGTACCGTAACCCGTCGATGTCTAGGATTGATTCCGTATGAGTCTACCGTAACCCGTCGATATCTAGGAGCGATTCCGTATGAGTCTACCGTAACCCGATGATGTCTGGGACTGATTCCCTGTGAGTCTACCGTAACCCGACGATGTTTGGAACTGATTCCGTATGAGTCTACCGTAACCCGATGATGTCTGGGACTGATTCCCTGTGAGTCTACCGTAACCCGACGATGTTTGGGACTGATTCCGTATGAGTCTACCGTAACCCGATGATGTCTGGGACTGATTCCCTGTGAGTCTACCGTAACCCGACGATGTTTGGGACTGATTCCGTATGAGTCTACCGTAACCCGATGATGTCTGGGACTGATTCCTTGTGAGTCTACCGTAACCCGACGATGTTTGGGACTGATTCCGTATGAGTCTATCGTAACCCGATGATGTCTGGGACTGATTCCCTGTGAGTCTACCGTAACCCGACGATGTTTGGGACTGATTTCGTATGAGTCTACCGTAACCCGATGATGTCTGGGACTGATTACCTGTAAGTCTACCGTAACCCGACGATGTTTGGGACTGATTCCGCATGAGTCTAAGGCAAACCCATCATATCTAGCAGCGATTCCTTTTCGGTCTACCGTAACTCTTCGTTGTATAACTCAGTGCTCGTGGGGTATAGCGAATTCTGGTACTTTAACTCTAAAGAAAACATCCGTCAGAATTTGCAATTCCCCTCTTGCACTGAGATATTCTATATGTCAATTATATCCGAGCTATGGAATGCATTAATTTTAAATAAAGTAAATAAAATCCCATGTATAAAAACCTGAATAAGAAAAAAAAGTGAGAAAAAAAAGAAAAATCAGTTCTTGATAGTTGCTGAAGGTTGAAAAATTTAACTTACAGCAAGTTCCGAAAAGGGCAGTAAATTTGTATTTAGCGACCGCAGGGCTAAATTCAAAATACTTCCTAATATTGTTAATTTCAGCCTATCGACACTATTTGATACTTCCGAATCCATAGCGAACGAAATATTAATGAAAACAACGCGAAAAAATAACTTTACAACGATTTAAATGAATTGCGCAAGTTCCCAGAGGCTACAGTATACCTGATTTGAGTTGAGTAGTTCGATTGTGTCAGACTTATTACTTTTTTTTCCTCAATATTTTTGTAATTGTTTTTGCGTATTAAATTCTTTTATTTTTCATGCAGGGGGACTATTATTCAACTCCAATAGTGATGAAATAGATATTTATGCCATTTTGGGACGTTTTATGAAAACTGGAAGATACAGTATTCTAAGAGAAGAAGTGACGGTGAGAGATGGGGAAATGGAGAGAAAGGGTGAAAAACGAAGGAATATTAAATGGTGATAGCTATTGAATGGAGATGACTCCGTCGTAGATGAAATCTTCAAAGGCGATTCGAGAGATGAAGTAGACGTCTCCAGTTTGGTCACGTAGGTAGACTACAGTATCATGGGAGGAGGAATCTGCAGTGGGTCGAATATTTCGTGAACCATGTGTAATTTTCTTTATGATAGATCATGTACAGGCTACAGTAATCGCTTTAGATACAGTACCTCATCAATATTTTGGCTACCGTAATCTGATTTTCCGACTTTACTGTTTTTTTGCTCGATAGTGGAAATGAAACATCACAGTTGCAAGCGAGCAAGGGGCGGCGGTAGTCGAACAAACACTCAGAATGGTTGCTTATGTTGTTGGTCATGTGCTCATACGAGAAACACCACAAAAAATTAACTTTATTAGCAACAAAAGTAAAAAAACAAAATGATATAAGAAATAGGCGGGTTACTGTAAGCGCATTTTGTGGCACACCATAATACCTTTCGGAAATCACACTAGGACCGCACAGGCGGTCCCACTTCGCGGATTTTATTTGTATTTATTTCAAATTTGTTGTATTAACGTGTATTTTGTTCATTTCCGTATCATTGCATTGATTTCATATTACTCTGATGCTCATATTACCTTATCGTTGCAGCAGTAAGCGCTGTGTTAAGAGCGAGCGGACGTCGTGCCACAGTCCGTCTTCTCTCCTTCCTTCTCACTGCTCAAGGTTGGTTATTTTGTGCTATTTCACGTGCTATTAAATATTATATGTGTTCACAGAGTACCTGACCGCTTGCAAATAGGCAACACGCCTGTTGCGCATGTTGAGTAACTGTCTGTAAACAAGGCAATAGCGTATGTTAGGCGAATAACTAGGCGCCTTCGCGTTTCTTCGTTATTTCTTTTGATCTTTTGGCATGTCTTACTATGGAAGTGCAGTCTCATTGCATTCCCCTCCCTCTAACTGTGAAGAGCAAGCGCGATATAGAAATTATTTATTTGCGAGCGCAGTTTGATGTTTTTAAAGTAGTGAACATGACCAAATGGCTGGAAGTGTTTGTTATCAATACGATGCCATCTAGTTTATATATATTTAAATAGTTATTATTTATATTATTTAATTAAATTAATATATTTTTCTCTACTTGCTTGAAACTAATCGCCCTATCGTTGCAGTCGAGTTGAGTTGGAAGTGCTGGTGACTCCTCGCGTCTCCATCGACTCTCCGCCCTTCTCACTGCTCAAAGTTGGTTATTTTGTGCTATTCCACGTGCTATTAATTATGATATGTGTTCACAGAGTACATGACCGCTTGCAAATAGGCAACACGCGTGTTGCACACGTTGAGGCCCCGTCTGTAAACAGTGCGATAGAGTATGTAGGGGAACAACTAGGCGCCTTGGTGTTTCTTCGTTATTTCTTTTGCTCTTGCTATGGAACTTCCCTCTAACTCTGAAGAACAAGCGCGATATAGAAATTATTTATTTGCGAGTGCAGTTTGATGTTTTTATAGTAGTGAACATGACCAAATGGCTGGAGGTGTTTGTTATCAATACTTGTTATCTACTTTATTTATATTTAAATAGTTATTATTTATATTATTCAATTAAATTAATATATTTTTCTCTACTAGCCTGATCCTAATCACCCTATCACCCTTCCCTCATAGGCTAGGGACCTAACTTAGGGGTGGTCGAGACCGTAACCCGGAAATACGAAATTGAGCAATTTGACTCGATATTTGTTGAATGAGGGAGTACTCGAGTAGTATTTTGTCGGACGATATACGGCGGTCCTGGCGCGACATCGCCGGTACCGTAAACCCACCTGACCTACCGTAATCGGAAAATACAAAATTTCGCAAATCGAGTCGGTATTTGTTGCATGAGCTAGGCCTCGAGTGGCAATTAATCGGACGATATATGCAATGCCAGAGATGTTTACGGTATCTCTTCCACCGTATCCAGGGTTACTGTTGAGCTGCTACAGTGTGACGACTTTTTTAAAAAATTGATCTATTCGAGTTGCGATATGTTTCATGAGCAGACCTCGAGCAAGCAATGCCAGAGGGATACCGTATTGTTTCCATCATGCCCAGGGCTACTGTACCTGGGTTACAGTATGATCAATTTATGAAATGAGCTAATCGAATTGTGATTTTTTGCAGGAGGTACTCGTCGAGTAGTTATTTTCTACGATGTATTCCCTGTTGATTATATTGTAGGTCAATGTTGCGGGGTTACCGACGGCCGGCCACAACATGCTACGGGACCGTCCACAACATGCTACGGGACCGACCACAGGCGATTCTAGAGATGCTCCGTTAGTGATCAAACTCTTTACAAAAATCGACAAACAATCAATCGATATTCATCTCCCCTACCGTACCGTCTCCTCCAGGTGGTCTTGGAGGCGTACTGGCCAATGATGATGCGGAGCACGAAACAGAAGCCGGCCCGCTGTATTACGGTAGTCAGCGGGAACTGACACATATTCGATCGATAATAAGCCTTGCAACTACAGTATCTGCTCAAATACAGTGGTGGCCAATATTATATGACATTCATCTCTTTTGCTTTTTTCTCACCTTAAACTCAACGAATCTTTCTGAAATTTTGGCATGATCAATTATTTGTGATTCTGCACGATAATATCTAATTGCTATCTTGCGACATTGGCTGTACGACAACTTGCTGAGAAGTGGTTGTATTGCTGCAAACTCGCTTTTCAACATTTGCCCTTGGCTAAATTCGGAATGACAAGAAACGTACAAATTAAATAGCCTATCGTGAAGAACAACTCTTGGGCTATCGAATTCACTCTTTGGATAAGGCCTTAGCTGTCGCACAAACTGTGCTGCACTTTTCTGAGATCTCACCGGCATAACTTTCCTTAACAACGAGGAATCAGACTCAACCATGTAGGTTATTACCGTGGTGACATTGCACATCCACTATGCAAGTATGGACGGGATACCGCTTACTTTAGAACTTGCAGCAAGATTACGTCATTTTTGCAGCACACTTTTTTAGCCGTGCAGCACTCTTGCTGCAGATGTTCGCTAGACTTGCCACTATGAATGGAGGTTCTAGAACTCTTGGGAAAATCGTAGGCCAAATTTTATGACTTTTGAACACTTCTCAGCTTCACTGGATTCGTTTGAAGACAGACAAAACACGTTGAAAATGCCATTTCTTGCCGATTTTGCCCGAATTTCACCAATTTTGTCAACATTCATGACCCCGTAGTGAAGTCGCCAATAACTCAATCACCGCAAAATTGCACATGAGCTATCTATAGGTATCCCAGAACCTCCTATGTTACTGTCAGTTCTAGCGAACATCTGCAGCAAGAGTGCTGCACGGCTAAAAAAGTGTGCTGCAAAAATGACGTAATCTTGCTGCAAGTTCTAAAGTAAGCGGTATCCCGTCCATACTTGCATAGTGGATGTGCAATGTCACCACGGTAATAACCTACATGGTTGAGTCTGATTCCTCGTTGTTAAGGAAAGTTATGCCGGTGAGATCTCAGAAAAGTGCAGCAACTGCAGCACGTGCAGCACAGTTTGTGCGACAGCTAAGGCCTTATCCAAAGAGTGAATTCGATAGCCCAAGAGTTGTTCTTCACGATAGGCTATTTAATTTGTACGTGTCTTGTCATTCCGAATTTAGCCAAGGGCAAATGTTGAAAAGCGAGTTTGCAGCAATACAACCACTTCTCAGCAAGTTGTCGTACAGCCAATGTCGCAAGATAGCAATTAGATATTATCGTGCAGAATCACAAATAATTGATCATGCCAAAATTTCAGAAAGATTCGTTGAGTTTAAGGTGAGAAAAAGGCAAAAGAGATGAATGTCATATAATATTGGCCACCACTGTAGCACATCCAAAAATTAAAGAAAAAATCAAATAACACTATGCTCGTTTTTTGAATGCATTCAAAGAGAAATGGCCTTATAAACGAAAACAGACTCGTGTTTATTTGCAACATTGCACAGCATAATTGAGGTTTCACACATGTTATTCAAACACTAAAAGTGAGGATAGGATGATTCTTCCACAGACGACTATTTATTCTGAAAATTAGAATACAAATCGCACATTGAGCTGGAATCCGCAGAGATTCGCACCGGCCGCTTGAGAAGCGGGGAGACCAACAGTGTAGTACCTGAGCAAAAATTGATTAGCCCTTCAATGGTACTGACTGAGTTTGCAAAAATTTCTCCTGTTCTCAAATGCACTCGCCTTCCGTACTCTGTGCTACCATCTGAATGTATACTTCGGACTTCGGAAGAATTTGTAATACTCATGACCACATCTTCATCGTTTTCATGTTACTATTACATGCTTACTAACTTATCATTATCATATGGCTTGGATTTGTTGATCTTAATTGAATTCAGTATTAATTCAATTTATCTTTAAAAATTCAATTTAAATACGCCTTCCCTGAATTCGCAGGACAATTCACTGGTGATATTTTCACGCACAAGTGAAACGACAAAATACGAGGAATTCAGAATCACAATCGTACTCGCGAGATACTCACGGGGAGCAATTCACTTTTGAGCATTCTTGGTGTGTGAAAGTGCGACACTGCTGATAATACCTTTAAAGTCACATCGTGACAGGAGATCACATATTTACCGTAGTCTGGAAGTAATGTATTACGGGCTCCATCGCCTCTGTAGGTAGTATTGTAGTAGGGCCGGCCTTCTACCGTACCAGAAGGATAGGCCACCATTGTAGTAGTACTTAGCAAGCTACAGTACTCTCTGTCCACTCAACAACGAGAAGAGACGAAGAGCCGGGCACGAAAGGAAGCGATGCCATCCTGATAATAATTCAAGGTAGAGATAAGTTTGCGATAGGTCAATTTACAGTAATCATAGATCGCACATCTTCAAGAGATGATAAAATAGAGGTACACTCAGAGAAAAATTACTTCGTCGCATGCATGAAGTAATTAATTACTTCTGTGGAAATACGCTAGAACAGCAATCGAAGTAATTGATTACTTCAAACACCGTTATAGTGTATTTCCACAGAAGTAATTAATTACTTCATCCATGTGACGAAGTAATTTTTCTCTGACACGGGAATGACCTCAGGACACATATCCCGATCCTTTTGATATTTCCATGGTAGTATGTATGTCTATGGACTACCTCAAAACTATTCTCAAAAGTTGCCAAACCCGCCTGGGAAGCGAGATAAAAATTTTCAAACCTCATAAGAACGAAAGAGAGCACAGTTGACAACTGGATCGGTGGCCGAGTGGTCTAAGGCGGCGGGGAGGGGAAGGCGGGAGGACGTGGGTTCGGTTCCTCTCCCCAGATATTTTGTTTTGCTCATTTTTCGCAGCTTGTTTTCTGGAATATAGAGTGAAATCTCATTTGGTTATGGTTTTGTTAACTTTCGATCTACCATTTTACGTTACCTTCTCTGGACTACTGCTTTTACAAATTGGTGAATAATGAATGAATAGGCTAATTTGAATGCTTCCCTTTCACGTGTTGTCGATCTATTACTTGATACGTCATCCCACCAACCGGCCAAACTTCCAGAAAGGGGTTAGAGATGGATACTCTCCACTTTCACCCACCCTTTCACTCACGACCCCATTCTAGAGGTTTGAAATTATGTTATGCCCAGGTCGGAATTTTATCGAATGAAACTGTACTGCATCATCTTGTCTATTGTGAGGATGATACTCTGTTTTTTTCTCTTTTTTTTCTGATTCCAGACTGGAAATGCTGATTATACCGGGATTCAACCTGTAATAAAACACCGGAGTGAACTCGTATCATTCGATCCCAACTAGAGTTCCGAAAACAAGCGAGTACTCGTAGAGTTCTAAAACGAGGCCTCGTTTACACCCCTCATTTGGGGCCTCGTTTTCGTCGAGCTGTTGGTGGGGAGAAAATGAGTGCTTGTTTTCGAGAGGCCTCTACACATTTCTGCTGGTTGGTGGTCGAGTCAAGTGGTTGTTCTTGCACCGCCAATTTGTGGAGAGAGTCATTTCAATCTTCCGACCGCTCTCTTTAACTGATCTTGTAGTTGCAAAGACAGGGTTGGTCGTTCGTTGCCTATATTTTGCAAATTGTTTTGCCAATTATTATAATGAAAGTTTGGCAATTCACTCTTCCCAGAATATATAATACATGGCCCGGTAAACATGACGGAAGGAATGTCTCTTTCCTCAAATTGGCGGTGCAAGAACAACCACTCGACTCGACCACCAACCAGCAGAAATGTGTAGAGGCCTCTCGAAAACAAGCACTCATTTTCTCCCCACCAACAGCTCGACGAAAACGAGGCCCCAAATGAGGGGTGTAAACGAGGCCTCGTTTTAGAACTCTACGAGTACTCGCTTGTTTTCGGAACTCTAGTTGGGATCGAATGATACGAGTTCACTCCGGTGTTTTATTACAGGTTGAATCCCGGTATAATAAGCATTTCCAGTCTGGAATCAGAAAAAAAAGAGAAAAAAACAGAGTATCATCCTCACAATAGACAAGATGATGCAGTACAGTTTCATTCGATAAAATTCCGACCTGGGCATAACATAATTTCAAACCTCTAGAATGGGGTCGTGAGTGAAAGGGTGGGTGAAAGTGGAGAGTATCCATCTCTAACCCCTTTCTGGAAGTTTGGCCGGTTGGTGGGATGACGTATCAAGTAATAGATCGACAACACGTGAAAGGGAAGCATTCAAATTAGCCTATTCATTCATTATTCACCAATTTGTAAAAGCAGTAGTCCAGAGAAGGTAACGTAAAATGGTAGATCGAAAGTTAACAAAACCATAACCAAATGAGATTTCACTCTATATTCCAGAAAACAAGCTGCGAAAAATGAGCAAAACAAAATATCTGGGGAGAGGAACCGAACCCACGTCCTCCCGCCTTCCCCTCCCCGCCGCCTTAGACCACTCGGCCACCGATCCAGTTGTCAACTGTGCTCTCTTTCGTTCTTATGAGGTTTGAAAATTTTTATCTCGCTTCCCAGGCGGGTTTGGCAACTTTTGAGAATAGTTTTGAGGTAGTCCATAGACATACATACTACCATGGAAATATCAAAAGGATCGGGATATGTGTCCTGAGGTCATTCCCGTGTGAGTGTAGATCAGCGAGAGGCGTTTTTTTCCCTCGTCTGACCTATTCGAGAGAGTGAGAGACGGAAAGGCGTAAGGCAGATTGCTTGTTACTCAATGGCACACTACTCGATATTTCATGGTCCCACCCGGAAATAGAAAGATTCCGGGCATTTCAATTGTTTATGCCAAATGCCGTGGAGACCCAGCTTCCCAACAATAAAATCTTCCCAAACCTCTCACCTGAATCCACAGCGCGAATCCGTCTTGATACTGCCCGAGGACGGGCTTCTTGATGGGAAGGGCCTCCCGGGTCCGGGGCCGGGTTCCGGGGCCCGGTGCTGAATGTCCTTGGACACGGGCTCTTCTATCCCCTCGGTCGACCGTAATCCCCTGAAATTGCATCATCATTACGTCACCGACTCAGAATCATGCACAAATGGTGTAGCACCAATCAAGGTTCAAGGTGATTAGAAAACGGTGTGAACAAACAAGATCATGGAATGAGCGAACATTCGACAGAGACAGAAGAAGAAGGAAAAGGAAGGTGGGAGTGACCGCTCCCGACGAATTGTCTCCATGTGAATGAGGGGAGGAGAGAAGGTCTAGACACGAGCGAGACATGCTAATTGGGGATAATAAGGGAGACAAAGGAGCGTCTGCGAGAAGTTCATGCAAATTGTTATTGATTGACGTGCGAAAGCTTCCAGAAAGGGGTCTGAGATCTAGGAAAGTGAGAGATCGTCTACTAATTGTCTGTCCTCACACTCTTGACCCCTTTCTGGATATTGAATTGGCTGCGGAATGAAGGGTTGGAGGTGCGCCAACGTGATAAAACACATGAATCCAAACCTACAGAAGGGGATCATGGCGATAGATAAGTGTGTCCCGCCACCCAAATTTGTATCGTTTACTTTACTTTTATCTTAATTTTACTTTTATCCTTTCTCGTTTGATTAATTACTTCTACACCCTTCGCGGGTGTATCAAACAAATAAACAAGTGTCTTCCGTTCCGAGTGGAATCGGCGTTACCGTACCCCGGCGTATCGGATTTCGTGAACAAATTATCTAAAACTGGAAAAATTCTTTTTAGATCGTACTCAAACCAGTCAACAGCTTCAAGGCAATGTGCACATAATATTTATCATTAGTATGTCTCAATTATACAGTATCCCTGTTACACATAAAATAATTTATCTGACCGTTTACATGTAATACAACCGCTGCCCAAAAGTGACATACTCAACACCGAATTCTTAGCATAATCGATATTTGGGGGGAGATAAAAGATCAACGATCACGATTCAATCACTGTATAGCACAATCATCGTAATCCTGTGGAAAGGCGGGGGGAACATGGAAAAATGGAGCACAAACCGAGATAACATACAATTACTATGGACAATAATATTTCAAGAAATTCTATGGAATACGAGCAAAGAATCAAAAAAAACCTTGAGTGGATACTACTGTAACTATTCGAGAATACTCTCTCACCGGTTAGAGTGGGCGAGAGAGTGTGGTGAATGAAGAGAGTGCAGAGAGTCTCTCTCTACTTTCTCTTCTTCTCGTTCTTCTTTGCCTCTTTCTTCGCCTCGCGCTGAGCCTCCTCAGCTGCGGCCTGATAATAAAATAGCATTGTTATTTTTGAGAAAATGTTTTCGAATTAATTAGAATCTTCCCGCTTTGAAAGGATCTTCTGCTCAGACTGTAACGCAAAACAAACTGGCGAGTGCCCCTGGCAAAACTAGTCGTGGTATTATTTTATGCAGATAAACAAAAATTAATCTCCAAAATATTGCCGTCATACGTTTCAAAGCATATTGACTTGACTTTATAATGAAACATTAACACACCGAGTGTCGGAAGGCAAAATGAAATTCGGATTTATAGCTAAAGGGAACATTTGATATCTGACACAAGAATCCGATCAACTACTGTTCCGCACAGGACTACGGTAATCGGAAAACATACAATCAATACTACCGTATCGTCGATACTCACCCTTCTCGCCTTCGCTCTGCCCGTCAGCCAGCTGTCGAAGCCGCCCTGCACGTGAGCGCCTGGAAATGAAACAATTATTAAAATAAAATTAGTACAATAAAACTCTGAAGACTCGCATATTGCAGCACTAGCGATTTCGAAGCACACCACTATAGCTTGAAACAAGAGATCGCCCATTGATCACATTTTCCGTCGCAACCGTCCAAACACCATCTATTCCGCTTCGCTATTCTTTACACTATCTTTTCAAAGCAATATCAAATCACCAATCACTAGCATAGGTCAAATGGGTTCTCTCGCTAGCGAACATAGGCACGTCTGCATGGCGTCCAGACCATGTCGCCAAACGAACAATTTGAAGGATTCATGCACTTCTGACCACTTTCTTTTTTTGACAAATTAATCAAAAATTGGGCAACATGCACTTCGGCACGTTATTTTAGGAATTTCTGCACGAAATATCGGGGGGGGGGGGGGGGTGACAATTCGGCAACCGACATTTCGGCAACGGGGAATAACTCTCTCTGGAATGACCCTAGGTCCATGGTAGTGGTACCATTGTAAGCAGCATCAGTTAATTGAAATTTCATAATTAATTAATTAATTAACATCCATCTCATTAATAATGTTAATTAATTAATTAATTAATGAAATCTCAATTATCTGATGCTGATTACAATAGTACCACTCCGAAGTTCCTAGGATGACTCCCGACTGAGTTATGACCCGTTGCCGAAATGTCGGTTGCCGGAATGTCGGTTGCCGAAATGTCACCTCCCCCCCCGAAATATCTGCGATAACCCCATGTGACGTATGATCACTAATAAGGGTAGTCAAATTATAAGGGTATCAATGTTTACATCCCTGGAAATCATCACAACCCCCCCCTCCCCTCCGACCCACTTACACCATATAATCCTGTTTCACACCAATTCCATTCCTATCAAATCAAAAGTATGACCCACCGAACAGCCATCCGACTCCGGCTCCGAGCCAGTACGTGAAGAAGAAGTGCGCGTCGTTGAGACCTGTAACAGTATAAATATCAATAAACGCAATTATATTCTATTCACATTGAAGACTGGTCGCACTATGGAACACATGCCGCTACCAAATTCAGGACATTGGAAAACAAAGAATCAACAGGATTGGCACTTTGCTGTACCCGTGTTGCGCGCACATTTTCCGTTCTCGGGCTGCTCGCTAGGGATGATTTAGTGATGATATCTTTGCTAAGGGACATTCAAGCAACTGCAACGCACCGTTACATGCCTGCCTATACGGATATGGTAGCAGCAAATCACCAGGATAAAATAATAAAATTTAAAAAAATTTTAGCACTATTCCGGCCGGATTTTTATCGCTTGATACACTATTCGTTAAGAATATTAATTTCCAGCATGATTTGCCAACTCAAAATTTCCCGATTAATTTTGGGCACTACTAGCCGAGACCGCTGTGCGCAAACACCGGTGCATGAGCAGTCGGGCTTTAACCGTGTTGACAAATTAAGGTAGACGATTGATCAATGTCTCTAGCTCAATATTGGGATCAACGATCAACTCTCTCATTCTTACCGGGGCACATGGCGAGTCGCGCGTACGCAGTCATCGGGTTGAGACCGGCGACGCCAATGTATTTGATTGCTGCAAGGAGAAGGATTGTTGATTGATTTTAAATTGTCGATTAATTTATACACACCATTGAATTAGTGTAGCGCGTTTTATTGAGACATTGGAACTTAATCTCGTAGCACTGTGCTAGCTAACAATTGTAAGCAGTGAGCATAGACAACCTATGCCTACCAATACTACTAAACAGATCTGCCGCTGTGAATCAAGAAGCATTCTCGTTTCAGTGCCGATACTTCAAATTAGAAAAAAGGAGTTTCCAATCACACAGAGCTGTAGTAGGCATAACAGAAAAAAGTGATATAGCATCTCAGATGTTAAAAAATGCGCCGTCTCTGCCAATCTAGGGGAATCGCCGTTTCGACTCCGCTACTTACAACAACAAGTAGAGGAGTTTCTAATAAAGATTCAGCTACTTTTTCCCTCAGAAAAGATATATTCTAAGTCAAAAGATCAAAGAAATGGTGTAACTGAATTCGACATTATCATTTCCTAATCAAGAAACGAGCGGAACTTATGAGTATTTAAAAAAACTAAAACAAAAGGCTACCAACCGGCGGCGAGATGAGCAGCAACGAGCACGGGGATGAGGTAGCTGCAAGGGGAATTGATTAATTAGCATAATTATAATAATTATTATAATATATATTAACATCAATAATCGTTCAATATCGTCTAGTCATCGCACCAGAATCAAGTCCCCAAAATCCCGCCGCCTATGGGCTACTTACGAAACTTTGAAACGGCGGGAAAGGAAATTCATGGGCGGCATGACGAAACAAGACCATTTTGTCGTTTTAGCGAATACCGTTCAAAATTATTAGTTATCGCCAAATAAAATCATCATACTCAATCAATCGATATTCCCCTCCCCTACCGTACCGTCTTCTCCAGGTGGTCTTGGAGGCGTACTGGCCAATGATGATGCGGAGCACGAAGCAGAAGCCGGCCTCCAGCAGCATTACCGTAGTCAGCGGGAACTGAAATGCGATCGATAATTGGCGATGAATTTCAGTATTCTCAAGTAAATCGTCGAGAGAAAATATTAAACTGCATTATAAAGTATGCACGTTTTGGAATGCAATCAAAAAAGTCCTAACAACGTAATAGCCTCTCTCTGAAATAAGTTAGTCCTGATTTGCAACATTGCGCCGCATCACTGAGGTTTCACGTATGCTATACAATCAGTAAGAATGAGGATTTGATAATGCCATGTTTGCCGATCTTTCTATACTAAGGAAAATATAATGCAAAACTGACATTGAGCTGGAATCCGCAGAGGTTGGCGCCGGCGGCCTTCAGATGAGAGGCGGACAGACCGGCCGTGTAGTACCTGCAGAGAAAATCGAGTAATGCTTTGATCACACAAAAGTATTGATTGAAGTGTATATTATACGATTGCACTACAGTATGACAAATCTGTGTCGCTGCCTTTGTACTACTCACCATTGCTCATATAAACCGCTATTAGATCAACACACCTCTTCGAGTATCAAACTAAATTCTCACTTTTCCTTATCCGTAAATGCAAAAAACAGCGGTTCGACGTAAGTAATATCGCAACCTGATCTAAAAGTAACTAGTAAGAAACAACGGCAAATTCATGTAGGCTCAGGCTCACAGTTATTTCAATAGGGTAATATAAAACAATATTATCGATAACGAAGCCTCATCAAGCCACTGGTCACTGGTCATCAAGCGGCATCGGACAAGCAACAGGCAAGCAGAGGACCCGGATCGACTACATCTAATTCAAGTCGCCAACTATCAAGAACGGCCCCAGCCGGCAAGAATACGACGTGAGTTCTCACTTCGGTTGATACACGCTAGTCAGGACGTCACTGGAAGCTGGAAGATCTACTTCTACGTTCAATGTCTATCGTCCCAGATCTACACTATAATTGACCAAGGAAGCCAAGCAAGATCCATTCCATTCATTGACCCAGTTGCCTCGAGTTCGAAGATCCCGACCACCTATGCCCCCTGCAGGCCTGTTGCCTTGATGTCAGGATAAAAATGTATCAAGCGGCAGAACTTCTGTAACCTAGAATTCGTTCAAGAAACACTGAAGACATTAGTGACACAAGAGCACTAACTAGAAGTTCTGGTCAAGAATAGTCAAGAATATGTCACATTTCTCGAAGTACAACCGTATCAATATTGTTAAACTCTTGTCACATCTTCAGCGCGGTACATACTTTCACAATCGTGCTGAAGTGGAGACTCCCAATAATACACATAATTCGCGTATTCAAATACTACAGTCCAAAGTATCCAATGGCATAATCCACCGATCGTATCTGCTATAGAAGACAGCATGTAACCAGGGATACGGTAGAACGCCTCCCCACGTACAGTAAGACTACCATAACTCACCAAAGTGCGGTTGCGGCCTTGAGTGCGAGTGCGGATCCGGCGAGCTGTCCAGCCAGCACGATGACGAAATCGATGATCCTGAACAGCTACAGTACTCGTTCAATTCAAAAAGTACAGTATACCAATCAGTTATCAATCCGATTCATAAAACTACCGTAATCAGAGCAGACGGAAATCGAAACTCACGCGACGTTGCCCTGGAGCAGGCTCTCCACGTGGCCGAGGATGTTGCCAAAGTGGCCTCTGAAAGGGAAAAAATCAATCGATATTCGGACGTGTGGTTACTGTATCGATCACAGGGCGTGATACCGTAGTATCAATCTTAAATTTTCGTCCAACCAGAAATTATGATAATTCTGACCAGTTAACTGGTCAGAAACTCAATAAAACTGGTCAGTGCTATACCGTAAGTTTATGGAAATGTTATCAATGATTTATCGATCCTAGAAAAGGAGTAAAGAAAATCGATAATCACCTGTTCGTGAATCCTGCCGCGGTGAGCAGCAGCGAGACGGCGATGAAGAAGCCGGGCAGACCGTAGTTGCCGATGATGATGCCTGGTATACGGTATCGTGTGATTATCGGTCGAATTCACTTCACTTTAATAACCACATTTAATACCAATCGCAATAGAGAGCGGCTAATTTTGCAAAATATTCGTCAGTTGACGATTCCTTTTCGTCGTGCGAGCTACCATCTACGACTACGGTAGCCGACTTTGCACGATGCTCACCATTCTCGTACACGCACGTGCACATCTGCAGCGCGGTGACGAACTCGAGGGCGAAGGTGTGCGGGCGCGAGCCGCGCTTGAGCGCCCGATCGATACCCTGGAAATATACCGTAATCAAAATCTAAGTTTATCATACTACAGTATTCGAGTGTACCGTACTCAGCACTTCTTAACAGCTCAATTATATTTTAGTTCCAAGCCACCTTAAACTGAATGTACTGATTGACCCAGGATTTTTTCACCAATAATCACTGTACAGCTCGGTAACCTACTCCCGATCAATATTCTTTCTCAGGAAACAGTAATCTACGCATACTGTGTAGTCTACTCATCAATCGATCCCTCGAAATTGGCAGCATGTTTGTGCGCACATGCATTGACGTGAAAGATTTGTGCGTGTTGTGCACTCTCTCTCACTCTGCCGAGCTACACCCCCAATTGATCAGGGCGGGTGAGGGTTGAGACACGTGTACTCAAACTACATGGGGCTGGCACACAAGGCACAAAAATAATAACTATAATAATAGTCGTGTCTTTTAGTCTATTGTCGATATTTCGAAGCACTTTTTTAAAAGCGCACAAACACCTATGATCAGAGCAAATGAGGTTGAGACACGTGTACTTCACGGATTGGCACTAGCCAAACATGTAATATTTACCCCCGAACCGTGGGAACGAAAATATCCATAATTATAATAAGAACAGCCATCACGACTATGTGGACTGTTTTCGATATTAAGTGAGGACTCTCAAAAGTGACTAGCACGCAAACACATTACTAGCACTCAAACACCATCGTTCAAAATTGCTGGTTGAAACACGTACATACCGTGACAAAAATTTAAGCGAACTAATTCATAGCGAAAGAGACCAGCAAAATCACGGTTAGGTAGTGCTAATTCTGACTTCATTTTACAATTTTTGTTATTAATTTAAATAAAAGTACCATTTTAGCGAGGTGCGACAGGCCGAAGACGGCCATGTACGTCGTCGTCGCGCATATCAACGGCTCGTATTGGGCGAGGGACATCCTGAAATTGCTTAATTGCTCATTAATTTAATTAATGAGAAAAGAGCTAAAAACGAATCATCGCGTCAAATGCGCGCGCTGGAGTGGGAATCACGCGAAACTTGGACAATTTATTGGAACTCAGTGCTCGTGGGGTATGGCTACATCTGGCAGTGAGCATTGCAACTTCAACTAGAATAGAGAACCCAGATAGAAAGAAGCTAGAAAGCGGCGCTACTTCAGCTTTGCAGAGCTGATTTCTGTCTAATAACAAAGCTATGCCCTCTGCCTGATGTGACTATACCATACTAGCACGGAGTGATGAAAAAACGAGATGAAAACACAAATCATCACTTCAAATAGGTGCGTAGGAGTGGGAATCACGCGAAAATCGGCAATTCCTGCGAGTTGCGATGAGAAGGACGGGGCGAGATGGAGTGACACGACATTCCACATGTCGGTCAACTTCACAGAAAGGGCTTTTGAGTGAGCGAGTTTGTGAAATCAAGGGGAGTGATGAGCTCAATTCAAAGAAGTTTCAAGAAGGGTCAATATCCCTGGTTGAGAAGGACGGGGCGAAATGGAGTGAGCAAGAGGCGGGGAGAGAGGAAGGCTAATTATGTTGTTGCCCTTGCACATTGAACATGCAATCACGCAAAAAGGGCTATGCGTACGTGCCAATCGACACAAATTGGGCAGTAGTTTGTGACAATTTCCACTCAAATCATCATCGCACCGTGCCAAACTGCGTGGAATTGTCACTGTTTCAAGCTAAAACACCAGATCAGGCGAAATCGGAATGAAAGAACGTTGTGACCCGATTTGCAGGGGTGTAGGTTGAGTTTCGACCGACTATTTCGCCCTATCTACCACACAATCAGGGTTGATATCACTAGAGTTCCAACACTGCACTCGCCTTTCGCTCTCTGCCTCTAACTCGCGTGATTGTGAGTGCGTGTATGCATGCGTGGAAAGTGATAAGCCGGAGAGGAGGGAGGCACAATCAAACAGTCAACAGACGTGTCAACTGGCCAATGATAACAAGCGAGCATGCGTAATAAAATTGTATAAATCACTCTATAATCGAAGAAAATAGCGCGAGTAAGGCGAAAGAAGCGAAAATTCAAGAGCGCGTTGTGTGATTACTGTAAGCCTTTCTGTGATTTGGCTCGACTATAGTCCGGCTCTATTGACGGCTCAAAATTACAGTACTCTTGCAACACAAAGTTTTATGTGATTTTTTCATTGTTTTTCATATTTCCGAAGCTATTTCGAGGTGAAATTAGATCGAATTAGCATACTCAGTAAATATTCACATCGATACGTGCCGAAGCAACTTAAAATTGATGTGTTTATCGCAAATGACTGATTGTTGACTGCTACCACCTCGGGTAATGGCCTAACACGTGTCTCCCTTAAGTGTTTCACATTGATATCCACCGCACCAACTCTCACAGTAGCTGTATTCAACTGTTACATGCAGCCTACTGTCTAACCCAATTCAAAGTTTTCAAATTAATACATTTTTGTATTGAGCGAGGCGAAGGAAATGAGGTGTTAGATTTCTAGGAATCACAATGATCATCATTTGCATCTTCCTGCTTGCGATTATTACCTCCCGAACATTAATTGTGTCCCTGGGGGTAGTTCGAATCAATCCACACCGCGGTCAAACCTCCAGAAAGGGGTTGAGAGCGCGATATTGCGTAAACCCTGTTTCACCGGGTTACTATCAGATTGCACGGAACAGATCGATCGATAACGTTTCGTTTGGCAGTGGAAAAAAACAATCAATTGATTCATTCCTGCACTTCACGTTTTTTTGCGAAGTATTTGCGAATTACATCAACAAATTAAGAAAAAAAATCTGCGGATAGTTAAATTCTCACGACGGGGTTCGCCTATAACTACGATTACCTGGTATCTCTGTTTTTATCCGGCTTTTTTTTGTTCGAGGCGAGACATCGGAAGTCAGGCTGATAAGGAGCGGAGAGTTAAAAGAGAACAAGACAGTGCCAGTGGGTACGCGCACGACCCAACCGGTATACCCATAATTTCCTTATTATTCGCACGCACCTCCTGTGTATTTTCGTCGAAAATTCAAGAAGATTCAAGCATGGCAAGATATATACACTGAAGAAGAAATATTACTTCCAACCTCCTTCTCTTCACTAGTTCATTTGCACATCTCCCCTCATGCTGCTTCGCTCCTATCTTGTTGTGAGCTGAACGCGTGGTGTCTGAAAACAATTCGACCGACCGAGCAAAACCTAATTGCTTTTCCGTTCCGCGTACAACAATCCAGCATGGGGCAGGAGCGAGAGAGCATGTGAAACTGAGAGAGCGCAATCGTACTGTGGAGCAATTTCATTGTCAGTATAATTGCCTTCTGCATCTCTCTCTGCACGTGCCCCGCTATCTCCACCCATTCATCTAGCCTTTGATTTCTCACAATCGCGTTCCGAATCTGCTCTAGGTACTTTACTACAGGTACCTATAGGTACTTTCGTCGATACGTCAACTCCATCTGTCAATCGCCAGAACAACACATGATTCCAAACCGAAAGACGGGTAGTGGGTAGAGTCCCTCTCGATTCCACACGCTCTCCCTCTTCATAGCCCTTTCTGTAAGGTTGACCGACCTGTGGAATGATGTGACAAGAGAATGCGGGTAGAGAGCCCACCTCAATTTCGCACAATCACATATCACTAGTGCTGTTATACCGAGTAGACCGTTGTTCTCGCGAACAGAATTATTCGGTCTAACAACACTACTTCTCATCCACTTATCGAGGCTAGCGCCAATGTGAGCCTCAATAAAGGCCGGAATGGATATTACAAATTGAACATACTACGTTCCACTTCGAGTACTACCTGTGGTGTGCATACTTTCTGATTCTCTCCCTTTCGCGTGCGCTCTCGTCCTCGTTTCTGATGTTTATCATCGGAACGTTTTTAATATTTCGAACGAGTGTTTGTGAATATATAATATTTATGGCATTGGCGTACAGCAGGAAGTTTTAGAAGTAGTATGAAACAAGAAACGGGAGAGAGTGTTTGAAAATGTGAGAGGTTTTTCTGGTCTCTCTTACTTTTCTTTATTCCTTCTCCAGACTCCTTTCTGGAGAAGTGGAATCATGTGGCGCATATCCCAAACAACGTTGCAGCGTATCCTGTATAGATTTCACAAACAAAACCGTTCCTCTTTTTTTCTATTTGTTTAGAGTTATCGAAACTCGTGACGCCCGTACCGTTTTCACTTCTCTCCATATTGAAACATTAAACACCACCAATACTCTTTTTTCTGTTTATCTTGAGTTTTGGATACTTATGACGCGTTTACCGGTTCTGTAGGTTGAGCAACTGTTTTCTGGATTTTTGCAAGAGATATCGGATATATCTGTCGCAAAAATCCTATTGAAGAGGGAAAACTGCCTATTTTATCCTCGGAATGTTGTAATATTTCGGAACGATATCACCAAACCGGCATCGCTTCAGTTCTCAGTTTCCCCCTTCACTTAGAATTCTCTCTCTCTCTCTCTCTCTCTCTCTCTCTCTCTCTCCCTCTCCCTCTCCTTCCATCTCAACACCTCACTGAAGCCGCACGGTTTCATTCGGTGTACCATTATCGCTAATAACATATGGAAATCCGTTGTAGATCCCCTCTCACCATTTCCCTCTCTCGCTATCTATCCGCGCATATCTCTTTTCTGCACGCAGGTTTTCAATGATACTCGGCGAACCATTTTAGCAGTATGCAATACCCCCGGCAACATCCCTGGCTCTCCTCTTTTGCAACTTTCCTACAACGACTCATACTGTTCTGCAAAATTCTTTACGACATCTCATTTCAGTCTATTCACGTTTTCAGCAATTGCCTGTTTACTCGCAAAACACTGTTCGCGGAACGGCTTTTGATTTCATATTCTCCATTTTCCTCTTCTCCACATGGCCTCTGGTCAAATGATTGGCTCTCAAGTATTTTCGCATTTGATTTCATTCTCGAAAATGGGCTATAAACTTCCTCTCACTGCAAAATGCAGACATGTTCTTAGAGAACTTTCAAATTCAATTCAATTATACGTCAGAAAGCATGCGTCAGCTCTTGACAGGCTTCCAAGATGGCATTTATGCCTGTGTTTCCAGGAGAAAATTGGTGTGTTGTCATAAGCAGGGAACTTCCTTCTGCTAAATTCCTGGTATATTTTTCCACGACGCCAACAATCTTTGCTTACGTCACATGAATTGCTTTACCCCCGAAGGCATCAACAATTGTGATTGCAATTACAGCCCTTTCGATTATTTTGATACGGCTATTTTCAAAATCGGTTGTTCACCAGGAATTTAGTCTACGAATACATACAATTAGGTTATAAAGCGGCTACTTCAAAAATTCCTGTCGCCTTCATCAGATCATCAGATACATTATCGCTCGGTAGCCTAGACCTGTGATTTCGTAGATTTAGTTATACGTTTGCTGCTTCTTCACATGAGCCTCGGTCATCCCACGGTGCCCTACCTCTTTTTTGCACACTGTATCTCGCTTCTGACCCCATTCTGGAGGTCTCATCGCGTTGAGGAACTGGGTGTTACAACATTGCACAGAACTGTCAACCCTACAAAAGAGGTTTGGACTGATAGAGCGTGTAAAAACTCTCTCAGTTTTGTACATTGTATTTCGCTTCAGCCCCATTCTGGAGGTCACATCGCGTTGCGGTACTGGGTGTGGAGCGGTTAGTGGAGCCTCGTGGTCTATCTTCCACGCATTGCTACCGCGAAGTCATTCCACCAGCCAGCGTGTGCCTAATGAACACTGTTCGATGAGCAACTCCTCCTCTTCTTTCCCATCGAGTTGGCAAAATGCCAAGAAAGTATTTCATTGTCCGACTCTCTTGTTTCTCGAACTCTCTCAATGATTCCCTCATTCTCCAACTTCGTCTCGTCGTTACTCTTTCGGAAGCTGTGTTCCCCCGGTAGTAGTACCATTTTACTGCCTGCCGGAAGCCCCATGTCGCATGTTTTCGACAGCAAAATTAGTGAAGAAAGACTGCTGCAAGTTGAAAAGGGAGGAAATTATGCTAGAACCGCACGTAGTCCCCGTTTCTCTTCTGAATCTGACAGAAAATGGCCCCGACATGAAAAGTAGGCGCATTTTGAGTGCACTCCGAGTTCATTTCATCTTATTCTCGCATTAATAAAATATATAAGGGAAACACGCCCATAAGCCGAGATATCCCAATTGCGCGAGTAAAAATTTGATATTTCATATGAAGCATTATTTTCCATATTTGCCAATCGCTTATATGTTTCATGCCTTCCTCAAAATCTATTTCTATCAATGATTTTTAATCGGTAAGTCGCGTTTATGAGACATTAGTAAATAAATAAAATCTCTCTAGAACATTTTTCCTGCCCGTGTACTTTGAAATGATGTTTTGCACAGCGTTTTCTCAGCAAGATTGTTTTAGCTAGGAGGGAATCAAATTTCATTCGGTTTATCCTAATCTTAACTCTTTGTCACACTAGGCGCCATCGTATTTCATATTTGCCGTTTGATGATTACACTTACAATAACTTCCTTATTGTTAGTAAATATGAACAGCATGATACACATATTTGTTTGTTATTAATATATGAGCGAACGTGCGTGCCCTACCTCCCACTCCCGCCTGTTCACCTGTTCTCAGCATATTTATAATTCCTCCATTTTGTTTTGATGCTGTTCACGCGGAATACGCCAAGTATAAAAGGATAGTTTATTGGAATAACAGTTTGGACAGTTTATTGCTATAAATCTTCTAAACATCGTGTTCCACCTCCCTCCTCACTGCTTTCTGATCCCTTCCTAGAATTCGCACTTTTTCCGACTAATCGAGTGCCGGTTGCTAATTGTTATTGTCTTTGCCATTTCTACAATCTACATTCCTGAATCTCAAACCCCCCCTTTTCACATGAGTCGACGCCTCCGGAAAGGGGACAGTGGCGAAACAGTTTGTACAAGTAATTGAGACTCTCTCATTTTCGCACAGTCCCTCGCTCCCGGCCCCTTTCTGGACATTTTGATGAGTATTTCCTTTCCTTCTCGTCGTGTTTTGCCTCGTGACTCTTCGCAAATTGATACCTTCTTCTGACGACTCGTCACTGATTCGTACAACACTATTTTTTGCGCTTCCCTTTCTCGGAGCTTGTTACGTCGGTATGTCAGACAGTCTTCCCGGTCACTCACATTCCACATGATTCCAAACCTACAGACCAGGGTCAGCGCGAGAGAGTATGCTAAAATGAGAGAGTCCCTCTCGATTTCACACGCTCCCTCACTCCAAAGGCCTTTCTGTAAGGGTGGGCTCCTAAAAACCGTCCACCTTCTCGCCTCTGACCCCTTTCTGGAAGTTATAAATTGTGTGCGCCTTTTCTGTTCACAATCCAGAAAACAAGACATTTTAGAATCTGTCCAACAACGTGTTACCCAATCGTAGACTAATTCTGTGTTTTGCTCCCGCCACAAACCCTTTAATTTCCTGTCTACGCGCAATTTTCAAATGACTCACGATTCTTTGATTATTTTTTCCGACTAAAATTCGTGTTGAAGCTTCCGTGCATTTCGCGTACTCATTTCGATACGCGCATGGCTTCTCCTTTCAAGATGCAACCACAATTTGAATGTTTTTCCTGGTAACCGTTCAAGCTACATACATGGATTTTCCTATTTATAATTTTTGCTGTGCACAGCACGTTAGGTATAGCATGGGTGCTATGTCAAATTTTCGACAATCATCGGATTAATCGCATTTTTGAAATACTGTTTCCACTTAAAGAACTACGTTTGGACACTCTCTGATTCTCTCACTTTTGTGTGTTAATCTCGCCCGCGTTTCCGCTATTTATCAGCGGAACATTTTATTATTTCGGAAGAGTGATTGCGAATTTGTATTAGTATCTTACCGCTCTCAGGTCCTGCAAGATCTTATGAAAATGGGAAAAAACTATTCGCGTTCGCGCAAAAAACACGTGGTGTGAACTCATCCGTGACGCGCTTCTTTCTTTTTTACGCAAAAAAGGAAGAAAAAGGAGAAAAGGAAGAGGAGGAGAGCGTTGCTAGCCATTTCACACCAGCTCACTGAAGCCGAACAGGCCACGGCGTTCTGCCAAAAGAAAATTCGTGGTGAGACCATCGCCCATGCACATGATATTTTCGCACTCTCTAACTGTTTGCCTCAACATGACTCGCCAGAATACCGTAACACCTCGCTCGCGATTTTTTCCGTCAGTTTCCTATTCTTGAACGTGTATGATGCGGTATGTAAATTTTCCCAGGCACTCGAATATTATGTTTCGGCATGTCAATTGCAATTGTTCAGAGTTGGATGTGTGAGAGATTTAATTTCTTTGAGTATTATTATTCTGCGCACTTAGACAAATATCATATGTCTAAGTGGGCGCGATTAGAAGAATATTTGTGGTCTTTCCATGATCCACTCTCTTGTCTGGGGGAATTTAGCGAAATAAGACACTATAGTGTGTATACAGTATCCTGGTTCTCTACAGTATCCTGGAAAGTTCCGGTTTTAATTCCATGGGAGCGCCAGACGGTAGTTTTTTGGTCGTCTCAAATGCCCTACGAGTTATTCCTACTATTTTCGCAGGAGACTGACTTGATATTCTCCTTATTTAGCCTCGGAGATCGTGCTAAAATGAGAGAGCTATCGATTCCGTTAGTATTATTAGCGTGCGAATGTTTGCTTTCCACTGTATAAATATATTCAGTTTCTTTGTGGGGGCGCTGCTAGACGGGGTTTTCCGGTCATCTCGAGTTACCAGATCACACTACGACTTTTCTACATAGTAATTCTAACAGTCCAGATCATTGTCGATGCGAATCAAAATGCGCACGAATGTGCACGAATTGCGTGGGACAGTCTCAGGTCTATTTTCTTGCGCTTTTTTTCACACTCTTTTTTCTCGTTTCCCCCACTCTGTACATGGGTCGTGGGAGTTTCCCACCACGTATGCCACACACGCAACCCAGGTTGAACCGAATTTTGACCGACGCTGGATATTCCTTTCTTTCGTTTATTGATTTTTGATTTTCGTTTATTGATGTTTGTTCCCTATTATTATTATTATTATGTAGGCGGGGGAGCTCTTTGAATGATCTATCTCATACTCTATATGTCTATCTAGAATTGGTGAAACTCAACACATTTCGTGGATTTCGAACAATAGATAAATACTAAATATGTAAGCGAAGACTAATTGTGTGCTCACTCTGACGTCCGTTTACATCATATCTTTGGACTCGTCTAACAATCCGAGGCAATTCGGATAGCCTGGCTTGCATACCGTGTCCCCCAATTAAAAATAGTTTTATTATAGTTCGCACTTGTGACTATATAAATTGGTCAGGTCTCGTGACGCCTCACACTCTCCCCTCTTTCTTCTTCCAACTGTCGTAGTTTGCAATTAATTACGCTCAAAAGCAATTGTGCAGCTCAAATTGCGTGCTTCCGCAAGAGACTCCCACTAATAATTTCAATGAAATTGAGATTTTCCGCGAAATATAGGTGGCATCTCATCCACTATACTACTAGCAATTATCGAAAACATGTTATTCCCTGAAATTAGGTAATTCGGATTGCTACCGGGTGCGAACTCAACCGACATCAACAATTATCGAAAATTGTGTCCTGCGCGAAACCCGGTGATCTTGGGTTGCATGAATAATTCAGAGCGCGCGAACTCGAGACTTCCCTTTCCGCTTCATATGCCCATTCAGTCTGGGAGAAGAAATCCCGAGTTTCCGGTCCACTGATTTCCTGATGCAAACACAAAAGCCCCTTTGTTTCAAGCGCATGTTTGCTTTTGTCTGAACCTCCGGAAAACATGTGTTCTCTATTCTTTCTCTAACTCCAAATAATGTTGTCTCAAGGGGCTGTAGAATTCAGTTCCGAAACGCTAATCATGCGTGGGGGCACTTTGCCAGTTCGCCAGCGAAAAAGCGACTAATTTCCGGAGTGTTTGGCCGGGAAACATTCAGCACTCACTCATGATTGCTGACTGCCAATGTTAAACAGATTTCGAAATCGAGTTACCGATCTTTGAAAATGGCCTGACTCTGTGAAAAAGTGAGCTCGGCGACAGAGCTGTCGATTCTGAGATCTTTCGTGAATTTTGTTTTTTTTTGTTGTTGCAAAAGCTGAAGGGGAACGCTACAAACTTTCGTATCAGAACAATCAGAACTATCGAGTAATGGTCTGACCCTCTCAATTCGGCATGCTCTCTTGCGCTGTCTGATCGATGAGAGAGCATGTAGTATGAGGAGAGTCTGATCATTAATCGATCTATCACATCCTAGGGCGTCCCACATCGTTCCGCAGGCCGAAGAACCTTACAGAAAGGGCTTTGGTGTGAGAGAGCGTGTGAAATCGAGAGGGACTCTCTCACTTTCGCACGCTCTCTAGCCCTGACCCCCTATCTGTCGCTTTGGAAACATGTGGTCCTTGTCAGTATCAGTAGATAAGGTGCCTCTCTCGATCCTTTGACGAGACCATTGGCGTCATTTCGCAGTCAGGTTAATCGCTGAGTACAAGTGGATCGGGGGAACGTCGATTCATGATTACCGTAATTTCATCGACATTCTACGCGGTAATATCGCAAAAAAGGCGCGACGAGGAACAAATCGTGCGAAAGTAGCACCGATTTCAGGTGGTTCCGACAGTAGTTTGCAATGCATCTATAAAAAGCCTAGTGAATCCAGTCGCTTCACAAAAATCTCTCAATCAGCGTCATTGGTTTTAGGGATAGAGTGTAGAGCATTTATTCAATATGCGTGTCGAAAACAGGAATGCACCAAAAAAATTTTTTCTTGTTTTATATCCCAGAAAATTTGTAAATCGCGCTAGAATATCTGAAACTCTTTCCAAATGACGACACTTCCTTATCCTGACTCTTCACATTATGTTTTATCCTCCTAATTTATTTCAAGTACGTACTCGATCGAATTATCAATGTGTTACGCGTTTTAGCACGCATGTTTAACCGAAATCGCACGTTATTCCGGATTTCGTCACGAATTCATGCCTAATTCGACGTTTTATTGCGCTTTGCCAGACGCATTTTCCTTTTTTGCTCCCGTTTTGGGTGGTGGTTCGGTGATCGCTCATAATCCATTCACACATAGATTGGAATCAAAAAAGCCCAACTCATAGGGAAAACATTATCTCATATTCATGAAGTGCGGAAATAGATATTTTTGAACGTGCTCATGTGAACTAATCTGAAAAAGCAATTGTTTTTTCCGCGTTTATTTCTAAGCAATTAATTACTTCATGCACTCACGAAAGTAAATGTTCCCTGTTGTTATGTACGGTATCCCGTTCGACCGGGTAGCCTGATCAGCAGGGCGTTGTCCGCCTACGCAACCGGTGATACATATGGGTCCCACATGATTCCACACATACAAACCAGGGTTAGAGCGAGAGAGTGTACAAAAGTGAGAGAGTTCCTCTCGATTTCACACGCTCTCTCACTCTAAAGGCCTTTCTGTTTGGTTGACTGGAATGTGGAATGATGTGGTCCACAATGGAAAATCGTTTGATCACCGGGAATAACTTCACAATTCTACTTGTCGACCGGGCACCGGTCCCTGATTCTGTCTGGACCACCAAATTCAAATTATTCACACTCCCTCCCCCCTTTCTCCCTGCCCTTATTCGTATGAGGGACACCTTCGTTAGCGACCAGAGCTGAGCATAACACACGGAGAATCCTTTGTGTTCTGGCCCGTCGCCGAAAGTGCGCTCCCATGCTCCCCCTTCGTCCTGTTGTTAGGCCCATAAATATTGCATGCGCCAAGCACCGGAACGGCTGCGGCGATCCTCTTTCGGCTTAAAAGGACCTTTTGCATGGCCGAATGAGGAGATGCAATCGAACGCCAGTTTATTCGATGAGACGTTACGGCAAGAAATCTTCAGTCTGTTTACACCTCAAATTCAAACACAGAAATCACTGGCGTTTGGAGCAAGGACTTTGTTCAATTTTTCAGTTATTTTTCAAGTTTCCCCGATTTTCCGATCACATTTCCACACTGTATTTTGCCGCACAAAACCGGGACACCTCGTGAACACAATTGCATCTGTTGACTCCCTTAAGTGCTCGGCTTCATTAACTCGAATAGAACAACAACAATCAGTGCGAAAGGAGAGAGAGAGAGAGAAGGACTGCTGTGTTGTAGGGCGTCGACGGAGAGAAGTCAAATACAAAATAATCGGCATTCGCTCTATACGCGCACTCTAGAACACCTCAGAAACCGTACAAAATATTGCACAATATTATTTTCTCCCATTTATTCCTATGATCTTTCATATGATCGCCTTTTTTACAATTTTAACGTTGCTTGTTCTGTCCGGTTTTTCGCAAAAAGGAGAGCGAAAAGTGAAAGACCGTTTTACCGAGACCGATCGGTCAACCCTAATATTTATATTTACTGTGCGGATGCACGATATTACCCTGAGTGGTGGGGGTGGAGGCAACTGGATAAAAAGACCGGAATCTCGTGATGTTCAGCAATTTAAGAGTAGTTCAGAGCCACTTTTCGAAAACCCGAGTTGATTCGCCGCCCACTTATTTAGTTACAATCCACAAATTAAACATGCCGGCACTGACTTTGTCAGTCATTTAGTTAAAAAGTTCAAATCCCCAAAGTTCGAAGCGTGTCTAGCCGATGTCGTATTATTACAATATTAAAATGGTACGTTCATGACATGGACTACTGGTGCGTGTAGTCTCTTTCTATACCTCGGCGTGTCTCTCACTCTGGCATGCTCTCTCGCAGCCGTATCCATTGTTTAGGAGAGGAACGTTTTTTTCATTGTGGATAAGCGCTTGTGAATTTATAATATGTGATCCCAGTTGTTTATTCGAGTACCGTGTTTTGATAGCTAGTTTGCGTCTTCTCTAACATGGCTAAACGAAATCTTTCTCGGTTTCTTCTCTTATACCCTCTTTCAACCCTAGATTCACATGATTCCAAACCTACAGACCAGGGTTAGGACGAGAGAGTATGTAAAAGTGAGAGAGTCCCTCTCGATTTCACACGCTCTCTCACTCCAAAGGCCTTTCTGTAAGGTTGACCGGTCTGTGGAATGATGTGGATTGGCTCTCGCCCGCAACCCCTTTCTGGAGGTTTAAAATCATATGATATAGCTCTCGCGCTCTTTGTATGTCTTCTTGAGATTTTTTTTGTTACTTAGAGGGTTACACTCGATGTCTCGCTCCTCTTGGGAAAACAGATGTTATCTTAGTTAAAAAAAAACATATACGCAGATTTTTTCGTCTATTTAGTTGCTCTGTCTAGCTTAGAGTTGTTTTGTTCACTAGATCCTCTCGAACCCCTTTCTGGAGATATACTACTATCTATCTAGAGAAATATATTCTCTCTTTCGCTCTTTTGAGACAATTGTCGATCGTTCAACTGTTCGTGTGTCGCTCGTCTCATTTGGCCACTACATATATTCGATGTCGATATCGTGATACAGTCTCTTGAAGAGACTTGAATTCGAGAGAATGTCTTGAGTATAAGAGAGTAGGATTGTTTGTGTCTAAAGGAAATCTAAGAGAGTTCGCGCTCAGTGTAGAACTACGTGTTTGCCGCTCGCCTCATTTGGCTACTACAAGGGCGAGACTCGTAACTCGATTCTCTTTCTTCCCTCCCTCTATCCCTCGTCTGGCGCGATTGTTCGTTATGGTTTCGCCTTCGACGATTCCGAAAATTCCGGAAATTGCTCTACGAATTTAAATTTTGTTCCGGGTTTCTACCTATTTCCCTCATACCACAAAATACGGTCAAAGATTGTGCGAAATGAAGATAAGCCGATTTTTCCAAAACTTGTCGCCGACTAGTCCATTCTTCAAAAGTCAGACCGAAATTCTTCATCAAGCCAGAAATAGTTGTTACTTGCTGCTGTCTCATGAATACCGCTGGTTACTGGCTGAAATCCGTAAATAATCAGGGGTTTCGAACGGTGATGTATCCGTCGTTCTGGAAAGACACACATGGTGAGATGGGAAACCAATGTTCAAATACGGAACATCACCAGTGGTAGCGCAGTGGTTGTGTGCTAGAATGCGAATCGAATGGTCAAAAGTTCGACCCCCAGTGCCTGCAGATCCACCCAACCAAGGGGGTTAAGAAATGTTGGTAGTGATTGGTAAATCACGATCCAAACATGCCTCAAAGGGGTCCCCGATTCACGTGCACACAACACGAGAATAGCCTCGCAACAGGCCGCTGATCATCTCAGGACAGGCTCTCGTTGCCCCTCAGGCATAGAGGTGGTCGAGACCGCCTTGCGTGTAGAAGACCTAACACCTTTACCAATCCGGCGCATCAATTCTATACACAAAATTAAAGAAAGACGTGAGAGAGTCTGCAAAAGTGAAAGAGTCCCTCTCAATTGTACCCGCTCTCTCCCTCGCGACTTTCTGTGACTGTCCGTCGTTCCGGAAAGACACATGGTGAATAATTGGTGATGAGAAACCAATGTTCGTTTCTAGAAGATCGCCCCAACAACATTACTATTATTCTTATTACTTCCAAGTTTTTTACTGAGAGATGATTGACATATGAGATTGGTGAACTACTAGGTGTCAATTGGGAGGACACATGCAGAAGAAACCCCTATGCATGGAGAAATATCGGGCCTTGAAGCAAGAATAAATCTGTAATCTGTAATCATACCATCCTATTCTTCCTTATTTCTCAACCTCCATTTTTTTGTACCAGACAGTCTGCAAAGAGATCCAAACTACTTTCATTTAATATCGTGCAACTCAAAATGGAAGAAAATGGAAAAAATGAAAAAAAAAATGGAAAAATGGGGTTCGAGCGGGAATGGAAGGTTTTTTTTGAGTTTGTTTTCGGAATTCTACAGCAGTGGTGCAATAACATTTCTCTGCAGAACACCCCCGCTTCAACCAATCAAATTCTCGAATATTTCTGGTCTCGTGCCTAAAAAGGGTCAATCAAATTTCGACCGCCCTTTCCCCCATCATTTTACAAATGCTCTGCACATTTCGCTTGTGTGTTTTCTCCCATTCTGTCAAAAATGTTTTATTTTCACGGTGTTCTCAGTTCCAAAATAAATTTCGTGGTAGGAACATCGCCCATGTCCATGATATTTACGCACTTTGTCTGCATCAATTAGAATGTACTACAGTACTAGCCAGAATACCGTGTATTTTAGTTCACAACGCGCTTGCATTACGATTTTAAACGAAAATGGAGCAATTGTGAGATCTCCCCACTTATTCAAATATTAGCATCACATTAGCCTCGATTTGACGACTGCTATTATTTCTTCCTCTTCTCGAGGATCTCTGGATTGCCCTTAGTGAATTTATGCGCGTTACATCAGGCTCAAGATTCTGGGAATCGCAGCTCGTCATCTTGCTCATTTTCTCATGGATGGCCTGTTTTCTAATAATATTTTTGCCCGAATCTAAGGTCGTTTCAATATATATGATATTTCGGTCGATGCCCGTGTTGTTGTAGTGCGTATTATAAATATAAGTGGTGTTGTTCTACCGTTCCGCGCGTAGCCAAAGAGGACAATTTGGTGAAACAACAGAAAGGCGCACACCACTTTTTTGTTTTTATATTCAAAATCCGAATTGAAAAGGTGGCACAGGGCATCATGGGCTATCGATTGAGCGCACACATGCAGTTTAACGCTTCCATCTGTTTACACCGAACTCAGAACCGGAACGAGAGCGGAACCGGAACCGTGAAATATGTTTCTGTGTTTTAACTGAATGGTCTTCTTCGATGTTCGTATAATTTTATAATTGTAATACTACGCTTGAGTTCTACGAATCCGACCTCCTCATTTCAAAATATTTGCGCCCGGAAAGCGTACCATTATCTGAAACATTTCGTTCCCACAAACACCCACTTTTCCACTTCACTCATGCAATTTTTTTTCTAACAATTTCGAGGAAATTTCAAGGCGCCCGGCAATTTGGCTAACGCACCCATGATGCCGACATCAATCCTTCCCCTCCCCCTTCTCTCCCTGTTTATGGCAATTTGTTCCCCGCTCGAAACGCCATTCCACCGTGCCAATCCCATCCCATCTTCCACTATTGTCCCCGATTTTGTCCTACTACGCTTCTCTCTTTCTTTCCGATTTTCGGCATTTTGACTCCATTTTTTTGCCGTTTTTCTTTCCGCATTTTGCTGCACAACCATGCCCTTTCTTTCTCTTTTTTCCTATATTTTGACGCGTTGCATCAACTGAAAATTGAAGTAAAATTCCGAATAAAAATGAACATTGTAGTCTGTCAAACATTTAAAATTAATATTAGTCCGCAACTCAGTAAAATTAAGAGAAGAGCAAATTTTTTCAAGTTACGATTCAAATTATACATTAAGGGTCAGGGCGACAGAGAGTTTGTTAAAGGAAGAGTTGGGCAAATCCGTTTGTGTTGGGTTTCCCGGCCTGCAGAATGATGTACCAGCCCGGCCAATAGATAAAAAAGATGAACACTTCCTTGTGGTTTCTTTCTTTCTTGTTTTCCGGGCGGCGCTCCCAACAAAAACACACAGTGTATTGACGAAGTTTGCACATGGAAGAGGAGGAAAACGCACGTCTTTTTTATTGTAGGGACTCGAGATTTCGCGCCTGGCAAACTTGGTCTCTTTCTCACATTTTTTGTTCTCTTTTTCTTCGTGAAACAAGCTCATTACGCGAATATTGTAATACTATCAGAATTACTCACCGTTTTCTAATCATTTACATACGTAGCAAAATAATTAATATAATTATACAGTATCCGTGTTATGATGACGCAAAAATATTACTGTATAGTTATGTGAAGCATGTGAAGTAATTGAAGGGGAATTTCGCGCCTGCCACACTTGGTCTCTCTCTCTCCCCCCCCCCTCTCTCTCTCTCTCTCTCTCTCTCTCTCTCTCTTTTCTCTCTCTCTCCATCCTCCCCCCTGTTTTCTTCCTGAAACAATCTCATTACGCGATTGTTTCACAGTGACTCACCTGTTTCTTATGATTCCACGTCACTAATTTATTTAATTAGCTAATATCCGCATTATAATGACGAAAAAATATTACTGTAGAGCAAAAAAAATCCGCATAGTAATGACGCATAAATCTTAATGTAGAGAAAAAAATCGCCTTATAATGACGTAAAGTCATACTGTAGAGAAAAAACCGCATTATGATGACGCAAAAATATTACTGTAGAATGCAGTGAAGCAAAAAACGTTTATTCATCCCAAGAATTCCGTGTACCTGGTATTGTGCCTCATGTACCCGGGCACATTCCGCAGAGTGTTCCCCGGAATAAGAGGTACAAGAGGAACAAAAAGAGAAAAACAACCAGTTACACCGAATTCTTCAGATTTCTTCATTATATGCTATGCCTCGAAATTGCTCTTTTTGTAGCGGCTAGTTTGATTTTTCTGCTCTACACCGCTCCCGAATTATTTTTTTCCCATTTTTGTAGGCGATTTTTCTTTTTTTTATCATGCTTTTTTTTATCATTTTTTTATCCCCATTCGTTAATGTGCGTCACAGCGTTTCGATCCGATAGGCGGAGCGGAGCCACGTTGTTACTAAATCATCGGATCATCCGCGATTCGGACACTTTCTCCCCAAGGATGAAGCCAAATTAAACCGAAAAGCGAACGGTGAAAATCAACAAATCAATGCGGACACTAGGCGAAGAACGGTTCCGTTTTTAGTCTTTTCTGTATAGCAAAATTCTGTGCTGATACTATGTGCACTACCGTATTGTTGAGAGTGGAGTGCATATTCACAAATTTATTATTTATGAGCAGCGTAATGCAATATTCGCTGAGAGACGACAAAGAGTCGCGAGAGTTCCATTATCTAGCACTCATTTCCTCTCACACTTTTAACGCCACTTAGCGCGCCTCATCATTCTACAGGCCGACTAATCCTCCAGAAAGGGGTCACGAGTGAGAGCGCCTTGAAGAGGGATACCATCACTCCCATAATGCCTCTCAGCTGACCCCTCTCTGGAGGCTTGAAATCATGAGTTCCATTATCCATCGCCTGGCACTCTCACACTTTTAGCGCCACTTAGCGCCTCTTCATTTTTGGCGCCCATTCAGAGTAGTCGCATTATCGTTTCGGAAGTGTGTAAACCCTCTCACCTCCCTCGGGGAGGAAAAACGAAGAGAGACACGTAGACAGACGAAATGAGCGCACTCTTGAACTCATTACTAGGGCTCGCCGCTGACAAGGAAATGGCCGCCCGTCCCCCCGCTTTTTTCATCGCATGAAACACGATCTCAAGGCGTTCTGGCAACATGCCAAAATTGAATTCCTGCACTCTCTTATCGGATACCTCATAGGCTCGCCCGCATTCCGTGATCTTGGAATGATTTGCTCCTTGAATGCGCTTCGATCACTCATTTCTATCATTTCAAAGATGCCAAGATCGGCGCGAAATTTGCTCTTATTGGACTCATCTTCCGTTTGCACTGCCACTTCTTCTCAATTTCGTGAATTGCGCGCACTTTTCGTGCATTGTTCTCTTCATTTACCGCTTATTGAAGCTTCCGTCTATCAAGCAGAGTGCGGAATGCGAGACCACCGTCTCTTCACTTCTCTCACTCTCTCACCGGTCGGTGGATGAGAGAGCGGGCGAAATGAAGAGACCGTGGTCGCACATTTCGCACTTTGATATTCACCCTTCTGTCTATCAAGTCCTCTAGAGAATCGGTCCAATATCAAACTAGTGACCACAAATTGGCCAGACAAAATGTCAGGCAAGTGCTCTGTACTTCTGCTCAGCAGCTTTCCGTTAATTTGGTCGAGATGCGCACTACAGTATACCGGCTCGCTGTTGTACATACCCTCTTGCAATCCAGCTATCTTGACCGCCTCGTCCTCAACTCTCCTTGATTTTTTATTCCAAAATTGCATAGCCATTATACTTTTCCCATGGTTATACTTACCATTTGCGTAGTTTGCGAAAACCGGAGATAGCAACGAAAAAAAAGTGAAACGAGAGCGTACGCTCATTAAATTGTAGCCGCCGTGCGACTCCTCGCCCCCATTTCAATTTTTTTACTTCTTAACCCCCATTTCAACTCGAGTGTGTCGCCGTCCTTTTTCCCATTTAGCATCAGACACCCCGCACATTTTTCGACTCTCTTCATTTCGCACACTCTTTTCGCTTCCAGTAACCGAGAGAGTGTGCGAAATGAGGAGACAATTGGACGAGTAGACAGCGCAGTACATGTGCGTTAGTGTATTAGAGTTCATTTGACACGTGCCACTCAATTGCTGCGTTCCTGAGCGAATAGTTTATGCGAGAAATTTTCCATTTTTTTCGCGCCGAAGATCACTAGCCAGACACATCTCTAGCACTCACTGTTTATTTTTTGCTTGCCTTACGAAGGGTCACGAGTTCAATCCCCGTCCAGATGCACCAAGCCACCACTCCCCTCGGTGGAAGTAAAATTGGTAGCAACATTCATTGTGCATGGTAACGTGCCCCAAGAGCCTTAACTGCAGGGGATAATGGCCCCGGCATAATGGTCGCTTGTCGACGTAAAGTCCGTTTGATTCAGGTAGTAACTTAACTTAACCTTATTCTGTATTCGAGAAATTCTGTATCTGCCCTAGCACGTATGGCGGATCGCCCAATTCAATGCGAATATGAATCTCAACTTCTATTCGGTAATAAAAATTCGCGACTGAACGAAATACGTTTTATACGAATTACGTTGAGATGAGATTCACAGCCTCCCTAATTGTCATTCTGCAAGCTTTGATTAATAAGCTGATGGTGTCCTCATTCAACAATTATCAATTAGTATGTCTGCTTGAAGTGATTCGCGCTCCTTGGGAAATTTTCTTGTTCGATCAATGCTATAGTAATGTGACGACGAGAAATTACCGAATTCTGCTCATTTCTTGTTTGATTTCACACGCGAGGGCTTTTGTTCGTGATACGTTTCGCAGGTTCGCTATAATCAATATTTGCGCTGGTCGTACAATGATATTTGGTGACGTGATGTCCAACTAAATACAAAAGAGCGACAAAATATAGAGCGATTATAAAATTAAAGGACTTTTTTTCAAAATTGCGTAGTTCAAACTCTCCATGCCACCCACGTCTCTCGCTTACTTTCTCCACTATACCTCATCACTCATTCAATTATGCATTCTCTCCCCACCAATTGGCTTGTTATACATTATTTTGTGGATGTGTGCTGGTGTCTCTTAGAATCCCGGGCACTCTCTCACTTTCGCCTGGTCTCTCGCCGGTTAGACACCAGCTAGCACGCCCAGAGATGGAGCCGGCAACTCTCCTCGTTTTACATGATCTCTAGCCAAGTCAGACAAACGATCTCTTATTTTTGCATGATCTCTCTAGCGAGTTAGACTGCGCGGGAAATGGCGTTTCCCCTCTCTCTTGCTTGGCCTTTCGCATTGTTTGTGCACCCCCGGAGGATTCCGAATATTCAAGATTCGATTATTATTTTAATTTCCTGCGTGTACGAAAATACAACGGGAGCGAAGACAAATACGCTAACGCCGCGCGACTTTCACGAGGCGCATGATTCCAAATCCAGAAAGGGTTCAGGGCGAGAGAGTGTGCAAAAGTGAGAGTGTCCTGTGGAGTCATATGGCATGAGGGGAAATGAGTGATCTTCATTGAGTAAACAGCCGGAAATTTGGAAACGTGGAGCTACTACGAATCCAAAACACAAAACGCACACGATTCCAGCCCAGTGGAATGGGTGAGAGAGTGTGCCAAAGTGAGAGAGTCTCTCCCGATTTCACCAGTTAGTTCACTCGAGATCCCTTTCTGTATTTCCGTAGCTGCTGTTCGCAAAAATTTCAGGTTTTCAAAAGAAAAGAGGTCCAGGAAGCTGACATATAGCCATGCGTGCACAATATATACGTGTGCAATCAAATGCCCGAAAAAGAGGTGTGAGACAAACGGGAAGTTTGTCCAGGAAAAGGAGAGCAAAATTACTCCGTCTCTCTCTCTCTCTCTCTTGCGTGGAAACATTTCTTCTTCCAACTCTTCCCCTCTACCCTCCTCCGCGGAAACTCTGAGATACCCCTTCCTCATATCCACTCTAGAGTAGCCCATAACCTCCTACCCCCTTTCTCAGTCCGTTTATTAGAATACCACTATGTACGTCCTCTCTCTTCACATCATTCCACAGGCCCTTCAGATCCTCCAAAAAAGAGGTATAGAGTGGGACAGCGTGGAAAATCTCTCGTTTTTGCATATTATCTCACCCTGACCCCTTTCTGGAGACATGGAATTATGTGCCCTCCCCTTCCTCATATCCAGGGTAGCCCATAACCTCCTACCCCTCGCAGTCCCCATCAGCCTTCCTTATTATACCACGTCCTCCTTCACACTCTTAACAACCATTTCGTGATACTTATAGTGGGTAAGGTAAAAAAGGTAAAGGTGTTAGGTCTTCTACACGCAAGGCGGTCTCGACCACCTCTATGCCTGAGGGGCAACGAGAGCCTGTCCTGAGATGATCAGCGGCCTGTTGCGAGGCTATTCTCGTGTTGTGTGCACGTGAATCGGGGACCCCTTTGAGGCATGTTTGGATCGTGATTTACCAATCACTACCAACATTTCTTAACCCCCTTGGTTGGGTGGATCTGCAGGCACGGGGGGTCGAACTTGTGACCATTCGGTTCGCATTCTAGCACACAACCACTGCGCTACCCGGCCTGGCATATGATAAATTAATACTTGCTCCATCACTATCGCGCACTGAGAGAAATCCTATCAAAACAGATACTGACCCGCCTACAAATACATAAGTCATCACTGCTTTCATATTTTTAGGCGTGTCAAATTGAGTGTCTGTGCTTAGTTCACTCATTGTCAGTGTACTACTACAACTACGTTGTGTGTAAATGCTCATCCACATTCCCAGACACTGACCATTTTCCTGCTCAATCCCCCGCTCATTAACGGCTCTTGTCCAAGGTTGAGTGCACTCTGGCAAATTGCCAAATCCCGGCTCCGCCCCTTTCCGGAAATTCCCCCAGATGGACTTATGCCGGCCTCCCTCGCACCACCAGTCCCTTGGCTCCGCCCCTTCCTCCTCCTCCTCTTCCTGCCTCCAAAAGCCATCTATCCACACAATGCCCACTGTACTCCTACTTAGCGGCTGCAGCCACCTATTGTACGGATCCCCCACTACGGCTGCGCATCGGGAAATGACTAATTGTCGTAGGAAGCGGTGCCGTGATTAGCTGTCTTATAAAAAAACGTGCATTCATTCGGTCCAAACGTCGGGACACGCCCCTCTTCAAGCCTTCATTTCGAACAGCGCCCCCTCCTACTCCTTTGTTAACCTCCCTCTCCTCTGGTAATTGAAATGAGCAGAGGAACGCGCGTTGTTACTGCAAACCGCGCATGTTCTTTTGCAAACTCCCACCTCTCTATTTTGTGCTTTCTCTTATCATTTTTCGAACTTCAAGTTCATTTAATAAAATTGGACGGGCGCTGTACACAAGGCGGTCTCGTGTTCCTGGAATTGCACATTATCGCGATCCAGCACTATTGCAATTGCTACCTTTTCCACCACAATATTCGATTACCCGGCGCCATTTCTCTCGTGATTTGGCCGATTTTTCTGCTGACTCTGCTCATTTCCCACCATTTTCCGCCCGCTTTTGACACCACTCTTCACACGATTTGACAACTTTCCGTGTGATTTTGAGCCGAAATTCATTGTTTGACCTCGGAATTTGTGAATTGTAGTCGTTTTTGTAGAGCAACCATCGCGACGCCGTCGGATGTAGTGATGAACGCGACCGTATCGGGCCTTACTTGGTAAGTCATGACTAAGTCCTTAACTAAGTAAGTGACTAAGTACTTGACTAAGTAAGTTAAGTAAGTGACTAAGTACTGGTCAAGAAAGTATCCAAAACTATTTTATGCATTTTTAAGTATGCAGTTACGATACCAGTAGTTAGCAAAGTAAGTAACTATCGTATTAAACTGATTCATTAGATAGGTAAGTGACTTAGTACTTAGCTAAGTAAGTGACTAATCACTTAGCTGAGCCCTTAAGGTACGGCAGCACGATTCATCCACCGCTGGTGCTCGTGCTGTGCATATCCGGAGCGATCGGCCATCTGTTCACCATCACCACACTGCAGACGATGCTGAACCCGACGAACGCGTTGTTGATCAGCATGAGCTGGTGAGTTACTTAGCTCAGTTAAGTATTATGCTAAGCACTTAGCCAAATACTTAAATAGGGATTAATTAGAGCATGAGCTGGTTAGTGACTTAGAATTAAGCTTAGTAAAGCCTAATGCAACTAAGGACTTTAGTTCGTACTTTATTTCGGATAAGAATCATAATAATGACAACCCAACGAAGGCGCTAGTGATATCGCTCCAACTTTATTAGGGCGTTAATATCTGATCGTTATTCATGTCTTTGAGATTTCTTAATTTAATTTCTTGATCTCGTCTCATCGCCTTGCACCCGTCAACTTTTCGTCATATTCGATCTCTGAAAGTGTCCAAAACACACAGCCCTTGTTTGTCTCCTACATTCTTCCTCACCAAACTTTTCTTTCCACCCCACCCTTTATTGTTTCTGAAGGAGTTCGCGTGTGTTGCTTCTTGTCAAACGCACTCCCCGCGGAAAAGAGGTGAAACACACTTGGGCACGAAAAAGAGAAACAGAGGGGGAGAAATCAGCGGGATGCGAGTGCAAAACAATAGAAGATTCCGCGATGTCAAGGGCAACAGTGCGGCTCGTTGGGGGCGTCTCAATACTGAGTGCAGCATGCATAATTGATCTGCCATTGCGAACCAGGATCCACGGATCTTTCCCTAATTTTATCACTTTATTTATTTATTTTTTTAAATTTATTTATTTGATACACCCGTATCAAATGAATAAAATTATCGTGATCTTTATCAGCGGTGATCCGTTTTTTCTCCATTTTTGCCGTCATACCCTTCAAAAAATGGAAAACATTCGAGCGTCGACAACTAACGCATTCTTCTTTCGCGCGAATTGCCGCGATGTCCGTCTAGACAAGCATCTAGCCATTTTACTGATCAGAAATGTCCTGAAGTCAGAGTGGTTTGCAAACTAGGCCATTATCGAAGCGTTTTGCGGCGCTAAGTATACTTCCTATATAGTTACGCCGCAATTTCCGCCATTTCATGTGTCAACTTCTCCCACTCATTGCATGATATTTTCCTGCGTATCAGTTACGTTTCATCAGCACGAGAAATTGGAATGTTCTGAATGTTTTGTAAAATAAGTATACTTCCAATATAGTTACGCCGCAATTTCCGCCATCTCATGTGTCAACTTCTCCCACTCATTGCATGATATTTTCCTGCGTATCAGTTACGTTTCATCAGCACGAGAAATTGGAATGTTCCGCATATTTGGTAATATTTGAAGGGGTTGATTGGGGGTTTTATTTGAGGGATTGATTGGCCAAATTAGGAAATGATAGTCTCTCTTTGGTAATCTCTCAAAACGTCTGAAGACTAGGGGACATTTCACGTACAGGTAAGTGAGCATGTTCAGGTGACCATCCTGACTTATTTTACTAGTGATTATTTTGAGAGTAATTTGGGCCGAATAAACGCGTCACTTTCCCACTCATATTTTTCCAATGGGAAGCATAATTTGCGCGAAATCTGAGGTAGGTTGAGAGGAAAACCTTTCTCTTGATTTCGTTGCCTAGACTTTAGACAATTTGCATAAACATGTCGTGAATTTCCGCGCCGCTTGAACGAAACACGCTGATTTGAGGGGAAATTCCGGTTCCTGAAGTGAGAAAAGATTTTTCCCGGTTCCAGAAATGACAAAATACGGTCCCGTTTTTTTGCAAGAAACACTGCCCAGACATATTATGCGATAAATCTTTCGGCATTGCATGAATGCTTTTAAAAATAAGCCGTGAGGAGAACTACGCGACTACAAAGCTACCGTACCACATCAAAACAAGTCGATATTTGCGCCAAGTGTCGATCGTAAAATGAACGCCCTGAAAGAGTGTCGTTATTCCGCGCACAAGGGGAGCACATTTGGGAGAGTGCTCGAGCCGCTTTTTGATATTCTCGGTAGTCTGGAAGCCCTATTAGCCGCCGGCTTTTTATAGCACTCAAAATTTTTCTTCTTGCCCTTGAGGAAAACTTTTGGAGAATTAGAAGTCAGCTTTCAAAAGGATCTCCGTTTCTCAAGTTTTTAAGCTCAAGTCCGTAAAAAGACGAAGAATAGCAACTTCCCGAAATCAAAGACCCAAATTGAGATCGCTGGCTCGAGATACGGGCAAGATTTAGGGAGATTCCTCTTATCTTTCGCTTCAATCACGGTTAATTCTTGAATGGACCGAGCGCGAAAATAAGAGAGTCACAGAAGGTTTTCGCCCCAATTGTTATTGTGCGGCTTTTGTTATTGCAGTATGTATACAAATTTAGTAGCCTACGAGGACGTGTAAGCAATATTTTACACTTTAGCTTCGTCGGCTTCGGAAAATCCTTTTCCTTCGGAAATTCCGGAAAAAATCGATTAAATGGGAACACCATATCGTTATGAAGTTCTGGATTCAATTATTTTGCATCATGTACCATTAGTTTTCATTAGGTAGTGTTAGTTAGTTAGTTAAATTGTTTTAGTACTCTTTGTTTGTCAAAAGCTGTCGCGCCGAGACAGACACTAGTGTTCAGGGAGAATTGGTGTCTGTCTGTCTAAAGAAGAGACGACCGTTTTTTGTGAAGAACTATTGTTTTTGTAAAATAAGCAGACCGAAAGCGCCCGCCGGTGGTTCGTGGCTTTTGACACTTGAAAATATAGTGACAAAAATGGGAAAGCATATGGTGGAAAATGCACATCTTTCTCGGGTTTCCTACTAAAGGATGCTTTCTGACTCGTCATATTGAGAGAGAGTAAAATGTTTCACATAATAGCAGCCCGCTGCAATTTTCTGCCCCCGGAAGAGGAGGGTGCGTAAATGACATGGCAAGTTTCCGAACTTTCGTCACTCACTCTTGCAATAGTGTCAGAAAGCCACTCATGATTATTGAGCGAAACGTTCCGAAAGAGGAATGCATTTCGTGGTTCCGGCACCAGCAGGTTTGGTTCCTGGTTCCAGCACCCATGGGTTCTGGTTCCTGTCCCAGATTTCCATCCACCAGGGCCAACACGTTATTTGGCCTGCGCTGCGCGCAAAAACTTCATATAGCCCTGGGAACTCATGCCTTATTGTGTTTATATTGCGCGCGTACATCATGCGGTTCACACACCGCAAGACTACGTAACGCAGGTTTCTGTAGGGGCTTTGAATCGGTATACGCACCACATCATTCCACAGCCCGGTCAACCTTCCAGAAAGGCCTTTGGAGTGAGAGAGCGTGTGAAATCGAGAGGGACTCTCACTTTTGCGTGCTCTCCCAACCCTGATCTGTAGGTTTGGAATCATGTGGCACGAGCTGTCCGCGAGTGCCACAACATCGAAAGCCCGACATCCAGAGGGCCTTCCGCAAGTAAACCATGTCTCAAGTTGAGAACTTTGCGTGGGCCAAGTTTGAATAATTGGATCCCAGTATGCACTCAGGGAGGAATAAGGAACCAAGATTAGCAGCACTTGGCAATTTCCTTTGCCTACCGTAATTCTTTGTTCTCTCAAGGGGAGGTTACTGTAGCATTGCGCTAGTACGACGGAAATTTTCGGGATTCTCTCTTCTTCTCCCGCCATTTCCTACCTTTCTCTCTCATTTTTGTTCACTATTTCTTTAAAATTCCCCAAACAACAGTGCAGTCATAGGAGACGAATTTATAGTCCGCGCGTTACCCTATTATTATTGTCCGCCCTAAATATGGCCGAGCGAGATTTATTGTGTTCGGAAATGGCAGAAAAAGGGAAGAATCTCGCACACTAATCAATCTCCACCCGTCTGCTTTTGTGACTGAGAAATTGGCGAATGAGTTGTGGCAAAAACAGGAAATGAGCAGGAAAAAGTGCGCTGGAGCAGCCATTTCTGGTGAGAAATGTGTGACAGACGTGAGAACTGAGAACGTCTATCGCAAACTGAGGAGATGCGAACTGCGCAGGAATTCACGCTTTGAAAGATTTCACGTCTTTCCACAGGTACCTCTGCAGAAAGGGGCGGGGGGTGGGGGGGGGGTGAAAGTCGAGAGGGACTGTATCACTCTTGCGCATTCTCTCGCACTGATCCCTCTCTTTGGGCTTGCAATCATGTGATTTCGATTGCTGGACTGCTAGGTTGAGTCGGTGCCCGATTTCTTAGGCCGTCGCGTATTCTGAATACGAATCTAACGAGCATTCGAGAAGTAAAAAGAAACACATGCACCCAAAACCAACTGATTAAGATTGGCGCTGGCACGATTAGTCTTCAATGCCGAACGAGATATCGGTAATAGATACGGCTGATAAGGCGCATAGAATCTGAGAAAAAGAGAGTGCAAAAGGGTGCGTTATGCAACCCTCCCTACACAGAGAATGAATACGCTGAGTTAGGGCATCTAGTGTATGATACACTCAATATTGAGTGTATTCACGCGTCGAGAGATCGTGCGAAAACGAGAGGAGATTTGTAAGTGTATCATACACTAGATGCCTTATCTCAGTGTATGATACACTCAATAGTAAGTGTATTCATTCTGGGTGTACTGAGCAATGATACGCTGCGGATGAGTCCTGAGGGTTCGGCGGCGCAGATCTATGGCGTTTGACCTCTTTTCACGGGCGTGCGATATCAAACAAGGAAGGGGAAATATAATTAGCTCGGGACCCCTTTCTCTTGTGAAAAATGCAGAGGAGAACACACGTTTCCTTTTCTTTTTGCTATTCTGCCCTTTCGGCCGATTCCTGAGGGACCGCAAAATAGTGGTGACGCTTGTGGTTTTTTCCACACTTCGTGACGCAAATAAATAACTCACAAAGAAATAACTCTTAGAGTTTATAACACCACATGTCGAGACGGAGAGTTTAAAACTCTAATTTTCGAGAGAGCGCACGAAAACGAGAGACGCGCTCTCTCAATTTCGCACGCTCTCTAACATTAGAGTTTCAAACTGTCCGTATCGACATATGAAGATTAGTGTTTTTTTTCTTTGAGAGAACCATCGAAGAGCTTGGCTAAGGCAGATAATTGTGGTGTCCATTTCAATTTCCTCTGGGCTACTTGATTCTCCGAAATGTTTAACTAAAAAGCCGGAACATTTTGGTCGCTGGAGTGCTCCCCAGGCGCTCTCGCGTTTCAATCAGACTAAATGTGCACTCGCCGCACTAATGGAGGCGAATAAATCAGCGGACGTGCCGCGTCTCTCTCTCTCTCTCTCTCTCGTCCCGTGTTTCGCATTACGTCCGGTTTGTGGTTTCTGACCGAGAATCAGGGTAAAACACGAGAAGAAAGCGAGACTGAAGTTTAGATTTTCAAAAAAAGTGGCTGTCTAGTGACTTTTCTCACGCCGCGCCGAAACTAATAACATTCTGCCCTAGCGGTTCCGCGAAAAGTAGGGCCAGACATTGAATATTTCCTCCCAGATTCATTACTGGTCATTTCTACGGAAACGGGGGTCGTTTGTTTGATGTGTGTATGCTATTTGACGGACAGAGATCCTCCCTGCGAATCGGGTATTCATGGTTTTTCTCTTCCTCCGTGGGCCAAAAAGCAACGCGAGCTCCTCATGTATCCCGTGCACATCGCATACTACAAACATACGGGGATCAGAAAGGAATGCGTCTATTCTAGGTTCTATCCAGAGATAATTCTTGGTCCCAGTACTCACGGTTTCCGGTTCCTGGTCCGGGTGTTCACTCACTAGGCCCTTCTCCTGCCCCCTGAAAGTACTGCGACCGAACACACAGAATGTGTAGACAGTTTTCATGCATTTACAAAGAGTCCTTTTTGCAATGAAAAAACACACTCACCAAAAAGTGCGAAAAAGTGTTATGGAACTACCCATCCATATAGGGATTCATAAAAACAAAGTTCTGATTCGATTTGCGATTGCTCTTGTCAGTTCCTTATTCGTCTACGGTAGTCATTTCCGGAATAATTTCGGGACTTGACTGGAGGAAGTTAAATACTGCTCTATCGCACGTACCTCGCGTTTGGACTTTTACAAAAAACGAGATTGACAATTTTCATTTCCTTCGATTACGGTAGTCCATTAGTCTACGGTAGTCCTCTAATTACGATAGTCCTATTCCAAGTACGGTTATCGCCCAGACCAACGATCATTGCGGGCGCCCACTCCTTCAAACCTCATATACATAGGGCAATGTCTCCTCTCGTTGAAATATGCGCACGCAACGCGAAAAAGTAGTCCTTTAGATTTAGACGATAATGCTTCATCTACGGTGGTCCTTTAAATTAGTAGTCCTTTTCTACGTTCGTTATCGTTCATGTGGACTTCAACGGTCATTTTCTGCCCACCCAGCCGTCTATTGAACCTCATCTACATAGGGCGATCTCTCCTCTCGTTGAAATATGCGCACGCAACGCGCTGCCGTCGCCAGTAATGGTTCGCACTTTGCCGGCGCGGAATGGTGGATACAGTAATACCGTAGTCTGGCGTCCTCCTTTCCTCGTTCAAAAAAGGGGTCCCGTCATTGTGGTCTGCGCGATTTTAGTGTAGAGTTGTCTCCTCATTTCACACACACACTCTACGGCAGTCAGTAAGCGAAAGAGTGTGTGAAATGAGGAGACACGATAGCGCACTTTGCTAGTCTTCGCATAGAACCCTACCCAAATTTGCCGCCAAAACACGCATATTCGATGGTCCAGGGAGGATTCCTGAAGGGGGACAAGAGACACAAAAAGAGCGGGTAACAATTAGAGTTTGAAATTCGGGTAAATAATTGAATTAGCACTCTTCATTTCATGTACTCTCTCACCGGTCGATTGGCGAGAGAGTGTGTGAAATGAAGAGAGCTAATCCAATTATTTACCCGAATTTCAAACTCTAGTAACAATAGAAACGGCGTACTTGTTTTCTCGCGCGCGCCGCGCGAGTGCATGGCATAAATTAGTAATATGAGGCGAATAGAGTGAGACAGAGGGGGTGAGAAGACCAGAAGAGGGCCGAAATATCCCCGCATATTCACGGGGTCTCTCTATGAAACTGACGCAGGCAGAGTGCGAAAATAGCAATGGTCTCACCACGAATTCATTTTTGGCATTTTGCCAAGAATGTTATGCCTATTGTGGGACAACAGAAGAAGAAGATGTGAATAAGCTCGAAACAAAGTAAAAAAATCAATGAAAAGATTACCGTAATTTCAGTTGTCAATTGCTCCTGTGCGTCAACTTTCTCTACTCGACGTTGTTCAAGTGGGCATCGGATGACCTCTGTCTGTCCTTCTTCTTCTCGGAGGTTGGAAAAAATAATGATAGTATTATTATTATTATTAATAATAATAATAAACTCACAAATTAGTATCCCCACTTTCCTCATTGCTGGCGATGGTTTTTCGATTGATATTTTTATACTGCCTACACCCAGACCACTGACCAGTGCCCTGACCTATTGAGCTTCATTCCTCACTGAAACATATCTGATATTCCATTTCTTGCGCCTCGAAAGGGCAGAGATGGGCAGATCCTCTCCGAATATTGTTCATGAAAATATATATATATGAATACATGAACATATATGAATACATGAAAATATTTTTAAAATATAAATAATTATACAATTAATAATAATAATAACATTTCAGTGGATGGCGCGGTCGATGCACATCTCGGTCACGCTCGCTGTGCTGCTCCACATGGCCGGAGTGTTCCACGTCGTCGCGCTTTCGATCGTACGGTGAGATTGATCTTTGATCTTTACTCCTAAAAAGATTTTCCTGATTGATGATGGCTGATTAAAAAATTGATAAAAAAGTGTGAGCAGAAGAATCCAACTCAAGACAGATCTCCTTTTCAGGTACTTCTCGTTGAAAAAGCTCGCGGCGGCGAACAGCAGCATACCGTGGTTCACATATCCGGTCAGTTGCTCAATACACCTGTTTTAGACGAAAAACTGTTCATGCGTTGGCGCATCATCTCTGAACAATGGTGCTGTTCCGTGCGAAGCTGTCTGGTTCTAACTAGGACAAAAGAGAAAACCAAACGGGTTCAGACACAGTGCGGGGGCCCGGAAACCATTTTTTGGCTGCTCTCTCTTGTTTGCGATCCCCCATTCGCACCTAGCGTTTTCCGAGAACGAAATCGAGCCCGACAGGCGCCTGGGCGGAAATTTGATAGGCCAACCAACGCTATATTCCAATATCTCATGTTTCGCGAAGCCTTTTGTTGTTTTATGAAAAGCATTCGACAAGCGATCGGAAGACCAAGAACCCACAGATTTTAAAATAATTTTAAAAAATATAAATTATCGATTTTTCAGATTTGTAAAAGGCTCATCGTTGTGATCTACATCAGCGTCTTTGTGATAGCGATACCAATGTTCTTCATGAGTGAAGTTGAAATGGTGAGTGATCTTTGGTCTTTGATCTACCATCTCTATAATTTCTTTCAAAAATGGCAGTCTCTTGACGAGCTATCACAAAAATAATAGATTTTCTCAATAACTGATAGTAGGAATTCCGGTTCGAATAGGAATTCCGGTTCGAGGTTGTTCATTACTTCTGGAAATATCTTTATATCTGATTCTCGGTCTCTTTCTTATCAGCCGCATTACCGATAAATCACTCAAAGGACGGTAAAATAATTGCCGAAATTGCATCTTTCCCGGCATAATTTGAATTGAAATGGACTCTCTGATCTTCATTCTGCGCTCATTGGTCTTTCCGCGCGATTTATAGTGGAATTTTGTCCTTTGCGCCGAATTACGCGCAATAATAAATGCGCGAAAATATTTTGCGCTACCAACGCTCGGTAGCTCGCATTATTCAATCGTCCATTATTTTCACACCAACCAAAAAAGGAATAATTCATGATTTTGAATTCATGAGCGCGCGCGTTGCGAGTAACTTTCGCGCAGATTTCGATGATGGAAATCGTCGAAATCACGTAATCCTTAGAGGGATTTGTCTGAGCTTTAAAGCGGATTCCGCTTTGGTTAAAGAAGTATCCGTATCTTTTGAAGGGGTCTGAACAAGGAAGTATCGTGGTTGATGCTCCTTTTAAAAAAAAAGTTAAAATACAGCAAAAAATCGCCTTTATTCTGATGTTTTCTGCCTCCAGAGCAGAACAATTACGCTAATTAGTTATAGGATTGTTCTCTGATTTCTCCAGGACAAGACACCGATTGTGTCAGGCGGCGCTGTTTGGTTGGAATAATTCAGAGCATTCACCTAATTGGAATTAAGTGGATTGGGGTCGAACCAATTGCGCCCACGTGCTTCCGCGTTGTGTTGTTACCCCCATCAAATGATGCGAAGGAAGGGTTTTGATTCGCCAGGAAAAGCGGATTTAGTAGGGATTGAATGATCCTCGTGAAACGCAAATCTGCCAAGTAAAGGAAAAAAAAAAAAAAAAAAAAAAAAAAAAACAACATATTTTGAGATGCAAGCAAAACTTGGCTTGCATTTACGATGTACACGTAAGTTGAAGTATGCAAAAAAACTTTCAGCTCGAAGAGAAACGAGACTATTATAATTTAGCCTTTCATTTATAGCATAAGTAAAGTATAAGTAAGCTTAAGAATAATGTTAAGGTTAAGAATGCCTAATTACAGCGCGAAGAGAAGCGTGACTGCGTGGAGCGACGACCTCAACTGGCCGGCGTCCCCTCCCACGAGCTGACAATGTCCAACAACGACTCACTCGTCACTTTCAACTTCTGGATGTTCCATCTCTGCGACAAGCTGATACCATCAGGTACGTTGTAGTTTGTACTTTCTAGTTTGATCTTAGATCTTTCCTTATAATTAGCCAACGATGCACTTGTAGTCGGTCCAGGTGAATAGAATAGACATTTTTCGTGAATTTGAGAGTATTTTGAATAGGAAACTTGTAGTTCTCTGTACGTCGATCCTTGTAGTTTGAGCTCTGATTTATTCAGTCTTCCTGTGCGCGATGACTTGGCTCATTCTGCAAAAGTTGAACGACGTGCGTCGAATGTCGGAGCGTTTCACCAACTCGCAGAGGGACAGGCAGCACCACCGGACGACCATGATGATTCTGGTAATTAGATAGTAATTAGATTACAAAGCATACCCTCTTTAATTAGTTAATGATGATATTTTATTATTTCCCATTGGAAACAGATCGGAATCATTAATCTTGCCTTCGCAAGGGTCTTATGAGAACCCTGAAACATATTGAAAAAAACTTCTGGGACACATTTGTGCGAAATATTTGCACATAAACTCATTGCAATATTATATTTAGATTCAGTGCATTGATCTTAGCATTGACCAATCAATATTTTTTGCAGACCATCATGTTCGTCTTCATCATTGTCGAGCTACCACAAGGTTTGCTCGCGCTCAATCCCTACACCGCGGACCTGTCGCGAGCGATGGGTACGGTAGTCTCATCGTTTTGTCAATCGATGATTTACTTTTTTCAGGCGATCTCAACGAGATGATCACGCTGCTTACTTCTTGCGTCATCTTCGCGCTCTTCTGCACTACCTCGGGCAAATTACGATCGGCGCTTTTCGATACGCCCTGCATTCGATTCATGCGAAAGGCGGATTTGAATATCAGCGCCCGGTACGCCGGTCAATCTTTCGCCTTTCGCCTTTCTTCTTTCGCCGGTCAATGTACAAACTGCCTGTATTTGATAGATAGCGTCTAAACTGGTTTCCAAAATTGTGACGTACTGTAAACTTTTGAAAAAGGTTCGCATAATATCTGGCAGAATTTTCTTATATTAGAAATAAATTTTAAAAAGTTGATCTTTGATCTCTGCAGTCTCGCCATTCGTCGCGGGTCCAAGCCGAAGGACAAGGCACTGCTGGGCGAGAAGACTTTGGAAATAGTGACGTCAGAACTCGATCGATCGCAGCGCTTCGACTCCGTCTAAATTATCGATTTCGCTTTAAAATTTGAAATAAAAAGTCAGGATCTCCTAAATCGACACTTCCGACAGGCGAATTTAGGGATTTTGACTATTTTTGAAATCGCAATTCTGCCCCTTTCAATTGTATGCCTGTACTCGACATGCGTGTCTTTACCATATCACAGGGTCATGGTTTTAAAAACGGTTCTGAATCTCCTCATTTAGCATACTCTCTCGCCAATGAAGGGAGTTTGATAACAGAAGAGGTTCGGAAACGTTTTTGATACTCATAGTTCTCGCTGAATTGTTCGTGGTAACTTGCTGAGTTCCTCTCTGCCCTGTTTTGTCTATCTCCCAAATCCAACCCACAGTGGGTATGTCCTAATAATATCACTTATAAGCGACCAACCAAGCATGGATTGAGGCCAAAACCCATTCACACTCGAGACCTCAATATGAACATGTACTATGATGAGCGATAAAGTAATGTCGGTCCAGCATATGCACTATTGTAGATCGTACAAAACAGTGTAGGAGGGAATAGTTTAGGTCGATTATTAAAAGAGCTTGTGAATAGCAAGACACGGCACAAGTAATGGAGAAATATCATGGCTACATAGCTGAATTAGCACCCTGAACTACAATTACTGATAAAGTTGATTAAATGTGACTTTAATGTAGCAAAAGAGCCAAATGAAAGGGTTTGGGCTTCAGTGACCGTAGAGTTTATTGAAGAAAATACAAATTCGGTGGCAAATCATTGCATCGAGAGATACATAAATATTAATTAGTTGAAACAAGAGGTAGAGAGCTTGAGGTTGGAAGATCATTTAGAAGCGAATTTAGTAGCGGATTTTGTTGTTCGAGCCGACCATTCTTCGTCCTCCCACTGTTAATCCCATCGGATCATCATGTGCAGATCTGGAATTGGAGATTCAATATCTATAAAGTACGCAAGATGCGCAACCAATAAACAAATTATTGTGAACAGCTTAGAGTGCAGCCATTTATACAATTCGTTTGAGGTGTAATAGCTCATTACCATATTTTCGCACTGCGACGATCAATTTACGTACGACATACCCCTGGACATAATTGTAGACCTTGATGTTGTTGTTGGAGCCGACAACAAAGTTTCCTCCCACCGAGATGCACCTGTAACACAACATCCAGTTGGCACCATGCCAAGTCTATCTCTCGTTGTCTGACCCTCTCGTTTGGTGCGCTCTCTCACCATCTCTCTCTTTCTCTAACTCGTTCTCACCGACTTTTGTTTCGAATGCTGTGTGTAAATATCGCCGAAATGATATTGTGAAAATATTCATGCTCGAATGAAGAATAAAACGTATAGTGCATTGCAAATTTGGAAAAAAATAAAAAGTATATTCAATGAGCGTATCACTTTAAAACTGCAGTATTCTTCTTCTGCTTCAGGAAAAGCGTAGTTCCAATCAGCGCGCGTTCCAGAGCTCAGTGGGTAGTCCGAATGAATGAAACAGTCGTCTGCGTGAGTGACCAGGCTTCAGTGGCGTAGCACAGAGCAGGCATCACTCGCGGATGTTGGCTAAGGCGCCCCATGCAGCTCGCTTTCTACGTAGTAGCTCCGAGTCGATAGATCCGTTGTGGAGTCGTGAAGTGAGACTGCAGGTCCGATGCACCACACGTTCTTCATCAATTGATCCTTCTGCCTGTTGACTAGTGTTGTTATTTGGAATAATCTTATTCGTGAATAACAAAGGTTATTCGCGAATAATCCTTTGTTATTCTCGAATAGGATTATTCCAAATAACAACATTCGCGAATAATCCTTTGTTATTCGCGAATAGGATTATTCCAAATAACAACACTACTGTTGACACTCAGTGCAATTCGTTCTGCTACGTTGATCAGCTCCGTGAGCATCGTCTGGAGAGATGTCGTCCGGGTTCCGACGAGAACGATATCGTCGGCCACATGATTCCAAACATACAGGCCAGGGTCAGAGCGAGATAGTGTGCAAAAGTGAGAGGGTCTCTCTCGATTTCGCACGCTCTCTCACTCCAAAGGCCTTTCTGTAAGGTTGACCGGGCGGTGGAATGATGTGCGGCGAAGCGAAGATGGGAGAGTAGTTTTCCATCGATGACGACTCCTTGCTCTTCACATCATTCCACAGGCCGGTCCACCTTACAGAAAGGCCTTCGGAGTGAGAGAGCGTGTGAAATCGAGAGAGACCCTCTCACTTTTGCACACTATCTCGCTCTAACCCTGATCTGTATGTTTGGAATCATGTGTCTTCCCAGTCGAGATCCTTGATGCTGTCCTTAAGGGCGTGTCGCTCCTGCACTCCTTCCTTTTCCGTGTCAAGTAGACAGATCTCTCTAATAGGCGAGTTGGTGCAGGGGGTGGGACGGACTTCTGCCTACCGTTCGCACGCCTTCAGACCGATGCAGAGCAGGTCGTAGTCCTCTGTGGTGTCGGAATCGCTGATTTCTTTTCTGAACCAGTCTACGTGCCTGGTTTGATATTTCTCCGCCATCTCAAGTGAAATTCGAAGAGTTCCCCCATGTTTCCCTCTTATTTCTATTGAAAATTTAAGTATTGCGTCTCGGGAATGGATTTATAATAATTATAATAATAACAATAATAATACTATTATTATTATTATATTGCTACAGGGACACGCTCGGCGCCGTGTACCGTCAGCAGACTGTAACTACCGGTCTCCACATCCACTGTTGCTGTGAAATCCCGCAGTCGCTACAGTACGCCTCTGAAATCGGCGAACTGGTAATTGATTTTTTTTCAAAAGAAAATCTATTATTACTGCCTATTTTGTAGTTCGCCGTGAAGCCGATTTTCACGGGACTGATTTATCTTCTGGCGTTTTGTCTCGCCATTGCTGCTCCTTTTTGGGAAAAGTATATTTGAAATGCCCAAAGACTATTATTTCAGAACGTCTATCTGTGTGTGTGTGTGTGTGTGTGTGTGTGTGTGTATGTGTGTGTGTGTGTGTGTGTGTGTGTGTGTGTGTCTGTGTGTGTGTCCGGCGGTCACGCTAAATATCTCGCCAACGGATAGAGCTATCGACTCAGTTCCTTCGCCATCACATGCATCTTCACAAGAATAACTTGCTCAAGAAAAAAATTAAACAAAATCCATGGCCAAGTGGGTTACGCGCTTGACTAGCAATCCGAGCGACGCAGGTTCGACCCCCGCCGCGGGCAAACCTTTTGCCGCATTTTTCGCAAGTGCCAGAAACTGTTCTAACACGGTTTTGAGTACCGTGAAACACGTTTTCACCTGTTTTGCCGAGTTTTAACATGAAAAATCGAAATTTTCGAACTTTCTCCAAACGCACCGGTGAGTGTAGGGGATCACAGGAAAAGTGTTTTGCGATGTCAGAAACGGGTCAGAACGTGTTCTAACACGTTTTAACATGGAAAATCGAAAATTTTCGAAAAGTTCCAAAATGATTCAGAGAGCGTAGGGAATTACAGGAAAAGCGTTTTGTGATGTCGGGAAAGTGTTCGAAAACGTTCTGAACGCACCGTATCTTGCGTTTCCGTTGTGAAAGGCTGGCAACTTTTTCCGATCGCTCTCAGCCTCACGAGCCTTTTGCAACGGAATAAGCCAGTACTCTTTGTAGCGATTTACTCCCCAACATAAGTCGAGCTTCAATGTAACCTGGAGCCGGCTATCGAGCTCCCCCTGGACCGAACTGGAGCCGGCTGCCGAACTCCTCCTGGACCGAACTTTGAGCCGGCTGCAAAGCTCCCCCTGGGCCAAATGTGCTCGGCAACTGAATGCCCCCCCTCCTGAACCATACTTTAAAAACGTAGTGCGCACCCAACCATAACGTAGTTTAACCTCAGCACACCCTGCTAGTTAATTAATAAAATATATAAATAATGCGTAAATCGGCAGCTCGGTGGGCCGACGCAACGTCACGCTGGGAATGTGCGTGGTCGGAGCGATACTGTCCAGTGCGTTATTGCAATTAATAATAATAATAATATTAATAAACATAGTATCGCCAGTGGCCGGTCCGGTGGCATGTATCGGATGCATTCTGCCGACCGATAGATGCTACTGCTCCGAACACCAAAAAAGCACCAAAACAGCGACCACTAGTCTGACCACCGGCGATTCTAGTGAGAAAAAAACAATAATATTTGTAATTCAGCGGGACTCCTTTTCGGCACTCATTCTGTCGTCGCCAAAATAGCCAACACTGTAATCATTCTGCCCTCAACGGTTAGTTTTAATTATCTTTAAAAACATTTTTTTCTTTTCATCAGTTCTCGATAAACTCACTCATTCCAGCTCCTGGTCATGATATCGGTTTCCAATCTGGCCGAGTCGCTGCCCTACCGTACCCGCTACGTGGCAGTCGTACTGTATCACTTCTCGTCGACTATTTCCAAAGCCATAGCTGTGGGTCTTATTTCAACTCTTTTTTTTATTGAAATGTAAAAAATAAAAAAAAGATATTCAGATGCTGAACTTTTACAACAGAATCAACATTACAACAATGGGCATCTTCGAAGGAATTATGTTCATTGTTGGAATTGCTGTTGTGTATCAGTGAGTTCAAGCTAATCTCGATCTAATTGTTATTTAATTAATTATTAATAATAAGTATATGCGATTAAGGTTTATCGAAGAGCCGCTGTGTCATCTTATCGTGCGAAACGAGGCAAACGAAGTGAAAAAGGTTTCGAAACTCTAAAATTCAGGAAACACAAAAATAATGGATTTTTTTTCAGAAACTAATGGAGAACGAGGAGAAAATTAGGAAACGTGACAAAGAAGGCTCGGAGAAATTTCACATGCGAGTCGCGAACAAATTCTACCGCGATTTGATCTACTGATAGGCAGTGTTCGGTATATTTATTTATTTTATCGATGCCCGAAGGCGCAACGGAATAATGTGTGATTGCACGATGTACAGTAAATTAAGACACACTATGGGAAGTATTGTTTGGGGAGGAAGAGATTCAATAGGGATAATCAGTGTGTAGATCAATCGCGTCGCGGTAATAATTACTTGAAAATAATAGCATTCAAAATTACAAAAGGATTTTGATGCTCAATGCTCTGCAAACGAACTAATACAGTTTTTTTGAATTCCAGACAATAATAAAAATAGTTGGTGTCTGGCTTCAGTAAAAGATAATTTTAATAATTTTATTTGATTTTTTTAGTTAAAATCGCTTTTCAGTGAGCAAGAAGAGATGACGTATTGGGATTTCTTCCGGCGTATTTGGAAGAGTTGGATCATGGTCGAACTCGTTGTCGTCTTTACTCAAGCGTGCGTTTGACGATATTATTTTCACTAATTAATAATAATTAATTACTCATATTTCAATTAATAATAACAATATTTAAGTGCGTGCACCGCGATTTTTGAATTCGAACACAGCCAGTACAATGAGCAGTTGTTCGTGGGCCCGTACTTACTCATGGTAGAACAGGTAAATAAGCAAAATTACATATTGTAATTTAGTAAACATAATAATATAATAATAATATATATATAGATTACATGAATATTGAACTTATTACAGCAATGACCCTTTTATAAAAATGCATTGTTAAACATTACATATTTGTTATTATTATATTATCTGCAGTTGATCGGCAGGGTGCTCGAATGCATGATCATGTATTCTTTGAGAACGTGAGTCGAATTAAAATTATTTTAATTATACTTTTATTAATTAATTTTGTCTTTAGTTCGCACCGTCACAAGGCTCTGGTCTGGCTATTCGGAGCTATTCTACTCATCACTTCGCTACGCCAGCTACATGTATGTTTATGGAATTAAAATTTTTTTTATAATCAATTATAAAAATTAATTCCAGACTCCAACCGATAATGCCAATCGATGCTCTACATCCGATAGAAGCTTCGGGCAACGTGAGCTTTTCGTTTTCATAAATAAAAAAAAACATTATTTTAAAATTCAGACAATTTCGACGGCCTTTCGATGGTTTCCAACATTGCGATGCATGCGCTGGAAGAGGCGGCACAACTCATTGTACTATTTTCTTAATTTTAATAATTAATTTTATTTTATGTTAATTAATAATTAATAGTATGCTAATTAATAATTCTTAGATTCTGCTCCATTTCCTCGAGACGTCGCCCTCCAGTCTGCGACTGAGCGCATGCATCGCAATGTTGGTCTCAAAATATTCTCTCAAAAATCTCAAAATATTTTTGTCGCCTATCGTCAACCTCATAATGCCTCTGTTATCTTACCCACGCACACATTCTGTATTCACACTCAAATGAGCCGTTAGTGGCTTCTACTCGTATCACGAAACGAAAAACTATTTTGCTATTTTGGACCATGACCCCGGGTTCATGGATTTTTTCCTAAAAAAATTATTCAAACTGCTGATGCTATTAATCATCATTTCGCCAGTAGATGAAGAAATGATAAATAATTTTAACCATTTCAAAAATATATATTTATATTGGATAGATTTGATACTACTTCAGTAAATGTAGTGCCATGAATGCAGAATAATTCTATGAGATGATGGCATTCCACTTACAGATTTTTTCAGGATGATTTTTTGAAATGTAAAATCGATTTTTTCGTCTCATGCGAAATGATGGCATGTAATATGATATCCACCACCATGCACAGATTGCATAGTGCTATAAGGTGCACCGTGAAATTATTTGCAGTATTTCAATCTTTGAGGAGAAATTTCAAAAATGACGAACTTACAAACTTTTTGCCTTTGATTTCGCTGTAAAAAGAGTGCAAGGTACTTTCAACCCTGCTCTATTTGATAGCGTTTCCCGTTTTTCGAGATAGACCTTATTTTTCGAGTACGCGAGTAACAAAGTGACGGTCCTTTGGATTTTGCACCCGAGTGTGCTTCAGTAGAAATTTTATAACTCGCTTTAAAATTGAGATATGAAGTTCTAATTTTTTTCATTAAATAGAGAAATGGATTCTCCACAATTCCTATATTTTCACGTGACATTTTAACATTTTTCGTTTTATCAGTATTTTATAGCGAGAAAACGTCGGTGAAAAGTGCAATCGGAAAAACCGTATTTTTTTCTCATGGCGCATTTTGTAGAGCCTATTTTTATGTATTTAAAAAACACTTTTTAGCAAAATCGGTAGATGCGAACAAAATCGGCCTCAGGTGAAGGTTTTTTTCAAAAAATCGATTTTTTGTAACATTTGTTTGAGATACTTCAAAATGGCACTTTTGCGGTCGAAACTGACTAATACCATCGGAAAACATTTTAGAAACTCTAAGTTAGAGAATACTAATTGGTTTGACTCGAGGAAATCGATTTTCCGGATTATGGAGCGACAATATTTCGATCGATAAAACTAACGTTAGGGAAGTGTGGCATGTGCCATATCGACTTGAATCATGAACTTATGTTGGTAGGAGACAGCTCATATAGTTATACAAAAACGGCGCCAGCAGAAATTGAGTTATTTAATTTTCAAGGTTTTTGAAAATTGTACAGAATATCACATGTCCGTTCGTTTGGTGGACACGATCTGACGTGCCAGGAGTACTGTGCTAACTATGCTGAACAACTTTGCTTTTTAGAGCTGGTTGATATCTCTACATAGAAAGACGCTAGAGCCTCTTGAAAAGTGGCTCTAGCGTCTTTTTGACGGACGAGACTGAAGAGAGCGCGCGCTCTAACACTTTTTGAAAAAAACTTTTTGAAAAAATCTTCACCTGAGGCCGATTTTGTTCGCATCTACCGATTTTGCTAAAAAGTGTTTTTTTAAATACATAAAAATAGGCTCTACAAAATGCGCCATGAGAAAAAATACGGTTTTTCCGATTGCACTTTTCACCGACGTTTTCTCGCTATAAAATACTGATAAAACGAAAAATGTTAAAATGTCACGTGAAAATATAGGAATTGTGGAGAATCCATTTCTCTATTTAATGAAAAAAATTAGAACTTCATATCTCAATTTTAAAGCGAGTTATAAAATTTCTACTGAAGCACACTCGGGTGCAAAATCCAAAGGACCGTCACTTTGTTACTCGCGTACTCGAAAAATAAGGCCTATCTCGAAAAACGGGAAACGCTATCAAATAAAACAGGGTTGAAAGTACCTTGCACTCTTTTTACAGCGAAATCGAAGGCAAAAATTTTGTAAGTCCGCATACACCCCTCAAATGGTCGATTTTCTCGCGATTCCTCTCTTATAACAATATAAAAGAAATCTATTTTCGGAAATTTATGCTGAAGTAATACGGAATCCGCACGTTCATTGCCCTTGTAGCATTACATATTTGGCGAATGTTCTTCATAAAACGGTCTTGGAAAGCCTTGTTCCGGTAGGTCGCCACGTGTGACCATAGAGCGCCACAGTGAGGGTACTTCTCAACAGCGTCGTAACGCAGCTTGTCGAAGCCCTCTCCGATGAACTAAACCAAATACTTATATAGTTAAGATTATTTAATTACAATAAAAATGGATTTCACTTTGTTCACATCGTCGTCAAATCTGCAGTAGAAAAGAAGCCGAATTGCAACGGTGCGAATATAACCCTTGCTGTTCGCTAAAATTGACTAATTTTGTTGCATATTTCGTTTAAAGGGACCCGGCACCGGAAATTAATTAAGGCTCAGAAAACGCAGGTGTGTTGTGCGATCTCAAAAATGTAAAAAAAATAATTTTAAAATTTTTTCCTGAATTTTCCGCAATTTTCAAAGTTCAGGACCGGAGCCGGGTTATATACACCGGTACGTGGGAAAACACACCACCGGGGCACACCACATGTACCGGTCGCTTTTTACAGCCATTTTTATTGATTTCCGACGGTATTCTATATATGTTTTGTACATATTCCGCATCAGATTATTGATTAGTGATTGTTCCCGACATGCATGCTTGGAATTTACACTAGAGTAACCTGGAGAATGAATGTAAACACATGACGTGAGAAATGCTTCATTTCCGGAGAGTTTGCGATCAGACGAAGACTTTTCCGACACATAGACGACACTCCGCACAACTGGAGCTGCTGCTCTGAGAGAATCGCGACATCATTAGAACTTGCCGTGAGCTGCAGCGCCATCAAATACCGAAGATGGCGCCTGCGGTTTTCCCAACTACGCTCTTCCGATGTGTGCCAATAACTTTCCTAATTCAATGCGAATCAATATTCTGATACGAAATATGTACAAAACATATGTAAAATACCGTAGGAAATCAATAAAAATGGCTGTAAAAAGCGACCGGTACATGTGGTGTGCCCCGGTGGTGTGTTTTCCCACGTACCGGTGTATATAAGCCGGCTCCGGTCCTGAACTTTTTTACATTTTTGATATCGCATAACACACCTGCGTTTTCTGAGCCTTAATTAATTTCCGGTGCCGGGTCCCTTTAAAAACACGATACAGAAACAACAAACTTCGCGTGATTTTCGTGGGACTGATCCATCCGTGCTTGTCGATAATTTTCTTTGCTTCTAGAAACAGATATCTCGTCAGCAAGTGGCTAATATGAATTCCTCGCGTTCTCGAAGCTCCGTGGAGCCTATTGAGAAAGGGATAGACCAATTCTGAATCGAATTTTGTTAATTACGACAAGTCATCAATAAGCGCTACCCCAAATCTCGGGATCCTCACATTCCGACGTTAGCAGGCACTCAATGAATTCGAGTGCGGTCATAATACGAAATTTCGAATCGATAGAAACGTGTAAAAAATTTGCAAAACATACATAAAGCTGACAATCGTCGGGACATATGGCATGTTTCGCTATGTTGCTCTATGAAGTTTGATTTTCAAGTCAATGATTGATCATTTTGACAAATACCTCTCTGAAAGTGTTCTCTGCAAATAGCAATCGCTCATTTCGCGTCATTGAATGCCAACTCTGCAACAAGTTGCATTACGGTCACAGCTAATAGTTCAAATAGAAGATGTCTATTGTTGTGGTATCTAGTAGGGATGCAATTTCGGTATTCGTATTACGGCCCTCTCAGCTAGAGATCGGTAAAACGGATGTTAAGGGGGAGAGAACGAGAGAAAAAGAGACGTCAGGGGGCTCGGTATTATCGAAACCGACGCCGAACGGGCTACCCTAGTGGAGGTCTCCTCTCACAGATCGACACCTTACCTTGATCTGCCTCCCAACCTTCATATGCCCGTGTTGAGTGTACTGAAGAAATTTTTTTCAATTAATTTCCAACTCTATTTCAGCACCAGGTGCTTTAAAAGAGGAAAAGTGCAGAAAGAAAAATTGAGGAAACAAAATCTTACACAGCGGTACATAAAAAATGTCGTTGCGATGACGATAATCGCGCACATACTACTGCCACCAATAGGTAGTCCGTAAGTCATTGCTTTTGAGTAAAGTTGTGTCTGGGGCGGAGCTTCTTAAATCGGTAATTTAAAAAAAGTTGTATCAAAATATGTTACGTCGAAATGATAATCACCCAAAATATTGTAAGTGGAAATGAAATAGCGAGACTAGCATGGATGACTCATTTATCAAAGCGAATGATAAAAACATGGAAATCGAATTTTTAAGTTGATTTTAAGTTGATTTTCGTAGGTCAAACATTGCATCTCATGTATGCAAATTTTATGGTTATAAATATTTTGAGGGAATAATGAAATTGACAAAGTTCAAAATATATGATGTGTGAGCTTTTTACGCGAATGCACTGATAAATAGTTCACTCACCTTCTTCACAAAGCACTCTCGAATTATCCAGAATTATCACATGTTTACTTCTCCACACCCCGCGGACCTTGTCACATTCGTATTTTGTCTCGTTGTATGTGATATTTTTGTATTTGACCCTTTAATTAACCAAATGCACACTGATTATCACTCTTCATTACCACCTCATCGTACGCCCGCCTGTACAGAATATCGCATCTGTCGTTGTTTTCACACCTGGAGCAGTGTCTAATTTGTTCTTTTTGCGGCAATCATCTTAAATATACGGTAGTTTGGATACGGTAATCACTACCGATAAGTACAACATCATATTTTCATACATTCTTCGTAGCACTCTCCACCAGTCAACTTTGATATCATTTTTGAGGGATATTCCATGCAAAACGATGCCCTGTTAGGAATCAGATCGTCATCTTTACAAATAGGCTGAATTCCCTCGTAGTATTCATTGTCTATTAGCCATTTCCCACCAGGGCACTGAAAATAATTTATTCCGCATATACTATATTTTTAAACGATAAAACCTCAAGCGTTGCATTTTTAGTCGCTGTTCCAGCGGTGAAGTTTGGGCTATTAGAAAAAGAGGAGGAAGATAGAGGATTTGTGCACGTTTTGGATACTGAGAGGTAGCATGATGATGTCAGTAATATGGAGAATCTTACTTTCGATTGCACAATATGCCGAGAAATCGGATTGGTCTATGGTAGTATCATTGGAGCCATTCGTTTTCCCTTTAAAAATCCGACCCGCCGGATCGCAAACTAATTTTTCCACTGTCGTTGGGACATCGTCCTTTTGTTGTATACTGAAGTATTCCACGTTTCAAACCTTCAATTTTTCAAATAAAAATTGCTCATTGATTCGCTTACAATAATTGGTAGTCGTAATTAACTCCTAAATCATTCATATGGTTGGAACAGTCCATTTCGAATCGCGCAGGATCTTTCACCTGAATGAGGCGTATGTTCTTATCGAGAAACCGATAATTTGTTTCGTACCGGTAATATATGTAAATTATCACGCGGGAGTTGTGGTTTGATATTGTCCGGATCGCACAGTTTCACTAAACAACATTGAAATTTTAAAAAGAAAACAAAAGTGCTGCTCACATTTATCCAGCGCATTCTTAAATATATGATATTGGCTCATATATTGCATCATCCCGTGGGGAGGATCAGTCGGAGCACCATCCGGTCTTGACGGAGAACTAGCCGGTTCGAATTTTAGCCTTATTTTGTTTACCGATGACAAATGTGATGCCCACTGTAATCTGATTCTGCTGTGAAATCAACCAACAAAACTTACTTTCTCATTGCTAAATCGGTCAATTGTTAACACGCATAGTGTATCATTCGGCATGAAATGCGAGAAGTCCTCATATAACGCTGTAATTAAAGCAATAGCTTACCATATGGATATTTTAGGCTTACCCGGTTTCGATTTTTTATCTATTATTGAACTGTTTATGGCTGCGACACGGCCGTTTACTGATTCGCATGCTACAAGGGGTATTTCGTCGTAATACAATCCGATTCTTTTAGTTTTCAATTCTTCTCCTTTAACTTGAATGTAGATCAGAACCTTATGGGAGGATAGTGGTCTGAAAAATTGTAAAGAGTAATATGTTCCTCCGGATGGCTACTAACTAAGGTTATGCACTTCCCCTCGACGTAGCATTTCTGAAAAAAAAATTATATCATTTTCGCATATCAGAACTAGCCGGGATGTATTGAGGTTAAATACACTACGCTCTAATCGTACACTACGCTATATGATGCCGTTAGCGTTAGGATCAACAAGGGTCTGGAACAGGTCGAAAATCGAATTCGCTGAAAACATGCTCCTAGGGGTAACTTTCGATGCTGAACACGCTGGCGCCAGCGATTTCGCAATAGGACCCCTCTGGGCGCCGGTATGGCGCCGCGCACTTTTGGCGGTAAACGCGTTTTTCGTTAATAACTTCTCAGAAGCTCGTCAAAATGGCGGGAAAACTAAAACTCTAGATCAGAATTTGAAGCTCTATCAAATGGCGTTATTTTCACATCATGACGTTTTAGTGTTTTCGAGAAAAAGTCGATTTTTGTCATTGAGCGCATTACGGCCGAACCCGATACCAGATTAAAGAGCGTATTTTTCTGATCATTTCGATATATTTGGTTAAGCAATAAGGTTGAAGGACGATTGTTTCCCATTGCTTCAAAGATTTTTCACGCGCGCGGAACGCGTGTACATACGCGGCATCCGCGCGGTCGATGAGGTAGAGGTCTAGACCTTCAATCCGAAGGTCATAGGTTCGATTCCTATCGGTCGCAAATGTCTTTTGCCGACTTTTTTTTATTCGAAAAAATCACTTTTTCGAGATTTCTGAAAATCTGCCAGGGGGTGAAATTTCGATGAAAAGAAATTCGGCAAAACACATTTGCGACCGATAGGAATCGAACCTATGACCTTCGGATTGAAGTTCTAGGCCACTACCGCATCGACCGCGCGGATGCCGCGTATGTACACGCGTTTCGCGCGCGTGAAAATTCTTTGAAGCAATGGGAAACAATCGTCCTTCAACCTTATTACTTAACCAAATATATCAAAATGACCAGAAAAATACGCTCTTTAATTTGGTATCGGGTTCGGCCGTAATGCGCTATATGACAAAAATCGACTTTTTCTCGAAAACACGAAAACGTCATGATGTGACAATAACGCCATTTGATAGAGCTTCAAATTCTGATCTAGAGTTTTAGTTTTCCCGCCATTTTGACGAGCTTCTGAGAAGTTATTAACGAAAAACGCGTTTTCCGCCAAAAGTGCGCGGCGCCATACCGGCGCCCTGAGGGGTCCCATACCGGCGCCCTGAGGGGTCCCCAGCGTATTCAGCATTGAAAGTTACCCCTAGGAGCATGTTTTCAGCGAATTCGATTTTTGACCTGTTCCAGACTCCTGTTGAGCCCTTGTTGATCCTAACGCATACAGCCTCATATGCATTGTCCCGAGTTCAGGCTCGGTCCAGGGAGAACACGGGAGTCGGCTCCAGATTCAGTCCACGGGGAGCACCGGAGTCAGCTCCAGGTTCGGTGAAGGGGGAGCTCGGGGCCAGCCGGCTGCAGGTTCGGTCCAGGGGGAGCTCGGGAGCCGGCTCCAGGTTCTGTCCAGGTGACGCTCAGGGCCAGGTTCGGTCCAGGGGGAGGGGGGAGCACGGGAGCAGGCTCCAGGTTACATTAAAGCTCGACTTTTGATGGGAAATATTAATCTTCACAAAAAGTACTGGCTTATTCCGTTGCAAAAGGTTCGTGAGGCTGAGAGTGATCGTTAAAAAAAACGCCACTTCGTGGCTCCGTGGCAAATTTTTTCGATCGCTCTCAGCCTCACGAGCCTTTCACAACGGAAACGCAAGAGAGAATGCGATATACTTTTTGAACGAGTTTGGTCAGGTTTAGACGCGGCGCTTTCATTGCGAAACACTTTTCATGTGATCCCCGACACTCACCGCTGTGTTTGGAGAAAGTTCGAAAAATTCCATTTATAATGTTAAAACGTGTTAGAACACGATCAGACACGTTTCTGATATTGCAAAAACACTTTTCCTTCGATCCCGAGCCTCACCGGTGTATTTGGAGAAAGTTCGAAAAATTGGACTTTCCAAGATAAAACTCGGCAAAAACAGGTGAAAACGTGTTTCATGGTACTCAAAACGCGTTAGGACAGCTTCTGACACTTCTGACAAATGCTGCAAAAGATTTGCCCGCGGCGGGGGACGAACCTGCGTCGCTCGGATTGCTAGTCAAGCGCGCTACCGACTTAGCTATGGATTAGGTGATTTAAGTTTTGTAAATTTTGAAAGGTATTCTGACTTGCTATCATAAGCAAAAGGAAATGGGAAGATTGCGCAATTTTGAAGCGAAATATGGCGAAAATGCGAATTTTTTTTGTGTGCGAAAGGAACGATAAAAAATACAAACACACAAACAAACAAACGCACAGACAGGTAATATCGTAATATGTAGTAATAGATATTTGAATATTCTTTTATCTATTCGCTATAGTTCGTACGTACCGCATCTTCACTACAGCGTGTCCAGTCAATTGAGTGATCATCATTAGCTTGTAGGCGTAAGATATGAACCAAGATTAGAAAGAGTATCTGAAAGTGAAGTATACAGGCAAAAGTATAAGTGAAGTATACTGTAAGGCGTACTGCCGCTGATGCCCACAATTAGGGCTGTCCATTGAAGGAGGATACCATGAGAGTTTAGGTTTCGCGGAGGTATCCTTCACAACGGTAGTGGATGCCTCGAGGAGTGCAGGATACCCTCCACTCGCAGGTTCTCACCATTGCCAATCCTCAAATTCGAAGCATGCAGAATGGGAGGAGTCGACCGATCGGAGTGAAGTGAAGAGGAGAAAGTGAAAGAAGAATGTGGCCGCCTCCTTTTATTTCGCTGAAAATTGTGAAACACTCTCTGATACGAGTACTCTCTCGTTTTAAATTGCTAGTCTAAATGTAAGTGGGGATTGGGCTGTAATTCATGAGATCATTACATGCAGAGTGAGTAATCGAATTGCGTGAATTTATGATAAAAATACATTAACATCAATTACCGATACCATTGTTCTCATCTTCCAATAAAAGGCCGAGTGTTTCTTCTCCTCTCCATTTCCACTCCTCATTCTCTTCTAGTGCGGTCGCCTTCATGTTCATAATTCAAGTCTAGAGTGAGTTACCTTATGCTGCCTTGTTGTGACATACTGATAAGTCATACATCGCCTAGTTTCATCCATGATAAACATTATTCAGTTCTCCATGATATTTCCTTGTTCCTAACAGATCTCACTTGAGCCCATGAGTAGGGTTACCTGCTTGCGTGGATTAGGTGCATTTTGGTTTGCCTTATTTTACCAGGAGGTCTATTCATGGTTTTATCTCAACGATTCCAAATACAGGAACCTTGAACGATTTCATCGAATTCCAGTATGACACACGAAAATGTCATTGATGCGAATTATTTCTTACAATTTGCCGTTTTCTCGATGATGGTTGGATATTTCAGCAATGCATACATTCTACCTAGTTCTGTGTCTATTGCTGACGGCGTCACACGCCTCTGACTGTGGCACGAAATACGTGCGTTTTTTTCCAGAAAAAATAATTTGTCGATTAGTTTTGATTCATTTTAGAGATGTTATGAACCGAAGGACTGTTTCGATGGTGCAAAGTTAGTAGAAGTTACTACGGAGCTCACCCCCGACTGCTATGTGTCCTTCAAATTCCAGTGAGTACTATTTTCATATTGCAGTCACTTCACCCTGTTCAGTCCTTACTCGCACTACTGGTATCGAATTGTAATGGAGTCGACAAATGGCACAGACAAAATTGAATTTGTGAAAACCTCAAGACCGCCAAAAACAATTTTAACATGCGAGAAGAAGGGAGGTGATATAACGGCTTCATTTTATGGAAATACAGGTAGATTAGCGGCTAGAGGGGCTTTCAAATGCCTCACATAGAGATTTCGGGCATAATGTGTATCAGGTATTCCTAAAATCGTAAACACCTCCTTCGCATCGGGCAAAATAAGATGTGAATTCGAAATTAACCAACAGTTCGAAAAGAATAAGGTATGCGCACAAGTTTGCTTACAATAGGCCACTTTTTAAAATTGAATAATGAAAAATCCTAGATTATCGATCTTAATGATCAAGAAAATCTCTTTGCTACTGTCAGTATCGATCAAGTATTGCAAAAGAAAACGGGAGCAACAAATTGCTCATAAAACGTAACTGTATCACAGCGGAAATAGCTATTAAATTTATATTTCAGTATATTGTTTACCATCGCTTTTTCTGACACCTCGATCTGAATTCGCCGTGGATAAGTACTATTCTAAGGTATTTTGAGCAATTTCGAAAATCTCAATGCAACGCTTCAATAGAAATAAAATATTTATCAGTGTAGGTTTAGAGGCGCTGATCAAGATGTTTTTTTTCGTATTGGTTTCAGACTTGGCGAAATGACTGACTGAAATGAAACGCCTCACTGAAATGAAATATTTCCAGATGCAATACGACTTGGGTACCGTATTCTGCAACCAGTCTAACATTTTCGAAATGATAGAGTTAGTTGTTATTGATTGTTCAGCGTCTATCAACAAAAATATTTGTATTTCGAAACTCGATAGTTCAATAATATTGCATCAAGTTTAGATTTCGCGGCGGAGACAGCGATTCTTATGTACAAATCGATCAAATATCGTGCGAATCCGCACAATATTACTGGGCAAAAGAAGAAGTGGTCGAACCAATAGAACTGGATGAGGAAATCGATAGTCGATGCATGGCCGATGGTGATCTCTAGTTTTTATTCCGGATATTGTCGTATGATAGACTTTTTACAGCCGAATATTTCTGCGATTACGATCTCAAATATACTGAAAATGAACAAGCGCTGGTTAGACAGAAACCAGAAGTAGAATCGGATACCCCAGTCAAAGGAAAAATCGAGGTATCCTCTCTCTTTTCATTCATGTTGAATGATCTTTGGTATTTTGTCTGATTTCAGTGTCCCGAAACTCATCCTTTCTTCGTCATCAGAGGTCGACTTCCTATTAGAAATGCGACTATTACATGTCAGAACCATAATGGAAAGATGAGATGGACATATAAAGGGGCTATTCTTACTGAAAATAGTCCGGAAGTGCACTGTGTCGACAAATGTAAGTTAAAATAGAGAAATATTGAATTAGATATGATTATTTTCAGTGGAATGTCACGTTATGAACAAGATCCAAAAAGCGAATTTGAAAGGAAGTTTCCTGGTAATTTCGAACGATGTGTATCAAATTATATCGCATTAATACTTTTAGAATGAACAATTCCTGCCCACATGTCAGGATGGAGGAATACTGCTGTGAGTTTTATTTTCTGCGTTATTTGGTTCCCTCCTTGACATTTTTGATTGCGTGTTATCTCGGAAAAAACTGTAACTATCGAGCGGCTCTAAGCCGTTTAGCAATAAATTTATTTTAGAGTGCAGGAAGGATCCGCGAAAGAAACGAATTTGGTTAATGTAACGTGCGACGCGTCGACTGGTCGATACAGTTACCGAGCAGGCAATGGAAACTTCTCAATTCCCGTCACGAGCAGTACGATATTCTCGTGCTTTTGTAAGTGTGAATGAAATTCTTTCGGACAAGGCATATTTAAAAATCAATATCTCATCATAATTATTGTTAGAATTAAGATAATGACGAGGGAACGGCAGCCAACCAAGAGGCAGAACAGGCAATGATTTTGACTGTCGTAGCAAGCTTTCTTTGCACCATTCTAATCACTGCTTGTTAGTTTTGGATCCTTTCTAGTTTATTCATAATTATTCCTTGTCGTACATCGTAGGGTTGTGTAAAAATGAGCGACTACAAGACAGGCTAGTATCGGTAATTTAAGGCACGAAGAAATGCGCCGCTCCATATTTTCCGTGGGCTTTAGCGATTGTACTGAATATTTCAGCAATCGCGTTTTGCATTGTGTGCAGGAGAATAAGGCGTGCCAATGCCGTCAAGGATGAGGTACAGGAAAGAGCCGTCGAAAATTCGCAGAAAATGGATAACGAGGAAAAGCGAGAGGTTTGATTTATTAGAATTAAAATTTAAAAAAAATAGATTCTAACTTTAAACATCGTCGTGGTCGTTCAAATACAATAAATTGCGATGACACTTTTTCAGTCTGATAAGAACGATCGTCTCGCGAACGACTATATCCAGCGGAGAAGACGGGCTGCTAAGGTGGGGCTGAAACCAAATAGGAACAACACGATAAATTTCAGGACGAGGTCAAATGCGAAGCGGATTCTGTCAAGGTGAGGATGAGCATTAACAAAAAATATCAAAATACAATCCCCTTCAAAATGTTTAGGGATTTCTAAAAAAAAACAAGCTGGGGCTGTATAATCTGTCAGAAATGTGCGAGAAAAACATCACCAAAAAGATCGCCCAAAATATGGCAGATTTTTCTCTAATTCTCTCAATTTAGCATGCTATTTTCGTCACTCTAACCAACTTCGATCGGAAATAAACGATAATACTTGGCCAAGTTCTAAACGGAACTTGGCCAAGTTTGGTTAGAGAAAGAGAAATAGCACGCAATCGAGGAGAGGGAAAAGTAGGCATGTTTTTGTGCCTACTTTTCCCTCTCCGCAATTTGCGTGCTCTCTCGCCACTGTCTAACCTCATTCAGAAATTGTCCATGTGTCCATGTCTGAATAATCGGAACGTTATTCAAATTTTGTTTTTTTTCTTTTTTCAATTTTGAGTTATTTATTTACATTTTTCGCCTATATTTGTTCGCGATGTTGTATCCGTTATGCCCAACTTGGTCCCCAGTCCCGGTGTGTCCAATGTTGCCTCTCTGGCCATGTCTCCTCGTCGTTCAAGTTCAAATGTGTACCGATTATCCACCTAATCGATACCCAAATACAATATTTAAATAAGAGAGGTCTCACCAGAGATCCCCCTGCAGGTGGCTCGGAACAATTTTCAAAAAATATTTTTGATTTTGATCAAACTTTGCGAGAGTACCTAGGAGACAAGAATTCAAATAATCCTGGTCCCAGGTCTCAGAGCCGGCTTTTAGGAATTTGCCGGTTCTGTCTTTCGAATCGTCATAACTTCCTTCATTTTTGAGCTAGAAAGTCGTTGAAGAGCTCAAAAAATGCAGAAAAGTATGGCGCATAATATCTCTGTTGAGAGTGAAGTGCTATATGGAAAAGCCATGGATTTAATTTGAAAAATGTGTTTTGAGATATCTTTAAAAAATCATAGAGCATGTAATATTTTCGAAAGACAATAGTTTTATTGCATATTATGAAAGAGCACGTAAAGTACTGCTAGATAAAAATCTAAGAAAAAATAAAAATGGGATCACATAGTCCCGAAAAACGGCGTCGAATGTGAAAAATCGGAAAATTTCGAAAAATCAGTTATTTCAAAATCATGTGTAATCCATTTTCCTGTGGTAATTTAACCTTCATAAGTTTGTAAAAAATGATAACAGCACATATCGCATGCATTTGAACCAGTTAAATGTGAAAATTTCGTCCACATCTGGCCTATCAAAAGGAGACCGAAATTTTTCAATTTTGGCAGCTTTATATACATGCCATATGAGCTGTTATCATTTTTCTCGAACTCATGAAGGTTAAAAAACCATAGAAAAATGGATTACACATGATTTTGAAATAACTGATTTTTCGAAATTTTCCGATTTTTCACATTCGACGCCATTTTTCGGGACTATGTGATCCCATTTTTATTTTTTCTTAGATTTTTATCTAGCCGTACTTGACATGCTCTTTCATAATATGCAATAAAACTATTGTCTTTCGAAAATATTAGATGCTCTATGATTTTTTAAAGATATCTCAGAACACATTTTTCTAATTAAATCCATGGCTTTTCCATATAGCACTTCACTCTCAACAGAGATATTATGCGCCATATTTTTCTGCATTTTTTGAGCTTTTAAACGACTTTCTAGCTCAAAAATGAAGGAAGTTATGACGATTCGAACGACAGAACCGGCAAATTCCTAAAAGCCGGCTCTGAGACCTGGGACCAGGATTATTTGAATTCTTGTCTCCTAGGTACTCTCGCATAAAAGTTTGATCGAAATCGAAAATATTTTTTGAAAATTGTTCCGAAAGCGGAATTTTTCCTACAATCTCTCGTGATACCTCTCATAAGTAAATATCTAAATTACCCAAAGATTCATCACTTCACGATTCTACTTGGCAACGTGCCAAATATTTAAATTCTCGGACTTTCACCGCGAAAGGTATACTGTAGCCAGCTCTCTAGAGGGCCTCGCCCGTTCTCCATTTCCTGTCATTTTTTCCCTTCCTGGAAAAAATGACAGGAAATGTTTCTTTTCGTTATTTCTCGTATTTATCGCGTAGTGATCAATTCCACGCGTTAATTAACGATTAAAAAGGTTTAATTACCCAAGTTTGAGGAGTAGCAGTCCCCCAGTTTGGCTGCGATCCTGCTTGGAACCGTTCCGTAAGTGGCTGGCACTCGGACACCGTGTGACACGTTGCTTCACCGCTCTCATCCTTGACTCCGCCCACTCTCGACTCCGCCCACTATTGGTTCGAAGTGGCTCCAGGTTCCCCACCGATCCTATCCAGTTTCCCAATCAGTTACGTAGCTAAGTAGCTCCATTTCCCAGTTCCCCACAACTGCCCTTCTTCGTTTCGATTTGCTTGTTTTGATTATTGATTAATGAATAATTGGTTTATTGATCTTTGATCTTTCATCACATCGCACCCACAGACCTAACTAATCTTCTCCAGTGTAGGAGAAGTTGGTACAAAATGAATCCGCAGCCGATGACGTCCATCCAACCCGATGCGGGCGGTTCCTTCGAGTGATGAAGTAGTACGGTAGTCGAAGAGATGGATACGGTAGGCAAGAACGTTTACGGTATATCGAGTATCGTCTTTGATAACGTTTTTTCCGCAACGTATTGCCGAAAGTATACGCCCCATTTTTGTTACTCTTCACAGTTGTTTCCCTGTTGTTCGTTGATGCTTGTTGAGTAACCCACCGATAAATAGAAGCTCCACGGTATCCATCGTGTCTACCTCATCCCTCAACGAATCCCCCTCTCCGCCCCCACACTAGGCATCACGTCGTGTCAAGAATTGGAATTATTATTGACTAATGTGGGTTACTGTAGATTAAACGCTGCCGATTAGCTAGGTCACCATCATTCGTCCCATGACTACCATTATTATTTTTTATTACATTGTAAAGCCTGTGTTCGTATTTAATACTGCATAATAATGTCGCTTCCCATGAATTTAATTATTCTTTCTTGTAAATATTTCGGTATTATTCTTGTACGCGAAAGAATAAATGAAATTAAATCGTCCCGTCAATTAATAAATTGTAAAAGAAATAGCAAAAATTGAAAATATACTAGTATAAGTAACAGAAACAAAAATGTAAACAATCTCATGACGTAGATGGCCGATTTCTGAAGAGAACTTGGCCAAGTAATTGGCCAAGTTCTGAACGATGTGAGTGAAAACTTGGCCAAGTATTCGGCCAAGTTTTGACAAATTGTACCAAAAAAACCCCTGTGCAATCCATAGAGGGGATATTGTGTTCCATATGTTATTTCGCATTTTAGATTCCCACACTGAACCGAGTCAAGTCGAGATTATCAAAGGAGGCTGATGCGAATATTGGAGTCAGAATCGGAGGATTCAAGAAGGTCTTCTCTTGCATCCATTTGTTCTGCTCTCATTTCGGAAAAAAGTTGGGGTCTTAACGACTTGACGATGGTTAAGTGTTTTTTCTCGACACCGAACACATTCCAAAGGGGATCAAAATTGGAGAGATGATGAAAAGAACTCACATTTTTGAATCAATCGCGATTGTTCCTGTTTTCACATTGTTACATTTTCCTTTGCAGACTTATTCGAGAGAGATGAGTGCTGATGCTGCTGTCATAGCGAAAGCATGGCTCGGCAAATTCGGTAAGAATTCCGAAGCAAAAATCGTCGAGAAGAAAAATGCGTAGCCAAAAAACCGCACTCATGTAATTCTGTGGTTTTGAATAAACTGTGCTACACATGAGGCCGGATGCGTAAGAGCAATGTTGTACAGGGGGTTTATTCCAGATAGTTGGAGAATCAGAAACGAAACTTTGCAGAACCGTTGTCCTAGCAAATTTGCGCTCTTTGCATTGTGCCAATGGGGTGGGGTCTCCCTTTTCTTCACTCGTGTCATATCCGGAAGAGGATTAGTATGACACCATCGTCTTCCCAATTCTGATTTATTTGGTGCTAGCTGTGCTGTTGTCGGTGGTTGTTGAGTCTGACTTATGAGAGAGCGTGCAGAATGGAGAGGGTCTGACCATTACTCAAGGAATCAGTGAACAGGCCTGAGCCATCATCAGATAAGCGCCAGTAATCAGCGACAGACCAGAACGACCAAATCAGCAGACAGGGATATTCCAATTTTCCGTGAAACAAGATCGCGCGGAAATGCTCCAGTTCAGTATTACTATGTATTAAGGTGCAGAGCGACTACTGTGTGGACCCCTTACAGCAGAACTCGTCCCCCAGGCCAGCCAAGAGCAAGATGGAGAGATGACCTAAGGAGAGCAATCGGCGCGAACTGGTGGAATGCAACTTATGAAGACTACCGACCCATCCTCATCTGAGCGATTATCGCCTGATATGATAAATTGATTGATTGATTGATTGATGTATTAAGTGGATGGAAAATTAGTACCAGCTCAACAATGACTTCTTCCGCAGATACCGAATCTTTCTGATAAGTAATCGATTCCGGTAGACAAGGAGAATTAGTTTCGAGACGGCATTTTGTGATTTACTTCGTACAGCTTGTGCGGTTATGGGAGCTTGAGTCATCGCCTTTCATAAGCTCGCCTCTCTTATCAGTAAATCGCTTCGGTTAAAAGGGCGTAAGGAGCGGTACTAACGGCAGGGTACCAAGACGAGCAAGTTCGCACCTGGCTACTTACAACACCCGTCTTTGAATAGAGGGGGAAGCCCCCAACTTCCCTTACTCTGGAGATGTTATCTCCTGCTCAGAGAGCATGCAAAATCGAGAGAGCGGGCTAGAGATAGTGAGAGATGATCTCTCGCTTTTACATGCTCTCTCAACAGGAGACAACATCTTCAGATTTAGCACTGTTGGAGACTTCCCGCTTTGTTTACATCATATTACACTGTTTCCAATTCTTGTCTAAAGCAGAACTCGAGCTGTCTATGATTTGGCATTCTTCACGTGTACTGCAGTTTTCCAGCGCATCTTATAAAATTCGCGATTTCAATAATATATATCAATGGATTTGCAGATGCGTGCTGTATTGCTCGCCATCGTCACTCTTGTTGTAGTCGCCGGTGCGGCTTCGGTGCGCACCTCGGTTCCGCCCCCTTCGTACCCGCCACCAAGACGTTCGTCACCCGCCCAACCCTCCGATACCTCTCGGTACCCGGAGCCAATTAGATCGTCGCCCGCCGCCCCCTGGGCAACCTCTCGGTACCCGCAACCAACTCGTACGTCGCCCGCCGCCCCCTGGGCAACCTCTCGGTACCCGCAACCAAGCCGTTCGTCACCCGCCGCCACCCGGGCAACCTCTCGGTACCCGCAACCAACCCGTACGTCACCCGCCGTCACCCGGGCAACCTCTCGGTACCCGCAACCAACCCGTACGTCACCCGCCCAACCTTCTACCACTCAGTTCCCGTCCCTGCAGTGAGTTACGGTTCTTTAATCTCCAGTAATAATTAAAATCATGGCAACATCTTATTGATATGCGATAGAGGTTGTCGAACGTGCTATAAATGCCTCCCGAATAGTACTACCTCTATCGTTCAAGTAACACATACATCTGTAGATGCAGTAGTAAACAATTGCAATGGATCATCTATAACGACCCCAGCCGAAATGATCCGTCTATTCTGAGAAGAAAGATCCTGACCCCTGCAACCACATCCTCACTTTACGTTATCGTCTGACGTGATAAATATTGTATTGTTTCAATCGAATTCAGATGCGGTCAGACTCCTATCGAGCCCAACCTCTCGGTGAATCCCAAAACGTCAAACGCCGTTGTCAGCGGACGGCCAGTAGTCCCCAACTCTTGGCCTTGGACTGTCGCAATCTGCTACAAGGGTAAGTGAACCGACTACACACAGAAAATATGTATTACTTTTAATACATGTCATGGACGAGGAGAGGAACCTAGTCCATGAAAATGTATTCAATCTAATCCATTTTCATGGACTAGGTTCTTTTCCTCGTCTATGGCATGTATTAAAAGTAATATATATTTTTATGTGTTTAGTGCGACACTTTTCTCTGACAAAGGCAGCGATTACGAACTAGTTGCACCGTCTTAAAAGTGAACCCTAGATGTCGAAATGTACAGTTTCTTGATTTCGCACACTCTCTCTTCTATCGACCGGTCTAGAGAGTGTGTGAAGAGGCCGTGGTCTCACATTTACTCTAGTGAACCCGCTATTCGATATTGTAATTGTCTTCCTCGCTTTTTGCAGATTGGTTCGGCAACTGCGCCTACCAGGGAGCCGGCACTATCATCAGTGACCGTTACATCCTCACTTCCGGTGGGTCTTTGTTCTTTGCGTTGCGAAAGATGCCAAAACAATTATCTTACCCCGACCTTTTAAGGGACAATGCTTGAATCCGATTGAATCAACTCAATCATGAGCACTTTGGGTATAAAGATCGATTTTGGTAAAATATTCTTCGATCCGTTTATTTTCTAATCGAGATCATTCATTTCCAGCAACGGCGGTTTCCTCAAGTGACACCAACAAGCCGAAGCAGTGGCGCGTCCAGACGGGAGTCAACGACCAAACCAACAAGTCAGAATCAACATATTTAAAATACTACGTTCCATGTCGAGAACTGCCTGTGGTGTGCTTACTGTCTGATTCTCTCGCTTTCGCGTGCACTCTCGTCCTCGTTTCTGTTGTTTATCAGCGGAACGTTTTAATATTTCGGACGAGTGTTTGTGAATTTGTAATATCAGTTCCCTGAGATATTGTCTCCTGCTGAGAGAGCATGCGCAATCGAGAGATCATCTCTCACTGACCCTCTCGAATTTGTATGCAGGAGAAAACATCTCCAGAGTAAGCGAGGTTGGAGACTTCCCGCTCTGTGTATTATGTGGGCTGACGGTTAGAGTGGATCTTAAAAGCGCAGACTTTCAAATACCTGCTCCGAGTCAGGAAAGGTGTTGAATCGAGAGCGACTCTAATACTTGCCACACTTTTCCGCCTGCGATGGAGGTTCTAAATAAAAATAAACAAAAGAATATTTTTAAAAAAAAAGTGTTTAGGAGCGAGCCGACCGAGCAGGTGGTCTCTGTCCTCGAAATCTACAAGCATCCCTCATTCGATGGTAAATACAACGACATCGCCCTGATTCAGGTTATCCATCCACCTATTCTGAAGTCCTTCTTTACTGAATTTCGGAACCTATAATTTGTCTTTTGGCAGGACTATTTCATGATAGTCAATAATATTTTCTGGTGCGTAGCATGCAGCATTGATCGTGCGACCACTTGCTACAAAGCCGATATTTGGCTAATAAAAATTAGATGGTATGACCAAACATAGCAATAATTATTCTACAGCTGGAAAAGCCTCTCCGATTCAACCAGTTCATTCAGCCCGTATGTCTACCAGCAAACGACAAAGGAATGGTGAGTAGAGCGCGCGCGCATCGTGGCGCACGCCGCGCACTTTTTGTCTAAAAGATGAGAAAAACACCAAAATGGAAAAAAATCATACTGCGTCAAAGCCCTTCCATATTTTCCCAAAAACCGAATTCGAACGTTGTCGCCTACATTATGGGCCAGTTGCTAAAGAGTGGATTCAATTCTATTTTGCAGATTGAGCCCGGAGAGGCCCAGTGGTACACCGGATGGGGCTACACGTCGGGTGAGTTTGCCTGCACATCATTAGATAAACATCGAAGTAATATGAAACCGAAGAGCCAAGTATTTACATGCATTTGAACATCTCGATTCTTATTCTCTAGTTATATTTTACAGATTCGCAGAAGCCGGCCAGCAACCTTCAGCAGGCGTCCCTTATCGTGCAAAAACACTCGCTCTGCGAATACAACTTCTTCGGGGAGGAAGTCAGGGTGCGTGCTTAGTGAGAAATCTCTGTGAAGTATGTGTCCTCGAATTTTTGTCTGCTCCCTTTCTCACACACACACACAATACACTGAGATACAGCATCTAGTGTATAATACACTCAATATTGATTTTGCGCGTCGAGAGAGCGTGCGAATACGAGAGATTTGTAAGTGTATCATACACTAGATGCCCTATCTCAGTGTATCATACACTCAATAGTAAGTGTATTCATTCTGGGTGCTTGTTCATTGTACAAACGTTGCAGGCGTCGCAAATCTGCTCTGGCACCCCGGAAACCAACACTTGCGCGGTGAGATTTATTGAATTCGCTAATTGGCTATTTTGAAATCTGTAAGCTCTCCTTCATTTTTTTATTACAATATCATTCGGGATTATTCGGGACAACGTTTTTCGTTATTCGGGACCACGGATTCGGGACCATCAAACTATCCAGATCATAAAATTCTCGTGGACCATCAAACCGTGAACAGTGTACTATTTCATGTTTCAACCCAATATCGCCAACTAAGCGACGATAATGTGAATATATTTTCACAGGCTTCGGTGGTCCGTTGGTACAGAAGAAGGACTACGAGAGTCCCTGGTTCCAGTTCGGCATCGCCTCCTTCCACACCGATAACTGCGATGGAGCCGGTATGCTCGGATCACATTAGAATAATACGCGGCACCGCGGCACGTGCCGCGCACTTCTTTTCTCTAATGTGGACTATTCTTTCAGGCCTCTTCACGCGCGTTAGCAGCTACTGCTTCTGGATCCGCGTGATGACCGGCATCGAGTGTGTTTAGAGGAAAGGAAGGAATAAGAAGCAAGAAGGTGTTGAACGATAAATACATTTCATAACTATGTAGTGTTATCGTTGAATTTCATACTTATATTCACTGGATAAGTAAGTACATGCATACAATTCTGAGGTACACTTATCGACACACTTATCCATTTCTTGCTGATCAATTGGTTTGTGCTGTTACCAGATAGAAAAGTTGTACAGTCTTGAGTGCGCTGATATTATCCATTTTAAAGTTCAAAATATGAAAAAAGTATATTTCATACCTAATTCCGCGAACTCACGCCATTCCTTACCACCTCTCTGGCATCTCCTCCTCGTCTCTATTCAATCTTACCATGGGTCACCTATGGCGTCGTCCCTCTGGCCGAGTTCCCCACCCCAACCGAAAATGGGCGGAGTCTAGCTGTAATGAAAGAGCGTCTAACGGGAATTTTGATTCTGCGGATCAGTTCGAATTCATCGTTGATACGTCATGGTTGCAACGTTCGCTAGTCAGAAACCGCGCGAGATCTCCCTCGATATTGAGTACTCCGCACAGGTATCTACAGTAGTATATTTAATTAAATGTGTGGTCACGATTACATATTTATCAGCGATTTCTACATTAATATTGTTGATTAAGGTAAAGCGCAAACCTCAATTCCGATTCACCGCTGCTTTCATCGTTTTCTCACTGCTTTTTCTCACTGGAATCGGCTCTGTGACCTACCACCACATTACTTGTGAGCTTATTTTAAAAAAAAAAACCCGAATTCTGCTATGTTTCTTATATTCAGCTACCATCATGATCATTCCACATGATTTCGCCTTTCTCATGCCCTATGAGATCGCCGTGAACCATCCGCGCCCCACTGCCAACTTTGTCGAGCTTGATATTAAGGTATGCGACGCAGCGATTCAGGTGTACAGCGAGACACTTTTTGGCAAAACTCCAGAATTGGAATTTGAACTGTGGAGAGAGGGGAACGCAACGCGACCGCAACGCATGAGTCTCTTCATAGCGTTGTTGTCTCTCGCTTTTTCTCTCGTCGTCTGGCCGCTCCCGAAATGTTGTGTGCTACGCAGAACGCCAGAAGGGGAAAGGCGTTTCTCTTGTGTACTGACATGATTTAAAAAAAGACATTTTCAAATATCAAATCAGGGTATATTTTGCAGGGTTCCACAGCCTTTCTGCACTCTGAGAATATCACTGTCATTTCATACACGGTAAACCTTCTTCCTCCACGTCTAGTAGTCTTTTATGTTCTTGTACCAAAAAATGAATATGCACCAAACAGCAAATTTTTTTCGGCCAAATCGTGAAATTGTTTTCCATTTTTTTCCTGCAAATTCTTTTATGTTTTCATCATTGCTTTCTCAGGTCACCGTTTTTAACGAGGATGGCGATTTCATTGGCGGGGGAGAATATCGACCTACTTATCAACGAATCGAGGGAGCCATTCTAGCGTACACTTGGCACACGAACTACGACGACGGAACCAAAGGATGGACTTATCTTTCAGTGCAGACCAAAGCGAAGCTCGACGCTGGACAAACTGGGTATGGTGGTTTATTCAATTCTCGTTTATGTACGCTCGCGAGCGCTTTCGGTTATGATAGTGGGCATGTAATTTGATGAAAGGACAGAGGGAAAAAACAAATTCTCTTTCTTCTCGATATAATATGGCAAAAAGTGCTGAAACTGCATCCTCTTTGCTCCTCTTTTTGAATGGTTGTTGATGCTGGTCGACGATTTTACCATGTCTCCATTATGGATTTTTATGGTCGTTTTTAACTTTTGCTCTTTGCAGATTCCCGGAATGCGTCAACTGGCGAATCGAAATCACTGATATTTCACTCCGTTTCGAGTTTTCTGTTTCCCTTCGCACTGGAATTCGCAACATCTTCGGAAGCGAGAGTATGGGACGCATTGATTTCACGGAACGCCAGAGAGTGAAGTGCGGTTGATGATCACCATCAATATTAATATGAAATAAATATTATTAATCTCAAATGTAATATTAATTTGAAAATACCACTTCAGAGAACAATGACGATATGGCACTAGCAATGCCTTGTTTTTTTCGAATTGTTTCCTTCGATTCGCCGTTTCAGTGATGTCTATCTTTTTTATGGTATTTATAAAACTGAAAGTGAATAAAATGTATTTGAATAACATTTAAGGATGTTTAGTTTTTTTGCACTCATTATGAGGTTACTTTAGATGATGAAGGTGCATTTCACTCGAGCATCACGTGTATTTGCATGCATTGCTGTTAATGATTGCATGTATTTATCGATAGAGACAAAGGATTGGATAATCAATGGTTAGCCGGGTATAGTGCGGGCAACCTCGCCGATATTGAGAATGTTGCGAGGAGAATGAGGCTATCGAGTGCGAGTATCATGCTGCAAGAAATTCTTCTTGAATAATCATTCATTTATAATTCTGTCGCTCATTCGCTCACAACACGTATTTTTGACATAAAGTATAAAGTACTCACAGGCTTCCTATTGCGAAATCGATGGCACCAGCGTTCTCAGCGTATAAAGAATAAAGTACTCATTGCTGTGATGTTTACAAATGTACTTGTCCATCAATTTTACAGACAAAAGAGAAAGTCAAATTGCTGATGTGAAACCATGATCATTCTCACGGAATTGAACTGCATCCCTCTCTTCCCCCGCGGAAGTGAAAGTACTCGACACAAGACGGAAAGTTGACCGAGAAATTTGCGTAGTCGCGCACGCGAGAGAACATAATATAATATATAATAATAATATAATAATAATCTAATAATAATAATAATAACGCCCCTTTTGTCGTGCGCGTCACTGTAGTTTTTTTGCGCGCGCGTATCTCGGTTCGGAGGAAAGAAAGAGATCTTAATTTTTTTTGGATTCTATTATCGTTCACAGGAGGAAGCGAGTAATGCCATAAAATCGAAATTCTATTTTTGATGTTCCTCCTCCAATAAATAAATACTGCTAAATTCTGTCGAGCTTCCGTTCGATTTCTATCGATCTTTGATGTAGAACACGTCTTTTTAATGGAAGATATGAATGACAAATGAAGAGTAGTTAATGAGAAAAGTGATTGCTTGACAATTTGCAAAAATATAAATCGGCTGCCTCTACTATAATAACTTTTCTTTTTCTGACCTTTCAAGTGCATGTTGTCGCACAATTTCGGTGTACGATGAGTACATTTCACAAAGTATCCCTCCGGAGTTTCAACGCACGATGTGCGCGCGATTCCGGTAAAACATCGTGCGCGCGCGATTTTCACATGATGCGCCGCGAGATTTCCACACGTCGCGTGCGGGCCTGATCCTGAAACCGTAATTTCTGTTCAAGACCTTCAACAGAGCACACGATTTTCACACGACGCGCGCGACATTTCCGCTACTCGTTTTGCATGACGCGAAACTAGTAGTGGAAATCGCGCGCGCATCGTGCGTTGAAATCCCGGAGCCCATTGGCCTGTTCCCGAGTGTGTCCTTGTTTGTCGTACTGCACTCCCATTGTGTGCGATCGTGTGCACCACTATCAATAGTTCTCCCTATTACAGAGTTGTTTTTTTTGTCAGTTGTTTTTTCGCGGCGCCGAGAGTGTGCGTATAAAGTATAAAGTCGACTGCTTCCTCTTTGTATTCTCCGATTCGCAATGGTAATTTACTCCTCTCCGCTGGGCCCCATCCCCGTCTCCTCAACTCCCGTACACGCAGCTCTGCTCGAGCAAATAGATGCAGCGATTCGCAAGAATCCCGACAAGAAAGCATTTGTGAGCAGCTCGTACTTCTATTGCTCACAAGCCGATTTTTGATTGCGATTTTAGTAACCGTCAGACAGTCACCGCCGAAAAAAATATTACCGCTATTGTCTCCTCAGATCGACGGCGCAGATTCCTCCAAGTTCGTGGCCTACACTGAAGTGAAGACTCAGGCAATCGCTGTCGCACAATTTCTGCACAATCAGAGATTCCAGCACCAAACTGCGTGCGCAGGTCCGTATCTCCACTGAACACATGATTCCAAACCTACAGACCAGGGTTAGAGCGAGAGAGTATACAAAAGTGAGAGAGTCCCTCTCGATTTCACACGCTCTCTCACTCCAAAGGCCTTTCTGGATGGTTGACCGGCTTGTGGAATGATGTGCTGAAGTCTCTTGCATAAACTATACATTACCACCTCGATTTTCGTGCCTCACATTTCGATAACACTCCTCCAATGTGGTGGTGTGTTTTTTTCGTGTGTGGTTTTTTCCAACAGAAGAGTCTATTAGTTTTATTTTATGCGGAGACAGAGAAATTTTCCGCAATAAAACAGTCCGAGTTGATCTTGAGCAGCACTCGAGCCAATAAATGCGTTCAATTAATTGCATAATTTAAATATTTAAAAAAAACTACACAAATGATACATTTATCTTGAAATGTTATAGTTCTTCCGAATTGTAAAGAGTTCTTTCCGTTCTTCTTGGAAGTCGCACTCCAAGGCGGAGCACTCTCCGGAGGGTCATCCCAATCCACGGAATGTAATTTTTTATTCATCCTACTGGAAGAGCATATTTATTGCGTATACCAAATCAGGAAGTTGGAGAAACAGTTCAAGGATTGTCAGTGCTCGATTGTTCTCACGGATGAAGCGAGTCTCGGGAAAGTGAGAAATGCCGCGAAACGTGAAACATATGTTAAGGTTAGTATTGTTATAACATAAATATCTCCTCTGTAAAAAATTAAGAAAATCAAATATATAAACTTTAAACAGTTCACAACATTTGCAAATCCGTACATTTGAGGCCGTACATTAGTAAAACAAACAAAAATTGATAGGTGAAAAAAATGTTACAGACAATTATCGTACTCTCTCCGTCCTCACTTCCCTCTGACGGATCAATAATATCATGGAACCAAGTTATCTCGACACCAGTCCAACAAACGCGTCAGCCTGTGAAGATTAACGTAACCGAAGATGTCGTGGTTCTGCCCTACTCAAGGCTGGCAATCGATTTGTTCCCAATTTGATCTTAATCGTGATCTAAAATAAAAAAACTACGTTCCCCTTCAAGTGCTACTTGTGGTGTGCATACCGTATGCTTCTCTCGCCCTCGTTTCTGCCGTTTATCAGCGGAACGATTTAATATTTCGGACGAGTGTTTGTACATTTGTAATAGCGTAGATTGAGCAAAACAGATTGACGGTTGTGCAAACAAACGTGTTCATCGATTGCAGTGGCACTACTGGAGCTCCAAAGGGAGTGATGCTCACTCACAAGAACTTTGGAACCGCGGTGCAAATGATTTGCAAGTGAGCAATCAAAGTACAAATCCACATGCGAATGATCAGTATTTTGAACGCTCGACACTAGAGTGCAAAAAGTGAGACAATGGTCTCTTCATTTCGAGTGCTCTCTAATCGACCGACCGGCATAGAGAGTGTGAGAAATGAAGAGAGGGTGGTCTCATATTTCGCAATCCACTCGACACCTTTGCAAAACGATCATACACCGAACATTCAAATGGACAAGACGTAATTGATTGAATCGGATTAAATCACATCATCAATCGCCGTTTGGGTATAAACAGTGATTTGAGTCAAATTTTCTTCGATCTGATCGTTTTTAGCGGAGGTTCCTTTAAATGAGAAGAAATCAACGCTGCAAAAAACAGTGTAGTTTTCCACATTTGCCGATTTTTAAATAAACGGATCCGCTGATACCGCGAGTATGCCAATCTGCTAGTTGAACACCCGGAGGTTTATGAGCGGGCCATTTTATTGTTGAGAAGTCGAAAACTGTCCTGTGTTTATGAATAGGCGGTTTCAGCTATGACTTCTTCGCGTTTACATTAAACTCCGATAAGAAAATAGTCGGATCGAAGACAATCGGACTAAAACATCCTATTACCCAAACGGCGCTTGTTTGAGTTCATTTAATCCGATTCAATCCATTCGATCATGGACTCGAAAGTTTGATTTATGATAGATAGTCCCACTAAATGGAGTCATTGGTTGTTGTATAAGTGTTTAAAATCAAAAACGGCGCTTTAACATTGCATCGCTTAAGATATGATACCACACAAAGGGGGAAATTGTGGGTGAAAAGAAAGGGAAGGACTGTGGCGCCTTCTGCCATCGAGTGCGGACTAACTTCTTTCCGGGGTTCAATATGTCACTATTAACCAAAATGTTCTGGTGCCTCAAGGAATGTAAGGCAAACGAGCAACGAGTGTCTTTCCCTAATTGGGAAAAGGCGCCCAAGAGCCGCTGTTCGGCGCCTTTTCTCAATTAGGGAAACACACTACGTGGACGCTTCCCTGACAATCCGAACATTGTGTAACAGATGGCGGCGCTCTGCAGACGATGCCACAGATTTGAACTCGCACAATTTGCTGCTCTTCCTCCCCTTCTACCACATGTAGGGATTCGCATTGCTTTGCTACGGAGTAATGGAACGTATGTTCAGTTTCAATTCGATTTTAACGCCTCTAGAGTTCGATTGGGTTCAGGGTCAGGGCGAGAGAGTGTGCAAAAGTGAGAGAGTCCCTCTCGATTTCACACGCTCGCTCACTCCACAGGCCTTTCTGTACGGTTGACCGGCCTGTGGAATGATGTGCGTACGCATCGATTTCGTTTTTCCCTATTATAACAGATTAATTGAAAATCGCGATAGCAGAATCGACCACAGTGATTCTCTCGTCGTTCGAACCCATGGCGTTTCTTGCGTGCATCCAGGAGTACAAGGTGGACAATCACAAATTTACAGATACTCGCTCTAAATAATATCTGCTAATAGACAGCTGAAATTAAGGTGAGAGCGTGTGTTGAAAACAAGAAAAGCTTTAGAAAGATTTTTAAAAAAATACACACACCATTTGCTGTCCTTCGTGTGAATTTCATTTTTTAAACCGTAATAACATAAGTTGATAGCTATCAAATGCCTCCATTTTTACAGAACTATTCATAGCCTAATCTCTGAGGATTGAATACATGATTTGATCTAATTCATATCAATTACAAGAATGATAACTCGCGCTTGATTCGCAACCATATTGCTATCAGATCTCACAGTTGTACGTCGTCCCTCCGATTCTCGTCTTTCTCGCAAAGCACCCGATCTGCGACAAATTTGACTTGTCTTCTCTCCGCAAAATCTTATCCGGTACGAGATAACTGTATTGCATGGTGTGTAGTGAGGAGAGTACGAAATGTAAAACCATCGACCCTTATAATCCGTCAGAAGTTCGCGAACTTTTCACGCATCTTTTTTTGCCCGTTTTAGGCTATTTTCTTTATAATTTGCGTTAGGTCATTAGAGACGCATGAGAAACTACTAATGCCGAAGAAATTAACCAAAAATATAAACTAGGGAATTAGCCGCACCTCTTAGAAGGTCGCGGAATTCTGCAAGCTGTTTTCACGCAGCTAGACAGTGACGAGAGAGCACGCGGAACGAGGAGAGGGAAAAGTAAGCAATGTTGTTGTTGTATTTCTGCGCTCTCTCTGTTTACGTGCTCTCTCATCACTGTCTAGCTGCGTGAAAACAGCTCGCAGAATTCCGCGACCTTCTAAGAGGTGGGGCTAATTCCCTAGTTTATATTTTTGGTTAATTTATTCGGCATTAGTAGTTTCTTATGCGCCTCTAATGACCTAACGCAAATTATAAAGAAAATAGCCTAAAACGGGCAAGAAAAGATGCGTAAAAAGTTCGCGAGCTTCTGAAGGATTATAAGGGTCGCATCTGTTCAGTCTACCGATCGATCAAACGTATTTTTTGAAGTGGTTGGCTCACGGCGCTATAGTAGTGAGCTTGTGCGAGATGTAAGATTTCGCATTCCATGGGAAAGTATCTTTGAGGCGCGGCGCCGGCAGGAAAGGACATTTGCGACGCCGTATTGATGAGATATCCAGGCATTCAGTATGTCGAGCAGGGTATGTGGCATGCACTCGATTCGTGAATTGATTGAATGTTGTTTTTACATAATTCCTAAAAAATCTACATTGATAACGCAGCCTACGGGATGACGGGAGTGGCGATATCGCACATGCCTGATAGAGGAAGTAGGAAGAAGTTCGGGAGCTGCGGCAAACTTGCTTATGGACTGCAAATGAAAGTGAGTATTTTGTAAGTAATACCGTAAAACGAGAACGATTAGCATGAAAGTTGAAAAAAATCCAAATTTTCTGATACTAGACGCATCGAACTTTGTATGCTTTGTTCCCATTAATATTTCGCAATTAATGCAATTACGAGTCAGATTGTGGACGTCACGACCGGTTCTAATCTCACCACCGGGAAGGTGGGTGAGATCTGCATCCGAGGGCCCACGGTGATGAAAGGATACCTCGGAAGAGAGGAGGCGACCCGAGAGTGCATTTTGGATGGATGGATGCATACAGGTCAGTTCTAGGGATGCGGTTCGGTGTTGGGCGCACCCTGTGAAAATTTTTTTCTCTAACTCTTCACCTTGTCAGCCGTATTACCGATCTAAAAGGCCGTAAACGATTAACGAACCTGCAGCCCTTGTCAGTTACATTGCTTGCACCTAGGGCTCGCTTATAATTTGCAAAAAAGCTGTCTAAAGGAGCTAGTAGATCGTTGGTAGAGTGACCACGCCGACAATCGCTAACCATACCCTGTAGTCGAAGTTAGAGACGATCAGTCGTGTTTACCAAAGCGAGAGAGCGGGCAAAAGTGAGAGGGTCGCGCACGTGCCTGTGTGGTAAACAACGGAAGTGCGTCATTTGACTTTTTGGTGTGATCGTATCATTTTATAAATGTAATACCGGTCTCAGCCCAAATCTACCTCAATATTCCAGAGAAAGTGTCGCCGTACAAGAATCTTAATGGTGGAATCGAGTTCATCGAGGCGATTCCGAAATCAGCATCTGGAAAAATCCTAAGAAGAATGCTCAGAGACAAGCAGCTGTCGAAGATCTGATATTTCCATAACACATGTATTTAAGAAATCCCCTTTTATTTGAGAAATGAAGAGGATAAAACACAACCATGGTATGAAAAGACTTAGACGCTGCTTCCAAGTGGTGAGAAATGTGCGTTTCTCTCTCAACTTGAGAAGAGACAACGAAAGTCAATTGTAATTGCGAAAATTTGGGCTCCTTTGGTCGTGTAGAAAAGTGAAAGACGCAATCGGTTCATGTGCAGTCTCTCAGGGCACATTATTCCATACGTACAGATCAGGGTTAGAGCGAGAGAGTGTGCAAAAGTGAGTCCCTCTCCATTTCACACGATCTCTCACTCCAAAGACCTTTCTGTAAGGTTGACCGGTCTGTGGAATGATGTGAGGGAAATACTTTTACGAACCAACACGTTTAACTAAGCTGCATTGGGACGACTTCCGAAGTATAATAGGCGCACGTGAGCCATGCAATTATACTTTTAACGTTGTCGTGCGATTGTCTTTGCGCTTTACCGAATTATTAAATTGAACAACTCAACTATTACCAAATTGTTGAAACATATTTGAAACGTTCCGCGATTCGTATATAAATTGTCATTCGTTGTTTAATTAGTGTGCATGCAACCAATTTTCAATATTTATCGTATAGGTATGTACACTCGGCTTCAAATTAGGAAAGTAATGGCTAGTTGCATCAGTATTACTGATAACATTCCAAGCAAATTCGATGAATTCATAGTGTCGATTAGTCCATGGGGTTCTCCCATATCGTCCGTTTTCGATGCACCACTCGATTCCTCCCATTTCCAATGAGTCCCGAGGAGAGGTGTCGTCCGGGCACTGAATTTATTTAAATTTAAATTATATTTTAAAATCATAAACATGCATTTACATATTCAACTACGATAGTAATTGTTTGCTAGCATTTGAATACTTAGACTGAAATTACGGTCAGCAACTCCGAGAGAAATCGTTCGCTAAAATAAAAATAGTCAATAAAACTGACGGCATCTTCGTTGATGTTGACGTGTAGTAAACAGTCATTGGCGGCGCTGCGGTGGTTGAAATTGTCGTTGTGGATGAAAGTGTGGTAGGGAACCTCAATCTGATTACTCACAATTTCCTGACAAGGGTTGGTTGAAATCGGATATTGTCCACTAGAATACGATAAGTGAGACCACGGTCTCTTCGTTTCACAGTTCACACTCTCTCTCTCTCATCATCAGTCGACCTGTCGAGAGAGTGTGCGAAATGAGGACCGTGGCCTCACATTTCGCACTCTACTGTCCACTTCATTGCCTCGAACCACTTATCTACAGTTTTTGAAAGGACCTCAAGGACACTCGTATATTCTGAGAAAAAAATACTTTAGAAGTTGGAAAATCTTCACAAAAATCAATGGAGAAAAAAAACCTGTTGAAAGAGACCGGCCGCGTTCTCTTTGGTGTGGTTTTGACAAGCGCTGGTCGAGAGGGTGAAGAGGTGGGCGGAGAGCAGTCGGCTGCAAGTATTTTAATTCATTTTCCTAGAAAAAAATATTGAATCACGTGGTGGGAGAAAGTGATCGTCACAACTCACAGGGAAATAAGTCTACGACTGTAGACTTCACGGCTACCGAGCGACGACTTCATAAGTCTACTCGCTTCGATTAGAGGCAGGGGCTGGGCACTTTCTAGACTTTAAAGTCGTCGCTCAGTAGCCAAGACTTCTGAAGTCGTAGACTTATTTCCCTCTGAGAACCAACCGTGCTCCTCCATAACGATCGTTCTGTCACTGTGGTCGTTAAACGAGTAGTCTCGTGGACACAATTCGCCCGTCGCGGCGATCATCAATCGAGAAGAGTGGTGTTGAGAAATCTGCGAATATAATTGATTAGCTCTACATTCTAAAAAAATCACACTGTGAAAGCGCCTCCTGATAATACTGGAAATAAGATAGTTCTATCATAAATTCGTGCGAAATGAGAGAACTCAAGAAAGCGATCGGGATAGGTCAGTATACTCACTTAAAAAAAACGGGGTGAAACATAACTCGTAAAAAGGGAAATCGTATGGGACTTTATATTGGAAATGGTACTCACAAAGCATATATTTCCCTTGGCGCCTCTTCCTCTCTGCTGCGCGTAAGTAAAGAGCTGGTCTCGCTCTCGCCATGCAGCAAGACAGTCGTACGACCGGGCTGCACATTAATTTTGATTTTAACCGTGTAACAATTTAATCTATTTTGTTAATTTACGGCAGGACTGCACGGTAAACTAAAATATGTTTCAGTGTGGAAACTTCAGCTTATTAACATTTCAATAGTTGGCGTATCGTAGAAATGGACGAACACGCATTGTAAAGCACTATTATGTATGCAGTTCAGCAGGGAATTCCAGTTTTTTTTAAATATCCAGCTGTTTCATTCAGTTGTCATACTCACAATCAAAGACGACTCCGCTGCTGCAGTGAAATGCAGTGAGTTGCAGCCGGCTGTTCCTGCTGCAATCGACAGTCAAATTGTAGCAGTCGGCGTGACGCAGATCGGAGGGAGTGCTGCAAAAGTTACAGTTTAAGAGACCATCCACGAGAGGCCGGGGCGCTTGGGGGGAAATCGTCGGATGCCTTTTTCGCAACCTATCCCAATAACTTGGTGGTGAAGTCAGTATCACTAGTGCTGATATTAGGCCAAGTAACTAAGGTTCAGGGTCCCGCCCCGAAAAGTTACAGTAACCCCGGTTTCCGATATCGATTTTTTTAGTAGTGCACACATGTTAAATTTCAAGTAATGAACACATTTCAAACAAGTACATCGACTTTTGAGAAAAAAAGTTTTTGCGAAAATTCCATGAACCCGGGTTCATGGTCGAAAAAAATGTTGATAAATTGTAAAAAAAAACCCTAGCGATGACATAATTGTGTCAGCCATGTTCACCGCTTTGTAGGAAAATAATATATCACTTGATACAAGCGATATTTCGCAATTCAGATAAGCAATATCGACAAACACTCGACGAGGTCCGCTAATATCTGAACATTCAGACCTCATTTACGGACACCAGAACCACGGCTCGGAGTCCATGAAGTAGACTGTCTGATGTAGTTTTTGACGAGGATTCCAAAAATCGTAAAACCGTTTACTGAACATGGGCAATTTTTTTTCAGGACGATCGAAAAACTACAAAATGTCTATCGCTGTCCTATCGCTTCAAAAATATTTTGATTGTTATTTCTTTCACAAAATACATCTAGAAAACCTATAAAAACACACTTTTTAAAAAACTAAAAAAATCGATATCGGAAACCGGGGTTACTGTAACTTTTCGGGGCGGGACCCAGAACCTTAGTTACTTGGCCTAATATCAGCACTAGTGATACTGACTTCACCACCAAGTTATTGGGATAGGTTGTGAAAAAGGCATCCGTGGGGTATGTCCGGCTTCTCGTGGATGGTCTCTTAATTCTATAAGTAAATAAGTTTGGTAGCACTTTTATTATCAATTCATTGCAAGATGCTTAGATAGGTTTAATAAAGTTTTGAGACATTTGATACGGAAAGTGATAGAGAACCGAGTAAAACGTATTCCTATTTCATTAGAATGGACCATGAAACATATTACACAGGATTGAATTTTGAAAGCTAGAAAAATGGTTCGAAAGAAGATTGCTCAAATTTAGACTGAATCATTTCCTCGATAATCTTGCAATTAGATGAATATCTTTAAAAGATTACGCTTTACGAGAATGTTCCTATCACGAAGCATCGATGATCAGAAATAATGTTTGTCTTTGATTCAGCCCCAACAACACAATTAACGGTTGTAACAGCGCATTTTTTCTTTAGCATCGGATATGAAACTTATTTATGCGCTATGTATAATTTAAGTAGAAAAAAAAACAAACTTCAAACATCATTTCAATCTCTTGAAATATTGATTTTTCTAAATGATACATTTCTAGATCACGAAAATTGTCCGTCGATAATTTTGTTGTCGGCAGAGACACATTATTCACTTAAATTGTCTATTTGATGATGGGGCACCTCCAATGCCAATGATGGCATAATCGTACTCATTCTTTAGAATCGACTGTGAAACATATTTACAGGCATCGTTAGATATTTGGAAGACAAATAATCTTCGATGATCCACAATATTGATTTTTCTTCAATCACATAATTAGAACTCACGAGAATGTTCCCTGTATTCCACAGGCTGCCGGTTGCGGTCCTCGCACAGAGGCGCTGCTCCAAGGATAATCGGAGAATTGAGAATCGTCCCTTGAAACATTTATCAAAAAGGGCAATCGAAAATCGATGTTCTTACAAAATGTAAAGAATTAAGAATTTTCAGATCTAGTAATTAGAGATGCCGCATTATTCTATCGAACTAGAAAAGGGGTGGAGAGCGAGGGAGTGTGTGAAAGTGATATTCACACGCTCTTCCTCTCCCGACCCTTCCCTCTTGTTTTTCCGTCTCCGGCTCATGTGAGCACCAAGAATTATCGTAAACTGACTCGCATATGGTAGCATTGTGACTGTCCTGTGGAAGTGTCGTGCGGAATTCGATCATCGACGGAGATCTAGCACGGAACCATAGACAGTGAAAACCAAGTGCGTCGCCGCTGAAAAGATTGTACTTTGTTAAAACGTTCGTCCGGGCCTCTTCACAATTTCGCATCAACTTAACGGTAAAGTTTGCGTGACTTTATCATGCAAAATTGCGTGGGCATATTCTATGAGCACAGAGGCTGTTGCATTGCAATGGGCAGGTATTGAGTGCATTTGTGACCTGTCTGAAACTTATTCGAATCGCACCCTCACTTCTATTCACCGAAGAGGTTGCGCATTGGCGTAGGGTAAGTGACTCTTTCCCACTTTCATCGCAAATCGCTGCTGACCCCTTTCTGGAGGTTCGGCCGGACTACTAAAATGTGCTCACCACTTCGTCTCCGAGTACACCATCATTCGCTCGCCGTTGACCGAAACACAACGAGAGACGATGGGCACAGAGTCACCCGCCGATTGAGAATACTGAAATTGAAATTATGTAAATTATAATTAAGAAATGTTTATGTGCATCACATAAATAAGCGTAATAGAGCAACGAAACGGCAACAAAACTGTCCCGTGATATGTTACACTAGACTTCGAGAAATAACCAACCCGTTGTTTCATTTTCCTCATTTTCCGTTAATAAACCGGTCCACAACCCGTTGCGAATGAAGCAACGGGTTGCTAAGAACTTTACAACCCGTTGCTAAAATTGGAGCGGTAAACATTTTCTTTGACAAAACCTAACATATAAATGGGAGCGAAGAGTGTTTGTCTGCATGCTGAATTATGCGAATACCGAGAATATTTATAGTTTTCGAATCACATTAGGTCTCCTGTAGTCGCAATTACTGTAAATGAGACACAGTATGTGCTGCCACAGGGCAATGCCCAATCGAAATCTACCTCATGCAGCCAAACCCGAGTAAATTTGCTCAGTTTCAGAAATCTTGTTTAAGGTAGACCGGTTACGGTACCTTGGTGTCCTGAAATTTCGATGTCTCTTGAGAGTACTGTGACCCCACACAAGCCCCGTGATGTCCATACTGTTTAAATTATCTTTCTTGTCACGGTAGTGATCTACCATTGTTATCTATTTGTGACCCATTGAGCCTATTCACAATTGTTATCATGTCCACACTGAGAGAGAATGATTATTGCTAATGAATGAGAGAATGAGGCGCGCTATAAAACGGCCCTCTCCTGTTATCAGGGTCAGTCAGTTGCCAATGAGATAAAGAACTTCTCCCTCTGGTCACCTCTTCCTACCAAACAACCTACGCTAAGACGACGTCTCGTCTTAGACGTAACATTCTATTATAATAAATAATGCCTATTTACTCACACTATGCACTCCCGAAGCCGTCCTGACCACTCCTCTTAAGCAACGGGTTGTGAAATGAGATCCCATAAATGACCAACCCGTTGTCAGACCGCTTACGTGACCAGTGAATTCAAAGAATGAGAGTTTATTAATTTCTTAGGCAACGGGTTGTATAGTTACATATCGTTATTTCTCGAAGTCTATGTTGCACAATAATTTTATTTTTTTATTTTTTCACATTTTCAAAGTAAACGTACCTCGAGTAGATCGTGCGAGATGGAAAGTGTCGTGTACTCTCCCAGTAGCCACTCGGGGAAGGTACAAGGAGCGAAGAAGTGGTTGCGAATAACTGTAACATATGTAAAAGCTGATTTTAGTCTTTGGTCATTGAGAACAAGATACAAAATCCACAAAAAAGTATTCATTCGAGTAGGTTTCATCACCAGTATGAACTTTCTTTTTGAAAGTCACAGTGATTTCATACTGACTTACATAGCTACAATGACGAATATTTATATTTCAATTTATATTTCAATGATAATTGCATATTTTATTTTGCTCACCGGGTCGGAACGTGTACACTTCCGGTGCCTGCGTGCCAACCGGAAGAGAACTGAGTTGAGCACATGAAGAATCGACGGAGAATCCGATCGATACTGTCGAGTCCTTCTGGCGTTTCAGGAGCTGCAAGGTGTTTTAATAGATTTGTTGCCAAACTTGTTTAATTAACAGTTTTGCGATTTGCCAAAAAGAATTTTTTGTTATGGTACTATTTGCTTTAAAATAACTGCTTTATTTGCATCATTGCATAACTGCTTTATTTGCATAATTATTTTTTTATATGGACACTCACCCCACATCGGAACTCCTGGCTTTCCAAGTTCTCGAAAACGACAAATTCGTCATCGTTGAGTCCCGGCCATGAACCGAGACAAGAGAGGGACATCTGAAAGTTATTTTATAATTTAACATATCTATCAAGAGTAGACTCTAATGAGACTACTAACAAAAAAAGCTATGCATATCAACCCGATGAAAGCTATATTTTTTCTTAAATCGTAGAGAAAAATAGATAAAATACATCAAATGCAGGGAAGGAGCAGTTGCGGAACTTGAAATTTGCTTGAGACACGCGTTCGCACGTTTCGACCTGAATAAATCAATGGTGTTAGGTTATATTCTCGACGACATTCCACAAATCACATTGGATATTTCACGAGTACACGTTTCCACCTGAATTCGTTATGAAAGAAATAGAGAGACTGCTTTGTCCTGACTCCATTCCAGAGGTCTCACAGGAAGGTGTAATATTGAAACGAATACATTTTATATTTTGACAAACAAAAAGGGACATAATAAAAAATGAATACCGTAGTTCCCTGCCCGAGATCGCATCTGAGCTCGGAGCTCTTCAGCGTGTAGCCAACGTCGAACTTGCCTTCCAGCGGGCAGGCTGTAACCGTGCGCGCCTCGGACTCTAAAAAAACATATTTGATTTAAATTTCTTTATTTATTTACTAATTTCTTCATTGTTTACAAAGCACACCCGGCGATTAACGGTTCAAAACGGATCTGCCCTCATTTACTCGTTTGTTGAAACGTATTCGACAGCTATCATGGAGCGCGTCGTATTATTTTCTGGAAAGTGAAAAGGCACCTGAATCTTCCTGCTCACCATTGTACTTCTACTGTCCCCCTTCTTATCGTCGGAAAGCAGAATGAAAACAATTTCTAGAACAATAACTTACTGAACCAGAATTCGCCTTCGTTCGGTGCAATTCTCGCTGAATCAAAGCAAGTTCGTCGCGCCTCTTCGATCGTCGCGAAGCACAGGTCTTCTGCAATGTTTCAAATCTTCAGAAAGGTTTAGGGACGGAAGAGTGTGCGGAAGTTGTTCCGGTGCTGAGGCCATCCGTTCACGCCCCTGACCCCTTTCATATATGTATTCCATTAGCATCGACAGAGTTTGTGTGAGTGTAAGATGGAGGATCCTCTCACTTTTGCACGCCACCATGCACCTTATCACTTTCAGGAGCTTTGATTTGGTCTTGGAATGAGGACAGGAGGGAACGAACCAATCTGATGCGCCGCTTGGATTACGTTTGGCGTCCGCAATATGAAGGTGAAGCAGCGATAGCACTCCGCCCGAGCCATCCTTCTGAGAGTTACAATAATAAAGTAAACATTTCTTTTTGGTTTTAACAGAGGATGAGGAATAATTGTGATTCGCTTTGGGAAACTATTTTCCTTTCTATAGAATACTATAGTGGATTGAAACGCTCACTTCAAGCCGAAAATGTACGAGTCCCCTGTCTTTTCATAGCACTCGCCGACTTCGGAGATGGACGTGGCGGAAATCACGAGCTGTAATTTTGATCATTTACTCAATTTTTAAAATGAATCAGCAACGTCAGATGGATCGAAATTAATAAGTTCACACGTCTAATACTTCACTCTTGAAACATTCATTTTTTAATATATTTTCTTGCCGGTGCACCTTTTGGATATTCAATTATGCATGTTCACATTCGGCGTTTATCTTGCCGCTCGATGCTATTAATGAACTGTTGAACCCATCTACTCTCCGTGTATGCCCACGGGTACACAATTGCGCGTCCGGCTGTCGCCCGGGCTCAACTCACATCATCATACTCGATTGGCGGGCGCAGATCGGCCGCCGGATGGGCGCCCGGCTGGCGCTGCTTCTTCCACGAGCCGTGCAGTCTTCCATCCAGCCGACAGGAGGAGACAAGTAGAGGGAGAAGAAGTAGGATTACTGTGAGGTTACGGTGCAGATTAATTCAAGAGTATTTTATCGATTATTTTACACGGGTTACTGTATCACTACTCTTTCATATTCCTCATTTTCGAAGTTTGAACGCAATGAACACCACGAAGTCCCTGTTTGTTTTACTAACCAATTTCGGAGAATCGAGAAAACCCCTGATAAACACGCCAGCCTTATCAACTTCACACACTAATTTAATTCGTCTTAACGACGAAACTACGTGGCGAATCTCGTGAGTGGCAATTTTCAACTATTAGGCGGATCAGGTTACGCAAACAGGAAAAAACGCGCGTTCACAGATCATTCGGATTATCGCTGGCGCCAAAGTTCTTGGAAGATTATCGTTAACTGACTTACTTGCAACATTCATGGTACTGTGAGGATACGGTAGAGTTCTTGTTCGCGCGCAGAAATATGAGAGAATCACGACTCTTCTTCGCCTCTTCTCGGGGTCATCCACTTCAGTTGTCCCACGCGCGTATTGGGAGGAACGGGAAAGGGAGAGGGAGTGAGGGGCAAATAACTGAATAACGGTCATTTCATGATGACAATACTGACAGATTTCTCAAGTAGTAGCCCTCAGGGGACGAGAGACACTTCCGAGAGGGCGAATTGGTAGTCAAATAGAGGGAGTTATGATCAGTCTCTCCTCATTCTACATACTCTATCATCGATCAGACAGCGCGAGAGAGCGTGCAGAATTGAGAGGTTCAAACTCAATAACGGGGATACAATGAGGCGACATGATTCAGATACCACGCGATCAAACACATAATTCGGTTGAGAAATGGGGGGAAAAGTCGAGATCGGAAAGCGGAAAGCGGCGCATGATTATGAAAAAAACAAACAATTTACAGTAGTACGATGTCCCTCTAGATGGGGCGATCCTGTAAGCCAGCTGAACCGGAAAGGGGTCTAGAGTGAGAGAGTGGGTGAGCACGAGAGACTATTTCTCGGGGGAATTGGTCGCCCTGTAGAATGCTGAGTCGATTGGGAAAGCATGGAAAAGGGAGTGAGAGAAGCGGGAATTGGTCAGCAATTTTCGGATAAGCCCTTGCTCAGGTCCCCATTCTTTAAGGAAGTGATCCCTTTCCCTTTCGAGACTTTTTACGATCCCTTCGCACTGTGGAATCAAGTGAAATCTCCGGAAAGGGGACATCAGAATGAAAATGTATCGCGTCAAATACGCAAATAATTACACGATGGACTAATGAAATTCAAAATCTCCAGAAAGGGGTCATCAGGATCAAGTCAGTTTATTGCGTTAAATACACATAATTATTCATTAATTAATTATCATAATTAGCGCTAATTAGAAGGTATAGTACAGCACGACAGCTATCAGGATTGAGAGGAGAAACAGGGCGAGATGGGTGAAGATCTTGGGCATATCGAACACTTGCACGGGATGCGTCAGGAAGTAGCGGCTGTAGTACTTGCAGACCTGCAAATGAGCGCAAATTTGGTCGTCTCTCTTTCTCTCCCTACCCTCTCCGTTTCGCACACTCTCTCGTGTACTCTCTCGACCCCGCTCTCTCCGTTTTATACGCTCTCTGATCGATGGAACAACCAAGCGCGAACCCAGTGGCCCTCCCACTCTCTCAATTGCACTTTCTATCTCGCCCCGAGACCGGGAGCTTATTCATCTCGAGCCGTACATCCTATAGAACCGGGAAATAGCGTGTGCTATAGAGAGAGAGAGAGAGAGAGAGAGAGAGAGAGAGAGAGAGAGAGAGAGAGTTCTATAGAGTTCGCGCGGGCGAATTGTGTAGTGATTAATTAATCAGCATGGGGGTCAGGGGGGAGGAGGAGGGCTCCCGGTCCAATGAGCTTTCAGAATCGAGAATGAGATTACGCATTGAGATGGGACCGGCTGTCAATATGACCCAATAAGCTCCCGAACAAGGGATCACGGGGTCAAATGATGGCACTGGCACTAGGCTGGTAATAGCCCGTCTCTGCGGGCTGTCTATTCATAACAAAGAGAGTAGATGTAAGTATAGAAGTTACAGAAGTCCAAAAAAAGTGTCATTGAATGTGCGACATCCAATAACTGCGTTTTGGATTGAAAAAAGTATCATTTGCTACTGCTATCCACTTGGCCCTATCTGTCGGCTCGGAAAGCCACAACATCGAGTTGGCACCACGCCAAGAACGTCTTTTGTTGTCTGACTCTCTCGTTTCGCGCACTTTCTCAATGGTTCTCTCTTTCTCTAACTTGATCTCGCCGTTACTCTTTCGGGGCTGTGAAAGTATTTACATGGGTCACAATGATAAGCTTGTAGCTAGCGCTCAATTCCTCACTGTTAGAACACGATAGATTGCAGCTTTCGCAGCACATATAACAGCTGCAGCGGCTGCAGCAACCTCACCCCCACAAACCAACAGAAAGGGGTCAGAACTAGAGGGTGAGAAAAAATGAGAGAGCCCATCTCGATTTTACACGCTCTCTTATTCGAAACTAACAGGATTGGCCGACCTGTAGAGTGATGTGCTCACCTCTAGAGTACGAAAAGTGAGACCACGGTCTCCTCATTTTACACACTCTCTCTCATTAGTCGACCGGTAGAGAGAGTGTGCAAAATGAAGAGAGCGTGGCCTCACATTTTGCACTCTATTCACCTCAGTCAAGTCGTGGTTGTTCTGGGGATCGTATCCGAGATCCCTTCTCGCCTTCTCAATCGAGTACGTGTTAGTGACAGCGATCAGATTGACCTCGAGCTGATTGAGAGGCGGCGCCATCAACTGCAAAAAAGTATTAATTTTAATTTTTTAAAGTATTACTCGAGATATGTTTTTTTTTCAAAATTTAAAAAAGGAACCATAATGCTATCGCTTATTGAGGATCACTTGCTATTTGCTTCATGCCTGAAACACATCCCAATCACAAGAAAAAAACTATTCACTCTTCAACCCTGATTACAGTACACATAGCGCGCGGAATTCTATCAAAAACATTCTCTTGAACAATTTCGAACCTTTGTAAAGAAATAGAAGATTTCATTGAGGTAGACGCCCCAGATCACGAGGAAATATGGGATCCTGGAAAAGAAATAATTTAGATTTGCGAAATGTAGCTAAATTTTTCATAACATTCAAGCATTCTTTTACACGTTTTTTCGTGTATTCTATGTTATTTAGCTGATTCCCCACATGTGTCCTACACGAACTATCCAATATGTTAGAACTGTAAGGAGATAATAGACTTTGAAATGATACTCTCATGAATTGGACTACTTAATCTTTCTATACCACGATGTGTCTATTGCGTAGTCATGCTCTTACGCAGCCATATCTGGTGTTTAGGCGCGGAACGGAATATTATTTTGAATGCGAGATACAGTACCTCACTTTGGGCGGCTTCTGTCCGAGCGTCTCAATGAGCGGGTTCCAAAAGTCCCAAGATTTCACGGGCTCTCCTGAAATGTTGCTGACATAATTCGAGTAAAGCGCTCTTCAAAACCCCCAGAAGTATATTTACAACAAAATTTAAATTGTTAGTGCTGACTTCAATGATTTACTGCGTAATTTTAAAAAAAAACATTTTAATAATTAAAGTAAGCCCCTCATTTCAGTTCTCTAGAAACGAAGAAGTTACCCCCTCAACTTTCGTGTGCGTCTAGTCAACACAAAATTCACTCCCAATTCGTACCGGCCCTGGCTGTTTTGTAGCACAGCTTCGAGAACATCAGCGACTATTTCGACGACAAAAACAAATTGATTCGGCAAAATGGTGCGCCAAAAATCCGCAAAGTTCACGACAAATTACAGTAGACAAATTATTATAGACACAAAATGACTGTGAACATCAGACAAAATCTGACAAAGTACAATATCGAAAAATTAATACAAATTGCAACTCGGAGTTTGTATTCGATGTTAGATGTATTCTATGCGATGGTAGACACTCGTTACAAAAGATTTCAAGCCACCCACGTTTTCAAAGAAAATAATAAAAATAAATGTGATTGTAAATCTTCGCCAATTTGAATTGACGCTCCATTATGTACGATCTCAAGACCTTTTTGTTCCTAATTTTGCTCCTATGAACGACAGGAGCAAAGGAAGATAAAGACTCTGTTAAGGACAGTCATACCTATTGCAGTTTTAACCACTATAACTTGTAGTACGCTAGAAATCAGCTTTAAATATTGTCACTAAATATAATTCTTGAGATAAATAAATAAGCAAGAAGCTGACCTCCGTCAACGATAGTGTACGCTTGGCCGCCGACGACTTCGGGTTTGGTGAAGAGGGCGCGCGCTGCTAGCATCATCGCCTGTAATTTCAATAACAATTATTATTAATATAATAAAAACATTACTTAAAACAAGTTTCTATAACAAAAATTTTCCGCAACCAACAACAGGAAACGGACAGTAATTGTTGTATTTTTACACCATGGAGTGAGCGTTGAATAAGCAAGGAACGCTTTTTCATTGGGCTATGATATTTGGGTGAAACTCAAGTCACATCAGCCCCCGAAACGAAACAAGCCGTGTCATTTCGCTTGCGATCTAATCCATTGCGCGACTACTCTCATATGATTCCAAACCTACAGACCAGGGTTATAGCGAGAGAGTGTGCAAAAGTGAGAGAGTCCCTCTCGATTTCACACGCTCTCTCACTCCAAAGGCCTTTCTGTAAGGTTGACCGGTCTGCGGAATGATGTGCTCTATTTCTTATTTTGTCAACTCATTCTCTTTCGCTCCTCTTTCTTGATGCAAATCATTGTGCAACATGATTTACGTTATCATTATTAGAATTATTATTAATTATATTGATGCGTGTCTTATTTTTTAGAAAAAAAAGCGGTGAAAGAATAACATTTCGAAAAGAATGGAAATATTATTTTCTTCGATCACCTTGGCACTGTTGTCCACTCCGCTGAACTGCGTGAGTGCATCGCGGCTCTTCTCGAACTTGGCAAAGTAGAGTCCCTGAGCGATCGCTTCCTAAAAGATTTATTTTTTTAAATTATTTTTATTTGTTTATTTATAATAATTGTATTTATATTTAATCGAAATGCAGTATTTCTATTGATATATTGTGTATTCACATTTTATTTGTAATTGAATCCGGCTTTGCCCTAAACATTTTACGCACTACCTTACTTTCATTGAAAAAAAAATATAAAAACGTGCATAAATTGAAAATATCGTCGTTTCCATGTTTACTTATTCCCGTCCTCCTGAACCCATACGTAAAGCTCCCGATCTACAGCAAAACAGCATTTGTTTTCCCGAGTTATTCTGATACGCGAAGCCCTTCTTGTCCCTTGCCACAAAAATGAAACCACTAGTCGCAAACATCTCTCCATTTTCGCCAATTTTGCGGACGATAACGCTGATTTGATAAGGCTATCTGATATGATAAGCCGCTAATTGGTGTCACATCTGTCGCTCGTCGTAAATAGGCAGGCAATCTTGTGAAGATGATCTATCGCGCAAAGTCCAGTCTTTCTAGCGACTAGTCACGTCTCCCAAAAAGCAGCTCGACTAATGAGAATATGATTTCAACAGGACAAAGTCCAATTTCGAACTCGACTCGCATTTACGTATTCGTGAAGGAGATTTTTGTTGTCCATATAACTCTCTGGAATGTTGACATTTATCAGCCATTCGACTTCCGAAAGAAATCTGCTAGATGTCAACAAAATATTATATGGATGCCTAGATGTCTGTACCTGAATTTTAGTAAAGATCGAAATTAATTGCACACTGAAAAAAATGTAACATAGACGAGAAAAAAATGGATGAGGAGAGGAACCTAATCCATTAAAATGTATTAGGTTTCATACATTTTCATGGATTAGGTTCCTCTCCTCGTCCATGGCACGTATGAAAAGTAATACATCTGTGGAGATTAACATTTTGCATGTAGAGATTAACATACGGCGGCTCTGTTTGTGGAACGTGGCTCTCCAGGCCCGAATATTCCGCGGAACCGCAGAGCGCAGGACCTGAATTTGCCAAGACCTTATTTTGTAACTACTGTTATTTAAAAAAATTATTTGGGTATATGTATAAATATCTGTGGTATGTCTCAAAATAATTATGCAAGGCGAGATAATTTAACACATTTTGTTAGAGACTCGGATATCTGTTTCGCAGAAATGGAAGATTTGTTAGACATTAGCCCCAGGAGGGGTATGACTGTCTGACGCTAAGGGAGCGAAACAGTCATACCAACTATAGTTTTAACTTATTCAACTTGTAGTACACTTGAATTAGCAATCGATATTGTAATAATATTAAATTTCTAATTAGCCACCGCGCTCGTTCTTTACGCATAGGAATAGGTTTCTTAGAATAGGTCGAGCGTGATGATGAGTTTTCGAAGAAAAGGGTACAATATGATCACCGAATGGGTAAAAATTGATAATATATGTTAATGGGCACCAAACCACGTGGTGAATCACCTATTTCGAGTGACTAAAATCAAACGATCATAACTCACAAATCAACGAACTCACAGAATGACGCAAAGGAAAAGCGAAACAGTCATGCCTAAGTTTCGAATACTATTACCTGTAGCACTCATAGAAAGAGCTATAAATAGTTGATTACTAATTCAAATATTACTTATAATATTATATTAAATATTAAATATTTAATATAATATAATATAATACTTTAAATATTAAATATTACTAATTAAAATATAACTTACTGAACAACGGCACCATTTGCCTTGAGCACAAACTCCTCGGCATCATTCTTGCTCTCACTGTAGTGCGAGTAGTACTGAAATACACTCTGAGATAATCTGAGTAAAAAGTAACTTGAATCAGGAAGCCTAATGAACGTGTCTTGCATCTAAAATACATTAGTTATATTAGGGAACAATTAGTTCAGCAAATATGATTTTTAAAAAAATTGTGGGTTGAGATTAATTCTTAGTCGAAACAAGGCTATCTTTAGGAAGAAAAAGTGATAAGGTGCAAACATTATCGGGCTTGGGATGATCCTCAGTCGAATTGTGAAGTTCTTCATTGGTGAAGACAACTCCGACAGATGAGGCGAGCACGAATTTTCTATAAAATACGATTTTCAAATAAATAATTTTAAAGTTTAAAAAATAGTAATCCTAAATCCCTTTTTCGTAATTGTATTTCTCCTCGACTCCTCGTATTTCGTATTAGTTCCAATACGATTTCGTACGAGGACTTTCCAAGTTTACTCGGAATTTAAGTTCTGAATATAAACCTAAATTCGTTCTTTCAGTCTCTTAATACAGCTGCTTGAGTTCCTTCATTTCTCCAGGAATCTGCCATTTCCGCGTTCTTCCTAATAATACTCAGTATCCCTGGCATTATCATAGGCACTCATTAACCCACCCTCGCACCCATTACGCCGAGATATGAAAAAAAAGCCTCTTCCCCGGAAGAAGCACCATGATTAGATTACACCCTCGCAATCTATTTCCGTCCCCGGCATATTAACGTTTTTTTTCACTTTACGAATCTGATAATCCGAGATCAAACATTGCTAGTTCGAAATACACTTTGCAAGACTACAGGTGAACCCCACTTTTTCCTCCCGGAAGACCTGGAAATACTATTTTTGGCGAGAAAAAGGAAAAGAGGATTGGATTTGCACCGAGATTGAGAAATTTTTCGTTCCACCAAAAAAGTAGTCATGAATACTTTGGTTTCTCCCCAATAGACGCTGCACATCATTCCACAGGCCGGTCAACCATCCAGAAAGGCCTTTGGAGTGAGAGAGCGTGTGAAATCGAGAGGGACTCTCTCACTTTTGCACACTCTCTCTCGCTATAACCCTGGTCTGTAGGTTTGGAATCATGTGGCTGCATTCAACAGAGGCTGCTGCAACTTCTAGAGATGCTTTTCAAAAAAAATGAATAATGTATTTGTTGCTAGGGGGCGCTGCATAATAGGAACTTATCCGTTGCATTGTAACCTTTTCGAAAGCCGAGAGAGGCAAAATTTATGCACCCATTGTGAAGACGCTGCAAAACAGGAACTAATCGGGTAACCCTTTTAAAAAATGAGTGGGAACAATAAATTCAATGGGATTACTGTAGCCTATTCATGCGAAAGGGGAGTCTTTATGCGAAACTCTAGAGGAATGAGCTTTCCTCTAAAGTTTCGCATAAAGACGATTGGTCAGACATCGTGTGGAATGAAGAGATGAAATTATTTATTATTATATTCTACAAACTACTTACCTCACATTGAACCTCGCGCAGGCGGTCATTGCTTGCATAGTACCGTGGACGTTGATTTCGAATATCTTTCCGGGGTCCATCTGAAAAAGTATATATTCGTATTAAACTACTTTAAACGAAACCTCAAATCAGTTTTTTTTTGTTTCTTTGTGTGCCCTTCTTGCATTGCGTGTGCGAGAATCAGTGAAACTGCTATTGCGAACTCCCTAAACATGTTTGCCAGTCTCCCTTATTTTTCCTCGAGTAAAACTATGCACGGCATCTAATGAACTCTCATGTTTTCGCCTCGTGTTCCAACTCTCTCCTCTCGCTTCTCATTATCATTACTCACACATGTAAGCAGGCAAATAAATGCACCGAGGCTGCCCACTTAGCGCCAACTCATTTCCCCGGCTCATCTCACATGCATGCAATTCTGCGATTTGGTCTGGAATCAAGAGATTATCCGAGACACACACAGCACAGTTATCCTGCTTTTTGGAAGTTACTTCGTGTGTGTGTGTTTGTGTCTTTGTGTGTGTGTGCAGGGATTGCTTTTGCACATTTCTCTTCGCAATCCGAAGATATCATTTCGATGATAATCCACCGCTTGCTCGAAACACCCTGAAACCCCTCAAGATGGCTAGAGCAATAGACAGCGCGGACATCGGGGTTTCATCAGGGAAATGAGACGTACATCCTCACCACCCTGATTAGAATCTTTTTTTTGTGTGTGTTGGCTTCCAAATCCGCAAGGATTACCCCCGAGATCTTTAGTTTCCAAGTTGGCTTTCTACTTTTGCACGAACCCTGTTTGTTGAGGTCGGTAATTAAATGCACGGTCGCTAATGGCGTTACTATATATGCAGAACGTGTTTTGGCTCAACTTTTCAGCTCAACGGCACGCTCTCTCCTATAAGTTATGCGCCAGGCTCTAATATATTTGGCGGTGATTATGCACCGGCTAGCGTTATTAGCACTGTGAGTTATTATTCGGAAGCGTGCACGATTATACAGCAATCACAAAGTTGTATTGCTGCCTACAGCAATACATGTCTGCGCATGCATTAGACGGCAAGGCGCTAAAACATTCCGGAGAGTAATCGGATTTGCACTCGCCGACCCTCATCAAACATGCTGCAGAGCGCGCACTAAGTAGAGCACTGCCCCGGGGCGTTCGAAAAAAAGTTAGCGAATGTAATTTGTACGTGTGAGGTCAGAAGACCTCTCGGATTTTCTGCATGAAAGGCTACTGGAAATCATAGTACATTATAGAATCCGCACGAGTTTGCAAAGTCGTGCTTACCCCCTCGCCGTTTCGATGTGCGGAACGTGTCCGATGAAATAGTGAAATGGTTTTCACACGTTCTTGCTAGATTTGCATCTGTGACTATTTCCAAGAAAACGTTCGAGTTCCCTGTGAAACATGATTTCAAGCGCAAACTTGTTCGGACCAGTAGGACAGATTTGGCGGATTCGCAGGAAATTGTTCACCTGCGAGCAAGACCACTGGTTTTAAGCTGCCCCTGATTTCGGCTGATTCAGACGTAGCACATGACTAGTTTTTTTTTGCTTCGGCAGGTGACTTAGTAAAGATTTGGAACCCCTGAAATCAGTAGGCTTATTATTAAAACAGATGAGGAACCCCCTTCAATTTTCAATTGCTTTTTATCGCCAAGAGACATCTTCGAAAACAGCTCTGCCTGAAAGGCTTCCGGAACCGGCGGTGCGAGAGCCGGGCTTTAGAACATGTTCTGGTGTTATTTACAATTTGTTTACCATTCCTGATCCCGGCAGGTTGTGGCAATTTCAGAAATCGCATTTGGTTCCGCTTCACAGTCTCATGAAAAGGCATAGCGCAATGCAAGAACAAAACAGCCTTGAAACTCCGCCCACTGGGACAGAAGGAGCGGTGTGTGTACTCCCGAACGGATTGTTGGCGTACTGTAATGGCTCGAAACGCACAGGCAGCTCGGCCCGGCGCATGAGATTTCGCAGGATAGGGTAGCGCAAAGTAGAAGACTGTGCTGTCAGCCCGCATGGCTCAGCAGGTAAGTAAGTAGTGTGTCAAGGAGGGGTCGGGGGTTCGACCCCCACCCCATGCAAAAATTTTTGCCGCATTTTTCGGAGGCTCATTTCTTTTCTTTTCGTCGACTAACTCAGCAGGTAAGTAAGTAGTGTGTCAAGGAGGGGTCGGGGGTTCGACCCCCACCTCATGCAAAAATTCTTGCCGCATTTTTCGGAGGCTCATTTCTTTTCGTCGACTAATTCCCCCTTGCCCCCACTACACCACGAATCACACCACGCGTGCTTCGCGTGCTGCTCTCGAAATGCATTGGCCATGAGGCTGTGGCTTCCCGCTTCCCACGCTCTCACAAGTCAATGTGAGGGTGGTGAACTAGGAATCCACATGATGCACCTAGTCTCTGTCCCACGATGTACAAGGTGTACATACACTAGAGGAGCACTCGTGGCGAAGTAAGTCTAAGTTTCCATAAGTCTAAAATGGCCATCGACTATTTTGACGCCTAATAGGTGCACGAGAACGAAACGTGTAGATAATGAATTTCGTCGCTCTCCAGTTTAGAGTTATGGTCTCCTAGACTTATATCCTTGTGAGCACTCCCGTGACCCATGATCTCTGAGTCTAACTCGTCAAGAAAAGATTTAGTCTGTCTTGGTGGAATCGAGATCACGCGAACAGATGAGAACCACTCGAAAGATCGCACAAAACATGGACATTCCTATATTTGATCTCCTAATTAACGAACAAAATTTCGTCCTAAAGTACAATCCATCCAAAAGAACACAACGTGCTCTTCGGATCACATCTTCTTGCGAGATTCTGGATTATTTCATCGCAAAATTAGCGAACCGACTTTTAGGAAAGTCCCCAAGCACACTAGACCGATCTTTCCAAAAGAACACAGTGTGCTCTTACGATTCCCATATTCCTACGACATTCTGGATTATTTCATTTCCTTATTAACAGACTGAATTTTCGGAAAGTCCCCAAACAGATTTAAAGAATCCAAAATGACACAGTATGTCCGTCGGAAGCCCGTTTTCCTGCACAGTATCTGACTCATAATAGAGCGCTGTAGGCGCTTATTGCTGTGGGCGCACAATGGCCACGCCAATCCGCTTAACCCACACGATGCAGTGCATTGCGTAACTTTCCAAAGTGGAATCCCTGCAGGCTCAGTAGTGCTGACTAACGGATTCCAGGAATGTTCCAGGAATGATGTGTTTGTGATGACGTGAATTGGAATGAAAACCAACAACGTGTTTTTTTTCGACTACCAGACATACACACCCGGGATAATGTACACAAGTCTTAGCGCACCGATAATCAGTATTGATGATGTAATCAGTGATCTGCTAGCAATAGCTACTTAGCAAAGCCTAGCGAGCAACCTTTTTGTGTGGAAATATCAAGCCAGTTTAGTAATTAAACGGACCAAATGTTACAGTATCTTGCCCGTTAAATTCAGAAGAAAGATCGCTGGTAAAAGATACTGACATTGTGAGCGAAAGCAGCCCATCGTTTCCCGCAATCAGGTCTCATTTTTTGACAAATGAATTGGGAATAGCCATCTCTACGGTAAATAATAGCGATAATAGCGTTTTCATATTACGAATTTACGATTAGTGATAACTCACGGCCGGCGCGCCACTCATTCCATAAGCCGCGATGTGAATGCATACTGAGGACTTCTTGAGCGCCTTCTCGAGCAGCGCCTCATCCAGCAGCGACCCCTGCACAAAATACATTATTTAATTTCATTGTTTAAATACTAAAATACCGTTTACGCTGCATATGAGGACGAGCACCAATCATCGTTTGTTTCCCTCAGCTAGTGTGGACCGATTTCTCATGTCTCTTCATCGGGTTAATTATTTTTAACTTTCAAATAACACTAATTCAAATCATATCTCTATTAATTTTAAGATTCCCCTTAAGCATGTTCGAGGGCAGATGATTTTTTACTTCCGAAAGGGGAAGCCCAACCCTGCACAAAATATAGCTGAAACAGATGCTCTGCTACAAATCGCAGAAAGGTTTCCCCGGGGCTACTTTAGTATTCAGGAACTTGTGTGTGTATGTGAGGTCTTCTCCTGCCCCTTATTCCTGCCCTCAGTCTATTTTCAGCCCCTTTGCTATAGTGAGTAGGGTAACATTTGCACATTTGCTTCTCTTTATAGTTTGCGTCCGAATATACAAAATTAATGCCATGCATTATTTGCACGAACCCAGGGCGAATAATAGGATCCCCGCATCGCAATATTCAAGCGCAAAAACTACACGCACACACACAACAACACGGAAATAGCCCTGACATTTTCATAGAATCTAGTTCTAAGCTTATCCGAGTAATTAGCATAAATTCGATGATTGCTAATTATGAAAATTGTTATTAATTACCCTGATTCTCGTTGTTTTCCGCTCATCAAGGATAAATCCGTCCCTGTCCACATCGACAAAAGCCAAGTCGAGCAAAACAGTGTGGTAGCCGTCCCGCTGCAAAGATAACACATTGAAATTTAATTAGATTAGTCACCAGTAACACATCTAGCTAACAGTGAGCAGAGGTACAAAATAGTACAATATTATATATCTCTAAATCAAACACAATATATCTATAAGAAATTTTAAAAAAAAATATTGTTTAACACGGGGGTTTTCTGTTCGCCCTGTTAGTAGCGCTCGTGACTCATTCCTGGACTCCTATTACATTTATAAAATGATACGAACACACAAAAAGTCAAAATGGTACTTCCTGTGTTTACCAAAGCGAGAGAGCGGGCAAAAGTGAGAGGGTCGCGTATGTGCCTGTGTGGTAAACAACGGAAGTCCGTCATTTGACTTTTTGGTGTGATCGTATCATTTTATAAATGTGATAGAGGTACAAACCTGCATCTCCCGCGCGACATGCTGGCCAAAGTAGCCGCCACCGCCAATAATGCAGCAGCGTTGATGCATTTTCTCTCTTCAAATAAGCCTTTCAAAAAATACATACGAAAATCTGGATAAATGTTGCGTCAATCATGCACCTAGTGAGGAAGAGGAACGAAAAGCGCGGGAATGAAAACATCCTAATATGAAAAATGTGTTTCCGCGTATTTCTAATCAATTGTTCATCTCAAAGAATAAAGGACAAATATTAAATTCGAGAGAATGGCTGATTGTACAGCGAGCAAATAGCGTTGCTTCTAAGTCAACGCGCTAATAACGGACTACTGATAAGATAGCGATCCATAGCGCAATAAAGGTGGCAATTGCGTATCGATTGATAGGCGCTTCGCCCCCTCCCTTCCCCTGTTAAATAATATGCTTGTTTTTGCGCGTAGCCCAATGCGGAAAAGCTTTCGGGCAGTTGACAAAATTTGATCCCGTTTGATCTGGTTTAGTCCCCCCTTGAGGTGCTTCTCAATTCATCAACGTCGCCGTGAGTAGGTGAAGAACTCCTCGATAATCCGATATAGATGGGGGGTTTGTGCGTTTGTGTATTTGGTCATGATACTACATGGTGAGTCACGCGAGCTCGTGAGATTCTCCTTTTGCATTGTTCGATGATGATATATAGCACCCCCGCTCTACTATCGGCACAAAGATGTGCTATTTTCGGATATGTAAGGTAGTTGTGCGGGTGGTAGTAGAGTATGTGCGACGTGTATAATATGTGGAAAATGCCGCACGCACTGTCTTTCCCGCCTTCATAATCGCTCGTTAGAAGAACACACTAGAATGCTTACGTACACGCTCTGTGTACTGACTCATCACTCTCCCGGTGGGTATCGCGACACAAGTACAGAACACGACGAGACCACCCCATGAATACACAAACAGCGGCATAATCTGCACGATAATATGACAAAAACTACTCGGCAAGAGCAAATTGAGGCGATGCATCGGGGGTGAAATGACGAAACGCGTGAGTGTTACTGCACAAAATACGAGCGATTGCGAACAAACAAGCAAACACGGAAAGAACGCGGGCAAAATGCTCAGCGAGTTGGCAAAGATCGCGATCTCACTAGGAAGGGGACACGAACGACATTGCTTTGCGATTGCGGAACACCAACATTGAACTGGGTTCTCTCGAGGTTCACCTCTTACACAGTTCTCTGCAAGAGATGGAGAGGGGCGAAAGACGGGATGGTCAGAGACGAATCAATGTGAGCGGGCAGCGACAAGGTGTGTGTTATCGCGCCCTCTCTCTCTCCCTATCGCCTCTCGAATTGCAATCAGTGATCATATCACTACTCTCTCAGTTCAACGACGCGCTGAATCAGCGGCGGCCTCTTGCATCACGCATTTCGTTGCACGCGCGAGATAGCTAGCATGATCAGTCAGTTAGTCAGATCAGTGGGACCGCCGGGAAATGTCGCCGTCATACGACGCTTGATGCAAGAATGAAGCGGTGGCCGGGTGCGATCATAAGAAATCATGATGGTGTCGACTCCAGTGGTGTGTCCTATTTCGTAGCGTCATGGCGTCGAATGATGCGCCGTGCGAGTTTCTTGTTGGATCTCCCCGAAGCAGTACACCGGAACACGTATGCTCAGGCGTTTGCCCCCAGGACAATAATGCCACAGGAAGCGTGCGAACGCATGACGATGCCCTGCTCACTCGACTACATTTGACCCTTTTCGTAGTGTCATAGCTTCGAATGACACTGTATGATGCGCCGAGCGGGTTGCCTGAAGAATTTATAGACTAAGTGGGACGCCTTCATGCTATTAGTCCTAGGAACCTACGAACGCATGATGCCGCTAGCTCTATTTTTTGTGTTCCATTGTGTAGCGTCATAGCGGTCGTTGATATCCCAAAGATCTGAAGACCAGAAGCTCCGCTGGTGTTGTAAACGGATGCTTCAGGCTCAGTATTTTTTCTTCTATAAGCTTCATTCAGAAATCCCCCCCGAGATCATCAAAACCACTTTTCGCGTGAGATTATGCCTCCAATCTGAATTAGAGAGAAGTCAGTCATCAAAAAGCAGCTAGAGTGGTTGAAAAGGTCGCCCAAATCAGCGTGTTTATTCACGTTCACCGCTAATCAGCATAATTATCCACTTGTTTTTGGTCTCTTCTCTATCTTCTCTCCCCCTGGTCTCGAAGTGTATCTCTTGTAATCAAAAGGGGCGGGGCGGGAGGGATCTCGGGGCGCGGGTATAAAAGCGCGCGCCGGCCCGCCCCTACAGCGCACTCTCGCAAAGCTTACCACACTCGAGCAATCCCCAGTCTAGTCACAAGTCTGCCCCCCCGGTGCACGACTCGTCTGACCTACCGCTACCGTACGCAATCCGCTACCGTACTCTCACTCGCCGCCATGTTCCACATCCATCTCACCGCTGACGATCTGATGATGAACGGCCGATTCCGCGACTTCGAATCGCAACTGAACCAGAAGCGCAAGAGCTTCCGACGGAGCTTCACGACCATCTAAGCTACCGTACTCCTCTCTCGACTACCGTACTGCTACTTCCGCTACCGTAACCCACTCGCCGCCTACCGTGTCTCTTCAGCTTCTCTACGCAACGAAGCCGCAACTCAGCAGCAGCAACGACTACTACTGTATGTAATTATCGATTAGTGCTACATAGTATCTTCGTGTCTAGACCACCCATAACCACTTGCCAAACGCCCCGATCCGGTCTCGTCCACCAATACTTTGGTCTCATTACACATTTTGTCTTGTAGTTACGAGATGCATCCTGTTGCTTTCTGCCTATGAACCGATCTCTTATTCACTATATTTTGCCTAACCAAAGAATACCAATGATCTCACTGCATTGCATACTATTTATGTACCTATTTGTTTGCATAATATTATATTTGTACATGAAATGAAGAATTTGTCTTATCAACTTTGCATCATTTTCGAAAAGCACAGACATGCACACACATCATAGAGCGACTGTGAAGCTCAAACGGAGGGCGTGGAAATGGCGAGAAAGGGGAGAGAAAGGGGGGAAGACGGGGGGGAAGGAGTAATGGTCTGACCCTCTCAATTCTGCATGCTCTCTCGCGCTGTCTGATGGATGAGAGAGCATGACGAATGAGGAGAGTCGGATCATTACTCGGGGGAGGGGTGAAGAAAGAAAGATTGTCATGGAATAGGATCGGCTCGACGACGCGAGAGGAGCTCTCGGCTTGATTCTTCGACTGCTGGGAGATAAAGCGAGCAAAAAAGCGAGTAGTGATCTGGCCCTCTCAATTCTGCACGTTCTCTCGCCCTGTCTTACCGATGAGAGAACATGCAGAATGAGGAGAGTCAGATCATTACTCAAAAAAGCGGAACCTGGGCAGCGTTTGGGCGGCCAAAGTTTGAAGAGTCTGAAATGAGAAATGATCTTTGCTTATCACTATCGGAGTAAATAAATGTTTGGTATCCAATAGAGTGCGAAATGTGAGATCACCGTCTCTTCATTTTGCACACTCTCTCATCAATTGACCGGTGAAGAGAGTGCGTGAAATGAAGAAACCGTGGTCTCACTTTTCGCACTCTGATTTCCAAGATTACGGCACTGTTTACTCGAATGGATTCGGTACCGGTCAAAATCCTCTTTTGTAGAGCAAAACTGATGTTTCGAGTGGGGTTCTATGGAATGGCTTCACTGTAGCCTTTAGAGGATGGAGTAAACTTCAACCATCATCCAAAGTAGATGTTCAGAAACATCAAATCGGTTCCAGCTAGAAACTATTCGGTGTTCTGCATTTCTCTCTACTGGGGGTGCGAGAATTCGTACGCTAGAGAATTGGGCTACTCGATGCTTTTCCCTCTTTCATAATATGCATTGTAGTTCGCACGGTGGGAAGGTGGGGATACATTTCGTTCCCACAAAAGCAGTGTAAAAACAATTGAGGGTGGTATGTAGTTGTTCGAGCACTGAACTATTACAAATTCACAAACAATCGTCCGAAATAATAAAACGTTCCGCTGATAAACATCAGAAACTAGGACGAGAGTGCACGCGAAAGCGAGAGAATCAGACAGTAAGCAGACCACAGGTAGTTCCCGAAGTGGAATATAGTATTTTGAATTAATAAAATCCGCAGTGTGATCTCCCAAATTTACGTGTTTTCCAAACCTTTTTTGGTTGTAAATGCGTGGGCGATGTTTACTTGTCATTGTATATTTTATTCCGTTGAAAACATAACGACAATAACATACATTATTCAGTCCTTTTATTCGAAAAGAGATTGCGTGTTTTGATGTATTTTTCCACGGACATCACCAGTCTGAGGGTGTGAAACACCATACATTGACCTTCTAGAGCAACAATGAAATAGAGCCTGCAACAATGAAATAGAGGAGGAAATTGAGAACATTGATCAATGCACCCACACGCTGGTCAAGCTAATAAAATGATTCATAAATGCACCAGTGACATTCGAGCAAGCAAGTTACAATGTAATTCAATGTCGCTTACTCACTGAACCTTTAAATTATTTTTTTGTGATTCAACCAAATATAATACCACCTACTTATTCAAAAGTAATTGATGCACACATTGTCAATTGGATTAATATTTGTAATAACTGCAGATAATTTCAGAGGAAAATGACTAACAGTGCTGACAATTTAATCGGCACGTGTAATAAGCAACATTGTTGATTGTTCGACTCTAGTATTCGACTTTTTTTCAAACATTTGCTTCATCTCAGCAACGCAATACTGATTCAGTGACGCATATGATGAGGTAATAAAGGTCAGTTGAGCAGTCTGATGTGCAAAAGTATTAAGTGTAGTTTGTTGCCAGCGCTAAGAATGCTCATCATCACTTCCCACATCTTCCCACGCCAATCTTTACATTCTTGCCCACAGTCATTTTCATCATTTCTGGAGCCGGATTATGGACGGTTTGTGTATATATTGTTTTTGAGGAGGAAGCTCTTCTGATCTCCCGCCACGCGCATTTTCCGAAGCTACTCGGGCGTATCATTTTTCCTCATTTCCTTGTTCACTTCGTGATAAATAGTTTGCTTCGATAGCCCTAAACACGTCGATGTTGAATGTTTCGGTAAAATTACAAACAAAAAAGGAGAAGATATTCGGGTTCGCGTTGGCTCAAAACCAATCGAATTTCTTGGTATTTTTCCTACAATACACCGCTATTCGTGCGTAGTATCATTTTCATCCGCTTCCTCTGATGCAATCAGAGATCAGAGTTTCACACCATCCATCGCCGCCTTTCCCATGTATATACTGTTGTAATGAGCACACAACACAAACAGTAAACCCCCACCCCCGCCAACTCGCGCGCCCCGGACACAACAGGGTTTGTAGGAGCCGAACGATCTGGAAAATAATATTGTTGAAATTGTATGCAGATCACTTTTAAGTTGTACAATTGTATATGAAAATCAACACACATTTGTTTTTTGCCAGACTTTGATCTGCAACAAAACTACGTTAACTTTAAGTTTGGAAAAAAAATTAACTTTATGTTTGAGGAGAGATTTTTTCAAGAGTGAGAGATCTTGCGTGTTATGTTTTTTTGTGAGGGCGTCCAGGAAAAGAACGAATTCGTGACTACTTACTAGTATGACGGAGGTAAATTGGTCTGGCGCGGTATTCCGGTACTCCAAATAGATCAATCTTCCCGCCGGAATGAATTATTGCGCACTACCGCGAGTTTAAATACGAGTTTACCTTCACTATTTAGGGTGTCATTTGCCTCGTTCGTTTTGTGGTCGCTTCACTCACATACTTAACTAGGCAGTGTTGATGGATAATAACAGTTATTCTCATCAAAATTACCCCCGTAATGTCACCACCTTCATGATAATTGAGAGTGGTGGTACTGATGGCATATGCGCGAGAGCGGGAAAACAGAGTTAACCCGATGCTTTCTCACTCAGGCTCGACTCCGCCCCTTTGCTACAGCCAGACAGTCTTCCGTTTTCCCTGGAACACATAACCATTCGCCTCGGCGCTGCTTATCTACTGCAGTATCAGCTCCGGATCTTGTACAGTCGACAGTGTTTGAACTGTTTCCTACTGCACTTCAAAGCCTCTACAGTACTACACCTACAGTGCACGCCAGACGACAATGTTTCACATCCAGGTAAGAATTGGTCGTTTATTGGGTTTTTTATTTGTGAATTTTAGAGAATTTTTTTCTCTATCGCTTTCTGTGACTATGATTACACTTAGCTAAGGACGTGACAATTGCGTACCATCCAATATTTTTAAATTTGTCCTCTGTAATCTGTAAAGCTTTTTTATACAATGTTTCACCAGTAACGTAGTCAATTATGTATGTGATAAACCACAAAGGATGCGACAATTAGAGATTAGAATTAGGGAATTAGAGAAATTAGGGAAGAATTAGAGAATTAGAATTAGACAATTAGTCAATTAGACGATAAAGATTGAAAGATAATTTTAGTGTGCGTATGGAAGTCGGGCAATATAATATTTTACTGTGAAATAAAGTTATAATATTTTCAGCTCACGCACGACGACCTCATCGCGTTCGAAAAGAGCCGACTTGTGCAAATACAATTGGAGGAGAAGCGCAAGGGATTCCGGAGAAGCCTGTCAACTGTATGACCCAGCGATACGACCCAGCGAACTAACTTGTACAAAGCGCTGACCGAAACATACCTGTCGAGAAGAGGTAGTGAATGTCATCCTCTTTTTTTCTTTTCCGCGCTTACGGCATAGGCATATAGCATCCACATCCATCCTCATATGTATATTGATTTCTGGTGTAAATAACTGAGATTCCATTTCGCAATCACTTCTTCTGGAGTTTGTCTTTTTTTTGTTTTGGTCTCACCTGTTCAGTTTAGATTTGGTTTCCGTTTGACCTGTGCAAGGATGGTTTTTTGCGTCAAGTAGAGGAAACAATAATATCCAATGAGATTTCCTTTAATCCTCCGTGTAGTTGGATTGCATACTTTTGTATTTCTTTTCAAACGCATCTTGATACTGGATTTCCACAGCGTATCATTATCTTGATACGCGCATTCAACCAACAGGCCTTCTTTTCATTTCCGCATTATACTTCCACATCTTGATAATTGTAAATTTCTCGCTGTAGTAATATATTCCGTTTCATGTCATTGTTTATTGATTGTCTGTTTGCTAAGTAAAAATAAATGAGTATTTACATATGTGAAAAAACTCGAGAACAGGCCACAATCACACTAACAACCATACTTACAGTCCACACAATATTTTCGCTGCCCATGTCTCTCTGTGAGTGGCATAATACTGTGTTGCATCTTCGCCATGAAGATAGTTGATCATGAGCACACCTTCGTTTAATTGCTCTCTAATTAATCCCTTTTTCCTACAGACACCGATACAGATTTATCCTTCTTTCATTAATGCAAATTGTCAGGATTTGTATTGCAGAATTGAGAGGATCAGATCAAAATGTAATAGTCTTGTAATATTGCTGTTTGCATTGAGCTACTAGTTTAGCTCTCTTAGATCACAACACTGTCAAATACCCCGTTATATATTTGCTCGTTCACGTTTAATAATTGAAAGTGTTATTGTGATAAATAATATTATTATTAAATTGGCCTGCAGGAAGGCAGCTTTGTGGTCAGGATCTTCGAACTCAGGGCACCATGATCAAGGGAATGGATCACGCCTTTCCCCAATAATTGTGTGCACATTTTCTACCATGTTGTGGCATAGTAAGCTTTCGATCACACGAGATCATATTTTTTTCTTCCTCTTGATATGCATATTATACAGTTGCAGTCGCCTTATGCTGCTTCATCTTGTAATGAGCGTTGTAATGTGCCTGTATCCCTCTCTCTCGCGACTCGAATCCGTGTGTGCATGTGGCCAGACAACTAGTAAACATCCCCCCCACCCTAAACAACCAAAAACCAGGCCCGATTCCTAGCGTGTCCAGGTGGGTTTTTTTGCATCGAAGATTTGTGGCAGTGGCTATTTCGAAAAACAGGAACCACACCGAAGAACCGGGAATTCACGATCAGACTTCCGGCAAATGATGTCTGCATGCGAGAGGTATGATGATGTTGGTTGCTTCCACAAGAAAATGGCAAACCCGAACTTTGGTATGCTCAGATGTTATGCACGTAGTGTTCCGATAAAAACACAAGCAATACGATCGTGTATTTCATGCAATTTTTGTTCATATTTCATGATTTAAATTTTTAACCAGGGAGTTGAATATGCGGCTGTTTCTCCAGCCAGTTCTTCAGCTTCCGAATGAAGCTTGCTCAGCATTTCGAGAACCGGGAATTAGTAATCGAAATTCAGCATGAAGCGCTCCAACATCTTCAAACCGGATGTGTAGACACTAGGGATGCAAGTTCGGTTTTCGTATTACGACTCTCTCAGCGAGAGATCGGTAATACGGCTGACAAAGAGGAGAGAACGAGAGCAAAAGAGACGCCAGAGGGTATGTCCAATACCGAACCAGCATCCCTCATGTGTAGCCAGATCCATCAAAGTAAAAATACAGCCAACGAGGTGGACGTTATTGACGCTTTCCTTTTTTTCTAAATGTCCAACTACTTGAGCTCTCAGTTTTTCAAACAACACAATTTGACAAATGATCAATTACACAACGAAAGGAAACATAATGATCTCTGCTTTATCTTTTTTTGAAAATGTATTCTGTAGAGAATTCTAGACTAGCCTTGTATTGGGCTACAATATTCTCGCATAGTTTTTTTTAATGGAAATACAAATTCAATCCCTACCTCGAACAGGTCCACGAGAGTCTGTAAAATTTCATAAATTAATACGATCGAAAAGAATGTCAAAATGCTGCTTCGAGTGTTTACTGAAGTGCACAAAAGTGAGAGGGTCGCCAACGTGCCTGTTTGGTAAACAAAGGAAGTCTGCGCTTCAACTACACGGTTTGGCACAGCATTTCCACATGCCAGACGACGAGAGAAAAAGCGAGAGACAACAACGCTATGAAGAAACTCATGCGTTGCGGTCGCGTTGCGTTCCCCTCTCTCCACAGTTAAAATTCAAATTCTGGAGTTTTGCCAAAAAAAGTGTGTGGCCGTCTCGCTGTACATCTGAATTGTGTATGATTTGAACATTCATAAATACAATACTCGTGAGCACTAGTACGCAAGAGTTTTGCCTGGAAACCTGCAATTCGATTGAGTCTCGTGTAAAAAAGCAAGAATCAGGCATCCGTTTTAACCCCTTCTCGCATTTTCCGGTTGGCCAAAATAGCTTGCTAAATCAAAATAGTAATGCTAATCCCGCGATTTGTTTCGGATTTCGCGGAGCATTTGATGCACCTTCTTCAGTTCCCAGATAGACCCGGAAAAAGTGTGGCAGAAAGTATGAAAACTGCAAAATGATTAATGAAATAGGATTCAGGTAAATCATGCCGAACGCATTCTCTGCACAGCCATGTTCTGCAGAAATGACTACCGCCGGCAAAGATTCATTCTCTGTGCGGAGGGGAGGGAGGAGGCAAGTGGCGATCTGTGCAATGCGAAATAATCGGTTTAATTACCCAAGTTTGAGGTGATTATCGACTGTTGATGGGATGTTGGCCGAAACGTCTCAGCAAATAAAGTTGATGTTCTCCCCTCTCGTCTCTCTTTTGGCCTAACATAGAAGAAACAAGTTATAATCACCTAACTCATTTGTCGCCTAACTCATTTGTGTTGTGCCACCGTCCCATTCTTGCACACACCCATAATTAATTTTGTATAATCCCATTAATTTACCAATTTACTGATTACTATTTCATAACATACAATTGTAATAATTATTGGAACAATAATGAATTACGAATGAAACACCACTACTACTCTAATATAGTAACTTTTTTTAATAAATGAGCTGCCACGATTTATCTCTATCGTATACTCTCTCATCCAGCTCTTGTTGAAGGCAGTGCTAATAATGAAGGCAGTGCTAAACAATAATAATAACAACAAACAACGACAGCGATAGCAGCCGCTAATGCTGCGCAAATTTCATGGGGTGCAAGGTGCAAAACAGTTTTATGCACCCTTTCATAACTTTCTTCCTAGTGAAGCTACAACTTCCAAACTTGATACAGATATTGCAAGGCACGATCGGAACATTTTCCTTTTTGATTGGAGAGATTTCGTTCAGTTTGAGCTGAGTTACACTCGTTTTCCACCCTTTGATGGGGAAATTTCCCCGAAGAAATTAGCGCAGCATTATAGGACGCACAAAACTCGGCAGGCAACCATTTGCGAACACGCTGAAACAATCAATTTCTTTTTAAATTGTTGACCCGAGTTCGAAGATCCCGACCATCTCAGTTTGAGTGCCAATAAGGAAAATATATGGACCGGAAAGGACACTATGGCTACGCCGAGACGCGTCCAGACTATTCCCAAGTCTTCATTGAATCTTCAAAGAGAGCGAGTGCGCTCTCTCTGTCCATGATGAAACTGATGTTTCGCATACTCTCTTCAATTGCTATCGCATCAACCGTAAGTAAACTAAAAACAAGTTGATGTTACAAGGTAATTTTTTGTATACATTCATTTTTATTATACATTCATTGATTGTTGGTTGTAGATTAGTACTGTAGATGATGCATAGGCTGGAGTGGATTTGGGACAGAATTATTTTGAACAACGAGACTGATGTTTCGTATAGTTTCTGCAATCTCCATTGTGTCAACTGTAAGTAAACCCAAAATACGTAGAGGTTACTTTTTTTGGGAAATTCGTGCTAGGGAAACATTATTATACAACATTGATAATTGGTTGTAGAATAGTACTGTATCTGACTATGTTGGAGTGGATTTGGGGCAGAATTATCTATAAAATATTAAAATATAAATTTTTTTTCTATATAGTCTCTGCAATTTGCATTATATCAACTGTAAACCAAAAATACATAGCTATTATGGGTGTTAGGTTATGAAATAGCATTATGGGAAGCTCGGAGATGCATGGCTTATTGCTATGCCACAACAGGGAAACACACAGGGGAGGAAATGAGTACGATTAGAGAGAGAGCAGATTTGAAGGGAAACGGTTTGCCAAATTATACCAACATCGATATTTGATAGTAGAATAATTCTGGAATTTCTGAATTTTCTGGAATGGACTAGGAACAACATTATCTTGTTCAGGTGTCCGCAATGTGTTTCATGGAAGAAACGATTGCCGTCAAGAAGGAAATTATCAATCAAACATTGGCAGTTGATGAGTACCACTGTAAGATACAGTGTGTGGGGAATAACTTGGTGAGATTGACCGCCAAGGACTTATTTATTTTCCTTATTTTGATATATTTGACATGCTCTGCCGTACTACTACCAATTAGGAGCATTAATTAGTACTTATTAAGCAAGAAAACATCTATATTAGAATTTTTTCAGTGCACTTCCTACATGTCCGAGTCCGGAAAATGCACACTGTTCGGTGAAGCCGTTCCATCTCTGCAATGCACGAACCCTCGAAGGGAAATGGTCAAGAAGTTGAGCGACTCGGAATGTCCGAGTCAGTTAATAGATACGCATTAGAGTGCGAAATGTGAGAAAAAGTGCACATCATTTCGCACATTTTCTTGTCTATCGACCGGCCAAGAGAGTGTGCGAAATGAAGAGACCATGGTCTCACAATTCGCACTCTAGTACGCATCATTCCACTGCCCCGGCAATAAGTCATGACTTCAAATGATTGTTCAAATGATTTATTCCAGACCCGATCCAGGAGCAACCCATAGAGCAGGGGTACATTAGAAATCCGGCAACTTTGAAGGCTATAATTGGAGCTATCAACACTACTGTGCAGCCTTGCGGCAGCGGACTTTCTGTCATCGAGTATGATATTATTCCCTTTTCACAGTTCTCTGTATTTGCTTCTCGATTTGCTATAGAATATTTAAGCATTATTCGATTGCATATTAGGTACCAATCGCTTAGGCCTATTTGAGAATATTATAAATAATTTTAAGTGCTACACTTCCCGACAACACGCACATCATTCTGAGTAACCAGGGAAAGGTGCTCAACTGGGATCCCCTGCTCGGCACTTGGGTGTACTCCGAGTCGCTCGTTAAGATGTACATTCGCGCAGCTCAATGCATCGTTCCGGACCAGGCTGATTATTCAGGTTAATTGACTATTTGAAAAATGTATTTCCGCGATTATAAATAAGAATAGAATGCGAATCTCAGACCATAAATCGGCCAGTGAAGAGATTTTGAAGAACGAACCGAAGAGTGCTAAAGAGTTGAGTGCGAAATGTGAGACCACGGCCTCTTCACTTTGCGCACTCTTAAACCGACCGGTGAAGTGAGTGTGCGAAATGAAGAGAGCGTTGTCTCACATTTCGCACTTTGTTAAAGACTGAATCAGTTAGTGTCCTGCAGAAACAACCTCGTGCGGCGCGGCGACAATTCCGGTTTGTGCGCCGTTGGCAAACTTCACTAATCAAGGAGCAGTCAAGAACTACGGAGTCAAGGCGGCTTGTTCATCGGAACCAGGCTACTACGTGCAGTAAGTTCTCTTGTATGTTATGAGGCGCAAATGACAGTTGGATTTGAATTCCCGCGTTTTTTGTCGGTGTTTTTTTTGTTTTTCCTAGTGAAACTAGCCAGTAGAAACGTTGTTTTATGTTAACTCTTAGCTTTTGGACGCCATAAACCATTTTTCTACACCACAAGCCGATTTTCCTTAGTAAGTAGATATCCATAAGGAAGAGTAAACTGGTGATTTTTAAGTCGCATTCCACATGCTGATAGGTTAGAAAGTAAGTATGAGAGACTATCTGAGCGGATCGAAATAGTGCTGGCAGTTGACGAAATTTCCGATTGAAGACTGACAACGCTATGTTGTAGTGCATTTGGTGAGAGTTAAGACCGTGCCATTCCGGAAGTTCAAAAATGCTTCTACGCCTCAGGGCATAAAATATTGGTACTTGTGACGTCACAAAACTTTTTTTGTCAAATCGAATGGAATCTTTCCGATTCTTAGTGCAATCGATAGCCCATCTAAATACAACTATTTTTCACTTTCGGAACTTTTTTGATCAGAGTTCACGCAGAAGAATTATTCTTCAAAAATAGTTTCTCACTTAATTTTCAATACTACTAGAGGTCCTGCAAAATTTTCCCTCCTCCTACTACATCGCACAGCAGCGCACAAACTGTTAAAAATAGAGAATTTAAAAGTTTCTGGCAGGAGGTCAAAAACGAAAAAGTATGCGGAAAATCTTAATAAAATCAGTTCTCAATGATCAAAAGTATGAGCCGACCAGCTCTGGAGAGCTGAAGTACTGTAAGTACTCTCATCAAACGATTTAATGTTTAGGAAATATTTGAATATTTTCTCATTTTTTTACTCTTAGTGTGCACTGCTGTAACCAGAAACAACGCAAACGAAAACTGAAATGAGAAACAATGCAGTTAACACGAAATTTCGCTCATACTGCTTTAATCGAGAACTGATTTTATTAAGATTTTCCGTATACTTTTTCGTTTTTGACCTCCTGCCAGAAACTTATGAATTCTCTATTTTTAACAGATTGTGCGCAACTGCTGTGCGATGTAGTAGGAGGAGGGAAAATTTTGCAGGACCTCTAGTAGTATTGAAAATTAAGTGAGAGACTATTTTTGAAGAATAACTCTGCTGCGTGAACTCTGATCGAAAAAGTTCCGAAAGTGAAAAATAGTTGTATTTCGATGGGCTATCGATTGCGCTAAGAATCGGAAAGATTCCATTCGATTTGACAAAAAGGTTTTGTGACGTCACAAGTACCAATATTTTATGCCCTGAGGCGGAGAAGCATTTTTGAACTTCCGGAATGGCACGGTCTTAACTCTCACCAAATGCACTACAACATAGCGTTGTCAGTCTTCAATCGGAAATTTAGTCAACTGCCAGCTTCCTGAACAAATATATCGAACCACTCAGATAGTCTCTCGTATGCAGTAAGTACGTGATGTCGAACCTACAATACCAATGTCTTCAAAGAAAATAAGTATACAAACAATATCTCGCCTAAGCATGCGGTGATAGTCGGATTCAACGTAAATATTATTGCAGATACATCAAATGGGCTTCCAAGGGCGCCAATCTCTCCATCCCAACCAACTCGTATTCCGCTTACAACTGGGCGCTGTGTCTGTACGACTTGTGGTTTGTCTACAACGACACGCTGGGATATGTGACGAGAGTCACGCACGCCGTCTGCGCCAGAGCCGTTTAATGGCATAACCGTGAATTGCCCAACCCATTTACAGCTCTATTGAAGAAGAGTCTATTCATCATCATCTAAGAATCGTAATCAATCTCTCTATTCATCTAAGAAGACTCTATTGTCTGTGGAAGTCAAGTCACATTCTCGTTTCTGTCAGTAGCCGTGAGCGGTCTCTCTCCCTGGACCCCTCGTCTCTACCAACGACTCGACAAGATCGGAGTCCCCGTCCTTGATGTTGGCTACTCAGACACCAGTTTCACGAATTCTCGGTACTCCCGTGCTCACGCATAGACGCTCTTTTGCTCTATTGTCTATTTGCCAAGAGGTCGGCTTCACTATTGGCTTGTCTTCTCATTGGTGTTCTCTTCATGCCGCTTTCTGCAATGTATTTTTGACTTCAATTACAATTACAATTATTTATCACATCAGGCGGTAGCGCTATCTGGTGAGGATGTGGTTTCAGGGGATAGGATATTTTTTCTCAGTATAGACGGATCATCTCGGCTGGGATCTGGGTAGAGGATCGGTTTTCTCCCCATTCACAGATCATCTTCTTTGAAGTTGCTGGAGGAATAGACGAAATCGTTCTTAGGACCATGGACGTAGGAAGAAAGGGGAGGTTACGTGAAGCTGAAGGCAGTCCTGACGAACGGGTGATGCTTCTTTTTTCACTTGAGTCCACCAAGCTCGAATCATCAATCAAAATGAGAATTCGTCAAACTGGTGTCTGAGTGGCCAACATCAAGGACGGGGACTCCGATCTTGTCGAGTCGTTGGTAGAAAGACGGGGGGTCCGGGGAATTAGGGAAGCTCCCTGTGCATCAGAGCAAAATGGAGAGAGACCGCTCACGGCGACTGACAGAAACGAGTAGAGTGCGAAATGTGAGACCACGGTCTCTTCATTTCGCACACTCTCTCGTCTATCGACCGGTCTAGAGAGTGTGTGAAATGAAGAGGGCGTGGTCTCATATTTCGCACTCTAGAAACGAGAATGTGACTTGACTTCCACCGTGAATTAATCATAACATGTGCACAAACAATCTTCCATTTCTGTTGAATGTTTTCAAATTACACCAATAAGTGAGATGCAAATTTTAGAATTAGCACAGCTGGCGTTTGGGCATACCTTCTGGCAGTCTCTTTTCTCCGACTCACTTCGCCTTATCAGAAGTAGTATACATCTCACCCGAAAGACTGCAAAACGCATAACTAATTTGCATCCCTACAGTGTTAACACTACAATTTATGTGCAAGCCAAATCTTAGTCTCTTCTCAGATGCAAAAATACGGTAATTTAAATGCAATATATTTTACAACCGCTTTTCCGAATGAATAACAATTGCTCCCAGCGTTGCCCAGCAAGCACCTTTAAAAAGTAATAATTAATTATAATTATTAATTAATTAATTTATAATTATAATTATTTATTCCGCCAGGGTTAGGGGTTTCGTGTGAGTTCTTTGTAGATTGTCGATAGTGGAGTCGGCAGATGTCCGTCGTCTTCAGACGATTCGGTTGTTTTGGGGGCAGGGTGAAGGGGGTGCAAAGTATTTAATCTTCAATATTTATTCTCCAAGAGATGTGACTCAATTCGACCACGAGATAGGGGTCGACAATGAAAAGATTCGACCGCTCTAACAATGGAGTTCGAGGTGAATCGGAAGGCTTTTTGAGGGCAATTGGTACGGCGGCAGCAACACACCATTTTGTTTCTTCCCGTGTATATTTCAATTCGAGTAATCTAGTTCGATCTTTAGTATAAAATTCATAAAAATTTCGGAGAAGATTGTGTGCGTTACGTTTTTGTCTGATTCCCCATTATGACAAGGACTCTGGAGCCTGATAAAAATATTAATCATAAATGAAATCTTGATATATTCATGAAAGTCATCCATTTTGTGTGTACAACATGCGTCTGTCTATGCTTCCATTTCCTCAGAAGGAAGAAACCAATCCTAGAGCCGGAGTTTTTAGATCCGCCGAGAGGTAGGCGACGAGAGAGCACACCACACTTTGCCGCGATTTCACCATCTTTTCGAAATGCGTAAAGCAACACGCGTCTGTTTTGTTTACGCCTCTCATCCCCTTTCGCGTTATAATGTTGCGAGCGCGTACAATTATTAATTCACTTGTCGCTGGCAGCGATCAGTGCATTTCGCATCGTGCGCATTTTGGTGAATCGTGTGCGCACGTTCTTCTCTCTCTTACTCCTCTCATGAATCGCATGTTGCCAGCATAATAGAATACTTGAGTCGGCTGTGTAGCGCGCGCATGCCATTATGAGTAACAAATGAACGCCGTTCCTTGCTTTCTCGTGCGATTCATTCATCCTGGCTACAAACTACAAACTACAGGCACGCGTAGCTCTTGCGCTTTCCGCCGTATCAGTTGGTGTTTGATTTGACCAGCTTGGGTCATTGTAATGTCATACAGAGCGCGAACTAACTCGTGCCTCTCTAGAGATCACAAAGGTATTGGGCGAGATAGTGTATTAATTGAAGAGAGCGGATAGCGCATTCCCTTGAATAAGTGAGAATCGAATTTTCTAGAGAGGCGCCTGTGAGAATGATCACGCCCTTTGTAGATTGAATAGTTTTTATTCATGCGCTTCTTTGGATTCCAGTTTCTTTCAGATGAGTTTCACCTTTTCCTCAAGTTTCGCATTGGTTTCGGCATGCTAGTGTGTTTCTGTTTAATATTCCAAAACATGAACATTCGTATGTCTTATCGCACGTAGACTTGAATTTTGATTGAACGATTTTATCACCTTCTAGATCTACTGAGTGGAAATGGATGGAGAGGATGGAGTTCCCACCTTCAAGCTCATTCTCATCGGCGACGGACGTAAGCAGTAAAATAATAATACATTTAACTTAAATGTATTTTTTTAAATATTACGAATGCGTGGTTATTATAAATACACGTGGTGTAGTTCTTCCGTATTATCCCGTTCCGCGCATAGCTACCGAGGTCAATGTGATGAAACAACAGAAATGCGCACACCACTATTTTTTTCGTAATATGCACTCCCCATCGGCACTCATCGGCGACGGACGTACGCATTTAAATTAATAATCAATTTAATATTAATGTTTTCACAAAAATATTGCGAATACGGAGGTTCAATTGATTGGTTTGAGTAAATAATGGAATTGGACAGGAGGGGAAACGAAATTCTATAAAAAAAAAATTACAGTTTCGGGAAAGACTTCTTTCGTCAAGCGCCATCTCGCTGGGGAAGCGGAGAAGAAATATTTTCGTTAGTTAATCATTTTGCCCAATTAACTCATTAATTAATTACGGAAAATCTACAAATTAATTAATATGATTGATAATATTTCCTAATTCGTAGCGACGGTCGGTGCCATGATGCATCCTCTCCTATTCCAAACGAGCAAGGGCCCGATTCGGTTAGACGTTTGGGACAGTGCGGGCAATGAGAAGGCACACACACTGAGGGACAAGTACTTCATTGGTGGTGAGTGGCATCCTGTTGGCACCGTGCCAAGAACATCTCTCGTTGTCGGACCCTCTCATTTGGCGCGCTCTCTCGCCATCTCTCCTTCTCAAACTTGTTCTCGTTGACTCTGTTTCGAAAGCTGTAAGGGAGATAGCCTTGTAAGGGGGATAGCTGGTGCGTTCACTGATACTGCCTATCCCCCTCAACTCGGAGATGAGGGGGATAAGTCGATTCTGAGGAGTCAAATGGGCCATTCTGCCACTGGTTCCCAGAAGTTTCTAACCCCTTAGAAACAGAATTTCGACCAGCATTTGTGTAGGAATCCGATAGATCGATAAGTCGTTTTCCTCAGGACACTGAGTAGCATTGATTGCGAAAGGTAACGTGCCCCAGAAGCCTAGTCAGCAGGGGATACGTAGACTTGTGCAGCAACCGGCCTTACCGGTCGGCCACGGCAGAGTAGTCGCTTGCCGACGTAAAGTCCTCTTGACTCGGGTAGCAACTTTACTTTTTCAGGTCACTGCGCCATCATCATGTTTGACGTCACCTCTCGACGGTCGTACAACAACGTCGCCGAGTGGCACAAAGACATTGTACGACTCTGCGAGAACATCCCCATGGTTGTGGTAGGAAATAAGGTGGGCGAATATTTATAAAATCACCTCAAAGAAGGTCCGGAGAGAACCTCCGGTTTCCGGTTCCCAATTTTCACAATGCTGTGGTCCGGAAGCTCATTTTAGCAGGACTTCGCGCACCCAATGCACTTTTGTTGCATCAAATAATATTTAATGCAATTGCAGCTTGCAAACAAAATTTGCCATTTTCCTAAATCACTGAGAAAAATAAAAAATTCGCTAATGCGATGTTAAAAATCGAGGAAAAGATCAGAGATGTGATCTTTTGCCTGTTAAAAATTCCAAACAAAAGATCGAATATTTGAATTCCCGCACCGTTTTTATCGATTATCTCGGCTCCCAGAGAAGGTAGAGACTCAATTTTTGGATCACGCGTTCCAAATAGGAGTGTCGATGGTCACCTAAGGTTTCAACATTCTAGCCCCACTGGAAATCGAGATATGCGCAAAAATCGATAAATGCGGGAATTTAAATTTGAGATCTTTCGATCTTTTGGTAGTAATTTTTTTTAACAGGCAGATGTCAACATTTGAGATCTTTTCGAAGATTTTTAACGCCACATCAGATCGACGTCAAGGACCGAGAAGTCACTGCTAGCGAAATCACCTTCGATCGCAACAAGAACATGGCGTACTACGGTGCTGCCGCAAAGGCGAACTACAACTTTGAAAAGCCTTTTCTCTGGCTGGCTCGGCGGCTTCTCAATGATGATAAACTCGAGTTCACAACCTTGCCTGAACTGGCGCCTCCTGAGGTACGAAGGCAAATAATGCTTGTCCGAAAAAGTCAGAGTTATTTGTTGCTCGATAGTGATGAAGGGCATTTGTTTCTAAAAGATAGTGCACTTCGAGTAATCCTAACAAGGAATTCTACAAAGTCCACCCTCCTAACAGTAAGGTTTATTTTCAGTTTGAAATAGATCTTGAAGTCGCGGCGCAGTATGAAAAGGAACTCGTCGATATCAACTCTGCAGCTCTCACCGAATAACAAATGACCACGTTATCTATGATAAATATTAAGTGTATTGCCACCTCACCCATATACAACACAAATATGTTATATTATACATATAAGATATAAAAAAGTGCTTTACGTCTTCGAGCTGATCTCGCGGGAGAAGGGTGAGATGGAATGCAATTGGAGGGTGCCTTAGACCACAACACAACTTCGCAACGTTATTTAAAATTCACCCGTGCCCAGAATGTTCGTGGGCACAGTGTAGGCTCGCATCAATAACACTCGCTTGTTGATAACAAGTAGATAAGATAAGATTGGTCTTATCTCTCTCTCTCTCCGCAGTTATTCGTCTTATCTTTCTCCGAGGCGAATAATTTCGCGAACACTACACTGCAGTATTCGTGAACGCTTATAAGATCCTTGTGCCCTTTTACGAATTCATTTAGTTGGTATTTTGTTTATGGAAAATTTTGTTGAGCCCCTGAAACGATACATTAGATAATTGTATTGTACTGATATTGTTCAATTGCGAGTTCGGACGTGTTCAAGAAACTCAATTTTTCTTGAACACGTCCGAAATATCCAGATCTTTCTGTTTCTGGACAGTCCCTTCTCTGTCCCCGAAATAATTTGCAACAATACCGCTTAAAGAACGCTTTTTGATTTACCGTCATTTTGTATCGCTTTGAAATGTGTTTCGTGAAGTTCTCAAAGTCCAACATTTACTGATTAATTAGTTTGGTCACTATTTTTTCCCATGAAAATAATATAGATCCGTAAGAAATATTCAAGTATCAACGATGGTTTACGACTCGCAGTTCGGTCAGTTCCCTCCGAGTCTCTCACGATTCCTCGTGTTTGGTATTCCTAGTCCTCTCATTCACAGATTTGCTCGCTTATTCTTCGTGGATGTTTTGTGAATGGGAATTTAAATAAAATGTTAATGTTGTGAATTTAGATTCAACGATGGTTTACGACTCGCCGTTCGGTCAGTTTCCGCAGTGCACTGTGCCCGTGCATGAAATAATCCTCGACAAGATCGACCAAGTCATCAGAGAGGAACCGAACAGAGTTGCATATGTGAGTGAAATTCTTTTCGAATAGTAGATACAAACATTTCGAAAATGATTAAATGAACATGTAAGTATTAAAGATAAGCGCAGTGGATGCATCGCAGAGAATGACCTACATGCAGCTGAAGGAGCAGGTTTGTGAAAAGCTATTTTTAGAGACAGTAAGCATTTGAATTATAATAAGAAATAATATTTTAGGCATTCTCCGTCGCTCAATTTCTTCATAACCGTGGATTCGTGAAGCAAATTGCTGCAACCGGTAAGTTATCCAGAAAATGTTGGACGTGCAATTAATTTTATTTTAATTACACTCGAAAATTATTTTTGTTTAAGTGACATCGAACTGTATGGAGTACATGTCGTTCTTTCTGGGCGTTTCCTTGCAAGGAGGCGCCTTGTCAGGAGCGTCGTCCATGTTCACCGAATGTAAGCGGAATTTCCTTGTGTTTCCCGTACCTCAGTCGCTAATTCTCGCAAACTTTACCGGGTTTGAGATAAGTCTTGCTGTCTGGGAAGAACTATTATGTCTTAAATGCTAAATGATAGTTTCTATGACGTTGAAGCGTCATAAACACTGAAAGTTAACAACATGGCATCAATTATATAATTCATATAATAGATGAGCTGCGTCGTCAGTTCGAAGATTCCGGTTGCACCGTCGTTTTCACCGATGAAAAGAGCCTTGTAAAGGCGCGGAAAGCTGCGCAAGGACTCACCGCCATCAAGGTTATTAGAAATTCACAAACACTCTTCCAAAATTATAAAACGTTCCTTTACTATTTCGCACTAAACAACAGATACGGCAGCGAGAGAGCGTTACAAAGCGAGAGACTTAGATATAGAAATAGAAATATAGAGGTATAGAAAGAGAGTGCACACACCAGTAGTCCATTTCATGAACGCGTTATTTTAAAAATTGCAATAATCGAGGCATTGTTCGTGGATTTTTTCAAAATATAGGCGGATGGTGGTCTTTACGAAAGCGAAAATAAATTTAAATTTAAATTTCAGACAATAATCATACTCGGGAACACGGCGCCTGCTGGTTGCTACTCGTGGGCAGACATCGCTTCGACTCGACCAGATAAGAGTAAGAGCAACAACGAAATCATAACAATACATACGGATGTAAGTTAAAGTAATTTTATAATAATATGAGAGAATATCTGAGTCGATTGAGATTCTCTCAACAGGGGCCGTACAAGCAAAACCTAACCTATGCTGAAAAGTTGCTCCTAGGGTAAACATTGGCCGTAGAGACCGAAAATGGACATAAGAAGTTTCATAGATCAAACCCGGCTGAGATATGTTTCACCACATGTCCAAAAGTTAAATTTTTAACTTTGACAGAACGCATCAAAACACCCTACATAGCTATATAGAAAGGCGAGCACGACATTTTCGCAAAATTGGTAGTTTTTTTAGTTGAACATGTGTTATATAATACTCTAAACAGGGAATCAGTCGAAAAAAAAATTCTGCAAATTTCACCATGACCCGGGGTACGTGGTTTGAGCTAAAAAAAAATTTCCTCCAAATTGAGCAGAGTTAATTTTAATTTCTTCATCTTATGTATTCTAGTGACTCTACGAAATATTTTGTTGTGCGAGCTTTGTATACATTCAAAATAAATTATTTTGTTGAAAATCGCCTCGTTTTTGAGCAGTCGGGTTTGTTCACCTAATGATTTGATCAGGTCGCATAAAATGAATTTTGCTAATTTTGTGCGCACGGGAGTAATTTTCAACGCGCAATCGAATGGACACAGTTAAAAGTGCCGCCGAATACGCCGTGATACTGATTTTTAAAAATTATTTGTTAAAAAATAATAACTTTTTTCACAGAAGAGCTAGCCACTTAGCCATAACATGAAAAATGTTTATTTTAGAGAGAGCTTTCATAATATATAGCTATGTAGGAGGTTTGGATGCGTTCTGTCAAAGTTGAAAATTTCACTTTTGGACATGTGGTGAAACATATCTCAGCCGGGTTTGATCTATGAAACTTCTTATGTCCATTTTCGGTCTCTACGGCCAATGTTTACCCTAGGAGCAACTTTTCAGCATAGATTAGGTTTTGCTTGTACGGCCGTATCTCAATCGACTCGGATAGTCTCTCATATAATGCACACTACAGAACGGCACTTACCTACAATTAACGTCGAGGAGGATATTGTTTTTCTGCCCTATTCAAGGCAAGTTTGAGGGTATTTAAACTATTATATAACAAAAAGGATTGCCGATAAAATCAATGCTCTCAATGCACAAACCATTATAGAGTATAGTGAAACATATTATACATGTGTGAAAATATCTCCGAAGTTTGAAAGGTGAAAATGAATGATTCGACTCATGGCCTGGAATGAAATAACCTTTCGATGTTTGCTACCCTTTATTGGAACAAACGCCACTTCGAATGGCCAACACTGTTCAAAAACGTTACATTTTTAAAAACATATATAAATTTTGTTTTAATGTAAATTCCTCTTTCAGTGGCACAACGGGTACACCGAAGGGAGTCATGCTAACACACAAGAATTACGGCACTATGCTCAACATTGTGCAAGCGTATGTTATACGTTTATTGAATGAATTGCGCAAATTTTTTAGCCTATTTTTGATTGTTATCTTTTGCGTTCGAACAAGGTTGAAATTCCACACGGACATGTGTAGTCTAATAGTTTTTTTATAACCTGAATTTCTCTCATCAAAATCTGCTCCGATAGAACATGAGCGTTTGTTCTCGATTAGTATTTAGTTTTTTCGATATTAACCATTTTAGAACGCGTGCCGCCTCTCTTCGCGCAAAAGGCGTAGATCCGGAATCGGTGCGCGATACTCTGGTGAGCGGAAAAGCGATAGTTACTATACTATTTAAAAAGGCAATCTTTCGAACTATTCATAAATGTTTCTAACCTAACATTGCGAATTATTAATTTTATAAGATTTTCAACGGCAACCCAATTCACAAGTCAGTGAAAAGATGGAGATTTGTGATGTTTAATCAATAAATAATATACCCAGCTCCTCCTTCTTCCCTTCTACCACGTCTTCGGATTTACAATGATGTGCAACGTGATTCTATTTAGTTAGTTTAGTTCGGTATTTCCAACAAATTTTCTACTATTTTGGAGAAGAATTGCATCCTAATTTCCAGTACAAACCTCAAAATTAATCGATTGGTTTCTTCATATTACATATAACGTGGCGATAAAATCGGAATAAAAGTAATTTATAAACTACATTATCGCAGAGACTACTTCTGTCATGCTGTCCAAATTCGAGCCCGACCTATTCCTCCGCAGCATTCAGAACTACAAAGTAAGTGCAGTCCTCGTTTCGCAACAGTATCTCAAATGTATACTTCTCGTTGCCGATTATTGGAGACGTTTTGATGCCATGATTGTTAAACATAATTTAAACATCACCTATAAAATCGCATTTCAGATTACAGTACTCTCGATCGTTCCTCCTATTCTCGTTTTCCTCGCTAAAGACCCGCGCTGCGACAATTATGACTTAACCAGTGTCAAGATGATCAAATGCGGTAAGTGTTTGTTACAATTTTAAAATGATACGTCCCTGAAGTGGGTTGCTTTTGCGTGTACTGTCTTTCTATACGTCGGCGTGTCTCTTGCTTTATCACTCTCGCCCATTTCTTCGTTTAGCACAGATTAGAAACGGAACGTTTTATTATTTCGAACGAGTGTTGTTGAGTTTATAATATGTTGAACCAGAAGACTGGATAACCGTTTTCTGAGAAATTCAAACTAGGAGGATTCAGATTACCAGATTACAGCAAATTTGAACTGTGTGCGTTATATATATAGCGAAATAATACGTACTCAAAGTGGAACATATTTAGACTTAAAAACTACTATACCATTCTTTAAATTTGAGGAGCGGCAGCTGTTGGAAAATCGCTCATAGACGAGGTGAAGCGACGCTATCCGAATTTGGAAGGCGTCAGACAGGGTGGGCATTTCTCGATCCTCTTTTAACCTTTTGTTTTACGGAAATGCCCCAGAAATCGTGATATTTTAAGCCGCTTTTTTCAACACCTTTGTAAAAAATTCACGAGTTCATCTCGAGTACCTTGTCAAGTTACGGCATTATTTGTCAAAAAATGATTCGATACCTCAACATCTCAAGTCATAGATACTTGGGCAGGTTACGGCATGACGGAGCTGTCGCTGGGGTCTCATCTGGCTGATGCCGCGGACATAAACAAGATCGGCTGTGTTGGCAAACTCGCGCCCGGATTGCAAATGAAGGTTCACTTTTATTCCCAATTCAATTATATTTTTCGCACTAGGATTTTAGCCTTTTTACCGATTTTTCGCATAGAGCGCATCAATAGAAGATCGTTAACTTAATGAGTGTACAAAAATTTGACGCGAATGGACAAATATTCAATCGTGACTTGACAGTGGCGCCAGCTCCTTTGACGACTTTGCAGTTTAATTCACGCTGCGGAAAAGTAGAAAAATGCAATTTCAGATTGTCAATCCCTCATCGGGCAAGGAGCTGCCTCAGGGAGAAGCGGGAGAAATTTGTGTAAGAGGAGCGATTGTGATGCGAGGATATCTGGGAAAGACGCGGGTGAGCAATTTTACAGTGGAATGACTTAAAAATTAGTTTATTACTCTTCAACAAAACGACGAGCTACATTTGTAAACGAATTTCATCAATAAAAAAAACAAGGGCATAAATATCAGGAAACGGCGGAAACAATTCGTGACGGGTGGTTGCACACTGGTGACATTGGCTATTGTGATGTGGAGGGAGACCTGTTCATCGTTGATCGACTCAAGGAGCTCATCAAGGTTCATTTTCTATTTCATTCCGCCTAATTTTAAAACAAAAATAAGAAAGGGATAATCAAGGGTTCCGTTAATTTCGCTTAGTCCTTTTTTTGTACAACCATTTCTATTGTGGATCATTTTCTATATTTTTTCATGAACGTTATCACTGACAATGAAAATCACTTTGTATTTTGGAAATTGAACGCAAACATATTTAAATACCTTTCACAATTGTAAGACTATTCGCTGACAAAAAGGGACACATTTTTCGTAAACATATAAGTCGGGACAATTCGCAGGTTAACGGAATACAAGTGCCTCCGGCTGAGTTGGAAAGTCTCCTTCTCGGACATCCGCTTATTGCTGACGCTGCTGTTGTAGGCATCCCGGATGAGAAAGCCGGCGAATTGCCCAAGGTATATATTACTATTTATGTTTGATTTATATAAAAACAGAAGAAAGCGACAAAAACAATTTAAGGCTTTCATCGTTCGTAAGGACAAAAGATTGAACGAGCAGCAAGTGATAGACTTCGTTAAAGGTAACTTATTTTTTTGGATACCAAGGCATATTATTTTTTATTTCACTTGAGGAAAAATTATTCGTCAGTGAGGTAGTGTCGCAGTGAAACAATGATGTGTGTGTGAAAAAGCACAGCACATACCACTTATCGAAGTCGAAAATACTGAAATCATATTTTTTTAATCAAAAGTAAAATTATTATTGCAGAGAAAGTGGCTCACTACAAACAACTCAAGGGTGGAGTCGAGTTCATTGACGTAATTCCCAAATCGGAAGCTGGAAAGATCCTGAGAAGGCAACTAAGAGACAGGCAGAAGTCCAAGATCTGAGATGATCTTTGATCTCTGATTTTGAACCTCCAAGACACCTAATCGTTCTATCATTCGCCGTAACATATCACACCTTGTAAATGTATGTACCTTACGTGTAGTTTTAGAACCTGAAAAAAATGCTTTCCACTCGTTTGCTCAAGCTAAAAGGTACCATGCATTGTACGTGTGGATTTGTACGCAAATAAATATGTTTTGGAAAAAATCTCTCTCATGAAAAATCTCTCTCATTATTTCCTCTAAAACATAAGTTATATACGCTTTAACTAGTCGATTTCATTCATTTCGTTATAATGTGTTTTCGAGAGTTAGGGAATATGCGTCTATGGCGTCCAAGGCGTGAAAGCGTCTATGAATTTTCTATGATATGTTGTCTATGTTGCATATTTACCTATTTTGTGGCTACAATTGCGCACGCCCAAAGAATCCTTCTTGTTCAAGTTTGAGAGCGAAAACGGTGCAAAAATGAGCGAGTCTGGCACGAAAAGAGCACTACATTGACGAGTTGATAAGAAAACGAGGGACGAAATTAGTGAAACACTGCGTAGTTAGAAGTGTTCTTACTACAAACTACGCACATTCGCGTCTATCTTTCGCTCTCTCTCTCTCTCTCTATCTTTCCTTATCGGCCGTTTTGCTCTCACAGGTTCTTCATTTTGCACGCGCATAGTTGAGCATTGCAGTGTGGTGTTGTTGACCAATTTCGGATCTATGGCCGATTAAACATCCGATCTATGGCGAATTTTCTGCACTTTATTTGCTTTTATTCCCCCAGATACGAATTACAAATGTCCATTTTTTTCTGTTCGGCTGCCGCTTTATGGAAATGTGTTGTACAACCTGCGACAATATCGAGAGCATTCTCTTGTGCCCCATTACGCGTTCATTTACTGTGGTTTTGTGTTGCTTGCATATATGTTTCACGCAATTTTCAAAGCTTTCACTTCAACTCACAGATTCGTTGTTAAATATTATAAAAAATAATAAAAAAAAGTATAAAATATTATAAAAAAAGTAATTAAGTTTCAACGATGGTGTACGAGTCGCCATTCGGGCAATTCCCGCCTTGCACTGTTCCCGTGCATCAAATACTACTCGATAAAATCGATCAAGTTATCAGAGAGGAGCCGAACAGAGATGCATACGTGAGCTTTTTTTTCGAATATTTAAAAAAATGCTAAATATAGAATAATATTTATGTTTCAGATCAGTGCAGTTACTCCAGCACAGAAGATCACCTACACGCAATTGAAGGAGCAGGTTTGCCCACTTAGGACCTTGTTTTTTCGCGAACTTTTGGCGATTGCAAAGTAGAAAAACAAACATTAATTTAAGGTATACTCCGTCGCTCAATTTCTGCATAATCGCGGATTCGTCAAGCAAATCGCTGTCGTTGGTGAGTTTGTCGCAATTTTATCTTCAATTAAACAAAATTGTTTTCCTCAATTTTCTTATTGATCGTCAACATAAACTATATTTTAAAATATTATTTTTACTAATATTGTTTTTAGTAACGGCGAACTGCATGGAGTACATGCCCTTCTTTCTGGGCGTTGCACTTCAAGGAGGCGCGCTTTCTGGGGCGTCAGCCATTTTCACCGAGTGTGAGCGAAATTTTCTTTTAAAAAAACCCTCTAATTTATCTTGTTTTCTACCCCTTTTTTGATTTAAAAAATTCAACAAGTTCATTCTTCGAAAGTGTACCGACTATCTCAACCACGCTCTTCTTGTTTATCAGGTAGAAAGTGCAGTGTGAAATGTAGACAGTGCGAGTAGTGTGCTGGCAAGTGCCATGAAAATGTGCATTAGCGTAGTTCGTATCAGTTTTGAACATTGTAATGAATACGATTAGTAGAAAGTTCTAGATTCTTAGGGCAGCGAGTCTCTAGCTCACTGTACTCTGAAGATCTTCTGCATCAGAGGAGGAGAAGTAGGAGACTTCCACTCCTGTGCATGAAATCTAGTAGGGTGCTTGAAACAGTGCACTCATTATAGCGTTGTTATCATTGGAGTTGTTTTGAATACTTTTTAGATGAGCTCCGTCGTCAGTTCGAAGATTCCGGTTGCACCATCGTTTTCACCGATGAAAAGAACCTTGAGAAGGCGCGGAAAGCGGCGCAAGGACTCACCGCCATCAAGGTAGTTGTTTTATCTCATATTTTAAGAAAAATTTTTGTCCCGGAGTAATTTAGGCGAATTTTGGAGTAAAACACAACAAAAGAAAAGAGGCTGTAAAAGTAGGAAATAATCAGAGAGAGAAAAAAATTTCAGACAATAATCATGCTCGGGGACTCGCCACCGAATGGCTTTTTCTCGTGGCGAGACGTCGTTTCCACCCGAGCAGATAAGAGTCAGAAGAATTTTATATTTTTTGTGATTTTTTTCGAGTAAAGAGTCATGTTGAGGCCGTGAAAAGCAAAAAGTCTAATATTTAACACTTTTTGTCTTGTACGTAAGACTCATGGCTCATATATGACTTTTTTTCTGTGTGTGTGTGTCTCCATTAAAATGTCAACGATGTGTCAAAGAATAGACGCGACCTGATAACAGTGAGAGCAATTTATAGCAGTGATCTCTGATGATTATGTGAGAGAATCACACGAGAGAACGATCAGTGATTGTGCAATTCTGAACAAAATGTTTTAAATTATCTTAAATAACGGCGAGAGATGCAGAGAAAAAATCCCAATATCAATATTTATTTATTTACTTTGATTATAACAATAATGGAAATATTGAAAAATGCAGACCGGAAGTTGCCCACGATCAACGTCGACGAGGACATTGTCATTCTACCGTATTCAAGGCAAGTTTACGATTATTAACATTAACTAAAACCTTTGTCTGAAATCAACCAATGCACAAGCACAATACGTTACTTTACAGGCTTCTTTGAAACATATTATGTATCTGTGGTTAGAATTTTTTTTTCTAGTCGATTTTCATTAGCACTCAATTGTTGGAAGCTATCGGAAATCTAAAAAGTGGCGGTAGTTTTTGGAAAAGTGTGAAAATCCGAGTGTTCACCCTCCAATGCGCTGTAAATTTTCAGTGGCACAACGGGAACGCCGAAAGGAGTCATGTTGACACACAAGAACTTCGGCACGATGATCAATGTCACGCTGGTGTAAGTCACAAGTTAAATCAATATGAATATTAAGCAAAATAATAAATATTTGAAAAATATATTTAAAACCGAGTTCTTCCACTTTAAAACTCACACGATACTCTACTTTTCTTCAATGTCAAGAATATGTTAGAAATCCACGAATTTCAGAATGCGTGCTGCTTCTCTGCGGTCGCAGGGCGTGGATCCGGAGTCGGTTAGGGATACGCAGGTTAGCGCAAGCACAACCAAGCGAAGCGATTTAAACATTATTTTATGATTATTTACAACGCGCTTCGACCAAGCGTTAACCTATAATCAGATATTGATGGTTTATATTTATATAATAAAAATAATAATACGCATATAAGCTGCTTATCCTGCCCTTCTACCACGTCTACGGCTTCATGATGCTGTGCAGCGTGGTTGCATTGAGTTAGTTAATTTAAACAATTAGTTATTATTTCTCTACTTTAAACTTTTTACTAAATTCAATAAATTTAGTAAACTTATAAATTCGGGATTAGATTTATTTAGTAGATTCATTATTTCAGAAACCACTGCAGTCGTTTTGTCCAAGTTCGAGCCCGACATTTTCCTCCGCAGTATTCAGAACTACAAGGTGATTGTAGCCATGCAATAATTTTAATACTTAGGCACTAATTTAATATGTACGAAGGTATTTTTCATATCGCACAGTGCGATTGCGCAACTTCACAACAGGCGTTGTGCAACTATTTATTTATTTTCTTACCGTACGTCACAAGGGTGCGCCAACATGTACATAAATGTGTGAATAAAAGAAGGAAAAGAAAGAGATTCATTTTGGATGAACTAGTTTGCAAACGCTTTTTTTCAAATAAAATAAATCGTTTCAGGTTCCCTCAATCACCATCGTTCCTCCTATTCTCGTTTTTCTCGCTAAAGATCCGCGCTGCGACAAGTACGACCTGAGCAGTGTGAAGAGCATTGGATGCGGTGATTATATAATTTAATAATTAATTAATTGATATTACAATTTATAATTGATTAATTGATCTCTGATTATTTTTGTACCTTTTAACTCCAGAGGATCATCGCAGTGCCAAGAAGTGATTTTCTTAGTGTAGACGACAGGTGCAATGAGAGAAGTTGTATTACAATTGTTTTACTTGAGGTGCGGCAGCTGTCGGAAAATCACTGATGGACGAGGTTATGCAACGCTATCCCGCGCTGGAGGCAATCAGACAGGGTGCTGTAAATTTACAAACATTCATCCAATATAATAAAACGTTCCGCTCCTATGGATGCGAGAGAGGACAAAGAGAGAAGTATAGAAAGAGACACACCAGCTGTCCAGCTCTCTTGGAGTTGTTTTGTCATTTGATATCAAGACAAGGAACTTTAAAGTTAAAGCTACCTTATGGTTTTGTCGGGTTACGGTATCCCTTTGCAGGTTACGGTATGACGGAGCTTTCGACTGCCTCTCATCTGGCGGATGCCGGTAGTCTCAAGAAGTCGGGATGTGTCGGCAAACTCGCGCCTGGACTGCAGATGAAGGCGAATATTATTGATATTATTAATAACATTGTCTTGTGCTTAAAAACATGACACGATAATTTTTTTTTCTTTTTTTTTATATTTTCAACGGCTAAAAAAACGAAAAAAAAACGCAGCTCATATGCGATAACTCCATGTTAATGCGAAAAATAGAATTGCAAAATGAAAATGTGAAAGTAATCCCATCGCAATTGAAGTGTGCGATTCTATTATAGTGAATTCTTTTCCAGATTATCGATCCCTCATCGGGCAAGGAACTTCCTCAGGGTGAGGCGGGTGAAATCTGTGTGAGAGGAGCGACGGTGATGCGAGGATACTTGGGCAAGACACGGGTGAGTTGGGTTTCAATACGTTCATAAATCTCCTAGAGACAAAACTTGAACATTAATCTTCGAAGACAATACAACATTTATAAAACAAGTTTTTTTTAAATCGAGTAACCTCACTATCGCGGAATTATTTTGCTCCATCGATTGTGAATTATGCTGCTTTCCTAACTGCATTAAAAGTCAATGCCTTTTTTGTTTATATCCTATTTCTGTTTGTGTAAGTTCTCACGGGGAATAAGTCTACGACTTCATCGTCGCTATCCAGCCCATACTCTGGTATTTTTGCCCCAATGGATCCCTAGTTGATAGACCAATGGGGGAAAGATCAAAGACACCGTCGATTTCCCATTGGGGGAAACCGTGGTCCCCTGTTGGGGGAAATTTTCCCAGTGGGATCCTACAGTTTCCCCCGTTGGGAAACCGTCGGCACCTTTGATCTTTCCCCATTGGTCTATCAACTAGGGATCCATTGGGGCAAAAATACCAGAGTAAGTCTAGAAACGTAGACTTATATCCCTCTGAGTTCCGAGAAAAAAAATTGGCAATTAACACAGCGATGCGTTTCACACTCTTCTCTTATCTGTTAGCAGTGATAGAATGGATGATCTGAAGTAGCCCAGAAGTGGAAAATAGAGAAAAAAAATGTCGTTGCTTTTGCTCAATTGACATCACTAAAAAAGTTTTTAAACATATCGAAAAAAGTAAAAAAGTAAAGTAAATTGAATTGAATTAACATATCGGACGTTATCATCCATGTACGAACACATGCAATTGCCGTGAAATTAAATATTTGAAGAAGAAGAGAACAACTTTACTGAGGAAGCAAACATCAGGAAACGGCGGAAACAATTCGCGACGGGTGGCTGCACACTGGCGACATTGGCTATTGCGATGTGGAGGGAGATCTGTTCATCGTTGATCGACTCAAGGAGCTCATAAAGGTTCTATTTCTTGTCGCTCTGTAACTTGAAAATCGACTTTTTTCAAGCAATCACTCTCTTCATTTCGCACACTCTCTCACACCTGTCTGACCGACGAGATAGTGTGCAGAATAATGAGGGCAATTCTTGGGAAGCCATCCCTTAATTACGTAGTCCAGAATCTCCACCACTAGGGTGAAGGGGTTAGGGTGAAAGTGTATCTGATAATGCGAAGAATTGGGAAACTGGTGGAAGTTCGACAAACTGTATTTTTTGTGGATAAAATCACACGTACACGTTCGTGATTATTATTGTTTAGGTGAAAGGTCTTCAAGTTCCTCCGGCGGAACTAGAGAGTCTCCTCCTTGGCCATCCTCTAATCGCAGACGCTGCTGTCGTAGGAATTCCCGATGAGAAGGCCGGAGAACTGCCCAAGGTTACGATATTGATTGTATTGTTGATTGCAATTGCATGGTAATTTATTGCTGAAATCAGGGCAAGCCTTCAATGTGTAGTCGAAAATGTAGCCAAAAATTATGTTGATGCAAGATGAACATTTGCTTCCTTACTTCTTTATACCCTTCGTGGGTGTATCTGATACAGAAATACGAAACAATGTCATATTGTCAGGCCTACGTCGTTCGCAAGGACAAAAAACTAAGCGAGCAACATGTTATCGACTTTGTCAAAGGTTGATTCTTCATCCCCAAATATGGCATTACTTTTTCTAATTTCATCTCTACTGGCTCCAAAGTCATTTTGGGGCGGTAGACGCTTACAAGATTTATTTCACTTTTTTTTCATAGAAATGCGTTCAATATTCAGAATGATGATAAATCATCATTTGCAGATAGGGTTGCTCGTTCGGCGTCGGTTTCGGTAATACGGCGTCTCTTTTTCTCTAATTCTCTCTCCCTTATCAGCCGTATTACCGATCTCTCGCTGAGAGAGTCGTAATACGAAAACCGAACTTGCATCCCTATTTGCAGACAAAGTCTCCCACTACAAGCAACTCAAGGGCGGAGTCGAGTTCATTGAAGTCATTCCGAAATCGGAAGCGGGAAAGATCCTGAGAAGGCAACTAAGAGACAGACAAAAGTCCAAGATCTGAGAAGACAGTTGATTTCTGCTTTTGAACCCCCAAGACACCTAACCGTTCTATCGTTTGCAGTAACATCACACCTTGTAAATGTATGTCTCCTACGTGTAGTTTTAGAACCAGCCGTGGGATTAATTGGGGTCGCTGTACACCTCGCTGTTCTAGCGAGAGAGCGCGGGGAAACGAGAGAGCGCAGACAGTAGAGAGAACAGCGAGCTCCCTCGAGTGAGGGAAGGGAGCTCGCTAGAGACGAGAGACAACCGTTAGGTCAGAGAGGTTAGAGAAGCAGAGACATTGGCTATGGTGCTCGCTGTTCTCGATCGAACCTCGCTGTACAGAGAGATTTTGATGGAATTTCGACTCCTTTCTTTCTACAATTTTTTGTGTGGGTTACGGTAGCTCTAACAGTAAGCCCAAAGAGAATTTCCGATCATTTGCACGTTATTTTGTGATCATGTGTAGACAGTGTTCACAAAATTACTAACAAATAGTGTACAATTGCTATTTGGGCTTACTGTTAGAGCTACCGTAGCCCGCACAAAAAATTGTAGAAAGAACGGAGTCGAAATTCCATCAAAATCTCTCTGTACAGCGAGGTTCGATCTGCTTCTCTAACCTCTCTGACCTAACGCTTGTCTCTCGTCTCTAGCGAGCTCCCTTCCCTCACTCGAGGGAGCTCGCTGTTCTCTCTACTGTCTGCGCTCTCTCGTTTCCCCGCGCTCTCTCGCTAGAACAGCGAGGTGTACAGCGACCCCAATTAATCCCACGGCAGGTAAAATTATTTATGAAATCTATAAATCGCTCAAATGATAAAATTTCGGAATATTGTGATGTCAAATGCACACATCCTTGCACCTGCCTTGCCAGTCCCACCGATAGTATCGTACGCCAATAACACTCTGTACAAAGGTGTGGCACTTTTTGGCACTTTTTAGCACTTTCTGATTTTCGCCTCGAAAGAAGCGAATTTTGTGGCATATCTTGTTATAAACCGTTTCCTATCTAACTTTCCTCTAACACAGCGCAAAAAAATTAAAATTAATGAATTAAAATAATTAATTTAGAATGGTTCAACTGCCAAGGTCGAAAAATAAAATCAGTTGTCAATCGCACCTGCTTCAAGCGCTGATTACGGTGTTTGACGCGGTTGAGCGTGATTGAAAACTAATTTTATTTTTTTACCTTGGCAGCTGAACCATTCTAAATTAATTATTTTAATTCATTAATTTAATTTTTTTGTGCTATGTTAGAGGAAAGTTAGATAGGAAGTGGTTTATAACAAGATATGCCACAAAATTAGCTTCTTTTGAGGTGAAAATCAGAAAGTGCTAAAAAGTGCCAAAAAGTGCCACACTGTGCCACACAGTGCCACACCTTTGTACAGAGTGTTATTGGCGTACGATACATTATCCAATAATTACTATGTGTGGAGGCAAAAGTGCATGTGGAGGGATGAGAGACTGTTGTAATCACAATAATCAGCGGGGCGTGTCTACACTTATGCTTTAAGAGGTTGGAGAGTGAGATGGAAACGTAGTGGCATATTATCCGTAAGTCCTCACCACCACTTCGGAAATGCTAAGGACAAGAAAGCGACGGAGACCGGTGTATGTTGCACGAAAGGTATGATTTTTTTTAAATTTCATCCAGCAAGCATAACATTATTGTCTGACATCATAAATACTATAATAAAACATGATTATTGTGATTTGATGAGTTCAAAATTCGTTAGCGTCTTCAACGCTCCTTTTTCTCTCGTATCTCTCCGCACACTCTATCTCACTCACTCTACCATAATCTCTCAAATGACCCAGTGGCAGAATTCCGATCTCACCTGTGAAGTAATAACCGATGCCAATCGGTCCTTCCAACCGCGCTAGTCGGAAGCGTCCATCCTTTTTCCGTTTTAAGATCAAGTAATCGCCATCTATCCACCATTACTCACTCCGTTAATGTGCTTGTTTTTGCTGATTTTGTTATTTCTGCATAATAGTTTTATTGCCCTTTCAGATAGGTTATCATCACTATGCCTTCTTCCGCCCTTGTAAAGAACACCAAAGAAGTCATGCAGGAAGAGTCGACCGAGCCCATCACCGAGGTTCATCTATTTTCTTCTCTTTTTTATCTACCCTTTAAATCAAACAGTCTATCGTTTTTGAGCATACCACCTTTCTGCATAATATATTCATGCATTGAGCGTAATTCTCTGCTGAAGTTGTACATAAACAGCAGCAGTTGCATAATTTCCTACTAAATTAAACTACTAAATTATTACTAAATTCACCATACATTTACTAATTGACTAAACTGATTTTCTTTTTAAAATTACCCTTCTAATTTTACTAATATTTCTTCATTCCAGACTCTCCTGCTGGATCTTCCTAATGAGATGCTCGCCCGGGTCTTCTCATCTTTGACACTGGAGGATCGCAAGTCTTTCCGGTCCGTCAACGATCGGCTGAAGAGAATCGAACGAAACTGCGGAGGAAGACACTTTACGGATATCGGAGTTGAATGGGTATGTTGTTAATTAAAGGGATCCGGCATCGAAAAATAAGTTGTTTTTTATTTTAAAATTCAGAAAATTCTAAGAATAACTGTGAAAACCGCATATTTTTACGATTTTTTATAAATTAATTATGAATTTTCAAAGATGGCAAAATTTAGGCATACGGTAGCTCTCGCATCCGCGGACTTACGCTGTTTAGCTGCTGTAGAATCTCAAAAGGGATGATGCCGTAATATTTTTGCGTTTCGTTCTACTGATTCGTCCTCACAGATACTCGCCATTGTCTAATCAATTGCAAAAACACTTATTTTCACTTTGCTAAGGCGTTTTTTAAACTTTTGCAGCCGCTAAACAGCGTAAGTTTTGAGGATGCAGGAGCTACAGTACCTTTGAAACAAAATTCATAATTAATTTCAAAAAAATCGTAAAAATATGCGGTTTTCACAGTTATTCTTAGAATTTTCAGCTCTTTTGAATAAAAATAAAAATAAAAGAATATAAACTTATGATTTTTTGGCTGCAAACTCCCTTTAATTAAGTAAGTAATTCAACTCAGTTCTTCAATTAACCAGATGATTATTACTTTGGTGATACGTGCGTCGTGTATTGTCAAAATAGTAGTTGGCGAAATGTTATTTTTGAAAACTATATCGCACAAGCTAAAACGTTCTTATTCTAGATGTGGAAAAGGAACAAGAAAACAGCCAATTATAAACGAAAACCAATTTTTAGAAATTTAAAACTCTAAACTGTTGTGTTTTTATATACATTTTATTTTCAGAACACCAGTTATAAAATAATCGTTGCCGGTGACGCTGACATGGGATTCATTTTCAATAAAAACAACATGGACATAGACAGTATGCGGGAGATGTTCAAGGGCGGGTACACGGAGGAACTGGAGATTACGGTAAATTTCTTTTCAATTTTATTTTTTTCAATTTTTTTTTATTATCAGTAAATTAGTAATTATTAGTAAATAAATAATAAAATTACACTTTGGAGAGAAAATAAGACGCAGTGTGTCTAAAAAAGTAATTGTATGATTTTTTTCCTTATTTAGGGAGACATCACTGCGGAGGCGGAGAATCTTCTCCCCATCGCATTCAACACACTCAAATTTGGCAGATTGAGCATCAACATGTTCCGGCCGAACTCGGGGAGGTGAGTGTTACATTATCTATTATTTTGAAACATAAAACTTTTATAAACATTTTGAAACATAAAAAAAACAACAAAAAAAGAAATTCGCTGTTTTGCTCAACTTTACATTTAATTTTGACGAAACTAGAGTGGGGTATGTGCGCCCACAGATCTTCATTCAGCACACCCAACTCGGGAAAGTGAGTAAAATCTTTGTTCTATGAAAATATTGATTAAAATTGTTTCGATTAGCGACAACAATATTGAATAAAGTGAAAAATTGTAAGCGGCTAATCACATTTTACTAGTAATAGTGGTAATATTTATTTTAAAATGTAAATGACGCTAATTGCAGATTGATTTCCCGCCTTCTCGACGGGAAGGAGCTGAAAAACGCAGCGATCGAACTTAGATTCCGCTCGGGATTTGGCAAATTTGTCAAGGAAGTCAAGCAAATGCTGCGTGAGATCCCGCACTTTGACATATTCCGTTTGAGCTCCGGAAAAGAACAGGTCAGCTCTTACTTTATAGTTACTTAAATAATTTTGTATCATGCAATTGACAGATCAAAATGAAATAGAAATTTAAGGTCAGGTATGAGTAACGGTAAACATGCAATACGATGTCACGTAGAATGACAACGCAGGTTCCTTGAATATTGTGGGAAGCGTCATTTCCCTATTATTCGTCTTATGAGCCCGTTTGCGTAAGAGTCAGACAATCCTCATCAGGCCTCCGTACAGTGATTTTCAAAAATTTAAAGTTACAACTGTTTTTAAGAGTCTTTGATAGGCGAGAGACAATGACCAAATTTGGTGGTATGCAAATTTGATGGTAGGTCACTACGACCTCTTGAAGTTCGGGTGTTTTCGTGGTTTTTGGATCATAACTCAAGAACCAGTTTACCAAACGACAAAGTTCCAGAAGAGACTCCATCTAATTTTTCATGACGAAATTTAATCAGTCACTTGTCTGCTGTAAATGACAAATGAAAACAAGAAAAAATTATTATCTCAATTCTAAAGAAAGTGTACTGCACAAATCAGAGTCACCATGGAGGGGGAATTATCATTAACCCCCAAAAAATTTTTTTTGAAATTTAAAGTCTGCCAAAGTTATGATTTTTCAACTGAGCCTTAGTTCTCGCCAAAGCGCCAATCACTCCAAGAAAGAGGGTATTTTGCATGCGACATTTCTCTCATTTATCATCCTTGTTCTCTCCTTGCCGGTTTTCGCTCTCCAAAATGTACATGAGACTTGGAATTGTACCAAACGTTTTTTGTCACAGAGCCGATTTTAAGGCGACGATTCTGAAAGCGCAAAGAGGAAGTATTTTAATTTGTCCGCATAGTGCAAACAAAACCTGAACACTGCAGAACGTTCCTCGGAACAAGTACCCAAATGAGGAACAGAAATCTTAAGTTCTTACAGAAAATTATCTACTTTTTTCTATAGAAAGTGTACAGGACGCTACTAAGTCATCAGGGCGGGGACATCATCTCTGACCTACAAAAAAAGTTTGGTACAATTCCAAGTCTGTCAAACTTAGTTATGATTTTTCAACTGAGTCGTATTTGTCGCCAAATGTACATTTTGGAGAGCGAAAACCGGCAAGGAGAGAACAAGGATGAGAAATGAGAGAAATGTCGCATGCAAATTACCCTCTTTCTTGGAGTGATTGGCGCTTTGGCGAGAACTAAGGCTCAGTTGAAAAATCATAACTTGGTTTGGCAGACTTTAAATTTCACAAAAAAAATTTTGGGGGTTAATGATAATTCTCCCTCCATGGTGACTCTGATTTGTGCAGTACACTTTCTTTAGAATTGAGATAATAATTTTTTCTTGTTTTCATTTGTCATTTACAGAATTGAGAATTGAATTGAATAGAATTGAGATAATAATTTTTTCTTGTTTTCATTTGTCATTTACAGCAGACAAGTGACTGATTAATTTTCGACATGAAAAATTAGATGGAGTCTCTTTTGGAGCTTTGTCGTTTGGTAAACTGGTTCTTGAGTTATGATCCAAAAACTACGAAAACACCCGAACTTCAAGGGGTCGTAGTGACCTACCATCAAATTTGCATACCACCAAATTTGGCCATTGTCTCTCATCTATCAAAGACTCTTAAAAACAAGTGTTATTTTAGATTTTTAAAAATCACTGTACGTAGGTTGTCTGACTCTTACGCAAACGGGCTCTTATAGTTGTATAGTTACCTTTCAAAGTGCGATGGGCAAAGAATCGGGGAACAAGCGGAATAGTAATCTTGTGCCAATTATCGATTATTTTGAAGAGCGGGAGTGAGCAGGAAGAGCTCATCGACGACGACGTGCTTCTGCATCTGGTAAAACACACGACCAGTTCATATATCGACGTTGAAGCCACCTCAATCACCAGTCGAGGGCTTTATGATGCCTTCAAGGTGAGCTTTTTAAAAAAATCGCCTTAGCTTGAGCAATGTGATGTCAAATTCACTAAAAAAATTATTGCGCTTTTCGGAACGTAAGGTGAAAAACGAAAAACGTAAGAGGAGGAACACACACTTAAAAAATCATTTTCAGTTATTCTGGGTAAATGGCGTCGATAAAGAGGCGTCCTTTAACGTGCCTCGAGAGACGATCGACCATTTCTGCAACCACTTTGTCGATGAACGCTTCACTGCACTTAGGGAAATGTTCCGACACAAGGACTCGGAAGCGACTTTCTCGTGGTCGGAAACCAGGTGAAATTCATGTAAATGTCGCTTATTCGAATTTTATATTCTTCTGACGACTATTGTAAAAACCCCGCTTTTCTTCGAGCGATCGCGATAGTTCTGTGAATGATATTGTAAAATGTGAGGATATAGATAGAATGTTTTTTTTTAAATTAAAAGATCAATAACAGGGTGGCCGGAGAGATCCAGATGTGCTTCGTGTTTATGCGATCGCGAAAGGTGAAGAGATGCTACCAAGCACCGCTGGCTACAAGACCGAGCACGGTGAAGAGAAGGAGCGTGTAAACGCATTTATAAAAAGTGGCTGGGATCTTTCTAGGAATAGGAATAGGAAGTAAAATGTCATTTATTTCTAGCAACTTTAACTTGCAACATTTTGACTTGCCTCCTAATCTTTGTAATTTGTTTCTCTGACGATTTTGATTGCATTCTTAGCGTGCTAACAATCGTTCTGTGATATTGTTGATTGGAATTGTGCAAAAAATGATAAAAATTTTAAAAAATGTTATCTATCAATAAAATTGATGTTAAACTTTGGTGCTCAGTATTTTATCAGTTAGTAACGCAGTGAGATTTGAATTTAATGTGCTTACAATTGTCGACAATAAAATGCGTACGAAACGCAAGGGAACATAGTTCTAAACATAGTTCTAATGGCAGAAAAAAACAAGAGTTGGAGATCGGTCACATCTTAGAGACCGTTTCCGGTGATTTGGCCAATATTACTGGAGGTGTCGTAAACGATTTGCCGCCACTGAAGAGAAGCTGACGAACCTTCAAAGATTGCATCATGAATATGCAATGTACGTGATTTTACTTTTCCATATCTAACCTTGTTGAAAGAGAATATCATGGTCCACGGAGTGAGGATGTTGTTGGCTGCATTTATGAATCTGAAATAGGAAATATAATGATATCGGTGAAATGAAAATGTGTTCCCGCAAACATTCGAGAGAATGCATTGCATGTACGGCGTATCTCTTGCGTATTTGGTTTTGTTTTTTTGTTGTTGTAAAATCTGAGTGAATATCTCTCGTTTTACATCCGTCCTCACTATGCAATACCTGAATATGGCGGAGAAGTTGTGGCCGTCCAAAAGGGGAATGCCGGTAGTCCATAGTGAGATGTAAATGAGCAGCATGAACAGCACGAGGACCCAGGACCCTAAACAGGGAACATTCAGCTAAATGTAGAACGTTTTCACATGCATATTCCAGGTACACATATACAAAATACGTTAAGGAAAAAATAATGGTCATTATCGTACAGTTCCTGGTAATTATTGCCTTGGCTTGCTATTGATTTAAAACCTTTGAACAATAATGAGCCAATTATAAAAGTATATTTATACGGCTATGAAAAAAGTCGAAAAGAAAGCGCCAAAAGCAGAGCGCAATTATGTATAATCGCTGTGTGAAACATAGCCGACTTGATTGAATCATCGGACACCGATCAAACAAACCATCAAAAAACAAATACTCACCGACATTAATAATCAGTGTTGCAAGTGTCGTACGCAGCACGCCACGAGTCATTCGTCGAACTTCCGCAGCGCCGGATTTAGTGTATTTCTAAATTTGAATATTAAAAAATACAATTTTAATACTTTCGAGAGACGATTTAAGGAGAGTTTTCACCCGAAAGTTATGAAACTTGAAGAGCAATCCGATGTAGAAGAACAGGGAAATTATCTCAATTACGCCAGCACTGAAGGAGGAGCCCATCTGTAATTCGTCAATTTGGTAATTCCGCAAATAAATAAATTTAAATTTGGTATTTCGCATGACAAATGACAACGAAATTGCGTCGCTTAAGCAATCCTTTCGACAATATCTTGATACTTATATTTTATCGTTTGGAAGAAATATTGTTCGCAATAATCAAAAAAAATAAAGAATTACCGAGTAGATGAGAAAGTACGGGCCGAGAAAGGTGTACTCAACCGAATTCACTCCATAGAGGTTGATGCCGTTCTGAAAATAAAATTTATGAATGACATCGTCGTTCCAGCTATTCGGAGAGACATCTCATTCATTGCGTATTAATAGTTAGAAACTCTACAACTTCGAAAGTTGGAAAGTTTCGAGTGATCTCTAATGTTTGAACCTACTATTTGCGATGTTGTGCCGGGAAAGAGCAGTGGAATACACAAGAAAAATCCGATCGTCCATAGCACAACGCAGAACCGGAAAAGCTTGCGACCGCACCACCACTGTCATTTTAGTTTATTTTTAAAAATATAACTCAAACAACGAAATGCTCCTGTATTTCCGAATTTTGAATACTGAAATAAATATGCAAATGTGGGAGCCAAAATGGGTTGAAAAAGTTGTGGCAATTTAGAGAAAATACGCAAGATCAAACCTTGCGATGTTTAGCCGGAAATGTTATTGCGGTGAATCTGTTCATTGCTAGTAGTAAATGAAGAATGGAACCGACGAGGAGAAGAACCGTAGTCTAAATATATTTTTTAAAAAACCACTATTATTTTAAATTGGCTTCTGATTTTTTTCATTTAAATATTGTTTTCTTCACGAGTCGCATAAAGAGAGACACATCAGTTTCGTCATGTCGACTCTAATTTGAAGACCAGTTGAAACATACCTTGATTAGCTCGATCTTGGCGAAGTATGGGCCCATCATCTGCGAAAAATTAATAATAACGCGTACGTTTTGTAGAAAAAATTTATAATGAAAAAATTTATAAAAAAAAAACGGGTCAAACTAATTTGGCTTATGGGTAGCGTGAGTTTGCTCGAACTGACCTATCCGGACTGCGATTTATGCAGCTGTTTCAAGTATTTCTGGGAAACGCATTAAACCCAACATTTCATGCAATATTTTAACGCTCATTTTCCGAATTCTCTGATAATGATAATAAGTATCAAATTTCAGCAAAAAAAATTGTTTATTTTTTATTGTTTATGTTTTGTATCATTTATTGTTCTATTTTCATACAAACAATATTTAAATTAATATTTATTTATCACAAGAGTACATGATCATAATGGGTCAATTGATCTTCGTTTTCACTGTGTTTATTCTTCGATTTTTATCTCTGTCGTTCAACGTGCTCCAGCCATTGTCTTTTGTTCTTTTTATCTGTAATTATTTGTGTTATCACCAGTGTTAGTTTCAATTACGCCTTTTGGCAGACAGAAATAGCGTAACGGAGGTCATTTCCCACTCTCGAGAGGGGTTGGATCGGTCAGAATTACGCCTTTTGGCAGTCAGAAATAGCGTAATGGAGATCATTTCCCACTCTCGAGAGGGGTTGGATTGGTCAGAATTACGCCTTTTGGCAGTCTGAAATAGCGTAATGGAGATCATTTCTCACTCTCGAGAGGGGTTGGATTGGTCAGAATTACGCCTTTTGGCAGTCAGAAATAGCGTAATGGAGATCATTTCTCACTCTCGAGAGGGGTTGGATTGGTCAGAATTACGCCTTTTGGCAGTCAGAAATAGCGTAATGGAGATCATTTCTCACTCTCGAGAGGGGTTGGATTGGTCAGAATTACGCCTTTTGGCAGTCAGAAATAGCGTAATGGAGATCATTTCTCACTCTCGAGAGGGGTTGGATTGGTCAGAATTACGCCTTTTGGCAGTCAGAAATAGCGTAATGGAGATCATTTCTCACTCTCGAGAGGGGTTGGATTGGTCAGAATTACGCCTTTTGGCAGTCTGAAATAGCGTAATGGAGATCATTTCTCACTCTCGAGAGGGGTTGGATTGGTCAGAATTACGCCTTTTGGCAGTCTGAAATAGCGTAATAGTTTATAAACTGATTCCACAACGAAAGGAAACGAGATAAAACAATTTGAGAAATAGAACGGTGGGCTCACCTTCACCGGAAATGAATTACGTCATTCGTGAGAATATTAATAGTACGCCATAGAGTTGTTATGACTGAAATGGGTTTGTATCGTTATGACTTGGGTATCGTATCAAATAGACCTGACCTCGCTTCTGTGATTGGGCGATGAAATATCAATTACAAGAGCAGTAAAATGGTGTGGTATTCACTGAGATGAACCGCGCGGCATTAATTGAGACTAGCAAAATGAGTGAAATGAGATGAGAGGCAATAACGCTTTCTCTCACTCTCTCAGTCCATCGTCTATGCGCGCGGTCGTCGGTGAATACCCAGCCATATTACTGCTCTCATAATTGATATTTCATCACCCAATCACAGAAGCGAGGTCAGGTCTATTTGATACGATACCCAAGTCGTTACAAACCCATTTCAGTCAGTTATAACAACTCTATGGCATACTATTTACATTATCACGAATGACGTCATTCATTTCCGGTGAAGGTGAGCCTACCGTTCTATTTCTCAAATTGTTTTATCTCGTTTCCTTTCGTTGTGGAATCAGTTTATAAACTATTACGCTATTTCTGACTGCCAAAAGGCGTAATTCTGACCAATCCAACCCCTCTCGAGAGTGGGAAATGATCTCCATTACGCTATTTCTGACTGCCAAAAGGCGTAATTCTGACCAATCCAACCCCTCTCGAGAGTGGGAAATGATCTCCATTACGCTATTTCTGACTGCCAAAAGGCGTAATTCTGACCGATCCAACCCCTCTCGAGAGTGGGAAATGATCCCCATTACGCTATTTCTGACTCCAAAAAGGCGTAATAGAAACCAGCTTTGGTGTTAACGCATATAATTACAGATAAAAAGACACTGGCTGGATCGCATTGAAGGACAGTGAAAGGAAATAAACAAAGAATAAACGAAGAATAAACACAGCGAAAACCAATATCAATTGAAGACCATCCATTCTAGTGATAAAGACATATGTATTATTATACTGGTTAAAATATCTCTTTGCATTTAAAGAAAATACAAGACAAAAAATCGTAAACATGGAAAATTGTCAATATTCAAATTTAATGCTGAAATGTGTATTTCCATTACGCTAAATTTATCTTTATTAACGATTCAGCTAATTCGCAGGAATTTCTATTTTAGCCCTCAGTTAGGAGAGAGTTTGACCGAACTGGCTCTACCCATAAGCCAAATTAGTTTGACCCGTTTTATATTATAGACGCACATCGTAAAACTCAAAGAAAGTGCCGGCGGCCGATGGTTCGAGAATAAAACAACAGTCCAGCGAGAATAGGAGGTTGACGATGGCTGACAAACTCAAGTTTTTGTTTATTTTTTTTACTATTATTATATATTATTATAATTTTTTCTTGTCGATTGTTTCACCATCAGATTCACCAGATCTTTCACCAAATCTGTTTCAGCAAAATATATTTGCTGAAAAAAATTTGGTGAAAGAAACAAACAAGATGAAACCTATTGCGAAATCGATGACACCACGGTTTTCAGCGTCGAAAGTTATCCCTAGGAGCATTTTTCAGCGATTTCGATTTTTGCTCTGTTCAAGACCCCTGTGGAGCTCTTGTTGATCCTTACGCAAAAAGCGTCATAGAGTGAGAAAAGGGCTCACTTGTATTGATCATTAGCATGTGAAAGGCGTCGAGATCCATTTTCGTGTCGGGACGAAGGAGAACATAGAGCAATCTGGAAAATAATAAGCGAATTATAAAGAGAAGGTTGTTGGAAAACAAGTGAAAAAAACACACACAGTGAAGCGTGAAATTTGGCCTGAAATTTGTAAAAATTGTTTTGGAAATATCCGCAAATTTGTGATACGTTTCACAGTCATTTCAAAAAGAGAAGTGGGGATGCTAGAGCAGTTTGTCCCATGGTGTCACGTTGAATGCTAATATACTAAAAAAAGTCGAAATTCCTAAATTGAGGCGTGGATACACGCTCAGAAAATGTGATATCGGGAAATTTCCTCTCCTTAAATACCTCAATATGCATGTAGTGGTAGAGTTACGTACAGCAGCACATCAGCCGATACCACCAGTGAGATTGCTACATCGGTGGACGGCATTCCACAGGGTTCTATAAAAAATCCCTAGGTTGAATTCACGATGAGACCATCGCCATGGAAAACGGGGCAAATATATGAGATAAAAAAATCTAAATTGCGTTTGCCGACATAATTCGGACGGCTTGCAGAAGTGCTTTTCCTCGCTAGCCAACCTGCAATTCGTACACATAAAATGAGCAATACAATTCGGTAAATACACACCGAAATATTACATCAGTAGATCAGTAAATTGCAAAAAAAAGAATAATCTATGTTAGATAATCTGTAGATTATAAAAGTTGTCTATAAATTGCGATTGCTCAAATTGGAGGGATCTGCTCGAAAACTCGTGTCAACTTAGCTACAAAAAAGGGAAATCGGTGATCAGATGACGCAAGAGTTGGTTAGAGAAACTGCAGAGAGAAACTTTAAGCGTTATTTATAATAATAATGTAATAATGTATTATAATAATGCGTGAAACTAGAATAAGAAATTGTTTTGTTGGTGTTCAAAAAGGGATGACATTCTTGAAATATGTCGTTGCAGAAAACACTCAGGTACAAATTTGTAGTTCTCTCGTCATGTCTCGAAATATTCTATTGTTCTGTTGGCATTCGGAGTCGAACGAACAAACACAATCAATAAAAAAACGTTCAGCAGAAATACGTCGCATAGTATATCCATGCACATCATTCCACAGACCGGTCAACCCTCCAGAAAGGCCTTTTGAGTGAGAGAGCGTGTGAAATCGAGAGGGACTCTCTCACTTTTGTACACTATCTCGCTCTAACCCTGGTCTGTATGTTTGGAATCATGTGCATGCAGGTGTTGTTCCCAGAACGTTCAGGGAAACATATTCTAAGAATATTCTTGGAGCATTTTATCTATATTTTTCAAATGTTTGTTAGCAGCAAAATAGGTTTTATTTAGTGTAATCAACAACTGTCTTAATTGCATCAAGCCCAAGAAATGATTGAGTATTTATCGGGGGCGTATTTAATATTAATATAATATTTAATATGTTAACATCCGGATAAACTTAACCGTGCAGAAACTTTCACATTGTTACTATTGACGCATGCGCGTTTCGCGCCAATTTTCTTTTTCTTCTTTTTTCATCGTAGTAGTTGAATGACGTGATGGAGTACAAAGTAAATTTCAATTGCCTCGAGATACATTCCTTCGCACTCTTCATTACGCAAATATTTATTGAAGCCAAATGCAACATTGGACATCGTACTCATGACATTAACTTATGTTAATTCTAATCTAAAGTTAAATGTTTTCACTCGTAACCGACATACATTTCTCACTCACACTCACAGCCACTCACACTCACAGCCGGGCACCCATCCCCAGCGTTGAATGGTATGCCTGGTCGAGATACTCATCAACGAACTCTGTGAAAACTTCTGTTTTCGAATGCCATTACTTGATTAGACTAATAATCAATACTTCATTAACGAGAGTGAAAGCAAACACTCTCACATCTCTCGAAGGGATTTCGCACACCTATTTCGAGCAGTTTTTATTTCTCTTCTAAATAAATTCATTTCACAAAATAATTAGTGGTTCTCTAAGTGGTCCTCCATCTAAAATTTTGTGACTGTACTCGGCGTCTTGGAGAATGTTCCTGGGGGCGTTGCTTGGCAGGATTTACTACCGCTACATACGAGGAGACGAACCTGAAGAGATTGCATCATCACTATGCAATAATAAACAATATGACAATCAATCATTTTACTTTGTTTTCTTGTAAGACACTAATTGTAGTACTGTTCGACCTGGATAAATGATGTGATGTGATGATGATGTTTTCATACAGCAGCGATATTCTAACAAGCATGAACAGTTTTCATTATTCCGAAAATGTGACGTCATTTTTCTTACTCTAAACAATGAAATCTCACATTATTGAAGGCCACAAGCATCGTCCACGGCGTGAGGATGTTGTTGACAGCGTTGAGAAACCTGAACAATTGCGTCATCACTATGAAAGATGCCATAGTCTTGACTAGACTTCGAGAAATAACGAAGCAAAGGTTCGCCTAAGAGGCAAATGCACCGCTCCAGCGAGGAGAGACTGCGAGAAATAACGAATCAAAGGTTCGCCTAAGAGGCAAATGCACCGCTCCAGCGAGGAGAGACTGCGAGAAATGATGAGAGCGAATAGTAATTTGCCTCTTAGGCGACTCTTTGCTTCGTTATTTCTCGAAGTCTAGTCTTGACTGAACGTCGCATAACGTTTTGTGATCCACTTAGATTAGCTGTAAATATTGTAAATATACATAGGGGTGTCGAGACCGCCTTGCGTGTAGAAGACCTAACACCTTTACCTTTACCTTTTATTATAATGCTATTGAACTACCAGTGCACGCTATCGAGATTGCATCATGGCTAGGCAATACCTGAATATTGACGAGAAGTAATTGCCGAGTAGGATAGGAATGCCCGTCATCCACAGCGAGATGTAGATCATGAACATGAATATGACGAGAATCCAAGAACCTGCGAGTGCAAAATTCAATTTTGAGTTATTTTCGACAAGGGAAACACGAAAAGTATCGCGCAATGAAATCGTCTCAATAATTGCAGCATGGGTACTGTAAATTGAACATAGCGCAAATATAAAGCATATATTTCATATATCTTAATTTTTATTGCATTCTTATTTAAAGGTATATTTTTAAAAGACACTAACCAACACTGATGCACAGTGCTGCGAGAGTAGTGCGCAGCACGCCGCGCGTCATTCTTTTAATCTCAGCAGCGCCGGATTTTGTGTATTTCTGAAGTGCATTTAAAATAAATTTCAACAAAAAAAAGAATTGGATTGCTTGCCCTGAAATTGTGAAAATTGAATAGCATTCCGACGTAGAAAAAGAGGGCAATAATCTCAATGCCTGCTCCACAAAGGGAAGCACCCATCTGGAATAGAAATAATTACTTTGTGCAGTTGCAAAATTGAAATGTGTAAAAATACATCCATCTCCTGGATGATTCTGGTCACCTGATAGGCATTTGAAACAATTAGAATGGTTTGTCTCGTTTTTTACCAGCTGACAGTATAACTTACACTTAACTTTACATTTCGTAACATTAATAACTTTAACTTTAAATAACTTTACCGAATAAATAAGAAAGAAGGGACCGAGGAAGGTGTACTCAACCGAATCCACGCCATAGAGATTGATGCCGTTCTAAAATAGTATTTCACGAATGCCTAAACTTACATATAATCCTTCTCACTACAAACAAATTGAAATTCCTCCCACATTCATAGCACGCCACATATCAAAAAGTTCGTGTGTATTGACTAGGCTCTAGTTGGTGATGAACCGCAACCTCCTCTCCCTAGTGGGGAGCTTCGTATTTTGTCCAAATTGAATTATAATAACGTGATCAATTTATAAAAAGTGGAACAACAGAATTTATATTGTTCAACTTTTTATAATTGGCTTTTCGTATATCATTAAGAAAATCTACCAATAACGTACCCTTTGCGAGGTTGTTCCGGGAAAGAACAGAGGGATGCAGAAGCAAAATCCGATCGTCCATAGAACAACGCAGAACCAGAAGAGCTTGCGACCTCGCCACCACTATAACATTACCATATTTAATTCGATTTATTAAAATTTAACTTGCATTTTTGGTGTATGTTCGCCTCGTGTTTGCTGTGTGTTTACGGACATACACTCCTCCCAGTTAACAGGGCCCAGAACATGGATTTGCATTGAATTTTACATTAATCTTTTGGCAGTCTTACTCTTCAGGAAGATAAAATCCCATTGGCGTGCGAGTATCTTACTCTTTCTTGTACTCAGACAAATATTACAAATTTAAAATGATACGTTGATGAAATGGACTAATGGTGATGTACTCTCTTTCTAGACCTCGGCGCGTCTCTCGCTCTCTTGCCTTCGTTTCTGCTGTTTATCAGCGGAACGTTTTATTATTTTGGACGAGTCTTTGTAAATTTGTAATACCTTCTGATGCTTGAGCGGGAACGAAATGGCAGAGAATCGATTCATTGCAAGTACGAGATGGAGAATGGAACCGACGAGGAGGAGAATCGTCGTCTATTAAATATCATGTTATTCAGAATATTCAAAGTAACTTCAATCAATACAATATTATTTTTGATATTGTTTATACTCGTGATCGATAAACTAAGAAGCTAACACTGTGATCCCAGTCTTCGAACTGCGCTGAAACATACCTTGATCAGTTCGATTGGGGCGAAGAATGATCCCAGAGCCTGAAACACATTACAATTTTAGAAATACTCATTTATGGGCCGAAACGTGAAAACACGATCTCCTCATTTCACACACTCATTCTCCGACCGGTGAAGAGAGTGTGACAATTATTATAATCTACAAAGCAAATTACTTCACCAACATTGTAAAACTCGAAGAACACTCCGGAAGCAGAGGGTTCGAGGATGAAACAGCAGTCCAGAGCGAAGAGAAGATTGACAATGGCTTAATTTTTAAAAATATAAAATGATCATTAACATTGCAGACTTGTATTGATCATTAGCGTGTGAAAGGCGCCATCGAGATCCATTTTTGTGCCGGGACGAAGAAGGACGTACAGCAATCTGTAAAATAATTTTAGTATTTCGTATATGTTTCGTAGCCCCATCAAAAAGAAATTTGGACAGCATGATACAATGAAATCTTCTTGTAATTCTTACATTTAGAAAACGAAAAATAACAATTTGTATAAATGCAGCGTCTGTTCTACAGCCCCCTGTAGATATCTCGCAGTAATCACAGATTACCAATGACGAAACTAATCGATAATCGATAATCACTCACCTCGCGTGGAGCGGAATCGTCACATACAGCAGGACGTCAGCTGCAATCACTAGCGTAACGGCGACTGTATCGTCGATTGCGGGCATCTGTAGATAATAGGGTAGCCCGTTCGGTTTCGGTATTACCGAACCCCTGGCGTTTCTTTTTCCCTACTTCTCTCTCCCTTATCAGCCGTATTACCCATATGTCGCTGCGAGAGTCGTAATACGAATATCGAACTTACATCCCTAGTGGATAATCGCAAAAAAGATGTTAGTTTAATTCGGGAAAATACTGTAAAAATATAAAAGAAATGGCAGGAAATGCATGTGCAATTATTACAACAAGAACAGTGGCGGTGTTCACATCATTCCTCGGGCCGGTCATCTCTACACAGAGAAAAATGTTTGTAGCTTTCTTCTTACATGTTTGTTAAAGGGAGTTTGCAGCCAAAAAATAATAATTTTATATTCTTTTAATTTATTTTTATTCAAAGGAGCTGAAAAATATAAGAATAACTGTGAAAACCGCATATTTTTACGATTTTTTTGAAATTAATTATGAATTTTCAAAAAATCGTGTTTCAAATGTACTGTAGCTCCTGCATCCTCAAAACTTACGCTGTTTAGCGGCTGCAAAAGTTTAAAAAAGGCCTTAGCTAAGTGAAAATAAGTGTTTTTGCAATTGATTAGACAATGGCGAGTATCTGTGAGGACGAATTAGTAGAAAGAAACGCAAAAATATTACGGCATCATCCCTTTTGAGATTCTACAGCCCCTAAACAGCGTAAGTCCGCGGATGCGAGAGATACCGTATTCCTAAATTTAACCATCTTTGAAAATTCATAATTAATTTATAAAAAATCGTAAAAATATGCGGTTTTCACAGATATTCTTAGAATTTTCCAATCTTTAAAATAAAAATAACTTATTTTTCGATGCCGGATCCCTTTAAATATAACAAACAAATGCGCCGCATAACATACATGTTGGTTACTACAGGATTTTTTCTACAAACATTTTTTGAGTGTAGCGGTTTGGAGTGAGAGATTGTGCACAAATAACACTCTCATTTGTGCACCCTCACGCGTATCTTTATGCTGCGTTTATTGTCGCTGAGGGGTCAGAAATGGTCTCGTCATTCTCCACACTCTCTCGACCGGTCGGTAAGTGAGAGAGTGTGAAGAATGACGAGAACATTTCTGACCCCTCAGCGACAATGAACGCACCATTAGGCATGTAATGTGTCAGAAAACATTCCCCGCAAGTAAGCAAATCGAAAACGACATATTTTGAGAAGGGCATTGAAGGAGTTCAGAGAAACAGATGTGTACAATTCTAAGAAATGAAACCCGAACATTGAGGCAGCAACAGCGCAAAAAACGACAGAATCACACGATATCGAGTACAAAAAGAGGATTTGAATTCTAATTGTGACTGTGACTATCTTCTTTGGGAGAAACTGAAGCTTTGAATAGTTGCAAAAAAACAAGTTTAAATTAGCAGAAAGGAAACGATACGCTAAAAAAAAATTAGATAAATTTGGCTGATTTTGAGCAGGCAAATGTTTAGTAATTGTAATAATACATGCAATCGCACTAGGGTGGCGAAAACGGTACACGTGTACCGACGGCACATCGACCCTTTATTAGCAAGGTAGGCTGAGGTGATACTTCGAAAACGACAGAAAACATCATCTGAGGTACAGTTCTTCCCTTTTTGAAAAGTTCATCAGCTGTGTTCTATTGGAAAACAGATTTTCCCTGCCCGTGTACCGCGGTACACTTACCGGTACGCGTTCCGCCCTTAGCCACCCTAAATGGCACCTTACCTACTTCCGCCGTCAAAGGAAGTAAACCGGAAACGAGAGATCAATGAGAAGAGATGTGTTTAAGAAATCAAATTTCGAATAGTCACGTTGTCTAAATGTTTCGCCGGTCGCTGAATCACACTAATATATAGCAAAGGAGGGGGTACTCAAGCTTGTGAAAGAACCGCAATGATGTGTTAATAGTTGAATCAACGAACTAAGAATATTGCACAAAAGTTGCTAACGCTCAATAATTGATTTACACAAATTGCGGTAAAGGTCTGTTCTGGTAAAATACAACACAGCAATTGTAGATCCTTTTTTTAATGAAGTGACCAAATTAGAATCGACCCAAATTATCAAACGAATAAATGTATTCTGACTGAGTTCTCTATCGAACAGTTTCGGAGTATTGGTATAATTACGCACCTCTAACAACTAAGCAAATCTACTTTTTCAAGTCGGTTGTTTCCGTCACTTTTTGGCGTAGAAAATTGTTGGCGACTGATATTTCGTGCTACAATTCGGTAAAGGCATCACGCGCCACATCATTCCACAGACCGGTCAACCTTACGGAAAGGCCTTTGGAGTGAGAGAGCGTGTGAAATCGAGAGGGACTCTCTCACTTTTGCACACTCTCTCGCTCTAACCCTGGTCTGTAGGTTTGGAATCATGTGGCATCACGCGCTAGTACGCAATGGGAATCCCAATGTTCGAAAAGAAGCAAGGAAGAGGAATGAAAACAAGATTCAAAGGCTCCGGCAAACCGTTTGTCGACAGATTTGCTTCGGGTACCGACCGGCAAAGACCAAGAAGAGTAGCAAGATGTCCATGGTAAATTATAAGTGGCTTGACTCCCATTTCTGGCAAGAATTGTGCTTCCCTGTCACAGTTTGCAGCGTTTCGCCAAGCAAGAATCGAGCCCAGTAAGAGAATCTTCCTCCAGAGAAATACTGCATTTCGATCTCAAGCTCCTAATTCGCAAGAATTGTTTTGCGTAGCCATCCCTAGTCCAATTCACCAGATGCTGCTCTTGTGTTTTTCTAATTTCGTATAGCTTACGTGATCAATTTTCCTTTTTTTCAGAGAAATCGCAATCCCGCTTGGATGTTTTAAAGTACAATTGTTGATGCGTGTCTCAGGCTACAATTCGGGCATGTCATGCATGCACGCGCATGTCGTAAGTTTAGAAAACCAAATGTAGCGAATCAACGAGCGCATTAATGATTACGTTAGTTGCTATTAAAAACACACAAACACTAGTAAAAAAATTTGAAAATGTCCCAAAGAAGAGAAAGTAAAAGAGCTTGTCAAAATAAGAGAGTAGCCGAGGTATATAAAAAGGATTGACGAAGTAGTTCGAGTTGCTGTAAATGTCTTTGGTTTTTCGGACACCAAATTCAAACCCTCGAACGCACAAGATTCAGTTTAAAAAATAGTTTGATCAAGAACACCTGATTGACTGGTTCACTTTTCAACATGAAAATTGTCTTTATTCCATATATTATTCACGTTAATCTCTTTGTAAAACGAAAAGCTTGTTTCCACACGGCTATGATAATACATTCAATCGTAATTTAAATCACTATTAGATATTTGTAGAACTGTCCCGTGTCATGTATGATATCGTTAGTGTGAAAGCTGTGAACCTACGGACTACCTTATTGGCTAAATAAATTAAAATTATAAATTTGATTATTTTGTAAATTAGAAGTCACTCGTCTTCTGCTTGAGTAGCGTCGCACACTGAATCACGCAAGACATGTCCTGAAAATATGTTAAAATTAAAATATATAATTGTATTATTTTAAAAAAAACACACTATTGTTTACTTTTCGAAGTAAAAATTGCAAAGTACTAGAAGATTCATAAATCCAACCCTGACACAGTCAAGAAGAGACTAGAAGTGATTGTAAGAAATGTCGCGCATTAAGCGTTAGAACAGCTTTTGGCCGTGAAAATTTGGCATTTGCTGCGTCTTGACTGCATTTTTTTCCACTCGCAGCCCAGTGCATTGTAGGAATTAATCGAAAACTAACCTTCTTGATCTCTTCCAGTGTGTAATCAATGAATAACTGCTTGCAGTTGCCGATAATCAATGAGCGGCAGCGAGGCTAAATTATTGATGTAAAATTATTGATGTCTATTATTTTGTAGTTTTCAAAATTTTGCTTCGATTTTTTTACATTTTAGATCATGATATACAATTGCGCGTTTGTTAAATCATAAAATGTCTAAATTAGCTGCTGTCCGAGACGCCAATCAAGGGCGCGCTGATGTGCGTTTTTATTAGTTTCATCTTTGTAGTTTATTTATAAATGAATGGAAGGCGAACCCCATCAGCAGTACAGGTGCAGCTCAAACACGGCGATCGCTGCATGCTCTCCCCCCTCACAACATGACGGTCGTCGATGAAGCAAGTGGCTGCGATTTATTTATAAAAATATTTATTATTTAGTTAATCAAATTTATTATGTCACACTCGTTCAAAATTGAGAAATTCATACGTATTAAGACAGAACTAGGCGCTAATTTAGATAAATCATCGGCGCAGTTTTGTATAAAATATTTTCTTTGAAATAATATTGGCTGGGATTCACTAAAGTCAGCAACAAAACGTTATTTTGCAGAGTCTGTGAAACCGATTCGAAATCTCAGTAGATTAAAATGAATTAACTCACGTCGATCTGTCCACGGCTTAAGATCGAGTTTGGTGAAATCGCGACATGGTACTTGAGCATTCCTGAATATTTTAAACTATTGCAAATATAGTTATCTCGATTTTTTAGTGACGCGATTCCATATCTGTTTCAGTGCATACACTTGTATCACTCGGTTTTCCTCTTTCATTGCTTCATCGGATATGGGTGCTAAACAATAATTTGAAAGCTGAAAAAATATTATACGTCAGCTCGTCGGGCATGATGAAGACGTCGGGTTGAACTTTGATCATTGAGTGAGCGTTTGCGCAGAGAATCGAGCCGAGAGTAACCTTGCGAATCTCGTCGAGTTGCTCTGTAGAGATCAAAGATCAGATTTTAATAATGAAATGGGTATATCGATCGGAATCCGGCGTCTGATACAGCGCTAATTTAAAAAAAAATAAAAATTTAAATTAGATTTCCCGCTATTAGACACATCGGCGCCAAACATGTTTGAATGGGTGAGAAAAAGGTGAATCAAGTTTCTCGCCTGTAACACCGAATTGGGTTTTTCTAAATTTCAACTGTAACATCGCACCATAACGCAGCATAAGTCATACATATTTAAATTTTAAAGAAATTTTAATTTTATAAAACGTACCCTGGCTGAACTTGGTGTAGGGAAGGTCGTTTTCGTAGTAGAATCGATCGCATTTTTTGAGTCGTTCGAATTGCTCAGCGATGATACACGCCATTGTGGGAGGCCTGGAGGGAGAGATGAGAGATAAAAGAGCAAACTACATTGTTTAGATGTCTACCCTTGGGAATGACATATCAAATACAATAGAGCTTTTGAATTTTAGGACTGGAAACAAAATTCTATTACACACACGCCATTATGGGTGGATTGGAGGGAGAGGTGAGAGATCTACAGAGTTCCTGCTTGAGATGATCATAGAACAAATTGAGAGGCGCAGATCACAATAAATAATACATCGACAAACATGTAGCTCAAAGATCAGACTACAAAGAACAAACGAAACCCAAGCCCAAACTACAAAGATCAAACTAATAAAAACGCACATCAGCGCGCCCTTGATTGGCGTCTCGGACAGCAGTCCCGGGAAGATGTCGATGTCGTCCACGTGCTCGTACACCTGAACGATACAGTTTGTAATTTGATCTTTGATCTTTGTAGTTTGATCTCTGATCCGTGTAGTTTGATCTTTGATCTCAGCTCACCTTTCTCAAAGAGTCTATTGAAGTCTGGTCCATGGAAGGTGCAAGGTCGCCCCACGAACGGGCGCGTCTGAGACCGCAGAACTCCCTGTAATTATGTATTTCCTTTATATCCTTTTTTATATTTCCTTTTTTATAAATAGTCACTAATCAATCTCAGTAAAACTAAAAACACTATATTATAGCGTTTATTTTGTAGGCCAATTTGCGGTCGAAAATCACTATTCACAGTTGAAAATAGGCTTTTGGCAATCCTTAAATTGTCGACGACCAATGGTAGTTTGATCCCTCAAAGTGACCGGACAACGAATCAAGCATAATATTAAATATGTTTCAGCAAAGTGATATCACCTGTTAAAACATCATCCATTCGATTTTTTATCAATATTTTCGATTGCAAAAAACTCTAAAATCAACAACTCCTACCTCAAGTCGTTGTACGGTTGCACTCCGTGATCTCTCGCGCGCAGAATATTGATCGTAATTAGGTCCATGCCGGAAGTGGCGTGGCCACGGCGGGCGAAGAGATGATTGCGAACCGCCTGAGGGGGCAAATTGATGAATTTTTCATAAACATATTATTACAATATTAAAATGATACGTTTAGGAAATGGACTACCGGTTGTGTACTCTCTTTCTATACCTCGACATGTCTCTCATTTTGCCATGCTCTCTCGCAGCCGTATCTGTTGTTTAGCACAGATTATCAACGGAACGTTTTATTATTTCGGAGGAGTGCTCGTAAATTTGTAATACCATTTGCTGTGTGTATGAAGAAAACTGCGAAAACCTCAATCCATACAGATATTGCATGAAGCATTCTTTTTTTTAATCTTCAAAGTCGAAAAGAAGCCATTTTTAATTGAAATATACTGAAAATCTTTGTCAAATGTACTCACATCAGTGATGTGTCTGTCAAAAGCCATTGAAGGAGTGCCCAGCAGACCCATCAGCAGCGCGTCCATGCCTCCTGAATATTGCACAATTTAAATTATTATTCTAATTTTCCATTTTATATTATTATTTTAATTTATGATAGCTATTACAGTTAAACATCTGTATCCTGAACATTTCTACAATAAAATCAGTTTTAAAATATCACTTTAACTAATTCCATTAAATTCCTACCTGCCGAATTGTCGTAAAGCGGCTCGACGTTGTTGAAATGCTCGGCGAGATCCACAGGGGCAGACATGTTCTTGAAACTTGAGTCCATGCGAGGGAACATTCTGATTAATTGTACAACCATTTATGCTAATTTATTATCCCCGTATCAACATTGCCGTAAAGAACAGTATATATTTTATCATCTTTATACGTACGAGTGCCACGTTGCAAATTACGCTAAAACAATAACACCTCTTGTTCAAGTGAGTTTCAAAATGGTAAGAAGTATCCGTGAGATGCGTAGCGTGCTAATCTCGTTCGTCATATTATTCACGACCTTTCCAATATTTGGTTGTGTATTCACACTAGACTTTGAAAAGTATCGGTTCAACTAGTTGCATAATAGGGAAATCGACCGATTTCGCGAGAAAGAGTGTGAGAAATTAGGAGTGTGTAGAGAAAAGCAACTAGTTGCATCGTTACTTTTCAAAGTCTAATTCACACCAAGAAGTTACACATACACTAAAGAAGTGATAAATACCAACCGTCGAATCAGTGTGTGTCCAAATCGGAACGCGGCGGTTGCGAAGGGATGAGAGATGGATGCGTCACATGATCGATTGTATCCTTGGTATTTGATGGTTTATCTTTTTCTTTTTTTAATTTCTTAATTTCGCGCATTTCAATGTTTGTCCATCGCAAACCTATCGTTACTGTGAAAATTTTGAAGTAGTGCTAAACTAAATTCACAAACACTCGTCCAAAATAATAAAACGTTCCGTCCCTAAACAACAGATAAGGCTGCGACAGAGCATGTCAAAGCGAGAGATGCGCCAGGTATAGAAAGAGAGTACACCACTAGTAGTCCAGTTTAAGAACGTATAATTCTTAATTTTAAATAAAGTGGAAAAATTGCAGCACAACTGCTCAGGAACATCATTTTACGTTATTTTATAATTGAAGTTTCATAATTCAACCTTTGAAGAATCCGTCGATTCTCGGTTGCAGATCATACTTGGCCATCAACCTCGTCCCAATCAACTTGGGCAAATACTCGGAGAAAGTAATGTGTTGGAACTCCGCAGCGACGATTCGACGGGTCTCCTAAAATGGGCAAACTATAATCGTAATTAGCAAATTATTAATCAATTGTAATTAGCCAATAATTAATTTTAAATCTAAATTTACTTTGTACAACAACTCCATAATAGCCATAGCTATTTCGCTAACTAAATAAAATTGAAGGTTTACCTGGTATATCTTTTCATCGTCCCACTGTGGGTTGAGGCGCTCGAGTTCTGCGGCGAGGCGATTGTGTTCTCTGCAAAATATAAATGTTGAAAATACAAAAATAAATTTCCACATTGATAGGGCAAAAATTGCTGTCATCCGCAGGATTCGAACCTGCGCCCACAGAAGTTGACTGCGACCTGAACGCAGCGCTTACTCGGCCTACTCGTTAGACTACTCGGCCAGAATGATTTTGAGGTTGTTTCCTCTAACAACACATGATTCCGAACATACAGACCAGGGTAAGGGCGAGAGAGTGTGCAAAAGTGAGAGGGTCTCTCTCGATTTCACACACTCTCTCACTCCAAAGGCCTTTCTGTAAGGTTGACCGGTCTGTGGAATGATGTGACAAGCACCAGATTGTAAGTGGCATACTAAGAAATAGGGCATGGGAGGAATAGAGCAAAATGAATACAATAAGAAAAGTACGTTTCATAGATAATTAAACACTTTTCAATATCTTCCCTCAATATCTTGGAGATATGAGCTGAAAAGACTAATACATATCTATTCCGTCGTTTATTCAGTATGAATTAGTTATGTTTCGAACGATCACGACTCTCAGTGCGTCTAAGCTACAGCGTTACGATCGCACTCGTCATCACATGAATACAAACTATATAGTTTCTGGTATCAAACGTTCGCCAAATCAGGAAACCGGTCACCGCGCCGGTCGATTGTTTGTTAAAAATGCGAAATCATTTTCACGAGATTTCGGGTTGAATATTCTACGCCTAAACCCCGAAACCCTAAAACAAACCTCAAAAATATGTTGTGCATAACAGTAAGAGCGGGCTGATGCGAATTTCTCTCATCTCCGGCCACGAAACATTGGAATCTGAAAATATGTTCATTCATAAAATAACTGTCCACTGCCGGTGAACTCAATATGATGATAACAATATTAGTTTCTAAAATTTTCTTGCAATTGGAGGGAAAACAAACCTCGGTGAGGAACGGCAGTCTTGTTCCTGCTTTCCTTGAGGAAGCGCCATTCTGAAAAGAGAAATCAATATTTTTTATTAGAAATGCTACTAGTCTAACTCTTTGGAAAAAGTCTAAATAAACATGACACGAACGGATTATGGTGTCCCAGGTTGGTAAAGTTCATGAGTCCTCCTCGGAAGATTCGGAGATGATTGGCTTCACATTTAGTGGCACCGTAGACTACCGAACCATCGAGGAAAGCCGTGAGCTGAGAGGGAAAAGTTCAAGGACTGAAAGACAGGAGGTATACTGGTTCAATCAGAAGGGAAAGGACTGTTTCAGAATGTCTAGAAAATATACGCTCATCAACACTTTCAAAAGTGGAATTAGTCAAACCTGGTTTAGCTGGTTTCTGTATCCGAGATTAAGCTGGCCCAATAGGGATCGAGCGAAGGGAAGGCATCTGAATACCGAAAAAATACAAATCGATAATTTCGAAAATGGATACCTCCTCTCGCCCTCAAAGTGAGTTGGGAAGTGCGGGTCGCCTTCGGGGACCTGAAATTACAATAAATTAGCAACTTTTCAAAATTAACAATAAGTAAAATTATAAGTATGCTTTACTACTTACAGGCAGCGGCATGCAGTGCACGGAGAGCGTGTGCTGCGAGTCACATCGAGTACCTTAATTAGCGAATTGATTAATTAATGTAAAATAATTAATAAATTCAATTGACAAAAAGAATATTTAACTCACAATTGAGAATCTCGTCGTTCGGGCCGCGCTCAGTGGGAGAGTGAGTGACCTTAACTTATTTTCGATTTCTTTGAAAATTCGAAATTAGTTACCTCGTGGTCCAGAATTTGACCGAACTGCATGATCATCAGCGAATACCTGGAAAAAAATTTTTTTAAATAATTTTTCAAATTGAATGCGACAATGCTAACAGAATATTTTCATTTCGCAAGGCCAAGTAAATTAAATGCTCTAGAAAAAGCATTCTTCCACAAAGCCCTTTAAGACCGATTAATGATGAAAAAATTATCTGATCTTCGATAAATTGCCTATTGATGACGCAACTCTGCTCACTTCTTATGGTCATATGGCAGATCGAGGTGGACGGCGTTCGAGATGAGACGGGCGTTGGGCAATAGGCGACCCGACTTTGCGCGCGCCCGCGGCTCGTCCATGCCTGCAATATCGTCCATAAAGATAGCGCCAATTTGGCGCCGAATTGGCGCCGAATTGGCACCAGATTGGCGCCAGAACTGCGCGACTAACCGTCCTCGTACGACGGTTTGAGGATGTGTCGTAGTTGCCCGAAGGCGTTGCCAAACGACGGATTGAACAGGTTGTTGCACCAGCCGGAATATCTGAAATGTGGAAGAGAGATCAAAGATCAATCCGGGAAATTATCGAATGGATTCATTTTCAATGTTTTCAGAGCCTCAATTTGTGCTGACGGTTCTCATTGATAAAACATGGTTTTCTTAAACATCAAAATATTGGCGCTTCTCACGTTCTGTACGGCGAAGTGTGATCGCAGGGCAGGCTCTTGGGCAAGCACTTGTTCACGGATCCCTGATCGCCCAGCAGCGCGGTAAAGTTGCCGATGAATCTGCGTGGAAAAGATCAAACTACAAACTACAAAATAAAAATATTAATAAACAAAGATCAAAGATCAACTGCTCACTCGCTGACGTCAATCTGTGGCAGGATGGTTTGGAGGGTTTTCCGGTCGAGTTTCAATGGCAGCCCATCCTTGCCTGAGACCAAATTATTGTTTTAATCATTTTGAATATTATTTGTATAAATTTGTTTTTTAAAAATAGTTTTTCATTAAACGAGACAAGGAATTTGAATTGCTTGCGACGCCAGCTGCAGCTACTAGTGCAGGGCGTGAAACATAAGCGTAATAAAAGTGCTGGATTGATACGAAATGCAGAGAATTTAAAACACATTTTCGATTCCGATTAGGGTTTGGTTGAGTCTGTTTTCTCTAATTATAAAGTTGATCTTTTTTTATTAAAAAAAACCTGTAAGTGCTTGCTGGTCGTTGAGGAGCGCTTGAGATGAGGCGAGTAGGATCTTCGAGATTTGCGAAAGCTGAAAAATTAATCGATAACTTGATGTACAGTACCCGACCAAGATTACGGTATGCGACTTTTTGCCCGGAATATTGCTTGTGATGTTCCCAGCCCAGTCAACCTTCCAGTACGGAGTCATGTGGAGAGAAAAAATCGTCTCACGTTTGCGCACTTTCTTACCATTTTTATATAACCTCTTTTTGGAGATTTGAAATACCTCGATAGCCTCTCTTTTCGCCCTCATCATCTTGCCGTAGGACACGAGTGGGTCGCCGTCCGTGAACTCGCGCTGGTCTAAATATTTTTTGTTGCTTTTCTTCACTGATGCATCATTGATATTGCCCCAGAAAGCGGTAATTATCGCAGGATGAAACATATCCTTGAGGAACTACAGTTGACTGCTAACAATGAATTAATAATTAAACGATCGATGATTAGCTTTGAAATTTGATGTTGTTTCATTAAATCTATTGATCGATTTTTTCTTGTCCTTCGCTCATTGAAAATATTCATATTATTATTTTTTACTAGAACATTGATGTACATCGAAGTAGTATGCCTCAGAAACTCAAGCGATTAACATTTTCTGAAACATATCCGATCAAAAGTCATCTGACCTAGAAATCAACGTAATATTATCAATTTCAATTATTCATTTTTTGATACATTTAAATGTTTGACTAAATTGTATGTAGAACAATTGTATGTTTTTGACAGTTTTTGATTGTTTTAAATCTCACTTCTTTTGATGTTGTGCGTTTCGCGTTTGCGCTGCTCCGCCACCTCTTTCTGCCCGATTTCGAAGGCCTAAAAATCGATAAGTAGCTCAAAATCAATCGATAATTAGCCTAAACTCTAATTAGATTAAAATCAATCGATAATTATTCTAAAATCAATCAATAATTAGTCGAATATCAATCGATAATTAGCCTAAAATGAATGGATAATTAGACTAAAATCAATCGATAACCTTCTTAATGTGCTGCATGTTCACAGGGATCTCGACTGCTGTCGAATCGTCGTGCCACAAGGCGAGATTCAGTCCCGGCAGCATGTCACACGGCACCGCGTTGTTGCTGAATGGAGGGAGATTGAGACGAATAGGGGGAGAGCGATCGCAGATCGCTTTTTGGCGGTCTGTCGGCTGCTTGCATGCGCGCACCGTAGCTTACAACAGCCACATATAGGTCACCGTATTTTGTTGAACACACATCTTCCCAATGCAACATCCAGAAACAGGGTAGGACCGAAAGAAAGCGTAAAATGGCGACGCGCCTTTCACGATTGCATTGGTTCTTGCTCGATTGTGATCTCATCACGGAGGTTTCTAATGGTGCTCCAACGTTTCATTTCTGAAAATAAAAGTTCAAACTCACTCAAAGTCGTCCTCACTCTCGAAAGCGTGCGGCTGAATCGTGTCCAATCGTCCATTCTCGCAGAGGATTCGAGCGAAGGAGACCTTGCTGAAGATGAGATCAAGTCATTTGTGCGACATGACCACCCGATGCGATCACAATAAGCCACTACCGAAATATCTGTGACCCTATAAAGTAAAGTATGGATTATGCGTTGTTCAGGTCAATGAATTGTGTTTGAATTGAATGTGTCTTATCGTACACAACATTCGATCATTATTGTCGATCGATACCGTCTCCAAGCAACTTACCGTATCTCCATCAGCTGCTTTTCTGTAAATTGCGAGGGCGCCATGCCGTTCTCGTACCAGAATCGATCGCCTTGTTTAGTCTGAAAATTTCATATTCACGAAGATCCCACGCGTCAGAGGCTCGGGCTTCACACTTTTCACGCATAAATGAAGTAGGACGAAATGTTGTTTAGGTTTATATGTTTTCGTTTTGTTGTAACGCGGTCGCTAAAGAAACTGCATAGACACGCTCTGATTTAACAATGAACCGTACTTGAAACACACTGGCAATAAAGCGGACGATCGCTTGCGAAAAAAAGAGTAATAAAGAGTAATGTGTTGACTGAGATCAAAATAGCCAGAAAAAAATGTTCTCCATTTTTTTCTTTCTTACAAAACGGTTCTCCAATCCTCCTCATCCCTCGCATCTCGGTACAGTGAGCAAATGAGAGAGCGCTTGGAATGGAGAAGCGTTCTCTAGGAAACGATACTTAGGAGAACCGTTCTCCTAGCAAATTTGCGCTATCTGTTAGTCCAATCCCGTATTTGCAAATCCAGCCCAGTATGCCGAGATTACGAACCTTCTGGAACTGGTGGCCGAGAATACACGCAAATGTCTTGCCCACGAGTCCTCCTTTGACAGGACGCTCCGCCAGACCACCCACGAAGAGATCCACGTCCTGGATGTTTAAATCAAATAATTGTATTTTTTTAAATTGAAAATTTAAAATGCATGTTCCACTAATAGATGGATTTCAAAGAATGCATGAATAATAGCAATTGCTAGTGTATGGTGTCCCGAAAAGATCCACGTCCTGGATATTGTTTAAACTAAAATTTGCAAATAAAATTCTCGCTCTGCTTCATACACACGAATCGTTTGACGTTTGAAGAACAATTCAAAATTCTAAAACTTTGGGAAGCCTTTTCTTACTTCAATTGGACAGCGAAATAAAATATTTTATGAATGACTTTGAACGAGGACATGGTTCACACTAGGGTGGCCTAATCCGGGCCCGAATTTCGCGGTCCTGGGACCGGGTTGGTCCCGGGCTGGACGGTTTAGGCCACCCAAGTGCAAACCTCGACTCTTCTGTACAGTCGCTGCAGCTCTGCCGCCATTCTGAAGCCGTCAACAAGTTCCGGTCGCAACTGGATGAACGAGTCGATCTGGAATTAGATATAGATTTACACAAAAGTGTAGGTGACAATGAGCAAACTAATGCTAAAACTAAATAATAATATTTCTAAGTACGCCACATCATTCCACCGGCCGGTCAACCTTCCAGAAAGGCCTTTGGAGTGAGAGAGCGTGTGAAATCGAGAGGGGCTCTCTCACTTTTGCATACTCTCTCGTCCAAACCCTGGTCTGTAGGTTTGGAATCATGCGACGCGTTACGTACAAGCAAGTGCAGGTAAATCATCCATCTGTAACTTTTTTTACGAAATCATCTTATCTATGCATAAAAGAATATCAAAATAGATAATTAAATAATTTAACTACCTTTCCGAACCCGCACCGCTCCCTCCACGCGACGTAGCCGGGAATGCCGTGGTCTCTGCCAGTCTCGATGATTAGAGTGGCCATGTCCATGCCGAGATTGCCGATGCTCTCAAATAGTACAATACATCTATCTCGTTAACTATGTTAATTAATTAATTAATTATGAAGTCTCAATTAACTGATGCTGATCACAATGGTACCACTCCCATAACGATAGGCGCACTCCTAGCTGATTGCTCAAATGTCACCCCTTCCCGGATCGGGTTAGTCTGTTCCATTCTTCGGTTGTTAGGCTCCACCAATTAATTAGTTGGCCCTCACAAATACTGCACTTTCCATATTCAATTATTAAAAGATGCCCTAATTTTGAATCGCTGGCATTCGCTAGTTATTTATGAGCTTTCACAACGCACCTTGTGAACATTAAACATTAAAAACATTAAACATTAAAAACATTAAACATTAAAAACATTAAACATTAAAAAATTAATTTTAAAAATTAAATTTTAAAGTTCCCTTCTACGTCTGACTCACCTTGTACAGCCTGTCCCTCAACTCGTCGTTCATGTGCAGACCCGGCATCGACGTCTTGCGGTGCACGAGGAATCTGACAAGATCAAAGTTCAAAGATTAAATGCTAAAATATGTACCAAAGGATAGACCCTTCTACGCTTCGACAAATTTTGGAGCTACTAATGTCCTCGTGGTCAAAGTGATTATAATTCCGCACTCATATGCAGGATTGACACACAGAGAATGAATATAGTAGGGTATGACACCGAATATATGATATACTCAATATTGAGTATATTCGCGCGTCGAGAGAGCGTGCGAAAACGAGAGAATATACTCAATATTGAGTATATCATATACTCGGTGTCATATCTCAGTATAGAGTATACTCAATAGTAAGTATATTCATTCTGGGTGCATACCTGATCAGACCAGCGATGTTGTCCGACAGGAAGAGAGAGGCAGGGTCGTTGAAGATCTCGGATAGTGGCCGGTCGAGAACCTGCGATTTTAAATTTAAGATTGTTTTGGAAAAAAATATGTTAGAAAACTCAGAAGGAACTGAAATTGATGTAATCATTTCACTCCTACTTTCCAAACATCTCTGAAACACTTCTAACGACCGGAAATATAAGGTCAGACACAAATGGATGAGTGAAGGAAGGAGGTATTTTTTTATGAAACCGATAATACTCACCGGTCGGTCTAGAGCGTCGAAATGCTGCAGTCGGTTGCCGAACATTGTGAAGAAAAACTGAAATTGAATATTTTGGGACGACCCAAACACCCAGAGTAAAAATGTGCTAGAATTGGTCCTTGCGATTTTTAAATTTTTTTCTCGATTTACCACGCCGTCGTCCCATGCCCCTGTAATCATTTAAATGGCGAGTTGATAGGGATGACACATTTATTCTGCCGATTTCACTTCGACAGATATTTCTGTCTCACCGACATTGTCATATATGTATGTCAGAATGGAGTGACAGAATCATTCTGTCAAAAAGGTGACAGAATGAGAAATGATAGATTTTTTTTCTGTGTGTTCACGGGCCAGTTTCAGCTCAAGAAAGGAATGATATCGAGATCGCATGAGTTGAGAGGACTCTCTCATTTTCGAGTGCTCTCTTGCTTCCGACCCCACTCTGGATGCTTGGATCCTTGAAATACAACTCTGTCAACTGTACCTGCCCTACGACTGCTGCGTAGCTGTTGAGCACGCTCGGGTCCACAGACGTGGAGTATCCAGAGGTGTAACCGCTGAACAACTCATTAATGAGTCTCATTAAATATAATTAGCCAACAATTTCAATTCTAGTCATTGTCAGTCTCATGCTTTGCGGTCTGGTGATCAGTAAAGAGAGGTATCACCAGAGATTGCAGGTAGCTCGGAACAATTTCCCAGGTCTCGGAGCCGGCATTTAGGAATTCGCCGGTTCTGACACCGGAATCGTTATAACTTCTTTTAAAATAAAGCTAGAAAGCTGTACTTAGGCTTAAAATTTTTGAAATAATTCCCTACATAATTTCTCTGTTGAAAGCTAAAACGGACACGGACAAACAAAAAAGATGAGGCTGAAAAATGAAATTATTTATCAAATAAAACTTATTTATGGTTCTAAGGTGTGCGAAGTCGCATGTTTTTAATGCAGAATATGAAAGAGCATCTCAAATATAGTATTAGAAAAATTTAAGAATAAATGAAAAGGGGGCCTCCCATACATGAAAATTGACCTTGAATGTGAAAAATCGAAAAAATCGAAAAATTTATTTTTCAGAATTCTTCTGAAAACATTTTTTCCGAACGTATTAATTACCTGACTGTTTAGGACAATTTATTTCAACATATTTCATGTGCGTATAGAGTTGTCAGAATATAAAATATGCATAAGACTGAAACAAAATTAATGAAAATCCAGAAGTATTCGAATTTGAGAATTGTTGAATGAACGATTTATGCAGCAGTAATGATTGACAGCATCAAATAAAAAAGTTGTATGTTTTATATAACCCAGTGTGATCACTTCTGCTCGTTCTAACCTCAGTTTTTTAACAATTTTGGTAAGTTTTTAAAGCTAAAAATAATATTTTATATTCTGACAACTCTATACGCACATGAAATCTGTTAAACTAATTTTTCCTGAACAGACTGGTAATTAATACGTTCTGAAAAATTGTTTCCTGAAGAATTCTGAAAAATAATTTTTTCAATTTTTTTCGATTTTTCACATTCGAGGTCATTTTTCAGGTATGGGAGGCCCCCTTTTCATTTATTTTAAAAATTTTCTAATATTATATTTGACATGCTCTTTCATATTCTGCATTAAAAACATGCGACTTCGCACACCTTAGAACCATAAATAAGTTTTATTTGATAAATAATTTCATTTTTCAGCCTCATCTTTTTTGTTTGTCCGTCTCCGTTTTAACTTTCAACAGAGAAATTATGTGGGGAATTATTTCGAAAATTTTAAGCCCAAGTACAGCTTTCTAGCTTTATTTTAAAAAAAGTTATAACGATTCCGGTGTCAGAACCGGCGAATTCCTAAATGACGGCTCCGAGACCTGGGACCCGGATATTTCGAATTCTCATCTCCAAGGTACTCCCACATAAAAGTTTGATCTAAATCAAAAATACTTTTTCGGAAATTGTTCCTCGTAGAGCCTGTTTTCCTGCAATCTCTCGTGATACCTCTCTTATTAGCCGTAATGATTCTCGAACAAAGGACTCTCCCTAACAAGCCGCAAACTCCATTCTCCGTTTTTTCCCATTTTTCAACATGTGATCTTTTCGAATGCTCAATTCAGTTGCTAACCTATAGATTTTGAAAAATCACCGCGCAAATAGTTGTTTACCGCTTCCTACCTCTTCATTTTCCGCCCTCTCTCTCTTCATAAAAGCGGTCAATTTTTGTTAAGCTTGCAAGTCTACTCACATCATTCCACAGGCCGGTCAACCATCCAGAAAGGCCTTTGGAGTGAGAGAGCGTGTGAAATCGAGAGGGACTCTCATACTTTTGTACACTCTCTCGCTATAACCCTGGTCTGTAGGTTTGGAATCATGTGTACTGACCTCCGCTCTCCCTTCAGTTTGTACTCTGCCCAAATTTCCCTGCTCATGAGCACCGGCAGCCACTCGTTGTACGTCACGTGCTGCAGCTGAGCGACGACGATGCGACGCGCCTCCTGATTAGGGATTGCTAATTAGTGGTAATTAATTAGTTAATAATTAAGTCTTTTATTAATATAAGTAGTTACTAATTTAGGATGAGGATGATTAGGGTATGGCTAATTAGGGTGATAAATTAGAGATGAGTAATTAATGGTAACTAATTAGGGAAAACTAATTATACTAGCCGATGACTGTTTGAAGAATTCCATTTTGTTCACATCATTGCGTACTGCACGCTATATTTATGTTTCAATCCGATCATAACAACGAGTTGGAATGCTCTAATCACTGGTTGACCGGAACATTGCGATGTAGAACAAAAAATAATTTCGTATTCGAAAACTACGATAATTTTTTAGTGCCAGACTTTTAGAAAATATCGCGATTTTGAGATAAATTCTTTTGAAAATAAAATCAAAACTGGTATAGTTTCGTGTCCATCCATTTATTTGGTATAACTGTTTGCAAAAGTCTATGGTTCCTAGTCAAGAAAAGAGTAGAGCTAAATAAATCAGCCTAAAACGGCAGTCCGTGTTTGGCCTTGTGGTCTACCAGGTCTAGACACTGACCACCTCCCTTCGGGCGTTGAGAGATATGAAATGTTGAAAATATGCGGACCTGATATTATTTCGTGTCCGACCAGTGGCTTTTCATTTCGTCTACTGTTTTATAGAGAAACTAATTTCGTATTTGGAAACAACAATGATTTTTTTCGTGCATCCTTATAGAAAATATCGTGATTTTGAGATAAATACTTTTGAAAATATACGAACCTGATACAGTTTCGTGTCCGACTAAAGGAAAAAAAAACAAAACTAATTGCGTAATCGAAAACGACGATGATTTTTTTTGGTTTCATTTGAATTTTTAATTATTTTTTTTTAAAATTAATTTTGAAATAATTTAGTTTGAAAATACATGCAAACCTGATATAATTTCGTATCCGACCAGTGGCTTTTTCATTTTCTCCGCTGTTTTGGGGCAAAACTAATTTAGTTTTCGAAAGTAACGATTGTTTTTTTTCGTGGCATGTTTATATTTTAAAAAATAACTTTGAGATGTATTATTTTGAGAACAGTCATACCTGATACAACTTCGTATCCGACCAGTGGCTATTCATCTCCTCCAGTTCCTTCACTATTCGATTATGTTGCCGCAGCCAGATGGTATGTAGAGCGGCAGTGGTGGGCAGGAAGTTGATCTGGAATTTTGGGAAATGAATAGGTGATGTTTGACAGAGCGCGTACTATCTAATGCTGCGCAAAAATCAGTGGTGGAAAGTGGAAGGAAAAAGGGGGGGGGTGCAAAAATCGTAGGGTGGAAAGTTTAAATTTGAATTCCCGCAATTATTGATTTTTTTTGCGTATATCTCGACTCCCGTTGAAGCTACATGCACAACACTTCGTATTTAGATTATGTTACACGTTTCGACTTTGCCAACGAAAAGTTAGTTGGCTAGGTTCACCGGGAGCCGAGATATAATCAAAAATCGATCATTGCGGGAATTCAAATTTTTCTTTCCCCCTTTTTCCACCCCAATTCATGGGAAAATTTCTCTGATGGTTTTTGCGCAGCATAATATAGAGAACGAAACTCTCTTAGATTGTTGGCAAGGTGTAACGAAGAGAGTAGCGGACTCTCTGTAATATAAGAAAGTCGAATCCTCTAGAGAGGCACATGTTAGAGAGTTTACGGTCTGTGTAGTGTTTTCCAGTGTAAAATTGATCTGCAGTCAACTGATGGTTGGTGATGAAGGACCGCAGCCTATTGTTATATAGTGTCAGGACAAGGCGGATTCATATTTCGTTACACATATTCAAATCACCTGGTTGCTTCCTCCCAAGAAGCAGGATCTCGCTCCATCAGCGCAGTGCGACTTGGGTCCGTCCATGGGAAGAGAAAAGTCAGCGGAGGAGGAATAGGTGGTAAGCAGAAGACCGGTAAATAGTTTAATTCGAATTTGAATAAACTTTTAAAAATGACTTCCACATCCATATCATGTTATGGAAGGGGCCAATGATTTCACAAAATGGGGTCAGGAGTCCTGGCTCAGTCCTGTATTTACAAGCTCTCTCCCTCCCAACACCTTTCTGTTGGTTTTTAGGGCGTGTGGAATGATGTGCGCAAGTTGCTCACCATGACTCTTGGCTCTCAATCTCATCGCCAATCGGTCCTCATTCCCGTAGAGAAGAGAAGCGTCGAGGAAGGAGGTCGCCAGGTTGGCCTGATCAATGATCAGTGATAATTATTGTAAAGTTTAAGTTGGGGAAAGAATATGTTTAGAGAGGGAAAGAATATGGTTAGGTTTCACGACTGCTTCAAGCTCTCCGGCAACAGATGTTCAATGATACCACTGCGGGCGCGAAAGGATATTACGTATACATTAGTTTTGTTATTTGGAATAATCCTATTCGCGAATAACAAAGGGTTATTCGCGAATAGAAGTTATTCCAAATAACAACACTAGTATACATACAACATGGTTACTAAGATTTGAATATTGAACTAAAATACTGCGTTTTATATATCCTGCGTGCGTGAGATTGACTACTGGACTGGGTCCTTCCTTACTATTATATATCTTAGTGGCTCTCGTTTCGACACGCTCTCTTACAGTAATTTACGTATCAGCAGAGCACTTTCTCGCTCCGCAGGAGTAAATTTGTAAGATGAACCTGCTGTCGCTCGCCCATGTCACATCCTCGATTCGGCGCGGATGACGTGCGCGCGTAGGGCATGCATCGAATGAACCCGAGGAATCTCAAGCAATGCCATCAAATCCAAATCAAGTCTGGTGAGCTATTGCCCATGCTCTCTATCTCAGAATTTTGCTTTCATTTTGAGGGGGTATTACTGGATCTGATGAGTCCGCGCAGTTTCACCGTCAACCACGTTCATTTCCACATTTTTTTGTGAAAAAAGTTGACCCGAATGACGACACAAGGATCAAAGATCAAAGATCAAAACCTCGTGTCATTCGCAGCGACATCGATGGAGGTGCACTCGGGATGCTTCATGGCAGGGTCGCAGCAGGGCAGAGCGTGCGAGCCGGAGTCTAAAAATGGTAAAAGTGTTCCATGTCAAGAGATTTTACAGTAGCAAGCTACCACGCAAGAAGGTAAGCCAGCCAGAATCTGCGTGCAATCTATTATTTGTAATCTTTAATCTATATTCTCGATCGGTCGATTTGGGGAGATTAGGTTATCTTGACGTTATAACGGATTCTTCGCGCAGCTCTTCCAATATCATTCAAAATTTTGATATATGGCCCCTATGCCTGCCTATGCTCTGTGTGAACAAGAGAAAATTCAGCGCATCGTGCATTCATTGACATATGTCGAATGTTTAGAATTTATTTTTCAACACTAAATCACTCCGATATTGAGCCAGTGCTATCACTCAGCCTTTTGAACTGGATGTGAAACATATACAATCGAGTCAAATGAGACTTGATTTAGAGTCAGATGCAATATGAAAAGTGCCGATTGACGTATGTTTCATCATATACTCATAACACGAAGATTTTGCGGATGTTCGATGTGCCATTACGAAAGATCCACAACTAATAATAAATAATGCTGAGAAATGATCAATTACTAGACTCAATTTTCAATAGTCACCTTTCTAAAAAAAACAAACCAGTATCGATGCGAGGTTTCGAGAGTTGTACTAAATCCGCGTAGACGTAGTGGGCAAAGTGCGCTACCAGCTGAGTGAGACGGATCTCCTGCAAGATTGATCTTTGAACTTTAAAATTCAGCCTCATGGGTTACAGTCGAGTGATTACTCTGCGTCTCGACGGTTCACACAATTTTGAATGCTCCCATAGCAGAAAACACCGTCTCCAGACTCTAACGGATCGAGACTTCCCGCTCTCTTTAGACAGATTTTCTCTTTGATAAGAAAATGTCCGCCGTTGAATTCTTATTTATGATCTGTGATCTCTTACAGGGGGATTGCCCTGCTGCTTGAACAGTCGCGAGGAGACGAGCCGGGAGGAGGGCAGGTGCGGGTGGGTGGGCTGGCCGGCGATTGCTGGAAGAGAGCAAAGATTGCAGATCAGAGATCAACACTGGCCAAATTTGCTGAGAACTGTAGTGGGCGATGAACATCCTGCTTGGATTGAGAGAGCAATGATCAATATTGATATTTCACCCCGCGGGAGGCTGTGATAGTTGTGTAAAGATGCGTGGATAATTTATGCGAAGGAAGGTATAGACTATTATATATTCACCAACACACGTCCAAAATAATAGAACGCTCCGCTCCTAAACAACGGATACGGCTGCGAGAGAGCATGGCAAAGTGAGAGACACGCCGAGGTATAGAAAGAGAGTACACCACCCGTAGTCCATTTCATTGAACGTATCATTATAAATTTGTAATAAGAGATCTCTTCAACTCACTGTGAGGGTAGATGGAGGGCAGGTATCGCTGCAGGCGGGAGTAGGCCGCGCCCCAGTCAGTGTGCCGCACATTGTTGCACACGCCGTCCAGCGAGCGGTACCTGGGAGAGATCAAAGATCAAGCTGCAAAGATCAAACTACGAAAAGAAGAGATCAAAGATTGCAACAACAGAACGTACTTGGTGGATGCGCATTCCTCGTTCTCGCGCAGTGGACAGATGCTCTCCAGAATCGTTCCCTGCATTTTAGCATATTTTTAAAAATATTTATACATATTCGCTTCCACGCCGGGTGAATATCGTCGAGAACCGCGCGGAAGTGAGGATGAAGGCGGGGTGAAACACATCGCTCACTTTCACTGTTGGTTTCGCTATTCATGCTTCTACATCCTACTTCTCGAACACCCCTTCATCCCATCGTAACTGATTCGCCGTTTCACCAGACACATCTATCGAGAAATGATATTTTGGTGTTTTTTGCAGCACTTACCCTAATGTCTCTGGACGTGTTCGGGGGCAGCTTGTCGATAGCCTCCTCCGCCACGAGCGCCACGAAGAATCTAAGACATTTTAAAATTAATTATTGTAATTAGTTAATTATATTTATTATAATTAAAATTTTAATTAATTGATTAAAACACCTCATTTTCGCCTCGTCGTCCCACTCGTTCTGCGTCGAGTAGAGCTTGTAGGCGACCCGCAGTTGGTCGACGGCATCTAAGTTAAGTATTTAAAAGAATATTTTTTTAATGAAACTGTAAATTAGTTTTCCCATTGAATTCATCGCCAGCGTTTCGCTGAAGGGTAATGCAAATAAATTGATATTGTATTTTATTTCAGATTTTCGAGATTTTAGATTTTCGAAACAACATATTGTGAAGCACTGACTTGAGTGCTTGAGCAAGTCGACTTGAGTAGAAGTGAAGAAGAGATCGATCTGGAAATCAGGAGATCAAAGACCAATTGAAGAAAGGCATCTTGTCTCTTGGATTAGCAAGAGTAAATGTTTGCCAAAAGCACCAGTACCGGGGATAAAAATCAAATGTTAGTCGAGCTGTTTGCTTCCGCCTAAACTCGTCCCGGTGTAATTCGTTATAGGAAACTTCTGTCACAACGGAAACGCATCAGACCGAGAAAACGGGTACTAATTGTTCATCATCCCATTACACTTCATCGCTCGCACTAGATCAAGGTTCAAAGAATGGAACCTGTAATAGTGCTTCCAAAACGGCGCGCTCCTTGGGCGAATTGGGCGGACTGAGAGTGTTGGGCAGTTCATCTGAAATTTTTTATCTATATCCACACATATTTGTTCTCCCGACGGTCTGGCCTATCTCAACGATTTTACAGAAAGGACATATTCTTGCTTGTTATTTAGTTAAGTATGGTAAAATACTGACCAATGATAAACTGTGTTGAGAGCGCATCGCTGGTTCTGCATGGGACCAGTAGTGGATTGCACGTTGCCGCATCAGTTTGCGATACGGCAATCGAGAGAAGGCAGAGGAGCACTGCGCCCCGGCGCATACTGTAATTAATCATTAATTAAACATTTTGAATAATTAATTTTAAAAGTTAAAATATGAATCTCTTCAGAACATGCGGAACAGTTCACGGAATAATTGACGATTCGAGAAAAATGAATTTTAATTGTACGAAATCGAAAGAACATTAGATGGAAAAATTTCAGACATTGTGGAATTGGACTGATCCATTACACGCGGGGATATTGCATTATGTTTCAACGCCCTCTTAATGCCAGTGTGAACCAATTGCCATCAATTCGAGGTACTCTCCGGTTGGTATAGAAAACAATGAAAAACCCGAAAGATATGAACTGTGTAATCTTATTGAAAGAGCTATGGAACTCAATTGTGTATCAATGGTCCGAGCCTAGACCCCCAGAGAACCAGAGAAAAATCCAGAGAATTAGCCCACATTATTTCAAACTTGTCTACATGTTTCGGTGTTAGAGAGCTACCAAAAAGAGAGAGAGATGTCCTCTCGATTTCGCACGCACTCTCACTCTTTCACTCTAAACCGTGTAAGGTTGAACGGTCTGTGGAATGATAGCCCAATCCGATAACGTTCAGAATGATGGTGGGTTCAAGCGTGTTCCAATGGGCGTTTCTCCATTCGGTGCACTTGAACGAACCCATTTGTGTTTGAACTTTCACTATCCCCCTTAAAACACGCACCTAACAATGGGTTCCAAACGCGTGTGTTCCTTCAATAAGACCCCGTCTCTATTGTAGAAGCGCAAATAGGTGAACGGTTTTGTCATATAAAACAAACAAAAAGTTCATGGGATTCGCGTGATATCTCGAGCAAAGTGAAAGTGAAGAACGCATCGCATGATTTCACGCCTACAGATTGGGGGTAGGATAAGAGATCGTGCAAAATTGAGAGAGACTCTCTCGAATTTGCATGCACCAAACCCCTTTCTGTAAGGTGGCCGTGCGATGGATGTGGAATGAGTGAAAGTTACGATAACTTTAGGATCGCGCAGGGTAAAACAACTAGATAGGCAGCACTAACAAGAGGAAGATAAAGATGATAACAGAAACGAATCTAACTCGAGTGAGTGTCTCACATTCCGCCCCGAGGGCACGTTTTCCGGTTCCCGGAACGCAGTTTAGTGAAGTGAAGGGTGAAAGTTAAGCAGCTGGTGTTACCAAACAGATATGCATCTCGAACTACTCGGCGCTAAATTAGTGTGTGTTCGCGAGAGTTAAATCAAGATTAGATGAAACGATGATTAGGCAGACAATTGACCAGTGGGAACTACTTATAGGAAATAAGAAACAATCAGCATAATCACTACTGAGAGTTTTAGTTGGAAAATGTGAACGCGTGCTGGAATGAGAAAGGGAAAGTGGATACATAATATCAGCTAGGCTAGTAGACGCTCGGTTCAAGTGTTTTGCGTGAGGGCAGTTTGGTTGTGGTTTTGGCTAATACCGCTCCGGCTAGAAATTCCTATCGAAATTCTAGAAATCGCCAACTTGCTGCATCTATTATCTCGCAGAAAATATTTGAAAAGACCAAGAATTATTCCTTTATGTTAATCTTTACTAAAAATAGTGTATTGCAAGACTATGTAACAATGCGAACTACACAATTTACAGAAACACCTGCCCCAAAAGCGACTTTTCAGGAACTAAAACGAGTCTCGCCCAGCTTACACACCGCCGATCACTCGCAATGAAGAGCCGCAGACCACTTGAGAACAAGAGAGGAAGAGCAAGGGACCGAAAACCGTGCACACTTTCGGCTATTGCGGCTAGTCTTGAATAACAAGACGTTTCTCGCCCCTTTAAAGCTAATTCCTGTCGACTGGTTCTAGTACTTCACACCCCCCACCCGCCCAGACATAAAGCGGAGCTCAAACGATTGAAAACGCATCCAGAAAGGGGCCAAAGATGATGGTGTGAGACTGTCCACATGATTCCAAACCTACAGACCAGGGTTACGAAGAGAGAGTATGCACAAGTGAGAGAGTCCCTCTCGATTTCACACGCTCTCTCACTCCAAATGCCTTTCTGGATGGGTGACCGGCCTGTGGAATGATGTGTGTCGTAGGTCTAGAGGTATCTCAGGTCGGTCCAATAATACGGGCGTGAAACGACTGTAGCGCCTTTTTTTAAAAAAAGTAATTGTTTGCCAGCTTCTGCAGAAAAATGTATATACATGTCGGATGGACAATGAAAAGTTGAAAAAAAATCTTCTTCTGCTCGAAGCACCAACGTGAATTAAAGGCTAAGGGATATTCATGATCGGACATAAACCATTCGAGTTTTTATCTGCATCACCACACTCTATGGTCGAAAAGACAGTGCCCCCACAAAAGACAATGGAAAAGAGTTGGGCGAGTAGAGATGATCGATGATCTGTTGGCAAATTCTTGAACCAGAATGAGGTGATAGGAGGAAGAGATGAAAACGGGTTTGAAACGGGATTGAGGAAGCATCGGAGATCAAAGAGCAATTAGCTTAAAACGAGAAGTTTACAGCGCACGATAGGGTACTTTCCTCCGTTTCTAAATTTCTCAGTTCCAATGGGTCAAGGTACTAATGAATACAGATGCGCTTGCTACAGGAACACGTCGCATGTTCATTGTGTGTGTAGCACACAGAAAAAAGTCTTGTATTAGGCCCATGACCTTTTCAAAAGTCTTATATATAAGAACTTAAGTCTTAAATATAAGACTTTTTAGAGGGTCATGGGCCTAATATAATACTTTTTTTTGTGTGTAGCAAACTGAATTGACGGCCGCATAGCTTTGCGTTATTATAAGCAGGTACAACCATATAAAAAAATCGTTTTTAGTTTAGCAAAGAACAATTGTTTTAATCCAGCAAAGATAAGAGATCAACATTACTTACGCATTTATAACATAGATTGCAAAGATAAAAGATCAATATTATTCATGAATTTATAACACAGATTGATGATACACTCAGAGAAAAAGCATGCGAGTTAGCAAATGAATTACTTACTTTTTAGCGTAGAGAGCATGGGAAATGAGGAGAGCGTAAGTAATTTATTTACTAACTCGCATGCATGGCGAGTTAGTAAATAGAGTTAGTAAGTAATTTTTCTCTGAGTATATTATTGAGGTATTTGCGATAACAATTTTTGAGAAAATCGTTCAGGCCACTTCTGCAGATTCGAATCGTGTAGATGACAACTGTCTTCCATTCAAATCTGAGCTTTTTGTTTGTTTGAATTGATCTCGAGCTAGACGTCATCAGTGGCACAAGGGACAGATCTCGGTACACATCATTCCACAGGCCGGTCAACCTTCCAGAAAGGCCTTTGGAGTGAGAGAGCGTGTGAAATCGAGAGGGACTCTCTCACTTTTGCATACTCTCTCGTCCTAACCCTGGACTGTAGGTTTGGAATCATGTGGGTACTAGCTTCGTCATAATTGATCTGCAGGTTCGTTAAATATTCAATGGAAAAGTCCTGGAGAATGTGATTATTTTATCTTTCTATTTCTGAATTTCATCACTATTTTTCCGTTTATGCTGTGTTTATGAAGAGTGCATATTTAACTCTAAACCATAGCACTGTCAATATACAATACAAAAATCGACGCTGCGTCTACTCGTCGCACTAGCGTCCTCGAGTAGGACATAATTTTGACGCCAATAATTATTACGCTAACCCATGAGATTAGCCATTTTATTAAAAAGAAAATCTACTTTCCACAATCCTTTCTCTTCAATTTGCGATTTTGTTGTTGTAAATATTCGGCTTCTTGTATTTGTTTTTTTTGTATTACAATTTGGTGTGCGCGCTCTCTTTCTATTCCCTGGCGTGTCTCGCTTTTTGCCATGCTTCCTCTCCAGCGGAACGTGTGCTTACTAGCGGAACGTTTTTTTTTGAACGAGTGATTGTGATTTGTCCGCTTCCCTGGTTCCTCCCCTCACGGTAGTATCCCAAGATGTAAGAAATTTTTGGGGAACGCCATTTCGTAAAATTTTGAAAAATGTTCTGAAAATGTTGAACAAAGAAATTGGAAGACCAGGCCATTGTTCAAAAATTTACGAAATGGCGTTCCCGAAAAAAATCTTACATCTTGGGGTACTACCCAATTGCTAAACGACCTCCACCTTTTCATTGTCTCTCAAAATCATTGTACAGAGCAATAAGTTTATCGAGCGGTCTGAACGAACGAAATTTTGATCCTTGTGGTCTACGATGAATAAATAAATAAATAAATAATGAATTTGTAATGGCAGAATGGCGACCTTCATTCGTCGCGTGGTTTCCCGGGACGCAAATGTGCTCGACCGAGCTGCGCGGCGCGAGCGCGAAAGAGATGTCAGGACTAAATTTAATTAAATTTGTGATTTTTTTAAATCAACAAAACTAGATTTTTAAATCAACAAAGAATTGTCATGTTTCTTTAGAATTTTCGCTTAATGTAATTTTTTTTAAAATGTAATTTGGGACGTTATCAAGACCTCTGCTCCGCTATCCAGCAGAGTGTGAGACAACGATCTTTTCATTTCGCTCACTCCATAGAAAGATGAAGACAGCATGCGCGAGTAATGGTCTGTACCCTCTCAATTCTGCATGCTCTCTCGAGCTGTCTGATCGATGAGAGAGCATGTAGAATGAGGAGAGTCTGATCATTGCTCGTATGCGCCTATTTAGTAAGTATTTACCTCGAGCTCGCCTGGTCCAGTTAATCATTTATTTTAGTCCACTGGCACTAATTTGCGAAAGTTTACGTGGAACGGAAGGCGCTACACGATACACTGCAGCCGAATCACCGTGGAACATAATGGACGCTCGGAAATTCATAGCACTATTTCACGAACCCATATTTACCCCGACTTGCGCAGGTTGGTTTACACTCACATATTTTAGAATATTGAACTGTTAAAAAATGATCTCAATATACTAAGACGTTTTTATCATTATAATATTAAAATTTGTTATAAAGCAAAATCACCGCCTTTCTTTTTTTTTAAAGTCCTTTTGTTAGCATATCTCTTAGAATATGTGACAAAAAAATGCTGTTTGGAATTTATAGGAGCTCCAACGTTGTCGTTTTGGAAGGTACAGCGTATTGTTACACCGGACGGCTATGGGCACTGAATCTTCAGACCAAGTCATGGAGCACCGTACCCATATACGGGGACAGGGCGAGTCGGGCTTGCCTTCATAGGCCATGATACCTCATGTTGATGCTCAAAGTTGCGCTGAGGAAACACTATTCATAGTCGTTCAAAGTTGACCCCAATTTTACATTATTCGACCGTGAATAGTGCTTTTGGCATCGCAATTTCCCCTGAAATGAGGGATGAGGGACTGTGAAGGCAGCATAATGCGATCAATCTCGTTTTGTTAATGAGCTGAGCGCTTCACATCATTCCACAGGCCGGTCAACCTTACAGAAAGGAATTTAGAGTGAGAGAGCGGGTGAAATCGAGAGGGACCATCTCACTTTTGCACACACTCTCGCTCTAACCCTGGTCTGTATGTTTGGAATCATGTGTCTTCCCAGTCGAGATCCTTGATGCAGTCCTTAAGGGATTCCTTAATACCTTACCTTAACCTTAAGGTACCTTACCTTACCTTAATTACCTTGATTACCTTAAGGGATCACAAAAAAATCGATTTATTGTCTTCTTGAAGGAGTTTTCTTTCTGGAGATCATGGAAATGGGTTCTCGATATTGATGGACGAGTGCTGGAGATTTCCACTCTCGATTCGGATCCCGAATGTATAAACACCGGCTTCTATCGCTTACGTGCCTCTCACCGTCAAGGTACATTTCAAACACTTTCTCTCGTCCTGAATCCATTCTGGAAGCGTCTTTCAATAGACACTTTCAGATCTCACACATGCTAGCGCAATAGCTCGACTCGAAGAGTTCGAAGTTGTCGGTCGGCATGAGCAGCCGGAAGAAGACGAGGATGAGGAGGAGGAGGAGGAGGAGGGGAATGTAAATTTTTACATTTGGCACCTTGCCGTGACATCGTAAATATCATACATTAGAGTGCGAAATGTGAGACCACGGTCTCTTCATTTCGTACACTCTCTCACCTACCGACCGGCCGAGAGAGTGTGTGAAATGAGGAGTGCGTGGTCTCACATTTCGCACTCTATCATACATGCATATTTATCCTGGCATCAAGGCAAACGGGGGGGGGCACAGCGATTTACGTGTACACAGAGAATGAATACACTGATGCTGCGCAAATTTCATGGGGTGAAAGGTGCAAAACAGTTTTATGCACCCTTTCATAACTTTTTTCATAGTGAAGCTACAACTTCCAAACTTGATACAGGGATTGCAAGTCACGTTCGGAACATTTTCCTTTTTGATTGGAGAGATTTCGTTTAGTTTGAGCTGAGTTACACGAGTTTTTCCACTCTCTGAGGGTGGAATTCCACTCATGAAATTTGCGCAGCATGAGATGGGGCATCTAGTGTATGATGTTCGCGCGCCGAGAAAACGTGCGAAAACGAGAGATTTGTAAGTGTATCATGCACTAGATGCCCTATCATCTCAGTGTGTGATACACTCAATAGTAAGTGTATTCATTCTGAGTGTACAGTAGACTTCTAGAAGTAACGAAACAACAGGTTGCGTAAGAGGCAAATCACTCCTTGCTCTCCTCATTTCTCACGATCTCTCACTGCTGGAGCGGTGCATTTGCCTCTTATGCAACCCGTTGTTTAGTTATTTCTCGAAGTCTAGTGTACAGCGAGACGGCCATCCTCAGGAATTTTGAATTTGAACTGGGGAGAGATGGGGCACGCAACGCGACCGCGACGCACGATTCTCTTCAAAGCGTAGTTGTCTCTATATTTTTTCTTTCGCCGTCTGGCATTTGGCCGCTCTCGAGATGCTGAGGGGGACACAGGATTACGGGATCTCTAGGCAACAGGGTTAAGGAAATGGAGCTTGCTTATCGTGTTACTCCACAATTCTACATTTACTGCAACTTAACCAAGCGTTGCGAAATGATTTATTGATTGATTGATTGAGGAGGAGGAGGAGAATAATGAAGAAGAGGATGAAGATGAAGATGTTGGGGAAGAGCTGGAAGTAGTGGAAGAAGAGGAGGAACAAACTGAAAAGAAGACAGAAGAAGAAATGGAGCATATTCGACAGCTCAGAGAAGACGATAGTAACAGGTCCGTTTCGATGGAACACTACCGCCAAAACAGTTTCCAAGAATTTTTACTATTTTGCATGGCATGATATGGTTGAAACTAGACATACTTTTTTTCTGATTTAAAAGAGTAAGCTAATTCAATACACCAATGAACCATAAATATTGCAGTAATCTGCTCTACTCCCACGCTGCCTTATCATTTTTGCAGATTTTTCTGCGCTAATTTTAAATTTGGTCACTGCAAAATACTAAATATAATTTAGAATTTAAATAAATGAATATCGCATGAATATTCCAGTACTCTGCTCTACTCGCTCGCTTCCTCTTCGTTTTTGTTGATTTTTTTACACTAACTTATACAATACACTCAGAGAAATGTAAGTCATATATGGCTCCTGAACTGCGCTTGTCTGTTATATATGAGAGGTCTCACCAGAGATTGCAGGTGGCTCGGAACAATTTTCAAAAATTATTTTAGATTTCGATCAAACTTTTATATTAGAGTGCCCAACAGACGAGAATTCGATTTATCCTGGTCCGAGGTCCAAAGCCGGCTTTTAGGAAATTTCAGGCTCCAAAACCGTAATCAGCATAACTTTCTTCATTTTCAAGCTACAATGCTACAAAGGGGCTCAAAAAATGCGGGAAAATATAGCGAACACATTTTCTGTTGAAAATGAATTGCGCAGAATGACAGAAAAAAAGTTATGGCAAAAAAAGTGTTTTGATAAGCGTGAAAAAATTCATAACAATTCCATAGTAGGTGAAACTCAGTAGTTTCTCTGCAGAATATGGAAGAGCAGTTCAAGTAGTATTATAATAAATTTTCATAAAAAATAAAAAGGGGGTCATACAGACCCGAAAAGTGGCGTCGAAAGTGAAAAATCGGAAAATGTCGAAAAATCAGTTATATCAAAATCATATGTAATCCATTTTTCTGAGGTTATTCAACCTTCATGTGTTCGCGAAAAAATGATATCAGCTCATTTCGCGTGTATATAAACCTGCCAAAATTGTAAAATCCCAGCCAGCTTTTGAAAGGCCAAATATGGATGAAATTTTCAAATTTTATTTGTTCATATGCGTGCGTTAAGAGCTGATATCATTTTTCGCGAACTCATGAATGTTGAATAACCTCAGAAAAATGGATTACATATGATTTTGAAATAACTGATTTTTCGACATTTTCCGATTTTTCACTTTCGACGCCACTTTTCGGGTCTGTATGACCCCCATTTTATTTTTTCTGAAAATTTATTATAATACTACTTGAACTGCTCTTCCATATTCTGCAGAGAAACTACTGAGTTTCACCTATTATGGAATTGTTATGAATTTTTTCACGCTTATCAAAACACTTTTTTTGCCATAACTTTTTTTCTGTCATTCTGCGCAATTCATTTTCAACAGAAAATGTGTCCGCTATATTTTTCCGTATTTTTTGAGCCCTTTCCGAACATTGTAGCTTGAAAATGAAGAAAGTTATGATGACTCCGGTTTTGGAGCCAGAAATTTCCTAAAAGCCGGCTTTGGACCTGGGACCAGGATAAATCGAATTCTCGTCTGTTGGGTACTCTAATATAAAAGTTTGATCGAAATCAAAAATAATTTTTGAAAATTGTTCCGAAAGGGTGTTGTTTTCCTGCAATCTCTCGTGATACCTCTCATATAACAGTCTGTATGTTATATATGACATACAAACGCAGTTCATGAGCCATATATGACATACATTTTTCTCTGTGTAGGCTTACCTAATACATTTATTATTAATGTCGCTTATGATTGTACGCATAATATAATAGACAATAGACATAGACATAGACATATAATAGACAAAACTATTGCGTGAGCCTCGTTTCCCGAATAATATGGATTTTTTATACAATTGATGGTGACATAATACATAAATATCAATCAATCAATCATTTATCATGCCAAAAGTCGTTGATTGAAAATATATATAATATGTGAGCAAGGGTATATGAACACGATAGGTACGATGTCACAACAGGATGACAAAGTGAGAAAAAAAATAAAAATATTAAGTAATCAACTCTACTCGCGTCGGTGTGGTGTCTGCTTCGTTCCCAATCCCGCTCGTCGTGCTGTATCGACTTCCTGTGGTCACTTTGCGTGTCTCGCGTGCACCCTTCAACTCGCCGATTCAAATCGTCGACTCGACTGTCCCTTCTGTCGGAAGCGCACGAAATTCGTGAGGGTGTACGAAGAGACGCTTGAGGAAAACAAGAAACTGAAGCAACCAGATGAGGTCGGTTAAAATATATAATATAAATATTTTGATATAAAATATAAAACATATTTAAAACAATAATAATAATAAAGTTGAAATATATAATATATTGATGTGATCACAAGGAAACGCGGCACAAAACTAAGATAAATTATAAACTAATTAATTCAGTAGGAAGTAAGACAATGACAATCTATCAACGAGTCACACAGTGAAACTGGTCAATTCTCTGGACATCACTTATAGCCAAACAGTTATCGTGATTTTCCATCTGCGTTTATAAAAATGAAATTGCAGATTTGATTGTCATCAAATGCCTGTTCGCTGCAAGATCACCGTTGATAGTTCCTCTTTTTTGACTCTGTTTCATTTTCCTCCGTTTCCCACGCTGATCTCTCTTTCTTTACCATAGATTGTTGCTAAAAATGCGGCATAAAATTAAAATTTGTTGTTAGCGGCTTTTCACACCACTTTGCGTATCCTTCCTGCCTTTTCCTCCCCTTTCAATCTCACGCACGTGTGACAGTGCCATGCTATCATGTCATTATGCCCGAGGGGAAGTTTCACACTCTGAGAAAAAGCATGGGAGTTAGCAAATTAATTACTTACTTTTTAGCATAGAGAGCATGGAAAATGAGGAGAGCGTAAGTAATTTATTTACTAACTCGCATGCATGGCGAAGTAATTTTTCTCTGAGTGTAGGTCGCAGTCAACATCTGTGGGTGCAGGTTCGAATCCTGCGGATGACAGCAAGTTTTGCTCTTTTCTCGACAACCAAACGAGACGATAATTTAGAAAAAATACTCCTTTTTCCTTTCCCAAATTCGTTTTATAATATTTTTTAAGAAAATCAGTGCTATTAGATACAAATGAACAACCAGTTTAACAAGAATTTTCTTCGTGCTTTTATTCATTTTGTTGTTTCATTTGCAAAAATAATTTTTATCAGTATCGCTTTATGAGAATTATTTCGCATGGAACAAAATGAATGTTCAATGTATGTGATGACGGATTGTATAAGAACAAATATATGCAGAGCGATTCGTGCGAATGGCAAATGTTATTAGAAGGGATCTAGAGCGCACTTCAAAGTTTCACAGTTACTAATTATAGATCAAAATATAAGGTGTGATATGAACGACCACGATCTCTTCATGAGCTCTTCACATGATTGTGATGGAGAGAGTGTGGGTAGCTAATCTCACAATTTGTACTTTCCCGATTGTAGTAATTTCACGTCTGTCGATTTTCCAGCGTCGTGTTCCATTTGCTTTAGCTTTCGACACGTCTTTCGACACGTCGCTTTCGACACGTTCATTCGATCGTCGTATGTCAGCAGGCGACATATTTCCGTTAGAATCACGCGAGGGAGCTGCAGGAGGTGTTGCTGTAATATAATAATGATTAATAGATTCATATATTAAATTTAATATGCTGGCTCATCATCATCAATTATTGGGTATTTTCCTTAATTGAAGTAACTCACCGTTGGTTCCTCTTTGTAGCCGGTATTTTTCATCTCCAAAACTGCTCCTGTCGCAATGGTGCAACGAATAATAATGTCTAGAATAGATATGAAATGACTCTTTCAGGATTCAAAAATGAACGCTTTCATGGCATATCGAAAGAATGAGGAAACGGGGAGGAGGTAATGTGATGATATGCAATGAAACTCGCGATGCTGTGCGATTGTGCCTGCATTTTCTGAGTTTTAATACCCTTGGCATGCAATAATTCCATGGCAACGGACTCATCTCCTCACAATATTTCAAGAGCAGACAAATAAGGAACGATGAATGAGAAAGTGTTGTGATGTATGCACTTCTTGCAGTTTAACATACGACAAATAAAATACCAATAACAATCGGTAATATTTAGACATTCAAAAACTATGTAGAACTGAATGAAACTGTCGACTCAATATGATTTTTGAGGGAATTGGTTTAACGATTTTTCACTCGTAATGTTCGCACCTACATTAATTGGTCTACACTCTTCCTTACCTACTCTCGGTTGAAAATCAATCGTAAAAAATGGCTTCCTCATCTTCAACCTCACAATTTTCGGCGCTGTGTAGTTCACTAATTGAACGTTCGCCCAACCATGTGGAAGGCTCTTCGTTGAAAAGTTGGTAGGTAACGCTGACTTCATTCACAATATTCATGAGTTATGACGCGATTCCTTGTGGATTTATGTTTCATATCCATTTCTAGTTATAAGCATGCGGCGTGAATGTTGCGGTCTGAGATGTTGTGATGTTCAATACACGAAAGAATTTCAAAGAAATTCTTTGAATAGGTTTCAAGAAATGTTGTCTCATCTTTTTTGTTTAGTCAATAGTACTTTCTCCTCTCTTATTAATTTTTTTCTGAAGTACTCATTTCTCTGTGTAAACGGACACGAGTCATTTACCGCTCGTGACGGCTAAAAAAAGATTGTAGGATGGAGGAGCCAAACACGCGACTGGCAACAATTCTGTTAACCAAGCGGTCCGGTCAAAACATTTTGGAGAAGTGACTTAGTCAAACGTTATTCAGAAAGGAGTTCTTCCTATGAACCTGTTGCCAACCGAACCGAGATGATTTCATTCATACAATTCTCTTGCCTAAAGCTTCGGTTATGTAATCGAAAAAAAATGATAAGGGTGTTTTTGATGGCAATACTCTTGACATGTGTTCATCGAAACCCATAAGCCCTATTCTAAATTTTTTCGCAAAAAATCAAAGATGAATGTCTTGACGTTCTATTGCATCCACTAATTATCGGAAGCCGTTTGTACACTAATTGAACGTTCGCTCAAATAACTAGAATCTCTCTTTTTCACATTGGAAACTTGTGAGGAACTCGGATATCTCATTTATAAAGTATCTGGTGTATGACGTATTGTGTGTATTGTGGTGTATTGTGTGTCGAAACTATATTCAACCTAATTCTAGTTGTACGCACGCAATAGCATTGTTGCGATCGGAGATGTTGCGAGTTTCAGGCTCACTATTCGATTCAATGTCTTGCCTCATCCTGATTTCTAGGAGATTCTCATCTATGTATAGGAACGCAAAGAAGATGACCTTAACTTGGGGAAACGAATTGAACTGAACCATTCGAAGTGGGGCCAGTACCATGAAAACTAAGATATTAGTTGCCCCATTTCGTCCAAAGAGTATCACTTCATTCTCCTCTTGCCCGTCTTTTGACGTATTCATTTTCATCAGCGGAACGTTGTACTATTTCGAACTGTGTTAGTGTAATTGTAGAACCGTATTTTAGGAATCGTCTTATCGACAAATGGCGGACGTGGTCGTGGCGCCGACCATGGTCATCACCGGCGGCGTGCTGCTGTATGTGACGCTGCCCCTGCATTCGAGGTAAATATCTTTTTCATGTCTTCTAATAATAATACTAATTTAACTATACTCAAGAGGATTTGAAATTTAAAACGCATTCTCTGTAAGACCGTAGGAGGGGGCAGTATTTTTGTATTAGTTTTTGTAACTCCGTCAAAGTGATCCATCCGGGCTCAAACTTTTTTCACAGTGCGTCTTAGGTACAAAGTAAATTTTAATAGTGCGAAATTCGCGAAATGTCAACTTTTGAAAAATCGATAATTTTTTTCCGAAAAAAATTTTTTTTTCAATTTTTTTTATTTTGCTGTCGTGTTATATATCATTCGAAAGAGCATCAAAAGTTACGTTTAATTCCATACTTTCAGAAGAGTGAACCACTAGGAGCGAAAATCGATGAGCGTATCCACTTTGACGTTTTCATGAAACTTATTTTTGGCTAAAATTGTTCCCATGATTTGTAGGTCGTGGTTCCGACATATGTTATGAATTTTTAATTGTAGTATCGAATTATCAACATCTCATTAGAAATTTCGTGCGTGAAAGTACTCCAGTCTTTACCAGACCGACCCCACTCTTAGGTAAGATTCAAATAAATAAGTGTGTGGAAAACTTTTTTCAGGCTTTAAACCTAAATCACTTGTACACCATTCGAAAGAGCGTCAAAAACCAAAAGCCATAACTTTTGACGCTCTTTCGAATGGTATACAAGTGATTTAGGTTTAAAGCCTGAAAAAAGTTTTCCACACACTTAATCGTTGAATCTTACCTGAGAGTGGGGTCGGTCTGGTAAAGACTGGAGTACTTTCACGCACGAAATTTCTAATGAGATGTTGATAGTTCGATACTACAATGAAAAATACATAACATATGTCGGAACCACGACCTACAAATCATGGGAACAATTTTAACCAAAAATAAGTTTCATGAAAACGTCAAAGTTCGGTGGATACGCTCATCGATTTTCGCACCTAGTGGTTCAATTCTTCTGAAAGTATGGAATTAAACATAACTTTTGATGCTTTTTCGAATGATATATAACACGACAGCAAAATAAAAAAATTGAAAAAAAGTTTTTTTTTGGAAAAAAATTATCGATTTTTCAAAAGTTGACATTTTTCTCACTATTAAAATTTACTTTGTACCTAAGACGCATTGTGAAAAAAGTTTGAGCCCGGATGGACCACTTTGACGGAGTTGTGCCCGATAACTCAAATTTCACTGCGCTCTTACAGAGAACGCGTTTTAACAAGAAATAAGGGAAGATATGGGGGAGGGGGGGGACTCTCCGAATTTCACACTCTCCACAAGGGTGCGTCAAAATGTGCGAAAAAAAGAGTTACTAAATTTCCAAATCGGGCGCGGCTGTGAAGTATTTTTTGTAAGAATATTCAATCATTCTTCTCTGGTTTCCAGATTACTCTATGTATTGCTTCGTCCAAACTCGAAGACGGGTCTCGACAACTCATTTCACACACTCATGATCAATACAAGTGAGAAAACTTAAAGAAGGTGTCCCACGAATATTTAGTCAACTGAGCTCTCACTGTGGGGCTATGGAAATGTAATACCCGATGAGAGCCTCGAAAAGCGCACGTTCAGCCGATAAGTTTGAACAAAGTTATTCGCGTTTGGCTCTGTGCCAAACTGACCCTGAATGCAGGGATTCAAAAATGATAGAGAGGGATAAGGGTGGACGAGGTGAAAACGACCGCGCCATTGAAACATAAGAGATGAGGAAAGCGTGTTTATGTATAATGTTTATACATAATTTCAAAATTTAGCTATCGTGAATCTCATCTTCGCACTGGACTGCTGTTTGATACTCGAACCGTCAGCTTCCGGAGTGTTCTTCGAGTTTTACGATGTGAGTATTACGATGTGTTTACGACTTATAAATCAATAATGAAGATAATCAAAATAATTTTTGTGCATTGAGAGAACCATGAGAATGTTTACTAATAAATTATTGTTTCAGGGAATGGGATACTACTTCGCCAAAATTGAAATGATCAAGGTATGTTTCAGCACTTGTTCAAGACCGAGTGGTCGACTATTTCAATCGTTATTGTTCCAGCGTCAACACTAAACAACTACTACCATGTTGTTTCACAGTTACAAAAATCGCCGTTAGACACTATCGCTATTCCCAAATATGTCTTAGCAACTCAAATTAACGCGAGATTGTGACTCCGTTTTCAACAACCGCGTGCACTAATTAAATCATTTCTGCTAATTTTAAAATGTTAGGCTTGATATTAAAAAAAAAAAATGATCATAATTCAAATTCCATTCCAGTCCACGGTTCTCCTCCTCATCGGTTCTGTTCTCCATCTCGTACTCGCAGTGAACCGATTCTCCGCAATTTCTTTCCCGCTTCAGCACCAAAGGTTTTATCTTTGATCTTGCGCCGAAACACTAATCCTCATTTTAGGCGGATCTATGATCTCTTTTCGACTGTTGATTAGTCGAAATTATTTTCATACCCGTTTTCGCATAATGTTTGATCTTTCACTTTTCTTTTTGGACTGCACTCTCGTGAGCGTCACGCGCAAGAGAAATTGATGGCATCGCTTGAAAGCACTTTGCACTTATGCTTCCTCATCTCTTACGTTGTTGGTATTTACAGCTTCACATGAATTCAAAATCATTCTCATTGTTTGATTCACCCGCGTATCACAAGGATTCATATTACAAGATCAATTTCTAAATTGCAAAAAAATCAATACTTTGCAGTGGTGGCGAGGCCGCAAGCTGTTCTGGTTCTGCGTTGCGACCTGGTCAATCGGCTTTTGCTTCTGTGTTCCTCTGCTATTTCCTGGAACAACCGGGCATACGGTAAGGATCAATAAATGGAAGGCAACTCTATAACTTAGTTGATGATGACGATGTGGATTAGTTGCAAAGAAAAAGAAAGAATGCTCCAAGACTCTGAAAGATTATGCGTCATATTTTGGTTTATCGATCAATGAGTAGAAAACAGTAATAGTCTCGAATTCGAATTTCAGGTCGAAACCAATTTATACGGCATAAAGCCGTTGAATACACATTCATCGGCGAATATTACCTTGTCTACTCGGTAAAATATTGCTATATTGTATATTGTATTGTATTATAATATTATATTGTATTATAATATTGTAAGTTTTTTTTATGAAAATTCTGGCCATATAAAAAAATTAAATAAATTATTCGAGAATAAATAATAATTTCAGATGGGCTGTTCCTTCAGCGGATCAGCACTCGAGATCATCGCGTTAATTTTCTACATAGGAATGCTCTTCAAGTTCCATCACTTTAGGGTAAATCTTCACGGAATTAAAAATGTTCCTATTTAAATTTAAGAAATACACAAAATCGGGCGCGGCTGAGGTGAAAAGAATGACTCGCGGTGTGCTGCGCACAACACTTGCGGCACTATGTATCAGTGTCGGTATGATATACCAGTAATTTGTTTATTCAATATCTCTGTTTGTATCGCATCACGACAGAAAAGTGTGCTAAAGTGCGAACATTTACTTATGTTTCACGCCCTGAATATCTGAAAAATAAGTTTCGTTTCTTTGATCCGGCAAGGAGGAAAAGCTGACAAAATTCAATCAGTGCTGGACGAGATTTTGTTTTGTTTTTTCGAATATGTTCCATCCGAAAAATTCGGCAAAATTGCCCCAACACAAATTGACAGAATTGCATCATCGCTACGTACATCGCAGGGTCGTGGATTCTCGTCCTCTTCATGCTGTTCGTGTACATCTCATATTGGACCGCCGGTGTCCCTCTGATCTACGTAAATAACTTCAGGTATTACATTGTGATGATGCAATTTGAAAATGAAACATTAACTTTTCTAACACGTTTTTTGGTCTTTGAACCTTCCTCCTTTGAACAATATGTCCGGCGATTTGATTTCGTTGAAACCATTGGTTCTCTTGCACAGATTACGATCTGAGTTGAATGAATTTTGATGAACAAAAAAAAATGGAAATTACAGATTCCTGAATGCCGTCAATAACGTGCTCACGCCGTGGACAATGCTTGTCGCGTTTAATAACGTGAGTATTGACTAGCGATGACGAAATGCAATGCCGGAATACGCAGTACGTCCTTTCGACAAAAGATCGGTATTATGGCTGATAAAGTAAAGAGAGCCATACAAAACGACAGTTTCATAGGGTACGCGCAGTACCGAATCGCATGACTAGTGATGACGCAAGCTTCCGATTGCGTAATCATGACGCAATACATCTTAAGGTTCGTTACATCGTGTGCAGTAGAGGCAAAACGTCCGGCGCAGTAACTCCAACCCTCGTAAAATCGCCGAATACGCCCAAAAAGTTTTGATCAACCACTATTTTATCACTACATTCGTAGAATTTTGCTGTTGTCCAAGTATTGTTTTCCGTATTCATTAATGAAATGTTTACTCGGTCAGTACTATTGTAAACACACTCTCACTCAGAAGTAAGCAATCGTCAATACATATATTCGGGCAAGGTGTCCTATCACAATATATTTCCCCACTTTCTGCTGTTCTCAAAGTTCTGGAAAAATATTGGATCCTTTCTGGATGAACATGCCACCATTCCGCTAATTAATTCAAGGCTTCATCTGTTTGACCAATGTGCAGATTTCGGCATTGAAATTAAAGTGCGAAATATGAGATCACGCTCTCCTCATTTCACACACTCTCGTATTCACAGACCAGTGAGGAGAGTGTGTGAAATGAAGAAACATTGGTCTCTCATTTCGCACTCTAATTGAAACACTTCCTGAAAATTACCAGCTATTCAACTCACACAAAGTTGTGCTACCAGCGTTCCCTAACTGAGATAATCAGTACGGAAGTTCTATCAAACTAGCAACATTCAGCGACGTCAATCGACCTCGTTGAACGTTGCTACTAGTGTGCGAAATGTGAGACCACGGCCTATTCATCTCGCACACTCGCTCACCGGTCGAGAGAGTGCGTGAAATGAAGAGAGCGTGGTCTCACATTGCGCACTATAGTTGCTATTATGATCTTCAACTGGTATTTAGAGTTTGAAATTAGGGTAAATCATTGTATATGACCTGTTCAGTTCCACATTTTCTGAACAAGGTCGATGTATGTTAATTCCTAAAGACTATTATTTCAGATTATTTTTCGACGGAATTGTCGAAATTTCTAGGAAATAGGCGTAGGATGTGAAGAATCGCGCGATACACATGCTGTGTAGTACAAGACGTGTTATAGCATATGCCAACGCGTTCTAACGTGTCCAAACGTTGTGTATGTGTCTGTCTGTGTGTCCGGCGGTCACGTTTTTCGCATTTTCCTTATATTTCGCTTCAAAATCGCGCTATCTTCCCAAATCCTTTTGCATATGATTCCCGACCAGAATACCTTTCAAATTTTACAAAATTTAATTAACGAAATCCATAGCTAAATGGGTTACGAGCCAAACTTTGAATCCGAGACCCCCAGGTTCGATCCCCGCCGCGGGCAAACCTTTTGCCGCATTTTTCGCAAGTGCCAGAAACTGCTCTAACACGGTTTTGAGTACCGTGAAACACGTTTTCACCTGTTTTGCCGAGTTTTAACGTGAAAAATCGAAATTTTCGATATTTTCCCAAATGATGAAGGGAGTGTCGGGGATCATAGGAAAAGTATTTTGCTATGTCAGAAACGTGTTTGAACGTGTTCTAACACGTTCTAACGTGAAAAATCGAAAATTTCAAAAAGTTCCAAAATGATTCAGAGAGCGTAGGATCATAGAAATAGATCATAGAAAACGTTTCCGAAATTGCTCTAAAAGTTCTGAACGCACTGTATCCTGCGTTTCCGTTGTGAAAGGCTCGTGAGGCTGAGAGCGATCGAAAAAAGTTGCCACGGAGCCACGAAGTGTCAGCCTCACGAGCCTTTTGCAACGGAATAAGCCAGTACTCTTTGCACATTAACACTCCCCAACATAAGTCGAGCTTCAATGTCACCTGGGGCCGGCTATCGAGCTCCCGCTGGACCGAACTTGGAGCCGGCTATTGAGCTTCCCCTGGACCGAACTTGGAGCCGGCTAAAAACCCCTGGACCGAACTTGGAGCCTTCTACCGAGCTTCCCCTGGACCGAACCTTCGGCCGGCTGCAAAGCTCCCCCTGGACCGATCTTGGAGCCGGCTACCGAGCTCCCCCTGGACCGAATTTGGAGCCGGATACAGAGCTCCCCCCTGGACCGAGCCTGGAGTCGGCTGCAAAGCTCCCCCTGGACCGATCTTGGAGCCGGCTACCGAGCTCCCCCTGGACCGAATTTGGAGCCGGATACAGAGCTCCCCCCTGGACCGAGCCTGGAGTCGGCTGCAAAGCTCCCCCTGGACCGAACTGTGCCATGCAACTGAACGCCCCCCCTGAACCATACTTTGAAAACGTAGTGCGCACCCTACCATAACGTAGTTTAACCTCAACACACTCTGCTAGTGAGAGACTATTTTGGTTGATATGAGCTGTCAAAATGGTCAAATTGGCAATTCCATTGTCTCGGGTGTACACGAATTGTCTCGATCCTTACGCGCGCCGGGCAACAATACTGTTCACATTACCGATTTCACTACAAATATCGTGGCTAGCTCCTGAATCCAACAATTCTCGGTTATGCGTCGCTTAACATCTCGCTCGGCTCACTTCTACGTATTTTGTAGCTGAGATTCCGATAAAAAGTACAATTGCTTTCCCCGAAATCACGTTGTATGCATAGTTGAGGCCGACATAGGTGATCACAGAGCGGCACTTCCTTCATTTGTTTTGCTGCTTCATTTCTCGTTCAATGAGTTTACACACATACTATGAAATGGCAATCTTCATCTCATCTTTTATTGCCTTTAGAGACAATTGCGTCCATCGTATGCATGTTAGTTCAGGTGTATCAATTCAATCCAAATTAACTTTTCCAAAGCCGTTAAATTACATAAGTAGTTATCTGAATGTTACTTTTTACAAAAATCTCACTTAAAATACGAAAATATTGCGACCAAGCAAACTGGGTTCGACTAGGTCGTGGAATAGAGAAAAAATAATCGCGAAACCCTATGATCATGTTTCAACAAGACTGTGTGCTATTTTTTGAAAAATTTTTAATGTATTGTATCCCCGATATGATTTGAGGTCACGAAATCATTTTTCTACAAGTCGTTTCCCATCCGAGAACTCATTTTTTAACGTTTTGGGAAAACAATTTGTTATTTTCTCACGAGTCTAAAGATGCAATCAACAATGACTAAATAACATCGCGTAGAGGGCAAAGTTGTGCGGAAGAAGTGCGTGAGACTTCCACATTTCCTGATTCATCACAGCTTTGTACCAATGATTACTCGAAACATCGAACATGCGCATATTTGCTTTGCTAATCCATTTCGAGTTGTGAGCATATCGTAGTAGTCCAACTAGGGTTTAATGTGCCTCATTGTAAGTACGTACAAAATTTTTTCCCGAAAACTAAGTACACCATCACATGGGTGCATTAATTGCGCAGATGTATAGAGGAAGTCAAGAGATGTTTCTGGAACAAAAAGCGCATAACGTCTGAAGAGCGAGATTGGAAGTTTTTACATGCACTTATCGACTTTTTCACCATTGTCATAAGCCTAATCACGAGATCGGCAGTTGTATATAAGTTTATCCTCCCTTTGATCCCAATTTGTTCCTAATAAGCTTGTTTTGGTTGCAAAATTCAGTCTTTAATTCGCTACTTTGATAGTAACTTTACATAGTGAAAACGATTCAATTGCGTGTAGATTCATTGTGTGTGATTCCTTTTCGCATGACGTTGTATTTGCACAAACAAACAGATTATTGTGCCTCCCATGAGTGGAACTTAAGCTATTTTAACTGATGTTTCAACCTCAATACGTGCGATTATGCACATGTACTAAATTACGTAAGTCGTCTATAGATGTGCCAATCTGCGTGTAATATTTGCGATTTTGTTTGATTATAACTTATTTATAAGTAATTTATAAGTTTTTTTTACTTTTTAATAATTTAATAATAAAATTTAATAATAATAATAAAATTTAATAATAAGTTTTAATAATTTATAAGTTTGTGTGGTCAAAACAAATGAATGTCTTGTACGAATGAACTTTATGACTACTACTTTCATTAAACGAATGTCTTTTTTCCGGATGAAGCTAATAGTAAGTCTTAGCGACTTAACAGGTTTGCAAAAAAAATTGTAGAAAGGTTTGCAAACATAGAAATAGTGCATGCTCACTACATTCAGTTTCACACTTTCCCTTAGGGTTGTCTATGCGGAGTTTCCCTCACTCTTTCCCCGAATTTCGATGCAGATCAGAGCTACGTGACATAAGTGCACCAACAAATACGTGTCATCTCGTGTCGAAATGACGCTATGAATTTCCTGCCAGTTCACTGACACCGAAGTTATGATAGTAAGATCCCGCCTCTTTTGAATTATTTCATTTGTCGTTGCTTCTGCGTCTTTGGCGTTTACGCTTCTTTACAAAAACAACTAGAGAATCGCTTACACAGATATTTACATAGTCAACTATTTGAATAAAAATTATTCCCTGTCATCGGACTTGTCTGATACATTCTTTGTCTTTGAGGGCCCGCCAATTAATCCCCTTTTTTCTGGACCTCATTTCGACAGCGTTCTCGTAAAATACGGTAATAACTATAATAGTTGAGGAGTGGACACTTCGATCCTCCCCAGGATGGAGCTCGGGCCGATCATCCTGATCGTGATTGCCGACGTTCTCATCGTCGTTACGCTACCAGTTCAATTTCGGTGAATATTTTAATTTTGTGTAATAGTATCCATGATTAGTTACTATACTACTATCTACTAAAAATGTAATATATATTTTCTTTTCAAGATTCTTCTACGTTCTCTGCGTGAAGAACACGCGGGAACTGGACTCGACCTACCGGCTGTTGTCGACGCATCTAAGTTAGTTATCGATTATATTTTAAACTTAAACCATTGACTTATAGATTTTACATTAAATTTAAACAAGCGAATTATCAATTTTCATTATTGTTTACCGGAAGTGATCTTTCCAGCCGCCTTTAACATCATCGTCGCAGTTATATATTGTCTCGAGCTGGAGCTTGCTTCGCACGGAGCGTTTCCGGCATTTTTCAAGGTGTTGCTACAATGATTTTTAAAAAATCAAATTATGATTTTCAGGAAAACACACCGTGGGTTGGGCGCATCGAGATGATCAGGGTGAGTCATCACTAATTTCATCGATATTGAATTAAAAATAAAGTTATTGTTTCAAAAAATATTTTCAATATGAACAAAAAAAAGATCTTTCAAAGTTAGGAAAATAAGAATGAACAATTTCGATGTTCTTTTTTAAGGTGTGCATCGTCATGGCATTGATTAATACTTTTCATCTTCTTATTGGAATGAACCGATTCACCGCTATTGCCATGCCGACTGCACAACATTTGGTCAGTTACACATTTTTATCTTCAATTAACTTTCCTTTTCGGACAGCGGAGTAATTAATTTAATTAATTTAATTAGGAGTAAGTAATTAGTTTGCGCTCGCTGCCGCGGTGGTTAATAAAGCCATCTTCGCAAGCAAAAGAATAATATCGTTTGAAACATATATGAATTTGAGCAGAATGTGGCGGAAAACGGCTGTGAATTGCTACAGCAATCTCGGCTTTCTCCATACACTCGCATTTAACTAGGAAGTACCTACCCGTCTCACAATTGCGAATCATTAAAAAGCGTATTTGCATAATTTCAGATCTGGACGGAGATGCGAACTACAGTACTCAGCGGCATCATATGGGCAGCAGTTGTCATACTGTCACTTCCCATCATCTTCCAAGATTGCATCGGATATTATGTAAGGGACCGAGTAATGATCAGACTCTCCTCATTCTACACGCTCTCTCATCGATCAGGCAGCGCGAGAGAGCAGGCAGAATTGAGAGGGTCAGACCATTACTCAAGGGACCCGATTATCTGTGACTAGGGTTCTCTTATTGGAATCAAGTGGAATTGTGAAATTGGGAGAACAAAGCGGAATTCTGGCCGCAACTCGTACGAGAGGGGGAGACAAATGGAGAGGGTTGTGGTGAGTTCAATTCCAATACGTTTCAATAAGAGAACCCTATCTGTGACTAGAGTTTGAAATTGGATTAGCTCTCTTCATTTCACACAGGCTATCGGCCGGCCTAGAGAGTGTGTGAAATTAAGAGAGCTAATCCAATTATTTTTACGAATTTCAAACTAGCCGGGATGTGTTGAGGTTAAATACACTACGCTCTATGCGTACACTACGCTCTATGCACAGTTCTGGGTGCAGGTTGGGTCCATGGGAGATCGGTAACTGGCTCCAGGTTCGGTCCAGGGGGAAATCGGTATCTTGCCCCAGGTTCGGTCCAGGGGGAGATCGGCAGCTGGCTCCAGGTTCGGTCCAGGGGGAGATCGATAGCTGGCTCCAGGTTCGATCCAGGGGGGCCTCAGTAGCCTTCTTCAGGTACGGTTCAGGGGGAACTCGGTAGCTTGCTTGAGGCTCAGTCCAGGGAGGAGGACTCCGTAGCCGGCTCCAAGTACGGTCCAGGGGGAGTTTAGTATCTTGGGAAATGTTAATCTCTAGAAAGATTACTGGCTTATTCCGTTGCAAAAGGCTCGTGAGGCTGAGAGCGATCGAAAAAAGTTGCCACTACGCCACTTCGTGGCTCCGTGGCGATTTTTCGATCGCTCTCAGCCTCACGAGCCTTTCTCAACGGAAACGCAGGATACCGTGTGTTGATTTCCATGGCGTGTTCGAACACGTTTGTGGCATCGCAAAACACTTTTCCAATGATTCCCTACGCTCGCCGGATCATTTGGAATCTTTACGAAATTTTCAATTTTTCACGTTAAAACGTGTTAGAACACGTCCAGGCACGTTTCCGACATCGCAAAACACTTTTCCTGTGATCCCCCACGCTCTGCAAATCAATTGGAAACTTTTCGAAATTTTCGAATTTTCATGTTAAAACGTGTTAGAAAACGTTCAGACACGTTTCGACATCGTAAAACACTTTTCCAGTGATCCCCCACGCCCTGCGAACAAATTGGAAACTTTTCGAAATTTTCTATTTTCCATGTTAAAACTCTGCAAAACAGGTGAAAACGTGTTTCACCTTACTGAAGAGCGTGCTAGAAGGGCATTTGACACTTGCGAAAAATGCGGCAAACGTTTTGCCCGCGGCGGGGTTCGAACCTGGGGGTCTCGGATTGTAAGTCAAGCGCGTAACCCACTTTGCTATGGATTTGGTCAATTAAATATTGCAAAATTTTAAAGGGATTTTGGTCTGTTGTCGTATGCAAAAGGATCTGCGATTTTGAGGCGATTTATTAGGAAGCTTCCGGATGCATGATTCCGGCCTCCAGAAAGGGGTCAGGGGCGAGAGAGTGTGCCAAAGTGAGAGAGTCACTCTCTATTTCCCTTACACTCTCGTTCTAACTCTATTCCTGCGAGATTCCCGGCATGAGGAATGATTTGGAACGATATGTGCGAAAATTTCATGAAATCGCGTGAAATCGCGTGAAATCAATCGATAATTCACTTTGAAACTCGGCAAAAGATGCTCAAATATGTTTCTCGTTACTCAAAAATGGGTTTGGACCACTTGTTACACTTGCAAAAAATGCGGCAAAAGACTATGCACCGGCGGGGATCGAACCTGAGACCCTCGGATTTGAATTCGAGCTCGCTACCGACTTGGCCATGAAATTATCGATTTTTCAAATATAAAGTTCGATGTGTTTCGTGATGGGCTATCATATGCAAAAGGATCTGGGAAGATAGCGCGATTTTGAAGCGATTTATAAGGAAAATGCGGAAAAAAATGTCCGTCACGTGACGGAAAAAAACCAACACACAGACAAACAGACAGACATTTTGATTTCCTATAAGTGGAGGAACTCTATCTGTGATCTCTCCTCTGCTCACCGCTCTCATCAGCCGCGATATACCGCAACGCATGCTTCCAAACATACAGATAAGGGTTAGAGCGAGAGAGTGTGCAAAAGTGAGAGAGTCCCTCTCGACTGCATGCGCTCTCTCGCCCCAAAGCCCTTTCTGTAAGGTTGACCGGTCTGTGGAATGATGCGGCAATGAGCTCACTGGCTACGCAAATGCGTTCAACCTCTCGCATTCATGTTTTCTCTCCTTGACAAATGAACTCATTTTTAGTGCCACGGCAGAGTCTATCAGTGTTAGTTGAGTTGGACATACAAATGACACATTAGCGATATGAAGTTGAATAATACAAAAAGAAAATTTAGAAAAAAATGACATTACACTCTTCAACATTTCGCCGTTTTCGTTTTATACTACCAGTTCCTAGCTACTGGTTTTTTTATGTTCGCACAATTTACTTTGTTGCGATAAAGATATAATTGAAAAAATGACATTACAGGAGTACAAGTCGGTTTGGGGCAACGACGCTGTCGGATATCGTTTCACCACGACCTGGGGCGACTTCTACCCGGTATTTCAATTGATTTTGAGGAAAAGATGAAACATGATTTCAACTGGTTTGATTGAAACTGACGCCACTGAAATTAGAGCCGATATCGCAAAATATCGTTGGTTGGATCCTAACAGCAGTGATGTTTTAAAATTTGCAACAACTAGCAAGGTGTGTTGAGGTTAAACTACGTTATGGTAGGATGCGTACTACGTTTTCATGATTCAGGGGGGCGTTAAGTTGCCGAGAACAAAGTCCGGTCCAAGGGAAGCTCGGTAGCCGGCACCAAGTTCGGTCCAGGGGTAGCTCGGTAGCCAGCTCAAAGTTCGGTCCAAGGGGAACTCGACATGCCAGGACCACTTGCAACACTTGCGAAAAATGCGGCAAAAGGTTTGCCCGCGGCGGGGGGTCGAACCTGTGTCGGTCGGATTTGAAAGCAAGCACTTTAGCCACTTGGCAATGGTTTTTATTAAAATATTTTAGACTAAAAAATTTCTTTTGTTAATGCGCATGTGGTAGTGAAGAGAGTGTGTCAAAATCTTTCTTCGTTCCCGAGTTATTAAAGGGACCTGGCACTGCAAATGAAGTGAATTTCAGATTAAAGAGAATTTTTTTTCGATTCGAACGCAAAAAATCGCATATTTTTACGATTTTTTTGAAATTAGTTATGAATTTTCAAAGATCCCATTTTTGGCTGGAATGCCCCAGCACTACTGTGTTTAGCGGCTAAACACAGTAGTGCTGGGGCATCCTAGCCGAAAATGAGATCTTTGAAAATTCATAACTAATTTCAAAAAAATCGTAAAAATATGCGATTTTTTGCGTTCGAATCGGAAGAATTTTTTCTTTAATTTGAAATTCACTTCATTTGCAGTGCCAGGTCCCTTTAAGTGGCAAAGTTTTAACACACGGGGACACACTGACAGACAGACATACAGACAGACAGACGTTCTGAAATAATAGTCTTTAGGAATATTTATATTAATACAAATAATTCAGTACGGCGCGATGCTATACGGGATCGTAATGGAGATCATTAAGGTGTTTGTATACCTTCTGATCGTGTGGAAAATGCAAGCATTCAATAAGGTTACTATTATTAACATTATTATTATTTATTCTTTCAATTAATGTTTATTCGCCGACGCTATGAAATATTCCATCACAATGCAAACATTGTAAAAAATCAGAGCACGATGGTATCAACTGCGGCGATCAAGAAGGGCGTCTACCGTATGACGCTGGCTGCATTCATCAACAGTCTTGGTGAGATAAAAGATCGGTTTCCACATGATTCCAAGCCTACATAAGGGGTCAGAAAGGAAATCAAAAGTGAGAGAGCAAATCGCAGTTCGAAACACGAAACAATTCTGATGGTTTGCCCGGTCTGAGCAATTATAATGGCTAATGGCTATAATGGCAAAAAACAAAAAGAGGCTCAAAGTTTGCAAGCTGCAACTACAACAGGTAGCAGCTCCGCGAGGAATGAACTTTAGGCCGTAATATATCTCATGGATCTTAGTTGTGCTTTTTGCTACCCGAAAACGCCAAAAAAAGATTTATCGAAAATGTTGGTCTGTGCAGAGTCTTGTTCGAGCCTCTCGTGAGAGGCGTGTTATGAGCTTCATTTTCGACGTTGGGAGTTGATTTAGATATGCTTCAGCGATCCAATTAATGATGTGTGAGGCATCTTCTGGATTGCCGCGTCGCGTTTTTCTCAGAATCAATAAACAAATATTAAGCAAACAAAAAAATACGTATTTTCTATTGCCGATCTATTGAGGCGGCTGGTTCATCAGTCTCTTCTGCGCCGTTTACTACAGCGTACAGTTCACAACGGGCCAGAAAATATTTTCGGCCCACGAATACTCGGTATTTTTCAGGTACGTGAAATGTCAAAAATCAAATAAGTTTCAATTTTTCTACTTCTCATCAACTTACATTGCTCTTACAATGGATCAACCGTCTCTCGTGCGAAAAAAAACCACAATCGAAATTAAATTTTTCAGATTTCTAGTCGTCTTTGCGAACATTCTCACACCGTGGGTGATGCTCATCTCGTTTAAGAGGGTATGGAAAATTAATAAAATTTATTAAATTTATTTCTTTTAACATTATTGAATTTAAGCTCCGAAAGCACTTCCTCGGCAATCTCGGTCGGCGCGCTGGAGAGGCTTCTACAGTGTCGCATGACCAGAGCAGGTTGGTCGTAACCCGGTATGTGATGGGCCCTATTCATATTGCTTTCAATCTCACACAGACATCCACGGTCGACTAATTGGGAAGTGCCTACCAACTTTTTTTGGTAGGCAATGGTACCGTATGGTGGGTCATACCCAAAATGTCCCCCCCCCTCCTAAAAAGATGCCCAAAATGTCCCCGGAGAAAGTGCCCGAAATGTCCCCTGCCCAAAATGTCCCCCCCATGCCCAAAATGTCCCCCCTGCCCGAAATATCCCCTGCCCGAAATGTCCCCCCCCCTTCCGAGGAGGGGGAGAGTGTAGGGGAGAGGAGAGAGATAGCCTCCTCTCCTTTGCCGCCAAGCCATTTTAGGCGATTTTCAAGGTGCTCGATCTCAGCCGAGAGTAAACCGATTGTCACAATTTTTGGTTTCAGAGGTCTTCTTGCTTATAGCAATAAATAGAACCGAGTATTAAGCAAATATATTAAAATAGAGTCGAGTAACAGCAAGTCAAATATGGTCGTTTTCACCCACATAAGGGTACCCCCCATGGTGAAAAAAAAGTGAAATTTGTCGATCTCACAAACTTTCATGAAATGTTGATAAAACACATTTCCCATTATGGGGAATTCGATTTCATCAATATTTTCACTCGATTTCGACTCCTAAAGCGGTAATTTTCGACTGCTTGAGGCTGTTTTATCGCTATTACGTTGTTTTTTTCTCTCAAATAATTTACTATAATTTCTATGAAGACAGCAAAATATATTAAATGAAGAAACAATTCAGTCGCCGTACTAATCTCACCTCGTTTGCCAGGCAGATAACATGTTAGAGAGTGTGTTGGAGAAGAGATACGAGGAAATATGTCCAGGATTGTGAAACTCAGCGATGCGAATTTTTGGAATGAAATTTGTCGGAGTATTCTGTGCAATGTGTGTTTGTTCTTTCATTGTGTGTCCTCCCCGGAACATTGTTGAATGTGTAGTGAAAACAACGAGCCATGAGTAAACGAGAAAAATATCATGAAAGAAACTCGAAAGGATCGAAATCAATGCGTACGAAATGCGAATTAAATAATAATTCCAGAACAAAATTTGAATCTAAAATTCCAGCCCTGGTTTTGATTGCCTTTCGAAGACTTGCCGTTGGTATTTTGGTGGGCGTTTGAAATATACTATCACTGATTCAATAGCTATCAAAACTAGAAGAGACATTATCAAAACAAAAACAATTACATGACGGGCAATTTCTCCAAAGATTAATTTGAAAGTTTCTCTGATTAAAACAAATAATGCGGTTTTGCTAGCATCTTTCAGTAGTTATTAATTGATCCGTGTATGACATAGCGGATAGACGAGCATGATTGAATATTTACTTAATTCGAGATGTTTCGGGCAAACAGCCCATCTTCATCCGGTTTCACCTCAAATTAGGGAAAATAAAATTTATTTCTTTTTTCCCTAGTTTGGGCTCTTTGCCCGAAACCAAAGTGCAAGAGAAAAAGACATAGAACATTCAATCTTTGATTTTCATTTCATTATCCAAAACTGTTTGGTCTCAAAATTAAATTTGCAGAAATGACTTACGATTCCAGGCATAAACATTTCCAGGTGTGAATAGACACCGAGAAAGAAAGATAAAGAAAGATCAACATTTCATGAAAGTTTTTGAGATCGACAAATTTCACTTTTTTTCACCATGGGGGGTACCCTTATGTGGGTGAAAACGACCATATTTGACTTGCTGTTACTCGACTCTATTTTAATATATTTGCTTAATACTCGGTTCTATTTATTGCTATAAGCAAGAAGACCTCTGAAACCAAAAATTATGACAATCGGTTTACTCTCGGCTGAGATCGAGCACCTTGAAAATCGCCTAAAATGGCTTGGCGGCAAAGGAGAGGAGGCTATCTCTCTCCTCTCCCCTACACTCTCCCCCTCCTCGGAAGGGGGGGGGACATTTCGGGCAGGGGATATTTCGGGCAGGGGGGACATTTTAGGCATGGGGGGGACATTTTGGGCAGGGGACATTTCGGGCACTTTCTCCGGGGACATTTTGGGCATCTTTTTAGGAAGGGGGGGGGACATTTTGGGTATGACCCAAGGTAAAGGTGGGGGGGGGGAGGTAAAGGCCCTTATCTAGGCTCCAAGTCCTGAGGGAGTCACTGCTAAGGCCAGCGCATAATAGGCCAGTTCAATCCGGAGGGCCCAATCTCTTCTTCGGATCTAGGTATGACCCAAGGTAAAGGTAAAGGTAAAGGCCCTTATCTAGGCTCCAAGTCCTGAGGGAGTCACTGCTAAGGCCAGCGCATAATAGGCCAGTTCAATCCGGAGGGCCCAATCTCTTCTTCGGATCTAGTTACCTTCGTGGTTACACCACTACCAATCTTTACTCATTCGAGCGCCTTGGTGAGGCGGTGGCGGTATGCACAGCCGGGAATCTAACCCCGGTGTGGAAAGGAATGAAACTGGGAGGGCACCTTAGACCACTACACTTACTAGCAGTACACAGTGCATTGGCAGTGCACGGCGCGCGTGTACTGCAGTGCACAGTGCATTCCAGTACATCACTCTCGCTTTTTCGAGTGTATCGATACACCGGTGTACTACTCAGTGCACGTACTAAGAATGCACTGTGTATCGATACTGCACTGATTTCGCCACCCTAATTAGCACTCATTCAAGCTAATCCAATTATTTACCCGATTTTCCAACTCTACTGCGAATCATAGCGTTCCGCTTCTCGTCTGAAAAGGAGATACTTGTTTTTCGAGTCCGAGCAGGCGGCAAATACAGCTGAGCAAAAGGGATTCATTACGTTGATCATCTATCATTTAGTCAATATTACAAATTTAAATACTACGTTCCTCTTGAAGTACTACCTGTGGTGTGATTACTGTCTGCTTCTCTCGCTTTTGCATGCTCTCTTACCCTCGTTTCTGCAGTTTATAAGCGGAACGATTTAATATTTCGGACGAGTGTTTGTAAATTTGTAAAAACAGGGTTCTCTTGTTGGAAAGAATTGGAAATGGGATATGTGGTGAACAAAGGAACGCAGGCCACAACGCGTGCGAGAGAGTGAGTGAAATTGAGAGAGACGACGGAGAGTCCATTTCCAAAACTTCCAATAAGGGAACGCTAGTCAATAATCATTAACCATCAGTCATTAAGTTGAATTACAATTTTAAAGAGCAATAAACACACATTTAATGATATTCGTTTTATCCGAATGAAATAATTCGCGTCATCATAGGATGTGCAAAAATTGATAAATGAAATAAAACGTTTTCGAGCACCGTGAAATACGTTTTCACCTGTTTTGCCGAGTTTTAACCGCGTGACGGAAGTTTTCGTTTTTTCGCTGTAAATCGCTTCAAACTCAATCAATCTTCTCAGATCCTTTTGCATATGATAACCGGCCAGAATACCTTTCAAATTTTACAAAATACAATTAACCAAATCCATAGCCAAGTGGGTTACAAGCCAAACTTTGAATCCGAGACCCCCAGGTTCGACCCCCGCCGCGGGCAAACCTTTTGCCGCATTTTTCGCAAGTGTCAGAAACTGTTCTAACACGTTTTTGAGTACCGTGAAACACGTTTTCACCTGTTTTGCCGAGTTTTAACTTGAAAAATCGAAATTTTCGAACTTTCTCCAAACGCATCGGTGAGTGTCGGGGATCACTTTAAAAGTGTTTTGCGATGTCAGAAACGTGTCTGAACGTGTTCTAATCCGTTTTAACGTGAAAAATCGAAAATTTCGAAAAGTTCCAAAATGATTCAGAGAGCGTAGGGGTTCGCAGGAAAAGCGTTTTGTGATGTCGGAAACGTGTCCGAACGTGTTCTAACGCGTTTTAACGTGCAAAATCGAAACTTTCAAAAAGTTCCGAAATGATTCAGAGAGCGAAGGGGTTCGCAGGAAAAGCGTTTTGCGATGTCGGAAACGTGTTCTAACGCGTTTTGCATAGGGAATCACAGGAACCATCTCTGAAAGTGTTCTAAAAGTTCTGAACGCATTGTATACTGCGTTTCCGTTGTGTTTGCATCTTTTACACCGGAATAAGCCAGTACTCTTGGTAGCGATTAACATTCCCCAGCATACTGCGAGCTTTAATGTAGCCGGCTACCGAGCTCCCCCTGGACCTAACCTGGAGCCTGCTACAGGGCGCCCCCTGGACCGTACCTGGAGCCGGCTACAGGGCGCCCCCTGGACCGTACCTGGAGCCGGCTACAGGGCGCCCCCTGGACCGTACCTGGTGCCGGCTACAGGGCGCTCCCTGGACCGTACCTGGAGCCGGCTACAGGGCGCCCCCTGGACCTTACCTGGAGCCTCCTATCGAGCTCCCCCTGGACTGAACACGCACCCAGAACTATGCATAGAGCGTAGTGTACGCATAGAGCGTAGTACATTTAACCTCAATACAACCCCGCTAGTTTTTTTTACTATTCCTTCTTAAATGTAGGTGCTCACGTCGTAAAAGACTCCTTCGATTTCGGCAGTGTGAAGCCCAAGCAATTGTAAACCAATCAGCACTGACAGTCCGGAATCCATTATCACAGCCAGACGCACGTGCATCATTAATACCTGAACATCATGTCTATTTAAGAAAAACACGGATAGCATATTGTTAGATGAACTTCTATCGCATCTATACAATATAAATAAATCAATAAAAATTTTGGAAACACGAAATACTAGTGTTCTCTGTATTTCCGTTAAGTTATTCGTATATGCTATTCCGAGTTGTTACCCTTGTCAGAGATTCGTGTGTCGACCTGCTCTTCTCGTTCATGAAAGTCCTCTTTTCTCGTAAAATGAGCATCAACTGAAGAAGAATAGATTAAAACATTAAACACACCGAAGGCACTACAAGTAGAAGTTCCCAATATCTACGCATCGTTTCACGCTTTCTCCACTGAATCCACTGAAGTGTATATTGATCAGAACGACCCTCTCCCCTTTCTGGGCTATAATTGACACCTCGGGTATATCAAGTAAAAAATACGTTGAGCTCTTAAACCTGTTTGTGAGCGTAAAATATTATGCTGAACGGACAAATGACGAAGAACGATACATATCCTGCGAGAAACAATGGGATGGTATCAGAGAGATCGGTGTAGCCTCAAAATACACTGTCGACCCTTACAATCCGTCAGAAGTTCGCGAACTTTTCACGCATCTTTTCTTGCTCGTTTTAGGCTATTTTCTTTATAATTTGCGTTAGGTCATTAGAGACGCATAAGAAACTACTAATGCCGAAGAATTTAACTTAAAATATAAACTAGGGAATTAGCCGCACCTCTTAGAATGTCGCGGAATTCTGCGATTTCACGCAGCTAGACAGTGACGAGAGAGCACGCGGAACGAGGAGAGGGAAAAGTAAGCAATGTTGTTGTTGTATTTCTGCGCTCTCTCTGTTTACGTGCTCTCTCGTCACTGTCTAGCTGCGTGAAAACAGCTCGCAGAATTCCGCGACCTTCTAAGAGGTGCGGCTAATTACCTAGTTTATATTTTTGGTTAATTTCTTCGGCATTAGTAGTTTCTTATGCGTCTCTAATGACCTAACATAAATTATAAGGCAAATAGCTTAAAACGAGCAAGAAAAGATGCGTGAAAAGTTTGCGAACTTCTGACGGATTGTAAGGGTTGTGTATTTTTCAAGTAATGCACTATTGTTCGCGAATAACCTTCATCATTTGCGAATAGGGACTAATCGATCTAGCAACTCTAATGGTTAATAATTGGTGAACGAGGGTATACCCACCGCTCAAGCTGAAATTACTGGAGTATCCTTGAGTGTATGCTTCGTCAACTATTATAGCTAATCGATCACGCGGACTGAGATTCCGTACCATCCCATTAGCGTAGACGATATGCGGGATATAGAGAAGTATGAAAACCAACTGAAGCTAACAAAGACCGTGCGACCACCAACAAATAACTTGATCGTTGGCGTCCATAGTTTCTTTCCGTTGTTATTCGTGCCTAAAGTACTTATGCCATTCTTCCGTATGCAGAAGTGTTTTTTTCCCGAAATATTGAATACAAAAATAACAATGTAGAACGGCTCATAATTATTTTTAGAAGTGCCATCAGAAATAAAGTTGCCTACACGTCGAAATAAGTCAAAATTTACAAGGTAATCTGATCTCTTTGCGTGTTTTTATCCAATTCACGCCTATAAATATCATCGCTGAGAAGCTCAATCCGAACACATCGATTATACGACGTATATCATAAGGAATCACATTAAAATCACGAATTCAAATTAAAATCAAAATGAAAAATCAACATCAAATTAAAATGTTTAAAAAAATTTACATCGGAATTGCGGAATCATACTAGACGAGCCTCCGTATTTTACCTTGTTGATGAAGAAGGGGTGCGGACAAATCTACAGTGTAAACAACAGTCGTCTCATAGACTGTACACATGTTCGTAGGCGCGTGGTTTTAGCGTAGTTTTTTTGCTTATAATAATAAATGTACTCAGCGATTTAAACTGATTATTTGTTCGGGTAAGATTTGAAACACAGTAGAGATAGTTAATTAGCAAACTAACAATGGAACGCGGATTGTAGCACGCTAGAAGAGAGAGAAGCACTGTAGACTACATCTATCTTATATTCAACGAGAGGCGCAACGTCACGCTGATGGATCAGAAATGATCGTATACATTCAGACACTTTCTCATCGGTCTCCGAGCAGCGTAAAGAGATTGTTAGAAATCACCATCCAAAATTGTTTATAATATATTTATCATGGCGTTTTAATTTAAAAAAATTCTAGATGCATATCTTATTGCTACACCAGAACAAGGTAGCATAGGTATGAAATGTGTATAATTAGAGAAAATGTTGCTCGTTCTTCATTGCGAGGAACTGGTTATGGGATTGGATTTTGTGGAAACTCTCCGTTCGAAAAACAACATTCGGCGGACGAAGCTGTAAAGAGGGAATCAGTAACTGATTGCCAACACCTAATGCTGAATACTCTAAAGTGAAAATAATGCTTCGCTCTTTCTACCTCGGCGTCTTCCATAAAACTCGTCGATTGCTACGTGCAATTCACTAAGCTTATTTCGCAATAAAGAGAGGAAGGTGTGATGGTCGCTGAAAGCTCACTTGTGGTAAGGCCGAACAAAGTATAATGTGAATAGAGGATTGAACAGCGCTGGGAACACAGCCATCTGATTGTTAAAAACACTCAGAATAAAATTAATTAGGATGAGGAGACAAAGTAAACGTACCAACATTTATCTTATTCCCACTGACTTTCACTTAATTGTGAGTAAAATTTTTATCTTTGTGTCCTGGTCCTGGTATGAATATTCTTACATCATATATCAGTGCCTCTGTGAGCGGCGAGTGATGATGCATGATCACTTGTTGCACAATCATTGCTATCATAATCGCGTCGAGGACGACACTTAGATACGAGTACATAGTCAACGCCTGTATCGTTCGTTGTTTTTTTTCTTCTACACACAGAAAAAAAATGTATTACTTTTCATACATGCCATGGACGAGGAGAGGAACCTAATCCATGAAAATGTATGAAACCTAATACATTTTCATGGATTAGGTTCCTCTCCTCGTCCATGGTATGTATTAAAAGTAATACATTTTTTCTGTGTGTACAAGCATGGTAATTGCATTAAAATTAGAGATGCATCGCAGGAAATGTCCTAACCACACTATCTCTTCGGTCAGACCGATGTGCGAATGTGCGAAGTGCAGTGATTTCTCGCGAAGCCATCTCTAATTTAAACCTTCGTAAGAGATTCTTGAGTGATTTTTGTCTTCACGCTCATGTAGGTCGTCTTTTCGCGCTGAATGCGCAGCAACTGGAAGATATGTGAAGTTGACTCATACTTAGTTATACTGCAGGATGATGCAGGTTCGATATTTGTCATACCCTTTGGCAGTATATTTTTCCTTGACCCTCCTCGCCTTTTCAGCCGTATGATTTCCCGTCCTAAAGGACGTAACACGAGTACCGAGTTTGCATCCTATTATAATATGTACAGGTACTTTAAACAGGGAGCCGAGGATGAATATGATGATGAGGATAAGGAATACGATCATGTATCCAACGAATAAAGAAGGAACTGCCTCAGTGATGTCGACATAGCCTGAACAGCGTCCGTGGCCCGATTGCACCGCGGTTACGGACGACGCGCACTCTGCAATAGCTTCCATTCTACTAGTACTACGCAGAGAATGAATACACTGGGATAAGACACCAAGTGTACGATACACTCAATATTGAGTGTATTCGTGCGTCGAGACAGTGTGCAAAAACGAGATTGTAAGTGTATCATACACTAATATGTGTCATATCTCAGGGTAGGATTCACTCTTTAGCAAATGTATTCGTACTGGATGCACATGCTACTAGATACCAGAATAATTGCTGCGCACTACAGAAGTGAAATTTAAATTAATGAAAACGTTTTATAAAAACAGAATTTCCCTGCAGTATCAACCGATTTTGCGTTTGACCACTCTCCCCCCCCCTCACTCTGTGTGTGTGGCTGGGGGTTGTGCTGTCGGCGCTGGGAATGGGTGCCCGGCTGTGAGTGTGCCTCCACACTCACAGCCGGGCTCACACTCACTGCCCTAGTCTACATAGTCAGAATTCACTCCTCAATTTCCCGCTAATTTTGTATTCATTGGACATCTTCACACTACCTCTTTGAGATGTTGTTTGATCATATCCTTTTTTTAAATATGTGCAACCTTTTGAATAGGAATCAATTTGCTTCTGAGGGAGACGCTACCTTTATCGCTTTAGGAGTTTGCGTGAGAATCACCGCGATTGTTGACAAATTTGTGAATGATCCGAAAACAACAATAAAGTAGTAAAGTGTTTGGCGAAGCATGGTGTACCACACTCGACTAAGCCTATTCGGTTCTGCCTATGATGTTTATACGGTAAGAGTGCGAGCGGATATAAACAGGAATTGTACAACCGAACAATAACCGTCTGAGCTATAATCAGGACGACAGTGGGCGTTTATTGCTGTATTTTACGGTATGCTACGAAGTGCAATCTTTTGATCAATTATTTTAGGAAAACAATGAATAATAATTCGCAGTAAGAGCTATTAATTGATTGTTTATGATAGCGAATGATAGCGAATTATCTACGGTAAACAAACCGAGCAGATATGCAGACGATCATATCGCTAATTTAAAAAAAAGAAAAATCGAAATTCTATATTTTAACACACGGAAGAAAGGCTTATAGAGAGATTTGATACAATTGAAATTTTATTAACACATGATAAATATTACTGCATGCATACTGCGAACGGCCATCATTGCTTTCCGCTTGACATATAGGAGAAATTTGCATTTCGATTCCGAGCAGACGGCGAATGAAGCTGTGAAGCTGTGTCAAAGGTAAAAGTAAGTTATGTTTCCACTGGAAACACTTTCCAGTGAGTCATTAGAGTACTAGTACTATAGCTTTGCATTCGACGTCGTGATCTCAAAAAGAAAATGGACTTTAAGAGACCATCCACGAGAGGCCGGGGCGCTGGAGCAATATCGACGGATGCCTTTTTTGCAACAGATGCCAATAACATGGTGGTGAAGTCAGTATCCCGAATGCTGATATTTGACCAAGTAACTAAGCTTCTGGGTCCCGCACCGAAAAGTTACAGTAACCCCACCTTCCGATATCGATTTTTTTAAAAGCAAGTTTTTATATGTTTTCTAGATGTATTTTGCGAAAATATTAACAATGAAAATATTTTCGAAGCGATCTGACAACGATAAAGGCTCGAAAATTTGAATTTTCAACGTTTTTTGACCGTCCTGGAATAATTCACTTAGCACTTAGCTCACTCAGAGTGCGCTACGACGATATAAGGGGGTAAAGAGGCAGCTCTTATGGCACCCTGGTGCATTGCTGGCCATATTTTTGACCCTGATTGCGAAATATCACGTCTACCAAGTGGTATATTATTTGCCTACAGTGCCCCGCACATAATTGATACGATTATTTCACCATTGGGTGAAAAACTTTTCAACATTTTTTTCGACCATGACCCCGGGTATTTTTCGGAAAAAAAATTTTTTCCGAAAGTCGATCAATGTGTTTGAAATTTGTTCTTTAGCTGATGTACAGTAATTGATCACCGCATTTCACAATAAAAGTGCTAGATACTTCCAGAAACAATGTGTTTGTTTTGAATTTTACTTTGTGTATTTTTCCGTAAGCTATATCATTATGGTCAAATTCTGCGGTGTTCATTGTCAAATATGGAGCACAAATAATGTATTATATCTGCTGAACAAATTTCAAACACATTGATCGACTTTTGGAAAAAAATTTTTTTTCGAAAAATACATGAACCCGGGGTCATGGTCGAAAAAATTGTTGAAAATTTTTTCACCCAATGATGAAATAATCGTATCAATTATGTGCGCGGCACTATAGCACCAAAAGCGTTGTTGTCTCATTCTGTGTTACCCCCCGCGACAAAAAATGATTTTTTTTTGTTGTCTTTCTTCGAATTTTGTCGGAAAATTTTTATTCTGGCGGTACATGTACAAAATGTTAACAGCGATAAATTTATGAATGGGTAGTGTGGTGGCGTGGATCGTGCCCGGGCACGGGTAGCGTGGGGTGCATGTATCTTGTCGTGATTTTTGTTTTCTATCGCTCTCTTCTTAAAATCGTCGCTGGCTGATCTGCAAACGGTTCCGAGTGTCGTGCCCGGGCACGAAACTCGGGAATTTCTCCCGAGTTTGGTGCCCGGGCACGAAACTCGGGAATTTCTCCCGTGCTTAGTGCCCGGGCATGAAACTCGGGAGGTCATTGAATTGTCGCAATTTTTTTTATTTGTCGGGTCCTGAAAAAAAAATATTAGCGATTTTTTAACTGGATTCGAAAATTATTAAAATTTTAAATACCGTAATTTTCAATAGTAATCGATAATTTTTACTTTTCCGTCATCACTACGCAATCGGGAACACGTTCTACGTTCTCCAATCACCCCCCCCACCCCGTTTCTTTAATTTTTTGTGTCTACTATTCTTTGTGTGCAATATTTGAGATAAAGGTTATTGGATATTACAAATTTTATTTCTGGTTATCTTGGATATAACAGTGTAATTGCATAAGTTAGCAAAATGAGTAAGTGAATAGTATTAATTGGTCATTAAGTGATAGACTGATCATGGTCATTAAGTGATAGACTGATTATGGTGGCTTAATAAGCTATTAATCGTCGATACGATCATTGGCATCATACAGATAATTGAGATTAGTCTCGTTGATCTTTCCCTTCGTCACCTTCTTGGTTGTCTGCTTCTTCATGGGGAGGAATTCCGCACATTCTTTCTGCATCTTCATGATCTCTCTGCACGACGTCTGGTCGAAACATGGCGCGACAATCCGATGTAGACAGAGCGAGGCCATGAGTGCTGAAACGAATTGATTTATTGTCTCAGAGACGTATGATCTCGCAAAACAGTCATCATTGAAATATAACTTATTAGCAATACTCACATCTAAACTGATTGTGCTTATCATCATCGGGGACGTGAGTCTGGTGATCATTGACTGCGCGCAGGCGGGCGCCAATCGATAAGGACGTTGTGCATGACTGCAATAACATAATTATATTAAATATAAAAGAAATGACAAAATCATTATACAAGTAAATCGAACAACTAACTAATAAAGGGAAAACTCACTGTGGCAATGTCCATAATCATCCGTACGCAGCTTGGCACGCGGGCGCTACTCAATGTGAACGTTGTGCGCGCCTTCAATAACATAATTAAAGTAAATATATAAATACAAACGGTATAATAAATATAAATAACTAATAAAGGGAAAACTCACTGTGGCAATGTCCATAATCATCCGTACGCAGCTTGGCGCGCGGGCGCTACTCAATGTGAACGTTGTGCGCGCCTTCAATAACATAATTAAAGTAAATATATAAATACAAACGGTAAAATAAATATAAATAACTAATAAAGGGCAAACTCACTGTGGTAATGTCCATAATCATCCGTACGCAGCTTGGCGCGCGGGCGCCACTCAATGTGAACGTTGTGCGCGCCTTCAATAACATAATTAAAGTAAATATATAAATACAAACGGTAAAATAAATATAAATAACTAATAAAGGGAAAACTCACTGTGGCAATGCTCATAATCGGTACGCAGCATGGGAGGAGGGCGCCAATCAATGTGAACGTAGTGCATACCTGCAGTAACATGATTAAAGTAACTACTTAAACACAAACACTAGAGAAAGCGAGAAAAGGGAAATCGCCCTCACTATTGATTTTTTTCCCTTTTCTCGCTTTCTCTAGTGTTTGTGTTTAAGTAGTTACTTTAATCATGTTACTGCAGGTATGCACTACGTTCACATTGATTGGCGCCCTCCTCCCATGCTGCGTACCGATTATGAGCATTGCCACAGTGAGTTTTCCCTTTATTAGTTATTTATATTTATTTTACCGTTTGTATTTATATATTTACTCGAATTATGTTATTGAAGGCGCGCACAACGTTCACATTGAGTACCGCCCGCGCGCCAAGCTGCGTACGGATGATTATGGACATTGCCACAGTGAGTTTTCCCTTTATTAGTTATTTATATTTATTTTACCGTTTGTATTTATATATTTACTTTAATTATGTTATTGAAGGCTCGCACAACGTTTACATTGAGTGGCGCCCGCGCGCCAAGCTGCGTACGGATGGTAGTACCCCAAGATGTAAGAAATTTTTCGGGATCGCCATTTCGTAAATTTTTGAACAATGGACCGGTCTTCCCATTTCTTTGTTCAACATTTCCAGCCCATTGTTCATAAATTTACGAGATGGCGTTCCCCAAAAATTTCTTACATATTGGGGTACTACCGTACGGATGATTATGGACATTGCCACAGTGAGTTTCCCCTTTATTAGTTATTTATATTAGTCACTCATTGTCACCAATTTTCTCAATACTTTCATCATAGTTAGCAGAAGGTTCTAGAATGCGAGTAGTGCAGTTTCCACATCGCTATGTCCTTTTCCCGGAAAGTTGTGGTCATTTTGATCGCGCAGCTTTTCACAATCTTCTGACTTTGAATAATAGCCGGCCTATTGTGGGGCCCCTAGCAGGCGAGGTGTACATCCAGTGCTGGTTATGGGTACAACTAGAGGTGCTGAGCACGGCCCATTACAAATTCTGGCAGCTCTGATGTTTTGGGTCCAGGGGCAGGGTGCTGGACATTGCAAATAGTGATGAAATTTTCGAAAAAAACAAAAACTTCTCAATCCGTCCCAAAATGCCTTAGAAGGTTTTGGGTTTTGCATTTTTTGAATGTTTCCCAGACTCTAGGAGTTGGGAAAAATGGACGACGAAACAGCGTTTCTGGCACTTTTCAGCCAGAGTCCGGGATCCCAGATGAGACCGGTGCTTGCTTAGATCAACCAACCAGCACGCCCTGGTGCACCCCAGCGAAAGCCCTGCTCGTTTTGCTCACTTTTGACGGTTTCCCGGACTCTGGGAGTTGGGCGGAAATGGCTGGGGAATACGATTCTGGGATCGGATCTTTTTCGCCGTGTAGGTCATCACCCCCGTTCGGGCTGATACTTTCTCAGATCACTCAACTAGCATCCCTGGTGCTCCCCAGCGGAAGTCCCGTTCAATTTTATTCAATTTGAAGGTTTTCTGGACTCTGGGAGTTGGGTGGACTAGGCGACGAAACTACGAATTGAGCACTTTTCAGTCAAAGTCCGGGACCCCATATGGGGTCGGTGCTTGCTTAGATCGACTGACCAGCACTCCCTGGTGCACCCCAGCGAAAGCCCTGTCCATTTTGAGCATTTTTGAGGTTTTCTGGACTCTGGGAGTTGGGCGGAATCGGATGGAAAATATCCGATACTGTGATTTGACATTTTTCGCCGTGTAGGTCATCACCCCCGTTCGGGCTGATACTTTCTCAGATCACTCAACTAGCATCCCTGGTGCTCCCCAGCGGAAGTCCCGTTCAATTTTATTCAATTTGAAGGTTTTCTGGACTCTGGGAGTTGGGTGGACTAGGCGACGAAACTGCGAATTGAGCACTTTTCAGTCAAAGTCCGGGACCCCATATGGGGTCGGTGCTTGCTTAGATCGACTGACCAGCACTCCCTGGTGCACCCCAGCGAAAGCCCTGTCCATTTTGAGCATTTTTGAGGTTTTCTCGACTCTGGGAGTTGGGCGGAAATGGCTGGGGAATACGATTCTGGGATCGGATCTTTTTCGCCGTGTAGGTCATCACCCCCGTTCGGGCTGATACTTTCTCAGATCACTCAACTAGCATCCCTGGTGCTCCCCAGCGGAAGTCCCGTTCAATTTTATTCAATTTGAAGGTTTTCTGGACTCTGGGAGTTGGGCGGAAATGGCTGGGGAAATAGCCGATTCTGAGATCCGACCTTTTTTCGCCGTGTAAGCCATCACCCCCTTTCTGGCTGATACTTTCCCAGCTCAAAACGACTGAGCAGCATCCCTGGGCCCGCAGAGTACACCCCTCCCTCATTGAAATTGGGTCGATTGGATAACTTTGGGCAAAGTTACGGATAGATAGATTAAAATTGGGTCAATTACTTTTCTTTTCAGATCACGAGTGAGATCGTCATCAAAGATGATTTCGCCATTCCCAAGACGATCAAGGACAGCGCCCATGATGAATGGCATCGACTACATGATCCAGATTTAGGAGAAGTGTGGAGCCACCAATGCTTAGAAGATCCCTCCCATGATCATTAACCCCATGATCATTGACCCCTTATAAATCAGTCATATGATAAGTAGCTGAATAATTTATGTGTTTAAAGTACCCCCTAAGGCCACCCCTGTGCAATATTGAACTTTTATGTAAATTTTGAAATTTAATTGAATTTCAAAATAAATTTAATGCACAAATTTGTCGCAAACTTTTTTTTGTCGCATCTTTCGAAAATTTGTCGTCGATTTTTTTTCTCCTGAACGTCCGTCTTCCGAGTTTCATGCCCGGGCACGAAACTCGGGAAAAAATCCCGTGTTTCGTGCCCGGGCACGAAACACGGGATTTTCTCCCGAGTTTCGTGCCCGGGCATAATCTTCGGAACTCATCATTTTTGTCGTATAATTCCATTTCTGTCGCACCATTTTTTCTCAGCAATTGCTCGAAAAAAATGGAAACCCCGCAAACAATGCCCGCGCACAATACTCGCCCCGTCTCTGTATTTGTCGTAACCAGTCGTATAATTGTCGCAAAAGTTTTTATCGTCGGAGAACAATAAATGTATGACATGCGATAAAAAGGTACGAATATGACCTACTTTTTGTCGCGGGGGGTAACACAGAATGAGACAACAACGCTTTAGGTGCTTTCACTGTAGACAAAAAATATACCACTTGGTAGACGTGACATTTCGCAATCAGGGTCAGAAATATGGCCAGCAATGCACCAGGGTACCATAAGAGCGGCCTCTTTACCCCCTTATATCGTCGTAGCGCACTCTGAGAGGGCTAAGTGAATTATGCCTGCTAATGTAACTTTAGACAAGGATTTCGAAAATCGCAAAATGGTTGTTGACACTTTGCCAATTTTTTTCCAGGACAGTAAAAAAACGTTGAAAATTCGCAAAATCGGTTGATACTGCAGGGAAATTCTGTTTTTATAAAACGTTTTCATTAATTTAAATTTCACTTCTGTAGTGCGCAGCAATTATTCTGGTATCTAGTAGCATGTGCATCCAGTACGAATACATTTGCTAAAGAGTGAATCCTACCCTGAGATATGACACATATTAGTGTATGATACACTTACAATCTCGTTTTTGCACACTGTCTCGACGCACGAATACACTCAATATTGAGTGTATCGTACACTTGGTGTCTTATCCCAGTGTATTCATTCTCTGCGTAGTACTAGTAGAATGGAAGCTATTGCAGAGTGCGCGTCGTCCGTAACCGCGGTGCAATCGGGCCACGGACGCTACAGTTCCTCCTATTCCTTCTCTACGTTCCTCATTTCTTTCACGCCACGGGATTTGTGCACACTTCAAGTGCCCGTGACCAATTGGTCGAAATCGTCGAACGCTTCTATGGAAAAGGATACGCCACAAACTACAGCCTGCACGGTTTGGTTCATTGAGGACTGCGAGCGCAACAGTACCTTGTTGTTCAGGCTATGTCGACATCACTGAGGCAGTTCCTTCTTTATTCGTTGGATACATGATCGTATTCCTTATCCTCATCATCATATTCATCCTCGGCTCCCTGTTTAAAGTACCTGTACATATTATAATAGGATGCAAACTCGGTACTCGTGTTACGTCCTTTAGGACGGGAAATCATACGGCTGAAAAGGCGAGGAGGGTTAAGGAAAAATATACTGCCAAAGGGTATGACAAATATCGAACCTGCATCATCCTGCAGTATAACTAAGTATGAGTCAACTTCACATATCTTCCAGTTGCTGCGCATTCAGCGCGAAAAGACGACCTACATGAGCGTGAAGACAAAAATCACTCAAGAAACTCTTACGAAGGTTTAAATTAGAGATGGCTTCGCAAGAAATCACTGCACTTTGCACATTCGGTCTGACCGAAGAGATAGTGTGGTTAGGACATTTCCTGCGATGCATCTCTAATTTTAATGCAATTACCATGCTTGTACACACAGAAAAAAATGTATTACTTTTAATACATACCATGGACGAGGAGAGGAACCTAATCCATGAAAATGTATTAGGTTTCATACATTTTCATGGATTAGGTTCCTCTCCTCGTCCATGGCATGTATGAAAAGTAATACATTTTTTTCTGTGTGTAGAAGAAAAAAAACAACGAACGATACAGGCGTTGACTATGTACTCGTATCTAAGTGTCGTCCTCGACGCGATTATGATAGCAATGATGGTGCAACAAGTGTTCATGCATCATCACTCGCCGCTCACAGAGGCACTGATATATGATGTAAGAATATTCATACCAGGACCAGGACACAAAGATAAAAATTTTACTCACAATTAAGTGAAAGTCAGTGGGAATAAGATAAATGTTGGTACGTTTACTTTGTCTCCTCATCCTAATTAATTTTATTCTGAGTGTTTTTAACAATCAGATGGCTGTGATTCCAGCGCTGTTCAATCCTCTATTCACATTATACTTTGTTCGGCCTTACCACAGGTGAGATTTCAGCGACCATCACACCTTCCTATCTTTATTGCGAAATAAGATTAGCGAATACCCGTAGCAATAGACGATTATTATAGAGGGCGCCGAGGTAGAAAGAGTGACGCATTATTTTCACTTTAGAGTATTCAGCATTAGGTGTTGGCAATCAGTTACTGATACCTTCTTTACAGCTTCGTCCGCCGAATGTTGTTTTTCGAACGGAGAGTTTCCACAAAAGCCAATCCCATAACCAGTTCCTCGCAATGAAGAACGAGCAGCATTTTCACTAATTATACACTTTTCATACCTATGCTACCTTGTTCTGGTGTAGCAATAAGATATGCATCTAGAATTTAAAAAAAAAATTAAAACGCCATGATAAATATATTATAAACAATTCTGGATGGTGATTTCTAACAATCTCTTTACGCTGCTCGGAGACCGATGAGAAAGTGTCTGAATGTATACGATCATTTCTGATCCATCAGCGTGACGTTGCGCCTCTCGTTGAATATAAGATAGATGTAGTCTACAGTGCTTCTCTCTCTTCTATTGTGCTACAGTCTGCGTTCCATTGTTACTTTGCTAATTAACAATCTCTACTGTATTTAAAATCTTACCCGAACAAATAATTAATTTAAATCCCGTACATTTATTATTATAAGCAAAAAACTACGCTAAAAACACGCGCCTACGAACATGTGTACAGTCTATGAGTCGACTGTTCTTTGCACTGCCGATTTGCCCGCACTCTTTCTTGATCAACAAGGTAAAATGCGGAGGCTCGCCTAGTATGATTCCGTAATTCCGATGTTAATTTATTTAAAATTTTAATTTAATTTAGATTTTTCATTTTAATTTTAATTTGAATTCGTGATTTTAATGTGATTCCGTATGATATACGTCGTATAATCTATGTGTACGGATTGAGCTTCTCAGCGATGATCTTTATAGGCGTGAATTGGATAAAACACGCAAAGAGATCAGATTACCTTGTAAATTTTGACTTATTTCGACGTGTAGGCAACTTTATTTCTGATGGCTCTTCCCAAAATAATTATGAGCCGGATCAGCATTGTTATTTTTGTATTCAATATTTCGAAAAAAACACTTCTGCATTCGGAAGAATGGCATAAGTACTTTAGGCACGAATAACAACGGAAAGCAACTATGGACGCCAACGATCATGTTATTTGTTGGTGGTCGCACGGTCTTTGTTCGGTATAATTTCTCCAGCAAATTTATCTCCCCGCACCCTTATTGATCAGCAAAATAAATTCCTTTATTCAAAGTTCGGACGTCTAGCCTCGTCTGGTCTAGAAATGCTCCACGAAAGTCTCCACTACTTTATCATTATTTTCGGCTCGCTCGCAAACTTGTCATCAATAGCAATCATCCTCACGCAGACGCAAAAGGCGCTAAAGGTACCTCATCAAGATACAGCTAATGCAGAAATACCAATCTAGCACCCGTAAAAGTTGATGCGGGAAAAAAACGCCAATCGCCGAAAGCGCCAACTTGTGCAATGCATGCATTATTGCATTGCATATTTCATTTTGCAGGAATTTGCAGTGCTGCTTCTCAACGCTGCTGCCTGTCAATTCGCCTCTTTTTTCTTGCACTTTCTCTTCGACGGTCGGGTGTTCATCGCACCACCCGCAGCAGTTGTCACCATATCCAACGGCTGGTGCCGACTAGTGTCGGACGATTTCTGCGCTGTCGTAGGAGCGCTACTTCATGTGAACTTAGTCCACTCCAATACTGTCGTCGCAGCCTCATTCTGGTACAGGTATGGAAGATCATTTCAATAGCAACATGACTATTCCAAGCATATACAATACAGTATGCATGAAGTCAATCATTTATCAATATTGAGAACAGAAAATAACTACTTTGCATAGTTGCCAGTAGCTAGTTTCTAAATGCTTGCAGAGTTCACATTCTGCGTAACAAAAGCTCCTTTGGAATGATGAACCTTCAATTGCTTCTCACACTTCTCTATGTTCCCCACGTTTTCCACGTCGTTGGTGATGTAATGGGAAAGAGCGGAAGATCGGAAATCACCAGCATCCTAGAGCGCTTCTACGGTGAAGGATACGCCAACAACTACAGTCTGCAAGGTGAAAATGATGTTTGCGTTAAAAAACGAATCAGAAAATATGCCAGTATGCTCACAACACGAGGTGAGCGTATGTACCGTCCGTCCTTCCTTTCTCAGATCAGCCTATTTCTTTTAGGTTATGCCAATATACTAGAACCGGTTCCTGGGCTCATCATTGGATATCTTACCATTACTCATGTCGTTCTGTTCGCGCACATCATACAATCGCACAAGAATGTTAGTCTAAATTTACGATAAAATACGAAATTAAAATTGTTTTTTTCAGTCAATTCGTGTTCTTCGTGAGAAACGCATGTTCATGACCGAGAGGAGCAGAACCAGTAATGCATATGTTTCAAAGGTTGAATTCGTTAGGCCAATCCAGGAATTATCATTATTCGATTCATGCAGGCCCTTAGGAGAGACTATCTGACTCAGTCGAATTATTCTTGGCACAGTACGATAAGTGAGAAATTGAGTGAAACGTGGCATGATGCTCAGTGGCCCAGGAGGAGTTGTCACGTGATGTGAAAAGTTGAGAAATCGCTTCTACGCCTCAGGGCATTACGTCACCTAAACTTCCGGTTTTCAAAAACTTCATCATTCGGCTTCATTAGTGGCACCAATCGATTCCTCATAAAATTCTAAGACTTTTTCGACTCTAGACATTTTTCGATATTTATCGATCCAAGGCCAGAAAAACGGAAAATGTATTATCATTTTCAAATTTTAATTTATTCCATCTATTTCCCACCGCCAACTACAAAATTTTATTTTCGTAAAACATTTCAATAACAATGAGTGACATGTCGTATTAATATTGAAAATTTTTATTACGACGAAAAATGTAAACTTTGTGAAAACATAGTAACGAACCATTTATGGTGTGCCTACTGTAAGTCGGCCGAGATTTGTATTTCAAGGCAAACGGCGCCAGGGCAGATATTTTCGTGATCATCATTAATTGCCTGCTGCAATAAGACTCGATCATATGTAGAAATTAGATTACCGTAACCGTAAAGTGAAAAGGTGAATCTCGACCGGCATACTGTAGGCACACCATAAATGGTTCGACACTATATTTTCACACAAGTTTACATTTTTCGTCGTAATTAAAATTTTCAATATTAATACGACATGTCACTCATTGTTATTGAAATGTTTTACGAAAATAAAATTTTGTAGTTGGAGGTGGGAAATAGATAGAATAAATTAAAATTGAAAATGATATTCACATTTCCGCTTTTTCTGGCCTTGGATCGATAAATATCGAAAAATGTCTAGAGTCGAAAAAGTCTTAGAATTTTATGAGGAATCGATTGGTACCACTAATGAAGCCGAATGATGAAGTTTTTGAAAACCGGAAGTTTCGGTGACGTAATGCCCTGAGGCGTAGAAGCAATTTCGCAACTTTTCACATCACGTGGCAACTCCTCCTGGGCCACTGAGCATCATGCCACGTTTCACTCAATCTCTCACTTTTCGCACTGTGCCAAGCATCTGAACAAATATGTTGATCCACTCAGGTCTCTCTTAAGTGCTACGCTCTTCTAGCCTTTTCTGTACTATCGGGAATGCTCGCAGCAATAATAATTCAATATTTATTCGGGATGCATTCGGCTGATCTGGAGCGTCTCATTTACGATGTGGGTTATTGATAGCATAATCATTCAAGTTGAGCGACGCAGAACACGTTTCACTGCTTACCAATTTCTGCAGAATCGTGGTACTGGAATTAAGCTATGATATCTAAGTTATTCATTGACATTAGAACTAAGGATGCCAAAGGAAGAGTAAAATGGTCTGCTCTGGCTCGCAGATTATCTCTTACTGTATGCAAATGAGACGAGCAAGTGCTCCAATTTTTTATCAATTCGACAACAAATGTATCTGGGAACATTATTTGGTATATCATGAGGTCACGCACGCACATATTTTGGAGATATTCAACAACTCTCCCGGAAGAGTGAGCGTTTTTTTTTCGCGAAATGGTCGATTTTCCGCATATAATTCTGAACCAGACATGAAAATCAATAATCTTTCAAGCATTAATGAAATCGATGATCTCTCGTAGTCCATTACTGGACGATTGGAGGATATAGTCATCTCAGATTCACAGCAAATCGTTGAAAATAGGGTGAAAATCAACGATTTTGCGAAAAACGCTTACTCTTCATGAAGAGTTTTTGAATAACTCCAAAATATGTGACCGCTTGGCCTCGTGATATAACAACTATTGTTCCCAGATACATTTGTGGTCGACTTGATAAAAAATTGGAGCACTTGCTCGTCTCATTTACATGCAGTAAGTCTGCGAGTCAGAACAGCCCATTTTACTTTTCCTTTGGCATCCCTAATCAGAACGCAAATTTAGCTCGCTTTGATACCGGCGCTAGTCAATCCACTACTCACGACCTACTTCATTCGGCCATATCGCAAGTGGGTATTGTATTTACGTTTAAAGATTTTTAAAAATATGTTTATTTGAAGCTTCGTCGGGCAGCTTCTGAAGTTCGAAAGAAGACACACAACAACTACGCTGATGACCATAAGCTCATCCATATAAAGCATGGTTGCATTGCATTTTTTTTCGAGAATAATTGTAAGCACCTGCACTTGCACAGAAATAGTATGTCTCTATAAATTAATGTTCATGACAAAACATTGTATAATTCAATTTTCAATATATGTGGTGCCTAAAACAAATTGCTTCCCCCGTAGCACGACCATTGTGCGCACTGAAAACATGCTTAAAAAACTACACAAATGCTATTCCAAACTACACAAATGCTATTCTAATCATAATCCACGAATACATTTTTTCGCGAATTAAATATTACAAATAAAAATCGTTGCACGATATTTAATGTCAGTGCACGATTTATTTGCTCCCTAGAATTCATTCTCTGATATTCGGAGTAAAAGCAATGATCACAATGTTGTTGCTGATTTTTTTGCTTCGTCTACGCTACTTCCTCTGATTTCCCTTGACAATTACGCGCAGCTGTATAGGGTTCCGAAGAAAAGACAATCAACACATCACAATGACGCTACCGTTATTTTTTATTGCTGTTGCGCAGTTTTCATTATGCCTCCTGAGGTCTTGAGAACGTGGGGGTGCGCAGACCTTGCTAGCAAACTGTAGCTGCATTACCTTTTACATTCAGTTCTGGTTGATTAATTTTTGCGGTATTCTTGCGCCTCACGACAATTTTTCGCGGGTCCAGTGGAACTGAGTTAGCTATTGAAATCGTATAATTATAAGTATTGCGCCGCAGTTTATTTAGATTTTCATGGCTGATATCAAATAACATTGAAAACAGGAATGATCCAGGAGGTGCTCCATACCTTCATCATCGTTTTCGGTTTGCTTGCAAACACGACGGCTATCTTCGTTATTCTCGCCAAAACGCCGCCTTCGCTGAAGGTTGTTTTTGCGTTTTTTGCCGGTCATGTAGCTATCTTGCTAAATCTATATTTTACGCGTACTACAGTCTTAAACTTGTTAAAATCTCAAGACTATCCCGCTCAAGAACCTAAATTCCGGGAATTAGGGTAACAATCGAAAAGTCGACAGACCTGATCAAGGTGAAAGTCATTCGCCTGTTGAAGGAGTACTCTCTGCTGTTGCTCAACACCGCAATTACCGATCTGCTTTCGATTCTCGCCGATTATTCTCTCAAGGGCCGCATATTTGCGTGGCCGATATCGGTGGTAGTCATTTCCAACGGCCCGTGTCGGTCCATCTCGGACGCCCTTTGCGCGGGTCTCAGCGGGTTCCTGTACGTGAACATGATCCATTCGGGCTCGCTTGTCGCCCTCTCCTACTGGTACAGGTGCGTCTAGTAATTATACGTTTCCAACATGGGCAAGTAGGCCAAAATGAAGGAGCACAAAAAGTGTAACAAATTGATCTTGTTATCCTCCGTTGCTACGCTTATGATACAAAAGAAAAGAAAAGAAAAGAAAATTTGCAAAAATACGCAAAGCTTTCCTTGATTTTCACTAAGTATTACTATTTTTTAATGACGAAAAAGGGGTCATATCAGGCTGCGAATTCTCGGCGAGAGCGGCGCATTCGGGCGGACGAAGCTGCAATTCTTGTGCTTTCTCGTTTTCGTCCCCCATATCTTTCACATCGCTGGATACGTGAGCACAGTCAGTGGTCGCGAGCTATTGGAACCCATCGTTGATCAGTATTATCATGACGGATTCGCCAGTGGGTTCGGACTTATCGGTGAGATTTTCAAGATTCTCCTCCCTTTTTTCTCTCTTTTTTCTATTTCTCTTCTTTTTTATTTCACTCTCACCTACCCTAAAAGAGACGCAGTGATGATTTTCGATATTTAGCATTAAAAAAATATAAATTTACAAATTTTACCTAATTTGTATTAAATGTTTTAAAACGCGTTCTCCATAACAGCGCAGTGCCCGTGACGGAGGGATGGCACAGGGACTCAAAATGGTCGCAGGATATTCATACTTGGTGGATAGAGCCCTTAGGGGTGGGATACACTTCAGCCAAAAAATTGACCCCAATTATCGATTTTTGATCTACCAAAATCGAAAATTTCATCATCGTATTATAGCCTCATGTTATATACCATTCGAAAGAGCATCAAAAGTTATGCTGGAATATATGTTTTCGTGACGATTAATTAATTTATGTTCGAGTAGTTACCGAAAAATCGATATTTTTGCAAATTGAACATAAATGACGATTTTTTTCTATATCTTTCCATCATTTGCGGGTCCTGAAAATTGGCTCATGGTGTAGAAATGGATGGTCAATCCAATAAAAAATAAGAGGATGTGTTTTCACATTCCCTGCATATCGGTTTTCTTAAAATTCTATTACCCGGAAAACGAAAATCTCGACTCAGGTTCGATTCCGCTTGCCCACATAAAATTTTTGCCCACTTTTTTTCGCCGTCAATTCATACTTATACGGATTAAGTAGATCAAAAGAGGAGGGGCCAATTATCGATTGGTGATACCTAGCCTGCTGATGCTGATCTTTGGACTTTTTCGGCAGTCTTCTCATGCCTCACTTTTACTGTGCCTTATGGAGCTCCTCTCGTCATCGCCTTGATCGACCAAACGATATTCTAATTATCGATTTTTCGTAGATCACAAAAGGGGCGGAGACTATCGATTGTCGATGTGGGCGGACGCGGGAGGAAGTCCCCTCGGCATTGTATCAGTGGGGTGGTATCTACTAACGTCTCCAGCAACATTGTGTTGACAGCCTCTGTTATCAAATGTTCGTGGAAGCCCTTCTTTACCCTCAACTTCTTTATGTGGTATGTATTGGAGAAGGAGGTACGCTCCATCACCCCTTCGAATCTGAATTTGCATAGGAAGGCATTAGCGAATGTGTAGACTAACGAAAATGACATGCTGCGCATTACCTAGTAAGGCAATGGCTGGATCAGTGACATAATGAATGCTCATGGCGATCGAAATGAACAAATGTTGAAAATGTACCACCAAAAACAATATCATAGTCAGTTTCATCGGCTTTACTTGTATTTGAAAGAAATTAAGTAATTGAATTCACTCATCAATGCATTACGTCCTCCCTGTAAGCCTAAAAGATCGCTTCATCATCCAGAGATGCTCCAAATGCATCGCGTATAAGAGAGGTATCACGAGAGATCGTATGTAGATAAAATGGGCCTTTGCGGAACAATTTTCAAAAAAAAAATTTTTGATTTCGATCAAACTTTTATTTTAGAGTGCCCAGCAGACGAGAATTAGTTTTACCCGTTTTATCCAGAGCCGGCTTTTAGGAAATGTCCGGCTCCAAAACCGGAATCATCATAATTCAGCTCAAAGGTGAGCTAGAATGCTGTGGTTGGGCTCAAAATGATCATAAAAATCGGATAAACAAATTTACTGTAGGAAACTAGTTTCGTAATCGCTAACTGAAAAAGTTCTGACTGAAAGAGTAAATTTCGAGTTGTTCAAAAAAAATTAAGATATCGAAAACGAGTGAAGGCGCATTTTTTTATTGCAGAATATGAGAGAGCTATTAAAATACTTCTAGGAAAAAAATTAAAACAGAACAAAAAGGGGGAACCTAAACTCGAAAAATGTCTTTGAATGTGAAAAATCGAAAAATTTCGAAAAATCAATTTTTCCAAAACCAAACAAATAATACTTTTTCATGCACCTTGCAACACTGTAAGCAAACTTCATTTAGACCACAACAAATCGAAAAACAGAAAACGTTTTTACACACGGAGAAAACCGAATTTAGAAATAAAAAAAATCTGCCAGCTTGGAGCTTCACAGACTCAACTATCATTTTTATTGTGCTTACAGTGTTGCAAGGTGCATGAAAAAGTATTATTTGTGTGGGTTTGAAAAAAATTATTTTTCGAAATTTGTCGATTTTTCACATTCAAAGACATTTTTCGTTTTGAGTTTAGGTCCCCCCTTTTTGTTCTGTTTTAATTTTTCCCCTAGACGTATTTCAATAGCTCTTTCATATTCTGCAATAAAAAATGCGACTTCTCTTGTTTTCGATATCTTAATTGTTTTTGAAAAGCTCGAAATTTACTCTTTCAGTCAGAACTTTTTCAGTTAGTGATTACGAAACTTGTTTCCAACAGTAAATTTGTTTATCCGATTTTTATGAACATTTTGAGCCCAACCACAGCATTCTAGCTCACTTTTGAGCTGAGTTATGATGATTCCGGTTTTGGAGCCGGACATTTCCAAAAAGCCGGCTCTGGACCTGGGACTCGGATATAACGAATTCTCGTCTGCTGGGCACTCTACTATAAAAGTTTGATCGAAATCAAAAATATTTTTTTGAAAATTGTTCCGAACTAACTGCAATCTCTGGTGAGACCTCTCATAAGTATGAATTGACGGCGAAAAAAAGTTGGCAAAAATTTTATGTGGGCAGGCGGAATCGAACCTGAGTCGAAATTTTCGTTTTTCGAGTGATAGAAATTTAAGAAAACCGCTATGCAGGGAATGTGAAAACACATCCTGTTATTTTTTATTGGATTGGCCATCCATTTCTACGCCATGAGCCAAATTTTCAGGACCCGCAAATGATGGGAAGATATAGAAAAAAAATCGTCATTTATGTTCAATTTACAAAAATATCGATTTTTCGGTAACTACTCGAACACAAATTAATTAATCTTCACGAAAACATCTATTCCGGCATAACTTTTGATGCTCTTTCGAATGGTATGTAACATGAGGCTATAATACGATGATGAAATTTTCGATTTTCGTAGATCAAAAATCGATAATTGGGGTCAATTTTTTGGCTGAAGTGCATCCCACCCCTAGGGACTCTATCCACAAGTATGAACATCATGCGACTATTTTGCGTCCCTGTGCCATCCCCCACTGCGCTGTTACAGAGAACTCGTTTTAAGTCTTTGTCAAGATTGTGCGTATTGAGGCTATGTGGATTTGAGTGAGCCTCTACCAGCGTTTCTCTCTGGCTACTTGGCAGTCATTCCTTTGCTAATGGACATTTATGCAGTTTGGGCCAGGCGAACGGTAAGCTGCATCAGGGCAACTTTCACTTCAACGTATATTTTTTTAAAACGTTGCTTAATATTGTAACATATTAAAACCTCTCACGAAAGTCGGGAAATCAATCTCATCATTGCTAGAAAACAGCAATAAATGAGCGGTATAATAAATCGCATTCATATTATCTTTCACAGCTTATCCGGACTCTTGAAGCGCAGAGGGGATTTATGAGCGAGCAAACGCGACGATCGCATCAATCTCTTGCCAAGGTAATTTCAATAAAAATAATTAAAATACTTTTGGTTGATAATAGGCTGACGATTAAAGGAATAAGTTGTATGTACAAAACAAAATATTTATGAGCTCGTTCTCAGGCGTTGACCATTCATATAATTACGCCCGTGATCTTCATCAATGGCATTGCTTCGTTGTGCTTCGTTCAGATGACTTTCCAGATGCACTCAATAGATATCGAAGGATTGACGTTTGACGTAATCTCATTTATTTACTACTTTCACACCTATCGTAGGTGTTGAGATTGAGAATATCGGAGCTCTTACCGGAACGTGCTCACAATATTCACTTTTTTTGCTTCGTTGCCTCGATTTACAGGGAAATTCCCTGAAATGCATGATGAAATCTCATATTTTCAGTACTTGCGATTCCGGAAATGCCAAAGTATTTAGTCCTATTCTCTAGAGCATCGATTAGATGACTACTATATCATTTCCTCGTTGCATAAAACAGGTGATTGCAGCTTGCCGCTTTGCCAACTCTTGTTAATCCGATGCTCAATATCTACTTCGTCAAACCATACCGGACGTGAGAACGCAAATTTATCGTGTTATTGCGTTAGCCAGTATCAATTCAGGTTCATGCGGCGCCTGGTTACCAATAAGCAAATAGTTTCCGTATCGGAGAAAAGCTATACGAGCACTGTCTCTACAACAATTGACCGTAGAAAGTCGTAATTTTCACGCTGCAATGATATATATTGTTCTTCGCCGTAATTGATTTCTGTATTGCCAAATCGATACAAATTGCACTTCTACTTCTTCTTTACAGGCAGATGATTGTGGTTAGAATACTGTTGTCTTCCATTCTTGATTAACATTGTTTGCCGATCTGCAGTTTCCAATAATCGTGAATGTAAATGTACTCAGTAAAGAAGAAATAAATATTGCATTTTGATTTTAGTTTATATTTGATCTCGTTATCAATTAACTTCCGTATTCTAGGGTTGGCTTGTCAAGGAAAATTACCGATATTTTTCTCGGATAAAGTGAAACGATCTCGGTGAGGAATGAGAAGAATCGATTCCTTGTTTAGATCTCGATTAGATCGAGAAATTATCGAGAATTCGAGATCTCGATAAGCGATTGATTTTTTCTTCTAAAAAAAGCTTCCTACAGTACTTTTTCCTTGCGTGGTAAACGGTAGAGTCATTGTATTAGAAGGGGCAACTTGGGGAAGTGATATGTGGGACTGAAAAACGCGCAGCCGACCGACCATTACAACAAATAAGGGTGAAAATGGATGGCTAATAACGTTTTGAAATGGTTGTCACTGAAATCATCATGCAAATAAGGTCGATCGCTCTGATCTTTTGAAACACTTCAGTCATCTCATTCCTTGCCAAGGAACAAGGCCTTGAAATGATTTTCACTATTCTCGCAAGGAGTGAGATAATTGAATTATCTCATTTCTAGATCTCGAGACCTTACTTGCCGGGCCAACCCTACCGTGCCACCGCTCCATTACTCGATATAATTTGGTTCGCGTATTCGTTAAGTTTCATTTCGAAACTGTACACAACCAGTCCAACATTATGGCCGCCACCAGAGATTTAAAATACAAAGTGTAAAAACATACCGCAGACATTATGCTGTGTCCATGTCAAGTGTGAAAAGTGCGCGTAAAGTCCAATAAAGTGCGCGATTCTTACTGCTCCTCCCATTCTATTTCAGAGCGTTCCTTTTCAACCGTGTTGCACTTTCAGGTGATCTCTATTGACCGGAGCAATTATTTTAATTTCGTAATCACTTGCGAACGTCCCAATGGCTTGCTCTCTTCTACTCCGTTCTCGCCATATTCGGCGCGGTATCCAACAGTGTTGCAATTATACTGCAAAACTATACGGAGCGGAATCCGAAATCTGCCAACGCTAGTCGATGGATACCCGAGAGATACTCTAATCAGTTGTAAAATGTCGAACCTTTTACCGGCTAAGGATTGTAGAATGCGGCAGAATATTTTCCACTTGAATACTGGTCGGGATGAGTGGAATCGCTCCCACCAGCATTTGCGGCGCTGGTGTTAAGGCGTCCGCCTTATAAGCAAGGCGTTTTTGACTCCGGCGATTCGATTCCCTCAACCTCCATTTCTCTTTTGCTGATTTTTCACAATTTTTGCGAAAAACTTTATCTGACGCCACAAAATGAAGGCATACAAATGACCTAGTGATAAAATTTTAAAAAATAATGTTACTTGACCAAACCGAAAACGGTGCAGCTTCTTCCAGTAGTGAGAGAAACATAATACATTTTGACAACGAGGACAGACGATGCAGTAGGCATAGGAGCAGGTGAAGGGTTCCTCACCGAACATAATCTGCTCGGAAGAGAGTATGCGATTAGTGAACCCTTTTTTTGCGCACCGAGATTACAGTGTCGCTATGAAAATAATCGGAGAAGAATATTCCATTAATCTCCGCCATTTTGACTGTTGGAAAATTTGGAGGCAGACATCCTCTACCAGCTTAAAAGTAGCAAAAGTAATTCCTAAAGACTATTATTTCAGAACGTCTGTCTGTGTGTGTGTGTGTGTCTGTCTGTCCGTGTGTTCAAACTTTATTGCTGAATAACTCGGGAACGAAGAAAGATTTCGACACACTTTCTTCTCTATCATATGCATATCCACAAAAGAAAACTTTTTAATGAAAAAAATTAAACAAAATCCACAGCTAAGTGGGTTACGCGCTTGAATAGAAATCCGAGCGACGCAGGTTCGACCCCCGCCACGGACAAATCTTTTGCCGCATTTTTCGCAAGTGTCAGAAGCTGTCCTAACCCGTTTTTGAGTACCGTGAAACACGTTTTCACCTGTTTTGCCGAGTTTTAAGAGAGGAATCGCGAGAAACTCGAGCATGGCTGGGACGTAGAATTTTATGATTCTCAATGTGGCTGAAAATATGGCCTAAGGTATTTCAAACCTTCCTCTATCGAATGGCGTTTTCAGAATTTCGATAAAAAATTTCGCAATCGCGTGAAACACAAACAAACCTAGTGAATCAGCGGAAAAAATAGAGAGTGGCATGTTTGAAAAATCATAACATGCATCAAAATGGTGATAGCGACCCGTTCTTTTTTAGGTTAGATAGGGAATCACTCCGACTACAAACTACAATTATTGAACTCATTCCTGGCTGATGCACCGGTGCGGGGCGGTCGGTTTTGTAAAAATTTAATTATTTTTCTTAAAACTAAAAACGCAATGGGTTTTGTTGCTTTTTATTATAGTCACTGTGTGTACTATTTAAAACCAAGAAATGGGCCAAATCCGTACAGAACTTTTAAAGACGCCCACCATTTCATGCGACAAGCCAATGACATCTCATGGGTTTTCAGAATTTCGATAAAAAATTTCGCAATCGCGTGAAACACAAACAAACCTAGTGAATCAGCGGAAAAAATAGAGAGTGGCATGTTTGAAAAATCATAACATGCATCAAAATGGTGATAGCGACCCGTTCTTTTTTAGGTTAGATAGGGAATCACTCCGACTACAAACTACAATTATTGAACTCATTCCTGGCTGATGCACCGGTGCGGGGCGGTCGGTTTTGTAAAAATTTAATTATTTTTCTTAAAACTAAAAACGCAATGGGTTTTGTTGCTTTTTATTATAGTCACTGTGTGTACTATTTAAAACCAAGAAATGGGCCAAATCCGTACAGAACTTTTAAAGACGCCCACCATTTCATGCGACAAGCCAATGACATCTCATGGTCAAATTGTTGGAATCATCCAAGTTAGTGATGAAAATGATCGTAAATGAGCTAAAAACAATATTCCTATTAGTTTTGAGACGATTTTTTTTCGAGATTTTTTAGGAAAAAAATTTTAAAAAATTTCGAACGAAATTTTTTAAAATCAAAGATGCGGTTCAATTAAGCGCTAGTGTGTCAAATCTGTATACATATAATAAATTTTGATAGATCGACATTGATTTACTCGTATTTCAATGTTTGTTGAGCTTTAAATGGGTTATTTCTGTCTACATATTCAGTTATCGAGATCGACATTTTAAATTGGCCCTATTCTGACGCTACTGAGTTTCCTCATAATGCCTCAAACATTTTCCTTTTTGAAAATGAATGGCTATCTAGTCGTACAAAATAACTACGGCGCTTAGAAATCCGTACATGCGCAAAATCCCGCACGCTCTGATTCTCTACCACTCTCTCACTTCCGCGCACTTTCTCGCCAGTTTCGGCGCCCGAGCCGGGCTCAAATCTTTTGCCGGTACTTCTCAAAGTCCGAACGCTTATTTTCTGGACGATTTACTTCGTTTGATTTACACCAAGCTATGGCAAAAGATTTATGCCCGTCTCGGGCGCCGAAACTGGCGAGAGAGTGCGCGGAAGTGAGAGAGTGGTAGAGAAGCAGAGCGTGCGGGATTTTGCGCATGTACGGTTTTCTAAGCGCCGTAGTTATTTTGTACGACTAGATAGCCATTCACTTTCAAAAAGGAAAATGTTTGAGGCATTATGAAGAAACTCCTTGCCAAGTAGCGTCAGAATAGGGCCAATTTAAAATGTCGATCTCGATAACTGAATATGTAGACAGAAATAACCCATTTAAAGCTCAACAAACATTGAAATACGAGTAAATCAATGTCGATCTATCAAAATGTATTATATGTATAAATATTTGACACACTAGTGCTTAATTGAACCACATCTTTGATGAAAAAATTTTTTCGTTCGAAATTTTTTGAATTTTTTTTCCTAAAAAATCTCGAAAAAGAATCGTCTCAAAATTAATAGGAATATTGTTTTTAGCTCATTTACGATCATTTTCATCACTAACTTGGATGATTCCAACAATTTGACCATGAGATGTCATTGGCTTGTCGCATGAAATGGTGGGCGTCTTTAAAAGTTCTGTACGGATTTGGCCCATTTCTTGGTTTTAAATAGTACACACAGTGACTATAATAAAAAGCAACAAAACCCACTGCGTTTTTAGTTTTAAGAAAAATAATTAAATGTTTACAAAACCGACCGCCCCGCACCGATGCATCAGCCAGGAATGAGTTCAATAGTTGTAGTTTGTAGTTGGAGTGATTCCCTATCTAACCTAAAAAAGAACGAGTCGCTATCATCATTTTGATGCATGTTATGATTTTTCAAACATGCCACTCTCTAATTTTTTCCACTGAGTCACCAGGTTTGTTTGTGTTTCACGCGATTGCGAATTTTTTTATCGAAAATCTGAAAACGCCATTCGATAGAGGAAGGTTTGAAATACCTTAGGCCATATTTTCAGCCAAATTGAAAATCATAAAATTTCTACGTCCCCGCTATCCCGGATATGCTCGATTTTCTCGCGATTCCTCTCTTAACGTGAAAATCGAAATTTTCGATATTTTCCCAAATGATGGGGAGTGTCGGGGATCACAGGAAAAGTATCTAACACGTTTCGACGTGAAAAATCGAAAATTTCGAAAAGTTCCAGAATGATTCAGAGAGCGTAGGGGATCACAGGAAAAGTATTTTGCGATGTCAGAAACGTGTTAGAACGTGTTCTAACACGTTTTAACGTGAAAAATCGAAAATTTCGAAAAGTTTCAGAATGATTCAGAGAGCGTAGGGGATTACAGGAAAATCGTTTTGTGATGTCGGAAACGTGCCCGAACGTGTTCGAAAACGTTCTGAACGCACTGTATCTTGCGTTTCCGTTGTGAAAGGCTCGTGAGGCTGAGAGCGATCGAAAAAAGTTTCCACGGAGCCACGAAGTGGCGTAGTGCCTTTCACGTGCCTTTTGCAACGAAATAAGCAAGTACTCTTTGTAGCGATTAACTATTCCCAACATAAGTCGAGCTTCAATGTAGCTTCAATGTAGCCCCTGGACCGAACTTGGAGCTGGCTACCGAGCCCCCCCCCCTGGACCGAATTTGGAGCCGGCTATAGAGCTCCCCCCTGGACTGAACTTGGAGCCTGCTACCGAGTTTTCCCTGGACCGAGCCTGGAGTCGGCTGCAAAGCTCCCCCTGGACCGAACTGTGCCCTGCAACTGAACGCCCCCTCAACCATACTTTGAAAACGTAATGTGCACCCTACCATAACGTAGTTTAACCTCAACACACCCTGCTAGCTATGCACATCTTACTACTGGAAAAAAAGCCCAAGGAAGCTTAGTTGCCCCAGCGAACATTTACTTAGGTTACGGTAGCACTTATTGATTTATTGATTTTAGTGTTTTTGACAAACAAATCTTGTATCTGACCCAAGGAAACTTGGTTGCCCCAGCGAACTTTTTACTTAGGTTACGGTAGCGCTTGTCGATTTATTGATTTCCGATTTTTTGACAAAAAATCATGTATCTGACCAAAGGAAGTTTGGTTGCCCCAGCGAAATTTTTACTGTAGGTTACGGTAGCACTTATCGATTTATTGATTTTCGTGTTTTTGACAAAAATCATGTATCTGATCCAAGGAAGTTTGGTTGCTCCAGCGAACTTTTTACTGTAGGTTACGGTAGCACTTGTCGATTTATTGATTTTCGTGTTTTTGACAAAAAATCATGTATCTGATCCAAGGAAGTTTGGTTGCCCCAGCGAACTTTTTACTGTAGGTTACGGTAGCACTTATCGATTTATTGATTTTCGTGTTTTTGACAAAAAATCATGTATCTGATCCAAGGAAGTTTGGTTGCCCCAGCGAATTTTTTACTGTAGGTTACGGTAGCACTTATCGATTTATTGATTTTCGTGTTTTTGACAAAAAATCAAGTATCTGACCCAAGGAAGTTTGGTTGCCCAGCGAACTTTTCGCTGTAAGTTACAGTAGCATTTATTGATTTATTGATTTTCGTGTTTTTGACAAAAATCATATCTGACCCTAGGAAGTTTGGTCCCCCAGCGAAATTTTTGTTGAGGGTTACTGTAGTGCAAAGTTTGATGAGCATGCACGGACAGACGAGCTCACTCACTCACAGACTCACAGACAGACAGGGCTTGTCGTTTTAGGTTAAGTATGTAGTAATATGAATTGCATTATTCGGATTCAGTTAATGGCTGATCTCCGAGAAAAGCGGGTTTACATGAGCGCAAGGAGCAGGGCTTCTAACGAATCGATTTCGATGGTTTAACAAATCTTTTTGTGGTGTCAACTATTCTAGACTGCAGGCTTTGCGGTGCTACGCGATTCTGGCTGTCTCTCTTACATCGGGACATGGCCTACTAATAATAATACAAGCGATCTGCCCATATCATTGGTTTGACGTGGAGAGTGTCATCTACAATGTTAACTCTTTTATTGAATTGACACAAATTCGTTACGGATTGTTATCATTCTTATTCTCCCATCACTCGACATTGGTGTCCCAGTGAATCAAAGCATTCGCTATCTCGTATTATCTAATCACTACGCGGAGTCAGATCCCAGTGCCGGAATGGTAGAAGATAACAATTGAATGTCTTATTTTTTAATAGTTGGCTGTTATTCCGACGGCCGTAAATCCACTTTTCGCTTTCTACTTTATCCGTCCATACCGCAGGTGGGTGGAATTTTCGTTGGGATAGTCCGATTAGCATATCTCTTGCTCAGCTTTCACAGCCGGCAGTTCAAGTTTGTCAGTAGATCGTCCACCACCACCACTCCCATCGCGATTACCTCCTCAAAATGATGCGAGGTTGCATCATTATGTGGTAAATATTGCGCAATTGTTTTTCTTACTTCGGATGTCAGCGCCCGCGAGATATTAACGTCGATTGCTGATGGCAATGAGTTTTGCTGGTTTAGCTCGCTTACAAGGGATGATCGCACAGTGGAAAGGGAGTTAACAGTGGAAACCCAGTGGGACAGATTACTTAAAAGTAAGAAATAATCAGTGGATTAAAACTACAAAAGAGATCTTGAGGAATCTGCATTCTCTGTGGGGAAGTGGCTATAATTGCCGCCACGTCCGGAAAATTCGCGAATCTCCCTTTTGGTGGAGAAGTATTGGGGCTTGTTTAGCAGTTTTTTAACAACAGATTATGTCTTACTTTTATGATAGTAATTGATCCCACAGGGTCTCATTCGGAAGCTCCATGCCCACTATGATTCCTTGTTAGCTCGCAATAGAATGACACTTTTCTTTCTTGCCTCACAAATACACAAAGCAATTAACGACGCGCTTAATTGCTATGAGGCACAATTGTGAACATTCAATGTATAGAACTGACAGTGATTATAAAGACATCAATGACCATTTGGACATCGTAAGCGTTAATATGGAAAATCGGAACACAAGCGGGAGAATACATTCCTCTTGAGCAATATCACATCGTTTGTAGCACATTTTTTTGTGGATAAACATCCTCATACTGCTTAGTGTCTTTCTTGCATTTTGTGTTTTCGTGTTACCGTGCTTTCCCGTGGTTCGCATAAATATGATTGATTATGATTACTATTATTATCGGTGCGGCGCTCCTCCACTGCTGGAAGTTATGCTTCACGAATATCTCCACTATAGTATAACTATTCTCGGAGCGATTTTTAACACCTCGACAATTGCTGTCGTTCTCACGCAAACAACGAGCGCTCTAAAGGTATATCTGACCTTGGCATGGCTTTGCAACAAATGCCCTCATCATTTTTCACAGTACCTCGTCCGTCAGACCTTCGTAAGAGTGGGCGAAATGAACTTTTTTTCAAGAACGAGTTACTTCTCGAGAAGCAATCCCTAATCTGAACTACGATAGAACCTTGGGCCCTTTTGATTATAAGAGACCATCCACGAGAAGCCGGGGCGCAGGGCGGAAATCCACGGATGGCTTTTATGCAACCTATCTCAATAACTTGGGGGTGAAGTTGGTATCACGAGTGCTGATATTAGGCCAAGTAACTAAGGTTCTGAGTCTCGCACGGAAAAGTTACAGTAACCCGGACTTCCGATATCAATTTTTTTACTATTTAAAAAAAGGCTTTTTATGGGTGTTTCAGGTGTATTTTGCGAAAAAAATAACAATGAAAATATTTTTGAAGCGATCTGACAACGATAAAGGGTCGAAATTTCAGTTTTTGTCACTTTTTCGACCGTCCTGAAAAAAAAATTGGCTAAAAGGTGAAAACCATTTTGCGATTTTTAGAATTCTCATGAAAAACTGTGTAAAGTTTTTCACTTCTCGGAATCCGGACTGTGTCGCCGATGGTCGTAAATGAGGTCTGAACATTCGGATATTAGCGAACCTTGGCGCGTGTCTGGCGATATTTCTGATCCCGGTTGCGAAATATCACTGTATCAAGTGATATATTACTTGCCTACGAAGCCTTGAACATGACTGACGCAATTATTTCATCTCCAGATGGAAAAAATTTCAACATTTTTTTCGACCATGAACCCGGGTTCATGGAATTTTCGCAAAAACTTTTTTCTCAAAAGTGGTCGTACCTGCTTGAAATGTGTTCATTTCATGAAATTTCATATTTGTACTCCGTATTTGACAATGAATATCGCAATATTTGACTGTCCTGATGCAGTCTACGAAAGAGAATGACAACATTTTTCAGTACAAACATATTAATTCTGGAAATATGTAACACAGATATCGTCAAATACAGTGTACAAATATGAAATTTCATGAAATGAACACATTTCAAGCAGGTACGACCACTTTTGAGAAAAAAAGTTTTTGCGAAAATTCCATGTTCATGGTCGAAAAAAATGTTGAAATTTTTTCCACCTGGTGTTGAAATAATTGCGTCAGTCATGTTCAAGGCATCGTAGGCAAGTGATATATAACTTGATACACCTGATATTTCGCAAACGGGATCAGAAATCTCTCCAGACACGCGCCAAGGTTCGCTAATATCCGATGTTCAGACCTCATTTACGACCATCGGCGACACAGTCCGGATTCCGAGAAGTGAAAAACTTTATACAGTTTTTCATGAGGATTCTAAAAATCGCAAAATGGTTTTCACCTTTTAGCCAATTTTTTTTTCAGGACGGTCGAAAAAGTGACAAAAACTGAAATTTCGACCCTTTATCGTTGTCAGATCGCTTCAAAAATATTTTCATTGTTATTTTTTCGCAAAATACACCTAGAACACCTATAAAAACCCACTTTTTAAAATAGTAAAAAAATTGATATCGGAAGTCCGGGTTACTGTATTTTTTTCCGTGCGAGACCCAGAACCTTAGTTACTTGGCCTAATATCAGCACTCGTGATACCTACTTTACTCCCAAGTTATTGGGATAGGTTGCATAAAAGCCATCCGTGTGGTAGCCCCGGCCTCTCGTGGATGGTCTCATAAACATAAATCCTACCTGAAAACCCTCAATGTGTTCTTCAATGTCATTTCATTTTATATGTCAGGCAGCATTTTCCAGAAGCAAACCTGCTCATAATACCGTGGGACGGTTGCTCCTCAATTATGAATATTTTTAAAGCATTGACTTTCTAACTATTCTTCAAGTGGAACTATATATTTACGCAGTTTCTCACTGCTCTGGGCTGTTTACGAATTCGCGCCGCAAAATATTTTCTCACTGTTTCTATGAAATCCTACATAAGACGTACCATGTCCACTTTCTCGAAACGTTGTTTCAGTCCCCCGAGACTTGGAAGCGATCTTTGGCATCAATTGTGACTTCTCAGTCTATTTAACCGTCTTCTTCTACATTATCTTCACTGTGTGTTGTAACCGTTATGCTTGCGAAAGGAAACGACCCTTTCTTCTGTTTCCCATTTTCGATGCATTTACTTTATAAATTACTCTTTTTACTCATTTGCATTTATTCTTATTTTTTTAGAGATGATTCACCTATTATTTCACTACGTCATTGTTGTCATCGGGTTTTTCGTCAATGCGACTACTTCAGCTATAATAATCAAGATAACTCCGTTAAATTTGAAGGTGGACTCTTCTCACAACTGAAAATACATTCTTTTTGAAATCACAGGAGTACTCCCTCCTACTGCTCAATACTTCTTTTACCGATTTGATCTCTGTTCTGGCCCACTACGCCCTCGACGGTCGCATATTCGTTTCGGGATCAGCGATGGTAGTTTTGTCGAACGGCCCATGCCACGCTGTCTCTGATACTGTATGTGCCGGCGTGAACGGCTTCCTGAATCTGAACATGATCCACTCGGGGACTATTGTCGCCGTGTCGTTCTGGTACAGGTACGTTAATTTGCGTTAATTTTAACCACTCGAAATTACCTTTGTTCGAGAACAAAGAAAGACTAGCAACGAAAAAGATAACTGTTCCGAAACGAAGAAACGCTTTGCTCTATTTAGTTTCGACTTTTCGAGTGGTCAACACTATTTCTCATCCCATCATGATGGCTACTTTTATCAGCGCACAAATCATGCATCCATAATTTGTGCACTTATCAAAAAATATTCGATGAAACATGAAGAACATTGCTATTGGACATTTGCAGCTCGATTTTCTTTATATAAATACAATGTAAATTTTGTAGAGTGCGTGTTGTGCGGGGCAAAGACGCGTTCGGGCGGTGGCGGCTGCAGGCAGTTTGCTTGCTTCTTTTCGTGCCGCACGTTGCGCAGCTCGCCAGCGCGCTTGCAACGGCGAGTCCGCGCGCGTCGCTGGCGACCATTGTCAATCTCAACTATCACAGCGGTTACGCTGATGGATACACGCTGTTTGGTGGGTGTCCAAAGTCGAGCGATCATTAGATGACACAAAAAATGCAACTGGTTGAAATAATTGTTGCATTTACGAAAAAAATAGGTCGCTTTCGCTTGGAAGAGAAGAGCAAGTAATTGCACCGTTATTACGTGTCCTCTCCATGCAGAGATTTGCTATGCTATGCCCAACTTTTAGTAAAAACATTTATTTTAATCTTGATAAAAGTTCACATTTCAGGCTACGTTGATATTAGCGAACTACTGCCGTGCATCATCAGCAGCTACCTCGTTGTCTTCCCAATTATCGCTAACATTTACGTATTTTGGGCCCGCAAAAAGGTACATTCGTACTATTTAAAATGTTTGATTTTTTTTAAAATTTTCAATCAATCGTACGTGATTTTCGATTTCTTGCACCTCATTTATACTGCTATAGCTATTTCAGCTGATGTCCATGTTAGATGCGAAGAAAGAGCACATGAGTGAGCGGTCGCACTCCTCTCACAAATCACTAGCCAAGGTGAAGAACAATTCTTTGAAAAAAGATTTAGAATTCATTTAAAAATGAATAAGGAATGTATCATTTTATTTATGGTACCAAGGCAAAACGCAAAATAATTTCTACCAAAATATAATCTATAAATTAAAGGCACTCACGATTCACGCCATTTTTCCAATCTTCAATATGACGTGCATGGCCATTTTGTGCACTGCTCAAATAAACTTCGGCCTACACTCGAAAGAGATCGAGGGACTCGCTTTTGATGTTCGTAATTTGTCTTTTGAAAGTCGTTAGCAATATCAAGTGTGTCAGTGTGCTCAAAACTCCTATCTCTATCACACTATCAACTCGAGTGTTAAAAATAGTTAAAGGGACCTGGTACTGCAAATGAAGTGAATTTCAGATTAAAAAGAATTTTATTCCGATTACAATGCAAAAAACCGCATATTTTTACTGTTTTTTTGGAAATTAGTTATGAATTTTCAAAGGTCTCATTTTTGGATGAAATACCCGGCACTATTGTGTTTAGCCGCTAAACACTGTAGCACCGGGTCATTCCGGCCTTTGGAATTTCATAACTAATTTTTAAAAAATCGTAAAAATATGCGGTTTTTTGCGTTCGAATCGGAATAAAATTCTCTTTAATCTGAAATTCACTTCATTTGCAATACCAGGTCACTTTAACGCTGCAACCGAATGCAGAATGGAAATTTTTTTTACAAAATTTTTTTTCAGTTGGCAGCTGTGCCAGTTCTCGTCAATCCACTGCTCACTCTATATTTCGTTCGACCGTATCAAGTGTGAGTCTCCCATTCCAATAGTTCATCGGTTTATCATCGGACTTTCCAGGTTCGTTCGACGCCTAGTCGGCAACGAGCGATCGGATTCTACTGTAGTGATAAGTATCGGCAGCTCGTCTTCGCACGACCGAGAATTTTCGAATTGAATAAACCCCTTGTACTAATCATTAACGAACCACGATGATCGTTGTCAGCAGTGTCTATAAATATTAAAATCGGAAACAATACTGCATTGTTTGAAGCCGGAGCGATGCTTGCGGCAACTGATAACGCATTGGAGAAGTTGTCGTAGTCATGAGGTCACATGAGTCATGTGATGAAAACCCAAAGGCACATTCCGGGATAGAAAAACTGCACAGCACGCGGCTATAATTGTTGGAATCCACCATTATCATCTCTGTTTTCATTCATTTGTTGGAATACAATATTCTGTGTGTTCTGTTTTGTTCCCCACTTTGCGGAAGTCGTTAAACACGCGTGTGTTCATTATGCTTTAAAACTGGCGCGATTCTCCGAACTGGGGGGTGGTTGGGGATTCGGGGATTCAACACATTATAACGTCATCGTTGCTCGTTCTTTCCTTCTCTTATATTCTCAATAAATATGGCTTCCATGGTAGAGATGAGCTCATACTGCACTTCGTGCCACCGTACTGAAATTAATAATACAAATCAGAAAAAAATGGGTCAACATGAAATATCAATTGGCTTCTGCTACAATGCCTGTCCTCACTTCAGATAAATCGATCAGACGATTTCAGGTTCCTTCGGAGATTTGTCTTCCAAGATCGGTCGGAACTGACTGTGGTCATCAATATCGCCAGACTTATGCCAAATTCCAAGAGGCTGACATAAATCTACACCACGAACACAGAACTATTCCTTGATGATAAACATTATTATTATTATTATTATTACTATGTTTTTTTGAGTTTATTCTAGTTTTTTCATCATACGATGATATATGTCTGTTGAAATATGGTGCTCAATATAGGAAGTTTTAACGGCCAACGGTTTGAGTTGATTATAGTTTTTAAAGCTATACCTTTGCGAATATTGCGTATGTTGTATGAATTAGAGTTCGAAATGTAAGACCACGGGCTCCTCATTTCGCACACTCTCTCGCCTATCGACCGGTCAAGAGAGTCTGCAAAATGAGGAGACCGTGGTCTCACATTTCGCACTCTAGTATGAATCATCGTTTCCCATCACTTGGTGCACAATGATAGCTTTGATGTGTGCTGACGAGTCGACAATCATTCATACACAAAATTATACACGTCATCCGCAAGCTACGCATAGGTATAGCTTTAAAAAACCAGAATCAACTCAAACCGTTGGCCGGTAAAACTTCCTATATTGAGCAACATATGAGAGGAATCGGGAGAAACTCGACCACTTCGGCCATGGCCAGGACGCAGAAATTTTTATTTTTTGATTTGGCTGAAAATTTTACCTAAGGTATTTCAACACCTCCTCTATCGATTGGCGTTGACAGAATTTTGATAAAAAAAATTCGCAATCGTGTGAAACATATCCAAACCTGGAGTCTTCGGAATTTTTCGCCGAAAGAACAAAGTTTGATAAATCTGTTCAAAATAAAGATAGAGAATTGTGGTTTTGTTGGTTAGATAGAGAATACAGATGGCTACTGGTAGGGCCGTGTCAACTCATTCCGCATTGGCGCGGAGTGGTCGTTTTTAATGAAAAATGTTATAAGTTACGTTAAAATTAAATGCGGCCTTAGGTTCTTTGTTAGTGTGCACCGCAGTTACTCACTATAACAAAAAAAAAATGGTCCAAATCGGCCCATGCATGGGAATTGCGCTAAGTGTAAGGTGAACTTTTTTTGTTCAAATTTTTTTCCCTCTTTCTGCGACAATCATTGCTATTTGCGGTGAAAATATTCGCAAATATTCTAAAAACACTATTAAGGTTGTTTTAGGGGGCTTTTAAAGCGAATTTTTTTTTTTAAATTTCAGGGCTGATTTTAACTTTTGACGAAATTGTGCTTTTGCAGCGTCCTATTGTGTACTAATGTTCTCATAAATATAAGATTTTATGCTAGGGTGAAGAATTCTGCATCTAACCATAGGCACTAAATGCTTATTTCATTTTCAGTACTCGTTATGCGATGATCGGTTTAATATTTTGCAGCGGTTCGCATATCCACCAAACTTCCTTAGAAATTCACTCAACATGCGAAGAGCAATTAGTCATATGAAAGTTAGTTCTTATCTTTTCATTGTGGGCAGCTACAACAACTATATTTTCCAATATTTGTCTGAAAGTCTTCTCAAAGAGCAAATATCGAATTTTGCGAAAATACGTCCATTTTTTCAGAGAATCTCATAAATCTGGATCTCTACCGAATCCTGGCACAGGTCAAATTGTTCGGAGAGTTTCATTGAACCATTTTGTTGTTGTTAGTATACAAATCTATGAATGAATTGTTCTCAAAAAAATCGAAGACTCAAATTTCTTGCTCAAATTGCTCAAATTTCTGAACAAAAAAAATATATTATGAGGATTTCTGAAACGGTTCGAGCGAAATATTGCCAACATTAATTTTTATTTACCTAAAGAAGAACTGCGAAACTGATAACTTAAACGTCTGAAAAAAATTTGTTTTTGAAAAATACCATGAACCCGGGGTCATGGTCCAAAAATAATTTTTCACCATGAACCCGGGGTCATGGTATTTTTCAAAAAAAAAATTTTCATAAGTAGAAGTTATGAATTTCGAAGTTCTTCTTTAGGTAAATAAAATGAATGTTGGCAATATTTCGCTCGAACCGTTTCAGAAATCCTCATAATATATTTTTTTTGTTCAGAAATTTGAGCAATTTGACCATGCATGGGCCGATTTGGACCATTTCTCGGTTATAGTGAGTAACTGCGGTGCACATTAGAACTAACAAAGAACCTAAGGCCGCATTTAATTTTAACGTAACTTATAACATTTTTCATTAAACCGACCACTCCGCGCCAATGCGTCACCCCGGAATGAGTTGACACGGCCCTACCAGTAGCCATCTGTATTCTCTATCTAACCAACAAAACCACAATTCTCTATCTTTATTTTGAACAGAGTTATGATTTATCAAACTTTGTTCTTTCTGCGAAAAATTCCGAAGACTCCAGGTTTGGATATGTTTCACACGATTGCGAATTTTTTATCAAAATTCTGCCCCTTTTTTTCTCGCGATTCCTCTCATATTTCAACAGGCACTTCGTATGATTATATCGTACATGTCAGAGAAATCGGAACAAGTACCGAGCAGTACCGAACAATTGGCTACAATTGAAACATTTGCGAATACAGGGTTTTAAATTTTGATTTTATGCTCATTCGATTTCCCTTCCCCGATTTGCCGGAAACGGCTCGGATTGTCTCGGTGAAATTTCGCTAGAAATCGATAAAACGTGAGCAAAAAAGTCGCCGAGAATCGCGAACTGAATCGAATCGCGAACTGAATGCGCGCCGGCAGTGGCAATTTGCGGACTACACAAAACATGTGTGCGCACTGGCACACGCACGACTCTGATTTATCGATTTCTAGCGATATTTAACCGAGACAATCCGAGCCGTTTCCGGCAAATCGGGGAAGGGAAATCGAATGAGCATAAAATCAAAATTTAAAACCCTGTATTCGCAAATGTTTCAATTGTAGCAAATTGTACGGTAACACTCGGTACTTGTTCCGATTTCTCTGACATGTACGATAGTATGATCATCGGCCACACATCTGTGCCTCTTAAAGTGCAAATACTGTACATCTCCCTTTTTTCACAAAATTATAGAGAGACAAAGGTACGCATTTCGTCTTTACTACGCGATGAACACCACTCATCTTTTAAAATCGAATCCGAAAGTGAATATTAGCGATACTATACAATCATCATTTTTTTCTTCGTTCACTTAGCTCCTCACGGTAAATAGGTCTTCTCTTAAAATAGGTTATTTTAAGCGAAAACGCTCATCTTTTTATAAAAATAATCACTTTTGTATTTAGAAAAATCCATTGAAACCTGCAGCATATCACAAATGTGTCTGAAAATGTCTTCCTTTTCAGCTTTTGTTTACTTTTTGACATTATAAATCATCGTCTTGCTTTTTTTTACAAACGTAATGATAACTTACGCAGGGATCAGAATTCGCTATTCACTCCTGCTACCATCTTTTCTTTTTGATGATAAGAGGCAAGATTATGCACCCGTTGCACCCATTGATTGCCGCTTGTCACCACCATTCCTATGCAATTTTTACCTGTAAATAACACATAATCATTTATGTTTTCAATCATCACTTTGTTTTCTTCTTTATTTTTCCTCTCTCTTCTTTTATATCATCGGAAAAGAGGTTTGTCCCCTCGCAAATATCTTAACCTTATTTTTTGCGTTAAATTTCAAATGCTGTTGCGCCTCGGGCGTAGATAAATTAATTGAAAGAATAAAAAATTAATTTAGAAACTCCCGCGATGATTCACGCGTTGCTACACCCTCTGATCGTTGTGCTCGGCCTTTTGATAAACGCCACTGCGATTGTCATGAATCTGACGAAAACGCCGTCAACACTGCAAGTAAGTTACTAGATACTAATATAATCGCAAAAGGTGGGCGCCGACAACTACAGGAACAATGTTCTCTCAATCGCATGTTCAGGAGTGACTTTGAAAAGTAACGATGCAACTAGTTCCTTTTCTCCACACACTTCTCATTTCTCGCACTCTTTTTGGCGAAATCGGTCGATTTCCCTATTATGGTTGAACCTAGTTGAACCGTTGAACCGTTACATTTCAAAGTCTATTCAGGAGTACTCCCTGCTGCTGCTCAATAGCTCAGTGGTCGATCTCGTCTCTGCGCTGGCGCATCTTGCACTGGACGGTCGCATGTTCGTCTCTCCCACCGCCCTTCTCATCGTCTCCGACGGGCCGTGCCGGGCCGTCTCAGACGAGCTCAGCGCCGCCATCAACGGCTTCCTCAACATGACAATGATCCACTCGGGCGCCATTGTAGCCATGTCCTTCTGGTACAGGTGAGCGCAAACACATCGAAAGAATACTTTTTTTTCTTTTTTTCCCCTTGTTTTTTTCTGGACATCGTTCGTAGTGAACCTAGGCGGGGTTTACTGCCAGTTTGCTGCGGCGAACAATTATAAAACTATGATCAGCACTGTGTGCAGGTTAAAGTAGTACCCAAGTTCATTCATACCGAGTCATCTTACCGTCTCTCTGGAGGGTGCAAATCCTGCTGTCGCGAGGTCCCTTTGGTCGCGTGCTACTGCAGCTCATCTGCTGCTGCCTGTTCGTGCCGCACATCGTGCACATTGTTGTGTACGTGAGGACGATGAGTGCACGGGCGACATTCGAACCACTCATAGACCAGTACTACTTCCAGGGCTTCGCCGCCCGCTACGGATTGCACGGTGAGCGACGATGCAAATATAATTATGTTACAATGTCTATGGTATCAATTGCATATTACTGGGGGTGGTCAAACCTATATTATACTAAACTAAAATTCTGAGAGAGAGAGGGATCGGCATACGTGTCCACGGCCGCAGGCTCACCTTTGGGAGGCAGAATGCACCCATGATGGGGGTATCATGGAAGTTTGGGAGGCAGAATGCACTCATGATGGGGGGGGGGGGTATCATGGTTCAAAATGGGGTCGGGGTCGGGTCCACCGAACCCAAAGTGGCCTATGGTATCTTACCCGCCGGGGTCCCGCAACGAAAAAAAGTACCGTAACCCATGCTACCGTAACCCGGAAATGCGAAATTCAGAATATTGACCCGGTATACGTTGCACGAGGTAGGCCTCGAGTAGTAATTAATCGGACGGTATACGGCGGTCTCGACACGACATTGCCGATACCGTAACCGTCTACAGTATGCTAAAATTTCAAATTGATCAAATCGACTTGGGATTTTTGCATGAGCTAGGCCTCAAGTAGAAATTAATCGGGCGGAATACGGCGGTCCCGGCACGCCATTGCCGATACCGTAATCAAGTCTACAGTATGCTGAAAATTCAAATTCAACCAATTCGCTCGGGATTTGTTGCATGAGCTAGGCCTCAAGTAGAAATTAATCGGTCAGTATACAGCGGTCCCGGCACGCCATTACCGATACCGTAATCAAGTCTACAGTACGCTAAAATTTCAAATTGATCAAATCGACTTGGGATTTTTACAGGAGGTGTGTCTCGAGTGGCCATTGCTTGGAGGGTATACCGTTTCTCCCCTACTGTACCCAGGGTTACTGTAGCGGGGTTACAGTATTACGAATTTTTAAATTTGATCTATTCGAGGTGTGATTTTTTCAGGAGCTAGACCTCGAGTGGGAAATGCCAGAGGGGGTACCGTATCGATTCCACCGTACCCAGGGTTACTGTAGCAGGGTTACAGGATGACGATTTTTTTTAAATTGATTTATTCGAGTCAGTATTTTTGGAGGAGCTATACCTCAAGCAGGCAATTTCTATGGGGTGTACTCTATTGATTATACCGTGTCCCGAGGATATTGTAGCTGGTTATGGTATGAGACGGTTACGATATGAGTACATTTACAGCATACCGAATTTTTGAAATCGAGCATACCGAGACGGAAATTTAGGAATAGATAGACCTAGTTCAGTTATTGTTTGCGAGGCATACCTTTTTTTTAGAATATTGCTATATTATGTCGGATGTTCAGATGAAAAGAAATTCAAAAATTAAATATTATTTGTGTTCAAAGAAAAGAAACAACAATTATTTTTTTAAACTTTCGGTATTCCCGTGGACACGTATGCCGATCCCTCTCTCTCTCAGAATTTTAGTTTAGTATAATATAGGTTTGACCACCCCCAGTAATATGCAATTGATACCATAGACATTGTAACATAATTATATTTGCATCGTCGCTCACCGTGCAATCCGTAGCGGGCGGCGAAGCCCTGGAAGTAGTACTGGTCTATGAGTGGTTCGAATGTCGCCCGTGCACTCATCGTCCTCACGTACACAACAATGTGCACGATGTGCGGCACGAACAGGCAGCAGCAGATGAGCTGCAGTAGCACGCGACCAAAGGGACCTCGCGACAGCAGGATTTGCACCCTCCAGAGAGACGGTAAGATGACTCGGTATGAATGAACTTGGGTACTACTTTAACCTGCACACAGTGCTGATCATAGTTTTATAATTGTTCGCCGCAGCAAACTGGCAGTAAACCCCGCCTAGGTTCACTACGAACGATGTCCAGAAAAAAACAAGGGGAAAAAAAGAAAAAAAAGTATTCTTTCGATGTGTTTGCGCTCACCTGTACCAGAAGGACATGGCTACAATGGCGCCCGAGTGGATCATTGTCATGTTGAGGAAGCCGTTGATGGCGGCGCTGAGCTCGTCTGAGACGGCCCGGCACGGCCCGTCGGAGACGATGAGAAGGGCGGTGGGAGAGACGAACATGCGACCGTCCAGTGCAAGATGCGCCAGCGCAGAGACGAGATCGACCACTGAGCTATTGAGCAGCAGCAGGGAGTACTCCTGAATAGACTTTGAAATGTAACGGTTCAACGGTTCAACTAGGTTCAACCATAATAGGGAAATCGACCGATTTCGCCAAAAAGAGTGCGAGAAATGAGAAGTGTGTGGAGAAAAGGAACTAGTTGCATCGTTACTTTTCAAAGTCACTCCTGAACATGCGATTGAGAGAACATTGTTCCTGTAGTTGTCGGCGCCCACCTTTTGCGATTATATTAGTATCTAGTAACTTACTTGCAGTGTTGACGGCGTTTTCGTCAGATTCATGACAATCGCAGTGGCGTTTATCAAAAGGCCGAGCACAACGATCAGAGGGTGTAGCAACGCGTGAATCATCGCGGGAGTTTCTAAATTAATTTTTTATTCTTTCAATTAATTTATCTACGCCCGAGGCGCAACAGCATTTGAAATTTAACGCAAAAAATATGGTTAAGATATTTGCGAGGGGACAAACCTCTTTTCCGATGATATAAAAGAAGAGAGAGGAAAAATAAAGAAGAAAACAAAGTGATGATTGAAAACATAAATGATTATGTGTTATTTACAGGTAAAAATTGCATAGGAATGGTGGTGACAAGCGGCAATCAATGGGTGCAACGGGTGCATAATCTTGCCTCTTATCATCAAAAAGAAAAGATGGTAGCAGGAGTGAATAGCGAATTCTGATCCCTGCGTAAGTTATCATTACGTTTGTAAAAAAAAGCAAGACGATGATTTATAATGTCAAAAAGTAAACAAAAGCTGAAAAGGAAGACATTTTCAGACACATTTGTGATATGCTGCAGGTTTCAATGGATTTTTCTAAATACAAAAGTGATTATTTTTATAAAAAGATGAGCGTTTTCGCTTAAAATAACCTATTTTAAGAGAAGACCTATTTACCGTGAGGAGCTAAGCGAACGAAGAAAAAAATGATGATTGTATAGTATCGCTAATATTCACTTTCGGATTCGATTTTAAAAGATGAGTGGTGTTCATCGCGTAGTAAAGACGAAATGCGTACCTTTGTCTCTCTATAATTTTGTGAAAAAAGGGAGATGTACAGTATTTGCACTTTAAGAGGCACAGATGTGTGGCCGATGATCATACTATCGTACATGTCAGAGAAATCGGAACAAGTACCGAGTGTTACCGTACAATTTGCTACAATTGAAACATTTGCGAATACAGGGTTTTAAATTTTGATTTTATGCTCATTCGATTTCCCTTCCCCGATTTGCCGGAAACGGCTCGGATTGTCTCGGTTAAATATCGCTAGAAATCGATAAATCAGAGTCGTGCGTGTGCCAGTGCGCACACATGTTTTGTGTAGTCCGCAAATTGCCACTGCCGGCGCGCATTCAGTTCGCGATTCGATTCAGTTCGCGATTCTCGGCGACTTTTTTGCTCACGTTTTATCGATTTCTAGCGAAATTTCACCGAGACAATCCGAGCCGTTTCCGGCAAATCGGGGAAGGGAAATCGAATGAGCATAAAATCAAAATTTAAAACCCTGTATTCGCAAATGTTTCAATTGTAGCCAATTGTTCGGTACTGCTCGGTACTTGTTCCGATTTCTCTGACATGTACGATATAATCATACGAAGTGCCTGTTGAAATATGAGAGGAATCGCGAGAAAAAAAGGGGCAGAATTTTGATAAAAAATTCGCAATCGTGTGAAACATATCCAAACCTGGAGTCTTCGGAATTTTTCGCAGAAAGAACAAAGTTTGATAAATCATAACTCTGTTCAAAATAAAGATAGAGAATTGTGGTTTTGTTGGTTAGATAGAGAATACAGATGGCTACTGGTAGGGCCGTGTCAACTCATTCCGGGGTGACGCATTGGCGCGGAGTGGTCGGTTTAATGAAAAATGTTATAAGTTACGTTAAAATTAAATGCGGCCTTAGGTTCTTTGTTAGTTCTAATGTGCACCGCAGTTACTCACTATAACCGAGAAATGGTCCAAATCGGCCCATGCATGGTCAAATTGCTCAAATTTCTGAACAAAAAAAATATATTATGAGGATTTCTGAAACGGTTCGAGCGAAATATTGCCAACATTCATTTTATTTACCTAAAGAAGAACTTCGAAATTCATAACTTCTACTTATGAAAATTTTTTTTTTGAAAAATACCATGACCCCGGGTTCATGGTGAAAAATTATTTTTGGACCATGACCATGTTCATGGTATTTTTCAAAAACAAATTTTTTTCAGACGTTTAAGTTATCAGTTTCGCAGTTCTTCTTTAGGTAAATAAAAATTAATGTTGGCAATATTTCGCTCGAACCGTTTCAGAAATCCTCATAATATATTTTTTTTGTTCAGAAATTTGAGCAATTTGAGCAAGAAATTTGAGTCTTCGATTTTTTTGAGAACAATTCATTCATAGATTTGTATACTAACAACAACAAAATGGTTCAATGAAACTCTCCGAACAATTTGACCTGTGCCAGGATTCGGTAGAGATCCAGATTTATGAGATTCTCTGAAAAAATGGACGTATTTTCGCAAAATTCGATATTTGCTCTTTGAGAAGACTTTCAGACAAATATTGGAAAATATAGTTGTTGTAGCTGCCCACAATGAAAAGATAAGAACTAACTTTCATATGACTAATTGCTCTTCGCATGTTGAGTGAATTTCTAAGGAAGTTTGGTGGATATGCGAACCGCTGCAAAATATTAAACCGATCATCGCATAACGAGTACTGAAAATGAAATAAGCATTTAGTGCCTATGGTTAGATGCAGAATTCTTCACCCTAGCATAAAATCTTATATTTATGAGAACATTAGTACACAATAGGACGCTGCAAAAGCACAATTTCGTCAAAAGTTAAAATCAGCCCTGAAATTTAAAAAAAAAAATTCGCTTTAAAAGCCCCCTAAAACAACCTTAATAGTGTTTTTAGAATATTTGCGAATATTTTCACCGCAAATAGCAATGATTGTCGCAGAAAGAGGGAAAAAAATTTGAACAAAAAAAGTTCACCTTACACTTAGCGCAATTCCCATGCATGGGCCGATTTGGACCATTTCTCGGTTATAGTGAGTAACTGCGGTGCACACTAACAAAGAACCTAAGGCCGCATTTAATTTTAACGTAACTTATAACATTTTTCATTAAAAACGACCACTCCGCGCCAATGCGGAATGAGTTGACACGGCCCTACCAGTAGCCATCTGTATTCTCTATCTAACCAACAAAACCACAATTCTCTATCTTTATTTTGAACAGATTTATCAAACTTTGTTCTTTCGGCGAAAAATTCCGAAGACTCCAGGTTTGGATATGTTTCACACGATTGCGAATTTTTTTTATCAAAATTCTGTCAACGCCAATCGATAGAGGAGGTGTTGAAATACCTTAGGTAAAATTTTCAGCCAAATCAAAAAATAAAAATTTCTGCGTCCTGGCCATGGCCGAAGTGGTCGAGTTTCTCCCGATTCCTCTCATATGTTGCTCAATATAGGAAGTTTTACCGGCCAACGGTTTGAGTTGATTCTGGTTTTTTAAAGCTATACCTATGCGTAGCTTGCGGATGACGTGTATAATTTTGTGTATGAATGATTGTCGACTCGTCAGCACACATCAAAGCTATCATTGTGCACCAAGTGATGGGAAACGATGATTCATACTAGAGTGCGAAATGTGAGACCACGGTCTCCTCATTTTGCAGACTCTCTTGACCGGTCGATAGGCGAGAGAGTGTGCGAAATGAGGAGCCCGTGGTCTTACATTTCGAACTCTAATTCATACAACATACGCAATATTCGCAAAGGTATAGCTTTAAAAACTATAATCAACTCAAACCGTTGGCCGTTAAAACTTCCTATATTGAGCACCATATTTCAACAGACATATATCATCGTATGATGAAAAAACTAGAATAAACTCAAAAAAACATAGTAATAATAATAATAATAATAATGTTTATCATCAAGGAATAGTTCTGTGTTCATGGTGTAGATTTATGTCAGCCTCTTGGAATTTGGCATAAGTCTGGCGATATTGATGACCACAGTCAGTTCCGACCGATCTTGGAAGACAAATCTCCGAAGGAACCTGAAATCGTCTGATCGATTTATCTGAAGTGAGGACAGGCATTGTAGCAGAAGCCAATTGATATTTCATGTTGACCCATTTTTTTCTGATTTGTATTATTAATTTCAGTACGGTGGCACGAAGTGCAGTATGAGCTCATCTCTACCATGGAAGCCATATTTATTGAGAATATAAGAGAAGGAAAGAACGAGCAACGATGACGTTATAATGTGTTGAATCCCCGAATCCCCAACCACCCCCCAGTTCGGAGAATCGCGCCAGTTTTAAAGCATAATGAACACACGCGTGTTTAACGACTTCCGCAAAGTGGGGAACAAAACAGAACACACAGAATATTGTATTCCAACAAATGAATGAAAACAGAGATGATAATGGTGGATTCCAACAATTATAGCCGCGTGCTGTGCCGTTTTTCTATCCCGGAATGTGCCTTTGGGTTTTCATCACATGACTCATGTGACCTCATGACTACGACAACTTCTCCAATGCGTTATCAGTTGCCGCAAGCATCGCTCCGGCTTCAAACAATGCAGTATTGTTTCCGATTTTAATATTTATAGACACTGCTGACAACGATCATCGTGGTTCGTTAATGATTAGTACAAGGGGTTTATTCAATTCGAAAATTCTCGGTCGTGCGAAGACGAGCTGCCGATACTTATCACTACAGTAGAATCCGATCGCTCGTTGCCGACTAGGCGTCGAACGAACCTGGAAAGTCCGATGATAAACCGATGAACTATTGGAATGGGAGACTCACACTTGATACGGTCGAACGAAATATAGAGTGAGCAGTGGATTGACGAGAACTGGCACAGCTGCCAACTGAAAAAAAATTTTGTAAAAAAAATTTCCATTCTGCATTCGGTTGCAGCGTTAAAGTGACCTGGTATTGCAAATGAAGTGAATTTCAGATTAAAGAGAATTTTATTCCGATTCGAACGCAAAAAACCGCATATTTTTACGATTTTTTAAAAATTAGTTATGAAATTTCAAAGGCCGGAATGACCCGGTGCTACAGAGTTTAGCGGCTAAACACAATAGTGCCGGGTATTTCATCCAAAAATGAGACCTTTGAAAATTCATAACTAATTTCCAAAAAAACAGTAAAAATATGCGGTTTTTTGCATTGTAATCGGAATAAAATTCTTTTTAATCTGAAATTCACTTCATTTGCAGTACCAGGTCCCTTTAACTATTTTTAACACTCGAGTTGATAGTGTGATAGAGAAGATCGTGAATTTTTAAAAGAAGTTTTGAGCGCACTGACACACTTGATATTGCTAACGACTTTCAAAAGACAAATTACGAACATCAAAAGCGAGTCCCTCGATCTCTTTCGAGTGTAGGCCGAAGTTTATTTGAGCAGTGCACAAAATGGCCATGCACGTCATATTGAAGATTGGAAAAATGGCGTGAATCGTGAGCGCCTTTAATTTATAGATTATATTTTGGTAGAAATTATTTTGCGTTTTGCCTTGGTACCATAAATAAAATGATACATTCCTTATTCATTTTTAAATGAATTCTTTTTTCAAAGAATTGTTCTTCACCTTGGCTAGTGATTTGTGAGAGGAGTGCGACCGCAAAATACACCTAGAACACCTATAAAAACCCACTTTTTAAAATAGTAAAAAAATTGATATCGGAAGTCCGGGTTACTGTATTTTTTTCCGTGCGAGACCCAGAACCTTAGTTACTTGGCCTAATATCAGCACTCGTGATACCTACTTTACTCCCAAGTTATTGGGATAGGTTGCATAAAAGCCATCCGTGTGGTAGCCCCGGCCTCTCGTGGATGGTCTCATAAACATAAATCCTACCTGAAAACCCTCAATGTGTTCTTCAATGTCATTTCATTTTATATGTCAGGCAGCATTTTCCAGAAGCAAACCTGCTCATAATACCGTGGGACGGTTGCTCCTCAATTATGAATATTTTTAAAGCATTGACTTTCTAACTATTCTTCAAGTGGAACTATATATTTACGCAGTTTCTCACTGCTCTGGGCTGTTTACGAATTCGCGCCGCAAAATATTTTCTCACTGTTTCTATGAAATCCTACATAAGACGTACCATGTCCACTTTCTCGAAACGTTGTTTCAGTCCCCCGAGACTTGGAAGCGATCTTTGGCATCAATTGTGACTTCTCAGTCTATTTAACCGTCTTCTTCTACATTATCTTCACTGTGTGTTGTAACCGTTATGCTTGCGAAAGGAAACGACCCTTTCTTCTGTTTCCCATTTTCGATGCATTTACTTTATAAATTACTCTTTTTACTCATTTGCATTTATTCTTATTTTTTTAGAGATGATTCACCTATTATTTCACTACGTCATTGTTGTCATCGGGTTTTTCGTCAATGCGACTACTTCAGCTATAATAATCAAGATAACTCCGTTAAATTTGAAGGTGGACTCTTCTCACAACTGAAAATACATTCTTTTTGAAATCACAGGAGTACTCCCTCCTACTGCTCAATACTTCTTTTACCGATTTGATCTCTGTTCTGGCCCACTACGCCCTCGACGGTCGCATATTCGTTTCGGGATCAGCGATGGTAGTTTTGTCGAACGGCCCATGCCACGCTGTCTCTGATACTGTATGTGCCGGCGTGAACGGCTTCCTGAATCTGAACATGATCCACTCGGGGACTATTGTCGCCGTGTCGTTCTGGTACAGGTACGTTAATTTGCGTTAATTTTAACCACTCGAAATTACCTTTGTTCGAGAACAAAGAAAGACTAGCAACGAAAAAGATAACTGTTCCGAAACGAAGAAACGCTTTGCTCTATTTAGTTTCGACTTTTCGAGTGGTCAACACTATTTCTCATCCCATCATGATGGCTACTTTTATCAGCGCACAAATCATGCATCCATAATTTGTGCACTTATCAAAAAATATTCGATGAAACATGAAGAACATTGCTATTGGACATTTGCAGCTCGATTTTCTTTATATAAATACAATGTAAATTTTGTAGAGTGCGTGTTGTGCGGGGCAAAGACGCGTTCGGGCGGTGGCGGCTGCAGGCAGTTTGCTTGCTTCTTTTCGTGCCGCACGTTGCGCAGCTCGCCAGCGCGCTTGCAACGGCGAGTCCGCGCGCGTCGCTGGCGACCATTGTCAATCTCAACTATCACAGCGGTTACGCTGATGGATACACGCTGTTTGGTGGGTGTCCAAAGTCGAGCGATCATTAGATGACACAAAAAATGCAACTGGTTGAAATAATTGTTGCATTTACGAAAAAAATAGGTCGCTTTCGCTTGGAAGAGAAGAGCAAGTAATTGCACCGTTATTACGTGTCCTCTCCATGCAGAGATTTGCTTTATTTTAATCTTGATAAAAGTTCACATTTCAGGCTACGATACAATAATATTTGTGCGAGCATAACGCGCTCAGTGAGTACTCAATCACCTGCTTTCCGTATGCATTCATTCAGTACTAAATAATAAAAATTTTCTTACTCCGCTTTCGAAAACATTATTGATAAGACGACGGGAAAGACAAAGATCCCTACACTCAGAAAAAAAGACACTAGGATCAGGACACAAAGTGAAAATGTGCACTTACCGGTAAGTGAAATGTCTCTTATTTCTAGTGACTTTCACTTACAGGTAAGCGAATATTTTCAATTTGTGTCATGATCCTAGTGACTTTTTTCTCAGAGTACTCGCATACCGTCACTCCCCCCACTCATGCGATCCGCCACATCCCCCCTTTAATTTGCCTTTTTTGATGCCGGTTTGCTATTAGTTCTATACTATTGAATACATTCTGGCACTCTCTTTTTGTCTGACGCTTTTTAACTTATCAACCGTAATACCGATATCTTGACAAAAGGACGTAATGAACTTGCATTTTTGAACACCGAACTTGCATTCCTACTTTTCTCCACCACGCCCCTTCCCCACCATTCACAAACAATTTCGCCTTGTGTGGTATAAATATATTATATAAAAATGAATGTAATTTTTTCAATGCACTCGTGAAATTCGGCGATGATCCACGAATATCTGCATATGTTGATTGTCGTCTGCGGTACGGTGTTCAATGCTACCACTATTCTCGCCATTCTCACGCAAACGCCCCGGGCGCTTCGGGTAATTTTAACATATTTTCTCGAATTAGCTATTTCGATTACCACTAAAAATGTTGACGTCGACTTGTAAATCAATGATCATGCATTGCTCCCTTAGCGAATCAGAGCGCTCCCGAGAGCCTTCGATATTTACCTACAGAAGGCGCGATTTTTTTATTAAATGCTCAGAGTTACAAATTCGAGTGAGAAATTGGACAATATATCTTGCTCTCTTACAAACCGACCGCGTAGGGAGTGCTAAATGAAGAAGAAGAAATGTAATCCAAATATTTATGCGAATTTCAAACTCGCAAAACGCTCGTCCACCGAAGCGAAGATGAATCGTTGCAGGAGTATTCCATTCTGCTTCTCAACACCGCACTTATCGATCAGTTCTCGATTCTGGCCCACTATTTCGTTGACGGGAGGCTCTTCATATCGTCAACCACCGTGCTGTGTATATCATCAGGCCCGTGTCGCCTGGTTTCAGACAGAGCTTGTGCGGTCGTTACAGGTAAACAAATCTATGAAACCGTCTAACTGCTTCGTTTTGAAACATCTTGGGATAGTTGCACTGGTCTCTAGGTAGCTTTGACTTTTGCATTCGTTATTTACCTGTGAGTCACCTCAGGCTTCATGAATGTCAACATGATTCACTCGACTTCCATCATTGCTGCATCATTTTGGTACAGGTGAGGGACAGGAAAATTGAATAACACCGACTGGTCATTGTAAGAAACTAAGAATGGTTGAAACTCCAATAAACTTATTTTAAAAACAGCAAAAGAGAAAGTTGTGATTTAACCACATGGTAGTGATTTTGTGTGTGTAGTCTTTCCTAATTGGTGATGTATCAATCCGTTCTTTGCAGAACGCGAATTCTCCGCGAGAAGGGTCTGGTCGGGCGTTGGCGAGTTCGGAGCCTAACTGTAGTCCTGTTCCTGCCTCATCTAGCCCACATCGCGGGCTTCGTGTGGACGCTCAGTGATCGGCAAGAGTTGGCGCGAGTAGTCGACGCGATGTACGAACCGGGCCACGCCCAGCACTTTGGACTACACGGTGAATCGAGTACACCTATATAAAGTATACCTGAAAATATGCTTACACATCCTGGTAGCCTTTCTTCGCAATTATTTTTAAACAAAACATAATCATGGCGCTGTTAATGAGTATTCCACTTGCTTGGTTTCCGTACTATTTACAATTTCTGGGAATTTAAATAATCGACTACTGATTTTTGTTCAACAGGAATAGTTCTAAAGACTTGTTCCTCTTGCATTTCTTTCTTTTGTACCTGGAATTGTATCGCTTACTATTAGACATACTCATTTTTTTCCATCAACAACAGAACCAGAAAATAATGGATTTCAAAGGTGTTCAAGGGGTTTAAGAAAAAGTGCAATTTGCCCTGATATACTAAACAGGGTCTTACCATTTTTTTGCGTTGTACATGGTCGTGTACCAATTTTGCACACAGGTAGCCTACCCGGGTACATTGGGTACAATAGGTAAACGGAATACTAGAGATGAATTTACAATACGATTCTTTTTTCAAAATATTTGTGTGCAAAAATAATTCAACAGGCTACGCGGACATCAGCTGGCCGTCGAACTCCTTCTTTTTGGCCTACTTGCTCACATGCCCGACGGCAGCGTCGGCATACATCGTCTTTTCGCGGAAAAAGGTTTGCACACACGCAAGTTCATTACGTCCTTTTGTCAAGATATCGGTATTACGGTTGATAAGTTAAAAAGCGTCAGACAAAAAGAGAGTGCCAGAATGTATTCAATAGTATAGAACTAATAGCAAACAGGACACGTAATAACGGTGCAATTACTTGCTCTTCTCTTCCAAGCGAAAGCGACCTATTTTTTTCGTAAATGCAACAATTATTTCAACCAGTTGCATTTTTTGTGTCATCTAATGATCGCTCGACTTTGGACACCCACCAAACAGCGTGTATCCATCAGCGTAACCGCTGTGATAGTTGAGATTGACAATGGTCGCCAGCGACGCGCGCGGACTCGCCGTTGCAAGCGCGCTGGCGAGCTGCGCAACGTGCGGCACGAAAAGAAGCAAGCAAACTGCCTGCAGCCGCCACCGCCCGAACGCGTCTTTGCCCCGCACAACACGCACTCTACAAAATTTACATTGTATTTATATAAAGAAAATCGAGCTGCAAATGTCCAATAGCAATGTTTGATACTGTATGTGCCGGCGTGAACGGCTTCCTGAATCTGAACATGATCCACTCGGGGACTATTGTCGCCGTGTCGTTCATTATCAAGCTCGGAGTGAGGACTTCTGCGGCGCCGAGACTCGGACGGTTCTGAAGAATTTAAATATATTCATCTGATGACGTCATCATTCGACCAATTAACTATTTGCATGGATCAAACGAGGAGAAAACCCTTGAGGTAGGTCTCTATACACCACACTTGAGTCGATCCGTTGCAAATTGGGGATGAGTCAAACCACCAAAAGTCAAGAACCACACGTTCTAACTTGAACTCCACGAACTCAAATTGGAGATGAGTGTGAAAATTGCATTCATCTTCTTCGAATTCATTCTCAATGAGAAAGAGACGAGGAAGAGTCCGGGCTTGTTTTTGTAAGCTATCGAGTTTGGGCTGTCCAGTCAATCAATCACAGATCCAGTTCACCAGATTACCGAGGGATATAATGGAAGAGGCATTTTTAAAAAAAGTTTTAATGTAATTTTGTTTCTCAAAACATCTATTCCCCATGTTGTATAAATATATTCGGACCTGCTTTTCTCATGGGAAGCTGTGGACACATCTCCCGCACGTCGTACCAGACTTCCGAGAAAGTGCTTGCGTAGCTGAAGGTTATGCATAATATTTAAGCGACACTGTTGACGTCACAATGACGAAAATATCGGATGGTCCGATTGTCTCATTTCGGTCTTGCACCAATTAAGAAAGTTTAGATTTAAGTTTGTAAAATAACTTTTTTTAATACGTACCCTCTTGAATGAGATGAGCATCACCCAGGGCGTCAGAATGTTTGCAATGACAACGAGAAATCTGATGAAAATCTTAATTAAGTGTATTCTTTCCTTTACATCAGATCAGCATGCAAAAAAATACTCGTAATCCCATTGAAAGTGTCTAGAACTTACGAGTCCTACGCCTTACGAGGCCTTACGAGTGAGAGAGCTTGTGAAATCGAGAGGAACTCTCTCACTTTTTCACGGTCTCTCTCTAACTCTGATCTGTAGGTTTGGAATCATGTGGAAGGAGTATTGAAACATACTCAGTTATTTTTATTTATTTTAATATAATATTCGTACCTGAAAAACACGGAATAGTCATTGTCGGAGAAAATTTTCCTTCCAGTTGTGAACTGCGCGCCGTAGTAGACGGCAAGTAAGAGGCTGATCAACCAGCCACCTTAATATCGACTAATTGACCATCAGCAATTCCCCTTCCCCTCACGAATCTTCCCAATATTCTCACCACACGGAGATCCAATAAGACATACATTGGATAAGCGGCCTCTCCACCGCTTCCGAGGTTCCTCCCCTCACTTATCATTCCCGTGTGGTTGACAATATCACTCCCTTCCCGCCCCCTTTGAACCCCCTTCTCGTCATACGGTAGACGCCCTTCTTGATTGCGGGGGTTGATACCATTGTGCTCTGAAGCGTTCAACGATTAATTTTCTCTTTTACTCGCACATTTATGTACATGTTGTCGCACCCTTGTGGTGTACGATAAATAAAATAAATAAATCAAGTTTGTGAGTATCTATAATACATGCGTCAAGTATTTAGTCAGGAATGCCTTTTCCATAGCTTTCATTTGTACCTTGAAACGTATCTAGTTTTCCTGAAAATCTGAAAACCCGAAATTTTTTTTCTTCTAAAAATCGATATGTGATCTGACCAATGCTGTTGATGAATGCGGCCAGCGTCATACGGTAGACGCCCTTCTTGATTGCGGGGGTTGATACCATTGTGCTCTGAAGCGTTCAACGATGACTATACTTACAAATACAAATGTTAGATAATTTTTTTTTCGTGTAAACACAGTTTCAAAAAAACACATATGGGCATTGTTGTTATCACGAGCTGTTTACCCTAATTTCACGCCATGCAGCTCGAAGCATCCAACCGCGATAATTTATTACGTAATTTATATTTTACTCAGTAAATTGGTGTATTCGAAAGCCGCCAAATTTAATGGAAGGCGATGATTTTAAAAGTAAATACTACATATGATGATAAATATCATATCAGCCTTACGCGTCGGTCTGGGGAAATGTCGCTGTTGGCTACTTCTTCACGAAATCGTTCGGCAATTTTTATCTGGTATATGATTTGAATTTAAGATCACAATTTTATGTTCAATACATCACAAAGAAGTGCCGAGAAAATTGTGTGACCTTAGTTTCACTGCACCACATTATTGCATTTTTTATTTAATTACTATTAACGAGCACTTGAAGAAGAGGAAAAACGATAAGATGTAAAGGAATGAATGCGCAAGAAGAGTTTTCACCGAAATTACTACCACACCTTTCAGTACCACACTAAAGTGTTGTGAACTTGACTCGGAAAAGAGTTTGTCCCAGTGGGATACTACCAAATTGAGTAAAATACTACTACTACTACTACTACTACTTATAACAGTAATAACAATAATAATAAATATTTTTTTCAGTACGGTGCAATCCTCTACGGCTTCGTGATGGAAATAGCGAAAGTGCTGGTGTACCTTCTCATCGTGTGGAAACTGCAGGCATTCAATAAGGTGAACACAAAATAGTATTTATTTAAAATAAATCTCACGAAAATAGCTCGTGAGCCAGCTGAAAGTGTTTATCGCATATTATAAATTCACAGACACTCGTCCGAAATAATAAAACGTTCCGCTTCCTATCAGATACGGCTGAGTATGACATAGCGAGAGACGCGCCGAGGTATAGAAAGAGAGTACACCACTAGTAGTCCACTTGTATGGACGTATCATTTTAAAGTTGTAATGCCGTTCGTGCAACACCATCCCTTCAGGAGCGAAAAACGAGAGAGAGCCCCTTTGACTTTGATACGAGCTTTTCTGAATTATATTTACTATCAGACTTGTTTTTCTTGAATAGTGAATTGCTACTATGATAGGTATAAACAACTAGAGGACTTCCTAAATGATCGCGGTTGGATGCTTCGAGCTGCATGGCGTGAAATTAGGGTAAACAGCTCGTGATAACAACAATGCCCATATGTGTTTTTTTGAAACTGTGTTTACACGAAAAAAAAATTATCTAACATTTGTATTTGTAAGTATAGTCATCGTTGAACGCTTCAGAGCACAATGGTATCAACCCCCGCAATCAAGAAGGGCGTCTACCGTATGACGCTGGCCGCATTCATCAACAGCATTGGTCAGATCACATATCGATTTTTAGAAGAAAAAAAATTTCGGGTTTTCAGATTTTCAGGAAAACTAGATACGTTTCAAGGTACAAATGAAAGCTATGGAAAAGGCATTCCTGACTAAATACTTGACGCATGTATTATAGATACTCACAAACTTGATTTATTTATTTTATTTATCGTACACCACAAGGGTGCGACAACATGTACATAAATGTGCGAGTAAAAGAGAAAATTAATCGTTGAACGCTTCAGAGCACAATGGTATCAACCCCCGCAATCAAGAAGGGCGTCTACCGTATGACGAGAAGGGGGTTCAAAGGGGGCGGGAAGGGAGTGATATTGTCAACCACACGGGAATGATAAGTGAGGGGAGGAACCTCGGAAGCGGTGGAGAGGCCGCTTATCCAATGTATGTCTTATTGGATCTCCGTGTGGTGAGAATATTGGGAAGATTCGTGAGGGGAAGGGGAATTGCTGATGGTCAATTAGTCGATATTAAGGTGGCTGGTTGATCAGCCTCTTACTTGCCGTCTACTACGGCGCGCAGTTCACAACTGGAAGGAAAATTTTCTCCGACAATGACTATTCCGTGTTTTTCAGGTACGAATATTATATTAAAATAAATAAAAATAACTGAGTATGTTTCAATACTCCTTCCACATGATTCCAAACCTACAGATCAGAGTTAGAGAGAGACCGTGAAAAAGTGAGAGAGTTCCTCTCGATTTCACAAGCTCTCTCACTCGTAAGGCCTCGTAAGGCGTAGGACTCGTAAGTTCTAGACACTTTCAATGGGATTACGAGTATTTTTTTGCATGCTGATCTGATGTAAAGGAAAGAATACACTTAATTAAGATTTTCATCAGATTTCTCGTTGTCATTGCAAACATTCTGACGCCCTGGGTGATGCTCATCTCATTCAAGAGGGTACGTATTAAAAAAAGTTATTTTACAAACTTAAATCTAAACTTTCTTAATTGGTGCAAGACCGAAATGAGACAATCGGACCATCCGATATTTTCGTCATTGTGACGTCAACAGTGTCGCTTAAATATTATGCATAACCTTCAGCTACGCAAGCACTTTCTCGGAAGTCTGGTACGACGTGCGGGAGATGTGTCCACAGCTTCCCATGAGAAAAGCAGGTCCGAATATATTTATACAACATGGGGAATAGATGTTTTGAGAAACAAAATTACATTAAAACTTTTTTTAAAAATGCCTCTTCCATTATATCCCTCGGTAATCTGGTGAACTGGATCTGTGATTGATTGACTGGACAGCCCAAACTCGATAGCTTACAAAAACAAGCCCGGACTCTTCCTCGTCTCTTTCTCATTGAGAATGAATTCGAAGAAGATGAATGCAATTTTCACACTCATCTCCAATTTGAGTTCGTGGAGTTCAAGTTAGAACGTGTGGTTCTTGACTTTTGGTGGTTTGACTCATCCCCAATTTGCAACGGATCGACTCAAGTGTGGTGTATAGAGACCTACCTCAAGGGTTTTCTCCTCGTTTGATCCATGCAAATAGTTAATTGGTCGAATGATGACGTCATCAGATGAATATATTTAAATTCTTCAGAACCGTCCGAGTCTCGGCGCCGCAGAAGTCCTCACTCCGAGCTTGATAATGCTTCCGAATTCTCAGAACACAAACTATCTTAGATGCCGATATCTAGATACTCCCATTTCACATGATTCCAAACATACAGATCAGGGTGGAGCGAGAAGTGTGCAAAAGTGAGAGGGTCTCTCTCGATTTCACACACTCTCTCACTCCAAAGGCCTTTCTGTAAGGTTGACCGGTCTGTGGAATGACGCGATTTGTATTCAAAAGACTTCACCCTCTATTCTCTCAAATGCATGCACTATCTGGTGAAGATGCCGACTATCTATATGTCGACATCTAAGAGAGTCTTCTTCAAGAGGTTCAAGAGAGACTCTTCTTCAAGAGGTTCATCTGTTCAGTTTCAATTGTTCGTTTTCCATGACATCATGTCTTAATGTGCACACTTGTATTTTCTCATATACACAAATTTCGAAATACGATGCACTCGCGCTCCTTTTGCAGTTACAGAGTAGAGTTTGAAATTCCGGTAAATAATTGGATTAGCTCTCTTCATTTCACACACTCTCTCACCAATCTACCGGCCTAGAGAGTGTGTCTGAAATGAAGAGAGCTAATCCAATTATTTACCCGAATTTCAAACTCTACTACAGAGTACACCGTTTTCGCCATATCTTCCTTGTTGTGCTGCCCGATCACAACACAAAATACGTAATTCTGAGTGCGTTGAGCTTGAAAAAATGCTATGTAGTGCATACTTTGTAGTGGGGCGTGATGGAATAAAATTGCACAACAGCTTTCATCTGCTTTTGCCAGAATTAATGTATCGGGGATTTGAGGGACCAAATTAACAATAAGAATTGGTTCTAAGGCGATTCCAGCTACACACAGAGAAATGTTTGTAGTTTCAATCTACAAACACCGCGTATGACAAACACGTTTGTAAAAAAAATAACAAACTTGCTAGTTACCAGATTGCAAACATTCGGAGGTAAACATTTTACAAACATTTGTTTGTTGTGGTGCTACAAACACTGTTTGTTACTGCAAACGTGAGCCTATGACTCTTCTTCAAGAGGAGTAATTTTATTGCTTTACGGTATTATAAACAAAACATCTATGTAATAAATAGATATAGAACCAATATTCGAGAAGAAATAGATTAAATAAATTTTAAAATAAACAAATATTAAAATAAACTCAGTTAATGATTGGGAACCCTAAAAGGTTGGAATATAGTGCTTACAGTAATCTCGAAGTCTTGGCCTCGCGCTCTCGCGCACGTCCTTTTCTTCCGATTTCCTCCGTTTCTAATGTTGATCTTACGTGATTTCACTTTATTTAACTCTCTCGGAACCTGTACTACACCTTCGGCCACCGTTTGCTCGAGGACCCGTGTTAGCATCATTGTTATCGACGCAATACGTCCAATTTGTCAGTCTCGATTCGATGTTGTCATCTAAACCTCCATTTTATAGCTCTCTTCATTCAATTAACAGCGAATAGTTGGAGACGCCCGACTCCCTATGGTACGTTCCCTCCTATTATTTCAATTGTACGGCTGATTGGTGGTTGAGGTGGCGTAGTCCTCTCCCAATTTCTCTGTTATTTTTGAAGCTGCTTGTGCGCCGGAAACGCGGGCAGCTTGTGGAATAATGCGCGAAGCTTGGTTCACGATTCACAAGCTTTGAGCAGAATTCCATAAGCTGCCCGCATTTCCGTTCAATGCCTTTTAAACGAATAGTACCATTAGCGACAGATTGTTGTACGGTTTATCGTGCGATGTATTCAACCGCGCACACGCTGATCCGCCCGAAATCGTGGCGAATGTTGCCCACAATCTAGGACTGCCTAGAATGAGTGTGTTTGTGTGTTTTCTTTAGTAGTGGTAACAACTTTGCGGATTCGTTTTCAATGCATTGAAGTTGGTAGATAACGTTGGCAATAAGCACGCGGCAGCCATTTTGAAGACCTAATAATGTATACGCATCTTTTGGTTTAAATGGTTACGGAATGTATTAATTTTATTGAGTCAATATTAGGGATAGAAAAATGAGTGAGAGGTTCTGTTGACTGGGATACATACCAAAGTTGATTGTTGATGTCATTTCAGTCGAAATCATGGCGATGGTTCAACTTCCCTTTATCGAGGAGGCCAAGAAGTAGTTCAGCGAGGAGGGCAAATTCAACATCATCCTGCTCGACCGTGTTAGTCTTTTATCGATTTACTTATTCATTTATCGATTGGTATATTAATTCATAATCGGTGGTCGTGTTTTGAAGTTGTGTGCGCCGCACCATTGAGGTACAAAATCGGTAGTGTGGAGCGGGTGAACACTTCGAGTGTTGATATAAAGCCTAAAATAAAAAAAAGAGAACGTGCTCACGCACGACCCCCTATATTATACGAGCACTAAACCGGGTGGGGGAAGGGTGACGCCATCTGAGAAATTTAAATATATCTATTTTGAAATTAATTAGGCTAATTGCAGGTGATCGCGGCGATGAACGTCGGAATGGGCGAGGAGCAGCGCCATTCGAATCAACTGCTCATGGAGATCAAGGAGAATCCCAGTTTTGTGGGCCAAGGTACGCGATCAATCGATAATCAGAATTGAAATACGCGGTTGACTCGCGAAGTGTCGACGTTGAATATTTCGGCTCGTTCTTTGTATACTTGTGCACAAACTGTATAAAGAGGACTGGATGATATTGATTTATATTTGAATAGTTGGCGTAACCATAAATTGGCAGGTGGGCGTGATCCTGGAGTACTCGGAACAAGCGGAGAGCACGTACTGCGCCCCTCGAGGGAGCCATTCAGACTAGGTGAGGTTGTTTATATAATATTTCTTGTAATGTATGTGTCGGTCTGATCGAACTTGCACACTTTTTCGTGAGATATTTAACCGGTGAGACACTTAATCTGTTGGTGTTTTATAATGTAATTGCGCATGCAATTTGACCTGGACTACGTAGTACCGGGTACAGTATCCGGGAAGACTATTGATACTGCAGGTCAACGCCTTTCTCGGCTGCTTCCAGGGCATTCTGGACCTGCTCGAGCTCGACCGCCTTACCGTTTCTGATGATGTCTGGACAAGAACGTCAGTCTCAAGGTAGGGTACACTAATTATTGATTTACTTCACGGTAGCGCTAATTTTTTTGTGCTGGACAAATGCCAGCGATCTGTAATTATCGGGTGTACGCATAGGTCACCACTCCTGCGGCTCCACCCATGTATAGGGGGTCGTGGATGCACGCTGCCCCAAAGGATTTCTTTGGGGCACGGTGCAAGCATGTATAGGCAGGTTGCACGCTGCCCCAAAGACTGTCTCCACGTCTGGTGAGGTATGGGTGTACGGTATCAGACAGTCTTCGATTGGTCAATGCTCGATAGATGCCTACAATACCCCCGGGAAACTCTAACATGTAAAATAGATTATTTTCTCCTAATAGGTACCTCAGTAAATTAGTGCTGTACACATGAAGAGGTAGATTTATTTGAAATGATTACTTAAATTGTACTAGTGGGAATTGGATCTTCTATATCTGCCGTAATCCTCTGGCCATTTCAGGAACATCTCGCCAGGCAATAGATGCACATCGTCGAGCTCTACTCTTCATAATACAAAAAAGTAAATACGACTCCGCCCACCTCCTCCGGGTTACGGTAGTTAGATCGCGTAGAATTGCAGTAGTTTATTTTCATAAAATATACGTCCACGCGTTTTATTGTTTGTGTTGGCTTGGTATGGTAAGCAATTTTAGCACTTTTGACATATTCTTGCTGTATATTTTATCCACATGTTTGACTTATAAGTGATCTAATTATTGTATAGCAATCACATATTGTTTGTTTGCAAATATGTTGTTTTTTTTTTGGCAAAAAAAGAAATAAATGAGATATTTGGAAAGTCTAATTCGAAATACAATGCCGAACACGAAGGGGGAAGAGAAGGGGAAAATCCAGAAAGCTTCCGGTATCAAAATAACAAACATGTTCGTAACAAGTCAACAAAAGGATGTTTGTTATATTTATACAAACATTGTGTTTGTAATGTGGCTACAAACGCTAGATTTATACCTCGCCGTATAAGGTACACCTGTTTGTTAAATACTACAAATATTTCTCTGTGTGTAGGTATATTTTAATTGGAAACTAGCCGGAATGTGTGCAGTCCAAGGGAGCCCGGAAGACGTCCCCAGGATCGGTCCAAGGGTGCTCGGTAGCCGGTGCCAAGTTCGGTCCGTGGGGAAGCCGACTCAATGTTCTGTCCAGAGGATTCTCGGTATCCTACTTCTGGTTCGGTCTGGGGAGGGGGGAGGTTCATACACGAGTTCATGTTCAATTGAAACACAATTCATTGTGAGGAATGTTATTCGCTGCAACTTCTGTAAAATAAGGCTCGTGAGGCTGAGAGCGATCGAAAAAAGTTGCCACTACGCCAGTTCATGGCTCAGTGCGAACATATTTGAATTTGCCATCTTCTCACCACTACATTAGTTTCGGGATTTTGCCCAGAACTCCGTGATCATGCCTGACAATGCGCAAAGAAAAAAAGTTTACAAAAAAAGAAACTTCCAAAACTCGTTCGCAACATAAACTAGCCGGGATGTGTTGAGGTTAAATATACTACGCTCTATGCGTACACTATGCTCTATGCACATTTCTGGGTGCAGGTTGGGTCCAGGGGAGATCGGTAGCTGGCTCCAGGTTCGGTCCAGGGGGAAATCGGTAGCTTGCTCCAGGTTCGGTCCATGGGGAGATCGGTAGCTGGCTCCAGGTTCTGTACAGGGGGAGATCGGTAGCTGGCTCCAGGTTCGGTCCAGGGGGGCCTCAGTAGCCTTCTTCAGGTACGGTTCAGGGGGAACTCGGTAGCTTGCTTGAGGCTCAGTCCAGGGAGGAGGACTCGGTAGCCGGCTCCAAGTACGGTCCAGGGGGAGTTTAGTATCTTGGGGAATGTTGATCTCTAGAAAGAGTACTGGCTTATTCCGTTCTTTTTTCGATCGCTCTCAGCCTCACGAGCCTTTCTCAACGGAAACGTAGGATACAGTGCGTTGATTTCCCTGGCGTGTTCGAACACGTTTCCGACATCGCAAAACACTTTACCTGTGATCCCCCACGCTCCGCGAATCAATTGGAATCTTTTAGAAATTTTCGATTTTATTCATTTTAAAACGTGTTAGAACACGTTCAGACACATTTCCGACACCGCAAATCACTTTTCCTATGATCCCCCACGTTCTGCGAATCAATTGGCAACTTTTCGAAATTTTCGATTTTCATGTTAAAACTCGGCAAAACAGGTGAAAATGTGTTTCACGTTACTCAAGAACGTGCTAGAAGGGCTTCTGACACTTCCGAATAATGCGGAAAACGTTTTGCCCGCGGCGGGGTTCGAACCTGGGGGTGTCGGATTGAAAGTCAAGCGCGTAACCCACTTAGCTATGGATTTGGTCAATTAAATTTTGTAAATTTGAAAGATATTTTGGTCTGTTATCATTCGCAAAAAGATCTGAGAAGATATAGCGATTTTGAAGCGATTTATTAGGAAGCTTCCGGATGCATGATTCGGACCCTCCAGAAAGGGGTCAGGGGCGAGAGAGAGAGAGGGAGCAGAAATGAGAGAGACTATCTCGATTAATTTCATGAAATCGCGTGAAATCAATCGATAATTCACTTCAAATCTCTGCAAAAGAAGCTCAAATATGTTTCTCGTTACTCAAAAAAGGGTTTGGACCACTTGTTACACTTGCAAAAAATGCGGCAAAAGACTATGCACCGGCGGGGATCGAACCTGAGACCCTCGGATTTGAATTCGAGCTCGCTACCGACTTGGCCATGAAATTATCATTTTTTCAAATATAAAGTTCGATGTGTTTCGTGATGGGCTATCATATGCAAAAGGATCTGGGAAGATAGCGCGATTTTGAAGCGATTTATAAGGAAAATGCGGAAAAAAATGTCCGTCACGCGACGGAAAAAAACCAACACACAGACAAACAGACAGACATTTTGATTTCCTATAAGTGGAGGAATCAGGCGTCTATTCCTGGTCCATTCCCGGATGTGCGAAACAGTGCCTACACAAAATATACACTCCCAACAAGTAAGTGGTCGCATGACTTATGCGTCAAAGCAATTATATTGAAGAGCATCTCTCTGAATATACTTTTTCCTGTTGCCGTCTCTCTTATTTATCACGCTCAAGGCCATAAGATTCTTGCATAAGTGGGCGTATTTTTCCACTTTTTCATTCCACGGATGCCTTCCATCCATTGATTGCCGGCTCTTCCTCAGAAAAACAGAAATGCGGAAGAATTCCGAGTTACCGCGCTATTCGCCTTCCCGAGATGCGTAAACACCCCCGCAGCCTCCTCCGTTCACCTACTGATCCCCCAATGCTCTCTATTCCTGCAGGATATGGCGTGGTACTATCCGGGTATGCCCACCTTCGAAGGGATACTGGAAATAGACGTCGGCCCCGCGCTCATCACCATCCTCGCGGATGTCGACATGGCTCTCGTCCTGCCTGTCAACACTCGGTAAGCAGTAGCTCTGGTATTTTCGCCCCCAATAGATCCCTAGTTGATAGGCCAATGAGGCAAAGATCAACGGTACCGGCGGTTTCCCAATGGGGTCTCCCGTTGGGGGGAATTTTCCCATTGGGTTCCCATTGGGTAACCGTCGGCACCTTAGATCTTTCCCCCATTGGTACATGGGGGAAACTAGGTACCCAGATGGCTAAAATACAAAAGAGATCACTCCCTGCTGTAATCCCCCCTCTCTAGTACTGGCACTAACGCACGCACAAGACGCAGCACTCGCTGAACTTTGGCCGTGAACAAGCGCGCTTGGGGATCCGTTTTCGCTACCCTAGTATGCACTTGGTTCCCTTCATGTGGTGGATCACTCGATTAAGAATAGGAAGAGGTCAGGGGTGTTGAGGGAGGCTTGACCGAGGTATGGAAAACAGGCTAACGGTTGCCACCAGACATCTGATTTTATCCCTAGTGGCAGTTCGAATTATAGGACTGATGTTGATGCACACGTACTCTGTTTGGATCCCATAATTTCCCCCAAGTGGAAACAGTCGACACCTTTCCGTCGACGTTGGCAGCAAAAACCTTGGGGGCGAAAAAATCAGGGTAATAGCATATGTTTCAAGCTGTGTAAGTTCCCCCATGGGATGACAAGCAGGGGACTGGGCGACGAAAACCAAGGAATACCATATGTTTCAGACTTTTCTACGTGCTTTTGACAAAGAAGACGGAACTGGACGCTGGCTTTCGAATACTGTCGCTGAACCTCAGTGAGTTCGAGCGCTCCTGTATCCAACTGGTAACGGTACACAGAGCGGGAAGTCTCCAGCTTTCCTTACTCTGGAGACATTGTCCCCAGCTGAGAGAGCATGCAAAATCGAGAGATCACCTCTCACTATCTCTAGCCCGCTCTCCCCATTTTGCATGCTCTCTCAGCTGGAGACAATGTCTCCAGAGTAAGGAAAGTTGGAGACTTCCCGCTCTGAGTAGGCTCTAAGCAAGAGACTACTGCATTTCGATGTCCGCACGCATCTTCAGATTCTGTATAACATAGTTGGCGCTTAGCGTTATAGTAGATCGTGCGCTCCGACGCCAAAAGGGACACACCATTTACTTCTATGGAAATGCATCCGAATTCATTGATTCCAGCGGCCGCCAACATTCTCTTCGCTTTCATCTACTGCTTGGTAATGGAACCAGCTGCGCACGGCGCCATTGTGGGATTCTTCCAGGTTCGAGAAAAATCGCCTTACGATTTTGAAAAAAATCGCCTTACTATGTCCATTTCAGGCCCACTTCTGGTGGCTGGGCCGCATAGATCTGATCGGAGTAAGTCGAAGTGTTTCGAGATTTCCAGAAAATGGCGATAAGTCATGCACTTATCGTTTAATTATTTGCTGAGTAGTAAAGCTACTTTGATGTAAACATGCATCTGAAGTATGCAGATACACAATTATCCTAATGATGTGTTCATGTCCTAACTATCGATTTGTGGTAAAGCAATAACAGAGATAAATGAACCTGAAAATTGGGAGGAAGATTGGCTATTAGAAACTGATTCCGGAATTCCAGTAAGGAGAGCAAACGAATTCAGACCGGCAATGAAATTTCAATGGATTTTAATGGAACTCTCTTCCAATAAGAGAACAGTATTCGCAATTTTTGCAGGTCCACATCGTGCTCAGTATGGTGAACACGTTCCATCTGGTCATCGCCGTGAATCGATGGGCAGCCGTTCCGAACTCGTTCAGTTCCGTTGAGGTAACGCACAGCGCAATATTTTCAAGATAAGCGGATAATTTTGCTGGAATACAATACGCCCCACTGTCAAATTTGCACTCTATCCAATGATCACGCATGGAGTGCAAATTTTCCAGTGGAGCGTATTGTATTCCAGCAAAATTATCAGATGAGTCGGGAAGAGTATTCTCCGCACCCAGAATAGGCACAAAAAAACTAGATGAGTCGGGAAGAGTATTCTCCGCACCTAGAATAGGCACAAAAAATACTCAAGCTGGTCTCATTTTACGGCATAGCACTTTCGACTGGTCAATCTTCAGGCGTGGTCAGCAAGAGTCACATCCGTCGTATGCTTTGGCGTCTACTTATTTGCCATTATCCTCTCTCTTCCCATCATCTTCAATTTCAACTGTGTTGGATATAAAGTAAAATGCATCTTGTCAAAAACTTTTCATGGAGAACAGGGAAGCGTCATTATAACTGCTCTTTATACTGCACTGCTCAATCAATCACAATTGCTTATGCCGTGCCAAAGCTCCAAATTCTCTAACAGAGCAAAAATGATTGATTGTGACTGATCGCAGTGAAGCATAATACATATTATACGTCAACAAACTTCGTTTGTCTAGCATAATATGATAATACAGGTCACCGAATCTGTGTGGATCACGAACGCTTCCAGCTACGTTTTCAAGGAAGGCTACGACCAGATATATCCGGTACCGGCGTATAATCTGAAAACGATAGTGCGAGAGAAAAAAGAAGAAAGTAGAGTTTACAATCAACCGCATACTTATTTTGTATTTTTTTGGATTTCGCATTTTAATTTTGTACGCATATTAATAAGACATGCTAAATCCAGAAGGATTTTGCCACGCTCTGTCGCTCCTGAACGGTTTCATGCTGCGCAAATTTCATGGGGTGCAAGGTGCACATCAGTTTTATGCACCCTTTCATAACTTTTTCCCTAGTAAAGCTACAACTTCCAAACTTGATACAGGGATTGCAAGCCACGTTTGGAACATTTTCCTTTTGATTGGAAAGATTTTGTTCAGTTTGAGCTGAGTTACACGAGTTTTCCACCCTAGGAAGGTGCACATGCACCCCCAAATTTGCGCGGCATCAAATCGGCATGAGAATTGAGCACCACTTCAGATGGCTTCGCACATCTACATTGGGATCATCGAATTTGCAAAGTTTATACTGTACATTATCATCGGATGGGAGCTCAGTCAAGTTAATGAACTCTTCATGGTCATTTTTATATATATTTTATTTTTTATTTTTATATAAAACGCACTATAAATAACATTACTTCTTCCTCTGTGGTGTTAGTTTCTTGGAAAAAAAATGTAAAAAAGAGGAAAAAGGGTGTTTGTTTTCCGCCCCTTTTTTTCGGAAAAAGCTCAAGATTTGAATTCCCGCATTTATCAATTTTAGCTTGTATCTCGGTTTCCAGAAGAGCTAGGCACACGAAACTTGTTTTATGATTTCTGAACGTAAAAATTAACTCTTAAACGATATGTTTCGCATGCCTATGGAGCCACTGGGAGCCGAGATACTGAAAAAGCGGGTATTCAAATCTCGGGCATTTTCCGAAAAGGCGACGGAAAAAATAATACCCTTTTTCCATTTTCTTTTCCAAGAAACTAACACCGCGCCAGAGCGCCAGAGAAGCGAGGAGAGTCTCTTCAACTGAAAATGATAGGGCCTCGACAATGAATGCATCATAAATCTTGTTGAGAGAGCTTTTTAAAGGCCTTGTATTACAAATTTACAAACACTCGTCCAAAATATTAAAACGTTCCGCTGATGAACGGCAGAAACTAGGGCGAGAGAGCATGCAAAAGCGAGAGAAACAGACAGTAAGCACACCACAGGTAGTACTTGAAGTGGAACGTAGTATTTTGAATTTGTAATATCGCAGGGCCCTACCGATATGATTGCCAAGCGAGCGACGATGGCGGCATTTGTCGCTGGTCTCGGTATGCCACAATATTTATTTATTTTTTTATTATTTATATTTATATACACCCTATACATCCCCGCGAAGGGTGTGAGGGCAATTAAAGAGAGGATGAAAAAAAAACTAAATATGAATGAGAAAGGTGAGACATTTTGCCAGAAAAGAAAGGTACGAGAAATGAGGAGTGTATGTGTGGAGAAAAGCAAATAGTTGTTTATTCGTCCCTTGTATCCTCACTCTCCAGGTGGATATCTGCTCAGTATCTTCTTTGCTGTTTCCTACGCTTATTGGATATCTACCGGCAAATTCCTGTTCCCTTTCCGCTACTACAACGCCCTGTTCAAGTGAGAATCGTTTTTTATAAAACTTAAAGATCTTATTTTTTGTTGAAAGATCTTATTTTCCGCTTGGATTACCCGACACTACTCAAATAGCCTTTGGTTATCCGCTAAATTCAGTAGCGCCGGGCCATAACATGCGAAATTCTTTCCAATTTTTTTAAAAAATTTTTCTTAAAAATTGAAGTTTCTTAGATTTTTTTCACTATCGATTAAAAATATAAAAAGAGGGGGTCAGTTTTTGGTTCGCCACTAATTTTAAGGTCTTCTTCGGCGATCATCATCACTATTCCGCCCTGGGCCATGCTGTGCAACCTCGGCAAGGCGAGATTAATGTTTTTTTAAATATGAATATTTTTAAAAAACTTGGAAATTTATAAATTTCAGGATTTTCTCTACCAATTCTTCGGTATTGAAAATGTACAGGAAATCACAAGCACTGTCAAACCGGATCATTCAACGTAAGTAAAAAAAAATTAATAAAAAAGTTGAAATTTAAATGTTTAAAAAATTCAGCAATCACAACAATGCCAATGCGCTGCCTATTGCCACTGCCATTCGGATTGGAGCCATGCCCTGAACTCAAATTTTCCCAAGAATTTCGTTGTCGAAGCTCCTTATCACAGCATCCTGTTGGCACCATGCCAAGAACGTCTCTCGTTGTCTGACCCTCTCGTTTGGCGCGCTCTCTCGCCATCTCTCTCTTTCTCTAACTCGTTCTCGCCGAATCTGTTTCGAATGCTGTGCTTATCTTACGCGCTTTTTCGTTTTTCTGATCAAAAAGTGCTAAGAATTGTCTCCATTATCTAAGAAACTGAGCCTTTGAGAACCGTTGTCCTGGAAAATTTTGCACTCCTAGTGTTGCCGAAAATTTTTGCTTTTTTAAAATTTTTTTTGCACTCCTAGTGTTCATATTTTATGTATCCTTCATTATGTGCATTGTCGTTGAAACCTTTATCACACACAAAAAACAACAACAACAAAAAATTTACCAACCCTTTTAGTGCTTTGAATTCTTATTTACAGCTCGAAATTCACACAATTCGCTCACTTTTCTAAAAAAAATTAAAAATTTCGAATTTCGCGCCTTACAGCTCCCTAATCCACTACTACCTCATGCCTCGCAATTGCAAAAAATACCGATATTTCTTTTCCTCGCAGTTTTTATTTGTCTTCTTTTTAATGGCTTTTCGGAATACTTCCATTCTCCCCACTCAATAGCTCATTTCGCGTTTCTCCCAGGAGAATCAGTTTCACCGGAAATTTACCGGTCTTCATCATAGCGATTATGAAAATGTGATATTAGTCACTGAGAAATCGGAAAAGCATGAGACATACACTTGACTTTTAAAAGCCGTGCCACCCACGGCGAGTATACCACCTCTGGAAGGCACCCATCACATTAAGAACAGCCACTATTTACTCTCAATGTATTCAACGAACAGAGAAAAATTAGTTTTTTTAAATATGCAAACTTTGTTATACTTACTCACTTTATTGTAATCCAGCAAAATAAAGGACTTTGTGCAAATCAGAGATGATGGCAGAGCGAGAAGAATTACCGCGATATTGATGGCACCAAAACAAATTTATTTGTTAAAATTATCGATCTTCAATCGATTCTGCCTTCTTGGGAGTGTTCTGAATTCATTCACTGTTTATTCCGTCAGAGTATCGCATACAAGAAAGTTAACTGTGAATGGGGGCAAGAAACGGATGTCCGTCGACGTAGTCGAATCGGTTTTATGCAGCAAGGGGGGAATGATCTTCAATCTGTCAGGATCGTTTGAGCGTTTGGCGTTGACAAATTTGAGATGGACCGTTTTATGGTACTAAAGAGTTACGACCGCGCCCGTATATAACGCGGCACTTTCTTCCATTTGTATGATCGAATGAAGGGATAGTTCGAGTAATGGTCTGGACCTCTCAATTCTGCATGTTCTCTCGCACTGTCTGATCCATGAGAGAGCATGTAGAATGAGGAGAGTATGATCATTACTCGGCAGTTCTCTTCACGTGTGCTCAACCCACACCGGACCACGACTAGCAGGCCACTCAGAGGGAAATAAGTCTACGACTCTAGACTTCTGGGCTGGCCAGCGACGACTTCCGAAGTCTAGTCGATTCGCTCTCCTGCCTCTATTAGACTTTGAAGTCGTCGCTGTCCAGCTCAGACTTATGAAGTCGTAGACTTTTTCCCTGGGAGCACTAATTAAGACAATTCCGGTTGTCTTTCTCATTTTGAGCTCTTTCTCCACAACTTGCTAGGAAGCGTGCAAAGTGAAGAGACGAGTTGCTGCGCGGATTACATGTCTTGACCTCATTTTGCCATTAGAAAAGAAAAAAAAGTAGTTGCCGACTTATCGTTTTCCAATCATTCGTACATATCCAATTGTTTTCCCTTCTCTTCCTCTCGCAGAAGCAACAAAAGTCCCACAGTATTCATCTTCTCCTATGATGCACCATTTATTGGAGTAATGATCAGACTCTACTCATTCTACATGCTCTCTCATGGATCAGACAGTGCGAGAGAGCATGCAGAATTCAGAGGGCTAGGCCATTACTCATTTATTGCCTAGCACAACCATCCTGCAAATGCCCTTTATAAGGGCCGTTTCTCCCTTTTCAGATATCAAGTTTCCTCTCCTTTCTATCTTCCATACTTTAGTATATTCGTAACGTATTACCGCTTCGTATTTTCACGTACCTATCATTATGACAGGTATCACGAGAGATTGCATGAAAACACCCTTCCTGAGGAACAACTTTCAAAAACATATTTTTGATTTCGACCAAATTTTTATGTGGGAGTACCCTGGGGACGAGAATTCGATCAATCTAGGTAGGTCTCAGGTCACAGAACCGGCTTTTAGGAATTTTCCGGCTCTAAAACCGGAATCGACGTAACTTTGTTCAAAATCTACGTAGAAGGTCGTTCTTGAGCTCAAAAAAATCAGAAAAATATTCTCTATAATTTATCTGTTGAGCACAAAGAGCGAAATGAGGAACAAAAAAAGTTCTGATTAAAAAACCGGAAAAAATACAATAAAAAATTTTTCAAATTTTTATAATTCAAATGCCACAAAAGTTTAAAGCGGAATATGAAAGAGCAGGTCAACTATGGTAATATAAAAAAATAAAAATGGCAAAAAATGTGGGTACGAATACCCGAAAAAATGCATCTAAACACGGAAAACTGTGATTTTTTCGAAACGAATCTATCGTTTGAAGTCATTTTCGGAATTAAACACATTCAATACGCCTCAATATTGAATAAAACGACTATATGTGATCGTTTGACTTGATTCATCGTGATATTTTCCCATCTGCGAAAACTTCCGAAAAATCGATTTTTTTCCAAATTTTTTTGTCGAAATTTTTAATACTCAAATTTTTGCGAGTTATCATTTAGAAAATGTCTCAATAATTCTGGTCGCTCATTCTGATATGTATTCTTCAATTTCAAATATACCTATCCTAGCGCCAACATACCACACAGTCGAAATTATTAAATATTTTTTGGCATTTTTCAAAATTTTCCCTCTGTTTTTCGTTTTGGTGGACAGTTTTAATCTAATAATGGTTTCCTATAATAACTACCTATTCTGTGTCTAATTACTCGCAAAAATTTGAGTATTAAAAATTTCGACAAAATAATTTGGAAAAAAAATCGATTTTTTGGAAGTTTTCGCAGATGGGAAAATATCACGATGAATCAAGTCAAACGATCACATATAGTCGTTTTATTCAATATTGAGGCGTATTGAATGTGTTTAATGCCGAAAATAACTTCAAACGATAGATTCGTTTCGAAAAAGCACAGTTTTCCGTGTTTCGATGCATTTTTTCGGGTATTCGTACCCACATTTTTTGCCATTTTTATTTTTTTATATTACCATAGTTGACCTGCTCTTTCATATTCCGCTTTAAACTTTTGTGGCATTTGAATTATAAAAATTTGAAAATTTTTTTATTGTATTTTTTTCCGGTTTTTTAATCAGAACTTTTTTTGTGCCTTATATCGCTCTTTGTGCTCAACAGATAAATTATAGAGAATATTTTTCTGATTTTTTTGAGCTCAAGAACGACCTTCTACGTAGAATTTGAACAAAGTTACGTCAATTCCGGTTTTAGAGCCGGAAAATTCCTAAAAGCCGGTTCTGTGACCTGAGACCTAGATTGATCGAATTCTCGTCCCCAGGGTACTCCCACATAAAAGTTTGGTCGAAATCAAAAATATGTTTTTGAAAGTTGTTCCCGGCTTCATTCAATCTCTGGTGATACCTGTCTTATATCGCTGCTCTTGAGTAATAGTCTGACCCTCTCAATTATGCATGCTCTCTCGCGCTGTCTAATCGATGAGAAAGCATACAGAATGAGGAGAGTCTGATCATTACTCGCTTGATTCATTTGAACGTGAAAAATAATTTCAGGAATCTACACTTCCTTAAACAATTCATTGGTTCCGCAATACAATAACCACAATAAATCTTCTGTCAGCGAAGAGGTAGACCGGCGAACATGTAGCCCTAAGACCACAATACTTTGAAGCAAAGTGATAATTACGATATAGCTAGATACCAAAGAAAGTGTAAAAGTGAAAGAAGTGTAGTTGGTGAAAAATGAATAGGAAGAGGAATACGAGAATTTCGCCCTGTAGTTTGCATAGCTCCAGAAAGTATTGGATCATATTTTGGGTCCGAAAGGAATGTAATGCGGTATCGTTATAAAAGGGACCATGCATAGATAGTGAAACACACTTATTTGGCATTATTTTGGTCGAGTAATAAAGGGAAAAATAAGAAAAAAATTGTTCGGACCCTTTGGGAGTGGTTTACGGCGACTCCCAGAGGCACACGCTCTGGGATTCGACGTTTCCTAATTTCTTTTCAAAAGTGCTCGGACTTTTCAACGCACGATGTGCGCGGGATGGGTGTATGGTTCGACGCGCGATGCGCCGAACCATACACCCATCCGTCGCGCGTCTTGTGAAATCGGGCGCACATCGCGCGTGCTGTTGAAAGGCCCTGAACGGAAAAGCCTGAAAAGGCACGCAGCTTGCAGAATCCGGCGCGCAGCTTGTGAAATCGGGCGCACATCGTGTGGCGGCGCACATCGTGCGTTGAAAAGTCCGAGTGTCTCAGCTCTAAATATTTGTGGTGGATGAATGCCTACGATGTCCTGAATGACTACCAAGAATAATTCAGGGCATGACATGTTCATTCCTCGAAGTTATGACCACATTAGGAAACGTCGAATTCGTACACCACGACAGTTCAATTGCGCATATCTCGAAACACAAAGGTCCGAGAATTTTTTTCACTATTTTTCCCGTTATTAGCATGTCATATTTGACTAATAGAGATCAAGTTGTCAATCTCTGCCGGGTCGCTTTAAGAGAGCAGACCACAATGCCGCAAGGAGGGAAAGAATGTGTGCGAGTCCTATTACTCTTCTGATGAGTGTGTCAATCGTCACAATTTAGACGAGGGATGTTGCATAGCAGCTGAAAGTATTTTAGATCTATTATTAGTTGAATTTAGTCCAATCAATCAGGGAATCAATATCATCGAGAAAGAATCAAATCTCCTTTTCCGTTTCTTCTGGTGTTGGAATTGCACTAAAACTAGAAATTTTAGTGCTATTCTCCACAACGGAGGGCGTGCATATCACGCTGTTTGCGTTAGGATCAACAAGGGCTCAACAGGGATCTGGAACAGATCAAATATCGAAATCTTTTTCTCGAATATCTTGAAAGTCTTTTCAAGATATTCGAGAAAAAATACTGAAAATTTTGGTCGTGTTGATTTTTCGAGAAAAAAAAACGTAAACATCGTCATATGTTATATGCGAGAGAGTGTGTGATTGCGAGAGAGAGTCCCTCTTGATTTTTTCACGCTTCTCCTCGCATAACATCTTTCCGGAGGATTTACCGTCTCGGGAAATGGTTTCAATATGTACATCGATTAGAGAAAGGTCGGGAGCCAAACTGGCAAACCGTTCTCCAGCGCGAATTAGAGAACGTTCTCTAGAATACTGGAGAGTTCGCCCGCGTTGGAAAATCATTCTCCTAGCAAACCCAGTTGGAGAATCATTCTCCTAGCAAACTTGCGCTCTTCAAGGGCCGGAGCTAAACAGTCGTCTCATTCAGTTGTCTCTTCTCCCTCGTCTTATCTCTCTCTCCTTCACTCAAGATGCCTGCTGCTGTCAACCTCTTCAAGGTAATGCTTTATTGTCTTGTCAGTTTGCGATCGATCGATATTGAACATATCCCTGGGGCTTGTCTACTGACGAGGCCCGCCCCCTAGAAAGGCGGTCAGTGTCTAGACCGCAGGGCCGAAACACTGGCTGCCATTTTAGGCATCCTTACTTAGATCTGTTCTTATCTTGACTAGGAAATATAGACTTTCGCATACAGTTACACCTAATGGATTATAAGTGGGAATACAGATGCAATCCCCTCGTGTTCCTCGAATCGGTTCATAGTTCAAATCTTCCCGTTTCAGACTGCTCCCCACTCTTGTAACGAGGAGGGAAATAATAATGGGAGCGGTGATGTGAGTTGATCCGATATATCCATGTTGTTGTTGGTTAATGGAGATGAAAAGAGAGGAGAGAGATATGTTATGAGAGGAATCGGGAGAAACTCGAGCACGATTGTCAGTAGGAAAATTCATGATTTTTAAATATTCGAATTTTTGCATGGTAGGTAGTTCAACCTCTGCTCTATCGAATAGCGTTTTCAGATTTTTTTTTAAAAGGCTTCGTTTTTTTTCGTGAAACACAAACAAACCTGGTGAGTTGGGATATTTTTTTCAAAAGCTCCAACTTTGAAAAATCATAACTTGCTTTAAAATAAAGTTACAGATTTGTGGATTTGTTTATCAGATAGAGGCACAAGTCGCCCACAAAACAAAAACAATTTGCATAAAAATCAGCATCATTACAACGCACCCTCTCTAGGACCTCTTGTTACCGGTTATATTCCTAAAGACTATTATTTCAGAACGTCTGTCTGTCTGTCTGTGTGTGTGTGTGTGTGTCCGTCCGTCACGCTAAATATCTCGCCAACGGATAGAGCTATCGACTCAGTTCCTTCGCCATCACATGCATCTCCACGACAGTAACTTGCTCAATAAAAAAAATTTAAACAAAATCCATGGCCAAGTGGGTTACGCGCTTGACTAGCAATCCGAGCGACGCAGGTTCGACCCCCGCCGCGGGCAAACCTTTTGCCGAATTTTTCGCAAGTGCCAGAAACTGCTCTAACACGGTTTTGAGTACCGTGAAACACGTTTTCACCTGTTTTGCCGAGTTTTAACGTGAAAAATCGAAATTTTCGATATTTTCCCAAATGATGAAGGGAGTGTCGGGGATCACAGTAAAAGTGTTTTGCGATGTCAGAAACGTGTCTGAACGTGTTCTAACACGTTCTAACGTGAAAAATCGAAAATTTCGAAAAGTTCCAAAATGATTCAGAGAGCGTAGGGGATCACAGGAGAAGTGTTTTGCGATGTCAGAAACGTGTCAGAACGTGTTCTAACACGTTTTAACATGAAAAATCGAAAAATTCGAAAAGTTCCAAAATGATTCAGAGAGCGTAGGGGATCACAGGAAAAGTGTTTTGCGATGTCAGAAACGTGTCTCAACGTGTTCTAACACGTTCTAACGTGAAAAATCGAAAATTTCAAAAAGTTCCAAAATGATTCAGAGAGCGTAGGGGATCACAGGAAAAGTGTTTTGCGATGTCAGAAACGTGTCTGAACGTGTTCTAACACGTTCTAACGTGAAAAATCGAAAATTTCAAAAAGTTCCAAAATGATTCAGAGAGCGTAGGGGATCATAGAAAACGTTTCCGAAATTGCTCTAAAAGTTCTGAACGCACTGTATCCTGCGTTTCCGTTGTGAAAGGCTCGTGAGGCTGAGAGCGATCGAAAAAAGTTGCCTCACGAGCCTCACGAGCCTTTTGCAACGGAATAAGCCAGTACTCTTTGTAGCGATTAACACTCCCCAACATAAGTCGAGCTTCAATGTCACCTGGGGCCGGCTATCGAGCTCCCGCTGGACCGAACTTGGAGCCGGCTATCGAGCTTCCCCTGGACCGAACTTGGAGCCTGCTACCGAGCTTCCCCTGGACCGAACCTTCGGCCGGCTGCAAAGCTCCCCCTGGACCGATCTTGGAGCCGGCTACCGAGCTCCCCCTGGACCGAATTTGGAGCCGGCTACAGAGCTCCCCCCTGGACCGAGCCTGGAGTCGGCTGCAAAGCTCCCCCTGGACCGAACTGTGCCCTGCAACTGAACGCCCCCCCTGAACCATACTTAAAAACGTAGTGCGCACCCTACCATAACGTAGTTCAACCTCAACACACCCTGCTAGTTTATTACTAAATATGCGCAAAATATCGCGCACAGAGGCGGCGCATACTTTTGACTTTTACGAAAATGGCAAGCATATTTACAAAAGCGACCGCACCGCACCGCCGCATTAGCCACGAATGACGAGATTGTTTATGTTTTGTGTGTGAAGTTATGATTTTTCAAAGTTGGAGCTTTTGAAAAAAATATCCCAACTCACCAGGTTTGTTTGTGTTTCACGAAAAAACGAAGCCTTTTAAAAAAAATTCTGAAAACGCTATTCGATAGAGCTGTACAGGATTTCCCTTCAGTGAGAGAACTCTTGTTGGTGTGGTGTGAAAGTACAGTAGGATTACGGTAGGATAAGAGAACTGAGCTCAGATCAGAGTTTATTTCACTACTAATAGACGAGGAAAACGATGGAAGAATGAGGGGTAGATGACGTGGTGGTTCAGTTGTATGGCGCAATGGTATCCAGGCGGAGTACGGTATGCTAAGATCCGAAGATCACGGGGTAACGAAAGATCCGGAGATCACGGGGTAACGAAAGATCCGAGGATCACTAAGGCATAGAGCGGAGCTCGGCCACTGGAGGAATGGGTTCTGGACGAGGGAGCGCACTCACAACGTCGATACTGGCATGTCACACGTCGAGAGAAGGTCTCGGCGACTTATATACGGGGAAAGTGGGCCAATTAGCATGAGATTAGACCCGGAGCCAGAGATGCTGCAGACAGTCAAACTCAATTGCCATGGTAATTGATATGATAATTGGTATGCAGATGGGTAATCATGGATTGCCGCACGTGTGAATAGAATGGGATTAGCAAATAGACTGGAGTTGGGCCGAGTCGCATTGATATTACATAGGAATGACGTAATTGGATTGATTAGATTGGATTAGTACCGGTAATCCGGTACAAGAGCAGAGGTTGAACTACATACCATGCAAAAAATTAGAATATTTAAAAATCATGAATTTTCCTACTGACAATCGTGCTCGAGTTTCTCCCGATTCCTCTCTTATATTAAATTGTCAGTGGGATAATAAGAAGGGATACTTATGCACAACCCCTCACATTTTTGCGCATATATGCATAGCTCAAATCTTTCCGTTTCAGGTCGTCGTTCGCATGTCGTGCAACGGAGATGGAACACATAACGGGAGTGGCGATGTGAGTTGGCGCGATTAATCAATGTTGTGAGTACCGAAAACTGGGTTTGGGAACATCGTCTCGTCTGCCCTCTAATCTGCTCCAACCCACTGGTGTTTAGGTACAACGTTTTCACACTTTACGCATGCATAACCCCCAGTCACGATTTAGTCCAGACAGTTGAAGTCCCTGTGAAAAATTAGGAAAATCAAAGGCATATCCAACCTCAGAAAAATGACAGGATCCGAGAATTCGTAGTAAATCAACCGCCTCATATTTTCCTTCTTTCCAATTTCGTGAACTCCCCAATGTATGGTGATAAAGTCGGCCCCTTGTGTGTCGCCCAGTTTGCGCATGATCTGATAGGGGTCTGCTTCTTGCTCTGTGCACAGAGCGCCAAAATACATACTGAGTATTTTTCGGATCGATCTTCTTCTGCCAGATAAAAGTCCATATTTTCGCTATCGACAGTCCAACTTTTCACTGTGTGCTGAGAGGGTACATATTACCTATGACACTCATCCACATGGCATTCGAATTCGAGTGATTTTGCGCCAGACAGGAGGACGAACAAAACTACCGCCCAAAAGTGGTGTGGGACGTTAACAAAACAATTTGTATTTCTCCCTCAGAGAACTAGAAGTGACTAATCATAACTGTGCTTTAGAGAAGGTATGGTCCCCCTTATAATGTAAACTGGAAGGCGCATTACAAAAAGAAACAGAGACGAGATATCCCGCGAAAGTGAACGCTCAAAAAACGACAGGACTTTTGCAACCGCCTGATATACGAAGAGGAATACGGAAATTTCGCCTTGTAGTTTGCGTCCCTCCAGAGAGTTTTGTATCATATTTTGGGTCCGAAAGGAACGTAATGCAGTCTCGTTATAAAGAGAGTAGACCACAATGCCGCAAGGAGGGAAAGAGTGTGTGTGCGAGTCCTATTACTCTCCTGATGAGTGTGTCAATCGTCAACGAGTAATGTTGTAGAGCGGCTGAATTATTATAGAACTATTATTAGTTGAATTTAGTCTATATGCACGCTATTAGTCCAGCAATCGGAAATTCCCACATGACTCTCCTGAGTTTATTTCTACCTGTCTGTGCCATCGGAAAAAAACAGGGTTGAGGGAGTGTGAAACCCCACATAACGACTAATAAGGACATGCTAATAATGAATAATGACATAATGACATAACTAATGAGAAGCATACAAAAAAATCAATCAGAGAATCAATATCATTGAGAAAGATTCAAATCTCTTTTTTCCGTTTCTTCGGGTGTTGGAATGACACTAAAACGGGACATTTTAGTGCTATCGCCCACAGCCGATGGCGTGTCTTACAAATTCACAAACGCTCGTCCGAAATAATAAAACGTTCCGCTGATAAATGGCAGAAACGATGGCGAGAGTGCACGCGATATTGGGAGAATGAGACAGAAAACACAGGTAGTTCTTGAAGGCGGTCGTAGTATTTCAAAATTGTAATATAGGAGCTAAACTGTCTCATTCAGTTGTCTCCCTCTCTCTTCTCTCACTCCTTCGATGCCTGCCAATCTTCAAGGTAATGCTTTATTGTCTTGTCATCTTACCGATCGATATTAAAGGGGCGGAAACACTGGCTGCCGTTTTGATTAGACTAGTAATAACATTCTCAATTCTTTCAGTCTATCTAAAGTACATTTCTAACAATATTTCACATAACATAGAAAATAAGTGGGAATACAGATGCGATATATCCTGGAATCCATTCATAGTTCAAATCTTTCCGTTTCAGGATCCCCACTCGTTCAACAACGGCGGAGGAGGTCACAAAGGAGAGGGAGATGTGAGTTGGCGCGATTAATCAATGTTGTGAGATGTACCCAGAAAGAACATAGAATAGAATGGACTAGAATAGATTTATACCAAATAGGGACAAGTTAGTAGCAGGATATAGCCATTCATTTCCCACTAAATCTCTCATTTTCCCATGCTATTTCGACATAGCATGGAAAAACGAGAGATTTAGGGGGAATAATGGCTGTATACTGCTGTTTCTGAATGGGGATGAAAAGTGACGAAGGAACTGTGGCCCTGTCTGGTTCGATTCACGGCATCTTTGCCATGTTAATATTTGCCCTCTCTTTCAATTGCGATAATCATTGAAGTCTAACCGACAATGTCTGGGGATAATTGATCGACGAAATTCTTTTGTCATTTTAGTCATCGGCTCCATTCGTGCCTCCGCCGCCCAAGCCCAAGGGCACAGTGAGTCATACCATGCCAAATAGTGTCAAGATAATATATTGTGCACTTGCAGCTTATCCACTCGTCTCCTCCTTCTCTCTTCTCAGCAGCTCTCGTCTAAGGTTCGTTCTCCTCCTCTCCTCTCGCTTCTTAGCTCGATAAATATTATTCATTCATCATTCTATCATTCTAGAGAATTTTAAAACAAGATCCTATCAATGTTATGAAGTTCTATTTACATTTCAGAGCATCACCATTTCGATGACTGCATTCGCTCGCCTTCACTATTCCTTGTTTCATCATTTGATTACCGTGCTTAATTCTGTGGCCCTGGGACTGTACTCTTTCAGTTGAGTAATAAAACTGTGTTCGTTATTTTCTCCGTATTGTGAAAAAAACATGCTACCGTCTAGGATGGTCTCGCCATTCATGATTCAAAGGGCGAATACTAGATCAAAGATGACTCTTCCCTCAAAAAACGCTTTAAGACCAAGAGGAAGGTAGAAGTTGGCCAATTGGATAAGAAGGAGACGGAAAACAGCGACCAGCGGTCAGGGCCTCTCTTGTCTTACCCACGCATACGTCCCATATGCACACTCAAACGAGCGGTTAGTGCATTCAACTCGTGCCACGAAACGAAAAACTATTCTGCAATTTTGAACCATGACCCCGCACATGATTCCAAACCGACAGACCAGGGTTAGAGCGAGAGAGTGTACAAAAGTGAGAGAGTCCCTCTCGATTTCGCACGCTCTCTCACTCCAAAGGCCTTTCTGGATGGTTGACCGGCTTGTGGAATGATGTGCCCGGGTTCATGAATTTTTTCCAAAACAATATTCATTTTGGAATTGATGTCATTTCTTCGTCTACTGGCGAAATGACGATTTTTCGCATCAACAGATTAAACAATTTTTTTGGGAAAAAATCCAAAAAAAAAAAGCGCCTTCTTCGCATGGCTCGATTCACGGCATCTTTGCCATATTAATATTTGCTCTCTTTCAATTGGAATAATCATTGAAGTCTAACGGACAATGTCTGGGGATAATTAATTGATCGATTAAGTTCGATTGCCATTTTAGTCAGCATCTCCATTCGTCGTCGTGCCGTTGCCGAAACCCACCAAGGGAGTGAGCCAGGGCTGTGCGGAAAATGATTTTCGGAAAATTTCGGAAAACGGAAATTTTCCGAATTAATCTAGAAATTTTATGATCAATTAATATTTTTTTCTGAATTACAAGCAATCTCAGAAAATATTCGGAAAAAGTTTTCCGACGTGATTTTTTTCCGAAAAAAGTCGGAAAATCGGAAAACGGAAAATGCACAGCCCTGGAGTGAGCCATAGAGTAATTGTCTGATCCTCTCAATTCTGCACGCTCTCTCGCACGGTGTGATCCATGAGAGAGCATGTAGAATGAGCAGAGTTTGATCATTACTCGATGCCAAATAGTGTCAAGATAATATACGTGTACTTGCAGCACAACAATCACTCTTCTCCTTCTCTCTTCTCTCCTCTCTTCTAAGTTTCCTTCTCCTCTACTCTCGCTTCCAAGCTCGTTCTCGTACTAAATGAGACCAAACTTCTTCCATCAATGTGGCAATAAGATAGTATCGTATATTGCATGAATAAAGTTGTTTGTTTTCTTTGAAACAAATCAAAAGAAATATTATTCATTCATCGTTCTATCTATTCGTACAATGTAAGTGGTAAAGAGGTGGGAGGCATCCTGAGTCTCGGGGAAAGCACGTCAATCGAATTGTTGATTCAGGGACAGAATTGGAGTAATGTTCTAGCCCTCTCAAGTCTGCATGCTCTCTCGCCTATCGATGAGAGAGCATGTAGAATGAGGAGAGTCTGATCGTCACTCCGGAATTTGCTACCTCGTACAGAGGGCAAAGGAGGAGAGCAACAGGATGAGTCCTATTACTCCCCAGTGTCAATCATCACAATGTAGGGGGTGTTTCAGAGCAGAATTATAGAACTATTATTAATTGAATTCAGTCTATATGCACGCTCTTCACCCAGCAATCGGAAATTCCCACACGACCATCGGGTAATCAGGGTACTTGCAAATCTATGTTCGAATAAACAGGGAAACAAAGAACTCCAAATTGAACTGTACCTCAGCACACAATAAGAACCAGGCTTTTCGATCATCTTTTCTATAATTTTAGAGAAATGTCTCTGGAACTTATAACAAAATAAGCTGAGCCAAAAAACAAGGAATGTGTCGAATATACGAATATATGAAAATAGTTTTTAAATTTTTTTCTGATGGCTAGTGTGCTACGAGCACGCAGTACGGGAGGCGAGAGAGCGGGTGAAATCCAATTCGTGCTTGTTTTATTTTGAAATTGTATTAATTAGTGGAGTAAGAGTAAAGAGTGCCAAATCACATCATTCCACAGGCCAGCCAACCTTACAGAAAGGCCTTTGGAGTGAGAGAGCGTGTGAAATCGAGAGGGACTCTCTCACTTTTGCACACTCTCTCGCTCTAACCCTGGTCTGTAGGTTTGGAATCATGTGAAATGAAGCGATCGCCATCGCATGTTTTTTCTAAATTTTCGTGATCAGAGAGACGCAATCTGAAGGACATCACAGATCTGAATGCCCAAACTCTCACTCAATCAGATGCACTGTACAACTTTAAAATCTCTTGCGAACAGAAAGGCAATATTGATGCAATTTTTTTAAAATATTTAGCCAGCCTTTCACCTTTTATTCCTCGAGCGAATTCACAAGCAGAAATACTCATTTCATTATATTTAAATCGGGTATCTTCGGTCTTTCTTCTCACTTTTTGTGGCTCCGGGTTCCGGTCCTTTTTGATTCTAAGGCACGGTTATTGGCTTGTTTGGGACCGCTGGATCCGCTTTCCTGGAAATTGAGGAGATGAGAACATGATACATGTGTATTGTCCATCTATGTACCCGGGTTCTTCGCAGATATAACATAAATAACATTAATTAAAGGGGAACAAGTACTTGACAGTTGCCTTCGGCTGCTCGATCATACAGTCCTGGTTGTTTCCCCCCTGAACATGGACAGTCCCGGCCGGCCCGGGACGGTCCCTGGCGGTCCCTACCAATTTGTGCCTCAACTAGAGAGAAATTCGAGACAAACTCTGTGCCGTCAGATAGTTCATGTCAATGGTCATCGATTAAAGTCGATGTAAAATTAAATTATTTGCTTAAATACGTTTAAATTTGTTGAAATAATTATTTCAAGGAACGGAAACTTGTTAGAGTTTGACGCAAATTATTACAGTATCTCTTGGATTCTCGCCCAAACCGCAAGCTGATTTTTCATAGAATGGCATTTTCTAACGAATTAAAAATTATTATAATAAGTAATTTAAATTTCTGTTGACATTTTCCGATGACGAATCAACTGAATTCTTTGACTGCACAGAGTTTGTCTCGAATTTCTCTCTGTTCGAGCCGCAAATTGGCAGGGACCGCTAGGGACCGTCCCGGGCCGGCCGGGACGGTCCATGTTCAGGGGGAAACATCCAGGACTGTATTGTGTTTCGCAAGCCAAGGGCAGCCATCGGCAATTCAACGGTGCTATTCGTCCAGCCAATCTTTGCACTCGTTGCAAATCGAGCTTTTTTACCTTACTTTTTTAACTTGTAGTCACTCTCTTCAACCAATTGGAACTTTCTCACTGGCACGATTCGGCCCTGCACAACCACTCTCAACCAGTGAATCGATATCATCGAGATGGAATCAAATCCCATTTCAGCCTTTTCTTCTGGTGTTGAAATGGCACTAAAACAGTGTTGGGGCGGTACTAAAACGGGACATTTTAGTGCCATTCTCCACATAGGAGGGCGTGTATCTTCCATCGGAGCGAAATTGCGTCTGATTCCATTCCCTTTCGCTCGATTCTGACATGACACATCGGTCAGGCCGTGCGCGATTCCGGTTGACTTTCTTATTTTCAGCACTTTCTTCATAACTTGGTAGGAAGCGTGCGAAGTGAAGAGACGAGTTGCTGCGCGTATTACTTGTCTTGACCTCTATTTGCAAATCAGACCCTTGACCTCCTTTTGATCTCGTTTTTTTCCATTCGTACTGCTAGCATGTACAAGCATTTCTCTTTCCCCAAATGTTAGAGGCTCATTCAATTCGCGTAAAAAGGGAGAGAATCCCTCTCTCGCTGGTCATTCTTCCACATTACATCTGGAGTAATGGTCTGCCCTCTCAATTCTGCGTGCTCTCTCGCGCTGTCTGATAGATGAGAGAGCATACAAAATGAGGAGAGTATGATCATTACTCTGTGTGATAGACGCGGCTATGGACGAAGAGCAATTTGTATGAATTGCTAAATAGCGTATGTTTGCACAGAGAGGAGGGGCGGCGCATTTATCTAGTCCGCCATGCGCAGAATGCCGCGATGAGCACGATTCACTGTGGTTAGCGAGCTAGTCCGTTGAAAATAACAACGAATTCACGTGCCTATTGTTGTTTTTTGCCATATTTTATATGTCAGATGATTCCAAACATACAGACCAGGGCTAGAGCGAGAGAGTGTGCAAAAGTTAGGGAGTCCCTCTCGATTTCACACGCTCTCTCACTCCAAAGCCCTTTCTGTAAGGTTGGCCGGTCTGTGAAATGATGTGATGTGTCATGGCTGATCATGTATCATACATGATTCTCTAATTTCTTAGGTCTTATGCACCTCTCTGCAATTTCCAAGATATGATTCTTTGAACTATTAGTTGTTATTAATTCTTCTTTTTCTGCACATTTACAGATGAATCATGAATCATCGTTCCCACGCTTGCTCACTTTTCCATCCGCAGTATAGTTTGCAGATGCTCTATAAATTCCCTGTACTTCTCTTTACATTTACCAACACTTTTCTATGTACTGATACAACAGTTGCCATTCGACCTGTAGTTTTTGCACAATGCGTGCTAGCATTTCATCCATTTCTTGAGGTTACCCGCTGGTTACCGAATGTCACTAGAAATTGTTTGTGTGCTTGATTCATTTGAACGTGAACATTTCAGGAATCTACACTTCCCTCATCAAATCATTGGTCTCAATAACAAGAAGAAATCATCTTTCAGCAAAGAGGTAGACCGGCGAACATGTAGCCCTAATACCACAATACTTTGAAACCACAATACTGTGATACTTACCATGTTACAGCTAGGTGACAAAGACAATGTAAAAGTGAGAGAAGTTGGTGAAAAATGTATACGAAGAGGAATTCGAGAATTTAGCCCTGTAGTTTGCATATCTCCAGAGAGTTTTGCATCATATTTTGGGTCCAAAAGGAATGTAATGCGGTATCGTTATAAAGGGAGTAGACCACAATGCCGCAAGGAGGGAAATTGTGTGTGCGAGAGTCAATCGTCACAATGTAGACGAGGGATGTTAGAGAGAGGCTGAAAGTATTATAGAACTATTAGTAATTGAATTTAGTCTTTATGCACGCTCTTCGCCCAGCAATCGGAAACTTCCACATGACCAATCAATCAGGGAATCAATATCATTGAGAAAGAATCAAATCTCATTTTCCCGTTTCTTCTGGTGTTGGAATGACACTAAAACGGGACATTTTAGTGCTATCGCCCACAGCCGAGGGCGTGTATTACAAATTCACAAACGCTCGTCCGAAATAATAAAACGTTCCGCTGATAAATGGCAGAAACGATGGCGAGAGTGCACGCGATAAAGAGAGAATTAGACAGAAAACACAGGTAGTTCTTGAAGGCGATTGTAGTATTTCAAAATTGTAATATAGGAGCTAAACTGTCTCATTCAGTAGTCTCCCTCTCTATTCTCTCACTCCTTCGATGCCTGCCAAACTTCAAGGCTTCATTGCATAGTCAGTGGGCGATCTTACCGATCGATAAAGGGGCGGAAACACTGGCTGCCGTTTTGATTAGACTAGTATCTAAAGTATATTTCTAACAAAATTTCACATAACATAGTTCTGAATAGGTCAAATCTTTCCGTTTCAGGATCCCCACGCTGTCTAAAGTATATTTCTAACAAAATTTCACATAACATAGTTCTGAATAGTTCAAATCTTTCCGTTTCAGGATCCCCACTACAACAACGGCGGAGGAGGTCACAAAGGAGAGGGAGATGTGAGTTGGCGCGATTAATCAATGTTGTGAGATGTACCCAGAAAGAACATAGAATATAATGGACTAGAATAGATGTATGCCAAATAGGGACAAGTTGTTGGTAAAAGGAATACAGCCATTCATTTCCTACTAATTCTCTCATTTTCCCATGCTATTTCGACATAGCAGGGAAAAACGAGAGATTTAGGGGAGGGGGAATAATGGCTGTATACTAGGGATGGCTAGTCAAGCAAGATAGCAAGATCTTATTGGGAAATTGCTCATTTACATCATTTCCCAAGAACTTTGTCGGTGAAGCAAGACTCCCAATCCTAGCAAGAATCTTGCTTCCCAGTAATTTTCAATTTGGCGGCTGAACTGAGCGGTCAAATATATCAAAACTACGCCTATTAGTTATTGTAGACACATATCATGCGATTTCGACTTGAAAGAATTCTCTTTGGTCATCAAACGTGGTCTTTTTCAAGCAAGATTCTTGCCAGTTTCAAGAATCTTGCTTCCCATTCTTCCCAGTAATACTCCCAAGTCATTTCCCTTTCTTTCCAAGAATAAGCAAGATCATTCTTCACTTTCGCAAGAATTGTACCGGTCATTTTTCTTGCGAAGCCATCCCTACGGTATACTGCTGTTGGTGGATGGGATGAAAAGTGACGGAGGAACTGTGGCTCCTCCTGTCTGGTTCGATTCACGGCATCATTGCTATTCTAATCGTTGCCCTCTTGCAATTGCGCTAATATCTGAAGTCTAATCGACAATGTCTGGGGATAATTGATCGATGAAGTTCGATTGTCATTTTAGTCAGCCGCTCCCATCGTCATCGTCGTGCCGTCGCCGAAACCCAGCAAGGGAAAAGTGAGTAAGGGAAGAGTAATGGTCTGACCCTCTCAATTCTTCATGCTCTCTCGCACTGTCTGATCCATGAGAGAGCATTTAGAATGAGGAGAGTCTCTTACTCGAGTCATACGGTGCCGAATAGTGTCGAGATAATATATTGTGTACTTGCAGCATAACCAACACTCTCGTCAGTCTGCTTCTCGTATTTAACACTTCAAGTATTGCGGAAAATATTGTTTTTTTGTTGTTTGCTACAAATAAAGATAACAGAAAAATGATTCATTCATCATTCTGTCTTTTCGTACAATGTAAGTGGTAGGGGGAGCATCGACAAGTAAGCAACCTATTAAAAGTATATCTTCGTGTTGATTATGGAATAGGAATAATTTTCTAGCCCTCTCAAGTCTGCATGCTCTCTCGCCTGTCGATGAGAGAGCATGTAGAATGAGGAGAGTTTAATCATTACTCCAGAATTGGCTACCTCGTATGGCCAGTATGCGACGAGGCAAACATCAGAGTGGCATACATTTTGATGGTAGCGATTAATCACAAGCAGACACCAGAAGGGGAATGAGGTCGTTCTAGAGTAGACTTTGAAAGGTAACTATACAACTACCCGCATAAGAGGGAAATTAACCCCCACACTCTTAATTCTCCGCACTCTCTCTTCAAAAAGCGGTCAATTTCCCTGTTATGCGGGTAGTTGTTTAGTTGCCTTTCAAAGTCTATTCTAGAGGGAGGATGGGAGCTCCCTCCTAAAATAACAAAAATGATGTGGGGAATGTGAGGGAATACGGAGAAAGCGTTTTGCGATGTGACAAACGTGTTCTACCATACGATATCCAACCCGGACGAATACTTTTGCATTTTTGGACGAATACTTTTGAGAGATACTGTAGTTTGAGATTCGGGTCAATAATTGGATCAGCTCTCTTAATCCCTCCAATCCGTATTGTATGTTGACCTGTGCAGAAAGTTTGCGAAATGAAGAGAACTGATCCAGATATGTACCAAAATGTACTGCACACGCAATATGCAATTTTCACAGCTCTCACGAAGAGATTGAAAACACCGTCACGGCTTATTATTCTAAAATATGCTATTTTATAAAACAATTCAACGTTTGGCATCGTTCAGTCTGCGTTCGGATTCTTTATAATAAAACTTTATTTCTGACTTTATTTCTTTATATTTTTATTTCTCTTATTTCCTTTATGACTTTATTTCTCGAACAAATTCACAAGTAAGAATGCACATTGCTGAATATTTAAATAGATTCTCTTCTTCTCACTTTTTCGCTGCCCCGGATTCCGTTACTTTCGGTTTATCATTCACAGTCTTCGTCTTGTTTGCGACCACTGGATCTGCTTTCCTGAAAACTGAGGAGATCAAAATTGTTCCATGCATTCAATAGCTTGCGCCTGTTGTTTCCGGCTGTTCGATCTTCTCGTTTTTCTTAAACAACGAGTCGTTCTCATCAATGCATCTGTGCGATTCATCCAGCCAATCTTTGCAATCGTTGCAATAAACGAGATCTTCATGTTCATCATATTTCTGGAAAAAAAAGCATTTACACGCAGAGAAAAATGTATAAATTCAGCCCCAACATGCATATAACAAATGTATAACATGTAATACATCTCCTCTGTCCCACTACAAAATGCTATCGATAGTATATCAAATTGGTCTGCAGAGTGGCAGCTCCCCCTTGCGTCGCATAAATGCAGCTCACTTCACTTAGGTCGGGCCAATACCAAAAAGGTATACAGTATTGGCACCTCCAAATTAGCCCAGAACGTAGAAGTAAAAGATCTAGGGTTCATAATTGAGAAAACACTTACTTTCACTAACCACTGTAGAACAACTGCAATGAAAGGTAAAACAGCCTGTCACATTATACTCAGAGCGCTCAGAACGAAAATTTTTGAAATCCTCGTAAAAGCCTACTCGATATACATAAGACCTATCCTAGAAAGTGCGTCCACTGTGTTTAACCCCTACATGATCAAAAACAAAAAGGTACTCGAAAAAGTCCAGAATTATTTTACTCGTCGACTTTTCATGCGTTGCTACAATATGACACGGGAAAACATCCCTAAAGTAGCGGATAGGAATAGGAAATTAGGATTAGACGCGTAGAGAAAAAGCGTAGAGAAGCGATAGACTTGAAGACAGCCATGAATCTTCTGATATGCAAATACAAAATCTCTAAACTAAAACCACATCATTTCAGTTATTATTCCACACGAAATGGAATAAATTTTGCAAATGCTGGCTCTCATGCGATCTATAGACACAATAGTTAGTTTCTTTCCCAGAGCGGCTCGGCTTTTCTCAATACCCGGTAATCAAATCAGTTTCACTGTATGAGCGACCCCCACACCCCCGACCTTTCATGATCTCAATATGTTCTGCTGCATTCGTTTTCTCTTTCTATTTGTAACCGCGTTTCCATTGAACACGCATAAATATATATATACATTTTTCATATAATTTCATGTATGATGGGACTGGATTTATACACTTTTCTCTGTGTGCACTGATCCTAGTATGCCGTGATGATCTGAGATAAACGTGTCAATAAAAATAAAATAGATCTATTTCGTATTTCTTTTAGTGCTACAAATAGTCGTGTAATGCTTTAGGTATGATTGTTTCAAATTCGACGATAAAATGACCAACACAAAATCTGCTCGACCATACAGTCAAAATGACATATTGTGAACAAAGTATTATAAGATATCATAAGTTATTATAACTATTTATAATTTCTTTTTCCTGAGGTTCCAATCGAACCAAAAAGTCTGAAATTTTGACAGGCGCCTTTTTTCCGCTTGTGAATAACTTATTACCGAACAGAATTTTAACAAAAATCATTTCTGGGCGGTTTCCCGTAGTTCGCAATTTGAAGCCAGAGCCGGGACGCGGGGCGAGCCAGTGCCGGGATTCCTAACAAGCCGGATCCGGAAATTAGATTTCGGATTTGCTGCGATTCAAATACCTCCCATGGCTATTGTTGTCTTGGAGTTTCAATCGCTCGCGCACAACCAACTTGGCAACGGTTTATCGGTATTCAGGCGAGAAATTTGAATATGAAATCTAATTCCCGGATCCGGCTTGGTTGGAATCGCGGCTCTGGCTCGCCCCGCGTCCCGGCTCTGGCTTAAAATGCGAACTACGGGAAACCGCCCAGAACTTTTTCAAATGATTTTTTATTAAAATTCTGTTCGGTAATAAGTTATTCACAAGCGGAAAAAAGGCGCCTGTCAAAATTTCAGATTTTTTGGTTCGATGGGAACCTCAGGAAAAAGAAGTTATAATAACTTATGATATCTTATAATACTTTGTTCACAATATGTCATTTTGACTGTATAACTCAAAGAATCTACCACCACTACGAGGCAATACGAGTGTTGGGCATCCGCAGTCTTTATACCTTATTACCTTTTTTGACGGTATCTTCTTAACCTCCTCCACTTTCTTCTTCTTATTTCCGCAGAAGAGCATAGCGAGAACGAGCGGAACAATCGCCTGAAGGAGAGAATCATGCATCTGACAAGACGAACTACAGTATCCCAACACCGTTTGTTGAACTCACCATGAGAAAAATCACCGTCATCGATGATTCGGTTTTTAGAACTCCGCGGAGAGGAGTCGACCGCCCAAAATGATCGACAAGGGTGAGAATGAAGTGGAATTGAATATTTACGACGGTCCAAGTGATGGAGTGCGCATGGAAATCAAAAATTCAATTAGAATACTTCGCACAGTTTTAAATATCGCAAATATCAAGATGGAAGTCTCCGCAGGAATGGCATGCAGTATTCTGGAGTAATGGTCTGGCCCTCTCAATTCTGCATGCTCTCTCGCACTGTCTGATCCATGAGAGAGCATGTAGAATGAGGAGAGTCTGATCATTACTCGTATTCTGCGTTGTGCACACCCCCCGGCAATCTCCTTTCACGATTCGAATTGCCTGCTCTGTTCCCTAAATTCAGTTGATATTTCGTAATCTTCCAAAAACTTCCAAAACGTACATTGCTACCAATTGCAAACCACTACTTCGTCAATCAATTTCAAAAGTACTATTAAAATGCCGCAATAGATGTTAACGTGAGAGAGTTATCCGGCTAAAGTACTATATGTCGATAGTGAGCAATCAAACGATGTACTACATCAGACAGCTTTTTTCTTTCTTTTTCTTTCAACACTAAGGGTCTTTTAACACATACATTAGGCGGCAATTCCAAAACCGAGTATCACTTTCCAAGTGCACTAATTTAATTCTGCCAATTATCGCCGATACATGAAAATGAATTATTGCTTGGCACTGATACGTTTTCTATATTTTTTTTAATAGAATATATTTTTATAAAATATTTATATCCGTATGGGAAATACAATGACGAAGCGGTGTGAACTAATAAATTTGAAATGAAATCAATTGCAATGCAATAATGAACGATTGTAATAATTGGGGAGGGGCTAATTACGATTCCCGTGCTGCCTGTACTCTGCATTTCTGGACTCGTTGTAGGAACGAGTGGATCGATAGCGAGAGGTGCTCGAATTGGAATAGGAATATTCGGAGGGCGGGCGACGGGTTCGAGGTGCGGTGTGCTCATGGAGATCGGAGGAAGGGACAGGGTCGCGTCGACGGTGATCGATCGAGGGAGCGAACGCACTGCGGGGGACTGCATCGGCCATTTGACGACGGTATTCCTCATCGAATACGCCACTAGGTCGCGATGAGTACCGCGAGGCGGGAGTGGGCTCGGACCTACGGTTGTGGATCCACGGAGAGAATGTACTACGAGGGATGAGGGCCATAGCACGACGGAATACTTCATCAGTGATGGGGCGTCGAGGTCGCGAAGCGGGAGTTGGGTCGGATGATCGCTGCTGCTGCAGCTGCACCTGCTGCATATCTCGCTCAAGTTGCTGCAGCTGCTGCTCGAGTGCTGCAGGTTCCGTGGCCTGCTCGAACACCCGCACGAACCCAGTGGGTACGCGGCACAGCCGGCATTTCATTGGGCCAGGGCTGATGGACATTTCGGTCGCACAGGCCAGGCAGGAGAAGTGCCCGCATGACGTGTAGACCGCTCGGAGGGCAGGGCTGTCCGTCATGCAGATGCTGCATTGCCGCGAGTAGCTGATTGTGAGAGGGCAGACGTCGCTGCAAAATTAATATTTTTAAAATTATTTAAAAGTATTAAAATTAAAATAATTGGCACCATAGAAAGTGACGCGAAACAGTCAGGGAATGTGTTCAATAGGCACGGCAGAAACTGACAACTTGGTCTTAATTAGTACAATATGACATGCCGATCAGGAGGAAAATAGCGACAAAAATATCTTTGTGTTTCGAGATATGCACATTTGAATGTTTGTGGTGTGCCAATTCGACGTTTCCTAATCGCCTTATAACGTCGAGGAATGAATGTGAAAATCGGAAAATTTCAAAGAAAATATTTTAAAATCGAAAAAAAAAACAGAATTAGGGAAAAGCTTGAATGTTAGTGAAAATATAATATTTGTTATTTGACGTACCTTCTAGCATCCGCTTCTCTCAGCGCTCGCACGCCCGCTCGAATGTCCGATTCTCGTTTCTTCAATTCACTCATCTCAAAATTCGCCACTGCCTCGAGGGTTTCGGGGGCGAACGCGCTAATCATCCTGAAAAGGGTTCTCGATATTACATTTATAAAATGATACGAACACACAAAAAGTCAAAATGGAACTTCCTGTGTTTACCAAAGCGAGAGAGCGGGCAAAAGTGAGAAGTGGAACAAATTTTGCGTGGAGGGCTGGCTAGATTCTTTTAAAACTTCGATCAGCGCGACAAGGGCGGTCAACGAATATGCATGGCAATTGTGCAAAGGAAATGCCAGAACATGAAACAGTCATACTCGAGAGCAACAGTTTGAGCAATTATTTCTTGCAGTATAGCTCCAGATATTGTGAATAAATTCTATGGAAAATGATAGATGCCAATGGCAGAGGAAAAGTTAAGAAAGGTAGAAGGTAATTCCGGGGGTACATCTAAATGTGAAAGGAGTAGATAGGGAAGGTAGATGGGAAATGGCAAAGAGGGAATGGAGAAGTAGAAGAAATGACGGTCTGCGATGCGAGTAGATCTTCTCTCCAGTCCTTTTAAACCCACTCCTCGATCTTCCCGGCACCTTCCGATCTCTCCTCATCGGAAGGGGTTGTTGTCTCTTCACATTGCGCGCTCTCTCTCTCTCGAGTCTAAGCGTTTAGGTTTCCCGCCCAGATACCCAGTGGGAATGCAAGGAGAAAAAGATAAAGACATCTTTGGGAAAAGCCCTCACAGAGTCACTGCTAAGGCCAGCGCAGAATAGGCCGATTCAATAGAAAGCGTGCTACATGAAGATGCAAGGAGTAAACCAAATCTTCCAATGAGCGAAAAAAAGAATTACTCTAGTTTTTCGCTAAAGTAAGCGCAATTGGAGCTGCATTCGAACTCTTTATTTCTCGAGCGAAGTTACGAGTAAGAATACTCATTTCCGAGTATTTACATAGGTTCTCATCGGTCTTTCTTCTCATTTTTTCGGTGCTCCTGACCCATTTTGATTCTCAGTAACGGTCGCTTCTTTGTTCGCGGCTACTGGATCCGCTGCCCTGAAAACTGAGAAGATCAAAACTTTGCTCAATACACCCAGAATGAATATACTTACTATTGAGTGTATCCTATGCTGAAATATGACACCTAGTATATGATATACTTGCAAATCTCTCTTTTTCGCACGCTCTCTCGACGCGTGTTTGAAATAAGCAAATAATAAATTAAATTAATTAAAAGGAAATGCGTACTTGGCAGTTGTCGCCGGCTGCTCGATCTTCTTGCTTTTCGGATACCACGGGGGTCGCAACGGTGAGTATAGTACATCATATCTTTGCACTCATTGCAGTAAGTCAGTTCAGGGTCAACCTCAAATTTCTGAAACACGAAATTCGTTGATCCCAAACTTTTAAAACTTCCTAATTATGTCCCCGTTGTTCCTAGGAACGAATCGCAGAGCGCTCTTAGGAACAGCAGGTGCAAAATAAGGTACAAAAGTTATTGAGCAATTACCTTTGGCGACGGAACCTTCTTAACCTCCTCCACTTTCTTCTTCTTGGCACAGAACAAGAGAGCGAGAAAGAGCGGAGCGACAGCCTGAAGGATAAAGTCAAGCATCTGACACGACAAACTACCGTATCCCAATACCGTTTGTTGAACTCACCATGAGGGGAATAAGCGTCATCGAAGATTCGGGTTTTTAAAACTCCGCGGAGACGAGGCGACCGCCCAGATTGAGCGACAAGAGTGAGAATGAAGTGGAAAAGGATGTTTACGCCGGACGAAGGGCATGAAATTGCATGCAAATTGACAACATAATTGCGGCACATCGCTAAACATCTTCATCAGGACCCACTAATGTCGTTTTATATTGAGTGCAAAGGTGAAGTGGAGGGAATGTCATTAAAATTCCAAGACACGATTATAACATGTAAAGTTCAGCTAGTGTTTGTTGTGGATTGCTCGCCTATTATTGTTTGTTTGAACTCTATTTACTCATCTTTTTTTTTAAATCATACTTATTCTGGAGACTCGAATTTCTATAATTCATAATTCGGTTTCTGAAATTGGTCCGAATTTCAATAATTATTCTTTCCTAAATCGGTTCTCATTTCGATCATTGTTGTATCAGAAATAGGATCGAATTTGGATCATTGCTGCACCATAAATCGACTCGAATTTTGATCAATCTTGTATCAAAAATGGGCACGAATTTCGGAGACTTCCAAATCTACCATAGTACTACGTGTTTTTGTTGTCTTTGAAATTCGCGTTTGAACTATTTTCGAAGGTCATTTTGGGGTCAGTAGTATCTTACTGTAATATCATGGCGTTGTGTCCCATTTCACATCTCGCATTCCAGCATTGATAAGATTGCTGACCTGGAAGACGCTATCACGAACGATCCATACATGCACATATCTAAGTGGTTATACCCCCCGTATCACTTTTACGACTTTCCCAATCGCTCTTACTAGCAACATTGATAAGAAAGGCCTGGTATAGCAGCGCGGCGATCGATCGGTTATCAATCGAGGTGCGGCGCTGTGCTTATCCGCCCATTCACTCTCCTCATAGGGAGAATATACGGTACTTTGCGGGTATACCGACAATTTTTCCAAGCCCATTACATCATTTTTTTCTAATAATAGTGATTTTGTTAATATAATCATTATTGTTAGAAATATATTCAAGAGGGGCCGCTGCCTCAGCTATTCGACTCGTTATTTCCGGAACCTATGTGGATTTTGAACTATTTGTAAGCTAAATTCCGCTGTTCACTCGCTTGTTCACGTAAAAATTCTAAAGATGATATCGTTTTGCAGTTAACCAATTCAGGATTGCAAAAACATGTCCGCTCCCAACCCCATACAAAACGCTACTTCAAGAGGCCAGCGCGAAGTGATTCAGGTGCTTCTTTCACTTATCCGACAAATACTAAAACTACCATCATTCTGACGGAACAACCAACAGTGCTCATTAGTAATTAGTTATTAGTTATAATTAGTTATTAGTGAGTCATTACCCTATTGTATTGCCGGTGATGCCGGTGAATTCAACTCAATTCAATTCAATTTATTTATTTATCTCAGCAACACATAATAAGAACATTGTGGGAGTGCATAGGTAGACGGTTGTTTACTGTGTAATGAGGTAAGGGAGCTAATCGTGTAGCTCGATGTTCAAAAAATAGCAGTGTGGAGGGGGGGGGGGTCATGAGATGTGAATGGGAGCGTCTTGTGGTGAGGGCTCAGCCGTGGTACTAATTCCTCTCAATAAGACAACTCACTTGTCGGTCAGAGACGACTAGAGAGTGAGAGAAAGAGAGAGAGGCGGTGAGCGACCTACAACTCACTAGTCGCCTCGCCAAGGTACCGGCAAGTGACTTGCAGGCGAGAGATTGAATGGAGTAGTAGGGAAAGGGAGAGAGTCAGAGAAAGAGAGACATATAGCACCTCTCCTTGCTTGGGGGTGCTTCCCAACAAGTGACTGTTCGCTTCTCGGCCTCTTCCCTCTTACCTATTATCTCTCCCCTATCCCCTCGATCTCCCTTGTTGGACCAGCAAGTGAGCTCCTCATCTCTCTCACACTCTCGACATGGGCTCTCTCTTTCCCACACATACTCTTGGTAATTTCTAGCGCAGATCTAACAGGTCACTTGTTGAGGTCCCTTTTTTGGGATTTAGTACCACGGCAGGTAATACAGCGAACAGTCGTTCGTTGTCGAAATGTTATTCGAAAGGCCCTACAAATTACAGAATAGGAATAGGATAATCGAGGTTCGAGTCGTCGACGATTGGTTTTGCGCGATCTGCCACAACGACCCCCTTCCATTAATGGAAGGGCAGAGGGGCGCCAACTGCCGCCACGTCTTCTGCTCGAGCTGCCTGGACATGCACATTCAGTTTGTGAGTTACCTTACAACGAGTTTATTCATTTTTTTCAAAAACTAAATAAAAATACAACGATTTGAAACATATTTTCAAATCTTTATCGCAACAAAATATGTTGCGCGAAACATAAAACCAGTACCTTCGTACTGCTAAGTGACGTATAAAAGTGGCGAAATATCGAAGATAGTGTAGATCTCGTCGCGAACCGACGACCCGAGCTGAGATAATGCCACCACAAGTACATGGCGCGACTGTATGTATATTTCGGTGAGAGAATGGCATTTCAGGCGTATAGTGATCCCGCGACATGTCAACTGTGCAGAGCGCTGATCGGAACACCGATCAGGGTCAGGATTACAGTGAGCGAAGATCGTCGGCAAGAGTTGGAAACTGAGCGGAGAATCAGGGAAGAAATGAGAGAAAGGCAGGAGGAAGAGAGTCAACCACTGCCTGTCCCTACTCCTCCTCAGAGAAACTGGGTATGTGTCACACAACATTGGAAAAGGTATAATACGAAAAAGATGGGCAACCACACAGCTTAAGCGCAAGGAGTCGAAGCCGAGGCAACGGAAAATTAAACTCTAGTATCAAATAAGATCTCGTTTTCTTTTATAATGTTTTTGCGGCGAAATAATCGTAACGAACAAAAATAATTCAACTATGGTATTTTTGCTCAGGAGGCGGCGAGAGTGGACGGTCGCGACGCTGTAGGAGTTCGTGAAAACGAAGGTTGATCACTGTGAATGACGAGAATGCTGTACTCAAGGAGAACGTGAGTTGCTTATCCGCTGAACTACATCACTGGAAACTCACCCACACCGTAACATCCACTCCTTGTTCAGCTTCTACCCCCACTATCAGTGTCCTCCCCTCCACTCCTGCCTCTGTTCCCCTCCCATCCACTCTTCCCCTCCCCATTCTCGCGAGTCAACCGACTCGTGCGGCCAATGAGTCCCAAAATGGAATGACAGAGACAATGGTACTCGACTTGGTAGCGAGTGTTGAGAGAGGCAGGGCTATTGTCATATATGGCATACCTGAGTTCCCCCATCTACTGGCCGTTCAAAGAGATCACAGTGACTGGAGTGCAGTCGCAGCGATCATGAACCATCTCGGTGTATCAGGTAAACCGACCCATGTGTTCAGAATGGGAAGTGGTATAACTGCCGGTGTTCGGAATGGACGTTTGTTGAAGGTAATAATGCCATCCAGGAGTATTCAGAGACTTGTAATGGAGAGAAGACACCAGCTCTCTCAATTCAAGGGAGGTCCAGGTGTGAGAGTTTGGCTGAGAGCATCCATGACCATAGAGGAAAGAGCTGCATCAAATGAGCGTCCGTTCACTTATGAAATCCCGCCTCCAAGTTGAATCGCCCCACGACCCGTCACCACAACACTGGCAATCGTCCCAATGGCAACTATAGACCATTCTCTGTAGATGTCACACAGCAGTGTCACACTCCTCGTCAATATGGTCGCCCTCCCATTACTCCCTCTTCCTCTCATCATCTCCATACTGGCGTGCACAATAGCCCCACGCGCTCTCACAAATCCAGCTACTCCGTGCGCAACAGTCCCAACCACCCTTTCTAAAATGGGATGAATCTCTGGAGAAGGAATCCCCTAAAATACACATTCTTTATGCAAATATCCGATCTATATTAAATGTAACAAATCAAAATCACCTAAAGATATTACTCGATTCCCAAAAATACTCGATTCTTGCCTTCTCCGAGTCCTGGCTCAAACAAAATGTTCCTGATGTACTTGTCTTAGGTGAAAATGCTAGATCGTATCAGATCCTACGCTGTGACCGAAAAAAGAAAAAAGGTGGAGGCGTTTGTGCGTTAGTTCATTGTAGTATTGATGTCAAAATTATTTTCGAAGAAACTGTCAATGATGCTTACGAGATACTCATTTTTGATGCTATGATCAGTTCCATTTTAATTCGATTTTGCATTGTCTATAGAGTACCAGCTCTTTCGCAAGAATTGAGTGAAGGAATTTGGGGGAAAATAATTGAATATTCTATTTGCCAACATCCTATTATCGTAATGGGTGATTTTAACATCCCGAATTTAAAGTGGCCACTTGATGATGAAAAAGAATATAATGGTTTAGAAGGGGATTTTAAAGATTTTCTAGAAATGGCTAATATGACGCAATTAGTCGATAAACCAACAAGAGATAACAACTTCCTCGATCTTCTTTTGACAAACGACGATGAGCTCATTCGCAATGTTGAAATTCTTCCAGAAATTGGAAATTCGGATCATCGTACCATAGAATTTCAACTTTCGATTTCCCACAAACCCCCAAAATGCATAAACCGGCGAAATTTCTCTAAAGGAAACTACCAAACTATCAAGTCAATACTGGCAAAAATAAATTGGAGTCTAGTGTTTAAATGTGACGATTCGACAAATATTATGTACGAGAAACTTTTAAGTATCCTAGAAGTTATAATCGAGTTTCGCGTTCCTATGACCAGAGTGAACATGTCTGGAATGCCTATCCCTCCATCTATAGAAAAACAGATGAAATTTCGATTCTTATACTGGCAAAAGTGGATAACATCAAATGATCCCTTGTACAAGGGAGAGTTTCAACGCGCACACAAAATTTGCATGAAAAGCATGAAAAAGTACGTGAAAAACAGGGAGAAAACAATTGTATCTTCTGCCGACAAAAAAGGGTTTTATCGCTACATAAAGTCGAAATTAAGTGATACTAAAGGTTCTAAAATTGATTCTCTTGTTGGGGTAAATGGGATCATATCTGAAACTGATTCTGACAAAGCAAATTGCCTTGCGCATGCATTTTCAGAGGTGTTTACAGTTGACGATGGGCAAACGCCAATCTTTACTCATGCAAGAGAGGCAATATCAAGTCCCGATTATGATGAGATGTTCAGTAGACATGAAATATGCCGTTTAATAGAAGAATGGAAGAACTCTAGCTGCAGAACACCTGACAATATCAACTTGTTTTTTATCAAAAAAATTGCCGTCCCTCTATCAATTCCTCTTGAAATTATATTTAACAAATCATACGAGAAAACTGAGATACCTAAACGTTGGAAGCACTCTATTATAACACCACTTCGAAAAAAAGCTCCCTTTAATGATCCCTTGAATTATCGACCTGTATCAATAACCAGCTTTTTCTGTAGAGTTTTTGAGAAATGTATTTCGAAGGGGATAATTAATGATTGTGAAAAGTTCGAAATATTCCCAAACACTCAGTTCGGATTCAGACAAGTTCGAAGTGTCGAATCTCAACTTTTAGAAGTAATAAATCATTGGTCGAAATGTATTAATGACGGGGGTAACGTTGATGCTGTATATTTTGATTACGCAAAGGCTTTCGATACTGTAAGTCACCAAAAATTGATAAAAAAAATATCAAAAATGGGATTTCCTGTGAAGGTTGTCAAATGGATTGAGGAATATTTGACAAATAGAGTATTTCAAGTGCGGGTTGGTGATAAACTGTCAGATAAGCGTGATGTTACAAGTGGAGTCCCTCAGGGCTCAGTATTAGGACCACTACTCTTTCACCTTTATATTTCCGAGTTACCTAGAATTTTGAGCGGTAATGATGTTTACAGCTACTCATTTGCAGATGATCTAAAAATATTCAAAAAATACAAAAATGATGAAGATGCGGGAGATTTACAAGTCAGCATTGACAAAATTTTAGAATGGAGCAATACGTGGCAATTGAAAATTGCAAACCCAAAATGCAATGTGCTCCACCTGGGCAATAAAAACCAAAAGATAAAATACCAAGTTGGAGATCATGATATTGAAAGTAAAGAATGTATAAGAGACCTAGGAGTAATCATTGATAGTAAACTGTCCATGAAAAATCACGCTAGGGATATATGTGTTAAAGGGACCCGGCACCGGAAATTAATTAAGGCTCAGAAAACGCAGGTGTGTTGTGCGATCTCAAAAATGTAAAAAAAATAATTTTAAAAATTTTTCCTGAATTTTCCGCAATTTTCAAAGTTCAGGACCGGAGCCGGCTTATATACACCGGTACGTGGGAAAACACACCACCGGGGCACACCACATGTACCGGTCACGTTTTACAGCTATTTTTATTGATTTCCTACGGTATTCTATATATGTTTTGTACATATTCCGCATCAGATTATTGATTTGTGATTGTTCCCGACATGCATGCTTGGAATTAACACTAGATTAACCTGGAGAATGAATGTAAACACATGACGAGAGAAATGCTTTATTTCCGGAGAGTTTGCGATCAGACGAAGACTTTTCCGACACATAGGCGACACTCCGCACAACTGGAGCGGCTGCTCTGAGATAATCGCGGCATCATTAGGACTTGCCGTGAGCTGCAGCGCCATCAAATACCGAAGATGGCGCATGCGGTGTTCCCAACTACACTCTTCCGATGTGTGCCAGTAACTTTCCTAATTCAATGCGCATCAATATTCTGATACGAAATATGTAAAAAAAACAAATGTAAAATACCGTAGGAAATCAATAAAAGTGGCTGTAAAAAGCGACCGGTACATGTGGTGTACCCCGGTGGTGTGTTTTCCCATGTACCGGTGTATATAAGCCGGCTCCGGTCCTGAACTTTGAAAATTGCGGAAAATTCAGGAAAAAATTTTAAAATTATTTTTTTCACATTTTTGATATCGCACAACACTCCTGCGTTTTCTGAGCCTTAATTAATTTCCGGTGCCGGGTCCCTTTAAAGCAGAATCAAAGGCAAATATGATATTTCGAGCTCTACAAACAGAAGATACGCAAACATTAGTTAACGCGTACTGTATCTATGTTAGGCCCACGCTAGAGTTTAGTTCCAGTGCTGCGCGTCCGATAAACTCTACGGATGGGGAAAAATTGAAAAAGTGCAGAATGCAGTAACACGCCGAATTTTGTATAGAACGATGAATTATACTTATTCCAATCGCCCGAATTATTCTACTAGGAATGAAATGTTAAATATTTCTTCATTGGAATACAGGAGAAATGTTAATGATATTAAAATAGCGTATCAAATGATATTCGGGAATGGAAGACTTTCCGAAGTTATGCCGGATTTCTTCTCACTTGTGAGAACTAGAACAAGAGGAGCTGGTTATAAAGTCGATATCGACATGGCTACGTTGAAACAGCGCGAAAACAGCTTCGCGCATCGAATATCGAAACTACTAATATCTTTATTGCAGAAAGTCAAACTTCCTACTAATTATTCTGAGTTTACCAAAAGGATGATTGACGAAATTAATTGAGAACGAATATCATTCATTCCAAGACAACCCTTTTCTACATCAATTAACATGTCCTAACATGTATAAATATCTATCTCTATCTATCTATCTAAGGAACAAGGGGCCGCAATTTCTGGACAGCAGCAGCACATATTGTGGAGCTTTGCGCGATTGTGAGGTAAGCAAACCAAATAGTCCCTCTGCTAAACATAGTAATTATAATTTGTTTCTTTTTCATTTCGCGTACCTATAATTCTATATTCGTTATAACGAGATATTCATTAATTTTATAAGACAATGTACGAAAAAGGATCGCGAGTCTTACGGTGGGTACATTATATAAAAGCGTTATATGAAAACTTTAAGATATGACAACTATTTGTAGAGCCGCAATTGGTCGGATGACATGGCGAGACGTGAAACTTTTGGGTGGCAAGATGGCTAAACGACTTGTGGATTGGTTCCCCGAGAGTCGAGTTGTGATAAGACATGCGCACACTACCCAAGGTTCGTCGATCAGGAATCAGATCAGGGACTGTGTCAAATCTGACCCAGGGTGGGCGGTGGTGGAAGAAGAGTACTACCTACTTCCACGAAGGGAGCCAATTGTTTACAATTGAAGTTCAATGATTGAACCATTGCCAAATTTTATTTTACTCACTTCTCATAAGCGTTTATCTACATCATCAAATGTATTCACGGATTAGTAGTGTCCAGTTTTCATGATTTCAAACCTCCACATCGGTTCGGGAGAGATAATGTGTAAAAGCGAGATTATCTTGTTTTCTCTCTCCTACCAATACGATGATCAGCAATTGTAATAAATATTGTTATCAAACAATGATGAGCAGAAATTATGTAAAATAAATGTGCCGAGGATTCTCTCCTAACAAGTGCACACAAAGATAGAGCATAATGCGCTAGGTCGGATGAGAACTTTTGCGCAATACTGTAGCTGACATAACAGTTGTCTCTCGCCTCCTAATTTTCTCATCCGATGTGGTACCGTCTAGAAGATACGGAAATACCCGTGAAAATTCGAATTCTTAGTAGTTCTTTGTAATTTGTAGCCTATATAAATGGTGGCAAAATAATCAAGAAACTAATTTAAAAAAAAAACTAATTTTTTTAAAGGAATTAATTTGTTCATATTTCCTTCCTGAGTGAAAGCATTACTCTTATATTCAAATCCGAGCCGATTTTGGGCACAACAATGTTTCAAATCCGAGCCGATTTTGGACACAACAATGTTTCAAATCCGAGCCGATTTTGGGCACAACAATGTTTCAAATCCGAGCCGATTTTGGACACAACAATATTTCAAATCCGAGCCGATTTTGGACACAACAATGTTTCAAATCCGAGCCGTTTTTGGATACAACAATGTTTAAAATCCGAGCCGATTTTGGGCACAACAATGTTTCAAATCCGAGCCGATTTTGGGCACAACAATTTTTCAAATCCGAGCCGATTTTGGACACAACAATGTTTCAAATCCGAGCCGATTTTGGGCACAACAATGTTTCAAATCCGAGCCGATTTTGGACACAACAATGTTTCAAATCCGAGCCGTTTTTGGATACAACAATGTTTCAAATTCGAGCCGATTTTGGACACAACAATGTTTCAAATTTGACCGGATTTTGGACACAACATTGTTTCAAATCCGAGCCGATTTTGGACACAACAATGTTTCAATTCCGAGCCGATTTTGGACACAACAATGTTTCAAAGTCGACCCGATTTTGGACACAACAATGTTTCAAATTCGACCCGATTTTTAATAAATCATGATTAAAAGTAAACAAGCGTTGATATTTTCATAATTACGCGATAAATGATATTGCGCTCAGATGGGCCTGTACGAGAAAATTCCCTCTGTATGCTCACAAAGTTTGCAAACGCGTTCCACGAAGCCATGGCACATGATTCCAAACCGACAGACAAGGCTTAGGGCGAGAGAGTATGCAAAAGTGAGAGAGTCTCTCTCGATTTCACATACTCTCTCACTACAAAGGCCTTTCTGGAAGGTTGACCGGCCTGTAGAATGATGTGTTGGCAAAGCGTTTTCCTTGCAATTCCGCGGTGCTGAGGGCTCCGCCGGTGCTAACGTATTGTCGAAATCTGTCGCACTCATAGCCGTGTGGCGTAATGGTTAAAGTGTTCGCCTCTCAGGCGAACCTCCTGAATAGTCTAGTGAAAAATGCTGAGGGCCGGTTCTGACCGGAATTTCACTCTCGCTTTTTGACCAGTTTCCGGGAACCACGATTTCGCACCGGGTCCCACCGAAATAGGCCTCCCCAAAAGAGACCATAGATATTTTGGGATATTCAACGGTGGGTTATTTGCTCCTTTAGGTTGGGAGATAATCTCTAATGGCCTCCGCTCACAAAAATAGGCGGGAAAGTAAGCGTTGTGGTGTATTGCAAAAGGGGAGAATGACTCCGGTTTTTCAGCGCAGCTTGTGCGCGCGACTCCAATTCCATAAGCTGCGCGCGGGATTCTACAAGACGCGCGCCGGACTTTTTGACCTGGTTTTTCCGTTCGTGACCTTTCAACAGAACGCGCGATGTGCGCCCGATTGGTGTAGGGCGCGACGCATGCCGCGTCGAACCCTACACAAATCGCGCGCACAAGCTGCGCTGAAAAACCGGAGGAGGAGAATGAGATAGGGAGGAGCCGGGGTCACACCTCCACAGGGCAGGCCCCCGCCGAACGCGTAGCGAGATACTCTTATCAATAAACCAAACCGACTTTCTCATTTTTTTTTGCGCGCGCGTCCTTCTGTGCATTCCATTCGATTTTGAGCAATAAAAAAAGTAATTACAAAAAAAATTTTGCGATATTTTATTAATATTACATAACTATCATTATATTTTAATATATTCAGGCATCTACACTGCCACTGTGCATGGGAGCACCAGAAGAGACAAAACACAGTTGCCATCACAATTTTTTTCTGAAATGATTGGACACAGAACCTGTGCCAAGGTGGGATAGCCTGCGCAAGCACTCTCACTCCTAACCCCTGCCTATTTATTTCTCAAATATTCCCGAAATTTATCGATTTTACAGATTGCCTCGGCTATTGTAGTCATAACTCTATTTGATGATGTTTTCAAGGACGAGGAGGCCAACCAGTTGGAGGAGGAGGTGAGCATAGCTATCGCTCTGTTACTTTCAGAAACACTCTTTTTTTCATCACATCATGCATAAGTTTCTCGAGTTTCTACTCAAATTTATCAGACTATCATTTTTTTTATTATTTTAAAACCTGAAAGAAGTGACGTAATCTGAACGGCTTCCACTCTGTCTCTCACCCCTGTCCTGAGTTTTCTCATTTCTCTAATATCATCGATATTTATCAATCTTTTTTCCAGAAAGTCGCTGTAATTGATATCCTCACACTCTCAGATTTATCAAACTTTTATAGTGGGGCGATCGGTGAGGAAGAAGCAAACAAGGAGAACATACCTCCTTTCTCGGGCAGTGGAACCGGTCTACCTATCGTCTTCGTCGGACGACTACGACAAGGAAGGCCTCCCACCTGTCCGAGGAAGGGGCTACGGGGAAGGGGTAAGTAGAAATTCTACTTAGCAACAGTTGTTATTTATTGACCACTTGGAATAGATCCATGTATAAAAAAAACTAACTCTATTTCATGGAATATACCACCTTTTTTGCAGGAAAAAAACCTGAACTACTCAACTTATTTTATAAACCGAGAGTGCTCAAGGTTATCTGAAGAAAACCACTATTTCAGCAGACAAAACTCATTCAATTCTTCCTAGAGTGGAGCCCAATATCGAACTTTTCACTAACCACTCATTTTACTATTCTCCACTTCTCCAATGTATACCCTCAGTTTCATTTCAACTTCGGCATCTGCCACTAATTCCCTCATTGTAATATTATTCTCCACTTCTTCAATAAGCTGATAAACACTCATCTGACTATGCACAATGAACTGCTTTGTTATCAATCGAAGGAAAATGTGAGGGGAAGGGAGAAAGGAATAACTATCAGAATCAGTCGCCCTAAATCGGTCATGTGCACCTGTAACCCTTGCTATTATTGTGTCAGAAGTAATGAACAGCACCGTTGTATCATATCTTGCACTCTAATCAGCGCAGTTTGACCATGCACCTCTCACCAGGCCTTTGTCACTGCGTCCGCTACCGCCAATGAGGTTGAGCAGTCAGAAGGTGGGCCCCCCTAGCGAAATATCTACCGTGGTTCGATTCCCGGTTGTGCACACCGCCACCGCCTCACCAAGGCGCTCGAATGAGTACAGATTGGTAGTGGTGTAACCACGAAGGTAACTAGATCCGAAGAAGATATTGGGCCCTCCGGATTGAACTGGCCTATCCTGCGCTGGCATTAGCAGTGACTCCCTCAGGACTTGGAGCCTAGATAAGGGGATGCCTTTACCTCTAGATAAGGGGATGCCTTTACCTTTTGAAATATCTGAGAGAAAAGGAGAAATGCCGATCGATTGAGACTCTTTCGAGAAAATCCCATCATCTTACTCATTGCTGTCGGCCTCATCGTGGCACTCGTTATTATAAATTCACAAACATTCGTCCAAAATAATATAACATTCCGCTCCTGAACATCAGATATGGTTGCAAGAGAGTTCGACAAATCGTGAAGCACGCTATAGGATTACGGTAGCTTGCTTTCGCTCCTTTTTCTTATACGATCTTGTTTGTGGATAAACATGTACCCAAGTATACTAAGTATACTTCGCATTTCTACCAAGTAGCGCACAATCGATGAACATATCAATTTTTGCTGGGGTTACGGTAACCGCCAGGGGAAGGAGCCAGCGCGCTACTGGCGGCGGCGCCAAATAAGAGACGAAGTATCTTAAATGTAAGATACTCTCCCTCTCTCCCCCGCTCTAGAAGTAAGATACTCGAGTATCTTAAATATAAGTTCCAACTCTCTTAATGTCGCCAAGTCTAAAAGGTAAAGGAAAAGGTAAAGGTGTTAGGTCTTCTACACGCAAGGCGGTCTCGACCACCCCTATGCCTGAGGGGCAACCGAGTATCTTATATTTAAGATACTTCGCGCTCTGTGTAGATATAGAAAGAGAGCACACGCATTTCAAATCATTTTAAAATGGTAATATACAGAGATGGGAGTCTCCGACTTCCCTTACTCTTTAAATGTTGCCTCTTGCTGAGGCGGCAGAGAAAATCGAGAGAACCGTCTAGAAATCGTGAGAGATGATCCCTTTCTTTCTCAGCAGGAAACAAAATATCCAGAGTAATGGACAGCTCGATGCTTCCCGCTCTGAGAAGCTATAGTGCGTCTGCAAGAGGATCAAGAAGAGTAGATCAAGCAAACTTGGCCACCCACTTCTTCCCTCTCCCGAACTAATAACATGTCTCGATAAAGTTTGTTTAGAAACAGCCAGCTCTATCAATTCGTGACTTCTTCATGAACCCCATTCAGTTGATAACCATTCAGTGGACGCTCAAGAGCTTCAATTGGCTTGAACAGTATGAGTATCGCAGACGGGATCAGAATCGTTCCGAACAAAAGTTCTATTCCGCCATGATGACATCACGCGGAGATAGCGGGAAGTCTAAACAGAAGACACTCCTTCATCGCTTTTCAGATAGAGAGTATCTAGCCGAAAAGGCCGAAATGGGGATTCTGTATGCATTTTTTCAACATGCAAACAATCAACGACTTGGTAGCTTCGTGTCTTCGCGTTTTCTGAGTGCCCTCTCACTGACAGACATGACTGGCTCTAGCAAAGGACCATCTCTCTTATGTGGCAAGCCAATATTAGAGGAATCCGAATACCCGACCTTAGTGCAACACACCACAAGTGTTTTTCCACAAAGCCACAAGTGAGATTCCAAACCTACTTACCAGGGTTAGGACGAGAGAGTATACTAAAGTGAGAGAGTCCCTCTCGATTTCACACGCTCTCTCACTCCAAAGGCCTTTCTGTATGGTTGACCGGCATGTGGAATGATGTGCCGAGCCATTTGCGCCCTTTCTACACCGGAGATGCACTCTCGCATGATTAGATGCGCAAGTAGGCGCCTAAACTAAACACTGAGGGAAACCACAGAGAGCCACTAGAGATTAATGATGAGACGGGAGCTACTCATAATGACCAATGAGCAGAGTTAGAAATATTTAGACGATGATACCTGTCCTCATTGGTTTCTTAACTAACGAGCGTGCAGAATTGCATAAAACAAGAAAATGATGAGGCTAATGTTACTAAATATACACTCGACCACTTGTCTGAAGTGTTTACATCCGATTCATATTCTTGCATAATTGAAATTCCTTCCGCACCGATAACTCATTACGCACCGAGTTTCCTCATGCACACCGCGAAAACATTGGTCAGGAGAACGGGTTCACCCATCGTGAGGCGGTTGTGTGTACGAACCCAAAGGACCGAAACATCCAACCGCGCCACTTTAGGAAGTTCTTTATTTGCATAGGCTCTCTATGCAGCTCTTTATTTTTCGTGAATATTAAGTACGATTTTTTTATTTATTTTAGTGTTGTAGAGCGAACCTGAGAGCGTGTGGTAAGAGGAGGTCGGAGACCGTTGTCCCACCATAATTCGCTCTCTTTTTTTATCACCGGGCGAATATGAGATGAAATAACTTTCACAATTGTTGCACTGAATCTGTACATTTTCAAAAATATCATACTGTTTTAGGAAATGGTTGAGATTGTTCCCGTAATTTTCCTGCTCATATCGGACACGATGGTCTACTGCACGTATCCCGTGCATTTGAGGCTCGTTTATTCCGGCTCTCCAAAAATTGCCATTCTTGTAACTTTTTCAAGATTCTTCTACGTGCTGATAACTAACAAATGTGCCGAGCTCGATCCCGCGTATCTAATTCTACTGGCAAATCTAAGTTAGTTTCGGACGAGACCCCAAGTACTGGAAATTTTAATCACTCCTATTCAATGTGTTTTGCTAATAAACTACAATTCAAATTCAATGCAGCGTTCTTCAACATTCTCTTCGCCACTTCTTACGTATTCATTCAAGAGCCGGCCGCTCATGGACTTGCACCAGAGTTTTACGCGGTAATATTAGGACCTGCTATTCAGAAAAGAATCAATATTTTAAATAGACGTATATTTGTACAGTGGGCATAAGAGATCACATAAAAGGGCATAAACGGGATTACATATACCACGCCTCAATTTTTCGTATCTTTCTTAATATTATCCAAATTGTTTTCAGAACAACGCGCAGTGGCTAGGGCGGATCGAGCTCATTAAGGTATTTATTGATTTTTTTTCTCGCAAGAACAAGCGAATATTCCAGGCCTCAAGTCTCGCTGTTTGCATGTCTTTCAGCATGTTCATAGGACTAAATCGATTGACTGCAATCGCGTTTCCTTTTCGGCAGAAAACTGTGCGTTTTTCTGCATTACACTTCGCAAAAAAGTATGTCAAACACACAAATATATATTTTTTGTTTTGTTCAATAAGAGAGATCTGAGTGAATCAACATGTTTCTGAAGAGGCTTGGCACAGGTTGAAAAGTGAGAAGATGAGATAAACATGCCACATTGCACTATGGCCGAGGCGGAGTTGATTCATGATATTGAGAAAGTGCAAAAACATTTCTACGCCTCAGGGCATGACGTCATCGAACTTTCCGGTTTTCGAAAACTTCATCAAATGGGCTAATGAGTGGTACCAATCGATTCGTCATAAAATTCTAAGACTTTTGTGACTCCATGAGTTTTTCGCTAATCTTTGATCTAAGCCTGAAAAATTGAAAAATTGGTTTTTAAATAAATGATTTTAAAAATTTAAATATTTTTGTGTAGTTTCCCTGAGGAGATGGCAAAATTTTATTCGCGTAATACAATGCTATAACAATGATAGTTCAACTGTATGAAGGGTTGTTTGTATGAGGGGCATTAAGCTTGTTCAGTAAACTGAAATTGAGTGGGTCCTTGGAATTATGGTGTACTACAGTAACCCGGAGTAATTTCCAATTATTATCCGGCAGGTTCGGCGGTAAGGCCGATGAAAGCCCTGGCCACCTACTATTGAGTAGTTATGCTAAAATGGATATCGTGTCTCCCAGAGCCGCTTTAATAACATTACGACTTTTCCCCTGGTGACTGTAGGTACACCATAATTCCAAGGACCCACTCAATTTCAGTTTACTGAACAAGCTTAATGCCCCTCATACAAACAACCCTTCATAAAGTTGAACTAGCATTGTATTACGCGTTTATTGGAAACATCGATAAACGTCTTTTTCCTTCTCATTCTCAGACTAAAATAAAAACACCTATTTGTTAGTCATCGTAAATTTTACACGTTCTCATAGTCGACCTTTTTTCAATAACTACCACTGTTACTTGCACAGAGCAATATTGTATTGCTAGATAATATCTAACCTCTTATAAGAATGAATGAAAACAAGAGGCGATTTTCCTCATTCCGAAAACAACCATCTCTACGTTTCCCGGTGTTCATCCTTAAAGGGACCGTGCATAGGTAGCGAAATGCACTTATTTAGTAGTATTTTGCCCACTGATCACGGGAAAAATAAGGAAAAAAATTTCGGACCATTTTGAAAGCCGCTACGGTCTTACCCGCAAACCACACCACAATGGACCAAAGGGCGCCGCCTTTTCCTAATATTTCTAAAAACGGTTCCAGTCCTAACAATTCGTGGCTGATGAATTCGTACGATGTCCTGGGTGGCTACTGAGTAAAATTCCTGATGTTTCATGATGCTTCCCTGCACTTAAGACAGCATTAGGAAACGTCGAACTTACACACCACGAATATTGAAATGTTCATATCTCGAAACAGAAAGTTCCAATATTTTTTTCTGAAATTTTCCCGTGATGTGTGACTCAAACTCCACCAATTGAGCTCAAGTTGCCGATCTCTGCCGGGTCCCTTTAAAGGAAAAGAACGAACACAGCCCAAAAATCTATGCACAGATCGCGAACTCACCAACTTCTACCTCTCTAGTGATCTCAACTCGCATACGATAGCAGAGAGATAGGGCGTGTAATGAAGAGAATAGATAGTAGTTCTCTATAATTCAAGAGAATTGAGTTAACTAGACAGATGCAGGTTAGAGAGTTTTACGCGCTTCTTCTTCACTCCTTGCAGTGTCTTGAACAGAATTCCGTTGACCACATTGTTTTAACTACATTTTTATTTGCATATGCACCTCTCTTTTTTTCACATGCAACTCCGTTTCCCTTTTTTTGTTTTTTTTTCAACAAGTAACATTTGTTCAGGCATCTACACTGCGTCGAGCGTTCATTGCCCATTTATCGAAGTTAAATGGGCGTTACCGTAGGCATTACCGTAGCTACCGTAGGCGTTACCGTAGCTACCGTGGGCAGGGGTCGTAGTTACTTCAGCTAGAAGACGGAAACCAGCTATGAAGAAGCTAGGAGGCAGCGCTACTTCAGCTTTATAAAGTACCAATTAAATTCCATTTTACTCCTGAATTTTATGAGTTCCATGCTGAAACTTTCCGACTGAGCACTCGACATTTCACACATGAATCACGCAAGAAGCAACACGGCATTTGATTTCACTTGAAAGATCCTCAGCATCATTTGATATACAACGGTGCTATGTGTCAAGGAGGATCGGAAAGGAATCAGAAAAGAAACGTTGAGTGGGCAACGCCAGTGATCCTATCTACATTTCACGTTGTCTCTCGCCTCTCCTAGAGCTAGAGAGTGTGAAAACAGAGAGTTAGCCTCGTTCAAAGATTTACAGAAGACATATTCCCGGAGCCACTCAAGATTAACGATATGTCTCGCAACTTGAGGGCGCTAATGAGTGTAGTTTGAAATATAGAAGAGCGGCTCTCTTCATTTCACACACTCCATTCACATGAACGAGAGATTGTGTGAATTGAAGAGGTTTTGAACAAATGGTGGGTAGGGAGGCTGATGCATCTTCATGCTATCACTTGTGAAATTTGAAGGATCGACAGTCACTTATCACTGAATCATTTTCACTCATTCTGCACTTCTCTCTTGTGTACGAACGAATAGGATAGACTATCTCTGTATTATACATTTTGTCACTGGTTCATACCGCTCTTACCATCGAAAGTTGGTGTTCACTTTTAAGAATTGGTTGGGTAGTTCTCTGATTGTGAGAAAAAATGTCTCTAGATCAGGAGACTAAGTGAAAAAAATCACTTACCTTTAGAAATTAACGGCATTTCACTTGTAGGTAATTTTGACGTAGCGTCCTGATCGTTGTGTCTTGTTTTCTGAGATGCAAGATCTTGCGACCTAATCAATGGACATTTTAGATTATGGTCGAAATCGTTCCCATCATTTTTCTACTCATCTCGGACATTATGATCTACTGCACGTACCCCGTACATCTGAGGTTTTAAATTCTAGTTTAAAGCCCAGGAAAAGTTCGGTAGCCAGAGTGTCTGAGAGTTCGAAGCCCAGCAAAAGTTCGGTAGCCAGAGTGTCTGAGAGAGAACGTTGGATAGATCTTAGCTAAAACTTTTATTTATGAAAGAATGTTATTTCGTTCGTTTCTCCGTGGTATTTAAATCCGGAAGCTTTCTTTTCAGATTCTTCTACGTTCTGATGACGAACAGATGTGCCGATCTCGATCCCACTTATCGAATTCTTCTGGCGAATTTGAGTCAGTTTAAGAAGTTTACCACTTACGCTTTCGGGAGTAATGATCAGACTCTCCTAATTCAACATGTTCTCTCATCGATCAGACAGCGCGAGAGAGCATGCAGAATTGAGAGAGTCATCATTACTCGTTTTTGGGCATCATGTTCGAAAATAGCTCTGAAAAGTTCCACAATTCCGCACCATCGTTAGCTGTCCTTTTAATCACGATACTGAAGTCTCGCAAAAGGGAGTGTGAAGGGAAAACCAGTCGACATAGCGAAATTGAAGCATTCTTCAACATTCTCTTCGCTACCTCTTACGTGTTCATTCAAGAACCGGCGGCTCACGGACTAGCGCCTGAATTCTACGCGGTATTTCTAATATAATTATTTATTTAAGAAATTTCCTCTCCCTTTAAATTACGTCTAACACACAATTCGCAGAGCAACTTCCAATGGCTTGGCCGAATCGAGCTCATCAAGGTTTGTATTTTCGCGCGCATTAAAATTAAATAATGTCGAAAGCAATTATTTCACAAAAAATCAATTTAGATATGCAATGTTTTTATTGAATTATAGATTACATAAAATAAGTTTTGGAAAATTATATGATTTCAGGCCACCAACCTCGCTGTTTGCATGTCTTTCAGCACGCTCATAGGTTTCAATAGATTTACAGCTTTCGCCTTCCCTTTCAAGCAGAAGCATGTGAGTACTAGCGGAAAATAGGTTTAAAGGAGGATGAACACTTAGCAACATGCCCACGACAACCCCTTTTTGTCGTGCGCCGCACTTGACCCTGATTTCCCCTGAAGTTAGAAACAAAAATACATTAAGTTAGTTTCTTTGTGAGCGAGTATCTCGGTTCGGCGGAAAGATATAGATCTCAAATGTGGATCTCTACTACCGTTTACAGGGGAACGCGATACAATCGACATTCTATTTTTGATGTTCCTCCTCCTTTCGAAGCACGTAACGAAAGTATACGAAATGTGAAGCATCTTCGCTGAAAATCACAGCTCGTCTGAACATGAAGTCTGAACAGACCACGACTGCTTGACTCTATTAATTATACAACGATGGAAAAAACATTTCTCAGATTTGGACACCTCGTGTGACGCATATTCTCTGTGCCGTAGCGTGGACCCTCGTTGTCGCCACTTCGATCCCCGTTTGCGTACTCCAATCGACCAGCTATCGGGTGCGTTTTGATGAAACTGGCAGAATTGGCCCGGTCCTTGTCCCGGTTTTTTTTACAAAAGTTTTCGTCACCCCTACTGGTCAACAGTCATGTAAGAGCATCGGGTATAGTTCAAAACAACCTACACCGAATTAATATTTCATTATAAATTTAATTTTCGAATTAATATTAACTGCGCACAGAAAAAAAGTCTTATATGTCTTATAAAAGTCATATGTCTTATATGTGGCGCCTAACCCTTCCAAAAGCCTTATATATTAGACTTTTGGTCTTGTATATAAGACTTTTGAAGGGGTTAAGGGCCTCATATAAGACTTTTTTCTGTGTGTGCGCATTCCTTCGCACCCATGGACATATGAGAACGACATGTTTCCTCTTTCAGATGAAGCCAAATTTCTTTGGGTGGACCTCGGTTGAATACGTATTCGCCGGTTTTTTCGACAAGTACTACGGGGTGAATCCATTTTTATATGTTTATTATTATTATTAATTTTCTTAATTAGCACCAAATTTTGTTTATTATTATTAATTTTCTTAATTAGCACCAAATCATGTTTATTATTATTAATTTTCTTAATTAGCACCAAATCATGTTTATTATTATTAATTTTCTTAATTAGCACCAAATCATGTTTATTATTATTAATTTTCTTAATTAGCACGAAATCATGTTTATTATTATTAATTTTCTTAATTAGCACGAAATCATGTTTATTATTAGGTTGTACTCCGTTATTCTCGTCATTGTTGAAATTAATTTGATTCTTCTATGTATGGCCAAGAGAGGGACGAGAGAGAGAACTTCAACTTTTTATTGAGACGTTTCGGGCAGACAGCCCATCTTCAGTCGGTTTACCACATGAAATAAGGCAACATTAACCGGGTGGCAGACCATAGAAAACGAATCGATAATGGAGAAAGCATGAGACACGAGAGAGAGGAGGTTGATGAAAGAGGCGAAGGGGGGGGGAAGAGAGAGGGGGGGGGAGGGGAGGGAGTAAGGCGGGCGAGAGCGACAGAGATGACAGGGTGGGGGAGGGAGAGAGCGCGCGGAATAGAGAGAGGTTAGAGAAAGAGACGAGAGGTGAAGTGCAAGGACAAGGGAAGGCAAGAGGGGGGAAAGAGGGAGGGGAGGGGGCGTTGAGTGAGAGGGAGGGGGAACGTCTAGATATGTAGGGTTTGGAGCATAATTGGGGCACTCTCCTTAGGGAGCTCCTTTCTGTTATTCAATATTGGTTTCAATTTGGCAATGTACAGAGCCTCAGCAATCTTACGGCGACAAGTGTTGGACTCACGACGAATGATTCTACCTGAGAGTGAAATAGGGGCACTGTTGTGATCACTAATTGATCACTAAACGTCTCAATAAAAAGTTGAAGTTCTCTCTCTCGTCCCTCTCTTGGCCATACATAGAAGAATCAAGTTTATTATTATTAATTTTCTTAATTAGCACCAAATTTTGTTTATTATTATTAATTTTCTTAATTAGCACCAAATCATGTTTATTATTATTAATTTTCTTAATTAGCACCAAATTATGTTTATTATTATTAATTTTCTTAATTAGCACCAAATCATGTTTATTATTATTAATTTTCTTAATTAGCACCAAATTATGTTTATTATTATTAATTTTCTTAATTAGCACCAAATCATGTGTATTATTATTAATTTTCTTAATTAGCACCAAATTATGTTTATTATTATTAATTTTCTTAATTAGCACCAAATAATTTTTTTTGTAAATATTTTATTAATTTTCTTAATTAGCACCAAATCATGTTTATTATTGTTTATTTTCTTAATTAGCACCAAACATGTTTTAGGTCGCCGCCTCTCTCTGCACTGGAACTTGCGAGATTCTGAAAGTGGCCACCTACCTCGGAATTCTGGTTCAGCTCCGACTGCATAAAGTAATACTAATCTTTCCCCCGTTATTTTAGATAATTTGTTGTGCGATAACTAGAGTTTTAAACGAGTCCGGACCTCTTCATTTCGCATAATCTCTCATCGACAGACCGGTGTAGAGAGTGTATGAAATGAAGAGATTCGGACTCGTTTTTAAAACTCTAGCGATAACCGCTTTTTTCAGGCAAGCCGAACGCAAGGAGACTACTTGCTGAAATTGAGCAAGGGCATCTATCAAATGACGCTGGCCGCAGCAGTTAACAGCCTCGGTGAGATAAAAAAAAACATTAGAAAGGGGGTCATGAGAGTGTATTATCGTATCGTACTCTCTCACTTTTGCACGCTATCTCGCTCTGACTCTTTCTGTACGATGGAAATCATTTTGTTGTTCAGGTGGATGGTCTGTCTTCTCCTTCTTCGCTGCCTATTACATCTGCCAGTGGACAACCGGACAGAAACTGGTCAATTTCACCTACTTCTCGCTCATTCTACGGTGAGTTGTGGCAAATTCCAAGCACTTGACAGAATATTATAGCTTTTTCCACACGCACTTCTACGAAATAACCAATTTTTTCGCTGATACCACACGGTACTAGAGGCGAGAGAGCATGTCGAAACAAGAGACGCGTCCAGGTGTAGAAAGAGAGTGAACACACCAGTAGTCCATTTCGCGAACATTTCATTTTAAAATTATTATAACCATATCTTCATTCAGCATCCTGACCTCCTTCAACAACATGCTCACGCCGTGGGTGATGCTCACCACTTTCCGCAGTGTAAGCCAACTTTTCAGAAAAGAAACATCACAATAGCACAAGATTCCAAACATACAGATCAGGGTTGGAGCGAGAGAGTGTACAAAAGTGAGAGAGTCCCTCTCGATTTCACACGCTCTCTCACTCCAAAGGCCTTTCTGGATGGTTGAGCGGCCTGTGGAATGATGTGAATAGCATACGATTTTACAGCTGCGCAACTTATTTCTTGGCCGCAAAAGCGGAACTTCTCCCGCAAGTTCGATAGTCCTCAAGCAAACGAGGACTCGTTGATAAGCAATAGAGAAATGTGTGACGATGGTATCATCATTTCGAACACTGTTCGTCCACCGACCGGTGTAGAGAGTGTGCAAAATGAACAGGCCGTGGTCTCACATTTCGCACCCCCAATATTTCTTCCCCACTTCCTCGTCATATATATATATATATACCCATGTGCTCACATTATTTGACGCTTGTCACAAGTGTTGTACTCGGTGCAGTGAACACTCTCATTATTTTCTTAATTAAAAAAATAAAATATTTCGACAACTGAATTGATTATGTTTAGAGTACCACATTTTAGAAATTGAGTGTCAAAGCGAATTCGAATTGCGCTCGCGCAAGACCGTTCGACCATCGACGTTGTTTGAATTGCAAAAAAACGTTTATTATAAATGTGGTAAATTTATGTCTAATTCTTATTAGTTTGTTTCTTGCTTCATTGTCTTGTCAAAAATCATGCACTCTCTTCAACAAAAAACTCTAACTTCCCTAATTGAAATATGATATGAAGTATGCTCAACGATATTCCTCTCTGTCTGGTAAGCATTTGTATCTCTGTTTGGTCATGGAGTGTTGGCAAACTACATTCATCAAATTGTAGTAAGATGTATGTTGTGAGCGGAAGTGCGCACCCACTAAGCAGATGCATTTGTTGTTATACAACAACTTAAAGGTTGCGGTTCAATAACAACAAATCGTAGCCACGGCAGACAACGCTGAATTTGTTTCAAATGTCAGAGAAACATTGAAAAACAAGTATTTTCTCAATTTAGTTCCTTGTTGGTCACAACATCTGCCTCGTAGCTGATTTATGCTCATTTACAGTGCAATAGCAACATTGTGACATCGTACCTATCGGTGACATCGTACCTATCGTGTTCACTTACCCTTGCTCACATATTATATATATTTTCAATCAACGACTTTTGGCATGATAAATGATTGATTGATTGATTACAATAGAAAATAGCTCAAAATTCGGAATCGATAGATGATACGTGGACTACGCTTGAGACGTGGATCGCTGCAAATATATTGTTCAGTTAACGATAAGCCCGTTAATCAAATTACAGTACTGTTGGAGTGGCCTCCGACTACGGTAACTCCAGTCGATTGCGAGTGTCTCTGTCCCAAGAAGAGTTGCCGAAGCTGCAAATAATAGTTTTAGTAATCAAAATACAACTTAATTTCAGTATTTGCTCACACTCTTGAAGGCCGCTAGCATCACCCAGGGCGTGAGCATGTTGTTGAAGGCGACGAGAATTCTGAAATCAAAAGTTACCGTATCACTGAAGCTCTGTGCAAGACCTGCACGTACCTCAGAATGAGCGCATAGTAGGTGAATGTGACGAGTCGCTTGCCCGTGGTCCACCCGTAAGTGTGATAGGCCAGGAAGAAGAGGAAGATGAACCAGCCACCTGAAAGGAAAGAAAAAGCCATTTTGAAAATCGATAAATCGAAAACGATCTCCCACCTAGACTGTTCACGGCGGCGGACGCAGTCATACGGTAGATGATCCTGCTGAACATCTTGCTGTTGCCCCGCTGTTGTAGTTTCTGAATTCAGGAATAGCTCAGTCGGTAGCGTCGTGTCTGACTGAGCGACGCAAGGTCCCGGGTTCGACTCCCACAAAGGAAATCTCCAATTAAATAAAGCAAGGACGATAATGAAGTGACCTGATACCGCTTCAGCAATAGTAAGATGGCAACGTAAACGAGCACTTTGAGCGCCTCGCAGATTCCAGTGAAGAACAGCGAAACAATCTTCAAAATATGGAGATTATAAAATCAGAAAAAAAGGTAAAGTTAAACAAACCGGATAAGTCTTGTCGTACCATCCCATGAAGAGATAATTGACCGAGTTCAGCCCGAACATGTTGATTGTATTCTGTGATATATTATTTTCTTCGCCATTTCCGCAATATTACTCTATTAAAAAACTCCGAACATTTATTATTTCGTGTCGGAACAACTTTGATTGCTAAAGGTCATATCGGTTTTGCTTTACCATGTATGTCGTCGATGGTCCAACGAGGATTGGAATTGCCGCAGCGACAACTACCACCCACACTATACCACAAACAATGTGAGCATTCTTCGCTGTCCAGATCTCAAAAGAAGAAATGTAACTACATACAGGATGAAAGTTTCAAAATACTCTACATAAAATGAACACTTGTCGGAAAAAAAAGGAAACGCTCGGTCCACTTCTCATTAGAGTTTGAAATTCGGGAGAATAATTAGATTAGCTCTCTTCATTTGGCTCAGTCTCTCACAATGGACCGGTGTAGAAAGTGTGCGCAATAAAGAGTGCTAATTCAATTATTTGCCCGAATTTCAAACTCTACTTCTCACTTTTGATACGCTGAACCCTCCATTACTTACTTTTTGCTGTTTCAGAGGAACTGCAAACGCCGTCAGTCTATTGACGCCAATGAACAGACTGAAGGACATGCAGAAGGCGAAATCTGTTGCCTAAAAATTAAAATTTGAAAATATAAAGATAATATATTTTGAAAAAAACTACCTTGATGAGCTCGATGCGTCCCAGATACTGAGCGACACTCTGCAATGGAATAATTCTAAGTTGTTTCAATTGAATTTGATTACACTATCGATTTCTAATTTATGCACTACGCCGTTAATAAGTTGAAAGCTATAGTAAGACTTGAAATTCAAGTTTAAAGGTATTTTACAGCATAGAAGTCGGGGAGTAGGCCGTAGCCTGCCGGTGCCATGATAAACGCATAACTGGCAGCGAATAGGATATTGAATAGCGCTGAAAAAAATTTCCAAATGTGACCATTTTCGCAATCCCAATCTCGAATGTACTCAACAAATATACTTAAATGACTTAGCAGAATCTGATACGATTGATCCAACTCGTTGTTTTTCTTCTTCACCAAAACGTAGAAGAACCTGAATATATCACTGCTTTAAGATTGCTATTAAAGAAATAAAATCATGTTCTCAACGAAAACTGCACAGTTTTATATCAAGTAAAGTGTACAAACGGAGAGCAAGGTTTTTGCGTTGTTCAGTCGCATTCTTTATAGATGTTATTTTCTGGACATGATACATTAGCTCACCGTAGATGAACAGGAAACGTAACGTAAATCATGGCATCCGATAAAATAGTGATGAAGATCGTAAGCATATTAGACATTTTACAAGTGATTTGAAGTTTTTACTGCATTGAGGTACGAAATATAAATCTGAATTATGCAATATTCTTCAAAATTTACACTAAACAGGAAAAGCACGATGAAACCACATCATTCCACAGGCCGGTCAACCATACAGAAAGGCCTTTTGAGTGAGAGAGCGTGTGAAATCGAGAGGGACTCTCTCACTTTTGCACACTCTCTCGCTCTAACCCTGGTCTGTAGGTTTGGAATCATGTGAAACCGAACACAGGGACTAGACTAGAGCATACAATCTATTGCCACCTTGACTTGTCCTAATTAGTCCAAAGTGAGGGAGGATGAGAGAGTTAGTGCGCTCGTAGTTTTTGCTAAATACATCATGCACTGACTAATTCAATTTCGTAGCCCAGGCTAATGATGAACTTTTCTTTGAAACGGCCTCTTCGAGAGAGATGATGTGAAGCATGATTCGAAACGAATCGAGTCAAGTGGGGTTCGAGATACGATACTCTTTTAAGAGAGCTCGAATTTTTACACGATAATTATCAAATATACTCCTGGCGAAATAGTTGCTGAAACTGCTCTAGCAGACTACACTGAGAGAAAACATACTAGGAATACGACATCAAGTTGGCACGCCTACTAATATATAAGTAGGGCCTACTAATCGCCTACTTACAGTAGCGGACAAAAGTTTACGGACACTTTTTATTGTTGATGCAACTTTAGAACCCGAGGAAGATTTGATGCTACATCGTGGGCTCTTATACGAAATCCATTGGAGATTACGATGCAACTATTGGGGTATTGCGAAATCTTTTAGGTATTGCGTCGTGATGACGCAATCGATGCACACTTTTTTGAAGTGTCATTATTCTTACATGGATTTTTTCCTGCTCGTCGAACTTTAAGGGTGTTGAGATATGCCCACGACCTACTTAGCTGTAGCCAAGCTGCAAAATGGAGACCGGAAAACCATATCTCGCCTTTCAGACATCGCACAATCCCGATCAATGCACCAAAATGATCACCATCATGACTGCCGACGATCCTGAGAATATGGTCGCGGTAGGTCACCATTTGCCCTCAGGGCACGAAAAAATCACTTTTTCGCATTATTGTGGTCTGACGAAGGGGAAGTCTATAGGACGTGCTCTAAAGATCTGGTTTGGGCGTGGATTCGGTTGAGAATCTATGGAAGGACCGATTCCTAGCTGCATTAAGCGTTTCGATTGGATTCCTGCCCGCGGCGATCGATTTCCGGAAGGACACTGGATGGCCACGCCCATTTTCTGCCCTTTGGCAACGATCAGACTTTTGAGCGTGTGTCAGCACTGAGCTAACGGACAAGTCTGGCATACCCATCAATGGAATCAGAGTGGCCGGCTCTGTAATCTCATTCACAAATTACATCATCACTATGCAATATTGCATCATCGGCTACAGCCAAGTAGCGGCATCGCAGCAACTTGAAAAAAAATTTATAGGTAGGCCGTGGGCATATCTCAACACCCTTAAAGTTCGGCGAGCAGGAAAAAATCCATGTAAGAATAATGACACTTTAAAAAAGTGTGCATCGATTGCGTCATCACGACGCAATACCTGAAAGATTTCGCAATACTCCAATAGTTGCATCGTAATCTCCAATGGATTTCGTATAAGAGCCCACGAGGTCGCATCAAACCTTCCTCGGGTTCTAAAGTTGTATCAACAATAAAAAGTGTCCGTAAACTTTTGTCCGCTACTGTATGTATTAGTAGGCCCTACTTATATATTAGTAGGCGTGCCAACTTGATGTCGTATTCCTAGTATGTTTTTTTCTGTGTGTACACTGAGGGAAATGCTACAAAGAGCAGCCACCGAGATTTTCACTCAGCTTGCATTGACACAATTGGACTTTGCACTAATGACAAAAAGGACAGAGGACGGCTATACTCGTCTTTTCGGGCTTGGACTGCAAGCGAGCTAGGCGATGCACTTTGAATAGAGGCCTGGCACGCTGAGGCTAGCAGACTTGTTTGAAAAACTGAAAAGAATCTCGGATTTTCACTCACAAAAATGTTAAAGAAACGCCTTCAATTCTGACTACAATTCTGTCGAAAAGAAGCCACGCCTTTTGAGTCAGACGTCGAGGGAGGTTTTATGGCGGGTAGTTTTTAACTGATGGATGATGAATATTTCCAACCGCCTCAAGGCAAAAGTAAGATGGCGACGGTATTTTTTTCGAAAATAACCATGTCGCGTTGTACAAAAGTTGTCGGGCGGGCAGTGGGAACAATTGGAATAATCGCAGAAGGGACCTTATTTTTTAAGAAGTTTGGTGATCACGAACAATAGAGCACTCAATGCTGCTGAGTTTATGCTGGTCGCTGAAAGATAGCCCTTACAAAATAATGAGTGCAAAGGCGTAGAAAAATGTTTCAAGATCGCCACGTTCTGAGCAAACTCCTTTTTTTTACAAATTCACGAACACTTGGCCGAATTATTAAATTGTTCCGCAGATAAGCCATTGAAATATTGCGTAGGCAGCACGCGATAGCGAAATATTCAAATAGTAGCAGCGAAATGATCAAAACTACACAGGTAGTCCATTTCGTGAATGTATTATTTTAGAACTCTAATTTAGATGTGCGGAAATATCTCTAGCCAGCTTGCTGTTATTTTCAAAATGTAAAGGAAAGGCATGGCCGGCGCCCAAAAGACATAGTGCGAGATAGAGGAGCGCAGTCATCGGGGGTATAGCTCAGTGGTAGAGCACTCCTCTAGCTAGCGGAAGGTAGTTGGTTCGAATCCTTCTGCCTCCAGTTTCTTTTGCGCACTCCTCTGACGTTAAAACATGGCGACATGGTAGGGAAGCAGCCGTCAAGGGACGGTGCTTGAGAATTTGTCATGAGTTCCAAAAGAGGCTGATGGCTGGCGACTGCCTCGATGGGACTCGGCTAGTGTGAGGGGCGGCATGTAAAGGAAAGGCATGGCCGGCGCCCAAAAGGCATAGTGCGAGATAGAGGAGCGCAGTCATCGGGGGTATAGCTCAGTGGTAGAGCACTCCTCTAGCTAGCGGAAGGTAGTTGGTTCGAATCCTTCTGCCTCCAGTTTCTTTTGCGCACTCCTCTGACGTTAAAACATGGCGACATGGTAGGGAAGCAGCCGTCAAGGGACGGTGCTTGAGAATTTGTCATGAGTGCAAAAAGGTAGTTGGTTCGAATCCTTCTGCCTCCAGTTTCTTTTGCGCACTCCTCTGACGTTAAAACATGGCGACATGGTAGGGAAGCAGCCGTCAAGGGACGGTGCTTGAGAATTTGTCATGAGTTCCAAAAGAGGCTGATGGCTGGCGACTGCCTCGATGGGACTCGGCTAGTGTGAGGGGCGGCATGTAAAGGAAAGGCATGGCCGGCGCCCAAAAGGCATAGTGCGAGATAGAGGAGCGCAGTCATCGGGGGTATAGCTCAGTGGTAGAGCACTCCTCTAGCTAGCGGAAGGTCGTTGGTTCGAATCCTTCTGCCTCCAGTTTCTTTTGCGCACTCCTCTGACGTTAAAACAAAAACATACATAAAACTCAAATATGATTAATTATATGCAATCTAGGTTGGAACTCCAGAGTTCTCTGTTTCGTTATTAATCTTCCTTCGCTCTCGAACAAAGGCTATTTCGAGTGGTCAACATTAGTCATCACAATTTTCAGACTTCGATGTCGTCAGACATTCTGAAATAGCCGTATCCATAGCCAGTTCTCTGCTTCTCACGCAAACATTATTTACAATCGCTACTGGTATTTCTGTTGCGATTTTTGTGACATTTAACACGCAGATAATGCGAAATTTGATGAATAACATCTTTCATTTCGCACGAATTTTCAGGGCTTGACCAAAGAAACTAAGAGATCTAAAAAAAAAAAAAAAAAAAAAAAACATCTAAAATGTTCACCAGTTCTTCTTTATTTGCTCGCTCATTCATCACTTTCCCACATCAAGTCAACAATGAAACAAGACGAGGTTCTGAAAAACGAAAAAAATCCAAACGTGACTTGAGAATTGTAGCGCGTCGAAGGTAAGGTATGTTGCCTGACATTTTGTCTTCGCAGCCGGAAACTAGACTTCTTTCCGAGTGCAATTACCCGAACTTTCCTGGCCATAAATTACACAGAGAGAAATTATACCAGGAATACGACATCAAGTTGGCACGCCTACTTATATATAAGTAGGGCCTACTAATCGCCTACTTATATATTAGTAGGCCCTACTTATATATTAGTAGGCGTGCCAACTTGATGCCGTATTCCTAGTATGCTTTCTCTGTGTGTATGATTATTAGGAGCGGTGCCATAGTATTGTTATCACGTCATCTTCTATTGCCTATTGGTCCGCGCTTGAAGTGCCTGAGCGGCATGTCGTCGGATCACCCCCCAGTTAGACCGGAAGCAGTTTGCACTTTTCATGAGAGCATAGCCAACTCGGAACACGTTTCACGTCACTCAGTGCGTGCTATCACAACTTTCGACGATTCGAAAAAAATGCGGCAAAGGGTTCTCTTAGATTGATGTCGTAACCGTAATGTTATTTTGTTGTTGTTTAGAAGTCGTTGATCAAGACGCTATTCGGGTTCGTGGGGAATCGAATTGGAGCTCCGACAACGTTGACAAGACTTAGTATCGTATCTTCGGTTGATTGTCTTCTGAAGAGCGAGTGATTTTGAATGGTTTTCGAAGGAGGATCGGTCTCTCGTCGCTGGATGAGCGGGAATGAGAGACGATCCTCCTTCGTCGAATAGGAAATGGCGAAAGGTCCGTCCGTTGGGATCTCGTGCGGAACATCTTGGATTGGATTTTGAGGCAGAGTCTCCCAACATCGAGTCATCAATCTTAGAGAGAATCAATGGGTATACGGATACTGAGGTTCAATTCAACTTGTAGGTCATACCCATCACATGGCGACCACTCCGACTCGGATGGGGATTCCAGTCTTCTTTAGATAGTAGAGACGAGGGGTACTAGGGAGCCTGGGGCAGAATTATGGGAAATTCCACCTCTCCATCGGAGGAAATGGAGAGGCGACAGCTCGTGACGACTGACAAAAACGAGAATGAACTGTAATTGAAGTCGTAAAATTACACTCAAGATATCTCTTTAAACATCTATGTTATTGAAGTTTTGAAAACGTGATAGTACGATGACATACACAGTGGTTATTGTTTGGTTGCATTCATTTATCAATCGTCTTCTTCCTTTTTTTCAATTTCCATTCTGAGCTCCGATCTGCATTCCTTCGAGCGCTCGCGTGGCTGTTTCGTGTATCAGCGAGCAGTGATGGGAAAGTATCGAGAAGACTATTCCAGTGGCTGATAAAATTACTGGACCATCGCCGCCATAAAAATAAAATATTAAAAAAATAAATAGAGAAAACCACCATAAAAATATAAATTATAAATACTTTCTTGAGATTCCACCTCCAATCGTTCCTGTGAGCTGCCCGAAATCTGTTTCACATCATTCCACACGCCGCTCAATCTTCCAGAAAGGCCTTTGGAGTGAAATAGAGAGGGACTCTCTCACTGTTGCATACTCTCTCGCCCAAACCCTGGTCTGTAGGTTTGGAATCATGTGGTTTGGAGCAATGCACACAGTACATTGTACAGGGAATTAGATATGTATCAAGTATCTTTCGATATTTCAACATTGAACAAATCAGTGTATATTGAATAAACATTTACTTTTTATTGAGTATACACATTCAAATTATCGTCTTCTGATGTATGAATTTATGCTATTATGCTGTGTTAACAGTGTTTCACTGACGTCTTCTCGAATTTAATGCATGACATGCCTCAAGGTGGAATTATAAGCCAATCGAAAGAAAATGTCGTTCTTGAAGGGCGATTATGCGAACGTCACTTTTAAAAGTGGATTTTCCTAGAAGCGCCTGGTTCTTGCCCAGTGGAACGTAGGCTGCTGGCGCCATTATAACAAATTCACAAACACACCTTCGAAATAATTAAACATTCCGCTAGTAGCATTCGGTAAGGACGGCAGAAAACACTGTTTTTTATCAGTACGAATATCTTTTTTTTGGGTCAGTGCGAATTCTAATACTGTGTGAAATATAGTGTAATGTTATGAATGTACACCGTCATCACCTTTGGCAAACTTCTCACTCAAGAATCAAAACTTTTCGTGGATTATTTGATTCTACCGCCAATAAATACCGCAATTCATTTGCATCAAAGATAAATAAAATAGACATTGAGGGTGCAAAATGTGATTTACTCTGGCTGCAATATGATCTCATGAAACATCTAGGAAGCATGTTGCATTGAAAATATGATTTCCTTATTCAAATCCTATCTCTACTGCTCGCTAGTCCGAGAACTCGTTCTAGCTCAAACTAAACCTCCTCGAGATCAGTTTAACGGAGGTGTAATCGGCAAGGTTTCCGGATACAAAAATGAGATCGTCATTTATCCAATAATGTAGTTCAACTTATTCCTTTTCCAATCAGAGTTTGCAATCAGAGCACTCATTCCCGTTTAAGAAATCTCTCCTTACCCGTTTCCAAGTGAGTTTGTGAAGGATCCTGTAGATGACTGTGTTACAGTTTTTTTTGAATTTATAATTCCTATTTTATCAATTTCATTACTAATACAATACAATACAATATTTATCACGTCAGGCGATAGCGTCAGGTGAGGATGTGGTTTCAGGGGTTATGGTCATCATCAAACGGTCATACCCATCCACGGTGACCAGGCAGGCTAGGACGGGGATTCCGATCTTGTCGAGTCGTTGGTAGATAGACGAGAGTCCGGAGGGAACTAGGGAAGTGCCCTCGTCATCAGAGCAAAATGGAGAGGGACCGCTCACGACGACTGCCCGATAACAAGTATTTTTAAACGTGTTTTGTTGTTAAAAGTTTGTTTAAGGGCCTGTCATACCAATGTTTCGTTCCGATCAGAGGCGCTTGAGCGAGGAATATAGTGGTTAAGAGAGGAAGTAGGAGCCGTACATTGAGTTAAAAAACGATGGTTGTGAAGAGAGTTAGTGATGGGAACGGCTGACTTGTTGAAAATGGGAATATAGGAGAATAGTGAAAACATCGGTGCCAAATATTTGCTTAAGCCCCCACCTCACGTGTAGTAGATACACGAAGATCAATACCAAGGCAAATTTCACTTCAATATGACGACTCTGCTTAGATTTTGGACGAATTCAGCACCCAATCACAAAGAAGACAAATTTATCTATTCTTTGAATCACATTCCACTGACAAATTAATCGTTACGTCATTAGGCTACCACATGAAACCAATAAAACGGAACTTCTTTTAAATACAAAATATTGTGTTCATGGTTGGTAAAATGTAAAATAATGTAGAGTAAGCAAGCTAATGATGGGCAATTTGTAGCATCTGTACGATTGGAAGCTGGATTTTAAAAAAGCTGGATTGAAGCACAACATCTAACAAGATTTGACATATTACTATGACAGTAACTGACGAATTAATCTTCGTGTTTCGACCACGTGAGCGATTGGTGCGATATATGCAAATATCGCACCGCTGTTTTCGCTATTCTCCTATATTGCATTATTCAACAAGCCAGCTGGTCGTGAAATCATCTCTGCTTCTCTTCAGAACCTTCTCTATCTATCTCGATGTCCCAAAATGTTCAATAACATCTACACCAATCCACTAGCCAATGTCGATAACAGGGAAGTTTCATTCAATATAAAATCAAGCGAAATCCCATGATAACTCACAGCACTCAACTTCTTCGTCTAATCGACAATGGCTTTTGTGCTTATTCTCCTCCTTCTTCTCTCCACTCCATTCCACGTTCAAGGAGCGCCTCAGCTCGGAAATATTATCGGAGCTGGAACCGGTGCTTTGAATGGAGGCATTGGAGCAGGTATACGATTTTGATCACGGAATATGAGACCTACATTTTGGGTATTTGACGAATTCATTTTTCAAGCCAGAAATCTAGACGGATCAGTGATATTTTCAGCAACCGGCGCTCTCGGTTCTGGAATCAATGCTGCAACCGGAGCTCTCGGAAGTGCGACTGGAGCTGTGAATGGAGTAGTTGGAGGAGGTATATCATTTTGACTACGTAATATATCACCCACAGTTTAGATAATTTGCGATTTCACATATCAAGCCAGAAATCTAGACGGATCAGTGATATTTTCAGCAACCGGCGCTCTCGGTTCTGGAATCAATGCTGCGACCGGAGCTCTCGGAAGTGCGACTGGAGCTGTGAATGGAGTAGTTGGAGGAGGTATATCATTTTGACTACGTAATATATCACCCACAGTTTAGATAATTTGCGATTTCACATATCAAGCCGGAAATCTTGCCAGATCAGTGATATTTTCAGCAACCGGAGCTCTCGGTTCTGGAATCAATGCTGCGACTGGAGCGCTTGGAGGTGCAACTGGAGCTGTGAATGGAGTGATTGGAGGAGGTATATCATTTTGACTACGTAATATATCACCCACAGTTTAGATAATTTGCGATTTCACATATCAAGCCGGAAATCTTGCCAGATCAGTGATATTTTCAGCAACCGGAGCTCTCGGTTCTGGAATCAATGCTGCGACTGGAGCGCTTGGAGGTGCAACTGGAGCTGTGAATGGAGTGGTTGGAGGAGGTATTGGATTTTGAACACGGAATATATATCTTAAAGTCTGGATATTCGACGAATTCATAGTTCAAGCCGTAAATTTTAATGATCAGTGTTATCTTCAGTAACCGGAGCACTCGGAGGTGTGACTGGGGCTCTGAATGGAGTGATTGGAGGTGCGACTGGGGCTCTGAATGGAGTGGTTGGAGGAGGTATTGGATTTTGAACACGGAATATATATCTTAAAGTCTGGATATTTGACGAATTCATAGTTCAAGCCGTTAATTTTCCCTGATCAGCGTTATCTTCAGTAACCGGAGCACTCGGAGGTGTGACTGGTGCACTCAATGGAGTGATTGGAGGTGCGACGGGAGCGGTAACCGGACTTCTGAATTCTGTGATTGGAACAGGTATTGGTTTTTGATCACGAAATGTACTACAGTTCACATAATTAGCGATTTTGATTGTTAGTCAGAAGTGTTGCCATTTCAGCGATTCCTCTTCTAACTGGAGTGCTCGGAGGCGTGACTGGAACAGCATTTGGGGCTCTGAACCAAGTTCTTGGAACAGGTATTGGATTTTGAACACGTAACAAACGAACTACTGTTTGCATAATTAGCGAATACATTTTTCAAATGTTACCGTTTCAGCGACCTCTCTTCTAAATGATGTGGTTGGGGGTGCATTTGGAACGGGAATGGGAGCTGTGAATCAACTCGTTGGACTAGGTATATGATTTTGAACTCGGCATATATATGAACCATTTTAAGATATTCTGGACTAGTAATAATTCGTGCCGAAAGTGTTGAATCGAATGGAGGATGATAATTGCCCATACTTTCAGCCGTTAACTTGGTCGGATCGCTTCTCCCTATTGTAATGGGGACTGCATCTATTCCACTGCAATTGATCAACCCACTCCTATCAGTTATCACACAGCTGACAGGAATGGTCGGACCGCTTGGTACAGGAGTTACCGCTGCTGGACTTAATGCAGTGATGGTACCACTCAATCAAGGTGAGACATATTTCTCTTAAGGTTCACGAATTTCCTGGAAGTATTCATAATTCATTATCTGCCATTACGACAGTCTAATAGTTCATAATATCCATATTCGCAGCCATGAACATGGTCAGTTCGCTCACCGGTATAATCCCATCGATTATCTCTATGACATTGGCAATTGTGTCCCAATTGCTCCAATCAGCTATGTCGATGATTCCATCGGTGGGAGGATCATTCACTTTTGGAAAATGAATGACGAAGAAGTCTATCGATAAATCAATGCAATCAATCAATAATTGTCACAATATTCTAACATCTCAATCAGAGACTGACAAGGTAGAGATACAGATTTACAAAGAAAAATAACATGTGATAGGAATCGATGATTGAAGAGGAGTTCGTCAAGGGGACACTTTATCTCCTCGCCTCTTCAATGTTGTGCTTCGATTCGCCATGGACGACATTGACTGGGACAAGGGTGGACTTAGAATCGATGGGAGGAACCTGACCCATTTGAAATATACTGACGACGTGGCCCTCATTGCCAAGTCACGACCAGAGCTGGAAAGAATGCTTAAGAAACTGATGGATGCATGTTCTCGGGTTGGTCTTGAAGTAAACTCTCCGAATACTTTTTTTAAATTTCCTCACCTCATATAGCACGACCCGAGCCCCTATTGTAATCGATAACTATGTTCAACTTCATCCCATCTGCCACCTATCTCGGAGGAACAATTAGTCTTTCCCTGTGTCTCTGAAGAAGTGAAAAATATAGAATCCGACTCAGATGGTTCGCATGGAGCAAACTGTCTCACCTTCTTTCGTCTCGTCTTTTACCTAATATTGGAGAGTCGCGAAAACATCGATGTGGAATTTGCATAACACTCCTCGTGTTTCCACTACGCAGTGGGAACACGAAAATCAATACTTAGGCATGTAATTAGCATGTAAACACATTATGGAAGATTTCAGCAGCGAAACGCTCTGCACATCACAATGAGCGTAATTTTGTATTTTTTTAAAATTTTAAAACATTAATGAAGAATAGGGTCTCATTTGCATGAATGACTACTCTTGGCTCGAATACTCGAATGAAGATATAATTCCATGTTTCCGGTGTTCGTCCAAATCGCCGTCTACATCCTCATGGGGATCCAATCGATTACAGCTCTGTTCCACATCACATCATGATCACTACCAAGTCTCACTTGTCGAATAAGGGAAAATAGGAAAATAACAAAAACAGCGATGCTCTATTTGCATATATCGCACTGGAATTTGTGCTCACGTGTTTTCGAAATACAAAGATCAATGCATAGGCCCATAGTAAATCAATATGGCAATTCTAGTTAGACGTTGGAAGACTTCACCTTACAAGAACAAAGATGCAAAAAATGCTCGAAATTGGAATGTTTACTCGACAATATTTCACATCGAATCGAACATAAATGCCATTTTGTGCTGTGATTTTAATTAATGTTTAATTAATATTAATTATTATCTCCTGACAATTTTTCCAGTGAGTTTGTGAGGGATCCTGTAAATGACTTCGTTTGGCAAGCAACGCCTTACACCACTCGGCTATCCGCCCGTTTGACTGTGTTACAGTTTTAATAATTCTATTTAATAATTCCTCATTTATCAATTTCCAGGCCGACTAAATATTTTTAAAATTGTTTTTTTTAATTGTTTTTGAAAGATTGTTTAAGGGTCTGTCATACCATTGTTTTGTTCCGATTAGAGGCGCTCCTTGAGCGTGGGATAGAGTGGTGAATAGAGGAAGGAGGAGCCGTACATTGAGTTAAAAAACGATGGTTGTGAAGAGAGTTAGTGATGGGAACGGCTGACTTGTTGAAAATGGGAATATAGGAGAATAGTGAAAACATCGGTGCCAAATATTTGCTTAAGCCCCCACCTCACGTGTAGTAGATACACGAAGATCAATACCAAGGCAAATTTCACTTCAATATGACGACTCTGCTTAGATTTTGGACGAATTCAGCACCCAATCACAAAGAAGACAAATTTATCTATTCTTTGAATCACATTCCACTGACAAATTAATCGTTACGTCATTAGGCTACCACATGAAACCAATAAAACGGAACTTCTTTTAAATACAAAATATTGTGTTCATGGTTGGTAAAATGTAAAATAATGTAGAGTAAGCAAGCTAATGATGGGCAATTTGTAGCATCTGTACGATTGGAAGCTGGATTTTAAAAAAGCTGGATTGAAGCACAACATCTAACAAGATTTGACATATTACTATGACAGTAACTGACGAATTAATCTTCGTGTTTCGACCACGTGAGCGATTGGTGCGATATATGCAAATATCGCACCGCTGTTTTCGCTATTCTCCTATATTGCATTATTCAACAAGCCAGCTGGTCGTGAAATCATCTCTGCTTCTCTTCAGAACCTTCTCTATCTATCTCGATGTCCCAAAATGTTCAATAACATCTACACCAATCCACTAGCCAATGTCGATAACAGGGAAGTTTCATTCAATATAAAATCAAGCGAAATCCCATGATAACTCACAGCACTCAACTTCTTCGTCTAATCGACAATGGCTTTTGTGCTTATTCTCCTCCTTCTTCTCTCCACTCCATTCCACGTTCAAGGAGCGCCTCAGCTCGGAAATATTATCGGAGCTGGAACCGATGCTTTGAATGGAGGCATTGGAGCAGGTATACGATTTTGATCACGGAATATGAGACCTACATTTTGGGTATTTGACGAATTCATTTTTCAAGCCAGAAATCTAGACGGATCAGTGATATTTTGAGCAACCGGCGCTCTCGGTTCTGGAATCAATGCTGCGACCGGAGCTCTCGGAAGTGCGACTGGAGCTGTGAATGGAGTAGTTGGAGGAGGTATATCATTTTGACTACGTAATATATCACCCACAGTTTAGATAATTTGCGATTTCACATATCAAGCCAGAAATCTAGACGGATCAGTGATATTTTCAGCAACCGGCGCTCTCGGTTCTGGAATCAATGCTGCGACCGGAGCTCTCGGAAGTGCGACTGGAGCTGTGAATGGAGTAGTTGGAGGAGGTATATCATTTTGACTACGTAATATATCACCCACAGTTTAGATAATTTGCGATTTCACATATCAAGCCGGAAATCTTGCCAGATCAGTGATATTTTCAGCAACCGGAGCTCTCGGTTCTGGAATCAATGCTGCGACTGGAGCGCTTGGAGGTGCAACTGGAGCTGTGAATGGAGTGATTGGAGGAGGTATATCATTTTGACTACGTAATATATCACCCACAGTTTAGATAATTTGCGATTTCACATATCAAGCCGGAAATCTTGCCAGATCAGTGATATTTTCAGCAACCGGAGCTCTCGGTTCTGGAATCAATGCTGCGACTGGAGCGCTTGGAGGTGCAACTGGAGCTGTGAATGGAGTGGTTGGAGGAGGTATTGGATTTTGAACACGGAATATATATCTTAAAGTCTGGATATTCGACGAATTCATAGTTCAAGCCGTAAATTTTAATGATCAGTGTTATCTTCAGTAACCGGAGCACTCGGAGGTGTGACTGGGGCTCTGAATGGAGTGATTGGAGGTGCGACTGGGGCTCTGAATGGAGTGGTTGGAGGAGGTATTGGATTTTGAACACGGAATATATATCTTAAAGTCTGGATATTTGACGAATTCATAGTTCAAGCCGTTAATTTTCCCTGATCAGCGTTATCTTCAGTAACCGGAGCACTCGGAGGTGTGACTGGTGCACTCAATGGAGTGATTGGAGGTGCGACGGGAGCGGTAACCGGACTTCTGAATTCTGTGATTGGAACAGGTATTGGTTTTTGATCACGAAATGTACTACAGTTCACATAATTAGCGATTTTGATTGTTAGTCAGAAGTGTTGCCATTTCAGCGATTCCTCTTCTAACTGGAGTGCTCGGAGGCGTGACTGGAACAGCATTTGGGGCTCTGAACCAAGTTCTTGGAACAGGTATTGGATTTTGAACACGTAACAAACGAACTACTGTTTGCATAATTAGCGAATACATTTTTCAAATGTTACCGTTTCAGCGACCTCTCTTCTAAATGATGTGGTTGGGGGTGCATTTGGAACGGGAATGGGAGCTGTGAATCAACTCGTTGGACTAGGTATATGATTTTGAACTCGGCATATATATGAACCATTTTAAGATATTCTGGACTAGTAATAATTCGTGCCGAAAGTGTTGAATCGAATGGAGGATGATAATTGCCCATACTTTCAGCCGTTAACTTGGTCGGATCGCTTCTCCCTATTGTAATGGGGACTGCATCTATTCCACTGCAATTGATCAACCCACTCCTATCAGTTATCACACAGCTGACAGGAATGGTCGGACCGCTTGGTACAGGAGTTACCGCTGCTGGACTTAATGCAGTGATGGTACCACTCAATCAAGGTGAGACATATTTCTCTTAAGGTTCACGAATTTCCTGGAAGTATTCATAATTCATTATCTGCCATTACGACAGTCTAATAGTTCATAATATCCATATTCGCAGCCATGAACATGGTCAGTTCGCTCACCGGTATAATCCCATCGATTATCTCTATGACATTGGCAATTGTGTCCCAATTGCTCCAATCAGCTATGTCGATGATTCCATCGGTGGGAGGATCATTCACTTTTGGAAAATGAATGACGAAGAAGTCTATCGATAAATCAATGCAATCAATCAATAATTGTCACAATATTCTAACATCTCAATCAGAGACTGACAAGGTAGAGATACAGATTTACAAAGAAAAATAACATGTGATAGGAATCGATGATTGAAGAGGAGTTCGTCAAGGGGACACTTTATCTCCTCGCCTCTTCAATGTTGTGCTTCGATTCGCCATGGACGACATTGACTGGGACAAGGGTGGACTTAGAATCGATGGGAGGAACCTGACCCATTTGAAATATACTGACGACGTGGCCCTCATTGCCAAGTCACGACCAGAGCTGGAAAGAATGCTTAAGAAACTGATGGATGCATGTTCTCGGGTTGGTCTTGAAGTAAACTCTCCGAATACTTTTTTTAAATTTCCTCACCTCATATAGCACGACCCGAGCCCCTATTGTAATCGATAACTATGTTCAACTTCATCCCATCTGCCACCTATCTCGGAGGAACAATTAGTCTTTCCCTGTGTCTCTGAAGAAGTGAAAAATATAGAATCCGACTCAGATGGTTCGCATGGAGCAAACTGTCTCACCTTCTTTCGTCTCGTCTTTTACCTAATATTGGAGAGTCGCGAAAACATCGATGTGGAATTTGCATAACACTCCTCGTGTTTCCACTACGCAGTGGGAACACGAAAATCAATACTTAGGCATGTAATTAGCATGTAAACACATTATGGAAGATTTCAGCAGCGAAACGCTCTGCACATCACAATGAGCGTAATTTTGTATTTTTTTTAAATTTTAAAACATTAATGAAGAATAGGGTCTCATTTGCATGAATGACTACTCTTGGCTCGAATACTCGAATGAAGATATAATTCCATGTTTCCGGTGTTCGTCCAAATCGCCGTCTACATCCTCATGGGGATCCAATCGATTACAGCTCTGTTCCACATCACATCATGATCACTACCAAGTCTCACTTGTCGAATAAGGGAAAATAGGAAAATAACAAAAACAGCGATGCTCTATTTGCACATATCGCACTGGAATTTGTGCTCACGTGTTTTCGAAATACAAAGATCAATGCATAGGCCCATAGTAAATCAATATGGCAATTCTAGTTAGACGTTGGAAGACTTCACCTTACAAGAACAAAGATGCAAAAAATGCTCGAAATTGGAATGTTTACTCGACAATATTTCACATCGAATCGAACATAAATGCCATTTTGTGCTGTGATTTTAATTAATGTTTAATTAATATTAATTATTATCTCCTGACAATTTTTCCAGTGAGTTTGTGAGGGATCCTGTAAATGACTTCGTTTGGCAAGCAACGCCTTACACCACTCGGCTATCCGCCCGTTTGACTGTGTTACAGTTTTAATAATTCTATTTAATAATTCCTCATTTATCAATTTCCAGGCCGACTAAAAATTTTTAAAATTGTTTTTTTATTGTTTTTGAAAGATTGTTTAAGAGTCTGTCATACCATTGTTTTGTTCCGATTAGAGGCGCTCCTTGAGCGTGGGATAGAGTGGTGAATAGAGGAAGGAGGAGCCGTACATTGAGTTAAAAAACGATGGTTGTGAAGAGAGTTAGTGATGGGAACGGCTGACTTGTTGAAAATGGGAATATAGGAGAATAGTGAAAACATCGGTGCCAAATATTTGCTTAAGCCCCCACCTCACGTGTAGTAGATACACGAAGATCAATACCAAGGCAAATTTCACTTCAATATGACGACTCTGCTTAGATTTTGGACGAATTCAGCACCCAATCACAAAGAAGACAAATTTATCTATTCTTTGAATCACATTCCACTGACAAATTAATCGTTACGTCATTAGGCTACCACATGAAACCAATAAAACGGAACTTCTTTTAAATACAAAATATTGTGTTCATGGTTGGTAAAATGTAAAATAATGTAGAGTAAGCAAGCTAATGATGGGCAATTTGTAGCATCTGTACGATTGGAAGGTGGATTTTAAAAAAGCTGGATTGAAGCACAACATCTAACAAGATTTGACATATTACTATGATAGTAACTGACGAATTAATCTTCGTGTTTCGACCACGTGAGCGATTGGTGCGATATATGCAAATATCGCACCGCTGTTTTCGCTATTCTCCTATATTGCATTATTCAACAAGCCAGCTGGTCGTGAAATCATCTCTGCTTCTCTTCAGAACCTTCTCTATCTATCTCGATGTCCCAAAATGTTCAATAACATCTACACCAATCCACTAGCCAATGTCGATAACAGGGAAGTTTCATTCAATATAAAATCAAGCGAAATCCCATGATAACTCACAGCACTCAACTTCTTCGTCTAATCGACAATGGCTTTTGTGCTTATTCTCCTCCTTCTTCTCTCCACTCCATTCCACGTTCAAGGAGCGCCTCAGCTCGGAAATATTATCGGAGCTGGAACCGGTGCTTTGAATGGAGGCATTGGAGCAGGTATACGATTTTGATCACGGAATATGAGACCTACATTTTGGGTATTTGACGAATTCATTTTTCAAGCCAGAAATCTAGACGGATCAGTGATATTTTCAGCAACCGGCGCTCTCGGTTCTGGAATCAATGCTGCGACCGGAGCTCTCGGAAGTGCGACTGGAGCTGTGAATGGAGTAGTTGGAGGAGGTATATCATTTTGACTACGTAATATATCACCCACAGTTTAGATAATTTGCGATTTCACATATCAAGCCAGAAATCTAGACGGATCAGTGATATTTTCAGCAACCGGCGCTCTCAGTTCTGGAATCAATGCTGCAACCGGAGCTCTCGGAAGTGCGACTGGAGCTGTGAATGGAGTAGTTGGAGGAGGTATATCATTTTGACTACGTAATATATCACCCACAGTTTAGATAATTTGCGATTTCACATATCAAGCCGGAAATCTTGCCAGATCAGTGATATTTTCAGCAACCGGAGCTCTCGGTTCTGGAATCAATGCTGCGACTGGAGCGCTTGGAGGTGCAACTGGAGCTGTGAATGGAGTGGTTGGAGGAGGTATTGGATTTTGAACACGGAATATATATCTTAAAGTCTGGATATTCGACGAATTCATAGTTCAAGCCGTAAATTTTCCTGATCAGTGTTATCTTCAGTAACCGGAGCACTCGGAGGTGTGACTGGGGCTCTGAATGGAGTGATTGGAGGTGCGACTGGGGCTCTGAATGGAGTGGTTGGAGGAGGTATTGGATTTTGAACACGGAATATATATCTTAAAGTCTGGATATTTGACGAATTCATAGTTCAAGCCGTTAATTTTCCCTGATCAGCGTTATCTTCAGTAACCGGAGCACTCGGAGGTGTGACTGGTGCACTCAATGGAGTGATTGGAGGTGCGACGGGAGCGGTAACCGGACTTCTGAATTCTGTGATTGGAACAGGTATTGGTTTTTGATCACGAAATGTACTACAGTTCACATAATTAGCGATTTTGATTGTTAGTCAGAAGTGTTGCCATTTCAGCGATTCCTCTTCTAACTGGAGTGCTCGGAGGCGTGACTGGAACAGCATTTGGGGCTCTGAACCAAGTTCTTGGAACAGGTATTGGATTTTGAACACGTAACAAACGAACTACTGTTTGCATAATTAGCGAATACATTTTTCAAATGTTACCGTTTCAGCGACCTCTCTTCTAAATGATGTGGTTGGGGGTGCATTTGGAACGGGAATGGGAGCTGTGAATCAACTCGTTGGACTAGGTATATGATTTTGAACTCGGCATATATATGAACCATTTTAAGATATTCTGGACTAGTAATAGTTCGTGCCGAAAGTGTTGAATCGAATGGAGGATGATAATTGCCCATACTTTCAGCCGTTAACTTGGTCGGATCGCTTCTCCCTATTGTAATGGGGACTGCATCTATTCCACTGCAATTGATCAACCCACTCCTATCAGTTATCACACAGCTGACAGGAATGGTCGGACCGCTTGGTACAGGAGTTACCGCTGCTGGACTTAATGCAGTGATGGTACCACTCAATCAAGGTGAGACATATTTCTCTTAAGGTTCACGAATTTCCTGGAAGTATTCATAATTCATTATCTGCCATTACGACAGTCTAATAGTTCATAATATCCATATTCGCAGCCATGAACATGGTCAGTTCGCTCACCGGTATTATCCCATCGATTATCTCTATGACATTGGCAATTGTGTCCCAATTGCTCCAATCAGCTATGTCGATGATTCCATCGGTGGGAGGATCATTCACTTTTGGAAAATGAATGACGAAGAAGTCTATCGATAAATCAATGCAATCAATCAATAATTGTCACAATATTCTAACATCTCAATCAGAGACTGACAAGGTAGAGATACAGATTTACAAAGAAAAATAACATGTGATAGGAATCGATGATTGAAGAGGAGTTCGTCAAGGGGACACTTTATCTCCTCGCCTCTTCAAAGTTGTGCTTCGATTCGCCATGGACGACATTGACTGGGACAAGGGTGGACTTAGAATCGATGGGAGGAACCTGACCCATTTGAAATATACTGACGACGTGGCCCTCATTGCCAAGTCACGACCAGAGCTGGAAAGAATGCTTAAGAAACTGATGGATGCATGTTCTCGGGTTGGTCTTGAAGTAAACTCTCCGAATACTTTTTTTAAATTTCCTCACCTCATATAGCACGACCCGAGCCCCTATTGTAATCGATAACTATGTTCAACTTCATCCCATCTGCCACCTATCTCGGAGGAACAATTAGTCTTTCCCTGTGTCTCTGAAGAAGTGAAAAATATAGGATCCGACTCAGATGGTTCGCATGGAGCAAACTGTCTCACCTTCTTTCGTCTCGTCTTTTACCTAATATTGGAGAGTCGCGAAAACATCGATGTGGAATTTGCATAACACTCCTCGTGTTTCCACTACGCAGTGGGAACACGAAAATCAATACTTAGGCATGTAATTAGCATGTAAACACATTATGGAAGATTTCAGCAGCGAAACGCTCTGCACATCACAATGAGCGTAATTTTGTATTTTTTTTAAATTTTAAAACATTAATGAAGAATAGGGTCTCATTTGCATGAATGACTACTCTTGGCTCGAATACTCGAATGAAGATATAATTCCATGTTTCCGGTGTTCGTCCAAATCGCCGTCTACATCCTCATGGGGATCCAATCGATTACAGCTCTGTTCCACATCACATCATGATCACTACCAAGTCTCACTTGTCGAATAAGGGAAAATAGGAAAATAACAAAAACAGCGATGCTCTATTTGCACATATCGCACTGGAATTTGTGCTCACGTGTTTTCGAAATACAAAGATCAATGCATAGGCCCATAGTAAATCAATATGGCAATTCTAGTTAGACGTTGGAAGACTTCACCTTACAAGAACAAAGATGCAAAAAATGCTCGAAATTGGAATGTTTACTCGACAATATTTCACATCGAATCGAACATAAATGCCATTTTGTGCTGTGATTTTAATTAATGTTTAATTAATATTAATTATTATCTCCTGACAATTTTTCCAGTGAGTTTGTGAGGGATCCTGTAAATGACTTCGTTTGGCAAGCAACGCCTTACACCACTCGGCTATCCGCCCGTTTGACTGTGTTACAGTTTTAATAATTCTATTTAATAATTCCTCATTTATCAATTTCCAGGCCGACTAAAAATTTTTAAAATTGTTTTTTTATTGTTTTTGAAAGATTGTTTAAGAGTCTTTCATACCATTGTTTTGTTCCGATTAGAGGCGCTCCTTGAGCGTGGGATAGAGTGGTGAATAGAGGAAGGAGGAGCCGTACATTGAGTTAAAAAACGATGGTTGTGAAGAGAGTTAGTGATGGGAACGGCTGACTTGTTGAAAATGGGAATATAGGAGAATAGTGAAAACATCGGTGCCAAATATTTGCTTAAGCCCCCACCTCACGTGTAGTAGATACACGAAGATCAATACCAAGGCAAATTTCACTTCAATATGACGACTCTGCTTAGATTTTGGACGAATTCAGCACCCAATCACAAAGAAGACAAATTTATCTATTCTTTGAATCACATTCCACTGACAAATTAATCGTTACGTCATTAGGCTACCACATGAAACCAATAAAACGGAACTTCTTTTAAATACAAAATATTGTGTTCATGGTTGGTAAAATGTAAAATAATGTAGAGTAAGCAAGCTAATGATGGGCAATTTGTAGCATCTGTACGATTGGAAGGTGGATTTTAAAAAAGCTGGATTGAAGCACAACATCTAACAAGATTTGACATATTACTATGACAGTAACTGACGAATTAATCTTCGTGTTTCGACCACGTGAGCGATTGGTGCGATATATGCAAATATCGCACCGCTGTTTTCGCTATTCTCCTATATTGCATTATTCAACAAGCCAGCTGGTCGTGAAATCATCTCTGCTTCTCTTCAGAACCTTCTCTATCTAACTCGATGTCCCAAAAATGTACAATAACATCTACACCAATCCACTAGCCAATGTCGATAACAGGGAAGTTTCATTCAATATAAAATCAAGCGAAATCCCATGATAACTCACAGCACTCAACTTCTTCGTCTAATCGACAATGGCTTTTGTGCTTATTCTCCTCCTTCTTCTCTCCACTCCATTCCACGTTCAAGGAGCGCCTCAGCTCGGAAATATTATCGGAGCTGGAACCGGTGCTTTGAATGGAGGCATTGGAGCAGGTATACGATTTTGATCACGGAATATGAGACCTACATTTTGGGTATTTGACGAATTCATTTTTCAAGCCAGAAATCTAGACGGATCAGTGATATTTTCAGCAACCGGCGCTCTCGGTTCTGGAATCAATGCTGCGACCGGAGCTCTCGGAAGTGCGACTGGAGCTGTGAATGGAGTAGTTGGAGGAGGTATATCATTTTGACTACGTAATATATCACCCACAGTTTAGATAATTTGCGATTTCACATATCAAGCCAGAAATCTAGACGGATCAGTGATATTTTCAGCAACCGGCGCTCTCAGTTCTGGAATCAATGCTGCAACCGGAGCTCTCGGAAGTGCGACTGGAGCTGTGAATGGAGTAGTTGGAGGAGGTATATCATTTTGACTACGTAATATATCACCCACAGTTTAGATAATTTGCGATTTCACATATCAAGCCGGAAATCTTGCCAGATCAGTGATATTTTCAGCAACCGGAGCTCTCGGTTCTGGAATCAATGCTGCGACTGGAGCGCTTGGAGGTGCAACTGGAGCTGTGAATGGAGTGGTTGGAGGAGGTATTGGATTTTGAACACGGAATATATATCTTAAAGTCTGGATATTCGACGAATTCATAGTTCAAGCCGTAAATTTTCCTGATCAGTGTTATCTTCAGTAACCGGAGCACTCGGAGGTGTGACTGGGGCTCTGAATGGAGTGATTGGAGGTGCGACTGGGGCTCTGAATGGAGTGGTTGGAGGAGGTATTGGATTTTGAACACGGAATATATATCTTAAAGTCTGGATATTTGACGAATTCATAGTTCAAGCCGTTAATTTTCCCTGATCAGCGTTATCTTCAGTAACCGGAGCACTCGGAGGTGTGACTGGTGCACTCAATGGAGTGATTGGAGGTGCGACGGGAGCGGTAACCGGACTTCTGAATTCTGTGATTGGAACAGGTATTGGTTTTTGATCACGAAATGTACTACAGTTCACATAATTAGCGATTTTGATTGTTAGTCAGAAGTGTTGCCATTTCAGCGATTCCTCTTCTAACTGGAGTGCTCGGAGGCGTGACTGGAACAGCATTTGGGGCTCTGAACCAAGTTCTTGGAACAGGTATTGGATTTTGAACACGTAACAAACGAACTACTGTTTGCATAATTAGCGAATACATTTTTCAAATGTTACCGTTTCAGCGACCTCTCTTCTAAATGATGTGGTTGGGGGTGCATTTGGAACGGGAATGGGAGCTGTGAATCAACTCGTTGGACTAGGTATATGATTTTGAACTCGGCATATATATGAACCATTTTAAGATATTCTGGACTAGTAATAGTTCGTGCCGAAAGTGTTGAATCGAATGGAGGATGATAATTGCCCATACTTTCAGCCGTTAACTTGGTCGGATCGCTTCTCCCTATTGTAATGGGGACTGCATCTATTCCACTGCAATTGATCAACCCACTCCTATCAGTTATCACACAGCTGACAGGAATGGTCGGACCGCTTGGTACAGGAGTTACCGCTGCTGGACTTAATGCAGTGATGGTACCACTCAATCAAGGTGAGACATATTTCTCTTAAGGTTCACGAATTTCCTGGAAGTATTCATAATTCATTATCTGCCATTACGACAGTCTAATAGTTCATAATATCCATATTCGCAGCCATGAACATGGTCAGTTCGCTCACCGGTATTATCCCATCGATTATCTCTATGACATTGGCAATTGTGTCCCAATTGCTCCAATCAGCTATGTCGATGATTCCATCGGTGGGAGGATCATTCACTTTTGGAAAATGAATGACGAAGAAGTCTATCGATAAATCAATGCAATCAATCAATAATTGTCACAATATTCTAACATCTCAATCAGAGACTGACAAGGTAGAGATACAGATTTACAAAGAAAAATAACATGTGATAGGAATCGATGATTGAAGAGGAGTTCGTCAAGGGGACACTTTATCTCCTCGCCTCTTCAAAGTTGTGCTTCGATTCGCCATGGACGACATTGACTGGGACAAGGGTGGACTTAGAATCGATGGGAGGAACCTGACCCATTTGAAATATACTGACGACGTGGCCCTCATTGCCAAGTCACGACCAGAGCTGGAAAGAATGCTTAAGAAACTGATGGATGCATGTTCTCGGGTTGGTCTTGAAGTAAACTCTCCGAATACTTTTTTTTAAATTTCCTCACCTCATATAGCACGACCCGAGTCCCTATTGTAATCGATAACTATGTTCAACTTCATCCCATCTGCCACCTATCTCGGAGGAACAATTAGTCTTTCCCTGTGTCTCTGAAGAAGTGAAAAATATAGGATCCGACTCAGATGGTTCGCATGGAGCAAACTGTCTCACCTTCTTTCGTCTCGTCTTTTACCTAATATTGGAGAGTCGCGAAAACATCGATGTGGAATTTGCATAACACTCCTCGTGTTTCCACTACGCAGTGGGAACACGAAAATCAATACTTAGGCATGTAATTAGCATGTAAACACATTATGGAAGATTTCAGCAGCGAAACGCTCTGCACATCACAATGAGCGTAATTTTGTATTTTTTTTAAATTTTAAAACATTAATGAAGAATAGGGTCTCATTTGCATGAATGACTACTCTTGGCTCGAATACTCGAATGAAGATATAATTCCATGTTTCCGGTGTTCGTCCAAATCGCCGTCTACATCCTCATGGGGATCCAATCGATTACAGCTCTGTTCCACATCACATCATGATCACTACCAAGTCTCACTTGTCGAATAAGGGAAAATAGGAAAATAACAAAAACAGCGATGCTCTATTTGCATATATCGCACTGGAATTTGTGCTCACGTGTTTTCGAAATACAAAGATCAATGCATAGGCCCATAGTAAATCAATATGGCAATTCTAGTTAGACGTTGGAAGACTTCACCTTACAAGAACAAAGATGCAAAAAATGCTCGAAATTGGAATGTTTACTCGACAATATTTCACATCGAATCGAACATAAATGCCATTTTGTGCTGTGATTTTAATTAATGTTTAATTAATATTAATTATTATCTCCTGACAATTTTTCCAGTGAGTTTGTGAGGGATCCTGTAAATGACTTCGTTTGGCAAGCAACGCCTTACACCACTCGGCTATCCGCCCGTTTGACTGTGTTACAGTTTTAATAATTCTATTTAATAATTCCTCATTTATCAATTTCCAGGCCGACTAAATATTTTTAAAATTGTTTTTTTTATTGTTTTTGAAAGATTGTTTAAGGGTCTGTCATACCATTGTTTTGTTCCGATTAGAGGCGCTCCTTGAGCGTGGGATAGAGTGGTGAATAGAGGAAGGAGGAGCCGCACATTGAGTTAAAAAACGATGGTTGTGAAGAGAGTTAGTGATGGGAACGGCTGACTTGTTGAAAATGGGAATATAGGAGAATAGTGAAAACATCGGTGCCAAATATTTGCTTAAGCCCCCACCTCACGTGTAGTAGATACACGAAGATCAATACCAAGGCAAATTTAACTTCAATATGACGACTCTGCTTAGATTTTGGACGAATTCAGCACCCAATCACAAAGAAGACAAATTTATCTATTCTTTGAATCACATTCCACTGACAAATTAATCGTTACGTCATTAGGCTACCACATGAAACCAATAAAACGGAACTTCTTTTAAATACAAAATATTGTGTTCATGGTTGGTAAAATGTAAAATAATGTAGAGTAAGCAAGCTAATGATGGGCAATTTGTAGCATCTGTACGATTGGAAGCTGGATTTTAAAAAAGCTGGATTGAAGCACAACATCTAACAAGATTTGACATATTACTATGACAGTAACTGACGAATTAATCTTCGTGTTTCGACCACGTGAGCGATTGGTGCGATATATGCAAATATCGCACCGCTGTTTTCGCTATTCTCCTATATTGCATTATTCAACAAGCCAGCTGGTCGTGAAATCATCTCTGCTTCTCTTCAGAACCTTCTCTATCTAACTCGATGTCCCAAAAATGTACAATAACATCTACACCAATCCACTAGCCAATGTCGATAACAGGGAAGTTTCATTCAATATAAAATCAAGCGAAATCCCATGATAACTCACAGCACTCAACTTCTTCGTCTAATCGACAATGGCTTTTGTGCTTATTCTCCTCCTTCTTCTCTCCACTCCATTCCACGTTCAAGGAGCGCCTCAGCTCGGAAATATTATCGGAGCTGGAACCGGTGCTTTGAATGGAGGCATTGGAGCAGGTATACGAGTTTGATCACGGAATATGAGACCTACATTTTGGGTATTTGACGAATTCATTTTTCAAGCCAGAAATCTAGACGGATCAGTGATATTTTCAGCAACCGGCGCTCTCGGTTCTGGAATCAATGCTGCGACCGGAGCTCTCGGAAGTGCGACTGGAGCTGTGAATGGAGTAGTTGGAGGAGGTATATCATTTTGACTACGTAATATATCACCCACAGTTTAGATAATTTGCGATTTCACATATCAAGCCGGAAATCTTGCCAGATCAGTGATATTTTCAGCAACCGGAGCTCTCGGTTCTGGAATCAATGCTGCGACTGGAGCGCTTGGAGGTGCAACTGGAGCTGTGAATGGAGTGATTGGAGGAGGTATATCATTTTGACTACGTAATATATCACCCACAGTTTAGATAATTTGCGATTTTACATATCAAGCCGGAAATCTTGCCAGATCAGTGATATTTTCAGCAACCGGAGCTATCGGTTCTGGAATCAATGCTGCGACTGGAGCGCTTGGAGGTGCAACTGGAGCTGTGAATGGAGTGGTTGGAGGAGGTATTGGATTTTGAACACGGAATATATATCTTAAAGTCTGGATATTCGACGAATTCATAGTTCAAGCCGTAAATTTTAATGATCAGTGTTATCTTCAGTAACCGGAGCACTCGGAGGTGTGACTGGGGCTCTGAATGGAGTGATTGGAGGTGCGACTGGGGCTCTGAATGGAGTGGTTGGAGGAGGTATTGGATTTTGAACACGGAATATATATCTTAAAGTCTGGATATTTGACGAATTCATAGTTCAAGCCGTTAATTTTCCCTGATCAGCGTTATCTTCAGTAACCGGAGCACTCGGAGGTGTGACTGGTGCACTCAATGGAGTGATTGGAGGTGCGACGGGAGCGGTAACCGGACTTCTGAATTCTGTGATTGGAACAGGTATTGGTTTTTGATCACGAAATGTACTACAGTTCACATAATTAGCGATTTTGATTGTTAGTCAGAAGTGTTGCCATTTCAGCGATTCCTCTTCTAACTGGAGTGCTCGGAGGCGTGACTGGAACAGCATTTGGGGCTCTGAACCAAGTTCTTGGAACAGGTATTGGATTTTGAACACGTAACAAACGAACTACTGTTTGCATAATTAGCGAATACATTTTTCAAATGTTACCGTTTCAGCGACCTCTCTTCTAAATGATGTGGTTGGGGGTGCATTTGGAACGGGAATGGGAGCTGTGAATCAACTCGTTGGACTAGGTATATGATTTTGAACTCGGCATATATATGAACCATTTTAAGATATTCTGGACTAGTAATAATTCGTGCCGAAAGTGTTGAATCGAATGGAGGATGATAATTGCCCATACTTTCAGCCGTTAACTTGGTCGGATCGCTTCTCCCTATTGTAATGGGGACTGCATCTATTCCACTGCAATTGATCAACCCACTCCTATCAGTTATCACACAGCTGACAGGAATGGTCGGACCGCTTGGTACAGGAGTTACCGCTGCTGGACTTAATGCAGTGATGGTACCACTCAATCAAGGTGAGACATATTTCTCTTAAGGTTCACGAATTTCCTGGAAGTATTCATAATTCATTATCTGCCATTACGACAGTCTAATAGTTCATAATATCCATATTCGCAGCCATGAACATGGTCAGTTCGCTCACCGGTATAATCCCATCGATTATCTCTATGACATTGGCAATTGTGTCCCAATTGCTCCAATCAGCTATGTCGATGATTCCATCGGTGGGAGGATCATTCACTTTTGGAAAATGAATGACGAAGAAGTCTATCGATAAATCAATGCAATCAATCAATAATTGTCACAATATTCTAACATCTCAATCAGAGACTGACAAGGTAGAGATACAGATTTACAAAGAAAAATAACATGTGATAGGAATCGATGATTGAAGAGGAGTTCGTCAAGGGGACACTTTATCTCCTCGCCTCTTCAATGTTGTGCTTCGATTCGCCATGGACGACATTGACTGGGACAAGGGTGGACTTAGAATCGATGGGAGGAACCTGACCCATTTGAAATATACTGACGACGTGGCCCTCATTGCCAAGTCACGACCAGAGCTGGAAAGAATGCTTAAGAAACTGATGGATGCATGTTCTCGGGTTGGTCTTGAAGTAAACTCTCCGAATACTTTTTTTAAATTTCCTCACCTCATATAGCACGACCCGAGCCCCTATTGTAATCGATAACTATGTTCAACTTCATCCCATCTGCCACCTATCTCGGAGGAACAATTAGTCTTTCCCTGTGTCTCTGAAGAAGTGAAAAATATAGAATCCGACTCAGATGGTTCGCATGGAGCAAACTGTCTCACCTTCTTTCGTCTCGTCTTTTACCTAATATTGGAGAGTCGCGAAAACATCGATGTGGAATTTGCATAACACTCCTCGTGTTTCCACTACGCAGTGGGAACACGAAAATCAATACTTAGGCATGTAATTAGCATGTAAACACATTATGGAAGATTTCAGCAGCGAAACGCTCTGCACATCACAATGAGCGTAATTTTGTATTTTTTTTAAATTTTAAAACATTAATGAAGAATAGGGTCTCATTTGCATGAATGACTACTCTTGGCTCGAATACTCGAATGAAGATATAATTCCATGTTTCCGGTGTTCGTCCAAATCGCCGTCTACATCCTCATGGGGATCCAATCGATTACAGCTCTGTTCCACATCACATCATGATCACTACCAAGTCTCACTTGTCGAATAAGGGAAAATAGGAAAATAACAAAAACAGCGATGCTCTATTTGCACATATCGCACTGGAATTTGTGCTCACGTGTTTTCGAAATACAAAGATCAATGCATAGGCCCATAGTAAATCAATATGGCAATTCTAGTTAGACGTTGGAAGACTTCACCTTACAAGAACAAAGATGCAAAAAATGCTCGAAATTGGAATGTTTACTCGACAATATTTCACATCGAATCGAACATAAATGCCATTTTGTGCTGTGATTTTAATTAATGTTTAATTAATATTAATTATTATCTCCTGACAATTTTTCCAGTGAGTTTGTGAGGGATCCTGTAAATGACTTCGTTTGGCAAGCAACGCCTTACACCACTCGGCTATCCGCCCGTTTGACTGTGTTACAGTTTTAATAATTCTATTTAATAATTCCTCATTTATCAATTTCCAGGCCGACTAAAAATTTTTAAAATTGTTTTTTTATTGTTTTTGAAAGATTGTTTAAGAGTCTGTCATACCATTGTTTTGTTCCGATTAGAGGCGCTCCTTGAGCGTGGGATAGAGTGGTGAATAGAGGAAGGAGGAGCCGTACATTGAGTTAAAAAACGATGGTTGTGAAGAGAGTTAGTGATGGGAACGGCTGACTTGTTGAAAATGGGAATATAGGAGAATAGTGAAAACATCGGTGCCAAATATTTGCTTAAGCCCCCACCTCACGTGTAGTAGATACACGAAGATCAATACCAAGGCAAATTTCACTTCAATATGACGACTCTGCTTAGATTTTGGACGAATTCAGCACCCAATCACAAAGAAGACAAATTTATCTATTCTTTGAATCACATTCCACTGACAAATTAATCGTTACGTCATTAGGCTACCACATGAAACCAATAAAACGGAACTTCTTTTAAATACAAAATATTGTGTTCATGGTTGGTAAAATGTAAAATAATGTAGAGTAAGCAAGCTAATGATGGGCAATTTGTAGCATCTGTACGATTGGAAGGTGGATTTTAAAAAAGCTGGATTGAAGCACAACATCTAACAAGATTTGACATATTACTATGATAGTAACTGACGAATTAATCTTCGTGTTTCGACCACGTGAGCGATTGGTGCGATATATGCAAATATCGCACCGCTGTTTTCGCTATTCTCCTATATTGCATTATTCAACAAGCCAGCTGGTCGTGAAATCATCTCTGCTTCTCTTCAGAACCTTCTCTATCTAACTCGATGTCCCAAAAATGTACAATAACATCTACACCAATCCACTAGCCAATGTCGATAACAGGGAAGTTTCATTCAATATAAAATCAAGCGAAATCCCATGATAACTCACAGCACTCAACTTCTTCGTCTAATCGACAATGGCTTTTGTGCTTATTCTCCTCCTTCTTCTCTCCACTCCATTCCACGTTCAAGGAGCGCCTCAGCTCGGAAATATTATCGGAGCTGGAACCGGTGCTTTGAATGGAGGCATTGGAGCAGGTATACGAGTTTGATCACGGAATATGAGACCTACATTTTGGGTATTTGACGAATTCATTTTTCAAGCCAGAAATCTAGACGGATCAGTGATATTTTCAGCAACCGGCGCTCTCGGTTCTGGAATCAATGCTGCGACCGGAGCTCTCGGAAGTGCGACTGGAGCTGTGAATGGAGTAGTTGGAGGAGGTATATCATTTTGACTACGTAATATATCACCCACAGTTTAGATAATTTGCGATTTCACATATCAAGCCGGAAATCTTGCCAGATCAGTGATATTTTCAGCAACCGGAGCTCTCGGTTCTGGAATCAATGCTGCGACTGGAGCGCTTGGAGGTGCAACTGGAGCTGTGAATGGAGTGATTGGAGGAGGTATTGGATTTTGAACACGGAATATATATCTTAAAGTCTGGATATTCGACGAATTCATAGTTCAAGCCGTAAATTTTCCTGATCAGTGTTATCTTCAGTAACCGGAGCACTCGGAGGTGTGACTGGGGCTCTGAATGGAGTGATTGGAGGTGCGACTGGGGCTCTGAATGGAGTGGTTGGAGGAGGTATTGGATTTTGAACGCGGAATATATATCTTAAAGTCTGGATATTTGACGAATTCATAGTTCAAGCCGTTAATTTTCCCTGATCAGCGTTATCTTCAGTAACCGGAGCACTCGGAGGTGTGACTGGTGCACTCAATGGAGTGATTGGAGGTGCGACGGGAGCGGTAACCGGACTTCTGAATTCTGTGATTGGAACAGGTATTGGTTTTTGATCACGAAATGTACTACAGTTCACATAATTAGCGATTTTGATTGTTAGTCAGAAGTGTTGCCATTTCAGCGATTCCTCTTCTAACTGGAGTGCTCGGAGGCGTGACTGGAACAGCATTTGGGGCTCTGAACCAAGTTCTTGGAACAGGTATTGGATTTTGAACACGTAACAAACGAACTACTGTTTGCATAATTAGCGAATACATTTTTCAAATGTTACCGTTTCAGCGACCTCTCTTCTAAATGATGTGGTTGGGGGTGCATTTGGAACGGGAATGGGAGCTGTGAATCAACTCGTTGGACTAGGTATATGATTTTGAACTCGGCATATATATGAACCATTTTAAGATATTCTGGACTAGTAATAGTTCGTGCCGAAAGTGTTGAATCGAATGGAGGATGATAATTGCCCATACTTTCAGCCGTTAACTTGGTCGGATCGCTTCTCCCTATTGTAATGGGGACTGCATCTATTCCACTGCAATTGATCAACCCACTCCTATCAGTTATCACACAGCTGACAGGAATGGTCGGACCGCTTGGTACAGGAGTTACCGCTGCTGGACTTAATGCAGTGATGGTACCACTCAATCAAGGTGAGACATATTTCTCTTAAGGTTCACGAATTTCCTGGAAGTATTCATAATTCATTATCTGCCATTACGACAGTCTAATAGTTCATAATATCCATATTCGCAGCCATGAACATGGTCAGTTCGCTCACCGGTATTATCCCATCGATTATCTCTATGACATTGGCAATTGTGTCCCAATTGCTCCAATCAGCTATGTCGATGATTCCATCGGTGGGAGGATCATTCACTTTTGGAAAATGAATGACGAAGAAGTCTATCGATAAATCAATGCAATCAATCAATAATTGTCACAATATTCTAACATCTCAATCAGAGACTGACAAGGTAGAGATACAGATTTACAAAGAAAAATAACATGTGATAGGAATCGATGATTGAAGAGGAGTTCGTCAAGGGGACACTTTATCTCCTCGCCTCTTCAAAGTTGTGCTTCGATTCGCCATGGACGACATTGACTGGGACAAGGGTGGACTTAGAATCGATGGGAGGAACCTGACCCATTTGAAATATACTGACGACGTGGCCCTCATTGCCAAGTCACGACCAGAGCTGGAAAGAATGCTTAAGAAACTGATGGATGCATGTTCTCGGGTTGGTCTTGAAGTAAACTCTCCGAATACTTTTTTTTAAATTTCCTCACCTCATATAGCACGACCCGAGTCCCTATTGTAATCGATAACTATGTTCAACTTCATCCCATCTGCCACCTATCTCGGAGGAACAATTAGTCTTTCCCTGTGTCTCTGAAGAAGTGAAAAATATAGGATCCGACTCAGATGGTTCGCATGGAGCAAACTGTCTCACCTTCTTTCGTCTCGTCTTTTACCTAATATTGGAGAGTCGCGAAAACATCGATGTGGAATTTGCATAACACTCCTCGTGTTTCCACTACGCAGTGGGAACACGAAAATCAATACTTAGGCATGTAATTAGCATGTAAACACATTATGGAAGATTTCAGCAGCGAAACGCTCTGCACATCACAATGAGCGTAATTTTGTATTTTTTTTAAATTTTAAAACATTAATGAAGAATGAAATCATTTGCATGAATGACTACTCTTGGCTCGAATACTCGAATGAAGATATAATTCCATGTTTCCGGTGTTCGTCCAAATCGCCGTCTACATCCTCATGGGGATCCAATCGATTACAGCTCTGTTCCACATCACATCATGATCACTACCAAGTCTCACTTGTCGAATAAGGGAAAATAGGAAAATAACAAAAACAGCGATGCTCTATTTGCATATATCGCACTGGAATTTGTGCTCACGTGTTTTCGAAATACAAAGATCAATGCATAGGCCCATAGTAAATCAATATGGCAATTCTAGTTAGACGTTGGAAGACTTCACCTTACAAGAACAAAGATGCAAAAAATGCTCGAAATTGGAATGTTTACTCGACAATATTTCACATCGAATCGAACATAAATGCCATTTTGTGCTGTGATTTTAATTAATGTTTAATTAATATTAATTATTATCTCCTGACAATTTTTCCAGTGAGTTTGTGAGGGATCCTGTAAATGACTTCGTTTGGCAAGCAACGCCTTACACCACTCGGCTATCCGCCCGTTTGACTGTGTTACAGTTTTAATAATTCTATTTAATAATTCCTCATTTATCAATTTCCAGGCCGACTAAATATTTTTAAAATTGTTTTTTTTTATTGTTTTTGAAAGATTGTTTAAGGGTCTGTCATACCATTGTTTTGTTCCGATTAGAGGCGCTCCTTGAGCGTGGGATAGAGTGGTGAATAGAGGAAGGAGGAGCCGTACATTGAGTTAAAAAACGATGGTTGTGAAGAGAGTTAGTGATGGGAACGGCTGACTTGTTGAAAATGGGAATATAGGAGAATAGTGAAAACATCGGTGCCAAATATTTGCTTAAGCCCCCACCTCACGTGTAGTAGATACACGAAGATCAATACCAAGGCAAATTTAACTTCAATATGACGACTCTGCTTAGATTTTGGACGAATTCAGCACCCAATCACAAAGAAGACAAATTTATCTATTCTTTGAATCACATTCCACTGACAAATTAATCGTTACGTCATTAGGCTACCACATGAAACCAATAAAACGGAACTTCTTTTAAATACAAAATATTGTGTTCATGGTTGGTAAAATGTAAAATAATGTAGAGTAAGCAAGCTAATGATGGGCAATTTGTAGCATCTGTACGATTGGAAGCTGGATTTTAAAAAAGCTGGATTGAAGCACAACATCTAACAAGATTTGACATATTACTATGACAGTAACTGACGAATTAATCTTCGTGTTTCGACCACGTGAGCGATTGGTGCGATATATGCAAATATCGCACCGCTGTTTTCGCTATTCTCCTATATTGCATTATTCAACAAGCCAGCTGGTCGTGAAATCATCTCTGCTTCTCTTCAGAACCTTCTCTATCTAACTCGATGTCCCAAAAATGTACAATAACATCTACACCAATCCACTAGCCAATGTCGATAACAGGGAAGTTTCATTCAATATAAAATCAAGCGAAATCCCATGATAACTCACAGCACTCAACTTCTTCGTCTAATCGACAATGGCTTTTGTGCTTATTCTCCTCCTTCTTCTCTCCACTCCATTCCACGTTCAAGGAGCGCCTCAGCTCGGAAATATTATCGGAGCTGGAACCGGTGCTTTGAATGGAGGCATTGGAGCAGGTATACGATTTTGATCACGGAATATGAGACCTACATTTTGGGTATTTGACGAATTCATTTTTCAAGCCAGAAATCTAGACGGATCAGTGATATTTTCAGCAACCGGCGCTCTCGGTTCTGGAATCAATGCTGCGACCGGAGCTCTCGGAAGTGCGACTGGAGCTGTGAATGGAGTAGTTGGAGGAGGTATATCATTTTGACTACGTAATATATCACCCACAGTTTAGATAATTTGCGATTTCACATATCAAGCCGGAAATCTTGCCAGATCAGTGATATTTTCAGCAACCGGAGCTCTCGGTTCTGGAATCAATGCTGCGACTGGAGCGCTTGGAGGTGCAACTGGAGCTGTGAATGGAGTGATTGGAGGAGGTATATCATTTTGACTACGTAATATATCACCCACAGTTTAGATAATTTGCGATTTCACATATCAAGCCGGAAATCTTGCCAGATCAGTGATATTTTCAGCAACCGGAGCTCTCGGTTCTGGAATCAATGCTGCGACTGGAGCGCTTGGAGGTGCAACTGGAGCTGTGAATGGAGTGGTTGGAGGAGGTATTGGATTTTGAACACGGAATATATATCTTAAAGTCTGGATATTCGACGAATTCATAGTTCAAGCCGTAAATTTTAATGATCAGTGTTATCTTCAGTAACCGGAGCACTCGGAGGTGTGACTGGGGCTCTGAATGGAGTGATTGGAGGTGCGACTGGGGCTCTGAATGGAGTGGTTGGAGGAGGTATTGGATTTTGAACACGGAATATATATCTTAAAGTCTGGATATTTGACGAATTCATAGTTCAAGCCGTTAATTTTCCCTGATCAGCGTTATCTTCAGTAACCGGAGCACTCGGAGGTGTGACTGGTGCACTCAATGGAGTGATTGGAGGTGCGACGGGAGCGGTAACCGGACTTCTGAATTCTGTGATTGGAACAGGTATTGGTTTTTGATCACGAAATGTACTACAGTTCACATAATTAGCGATTTTGATTGTTAGTCAGAAGTGTTGCCATTTCAGCGATTCCTCTTCTAACTGGAGTGCTCGGAGGCGTGACTGGAACAGCATTTGGGGCTCTGAACCAAGTTCTTGGAACAGGTATTGGATTTTGAACACGTAACAAACGAACTACTGTTTGCATAATTAGCGAATACATTTTTCAAATGTTACCGTTTCAGCGACCTCTCTTCTAAATGATGTGGTTGGGGGTGCATTTGGAACGGGAATGGGAGCTGTGAATCAACTCGTTGGACTAGGTATATGATTTTGAACTCGGCATATATATGAACCATTTTAAGATATTCTGGACTAGTAATAATTCGTGCCGAAAGTGTTGAATCGAATGGAGGATGATAATTGCCCATACTTTCAGCCGTTAACTTGGTCGGATCGCTTCTCCCTATTGTAATGGGGACTGCATCTATTCCACTGCAATTGATCAACCCACTCCTATCAGTTATCACACAGCTGACAGGAATGGTCGGACCGCTTGGTACAGGAGTTACCGCTGCTGGACTTAATGCAGTGATGGTACCACTCAATCAAGGTGAGACATATTTCTCTTAAGGTTCACGAATTTCCTGGAAGTATTCATAATTCATTATCTGCCATTACGACAGTCTAATAGTTCATAATATCCATATTCGCAGCCATGAACATGGTCAGTTCGCTCACCGGTATAATCCCATCGATTATCTCTATGACATTGGCAATTGTGTCCCAATTGCTCCAATCAGCTATGTCGATGATTCCATCGGTGGGAGGATCATTCACTTTTGGAAAATGAATGACGAAGAAGTCTATCGATAAATCAATGCAATCAATCAATAATTGTCACAATATTCTAACATCTCAATCAGAGACTGACAAGGTAGAGATACAGATTTACAAAGAAAAATAACATGTGATAGGAATCGATGATTGAAGAGGAGTTCGTCAAGGGGACACTTTATCTCCTCGCCTCTTCAATGTTGTGCTTCGATTCGCCATGGACGACATTGACTGGGACAAGGGTGGACTTAGAATCGATGGGAGGAACCTGACCCATTTGAAATATACTGACGACGTGGCCCTCATTGCCAAGTCACGACCAGAGCTGGAAAGAATGCTTAAGAAACTGATGGATGCATGTTCTCGGGTTGGTCTTGAAGTAAACTCTCCGAATACTTTTTTTAAATTTCCTCACCTCATATAGCACGACCCGAGCCCCTATTGTAATCGATAACTATGTTCAACTTCATCCCATCTGCCACCTATCTCGGAGGAACAATTAGTCTTTCCCTGTGTCTCTGAAGAAGTGAAAAATATAGAATCCGACTCAGATGGTTCGCATGGAGCAAACTGTCTCACCTTCTTTCGTCTCGTCTTTTACCTAATATTGGAGAGTCGCGAAAACATCGATGTGGAATTTGCATAACACTCCTCGTGTTTCCACTACGCAGTGGGAACACGAAAATCAATACTTAGGCATGTAATTAGCATGTAAACACATTATGGAAGATTTCAGCAGCGAAACGCTCTGCACATCACAATGAGCGTAATTTTGTATTTTTTTTAAATTTTAAAACATTAATGAAGAATAGGGTCTCATTTGCATGAATGACTACTCTTGGCTCGAATACTCGAATGAAGATATAATTCCATGTTTCCGGTGTTCGTCCAAATCGCCGTCTACATCCTCATGGGGATCCAATCGATTACAGCTCTGTCCCACATCACATCATGATCACTACCAAGTCTCACTTGTCGAATAAGGGAAAATAGGAAAATAACAAAAACAGCGATGCTCTATTTGCACATATCGCACTGGAATTTGTGCTCACGTGTTTTCGAAATACAAAGATCAATGCATAGGCCCATAGTAAATCAATATGGCAATTCTAGTTAGACGTTGGAAGACTTCACCTTACAAGAACAAAGATGCAAAAAATGCTCGAAATTGGAATGTTTACTCGACAATATTTCACATCGAATCGAACATAAATGCCATTTTGTGCTGTGATTTTAATTAATGTTTAATTAATATTAATTATTATCTCCTGACAATTTTTCCAGTGAGTTTGTGAGGGATCCTGTAAATGACTTCGTTTGGCAAGCAACGCCTTACACCACTCGGCTATCCGCCCGTTTGACTGTGTTACAGTTTTAATAATTCTATTTAATAATTCCTCATTTATCAATTTCCAGGCCGACTAAAAATTTTTAAAATTGTTTTTTTATTGTTTTTGAAAGATTGTTTAAGAGTCTGTCATACCATTGTTTTGTTCCGATTAGAGGCGCTCCTTGAGCGTGGGATAGAGTGGTGAATAGAGGAAGGAGGAGCCGTACATTGAGTTAAAAAACGATGGTTGTGAAGAGAGTTAGTGATGGGAACGGCTGACTTGTTGAAAATGGGAATATAGGAGAATAGTGAAAACATCGGTGCCAAATATTTGCTTAAGCCCCCACCTCACGTGTAGTAGATACACGAAGATCAATACCAAGGCAAATTTCACTTCAATATGACGACTCTGCTTAGATTTTGGACGAATTCAGCACCCAATCACAAAGAAGACAAATTTATCTATTCTTTGAATCACATTCCACTGACAAATTAATCGTTACGTCATTAGGCTACCACATGAAACCAATAAAACGGAACTTCTTTTAAATACAAAATATTGTGTTCATGGTTGGTAAAATGTAAAATAATGTAGAGTAAGCAAGCTAATGATGGGCAATTTGTAGCATCTGTACGATTGGAAGGTGGATTTTAAAAAAGCTGGATTGAAGCACAACATCTAACAAGATTTGACATATTACTATGATAGTAACTGACGAATTAATCTTCGTGTTTCGACCACGTGAGCGATTGGTGCGATATATGCAAATATCGCACCGCTGTTTTCGCTATTCTCCTATATTGCATTATTCAACAAGCCAGCTGGTCGTGAAATCATCTCTGCTTCTCTTCAGAACCTTCTCTATCTAACTCGATGTCCCAAAAATGTACAATAACATCTACACCAATCCACTAGCCAATGTCGATAACAGGGAAGTTTCATTCAATATAAAATCAAGCGAAATCCCATGATAACTCACAGCACTCAACTTCTTCGTCTAATCGACAATGGCTTTTGTGCTTATTCTCCTCCTTCTTCTCTCCACTCCATTCCACGTTCAAGGAGCGCCTCAGCTCGGAAATATTATCGGAGCTGGAACCGGTGCTTTGAATGGAGGCATTGGAGCAGGTATACGAGTTTGATCACGGAATATGAGACCTACATTTTGGGTATTTGACGAATTCATTTTTCAAGCCAGAAATCTAGACGGATCAGTGATATTTTCAGCAACCGGCGCTCTCGGTTCTGGAATCAATGCTGCGACCGGAGCTCTCGGAAGTGCGACTGGAGCTGTGAATGGAGTAGTTGGAGGAGGTATATCATTTTGACTACGTAATATATCACCCACAGTTTAGATAATTTGCGATTTCACATATCAAGCCGGAAATCTTGCCAGATCAGTGATATTTTCAGCAACCGGAGCTCTCGGTTCTGGAATCAATGCTGCGACTGGAGCGCTTGGAGGTGCAACTGGAGCTGTGAATGGAGTGATTGGAGGAGGTATTGGATTTTGAACACGGAATATATATCTTAAAGTCTGGATATTCGACGAATTCATAGTTCAAGCCGTAAATTTTCCTGATCAGTGTTATCTTCAGTAACCGGAGCACTCGGAGGTGTGACTGGGGCTCTGAATGGAGTGATTGGAGGTGCGACTGGGGCTCTGAATGGAGTGGTTGGAGGAGGTATTGGATTTTGAACGCGGAATATATATCTTAAAGTCTGGATATTTGACGAATTCATAGTTCAAGCCGTTAATTTTCCCTGATCAGCGTTATCTTCAGTAACCGGAGCACTCGGAGGTGTGACTGGTGCACTCAATGGAGTGATTGGAGGTGCGACGGGAGCGGTAACCGGACTTCTGAATTCTGTGATTGGAACAGGTATTGGTTTTTGATCACGAAATGTACTACAGTTCACATAATTAGCGATTTTGATTGTTAGTCAGAAGTGTTGCCATTTCAGCGATTCCTCTTCTAACTGGAGTGCTCGGAGGCGTGACTGGAACAGCATTTGGGGCTCTGAACCAAGTTCTTGGAACAGGTATTGGATTTTGAACACGTAACAAACGAACTACTGTTTGCATAATTAGCGAATACATTTTTCAAATGTTACCGTTTCAGCGACCTCTCTTCTAAATGATGTGGTTGGGGGTGCATTTGGAACGGGAATGGGAGCTGTGAATCAACTCGTTGGACTAGGTATATGATTTTGAACTCGGCATATATATGAACCATTTTAAGATATTCTGGACTAGTAATAGTTCGTGCCGAAAGTGTTGAATCGAATGGAGGATGATAATTGCCCATACTTTCAGCCGTTAACTTGGTCGGATCGCTTCTCCCTATTGTAATGGGGACTGCATCTATTCCACTGCAATTGATCAACCCACTCCTATCAGTTATCACACAGCTGACAGGAATGGTCGGACCGCTTGGTACAGGAGTTACCGCTGCTGGACTTAATGCAGTGATGGTACCACTCAATCAAGGTGAGACATATTTCTCTTAAGGTTCACGAATTTCCTGGAAGTATTCATAATTCATTATCTGCCATTACGACAGTCTAATAGTTCATAATATCCATATTCGCAGCCATGAACATGGTCAGTTCGCTCACCGGTATTATCCCATCGATTATCTCTATGACATTGGCAATTGTGTCCCAATTGCTCCAATCAGCTATGTCGATGATTCCATCGGTGGGAGGATCATTCACTTTTGGAAAATGAATGACGAAGAAGTCTATCGATAAATCAATGCAATCAATCAATAATTGTCACAATATTCTAACATCTCAATCAGAGACTGACAAGGTAGAGATACAGATTTACAAAGAAAAATAACATGTGATAGGAATCGATGATTGAAGAGGAGTTCGTCAAGGGGACACTTTATCTCCTCGCCTCTTCAAAGTTGTGCTTCGATTCGCCATGGACGACATTGACTGGGACAAGGGTGGACTTAGAATCGATGGGAGGAACCTGACCCATTTGAAATATACTGACGACGTGGCCCTCATTGCCAAGTCACGACCAGAGCTGGAAAGAATGCTTAAAGTCAAGCCGCGGCCTAATGCAAAAATTATAAATATCGGGCTCTCATGCGGAAAACTACAAATCTACCGTAAGAACCGCACGCGCTGCTCATGCAACGCGGTTCTGTACAACTATGTGAATTTTCTTTATTTTTTCTTTTTTTATTGATTGTTTTGACCTATTTTTCGTTACAATGTGTAAAGAATCTGCACTAAATGAACTATGATACACTCGCACTTGCAGGCCTCGGCCGCTTCCTGCCGCCGCGTCCCTCGAGCAACGCGCGCATTGCGTTCGCGAGCGAGCGATTATCGAGGAGACAAGCGACGGCAAGGTTGGTCGCTTTTTCGTGCTACTGTTTCTAAATACGAATCGTCGCACTTGCAGGCCTTGGCCGCCTCCTGCTTTTTAAACTGTTTTTAATTGTAAACTGTTGCAATCGCAGGTTTCGCTTGAGTTCTTCCCGCGACTGCGTGCGGTCGCGTCAAACTACTCGTCCCGCGACGGCGCGTGATCGTTTCCAGCTGGTCGTTCCGCGATAGCGTGTGATTGCGTCAAACTACTCGTCCTGCGACGGCGCGTGATCGACGCGCCACCGCCCCAAGCTGCGCACCGCCGCGCCACCAAGGTTTGTCGCATGTTCATTCTCTTATTTCTAATCGTAAACTGTTGCAATCGCAGGTTTCGCTCGAGTTCTTCCCGCGACGGCGTGCGGTCGCGTCAAACTACTCGTCCCGCGACGGCGCGTGATCGTTTCCAGCTGGTCGTTCCGCGATAGCGTGTGATTGCGTCAAACTACTCGTCCCGCGACGGCGCGTGATCGACGAGCCACCGCCCCAAGCTGCGCACCGCCGCGCCACCAAGGTTTGTCGCATGTTCATTCTCTTATTTCTAATCGTAAACTGTTGCAATCGCAGGTTTCGCTCGAGTTCTTCCCGCGACGGCGTGCGGTTGCGTCAAAGTGCTCGGCCCGCGAAGTCGCGCGATCGTTTCCTGACGCCGCGTCCCGCGCTAGACGCGCGACTCGCGTCCGCAAGCGATCGATTATCGAGGAGACAAGCGACGGCAAGGTTGGTTGCTTTTTCATTCTACTATTTCTAAATACGAATCGTCGCACTTGCAGACCACGCGCGCGCCTTCGCCGGCCACCGCACGCGCCTGACGAGCGATCGATAGTTGGGAGGAGGAGACGGGGCAAGGTTGGTTTCAGTCATTTATTATAATATTTATTCAATCTCTTTCATAAATATATTACTACAAAGGAGAGTTGGCGTGCGTATACAAATGCTGACACAACATGGTAAACTAAACAAATATTCTCTCAATTCTCTACATCAACCTCCTCGTTCTCATTATCATCGGAGCTAAACTCATAATCGCTATCTTCAGAATCCGAGCCACGATCTTCGATGATCTCCTCGACGAAAAGCGCCGCTTCGCTCTCTTCGACGTCCAATTCCTCCTCTTCTTCCTCTTCTCTCCTTCGATGGATGGGCGAGGTGAGCAAATTGGCGGCCTTCTGGGCAGCCTGTTTCTCCCTCTTGAGCCTCCTCTTCTCACTCCTCTCCGGGGCTTTTTCTCTCACAATGTTCTCTGCTTCGTGGGCAATTTCGTCTCTCCATAAGTGTTCACATCCACCACTGTATATTTTGAGTGCGACGGGACCCTCCCTCCCTTTCCTCTCGACAATGCGGCTCTTGGTCGTAGTTCGCCGTCCACTTAGCCTAGCCAGTGCCATCCAATTCCAGTGGAGCTGAGCGGTTTCTGTGCGAAGGATGAACATGTTGATCGTGCTGAAAAACAATAGACAGGCATGTTAGGGTTGTATCATAGTCATGTACCATTGAATTCGCTTGCTGCGATACTTGAGGCAGAGGCTATTGAATGCCTCATTATCGGCCGTCGCCTTCTCTGCAGCCAGACGAGGTAGAGCTTTCTGGAATGGAATGAGCCAATCATTGTGACCGAGTTGGATAATAATTTACTTGAATCCGTTTATCGTTCACGATGGACTTCAGTGCTAGGAAAGGGGCGCTATTCTTATTGAGCACTACCGCTCCATCCCTGTCGTCATCTAGATCGCTGTGAGTGCATTCAGCTACCAGTTCGAAGGAAGGGTCCTGCATGCTATCAATAAAATAAGGCAAACGTTTCTATCTAACTTGGGACCATCCGTGAATTCCTTGTAGGTGATACAGGAGTCCGTTGAAATACTCTTTTATCAGCTGTCCATTGTCCTTGCCCATATCAAGGCAGGCCCAGAAGTGATTATTTATCTTACTTTTTACGTCCTTCAATGCCTCGTTACCCTTCTTCTTAGCTGCCTGCGCATTGCGATTGATATTACTAATAAGTGCATTCAACTTACAGCTGCAACTTTCTTCATTATATTCTTCCTCAAATGCCAACTGTCCAATAGATGCTGTATGGAAGAGAATTCTTCTCTCATGAGCACCTATAAGCATATTCAATCGATAGAATTATCGTAATACGTAATACCCCGACAGTGCCGGATTCATCTGTCACCACTTTGGTAACGGAGAGGTCGTTCTCCGCGGCCTCGTGAATGAGAGCATTGAGCCCTCGCCGCACCCCTTCTTTCTCCATCCTCTGAGAGACTCCATCTGATGGAAGTGATTAGTATACGGCCAGTTTGTTACCAGTCCAACCTGTTTCACTTTTTGTGATTCCAATGATCTTTAGTACCAGATGCGTTTTCGTTTCAACGAAGGTAATAGAAGCATTGTTAGCACAATGTCCTGGACTGTCGTACTGGCAATCCACGGACAGAGTGATGCATCCATTCTGAATTAGGCCACACTGTTCATAAAACGTTAGAATTGTACTCACGGGGTTATGCATCTTGACCATTTCCCACCACTGCTTTTGATGATTCTGCAAAACTCTGTCCTGCGCGGGCTTGACGAACGAGACTAAGTAGTCTGTGTACACGCTTTCAGCAATGCAAGGAACTCCGGCGTACTCCAAGGCCTCGTTGAGTAACTGAAACATCGTAGATGTATATTATTTAGCAACTCATATCTAACCGTGTGGTGCTGACCCACTGAGTGAGGGTAGGACACAAGGGAGAGGTTCTTCTCAAACATCTTTGTCCCTTCCACACGTTTCTGTCCTTCCCACTTCTGCTCCCCGCAATCCTTGCATCTCGTATAAACTACGGGCGCAGTTCCCTGCTTCCTCATCTCCGCTGGCTTCACGAGTGTCTTCTGACGGCAACGGACGCACACATCAAACAGACACTCGAGTAGCGAGCAATCGACAATGACAGAATCGGAGAACGAGGGATGGGGAGCAGCCTAGATAGTAGATCATTTTAATTAACTCTAGTGATTCACCTCACGTACTTGCTTTAGAATCTGGTGTTGTATATCAGGCCGCATTCTTTTCCGGGGAGATAGTGGAGAGTGAGATGAGGGAGGCTATACAATATTTCGTCAAAAATAGTCATTCATAGTTGATCAAATCATCTCTTACAGAGTCGAACGCCAGCTTGCGGCACGCAGTGCTCAGAAGATGCGACGGGGTGTGAGGTGCTGCGAGACTGGAACGACTGTACCGTGGAGTGAAGGCCTGGGGAACGAGGGACGCACGCTGCTGTAGTTGTTCGACTTCAGTCAATTCGACGTCCGACAGTTCTTCCTGTCAAAGTTCCCCCTACTTACTCCACTCCCCTCGTATCCAATCGATAAATTATTCTTACCTCTGGACGCTGTCGCACCTCACTGAGATGCACCGAGCAAATGGCCGGTGCTGTCGACGTGGGTGACGATAGCTTGTCCCGAACGGCCCAACTCGCGTACAGTATTCCTCTGTCCCGATGATTCTTGCTAGTAGATCTTCGACCTTCCATTCTGCCCCTCTTACCAGTGTTATTTGATCCGTTGTTACACCACACGCTATACACGTCCTGCGAGGCGCCATCTGTATATATGTAAATATGTAAAATTGTTTGTACATAGAATAATAACGACGAAATAGGATGGAATGGTATAAAGATGACAAAAAACATATGAAATTCGCGAAAGCTCTGCACTTTCGCGCATTGTACAGTATAATATCGACTCGGATCTGCGGATCGAGAAATGTTTTTTTGCCCGATCTGTGATAAGGCGATCGATAAGATCTACACACCATAACTGAATACTATCGATCGAAGATTACGGTAGAATTCAGTACTTCCGCACAAGATACTTTTTTTTGAATTTGGCCGGTGCGTGACTTTAAGAAACTGATGGATGCATGTTCTCGGGTTGGTCTTGAAGTAAACTCTCCGAATACTTTTTTTAAATTTCCTCACCTCATATAGCACGACCCGAGCCCCTATTGTAATCGATAACTATGTTCAACTTCATCCCATCTGCCACCTATCTCGGAGGAACAATTAGTCTTTCCCTGTGTCTCTGAAGAAGTGAAAAATATAGGATCCGACTCAGATGGTTCGCATGGAGCAAACTGTCTCACCTTCTTTCGTCTCGTCTTTTACCTAATATTGGAGAGTCGCGAAAACATCGATGTGGAATTTGCATAACACTCCTCGTGTTTCCACTACGCAGTGGGAACACGAAAATCAATACTTAGGCATGTAATTAGCATGTAAACACATTATGGAAGATTTCAGCAGCGAAACGCTCTGCACATCACAATGAGCGTAATTTTGTATTTTTTTTTAAATTTTAAAACATTAATGAAGAATAGGGTCTCATTTGCATGACTGACTACTCTTGGCTCGAATACTCGAATGAAGATATAATTCCATGTTTCCGGTGTTCGTCCAAATCGCCGTCTACATCCTCATGGGTAGTCACGTGTAGTAGATACACGAAGATCAATACCAAGGCAAATTTCACTTCAATATGACGACTCTGCTTAGATTTTGGACGAATTCAGCACCCAATCACAAAGAAGACAAATTTATCTATTCTTTGAATCACATTCCACTGACAAATTAATCGTTACGTCATTAGGCTACCACATGAAACCAATAAAACGGAACTTCTTTTAAATACAAAATATTGTGCTCATGGTTGGTAAAATGTGAAATAATGTAGAGTAAGCAAGGATGGGCAATTTGTAGCATCTGTACGATTGGAAGCTGGATTTAAAAAAAAAGCTGGATTGAAGCACAACATCTAACAAGATTTGACATATTACTATGACAGTAACTGACGAATTAATCTTCGTGTTTCGACCACGTGAGCGATTGGTGCGATATATGCAAATATCGCACCGCTGTTTTCGCCATTCTCCTATATTGCATTATTCAACAAGCCAGCTGGTCGTGAAATCATCTCTGCTTTTCTTCAGAACCTTCTCTATCTATCTCGATGTCCCAAAATGTTCAATAACATCTACACCAATCCACTAGCCAATGTCGATAACAGGGAAGTTTCATTCAATATAAAATCAAGCGAAATCCCATGATAACTCACAGCACTCAACTTCTTCGTCTAATCGACAATGGCTTTTGTGCTTATTCTCCTCCTTCTTCTCTCCACTCCATTCCACGTTCAAGGAGCGCCTCAGCTCGGAAATCTTATCGGAGCTGGAACCGGTGCTTTGAATGGAGGCATTGGAGCAGGTATAAGATTTTGATCACGGAATATGAGACCTACATTTTGGGTATTTGACGAATTCATTTTTCAAGCCAGAAATCATGACGGATCAGTGATATTTTCAGCAACCGGCGCTCTCGGTTCTGGAATCAATGCTGCGACCGGAGCTCTCGGAAGTGCGACTGGAGCTGTGAATGGAGTAGTTGGAGGACGTATTTCATTTTGACTACGCAATATATTACCCACAGTTTAGATATTTTGCGATTTCACATATCAAGCCGGAAATCTTGCCAGATCAGTGATATTTTCAGCAACCGGAGCTCTCGGTTCTGGAATCAATGCTGCGACTGGAGCTCTCGGAAGTGCGACTGGAGCTGTGAATGGAGTAGTTGGAGGAGGTATATCATTTTGTCTACGCAATATATAACCCACAGTTTAGATAATTTGCGATTTCACATATCAAGCCGGAAATCTTGCCAGATCAGTGATATTTTCAGCAACCGGAGCTCTCGGTTCTGGAATCAATGCTGCGACTGGAGCTCTCGGAAGTGCGACTGGAGCTGTGAATGGAGTAGTTGGAGGAGGTATATCATTTTGACTACGCTTTTTAGTCGCCAGTATTCCCAATGCTGTGATGCCTATTGTTGGAGGTGCTATTGGAGCAGGTATGGGATACTAACCGTAGAATGTACGTATTTCCATTTTGATAATCGGTGTTAATTCTTTCCAGCCACCAGTATTCCTGCTTCTTTGCTGCATGTTGTTCTGGCAACAGTCCAATCAGGTACATAATTGTGAACACGGAATATATGAAATAGTTTCACAATTTTTAAACTTTTGTAGCAATTGATTTTTTTCATATTAACCATTCTTGACTTTTGTCGGAGTTCTTGCCGGAGACGTCGGATTGGTTGTAGGACGGTAATATGCGTCCATACTTGCAGCCCTTGGCTCGGTCAATATGATTCTCGCAATGGTCGGACAGACTGCCTCTACTGCACTGTCAGCGGTGCCCGCAGTGCTCCAAACGGCTATCGAAGCGTTGGAAGGAGTGATTGCAAGTGGTACAGCACTTAGCGGAGCTGCTCTTTCCGCAGTGACTGGAGCACTGGGACAAGGTGGGAAATTATTACTTGTCCTATGGATAATAGAGAATGCTGTTGCTAATGTCCAATTTAATGAAAGTAATTATAATTCATTTTCTGCAATTCCGGTAGTGCATTAACTTATGACATAATATTTACAGCAATGGGCTTGCTCAATTCGATCACCGGTCCTCTAGCATCGCTTGTTTTTGTTCCACTCCAAATTTTGTCCACGTTGCTCAATGTTATCATGTCAATTATTCCATCGGTGACAGGAGGATTCACGTTTGGAAAGTGAAAGACGAAGAAGTCTATCGATAAATCAATGCAAATAACCAATAATTCCCACTGTTCCAACAAGCCAAATCAGAGACTGACACTGTCGAGATGCTAACGTGAGAGAAATTTGGAGAAAAGCGAAAATGGTCCGTCAGTTGGAAAAATCATGATTTCTAAACTAGCGGGGTTGTATTGAGGTTAAATGCACTACGCTCTATGCGTACACTACGCTCTATGCATAGTTCTGGGTGCGGGTTCGGTCCAGAGGGAGCTCAATATGTGGCTCCAGGTACGGTCCAGGAGGCGCCCTGTAGATTAGGGTCTACATTTTGAATCTTCGTTGACCGGTCGAGCTCATTTTTAAAAGAGAAGTGAATTTTAAACAACAAAACTCTTAAAAGGGTGGAGTGAAACTCAACATGAAAATAGAAAATTTAAATGCGTGTACTTTCAGAATATTCTTTAGCTGGTGTCCACCGGAAGTAGCATGAGATATGATTATTGGACTGGGGCACCATATAGATGGTAGTAACACAATGTGGAAAAAACCGTCGTAGAAAAATTCGAAATTCAATAGAAATCGACCAAGATTCAAATGAATCTTTGTTGAAAAGTGAGGATTCATTTTGAATCTTCGACCGCTCGACTTTTTGAGCAATGATTCAAGATTCGCACTAAGATTCAAAATGCTGACCCTACTGTAGCTGGCTCCAGGTTCGGTCCAGGGGGAGCTCGGTAGCCGGCTCCGGGCTACATTAAAGCACGCAGTATGGTAGAGGGAACTGCCTCTTCATTGATCCAGCAAGCTATCAACCTGCTGAACGGAATGATTGGGGCTGCCGGATCAACTGCTACAGGAGTTACCGCTGCTGGTCTTGCGCAAGTGAACGCCCTACTGAGCCAAGGTCCGATATATTTATCTTATGGATAACGAGCATACCCTCCCATGCGTCGACGCATGCGACGTGCCTACCAAAAAAAGTTGGTAGGCACGTCGCAATGTGCCGACCGTGGGAGGGTATGATAACGAAGGACAATTATCTGTCTCTGTTATGGCGATAGTTCAGAAATTAACGATACCCATATTTGCAGCCCTGGGCATCGTCGGAATGGGCACAGACCTTATCTCTGTCGCACTTCAAGTTTCGCTCCAAGTGCTCAATATAGCAGTGTTAATCATGGCATCGGTTGGAAAATGAAGGACGAAGAAGTCTATTGATAAATGCATGCAATCAATCACTAATTGCCATTGCTGTACCGATTATCCAGCTAATCGAAACCCAAATGCAATAATAATGGTTTGCCAAATGCCAGTAATCAATTCTCCATTTCATCATCATTGCCCAATTCCCCCTTTTCCCATGAGAGATCAATAGATCAAACGCTGAGCGTAGTCTCCAACTTTCCTTACTCTGGAGACATTGTCTCCAGCTGAGAGAGCATGCAAAATGGGGAGAGCGGGCTAGAGATAGTGAGAGGTGATCTCTCGATTTTGCATGCTCTCTCAGCTGGAGACAATATCTCCAAAGTAAGGAAAGTTGGAGACTTCCCGCTCTGAGTGCCTTTCTTTCTCTCTCCCTCGCCCTCCACGGGCTCTTCACTTTGGCGCGGAGCGCTTCCCTCGAGAGGCCCTCTCTTGGCAAGCCGCTTCCTCCAATTCCCACTTTTCCCACTGGCATAGCCTTCCTTTCCCACTGTTTACCCATTTCGGTACGTCGTCCACGTGGCATTTCCCACGGGCTCTTCACTCAGACTCAGACTTATTTTTTCTTTGTGCTTTCGCACCGGTGTATTTTCGCTAATTACACAAGGCGTCCAGAAGAGTTTGTACAATATCAAGGAAGCCCGTTAGAAAAAAAATCCCTGGAAACGCATCATTCCTCAGGCCGGTCAACCTTACAGAAAGGGCTTTTGAGTGAGAGAGCGTGTGAAATCGAGAGGTACTCTCTCACTTTTGTACACTCTCTCACCCTGACCCCTGTCTGTCGGTTTGGAATCATGTGGAAACTGACGAAACTGCAAAGCGTCGCATACAGATTCGTTGAAATTACCTAAATTTTTAATTTTTTTTTGACATCATAGCCGAATTCCAAAGTTTGATGTTGACAACTAAGAAAACGGCAAAAAAACGAACACGAAATATATTTTCTCAAAATTCGACACACGTATATTGCGCGTGTCTTGCTATGAGTGCCGAGTGCAATCGGTTTCGCACACCGTCAACGCAATTTGCTCATCTTTTTCGAGTAGCCCTTCATAATCGCGATGGGCGGATGTTGGGGCATAGATCAATCAATCATTTGACCTGCCAAAACTTGATTGAATCACAGTAGATTGCAATTTTATGAAGCAACATTACATTTATGATGACACGGCAAGGTTACAAAGATGTAGTGCGAGTGAAAGAAGTGTAGCATTTGGAGTAAAACGTGCAAATTTTGGCGGATTCGGTGAGAGCCTTGAACCAGAATGGTAAAGAGTACGTTTTCATTTTTGAAAAATTCAAGTTTTTTTTTTGTTGCAGCGTGACAGAAATTTTTCCATTTTCTCCATCAATCGCTTCAAATTTGCGCTATTTTCTCAGATCCTTTTGCATATGGTAACTGATCAGAAAACCTTCAAAATTTTATTATAAAAATCCGCTAATTTCATGGCCAAGTGGATAACGCGTCAGACCCCAAGTTCGACTCCCTCCGCGGGCAAACCTTTTGCCGCATTTTTCGCAAGTGTCAGAAGTGGTCCTAACATGTTTTTGAACAACGTGAAACACGTTTTCATCTGTTTTTCCGAGTTTTAACGTGAAAATCGAAAATTTCGAAATGTTTTCAATTGATGCGCAGAGCGTAGGGGACCACAGGAAAAATGTTTTGCGATGTCAGAAACGTGTTCGATCACGCCAGGCAAATCAACAAACGGTATCCTGCGTTTCCGTTGAGAAAGGCTCGTGAGGGTGAGAGCGATCGAAAAAAGTTGCCACGGAACCACGAAGTGGTATAGTTAGGGGCCACAACGTGGTAGCCGATTTTCGACGTGAGGGTGGAAATCATATAGAATAGATGCACCATGGTCCCATTAAGACAATACTTTTTGCCGTTTGTCAATATCTTACCTCTGAGCCGAGATACACCTCGAAATCTGCACGCGAATCGCTAGTGGGAGAAGCATCAAACCGGGGAGAGGAGAGAAAGGGGCGGACACTTCTTTCACCCTCTGGTCAGGCCCTCTCCATTCCCCATGCTCTCTCATCGGTCAGACGGTGAGCGAGAGAGTGTGTGAAATGGAGAGAGCGCTCCCCTCTCCTCTTCCTCGATAGGGAGGGAGTTGCATGAGTTCAAACATCCCTATCTGCACTCTCAAAAGTGCACGCTCTCTCGCCTCTCTCGCCCCCGCGTCTGAGACGGCGCTCTCTCTCCAGCGCCGCTAACCAGCACAAGTCGTCATTCCACAGTCATTTCCGTACTGAAATATTGCAAAAGAGTAGCACAATTCACGATTAGATAATTACATCTTAATTTTTGTGGAAATGTCACTGATTGCATCATGAGAACCAAGATCTTCTTGGGCAAAACATGTAGCATCACTCGAAGCATAAAAACAAGCACTTTTATTTTTTTGTAGCTTCATTTTAGCCACATTGCCGTGGACAGACTAACTTTGCCCAGGGCGCATTCGATAGAGCAAACCTCTAGCTACAAGACAAGACCTAACTCAATTCAAACGGTTTCGAACTAAGCTTGTGCTACTCCATGGGGTTTCTGTGCTTTCTCCTTCAAGGAAAAGTGGGCGGAGACTGCGGATGCTAGGCATAGTGGCAACTTTTTTCAATCGCTCTCAGCCTCACGAGCCTTTTGCCACCTGAAGCAAGCTACCGAGCTCCCCCCTGGACCAAACCTGGAGCAGGCTACCGAGCTCCCCCTGAACCGAACCTGAAGCCGGCTATGGAACCCCCCCCTGGACCAAACCCGTACCCAGAACTACGCATAGAGCGTAGTGTATTTAACCTCAATACATCCCTGCTAGTATTTTGCTCATAAAATTAAGTTTAAAAATTGATGGGTAACAAAATTCAGATCAGAAGCACTCCTTGAGCGTGAGATGAAGTGAAGAGAAGAATGAGGAGTCGTGTTAGGCGGTACCGAGTGGTTCTAGAGAGCGATGGTTCTGAAGAGTTGCAGAGATTAATTCAGAAACAACCCAAAAAAAATGTGACATATTAGAGAATCGCAAAAACAACGAGGGAAAATATGCATAAGGCTCTTACTCACGTGAAGTGGAAACACGAAGATCAGTATTGGGGCAGATATCAACGCAATATGAGCGCAATGTGAGAGGATAAATAACTTTTGTGAACGACCTCGTACATCGATTTTCTGGAATTCCCGTAGTTGAGGTTATCGAGTGTGCGGATAATCATGGTAACAATCATTTTGCATTTCACTCATTGGTTCAGGAGTACTGTAACTACCGTTTGTGAGGCTGCAGTGCCATATCTCGTGACCCAGTGAACCGTTTTCCATGAAAATTTTTTTGGGATGTTAGTTTGAGTTGCTAAAACTATTTGATACTCTATTTTGATATGGCTATTTTTAGTCATCTGTCAAAAAAAAGTTCTTGAACACCCCTCATAACTAATGTTAATGACATATACCAGAAGATGCGCCGTTTCCTCAGCTTTCATATTCTTATGCTACATGCATACTTCAGAGGTACCAGTATTGTAGATGCCCTCCTCGGAAGAATTAGTGGAGAGTTTGAAGGACCGCGCTCGTCAATATAACTGAGTATCATCAATGACTGCCGTCACAAGAGAAACTGAATTATAAATACTTTCATGAAATTAATGATGAATACAAGTGTCCTAAATTACTCACAGGACACTTATACACAGTGCTCCCATCTACGTCTTGATGACCACCTTGTCCTTTAAAGATTTGCAGTTCCATATCCGTCCAAAGAAAATAATAATATTACTACATACTCTTATTCGCTACGCTTTATATGTCAGCCTGTGAGTGAGTACGCCTATCTGTCTGTCCATGCATGATCCACTACAGTAACCCAACCAATATTCCGCTGGGGCAACCAATATACCATAGAACAGATGTTTCATGTAAATAAATAAATCAATCAACATTTTCATTACAGTAATCCACATCGAACTTACGCATACAGTGCCGCTTTAGTTGAGAGTTTGGGTCACTCATTATTCCTTTGGTTTTTTCATAAATTCACTGAATTCAATAAATCACTACGTATTACCGTAACCTACAGTACTCCTTCACGCACGAAGTTTCACGTGTCAGACCACGGGTCAGATGCACGATTTTTCACAAATTCGCCGAAATAAATACATAAAAATCTAATTCTAGATGACCAAGGTAAGGCAAATTTGCTTGCTGAAACCTTTGCAAGCGTTTTCACAACCGATAATGGAAAATTACCGACTACAGTGCGTTCAGCAATACTAGGATATCAAGAGCCCCTCTTTTTGAGACACGAAATTTGCGCTCTTATTAGTAAATGGAAACGATCACCCTGTAGAACTCCTGAAAACATTGATTTAAGCTACATTAAAAAGATAGCAGTCCCGATATCAGAAGCATTGGAAATAATCTTTCGTCACTCATACGAAACAGGCACCGTGCCTAGTCCTTGGAGGCACTCGATAGTTACTCCCGTAAAGAAATCTCCTCCTTTTTCTGACCCCTTAAACTACAGGCCGATTTCGATTACGTCGCTTTTCTGTAGAGTATTTGAGCGCCTTTTATGCAAGTCTGTCATAGACCACTGCGAAAAACAGAACATATTCCCCGATGAACAATACGGTTACCGAAAGAAGAGGTCCCGAGAATTACAAATGCTTGATGCGCTTGAATATTGGACAACATCCATTAGTAACGGAGAACCAGTGGACGTTATATATTTCGATTTTGCGAAAGCGTTTGATAGAGTCTCCCATCCCAAACTAAAATTAAAATTGGGAAATATTGGTCTCTCCTCGAAAACAGTTAGTTGGATATCAGGATACTTAAATGATAGGACTTTCCAAGTCAGAGTACGTGAAAAACTATCAACCCCCCATCCCGTCTCTAGTGGAGTCCCACAAGGTTCTGTGCTTGGACCATTGCTCTTCCTAATATACACTTCCGAAATACCATCCCTCGTACAAAACAATGGTGTCATTGCACGAATGTATGCAGATGACATAAAAATATATCGAGCATTCAAAAAGAGTGATTCCTCTGTCCCACTACAAAATGCTATTGATAGTATATCAAATTGGTCTGCAGAGTGGCAGCTCCCCCTAGCATCACATAAATGCAGCTCACTTCACTTAGGACGGGCCAATACCAAAAAGGTATACAGTATCGGCACTTCCAAATTAGCCCAGAACGTCGAAGTAAAAGATCTAGGGTTCATAATTGAGAAAACACTTACTTTCACTAAGCACTGTAGAACAACTGCAATGAAAGGCAAAACAGCCTGTCACATTATACTCAGAGCACTCAGAACGAAAAATGTTGAAATCCTCGTGAAAGCCTACTCGATATACATAAGACCCATCCTAGAAAGTGCGTCCACTGTATTTAACCCCTACATGATCCAAAACAAAAAGGTGCTCGAAAAAGTACAGAATTATTTCACTCGCCGACTTTTCATGCGTTGCTACAATATGACGCGAGAAACTATCCCGAAAGTAGCGGAAAGGAATAAGAAATTAGGATTAGACAAACTAGAAAAGCGTAGAGAAGCGATAGATTTGAAGACAACCATGAATCTTCTGAGAGGCAAATACAAAATCTCTAAACTCAAACCACATCATTTCAGTTATTACTACACAAGAAATGGAATAAATTTCGCTAATGCTGGCTCACATGCCAACTATAGACACCATAGTTTCTTTCCCAGAGCGGCTAGGCTTTTCTCAAAACCCGGTAATCAAATCAGTTTCTCTGCATGAGCGAACTTCATACATGACCCCCGACCTCTCATGATCTCACTACGTTATCGTACATTCTTCTCTCATTTTATCGTTTTCCTCTTTCTATTTGTAACCGCGTTTTCTTTGAACACGCATAAATATATATATATATATATATATATATATATATATATATATATTATCGTAAGTGCAGTTTCGTGATTTTGCAGTTTCGTCAGTTTCCACATGATTCCAAACCGACAGACAGGGGTCAGGGTGAGAGAGTGTACAAAAGTGAGAGAGTCCCTCTCGATTTCACACGCTCTCTCACTCAAAAGCCCTTTCTGTAAGGTTGACCGGCCTGTGGAATGATGTGTTTCCAGGGAATTTTCGGACTTCCTAACTGTCTTCCTTGATTTTGCACAAACTCTTCTGGACGCCTTGTGTAATTAGCGAAACGTGCGAAAGCACAAAGACAAAATAAGTCTGAGTTAAGGCCAAAGTGAAGAGCCCGTAGGATATGCCACGTGGACGATGTACCGAAATGGGTAATGAGTGGGAAAGGAAGGCTATGCCAGGAGGGGTAAGCCAGTGGGAAAAGTGGGAATTGGAGGAAGCGGCTTGCCAAGAGAGGACCTCTCGGGGGAAGCGCTCCGCGCCAAAGTGAAGAGCCCGTGGAGGGCGAGGGAGAGAGAAAGAAAGGCACTCAGAGCGGGAAGTCTCCAACTTTCCTTACTTTGGAGACATTGTCTCCAGCTGAGAGAGCATGCAAAATCGAGAGATCACCTCTCACTATCTCTAGCCCGCTCTCCCCATTTTGCATGCTCTCTCAGCTGGAGACAATGTCTCCAGAGTAAGGAAAGTTGGAGACTACGCTCAGCGTTTGATCTATTGATCTCTCATGGGAAAAGGGGGAATTGGGCAATGATGATGAAATGGAGAATTGATTACTGGCATTTGGCAAACTATTATTATTGCATTTGGGTATGATTAGCTGGATAATCGGTACAGCAATGGCAATTAGTGATTGATTGCATGCATTTATCAATAGACTTCTTCGTCTTTCATTTTCCAATCGATCCCATGATTGACACTGCTATATTGAGCAATTGGAGCGAAACTTGCAGTGAGACAGAGATAAGGCCTGTGCCCATTCCGACGATGCCCAGGGCTGCAAATATGGGCGTTAATTACTGAACTATGGCCACAACAGAGACAGATAATTGCCCTTCGTTATCATACCCTCCCACGGTCAGCACATTGCGACGTGCCTACCAACTTTTTTTGGTAGGCACGTCGCATGCGTCGACGCATGGGAGGGTATGCTCGTTATCCATAAGATACATATATCGGACCTTGGCTCAGTAGGGCGTTCACTTGCGCAAGACCAGCAGCGGTAACTCCTGTAGCAGTTGAGCCGGCAGCTCCAATCATTCCGTTCAGCAGGTTGATAGCTTGCTGGATCAATGAAGAGGCAGTTCCCTCTACAGATCCAAGAAGCGCATTGAGCAAGCCAAGAACTGAAAGTGATAATAAAACAAACCCAAACGATTATAGAATTCCGGTAAGAACTCCGACTAAAGTCGAGAACGATGAGTAGAAACTAATTATTTGCGAAAATAGCCCAGAATTTGTGCAATTAGTTCATATATTCTTCAGATTCGATACCTATTCCAAGGACTTGATTCACAGCTTCGATTCCCGTTCCAACCACACCATTAAGCAGTGCAGGCACCGCATTAAGTACTGAAATGGTAATATTTCCGACTATAAAAATACAAAAAAATTTCCTTACTGCAGTTTCTTGTTCAAAATTCTTTACCTGATCCAAGCACTCCATTCACAGCTCCAGTCACACCTCCAATCAGTCCAGTTATAGAAGGAAGCACTGAAAGGAAAGCAGTTCTACTATGACTTGGGAGCATGAAATATGTAATATTTAGTACGATCACACTATAAAAAATACACACCTGATCCAATAATTCCGGTTACTGCAGACAGCGCAGATGTCGGAAGACCAATTGCTAGAAATATAGAAAAATATAAATAAGAAAACTGTAATTCACATATTCAACCCCATAACTGTTCCCAAAGCTGCGGTACCAGCAGATAGAAGAGGATTCGCCAGTCCGGTTACAGCAGACAGTCCAGATCCGACAGCATTTGTGGCTAGAATAAAGGAAAATTCCCATTTTTCAAACTGTTATTCACATATTCAGATGCGTACCAGTTCCAACAACAGCTCCCGGAAGTGAAGTTCCAAAAGCAAGCAGAGGGTTCAGCGCTCCGGTTACAGTGCCTGCAACACAGAGGTTCGATGGGATCCTATATCGGAATAAAAGATGCCCGGTGATGCCGTAATCGATTACGAAGGATTGCGCTACTCAGTAATTCGACGAAGTCGATGGATAGTCTTTTGTTGTAGGTTTCTGCACAAGCGTCGTGCTTGGACGGATTTAAGACATGCAAGATGGATAATTCTCACCAAAAAGATTTCCGAGCTGAGGCGCTCCTTGAACGTGGAATGGAGTGGAGAGAAGAAGAAGCAGAATAAGCACAAAAGCCATTGTCGATGAGACGAAGGAGTTGAGTGCTGTGAGATACCATGGGATTTGGCTTGATTTTATATTGAATGAAACTCGATTGTTTTTGACATAGGCTCGGGGATTGGTGAAGATGTTCGAGTTAGATAGAGCTGCTTCTGAAGAGAAGCAGGGATGGCGAAAGAAACAACTGACTGTTGAATAATGCAATATAGGAGAATAGCGAAAACAGCGGTGCGATATTTGCATATATCGCACCGGTGTTTGTGCTCACGTGTGGTTGAAACACGAAGATCAATTCAGCGGTTACTGTAACAATGTGGTCAATCTTGCTAGAAGTTGCACGGATCCAGCTTCAAATCACACAGATGCAGCAAATTGCTCGAGATTGGCATGTTTACTTGACAGTAGTTCATATCGCAGACAGCATAAGTAACATTTTTGCGATGTGTACAAGTTTATAGAATTTTATAAAAATATTGGGAATTCGCAACATTCTGCGTAGTTTTATACACTAACGATTGCTTCATCGTCGATTTGGTGCTCAATTTGTTCAACATCTTAGAAGATTAGTCATATTGGTTTGAGATGCACCGAGGCACTGATCTTCGTATTTCAACTACGCGTGAGTGGGCGGATTATGCAAATAACGAGCGGCTATTCTCGCTATTCTCCTCTATTCCCTTATTCAACAAGTCAGCTGGTCCCTTCACTAACTCTCTACAGTACCCTTCCATTCTAACTCGATGCTACCCTAATACGACTCCTCCTATTCTCCACTCCACTCAACGCTCATGAAGTACCTCTGGTAAATCGTGGTAAGACACACCGTAAGAAATATTTTCGAAAAAAGAAATTTAAGAAGAAAAAAATCATTTCTCGACGTGAAATTGGCAAATGAGGAAATGGTATAATTCTAAATGTACGGTAGCACATACTTCTACAGGACACCTCGGCGGCTGGTTTGACTTTAGCATGAAGTGAGGCCGTGAATAGACGAGCGACGACATCTTCAGCTCGAAGGTTAATAATAATATTATTATTTATCACAATTACATCATTAAATGTGAGAAGGTTGTTCCAATGGGGTATGACACGGTATCCTAACGAAGACTGGAAGTGGGTTCGGCTTCTTCTGTAAATAGTGTTCGACAAGAACGATGGAATAGGTTATGGTTCTTTTGCAGTGCAATTCTTTTTGCAGTTTTTTGCAGTTTTGGGTTACGACTACGTCGTACCAAGGGGGGGGGGTCACCACGGCGTTCTGGGCAACATGCCAAAACTGAATTCGTGGTGAGACCATCGCTCGTTCCTAAAGACTATTATTTCAGAACGTCTGTCTGTGTGTGTGTTAGACTTTGAAAAGTAACGGTTCAACTAGCATAATAGGGAAATCGACCGATTTTGTGAAAAAGAGTGCGAGAAATGAAGAGGAGGAGAAAAGCAACTAGTTATATCGTTACTTTTCAAAGTCTAGTGTGTGTGTGTGTCTGTCTGTCTGTCCGTGTGTTCAAACTTTATTGCTGAATAACTCGGGAACAAAAAAAAGATTTCGTCACACTCTCTTCACTATCATATGCATATCCACAAAAGAAAACTTTTTTAATGAAAAAAATTAAAACAAAATCTATAGCTAAATGGGTTACGCGCTTGACTAGAAATCCGAGCGACGCAGGTTCGACCCCCGCCGCGGGCAAACCTTTTGCCGCATTTTTCGCAAGCGCGAGAAATCGTTCCAACACGCTTTAGAGTACCGTGAAACACGTTTTCACCTGTTTTGCCGAGTTTTAACGTGAAGAATCGAAAATTTCGATATTTTCCCAAATGATGAAGGGAGTGTCGGGGATCTTAGGAAAAGTATTTTGCGATGTCAGAAACGTGTTTGAACGTGTTCTAACACGTTTCAACGTGAAAAATCGAAAATTTCGAACAGTTCCAAAATGATTCAGAAAGCGTAGGGGATCACAGGAAGAGTATTTTGCGATGTCAGAAACGTGATTGAACGTGTTCTGACACGTTTTAACGTGAAAAATAGAACATTTCGAAAAGTTCCAAAATGATTCAGAGAGCGTAGGGGGTAGTTCCCCCGAAATGTCAAAAAATTGAGAAATACCAATTTCAGAAATAATTTTCAGGAATTAGTATCTCAGAAGTGTGATTTTCATAAGTTTCACTTTCAGAAACACCCATTTTGGAAGCTTCTTCTGGGTTTTCCCAAATAAAAATTATATTCCGGGTACTACCGCGTAGGGGATCACAGGAAACGTCTCTGAAATTGTTCTAAAAGTTCTGAACGCACTGTATCCTGCGTTTCCGTTGTGAAAGGCTCGTGAGGCTGAGAGCGATCGAAAAAAAGTTGCCACGGAGCCACGAAGTGGCGTAGTGGCAACTTTTTTTTGAAAAACAATCATTTCAAATATTCTTTGTTTCAAATTGGAATTACGATTACAATATTTATCACGTCAGCCGATAACGTCAGGTGAGGATGTGGTTTCAGGGGGTCAGTATCATTCTTCTCAGAATAGACGGATCATTTCGGCTGGTCTGGGATCGGTTTTCTTCCCATTCACAGACCATCTTTGAAGTTGCTGGAGGAATAGACGAGATATCTCTTAGGACCATGGACGTAGGAGGAAAGGGGAGGTAACGTGAGGCTGAAGGCAGTCCTGACGAACTGGTGACGCATCTTTCTTCCACTTGATTCCACCAAGCTCGAAACATCAAATTTTTGAGAATTAGCGTAACTGGTATCTGAGTAGCCAACATCAAACGGTCATACCCATCCACGGTGACCAGGCCGGCTAGGACGGGGATTCCGATCTTGTCGAGTCGTTGGTAGATCGACGAGGAATCCGGAGGGAACTAGGGAAGTGTCCTCTCCATCAGAGCAAAATGGAGAGGGACCGCTCACGACGACTGACAGAAACGAGAATACAAATGGGAAGTATTGCTTTAATTGTTCCTCGGCTTCGCGATTCTGGTCCACTTGACTCAAGCATCGGGAGCAGCTGTCTCGTGTACTGTGTGTCTTGCAGGGCGCTTATTATAATATTATTAGCGAATTTCGTTAGTCATAGGATGTTAGGATGCGTCATTCATTTCGTAATCTTAGCGTGTTCTTTGATAGGGAAGATTGTACTTTCTAGCCGTTGGAATGAACCGGAGCATTCGTAGACACAGATAGTGCACAATTAGTGCATGGCGCCTGATAAGAGATGATGCGATTCTAGAAGGTTCAGGGAGGCAGAGAACTATGAGAGAGTAGGAGAATTTGAGAGAGAAATGATTATATAGATCCTATATAAGAGAGTCATTGGCCAGAGTGATCAGTCACCCCTGAAGCTCCTAGTCGCTTGTCTGCTAGTGTCTCTCCATCTCTTCCCGCTGCCCGGCCGTGGTCACCCCACGTGCCGGGGTTTCTCTATTCTCATCCGGTATTTTGACTTTCCGTACGACTTCGGTCATACGGTAAGCTTTCTGACTTAGGGCTCCTCATCTTCTCCTCTCTTCTCTATTCTCTTTCTTTCCTGGGGCTCCTAACTTGTACCACACACCTATTATTCATCTTTCTTGTATGATAAATCTTATTTTCCTATCCTCTCGTTTTACCATTGTCCGAAGAACTGGGGTTATGAAATGATCACGTAAGATCATTTGAGGCGTTGGTGTATTTACAATATAAATAATTTTCGGTTGTGACGATTGTCTAATAATTTCTGATACTCAACGATACTCATAGGCATGAGCGCGATCAATGCTTTCATCCAGAGTCTTCCAATGATTAAAGAAGGACTTTCACGAATTTCCTGCTCCCTCATTCCTGCTCTACTGTCTTTCAATGGCCCGGTCGCTCTCTCCTCTTTCCCCTTATCCCTCCCTCTCATTTTTTTCAATCACTGCGCGTCAGTGCCAGTTTGGCACACAGCCATACGAGCAAAACTCTGTTCAAACTTATTGGCGAAACATGCGCTTTGAGGGGGTGTTACCGGGAAACCGATTTTCCATAACCCCACAGTGAGAACTAAATTGACCAAAAATTTGTGGGACACGAAAAATTCGTGATCATCGATCAATCAGCGACCAAGTCTGAATGGGTCATTCTCAATCACAAAGAAGTCAACAAATTTCTATTCGGAGCGGTTGGTGGCTGAATTCGTGCAATATCCAAGAATTTCGTCATATTGCTTTCGAATTGGCCGAGGAATTGATCTTCGTATTTCGACCACACGTGAGGTTGAAACACGAGGGAGGCTTACGCAAATTTCGCATCGATGTTTCTCCAATATTTCACAATCTGTTTATTCCGTAAGCCATCCCTTTTTTCTCTTCACAACCCTCGCTTCCTGACCCTGACCCGATGCTACCCTAAAACGACTCCTCCTCCTTCTTTACCTTCTTTCCGCATTTTTCGCAAGTGTCGCAAGTGCTCCTGGCACGTTTTTATTGACTAACCTGAAACACGTTCTCACCTGTTTTGCCGAGTTTTAACATTAAAAAAATCGAAAATTTCGAAAAGTTCCAAAATGATTCGCGGAGCATGGGGGATCACAGGAAAAGTTATTTGCGATGTAGGAAACTTGCCTGAACGCGTTCGAACTCGTTTTAACGTGAAAAAAAATCGAAATTTCCGAATGTTTGACAACTACACCGGGGAGTCTTGGGGTCACAGGAAAAAAACGTTTTGCAATAAAAGAGAAGGCTCCAGATCCGTTCCCCTGGACCGAACAAGGGGGCCGGTTACCAAGCTCTTCCTGGACCAAACCTGCGATGAACTATGCATGGAGCGTAATGCATTTAACCTCAATACATCTCGGCTAGTTTTTGAGTGTAGGTAGACGACGAGCTAGGAATTGATGTCAACTTGTTAAACGGCTTGCTTGATCCCTATAAGATGGATATTTCCTTTCTCTCGTAGGCAAATGATAGGATAAATCTTTGATAGGAAAAAATGATGGGAAAAATTTCCTAGTCGCTCTTGCTGGTGTAATGAGTCCACAGTTGACCGTCGACCTCGTCCAATCGTCGGTTAGTATCGTACTTACTGAAAATATCGGAACGTTTTCCGGAAAACGTGAAAAATATTCACATTTTGTAACTTTGTGAATAAAATTATTTACGACTCGTGAGTAGGCTCATATTTTTTGTCCACCTCGATTTACAGGAAACTACCCGGACATGCCCGGTGAAATGTGTAAAACAAAGAAGAAAATTCGATGCGAACACCGACCAAGTTAGTGAATTGTCATAATTACAGTATACAGCCGTGAAATGCCAGCAAATGCCGGTTCTGTCCTTTTCTTGCAATCGAATTTGTCGCTTTGTTTCACACATTTCACCGGGCATCACCGGGTAGATTCCGGCAAATCGATGAGGAATAATCGAATTAGCATAAACGCAAATCGTGATAAAGTGTACTCGCAAAGATGCAAATAGTGAATATTTTTCACGTTTTCCGGTAAACGTTCCAATATTTCGGCAATCTGCTACAAAATCCGTCTCAAACCGATCCGAAGAAAAGCGTGCTAATAACAGAGGGTTTCTGGAAGAGAAAAAAACTTAATCGGTAAGGAACTGCTTTGATGGAAGGAAAACAATAGCGCGCTCATTTTCTTCCCAAAACAGCTATCTTCAAGAACTAAGCAGTCTCCGGATCGTTTAGAAGATTTTCTGGTTATTAGATAATTATTCCATGACCACAATCAGAATGTGCCATTCTAGTTTTCTCGGCTTATATCACATTGTCGAAGACTACGCGCTTCGAAAGACGGGTTTGACAGTAGAATTTGAAATTCGGGTAATTAATTGGATTAGATCTCTTCATTTCGCACACTCTCACCGGCGTATCAACCGGCGTTGAAGGTGTGCGAAATGATGAGATCTACTCCAATTATTTGCGCGAATTACAAACTCTAGATTGACAGGGAGCAAGAGTATGGTCCACAACTCCTTGTTTACACACGCCGAGTTCAGAGCGAACTCAAAATTCGCACTGTCCCTTTCTAGTTTCTCCCGCAAACAACGGGAGATGGCTAGTATTTTCATCAACCGTAATATCACACTGGTGTGGTGGGCGGAGTTTCGCGCAATACCTTTTGGCGAAACGGGATTCTTAGGGCGATAATCAAAGTGTTTGCACAATAGAGGGGTGAAATGCAGGGGTATCGTCGACAGATATTTCCGTCAAAATCCTTAATAGTCTCATATCGATATAATTATATTGATCACTCTGATGCAGCATAATAACAGTCAGCAACAAGTATTGATTGATTGCATTCATTTATCAGTAAGCTTCTTCGTCTCTCAGAAGCTAATCTCAACTCCTCCGCCCAGTATTCCCTGCCCAGCTGATGCAGCACCTCCAGCGACGCCTCCGACTAAAGAAGAGAATGGTAGATATCACTTCTTATCAACGAGAAATTCGCGGAACCAGTTATTTCTTGGTAGTTCTTAGTAGAGTATTTAGCTAAAAAAAGATTTATAAAATTACAAAAAATATTAAATTTGTTGATTTATTGTTAAACAATTTAATTTCCAGTTGAACAACAGGACTTGCAGGGAAATGAGTCTACATTTCCCGAACACATCATTCCACAGGCCGGTCAACCTTACAGAAAGGCCTTTGGAGTGAGAGAGTGTGTGAAATCGAGAGGGACTCTCTCACTTTTGCACACTCTTTCGCCCTAACCCTGGTCTGTAGGTTTGGAATCATGTGAGAAGTCTTGGCTAGTAGCCAATGGCTACCAAGTGACGACAATAAATGGCTAAAAATAGCGATCACTTTAATGGTATAAAAGCTGCTAAATTCCAAAAACGGATCATACTCAAAGAGTATGATCTTCGTGATTTCGGATGAGACGCAGTATCATACGAATTGCAATTCATGCGCATACCTGTTTCTTGAGCAGCTCCGAAAGACCCGGCTCCAACAGAACCAACTAGAAATAATCAGCAATTAACTACTCTGCAGTTTATTTAAGGCGCTATGTATACTTTAGGACCAACAAGTGGATCGGGATCAACGGATTACTTTTTACTACCATTTGTTGATCCTAACTCAAACAGCGTCACATATTCCGTTGTTAAAGTCCCTTACGTGATCCAACTGCCGACTCCAGAGCTCCAGTTGCACCTGAAACCGCACCGCCGAACACTCCGGTTGCACCATTTAGCGCCGATTCAGCAGCATGCCCAGCTAAAAAGAGATTGACAAAAATAGATTGTTCTCATGTAGTTCACATATATCTGATCCAGTAACTCCGGGATTCGGTGGTCTTAAAAAAGATTTGATACCTGATCCAAGAATTCCGATTCCACCTGTAACAATTCCTCCTGCCGGGTCTCCCAGTGGGGATCCGAAGGATCCTAAAAAGGATAACTGAAAAGTTGAACCAGACTCTTCCGGGTCTCATCCGTAAAGCCGGTTTGCTAACGATGTTTCGTGGGTTTTAGAGGGCAACAAAGGTGAATTTATATTTCTAGGAATACTGCTCTATGTGATTTTAAATCGTCAAAATTAAAGACGGTGCTGTTACTCTCATAAAATGGCTAATCCCCTTACCAAGGCCGATTCCGGGTGCTCCTTGAGCGTTGAAAGCAGTGGAGAGAAGAAGAAGGAGAGTAAGAACAATCGCCATCGTATCAGAGGAATAAGTTGAGTGTAGTGAGTTAGCATCGGCTTACGGTTGGTTTTATATGATAGGCAAGTTTACTGTTTTCGCTATTGGCCGTTTTTTTGGGAACCTCGGGTAGAGAGTGAGGGTTTCTGAAGAGACTTAGAGAGTTAGGGATGATTTCGGGACCAGCTGACTTGTTGAATAATCGAAAATAGCGAAAACGCGGCGCGGTATTTGCATAATCTGCCTACTCGCTTGTAGTAGGAATACGAAGACCAACGGCAACTCTTCCCCTCTCGCCCCCTCCACAGCATCCAATTGGCACCATGCCAGGAACGTCTCTCGTTGTCTGACCCTCTCGTTTTGCGCGCTCTCTCGCCATCTCTCTCTTTCTCTAACTCGTTCTCGCTGACTCTATTTCGGAGGCTGTGCCCTCTTCCCTGCAAATGCCTATTTCCATAATCGCGATGGGACGGAATTCCTCTCACCCTTCCTTTTCCTTCCTTTGTAGCGTGAGGTGAGAATACGAAGATCAGAGTCTTGGTTCATCAAAAATGTATTCTTAGAAGTTCCACGAATACAGTCCGGTCACATCCACAATTGCTAATTGTCATGTATGCTCACCAAGTGTTATTCGATGTTGAGGCGGTCGACATTGATCAAATATAAACTGTTTATTGAGGAAGGAGAAAGGAAGAGGAGGACGTGGCTTCAGATGGAACCGAAAATTTGCAATCGAAATCTGATCACGGCGTAAACGAACAAAATCGGCGCTCGTTTTCAAGTAGTGTGATTCTGCTCACCGTTCGTGCCATGAGTGGTTTCTTCTAACTTCAGTCCACTTATTTGATCAGTACGAACGTGATAAACAGCGTAAACTAATGCTTGATAATTGGCATTTCTGATCTTCAGATGATTCGTTGAGTGATTGATATTGGTTCCTTGTTTTGATCCTGCTACATTTGCGCACACGAAAAGATGAGTTCGGTCAAGTGCCGAGTCACGTTGAAAGACACGAGAATACGCAAAAAGCTGTTCGAGTGAGGATAAAAAGGCCTAGAGAGCGGGAAACCCTTTTGAATTCGGCGAACTTAGACTAATGAGATGAGAAAAACAGTTGAGAGCACTTGTAGTTCATGACTTTTGGGGATCACACAACTATGCAACAAAAGAATCCCAAAAGGACTTCACGGTCTTACATGTATTCTACACTGCACTCGAGCTATCTAAAATGACCTATAAAAATATTTATATATACTCTCATTACGAGATGGTATGTGCACATTGTAACAGTTGAAGTGCTTTGAACTAGCGGGGTGCGTGGAGGTTAAACGCACTACGTTTTCAAAGTACAGTTCAGGGGGGCTTCGGTCGCCGGGTATAGTTCGGTTTAGGGGGACTTCGGTCGCCGGGCACAGTTCGGTCCAAGGGGACTTCGGTCACAACTTTTTTCGATCGCTCTCAGCCTCACGAGCCTTTCAGAACGGAAACGCAGGATACCGTTTGTTTATTTCCCTGACGTGTTGAAACACGTTTGTGACATCGCGGAACACTTTTCCCGTGATTCCCCACGCTCCCCAGTTCGTTTGGTAAAATTTGGAAAATTTCGTTAAAAACACGTCAAAAGGTTTTCTGACACGTTTGAACATGTTTATGGCATCGCGAATTGCTTTTCCGGTGATTCCCTACACACCCCGGTTGGTTCGGTAGATTTTTGAAAATTTCGTTAAGACACCTTAAAACGTGTTCTGATACGTTTGGAAACGTTTGCGAAGACTTTTATCGTGATTTGATTGTGTTCCCGGATGTTTTGGTAAAATTTCGAAAATTTCGTCAAAACACGTTATAACAAGTCAAAGCGTGTTCGAATACATTTCAGGTTTCGTGAAAGCACGTTTGCTGTCCATTGCCAGCGAAAAATGCGGCAAAAGGTTAGCCCTCTGCTGTGTTCTAACCTGCGTCGGTCGGTTTTGAATGCGGCGCCCTTTAACCACTTAGCCATGAATAAGTTGCTATTTTTATTTTTTGAATTTTTTTTGTGGATGCGGTCACTATGGCGAAGGAAGTGAGTCGCTACCTCGTCTTGTTTTCGAGATATTCGGTGGTAGCGCACGGATGGACAGACGACAGACGAGCAGACAGACAGACAGACAGGGCTCAGAGGGAAATAAGTCTACGACTTCAGAAGTCTTGGCTACTGAGCGACGACTTTAAAGTCTAGAAAGTGTCGCTCCCCTGCCTCTAATCGAAGCGAGTAGACTTATGAAGTCGTCGCTCGGTAGCCGAGAAGTCTACAGTCGTAGACTTATTTCCCTGTGAGGGCTTGTCGTTTTAGGTTAAGTAGTAATAGGGAGAAGCGGACAGATGTCAGTGATTTATTAGAGTGCGGACTACAATGCAGGCGTCTTCTTGCAAGAGAAAAATAATTTCTTAAGCCTCTTCGCCGTTGGTGTGGGCACGGAGCGATGGCACAAATGAAATTAAATTGTCTGCTCGAATTTCGAATTTCTTGTAGGTAACACCGTGCTAGTATCAGAAGCAACGTGACTAGACACAATCCGCGCACTAATCAAAGGACACTTCAAGTGTGTCTAATTAGCTAATTGTATAGTGGAATACGTTGCGCAAGCATTGACATTCGCAAAATAGTCGAACATGAACTTCCTGCTGCTGCTCTACCAAATAACCATCCTTGCTGCAGATGCTGCAATTGTTGCAACTATTCCGATTCATGTCCGGTAAGGTTCCCGTATAGTTCCGGCCCATAAAAAACTTTTGAAAACCATTAAGACTTCTTCACGTCCTCATTATGCAACGGAAACGAATCGAACTGGAGCCATCCTACCACTTCATACTGGTTCACTTTAGTTGGATTCCCCAGTCGGTAACCATTTTAATTATGCAATTTTAGCCATACTCAACATCCTATTTGCGCTGTCAAACTGTTTCATACTTGAGCCGGCTCTGCTTGGATGGCAATACGACTTCTACAAGGTTATTGTACAAATATTTTTGTTGATTTGAAAAAAAAATTGTCCAGGCCAATGCGTCATGGCTGGGGAGGATCGAGCTAACTAAGGTATGTTTCACTTGGTATTTCAAAAGAACATTATCTAACAATCACAGATTTATTTAGTCATACAGAGTTATAATCCTTCATGGTTAATTTTATTTTCTAGCAAAATTGACTAAAACATGTGTTTCAGGCAACTGTGTTCCTCATGGTCGGTACAATTTCCCACTTTCTCATAGCGCTAAATAGAATGAGCGCAGTCGTGATACCGACAAGGCATCTGCAGGTGACAGTTTCTTCTAATTAAGTTTTTTTTAAAATCATGTCTAAATGAAATAGGGGATACTAAACGATCGATTGATTCCTAAGCGGGATTACTTTCGAAATTAGGAATAACTGAAAACGGCCTCGAAGTTTATAATTTTAAAATTGTAGCATTTAAACTATCATTATTGCTTGTATTTTCGCCGTGCACTGATATCTAAATGTAAGGCAAGGTGTCGATATTCAGTATTGGACAGCAGATCGGGTCAACATTTTCTTTGGAATATTTTGGACTGCGATCATTCTACTATCGCTGCCCATATTCATCTCTCCAATCAGTATTGGATCCAGGGCTAGTTGTGAATCTCTTTTTGCATAATTTAAAAGAAATCAGGAATCGCAGTCAATTTTCAACACATCTGCAACTGAGTTCTTCTTCATTGGAGTGTTCAACGATTATTATCCGGTAGAATGACTAAAATTTCGAGTATTTGTTTTTTTTCAAACTTCTTGACTCCAGCCAAAAATCATTCCATCTCTTACCTGTATCCACTTTCCATCCTAAAAAAAATTTTTAAAAAATATAAACACAGCATAAAAACAACGAAATATATGTCTTGAGAAGTTGTAGAAAAAAAAGTTGCAGCTATCATGAAATTTTGAGTTTTTTTTTTTTCAAATTTGTTTATTCAGTTGGGTTGCACAATATTCGGAACAACCTTCTACATACTCTCACTCGTCGCGTATTCCACTATTCTTAGCTGGCTAAACACTTACCGGGTGAGGGAAATTTTTTGATTGTGAATTCAACGTACCAATTTAATAAAATCAATAAAAAGTATAATTTGAAACTCGGAAATATCGATCAGCTTTGGCACACTCTCCGCTCCAATTTGGAGAAAGAATCTAAATTTACACCCAAATTTTCAACCCAATTAATAATTTTCACAGAAGACGAATAACGAATCACAGAAGCTCAATTTCAAATCCACCGGATCCTCCACATACGCCCGAGTACAGAAAGGCGTGCTGAAAATGGCCTTCACCTCCTTTCTCATTACTATTGGTGGGTATGATGCGATAGGTATGATGCTGGCAGCGATAATAAAGTGGTACAAAAATATATAGATTTTCGCGACTTTCAGGCGGGTGGTTGATCCAAATACTCATCTGCGGGGTTTTCGTGCATGGCTGGCTGTACGGGACGTCGATGCTACCCGTCCGAGACTTTTCCGTGCTGTTCAGGTACATGATACACTCATTACTCATCACCGGTCGATGGATGAGTGTATGAAAAGAAGTGACCGAGGTATCTCGTTTCGCTCTCTAATTATTGGTCAGTGAGTAATAGAGTACGAAATTATCCTTTCAAATCCTTTCGCACACCGGTCGGTGAGTGAGAGAGTGTGCGAAATGAAGAGGCCGAAGTCTCACATTTTGATTAGTTCATTAGTAATAACCAAACAGGTTCTTCAACGCCCTCAACAACGTGTCGCTTCCGTGGGTGATGCTGATTGGATACAAAAACGTAAGTGACTGTCGTTTTTCAATGATTTCTTTGATGTTCTCGAGGAATCTTTCGAGTGTTTGTTCAATTTTGATCACCGAGACCACTTTTTGCAGATTCGAACTGTTTTCTTCACAATTCGTTGCAATCCATCGATTATTCTAACGATGAGAATTCATTCGCATGTCTCCCGACACTAATTGTTACCACAGGTCGAGGAACAGATAAACTTTTGAGGATATGGCTTAATGCAAATAGATTTCAATAATAAAATAATCTAGCGAATTGCTAAAATGCCTGGAACCATTCATCGTGCGTTCCCTCCCTCCAGGTTGCGGTAAACTTTGCAAACAACAACGATTGCGCAAGGAAACGTTATTCAGAAGTGTATTACAAATATAAAATGATACGTTTACACACAGAGAAACGTTTGTAGAATATAACCGACACTCGTCAATTGTTGGGGGCACCTGGAAAGCGGCGTCGGTTACCCAGGAATTGACACGAGTGTCAATTATATTTAACAAACACTGCTTGTTGTTTTTTAACCGACAGCGTTGTCAAAACCTGAGGCTCCCCCTCCTCTGCTCGCTCTTATAATGAATAAGAATACCCCACCCCCCCTCCCCATCCCAAACACCTTTCCATTGCACTGGGTAATAGTGGAAGAACAGTTTTATCGACAAATGAAAACAAAGTTACCTGTAAATACGAGTAAATAATAAGGGTACGAAAATGAGTGATACATATTAATCGATTACGAAGCAATAGTGATATCAGAGGGGCAAAAAGCGGGAGGAGTACGGTAGGTCAGGGGGGGACAAATCGAATGATACAAGAACGCAAGAAACTATTAATCAGGATACTACACGATCAAAGGAAAATCTACCGTAGTCAAATTAGAGGAAGGTGTACGGTAGATCGGGTAGGTCATCAATTCAAATGGCAATGTTCTCGTCGCCCTTATCCATCCTCCTCGCTCTTTGCCTTCTTCGTTGTTCCCTCCACTTCTTATTCGTCGTGAGCGCGCTTCTTTCTGAAAAGGGAGGGTTACGGTACTCAATAATCAATACGTCTTTAACGCCAACAAATAAAACGGTGATAAGACATTTCGGAAACGCGTTCGATACCTCAACACATATTTTCGAGTCATTTTCTGACTATCCTCGTATTGTTTGTTTTTCGAGTTTGAGGCGCATGGTAATGGAATGTGCAAAAGACAGAATAAAATAATTGATAATTATGCCGAAAACAGCTGTCAAAGCCGAAAGATTAATGTGCGCGCTCACGCGTTGCGGTTGTGTCGCGGTTAAAAATTTCCTAAAAGTCTTTTCCGAATTGTCTTATCACCAATAAACCGATAAATGAGATTCCGATTGCGTCCACTACCGTACCTGACGAGCGATGAGATTTCGTTGTGGTTGTGTCCGAGTTGGCGTTCGATGTTGGGAGAATGGAAGGCTGCTTTCTGAATACATTCGAAGGTCACATAATATTAACGCAATCGATAGAAATTTCAATCGCCGCAAGTTATCATTCGAATTTCAATTCGTTTTCTGAAAACGGTAGCCAATCCTCGATACTTCGCCTACCGTACTCCACTCACCATCTTCTTCGGGACTTCCAATCCCTTGCTATCCTCTGCTCTCTCCTTGAAGTCCTTGATGATCGACTCCTACTCGACTAGTTCCTCTTCTCGTCAGTGGGCGCATCGCCCGCCGCAGCCTTCACCATGGCTGTAATACCAATAAATAGAATTAATTAATTTATAATATAAAAAAGCAGAATTAAATGGATTACATCTTCAGATCACATCTAATTCTATGAGATTGAATTATCGCCAGTCCCTTCTTCACAAAAAAAACTATCAAAAATCAACTCACAAATGGTGATCTCCATCGCAGCAGCGGCCTAAACGAAGACGGTCAATGTGACCCCGTGGAAGTAGATCTGAGAGAGCGAAATAACTAAATACCGTATTCAGTGGATCGATAAAAAGGTATTCGACATTATTGTCAATAGGCAGATTTGATCATAGGTAGAAAGGGTGCGTTGCGACAAATCGAAAATGCGGGTTGGGTTTGTCAAAAATGCGCTTGAAAAACAAAAATGCGGGTTGGCTTCGTCGTTTTTACGTACCTTTCAACCTATGGATGTGCTCACCAGGGATGAGCGTTCTCCTTCGTAAGCAATGAAATCGGGTGAAATAATTTTTGCAAGGATATACGATAACTGTTTAACCAGGTAACCAACAATATCCGAAAAATCGATAAAAATGAATAAACCGTACCTCGAGCGTCTCCCAAACCAGCTAAGAAGACGCCACTTCCTACTCTGAAAGCAACAATATCATTGCATTAGTATCTAATCAATAACTTCCGCATTCCTCCATACTCAGCCCCCTTATCGCACCTCCGATTTCCTCCTTCTCCCTTTCCATTTAGTCTCCTTCCTCATCAGTGGCCTCCAAAGCCTCTTCCATCTTCTCATCAGTCTTTTCCGTCTTCTCTTCGGTGGCAGTTTCGTCTAAAAAATATAGATTTCAAATGCCAGTTAATCGGTAGCCACGCAGAAACCAACCTACTAGGATGGCCTAAACCGGGTCGGATTTTGAAGTACCCGGGTACAGGATGTTCCCGAGAACAGCTCAAAAAGCGTTTTTTTTTAGTTTTCTTTACATACCTGTGTCCCTGGGGCTTGTCTACGGACGAGGCCCGCCCCCAGGGAGGCGGTCAGTGTCTAGACCGCAGGGCCGAAACACTGGCAGCCAATTTAGGCGTATTGATTTAGTTAGCTCTTCACATGACTAGTAAACATTGACTATCGCATACAGTTATACCTAATATTTGCCTTCTTCCTGCGATCAACACAATTTTAACAACTTCAAAATTAGGCAGAACAAGAAAGAAAGAAGCAAACGTAAAGATGGAAATATAATTTGGAGAATTCTATCGTTATAGAGGATAATTCGAACGTCTGCATCGGGTAGTGAGAGGAGAGACGCGAAGAGAACGAGTTTGGGCATACAATACACATAAAAGTCAAACAGCAAGCAAACAAATCGATAAATATCGAACAATTGTTCGGAATATTTTCGAAATAGAAATTACGGTAGCCGCAGTTTTCAACACACAACTCTTTTTACCGGACCTGGTCTCCATTTTAACGAACACTGTTTGTATTATTTAATTGACACGTTTATCATTTTCACAATTGACGAACGTATATTTTCCGAGTACTCACATGCTTGTTTAATATAACCAACGCGGTTGTCATGTGAGGTGCTTGTAGTTTCGAAACAACAAACGTTTCTCTGTGTGTCTGACATGGACTTCTGATGTGTGCACTCTCTTTCTATACCTCGGCGTGTCTCTTGTTTTGCAATGCTCTCTCACCAGCGGAATTTGTGTTTAGAAGCGGAACGCTTTATTTATTTTAGACGAGTGTTTGTGAGTTTATAATAAATCCTCGTTCAAAGCTGGCCTTCCCACTTGATGCCGGAACCAACTGCATCTTTACTGCTTTCTGGAATGCATCATACGCCTGCAATTTATGACAAAATAAGGATATTTCATAAATTATTTTTTTTAAAGTTTACTCTTTGGAGCTCCGTGTGATTGTGCAGGAATTTTTTTTTGTATTTGAGTGTAGGCACGGCCACAGGCAGATCTACCGACTTTCTGAAACAATAGTCTTCAGAATTCGAGTCGAACCTTCGCAGTATTTTTCTCGAAACATTCAGTTACATGACTATTCGTTTTCATTCCCTTCCCCTAACGAAACGAGCAATCTACACACTTGCATGTCTCTGGCATATGTAGTGCTAATGAAGGAAAGCGCGTGTTAACACTTCGCATGTTTCTCAAGTGGTTTTTCGCATCTTTATAATACCCGCAGTTATGAGTGATCAGCACCACTATTTCCCATAATTTTAAGCCTTTTTACAATTCAAAAGTAAATCTTTCGCTACCATAAACAATACATTAAAATATATATGTAAAATTGCAAAGCTATTCTTAGAACCGTCTCACAATTTTCTTCATCTCTTTGCTGGTGCTATTATTAGGGCCCGACATGCAAGCTAGTAATAATAGTGGCCCTTTAGACGAGTATTATTACTCTCACAATCAGTGCCAGCGCGCAACTTAAACAAGCTAAAATGTGCCAAATTGTACTCACTTTTTCGAATCGGAAATGTTCATTTTGTTGCTGGTCCTAAAGTTTTGCGTATTCAGTGCCAGTTTGGATGCACTCCAGACTAGAGTGCGAAATGTGAGACCACGCTCTCTTCATTTCGCACACTCTCTAGACCGGTCGACAGACGAGAGAGTGTGCGAAATAAAGAGAGAGAGAGAGAGAGAGAGAGAGAGAGGGCCTCACATTTCGCACTCTGCTCCAGACGAAGGTAAAAAATAACTGCGAGGGTACTCTGAAGTGACTTCTTTTCCAAATCGTACAGTGAGAGTAACGACCTGTATAATCTGTCAGTTTGATGCGAGAAAATTGATGCATAAAAATCTGCGAGAAAACCACGCATCATTTCTCTAATTCTCTCATTTTGACACGCTATTTCGTGTCTCTAACCTAGGTGGCAGAAAATCTCACAACATTCAGGTCGCGAAAAATCACGCAGGTTGCGTAAAAACCGATGAGTAAAAAGCTAGAGTAAGGCGAGAGAGTGGGGAAATCGAGGAGAGGGAAAAGGGAGTGAAAGGAGGCTTGTATTTTTCACGGATCTTGGCAACGCGCGCGCACGAGTTTGCAAGCGCACTGCAACGTGCGCGCGCGTTTTGGTTTTCACGGAGCTTTTCTTGCATTATATTCTCCGTTTTCGCGAGTTTTCTGATATTTTTTGGCGTTATTGCATGCTTATTTTATTCCAATCGGTTCAGAGAAGACTGCGCGTGTCGCGAAGCCAGGGAGGTGCGCTGATTTGGCCGGAAGACCGAGCAAATGGAGGAATCCGTCACGAAGGTTGGTTTCTCGTCCTTTCCTGTTATTTTCTGGTTGTTATTTGTGCTTACTGCCAATTATTTGACGTTAAAACGTTTTCCCGTTCACTGTCGGCTGGACTGGCGGCGGCCGCGGATCCGCGTGCGTGAAGTATCCGCGCGTGCGCGTAGTCCGAGGACGCCGTCAAAATGGCTATTCCTTTCCCCTTAAACGACGCTTCTGCGTACGTATTGCCGGTTATTTAAAGTTTAAATTCATTCTAAATTGCTTCCTTCACAGGCAAGCGAGCGGGCCGATGTGAGGGACTCGGGCAAGTGGAGGATCATCACCGCCGAACTGAGGTTTTTAATCGATTTATTGATGTTGCCTATTTTATCTTTATTTCTTTGTCAGCATCATGCCCGGCTGTTTCGGAGAGGACCAGCGCAAGTGGAAGAAGGCTGCCGACAAGGAGGAGGAGAAACCGTTCCAAGTTACTAACAACGTTTTCCCATTTGCATTCCACTTCCTTTTTAACTGTTCCGCTGATTTTGTGCTCGAATTTCACCCTGTCAATCGGCTCTAAGTAACTGCAACCTTCAGCCCTCGACGAGAATGATATCGCCGTGCTCAAGCGTTGCGGCCTGAGACCGTACGGAGAGCAGCTCAAGCAGATCGATACCGACATTGAGGACGCCGTGGAGAAGGTCAGCACACGTTCTTTTGCTGACGCTGTTTTGTGCTGATTGTACAGTTTTACCTCGGAATACGGCCAGAATCACGTCATTTCTAGGCCATTGACCTGTCTGGAGTGAAGAAATGCGCGGATTGTGTCGGATATCCGACACAGACTCCCTTGCCCCACCCGCACTTTCGGACATCGCCTTCGACAAACAGGCAATGCAGCAGGAGCAGCCCCTCCTGGTGCTTTTTTCATCCTTACCTAAGGGGAAATTTCTACAAATCCCATGCGAATTCGATGTTTGACGTTTATTTTGTTGTAATTGTCTAAATACTTTTCTCATCCTACAATTTAAATAGGAGTTAATTTACGTAAAACGGGGTTGTAATTATAGTAAATTCAGGCCGCCCGCTGCACGAGAATCATCACCGTCGAGGTACAGGATCCGAGGTAAATTATTTGTTTATCTAGCCAATATTTTCTCGGTTATTTGTGTTATTCTGGACTACCTTCTGGTGACTTTTGCCACCAACTACCCTGTTTAATTGCAGATACATGATCAACTCAAGCAGTTTGCCGAGTTCGTCGTCGACCTGACCGAGACTGTAGCGCCCACCGATGTCGAGGTGCGTATTTGCATAGATCTGTGGTAGCCATCACTTTTGTTACGTTCAATCGTCGCGTAACTGCTCCGTGCACTCCGGTTTTGATCTAGTTTGAGTTAAATTAAATTGCAAAACCATGATGTTATTTAATTTTGATTCCAGGAGAGCATGCGAGTAGGAGTCGACCATAACAAGTACCAGATCCACTTCCGTCTCCCGGCCATGATCGACCCAGCGTCACCATCATGCAGGTCTGCTCTATATCCTTTTCTTGGGTTTACTCCCTTGTTTGTAAGGTGCGACATATTTTTTGGTTATTGGAAATGCTCATAAATCATACTTTTGTTTAGAAATGAAGCTATTTTGCTGATTGTTCTGGTTGCATTAAGCCCTGTCCCTGGATTAATCGTCATCTTTGTTTAGGTCGAAGAGAAGTCGGATGTCACTTACGCCGACGTCGGAGGTTGCACCGTTCAGATCGAGAAGCTGCGCGAGGACGTCGAAACGCCGCTCCCCCATGTAAGTTAATTGCGATTCTACAGCTGGTAAAATATTGCATGATGGTAGAAACAGCGGGGAAAACATCGACTACTCCTTCGCTAATAAGTAATTAGCAAAAAAAACGTGTTTATGCCATGTTATGATGTGCCTCCAAGCGTTAGTCGTATTCTATTGGTTACTGTAGTGGTCATTGATTGCCTTGTAGCCCGTACACAATCTCGGAATCGAGATACCCATGGGAGTGCTGCTGCACGGCCGCCCGGCACCAGAAAGATGCTGCGCGCGTGAGCAGTCGCCAACAGGTACGGTAGCTGTTATAATAATTTTATTATATATTGTATCCAGTATTTCTTTGAATGTGTTATAATAAACATTGTAGGCTAATTTTTTCTAAAAAAAGGCCCTAATGTTTAGTGGTTTAAAAGTATTTTTAAGCATGGATTGGTTGATCGCAGCTGATTATCTTTGAATTCTATGTATTCGCAAATGTAGAATATTCTAATGTCTAAAGTTTAAATATAGGTTTTCTGACAATATATTTATCTTCCATATTTTTTATTTGTATGGTATTTTTCGCTAATAATAATAATAATAATAATAATAATAATAATAATGATAGAGTAGAGGGAAATAAAAATAGAGGGTACTTTCAGATTCATGAGCTGTTGGAGATGGCGCGCACGAAGAAGGCGTGTCTTATTCGACGAAATCGACGCTGTCGGAGGAGCCAGGCAAGTCTTGGTTTCACCATTGATATTTACACTTTAGCAAGCAATGGACAGTGAGACCTCTATTGTGAACAGAAATGGTGAGGAAATTTTCTGAAATTAGCGCCGGAAGCGGGCGTGGCTTGCGGAAGTTTTGAGTAATTGGTAGCATACTTTGGTCCGGAAGAGAGATACAATCTCTCTTTCGATTGATTGGAATCGCAACCTGATCTAATGTGTCATTTTTTTCAGCCTGTGAGGCCTCCGCCCAGATGGTGGACTACACGCTCGACTTCCCCGCCCTCGAGGTCGCCCCCGGAAGACCCGCACCCATCCGCCGCCCCGCCGCCACCTGGGCCCGACCCGGAGGACCCGGCTTCAAGAAGGTACCAGCTGATGCGAGCAGTGGGACTAAATGGGCTCATAGAAAATATATTATGATGTTTATCGAGGACGTCGATGTAGAATATTGTGTTCAATTAATGTATTTGCGTCAATTTATTTGATGTTTTGAAAATTCTGTGTTGCATTATAATGTGCTGCAGTCTAGAGTCTTTATTAGGGTGAAAAGGGCCGAGTTGAATATACGTTGACGTTTTTTTTGAATGTAAGTAAATTGGAAAGAGTGGAATGTGTGACTAAATTTAAAATCGCCTGAAATGATGTCAATCAGCGTGTGGATGTAGTGAGAGAGAGAAAGAGTGAGAGAGTTTGCGTGCATCTTTCTCTTTAGTTTGTCATTCGGATTAGATCATAGGTGGACACAGGGTATCTTGACTACCGCCTACACGGTGGTTCGCCTACCTCCTGCATTGCATCTGGTTTTGTTCTAACATTGAGTAAAAGAAAACGTATGCTTTTGTAATGACGAGAAAACACTGGTGGTGAGGATACTGATATATTCTTCTATATATATTTTGTAGCTTATTTAAATATTATTATTTGTATTAAAAGAAGAATCTCAGGCAAAGGAGGCTACACCCCTCCTCCCGTCATCAAGAAGAAGGAGGAGCCGGCGGATATTCTGCGGTCGCGTGCCGGCGGCGCCTACATCCCGCCCGCCAAGCTGCGCCTCATGCAGCAGCAGATGGAGGATAAGGTGATTGAAGAGCTAATTAATTAAAATATAATTAATTGTGATCACAACGAGATGAAAGGCTCAACCAATCGCACAATGGAAATTTTTAAAAAAATTCTCATTGTTACGCGCCTTAACTAAAAGCAGTATTATCAATATATTACCGAGTGTGTTTAGGTTTTGGAAAATTGATATTGCCGTAACTAAGGGAGTGATGATTGCAGAACAGCGAGCAGTACCAGCGCCTCAACTGGGAGAGGATCAAGAAGCGCATCCACGGAGAGGTCAACAAGGTATGTGTTTTTGTTGCTATTTTGTTTAAGTTTGATACCCGTCTGATACTGCGTTTCAGCATCGTGATTTCTTCATTGAGTCTTGGGCTTGAGCTTGGTGGTAAATTACATTCTGGTCCTAGAATTGCTTTTTTTTTCGGTAAATACATTTGATTGGCAGGTCAACGTGGGCAATTTGGTGGGCGTCGTCCGCTCGCTGCTGCAGGAGAATATCTTGCGCGGAAAGTGAGTGAATATTTAAATTTAATTTTAAAAATTTTGCTGATTTATTTGGTAAATTTGCCAACCTAGTGAGTTTGTGCAACAGTGCGTCATTATGTGACGGAGATGGGCGCGTGGCTCAATATAATGCGAGCGGACGCAATAAATTGAATTATTTGCTTTGCAGGGGTCTGCTGTGCCGTTCCATCATGCAGGCCCAGGCGTTCTCGCCCGGATTCTCCCACGTTTACGCCGGCCACGTCGCCGTCATCAACAGCAAGTACGCGTTTTATTGTGTTTTTAATATATAAAATTATTTAATCAGTATATTTAATTTGTACGTTAACTCTGACGTCTCAGCAGTCCGTAGCTCAATCTGAGCCGTTATAGATTTAGTGTAATATAAATATACCGGGTTGGCTGAAATCTAATTGATGGGGGAAGGACGTTGTTAGTAAGAACTGGTTACGGTAGTCTTCTACGGATTGAAAGAGCTGTAGATGAATAAATATGTTTGCTCAAAATGGGTATTTCCACTAATTTTTGTTCTCTTATTTTAGTCCACTTTTCGTCTCCTTCTCCTCTTCTTATCGTCTCCTTCTCCTCAGATTCCCCTTCATCGGTGACCTGCTCGTCCGCCGTCTCGTCGTGCAGTTCAAGCGCTGCTTCCGTCGCGGCGACAAGGGAACGACTATGATCGTCACCAAGTTCATCGCCCATCTCATCAACCAACAAGTGGTACGGGAATATTGATTGATATCTGAACATTCAGTAAGTGGTACGGTAGTATTGAGTAATAACTGAACAAAGAGCTTATGGAACGGTAGCAACTAATTTGTTTTTGAATTAATTAGAATCCCATAATTTGCGTTATTGAGAAGTCGAACTTTGTTGTTAAACAGTGCTTACCGGAGAATTTTTTTCTCGACAAACATGGTACTTTTAGGTTTCGCGATATTTGTAAAGACGTTATTTGTTTCTAAAATTTATTAAGTTGTTGGAATACCGAGTGAAAACGAGCAATACGACAATTCGAAATATATTACATATTGCAGACGCACGAGATTCTCGGTCTGGAGATTGCGATTCTGATGCTGGACAAGCCGACGGACGACTCGGTCGAGGTCGCCATCGCATTCATCAAGGAGTGCGGAATGAAGCTGCAGCAGGTACGGTAAAGACGGAAGGGATCGATAACTGATCTTTTATTTACGTGAATAAATGACCACGTTCAAACTTATAGTAAAAGTCATACTAGTTTTTAAAATAGTTTCAATTCTATTTTCAAACCATCATGGTGATAATCAAATCAGTCATTAAGTCTTGCATTCCTCTCCCTCCATCCATATCATGTGGCTCCCAATTGCTATTTGGAAAGTTCATTTCTCGATGATTACCGATTCAATCAATAACTTTGTTACCACTTTATCCCTCAGGTTGCTCCCCGTGCCCTCGCCTCTGTCTTCGATCGTCTCCGTTCCATTCTCAACGAGGCGACGGATCTCGACAAGCGCACGCAGTACATGATCGAGTCGGTCATGGCCATACTCAAGGACAAGTTCCAGGTGAGGGGAGATGGGCAGACATGAAGGAGCGGTGAAACATGGAAGACGCGGGAACGTTGAAAAGTTGAAAACCGCTTCCGGGACTAGAAATTTAATATATAACGGTTCGATAACCGAAGATCGTAATTGATATTATAAAATTGGCAGTTGCGGATTCTTTTAGATACCGTGGAAACACAAAATTGCACGGTTTTAAAAATTGAATTACTTTCAAACATTGATGTCGGGAACGGGAATCCTTTAGATGCTGGGGAAACACGAAATCGCCGGCTTTTAAAATTTGGCATTCTTTCTTATTTCAGGCGTATCCAGCTGTGGTGGACGATCTGGATTTAATTGATGAGGAGGATCAGGTGACGCACATGATGACACTCGAGGAGGCTATCGACCCCGAGAACGGACTCAGTGAGTGGGGGAAATAGTCTTAAATGTAGTCAGTTTGCGATTGAAATATGACTCACGCGCTACCTACCCTGAGTCGCTTAGTCAATGTATGGTGGGTATGACCCTGGCGGAATTTGGTTGCGACTAGTAATTATCACAAGGGACTCACAAACTCGTTAATTCAGTGTCGGAATCCATGTACTATCTGTAGCGTAGATGAGCACATTTAAATGATGCTAAAAGAACTTGCGGTTTTCGAGGTTTTCTTTTGACTAGAGACTTGCAGCTATTGCTTATTTATTATTGGGCTAGCGGACAGCGGGCCCTCTTTTCTTGCAAGATTATTGATTTATCTTCAAATGTCATGTTGCAGACGTGTTCAAGCTGGACGCCGATTTCGAGACGACAGAGGCGGAGTATGAAGAAGTGAGAAGAACGGTGATTGGAGATGCGGATGATAGTGATGAGGAGGAAGAAGAGGAGGAGGACGAGGATGATGAGGATCCCGGTGAGGAGATCGGCAGATGGGATAGCATTACTGTACTGGAATACAGTAATAAACAGGGGTAGTGGATTACTGTATTCCGAAATATCGATTAATTAGATCCCGGTCAGAGTTGCGGTAGTGTGGACTGGATTACAGTATACCACCCAAAATATCGATTGATTGCAGGCACGTATGCGGACCAAGTGGTGAAGAAGATGGAGGCGGGCAAGACGGACATTATCGACAACTCGGAGCAGGCTCTCGTCGCGTTCAGGTACGGTATGGGGATAGAGAACTGTAGTTGGAATGGAAATTGGCGTATAAATTGGGAGATTTATTTTTTTATGTTAAACTGTACAAGTATCTTCGTTATTTCAATTTCGTCCAGCATGAAATTCGCTTGAATCGAGAATGAATATGGGCTAAATTCATTTACCTTCTTTGTATGTCTATTTCATGCTTCTTGTTTGCAGACGCGAGATCTACCTGACGATTCAGTCGTCTCTCGACTTCCAGGAAGCCGCACACAAGATACTCAAGATGGGCATCAAGCCCCAGCTGGAGGTACGGTCGGAAGAGATTTATTGATTGGTTCTGCTGATTTGTGCCTCTTGTTTTTGGGTTTCAGCCGCGGGTAGATTCTCGGAGCTTCAAATGGAAATACCTATCAGCCTATCTTGTGACTTTGAGTTTCACAATCTCCTTTAATTTTTTTCAGATGGCAGTTAAAGCAGTGTTGACTTGGTATATATTGTGGTAGATAAATAGTTGTCTTGCAGCCGGAGCTGTGCAACATGCTGGTGGTATTATTGATTACATTTAGTAGTATGTGTTTCATTATTATTGATTACATTTAGTAGTATGTGTTAAGTTAGTACGTGTTAAGTACGGTCCGTGAAAGCATTCAAAACACAACTTATCAGTCTTTTTCACTGGTAGATACTTGAAAAGGGGGTCCTTTGAGACGGCGGCCTGCAAGGCGAAATTGTGGATCGGTCGACCGCCCGCAAAAAAAATTGGATTTTGGCTGACCATCTATGGATTAGATGGCTGCGGTGCATGGGACTTCAATGTGGGAAAGGAATTGCATTTACTCAATACGTTGAATGCAATACAACCGTCAAATGATTATATTAGGTTTACCCGTCGCAAGCGGTTAGTTTGGCTAGTAAAATATAAAGGAAATAATTAAATTCCATTAATTCTATATTATTAATTAAGAATTAATAATTATGTAAATTGAAGAAGTTTGTGTTCGAGGCGAAGGATCGTTCGGTCAATGGAAGTCGTTCGGCCCTACACGGACGAGCAACAGAGAGCCGGAGCGGTGGGCAATGCGGCTGGTGAGTATTGTAGTCGGTGGATTTCTGTAGCAGTTTTCTCCTGTTACGGTAGTTCGATGTGCCATGTTTGCAACTGGTGCCTGCAGGCGCTCGTACTGGTGTGTACGGTAGCAGTCGATGGATTACTGTAGTTCTGTGGGTAATATTTACAACTGCCTCTTGCAGGCACCCGCATCGAGCGTATGTCAGGTTCCCCTGTGGATGCGCCGTCTGCTCATTGGTCCCAAGGGCGCCACCCTCCCTGCCCTCGTGCCCAACCGCCAGAAGGTGGACATTGACTTTGATGAAATCTTTTATGAGGGATCTCTGGAAGAGGTGGGACAAATAATTTGTATTTTGTAGTTTGTATTTTATACAGTTGCGCACTTTGTACTTCATAGCTTTGCCAATCGGCATTTGTTGTTTGTATTGTTATTTTGTATCGGCGGGGATACTGTAGTCTAATGAATTTACGTCGGAAGTGGGCCTGGCCGTTAGAAGGATGATACTATAGCACAACGTTTCACGGAAGGACATTGGGGCACATGGATGAGAGCGGCAAAAATCGAGCGAATGCGAGAATGTGTGCTACCTTTTTGACCCGATAATTTGTAATGAGTGTGAGCATTACCCGTGTACTTCGCTCAATTACCCTGTACTTTTCTCCTCAGGCACATAAGAAGAGCTTTTATTATGCCTCATTTGACTGGAATTAGTGGTTTTGAATATTCCTTTCATGTTGTTCAATTAATTCCTCCTCATTTTTCACTCGTACCGTCATAGGGTGTGGTGCTCCTCTGACTAACAATAAGGAATCTTCGCGCGCACAGAACTCTTATTGAGGTCGTTTATTTCGTATTATTCATGGTTAAAATCGATAACTGTTATAAGAATAACCAGTCTAAACTATCAGCGTGAACTATCAGCGTTTTTTACATTCCCGAAATTCGGGAACCCCTCGCGATCGTCGAAGCGAGGGGTCAAATTTTTGGTGTCGGAAAATTTCGATAACTGTTCAAATCACTGATGCTGGAGAATCTCTCCTCCAAAGAAGACGTGGCGAGAAATGTTATGACACCGGCTCGGTAAATATCGAGGAGCGGAAAATAGGGGAAGGATCCATTTGGGATCCATTTTCCCCGGGAAATGCGGGAACAGAAATTGCAAAACAATTCTATTCTTCTCTGTTCGGTGTGAACTACTTCATGCTATGCATACAATGATTAGAAAAAAATGAGCTCTATAAGCTGGAGAGCATACAATGATTAGAAAAAAAAGAGCTCTATAAAATGGTACCGGGATCGGCCGCGATAAGGCCTGTGTCCGAAATCGACATTTTCTCTGAAACGAGAAATTGTCATGGTATGGCCTTAGTGCCATCTAATAGATCGCAAAATTCTGATCTAGACGTTTAGTTTTCTAGCCATTTTGACGAGTTTTTGCGAAGTTTTAATCGAAAAACACGTTCTCCCCTAAATTGCGCGGCGCCTTACCGGCACCCAGAGGGGTCATATTGCGAAATCGATGGAGCCAGCGTGAACAGCATGGAAAGTTACCCCTAGAAACTAATTATCTGCGATACCATAGCAATTGCGCTGGAGAAAAAAATTAGGAGGATGAGAGTGCTTTGGGAGGGGGAAAATGGATCCGAAAATGGATCCCATTTACGACCCCCGCGAGAGAGCAGGGAGCGGAGTTCTAGCACTCTCCGCATTTACGATGCCAACAAGCAGGGTGGGGTGATCCACTTTCGCTACTCTAATCCACACCACAAATGGAGAAATAGCAGAAACTATTGTATACCACTACGGTTATAACAAGCACCTCCTCGATCCTTACGGAGCCAGTCTCATAATGAAACGGACAAAGAGTAAAATCATTTCAAACATACTGCTTAATTCCTATTAAAATGAACGCATGGCAGATTAGCCATTTATAACTTTTTACTGTCATTATGAAAGTTTTAGGTGTTCCAGAGTTGAACGGTGACATGTAACGGATGCAAAGTACACGTGTCAGCTCATTTCGCTCAAAATGAGGAATGATTTATTACCTCATTACCCTACCCGAATAACGCACGCTACTAGACCGTTGTCTCCTCCACTTTGTTGTTGTTTAAAAATGAAAATTGGAATCTAATACCTTGTAGGTCATCAAGGTTCTTATAGGTCATCAAGGGATTCTCCAAATTCTCGACCACGCGCAGATACCTCACTCGCAATTTAAAAAAGACAAGTCTCCCCTCTATTCCCCTGTTATTGATGTCACCGATGTTCCCATGTTTTTCCTCATTTTTTTTGTATCGTTCCATAATTGTATGATGGTTGATGTTTTTTTTAATACTACAGATGCTATACCGAACGTGGTTGAATAATATAAATAAAGAAATATGCTGAAGTAAATGTCTCATTGTTATGAAGTAGTTAAAGTTCCTCGTAGTCTCTATTTCTAATTTTGCCATTGACTTTCCCACTGATTACACAAAAAAATTATTTCATAATTTTCGTTGCCGAGGAATTCGGTAGCTAGATTTTATCATGCACTTTCTGGTATGATTGAAATGGATCCGTACTAGCGAAAATTATAGCTACAAAGATTACTGTCGATTTCCGTTGCAAAAGGCTCGTGAGACTGAACGATCGAAAAATGTTGTCTCGAATTCTCCGTGGTAACTTTTTTCGATAGCTCAGTCTCCCGAGCTTTTCACAACGGAAACGCAGGATATCGTGTGCTCAGTTCGCAGGCACATGTCGTACGTGTTTGCACACGTTTTTGGCATCGCAGAACATTATCCCGTGATCTGCTAGCGCCCCCGGATGTTTTGGTAAAATCTCGAGAATTTCGTAAAACACGTCAAAAACGTATTCGAATACGTTTGAAGTTTTATTTCTGTTCTTTTCCGTGCTACTAAAGATGCGGCAAAAGGTTAGCCCGCGGCTGGGGTCGAAAAAAAAGAATGCCGGTCGGTTTTGAATATCGCGCCCTTTAACCACTTAGCCATGAATAAAGTGGGGTTTTAAAAAAAAAATATTTTGCCCGTCACTTTTGGCGAAGGAAGTGAGTCGCTACCTCGTATCTTATCGAGATATTTGGTAGTAGCGCAAATCAATTGCTATTAATGTAATAAACACACGTTCATAAACGTGACCCAGTCGCTGCTCCACTTGAACTTTTGTTTACGTGTTTGTGCTTGTTTACTTGGAGCGCGCACACTTGTTTTTCTAGAGCGCCTTTCCGCTTTTATTATTTTTCGGTCGCTATTTCCTTCTATTTATTAAATTCTATTCAGCTAGATGGCGCCAAGAGTAAAGGACCGTGAAAAGGAAGTAGTTCTCGAAGGGTTACTCAAGCATGCGAGGGTATTAATTGACCACAAAACGGCGCGAGGCGACACTATCAACAATTCCCGAACGTCCGCGTGGAACGATATTCTCATGACTACTTCGACTACTTCTACTTCTACTTCTACTTCGCCTTCTACTACTACTTCGTCCGTAAGTACTAATTTTATATCCAAAAAGTCACACGGCGTTTTGGCGCACTTTAATTTTTTATATTTTCGTGTGGAACCCGTAGTAACACCCGCCCCCCATGTTGAATGCCGTGATTCATTTCACCGCTCAGTGCTCCCCCGGGAATGGGGTTGAGCGAGAAGGTGTATTGTAGTTGATCCGACTCTCTCAAGCACTTTCTCCCTCTTTCCTACACCTTTTTGTCTGGCTTTAAAAATATCTAGCAAATTATATAACTTAGGAACACCATCTCTCTCACAAGGGTGAGAACCATCTGCAGAAAGGCGATGAACGAAATCAGACGTTTCGGCAGTTTGGAAAATAGGTTTTCTACTTGGTGGGGCTTCTATTCGATCTAACTATTGTAGATACGAATCAAAAACAGGAGGGGGAATGGATCCAGATATCGAGGATCGATTGCGCGAATACCATGCAAAACTGACGGCTGCTGAGAGTGAACTGTACCTGCGCTACAAGCCTACTCCTGCCTTGCGTGGAGTCCATCCTTTGGCTGACTCAGTGGTTCGTTGATTATACATTATTTTCAATAAAAACTATGTTCAGTTACTCGGCAATGCGGTACGGACAGCTCATTCCGTGGGCATGGAAAAGAGCGGAGAAGCAGAGGAAGCAGAAGGAGATGTGAGTGAAACAATTTCAGATGCGAAAGCAAAAATGAAAACAAACTTAAACGCATTCACTTTTAAAAAACAAAAATAATTTAAAATGTCGGCTGAAAAAGTGGGAACTTCTTTGAAGATGCTTTTATAATGGGCTTGTGCATAGTTAGCATGTTTCTTGCGCATACATTTTTGCATTGTATACTGTTCGAAAATGATATGAAACTAGACTGTCGAGCTTTGCAGAATTCCGAGCACGGCATGGAGGTTGAAGCAGATGATTTTGATCCTTTCTTATTGGACGATTTTCAAGAAGTTGTTCTGGAAGAATCTCAAGAAATTGTTCTGGAAGATGACGAAGAAGAAATCAATCGAGGTTCAGACAACGACCGTACCAAAAAGGTACACCGCGACCAGCATGGAAACTGAAAATTATATATTAATGTCGCAGTTTCAGAGATCTCTGGCGAGGAGCAAAGAAACGACCAATCCCTCGATGAAGAGAACGATGAGAACAGGCCTCATGAACGACGACGAGATCCTTGAGCAGGTATGAAAGTCTATATCTGGATTCCTACGATAGAATGTGAAATCACGCTATGGGTAGTGGATTATCGCCTGATTACGGTCGCAACTTGGCCTTTAAATGTACTACGTCGTTGCAGTTGGACAATCTGTCTACGGATGATGCTCCCGTCACAGATCAGGCACGTTTCATTTATGTTCGCATTCTCTAATTTTTGGTTGGGGCCATTTGCATGTGATTTCCCACGGTATATGGTGGGGTATGTTATTGTTTCGTAATTCCGACACATACGACCTAAAATAATCGCCAGATCCATTGGACCCAGCTGTAATTGATGAAATCGGAATGAGAGCTGTCTGCAAAAGGGAATGAATATGTTATGTAACCCGTGTTTACTGTTTACTTTTACTGTGTGTATTCCAGGCAAGGATTTTCGAGACGGCTGCTGGATCAACGAAGAAACCCAGGGAGAAATTGTTCAACTGGGAAGATCAAAGCTACGGTCCTCCACAGGTTAGAAAATTAAGAAAAAGTAAATAATAGCACATGCTTAGCCTCATTTCTCTTCACTTAATTCACTTTGAATGAGCACAAGATGACGTGAATTGAGCTTGATCAAATATTCATTTTCAGGTAGCTCGTACAAAAGAAAAGGAGAAGGAAAAATCGATGACTGAGAAGACGATTTGAAACCTTTGGTTTCAGAGCCTCCAGGTAATTAGAATATCGCCGTAATCAAATGGCTGCTGTGAAGTATTTTCATTTCGACCATATTTTCTTGTTGAGGATCAGAGGAGTTTAGTGAAGGAGCAGAAAGAATTTTACCAAGAGACAATGGTCATGGTGAGACGCACGATGGAATTGATCGAGAAGTCAGAGGAGAGGCAGGAGAAGGTGGCCAACGCCATCATTGCTGCCCTGAATCGAGGTGTAGTGAATGGAGACGATGCATGTGGTGGAATGGGTGAGGGTGAGGTGCCGGAAGGTTTGAGAGGAGGAGCGATTAATAGTCACGACTCGGGATCTCGTTATCATTATTAAACTCTTGTTTTCCCAGAGAAGTTGTACATATTTCTTGATATTTCGAAAAATCTAGATGAGAAGCATAATTCGTTACACTCGCTTAGTAATTTAATCTAAATCACTTGTTTCGCTCGGCATTTTAGTATTTATTATCTCAACCTCGTTGTGTAATACTTACGAGAGAGGATGGAATAAAGCAGAAGATATATTTCTGTATTTTGTATTCGCATGCTATGTGTGAAAAGAACTTTGTATTCAGTGTTCGATTATTCAGAGAGAAAAATCATTGTGGGGTTGTATTCGCTGTTCCATGAATAAGTGACATTCAATTTAGAAGAAATAAGCGTTCCGTCCAATAATATCGCAGTGTTGCAGATTGGAATTGCTTATGTTTGTTGAAGTGACGATAAGGAATAAAAAGAGGATCAGATAATTGAGGCTTCCAAGGTTGGTCTTCTAATGAGGTACTGTATCTTTGTAGATTATCAATCGGTGTAAAATAATCATGCCTATCGCACTTATTGAATGAAAAAACGGTTTGAGTAGTACCCGATCCAACGACTGGTCAGCTGAACGGCTTATGGTATTGTTGCAGGTTATCGATTCGTGATGGAATGATAGGAAGTGTCAATGGAAGATAAATAGAATGTCAATGGAAGATAAATAGCGCATTTAACGGTTTGTTTTCATCATCTTTTGTTTATCAGAGTTTACTGTAGAATGTAGTTTTTTTTATCATAGAAAGCCAATAATTATGATTTTATCACATCTTACAAGTTATTGCACATATAGCGACGCATATTTACAACTCCGGCAGGGAAAGGCATTCTTGCAATTCTTCCCCGTGGTACCTGGTAGCCTCCACTGACGTGTTCGATGATATAATTGTGCAAAATAATTGCAGCCATAATCACCTTTGCACATTTATGCGGTGCAAAATCAATTCCGTTCTGGAGAACCCGGAATCGATTTTTTATTGTTCCGAATACTTATTCGATCAGTCGACGGACTTTTCGATGTGCGCAATTGAACGCCTCCTCTCTCCTAGTGGGGAATCGGAACGGGGTGATTACCGTATCCGTACATGCATAGCCAGCATCTCCAATTAGAACGTATCCGGGGGGGATTTGGTTTCGGGAGAGCAAATGGCCGAGTTTGGAATTGGCAAGGACGAAAGAATCATGTGCACTTCCTGGTTGAGTCGCATTAGCATAGACAATGCGTCCATATGGGTCACAAACGGCCAGAAGATTGATGGCAACGGTCTTCTTTCTTGTTCTAAATTGCCAACTATATTGTGACGGTGTTGCGATTTCGATCAGACATCCATCGATTAATCCAATTACATCTGAAAGTACTCGTGTGCTGAGCGTGTTTGCTACTTTTTCCATTATATCTGCTCGAATTCATACTATACTATTGCAGTTCGACACGAATCGCTGACGTAAATTCCTGGACTTTACACTCTTTCGTCCTTCCTCTGTTCCGGCACGTTATACAGTCAAATAATGTTTTACTCACTTGGGAAGGGACCCAATCGTGCAAAGTCATCAGCGATGGCTGCACAGAATTGGGCCTGGGTGACGGGGTATCGTAGAAGGGCTGGGGCCATCATGAGAAGACCAGATAGAGCCCGATTGATCACATTGCTGATTGTGGAAGGGCAGCATCCATAAGTGTCTGCCAGGCTCTTCATATCTCCCCCCGTAGCCAGATATCGGACACAAATTAGAGCCTGAAACTTCTTCCAGTTTTCCATTATTGTGCAATGAGTGTAGCATTCGAATGGGTCTGTTTACATTATGTATGCAACTTAAAGGGACAGCTAAGGCACCGTTGAATTCCCGCAAATGCCCTCTTGGTCCCGCCACGATTGTCATTTGGTTTGGGAAACATAGGAAATAAAGCAAAAGAACCAGGCGTCGGCGGGAATTGAACCCACGTGAGACGGGTGAGATGACCAGCACACTGGCAGTACACTACGAAGTCACATAGCGGATAACTAGTAGGGATCGCCTATCAATTCACAGTCGGCAGAATTGTTCGCAAAGCAGATCAAGGACTCCTTGACGTCGATTATCTGCCGACTGGAATCTGCCGACTACTATTATCATATCAGTTACTCATTAAAAGTTTCGTGTATACCGTATTGTATCCCCTCTAACACACCTACTCCACCTCTTCTCGCATCTACCGTACCTCCCCTTTCCGAACTACCGTATCTCCTCTACTTCTCACTTCTACAGTAACTTCGTTCCTCACGCTGTAGACATAACTCTAATGCCAAACAGCTCGGGCAACATAATCTCCACCCACCAGATGTTCCTCTTCAAACATGTTCCAAAATAACCATAATTTATTTGATAAGACGAGCTAACGACATTGTATAACAATTGGTCAATTAAATCATGAGCTACGGCTCAAATCTCTTGGCCTTTCTTCTCTTCAAGCGGGCGTCCACTTCCGACGAGCGACTTGAGGGAGAAGTCGATGTGCTTCTGTAAGTCAAGAAATTAGTAAAGATATAAAAGCAACGCGCACTTTCCGCCTCGCCGCTTCCTGATCTCTGATTTCTCTGACTTTCTCTCTCACCAATTCCACTCCCATTTCCGTGTATTTCACGTAGCACTTGTCCATTTCCCCATGATAAACTCAAAAGAGAGGTCTGGGATTAACACAGTATGTGGAGAGTACACACATCGTACCGCCTTTTAAATTTGTACGCTGTTGACCTCCGGCAAATCAAGTTATGAATTTTTAAATCAACAGATCTGGGTGGGAAAGCACCGATCTGACAATAGAAAGCGCAATTAGCATGCGATCACAATCTCATTTCCCACTCTCAGGCGCCGCGCGAGCAGGCAAATGAGAAGTGAGAGAGTGATAGGATGCAAATTGATGACTTCTCTCGTCTGATCGGTGCTTTTCCACCCAGATCTGTTGATTTAAAAATTCATAACTTGATTTGCCGGAGGTCAACAGCGTACAAGTTTAAGAGGCGGTACGATGTGTGTACTCTCCACATACTGTGTTAATCCCAGACCTCTCTTTTGAATTTATCATGGGGAAATGGACAAGTGCTACTTGAAATACACGGAAATTTGCATTTATGAAACTTCCATTAGATTCTTCATATAATTTCACCCTAGTTGAGTATTTGCACGACATGGTTTGCGGATTCTTTCCTTGGGAAGAACAAAAACAAGTGAATTCAGCTGAATTTTGTAATTTGAATAACAGGTCGGAGATCGATTTGCATAATATGACATACTTGCCATCGTAATCAGCACCCTGGAGAGTATCTAAAACAATGTTATCCTTCGACTTTGATTTTTCTACTGTCCGAGCTTTGCTCGATTCTCTCGCAAACGGCCTCATAAAAAAAACACGAGAAATATTCGAAAATCAACTGCTTGGAAAATATGTAAATATGAACAAGATAAACAATTCATATGTCTCCAAACATCTTCGGAGCGACATCCGTGGTTTTCTTCTTCATTGGATGGTATGACAAGACGTTTCCGGTTAGTTTAATCTATTTTTTTACATAATTAAAAGTGAAAAAAATGTTATCTCACAGATAATCTCTCTTTTCTATACCGGAATTTTCGAGTCCATCAAAGTGTTCATTTACATTGGGATCGTTCTGCTACTTCGGCGATACAAAGTCAGTTATTAATACATGTATTTTTTATAACTTCTCTCATCAGCGCCTTGATAATTAGTGTTTGCTCTGTTAATTGCGCGGTTGTTGCCTGATAATTAGTTTTAATTTCAGAAATTTCAACAACAACATGGTAACTACAAAATGCTCAGCAGAGGCATCTACCGTATGACCGTATCAGCTGCAGTGAGCAGTCTGGGTAAGTCAACCTACAGTATCCTTTAGTATCATAGAACGACTACGGTATCTTGAAAATATCCATGGTAATATATGGTGATCGGTTCAGGCCAAACTCAATTGGCGTTCATTCGAATATAGTTTTAATTTTAATTTTTAATTATTGCTCAGGTGGTTGGCTCATATTTCTCTTCTTATTTGCTTATCACTGCTATGAGTGGACAACTGGGACGAGAGCAATCAGCTTCACATACTACGCACTCATTCTGCGGTAGGTTCAAAGTCCCAAACAAATCCTGGGAAGCTCTGTAACGCCCAAAAAAATTCTGTCTTCTGTCGACAATCCCAAATTGATTCTGCGGTAGGCCGGTAATCCCATGCAAAACTTGAGAAAGTGGCAAATAGGGAAGCCTTATCTCTCACTTCTATCTCTTATATGAAGAATGCAATATTATGTTGCACTTACTGAGGATGCCGGTTCGGCATTCGCATTCCGGCATTTCGATCTAGAGATCGGTAATGAAAAAGAGACTGTCAAGGGGTGCGCCGAACCGGCATCCATGGCACGTACCTTATTGATTACTCTATTTTTCAGTTTCCTCGTTGCATTCAACAACATGATTATGCCGTGGGTGATGCTGGTAACGTTCAAGAGTGTGAGATTTACCGTTACTAATTACAGTAACCAAATAATTTACAGCAATTACAGTAATGACGGCTACAGCAACAAAACTTATTTTAAAAAAAACATTACTTGATTATTATAGTTCCGTAGCATGGTTACTGTACTGATTATATATTTTTCCCAGCTTCGGCATCTTTTCTTGGGCACAAACGGCACTCTGACATCGGACGTTACCGTAGTCGGGCGGCGATCGCAGAGTAATGTGAATTAATTCGTTTCCTGTCGCAAACTGATCTACTTGTTGCAGCAATCTCCTCCGCAGTCCTAAATTGTATTGCATAATTACATATCGTTTTCAAGCCTCCAGAAAGGGGTCGGAAGCGAGAGAGAGCGTGAAAAAATAAGAGACATTTCTACCCACTCTCTCAATTTCTCACATTCTTTCGCTTCTCATACCATCTGTAAAGGACAACAACTACATAATCCGAGAGGAGCTCATATCGAAATTTTTCGTTATTTGTTTGTATGAAATAAATAAAATAGCTGCAATATTTACAGAACTGAGAGACTGAATTACTCAAAACGACAGTTGTAAATGCGATGCACTCACATACATTGTCACCGTACTGACACTTACAATTAATACATATCACACTCACGAGCAGAACATTGTGCGAAATTCACCTTAGATGATTCAAGCTTCTCTATTCGCATGCACGGATGGCCGAGTGGTCTAAGGCGCCAGACTCAAGCGGTAAGCTTGGCACGAGTTCAGTGCCTCCTGGGTGTTCTGGTACCCGTATGGGTGCGTGGGTTCGAACCCCACTCCGTGCAAACGTTTTGCACTTAATCGATATTTTTTCCCTTAATGAATGAATGAATGAATAGCTTTATTGATTGTTCGACTAGAGATTTGTTCGAAATTTGTGATTGTGAAAGGTTTTTCATCATGTGAGAGAAGATGTGAACAGAGGGCTCAAAAACTCTTTGATATCCATGGATCCCTTCCCTTTTCAGTAATACGCACCTATATGCGGTATTCATGTGATTTTTTCTTTAACAAACTCCGAATGTAATGGAATTGCACCATTTCACAAAAACCTTTTCGATCTCTATTTTTTCCATGCTCTCTAACCACTTTTTTCCGTGCCTCCTACAAAATACTCATAGTGGTAAAACGACCCATTTTATTGGCTGCATTAACCGTTAGTTGAATGTATGTATACAAAAGCGGAGAAAACGTACCTTCGTTACTCGTTTATTGAATTTCCCCGTTCCAAGTTAAGCTATTTCAATATAAATAATTATTTAGTATTAAGTCGCTCTAATATTTCAGATGATTGTTTCGATATGTATGCTGACATTGATCTGCCTACCATCACTACGGGCAGACGTTCTCACGGAGGCTAAGAGACGGTACGCGCACGATGCCGAATCTCCAGAATGGGTTCAGAAGCGAGAGAGTGTGCGCAATTGAGAGAGTCATTAATTGAGAAGGCTCTTATCTTGCTCTTTCCTCTGGAGGTTTGGCTTGCTAGCTGTTAAATGATGTGAAGGCGTAATATTTAAAAATGCATTTAGTCAAAAATATGCTTAATAATTTTTAAAAATTCTAGATCGAAATTCATTGATGCACCAACAACAACTAAATACATAGTGCCAGCCTGCAATTATTGTCGTGAGGGAGAAGTAACTTTTTAAATAATGACTCTTCTATAATTTCTTTTTAAAAATATACGAAATACACGAACGTCCTCGGTATCAATTTGTGTATTAAAAAGTAAAAATTGAAATTGAACTTTTGTTCATACATATTCTCTACAGGAATGCGTGACAACACAATCAGATCATCATTGCGTCTGTCCCAACACCAAGCTTAAAGTCGACTCGAACTTTTTCGGGATTTGGTGTGCAGGTACTGCACATTAATTAATCTTACAAACGAAAAAACATAATATTTTAATAAACACAAAACGTAGCACACAACACTAATTCCAGCAACCCCATTCATAATTTCGCATGGATATGGATACTCCACGGTGAACCCGCCACCAATTCTCCAATCGAAAAAGCAGTGCGAAGAGGACCTGAAATCAAAGAACTGTATGAGTTTGACTGCGTGATTACATCAATAACTGATTTTTAAATTGATATTGCGCTATCGATGTTCTTGATGTTATGTCTACGGCTGGTAAAAAGATAAAGGCAACCTGCGGGAGTTACTGCTAAGGCCACCGCAGAATAGGCCAGTTCAATCCGGATGGTGGAATATCTTCTTCAGATATATTTACCTTCGTGGTTACACCACTACCAAAGTTTACACACTCGGGCAGACAATATTACATAAAATGATACGAACACACAAAAAGTCAAAATGGTACTTCCTGTGTTTACCAAAGCGAGAGAGCGGGCAAAAGTGAGAGGGTCGCGTACGTGCCTGTGTGGTAAACAACGGAAGTCCGTCATTTGACTTTTTGGTGTGATCGTATCATTTATAAATGTAATACCTTGGTGAGGCGGTGGCGGTAAGCCCAGTCCGGTGCGGAACGGAATGAACTTGGAAGGGCGCCGTAGACCACTACAGCACTTTGACTACAGGATGAACTACAGTTAGATGATCCCAAAATAACTCCCTTATTCCACTTTGAGACCATATTTTTATGAGAATGAAATGGTATATTTTTCTATATTTAAAAATTGCGCTTGGCAGACGATCCTCACTTCACGGAGTGCTTTCCCGGCATCTTCAGCTACGACTTGGGCTACAATGAAGGACTTTACACCTGTGATTTTGGAGAGGACGGCATCGGTAAGCATTTCAATAAATTGCTAGTGTGTTGTGGTGTTAGATTGAATAATCCAATTCCCGAATAACAATGTATTATTTGCGAATATCCATTACTGTTCCAGAATAGAATTATTCGACCTAACAACACTACCCTTTGTTATCTTAAAGAAGGAGTAGGAGTAATTCCTCTCCCGCCCCTCATTAATTCCCTCCTATGATGTGTTCCCTGTGTTGGTCTCATAACAGAAAGTCAAATAGTAGGGTGTAGGGTTTAGTGTTGTTAGCTCGAGCAATGCTCGCCGAGTACTCGGCACTCGCCGAGTCATTTCTGGCAGACTCGTTTTGACCGGTCGCTCGTGAGTGTGGCGAAGAAAATGACTCGCGAACAATGGCCACTCGCGAGTGTCTACGTGAGATACACTCGTGAGCAAGAGGCACTCGTGAGCATTGCTCGCGAGTGCCTTTGTTCTCCCTCAGGCCATTGTCAGAGTCACTGAGAGGTGAGGAGGTCTGAGGTGACCGGTCAGAGCCACAGTGGAGATAATTGAATTAACGATGCAAATCTACTCGCGAGCAACACTCGCGAGTGACCGGTGCTCGCGAACAAAAAGTGTAAAATGAACTCGCGAGTATACTAGGCTCGTGAGTCGATTTGACAAAGGCACTCGCGAGTATCTATTGTTCGCGAACATCTTTTGAGAAAATACTCGCGAGTTCCGAGTTACTCGCCATAACAACACTAGTAGGGTTCCTTAATGATACACGAAAATCCAATTATAGCAAGTTGAACAATAGAAATTCTTTTGTTCCACCTTGTATAATTGGATTTTCGTGTATCATTAAAGGGACAGTAAACACACAAATTCTTGTTCATTTGATCCACTTTCCAAGAGCGACGTAAGGATAGAGATAGTGTGCGCCCTATCCGATATCAGCTCAAGTGGAGCAGCGGTAAAATGCTAGCCTTGCGATCGTGAGGTCGCGGGTTCGACACCCAGCCTATGCTTTTGTTTCTTCCCGCGGGCCAGAAATCCAGGCGAGACCTTTGAAATGTGCGGGAATTCAACGGTGTCTTTACTGTCCCTTTAAGGAACCCTAGTAGGGTGATGCAAATTTCTTCTTACAAATGCATTGACAACATTCTTAGGGCGCCTCTACATCCACCCTGACAACTCTAACGACGGGTCGCCCTGCGTCTTCCAATACTCTGCATCGGCGTACACTGGCAAGCACACTTTCGAGACGGCAAAGCACACGTCAACGGGCAGAGGCTATAGCTGCCATACTGGAGGCCGTGGCGGATTGGGCACCGAGTTGAGTTTATTATGCACATATACACACCTTTTTAGCAACACATTGAATGGTGTGAAACATAAAACCAGTAGCTTGGAACTGGTAGGTTACATAAAATGAATTGCGAGATGTTGCTACACAGAGAGAAAACATACTTATATGTAAGTAGGCGGCCTACTATGATCTCGACACCAAGTAAGCTGTACTAATATATAAGTAGGGGGGCCTACTAAGTATGCGCCCTACTAACCCGCGGGCTTTCCGGCCTGGCCCCGCCCCTTTCTCGATTGGCTCCGCCCCTGCACGGTTTTTTGTCCCCTTCATTCCTTGCTTGCATTATCTGTGCCGATCATGTATAAATAAGCACAACGAATATTTGAGAGTGGCTGATTTATTGCTGACATTTTAAATAACAGAAACAACCGAGAGAGAAAAACACACGAGAACAAACAACATCATAGTAAAAGTGAAATGGATAAATAACAGCGAAACAGCAGTCAACTAGTTTTGATCATAATCAAATAATGCAGAAAAAATCATCCCAACCATATTTATGGCGGATAAGTACTGTCGTAGCTTCAATATCCTTGCTGTAGTCATCATCCTTCACCGTTCCCTCCACTTCACCTCTGGCGGATGATGAGCGATCTGGAAGAAACACAAATAATTAATAAAGAAAATTTTCAAATTACTGCAGTATTTAAAAAAATCAGTTTCACTACAAATATACCCAGCATCGAAGTAATCGATCAGAAGATCATAGTTATTGATTCACTGTGCGTGAACTGTATGGAAATCAAGGTTCAATGCAATTAGTGAATATGAATGCTCTTAAAATTGCATAGAATCAGAATTGAATGCAGTATCCCGCATAGTCAATCGATAATATGAAGGATAAGAACTCGAGACGCGAAACAAATCGTAAACCGTTTCATTAAATAATCATTTGTATTTCGGCTAAAATCGGACGGCGACAAGATAGTTCACGAAAGTTTACTTGAAAAAAAAGAAAGAAACGGTATACAATTTGTCGAACAAAGATGGCACCCAAGCAATTTTGTTCAAACGAGAAATTGCTGAAATGAAATCCCGAATTTACTACAAGGCCACAAATGTTGCAGAATATACATTATTTGAGAAAACTATACGTGTGAATAATCGATGCGATCCAGAAACAGAATGCTTCGAATGGAGCGAAAACTTGAAACTAAGAATCTTTGAGACCTTATGGTAAACTCGGGTGAATAATTTTAAGCAATAATGGAGGGATACCCACCTGCCTCCTCTCACGAGGTAGACCGAGAAGTCGAAGTTGATTCCCGTATTCTTGAGGTGCTCCTTCTCGAACAGATCGCGTTCCTGAAAGCACATGAATATAGTTTTTATTTAAGTAATAAGAAGAGAAAGATCAAAATTACTGTATTTCAACTAGCGGGGGGTGTGCACTAAATTTCAAACTACGCACTTTGCCCAAGATATTGCAAGTCAATATTTTTTCGAAGATTAACATAGTTGCGAATAACGTGACTCGCTCTCTTTTCCCGTTTTCGAGAAGTTCGGTCGTGTCGACATATGATGTACATCCGCAGAGAACACATGGTTTAATAGGATTTGGTAAAACGTGCAATATAAAAAACAGTGACGTTAACAATTTCTTCGAAAAAGTAAATTTATTTACAATCCAGCAAAGGTTCATAAAGTGTTTTTAAAAGTTCACCTTGCCTTCTGGAGGTGAGCAAGAAGAGCGAGGAGCTTGCACTTGAGTCAGCGGGACAGACATCTGCGGGGGCGAGACTTGAAAAGCTCGGCGAGCTTCTGCCTGAACAATACTGTGTAATGCATGAACAGTTTTAAATTGTAGGACTAAACACACAGAATAAATAGTTCCGATAAGCAATCTACCTTGCTTTCTCAAATGAGTGTCATCTTATCCGTACGGGAATTATTAAATAATGTTCCCAACACCTTCATGTATAAGCTTCCGATAAATAACTTTGCAATAAGTTAAGTTTATCGGTTAACGGAACTATTTAATCTGTGACTATAGAAACGAATTGTTAAGGAAAGTACCTGTCCATGTCGAAGAGCTGGTCGAGATCAGCTCCAGGGTAAGGTCTCCTTCTCATAAGCTCAGCAAGATACGCCTCGTCCTGGCTCATGTTGACCCTGCTAATTTGAAAATAATACGAGGGCCACAAACACGGGCGGAATTTGCACCTTCAGTTCGCGGGTGCCCTATTTACCGTTCAACGCCTTTCCGAAGAACGCAGCGTGACCTTGGGATTGTCGATCTAGTTGTATGCGATGCAAAACTACGTCGCGCACAGATTACGTCAAAAACTCGGTGCAGGGTTTGACCACTTCAGCGAAACAGAGCTAACTTTGAGCAGACGCAATTATATTCAAAACGCACCACCTAATATTGCAGTATCTTGCGCGCGTGTGTGTTTACGCGAGTTAATGTGTAGAATGACAACGGTAGATCAGAAAGCCTAATATAGAAGTCGGAGAAACGTTTCAAATAAAGTTGAATTCGAAACGCATTCATACCTTGGAAGGGGTTCTCCTCTTCCTTGTCGGCCTTCTTCAGCTTGTGCGGCCCTTTCGGCAAGACGCTAAGTAAAGAAATGAACTTAAAATAAACAGAGTAACGACAGAAAATCGATAAAACGAAGAAAAAATAGCGGCAATTTCAAAAATATCGGAACCGGCGCATACTGTAGTCAGTCAGGTATGTCGTGGTGGGAGCCCATGAATTTCATACACCGTTGGAATACCGTAGTTTCCAAACATTGATTTTATATTTATTGTATATTATTTATTACTTATTTATATTATTTATTTATTTTTAATCAACAATGCTTTTATCAGTATTGAATTATGGAAATTAAAGTAAGAAAATGCAAAAGTGAATGCAATTCACAGCAAAGGTAATAATGAGGATGAACAAATGCACGGGGGCTCAAAAATTCAGATCCTCTACAAGAGAAATGAACAGATAATGGTCACGAGCGCAATGCGTAAAATTTCCATTGCTTACTACGGTATTGCGATGAAAATTGATTGGAGATATTTTTATGTTGTGTCAAAAGATAAGTAGTTTGTGAAGGTATGGAGAGTGCATTGGCGTCTCAATTTGGAGGATTGAACGTGTCAAAGCGCAGCGGGAGTGGAGGAGCATAGCGCGCAATAGCAGACAGAACGCAACTGCCTGCATGGCGCAGTGGGTTGCGCGCTTGCCTAATGAACGCACACCCGCAAGTTCAATTCCCCTTTTGCGAAAACCGTTGCTATTTACAGTAAAACGGAATGTCGATACTGTCGTACTCGTATTCTCGCAGTTTTTTTGCAAATGAGAGCACAATTCAGGGTCGCCAATTTAGATTTCTTTTTCTCTTGTAATATTCCCAGAAAATTCAAGAGAATAAAATGCGGGTATATCAGGAGTTGTGAGTTCATTGTTAAGCCCAATTTCGACGATTTTGAAATTAATTTTCACTTTTTCGACACCTCAACGTTCTCTGATCATCCCTGATATAGGCGCAATCGATTGCGCTCTCCAATAGCTCCAAAACAAGTCATAATATGACTCATAACGTTTCGAATTACGCTTGTGCTCTCGAAATTTCATTTTTTGTCAAATCCGGGTGCGCGAGAAGTGGGCGGACGTTGTGGACCCTAGCCATATCGCCCATGACAGTGTCAAAGATAGAGTAGATGTCGTTGCGATCCGACGACCACTGCTGATTTTGTCGTACAAGACAAGGGCGACGACGATATGTATCTACACAAATGTGCGAATAAAATAAAATAAATAAATGATACTAAAAGTGGGGATTTATACAGGGGACGGGAGCGAAAACGGAATGGTACGGTGGAATGGTCGGAATGGTTTAGGTGATAAATCCGCGAAGGGCGCGACACCAAGTAAATTAACGGTTTTTGAATATTCCATAATCTAAACTGGGGTCGTAGTAAGCGCGGGGAGAAGGTTCAGACGGTGCAACGGAATACGATTAACCACATAGTGTGCTGATAAAGGTAAAAGGTAAAGGTGTTCCATGTCAAGCGATTTTACAGTAGCAAGCTACCATTTCGTATTCTTGATACCTAAGAGAAACATATCGATGTTTCTCTGTGTGCCTCTCTCACTCTCCCTCTCCCCCCAACTCTCTGTATGTGGCTGGGGGTTGCGCGGTCGGCGCTGGGGATGGGTGCCCAGGTTGTGAGTGTTGTTAGTGTGCTGATAAGGAAAGGGCAAATGTGGGAGGACTAAGCCTATCTGCCCGTCTGCATACATTTAGAGACAGTGTTTTAATTTCGGTATATTTCATTATCTATATATACTAAATATTTATCATTTCAGCTTCGATTTCCGGGAATGATGTACACAAATACATGGAACACACGTCTGTTACTGAGCTGTTCCAATGAATGCGAGGTGCTGGGCTTCTACTGTCTGCGCGAGAGCATTTGAAATCCGCGCAACACGCCATTAACCGCATTTCATTTATTGTTATTATTATTGTAACTTATTTTATATGCATGAATGTTTGTTAAAAGCATATACTCGTCCGAAACGCAATACGTTGCGCGACAAACTATAGACATGCAAACGAGAAAGCTTTTTCATTAAACAATGAATCAGGCAGTAAACTCACCATACACATCACTCCACAGGCCGGTCAACCTTCCAGAAAGGCCTTTGGAGTGAGAGAGCGTGTGAAATCGAGAGGGACTCTCTCACTTTTGCACACTCTCTCGTCCTAACCCTGGTCTGTAGGTTTGGAATCATGTGCATACATATTGTATGGAACGCGTAATATAAAATGATAAGTGGAAGAAAACAATGAAAAAGTGCCGGATTTTGTTTTTACAGATGATAAAGATGGATGATAGATGGGCGGTGAGAACTGTTAATTGGACACCAATCGACCGAGAGCGGCTCGTCGGAAGGCCGAAGATGAGATGGCGAGATGAAATAGTAAACCGAATGGGATCCAGATGGGCTAATACGTGCAGAAGATACCCCGATTTGTGGAACAGAAGCATCATTCAACAGGCTCATGACCCGAGGCTTGAATAAATGTTTTGATTTGACAAAGATGAGGAGTGTGTGTAAGGAAAGGTGCAGATAGGCTTCTCAATTAATAAATTATTTGTCAGGTCAAAACTTGATTAAATTTGCAGCAATGTTAACAGTAAACTGTTGACATCAGTTATACAATATCAAGACTGATAAAAAAGTGATAAAAGAAGTGCGAGAGATAGTAATAATGTACTCCTGAAACGGACGACTTGAGTGTGGGGTTCCGAAAAAAAAATTGAAATTTGCAGAATTTTTACTATCAATCTGGTAATCTTTACATTCTCAACCAAAACGTTTCACATCCAATATTTCATGCTTTTTGAATGTTTTTTTTCACATTCCGGGAAACTACTATCCCTATGAAATATATTTTTACGATGCCACATACCATTATTTCAGCTGTTACCGTACAAAAAGTGAGCATCGGTAAATAGCTTTATCCTTTTTTCCTTTTCCTTACGGTTGAATGTAAACTGCAATCTTCATATTAAGTTTATTATCTATTTTGGATTTTAATTTTTTTAACGCATTTTGTCAGATGATTTGGTCGATCATGATCCTTCCCCTGATTTGTCTTCCATTTATCAATGCCGATTCGCTTGCGGAAGCAAAGAATCGGTGAGAGTTTTATACTTAATATAGTTATAATTTTTATTATTAATATTATTATTATTATTATTAATATAATTATATTACATTTAAAAGGTCTGCATTCATCGACGCGCCAACTAAATCATCTTACGAAATCAGCGACTGTAATAAATGCAAGAGAGGAGAGGTAATTTTTCTCAATATATTTATTTTCCAAATTTTTGTAGAACTTCATATCCAAAATTCCAATAACCTCCCGCATCCAAATGACAGCTTTTTTAATAATTTAAATTGAAAAAAATATTGAAAAAAACACCAGGAATGCTCGAAGGTCGGCAAAAGCAACCACTGCATCTGCCCCGAAACCAAGCTGGACGTGACAAATGATGGTTACGGTGGAACAGAATGCACAGGTAATATGGACGGTGGTTTTGCTTATTTGTAAGGCTCATTTATGTATTATTATGTGTATTTATGTATTTATGCTTATTTATTATTTATGTAAGGATTATGCTTAATTGCATATCCAAAAAGTTTTAAATTTTGTTTGTCATTTCCATTTGATGTTACTGAGGAAATATGATTAACAAAAAAAAAATAAAATATGAAAAGTAAATATCGTTCTCTTGTTCCTCAGCCACGCCCTACCGTACGGAGCCGATTGATCACTGGCTCCCGCGTGTTTGGGTAGATATGACGGATCGACCGATGGAGCACGAAAAGTCGCACTGCGAACTCGATCTGAAGGAGGGAGATTGTGGGTTTTTTTTGAAAAAAAAAATTATTACACGCCTATCACATCATTCCACAGGTCGGTCAACCTTACAGAAAGGACTTTGGAGTGAGAGAGCGTGTGAAATCGAGAGGGACTAACCCTGGTCTGTATGTTTGGAATCATGTGCTATCAGACTTCGTACTATGTAAATATTTTTAAAAGTTCAAATTACAAAGGCTGAACATTTTGCAGTCCCCGAAAAGTTCACGGAATGTTTCGCTGGTGTATTTAGTTACGACAAAGACTTTTACGGAGCACTGTACACCTGCAATTTTGGAGAGGGAGTAGGTGAGTATATATTGGTTAATCAAAAACTAAATTGGTTAATTCATGACAAGCGCAACTCGGGGAAAATAAATATGAAGGGAAAGGGATATGGTTTTTTAAAATGTAAATATTAAAAGGGGAATCGCAAGAGTATCGATTTTGCATTTCAAAGGCAGTATTGTATGATTTTTTTTATTTCACCTGAAGTAACTCCAGCTCGATTCTCTCGCGATTTCCTTCTTATATGATTAGATTTGAATAAGAGTCGACTGTACTTCGATCAAGCATTGAATTCATTTTTACCTGAAATGTAGAATGACTACAAAAAATTAAGGATCAGTATTACAAATTTACGAGCACTCGTCCGAAATAATAAAACGTTCCGTTGATAATCCGTGCTAAACAACAGATACGGCTTCGAGAGAGCATGGCAAAGTGAGAGACACGTCGAGGTATAGAAAGAGAGTACACCACCAGTAGTCCATTTCATGAACGTATCATTTTAAAATTGTAATAACGTTCCGACCCTCTCAATTCCGCACTCTCTCGCGCTGTATGATCAATGAGAGAGCACGTAGAATGAGGAGAGTCTGACCATTACTTTTTAGGACGGTTGTATTTGCGTCTTGCGGACGTCTGGAACAACCGATGCAGTGTCTCCGGTTTCGACTACTCCGAGTACCTATACACAGTAAACCACACATTCGTCTTGTACGATTTGCTAACCAGGGCCAGAGGACAAGTCCCTGACTCCAATCCTCGATCAAGGGTAATTGGTAGAGATGACCACTCGAAAAGTCGAAACGAAAAAGAACAAAGCGTTTCGACTCCGATCTCGAACAGTTCTTTGTTTCGTTGTTAATCTTCCTTTGTTCTCGAACAAAGGTTATTTCGAGTGGTCAACTCTAGTGATTAGAGTTTGAAATTCTGGTAAATAATTGGATTGGCTCTCTTCATTTCGTACACTCTCTACACCGGTTGATAGGTGAAAGAGTGTGCGAAATGAGGAGATCTAATCGAATTATTTACCCGAATTTCACTCTAAGAGTAATTACTCCACTGCTAGTTTATTAATTAATTTTATTAATTTAAAATAATAATGCAGAAATATTATTATTTTTTTGTTCATTATTCCTCCAGAAAGTTTTTTTAAAGGATTATTCAAATAGTTTCTTCATGCTATCCCTCAATGACTTTTTTTCGCTTTTTCAAATACAAAAAGTAAGCGGCGTCTTTGAAAGAATGGGATTTCTCCGCAGTATGTGTGTATATCTAATTGAATAAACATGACTCGGATTTTCGCTAGTTGGGTAGGATCCATATCTCTCAAAATTTTAAATTATTGCCTTCCCTCACATGGTTTTCTAAACATATTATAATGATGTAAAATAATGCTGAATTCATATCAGTTTGGAGAAGAACATTCGCTGTACACGGGTCCGAGGGAAGTCCGAGTATGGATGAAGGCCACGGGGTGTCTCGTGATGGGATTCTACTGTCTCCGCGAGAGCATATTAAATCGGTGCATAACACTACTAACCACATTGCATTGTATAAAAATTTATTTCACGTGAATTCTCATCCTTGCGCCGAAAAAACTACAAGTTATAAATACAAATAAAGACAATTTTAAAGAGGGGATCAGACAGTAATGATGCATTCATTGTCGATGCCCTATCATTGTGTGGAGTCAAAACTCTCCTCACTTTGAATCGAATCGACCGGCCGAAAAGTAAGGAGAGTTCTGACCCCACACAATGATAGGGCATCGACAATGATCGTCCATGATCGAGCCATCGAGAATGAATGCAGCATAAGCAATCCAAGAATGTGACATGCGTGCACATCACACCAACCTCGCTTCGATTTAGCTTCGATTTTTTTTCTCTAAAAATATTTGTTAAGTGTAATATATATTTTCTTAACAAAACTATGAGTATTGTCGAGGATAACGATGCAGCCTTGAAAAGATATGCAAATCCGACTAATTGAATATTAACATATGAAAAATTTAATTTATGGATTGATTTAGCGAAAATTTAAATAATTTTTTTAACATTGCCAAATACTTACTCACCAACGGATATTAAATAGTTTTAATATCATACGCTTGAATATCTGTTCATGATCAATCTAAATCGTTCGCATTCCAGTTTTAATTCTTTGTAACAGATATTTTTGCCATTTCGTGGATCATTCATCCCCTTTCAAAAATATATCTTTTTTACGATGCCACATACCATTAGTTCAGCTATTACTGTAAAAAAGTGAGCATCAGTAATGTTTTCCACACATTGTGCTCACCGTTGAGCGATAATAACATTCTTCCTATTGACCTTAATGTTTGGAAAAAACATTTCTTAATTTAGATTTAATTTCTTCAGATGAAATGGTCGATCATTTTCCTGTCTCTGATTTTACTTCCTTTGATCAGTGCTGACTCGTTTGAGGAAGCAAAGAATCGGTGAGAGTTATATAAGTTATTTTTATTGTTATATTGTTATATTGATATATTATTATTATTTTTTAAAATTATTATTATGTTTAAAAGATCTATATTCATCGACACGCCAACGAAAGCATCTTACGAAATCAGTGACTGTTTTATATGCAAGAGAGGAGAAGTAATTTTTCTTTATATACTTCTTTTCCAAATTGTTGAACAACTCCAAATTCAAATTTTCTTTTATACAACAATTTAAATTGTACAAATTGGATTACAGGATTGTTCGAAGGTCGGTAAAAGCCACCACTGCATCTGCCCCGAAACCAAGCTGGAAGTGACAAATGATGGTCACGGTGGAACAGAATGCACAGGTATTATTCCTTATTTGAGAGGTCATGAAGAACGGTTATCGAGAAAAAATATAACTAAGCATCAACTGTAGGGAATTAATTGTTTTCTTCTAACAACTATTAATTGAACCAGGCAGTGTAAAATAAGTAAAAATCAAAATTTAGTATAGGACCGCAAATTTTTTCGACTTGCTCTGAAATCTGTAGGTAAAACAATATTTGCCAGGACTCCGCCCAACTTTGAAATCTTTCATTGGGGCAAATCGTTTGCCTCTCACAGGCCACTTTGCGTCTATTATTACAATATTCAAAATCTTGAGCCACACCATATCGAGCGGAGACATTTCAATACTGGTCGGAGGGTCGAAGATCGACCATGGGTACATATGAAAGACCGGCCGATGGAACACGAAAAAGAGCACTGCGAATGGGACCTGAAGCAGGGAAATTGTAAGAAACCCATGAGAACTATTAGTTCATCCCCAATGTCCTCACGGAATTTTATGAAAGCTCAGTCATAGTTTATGTCCCCCCTTGTTTGGGGGTTGACACTACTCCAAGAAAAAAATACTTATCACTCTGTTTTATATTGAATACTAAAGTTTTCTTCAGTCATGCAAAAATTCACCGAATGCTTTCCCGGAGTCTTCAGTTACGACAAAAATTTCTACGGAGGAATGTATACTTGCGCGTTTGGAGAGGGAGTAGGCGAGTCGATATTTCTCTAATTAAACGTCCTACCTGCAATTGACTAATAAATTGTTTCAAAGAAGGAGTGGGAATTGATTTTTTAATTAAAAAAAAGGAAAACAACAAAAACATCAGGTCGTTTGTATGTTCGCCTCGCGAACCCGTGGAATTATCGGTGCCCTGAGACCGGTTATGACTTTTCCAAGTATCTCTACACCGGCAATCACACATTTGTCATATTCGACATGCAAACCTCCATCACACGGAAGAAACCTAATTATTTCTCTCGGGTAATCAATTGAAAAAAGCCTCGTCAAAGAAACTTTGTGATCATGAAATAATATTTGATTCGGTGGAAAAGTTGAACCAGAACGTACGAGACAGTTTTTTAGCCACTTTGCATCACTCATTACCTCCTATAATACGAAGCGTGATTGGAATATAGAGTGCTTGGAAGCGTTTAAAATCGATATTTTTGACAGAGAAAAAAGTAATGAAGCACGCAACGAGATGTCTCGTGATGGGATTCTACTGTCTTCGAGAGAGCATCTAGAAAATAATTTCTTCAAAATCACTAACTGTTATATTTGTAATAAAAGTCGCATAATAATTCTTTCAATGTCACGTCATGATTCTTTCACATCTCGTTACAAACACATTACATTTTTTTGATCATGTTGGTGTTTGTAATTGGCAAAGTACGGGTTGTAAAATTGATTAATCTGGCCTCCCTCTAACAAATTACGCCGTCAAAACAATGCTAGGATATTTTCACAAAGTGCTATTCATTCCCCCCCACAGACTGCGGTAAAATTGGAAGTTTTTTTTAGTCTGTAACGTTCCCCAATAGCCTGAACACTCCGTATTCATCGCATGCCATTGATCTTCATAAGATCCAGGGTTCTATTTTTGTCCTCGTCAAAAAAACCTCTTTTCATCGTCTGATCGATATGAATTTTTGGCAAGTTTAATTGAGGAAGGTATCATGTCCGAGCAGAATGAAGGGCATGTTTGTTTGCTTAGTCCATAGCTGGCTTTTCCGGGGTGGGGTTAATGCGATCGCATCTAGATTGGAAAAATAATTCTTTGTGCAAATGAAGGCCGGAATCACAATAAAGTATACCATAAAAAATTAATGTTCGTTTTCCTCGTAACCCTTTCGGATTTCCATTATCTCTTGCAAGCCAACGATATTTAGTGAATTACCGAAAACCTTTACTCCGCTAAATTGCCCCTTTTTATGTTAGTGCGTACCATGAAGTTTTTTTTCGATGCTCTACAAGGTGGCGTCTTTCGTTTTTCATGAATTTCACTATTGGCGCCAAAACGGCGCCGCGCCAGAATACGGGAAAATCGAATTTTGGAAATTATCTCTTTCAAAATTGCAGATAGAGGGTCACAATCTCACGTATACTAACAGAATTTGATGGAGAATCTCGCTGACTAATTTATTTGTCGCTAATTAACCTAATTAGACAGTAATTAAGAGTTTTTGACTCTTTATAGTGTGCAGGTCGTGTCATACCTCATTCGAACCGCCTTGCGATTCTGATCCTACTGATGTAATTTTGTTTGGCAAAATTAGGTGGAAAGTACTTTTTTAATAGATTTAGACTTGAAAATCGATAAAAAGCAAGTTCACATGTAATTTTAACGAACAACTTTTGTCACAATGTGCATATAAATCAAATATTTTGTCTAGAAAAAACTTTAGCGAGATTAATTTGAACATGAAATTTTTTTGCAAAAGGAGCCGTCGCGGAGGGGGGTCGAACCCACGTGAGTCGGGTGGAACAAAAAGTGAGATTTTGGTATTATACCTTATAAAACGTAGTAAACTGTTAATCATAATGTACTGTTGAATGTAGATTTCATTTTTGCCCTCAGAGGCACTGTTTTGGGCGTTTTTAGCATTTAAATCTAATAAATCTATTAAAAAAGTACTTTCCACCTAATTTTGCCAAACAAAATTACATCAGTAGGATCAGAATCGCAAGGCGGTTCGAATAAGGTATGACACGACCTGCACACTATAAAGATTCAAAAACTCTTAATTACCGTCTAATTAGGTTAATTAGCGACAAATAAATTAGTCAGCGAGATTCTCCATCAAATTCTGTTAGTATACGTGAGATTGTGACGCTCTATCTGCAATTTTGAAAGAGATAATTTCCAAAATTCGATTTCCCTGTATTCTGGCGCGGCGCCGTTTTGGCGCCAATAGTGAAATTCTTGAAAAACGAAAGACGCCACGTTGTAGAGCATCGAAAACTACCCCTAAGCGCAAGTTATGGGGAGATTTAATTTTTTGCTGTGCGGACCATTTGTTGAACCTATCGCAGACAGCCTCATATGTATGCTTTAAATTGCATTTAACTTTATAATATATTTTAGTACAAATATTTCATATGATTTGGCCGAAAATTCTTCTTCCTCTGATCTTTCTTAAAATTGTCAGTGCTGATTCCCTTGAGGAAGCAAAGAATCGGTTAGTTTTTTTGTAAAAAAAAGATTTTTTATTGTTTATTTTATGTTTTAATTTACTTTAATTTAAAAGATCAAAATTCATCGAAGCACCTACGCATGCATTCTACGTAGCCAGTGACTGTAGCGAATGCAAGGAGGAAGAAGTAAGTTTTTTTTTGGTAAATAATAACAATTTATCTACGCCCGAGGCGCAAAAGGATTTGAAATTTAACAATAAATATGGCGAATATATAGAACTCTTGCTGAAATTCGAAAAAAATTCGGGTGCTGAAATTCGAATATTTTCTATAAGTCGTCGTCTATATTGTCGAGATAAGATTTCGAAAAAAAATATATTAATGATAAAAAAAAGAAAATAAAAGTTTTGCCTTCCAGGAATGCTCGAACGCCGGTACCCATAGCTACTGCATCTGTCCGGAGACCAAGCTGAAAGTGACGAATAAAAACAAAACAAAACGAAAATTCGGCGATTTGGAATGCACAGGTATTACAAATTCACAAACACTAGTCAAAAATTGTAAATGTTCCTCCCAACAGATATGGCAGCGAGAGAGCATGACAAAGCGAGAGAAGTATCTATAGAGAAAAAGAGTTCCGACACGCACAATACTCCATTTCATGAGCGCATCATTTTACAATACTCGCATTTACTAATTCATTTATTGTACACCACATGAGCGCGTCAACATGTACATAAATAGTAGAGGTTTTAATTCGATCCGGGTATACGAGTAGAGGCCCGCTATTTTGGCAATTTTAATGAAACACATCCGAAATCCAGAGTCTAAAATAATTCACTGTCCGATATCTATCACAGCAGAATTTACAAGGGGTCACGATGTTTTAGCTCTCTAGGAATATCAGAAACAAGCACTTGCAGTTCCTGGAAATCGTTGGAAAGCATTCTCCCACCGATCCTTCACAAGCGAAAATGCAAAATATTTTCAGTCAGTGTCATGTAAATGACTAAATGATCCCTGAGATATCGGATGGTGAACAGTATCGTACGTACTGAAAATATCGGAACGTTTACCGCAATGTGATCAAAATGTTCAGAATTTGCATCTTTGCGAGTACACATTATCATGGCTTGTGTTTATGCTAATTCGATTAATCCGCATCGATTTGCCGGAATCTACCCGGTGATGCCCGGTGAAATGTGTAACATAAAGCGACAAATTCGATTGCAAAAAAGGGACAGAACCGGGAATTACTGGCATTTCCCGGCTGTATACGGTAATTACGACAATTCGCTAACTTTGTCGGATTTCGCATCGAATTTTCTCATTTGTTTAGACATTTCACCGGGCATGTCCAGGTAGTTTCCGATAAATCGAGGTGGACAAAAAATATGAGCCTACTCACGAGTCGCAAATAATTTTCTTCGCAAAGTTACAAAAATTGAACATTTTAATCACGTTCCGGTAAACGTTCCGATATTTTCAGTACGTACGATAGAAACAAAGAACTGTGCCATTTGACTCCCTTACTTTCTGAGGGAGGTAAAAATTTCCATTGCTTTCTTACTTTCTGAACTTCCCTTACTTCCCTTACTTTCTGAGCGGTCGCCGGCTGGCAACTGAGTGTCTGAATATGCCGTAATATGCCTAGATTGCGGGCACACCGAAAAGCGCAATGTTCCGCGCATGAAAACATGCTAAAGACGGGACTAACTTTACCTTTAACTTTTTAAAAACTTTTTATGCGGATTTTGAGTGTCGGTGTGAGAAATTATGCTAAAATTACACATTTCCTTTCGACATTAGGGTTCCTTAATGATACACAAAAGCCAATTATAATAAGTGGAACCTTAGAAATTACGTTGTTTTTGTGTATCATTAAAGATCCCTACTCGATATTGCACGCTGCTTTTCACTCCAAAGTTTGGAGTCCAAACCACTTTCTGCACCGTTGACCGTCCTGAGTATATGCCGAAAGAGAAAATATTGAATCCTGGAACAGTAGCAGTACTGGCGAAAACGTACAATGATTGGCACCTTGAGTTCTCTGTAAAATATGTGCAAAAAGAAACGCAACAATTACAAATTTAAAATGATACGTTCACGAAATGGACTACTGGTGGTGTACTCTCTTTCTCTACCTCGGCGTGTCTCTTGCTTTGGCATGCTCTCTCGCAGCCGTATCTGTTGTCTAGGATAGGAAGCTTGTATTATTTTGGACGAGTGTTTGTGAATTTATAATATCTAGATTCAATTTTTAGCCACCCCATATCGGGTTCACTCGCGTTCCTATTTGTGGACATATGAAACGGATAATGAGTACGCCGATATGACCGATCGACCGATGCAGCACGAAAAAGAACACTGCGAATGGGACCTGAAAGAGGGAAAATGTAAGTAAGCGAAAATCTCCAAATTGAAAATTCGTTTATCTCTTCATTTCGAGAATGATGAGTCGAACTATCTGGTCGAAAACTGTGAATTCGCAAAGTTAAATAGAGTGAATATTGTCCGCACATTTCGGTAAACATTCAGATATTTTGAGCACGTAGGAAAATTTTCAATACATGATGGTAAATTTTAAGAATAAGTTGTGCTTTTCAGTCACTCTCCAAGAAAAAAATACTTATCACTCTGTTTTATATTGAATACTAAAGTTTTCTTCAGTCATGCAAAAATTCACCGAATGCTTTCCTGGAGTGTTCAGTTACGACCAACGCTTCTACAAAGGATTGTACACTTGCGCTTTTGGAGAGGGAGTAGGTGAGTTGAAATTCCTTTTTCTAATTTGTACGTTTAATAGGAAAACTAATTTGAAGGTCCTAGTTTTTAATATAATTTTTTTTAATCAGGTCGTTTGTATTTGCGTCTTGCGAACGTATTCGGTTATCGATGTCCGGCGTCGGGCTATGACTACTCCAATTATCTCTACACTGGCAATCATACTTTCGTTATCCACGATTTGCAAGCCGCCGGCAGAGGACGAGATGTCATAACGTGGCCCCAGGTAATCAATTAGCGTTCGAAATGGGAGACTAGCACATGATTCCAAAGCTACAAACCAGGGTTAGAGCGAGAGAGAGTGTGCAGAACTGAGAGAGTCCCTCTCGATTTCACACGCTCTCTCACTCTAAAGGCCTTTCTGTAAGGTTGAACGGCCTGTGGAATGATGTGCTACGCCACATCTTTCCATTCCGACAGAAAAGGATTGGTGACGATTTCGCTACCGCGCTATCATTTGACAATAGTGACAATTGGAGGAGAGGGCAGGGTGGTGATGGGAACGCACGCCTCATTTCACACAGTCTCTCTCGACCCACATCATTCCACAGCCCGGTCAACCTTACAGAAAGGCCTTTGAAGTGAGAGAGCGTGTGAAATCGAGAGGGACTTTTTCTTTTCCACACTCTCTCACCCTGACCCCTGTCTGTCGGTTTGGAATCATGTGGACCGGTCAGTAGGTGAGAGAGTGTACGAAATGAAGATGCCGAGGTCTCACATTTCGCACTCTATAATCAATCATTCCAAAGTTTAATTGAATTGCAGTAATAGCATGTGATTTACTTATGGTTTGGAACATCCCTAATTCATTACATTGAGAAAAATTAAGTAGCAGTTTTCTTCAAATGTTGGCTGCACCTATGTTTCCCTGTCGGAATATGTAATATAATGGAGAACCATGACATTTACGATGTCACGACTAGGTGGCAAAGACAATTTGCGAGTGAGATAAGTGCAGTGAGTGAGAGATCAAACACCGAACACTTAGGACAAAGGTTAACACGGTTGAAGAAACTAGTCAATGGAGGAAAATGTCAACGACTTTAGACTTCTGGGTTTCCGAGCGACGACTTATCAAGTCTGGAGTCGTAGATTTATGTCGCTCTGAGTATTATGTAGTACAACAAAAAAATCAAGGTATACAGGTATACCGTATACTGAGGAAAATAGGATGCAAAAGTGGCGGTAAGGTTATTATTATTGTAACTTCTTTTTTCGCAGCTTTACACTGTGTAGGAGTTAATGTTTCGGAGTGGAACGTTCTATTATTTTGGATGAGTGTTTGTAAATTTGTTTGTAAACGGTAAGGTTATTATTATTGTAACTTCTTTTTTCGCAGCTTTACACTGTGTAGGAGTTAATGTTTCGGAGTGGAACGTTCTATTATTTTGGATGAGTGTTTGTAAATTTGTTTGTAAACGGTAAGGTTATTATTATTGTAACTTCTTTTTCGCAGCTTTACACTGTGTAGGAGTTTATGTTTAGGAGTGGAACGTTCTATTATTTTGGATGAGTGTTTGTAAATTTGTTTGTAAACGGTAAGGTTATTATTATTGTAACTTCTTTTTTCGCAGCTTTACACTGTGTAGGAGTTAATGTTTCGGAGTGGAACGTTCTATTATTTTGGATGAGTGTTTGTAAATTTGTTTGTAAACGGTAAGGTTAATATTATTGTAACTTCTTTTTCGCAGCTTTACAATCCGACGTCGTTGTTCACGTCTTCGGTGTACTACAAGCGAGTATGGGCGAAGGGGACCAAGAATTGCCTCGTTATGGGATTCTACTGTCTGCGCGAGAGTATCTAAGAAAAATTTCCAATGAATTATTTGACATAAATCACTATTTAAATATCAATTCGTTCCATTTGTTATTCTCGCTAACATCATATTTCGTTCAAGGGTAATGGAGTTTCAAAAGTGGAATTCCTTCCAAATGGATGAACAAAATTAACAAAATCAGTGTGTCAATCATTCTTACACTACAGCATTCATCATCTAAATTTTTGAAATTATTCTTTAAATTACAACACAGACGCGCATTCCATTAATCGATTACATTGTCACCGTACTCACACTTACAATTAATACATATTACATTCACGAGCAGCACATTGTGCGAAAGTCACATTAGATTATCCATGCGTCTCTATTTGCATGCACGGATGGCCGAGTGGTCTAAGGCGCCAGACTCAAGCGTCAAGCTTGGCACGAGTTCAGTGCCTCCTGGGTGTTCTGGTACCCGTCTGGGTGCGTGGGTTCGAACCCCACTCCGTGCAAATTTTTAACGCTTTAAATTGATGTATTTATTTCGAATTCTTTGTGCAATCGTTTTGGCCCACAGCACGGCATAAAATGTATAATGCATTATAGGGTTGCCCGTTCGGCGTCGGTTTCGGTAATACGGCGTCTCTTTTTCTCTAATTCTCTCTCCCTTATCAGCCGTATTACCGATTTCTCGCTGAGAGAGTCGTAATACGAAATCCGATCTTGCATCCCTAATGCATTACCGAAGTGATGGATTTGATAAAGGAGAGGCTCAAACGGAAATCCAAATGAGTTGAAAAGGTGTGAATCACCGAGCTGCATTGGTGTCGTTCTCCTACATCAGAATTCCCCCAAAACAACGAAGCAGAGCCGGATAAATGCAAACTGGTGGACTTCGACCGGTGATCTTATTCAGGAAAAACAAATATAGAAAATATACTCACAAAGAAAAAACTCTAGGAGTTTGAAACTCCATATGCCCAGGTTTGAAACTCTAATTTTCGAGAGAGTGCGCGAAACCGGAGACGCACTCTCTCATTTTCGATCGCTCTCTAACAAACCTTTCAAACCCTCGCTCTGGGCATATCAAGATTAGAGTTTTTTCTTTGTGAGCACTTAATGTTAGCAATTTCGAAAGGCTGGAAAGCATATATGAACGTTAAAATTTGTAGAATGGTTTGAGTACTCAATACATGTTTCAACACACAGTTTTCTGTAGCTGTTGTTGCAACTATTTATTGATTAAGACCATCACAATTTGTCATGAATCGAATATTTTTGAATAACAAATAAAACACATTGTTATTTAAATATTTATTAATAATAAATATTTTTAGTCTTTTGAATGTAATTGTGCGTTAGATGCGCTCTCGGAGACAGTAGAATCCCATCACGAGACAATTCGATGTAGCTTTCGCCCACACTCGCGTACTGAACTGATTTGTTTCCAACGATCGCGGTTCTTCACGCTGAAATCACATATTACAATTTTAAAATCATACGTCCATCAAATAAACTACTGGTGGTGTACTCTCTTTCTATACCTCGACGTGTCTCTCACTTTGCCATGCTCTCTCGCAGCCGTATCTGTTGTTTAGTACGGATTATCAGCGGAACGTTTTATTATTTCGGACGAGTGCTCGTAAATTTGTAATATCACAAGTCCAATAATCACGCATTTGCCGTCATTTTTGCTTTTCCACATTATTGCAATTCTACGTTGCGACGAAATAGTAGTAATCTGATGCGTATAGACTACAAATTAAGGTGAAGCGTCACAATCAGATTACTACTTATAACAACAAATTTTGTGAACCGTGTCGAATTTTTGGTTTTGGTGATTTCGGCCTTACAATTGTGATCCATTGCCCTGCCTATGATCGAAGCGAGTTGAGTCATGAAGTCGTTTGCTAGCCGAGAAGCCTACAGTCGTATCCTTTTCTCTATGAGGAAAAGGATTGTGAGCGACAGAGTTTCGAAAGGCTCCGAGTACGGTGTTTTGGCGACATTAATTTTGAATATTTCCTTGCGGACCTTGGATTCACCCTACTGCGTGTAGCAAAATGCCAACACGCAATCCCTCTCATTCCTTCTCGTCTCTCACTCAATGGATTAGATCAGACACACCCTCTCGCCGATCTATATAAAAGTGTAGTGCCCGAGTTGTTGTAAAAAAATTATTTACCAAGGAAATAGAACTTGTTCTGTTACACACGTTTTTCTGCCAACGTTAATTACCCCTCGACCTAAAATATCAAAGTCACATCACATCACATCATTTATCCAGGTCGAAAGTGTCACTAGGAAATGTTGTTGTGTTAAATGTGCGATCACTATTAATATGTTACATATAATTAAATCGAACTACATGTATTGACGTATTTATTTTGTAACTTTATCATTAATAGTGATTCTGGAGTAATTCCACGTCCCCACTCAGCTCCGTTTTCGAGATATGTGGTAGTGGCGCACGCACGGACAACGCACAAACACAGCGTTTGAAACAATAGTAGGTTTTAAATCATTTAATTAACTTAAATTCGCATGAAATCTTTACAATCTACCCAATTTGTCGGTTTTCATTGAATAAAGACGGATAACTGTCCCAAAATTTCTGTAGTACATGTGAACATAAATGAATAAATGCACTCGTTTATTTCGTTAATATTATGATCAATTTGGAAGTAATTCAGATGCTCTCGCGCAGACAGTAGAATCCCATCACGAGACAGCTCGAGGTAGCCTTCGCCCAAACTCGCTTGTAAAGCGCATTCGTGTACAATGATCGCGGCTCCTCAAGCTGCAACAAAGGCATTGGGAGGGGAATTATTGACGCTCCACATGATTCCAAACCTACAGACCAGGGTTAGAGCGAGAGAGTGTGCAAAAGTGAGAGAGTCCCTCTCCATTTCACGCGCTCTCTCACTGCAAAGCCCTTTCTGCAAGGTTGACCGGCATGTGGAATGATGTGGCTCCTTCTTTTATGCTGGCTTCATTGCGCTGTCATTTTGAGGGGTCAACACTTTCCGCACTTTTTTTTTCGACCGCTCGATTCACGAGAGAGAGCGTTCAAAGAGACTGACCCCTAAGCTTTTTGACGCTGAAGCCCCAGCATAAGAAGAGACCGTTGCCTCTCATTTCGCAATGCACGATATTTGATTACCCGCTTCCATACACTGGAATTACGTCCTTTTCCTTCGGTTTTTAAATTGTACATAACGAAAGTGTGATTGCCAGTGTAGAGATATTTGGAGTAGTCATAGCCAGATTCTGGGCATCTGTAGCCCCATACGTCCGCGAGACGCAGATATAAACGACCTGAATCGTTGTTTTTCTAATCAACGTCCTTTTTCAATGATAACATTTTTTAACAAATGTAAATGGTAAGGAGCGTAGGCAAATGAATAAATTCAGACCAATTTCAACTCACCTACTCCCTCTCCAAACGCGCAGGTATACATTCCTCCGTAGAAGTTTTTGTCGTAACTGAAGACTCCTTGAAAGCATTCGGTGAATTTTGGAGTGACTGAGGCGGAAATTCTTCCAATTCAACTTCAACCATAGCTACACACAGAAAAAAGTCTTATATTAGGCCCATGACCTTTTCAAAAGTCTTATATATAAGGACTAGATTTTTTAGAGGGTCATGGGCCTCATATAAGACTTTTTTTTCTGTGTCTCTTACAGTTTCCCAGCTTCAAGTCCAATTCGCAGTGACTTTTCTCGTGTAGCATCGCCCGATCGGTCATATGGGCGAAAGTCGTCGTCCTCCGCCACGCACCTCCCAGCACGTACAAAATGGATTCCATTCGATATGGCGTCGCTAAATGCCGAAAATTTCGTTTCGAAAGTTTGTAAATGTTTTCAAGATTATGACGTAGTCCTTTGCAAGCATTAATCGTTATTAATAATAATTATTAATAATAATTAACAATAATATTTTTTAATAATAATTAATAATAATTCTCTAGCGTGTGATCACTGGCGTATCTGAAGTTTTCGGACCGGACAATGTTGGTGGTGGCGGAATCAGGCACACAGAGAAAAATTTGTAGTTTTCTACTTACATGTTTGTTAAATATAGCAAACAAATGCGCCGCATAACAAACATGTTGGTTACTTCAGGAGTTTTTCTACAAACATTTTTTGAGCGCAGTGTCACGGATTCGTGAAGTGTTTGCAACTGATTGAACATTCGACGGTTGCTTTTCTAGGAGACCTATGGGGATTTTTTTCTGCTTTATGTCGACAACAGCGTCCGTCCACTCAGGTCGACCATCATTCATTGAACATTTAATTCTCCTGAAGTCGGGGCCCGACCCGACCTCAGGAGAATTGATTGTTCAATGAATTATGTAGGTCACAGAGTATCTTGTCTGATATAATCTATAGAAAATGGGGAAATGGGAGAGTATGCGTGTGAAAATTCAGCTGCACGTAGCAGAGTGACCACCAAGATCACACACAAATTATTAAGAGCTCAAAAATACACTTTCTTTCGGAGTACCTGTGCATTCGTCACGGCCTTCACTGTCTTTTGTCACCGCCAGCAAGACATCGGGGCAGATGCAGCGGTACACCTCACCGTCCTTCGAGCGTTCCTTGGGGCAATTTATTATTTTCCGAAAAAAAATTTTCCTGTAAGGGTATACGGTAATATAGTTCAATCGGGCTTCAACCGTGATTGAACTGAGCGAAGGAAATAATTCACTTGTCCCTCCTTGCATTGGCTACATTCGCTGGCTTCGAAGTATGTTAGCGTTGGGGCGTTGATGAATTTTGATCTTTTAAATTAAATTAAATTAAATTATTGTAATCCCCAATAAAAATCTAACCGACTCTTTGCTTCCGCAAGCGAATCAGCACAGATAATTGGAAGAAACATCTGAGGCGGAAGAATTATCGACCAAATCATCTGAAATATTAGCACTAAATATAAAAATGCGTACCAAAAGCGTTCAAAAAGGTGGCACACAAATTTACTCGGGAAGCTTTGTATGTGATTCTGATGTAAACCTTTTGTACGGTCTCAGTTATTGTATGTACTAACATAAAAAATTAGAGGGATGAAATGTTTCTGCAATGCACGAAATAACAGTTGTTTGGTAATAGATAATGCTAATGCGAGTGGGTAACGAGCAGTACATTTTTATTCTATACGTTTTTTAATATTTCCGGCATTATTTTGCACAAAAAGTAGCATTTGTTGAAATGCTGTGGAAGTTGGTTAAAATGATCGAACACAATACACTCCAAAAAAAAGTAAGTAATATTTTCACTTTTTCACCCTGTGCCGACGGAATTTGATCGAGCGAGGCCAATCAATCAACTAGTGTTGTTATTTGGAATAATTCTATTCGCGAATAACAAAGGTTATTCGCGAATAAGCCTTTGTTATTCGCGAATAACCCTTTGTTATTCTCGAATAGGATTATTCCAAATAACAACACTACAATCAACTCTACATCCCGCGTATAGTTTGAAATTCGGGTAAATAATTGGATTAGCTCTCTTCATTTCACACACTACCTCACCAATCGACCGGTGAAGGACGGAAATTGGCGAATCTAAATCTGTTTTCATTTCGCATTCAAGTTCAATGGGGACTGAGATTGTTGACATCGATGAATTGCGAGATCTCGGAGTCAGACTATTTTCGCGCTAAACTTACGGATACGAAGCAGTAATCTCTATGCATCAAAGTATTCTTATAAGAGGCCCATGAAAATGATCTCTCGCGGCCCTCATATAAAACTTTTTTTGTTAATGTGATTACCTTTGTCCTTTCAGAAGGCTCTTGTCCTCTAGCGCTGGTTGACAGGTCGTACATGATAAAAGTGTGTTTGCCAGTATAGAGAAACTTGGAGTAGTCAAAGCCGGTAGCCCCAATTGTCCGCCAGACAGACGACCTGAATTGAGAAATTCAAATCTTATTTTTAAGAAAAATCTAATTAAGTGGACCTGGCACTAGGGTTGGCCCGGCAAGTAAGGTCTCGAGATCTCGAAATGAGATAATTCAATTATCTCACTCCTTGCGAGAATAGTGAAAATCACTTCAAGCCCTTGTTCCTTGGCAAGGAATGAGATGTTTGAAGGGTTTCAAAAGATCAAATCGACCGACCTTATTTGCATGATGATTTCAGTGATTAACATTTAGAAGCGTGGTTAGCAATCCATTTTCACCCTTATTTGTTGTAATGGTCGGTCGGCTGCGCATTTTTCAGTCCTAAATATCGCTTCCCCAAGTTGCCACTTCTAATACAATGACTCTACCATTTACAAGGCCAAGAAAAAGTACTGTAGAAAGCTTTCTTATTGAAGAAAAAATCTATTGCTTATCGAGATCTCGAACTCTCGACAATTTCTCGATCTAACCGAGATCTAAACAAGGAATCGATTCTCCTCATTTCTCATCGAGATCATTTCACTTTATCCGAGAAAAATATCGGTCATTTTCCTTGACAAGCTAACCCTACCTGACACAAGGTCGAAGTATTTTTTATTTGAAAGAGCTAGTTTCACCGAGTAGAGAAAAACATTGTTACCCAATTATTGAAGTTACTTTCAAAAGATTCAATCACATTTTAATCCCGGGCATTAGTAGACGAATAAATTTAGCCTAGTTTCAACTCGCCTACTCCCTCTCCAAACGCGCAAGTGTACATTCCCCCGTGGAAGTTTGCATCGAAACTGAAGACTCCGCGAAAGTATTCGGTGAATTTTGGTGTGACTGAAACGGAAAAATTAAATTTCACATTCATCATTAAACAACATGCAGATTGCTTCACATCCTCCGAATGTTACCAGAGTGCGAAATTTGAGACCACGTCCTCTTCATTCTACACAGGTCGATAGACGAGAGAGTGCGCAAAATGAAGAGTACCGGGTCTCACATTTCGCAATCTAAATCTTACAGTTTCCCAGCTTCAGGTCCAGTTCGCAGTGACTTTTCTCGTGCAGCATAGCTCTATCCTTCATTTCAGTCCAGGTACGAATCCATCTAGGTTTACCCGCCACCGATATGAACGACTCTACGCGATATGGCGTCCCTGAAAATCACATTTTTTCTCGGAATTTTGGCACATTTGCTATAATATCTCTGTTTCGCTCGTTCGCCTTTCCCCGATATTCGTGTTTCGCTTGCTGAATTTTTCATGTGAATTCGCATCAATATATATTCAATCTCTGGAACCGAAAAGGCTCTACTTTTGTCGGGATACCTTGCATGCATGACGGCCTTCACTGTCTTGTGTCACATCCAGCAAGACGTCAGGGCAGACGCAGTGGCACACCTCACCGACTTTCGAGCATTCCTGGAGGGGACAAAATTACGATAGTCGATTCAATTTTCCCTTTCAAGAAGTTGCGGTATAACAAATACCTTCAGTTTTATGGAATTTTTTTATAACGACTTCAGTAAGAAAAAGAAAAAAAAGAAAACAGACAAAATGAAAAAAAAATTACTTGTCCCTCTTTGCATTCGCTACAGTCGTTGGCTTCAAAGAATGTTTCCGTTGGCGCTTTGATGAATCTTGACCTTTTATATAAAAAATAATACAAATATTAATCAATAAAAAGCAAACCGTTTCTTTGCTTCCTCTAGCGAGTCCGCACTGAAATACCAGGGGAAGAAGAAAGAAAATCATCTGGAAAAATTTCGGTTAAATAGAATTTAAAACCGCAAAAATATATTATGGTTAAAAGATTGCTGTCTAAACTCAACGGTGAGAAAAGGGGAAAAAATATCGGGAAACGCTCCCGATGCTCACTTTTCGTACGGTAACAGCTGAACTAATGTGGTATCGTATAATAAGAGATATTTCATAGGGAGGAAGCTTTCCCGGAATGGTAAAATATATGTTAGAACACATAAAATACTGGAATGTGAAAGAAGGTTGAGAACGAACATTCGAATTATGCGTATGGCCCATTTTGGTAGAAACTTCGTACATTCAATTTGCTTTTATAACGATACTACATGCCATTTTTTTGCCATTCGTTCAGGTTTCGGCCTACAAAAAGAGAGCACTGAAATTTTCTCCACATTGAACAAGAATAGATAACGAATTGTTAGAAAAAAATTATGCGAAATACAGTATGATGTGACGAAATACAGCATCATACTGTATTTCACATAATTTTTTTCTAACAATTCGCTATCTAAATAATAGTAAGAATATAATTTTGAGATGATTTTGCCGATCCTTATCATTCCTCTGCTATTTCTTCCAATGATCAGCGCAGATTCCGTCGTTGTGGAGGCTAAAAATCGGTAAGAGTTTTAGAAGATATTATTATAATATTTTAATCTAATTTGCAAGATCAAAATTCATCGATGCGCCATCAAAAACATTCTACGAAACCAGCGACTGCAGTAAATGCAAGGAGGGACTAGTAAATGCTTTACGATTTTTTTTTAAATAAAAAAAAGGTTTTTTTTTGTAAATCAATAAATTTCTTAACAAAACATTTTTTTTTTTTTTTAAATTAACTTGAATAGAATATTTTACTTTTTTTTAAAATTAACTAGAATAAGCTAGTTTCATTCAACAGAAATGCACGAAGGTCGGTGATATGTCCCAATGCATCTGTCCCGAAACCAAGCTGTATGTGGTCAAAGACGACAACGGCAGATCTCAATGCATAGGTATATGAAATAATAATAATAATAATAATATTTATCGTACTTCAAAATATGGCAGCATGTGCAATAGATTTAAAGGGCGTTGCAACTAGCAATGAAGTGAGGTAAGAGAGCTGAACGAGATTGCACAGTTAGGGGCGCAACGTGACCTGCCAATTTCATGCTAAGTGTGGTTCGAAAAGAAGCTTGCCATTCGATGGGGACAAATCTCATCTCTCGTCAAGATAAAAAGTGGGCGGAGCATGCGGGCCCTATGCATAGTGCTCGGTTCCAAGAGTACTGCGGAATCTTGCAAATTAAAGATTACCCTGCAAATTGAACATACTATTGACATTTCGATGTAAAATTATCAAAAGAAACGATTAAAGACAGAGGAAAGAGATGATGTAGGGAGCAAGGATAATGGTTCTCCAAGGTTGAATATAAAACAGTGCGAGCCATTCTCCTAGCGTTCAGTCTATCACCCACGCAAGAGTAAACGCATGAGCGCTGGTTTCCACGATCGGCTAAGAGGGGGGCTAGCACGAGCCCGCTCTTGATAAGGTTGCTAAACTTTCAACTCCAACTTTGATTTTTAGGCACGCCATATCGAGTGGAGCCCTATGGTCAACGGAGTGACTTGTGGGAAGATGAAAAGATATGGGCCGTTATGACTGATCGACCCATGGAACACGAGAAAGTGCAGTGCGCATGGGATCTAAAGGAAGGAAATTGTAAGAGATTTATGCTTTGATGAACTTAACCGATAAAGTTTCGTGAAAAATCTCGAAGTTTCGTGAAAAATCCCTGTAACATAAATTGAAATTAGGTCAAATCTTCGGAGGATTCTTGCGTATTTTGTTGTTGTTTGCACTAGGGTTCGCCTTGCAAACTATATCTTGGGATCCCGAAATGAAATAGCACTCACTTCTTGCAAGAACAGAAAGAATCATCTTTTTTCGTGCCAATTTCTTGGAATTCCTCAGTTCCATAATATCGCATTCATTAAAATCTTCCCAATGAGAGAATTTTATTTCCAAGAATAAAGCATGATTTTTGTCGAAATTTTCATTCAGTCACTCCAAAATTAACCGAATGCTTTCCTGGAGTATTCAGTTTCGACAAAAACTTCCACGGAGGATTGTACACCTGCGCGTTTGGAGAGGGAATAGGCGAGTTGACATCAGTAATTAATAATTAATTAACTGATTGATCACGCAGAGGTACCAGGCGCTGCGAGTGAAATTATTTTTATTTGAAATAATAAAAAATTCGGATTCCTTTCCAGAAAAGTTAGTTCTGAATTACTCAATTCAGGTCGTTTGTATCTGCGTCTTGCGGATCAGTGGGGCAACCGGTGCGCCGTATCCGGTTATGACTATTCAGTAGGTGAGTTGAAATTGGTCTGAATTTATTCATTTGCCTACGCTCCTTACCATTTACATTTGTTAAAAAATGTTATCATTGAAAAAGGACGTTGATTAGAAAAACAACGATTCAGGTCGTTTATATCTGCGTCTCGCGGACGTATGGGGCTACAGATGCCCAGAATCTGGCTATGACTACTCCAAATATCTCTACACTGGCAATCACACTTTCGTCATGTGGGACCTGAAATCTGCCGGCAGAGGACAGACTCTAAGTTCTTCTAACAAGGTGGCCACTTGTCAAAAATATTTAGAACAAAGGTACGAATCAGTGAGTGCGTGGTTTTTTTTATCTTTTTCGAGTCGAAAAAATAGTCAAAAAATAAAAAAAATCTCACATTTCTTTTTGAGTTGTTTCTGAAATTTTATATTTTTCAGGACCAAAATTTGCAATCGTTACGCATGGGTGTGCACGGGGAGCGAGTGTGGATGAAGTACACGGGATGTCTCGTGATGGGATTCTACTGTCTCCGCGAGAGCTAACTAAAGAATATTGACATTTGTAACCTTGCAATGAATGGCACGTGAGCATGCATTTTGGTCAACCACATTTTTATCAATATATTAATATTTCCCGATTATTTTGGAATTTTAATAGGTTTCATGGAGGCGGTACATTACGCCATCATTTCGCATACTATCGCATTCACCGAACGGCGAAGAGAGTATATGTACGGTATGAAGAGACGGTGGTCTGACTCTAATCTATACCTCCGAAATTGATAAGAGTGTCTTGGGAAGGAGCGAGAGGCACGGCAACTTTTCCAACTCGCCCTGGCCCCTTCCTGGAGACTTGGGTAGATTGTCTAATGATGCACATTGGCGGTACATTGTAACTACATCACGGATTTGCGCCCGTGACGGCATTACGAATATGATTTATTACGCTTTAGAAAAATATAGAAAATACACTACAGATACTGCAAGTGGTTAAGGAGTAGGTTAGTGTAGTAGCCAAATCTTCATCACACTCCAGCGGTACCTCATGTATATAATCGGGTTTCAAAATGCATAACATAATCACAACGCACAGTGCACGCGTTCCATTAATCGTACCGCGCCCCTCTGTTTTCGTGCACGGATGGCCGAGTGCTCTAAGGCGCCAGACTCAAGCGACAAGCTTGGCACGAGTTCAGTGCCTCCTGGGTGTTCTGGTACCCGTCTGGGTGCGTGGGTTCGATCCCCACTCCGTGCAAATGTTTTGCTTTTTACAACGAATCTTAGTATAATAGATTTTGGGAACTTTCCTAGATCCATGCCAGTCCCCGCCCCCTGTGCTCCACCCCCCTCGAGAGAGGGTGGAGCCGACCTCCTGCTCATCCATGGGGAAGGGCGAGAGGCAGTCCAAAATAGCCGAGCAATCGGCATTCAATCGGGCATGGCTGCGCCGAAGAGGTCCAGTACGCACTGAACTGCCTCTGAACTGGCGAGCATTATGTCTAGGGAACGCGCGCTTTACATGAGACGGGGTTGACACTCGGGGAGAGCGCGTTCATGAGTGGGCGGAGTTTGCGCAGCTCCCTCTTTACCGCTCCTCCCCTCTCTGATGTGTCTCAATCCCGTCTCGAGTAAAGCGCGCGTTCCCTAGACATAGTGCTCCCTCGCGTCAGTGATGTGCGGCGTGTACTGCAACAAAGCAGCGAAGCTATCGCCGATTGGAAGGTGATTGCTCGGCTACTTTGAACGCTTTTAGCCCCTCCCTCGTGTTGGGCGGGAGGTCAGCTCCTCCCCTCCTCTCCTCTGAAAGGGAAGGGGGCGGGGACTGGCATGGATCTAGGAAAGAGCCAGATTTTCTTCGTAGCTTTTTCTATTTTTTTTGATAAATTAAATTTTCTATACGCAGGGAATCCCTATGTAAGCTGCATCACAAAAGTGAAGAATTGGACACAAACTGTAGAGCATGGGTGGTCCATTATTAAATATCAGTATTACTCGTTCATTTTGTGCGGGGGGGGTGGTCCATTATTAAATATCAGTATTACTCGTTCATGTTGTCGCACCCTTGTGGTGTACTATAAATAAAAAAAACTTAATGGATCAAGTGAAATGGAGTCGAGCGACTATTGTGTGGATGTCCTAAAACGGACCAAGCAAAAACTTCAAAAGTGAGATGGAAAACAATGATAGGAATCGATGCAAACTGATGGAATTTAATTTAGGAAGTTGGTAAAAAATCATGAAATTTAAATTGTGTGATTTTCAATCATCTTATTGACAGATTCACTGTAGGAGAGCATCTGTATATAGATTGTGTTCATACGTTCGAACTTTCCCCATATTTCCCACATTGTGCTATACTATGTTGGCAAATTCGGAAATGCGATTTTCTTCGCAAAAGCCGAGAGTAATGTGCAAAAATAACGATGCATTGTATATTCTCTACCTAATCCTTCACTTTCCTTTTATTATATTGCTCTCTTTTATACTTTTCCGAGAAATTTTGTTCCTATAAATTGCCTCTTTGAACAATACCACTTTCCATTACCTCAAATTTTGGACTATTTTTAAAGAGCGCACCAGAAGCTTTCCGCACAGTTTTTTTGTCGTATCTTTCAGCATACAAGGGCGACCATATTTTGCGTCCAAGTTATAGACTCTCTACTTATGTTCAAATTTTAAAGATGATTGTGTCGATCATTCTCATTCAACTTCTATTTTTCCCAATAATCAACGCAGATTCGCTTTCGGAGGCTAAAACTCGGTAAGAGTTTTACAGGATAATATTATAATATTTTCTTCTAATTTGTAAGGTCAAAATTCATCGATGCGCCATCGAAAACATTTTACGAAACAACCGACTGCAGTAAATGCAAAAACGGAGAAGTAAATGCTTTCGTATTATTTCTTGTTTAATCTAAAATATTTTTTTTGCAATTCAACAATTAAGGTACTAAACATATCAATTATTCTAAAAAAGATAACTCTAGAATAAGTAAATTACATCTAACAGGAATGCTCGAAAGTCGGTAATCTGTTCCACTGCATCTGTCCCGAAACCAAGTTGGAAGTGAGGAGAGACAGTAATGGGGGAGCAGAATGCATAGGTAAGCCAAATAGATAATGTCGTGTAGCACATTTTTTTAGCATCATACACTGAAAATTTAACAAATACGTTCCGGTTGGGAAGATTGGCTAACAATAAAAGTATAGATTGTTAAGGCAATCTCGAGCCCAGTCTTGATAAATGTCACACACCATTCGAAACATAAAATTTCTTGTTTAGGCACGTCATATCGAGTGGGGCCAAACGACCCTTGGGAAGATTATGAGTGGGATACTGAGGGTAAGCGGGCCGATATGACTGCTCGACCGATGGAACACGAGAAGTCACACTGCGAACTTGATCTTAAGAAGAGAAATTGTAAGAATTTATAATTATTGAATATGTAGTTAACCGGTTACTCTTTGATATCGTATTCTGAATGCTCTGTTAATGATAATCTCGAAATATCGTGAAACATTGATTAAAATCAGTTCGAAACTTTAGCGGTAGCTAGTACATTTTATTATTGCTTGCACCAATCAAGGGTTAATTGCCTCAGACTCGGAAACGCAGCATGATTCTAGTCATGAATAGACTTTGAAAGGGAACTAATGTGGTGTTAGTTTTCGGAAAAAGGAAACGGAAAAAGGCCAGGATTTGAATTCCCGCAATTTCCTATCTCAGTTCCCCGTGGATCAATCGACTCAAAACTTCGAATATAACATTTTTCGACCCTTTTCCACCTATAAACGAAATTTTGAGTCGATTGCTCCACGGGGAACTGAGATAGGAAATTGCGGGAATTCAAATCCTGGCCTTTTTCCGTTTCCTTTTTCCGAAAACTAACACCACATAAGAGAAATTACACTCCCACTCTCCTCATTATTCGCTCTCTCTTCGAAAAAGCGGTCAATTTCCCTGTTATGCGGGTAGTTGTACACATGACGGTGAGTATCATTTTTCTTACTCGTAAAAACACGCGAAGGCCACTATACCAATACTGGAAGCAAATTACCTCATTATTATCATTTAATTTTGGCTTCATTCTTTGGTTGCGTAATCGGACTGCAGTCAACTAGCGATTCGTAAAATAAGGGGGCTTGAGAAACAATAGATCCTGAATTACTCCCCAATAAGAGAATCCAATTCGCCAAGAATATTGAAAAAAATTCGATTTTTTCGTTTCAGTCGCACCAAAATTCACAGAATGCTTTCCTGGCGTCTTCAGCTACCACAAGGAGTATCATCTAGGATTGTACACCTGTGCATTTGGAGATGGAGTAGGCGAGTGTAGTTCATATTATTTATTGCACAGATGTTATTTAAAAAGCGGCACTACAAACTAAGATATTTTATTTGGTAGAAAATTTTCTTCTGAGTTGGATACAAAAAAAAACTGCTAAACACAGTTGGTTCGGAGCATGTATATTTTAAAAACCAAAGTGAAATTCATAATATTTTTGCATTCTGCTCGGTGAAACTAGCTCTTTTAAATAAAAATCAGTCCCTCGCAGATGTAAAAAATAAGGTTTAATTTTTGTTCTCATATCAGGTCGTTTGTATTTGCGTCTCGCGGATGTTTGGAACCGTCGATGCCCGGAATCCGGTTATGACTACTCCAAGTATATCTACACTGGCAACCATACTTTCGTCATGGCTGACCTGATAACTGTTGGCAAAGGACAAACTCCCATTTTGTTTAAGCCGGTAATCACTTAACATGTGCAAAAAGTATTTGAACGAATGTACTAATCTGGGCGTGCGTGATTTGCTAACTTATCTTGTCTTTTAAGATTTAAAAAAAATTGAAAAAAATTTAATCGCATATTTATATCAAATTGTGGTGCTCTACAGGGTACAGCACCACAATTTGATATAAATATGCGATTATATCAAATTGTGGTGCTGTACCCTGTAGAGCTGTGGGGCTCACATGTTAGAAAAAAATAATACCAGATATCAGGTTGATGCATAAGTTTCTTTCTTTTTTGACAGCCACATAAGAACTCTTTCCAAAACTATACTGATCATGGTGGTACATTTTCGTCGTCAAGATATCTGTCTCGTCAAATGAGAGTCGTTATTGAAAAATATGATTGATATGAAGTAAAACTGCTTTCCAGGCAATCGCAAAGACTAGGTCCAAGTAGGGGGGTTTTATTCGTCTCATATCTAGTTAGCCATTTACCACAACCTGTAGGCTGAGTGTTATTTAGAATTCCAGAAAAACGAAAAATTCGAAAATATTTAATATCCGCAAAAAAAATCGTAAAAATCGGTATTATAGTGCATAAATAGAATATCGGTCATAGAACGTCGAGCGCAATTCGAATCGTCCCTTTCTTATACATGATTTTACTATGCATACTCTATGAAAAAAACACCTTATTAGATATAATCCATCGCGAAAGAAAGGTAGGGCATCAAGTAAAATATCATTTTCGACATCAAAAAAGGACCCCTTTTTCGTAGCTATTCTGTTCCCCTTCGAATGATACAGTACGGTAGTTAATGTATTTAGTAGAGACCCACATGAGTATGTTAAGCATCACTTATATATATTTTCCCGGATCATGCGCATAAGCGATAATAATTCAAAATTACTATAAAGAAAACTTTCAGTAAACCACCATCTCACTGTAAGAGCTCACCCCGCCTTTCTACGAAGTAGTATAAGTGTGGTGTTCCCCAGGATGAATCGGCCTAATACTGCCCCCGATGATACTATTTTGATCGTAGATCTCTCTTGTGTCTTCATTGTAAAATGTTTTGAAATCTGACTCAGTGCAATTCTCGACAATACTAAATTTTGTTCCCATAGGTTTCTACTACGTGAATGAATGCCTCCCATTTAGTGTGTGGGAAATAGAGGAGACATGGTAGACAAAAATATACCCATACTGTAATCGATTGGAATCCCCGTTCGAAAGATACGCATAAAATTTAAGACAGTCAAAAAAGAAAGAAACGTATGCATCAATCCTATAAGTTTTTTGAGTATATTGTTTATGTGTTCTAAAATATATGAATTTACATACTTTGAATATTTTCTTCGAATATATTTGAATATTCACGAACACTCGTCCAAAATAATAAAACGTTCCGCGGATAAACACACATTCCGCTGGCGAGAGAGCATGACAAAACAAGAGACACGCCGAGGTATAGAAAGAGAGCGCACACATCAGTAGTACATGTCATGAACGTATCACTTTAAAATTGTAATATAATATAGATATGTTGTATTGTGATTTTTCAGCTCGGAGATTCTCGATCGTTGATCATGGGTAGTTCCGAGGAGCGCGTATGGATGAAGAACACATCGAATTGTCTCGTGCTGGGATTTTACTGCCTCCGCGAGATCATCTAGCAACTATTTGTTTCCGAAAGATTTACTAATAAATAAAAATTGATAATTTTATCCTTGCAATGAGCATGCAATTTAGTCAACCACATTTTTAACAATATATTAATATTTCTTAACGTTATTTTATTCTTAGCTTTTTTATACTATTTTGATAAATTATATTTCCTCTACGCTGGGCATACTTACGTAAGTTGTATCACAAAATTTAAGAAGTGGACGCAATCTGAAGAGTCAGGTATCGGGTTATTGCATAAGTTGCTTTCCTTTTTCCTCACAATGCATTTCGTCAAATAATTCAAAGTCGAATTCGCAACAGTTCATGCTTAGGCATATTACTATGGACCAACCTTCCTCTATTAATCGCGCACCAAATGGGAGCCTTTAGTTTGGAATGTGGAAACCTGTGAACTCGAGGAACAAACGAGGTTGAGATCCAGAGGAATTCAAATGTCTAGCCTCAATGCAATGACGATGTAATGCAGCCCTACAACAAGTATATACTACTATCTAGGGTAGTGGTGGGCCTACATATCTAGCGCAATACCAGAGTTATGCTAGTTCGGGCAAAAGCAGGCCGTCGTCTGGAATTGAGATGGAGATTGAAGAGTTATCGAGAATTCTGAGATTTTGAATGATACTCCAGTATGCAGGCTATCCGGGATCTAATATAAAACTGGTAAATAGCGTATGCATGTGTGCTTCTATTGAAGTAGGGAACACCTTGGTTGTGTCATTCGAAGCAAAAAGTTGTGGCTCAGATCATAGAGTGCCATTTTATGATGCCGAAAATGATGTTCTGCCTTATACTACAAGTGCACTTATGCACCAGCCTATTAGAAAAATGGAGTCGAGCGACTATTTTGTAGACCTCCCAAAATAGAACAAGAGAAACCTCAACAATGAGATTGAGAGCAATGATAGGAATCGATACAAACTTGTGAAATGTAAATTTGGATATTTGCATAATTTTTTTTAAATTTGGATATTTGCGGAAGTTATGCAAATATCCAAACATAAATATGGGCTAAAACACATGAAAATTATATTGTGTGAACAGATTCACTGTATCATGCAGATACATCTGTATATAAATTATATAAATACGTTCGAACTTTCCCCATATTTCCCAACAAAGTGCGATACTATATCGGCAAATTCGCAAATGCGATTTTCCTCACAAATCCAAAAGTAATGTGCGAAAATAACGATGTATTGAATATTCTAACTCTAATCCTTTACTTTCCTTTTATTGTATTTCTCTCTTTTATACTTTTCCGAAAAACTTTGTCCATATAAATTGCCTCTTTTAATGATACCACTTGCCATTAGCTCAAATTTCGGCCTACAAAAGAGCGCACCAGAAGCTTTCTGCACAGTTTATTCTCGTATCTTTCAGTACAACCTTATTTTTTATGTGCAATTGATACACTTTCTACTTATGTTCAAACTTTAAAGATGATTGTGCCGATCATTCTCGTTCAACTGCTATTTTTCCCAACAATCCACGCAGATTCGCTTGCGGAGGCTAAAATTCGGTAAGTTTTACAGGATGTTGATATAATGTTTTCAAATAATTAAATAGGTCAAAATTCATCGATACGCCAACGAAAACATTTTACGAAACCAGCGACTGCAGTAAATGCAAGAACGGAGAAGTATGATAAATGCTTTAGGATTTTTTCTTTTTTAATCTAAAATATTGTTTTGAAATTCAAAAATTTCCGTACTAAACATATCTATTTTTCAAAAAAAAAGATTAACTAGAATAATTAAATTTCATCCAACAGGAATGCTCGAAAGTCGGTAATCTGTTCCACTGCATCTGTCCCGAAACCAAGTTGGAAGTGAGGAGAGACAGCAATGGGGGAGCAGAATGCATAGGTAAGCCAAATACATAATGTCGTGTATCACATCTTTTACTATCATACACTGAAAATTTAACAAATACGTTCCAGCATGGCAAGCACGAGCCTAGTCTTGATGAATGTCAGTAGTGTTGTTATTTGGAATAATTCTATTCGAGAATAACAAAGAGTAATTCGCGAATAACCTTTGTTGTTCGCGAATAGTTATTTCAAAGAACAACTCTAAATGTCAGATATCATTCGAAAGCTAAATTCCATGTTTAGACACGTCATATCGTGTGGAGCCATACAGACACTCTCGCGATATATTTTGGGCAAGAATGCCTTATGGGCCGATTGACCACGTGAAGGAACACTGTGAACTTGATCTGAAGAAGGAAAATTGTAAGAACTTTAAAACTATATGAAGTTAAATGATTTTCTTCTGAAGTATCTATGCGATGTATCTGTTCAGGGTAAACCCGAAATATCGTGAAACATGGAATAGAAATTAGCTCGAAGCGTTTGAGGTATTGTTTGCACCCATCAATACCTCAGTCTGATTCTAGAATACACCACAGGAGGGCATACATCATTCTTCTTATGCTGCGCAAATTTCATGGAGTGCAAGGTGCACATCAGCTTTATGCACCTTTTCGTAACTTTTGTCCTAGTGAAGCTACAACTTCCAAACTTGATACAGGAATTTCAAGCCACGTTTGCAACATTTTCCTTTTTGATTGGAGAGATTTTGTTCAGTTTGAGCTGAGTTACATGAGTTTTCCATCCTTAGAGGGTGCACATGCACCCCTGAAATTTGCACAGCATTACTCTTAAAGAAGGCGTCCCACGAATGATTACAACCTTTTATTTCCCCGATGTTCGACGTTTCATTTCTCTTATCAGAAGACGGTGAAACTCAAATGCACGCGCGGTTTCTCTCGCGCACCCTCCTCTTTTCCCATTATCTCTCTCCCTTTCTCTGACTTCTTCTCCCGAAATTCCAATTCCCACCGCGAAAAGATTGCAGGTTCAATGTGAGATACTGTAAGAATTCTGATCGTTTTGGACAGTTTATTAAACATAATTTTCTTCAAACTAAAAACCGAAACATCCGATTTTCGAGGCTCTCATCGGGTATTCGATCCCCATTGCCCCACAGTGAGAACTCAGTTGACCAAATATTCGTGGGACACCTTCTTTAACGAACACGAAGGAAGAACACCAAATAGAATACCAATTACCAATTAGAATGCCCATCACGAGGGCTATTAGAATACCAATACTTAATTACGTCGTTATTAGCGTTGCCCGTTCGGTGCACTCAGAGAAATGTCTGTCATATATGGCTCCTGAACTGCGTTTGTATGTCATATATAACATACAATATGTTATATATGACATACAAACGCAGTTCAGGAGCCATATATGACAGACAATTTTCTCTGTGTGTCGGTTTCGGTTTTACCGAACTCCCTGGCGTCTCTTTTTCTCTCGTTCTCTCCCCCTTATCAGACGTATTACCGATGTCTCGCTGAGAGAGTCGTAATACGAATATTACATTTATAAAATGATACGATCACACCAAAAAGCCGAATAACGAACTTCCGTTGTTTACCATAGCGACCCTCTCGCTTTTGCGTGCTCTCTCGTCTCGGTAAACACAGGAAGTCCCCAGTTCGACATTTTGTTTGATCGTATCATTTTATAAATGTAATACCGAACTTGCATCCCTAGTCGTTATCATTTCATTTTGGCTTCATTCCCTGGTAATATGGGACTGCACTCAACAATCGATTCATGAAATAAGGGGGCATGAGAAAAAATAGATCCTGACAGAACTGCTTCCCAATAAGAGCATCCCATTTTCCCGAACAATACGCAATATTGCATAAAGTCGAAATTTTCATTTCACATGGGAGTGACCTGAACTCACATTTCCCGATCTTTTTGATTTTACCATGGCAGTATACATGTCTAAAGACTATCTCAAAACCATTGTCAAAAGCTGCGGAATCCGTCTGGGAAGCGAGTTAGCAGATTTCACGCCCCATAAGATCGAAAGAACGCACTGTTTCCAACTGCAGCGGTGGCCGAGTGGTCTACGGCGGCAGGGGTAGGAGGGGGAAGTGAGGTCGTGGGTTCGGTTCCGCTCACCAGAATTTTTCTTTTGCTCATTTTTCAGTGATCCTTGAATGTTTTCTGGAGAGCAAATGTAGTTTGATGTGCTACTGTTCGTTCTTTGCTCATTGTCGTACTATCGTACGTGACCATTCGAGATCTGCTACTTGATCTACCCGTATTGATCGACTGGAATGAGAGTACAAAAGGCGGAAAATGAAACAAGGAGACTATTCTCTTCATGTTTTCACCTGCTCGCGTCGTCGGTCTTCTCGCTGCCAAGCTCGGAATCGATTCGGATGTCTCTTCAGCTACCCGAGAAGAACGGAAGCTTGCCGGAACTTTCGCTCATCTTCTCAATGAAGCTGGTTTGGATTCTCTGGTGTACGGAGAGGATGATGAACTCGTGCCATTTGACCCCAATGACGAAGAAGATGTGGACCCAACTTGGACCGAGGACGATTTGGATCTTGTGAATGATGTTCCCCCACCAGATAGGAAACGATTCGCGTTCTCAAACGGATACGCGTCTCTCGAAGCGGTGAGTAAATTCGAGATTTTTGAAGTTTTCTGACTACTTTCTCACCTTTTTTTGTTCAACAGTATACTTTGCAGATAATACTCGCATCGAATTACTTCCGGTCAACAACCAGCAAGGCTCATCGGACACTCGAAAGCATGAAGACCAAGCATCGATTTCTGGCCAACTCCAACGATCTCCGTAAGATGGAGGCGTTTGCAAAGGAAGCCGATGAGAACTCATCCCGACGCACCAATCGAATCATTGCACTCCAGAATCTTTCTGACGATGTGTACATGCAAGCTATGAAAGCGATGGAAGAAGGTGTGTCACTTTTGATCTATTTCCATCCTATGGGCTATCCAATTATGCATCATTTTACGTTTATTCGTACCTCCAGAAAGGGGTCAAGAGAGAATGAGTTAGAGATGGTATCTGGTTTTTTTTCTTCTCTGACTCCATTTCTAGAGACCAGGAACGATATGACAATAGGGGAGAGAGTCAATAGAACTACTAATTGAGGCACACTTCTCTATTCAAGGTTACTCTCTTCACGACATCGATCTCCAAGTTATGGCCATCGATGTCAATTTGGAGATGAAATATCTGGACAAGTTCGAGGCGTCACAATCGTGGGTCACGCGATTCAAGAGGAAGCGTCGAATTGGATCTCGTCGGACAACTAAATTCGTGTCGAAAGTGAATCACGATGACGACAAGGCCATCAAGACTGCAGCCGCTGATTTTGTCGCTTCTATCAAGGAAGAGATGAAGACTCGACCACTCAATCAGATTTGCAACAGCGATCAGAGTGGATTTCTGAAGGAGCTGCACTCTATGAGGTACTAGAGTGATCTTTGATCTTTGAATTTCCTGCGTTAACTGGTTGTTTTCTATGATTATTTTGTAATTTGCAGAAGTCTCGCACCAATTGGAGAGAAGACAGTAGTCCGCTGTGTCCAATCGAAGTCATCACTCACTCACAGCTATACCGTAATGCCCCTCATCTTCGCCGATGGATCAATGGGCGACTATCTCTTCGTTGTTCTCCAAGAGCCGGGTGGCTCTTTCCCCAAGAAGAAGAAGATCTTTGACGCTCCGAACTTGGTTGTGACTGCAGGAACCAGTCACAAAATGACCAAGAATCACATGCGAGAGTGGGTGAACAAGGTGAGCATTTCTACCGCATTCCTTGACCTACCGTACCCCACCCCTCTATCACCTACCGTACCCCACCCCTCTATTACCTACCGTACCCTACCCCTCTATTACCTACCGTACCCTACCCCTCTATTACCTACCGTACCCTACCCCAACTCACGAATTGATTGGAATCGTATTCCAGTGTATCTTCACTCCATCGACGACCTCCAACGATCTTCTCATTCTGCTCGATTCGTGGACGTCCTTCCGAGATCAAGCAGCCATCGACTCTTCTCTTCCCTCTGGCAAGACTCTTCACACCCGTCAAATTCCGGCCGGAGCCACTGGCATTTGCCAGCCCCTTGACGTCTTCTTTTTCCGGCCTTTTAAGGCATTAGTGCGTCGAATTCAGGGTTACGGGTTCCGCAATTTCCCCACATTCATAATTTTCCAACGTGATCCCATTCTAAAAGTCATTTCACTTTCGTTCACTGTCATGCGTGCCCCCATCTTTAAGCCTATGATTCAGTATGCCTGGCATGCGGCCGGTTACCTTGATTCCGCACCCACCCATTCAACCCCAAGTCTGTCCATTCAACCAAGTGCTATTCTCTAGGTTGCATGATGATGTCATTCATCAAATGTCCTATGTGCAATTTCACATGGTGTTTCAAGTGTTACGTGATCGAATTTCATCGCTGTTGATAACATAAACATGTCTCACGTTGTTGGTACGATTCGAAAAATGAGCAAAAGAAAAATTCTGGTTAGCGGAACCGAACCCACGACCTCACTTCCCCTCCTACCCCTGCCGCCGTAGACCACTCGGCCACCGCTGCAGTTGGAAACAGTGCGTTCTTTCGATCTTATGGGGCGTGAAATCTGCTAACTCGCTTCCCAGACGGATTCCGCAGCTTTTGACAATGGTTTTGAGATAGTCTTTAGACATGTATACTGCCATGGTAAAATCAAAAAGATCGGGAAATGTGAGTTCAGGTCACTCCCATGTCAGGCGGAAGTCTCACGGAATGCTTTCCTGGTGTCTTCAGTTACAAGGAGTTCCTTGGAGGATTGTACACTTGTGATTTTGGAAAGGAAGTAGGCGAGTTCAATTTAGTTTGGTAATAATAATAATAATATTGTTCAATTGTGATTCTTCATTTTGCAGATGGCATTTAAAGAAATCAGGCAATGAAGTTTTGAATTTCCCTCGCAGATGTAAAAAAAGCTGTATTTTTTTCATATCAGGTGGTTTGTATTTGCGTCTCGCGGACCGATGGAACCATCGATGCACGGAATCCGGATTTAACAACTCCAACATTCTCTACACTGGCAATCATACTTTCGTCATAAATGAGCTGAGCACCGAAACGGGGTAAACATTTCTCATACGACGAGAATAATTTGAACCAAGGCAGGCATCAGTGAGTGCAATATTTGCTAACTTATTTTATCTTTCGGATAAAAAAATATCCATTTTTAATAACATATTTATATCAAATTGTGTTGATCTAAGGGGTATAACTGTGCTTGGTGCGCAGTAAAAGGTAATGCAATATATGTCACGCCTCTCACGAGAGGTTCGGACTTAACTTGGCACAGCCGCCATTTTCGTTGAGTTTTTCACTTTTTGGATACCACTAGGTACTAAGATCCTACTGAGATATTATGCAACAGAAGTCATTCCTCGATTTGCTGCAGCTAGTGTAAGTTGCAGACGGTGTTATGAGTCATCCTCCCCTCCTTTCGTATACTACTCATGTTACTCATGTTGTACAGTTGTATAGTGATTGCTCACCATCCCATATATAAGTGTGAGCTACCCTCAATAGGGACTGTTGGAATAAAGTAAGATAATATACCAGAAGGAAGCTCTTAACATGGCGACCATTTGGTAAATTGATCGAACTCTATCCAACTTCGCGTCCTTCCGTTGCCGCCGCCGCCAACTACCCGTGAGAACCGTGAGAACCGTGAGAACCGTGAGAACCGTGAGAAGAGGAGAGGAGAATCGACAGGAGCTTCTGGAGTGTGGAGACGAACTCCACTGCAGGTCAGTTTCATTTTCTTTTTACATCTTTGCCTAATATACTCAAAAACAAACAAAAAACAAAAAAAAACTTTTTATTTCAATTTCGCATCTAATCGGGAAAGGGAAGATATACAATGTCGGGAGTAATCAGACAACAAATCGGTCGTTGTCGCAACGTTCTGAGAGATCTGCTGGAGAAGTACTACGCTCTTCTGCCAGAAGGGTATGATCTCTCTATTCATGATAAGGGAACTCTCCAATCTGTTCTGACTGAACTCGAGAACCTGTATGAGAAAGTGGCAAATGCGTTTGGACAGCTGGAAAGATATCATGTTGAATGGACTGAAATGGTGAAAGTGGACGAGAGAGAGAAGCAGGTTCGTGAGGACTACGTGAACAAATTTGGAGGATATGACGGGTACTTAACTGAGATTCCGAAACTGCTAAGTGAAATGGAAAACAATCGATCACAAATCTCAGGTAGATTAGAAGAACTCAACCAGGGTCTGAATCACGGAGCATCTACTCCTAATAATGCCCAAGATCGTGCACGCCTGGAGCCAGTCCTCCAATCTGGAACTACTAATACCACATTACCTCAGTACATTGCTAGTCGTAATGGGGATCACGGTCATAGACCGATGCCCCGGATTGATAACTCGGACATGGTACATCAGTACAATGTTCCTCATACCCCAGAGTTTGGTCATGCACCTATGCTCGATGATGCTGATAAAGATGAATTGTTGAATATGCATAGATTGGAAAGACAAAGAGAGAAAAATGATGATGACGCACTTGAGGGTCTGGTAGACCCCTTCGAGAAAATGGATTTCAATAATGATAATTACATGAGAAAAGACAACAGTCAAAATGGCAGAAGCAAGACTGCCGAAAATTGACATCAAAGTATTCGATGGAAATCCCATTCGTTGGCCTGAATTCTGGGGACAATACAATGAACTGATCCATAAGAAACCGAATTTCGCTCCCATCATCAAATTCACGTATCTCAGAAATCTACTCAGCAATTCTGCAGAGCAGATCATTGCTTCTCTGCCACTCGCTTCGGAGAATTACAATATCGCAGTAGAAATGCTGCAAGATTACTACGGTAACTCCAAACTCATCGCTACTCGTTTAAGAAATGAATTGAACGACCTTCCTCCTAGTGATAAACTCGACAAGAAGTTGGTTCAATTGTACTATTCAATCACAAGAATATTCGGACAATTACAACACATTGGATTCAATCCAGACAACCATGACTTCGCATACATCATTGAGAGAAAACTGCCAAAGAAAGTCATATCGAAACTATACACTGATGGTTCGAAGGAAAGAATGACAGCCAAAGAATTACTCTCAGCTCTGAAAGAAGTTGTTAGAAAATTTCGATTGGTGGATGACATTACGGACAGATCTCATACCGACTCAAACACGCACTATTCATTCTACACTAATGATTACTTATCTGACGACAAAAGAGGAGACATCACATTCCGATGTCTTCTTTGTGGAGACACTCGTCATGGAGTGAAGAAGTGCGATAGATATAGTCGTACCAACGATAAGTATCGGAAACTCAAAGACTTAAAAAAAAATTGCACAAGATGTTTTGGAAATCATGATACATGGAAATGTCACTCGTATACTAGATGTAGTAATTGTGGAGGAAAACACAACACACTATTCTGCGATATGGAGAATAATAGCCGTCGCGGGTCTTCGAATGACTATTACAAAAGAGAGCATTCTCGTGATCGTTCTCGTCCCAGAAATGAGACACCGTATCGGAGCCGAAACAATAGTGAACAGTACTCCAACAAGAGATACTCGAGAAAACCGTCGCGTGATCAAAGCAGAGAACATTATCGTGACAGATATCGATCAAACAATCATTACCGAGACGAGGAAAGTAGAACCGACTATAGAGACCGAAATAGAGATAGATACAGAGATTAAATTTTAAAAAAAAATCGGTAATTACCAATACTGGATGTCTCGGTTGCTTATCAGTAGCAAAACGGGAAACTGCATGCAAAACTACGTGATCAGCAATTCACGCAGAATTACAATGCGAATCATTTACAGCGATATTAAGTTGCAATCCAAATAATGACGTAGAAGAACACATTGTACATTACTTATCTTAAGTAGTAAACAAAACATTTCATAAGATGGCACGAATACATATAATAAATTACACTAAATGGTTTCGCAAACTGTGTTGAAGCGCAAAACGAAATATGTCTAGAATGTGTTAACTTTCTAAAATGTGATAAAGAAGTTCCTAATAGCAAAGACTGGTTGAACACAATATTAGGCATCGTTATCGCAACAATGCAGTTCGCAAAATCAATAATCATTGCAATAGAATCATTCGTCTTGAAAAACTCGTTCATTGTTACCCTTACACTTATTTTGTTAATATTTCTCATTCTCAAGATTACTATACGAATCACATGAATTGTTCATGTGTTACTACATCTCACACCACCTCTCCCTTAAACTCAAGACGCAAATAAACTTCAACGACTTCACCGCGAGAGGAGGACAACACAGCGACGTCGTAGGATTTAGGATTTATGTTGTTTCTCATTTGTAGGATTTGCTTTATGTGATATTATTGAAATTACCGTTTTTAATGTATTATTCTGCACTAGCATTTTGATACATACATAGATTGTTTTTTAATCCATCGATTTTCACTAACTAAGTAACCCCACATACTTACAACACTCATCATCAGTCAACTTCACACCTTCGTCATAACCGTACCCAATCATCGTCATCTTCAACATCTTGATTCTTCTGGAGGTCCTTCCCTTCGTTATCAGATACTCGGACCCATATTCTTCTTAGATATTCCAATCTCTCGGAATATTTTAACTCTCTTTTCCTGTCACCTCGATGGCACAACATGCCATTGACCTACTGCCACTTCCAACCTTTATACTCATCTTGGCTAAACAGTTAAGCACTGGCCAACCATTTTCTTTGGTTTTTCGGGAGTGTTATGAGTCATCCTCCCCTCCTTTCGTATACTACTCATGTTACTCATGTTGTACAGTTGTATAGTGATTGCTCACCATCCCATATATAAGTGTGAGCTACCCTCAATAGGGACCGTTGGAATAAAGTAAGATAATATACCAGAAGGAAGCTCTTAACAGACGGCGAACTTTGAAGCCGTTTTTCAGTGTTTCAACTCAATTTCTGAGAAAACTTTTCTCTTAGAGATGGGGCTACTTTTCCACGCTCGTCTGTGTAATTCGTTTTTAGATTGGTCTTTCAACATTCGTGAGAATCGTTATTCTTGAATCTAGGAAAATCCGCTCGAAAATACCGCACTTTTATTTTTTCCATAGCCTCGGGCTGGTCACAAGGATTGGTCACAAGGATGATATGCCTAAGCTCTCCCAACTCGGGAGTTGATGACATAGTTCATAAGAAATTGTGTCAAATTTAGCGATTATCGGCATTTCATACCGATTCATTCGACTCACTCGTGATGAATTAATCGGACGTCCATTGTTCTCCCGCGCACAATGCGTTCATTTCTGTAGAATTTAGCGGTGAGTGGTGCACAGAAGGAGAGTAAATGCAATATTTATCACATTTTCCTATGAAATATGTCATCAACTCCCGAGTTGGGAGAGCTTACATTTTGAGTTGGGAGAGCTTACATTTTGAGTTGGGAGAGCTTACATTTTTTTTTCAGCCCGAGGCGATAATAAAATAAACGTTCGGTATTTTAGAGCGGATTTTCGTACATTCAAGAATAATGATTCTCACGAAAGCTCAAAGACCAATCGAAAAATGAATTACACGGACCGAAAGAGCGTGGAAAAGTAGCCCCAGCTCTAAGAGAAAAGTTTTCTCAGAAATTGCGTTGAAATACTGAAAAAAGGCTTCAAATTTCGCCGGCTGCACCTTACAGTTTAAAAAACCGGTTCTTAAAAAAAACAGAATAAGTTATATTCTGATTTTTCATGTCAGATATTCTCGATCTTTGCGCAGGGGCCTGTTCAAGGAGCGAGTATTGATGAAGGATACGGATTGCCTGGTGCTGGGATTCTACTGCGCCCGCGATTTCATCTAACGCATAATTATTTCCGAAAGACTAACTAATAAATAATATTTCTAATTATTTATCGATTATTTTAGGATATTAATGGGCTTCATGGATGCAGCATATTACTCCTTGTGTACCGACTCTCACCCGAGTGGGAGAGCCCGTTAGGTGTGCAGTGTGGTGTGCAGTAGGGTTACGGTAGAGCGAGAGAACAAATCTCAAGCCCGATTTTATTAATATTATGATATTTTATCGACGCCCGAAGGCGCAACGGAATAATGTGTGATTACACGAACAATGTACAGTAAATAAAGACTCTCTATGGGAAGTATTGTTTGGGAAGGGGGGAATGTAGCAATAGGGGCAAATCAGTGTGTAGATCAATCGTCATGGTCCCATCTGTCATCGTCTGGTCGTTGTTCTCTGTGTGGACTGAGAGTGGAGGGATCCGAGGAAGGGGACTCGGGTGACCAGGTTGACTCATCTCCGGGAGCAGACTCAGTGATCTCTAATAGGAGGGGGACGAGGTTGGGAGGGGGAAGTAATGCAATGCAAACTAACGAAAGGTATATTTGCTAATATCGTAATTACTATACGATATTAGCAAATATTCCCATACATAACACAAAGGGAAGCGTGTGAGGGTGAGGGAAGGGTTGGAGGGGTCGCTGTGTTGTATCCACATGCTTTGTGTAGTTGCCAAATAATCTCACTCTAGTGGTGCCTCATGTATATAATCGGGTTTCGAAATACATAACATATTCACCACTCACAGTGCAGGCGTTCCATTAATCGAACCGCGCCCCTCTGTTTGCATGCACGGATGGCCAAGTGGTCTAAGGCGCCAGACTCAAGCGACAAGCTTGGCACGAGTTCAGTGCCTACTGGGTGTTATGGTACCCGTATGGGTGCGTGGGTTCGAACCCCACTCCGTGCAAAATATTTTTCTTATATTTAATTATTGTTTAACTATTTTGTTAATGTGTACACAAGCCATACCAGTTAAGTTACAAGTTGGCAGTTGCCTGATGACAACGCACTTTTACAACACGTAACATTATCACATTCCAAATATTAGTAGCGCTCTAGTCGACATTTTGTGCCTTTCCGTGAAAACTGCATTCAACTGAATTGCCCTCTCTTTATGAGAGTACATATCATTAGTTCAAGTGTCGGCCTACAAAAGATAAAAGCTTTCCACAAATTTTATTCAAAAATGAATAATTGTATCTACATTTGGTTTTTTTGTCGTTAAACTAGCGGGGTGCGTGGAGCTTAAGCGCACTACGTTTTCAAAGTAATGTCCTGTGGAGCTTCGATCGCCGGCTACAGCTCGGTTCAGGGGGACTTCGGTCACCGGGTAGCGAGCGTTTGGTCCACAGGGAATTCGGATGCCGAGAGCACATTTAGTCAATGCACACGTTGGGAAAAGTAAATCGCTACAAAGAGTACTGGCTATTTCCGTTTCAAAAGGCTCGTGAGGTTGAGAGCGATCACTTCGTGGCTCCGTGGCAACTTTTTTCGATCGCTCTCAGCCTCACGAGCCTTTCACAACGGAAGCGCAGGATACCGTGTGTTTGATTTCCCTGACGTGTTCGAACATGTTTGTCACATCGCAAAACACTTCCCCCCGTGATTCCCTAAGCTTTCATTTGGTGGAATTTCGAAAATTTCCTAAAAACACTTCAAAACGTGGTCTGACACGTTTGAACACGTTTGTGATGTCGCAAAACGCTTTTCTTTGCGAGAGTCCCCGGATGTTTTGGAAAAATTTCGTTAAAACACGTTTTAAAAAACGTCAGAACGTGTTCGAACACGTTTCAAGATTCTCGAAAGCATGTTTGCTTTCCATTGCCGTGCAGCGAAAAATGCGGCAAAAGCGTAGCCCGCGGCTGGGTTCGAAGCTGCGTCGGACGGATTTGAATGTCGCGCCCTTTAACCACTTAGCCATCAATAAAGTGGATATTTTATTTTTTGAAATTTTTTTTGTGGAAGCGGTCACTATGGCGAAGGATGTGAGCGGCTATCTCGTTTCGTTTTCGAGATATCCGGTGTTGGCGCGCACACACACGGACAGACAGACAGGGCTTGTAGTTTTAGGTTAAAGGTTGTGTCCATTAAAACATAGGAGATGAGGAATGATGGAACAGGAAATTCGTGATACTCCTTCTTCAAGTAGTAATTGGATTTGTAGTAGTTTATCGTGCTCATGGAAATTTACCGTGCTCAAAGAAATTTACCGGGCTTATGGAAATTTACCGTGCTTAAAGAAATATACAGTGCTCAAAAAAAATCGTCATGCCATTATTGAAACATGTATTTCGTTTATAATTTCATTGTTGTGAAGCAAATGCGTGAAAAATATTAGACGATGGATTAGACAAGAGATACTAAATATACATGATAATTAGGTCTGAGGTATGGGAGTCCAACTATTTATCGTAAAAATTGAGCAGCGACGGCGAGACCGTCACACATCATTCCACAGACCGGTCAACCCTCCAGAAAGGCCTTTTGAGTGAGAGAGCGTGTGAAATCGAGAGGGACTCTCTCACTTTTTTCATTTACAGTTGACATCTCACCCTTTTCGAAAGAATAATAATAATATTTATCATGTCAGGCAGTTTTCGCTTCAGATGAGGAAGAGTAAATATTCTTCTTTAGTTGCACTCCACCAATGTGGGCCGATTTCTCTTCTCAGATCGTCCCTCCCTGGTTACGGGCCCGATTGTATGGGATCCATAGAGTAGATCCGAGGCGACCAATCACAACATTCTAGAAATTTTGAGCTAGAACCAAATATTGAAGAGAATCAGACGCTTCACAGAGACCATTCGAGTGCTCGAATTTCGTTTCGAATTTCGATTCCATTTCAATTTCAATTTCGAAAGAAAAAAAAGAAAATCGAATTTCGAATTTCGGGGAATATGGGAAAACATACGATCGAGATGTTTTATTTGCATAAGCTGCTCACACACAAAAAACACTCATAGCGAGTAGAAATCCATAAGTGGTGGTCGGAAAGTGTAGGTACTGTATCTTGTCAATCGATCGTTCCATGAGATTCGAACAGTCGATAGTGGTTTGTCGAGATCCTTCCCATTAAAGACCTCGTAAACCTTAAATGAATTTGTTTACTGGGCATTTTCGTTTTTTTTATTATTTATGTTTATAGAGTGTATTGTTTTAATTCCCGAATTTAATTCCCGAAAATCGTTGCGAGCGGTCACTCTCCAGTTCCCTCTGATGGAGAGGGGGATTCCCCCTCAATTTCCCTCGTCTATGCCATCGACTACTCAACAAGATCGGAATCCCCATCCATGCCGGATAGGTCACCGTCTGATGGGTACGACTACATAAGATTGTTGGTCCCTCGGGCTCTAGAGTCAATGGATTTCATACTGAGATTGATGATGTGAGTTTGGTTGATACAAATTCAAGAAAACAGGAACTGTCTCTGTTTCTTCGAACGTATCATCTTCAACATCAAGCTCGCAAAATTGGTTTCTTCTTTTTTAAGCGAAAATTCTGGGTCTGTGATATGGAAAGAAGACCGATCCCGACGCTCATTTCTAGACAAAATGAATCATTCTACAGAAGAATATCGACCTCGTCTGCTACCAATACGAAACCCCATCTTGATTAGCGCCTCTAAAGCGACACTGATAAATAGTGTATTGTATTATTGTTGCGTATAAAGTATATAAAGGTCTCACCGTGTATCCCAATTTTAATGCTTTATTTTGAATGACATTATCGATTTCTTGTTCGTCACAGGAAAGGGATAATTTCCACCGAATTCCTTTTGATAGAGGTCGTCTCTACAAATTAAGTATTAAATTAATTTTTAAATCAAATTATTTAAATTAAATTAAATTAAGTTGTAAAAGTTAATTTAATTTAAAAGTTAAATTGACCCGACTACTCCTGGGGCCATCACTGACGAGCTCCCCCCCAGGAGGGGTATGACTGTCTGACGCTAACAAAAAGGGAGCGAAACAATCATACCTATTGCATTTTAAACCACTTTTACTTGTAGGGACCGCAAGGTGGTCTGCCGATTTTATGCAATGAAGTTGAAAGTGCATCCATATTAGCCGATGAGGTGTCAATAACATCATACTTTTTGCCGTTTGTCGATATCTTGTCTCTGGGCCGAGATACAGCTCGAAAACCACGCGCGCGGCTCATAACGGGAGAGGGTCAAAAGGTGGGCGCTCTCTCTCGGTGGGCGGAGTTTGCGTCTATGATGAGAGAATGTGGAGATAGTATCTGATCATCAAGCGAATGTGAGAGCTAGTGTTCGTTGCCATCTTCGTGCAGTGGTAGAGTGATTATATAATCCCATCGAATCCCATCGTTTGCGGATCTTTTGCTCACAACCCCAAATATTGCCATTTGAGCCGCTAAACACCGTAAGTCGTCATGCCAAAGCACATTCTCGGAAAATAATAATACTAAAATCTTCTAAACAGGAGCACAATTGCGCGGGGCAATTAAATTTGATTTAGTTTTGTCTAAGTTAAGTTTTTTTTCCCCACGAATTGCGAGATGCGCAACTATGTGCCTTTACTGGAAGTGATTGAATCACCTATTCCCGCTTACGTTTGTCGATTTTTGACCTACTTAATCACTACAGAGCATGGTGCGCATGGCATATGTTGTAGCCCATCACAAGAGCTCTCGAATAAGCCCGAGCACGAGGTTTTTAGTGAAGAATGAAATTTGTGCTACTCATCCGCTGTTTCTTTCCCCTTCAATTAGAGTCACGAGTGGGCGGAGCTTATCTTCCCTAATTACTTGTAGTACACTAGAAATTGGCTGTGTATATTGTAAACTAATTCTGTTAGAGATAAAATATATAGGAATAATTTGTACATTATTAGGCGCCACAAAGTTAGCGCAAAAAAGTTAGCATCGAATTATTTGTAAGTTTTCATTTCCTTTCATGTTACAATTACATTAATTATTCCGCCATTGAGTTTAAGGGTTTCGTGTGAGCTCTTTGTAGATTGCCGATATCTTTCTCTGTGAAAAAAATTTTAAAAAAAAAAATAAAAATAAATTAAAAATAAAAATATACTAACCTCAACGGCATCGGGTAGGTCGCTCAGCGTTACCATCGATAAATCATGGTCAAAAAGACTCACACATTCAAAATTATGCATCGATATAGCCGAACACTGAATAGAAAAATCAATAAATCATTTTATATTGAACATTTTACATATTTTATATTGATTATTGGATTGCATTTTAGGAATTCGCAAAAAAAATTTGATTTTTTTAAAATTTTAAATTTTAAAAGTTTTTTTAAATCTTTTATTTTTAAAAATGATTTTAAAATGTAATTACCTGTACAATGTCCATGCTGTACCGAGCCGGTTTAAAGCAATAGTTGTCGTATTGTTCATCGGAAATCCACGACTGAATCAGCTCATTGACAAGGAATCGAGTTTCTATCATGAAGAGTCTCTCGAAATTGCACACAATTCTGTAAATAAAAGTGCATTTTCAGACGATATCAGATTCATATTTATTGTGTTCATTTTCCCTAGCTATCTACATTGTTCCAAAACAACCACAGCTGTTCATAATTAAAAGTGTGAAGGGATGTCCGTCGAGGTCGTGGAATAGGTGTTTTTTTTAAACTTTTGCAGCTAGGGTATGGGTAGAGGGCGAAAAGGGAAGGGAATAAGAGACAATCTTTAATGATGGATTCGGGAAAGAATGGCGCGGCTTGAGAATGAACAAACTTATTGTAACCAAATTCAATTAAGGAAAGAGTCATGGGAGTGGAAACTGACTTTTGGTTGGAGGGAATACCAGATTGAGATTGTTCTAGAAGAAAACATGGAATAGGAATACAGAGGAACAATTGGCAGAGAGATAGGGAACGAATAGGAATTGCGTATAAGCGATTTTGATGAAAGCTTTTAATCATGCTCAAACTTTCATTTGCTACGGTGTCCACATTTTCTTTTTTTAAATAAAGTCATTCCATAACGATAATAGGTTTTTTGCACACTAACCTCGCCAGATCGGAAGGCGTCAGCTCGGTGTTGCGGTCGGCTTTTAAATTTGAACACAGATCGAGTCGGCGAATCTTTGGAAATTCGGAAAGGCAACTGGCCAGATCAGCGGTTGCTTGTTTGCTTATAAATGATGCCTGCAAACTCATCTTTTACCAATAAAAGCTGATTCTACCAAAAATTAGATATACTAGTATACACTACTACGGAATCACATCGTTCCACAGGCCGGTGAACCATAAAGAAAGGGCTTTGGAGTGAGAGAGTGTGTGAAATCGAGAGGGACCCTCTCACTTTTGCACACTCTCTTGCACTGACCCTTATCTGTCGGGTTGGAATCATGTGGCATGATCAGTGGATATTGAAGGTGACAAAGGAGAAAGAACTTCACGAAATCCGCTTCGTAAACGAAAATTAAATATGACATAAATAATATAACAAAGAAAACTGACGCCTCCAATAGCGAAGCATCGGGGATTGAATCTCATCAGAATCTTGCGGAGTTCATTACTGAGATTAGACGGAATACCGAGTTCGCATGGTGCTTTACTGCCACCGGAGAGGAGTTTCTGAAATTAGAATACGGGTATACAAATTAGTAGTATTAGTATACAAATTAGTATACTAGTCATGATGCGCCGTTTTGATGTTGCTCGTCCGAAAAGACGTCTCGCAGACTTTATCACAGATTTTCTCAGAAGGTGTAGGAAAATAAGACTCCTTTGTAGCAAAAAAAACTTCATTTTCCAAAATTTGCATATTATCTTTTTTTATTTTTTTATTTTGCATATTTTTTAGCTACCGCTTTGAATGATCATAACTCGATCAGATCAGAAATGTGTACAATATCAAAGAAAATTCCAAGTATTGGTGACCAACCCATTCCATTTTCCTGTAACTCCGCTTTGTGACGTGTGTCTGATAATTATGAATCACAGAGACTCGGCATGGCAACGCTTCACCGCTCAGCACTATTCCCATTCCAGTAGCGTTCTGAAATATGCTAAATGCTTCATAGAAAACTACTCATTATTTGATCGATAAAATATAATATTTAGCCCCACCTGAAAAATCGATATACGATCGAGATCGGCGCGAAAGTGACAGAGGCGACGCAGATTTTTCTCTTTAGTTAGAAAATCGTAAAACCGGCGGCAGGTTAGTGAAAGAGCGTTGAGAGCTGAGACTCTGAAAGGTCAACAAATCAGACTAAAAATACCGCAAATTTGTTTGTTTTTGTTGTTCTTTTGTCAGATTTTTTAAAAAGTTTTACAGACGATATCTCACTCTTCATTGCTCCATTTGCCTCCAGGAATGAATGAGAAGATTAGTAAAAGTATTTCATCCGGTTGGCCCGAGATATAATCCTGAAAGTTAAACCGTTTTTTTCAATCTTACCAGCAGGAAAAGGTAAAATGGACATCCCATCGAGTCAAGTCCTATTAAGTCTTATCTAAGTCTCATCAAGTCTTATCAATTCTTAAAAAGTCTTAAGTTTTAAGTATCATCTAAGTCTAATCGAGTCCCCTTATCAGTTCCCTTTTCGCTCCAAGTCATGATTGAGTCACTGCAACGCCAGCTGGTACAATTCGATTTTTTTTGTTAATTTTTTTTGTTAAGTATTCTACTTTGTTTCATATACTGCAATTAGACAGATCAACTCCGTTCTCGCAATAATTATACGGAGATGAGTGCAGACACGTAGTAATGATAAGGAGTACGTGACAGATAGGAGGTCACAGGATGCAGGGATGAGAGGAAGAGAGGAAAGGTATTACGATTTTAAAATGATACATCCATGAAATGGACTACTGGTGGTGTACTCTCTTTCTATACCTCGACCTGTCTCTCACTTTGCCAGGCTCTCTCGCAGTCGTATCTGTTGTTTTTTGCACGGATTATCAACGGAACGTTTTATTATTTCGGACGAGTCCTCGTAAATTTGTAATAAAAAAACACAACAGTGTTCAGCCGAGACCGTCGTTTGTTTTCAATCCTCCCTCCTTTTATACTTTGAAAGGTGAGCAATATGCTGGACACCTAATCAACTGACCAGTTCGCCGGCATATTCGCCGTCTAAGGAATTGAGAGCACGACAACTGCTCGTATCCTCCATCTTATGCCGTTGTCCCTGAGAGATAGCGAAGAAATACGACATATTTGGTTTCAAAATTACAATTTGAAAAGAATCGAGACCAGGGATGAAATATATATATATGTGTATCAGCGCCCACAGGCGTCCTATTGCGAAATCGATGGCACCAGCGTTTTCAGAGTCGAAAGTTACTCCTAGAAGCAGATTTGAGCATTTAGAGAAGAAGCAGATTTGAGGAAGCATTTCGATTTTTGACCTGTTCCAGACCTCTGTTGAACCCTGTTTGATCATTGCAAGGACAGCGTCATATAACAAGAAAACAGCCTTACTACGAGATTTGCGGATGACATTCATAAATTACGCAATTGAATTTAGCGAAAATAAGCGATTTTCATAGTATAGCGGGAAGGGGAAACATGCACGAAGCAATATAAAAATCCAAATAGAGCACCAAAGGAGTTATTCATTTATTCACTCATTCATTGTTCATTCCGTCAGAGTATCGCATACAAGAAAAATAGTTGTGAATGGGGGCAAGAAACGGATGTCCATCGACGTAGTCGAATCGGTTCAACAAGGGTATGGGGGTCAAAGCCGATTCTTTATTACTGATTCAGCGGAAAAAGAATTCGGTTGGGAACGGATATATCCACGAACTGAATTTTGGGATAAATCAACCGATGGGTGGTGAGGGAATTCCAAGTGGATTTTTTTCTAGAGGCATGGAGTGGGAATTGAGAGGGAGGAAAGGTAGAGATATATGGAAATGGTGAGCATTACGGACAAATCTAGTAAGAGGAGAATGAGTGAGAAGGGAAAAATCTTCATTAATGCTTTGCAATCGCATGGTTTTACAAGGTGTGACAGGCAAGAAGCAAGGATTGCACAACAAAAATCCGCAACGCGGTGAGAAGCGTCGCGTGCTCAGTTCTGTCGTGTCAGGGATTGAACTGATCGCACTCACGCATTCCATATTCAGCGATTCCTTCACTCATTCTTTGAAAAATAACAAAAGAAACAAGCAAGTAACTAAGGAATAAGGAATAAGGAAGTAGTAACTGTCACGACCCACATGATTCCATACCTACATAACAGGGTTAGAGCGAGAGAGTGTGCAAAGTGACAGAGTCGTTCTCGATTTCACACGCTCTTCCATTCCAAAATAGACTCTTAATTTTGCATTGATCTCACTTTTTTTCAATTACCCACAACTTTTTCGTCCCTCGCATACGCATTCCTAAAAACTCATCCAGACAGAAATCAGAATTGTTAAAGTGAAAGCGAGAGGAATCCGTACGACTTTCATAATATAATCCAAAAATCCATTCTAAAGATGACAATTCAGCCGATTACGACAACGGACGAACTCATGCAATTGGAGCAATCGGACGAGGGGAGAATGAATGGATGGCTAAAGAAGGAATTTGGGATGAATTGAGAAGAAGCGAGATCGACCTGAAGAAGTTCATGCCCCATTGTGATGAAACCTACCAAATGCTCGCAAAGGGCAGCACATCGATAGCATTGATCGGTGTGAAGGAATATTGTATTTCGCCCCTCAAGCCTGACCAGTTGTTCATTGTTGCATGAATTGATAGCGATAAAGATAATTTATTAAAATATGAATCTGTAAACTGTAAAAGCACACATCAAAAAAACGTAAAATGATTATGAAAAGTCTCAAATTGATAAGTTATAGAAATGTCGTAAAAACCGCTCATTAGTTGTAAGGAAAAGTAGGAAGCATCCATGAGCTCTTTAAACTTAAATTTGATCACAAAACTATAACTCTCAAATAGCGAGTTTGGCCAAACAGGCTCTACCCTTAAGCCAAAATAGTTTGACCCGTTTTATATAATATTTGACTCCGTCTTTATTCAGTGAATTCACTGAGTTTGGAACAATTGGCTAACTTCTCTCAAATGTTTGCTGCATGACTTCGGCGCGCGAATTAACCATTAATTTCAAAATCATCTCAAACATGCCATAATATTCTTTGTTTGTTGCGATTTTTTTTCTTTGCAACGTTGATTAAGATATACAGCGTGATGTATGTTTAGAAATCTACATTTGTCCGTTGAGAAACGCTCCAGCGGTGTCTGTTGACGGCGCTTGACCACCTATTCCTGAAATTTGTGCTCATTAGTTCACGATTCATTTTCCACAAATGCTACCGTAACCCATCAATAAGATACGACATTCCTCACCTTGACTGCATCACATCGGAAGCAGCGATCGCGTGCTTGGTAGTTAATGAGCGTGCACTGTAGTGGTATCCGTTAATCACACAGCCAGGAGAATTGAATGGTCAATTCTCGATCGAGTCCCTGTACCGTATACCTTGGCGCATATCCAGTCTCCTCTCTTTATGTGCTCCTCGTCGCTCGTTTTCAAACACTCTGCGGTAGAAATACGATCAGCGGCCAGCTGATTCTGTTATGAACAGGATAATTATTTAATACTTAAGTATTAAGTATTAAGTAATTGTACTTGATACTAAAATAGTATTAAGTATTATATTTTTTGTGAAAAGAATTTACTATTCGACAATGCCATTTGTACAATGCTATCGCAAGTAAAATATTTGCAAACGTTTGCACGTGACAGGAGTAACGATCAGTCTCTCCTGATTCTACGCGCTCTCTCATCGATCAGACAGCGCGAAAGATCATGTAGAATTGAGAGAGTCAGAACATTACTCCGGTAAAGTTAGCGAAGAGAGTGTGGTGACCACAGTGTGATCTCATATTTCGCAAGGAACTTACCAGGTCGTCGGGCGATTCGTTTTGTATTGAAGTGCATGGAAGAACGTTCCTATTCCCCATCTAATTGTGTCTCTTCTGGAAAATAGCATAATTCAACTTTATCTCATTCACACTTTTTTACTTATTATCTACGAGAAAAATGATAGACATCGTGGAGTTTAACTGTATCGTGCGCTAAGAGAGCTAAACAAGTAGCTGGAAATTGGAAAACATAAATAAAATTGCTTGATCAAAGTTAAGCATCAAAAAGGCATGTGCTTTTCCCGTTTAGAGCGTGGTTATGCAACAAACTTGTGCACAGCAAATTATTTAGAGTTACGAGAAGTTATTGAGGATCAGGAATAAGAACAAAGAATGCACGCTTACCGCGAGCTGTTCGATTGAGATACTTTAATTCCGGCTAATTATGGTATGATCAGTAGACTTGCGTTTGAAATGAAAACACTTTCTCAGGTTTAACAGCCGTAATCGAAAATATAATACTATGCGACAACACACAGAAAAAAAGGTCTTACATACGGCCCATAAGACCTGGGGGTTCTTAACAAAATGTCTTATATATAAGACCTTTTGTTAAGAACCCTCATATCTTATGGGCCGTATGTAAGACCTTTTTTTCTGTGTGAATGTAAGTGAAGTATTTGCTATTGCTACAATCGCAACATACAACTACAATCGCGTAGATACTCAATAGAAGATTGCACGTGACCATTAGGAGTAGACTTTGAAAGGTAACTTTACAACTACCCGTATAACAGGAAAATCTACCGCTCTTTTGAAGAGAGAGCGCCGTGAATGAGGAATGTGGGGGTGCCATTTCCCTCTTACGCCTGTAGTTGTTTAGTTTTTTTTTCTAGTTAGGAAGTCGGTAGATAAGGTGGGTTAGGAGATTTAGTAATTTACATTATCAAAAATTGAGGACGATCAGTGGGATAGATAAGGAGAGCAAGTGAGAAACGCATTGCGCAACACAGCGCCACGCTTCTCGACGCGTTGCGTGTTCAAGTCCGACGTGTCAGGGATGAAACTACAATCTGCGCGTGACATTGGTGTCCCATGAGCAGACCTTAAGAGGAAGGGGAGAGGGCGTGTTACAAGGGTATAACCTCACCGATCGATATCTGAAAATTTCACTCAAATATGGAAATTAGACCTTAACCTCAAAACAACTTTCAAAGAAACTCATAATCCATTCCTGAGAAATATTAACACGGCGAGAATAACGCTCTCGTTTCTCTCGTTGCCACTCGCTCTATCGCCTTGCACTGCATGAGTGATGACGCCTCCAGCAAGCGCAATTTATCAAACAAAACCTATTTCTGGCTGCCGTTTCCAGGTAGCTTCTCTCATTTTTAATCTTTAATCTCCAAGAGGCGATTTTGGGTGGGATGTCGATTTATCTTGACGTTATGATGGATTCTTCGGCTCTGGATCGAGCACTTTTTGTGGTGGCTGAATCAGGCAGGAATGTGCTCTGGCAGAAGTGAGTAGGATAATTGTAATTGAGGCGCGCACTTAAAACAATTTCAAGCAATAAGTTGTAAACAACCTTAGCTTATTGAAATGCGTGCAAAGCTTCATTTGCGTACATTACGTACGCATCGTTTATGTAATTCAGATAATGTGCAAACCATAAAGCGCAAGTACCTGTTTTAACTAAAAGAAAACTGTTAGAGAGAAGGGAGAATTTTTTGTAAATGTGAGGTTTTTCGGATAAAAGAGCATTACGTAGTTATATGTGAATACTACTTTCGGATGTTGGGAGATGGTAAAAATACATTTGCAAAATCGAGCAATAGGAAATAATAAAGGAAAAGTATTATTTATCAAATTTATTAGATATCTGGAATGTTAATACAGTAAAAATACAGTAAAAATCATTACAGTAAAATAACTCAGTAAAAAGCTTTTGATGAAAAGTGTGTAATCAATTTTGATGAAAAGTGTGTAAGCGTGGGTTCGAACCTTACTCCGTGCAAATATTTTTCGATTACTTATTTATTGTTTTACTATTTTGGTTATAAGTCTCAGTGTACACAAGCCATACCAGATAAGTACAGTTGCCTGACAACGCGCTTTTACAACACGTAACATTATCGCATTCCAAATATTAATAGCTCTCTAACCGATATTTTGTGCCTTTCCGTGAAAAATGCATTCAACTGAATTGCCTTTTTTTATGAGAGTACATATCATTAGTTCAAGTATCGACCTACAAAAAGATAGAAGCAGAAGCTATTCCACACATTTTATTCAAACAGGAATAGTTTTATCTACATATATTTGGGGTTTTTGTCGATGAATTTTATTTTTTACAAATGATTTGGCCGATGATATTCTTGCCTATCGTCTTTCTTCCATCGCTGATTGTGAATGCAGACTCTCTAGCGGAGGCCAAGAGCCGGTAGGAATACTAGATTTTTTTTTAAATTTTTAATCTCTATATTTTTGTAGATCAAAGTTTATCGAAATGCCCACGAACGCGTCCTACGAAGCGCAAGAGCTGCCATATCGGAGAGGTAGATTATTTTTAATTATTTATCGTTATAGATTATTTCATTTATAAAATGATACGAACACACAAAAAGTCAAAATGGTACTTCCTGTGTTTACCAAAGCGAGAGAGTGGGCAAAAGTGGGAGAGTCGCGTACGTGCCTGTGTGGTAAACAACGGAAGTCCGTCATTTGACTTTTTGGTGTGATCGTATCATTTTATAAATGTAATAATATGTTTCGTTATTTCTCGAAGTCTGGTGTTGACTAAATAATTGAGTCTAAATTCTCTTCTTTTGTCTGTCCAGGAGTGCACTAAAATTGGGAGCGCGCATCAAAATATATCAGAAATTTGATCGTTCGGCCAAGAAACAATCTGAATTTCAATCCAGGAATGCACTAAAATCGACGGTGTGCACCACTGTCTCTGCCCTGAAACCAAGTTGGAAGTGAGAAGAAATGAGGACGGCAAATCAGAATGCATAGGTATTTCTCGTTATAATAATATTTATGCGAGTAACGAGGAAACGCGGTACAATACGTTGTCACTGACACTCCCGTTTTTTTTATCAACCGAGATACAATATATTTATGCGTGTTCAAAGAAAACGCGGTTACAAATAGAAAGAGAAAAACGATAAATGAAAGAATAATGTGTTAAAAGAAGAATGTGTTGAAAGAAGAATGGGTAAAAAACAACGACATTAACTGATACGTTTGTTGAGTGCGTTGTCATATCTTACAAATATAACTAGCATGGTCGTTGAGAAATGTCCTTGTTAAGAAATGAGAGATTGTTTTTCGCTTTTTTTAATTATTTACTCGATATAATTATTGTTAATTAGCGACGCCGTATCGAACGGAGCCGCCGACATATTAGGATCCGCGCGTGTGGGTGGATATGACTGATCGGCCGATGCAACACGAAAAGAGCCACTGCGAACTGGATCTGAAGCAGCGAAATTTTACGTCAACATCGCCTTTTTAATAACAATGTTTATCATGCAATTCATACATCAAATTACAATAGAAATATGAGATTTGGTAAGAGTAAGGGCGAAAGTGAACGACGAAGAATTGATCCGAAGCACGCAGTTGAACTATTACAATTTTAAAATGATACGTTCATGAAATGGACTACTGGTGGTGTACTCTCTTTCTATACCTCCACCTGTCTCTGACATTGCCATGTTCTCTCGCAGCCGTATCTGTTGTTTAGAACAGATTATCAACGGAACGTTTTATTATTTCGGACGAGTGTTTGTAAATTTGTAATATGTATGTTCTGTTCTCTTGTTATGGTGTTTCCACTTCGCGAGATTGCTCCGTTTGCAGACACTGAAAAGTTCACCGAATGCTTTCCTGGCGTCTTCAGCTACAACAAACATCACTTCGGAGGATTGTACACCTGTGATTTTGGGGAGGGAGTAGGTGAGCAAAATTCAAATAGTCACAAATTCACAAGCGCTCGTCCAAAAATAATAAAGTGTTCCGCGGCTAAATATACATTCCGAGAGAACATCACAAAGCGAGAGACACCCTGAGGTAGAGAAAGAGACGCACACCAGTAGTCCATTTCATAAACATATCATTTTATAATTGTAATAACGAATCCCTGCCCGCGAATGCGCTGGTGTTTATTGACATGTACAAGTACGTTCTCCCTACAATTGGAGAAATGTGTCGTTTTTGCGCCCCGAAACCCAGTGCACGTGAAATTCATATTTTGGCGACGTGAATTTCGTAGCGCAACTCCGATAAAAACAGTGAATGTCTCAAAAAAGCGATATGATCAGAATGGCCCGTCCAAGTATTCTTCTGGAAAAAATGAATGCCTTAGCGTATTGTATTGATTTACCGTAAATACGTCGTATTATAAAATCAGCATGGCCCGTTCAAGTATTTGTTTCTGGAAGGAATTACAGTGTATTAACGCAGGAAGATTGTATCTGCGCCTTGCGGACCGATGGGGCTATCGATGCCCCGAGAACGGTTATGACTACTCCAAATGGCTCTACACTGGCAAGCACACGTTCGTCGTGTATGAACTGAAAACCGCCGGCAGAGCACAGGTGCCTCGAAGAGGCGAGATGCACAGGGTAAGTACGCATCGAGAGCGCGGTTCTCCAAAATCCTACCGAAATGGGAGAGAGAAAGCGTGCTCCCTGCATGAAATGAGTGGGTGGGAGAGCCGTTCGGTACGAAGCCTCGGTGCATAACGATACTATTTCGCCACATTCGTTCAAAGTTTTCGTTGATTATTCTAGCTACGTGAGTCAGTATGTAATGAGAAGATAAGAGAAAGAGATAGATAGAGTCGCTCTCATTTAGCACACGACCTCACCCGTAAACCATGATAGAAATATCTTCCAAAACACATTTGATGGGGTATCTACTTTTCGTTGTATTTATGCAAATTTGTTTCCAGTTTGACGCGGAGCGCTCACTGTTTACGGGTGAGTGGAAAAATCGAGTGTGGATGAAGTCATCGTCGAATTGTCTCGTGATGGGATTCTACTGTCTTCGAGAGAGCATCTAACGAATAATTCCGAAACACAAATAAATAAATATATAATATCGATACAATACATTGTTCCAGAGTTGGGAGAGTGAGGCACATATTTGTATGTCGAGCCAAATGGGGCAAAGATCAAAATTTAAAAAAAACAACAGCACGCTCTCTCAAGATTGAAAGAGATGGCTTCATGATATGGCCCGACATTTCGTAGATATGGAAGGACCAAAAGAAATCATAAATGCACATCGGAAGTTAATCTTGTTGAAGAAGTAAATAAAAAAATCAACTCTTGCAGGAGAACGGGAATATATCGGAAAAAGTATCTTTATTAGGCAACTATAATCATACGATCACACGCAGTTTATATACTACGAGTGCGCACATTTTATACTAGGGATGGCGTCGCATGAAATGCCCCCATCATTCTGCGCACTATCTCGTCGGGCAAATCGGTGAGATGGTGTGCGAAATTTGGAGAGCTACTTCTTGCGAAGCCATCCATATTTCATACATCATAATAAGCTAGTTTCTATCGGCTTTGAGCCGATGGTCAACGGTAAGTTTTTTGGAAGGACAAGAGGCAATAGTTTCGTATACGTGTACTATCACATAAAATTGTTTTTGGGAATGCTATATAATTGTTTAGGTCAGAAAGTTAACCGAATAAGATGGTACTCGGAGAGTGTCATAAAGCAGTGAGCGAAGTAGTAATCAGATTATTGATTGGACTAGAGTACGGAATCTACGGGTTTCACAACTACGGTATCTATACGTATTTTTAAATCGATTTGTTCGAATCTGTTTCCTGCTTGTTCTTCTCAATGCAGTCGAATACGGCGTTACGAAGATGCCTGTAATGTTATTTTATTTTGTTTTTTTTAAACAATTATTCCTTTCAAAATTATCGCGACTTCTTACTAGCTGAACTTTTATCTGTATGTCTTTACTCATTGCTTTTGTGTTTCAACTCGAGTAAATCTTTTGGAAATGAGCACATCTTCATTACTGGGTTTATGCTGAAGAAAAAAAAAACAAAAAATTGTCTATCTGAGAGCGATACTAATTAGGGTGTAATTAATATAGAGCAAACATTTTTTTATGAAAAAACGAAACGTTACCGATATGTTCTCGTCAGCTCTCCCATTCCTGTCTTCAAGCCATTGCTCACGTAAGCAATTACCACTTCCTGTAAAGTTAATTATCAACAAAAATCTAACGGATTCATCTAGCATGTGCTCACTATGTAGGCATCTTTGTAGGAAGGAATGAATTCTCTCCCGGAGTGCTTTCCCTAAAGACGTCAAACATCGCGGAAGAGTTTACATAACATTTAAATTGAGAGTTTTTCATAACCACTATCTATCTCCTCACCCCTATCTGGAGGTAGGGTAAGGAGCTCAGGGAGGCTTAATATTAAGTGAGAATGAATACCTCATCAAGATCCATCATCACGGTGCTGCCACCGTACCCGGGGTGCCCGAACAGCCAACGATTCTGAAGAAATAGGTATACGATGACGCCACGAGAATTAATAAACGAAGATACATAGGATCTTTTAACAATTATGTGTTTCCTACTGATGATGCGAAAACTATTCTATCGGAATACAATTCGGTGCACTACAAACGTTAACTTCAGTGTTGTTTTCATTCAATGTACTTATTATTACAGTGCTGTGAAACGTATTGACCACTTCGCATAACTAATCATTATTTTTCTGATTGCCTAGTGATGACGAAATGGGATTGTCTCACCCTCTAAGTGGGTTTCGACATGCATAACCTAATAATTGCCTGATAATGACGAAATTCTTTTCTCACCCCTCCCAGTGGGTGTCGTTCGTAGAGGAATCCGTGTCCTTTCGGCAGCGGCGCCAGCACGATCTCGTCGAAGGTGAAGCCCACCTGCGGCTCGCGCAGCCGTTGCAGTAGCTCCTGCAACGATTGTTTCGGAATACGATAGTTTAGAGTTACGGTAGCGTTTGTTTTATTGATTCCTTGAAATCAGATCAGAGAGAGAGGGCATAACAATGATAAGCACATTTTTAGTATAGTAAGCGTTGCGTTACTGTTGGCTTTAATGTTAGTTTTTTTGTTGTATTCAACCACATCGTGATTATCGTATCCAGGAAGATTCGCGTATTTCATCTCTATGTGAAACACATTTCGACTGACTATGAAACACACAATGAGCAAAACGTGATCGTAATTGAAAACCTTTTAAAATAAGTTATTAGTCCACGAAAAACCCTATTTCCTCATTTCCGCGCCACTAAGAACGATTTTTCTCGGAGTACTGTACTCGCCGCTCTTTTGCACCTTAGAGACGAGCTCGCCCTGCAGCATGAGATTGAAGAGGCGGGCGAGGTCGCGCGCCTGGAAAATCGATATTGTCCTTAGGTGCGGTACAAAACATTCTAAGGATTACGGTACCAATCGATTGCTCCTGATTACCGTACCTTTCCGATGCCGAGCGCGGCCACCTGCTCCATCGCGTGCAGCTCGGGGTCGTTGAAGGTGTTGACGTCCTGAGCGGAATTGCTGATTACGGTACATAATCGACCAATATTGATTAGTTTAGATTTAATCGAAGCGCTTGATTTACCAACTATGGAAGGAACAACTAAAATAGAATTTAGGATATCGAAAGAGTATGCCAAAGTGAGAGAAGCACTCGCGATGCTACACGGCTTCTAGCTCAAGGCCCCTTTATGGAGGGTTTACTGCCCTGAGGCAATAATAAAATTAGCAAACCTGCTCGAGCTTGAACCATTGCGGATTCGTGCGCACTTTCCTGCCGATCACGTGAGGCGCGTTGAAAATACCAAGAACGATGAGTACTCTGAAATATAAATATTTTTATTTGTACAAATTTAGAATAATTGTGCGCCTCCGAACTAGAAAAGGTGAATGAATAGCGAAATCAGCGAGAAGGTATTTGCTAGTAGATGTAGTAATACACAATTTAACTAGGTATACTTACTAGTGTAATTAACTCGCCTCGGGTCATGAATGATCTCCCTTAGCAGGTGCATCTTCGTCGGCATGGACAGTCTCGATACAGTGTGCTCCTCGGACGGATCCAGACCAATGTGGAAGTCGATGCCTAGGTAAATATTTAATTGTGTATAATGTATTCACTAAATAAGGGAGATCAGTGAATGATCTCCCTCAGCAGTATTGTAGTTTGATCAAGATTATCAGGACACAATGTGGACACACTAGACAGCATCACACTTGGAAATAGATATCGAAAATGTAAACCATTTTTGTGAATTTACTAGAGGCAGCTACGATTTTTAGCCATTTTTGCACAGATTACCTCTTTTTTAGTGTCCTTATTGTTAGCGTCTTTCACTCAGACATCACTTTCCACCAGACCCGCGTACACATTTTCCCAACATCAGCAAACTTTATTTCCACGATATTGTTTCATTTTGCAATCATCATTTCGCTCTTCTTACCGTATTTCTCAGCAACCTCCTCTCTGAAGAAGACTCCGACCGATCGATGGAGGGGATCGGCACGACGCACGATTTGATCTACCAGCCAGCCGTAAGTGATCGCGTGGTACCTTAATTAAAACGATAAAAATATTTGTATATTGTGTTTGTAAATATATTGTGTTTGTTTGTAAAAGTTTATTGTGTTTGTAAAAAATATTTGTATATTGTGTCAACTAGCCGGGATGTGTTGAGGTTAAATACACTACGCTCTATGCGTACACTACGCTCTATGCACAGTTCTGGGTGCAGGTTCGGTCCAGGGGGAGATCGGTAGCTGGCTCCAGGTTCGGCCCAGGGGGAGCTCGGTAGCCTGCTCCAGGTACGGTCCAGGGGTAGCACAGTAGCCTGCTCCAGGTTCGGTACAGGGAAGAGCTCGATAGCCCGCTCCAGGTTCGGTCCAGGGGTAGCACAGTAGCCTGATTTAGCCCAGGGAGACCTCGGTAGCCGACTCCAAGTACGGTTCAGGTGGAGTTTAGTATGTTGGGGAATGTTAATCTCTAGAAAGAGTACTGGCTTATTCCGTTGCAAAAAAGCTCGTAAGGCTGAGAGCGTTCGAAAAAAGTTGTCACTACCTTTTTCTTTTTTCGATCGCTCTCAGCCTCACGAGCCTTTCTCAACGGAAACGTAGGATACCGTGTGTTGGATTCCCGGGCGTGTTCGAACAAGTTTCCAACATCGCAAAACACTTTTCCTATGATCCCCCACGCTCTGCGAATCAATTGGTAACTTTTTGAAATTTTTGATTTTTTTTCATTTTAAAACGTGTTACAAAACGTTCAGACGCGTTTCCGACATTGCAAAACACTTTTCCTATGGTCCCCCACGCTCTGCGAATCAATTGGTAACTTTTTGAAATTTTCGATTTTTCATGTTAAAACTCGGCAAAACAGGTGAAATCGTGTTTCAAGTTACTCAAGAACGTGCTAAAAGGGCTTCTGACACTTGCGAAAAATGAGGCAAACGTTTTGCCCGCGGCGGGGTTCGAACCTGGGGGTCTCGGTTTGAAAGTTAAGCGCGTAATCCACTTGGCTATGGATTTGGTCAATTAAATTTAGTAAAATTCGAAGGGGATATTGATCTGTTGTCGTATGCAAAAGGATCCAAGAAGATAGAGCGATTTTTAAACAATTTATAAAGCTTCCCGATACACGACTCCGAGCCTCCAGAAAGGGGTCAGGGGCGAGATAGTGTGCCAAAGTAAGAGAGTCCCTCTTGATTTCCCTTGCTCTCTCGTTTTAAACCCCTTCCTGCGAGGTTTGCCAGCATGTGGAACGATTTGGAACGAAATATACGAAAATTTAGTAAAATCATGTGAAATCAAGTGAAATCAATCGATATTTCACCTCAAAACTCGGCAAAAGATGTTCAAAAGTGAATCTCGTTACTCAAAAATGGGTTTGGGCCACATTTGACACTTGGAAAAAATGCGGCAAAAGACTATGCACCGGCGGGGATCGAACCTGAGACCCTCGGATTTCTAGTCGAGCTCGCTACCGACTTGGCCATGAAATTATCGATTTTTCAATTTAAAGTTAGATGTGTTTTGTCGTTGCCTATCACATGCAAAAGGATCTGAGAAGATTGCTAAACTTTGAAGCGAATTATAGCGGAAAAACGAAAAAACGTCCGTCACGCGGAAGGAAAAAAAACCAACAGACAAACAGACAGACATTTTGATTCCCTAGTAGTGGAGGAATGAGAAAATCAATGTTTGGCTACCCAATCGCCAGTCTTTCATGCGCCCTATGAAACACATCCCATTCCAAAGTGAGAAACTTTACGCAAAAGAAGTCGATCTGTAACAAGCCACGCGAAATTATTTAATATTTTCCGCTAATAAGATACACAATTTGATTTACCAGCTAGCCGTAAGTATTCGCGTGGTACCTTAATTCAAAATACATGACGTATTTTCATATTGTGATTTCCAAAACGACAAGAGCTATACTGTTGGGAAAGCCAATCGCCAGTCTATCATGCCCCCGTGAAACACATCCCATTTCTATCACAATTGGAACCTGCGCGAATACTATCGATTTAAAAAAATAGTATGTCGCTTGGTGCCGAACACTGCACTCAGAGAAAAATTACTTCATGAAGTAATTAATTACTTCTGTGGAAATACACTATAACTGTGTTTGAAGTAATCAATTACTTCGATCGGTGCTCTAGCCTTTTTCCACAGAAGTAATTAATTACTTCATGCATGCGACGTAGTAATTTTCCTCTGAGTGTGGCTGCTGCTGCCGAGTATCACGTACTACAATTTTAACCTACGTTAATTTTCGATAGAGGGAGGATTTAGGATTTGAAATACCTTAGGCCATACTTTCAGCCGAATTGAAAATCATAAAATTGCTACGTCCCCGCAATCCCGGATATGCTCGATTTTCTCGCGATTCTTCTCATAAAATGGATTACTGACATTTCGGCGTGTCTCTTGCTCTCTCACCTATCACTTCTGTGTTTAGCAGCGGAACTTTTTATTATATTTCGGACGTGTGATTGTGAATGTACAATACCCATTTTTGGATCCGGGGGAACCAATAATTGGAACCGAGTGCCACATACCCGCTCTTGGTTCCAGGTTCCCAGTTGGGTTTCTGCTTGGCGATGGCTTCGGCCATTCGCTCCGGGTCAGCCGCGAGGTCGCGTGTGATGGGCTCATCGAGAGCAGCAAGACCCGCCTGAAAAGGTAATATTATAAAGTAAATAACAAAATTTTAGAAATATATATTCATATTGCGTTTCGATTTTTTTTGTTTAAATTATTATTTTGTTCTAATTCTCGCCCATATTCTCGCGCTCCCACACGGCCCGCCTTGTCTTCGAATTTTGAAACACATCTAATTGTAAGACAGTAGAGGCGGCGGTCTAGGTCCAGGAAAAAATAGTTTCTGAGATATTTGAAATTGCGGATTTTCAAATCTCTTTTTATTTCCAATAACTGTTTGCGCAGTTAAATAATGATGATATAATTTTCGAAAACCCTCACTTGATGGCTCATAATGCAATCAATCGTCACGTTCTCCTTGCCGTTCTGCGCGAATTCCGGCCAGTACTCGGCCATGCGGTCCTCGTAGCGGAGATGGCCGCGATCGACCAGCATCGCGACGCAGAGGGCGCCGACGGCCTGTGGATTGCGTAGTGATGATGCAATAAAAAATGTTTTATCAGGTTAAATTATCATGGAAATGTAGGCAAGGTAAGCATTACGGTGAACATGAAATATAATATCACATGGAGTACCAGCCGTCGGATCGCAATTTTCGTTTTTACAATTACAATTATAATGAATTTTTGAGTGCCCGCCTATTGCTAATCGGAATAAGATCGGCTAGCAAATGTGGTTGCTTAGCGATGACGTCATCAGCTGATATCTCACCTTGGTAGTGGAGAACACCACAGTTCTCGTCTGATTGGTCCATAGTCGTCCGGCTGCGCGATCAGCGAAGCCTCCCTGTATTATTTTATTTATTTATTTATCGTACACCACAAGGGTGCAAAAAACCGAACTTGCATTCCCTGTAGGAATGCAAGTTCGGTTTTCGTATTACGGCCATCTCACGGCGAGAGATCGGTAATACGGCTGATAAGGAAGAGAGAACGAGAGAAAAAGAGACGTCAGGGGTCGGTATAAACCCCACGCCGAACGGGCAACCCTACCTCCCTGTGATGTATCAATAGTGCAAAAAAGTTTTCACAATTGAATAATTTTATAAAGATAATTGATGTGGCATCGAATCTATCGGATTTTAATAGCACACACTTGATTTACTCCAGGTATTATATTAAATTTGCCTAGTAAAAATTTGCAATGAGAAATTTTTTTAAAATAGTTTCTCATTTCCTAATATCTATGCGACTATTTAGAACGTCTGCTTGATTATCGTTTGACTTTCAAATTTGTCACAATTTCAGATACGTTTCATCGCGAAGTCAACTGCAATCGGATTTCGAAAATATTCATGTTGTTCCGTCAATTATGAAGAGAAAAAAAATAATATAAAATGATCGCGTCACCTGCAGGGCAATGTCCCCATTACCCGGTACCGGGGGTGGTTGTCCTTAATAGGAATTTGTCTTTTTTTCCACAAATTCCTATATGTTTCATCATAATATGAACCACGATCAAATTTCGAAAAAAAAATGTTTCTCGCCAGGATAGCTAACAAAACACCCACAAAATAAAATGATCGATTCACCTGTATGTTCACGACCAGTTCTACCCACATCATTCCACAGGCCGGTCAACCTTCCAGAAAGGCCTTTTGGGTGAGAGAGCGTGTGAAATCGAGAGGGACTCTCTCACTTTTGTACACTCTCTCGTCCTAACCCTGGTCTGTAGATTTGGAATCATGTGTACCAGTACTGCATGGCTTTAGTTTGACCTTCATATTTGTCACAATTTCGGATATGTTTCATAACGAAATAAAATGCTATCAGAGTGTGGAAATATTGCTTCACATGTGATACACACCAAAAAAAATGATCGATTCACCTGCAGGTCAACGACCAGTTCACCCTTGTGGTAAACTGCCACTGCCGCGCCCTCTCGCTCCCACCCATCATGGAAATTGCGCCTGAAATTGTCTTTTTTTATTTTGTTCCCAAAATAATTAAACGCCAGTAGGACATTATCCCTATGTTCGATAGCACGCAGTCCATATTTTTGATTGGTAATTGCATCTGCAATCTCTCGACACAAGTATTTCGAAAATACTCAATAAATTAAAGCCAGTGTTGCAGTATTTGAGCACAGTCTTCTAACATTCGCCCAGTCGATTGATAGTTTCATTTTTGATCTGGAGCGAGAGATCACAAACAACAATAAATTCAGTGCCAGGTACTACCCCATGCCGAATCTTGAACGGTCATTTTATATTCAGTTTGTATTCCGCTAGCCTTCACAACAATCACAGTCCCTACGTTGAATTGATATTCCCATCTGTGTCAGTTTGCCTCGCAAATAGCAATAGATTCTGAGCCAGGCACCGCCCAATGCCGATGCTAAGCGGTCGTAAATGTGGCCAATCTGCCCATCTCCCCTCTCTTTCAATCTCGAATCAGAGATTGCTCGCGATGTCAGATCAAGCGGAAACTGGGGGCTACCAGTTATCCGTCGAAATGCGCAACCATTCCCATATCTGGTACGACCCGAGAGCACAGGATTCCAAACCTCCAAAAGAGTAGGGGGAAAGAGATTCCCTCTTACTCTTGCACACTCTTCCACTGTAGACCCCATTCTGGAGATTTGATCCGACTTGTGAAAAAAAGACAGATGATTTCAACGCGTGTGTTTCATTACTATGGTACAGATCATTATCGGTTATAACCACTCTAATCAGGGACTGTAGATCGTAAAGACGAAGCTTCTTATCAGCATTTGACATCACTTTTCCTTAACACCATCAAATTGATAAAGAAAAAAGTGAAGATGTGTGCAAGCTTCTGCTTTTTTTCGAGTCCGTCATATGATTCCAAACCTACAGATCAGGGATAGAACGAGAGAGTGTGCAAAAGTGAGAGAGTCCCTCTCGATTTCACACGCTCTCTCACTCCAAAGGCCTTTCTGTAATGTTGACCGGCCTGTGGAATGATGTGCCGTGTAAGTGAACAAAAGCGACTCAACCGACCTTGTGATACTCCCTATTCCCATAGCTACCTTCGAAAGGCGAACGAAATAGTTAAATACATCGTACAATATTCAATGCAATAGCGGGCTAAGAACTGCTGATGAAAACATATATTTTACCGCCTAATTGTACAGATAATCGTTTAGAAAGTATCCAGTCGACAAAATGTTTTGCTTTTCTGTTCCGGTAGGCAGGGAACCGATTGTCCGGTCGGTTTCTCGTTCAACTCTCTCTCCTTTGAACTGCATCGAACTGTTTTACAACCATTGTTCGTCACTCGCCCCCGACCCGCGCAATACTTTGTGCCCTGGGGCGAAAGTTCGCAGCGCGGGAGAGAGAGAGAGAGAGAGAGAGAGAGAGAAGGGTGAGAATAACAGGAAATGACACCGGATCGGTTACTGGTAGTAAAAAGGTGATAAATCACGGGAATGACTCAACTGATAAGTCTACGTGAACAATTCTATGAACAAGAACAATTAAACAGAAGAGGTATGACTGTATGGCGCTAAGGGAGCGAAGCAGAGATACCAATGAAAGTTTTAACCACTATTAGTTGCAGTACACAGAGCACGTAGCCTATAGACTTCGCAAACTAATTGTCACTCTTTGTGACATCGCGCGCATTATAAACTCACAATCTGTCCATATCACCCTTAAAACCCTCATTTACTGATTATCATGATAATTTATTATTAACTAGTAGGCGCGGGTATACATAATTTGGTATTGTATGATCTCATTCTAAAACTCGCTGTTCTTACGCAGCAATAGTAAGTATCTTAGCGGTGGGCTCACTGTAATTGCTAATTGCTGCAAAACATCATGCAAAGGGAGAAAGTGGTGGCACTTCCTATTAGCAGAGCCGGCAGGGGAAAGTGGAATAACAATGAGACGCGATTTCCCTTTCATCAGAGATAGAGAGAGAGGGAGAGAGAGAGAGAGATCCTCGCTATTCACGCGAGCTTTCACTATGAGATCAATGATGGATGGCATTCCAATTCGCTTTTTTCAATGGCACGTTTCTTTTTTTGCCAGAAACATCTGGTCTGGACGCTTTTGCGCATACAATCTATCACTAGAATGAAATATCGGAGAAAACGCCCACACTCCGGAACAAAGCGACAATTGTTTTAACTCTCATGACGATAGTAGCAAGCTACGCGCACTCTGCCCTTTCTGTTCTACACACAGAAAAAAAGGTCTTACATACGGCCCATAAGACCTGGGGGTTCTTAACAAAAGGTCTTATATATATGTCTTATATATCTTATGGGCCGTATGTAAGACCTTTTTTTCTGTTCTATGCGCGCTCAGTAGTGTTGCAGTACAATACATTCGAGCAGGAAACCTTAAACAATACGAGGACACTCACTTGAACACCTTTGCGACCTTCTCAAACGCCGGCGCAGTAAATCCTGCAAAGAAACAGAGATAACTTAATTTGAAATCTCCAGAAAGGGGTCATGGACAATCTGGCCTCTTTGTAAAAGCCTTGAATTATGTGTCATAACGTTGAATTAATAATTCGTGTTCGCCTTACTCTCGTGCTAAAGTTTCACATCATGCTAAAATCGCCCCCAGAAAGGGGTAGGAGACTAGAATCTATGTGGAAGTATGTGACGCTATCTTTCCTTGCAACTGATAAGCCCGATTGACTAGTCTATTCGTCGTTCATGACCGATTATTATCTTCTCTAATCGAAACAAAGATTATAGCTTTGTGAATCAAAGACCGTAAGATGAGCAGTTTGAAACAGTGATATTACATTTATAAAATGATAAGATCACACCAAAAAGTCAAATGACGGACTTCCGTTGTTTACCACACAGGCACGTACGCGACCCTCTCACTTTTGCCCGCTCTCTCGCTTTGGTAAACACAGGAAGTACCATTTTGACTTTTTGTGTGTTTGTATCATTTTATAAATGTAATAACATCTCGGCTCCTTTCTAATGCACATAATCTCAAGAGCGAATTAGCATTTCGTACATTTTCGGCAGGCTTATCGTTGGGACTTGGAAATTGAATGCCAAATTTGAATTGTAAAAAAATCTCACCTTCTAAATTGTCGATTCTCGTCATCTCGCCCGCTTGCCACTCGACAAATGAGTAAATTAGCGCAGTGACAATGGCAACTTTCGCCGCCACCCCCCTGTTGGCAACGAGCCAATCGATTTTCGAGAGGGGCGGGGCCAACGACTCCGCCCCCTCCTTTCGCCCCGCTCCCTTTCGCTTCTTGCCGAAGCTACTCTGTGTAGAGGTGCCCTCCAGGAGAGCCGTTGATTGCATCATCGGAAGAGAGCCGGAACCGGAAAATAGAAAGTGAAAAGCCGGCGAGAGGTTACGTAATTGACACGGTGTTGGTGCTGTGATGCGATGTATGAGGATTGACAGATCCAAAAAAACGAGTTTGGGCGAAAGTGGATAGTGGGATAGTAGAGAGGGAAAAGAGGAAGAAAGAAGGTGAGAGGTCAGTAGAGATGCAGGGGCTAATTGGCAGAGCTAATTAGCGACGAGGATAGTAATGATGCGTAATTTTGTTATTATCCTTCTACTCTCTTCGAATTAGCCGGAAGGCGCAGGCGAAACCTAAGAGATATGAGTGAAACATAGCCGGAAAATGTCGAAGTTTCTCTGTTTTCTCTGCTGTAATAGTACATGTAGCTTTTTAGAAATAAATTAAAGAAAAATTATCTAAAGTGTTGAAAAATTATTTAAATTATCACGAGTGATAGTTAACTATGCAATACATGATTATTGATATCTCACAATAGGGAAATATAAGGAACCGCGAGAACGAGAAGGGATGTAAGAAAGCCTGTCGAGGCAACGGGACCGCGCTACAAGAGATGGATTTCGTCAAAGAGCCTCCTAACTAATTGTAAGGGATGGGCTCTTTTCAGTGTGTTTGCAGGAAATCAACAGTACACAATAAACCGATTGATTCTCTGACCCTGATCATTCACAGAACAAAACAAAACAAGTACAAAGTACGCGAACGAATCGATTGTGATAATGGGTGAAACACGGGGGCTAATTCACGTGAATTAGCTGCGCATTATGCTATTTGTTTCTTGCTCAACTTGAGCTACTTGTTTAGCTCTCCTAGCTCGCAATACAGTTTTGCATTTATTTGCTTACAAGATATTTGCAATCGTTTAATAATTGCAAAGTTTTAATGAGAAAATTGAATGGAACAGTGAAAGCATACTTTAAGGGGAGAAAACACCCCTGTTTTAGAGCTTGAACGAACATAAAACTACGAAACTATGGAAACGAATGGGGGAAAGGTGCCTGGGAGACGGAAAATGAGCACAAACAATGCAGAAATGGGGGGGGGGAATTCAAATAACAAGAACTCTCGGGAAGAGTAATCTCATTCGCGATCTAGCCTAGATCGATCGTTCAAGTAGATCAAAAACAGAATACCACACGGCACATAATTCCACGGGCCGGTCGTTGTTGTACAAAACGGGGTTTAGAGTGAGAGAGCGTGTAAAATCGAGAGGGCCCTCTCACTTTTGCACGCTCTCTCGCCCGGAACCTTTGAATGAGAGGCGACTGAACACATTGTGGAACGGCATACATTTTATTCGCGATTGGGGGATCTTAGCCCGTCTTCCGTTCTAGGCAAAAAGTGTGGATGAATGGGCCAGACGGGCTAGTGGTCTCCTCGTTTCACACGATCTCTCTCTCCCTTGTCTCACATACTGCAAAACTGTGAGGAGATGGGATTGTTAGATCGCGCGAGGAGAATTGAATGGATAGTATGTGGTGTGAAGGAGGATGCAAACATATATCAAGCAGTGAGGGAGAGAGAGAGAGAGAGAGAGAAAGGAGGAGGAGAGGGATGAAAACGGGGATGGATGTCCTTGCGCGGCATTGTACTAGTGGATCCAAGCTCGGGAAACGCATTAGAACATCAAGCGGTGTTACGGTTGGCAAGGTGCAAAGTATGCTGGGAATTGGACTTTGAAATGTAGCAATACTAGTTTTGCAACAGGGAAACGAGCCATTTTTAGGAGAAATTTTAGGGGAATTTTAGGGAAATTTTAGGCATTTTTAGGGGTGTTAGGCAGCTAGTTGTACAGTTTTTTCCCTTTCCAAGTCCACTGGGCATCTTTTAAACCGGGACAGATCTTGAGAATTCGAGAAAACTCTCAGTCGATTCAGTGGATAGATGAAGGAATCGTTGAAAACAGGGAATATCGAGGGGGCGAAAGGGTACCAGATAGAGTAGAGGAAAGTAATCCGGTCGAGGGACACTGGTAGGAGTGCAGAACAACAAGATTATGTGATAAATACGGGAGCGCGGGTCGATATTTCCAATAGGTAAATGAGAATATCAAATTACAAGTCAACGGTGGAGAGCGACGGCTTTCGAAGTCTAAACGACTCGCTCTCCGGCGCCTAATAGACTTCGAAGTAGACGCTCGCGAGCTTAGAGTTATGGTGTCGAATGCATTTTTTTCCCGAGAGTGCAAAAAAACAAGACTATGTGATAAATACGGAAGCGCCGATCGATATTTTGAAACTGTATCATCGTCAAAAAAAAGGTGTTGTTGGTATGGGTGGTGAGAGAAACTGTTGACAGTATGTTGACCAAGTCAACTAGCGGCGGTAGAAAACACAAGGAACAAGGGGAGAGAGAGAGACACTGTCACTATTCCTCTCGTTTCCCCGCTCTCAAATAGCGATTCTTCGCTTCCCGTTATCACTAACTATGCGAAACACCTCTTATCAGTATCAGTGGAGCTGTCTTTCTCTGGAGCCTCTCGTTTTCGCATGATCTCTTGTCTACTCTGACTAACGATAGTGTGGGCGTAGTGAGGAGAGCGATGATTACCTTGGCTTGCAGAAGTCACGACAGTCATTTCTCTCTCTCTCTCTCTATCTATCTCTCTCTCTCTCTCGCTCTCGCTCTCTCTATCTCTCTCTCTCGCTCTCGCTCTCTCTATCTCTCTCTCTCTTCTCTTTCTGATAGGGTCAATGGTGACCGTTGCCCCATGAGTCAGACTACAGTGAGGACAAATGATGTACGCAAGAATCTGTGAATCACGGGCGGTTTTGGGTACACACTTTATCTGTTTTGGTGACGTTACAAGTAAAATGAACCAGTAATAATAAAAATACGATGTAGAAAATGTGGTGTACAGTTGGAAGCCAGATAAAAAACGGAAAAAATACAGTCACTATGGGGATCCCTTTCTCTTTGTATGGTAAAAGTGCCCCTAATCGTAGTTCTAGCATGCGTTATATAATAATATGTTGACCTGGCCTGTGGATTTCTAGCGAGTGTCTAGAACGACGAAAGATGCCTCTGTTTCTAGAGCCGATTTAGACATATGAAAGGATGAAAAAGGGGGGGGGGTCGATGGTCTTTGATCTCAGAACAATTACAGACGTCTGATGCACTAGAGCCGGTCTTGAACAGCGAAAAGGTTAATAGTAAAGGGGTGGGTGATCTTAGATCTTAGATCTTTGGTCTCAGAACAGGGACAGATGTCTCAGTGGGCCGTGGTAGCTCTGTCCGATGAACTCTCCAATAATCGGCAGTCGATCGGATCCGAAGTAGATCTCACTTCCTCCTCCCGCCTTGGTCACCTCGATCCACGGAAGACCGAACGCCTGTAATTAGTGGTTAATTAATTAATTAATTATAAAAAATCTATATCCCTGATTGCTTTCTTGTAAGTCGCCAATTGTAGTATACAGTTCGACCTGGATAAATGATGCGGTGTGATGTGATATTGTCGCCTTTATGTAAATACAAGGATTGGAAGTGAGATCCCTTGTTGGACTTTCACAAAAAAAAAGAAATTTTTTTCGCTGGCAGAAATCTCCAATAAGGATGCTGCCGGGAGTGTAAAGAAGTGTCCTATTAGCATGCGGAGATGAGCATGTCGAGCTTTTTTCTTCATTTTCCAGCTTGTCATGGACAATACATTCAAGAACTGAGCATGCGTTTAGCGAGACGTCACAAAATGAACACAATGTAGCAATTCTCTTCTCCCCCTCTCGATGTTACACCCCATTCTCTCCCCACTGCCTCTCTCTCTCCACTAAAATATTTCACATCGCGCTCACGCAACCAGATGTGCACTCTTTTTCTCTCGTCGTATGTGTGCCCGGTTAGCTCAGTCGGTAGAGCACCAGACTCTTAATCTGGCTGTCGCGGGTTCGAGCCCCGCATCGGGCTGGTACTTTTTTTGCTGATTTTTTCATCAATCCCAAATCAATTTCATCAAAAAATTCCAGTGTCGTGCGAGTTTTGCATTTGCTTTGCTTTAATAAGATAACTCACTCCAAGATCCTGGGCTTCCTTGGTGTTCTTCTTGAGCTGATCTTTGATCTCTGGCTCCTTGATCTTTTCAATGAACTTATCGGGAGACTCGACGTGCGCCTTCTTCAGGCACTGAAATTGATGCGTGATGAATTATTCTTTGATCTCTTTCCGTTCTGAGGCGTCCTAGCAAAATCAAAATGTGTAACACCGCGTTTCGTGTTCTAGGTTGAACTCCTACATTCATATCCCACAGTACCCCGTTTCGACATTCATATATTGTTCACAGTTCCTAACTAGCTGTAGCAATCTACGTGGATGTATCAAAAAATATATAAGCACTTAAATTATTTTGGGAGCAGGATCGAAATCGCATTGAACTAATAATTATGGCACAATGGCCCTACGAAGATATCTGAAGCTTAAACTAGAAAAAGCCACAAGGCCATTCTTGACCCCCGTTTAAAAATGAATGCACAGGTTGAAGCCGGGATATCACGTGGGCAACCTGCCCTCCAATGTACAGGAAATATAATTATTGATGCACTGAATATATCACTACCGAGTCACAGACACAAAAAAACCAAAATTAATCGAAATTTTTCATGTTCTCCTCTGTATGTGTGTCGATCAAGTGGTGAAAATATTTTATCATTTCTGTACTTATTCTATCGTCTCTACAGGGTGCGGCAAAATTACTTAGACTAAACTTTACAAGATAATTCCAATACAGTAAAAGAGTTAGGTATGATCTCAATTGCATATTTGCGACTATTGACCTATGTCCTAATACTATTCGGCATTTCAAGTAATTTGGTTTATCCAATCGTTTATGGCAGAAAAAAATTGGCCCACACTGTATTTTCAAATTGAAACGCACGGGGGCCAGATCACTCAGCAAGTTTCGGTTGCTGAATGTATCGAAGATCACGCTGAATTTGACCATTTCTCAGTACCCACGGGTAGAGCATGATGTACAGTTCTCATGATTATATTTATGAAACACAGCTCCCTTTGACCAATCCATTAGAGATTGAGAATCAAGACCTACATACGTTTTGAGAAACCGCTATCGAGATGGTTCCCTTGCTCCATAACTCCGCAAGCTTTCCACGCCGTGTGGTCTCCCTAAGTTAGTAGCAACTAGACATCACAATGAGGATGATATACAATTGAGACATCTCGAAGTCCTATCTAAACCGAGCTTTTACAGGTAATATTTTAGTTGGACGCATAATTGCCGCTGATAGCGGCATAATCAAATTGAAAGATGACAGCACGATGTGAGGGAGAGATGAAAATTTGAAAACAAAGTGAAAACATGCCCTTGGTCTTTGATAATCTTCAGGCACGGGAGAATCGTTGAACATTCAACCCCTCCTTAGAACGCTTATAATAAATAGGTCATTTTGATTTTCCGATTTTTCAATGTTTCATGCTCAAAAACACTTGGGTGTTCATAGAAGCAAACGATCCAATACCTTCTCAAGAAAGTACTTCTACCCTAGTATGAAACCAGTAATGGACGAGGATATTGAATGGGTTTTGTAAAATCAGTGACATTATTACAAAAATGCATCCAATTTTTGCTTGAATTGTAGATCTGGCACGTCATATATCGCTTCGCATTGTACATCCAGTAATAGACCCCAAATCTCAGTTTGTATGTATGTTGTAGTGGGAAGTCTCCTCTACAAAATACGCCTTTCGGAACTAGTTCATTCTTCACATTCTTAGAGAACAGTTGACTTCAATGAGATCAGATGCGCGGGAATCGACAATGATTTTGCCCATAGAGTTTTGATTTACAGCTCTTGTAAAAAGAGCTTGATTCTATTTGTACAGTGGTTTTCCTATTGCATATAAAGTTAGTTAATAAATATATAAATTCCAACTTCAAAACATTTCCTCTAAGAAAAATTTTAAGAAACAAATCTAGTCTAAGTAATTTTGCCGCACCCTGTATACAGTATTCGATTATTTCTTGTTGAAGCAGCCTTGCGGTGTACGATAAATTAGTAAAATAAGCACGTGTATCTCGCCCCGCCGCCCGTCGGGGGTGGGGCTCTCCAAAACCGGGACGGGGTCGGCTGTACGCGAGTTGAGTGACATTGCCCCACCACTCATCCCGCCGAGGGCCGCCCGGTAGAGGAGTCGGGCGAGGAGCCGGGCCCTGGCTGGCGAGAGGAGCGTAGAGAGCAGGGAAGTAAGGATGACAGTTGTTACGCGAGACGGGATTGACGCGGAGTATTGGAGAGAGGAGGGGAACAGCGAACCACGTAAACACTCGCAAAATGGCACCTTTCTCTTCATTTCGCGCCTTCTCTCGTACTTCCTCACAGACCATAGAGCACAAGGAACGGAGAAAGAACATACTCTATAAGTTACGTTCAATGCTAGTGAGTGGGTAGGCGGCTAGTTTGTTTTCAGAAGAAGAACGTTAAAGAAATAAATTGCATATCTACTAAAGTAGATCTCCTTGCATCTCGCCCCACCGCTTTCCAGCGGGACTCTCCAAAAACCGGGACGGGGTCGGGCTAGCTAGCCGGATATTCCACGTTCATGACGTTCATGTTCACGTCATGTCATTTTGTTCACGTTCATGTTCATGGATCCACCCGAGGGCCGCCAAGTTTTGGAGGGGGCGAGGAGCCGGGCCCAGCTGATGATTGAGGCAAACGGAGGGGGGATGAAGGTCGAAAGGTTGTTACGCGAGACGGGAGTGAGCCCGGGGATGTGAAGGACACAAGGAGGGGGATGAATAGAGAGTCTCTCTCATAGAGAGAGTCCTGCCCATGGCTTAAAGTGCTGACAATGAGTACTTCGCGTGCGAAACGTCGTTTCCGCGATAGTAATCATTTCTGCCTAGGATGCAGAGTGTTGACAATTTCAAGGACATTTGATTTTCAGATATCTACTAGGGTTCGAAAATAAGAAGGCGACAAAAATAGCTAGCCGCGTCCAAGACCCTAAAAGCACATAGGGACTCCATACCCAAAGTATTGATCATTGGTGATGAGTTTGAAAAGATTGTGCAGTCCTCCTCCCGCTGCTACAGAGAACGCGTTTTAAGACAGGTATCACCAGAGATTGCATGAGGCCGGGAACAACTTTCAAAAACATATCTCTGATTTCGATCAAACTTTTTTGTGGAAGTACCCCGGGGGTGAGAATTCGATCAATCCGAGTCATAGGTTGCAGAACCGGCATTTAGCAATTTCCCGGTTCTGATGCCGGAATCGACGTAACTTCGTTCAAAATGAAGATACAATACCGTTCAAGAGCTCAAAATGTTTGCAAAAATATGGGGAACAAATTTTCTGTTAACGACTTTCATGTGCATAGTACACTTAGAAAACTAAAATTGAAAAACTGACAATAAATCGAAATAATAATTTTTCCCTATTTTATGTTTGAGTTGTCGCAGAATTTGAAAGCGGAATATTGAAGAGCAAGTCATTATTAGTTAAATAAAAAAATAAAATCGAGAAGAATGGGGAGTATTGAGACCCGAAAAATCTCATTGAAACTCAGAAAACCGCTATTTTTCGGAACAAAAACTACCATTCATGCGATTACCGGCTTCAATCTCTTTCAAGTGAAGTTTAAATTTGTTAAAACAATAAAACGATTTAGTCTGATAACTTTCATCAAGATATTTCACCTCCTGCAAAAACTTTCTAAAAATCGTATTTTTCTGTTATAAAAATTTTCAAAAATTGGCTAAGATTCTTAATTTGCAAGCTGTCATTAGAAATATATTAAACCAGTGATCGTTCATGTGAAAAAAAACTATTTGATTGATAGAAAAAATTAACAAAAAGGACAAGAAAAATTCATGCATTCATTTGACATTGAAATGCTCAGAATGCAATTATCATGAAAATTCACAATTTCACAACATATTTATTCTTTCGAATAGGTTTGACATGTTCTAAATTGAGAACTTGCAAATTTAGAAACGTAGAAATTAGAAAATCAAATAAAAAATTTTAATTTAAAAAATTAGAATATTTTTATAACAGAAAAAAAAAGATTTTTGGAAAGTTTTTGCATGAGGCGAAATATCTTGAGGAAAGTTATCAGACTAAATCGTTTTATTGTTTTAACAAATTTAAACTTCACTTGAAAGAGATTGAAGCCGATAATCGCATGAATGGTAGTTTTTGTTCCGAAAAATAGCGGTTTTCTGAGTTTCAATGAGATTTTTCGGATCTCAATACTCCCCATTCTTCTCGATTTTATTTTTCTATTTAACTAATAATGACTTGCTCTTCAATATTCCGCTTTCAAATTCTGCGACAACTCAAACATAAAATAGGGAAAAACTATTATTTCGATTTATTGTCAGTTTTTCAATTTTAGTTTTCTAAGTGTACTATGCACATGAAAGTCGTTAACAGAAAATTTGTTCCCCATATTTTTGCAAACAAAAGAGACACGCCGAGGTATAGAAAGAGAGTACACACACACCAGTTGTCGAAATCATGAGCGTATCGTTTAAAAATCACGGCGTTCTGGGCAAAATGCCAAATTTAAATTCGTGGTGAGACCATCGCTAATTTACATACTATTTTCGCACTGTCTGACTATCTACCTCAATTTGAATACGCAAGCCAGAACGCCATGAAAATTGTAATACAGTGCACGTGCATCTCGCCCCACCGCTCTCCTGGCGGGGCTCTCCAAAAGTATGACCGGGACGGGGTCGGCTTGCATAAGCGTGCAGATATCTCTTAGTTTCTCTTAGTCGGGTCGGCTTTTATATAGGCTTTTGATAACGGTGTTCAAGCACAGCTACGCCGAGGGCCGCCCGGTTTTGGAGGAGGCGAGGAGCAGGCGCCTTGCTGGTGAAGGTGATCAAGGAAGAGAATGTGAAGGCAGGCAAGGTGCTACACGAGACGGGGTTGACAAGAGGATGACGAAGGGATGGCAGAGGACGGGCCACTAGCGCTGATAAGAATACTGGCTACGAATGAATCAGCGGTGAGGGCGCAGAACGAGGGAAACAAGAGGCGCGGAGAGAATGGTCCAGAATACGAGGAATACTTTCGATAATTCGGTTCTTACCCAACCCCCCAAGAACATGATCGATCAGATCAGAGCCAGAAGTAACGTGGCTTCATATCTGAGTACTGGCTGAATGGTCTGCATGCGATCACCGCTCTCACAATTGCAATTGTAGTGAGTAGGCTGAGTAGGAGAATTAAATGAATCACATAATTTGACAATGTCGTCGACATGGTATTGAGAGGCTCCACGATAAATGCTTTGTCATCCTGGATCCCTATCGGTGTAACAGCAACACAGCGATTCAGGTGCACAGCGAGGCGGCCACACACTTTTTGTCACAATTCCAGAATTTGAATTTGAACGGGGAGAAAAGGAGCACGCAACGCGGCCGCAACGCGCGCGTCTCTTCAGAGCGCTGTTGTCTCTCGCTTTTTCTCTCGTTGTCTGGCATGTGGCCGCTCTCGAAATGCTGTGAGGAATAGTATCTCACCGCCAGCAAGTCGTCCTCTCTGTTCACAGGCAGATTGTCGATCCAGAAAAAAAAGGCAAATGTTGTATACATGCTGAGGAAACAGCTGATGAAGTATTGACAAAGATTATGGGGTTTTAATTGATGTAGAAAAATTTTACTCCTTCCGAATGTAAAATTCGAAAACTGTTGACTAGAGCATAATATACTTAAAAAATTGTGTACATAAATATATTCCAACAATTTGAAGATGATCTGAATTTAATTGAATGTGGAACAAGGGAAATTAAAAATTCACAAAAATTCATGTCTTAAGACAGGTATCACGAGAGATTGCATGAAAACACCACCCTTGGGGAACAACTTTTAAAAACATATCTCTGATTTCGATCAAACTTTTTTGTGGAAGTACCCCGGGAATGAGAATTCGATCAATCCGGGTCATAGGTTGCAGAACCGGCATTTAGCAATTTTCCGGTTCTGTTACCGGAATCGACGTAACTTCGTTCAAAATGAAGATACAATACCGTTCAAGAGCTCAAAATGTTTGCAAAAATATGGGGAACAAATTTTCTGTTAACGACTTTCATGTGCATAGTACACTTAGAAAACTAAAATTGAAAAACTGACAATAAATCGAAATAATAATTTTTCCCTATTTTATGTTTGAGTTGTCGCAGAATTTGAAAGCGGAATATTGAAGAGCAAGTCATTATTAGTTAAATAAAAAAATAAAATCGAGAAGAATGGGGAGTATTGAGATCCGAAAAATCTCATTGAAACTCAGAAAACCGCTATTTTTCGGAACAAAAACTACCATTCATGCGATTATCGGCTTCAATCTCTTTCAAGTGAAGTTTAAATTTGTTAAAACAATAAAACGATTTAGTCTGATAACTTTCCTCAAGATATTTCGCCTCATGCAAAAACTTTCTAAAAATCGTATTTTTCTGTTATAAAAATTTTCAAAAATTGGCTAAGATTCTTAATTTGCAAGCTGTCATTAGAAATATATTAAACCAGTGATCGTTCAATTGAAAAAAACTATTTGATTGATAGAAAAAATTAACAAAAAGGACAAGAAAAATTCATGCATTCATTTGACATTGAAATGCTCAGAATGCAATTATCATGAAAATTCACAATTTCACAACATATTTATTCTTTCGAATAGGTTTGACATGTTCTAAATTGAGAACTTGCAAATTTAGAAACGTAGAAATTAGAAAATCAAATAAAAAATTTTAATTTAAAAAATTAGAATATTTTTATAACAGAAAAAAAAATATTTTTGGAAAGTTTTTGCATGAGGCGAAATATCTTGAGGAAAGTTATCAGACTAAATCGTTTTATTGTTTTAACAAATTTAAACTTCACTTGAAAGAGATTGAAGCCGATAATCGCATGAATGGTAGTTTTTGTTCCGAAAAATAGCGGTTTTCTGAGTTTCAATGAGATTTTTCGGATCTCAATACTCCCCATTCTTCTCGATTTTATTTTTTTATTTAACTAATAATGACTTGCTCTTCAATATTCCGCTTTCAAATTCTGCGACAACTCAAACATAAAATAGGGAAAAATTATTATTTCGATTTATTGTCAGTTTTTCAATTTTAGTTTTCTAAGTGTACTATGCACATGAAAGTCGTTAACAGAAAATTTGTTCCCCATATTTTTGCAAACATTTTGAGCTCTTGAACGGTATTGTATCTTCATTTTGAACGAAGTTACGTCGATTCCGGTAACAGAACCGGAAAATTGCTAAATGCCGGTTCTGCAACCTATGACCCGGATTGATCGAATTCTCATTCCCGGGGTACTTCCACAAAAAAGTTTGATCGAAATCAGAGATATGTTTTTAAAAGTTGTTCCCCAAGGGTGGTGTTTTCATGCAATCTCTCGTGATACCTGTCTTAAGACATGAATTTTTGTGAATTTTTAATTTCCCTTGTTCCACATTCAATTAAATTCAGATCATCTTCAAATTGTTGGAATATATTTATGTACACAATTTTTTAAGTATATTATGCTCTAGTCAACAGTTTTCGAATTTTACATTCGGAAGGAGTAAAATTTTTCTACATCAATTAAAACCCCATAATCTTTGTCAATACTTCATCAGCTGTTTCCTCAGCATGTATACAACATTTGCCTTTTTTTTCTGGATCGACAATCTGCCTGTGAACAGAGAGGACGACTTGCTGGCGGTGAGATACTATTCCTCACAGCATTTCGAGAGCGGCCACATGCCAGACAACGAGAGAAAAAGCGAGAGACAACAGCGCTCTGAAGAGACGCGCGCGTTGCGGCCGCGTTGCGTGCTCCTTTTCTCCCCGTTCAAATTCAAATTCTGGAATTGTGACAAAAAGTGTGTGGCCGCCTCGCTGTGCACCTGAATCGCTGTGTTGCTGTTACACCGATAGGGATCCAGGATGACAAAGCATTTATCGTGGAGCCTCTCAATACCATGTCGACGACATTGTCAAATTATGTGATTCATTTAATTCTCCTACTCAGCCTACTCACTACAATTGCAATTGTGAGAGCGGTGATCGCATGCAGACCATTCAGCCAGTACTCAGATATGAAGCCACGTTACTTCTGGCTCTGATCTGATCGATCATGTTCTTGGGGGGTTGGGTAAGAACCGAATTATCGAAAGTATTCCTCGTATTCTGGACCATTCTCTCCGCGCCTCTTGTTTCCCTCGTTCTGCGCCCTCACCGCTGATTCATTCGTAGCCAGTATTCTTATCAGCGCTAGTGGCCCGTCCTCTGCCATCCCTTCGTCATCCTCTTGTCAACCCCGTCTCGTGTAGCACCTTGCCTGCCTTCACATTCTCTTCCTTGATCACCTTCACCAGCAAGGCGCCTGCTCCTCGCCTCCTCCAAAACCGGGCGGCCCTCGGCGTAGCTGTGCTTGAACACCGTTATCAAAAGCCTATATAAAAGCCGACCCGACTAAGAGAAACTAAGAGATATCTGCACGCTTATGCAAGCCGACCCCGTCCCGGTCATACTTTTGGAGAGCCCCGCCAGGAGAGCGGTGGGGCGAGATGCACGTGCACTGTATTACAATTTTCATGGCGTTCTGGCTTGCGTATTCAAATTGAGGTAGATAGTCAGACAGTGCGAAAATAGTATGTAAATTAGCGATGGTCTCACCACGAATTTAAATTTGGCATTTTGCCCAGAACGCCGTGATTTTTAAACGATACGCTCATGATTTCGACAACTGGTGTGTGTGTACTCTCTTTCTATACCTCGGCGTGTCTCTTTTGTTTGCAAAAATATGGGGAACAAATTTTCTGTTAACGACTTTCATGTGCATAGTACACTTAGAAAACTAAAATTGAAAAACTGACAATAAATCGAAATAATAATTTTTCCCTATTTTATGTTTGAGTTGTCGCAGAATTTGAAAGCGGAATATTGAAGAGCAAGTCATTATTAGTTAAATAAAAAAATAAAATCGAGAAGAATGGGGAGTATTGAGATCCGAAAAATCTCATTGAAACTCAGAAAACCGCTATTTTTCGGAACAAAAACTACCATTCATGCGATTATCGGCTTCAATCTCTTTCAAGTGAAGTTTAAATTTGTTAAAACAATAAAACGATTTAGTCTGATAACTTTCCTCAAGATATTTCGCCTCATGCAAAAACTTTCCAAAAATCTTTTTTTTTCTGTTATAAAAATATTCTAATTTTTTAAATTAAAATTTTTTATTTGATTTTCTAATTTCTACGTTTCTAAATTTGCAAGTTCTCAATTTAGAACATGTCAAACCTATTCGAAAGAATAAATATGTTGTGAAATTGTGAATTTTCATGATAATTGCATTCTGAGCATTTCAATGTCAAATGAATGCATGAATTTTTCTTGTCCTTTTTGTTAATTTTTTCTATCAATCAAATAGTTTTTTTTCAATTGAACGATCACTGGTTTAATATATTTCTAATGACAGCTTGCAAATTAAGAATCTTAGCCAATTTTTGAAAATTTTTATAACAGAAAAATACGATTTTTAGAAAGTTTTTGCAGGAGGTGAAATATCTTGATGAAAGTTATCAGACTAAATCGTTTTATTGTTTTAACAAATTTAAACTTCACTTGAAAGAGATTGAAGCCGGTAATCGCATGAATGGTAGTTTTTGTTCCGAAAAATAGCGGTTTTCTGAGTTTCAATGAGATTTTTCGGGTCTCAATACTCCCCATTCTTCTCGATTTTATTTTTTTATTTAACTAATAATGACTTGCTCTTCAATATTCCGCTTTCAAATTCTGCGACAACTCAAACATAAAATAGGGAAAAATTATTATTTCGATTTATTGTCAGTTTTTCAATTTTAGTTTTCTAAGTGTACTATGCACATGAAAGTCGTTAACAGAAAATTTGTTCCCCATATTTTTGCAAACATTTTGAGCTCTTGAACGGTATTGTATCTTCATTTTAAACGAAGTTACGTCGATTCCGGCATCAGAACCGGGAAATTGCTAAATGCCGGTTCTGCAACCTATGACTCGGATTGATCGAATTCTCACCCCCGGGGTACTTCCACAAAAAAGTTTGATCGAAATCAGAGATATGTTTTTGAAAGTTGTTCCCGGCCTCATGCAATCTCTGGTGATACCTGTCTTAAAACGCGTTCTCTGTAGCAGCGGGAGGAGGACTGCACAATCTTTTCAAACTCATCACCAATGATCAATACTTTGGGTATGGAGTCCCTAGGGGCGGGATACACTTCAGCCAAAAAAGTTTTGAAAAATTTTAAAATTTGGCGCGAAAATCGAGAAAAATTTTTTTCGGAGTTGTGTTCCGAGACTCGTTCAGTTTTTAAATTGATCGCCTTAGACACAAGTTATGTGTCGAAAACTTCGAACATTTACACTTTTCTCGAAGCAACGAGTCACATCTCAGGTTCTTATGAAAAATAGATCGGGAAAAGTTTATATATTGTGTAGTTTTCATTCTAGAATATGATAGCGTCGAGAAAATTGAAGATATCGTGGACAGGACATACTTTTTTTGCTAAACAACATGACCCGTTTGTCGACGCGGGTTCGATCCCCGGCCAAAACACAATCTTTTGCAAACTTTTTTCATTGCCTAAACCAATGGTTCCTGCAATTCCAGCAACTTTTATGTTGTTAGCAGACTTTACATTATATTTTCAAGGACAAAGCAAATAATTTAGAGGTGTTTTATTTTTGGTCCAATTTCAAGATTTCACACCATGAACCCGGGTTCATGGTGATTTTTCTCAAAAATATTTTTTTCTCAAATCGGCTGGAAAAGTTATTCATATCTTCAGTACGTCAAAACGTGAAAATATATTCAATTTGGTGCAACATTTGAGAGAATTTTTTTTGTTGAGAAAAATCACCATGAACCGGGTTCATGGTGTGAAATCTTGAAATTGGACCAAAAATAAAACACCTCTAAATTATTTGCTTTGTCCTTGAAAATATCATGTAAAGTCTGCTAACAACATAAAAGTTGCTGAAATCGCAGGAACCATTGGTATAGGCAATGAAAAAAGTTTGCAAAAGATTGTGTTTTGGCCGGGGATCGAACCCGCGTCGACAAACGGGTCATGTTGTTTAGCAAAAAAAGTATGTCCTGTCCATGATATCTTCAATTTTCTCGACGCTATCATATTCTAGAATGAAAACTACACAATATATAAATTTTTCCCGATCTATTTTACATAAGAACCTGAGATGTGACTCGTTGCTTCGAGAAAAGTGTAAATGTTCGAAGTTTTCGACATATAACTTGTGTCTAAGGTGATCAATTTAAAAACTGAACGAGTTTCTGGGATAACTTTTTACGCTCTTTCGAATGATATATGTCTCGGAACACAACTCCGAAAAAAAATTTTCTCGATTTTCGCGCCAAATTTTATAATTTTTCAAAACTTTTTTGGCTGAAGTGTATCCCGCCCCTAGGGACTCCATACCCAAAGTATTGATCATTGGTGATGAGTTTGAAAAGATTGTGCGGTGCCCCTACACAATTTTTCCCGCTACTACGGAGAACGCGTTTTAAAATTTTCAAAAATTTTTAATCAAAAAAAAAAATAGAATGTCGCTAATTAAATTTATATATTTTTAATAAATTATTTTCATCGATTTAATAAAGAAATGAGACTGGCCGGTTCTAGTTTTCGATTTGTTGTTTTAGCGCTACACCACATTATTTTCGCCCTCTTTACAATACAGCCTATCCCAAAGCCCATATTCCGGTTGGAATAAGTGTCCATACATACCACAATGATGTGCTAGGAGGGGGTTCTTAGATTTAACTTTTAAGAAATTTACAACAACATTTACAAAAGTGACCGCCCCGCATCGCTGCATGAGCCGCGAATGACGAAATCACATTTTATTTTTAGCCGAGGTATTTCTCTATCTAATGAACTAAACCGCAAATTCGTCTCTTCATTTTGAAGAGAGTTATGATTTTTCAAACTTTGATTTTTTGGAAAAAAATTGCAAAGTCACCAGGTTTGTTTGTGTTTCACGACTAAACTAAAAATTTAAAAAGTATTCTGGAAACGCTATTCGATAGAGGAGATGTTGTAGTACTTTGCATTAGTTTTTCAGAAAATTCGAAAATCATAAATTTTCGTAGTGACCTGCCATCCTCGAGTTTCTCCCGATTCCTCTCATACGACATACATTTTTCTCTGTGAGTGTTAATCTAAAAAATACGAGACAATTATCTCGCTCAATATACGCCCAATATTAGATTAGTGCTGCAGCGAGGAGTAGAGAATATTGTGGGGACCTAGGCTAGCGGCTTCTCAACACCTATCCCGGATGGAGAAGAATAACTAGAGGGAAAGATATTATGTATCAACTAGAGTAGTCACCCGTGCACTTGCATCTCGCCCCGCTGCTTTCCAGCGGGACTCTCCAAAAACAGGGACGGGGTCGGGCTAGCTAGCCGGATATTCCATGTTCAAGTTCACGTCATGTCATTTTGTTCACGTTCATGTTCATGGATCCACCCGAGGGCCGCCCAGTTTTGGAGGGGGCGAGGAGCCGGGCCCAGCTGATGTTTGAGGCAAACGGAGGAGGGATGAAGGTCGGTCGGTTGTTACGCGAGACGGGAGTCAGCCGGGGGATATGAAGGACACAAGGAGGGGGATGAATAGAGAGTCTCTCTCATAGAGAGAGTCCTGCCCATGGCTTAAAGTGCTGACAATGAGTACTTCGCGTGCGAAACGTCGTTTCCGCGATAGTAATCATTTCTGCCTAGGATGCAGAGTGTTGACAATATCAAGGATATTTGATTTTCAGATAACTACGAGTTCGAAGATAAGAAGGTGACGAAAGTAGCTATTACCACACAGGAACGTACGCGACCCTCTCACTTTTGCCCGCTCTCTCGCTTTGGTAAGCACAGGAAGTACCATTTTGACTTTTTGGTGTGATCGTATCATTTTATAAATGTATCAAATAGCCGCCTCCAAGACCCTACAAGCACACTTGTTGAATATCGTCTGCACCGAATTTCTAATTTGCAACTTGTTTGCGCATGGGGCATTTTGCTGGGTGTACATCGCCCGCATGATGATGTGCCCACAGACAGAGAAAAATTACTTGCATGCGAGTTAGTGAACAAAAATTACTTAAGCTCTCCACATTTTCACGCTCACTCTCTACAGAAACTAAGTAATTTAATCATTAACTCACATGCATGGCAAAAATAAATTTTTCTCTGAGCCTACTGTGCAGTGCAGTGTGTGTGCACGTGCATCTCGCCCCACCGCTTTCTCGGCGGGGCTCTCCAAAAGTGTGACCGGGACGGGGTCGGATTGCATAAGCCGGCGTCACCATGCACAGCTACACCGAGGGCCGCCCGGTTTTGGAGGGGGCGAGGAGCAGGCGCCTTGCTGGTGAAGGTGATCAAGGAAGAGAATGTGAAGGCAGACAAGGTGCTACACGAGACGGGGTTGGCATGATGATGACGAAGCGATGGGAGAGGGCAAACCACTAGCGCTGATAAGAATACTGGCTACGAATGAATCAGCGGTGAGGGCGCAGAATGAGGGAAACAAGAGGCGCAGAGAAAATGGTCCAGAATACGAGGAATACTTTCGATAATTCGGTTCTTACCCAACCCCCAAGAACATAATGGATCAGATCAGAGCCAGAAGTAACGTGGCTTCATATCAGAGTACTGGCTGAATGGTCTGCATGCGATCACCGCTCTCACAATTGCAATTGTAGTGAGTAGGATGACACATATGCCCTATCCGAATCGGAGAATGAGAGGCATCACTTAATTTGAAATGTCGTCGACATGATATATACGATTAAGATGCTCCCGATAAGTGCTCTGCCATCCTGGATCACTATCGCACAGCTTTCGAAACAGAGTCGGCGAGAACGAATTAGAGAAAGAGAGATATAACGAGAGAGTGCGCCAGACGAGAGGGTCAGACAACGAAAGTTCTTTGCATGGTGCCAACTGGATGCTGTGTATCGGTGTCACAGCAATAGTATCTCACTAGGGTGGCGAAAACGGTACATCGACCCTTTATTAGCAATGTAGGCTGAGGTGATACTTCGAAAACGACAGAAAACATCATCTGAGGTACAATTCTTCCCTTTTTGAAAAGTTCATCAGCTGTGTTCTATTGGAAAACAGATTTTCCACGCTCGTGTACCGCGGCACACGTACCGGTACGCGTACCGCCGTTAGCCACCCTATATCTCACCGATAGCAGGTCGTCCTCTCTGTTCACAGGAAGGTTGTCGATCCAGAAGCGATCGAAGAGCTGACGAGACACCTCCTCGGTCTGCAATGATTGCTCACACAGAGAAAACATACTAGGAATACGACATCAAGTTGGCACGCCTACTAATATATAAGTAGGGCCTTAGTAGGGTATATATTAGTAGGAGTGCCAACTTGATGTCGTATTCCTAGTATGTTTTCTCTCTGTGCATTATTTGTCAAGTACGGCTTTAAAGGCTTTCGTACACCAATCACCAAAAATCGAAAATTTGCTCCACTATCCTTTCTACTACAAAGCAGCAGCATGACGGCTACTAGACGATGAAGGTTTCTCGTAAGACATTTCTATTTCGTAACTCGTTGAATCCAGGTACCATAATACCGCAACAGTGCGCCAACAGATAATGAAATGATGTGCAACATCAACTTCGCGAATCTCTCGGAGTCCTCTCCCTCCACATCATTCCACAAGCCGGTCAACCATCCAGAAAGCCCTTTGGAGTGAGAGAGCGTGTGAAATCGAGAGGGACTCTCTCACTTTTGTACACTCTCTCGCTCTCACCCCCCATCATGTGCTCCGTCACTCCAAAAAGACTCGGTTTCAAAAGTTGATATTCTGCAGCTGCCTCGACTCACCTTGTCCGGCAGGAGCTTCTGCGTCGCAAGGATGAGACGACACGCATCCACCGTCGACGCCTTGAGCACATAGTCGTGGAAGTTCTGATCAAGGCGGATCTATTTTATCAATAAATTTGCACTATCATTATACATGTACACTCAGAAAAATGTATGTTATATATGGCTCCTGAACTGCGCTTGTATGTTATATAGAACATACAAATATGTATGACTTGTATGTTATATAGAACAGTCTGTTATATATGACATACAAACGCAGTTCAGGAGCCAAATATGACATACATTTTTCTCTGTGTAGTTGGCACCGTCTTTACGTACGACATCTTGTCATCTATTAATTATCAGTCATCTCTAAGCGAGAAGTTTCCACCTTCCCTTACTCAGGATATGTTGTCTCCTGCTGAGAAAGCTTGGGAAATAACAAGAAATAGTCTCTCATTTTCTCTCAACCACTCTCTTGAGTTCCCTCTCTCTCAACAGGAGATAACATGTCCCGAGTCAGGTACGTTGGAGGCTTCCCGCTCTTTCTTCCAAAAATCTCACATTTTCATCAGCAATATTATTAAATGAAACAAATAGTAACGGTTGTTTTTAGGGCTAATTAGTAAGGCATGCATAACAACCTTGGGCATGTTGAGCGGGATGCCGTAGTGGCGCGCGATCATCTGTACCTCCTTTGCCATGTATACGGCCTGGAATCAAGAAGACTGAAACCCAATTTCGAAAGATCAGATCGGATATAGATCTTGTGGTATCTGTGTAAGAATCAAGGATAGTTGATGCTGTGTGATTTGCCGTAAGAAGAGCCATCGATTGCGCTTTCCAATTGGGACCAATGAGAGTTCCAGCGCAATGTTTGAAGGCCATTAGAACGCTCAAGTTTCGATGCGAGGACAAAAGGCAGTTCAGTGTTGGCCACTCGAAATAACATTTGTTCGAGAACAAAGGAAGAATAACAACGAAACAAAGAACTGTTCCGAAACGGAGTTTCGAACTTTCGAGGGATCAACACTAGTGGAGTTCTCGCACCTTGGCATCGCAAGTGGTCACCGGGGGCGGGTTGCCGACGTCCTTGAACAGACCACCCAGACAGATCGGCTTGAGCACGACATCAATAGGCCACACGACACGATATCGGAGGAGCGTCTGGAAGAGATTACAGATCAAAGATCATCCTGGAGGGTGGCGTCTTTTACATAAGAGACCTGATACTTTTGCAAAATTTTGTAAAGAAATCTCTCATTTAAATTTACTTGAGAAAAAAAGGCAAAAATGTTATCGCCGTCTCCGTTTGTGTTTCAGCGCGAGTACATTAGAGAGTGGATGAGCGTTGCTACTATTGGAATGCATACTGGCAATTGAACAGAAAAAAACAGAACATTTTTATTATTTCGAAATTTCGGTGCGTGATAGTAGGACTTTTCTAAGGCAACAGTTGTATTGCTGTTTCTGAATGTGTTTCAGTGTCAGTACACACAGAAAAAAAAGTCTTATATGAGGCCCATGACAATTTCAAAAGTCTTATATATAAGACTTTTGAAAGGGTCATGGGCCTAATATAAGACTTTTTTTCTGTGTGTACTGACACTGACTGCGGTAGGCTACGATAGTTTCTGGTTGTTTTCCCTTACGTTAAAAAAAGAGCTACTCAAGGTACACTTCGCTGGGCTGTAAGTTCTTTTGAACATAATGCACAAAACCGCTGTACCACTAGTGTCCATTGTGGGGAAAAGAGGAAAAGATTGTGAATATATTGTGATTGTGAAAGGCGCCAACGGGCGCTCCACAAAAAAAATAATATGTCCACCGTCATCAGCACCCTCGATAACCCCAATTTACAGAGTTTCAGAAAAATGAACTTTTTTTACTGTGCCAGCCCCTGTCGAATCTGCTCGATTCTTACGCGAACGCCCTCATATAATTAAAATTTTACATCTACCTCGAATCCGATGAACGAATAGGGCGAGATGATGTCATAGTACAGCTTGATGATGTGGTTTCGCGACATTGTACAAATTTGAAAACCCCCTGAAAAGCAATCTTTCAAGAACGAAATATTGCAAATTCTCGAAAGTATCAAAAATATTGGTGAGCTAGCAAGCACGATAATCAGATAGTAAGCACACGCACGAGTAATACTTCTCGTTCATTTTTTTTTAAATTTAAACGTACAGAACAATCGAAAACTGAACAAAAACAGGTTAAAGCGATAGGCTCTCTCTCTCTCTCTCTCTCTACATACTTCTATTAATCTCTCTCGCTCACTCCCGAGGTTCAAAACGTATGAGAAACGCCGTGCGATGGCTGGCAAAGAGAGAAAAAGAGAATGAATGCAGAAAGAGAGAAGCAGCGTAAACAGAGGAACGATTGAAGAAAAGAAAGAGAGGGATGAGAGAGTGTGCGAAATGAAGAGAGCGCGGAGAAGAAAGGCGAAGAGCCCATGGGAAAAGGAGAGGGCGCTAGACAGTCAGAGACGATGAGAGAGTGTGGGATAGTGAGAGGGTGTCTAACCGAATAGCGAAAAAAGAAGAATACGCCACACAACACAACACAACACGCGTGCTCTCTCTCTCTCTTCCTCGTTATCTCTCTCTCTCCCTTTTCTCTCTCTCTCTCTTTCTCTCTTCTCCTCGTCTGTTCCATATTTCCCGCTTTCCGGTATGCGAAAACAATGAATGGACGGCGCTCGGGAGAGACACAGGAAGTGTTCTGAATTGTTGAAAAACGTTGCTATGCATTTACCGGCCTTTGTATTGATGTGCGTTTCAAGGTAAATGCGGGTAGAGGCATAATTCGCATCACGATGGAAGGTCGGCAGTTGCTCGCTAAATATACTAGAAAAGAGCACAGGCAAACACGAATCGTTACAATTTCTTTAATGCGGTGTTAGTTTTCCGGAAAAGCTCTTGGAAAAGCTAAAAGAAGTGTTAGTTTTTACTTTTCCATTTCTCACGGAGGGCTCGGAAAAGCTAAATATTTGAATTCCCGCAATTTTTGATTTTCAGCCATAACTCGCCTCCCAGTGCAGCTAGGCATACCAAAGTTGGACAATGAAGTCTAAATGCGAAAAGTAACCCTAAAACAAATTTTAACACTCTCGACAGTTTTTCCAAGAGTTTTTCCGGAAAACTAACGCCACATTAGGTTTGATGGTTGGGAGAAAAGTGATGAATAGTGAAATAGTGCGAGAGGTACCTCCTTTCAGGAGGTTTGGTTGAGAGTGACGTGGGAATCTATCAATGTGTGCAAATGGTGCTCGTTTACTTGCTCTTTTGGTGAGGTATTGTGGGGGAAACGAGAGAGAAAAGGGAAGATAAGCGCGAGATAGCAATGGGAGTACATGCTTCCATTTCTCCAGAATGGGGTCAGACGCGAGAGACCGTGTGAAAGTGAGAGAGCACATCCCTTCAAAAGATCGCGCAAGATAGGAAAGCGCAAGATAACGATGGAGCATAAGACACACGATTCCAAATTTCCAGATAGGAGTCAGGGGGCTGTATAATCTGTCAAAACTTCACCAACAACTTGGTCAAGTTTTCACTGACATCGTTCAAAACTTCACCAAATTTTCACTGACATCGTTCAAAACTTCACCAAGTTTTCTTTAGAAATCAGCCATCTACTTCATCAGCCTGTTTACATTTTTGTTTCTGTTGCTTATACTCGTTTAGTATTAATATTTTTGGCAATTTCTAATGCAATTACTATTGATTAACTGGCAGGATCATTCCATTTCATCCATTCCTTCACTTCCAAGCACAAAATCAAAGTCTCTACAAAGAAAACAATTCATTTCATAGGAAGCGTTATAATGCAGTGTTATATAAGAAAATGGGCTTCACAAGACGATAAGAGCATTGCGGATGTAGTTGTACGATTAAAAGGAGCGAAAAAACTAAACAAACCATGCAAATTGCAAAAATAAAGAAAAATGCGAAATTCGAATAAAACGTTCCGATGATTCAGACATTTGCACATGGCCGATTTTTAAACTCTACTTTCAACCCAATTTGTTACGTTGATTTAGAATTTGCTGGAATTTCATTATGAAAACAAGGATGCGACAGACCATCAGCACCCAACAATGCCAAAATTGGAATTTTAGCGTTCACTTCATTGCGCCTCAAATTCCCCCCTAAAAAAGGCTCACCTACTTGCATACTTTTCCCTCTCTCGATTTGCGTGCTATTTCTCTTTCTCTAACCAAACTTGGCCAAGTTCCGTTTAGAACTTCGCCAAGTTTTCTCGCACATTTCCGATTGAAATTCGGTTAGAGTGACGAAAATAGCATGCTAAATTGAGAGAATTAGAGTAAAATCTGCCATGTTTTGAGCGATGTTTTTTGCCATATTTTTCTCGCACATTTCTGACAGATTATACAGCCCCCAGATGCGGGAGATTTTGTGTAAGAGAAAGAGAGCCTATTCCTTATAATACAGAAGGGGAGGAAAGCGAGATAGCAATAGAGTAGGCAACCATGGAAGGGAGTGGCGGAAGGAGAAGGGGCGTAATTAGATGCTGCCTTCGGCGTTTGATATATCTCCCTCAATGCACTCTTCATTTCGCACACACTCTTTCTCTTACTCTCCACATCTAGAGAGAGAGAGAGAGAGAATGCGGGAACTGAACGATACATTGATGAACGCTAACGGGGGCATTCAGAATGGAGAGGGGAGTTCCCTTGTAAAGGAGGAATATTTTAATAGTGTGTGCAATGAATAAACCGTTTCGCGCTCTATTGTGAACATAAAAAAAGTAATTGAAGCACGCACAGTGAATCATTTCCAGCGAGAATATTTAGAAGAGAGAATGAAAAAAGTAGAAATACAGAAACAACCTGAACGAATACGCGAAAACAGAAAGCAGTCCTTTGCAAGGTGAACGCCATTCTGTCCACCTCCTTTCAAGTCGGCTTGAAAAGCCAAGCGTGCATTGGAGTACGGTAGGCGACTATCATCTATCGAGAACTGGCTTGTTGGAATATTACGACGAAAACAAACAACCTATTTATGTTTCAGCAAGTGAGTGCCACATTTTGATCCGTTTGATCACCTATCCGACTCAATAAGAATTAAAATTATTCTAATTAAAAACAAACTAATTTTTCTCAATTAATTAGGCACATTTTCACTTCTCGATTCTCATTCCCCCCTCATTTCCAGCCTTTTCGCCCGTAAGAGGCGGTCGACTCCTCTTCCCCTCTCTCCGCCATGGGAGCGACGTTGGAGGGTGCGTTGCTACCGTGTTCTGTGACATGCAGATACCGTAACCGATAATGCCTACCGTACTCCTACAGTTTGTTGAAAAATGATCATTCTTGCATATGCACATGGTATCTGACTGCGCCTACCGTAGTTGCGATCTTCTTTCAGCCATTTACCGTAATCCGTAATATCCACCGTACTCGTACAGTATACCTCCCTCTTTCCTAGCTGGATACCGTATCCCTCCCCTTTTCCAGTCGCCTACCGTACTCCTACCGTATTCCTCCTTTCCAGCCGGCTGCTGCTTTCCCTCGGTCGCTCTCTACATCTACGCGACGATTCTGCCGGTGCTCGCCGCTTTTGTCATGGCCGCCGCGTACAAAGTGTACACGAATTACACCAGTGTGCGTTGATCTTTTAAATCTACGTTTACACAAGTATTTATTCGCAAATTGCGAAAAGGATTTTTTTTCGAGAAGCTGCTTACTACTCCAATGTGGGTTAAAATTTTACACCCGGAAAACAGTCACTAGGATTAGGACACCAAGTGAGCATGTTCCCGTAATAGTCAGTGAAATGTGAAATGTGTTTATGTTAATAACCTTAATGTTAATAAAGTACGCATACACACAAATTGCACAATTTATTGCAATAACAGTTTTTATGTAACCAAAATTCCCGATACATTTGTTTCGGTGCCAAAATAAATCAGTATTGCTCTTCCCTGTATAACCCACATCAAACCCACGCTCTAGAATCGCCTGTGGTCGGCTAGTATTACATTTATAAAATGATACGAACACACAAAAAGTCAAAATGGTACTTCCTGTGCTTACCAAAGCGAGAGAGCGGGGAAAAATGAGAGGGTCGCGTACGCGCCTGTGTGGTAAACAACGGAAGTCCGTCATTTGACTTTTTGGTGTGATCGTATCATTTTATAAATGTAAAAGTAGCAGCCCACCAGCAGCCGACCACCACTGGCAACGTCCGATCACCGGTGATTCTAGAGAGAAATGGGAAAGCACAGCATTCGAAACAGAGTCGGCGAAAACGAGTTAGAGAAAGAGAGAGAAGGCGAGAGAGTGCGCCAAACGAGATGGTCAGACAACGAGAGATGTACTTGGCATGGTGCCAACTCGATGTTGTGGAAAGATCAAAGACCATTTGCAGATCTTCGCGATGGAATCTCGCCTGCTCGAGAGGCAAGTGAAGAAATTGATGGCTAAAGTGGGCAAGGACTCGGACGAAGACCAACACAATACGATTATGAAGGCGAGAGTGTTTCTTATTGTTGACGTAAAAAGTGGATTGACTAATGATGACGCAAAGATTAGCTAATTATTAAATATTCAGTGAATTGGCTAATTATGACGTAATTAGTGGATTACCTAATGATAACTAATCATTGCCTAGTGATCACGTAATGGGTTTACAAGTTAATGATGACGTAATGTGGTGATGGATTTGGCTAATTATGGCCTAGTGAGTTGATTAGTTAATGATGATGCAGGTATTGCCTAGTGATGATGAAATGCTCAGATTGCGAAGTGATGACGTAATGAGCGCATTCAATAATGATTTTATAATATTGTCCGTGGATTAGTTAATGACGAAGTAATGAATGGATTGGCGTATGATGGCATAACGAATTGATTGCCTAGTGATGACGGAATAAATGAATAATGATAACGAAATGACTGGATTGGCTAATGATGACGTAATAAGTGTATTTCCTGATGATGACGTATGAAGTGGATTGGCTAGTCATGATGTAACATCTATTTTTTCTTCAGATTTCCCGCGGCCCCATGCTACTCTCAGACAAGGAGGAGAGAAGACAAGAAAGTGTGGTGAGCGAATTAAAAAAAAAAAATATATATATATATATATATACATCATTTCACAGGCCGGTCAATCATCCAGAAAGGCCTTTGGAGTGAGAGAGCGTGTGAAATCGAGAGGGACTCTCTCACTTTTGTACACTCTCTCGCTCCAACTCTGATCTGTATGTTTGGAATCATGTATATATATATATATATATATATATATATATATGACGCTGTCCGCGATAGATTCAACAAAAGCTCCGCACAGCTAAAAAATGAAATGTCTCGTAAACATGTCCCTAGGGGTAGTTTTCGATGCTCTACAACGTGGCGTCTTTCATTTTTCATGAATTTGACTTTTGGCGCCAAAATGGCGCCGCGCCAAAATACAGTGAAATCACTTTTTCCAATATTTCTCCTTCAGTGTTGCAGCTAGAGATTCGAAATCTCACGTGTACTATCAGAATTTGATGGCGAATCTCGCTATGTAATTCATTTGTCGCTAATTAGCTTAATTTGCCTGTAATTAAGCTTTTTTGATCCGTTAAAGTGTGAACGTCGTGATATAGCTCATTCGAACCGCCGTGAGACGCTGATTCTAGCGATATTTTTATGTGGCACACGTACCTACGCAACTATGTTTTTCGTTCGATGTTTTGCCTGAAAGAGTTGGAAAAGGGTGTTTTAGCGCATGAAAAATTGAAATAACATTCTAAAGTGCTATTAATCACAAAATAATCCCACAGAACACTTTTTCATTGCATATTTTAAGAATTTATTTTTTGGCAAAATGAGCCGTCACGGAGGGGATCCGCACCCACGTGAATCGGGTAATAGAAAAACGAAAACTTTATGTTGGAAATGCATATACTAGAGTGGAAAACTAATTTTGCGCTAACATATTCAAGTCAATAGTGTTAAAACATATATTATCCACTATTTTTCGTTAAAATGATCTCAAAAACATAGTTGCGTAGGTACGTTTGCCACATAAACATATCCCTAGAATCAGCGTCTCACGGCGGTTCGAATGAGCTATGTCACGACGTTCACACTTTAACGGGTCAAAAACGCTTAATTACAGGCTAATTAAGCTAATTAGCGACAAATGAATTACATAGCGAGATTCGCCATCAAATTCTGATAGTACACGTGAGATTTCGACTCTCTAGCTGCAACACCGAAGGAGAAATATTGGAAAAAGTGATTTCACTGTATTTTGGCGCGGCGCCATTTTGGCGCCAAAAGTCAAATTCATGAAAAATGAAAGACTCCACGTTGTAGAGCATCGAAAACTACCCCTAGGGGCATGTTTGGGAGAGATTTCATTTTTTAGCTGTGCGGAGCCCTGTTGGAGATTTGTTGAATCTATCGCGGACAGCGTCATATATATATATATATATATATATATATATATATATATATATATATATATATATATATATTGAATTATTTGGAATTAGTTTTCCATAGATTTTCGCGAGACTTTTTCGATGACTACATTTTCTTTCGTTTCTCGATGTTTGCATCGCATTATTGCAGCCCATCCAATTGGTGCCGCGCTCTAATACTCCGCCACCAGCAGCTGCAGCAGCTGCTGCAGCGGCTGCATCCACTCCGCCGCCTGCTGCAGCTGCACCGGTCGGATCAGCCTCCAGTCGGAAGTACTCGGAAGAGGCGCTGTCGCCCCGCACGCCCGCCAAGGATCCCACAGTAAGTGTCTGATCTTGCAACCTCCAATTATCGAATTGTATAAAATAAATAAAATAATATAACAGGTTGATGACGTCACGGACGTTTCCGGCTACAACACCACTCAAACAACTGACAACGCGAACATTTCGCCGCAAGCGAACAGCCGCAAATTGCCCAATATGGTGGGGATTTCAACAATTTATCTGACCTAAAATTCTTTCAAAATTCAACTCATGATCTTATTTCAGTCAAATCTTCCCGATGTCAATGCTATCCCGCCGGAGAATACCGTGCCAGAGGCCAATAGTAAGCGTCTTGGGGAGCCAAAACCAGATACCATAACCCGGTTTTGACTCCGAACTAAAATCCGGCCGCAACTCGGGCTCCACTCTTTCAGAGAAGGGAACATTTTTTCAGCGCTCGACGAAGTCGCGGAAGCGCCCACCTCGCCGACAGTGACCACCCTGGGCACGACGCCGACGGCTACCACAGGAGCGGCCAGCAAGGTACGGGTACCGGAAGTGGGTACCGATAGGGTACCAGCAGTTCGGGGCACATTTTAGCCGCCTGCGATCATTCCAACGACGGCCGGACAGAAAACTGAGGAAAAATCGGACACGATGAAATGGCTCGGTAATCGATAATAATTGGCTACAGTACTCCACCAGTTACAGTGCCCCTCTTTAACAAATCGCGAAATGATTCGATCGACACCAATAGCATTACAGACGACCCAGTGTACGGTCTTAAGACGGAAGTCCTGTCTCCTGGTGACAAAACACTTACGGTATGTGTAAATCGATATTGTGGGGGAACACGAAAATCGGGGGGGTGACATTTCCGCAACGGCTTATAACTTTGCTCAAACTCGAGGAATAGGTATGATTTTTTCCCTGTTGGTTATTTGCTAACCTCCATCGATTCGGCATGTTGCTGTATTTTTCTGACCATTTTGAATTTCCGGCTAATTAGCGAAATTTTAATTAGCTAATTAGTTAATTTGTGGGTTTGAAAGCCCTCGCGATTCTGATCATGATAACACTTTGATGGAGTTGTGCAGAAGGTTTGTAGCAGTTTAAAACCTCGTTGCGGAAATTTCGTGTTGCGGAATTTTCACCCCCCCCCGGAAAATCGATAATTGCTCCAGGACGCGTCCATCGCCAGCGATCCCTTCGAGACCTACACCGTTCCGCCGGAGATGAGAGACGGTATTATTTCATGATATCGATTTTTCAATTCTTGATATCGAATTAACCCCGGTAGTTTATTTTCAATTGAAAAAATTCAGATTCCAAATCCGCGCAACGCTCCAACTACAAGCGCGCCGAGTCGGACATCAGTATGGATCTCGCCGCGAATGCGCGGCCCGCGAAGAATACGGTAGGAGATATTGATCGATATCGATTGATAACTAAAATTACAGCACTCCCCTCGACTGGAGGACGTTCCCGTGTACACGCCTCCCGAGCCCTCGCCGAAGCCTGTATCTATAAGGAAGGGAGCTTCGACCCGGAACCAAGCCTCTGCACCGGCCCAGAACCCGACCCGAAACCAAAAGCCGACACCATACGAAGAACCAGTCATCCGTGACCCGGTTATGTCTCCATACCAAGATCCCGCGATCCCCGTGGCGCCATGTCCGAGACCCCGTCCGAACTACCAGAGCTTCCCCGAACCCTCTCGTCCCATCTTCACTCCACCGCATGATGACAGGCGTCAGAGACGGCAGGTTTGTGATATGATAAGGACGGTGACCTGCAAGTACTGTAACCCGTAAAAACTCTCAATATCCCATAAGTACAGCAATCCAAGTACCGTAACCCTAAATTACCGTATCTCACTCAGAACGACGCTCGTACTCCTCATTCACCGGAGCAGAACGCCCGGGAGCAAGACCGCCGCGATCTACCGTACTCCAACCCGGCGGGGTGAGTGATTCTATCGATAACTGATTTTGCATACTGTAATATTCCCTTTCTGCTTTTGTTCCCAATTGCTTCATGAGGCTCCCGAGAGGAAATATTGTATTATTTGTTTGATTAATTAGTCAATTAACTAATTAAATTTGTAGGTACTTCTCCCACAACGCCAAGTCGTGGCTGGCGGACAATCGAGATTCTGATTCCTTCGAGGAGAGACGGAAAAGCAACCAGTAGAAGAGTGGATTCAATGTAGACAAATCAATGGAATGCTTAGAAAAAACAGATAAACAATGTTGTTGCAAAAGAGTTTGTTGTTTGAAGAACTACGTGACGGGAAAATTGTTTGATTTTACCGATGTTATATTTTTAAAAGGTGATTGAGAAGAGTAGTGCATTCTCCAGGCAAAAATACTCATCCTTCTCCAAATCTGTTTCACTAGATCTTCTATAACAACGAAAATAGGGGCGTTTCAATAACACATTTTTTCATAAAAGTCGAAAAGTATCACCAAAAATCATGAAACCTTTTTCGCACCTGCTCCGCAGCCTTTTCTGTCTTCATTTTCACTTTCTGTCCATGATGTCTACACTCAGAGAAAAAGCATGGGAATTAGCAAATGATTTACTTACTTTTTAGCATAGAGAGCATGGGAAATGAGGAGAGCGTAAGTAATTTATTCACTAACTCGCATGCATGGCGAAGTAATTTTTCTCTGAGTGTATGATCTTCACCTCTCAGTGCTCGTGGGGCACAGCTACTTGAGGTAGAATCTAGAAATCAGAGCTATTACTTCAGCTGTATAGAGCTGAAGTAGCGTTGCTTTCTCGCTTTTTCCTAGCTCATTTCTGTCTTCTAGCTGAAGTTGCTACACCCCACGAGCACTGAGTGAAAAACAAAATGGAGGTGTGAAGACGCTGATTGTGAGGTCGCGCGTCCATTCTCCTCATTTCACCACTGGATGTCAATGGTCTCCTCATTTCGCACACTCTCTACAGCGTTTGTTGGATGAGAAAGCATAAGAAATGAAGAGACCGTGGTCTCACATTTCGCGTTCTGGCCTTGACGCCGCGTGTGCCCTCTGGCCGCATTCATTCCAAGAGAGCCCTATATAACCACTCATCTTTCTCTCCTCGACATCAGTTTTTCCTCCAAAACTCGTCGAAATCTCCACATGGCTCCCTTCGTCCCCGTTCTCTCGCGATTCCCTGCTTTCCACTGGCCCACCGACGATATTCTATCGGCGATGCCGAACGAATTCGCGTTTCGCATCTTCTCCTACCTCGACAAGTGAGTTTGCACTTCTCGCTAGAGTTTGAAAATCGGGTAAATAATTGTATTAGATCTCTGCATTTCACACACACTCTCACCAAGCAAATAATTTCAAACTCTACTGATCGGTAAGCCCAAACACGGATCGTCATTTGCTTATGCTGTCCTTAATCTATAATCTTTTTTTATATCACTAGATCTGTCACTTATTAAGTGGTGGTCTCCAATTAGTAGTCCATTTTTCATGGGTTTGATCTAGACTTATCATGAATTTTATTACTTTTAGAAATGACTTGAACACACTCCAAGCCCTGGATGCCCGTTATGCAGCATTGGTCGATCATCACAAGGGCAAGAAGGAGTTGGCAATTCAGAAAAGCTTGGTTTCGGTTAGTTATTTTTCACATTCAGACAGTTTTAAAATTACATCATTTGCTACCGTATCTTTCCTGTGAAACGGAGATTCTCTCTAAGCAAAATGGAATCTTCTTTTTTGGAAACAAAAAGTCTATAAATGGGATCCTAGAGACCCTGCGAAAGCCAACCAAAACACACGTTGCAGATGGCTTACCAGCTTGCCCCCTCTAGCGTGGTAGCTTGCTACTGTAACGGCGCTTGACATGGAACGCTATTACCTTTATCTTAATAAATAAGAAAATCTTTCAGCGGCCGAAATGGTTGGTGTACATGCTGATGCGAGGAGTCGAAATGGAGATGAATTGGGTCAAATTGAAAGGAGACGATGGATTCATTGAGAAAGTGAGTTAACATTCTTTAACTCGCCGGTGGTGAGAGTAGGACCATGTGTCCACTGAGTGGCTCCACTCAGAGAAAAACCACTTCGGCATTCACGCGAGTTAGTAAATAAGTTACGCATACTCTCCACATTTTCCATTCTCTCAATAAAAAAAACGTAAGTAATTTGCTTACTAATTCTAATGTTTTCTCTCTGAGTGTCGGCGGGCGCACTTGCTACTAGTCCGACCAGCAAAAACCACTACCTGTGATTCTAGATAATAAAGTAACAATGCGAACACTCTTTCGCTTTGTACCAGTAGCCATCCCTACTGCTAAGCAACTGGTGGAGAATGAGATAATGTTTTCGTAGTATTGATAGATCAACTGGGCCTTGCGGAGTGTGGGTAAATCTGCAAATTACTATGGATCAAACCGAGTGTATTCTCAGGTCTTCGCGCCCACTGATGTCTGCGTCCATATCTGCATGACAGCACCGTGGAAGCTTACAGAAGGTCGGTTTTTAAAATATAAAAGAGCTTTTTTTCATTTTCATTAAAATTATAAGGTTACTCATTAAAAATATTAATTTCCCGAATATTGCTCTGGTCGTACATCGCTATCGCAATTTTCATTCTTGTACCGCGTTTCCCCGTGACTACGCACAAATATTTATTACCATTCAGGCGTTATTACTTTTCTTTGTTAATATAATTACCTTTATTATTACTATTATTATACTATTATTACTATTCAGGAATGATCGACGAATCGTATAGCAAACAGGGCGCTTTCGCCTCTTTCGTCGTTACGCCAACGGTCAATTCAATGCAGAAATACGGCTCGAGGATCATCCATTTTGCGATCAAGAGAGACTTATCGCCAGTTGCACTGCTCAAGCTGGGAAAGGGGCTGACGGGTCCAGTAGCTTACATTTTCACTCGGGGAGAAATATCCGATGAATATCTAGGTTCGAATTTCCCCGAATACAGAGAGTACTTGACTGAGATTAACCCCATGCCGTATCTTTTTGTTGTGATTAGGGAGAGGGGACAGGCAGGCTCGCCGTACGGAAGGCTAGCAGTTAAGAGAAATAGTTTCTAGTCAATAGCATGTTGCACACAATGTTCAATTTATTTGTATTTACTTGGAACGCCTGCGAAGGGTGAAACAGGAAATAAAGAGGCGATAAGAGTAAAAGATATTCTACAATGGGGTCTGTGGACACATCATTCCACATACCGGTCATCCCAACAGAAAGGTATTGAGAGAACGTGCCAAATAGAGAGGGACTCTCTCACTTTTGCCCAATCTCTCGAGTTGACTCCTTTCTGTAGGTTTGCAGTCATGTGCGAAAGTGATGTGCAAATGGCAACCTAACGCCCACTGAAAAGAAATAAAGATCCTCTAATATTTGAAGCCGTTAAATTGGCGTCGGACAGGTCATGAGTAGGGTGGTGGTGCGATATTCATGATTAAGGGACTCGGTTTTTGCATATCTTCTGGTGTCGAGTGAGATTTGAGCTCTTCGAGAATTTCGCCCCACATCGAACACATCCGAACGGGCGCTCCCCAGTGTGCGTCCGATAGTGATTCTGACGAAATACTGTATTATCACTTCAATTTTCGAAATACGCAAAAATCGCTTTTCTCTCTAGCGAAATTCATAATCAAAAGTTTTTACGTCCCAAGCAAGGGGATTCGCTTATGAGGCTGTTTGCGAGAGGATCAATAACTTTTGTGAAGGACCTCGTACATCGATTTTCTGGAAATCTCTTAATTGACGTTATCGAGGGCGCTGATCATCATAGTAACTTTCATTTTGCATTTCACTCAACGGTTCGGGAGTACTGTAACTACCGTTTTTGAGGCTGCAATGCCATATCTCGTGAACCTCTCAACCGATCCCCATGAAAAAATTTTTCAGAGGGTACTTTAAGATGCTAATAACAATTTCGTACTTTATTTCTATATACATATTTTTTCTCAAGTTTCAAAAAAATGTTTTGGAACACCATTATTAAGTGCCGCTAATTTCATATATCAGAAGATGCGCCGTTTTCTCAGCTTTCATATTCTTATGCTACATGCATACTTCAGAGGTACCACAGATATCGATCATGCCCTTTTTATTCCCCATTTTGGGTTCACTGACCGCGCAGGAGAGCGCGAAATGAGAATGAAAAGTGCTAAATGGTCAGTATCGCGTTATGTTTCATCAAATGTTTTTAACAATCGATCTCGTATCTCGTTAGATGTTTGTCGTCACGTTTATGGTTGTCTGCTCGAAGCCCATTCCGGCTCATTCTCCAATTACAACGATGCTCTTATCCCCTGTAGCGGAGACTTGGTTAAGTAAGTATCTATAATATTAAGAAAGCGTAATACGTCCTATTGATTAATTTATATTTGTTTGAGGTATGGATCCCTGATCAATGGAGATCACCACCTCTACGGATGTGAAAATCTTGCTGATCTACTTATGATGAGAGGGATCAGAGAGACTATCGAGACTATAATTCATAATACTAATCTGATACTAAGGGCGAAAAATATCCGAAGCTGTTTCCGAGCGCGTAGCTGAATGTTTCTGGGAGAGGAGAGGAAAAGGGAAAAGGGCAGACGCTCGAGAAATTGCGACCATGCTTAAAAACTCTGTGACTACGACAGGAAGCTATGAATTCAGTCTCAGAGACTGTCCGACTCGGACTCAAGCTCAAACTCAAATAAGTAAGCTATTGAGAGTATAGGAGAGTAAAAAACAACAGAATGTCGTGAAGAAGAGAAAGGCAGTAGAGGTTGGAGACATTAAGGTATTCATATTACAAGATTAACGGGCTAAAAATCGATAATTTTAAGGCTCCCCCAGCAAAAATGATGAAAAAACTAATAATGTTCATAATCCCCAAGTGTTGGATGGTGATAGGATGCCGAAGCAAAGTACTGTTAATACCTCTGGCCCATTGACGAAGCCGCCGATTGAATGAATGCACTCTCAACCAAAAATGAAGTAATTTCGTTCAAAAGCTGCAATTATATCTTGTTATTTTCAGATCCCCAAGAGGCTACATCGAGTCAAAATCCCATATATACAATACTCTCGCTAATGTTGATTGTTAAAGCGTTATCAATAAATATGTTGTTTATGTGAAGTCATTTGTCTATTCGACTCTATGAGGAATTTTTGACAGGGGAAACGATAGGTGATTTAGCACTTTTCATTCTCATTTCGGCGCCGCCCCGGCGAAAAAGGGTCTTCCGTGTGGAATATGCGACAAAATCATCCCACAGAAACCATCTCTCAAGGTTTTGCCTTTCTTTTGTTGTTTTACATTTCACCTTTCCTTTCACGCTACGTTTGTATGCGATTTACAGGCTCATAAGAGGCTGTTCGCGAGAGGATCAATGAAATGGACGTACACTGAAATTTAAAAGTGTTACAAAAATTTACGCACTGAGGTTATTGATGGTGCTGATCATCATAGTAACTTTCATTATAAAATCTGATATTGTTGCACGAACGAGTCAATTCCATTTACCGGATCTGGCTCGGGTCCGTCGAAACCCTCATCCATTTCCAGCTTGATTTGGCCATTTGGACCACTGACGAGAACCGTGTTTCGGCCTACTCCGAGCTCTGCCTGTAGCCAATTGAACATAATCGATTTTTATGGATTTATTCTTGACTGATTTATTTATCCCTTCATCTCTCTGGTTTTTGCACGCCCTCTCGTTGTCATTTAAGTTGGTTGTCCGCGGAACGTTTAATTATTTCGGATGAATGATTGTCAACTTGTTATACCTCCAGCGTCGTAGATTTGGAAACCGGCAAATTTGATGTCCCCGCAAGTTCGGCAGCCTTTCGCATCACTGTAAATTGCGAAAAAGTAAATCGATTTTTTTCGGTTACTTTTTTCTTTGGACAACCCTACAACATATATGTCCACATATATAGTTCAATCCCCGCCCAGGCCAACCAAGCCTTCCATCCACCCCGGGGCGGTAAATTGGTAGCAACTTTGATTGCGAAAGGTAACGTACCCTAGATGCCTTGGGAAAGCTTGGGTTACGTAATCCCACGTTGCAGCTGGCTTACCGGCTTGCCCCATCTAGCGTGGTAGCTTGCTACCGTAAAATCGCTTGACATGGAACACCTTTACCTTTATATAGTGGGTTTATCCGCGGAACGCTGTATTATTATGGACGACTATTGATGGATTTGTAATGCACTAAGAAACATTAAAGATACTGTAAATTCAAAAAAAAGTGAGCGACGTAGGTGTGGAGGTAGTGTGTGATCGACATGCCATCAGCACTAGTGTGGTAGAACGCTTGCAAGGGATCAGGGCGAAAGAGTGTACAAAAATGAGAGAGCCTCTCACTTTTACACGCTTTCTCAGCCGCTTTCGATAGGTTTGAATTTTGTGTGTGCATACTTCTTGTTGTGTTTTAATTTTGTGTGGTCGAAGATCCTTACCACCTCTGCCCACGAATGATACCTCCTGCAGGCCTTTGCCTTGATGTCAGGATAAATAATGTCTAATGTCTAATACTTCTTCCAGCCACTTACCGCAACTACTCTTCCGATGTCTTGCAATCTTGTCGCCACGGTAGAATTTCTCCCCGCAATCACAGCCATAATAGGGACGCTCCTCGCTGTGGCTGTTACGATGTTCCTGAATTTAAAGAAGGGGTAACCTGAAAAATTGAATCTAGAACTAATGGTAGCTCGCTAACTTCTTCTTCTTCCTTCCTTTTGATCTTCTCCTCAGCTTCGGGCGCTAAAAACTTGGTATCTTTACAATATTTGAGTTATGTTTATTAATGGACAAGATCTCCTCATTTCGCTCCCTCTCTTCACCAGTTGATTTAAAGGGACCGTGCATAGATAGCGAAATTCACTTATTTAATAGTATTTTGTCCACTGATCACGGGAAAAATAAAGAAAAAAATTTAGGACCATTTTGAGAGCCGCTACGGTCTTACCCGCAAACCACACCACAATGCATCAAAGGGCGCCGCCTTTTCCTAATATTTCTAAAAAACTACTCCAGTCCTAACAATTCGTGGCGGATGAATGCGTACGATGTCCTGGATGTCTATTGAGTAAAATTCCTGGTGTTTCATGTTCATTCCCTGTGCTTAAGACGCCATTGGGAAACGTCGAACTAGAACACCACGAAAATTGAAATGCTCATATCTCGAAACAGAAACTCCCAATATTTTTCCGAACTTTTCCCGTGAAGTGTGGTTCAAACTCCATAAATGGAGCTCAGGTTGCCGATCTCTGCCGGGTCCCTTGAAGCAGAGTGTACCAATAAGGAAAGTCTCATGCAAAAAGAGCAAGAGTTTCAGGGGTAGTTCAGTGGCTAAGACAACAGCCCGGTAACCGGAAGGCCCCGGTTCGACTCCCGGTCCTTGCAACAAATTTTGCCATCTTGCAAAGACCAATTAGGAAAGTCTCACTGCAGCAGAATTCGCGATGGTACAGAAAGTGAAATTTCTTGGCGAATTTTCTCCCGCATAAATCACAATTGAAGCGCTCCACTGTCTCTTCATCATCCTCTTGCTCCTCCTCTTTATCGGACTCTAAAATGATCGAACTTTCTCATTTTAATTAGCTTACGTAATACATAGACTTCGCATTCGATGCATAATCTCGTTTTTTCTATTTTTAATTTTTTTTTTAGTCTTTCCTTGTTTAATGTTGGAATTAATTCAGAAACAAATTAAATGTATTCTTAAAGTTTACACCTCTTTATTGTTTTTAAATTGCATTAAATTGTAAAGTCATATTCAAACATAATCGATAAATAAATTAATTAGTAATTGGCAAATTGCTTACTCTTTGGGCCGTACTTCTCCATAGTGGAGATTAGGAATCGGGTGAACGTGGTTCCGAATTTAGTATAGAAGGGTAGACGCACTTTGTCGTGCTTGATATAGTGCTTCTGTAAGCAAAGACATTATAAAAAAGGTAAACATCCTGTCTTCAGCATATTTTGCATGCGCGAAACATTGCGCTTTTCAGTGTGCACGCAATCTGGCATATACTCTGAGCAAAAAGTCACTAGGATCAGGACATCAAGTGAAAATGTTCACTTGCAGGTAAGTGAAAGTCACTAGAAATAAGAGTCATTTCACTTACAGGTAAGTGAACATTTTAATTGGTGTCCTGATTCTAATTACTTTTTTTCTGAGTGTACGGCACAATATTCATGCATTTCGAGAACATGAGAAAGCATGTGTGATGATCTAGAGGGTCTCTCACTGTTGCACATCTCATTCTGACCCCTTTCTGTAGTTTTCGTATCATGTGGCCTTCAGCTGATAACGCGTATTCGAATGCAGAGGTTCTCCTGAAACAAAAAAAATGTTGAACCTTTAGCTGAAAATTGAAGGCAAAGGCCTTCTTGCAGATTTCGCACGTGAATCTCTTCTGCTTCTTTTCATTCTTCTTTTCAATCGCGACAGGAGTCTGGTGTGCTGACGTGACGTAGTCAATCAATACCTGCAGCGCCGTCGAGTTCTGCAACGCAATAATTACAAATTGAAAATATGCTAAATTTACAGATTTAAAAAAAGAAACTATAGGTTATTCGACCTGCTAAACAACATCACTCCCAGAAAAGCAAAAGAAACGTAAATACCAAAACAACGGATAGCCAGCCGGTGGTATCGACTGGAGTAGTCAAGGATTTGGACTCTCTCTTTCTATTTTTTGCGTTTATCATGCTTTCCCGCCCTGCGGAATGATTGTTTAGCCGCGGAACGTTTTATTATTTTGGACGAGTGTTTATGAACTTAAGTAATAGGTCTGCTGTAACCGGGAGTACTGAAGCAGGGCGCAGCGATTCCTACAACCCTCCTATAGGGCGTAGACTCCATTCGAAATCTAGATAAATGTTTTAAAATTGTAAAATGTAAATTATAATTCATATTAGAAATATAAATGCGCTGTCTTCCTACCTGCGTCTTACATGGTGAAAGTGGTACAGCGTCCGACAGAGATGCGGATTACGGCAAATTCGATGCCCCCACATGATCGACATCATTGTGTCTCACTGCAAAAGACGATCATCTCACAGAACATCATGCATAAACTATAGTTCTTCAAGGCTTTAACGCATTAGGTAAGAACCTCCATATCTGTTCGTATATCTGTTCGTTAGGTGCCGAACGTTTTAGTATTTTAGACGGCTATTCATGAATTTATAATATTCTCACTGCTGCAAGTCATACTAGTCTGCTGATGCCGTTTAAGGTGGTAGTTCCGGTGGAATCTCGCCCCGCAATCACAGCCAAAACGGGGTCGTTTTCCCATTTTGCGTTGTTCCTGAATTTAAATGGGTCAGTGCTGGGCTCCGATATGGCGCCGCGCCATTTTGGCGGAAAACTAGTTTTTTTCGAATAAAACTCTCTTGCCGGTAGAGGCACGAAGTCTCGTCAAATATTATAGAATTTGACGATCTTTCCTAGACCTTTTTCTGTTTACAGATATCGTTTATGCTCTTTTAAGTGTATTTGAAGTGCGCGGAACGCAAATTCAGATGCTACAGCCACATCATCCAGGCGGTAATGGCTTAGCACTTCACCACAAAGGTTGGTTCTAATCCTGCCAGGTTCCATTTTTTTGCCGATTAATTTTTCATCGAAAAAATCAACTTTTCCAAAATTTCGAAAAAGCAACGTTGGAGCGCGCGCACTCGGAATGGAAGCAATTTCTAATCGTTCCGTTATGAGACAAATTATATTCTTGATGAAAACCGATAGTACATGTGATAAAAAAAATCATGGAAGGCCTTCTTTAAATCGATAGGATTCCTATAAATGACCTTCGTAGTGACGTCCTAAGCCCTCGGCCATCCGCGTCTACAATACGCGTTCCGTGCGCGTGAACATACACTAAAAAGACGATAACTCTGCTGTGCACACAGAGAGAAATCCTACTAAGAACAGGCACTCAAGTTGGTCCGCCTACTAAAATGTAAGTAGGGCCTACTAATATATAAGCTGCGCATACTTATATATTAGTAGGCGGGTCAACTTGAGTGCCTGTTCTTAGTAGGATTTCTCTGTGTGCAGAAGTTAAATGTGTAACCAAATATAGATAAATGATAAGCGTTAGCTGCTGTTTCTAATGCATTGCACGCTAATAATGATGTCAATAAACAGAAAATGCCATTAGCAAGAGCGTCGAATTCTGTTGTATTACGCGAGATGGTGTGCTTCTATCGGCATTCTGAAGTGAGTTTTCTTCTTCCATAGTGAAATTAATGAGTGTTTGCAGCTGCTGTCGGACTGGTTGCTTGTGCTGCACGAAAACTGCAAGTGAAGATCAATACATCTTCTACTTACCGGATCCGGTTCTCCATTAATTCTACTTATTTTATGTCAAATTTGATATACAAAATATGTGTCCTATTAGCAATAAAAAATACTAGTGTAATAACGAATTTGTGAGATATACCCGATCCATTGGTCCCGTTCCGCTCCGCGCCTTCAATTGAGATATCTGTCAATTCGAACTTGAAATCGGAAAGGCACGGCAGCTGCAAACAACTTCGGTAATAGATCGATGTCATTTTGTAGGGAAAATATTACCAATCTACTTACCGGATCCGGTTCGGGCACTTCGAAGCTCTCGTCGACTTCCAGTTTGATTTGACCATTAGGACCGCTAACGAGCACCGTATTGCGGCTCTCGCCTAACTCCATCTGAACACATTTAAAATGTCTGAGTCTATCTAGCAAATGTATAAAGCCAATACAAGTCTCGACAATAATACCAGGAAAGATCTATTAGAATTTTAAAATGATACGCTCATGAAATGGACTACTGGTGGTGTACTCTCTTTCTATACCTCGAAGTGTCTCTCACTTTGCCATGCTCTCTCGCAGCCGTATCTGTTCTTTAGCACGGATTATCAACGGAACGTTTTATTATTCCGGACGAGTGCTCGTAAATTTGTAATAGCATCTAGTCGTATAGTCGAATGCGCTAGGCGCTTTTCTGGCCCTCGAGGGGGAATCTCCAGAGAGAAATAGTGTCTATGGAAACGGGGCTATGTTCCCCCGTCTGTCTTTCCCTCTCCCTCACTCTTTTCTCTATTGTGCAAATCACGTGCACGAAATTTGTTCAAATGCATTTTGTTATAAATATAAACGCGTTTATGATACACCAAAATATGAAAACATTTGTGATAATTCTCTTCTGCGAGCATACTTGTTTACAATTAAGCATTTTGAGAAATATGCGAAGCGATAAATTGGGGTCGGGGCAGATCAATTGGGGTCGGGGCAGATCAATTGGGGTCGGGGCAGATCAATTGGGGTCGGGGCAGATCAATTGGGGTCGGGGCAGATCAATTGGGGTTGGGGCAGATCAATTGGGGTTGGGGCAGATCAATTGGAGTCAGGGCAGATCAATTGGGGCCGGGGCAGATCAATTGGGGTCGGGGCAGATCAATTGGGGTCGGGGTAGATCAATTTGGGGCCGGGTAGATCAATTTGGGGTCGGGGCAGATCATTTGGGGTCGGGGCAGATCAATTTGGGGCCGGGTAGATCAATTTGGGGTCGGGGCAGATCATTTGGGGTCGGGGCAGATCAATTTGGGGTCGGGTAGATCAATTTGGGGTCGGGTAGATCAATTTGGGGTCGGGGCAGATCAATTTGGGGTCGGGGCAGATCAATTTGGGGTCGGGGAAGATCGATCCATAAATTTCCGCAACCCATCCCAGCTCTGGAAACGTACGATTTCTTTCTTACAGTTGATCCTGTGTCTCGAGGCACGTAAATCACATAAAAATGGAAATGTGTGAATTAGAGATTAACAACAAAAGAGGTTAAAACCTTCAGATAATAATTTCGTGTGAGCACTTTGTGGAAAATTTCACACGGAAATCCCTGCTTCACTTCTCCAGCGTCCGCGTGACGTCTCTTGTATGTGGTGCACTGGTCGTACTGATAAGGCCATTCGCCTTAAAAGATTTAACGACAATAGATTGTTTTTTATTAGAATTTCTTCGTTTTCCTGTGCCTCGTGACGGGCGGTCTCCCCCCTCTCATCCCCCCCCCCTTTTTGAAGAATCTTTGCCAGTCAGTGTGGACAGTAAGTTCTGCCCATCGGGTACCACTTCAAGCAGCTGACAATCAATTTCATGTTGCCAACTATCAAGAAAAGCCCCAGATGATACGACGCGAGCCTCCATTTCAGTTGATACGCGCTAGAAATAACGTTACTGGAAGCTAGAAGATCTATTCCACATCAATGTCTGTAGCCCAACACTACAATTAACCTAGGAGGCCAAAAATGATCCAAGCTCTAGTTGTAACAAAATAAGTATACTCGATGTACTAACATCAACTTTTCATTTTGCTTTACTTTTAAAAAAAGGTAAATTCGAGGTGTGTACCAAAGGAAAAGTATTTCACGAAATTTACTTGTTCACGGGCACTCTCTCTCTCTCTCTCTCGCCGTCATTTAATTGGTTATCAGTGGAACGGATTATTATTTAACTCGTGAATTTGTATTACCTCCGACATCACTGGCGAGGGTGGCAAAGCGCCCGTCTGAGTTATGGACACTGGTAAATTTGATGGCGCTACAGGCTCGGCAGCCTTTCGCATGGCTGCATAATTCTACGTTATATTAGCTTATGACGTATTTAATATTACATGACGTAATTCAACGTTATATTAACTCATGACGTTTAGGCAAGGTACGGTAAGGCCATGGAACTTTAAGGAATTAGCTTGAGCGCTTAGGGTGGCTAGTTAGTGCTTTCGACAATCACTTGAACTCCCGAGAAAAAACTTACCACAGTTTCTTCTCTGATGCTGCGCGAGATTATTTTTGCCATAGAATTCTCCAAGGTTTCGTTTCTATAAAAACAGCCTCCGGTATCCGCATTTCATACACACGCTCATTACGGTACACAATCGAAATGATGCAAACAATTACTCGAACGAAATATATTATGGAGAAGAGAGAATGGGTGTAGGGTTCGACGCACGACACGTCGAACCCTACACCCATCCGGCGCACATCGCGCGCTGAAGTCTGAAAGTTTTAACCTCTTTTGTTGTTAATCTCTAATTCACACATTTCCATTTTTATGTGATTTACGTGCCTCGAGACACAGGATCAACTGTAAGAAAGAAATCGTACGTTTCCAGAGCTGGGATGGGTTGCGGAAATTTATGGATCGATCTTCCCCGACCCCAAATTGATCTGCCCCGACCCCAAATTGATCTGCCCCGACCCCAAATTGATCTGCCCCGACCCCAAATTGATCTACCCGACCCCAAATTGATCTACCCGACCCCAAATTGATCTACCCGACCTCAAATTGATCTGCCCCGACCCCAAATGATCTGCCCCGACCCCAAATTGATCTACCCGGCCCCAAATTGATCTGCCCCGACCCCAAATGATCTGCCCCGACCCCAAATTGATCTACCCGGCCCCAAATTGATCTACCCCGACCCCAATTGATCTGCCCCGACCCCAATTGATCTGCCCCGGCCCCAATTGATCTGCCCCGACTCCAATTGATCTGCCCCAACCCCAATTGATCTGCCCCAACCCCAATTGATCTGCCCCGACCCCAATTGATCTGCCCCGCCCCAATTGATCTGTGGTAAGTTTTTTCTCGGGAGTTCAAGTGATTGTCGAAAGCACTAACTAGCCACCCTAAGCGCTCAAGCTAATTCCTTAAAGTTCCATGGCCTTACCGTACCTTGCCTAAACGTCATGAGTTAATATAACGTTGAATTACGTCATGTAATATTAAATACGTCATAAGCTAATATAACGTAGAATTATGCAGCCATGCGAAAGGCTGCCGAGCCTGTAGCGCCATCAAATTTACCAGTGTCCATAACTCAGACGGGCGCTTTGCCACCCTCGCCAGTGATGTCGGAGGTAATACAAATTCACGAGTTAAATAATAATCCGTTCCACTGATAACCAATTAAATGACGGCGAGAGAGAGAGAGAGAGTGCCCGTGAACAAGTAAATTTCGTGAAATACTTTTCCTTTGGTACACACCTCGAATTTACCTTTTTTTTAAAAGTAAAGCAAAATGAGAAGTTGATGTTAGTACATCGAGTATACTTATTTTGTTACAACTAGAGCTTGGATCATTTTTGGCCTCCTAGGTTAATTGTAGTGTTGGGCGACAGACATTGATGTGGAATAGATCTTCTAGCTTCCAGTAACTTTATTTCTAGCGCGTATCAACTGAAATGGAGGCTCGCGTCGTATCATCTGGGGCTTTTCTTGATAGTTGGCAACATGAAATTGATTGTCAGCTGCTTGAAGTGGTACCCGATGGGCAGAACTTACTGTCCACACTGACTGGCAAAGATTCTTCAAAAAGGGGGGGGGATGAGAGGGGGGAGACCGCCCTTCACGAGGCACAGGAAAACGAAGAAATTCTAATAAAAAACAATCTATTGTCGTTAAATCTTTTAAGGCGAATGGCCTTATTAGTACGACCAGTGCACCACATACAAGAGACGTCACGCGGACGCTGGAGAAGTGAAGCAGGGATTTCCGTGTGAAATTTTCCACAAAGTGCTCACACGAAATTATTATCTGAAGGTTTTAACCTCTTTTGTTGTTAATCTCTAATTCACACATTTCCATTTTTATGTGATTTACGTGCCTCGAGACACAGGATCAACTGTAAGAAAGAAATCGTACGTTTCCAGAGCTGGGATGGGTTGCGGAAATTTATGGATCGATCTTCCCCGACCCCAAATTGATCTGCCCCGACCCCAAATTGATCTGCCCCGACCCCAAATTGATCTGCCCCGACCCCAAATTGATCTGCCCCGACCCCAAATTGATCTGCCCCGACCCCAAATTGATCTACCCGACCCCAAATTGATCTACCCGACCCCAAATTGATCTGCCCCGACCCCAAATGATCTGCCCCGACCCCAAATTGATCTACCCGGCCCCAAATTGATCTGCCCCGACCCCAAATGATCTGCCCCGACCCCAAATTGATCTACCCGGCCCCAAATTGATCTACCCCGACCCCAATTGATCTGCCCCGACCCCAATTGATCTTCCCCGACCCCAAATTGATCTGCCCCGACCCCAAATTGATCTGCCCCGACCCCAAATTGATCTGCCCCGACCCCAAATTGATCTGCCCCGACCCCAAATTGATCTACCCGACCCCAAATTGATCTACCCGACCCCAAATTGATCTACCCGACCCCAAATTGATCTGCCCCGACCCCAAATGATCTGCCCCGACCCCAAATTGATCTACCCGGCCCCAAATTGATCTGCCCCGACCCCAAATGATCTGCCCGACCCCAAATTGATCTACCCGACCCCAAATTGATCTGCCCCGACCCCAAATGATCTGCCCCGACCCCAAATTGATCTACCCGGCCCCAAATTGATCTGCCCCGACCCCAAATTGATCTGCCCCGACCCCAAATTGATCTGCCCCGACCCAAAATTGATCTGCCCCGACCCCAAATTGATCTGCCCCGACCCCAAATTGATCTACCCGACCCCAAATTGATCTACCCGACCCCAAATTGATCTGCCCCGACCCCAAATGATCTGCCCCGACCCCAAATTGATCTACCCGGCCCCAAATTGATCTGCCCCGACCCCAAATTGATCTGCCCCGACCCCAAATTGATCTGCCCCGACCCAAAATTGATCTGCCCCGACCCCAAATTGATCTACCCGGCCCCAAATTGATCTACCCCGACCCCAATTGATCTGCCCCGACCCCAATTGATCTGCCCCGGCCCCAATTGATCTGCCCCGACTCCAATTGATCTGCCCCAACCCCAATTGATCTGCCCCAACCCCAATTGATCTGCCCCGACCCCAATTGATCTGCCCCGACCCCAATTGATCTGCCCCGACCCCAATTGATCTGCCCCGACCCCAATTGATCTGCCCCGACCCCAATTGATCTGCCCCGACCCCAATTTATCGCTTCGCATATTTCTCAAAATGCTTAATTGTAAACAAGTATGCTCGCAGAAGAGAATTATCACAAATGTTTTCATATTTCGGTGTATCATAAACGCGTTTATATTTATAACAAAATGCATTTAAACAAATTTCGTGCACGTGATTTGCACAATGGAGAAAAGAGTGAGGGAGAGGGAAAGACAGACGGGGGAACATAGCCCCGTTTCCATAGACACTATTTCTCTCTGGAGATTCCCCCTCGAGGGCCAGAAAAGCGCCTAGCGCATTCGACTATACGACTAGATGCTATTACAAATTTACGAGCACTCGTCCGGAATAATAAAACGTTCCGTTGATAATCCGTGCTAAAGAACAGATACGGCTGCGAGAGAGCATGGCAAAGTGAGAGACACTTCGAGGTATAGAAAGAGAGTACACCACCAGTAGTCCATTTCATGAGCGTATCATTTTAAAATTCTAATAGATCTTTCCTGGTATTATTGTCGAGACTTGTATTGGCTTTATACATTTGCTAGATAGACTCAGACATTTTAAATGTGTTCAGATGGAGTTAGGCGAGAGCCGCAATACGGTGCTCGTTAGCGGTCCTAATGGTCAAATCAAACTGGAAGTCGACGAGAGCTTCGAAGTGCCCGAACCGGATCCGGTAAGTAGATTGGTAATATTTTCCCTACAAAATGACATCGATCTATTACCGAAGTTGTTTGCAGCTGCCGTGCCTTTCCGATTTCAAGTTCGAATTGACAGATATCTCAATTGAAGGCGCGGAGCGGAACGGGACCAATGGATCGGGTATATCTCACAAATTCGTTATTACACTAGTATTTTTTATTGCTAATAGGACACATATTTTGTATATCAAATTTGACATAAAATAAGTAGAATTAATGGAGAACCGGATCCGGTAAGTAGAAGATGTATTGATCTTCACTTGCAGTTTTCGTGCAGCACAAGCAACCAGTCCGACAGCAGCTGCAAACACTCATTAATTTCACTATGGAAGAAGAAAACTCACTTCAGAATGCCGATAGAAGCACACCATCTCGCGTAATACAACAGAATTCGACGCTCTTGCTAATGGCATTTTCTGTTTATTGACATCATTATTAGCGTGCAATGCATTAGAAACAGCAGCTAACGCTTATCATTTATCTATATTTGGTTACACATTTAACTTCTGCACACAGAGAAATCCTACTAAGAACAGGCACTCAAGTTGACCCGCCTACTAATATATAAGTATGCGCAGCTTATATATTAGTAGGCCCTACTTACATTTTAGTAGGCGGACCAACTTGAGTGCCTGTTCTTAGTAGGATTTCTCTCTGTGTGCACAGCAGAGTTATCGTCTTTTTAGTGTATGTTCACGCGCACGGAACGCGTATTGTAGACGCGGATGGCCGAGGGCTTAGGACGTCACTACGAAGGTCATTTATAGGAATCCTATCGATTTAAAGAAGGCCTTCCATGATTTTTTTTATCACATGTACTATCGGTTTTCATCAAGAATATAATTTGTCTCATAACGGAACGATTAGAAATTGCTTCCATTCCGAGTGCGCGCGCTCCAACGTTGCTTTTTCGAAATTTTGGAAAAGTTGATTTTTTCGATGAAAAATTAATCGGCAAAAAAATGGAACCTGGCAGGATTAGAACCAACCTTTGTGGTGAAGTGCTAAGCCATTACCGCCTGGATGATGTGGCTGTAGCATCTGAATTTGCGTTCCGCGCACTTCAAATACACTTAAAAGAGCATAAACGATATCTGTAAACAGAAAAAGGTCTAGGAAAGATCGTCAAATTCTATAATATTTGACGAGACTTCGTGCCTCTACCGGCAAGAGAGTTTTATTCGAAAAAAACTAGTTTTCCGCCAAAATGGCGCGGCGCCATATCGGAGCCCAGCACTGACCCATTTAAATTCAGGAACAACGCAAAATGGGAAAACGACCCCGTTTTGGCTGTGATTGCGGGGCGAGATTCCACCGGAACTACCACCTTAAACGGCATCAGCAGACTAGTATGACTTGCAGCAGTGAGAATATTATAAATTCATGAATAGCCGTCTAAAATACTAAAACGTTCGGCACCTAACGAACAGATATACGAACAGATATGGAGGTTCTTACCTAATGCGTTAAAGCCTTGAAGAACTATAGTTTATGCATGATGTTCTGTGAGATGATCGTCTTTTGCAGTGAGACACAATGATGTCGATCATGTGGGGGCATCGAATTTGCCGTAATCCGCATCTCTGTCGGACGCTGTACCACTTTCACCATGTAAGACGCAGGTAGGAAGACAGCGCATTTATATTTCTAATATGAATTATAATTTACATTTTACAATTTTAAAACATTTATCTAGATTTCGAATGGAGTCTACGCCCTATAGGAGGGTTGTAGGAATCGCTGCGCCCTGCTTCAGTACTCCCGGTTACAGCAGACCTATTACTTAAGTTCATAAACACTCGTCCAAAATAATAAAACGTTCCGCGGCTAAACAATCATTCCGCAGGGCGGGAAAGCATGATAAACGCAAAAAATAGAAAGAGAGAGTCCAAATCCTTGACTACTCCAGTCGATACCACCGGCTGGCTATCCGTTGTTTTGGTATTTACGTTTCTTTTGCTTTTCTGGGAGTGATGTTGTTTAGCAGGTCGAATAACCTATAGTTTCTTTTTTTAAATCTGTAAATTTAGCATATTTTCAATTTGTAATTATTGCGTTGCAGAACTCGACGGCGCTGCAGGCATTGATTGACTACGTCACGTCAGCACACCAGACTCCTGTCGCGATTGAAAAGAAGAATGAAAAGAAGCAGAAGAGATTCACGTGCGAAATCTGCAAGAAGGCCTTTGCCTTCAATTTTCAGCTAAAGGTTCAACATTTTTTTTGTTTCAGGAGAACCTCTGCATTCGAATACGCGTTATCAGCTGAAGGCCACATGATACGAAAACTACAGAAAGGGGTCAGAATGAGATGTGCAACAGTGAGAGACCCTCTAGATCATCACACATGCTTTCTCATGTTCTCGAAATGCATGAATATTGTGCCGTACACTCAGAAAAAAAGTAATTAGAATCAGGACACCAATTAAAATGTTCACTTACCTGTAAGTGAAATGACTCTTATTTCTAGTGACTTTCACTTACCTGCAAGTGAACATTTTCACTTGATGTCCTGATCCTAGTGACTTTTTGCTCAGAGTATATGCCAGATTGCGTGCACACTGAAAAGCGCAATGTTTCGCGCATGCAAAATATGCTGAAGACAGGATGTTTACCTTTTTTATAATGTCTTTGCTTACAGAAGCACTATATCAAGCACGACAAAGTGCGTCTACCCTTCTATACTAAATTCGGAACCACGTTCACCCGATTCCTAATCTCCACTATGGAGAAGTACGGCCCAAAGAGTAAGCAATTTGCCAATTACTAATTAATTTATTTATCGATTATGTTTGAATATGACTTTACAATTTAATGCAATTTAAAAACAATAAAGAGGTGTAAACTTTAAGAATACATTTAATTTGTTTCTGAATTAATTCCAACATTAAACAAGGAAAGACTAAAAAAAAAATTAAAAATAGAAAAAACGAGATTATGCATCGAATGCGAAGTCTATGTATTACGTAAGCTAATTAAAATGAGAAAGTTCGATCATTTTAGAGTCCGATAAAGAGGAGGAGCAAGAGGATGATGAAGAGACAGTGGAGCGCTTCAATTGTGATTTATGCGGGAGAAAATTCGCCAAGAAATTTCACTTTCTGTACCATCGCGAATTCTGCTGCAGTGAGACTTTCCTAATTGGTCTTTGCAAGATGGCAAAATTTGTTGCAAGGACCGGGAGTCGAACCGGGGCCTTCCGGTTACCGGGCTGTTGTCTTAGCCACTGAACTACCCCTGAAACTCTTGCTCTTTTTGCATGAGACTTTCCTTATTGGTACACTCTGCTTCAAGGGACCCGGCAGAGATCGGCAACCTGAGCTCCATTTATGGAGTTTGAACCACACTTCACGGGAAAAGTTCGGAAAAATATTGGGAGTTTCTGTTTCGAGATATGAGCATTTCAATTTTCGTGGTGTTCTAGTTCGACGTTTCCCAATGGCGTCTTAAGCACAGGGAATGAACATGAAACACCAGGAATTTTACTCAATAGACATCCAGGACATCGTACGCATTCATCCGCCACGAATTGTTAGGACTGGAGTAGTTTTTTAGAAATATTAGGAAAAGGCGGCGCCCTTTGATGCATTGTGGTGTGGTTTGCGGGTAAGACCGTAGCGGCTCTCAAAATGGTCCTAAATTTTTTTCTTTATTTTTCCCGTGATCAGTGGACAAAATACTATTAAATAAGTGAATTTCGCTATCTATGCACGGTCCCTTTAAATCAACTGGTGAAGAGAGGGAGCGAAATGAGGAGATCTTGTCCATTAATAAACATAACTCAAATATTGTAAAGATACCAAGTTTTTAGCGCCCGAAGCTGAGGAGAAGATCAAAAGGAAGGAAGAAGAAATGGAAAAGAAGGAAAAGGAAAAGGAAAAGACGGAAGAACGAATGAAGAAAGAAGAAATGGAAAAGAAGGAAAAAGAAAAGGCTAAAGAAAGAATTCAGATGTGAAATTTCCAAGAAAATGTTCTCGAAAAACTATCAGCTGAAGGTAAACCATTTTTCCTACCTCGCATTTTCCACCGTAATCTCGTAACTCTAAGCCCCCATTGCAATGAATATTACAAATTTAAAATGATACGTTCATGAGACTACTGGTGGCTCTTTCTATACCTCGGCGTGTATCTTGCTTTGACATGTTCTCCCGCAGCCGCATCTGTTGTTTAGGAGCGGAGCGTTTTATTTTTTGGACGAGTCTTTGTGAAATTATAATAACCATCAAGTCTTAAAACTCGCGCAGTGAGCGAAAAATGCTTAATTTAGTGGCATTCCCGTTGTTAGCATTTTCGGTCATCATGTGCAGTTCTTTTAATTACACAACGCCAGACATTGTGATAAATGGGGGATTCTTTTCGCGCCGGTAACTCGGTTCGAAGGAAAGATAGAGGTCTCAAATTTTGGATTTCTATTATCTTTCACAGAAGTTAGCGAGCTACCATTAGTTCTAGATTCAATTTTTCAGGTTACCCCTTCTTTAAATTCAGGAACATCGTAACAGCCACAGCGAGGAGCGTCCCTATTATGGCTGTGATTGCGGGGAGAAATTCTACCGTGGCGACAAGATTGCAAGACATCGGAAGAGTAGTTGCGGTAAGTGGCTGGAAGAAGTATTAGACATTAGACATTATTTATCCTGACATCAAGGCAAAGGCCTGCAGGAGGTATCATTCGTGGGCAGAGGTGGTAAGGATCTTCGACCACACAAAATTAAAACACAACAAGAAGTATGCACACACAAAATTCAAACCTATCGAAAGCGGCTGAGAAAGCGTGTAAAAGTGAGAGGCTCTCTCATTTTTGTACACTCTTTCGCCCTGATCCCTTGCAAGCGTTCTACCACACTAGTGCTGATGGCATGTCGATCACACACTACCTCCACACCTACGTCGCTCACTTTTTTTTGAATTTACAGTATCTTTAATGTTTCTTAGTGCTTTGGCCACGACTGTTTCTAATTCATTGAGTATTTATTGCTTTTTACATATATTTTCTGCACTTTGAGTTTCTGATTTTTTTAATATCTGAAATCATCTAGATATTATGAAGCAATCAACAGTGAAGTTCTACAGAAACGAGTTTTAAACATTTTAAGCAGATTTAGGATTGAATAATTCATCGGGATGCTAAGATATGGAAAATATTATCCATGAGAATTTCGTGGGAAATATCGAGAAATCATTCAAATTCACAGAAAAGCAGGGGGTGAAAAGCTCCTCCAAAATCATTGTGATGTATTCTTCAATATATTTACACATGTATTCATCGCCAACAATGTGAAAGAGAATTATTGTAAAGGAGATAAACACGGTTATTCATTTTCAGCCGCACATTAACAAATTTTCGGACAAAAATTTCGACAAAAGGGGTGATCGATCAGAGGCTAGGAATGGTGGGGATGGATTCACAGCATGTCTGGCTACAACATGTACATAAAAGCTATTGGCTTCAGATCGAAAAATGGTCAACTTTTCTCAAAAAACCAAAATTTCGAGTCAAAAAAGTGGTTTCAGAAACATGCTGAATTGGATCAGAGTAGGTCATTTACAATGTTTGGACATGCCAGACATAATAAAAATATAAAATTGAGAATATCTTTCGATTTGGAGAAAAATTTTTTTTCGAGACCTGGCCACTCAAAACCATTTTTCTCCAGGGCCAGAGCCAGCAAATAGAAATAAGGGCCGTTTTGGATAATGCGAGACCAAGACACTCCATGTATGTGAGTATGGGCTTCCAGTTCTCAGTGCTAGCGCAACGTGTCCGGGCAGGGTCGATTTTGGTCGAGTCTTACCGATCCTGTCTCTTAACTGAAAAAGGGAACTAGACTTGTCTTTTTCAAATTCCAATTATAAAAATAAGAATATGAAACATGCCCCTTTCATAGTTATAATCATATTCCTCAATCAACTCCTCCTTCACATCCACTTCTTCCATCTTGAAATCGGAAAGAGACGGGAGCTAAAAATAAATATAGAAATATTAAATAAAATTAACAAATTAAAGGGACCTGGCACTGCAAATGAAGTGAATTTAAGATTAAAGAGAATTTTATTTGGATTCGAACGCAAAAAATCGCATATTTTTACGATTTTTTTGAAATTAGTTATGAATTTTCAAAGATCACATTTTTGGCTGGAATGCCCCAGCACTACTGTGTTTAGCGGCTAACCAGTATATGTTTCCTATCTGAATCTTTTTTCAAATTTTCCGAGGAAGGGATCGCAAAAAAAATATATTTCTCACTCTCAGATATTATTTCGGAAACATTGAATACTTTTTAAACGCTAAAAGCAAAAACTTTCCAACTAACCGGTTCGGGCGCCTCAAATCCCTCTTCGACTTCCAATTTGATTTGTCCATTTGGACCACTGACGAGAACGGTCCTCCGACCTTCTCCCAATTCCATCTGAGACCTCATTGATTATTGATCACTGCAGGCTCATGCAAATACGGTATGTCGATAAAAACGTCGTGAGAACGATAGACAAATGAATAATAAAGAGAAAAGACTTTATTAATAATGAAGGGACATTTTTAGGTCATAACATAACATAGCTGAAATGTGAACAATCAATAATAATTCAACTATTACGTACGCGACCTAGTTACATCTTTCGGAATCTACTCAGTCTTCAATAGCTCTACCATACTCTCAGCAGCTACAGTAATCTGCTCAGAATGAGTGAGCCTGTGCGTGACTAACTCTTCTTCAACGGCGAATCTCTCATTGCAGAGAGGGCAGTCATAAGGCAGATTTTGGTGCATCTTTTGGATATGAAAATTGAGATGTCCCATTGTGAAGAAGCGTCTTTGACAAGTTTGACCTAGCATAACTCAGCCAATACTGAACTGAAGGAGTTTGCATTTAACATGGAACTAACACAGTCTTCCATCAGATATTCGTCAAGGTTAGCCTCCGCGCCGCTGCTCATTTTCGTTAACTTATTTTTTTCCTGACCTTATCTAGAGCTGAATGTCTATGAGCAACCAACCATAAACAAGACAAAACATGTCTCTATTATTCAGTATACCAGACCCATTTCAGCACAGCATCTGATAAGTTTACAGTTCCTCGCGCCAAGCACTGTGAAATAAATTCAGGAAAAGCGCTTTTTTCGATTTTCTTTTAAAATACTCGAATGCACTCATCGATTCTTATTTAGAATAACCTGGCATTTCTGGTGCCAGCCATCAGTAAAATTAGTCGGAATTCATGCATTCAGAGTCTTATCAAATGCAAAAATTATTTTACTATTTAATAGCGAAATAGTCGCATAGCTATTCAGCTTGATAAATAGTTATCCGTTTTCACTTATCTGATTTGTTTGCGCGCCGAAAATTGAATTTTATAAAAATAATCATAAATAAACAAACAACCGTTCCAGGAGCAGGCTAGTTCGACTGCAGTATAGCGCATGCTGCAGACTTAATAGTAAAAAAAATAATATTTGTTTCCTACTGCTCTCATAGTGCACATAGCTAAACATCAATGTCAGTCAACTCGCATCATAAAAATTGGTGTAAACCAGAATCCCAGAGCAACAAATATAATTAAAGTTATGGAGCTCTAGTGAATCTTCGAGTCAAAGGCTCATATGAACATGCTATAATTGCAGAGACATAAGCAATATATGGTATAAAATAAAGAGCGATCGCACATTCATAAATAAAGTTATGAGGATTCAAAGTCTGTCAAAGAACTTTTGCCGCACCCTGTACTTTAAAGCGACAAGTGATCGTTTTTTTCTCGTTTTTTAGCATACGGTACCTTTATGTGTGGTTTTGTGCGTTTCCAAAGCATTCGTAAATTAGAATTTCATGTCACACTTTGTCAATATTGATTAGTCTCCTCTAATTGCTGAAAGTACGGTACGTCGATGATAACGACAGGAAAACGATTATTTGGGAAATAATAAAAATAGCAAACACTTTCATCAACAAAATAACAAAAAAGAGAACACATGTGATCAATATAGAACGAAAACGCTTAATGACGTTCTAGCAATATTAAATTTAGGAGTGAGAAAAAGCGAAGGTGACAAAAACAGAACAGATCATGAACAACCCCTTTGCACTTAGTCCTTAGCACTGCAGCTCGCGAAGAACTAATCACACTGCAATTTCGTAATTTATTTAATAATAAGACACTTGTTAGATCATACAAATACTCGAAATTAAATATTTGTTTTAGAAAGATGAAAACTTAGTCTCTCTCTACCTCGGCGTATCTCTTGTTTTGAAACACACTCTCGCCTTCCTTATTGTGTTTAACAGTATATTTTTTTAAAGAAACTAGAGTTTGTAAATTTGTAATACCACATAGTTCCTCCTGTGCTTAATGAGATGATGTCTACGGAAGTATCGTTTGCCACACTCTGAACATCCGTAAGGACGAAATCCCGTGTGAAAGTTGTTGTGTTTCTGCAAAAAAAAATAATAAAATATCAGATGCTAGCAGCATCATGCTACTGAATTGCCGAAGAATTCGTCGTAAAAAATCAAAATATTAAAATCTACCTTGAGAGACAAAGGTTTTGTGGCAGATTTCACACTCGAATGGCCTATTCTTCCTATTGCCTTTCTTCGAGGTTTTATCGCCTGGCGGATGGTCTGAACATGATCATTGCGATTAAAAATATTTAAAATGATTATTTACCTTCACCAGTTTCCTCGAAATCGTAGATCAACTCTTGCTTCACTTCCACTTCTTCCATATTGCGTGTGAATGGTTCATCTTCCGTAATCTCCTCTTTCACTTCAACCTTTTCCATCTTGAAATCAGAGAGATTTGGAAGCTGAAACTCAGTAGCATATTTATATTTCTAAAAAAAACGAATTTCAAAACAAACAAAAAAGGTAGACAACAAATTGTCTTGAATTTAAGTTATGTTTCGAAGTGAAAATGCACAATTCACCGGTTCCGGGGCGGGTCCATCGAATTCCTCTTCATTCTCCACTTCGAGTTTGATCTGACCATTCGGACCGCTCACAAGTACCGTAGTCCGGCCTTCCCCTAATTCCATCTCAAAATGACTGATTTATGATAAAATTTCTAAAAAAATAAGTAAAAATATTTTTAATCGATGAATACAATTAATTAACAAAATAATGAAGGTTACTTCGAGACACTTTATCAATAAAATAAAAAAACTGGAGTCAAAACTGCTTACTACTGACTCAAGATGGGGGAAAGTAGAAAAAATACTAAACGTGGAGAAATTTAATCGAGAAGAATCCCATAAATGGCTAGAAAGGGCAGATTATTTAATCAGGATAAGCATAATGAACAATAAAATTAAAACAACAACAACAAAACTTATTGACAAATAAAGGTTAATTCAATGATAAATTAACAGCAAAACGAAGATAAATGAATCAGAATCGTACTTTCTAAATTTTGAAATTTGAGTAAATTAATGAATTTATTAACCGGCTGGGGGTAGATTTGAGATGAGGGTCACTAATCCAATTTTTTCCCTAATTTCAAACTCTATTTCTCTCCAATCTTCTTCAGTCTCAATTCTTCAATCAATTTCTTTCGACAATTGTGGGTCGAAATGCCGGAGCAAGACACTCTGATACGACAGACACCACAGTGGTAGCCCTGTATGGAATCAATTGATAATTGATCCTAAAACAATTTGGGCGCGGCGCAGGCGCCGGCGACAGGAGGAAAAAATGTTGAAGAAAAACCCACGATAGAGTGCGCTTCGACTGAATTCCTGTCGAGGCTGCGGAAATCACATGAAGAACACTTGAATGAGAATCTGAAAGAATTCCAAAATTTCTAGAAAAAAATCGAAAAAATATTATAATCGGCTTGTAATTGAACTAATACTTCACCACTAAAATTTTAATTATCATTATATATAGTAATTCATTTTTCGGTTCCGCCAGTAAATTATTTGAAATGTTCATTTTGAGTACCTCTCCCATTATTACTGTAGAATAAAGTACCCATTATGATAATACAGTAATCAATTTTACAGTACCTCTCGTACTCTTCCGGATGCACTGTTTTCGCGTGCTCTCCACTGTCGAAAATCGTCCCTTTCCAATCGCAGAATCGACAGGAATGAGAGGAAATTTGATGGTCGTTGAGCTTCTGACGAGTGATGAGATCGGTCCATGCTGTAAATTAACTTATAATATTGCCAATCGTCCTTTTTTTAAATTGTACTTGCACCCAACATTGAAAGCGATTTCGACGTTTTCTGATAGTAAATTATGAAGGCATACGTTTGGCTCCGAAGTCAAACGACCCAGGCACATCAAGAATGTATATTTCACGATTACTCGGTCTCAGTCGACAACGCTCGCTTAGCATTGAGTACGCGTAATTTCTCCCTTTTCTACACTCGTTCAACGTTTTGTCAATTCCCTCGGTTGCGAACTCACGCTCAATTTTCTGCAGTTGGATAGGTTCTCGGACGGGCGGCTTCTGCAGCTGCAGCAGCTCCGACTGCTGCAGCTTCCGTTTTGCAGCTTTGGCCTTCTTCGGCTGCAGATTCGCCGGCTGCATCGGTCGCAGCTGCATTAGTCGTTTATTCGGTACATATGTCTATTACTCTATCGATAGAACGCAAAATCGATTGATAAAAGTGAATGAACTTATTCCCATTACAACTTAACTATACCATGTATTTATTTATTTGCAATATCTCTGATAACGTGAATGGTTCAGAAGATAAAAGACCTGTGCAATAGGCGGATTCGGTGCGACTCCCAATTTCTCGTAGTCGAAAGTCATACTGAACTCGCAGGCGCCGTCACGCTGCAAACAGACTTTCAAAAATGAGCATTTCAAGTATTGATTTACATATTGCATCATTACTAGGAAATGAGATTGACCTCAATCCAGTGCTGAACCATCTCGTGGATGCGGGCACACTTGAACGAGCAAGCAACACAGATGAGAATGGGTTCCTGGAATGGTAAAAGGTAGTTCGCATCTACTCAAATCACTTAAACTGAAATTGACAATGAAATAGGGAAAATACAGGAATTTCTAAGGTAAAAAAGATCTTACCACGTTATTGTACAACTCTGTAATGTGTCGATCCTTCATGTGGTTTTTGAACTGGGCCAGATTCCAAATGGTTGACTCGCAGTACGCACAACGCGTATCTAAAATAGCATATTAATAATCACATAATTTTAATATAATTTCCCGTTTTGCATTTATAAAATACAATTATATTTTGCACTTCCTCTATTAATTAAGAAAATACATTTAATATTTTTAAAAAAACATACTCATTGGGAAACGAGCGTTATCGACCGAGACAGTGTGCGGTAGCTGGAAATAAGGTTATCTAATTATTCATTAATTAATTTTTAATTATAGTAATTAGTCATTTGTTAATTAATGAGAATAAATAAATGCGGGTTACCTTCACATGCTCTTCCATAACGGTCTCCTCACTTGTACTGTAGTCGCACAAGATGTTTTTGCACGAGAGATGCAAAAACGTCTTGTGCGTGTCGACGCGTGCACCAGTGGGAATTAGATCATCTGAAATAATTTTTTTAAACTAATTTGGCATTATCTCTTGGGTATTTTTTCAAAATGATGACGATGTGGTTGATGTTTTACGCATGATATCGCACTATTATTGTCAGCATTCTATTTCCGAAAATACAGGGGGTTAATTAGAGTCGGCTCACCTTCGCTCATCAGAGCAACCGGTTGTCGCACCTCGGCGACAATGGCTTGCATATAACAAATGTCACGTACCATGTTTGCGAGCACTCGGTAACGTTACAATACAAGTGTTGGGCGACTGCACGCCGACTGGTTTCGAGTGTCGCTCGCGCACATGCCGCGCCATCTCGGCGCCGGCCCCGCGCCAGTACTCGCACTCGGCGCATTTAATGCGTAAGGGCGCAGAGGGCGTGGCCACATGATCCGATATGGGTTGCATGAGTCGCACCTGCTGCACTTGAAGCATGGCATCTGAAAAGGTACAAGAGTTAAATATAACAGAAAAAAAATGAGATTGCGTAGTGATACTAAATTCGAAATGGCAAGTGTGAAACATACTTCCGTCACTCTCCCATCTCTGCTTGGGTTCTTCAATAAACTCCTCTTTCACTTCTTCCATCTTGAAATAGGAAAGGGTCGGGAGCTGAAATTACACTATGACATTGTACCAAAAATAAAATCCGTTAGCAAGAAAAGGGTTCCTATTTCAACTTTTGTTTCGGGTTTTTTTTAAAAGTCAGATGTATGTCATATCATAAGAAAACAAATGATTGGGTTTCGAAATCCATGCTTTTATCAAAATTACGAATTACCGGATCCGGATTGGGCGCCTCAAATCCCTCTTCGACTTCCAATTTGATTTGGCCATTTGGACCACTGACGAGAACCGTATTTCGGCCCTCGTCTAACTCCATCTGAGACTAAAAGGATTATTGATAAATCGATTCTAATTTTTGGAGGTACGGTATGTCGATGAGAACGACAAGGAAAATAAATGGAACACAATTACAATAAAATAATTTATTTTTAAAAAAACGTTAAAATAATTTATTTTTAAAAAAAGATAAAATAATTTATTTTAAAAAACGCATCAATATGACCGATAAATTGTGAACAAAATCTTGCAAAAAAGTAACAATTTACACCAAAGCTTATCCAAGTGAGTCTATTGGCATAGGAAAAGGTTATGATCCCGTAGGTCCATCTCTTTCGAAAATCGTTTGTTACACAGAGAACAGGAATAGCCGTGGGCACTCTTGAGATGGTTATTCAGACGTTCCATGGTGCAGAATCGCAGGGCGCACATAGTACATGTGAAAGGACGCTCTGCTTTCACTAAAATAAGCGTATTAAAACATTTCGACCTACTCTTAGCCCGGGAAAATATTATAAGTACTCTGAAATGTAGCATCCCCCAAAAATACTGATATTTTTGGGCTCCTAAATGGAAATTCAACCGGTACTATTATCGTTTTCTACGGTAGAAGTAGAAGGATACATGTATTGTAAAGTTTATGCCGATATCAAGCGATTACTAGTTGATATACGGGAGAATACTAATTCGTAGAAAAACGGCCTACCGCATCTTGTTAGGTGGACCTTGAGAATTCCATTCTGGTTGAAGGTCGCCCCACACTGATCGCAGCCAAAGGGACGCTCGCCAGTGTGGATGAGCGTGTGTCTCTATTTTAGTGACTTTAAATATTTTTTAAATTAAAAAAAAATATACTTAAATATTTTTTAATCGAATACCTTGAGACATCCCTTCCCGGAAAAGAACTTCTTGCAGGTTTCACACTCAAACGATCCCTTCTTATTCTTCTTAGCCTTAGATGCAGCATTCACGATTTTCGCAGCGGCTGCAGCTGTCGTGCCGGTCGCAGAACCATCAAGAATGACGTCATTGATCGACGATAAATGAGAAAACGATAAATAAATTTACCATTTTCTCAACAGCGGCGTCATGGTGATCAGTCGGTAATGATTGCGTAGCAAGGGGCGAATTTGTAGTCAATGCCTCGTGCTGCAGTTGCTGCACATCTGAAAACAAGGCTATTTTCTATTTCAAATTCGAAATATCGAAAAAGCAACATTAAACATGCCCCTTTCATAGTTATAATCATATTCCTCAATCAGCTCCTCCTTCACATCCACTTCTTCCATCTTGAAATCGGAAAGAGTCGGGAGCTAAATATATGTTTACAAATATTTATAAAATTAACAAATCAAATTGTGAAAGCCGAAAAAAAATTTTTAATGGTATCAGTATTTGTTTCCTACTTTAAATTTCGTATCTTCAAATATGTAAATTTTCCGAGAAACAATTCGCAAAAAATATTTCTCACTTTCAGTTAATATTTCGGAAACATTGAATACTTTTTTAGCTCTAAAAGCAAGAACTTTCCAACTAACCGGATCCGGTTCGGGAGCCGCAAAACCCTTTCCTACTTCAAGTTTGATTTGTCCATTTGGCCCACTGACGAGAACCGTATTTCGACCCTCTCCCAATTCCATCTGAGACATCATGGATTATTGATTACTGCTGGTTCATGCAGATACGGTATGTCGATGAAAACGTAGTGAGAACGATAGAGAAATGATGAAGAAAGAGAACAGATTTATCAATAATTAACGGGAAACTGTTTTTACAAATAAAATTCTAAAATAACATAGCTGAAAAGTGAACAATCAATAATAATTCAACTATCACGTATATGACCTCGTGACATCTTCCGTAATCTGCTCAGTCTTCAATAACTCTACCGTACCCTCATCAGCTACAGTAATCTGCTTAGAATGAGTGAGATTGTGCGTGATTAGCTCTTCTTCAACGGTGAATCTCTCATTGCAGGTGGGGCAGCCATAAGGCAGATTGGGGTGCATCTTCTCGATATGATAATTGAGATGTCCCATTGTGAAGAAGCGTCTACGGCAGAGAGTGCATAGTAACGGTCGTTTGCCTGTCATTCAAGCATATGTTATTATATTTGATATTTAAAATATTATATTTCTTGCTGATTTTTTATAACAAACATAACGTATACCAAGACATATCACATATTAAGCAACGTGTTGTTTGAAAAGATCGGTAAATGTATGATGCTAGGGTTCGGTAAAAGAAAGAATTTTGGATCGCTGCTGAACCAAGTACGATTTTGTTGCATACATTACCTTTATGCCTTGCTTTGTGTGTTTCCAACGCATTCGTAGATTGGAATTTCATGTCACATTTATCGCATCCGAATGGACGATCACCAGTGTGAATTGCCAGATGACGCTGAATTTAATTTGTTTTTTTTTATTTCATAAAATTGGAAAAAAGAAATGTTGAGAAAAGGATTTGTATAAATTTAAAAAAAAATAAAAAATAAAAAAGTTACCCCAAGAACGGAGAAGAATCGGAACTTCTTTGGGCAGTAGGTACACTTGTAGAAGCCGTCAACCTGAATAGGTGTGATCATCATAATTTTTTTTTAATTATAAAATTTTTTTTTTTAAATAAGGTTTCGTTTATTTGTAATCTTTTTTCCTTTTTTTCAATAAAAAATGTCCCATTAAAAAATTACGTTTTATTTGTTTTTGCAACACTTTTCAAGTTCGCTTTCAAAGATGTTGCATACCTTCTGGTGTCCTTCCCCTTTCATCTTCTCCCGATGTTCGTGGGCTGTTTGATGGTCTTGGAGCTGGTCCTCTCGTTCAAATCCCTTCAGACAGATCTGACAGCGATGTGGTCGATCCTCTGCAAAGATTTATTGCTGAACGTCTCAAATTGGAGCACAGGTTTACTCCGAGAAATCGTTCACTAGGACACAGACACATCATTCGGATGCATTCTCCAAAGGAAACTATCAGGAAGTGAAAGTAGATAGAAATAATCACTTAGAGGTGAGTGAAAACGTTGTGTCCCGATCATAGTGGCTTTCTACTGATCACAGGCAGCATAGAACGAGTATTGTACTACGTTAAATTAAGCGCTCACCACATTTTACTTTCTTGTGTTTATTTAGTTGGCCCTTCTGCTTGAAAGTCGATCCACATTTATCGCAACCGAAACGACGTTCCTCCGAGTGAATAGCCATGTGAGTCTGCGAAGTTCAAATATTTTGTAAAAACCGCTCAATTTTATTTTTTTTTAAATCTTCTAGTCAACAGAAGAAGCAGTCAACTTCTAGTCAAGTTTAAATCTTCGTTAGCTAGCAGAAGAAATGAGACCAAGATCAGCGTAATGAGAGTGTTTCGAAAATGGTCTAGACACTGACCACATCCACGGAGGGCCTCGTCAGTAGACAAGACCCAGGGAACGATTTATTTGAAAATTACTGATGCAAAAGGTGTATAAAGAACACTCATGAATCAGTATGCTAAAAAGCGAAATAAAGAGCATTTACCTTGAGAGTGTACTCCTTGGCAAAGGACTTGTGGCAGATTTCACACCCGAATGGCGTATTTTTCTTATTTCTTCTCTTCGGGATTGTATCGCCTGTTAGAGACCGGATGAAAAATATATTTAAATCAGTAAAACGAATGGTCTATCGATTGGCCTTTGTTCTGAAATCTATACGATTGAAAATGTCTCCCATTTATTTTTCAATTGTCCACATTGAACCCACTAATTATGAAGGGAACAATGGAATGAAACTATGTTTTGCTATATCGCATATTTCAATCGTATATCCAATCATCTACTTTTTTCAATCGTATAGATCGGTCAATCATTGACCGCTCAATCATTGATTCCCACTCCCAATATATATTTTCTATCGCCTGTCGGATGGGCTAAACGAGTTTCTCGATCAGTTTGGATTTGTAAAATACATCTAAAATGGTTATGTACCTTCTCCAGCCTCCTCCGAATCGTTGATTAACTCCTCCTTCACTAGCACTTCTTCCATCTTGAAATCAGCAAGAGTCGGGAGCTAAAACATGTCACTAATATATTTTTTTAAAGAATAATGTTATTTCAATTTTTTAATGAAGGAAACCATAGTAGTAATAAAGTAGTAAATACTTCAACTCACCGGATCCGGATTGGGCATCTCAAATCCCTCGTCACTTTCCAATTTTATTTGTCCATTCGGACCACTTATGAGAACCGTATTTCGGCCCTCTCCCAATTCCATCTGAGAACCTAGCGGATAATTGATTAATCGATTATTATTTTTGAAGGTACGGTACGTCGATGATAACGACAGGATATCGATTATTTGGGAAATGGTAAAAAATGCAAACACTTTTATCAACAAAATAACAAAAAAGAGAACACATGTGATCAATGTAGAACGAAAAAGCTTAATGACGTTCTAGCAATATTAAATTTAGGAGTGACAAAAATCGAAGGTGACAAAATTAGAACAGATCAGGAACAACTCCTTTGTACTTAGTACTTAGCACTGCAGCTCTCGAGGAACTATTCACACCACTGCAATTTCGTAATTTATTTAATAATAAGACGCTTGTTAGATCGTACAATTATTCGAAATTAAATATTTGTTTTAGAAACGATGAAAACTTACTCTTGATGCGAAATATACTACTGCCGTGTAAGTTATCTCTCTCTACCTCGGCGTCTCTCTTGTTTAGAAACACACTATCGCCTTCATTGTTGTGTTTAACAGTAGAACTTTTTCGAGAGGAACGAGAGTTTGTAAATTTGTAATACCGCATTGTTCCTCTTGTGCTTCGTCAGATAATGCCTCCTCAAATATCGTTTTCCACACACGGAACATCCGAAAGGACGTATTCCCTTGTGAAAGTTGACGTGTTTCTGCAAAAAAAAATATCAGTTGCTAGTAGCCTAAGCATCATGCTACTGAATTGCTGAACAAAATTCGTCATAAAAAATTGAAAAAAATACACACACATCTACCTTGAAAGTGTGCTCCTTGGCAAAGGTTTTGTGGCAGATTTCACACTCGAATGGCCTATTCTTCCTATTCCTTTCCTTCGAGATTGTGTCATTTGTCGGATGGGCTAAACAACATGTGAGACCATTCGTCGCGTCTAGAAAATAAAAAAAAAAATGTACCTTCTCCTCTCTCTTCGCAATTCAACTCTTGCTTCACTTCCACTTCTTCCATATTGCGTGTGAATGGTTCATCTTCCATAATCTCCTCTTTCACTTCAACCTTTAAAAAATAAATAAAAATAAAACTTCAACCTTTTCCATCTTGAAATCAGAGAGATTTGGAAGCTGAAATTCAGTAGCATATTTATATTTCTAAAAAAAACGAATTTCAAAACAAATAAAAAATGTAGACAACAAATTATACTGAATTTAAAACGCGTTCCATGTAAGAACGTCGAATGAAGCGGCACAACTATCTCAAAGTTATCGCCCAGGGCTCAAACTCTTTTCACCAATGCTCTTGTTTCAAAAGTAGACATTTCGTGCCGTTTTCATGATTAAAGTGTACCTTGTACCATAGAGCATTGGTGAAAAAAGTTTGAGCCCTGGGCGATAACTTTGAGATAGTTGTGCCGCCTACCCCAGCCTCACACTGCGATCTTACATGGAACGCGTTTTCAGTTATGTTTCAAAGTGAAAATGCACAATTCACCGGTTCCGGGGCGGGTCCATCGAATTCCTCTTCATTCTCCACTTCGAGTTTGATCTGACCATTCGGACCGCTCACAAGTACCGTAGTCCGGCCTTCCCCGAATTCCATCTCAAAATAACTTGATAAAAAAAGAAAATTGATAAAAAAGAAAAATATTTTTAATCGATGAATACAATTAATTAACAAAATAATGAAGGTTTCTTCGAGAAAACTTTATCACTAAAATAACAAAAATTAGAGACTGCTGACTGTTGACCCCCCCTGTTGGGGGGGGGGGGGCAAAGAAGTAGAGAAAATACTAAAAGTGGACAAATTTAATCGGGAAGAATCCCATAAATGGATGGGAAAGGGCAGATAATTTAATCAGGATAAGCACAATGACCAACAAAATCAAACAACAATAAAAAAACATATTGACAAATAAAGGTTAATTAAATGATAAATTAGTAGCTAAACGAAGATAAATGAACTAGGATCGTTCTTTCAAGATTTTGAAATTCGAGTAAATTATTGAATTGATCAATCAAGCTGTTGAAGATAGCATTGAGATGAAGAAAACATGTTCAATTCAATTATTTACTTACATTTCAAAATCTATTTCTCTCCAATCTTCTTCAGTCTCAATTCTTCAATCAATTTCTTTCGACAGTCGTGTGTCGAAATGCCGCTGCAAGACACTCGAATACGACAGAGCCCGCAGTGGTAGCCCTGATTGGAAGCAATCGATAATTAAGCAAAAATATAAATTGGGCGCGGCGCCGGCGCCAGGGGAAAAAGTTAAAGAAAAACCAACAATAGAGTGCGCTTCGACTGCATTCCTGTCCAGACTGCGGAATTCACACGAAGAACATTTGAATGAGAATCTGAAGGATTATGGTGTTTTGAAGAATTTTTAATGCAAAAATTCGGTTTGAAATTTGTGTTGAAAATTATATATTACGATTATGCAGTATATCGTTTTTTGATCCATTAGCACTATTACAATACCAATAAAAATATTGATTATGATAATACAGTAATCACTTCTACAGTACCTCTCCTGCCATTATCGTACCAATAAAAATATCGATTATCATAGTACAGTAACCATTCACTAATCACTTTTTAGTACATCTCGTATTACCATAATTCAGTAGTGCTCTTACAGTACCTCTTGTGCTCTTACAGTACTATTACACTACAGTACAAATAACAATATTGAATATGGTAATACAGTACCTCTCGTACTCCTCAGGATGCACAGTTTTCGCGTGCTCGCCACTATCGAAAATCGTCCCTTTCCAATCGCAGAATCGACAGGAATGTGAGAAGTTTTGATGGTCGTCGAGCGTCTGGCGAGTGATCAGAGAGGACCAGGCTGCAAATAAACTAATTAAAATTAAATTCAAATATTTTCAGTCTAAATCTTTTTTAATCCAATCATTCAAAGCATTCATAACGATTTCTACGTCCTTTGCTAGTAAATTCAAAACAAATATAGATTCTCTTATTTTGCTCCGTAATCAAATGACATTTTTTATGACATGGGTCCCAAGATAAATCATGAAATTCAAACTTCACGATTTATAAATTGGGTAAATGTTAAACTCTGGATTGCAAACCCACGCTCAATTTTCTGCAGTTGAATAGGTTCTCGGACGGGCGGCTTTTGCAGCTGCAGCAGCTCCGATTGCTGCAGGTGCTGCAGCTGTCGCTTGGCAGCCTTAGCCTTCCTCGGTTGCAGCTTGGCCGGATGCGCCAGCTGCACGTGTCGCATCTTCGAGAAGATATTTTTATTAGTTTCCTTATTATTCTTGAGCAATTTGAAGGAATAATTCGAGACATTTCTGTGCATCTATCGATGAATTGGAAAACCGTGTGGTGTAGAAGTGGAGGAAATTGTTCATATTACAAAAAAAATACGATAAATATATTTATTTTCAATATTTCGGCGCGGTTCTGAATATAAATCACCTGTGCAATAGGCGGATTCGGCTGGACTCCCAATTTCTCGTAATCGAAAGTCATACTGAACTCGCAGGCACCCTCCCGCTGCAAACAGACTTTCAAAAATGAGCATTTCAGGTATTGATTTACAGATTGCATCATTACTAGGAAATCGACTGACCTCAATCCAGTGCTGAATCATCTCGTGGATCCGGGCACACTTGAACGAACAAGCAACACAGATGAGAATGGGTTCCTGGCATAGCATTGCATGAGTCGACCCATGCGAAGTCAGCACCAACTTTTTTTGGTGCTGACTTCGCAACCATGACCCGGGGTTCATGGTGAAAATCGATATTTTCGATTATCGATTGATCAACCCAATCTATGGTGGGATGGTACCGTATGGTCTACAGTAACTCAAAATCGATAATCCGGGTTACTGTACCTTTCGCTGCGGGACCATCATTTTACAAAGTTGCACCAATTGAGCCGGTATTGCTTGTATGAGTTGGTATTCGGTACGAAATTGCTCGAAAGGGATACTGTAGCTCGGGCACCGTACCCATGCCGTAGCTACGGTAACTTTCGCTGCGGGACCACCATTTTACGAAGTTGTTCGAATCGAGTCGCGATTGCTTGTATGAGTTGGTATTCGGTACGAAATTGCTCGAATGGTATACGGTAGTCCGGCTACCGTACCCATGGACGCGCTACGGTAGCTTTCGCTGTAAGACCACCATTTTACGGAGTTGCTCAAATCGAGTCGCGATTGCTTGTATGAGTTTGTATTCGGTACGACATTGCTCGAAAGATATACGGCACATCGCCTACTGTACCGCGGGCTACGGTAGCTTTCGCTGTAAGACCACCATTTTACAAAGTTATTCAAATCGAGTCGCGATTGCTTGTATGAGTTGGTATTCGGTACGACATTGCTCGAAAGGTATACGGTAGCTCGGCTACTGTACCGCGGGTTACTGTACCTTTCGTTTCGAGACCACCGTTTTGCAAAGTTGTTCAAATCGAGTCGCGATTGCTTGTATGAGTTGGTATTCGGTACGACATTGCTCAAAAGGTATACTGTTGTCCGGCTACCGTACCCAACGCTACAGTAGCGATGGTTGACGAGGAACATTTGGCGGAGTTGCATCAAACGAGTATTCTCCGTCTGTACCGTGTCGTACCGAAAACCAACTCATACAAGCAATCGCGACTCGATTTGAACAACTTTTTAAAATGGTGGTCTCGAAACGAAGGTACAGTAACGCGCGGTACAGTAGCCGAGCTACCGTATACCTCTCGAGCAATGTCGTACCGAATACCAACTCATACAAGCAATCGCGACTCGAGTTGAACAACTTTGTAAAATGGTGGTCTCGAAACGAAAGGTACAGTAACGCGCGGTAGAGTAGCCGAGCTACCGTATACCTCTCGAGCAATGTCGTACCGAATACCAACTCATACAAGCAATCGCGACTCGATTTGAACAACTTTGTAAAATGGTGGTCTTACAGCGAAAGCTACCGTAAACCGCGGTACAGTGGGCGATGTGCCGTATATCTTTCGAGCAATGTCGTACCGAATACCAACTCATACAAGCAATCGCGACTCGATTTGAGCAACTTCGTAAAATGGTGATCCCGCAGCGAAAGTTACCGTAGCGCGTCCATGGGTACGGTAGCCGGACTACCGTATACCATTCGAGCAATTTCGTACCGAATATCAACTCATACAAGCAATCGCGACTCGATTCGAACAACTTCGTAAAATGGTGGTCCCGCAGCGAAAGGTACAGTAACCCGGATTATCGATTTTGAGTTACTGTAGACCATACGGTACCATCCCACCATAGATTGGGTTGATCAATCGATAATCGAAAATATCGATTTTCACCATGAACCCCGGGTCATGGTTGCGAAGTCAGCACCAAAAAAGTTGGTGCTGGCTTCGCAATTAGTCGACCGTGCAATGCTATGGTTCCTGGAATGGTTGAAATTCGAAAAAAAACAAAGTTCGCATCTACACAATTCATGCTTTTGGAAAAATAGAGGCAATATTGAAAGAAAAAAGCTGAGAGCATACCACGTTATTGTACAACTCTGTAATGTGTCGATCCTTCATGTGGTTTTTGAACTGGGCAAGATTCCAAATGGTTGACTCGCAGTACGCACAACGCGTATCTAAAATAGCATATTAATAATTACATAATTTTAATATAATTTCCCCGTTTTGCATTTATAAAATACAATTGCATTTTGCATTTCGTATATTAATCTTACAAAAAAACACGTTCAATATTTTAAAAAAAAACATACTCATTGGGAAACGAGCGTTATCGACCGAGACAGTGTGCGGTAGCTGGAAATAAGTTGCGTACTCATTAATTACTAATTGATTACTTAATTAAAATTCTGGAAATTGCAAATTGCATTTGCATATTAATAAATAGATGTGGGATACCTTCACATGCTCATCCATAGCTTCTGCATCATTGGTACTGTAGTCGCACAAGATGTTTTTGCACGTGAGATCCCTGAATGAAGTGAATCATAAGTGTAATAAATAAAAAAAATATACTATCCTAATCGTCACTTTTTTGTTTCTTCACACTCACCCTTTCGACGGCGGATGCTTCTTGAGCATGTGCCGCGCCATGTCCGCGCCCTCCTGGCGCCAGATTTTCGTGCACAGAGGACACTTAATCGGCACCGGCGCCGATAGATCGAGAGGAGGCAGGGCTGCAGTGGAATTTGGTTGGTGCCCATAAAACCCACCTCCTTCATTCATGGTCGAATGGCCGAGTGGGGGCGGAATGGCCGAGTGGTGTAAGCAACTGCTAGTCATTCAAAGGGTCACGAGTTCGATCCCCGTCCAGGCCAACCAAGCCTTCCATCCACCCCGGGGCGGTAAATTGGTAGCAACTTTGATTGCGAAAGGTAACGTGCCCTAGATGCCCTGGGAAAGCTTGGGTTACGTAATCCCACGTTGCAGCTGGCTTACCGGCTTGCCCCATCTAGCGTGGTAGCTTGCTACAGTAAAATCGCTTGACATGGAACACCTTTACCTTTACCTTTGCCTTCATTCATTGTTTATTCGATTGTGCCTTTCTAACTCCACGCGAGATCCTATCTCTCAGTTGCCGGCGCTTACTATTACAAATTTACGAGCACTCGTCCGAAATAATAAAACGTTCCGTTGATAATTTGTGCTAAACAACAGATACGGCTGCGAGAGAGCATGGAAAAGTGAGAGACACGTCGAGGTATAGAAAGAGAGTACACCACCAGTAGTCCATTTCATGGACGTATCATTTTAAAATTGTAATAGACACACTTGTATAAAACTGATTAGTACGTGAAAAGAAGTTTTCTTGTTTACTTATACAGCAATTTAAGGGCGAAATTTAGCAGAATTTCGAAATTATACCCAAAAGACGAACTTTGTATCACTGCCTTCATTTTCTTCTTCTTCATTTTTTTCTCCTTCTTCTCCTTTTTCTTCTTCTCTTTCTTCACTTTTTCCATCTTTATAGGGAGCTAAAATGAACTCATAATCAGAAGATTTATTCATTTAAAAAGTCAACCTACAACACGGCTCGTCTACTCTGTCACTAAACTATAATTATCAATACAGTTGTTTCACGCAAGAGATTTCGAATTAGCCACCTACAGCTATAAATGAGCAGCTAAAATCAATATCTAGTGAAAATATAAAAGGAAATAAAATTTAGCGTGCCTGATCGAGAGCAGGCTCTCCAGATGTCTCTTCACATTTGACCACAACCTCGACCACATCAATCGCCCTGCTCACCATTATTATCTCCCCAACTTGAGCGGACTCCATCTGAGAACACATTAGACACTACTAATTAAGAAAGGAGATATCGATATTCGATACTAACGAATACATTCGCTCTTTTAGACTCAAAAACAGAAAAAAAAACAAGGCTTTATCAACAAATTAGCAAAATGCAAATGAACAACACTGGCCATAAACATCAGGCATTATTGAATAATTAACAAAAAATCAGCGGTAACAAAGTAACAAAGGTAGCATCGTAATGAAGTCGATTGATTACTTAGTCAAGACTTCGTTCTCTCCTCTCTTTTATCCCATTCCTCTCTTGACACAATCGTGTTTCGACCGGCCGCAAGTTCGAATTCTCTTGCGGCAACCAGAGCAGAAGTAGGTCTGATTGGAGGTGATTGATGGTTTTTCTGGAGTTTTAAAAACGAGTCCGGATCTCTTTTTTCATTTCGCAAAGTGTACAAAATACAGATATTCGGAAATTTTAGGCTGATTTTACGTTAAGGAATTGTTTACTGAATGTGTGAACAACCTGATTTTATTTCAAAATCAATAAATAAAAATGAATTTAATAGATAAACTAACGAGAGAATGTTCCTCGACTGCTTTTCTATCGAGACTTCGGAATTCACACGAAGAGCACGCGAATGAGAATCTAAAGGATTTTTTTTCCTAATAATTTAAATGAATTATTAATCTCACAACGCGATTAGGAAATTAGTAATTGGCGTTTGGATAATTAAGTATTGCTTTTACACTTCAAAATGCCACCAATTATGCCGGCTGCTCTATTATAACAGTATCAATAAGGCGAACCAGAACCAGAAGTAAAGGGCGGTGGTCGCCGGCTGGCAACTGAGTGACTGATTATGCCGTATATGCCTAGTTTGCGTGCACACTGAAAAGCGCAATGTTCCGCGCATGAAAGTATGCTGAAGACGGAACTAACTTTACCTTTACCTTTTAATAAGGCGAAATATACAATAATACCAATAAAATATGAATATTTTAGTGAAATACCTCTCAAATGCTCTTGGATGACGGATCTGTACATGAAGGTCCTTATCGAAGACGGTTCCCTCCCAGTTGCACGATCGACAACGCTCGAAATTGGTACCGATTGGAGGCAAATGTAAATTTCTGTCGAGGCGTGCACCAGTGGGAATTAGATCCTCTGAAATTGAAAAAAAACTAATTTGGCATTTCATCTGTCGAGTATTGTTTTAAGTGATGACGATTTGTTTGATGTTTTACACATCGCACTAGTATTTTCAGCATTGAAGAAAACAATATTCGAAAAAATAGTGGGATAATTGGATAAAAGAGTGCTTTTTTTCACAAAAGTTTCAAGTGTCGTATTCACCTTCGCTCATCAGAGCAACCGGTTGTCGCACCTCGGCGACATTGTCTTGCTGCAGCTGCTGCAACTGCTGCATCCGCAGCTCCAGCGCCTTCTGCTGCTCTCGCTGCTGCACCTGCTGCAACTTCACTTGCTGCAGCGAAGTCGGCTGCAAAATGTAAGGATAAAGATGTCGCTTTCACAATTCATTGAGCATCAGGAACTGATTTTATTTAAAATTTTAAAAAACGTACCTCGTATACAACAGAGCCAATCAGACTGTCCGTGGCCTCATAGTCGAAAGTAATTCCGAGATTACAGCTATTATTATGCTAAACGAATCGATAATTGCGTCATCACTAGGTAATATGGGGCTGACCTCATTCCAATGCTGAACCATTTCGTGGATCCGGGCACATTTGAATGAGCAATCGACACAGATGAGAATAGGATTCTGGAATGGTTGCCCGGATCTTCTCAACTTTTTTTTACCGAAATGGGTAAAATAAAGACAATATTGAGAGAAGAAAAAACTTAGTCTGTCAAAATACTTTTATTGTATTTTTTCGGTATCGCATCAATTCGGCCTTTGACGCAAACATTTTTTTAATACATTTTAAAGTTGTAAATATTTCACTTTTTTTAAACGAGCCTTATTGTTGCATATTTCACTCCTGTGTTGGTCCATCATGTGATTCTTGAATTGTGCCAGATTCCAAAGGGTGAGCGTACAGTACGGACAACGCGTATCTAAACGTTCGTTATTATCTCTATTAAAAAATTTTAAAACGGTGATAAATTGCAGAAAAGGGAGAAATTACGCGTACTCGACGGGAAACGAGCGTTATCGACTGAGACCGAGTGAGACAGCTGGAAAATAAGGAATTAAATATCTTTTTTTTATTTCCAAAAATATAATAGGGAAAAAATTTTCTAATAGACACTCAGAAAGTTGTACTTTGCAATTTTTTTGAATGGACATTTGCTTTACTCAACTTATGCTTTTCATTCTTAAAAAATTAAAAAAAAACATTTCATGAAAAAAGGTGAACCGTACTTTATTATGATGTGCAAGTGCTTTAGCATCGCTGGTACGGTAGTCACACACGATATCCTTGCAGATCACGTAATTCCTGTAGCAAGTACGACTTTAAAAAAATAAAAATCTGGTGAACCCAAAACTATGATACTCACACAACTTCCATGGGAGCATTTGGGTGCCGGACGCTGAGGTGCTGCGCCATGGCCGCGCCCTCCTCGCGCCACACCTTTGTGCAGTACGGGCACTTGATCTTTGGAGGTGGCGCTGGCGCGGGCGCTGGAATGGTATGAAGAACTATTTGGAGGACACATCGATACAAATTGGAATAGAAATGATAAGTGCAATTTTGAATAATTTTATAAATATAATAAATGTTTTATAAATAAAAATAAAATTGTTTAAAAACTAACCTTTTTTCTCTGCATTCTTCCCTTTGACAACTTTCTTCTTATTACTATTAAGTATCTTCCTCTTTTTCATGTCTTTCTTTTTGTTGTCAGAGTGTCTAAGGAGCTGAAATAAACAAAGTTAACATTGCAAATATTCGGGCAAGCAGTTAAAAACGCATTGTAATTACGTAGTGGCGTGTAATTTACGGATATTACAATGTATTGTGAGATTTTTTTCAAATCTAGGAAAATGATAAATAAAGGATTTCCGTATCCGCGTAAATGACTACCGGACCGGATTGAAAGGATTACCGTATCAAATCGATTCATCGTATCCTCCCCCAGCATTCTTCGATCCGTCTCCTCTTCAATCGAGTCCATGACTTCCTCTGGATTTCTTAAATTACCTTATGCTTCACTCATAGCCCAGTATCCCTCACTTTGAGCGTAAGCTAGTTGTCGGAAAATAGATTGCCCCTCGAATTGATCCCCGAAAACTTCGATGATCATGGGCCAAATGGGTCTTCGCGTGCGAAGATAGGCACTTCTGCACTTTGCATATAAACCGGATTAACGTAGCGAGAGAGTGCAGGACAGACACACGAAGGCCTCTGTCCACATCCCCCGCCCTATGCTAATTGCGATCTTGCGAAAACCCCATTTGACTTATGTCGATGATGCGTATTTTTTGGCACCGCAAGATCATCTGGGGAATAGTGGGCAATGAGGGCAGCATTAAATGAACCATGAGAAATGTACTATCAATCGTTTATCTTTATTCTCCAAGGGGCGATTATCGGCGGGATATTGATTTATCTTGACGTTATGGTGGATTCTTCATCAAGATAAATCAATATCCCGCCGAAAATCGCCCCTTGGAGAATAAAGATAAAAGATTGATAGTACAGTTTTTTTTCAAGATACAAGTATGTCGAATCAAATCAACGACTGAATATTCCGATTAGAGAATGAACTAAAGAATTTTATCAAAGCATTTTATCATTTTTTAAAAAGAAAACAACGATTTACAAAGAGAACAAATTCAAATGGAATAAAAAACATTTGTGTGATATGATCAAAAAGCCTTCTAACCGTGAATCTAGATACGATGGGAATCAAACAATTAGAGAAAGAAAATTATCAAGGGGTAACTCATATATCGTGTGCACTAGAGTGCGAAATGTGAGACCATGGCCTCTTCATTTCACAAACTCTCTAGACCGGTCGATATACGAGAGAGTGTGCGACATGAAGAGACCGTGGTCTGACATTTCGCACTCTAGTTCAGACCAGTAGAATAGCATAGAATAGAAATTATCAGTGTCTATTTTTGGTAGACCAGTAGATGTGAATTCATAGTAATGTTCAATAGTAGAATGCATTCATAGTAATGTTCAAGGAAGCAACTAACAGTGAAATTACTCCCCTATGTCGTATTATTGCACGCATGGGTGTATCAGGGAGAAGGGAGGAGGGGGATAGAATCGTTATTTCTGTCAATCAAAGAGAAAGACGGTTTACAGTCGGTAAACTGTAAATAAAACTAATTAAATTAATAGAGAAAGAATATGAATTCGATTTCGTGAGCCTTAAATCTAGGCTGCAGCTTACCTAAGGCCTCAAAATTGTATACTGGTGAACAGAAGCGTGAACTAAGCAATTAAACAATTTGGTTTTTATCAGCATCGTGAGAAAACGAAATTTTAAAAAAAATTACTACAAAAATTAAAATTAATAAAACTAACCTTGAGATGATTCTTCATCGCGAGCGGCAGAATGGTCTTGAAATCACATTTCGGACACTTTCGTACTTTTCTGCAAAAAGAATATGTGGTGAAAAGGGTGGAGATAAACTTAATAGTGGTGCATGAAGCAAATGTGATTATCGTGAACATTATGTCGTTGGCCGATCAGTAATATTAAGAGCTGCGGTATACGTTTTCAAATTCTCATAAATGAGGAGAAAATGAGATGCTAACCTTGTTTGATGCGCGAGGAAGAGTCGATCGGTCGTGCGACCGTCCCTAGCTGCACTTGCGCCGCCGAGACGGAATTGCGTAGGCTGAGGGTGCTGCAACTGACTGACCCGTATTGCAAATTTAAAATACTACATTCCACTTCCAGTACTACCTGTGGTGTGGTTGCTGTTTACTACTCTCGTTTTCACATGCTCTCTCGCCCCTTCGTTTCTGCTGTTTATCAGCGGAACGTTTTATTATTTTGGACGAGTGTTTGTGAATTTTGTAATAGCAGCTAAAGTGCTCAAGCATGGTCGCCACCACCCCTGAATAACTCACAAAATCCATAAGTAGACTTTGAAAGGTAACTTTGAAAGGTATACAACTACCCGCATAACTAGCAACTTTGATTGTGGAAGGTAACGTGCCCCAGAAGCCCGGTCAGCAGGGGATACGTAGACCTAGTTAGGAAACCGGCCTTACCGGTGAGCCCCGGCAGAGTAGTCGCTAGTCGACGTTAACATCTCTTGATTCCGGTAGTAGCTTTACCTTTACCTTACCCGCATAAGAGATTACGCCCCCACACTCTTCATTCCCCGCGCTCTCTCTTCAAAAAAGCGGTCAACATCCCTGTTATGCGGGTAGTTGTATAGTTACCTTTCAAAGTCTATCCATAAGTTCTGATCGTGACACGAACACCGCCTGATTCCCCTACGCATAAACAGAACCTTAGCCCAGGAATCATTCTCTACGGCAAGATAGCCCAATCACTTTCATACCATAGGGAACAATTATACGTTTAAAAAAAATTAAACTAAAAGATTTTTTATTAAATATAAGCTTGCCATGCTGACCTTCCGCATCTGCGTAGCAGCATAGTCACTGAATTTCATTCCCAACTCGCAACGACCGTCCTGCTGAAACCATTCGCCATTTTGTTTAATCAAATTGATAATTTTAAAAAGTTTTTTCAAGTAATGAAGGAAAAAAATCTCTCTGGCTCTTTCTGGAGGCTCCTTCTTAACCTAAACATATTACATCATGATTATGAAATCTAGCAGACCTGTTGCCAGTGCCAGATCATTTCAAAGACTGTGGCGCTTTTGAATGAGCACGCGACGCAAATGACACGTCTCTTTCCCTACAATCAACCCCGAATCAGTCGCTTCCGAATAGCTTTTTACTACACATTAGAAAATGCTAACATCTGTCTGGCCATAGACCAAAAACGTTCCCGATAGTCACAAATGATGTCTGGTTTTGAGAGTTTTAGGGTGAACAATCGAAAATTATGTCTGATTTTTCAATTTTTTCAGGCGCTGCCGCGCCTGGATGACCTGAAATGACGCCTGATTTTTCGAAATTTACCCCAAAAAAGTCCAAAAGCTGTCTGGTTTTGTTCCCTAGAACGAACTTTTTGGTCTATGGGTCTGGCACAGAACTAACCGGGCTGAACATGAGATCATGATGTTGGGTTAACATGTGCTCCTTGTAGTGCCCTAGGGCCACGAGACGCGTGTTGCAGTACGGACATCGCGTAACTAGTATGTTTCAATAATTAACTAATTAATCAAAAAGAATTAATGCTTACACGGTGCCAAACAGAAGTTTGCTTGCGAAACACCATGCGGGAGCTGAAAAAATCTTTTTTTTTGTTGAAATCACAACAAAATTCAATACTATTATTATATTAGATCGTTAATGCCATACCTCTTCGTGTTGTGCTAGAGCACGCATATCGTTAGCACGGTAGTCGCAGACGTCGTATCGACAGAGCGCATAGTTCCTGCGAACTTTTTTTTATAAAATTTTCTTTCGTATTTTCTTATTTTGTTTCCCCAATTAAAGTTCTCACTCTATATTGGTGCGCTCGTGCGAGTGCATTGAGAGGAGATGGCGCGCCATCTGGGCGCCCTCCTCGCGCCAGAACTCGCACCGCGAACACTTGATTAAACGGCGTCGCGCCGGCGCCTGGTCGCACGAAGGTCCGTCTATAAGTGAAAAGATATTGCCAATATAGCAGCGCGGAAAGCTACGCTGTGAGGTCTTGAATTAGTACGGTAACACTTTTAGGATGAACTTTGGTGATAGCACATTTGCATGCTATTTTCGCGCTTTCAAACTATTTCATTTCAATTTGCATATACTCCAGGACTATATGTATTCGTATACCTGCATCATGATATGGAAATTCGTCTTCTACCACTTCGTCTTTTACTTCCGTTTCCTCCATCTTGAAATCGGACAGGGTCGGGAGCTGAAAATCGATATTTAAAATACAATTTAAAATCCAAAATTACTGTTCGACAGTACCGGTTCCAGGGCGGGTCCATCGAATTCTTCTTCATTCTCCACTTCGAGTTTGACCTGTCCATGTGGACCGCTCACGAGAACAGTTTGACGGCCTTCGACTCGGTTCTGAATTTTTCAAACATACGAATACATTTCAAACATTTTATAAATACGCAACTAATCAATAATAAACAAATTAGAGTATAATTATAAACCTCAAGAAGCGATAAATCATCGATCGATTCAATTCCTTGAATAAATCGGGAATTCAGAAAATTCTCTTCGGATTCCATCGAAATATCGATCTGCGAATTTTTATTGGAATCAAGAAAGACAAAGCATAACAAAAAGAAATACTTAGACACAAATAATGAACAGGAATGAGATAACAATTAGAGATGCACTGTCCATTTACGAAAAAAAGCTATTCAAATACTTCATAAAATGATACTGTTCCATACCGTATCAACCAAGACTAAAAGTATTCATCAACCGTAGCATCGGAATTATACAAACTGGAAAATCTGCGATCGATGTACCAGTTACAGTGCTTTTTTCTGCGAAATCGTATCAAGCAATGTTAGGTTTTAGACTGAAATGAGGATAAATACTTGAATAGCACTCTTCATTTCGCACACTCTCTACACCAGTCGATTGGAGAGAATGTGTGTAAATGAAGAGACCTAATCCAATTATTTCCACGCGTTCAAACTCTACTTAAAACGTAATTGAGGAACGAATCATCGCCGAAGACATCAACGGTTATCATCTCAGACATCCAGCGCATCGGGCGGAAACAGCTTTATCATTGTCAACAATATTAATGAAACTCGAAGCTCAACAAACGAAACGAATACGGTAACCTGACGAAACAATCTAGAAGATGGTACAGTTATGGATCGGGGATGATATCATAGTGAGAATCGTCGGTCATTCTGACACGCCTCCAGTAGCCTCGATTGTCGCAGCCTCTGAGGAACGCGCAGTAGTATTGGTGGAGTTCTGAAAACATTTGAAGCTAAAATATTACATGTGTTAGTTCTTCCAAAATTGAAGTATGTTTGCATAATCACTATTACAGCCGATTTACCGCGCAATCACAATGCCGCTGGGAATGCAACTAACTCAAATTAGACCACCGTATTAATCAATACTTCTACAGTATGCCAGCTCCTGAAAGTAAATTTATCGATATATTGATCCACCGTAATCACCCCCTTATATCCCTCAACTCGCGACCAGAGGGACATACCGTAATCGCACCCGGCTCCAGTCCAATTATCGATCCCTTCATCCCATTCATCAGAATCGAAAATGCGTACGCGAACTTCGCGATGTTGGACTGAAAATTGCTTGTTGTTGCATTTTTTTATCAATAAGTTCACTCAATACCTAAAGAGCGATAACTTCATGAAATCCAATCTAGTTAAATAAATATCATCAAGGGACCATTTACTGAATTCTGGGTAAGCTTCCGAAAATTTCACACAAACATATTTTAAAAAATATTATTTAAAAAAATTTAATTTAATTAAATCCAACCTCGTCGTCTCTGAGGAAATCGCTCGCAAGTTCTTTGCACCCGCGGAGAGAACTGGCGTTGAACGGCTGAACGGACACTTTTTTCTTGAATGAATTAAAATAGAACGATATTATTTCTACGGAAATTCTACTATAAACTATAGAGATCTAAACAGACGTTATCTCCATAAAATTATTTAAATGAATTAGCAATCCAAACATATCAATATTTGGAAGGGGTAATTTAAGAAGAAACAAAAATGCGCAAAAAAAATTATTGGTATCGAACCAATGATAAATATAACTCACCTCTCCATTCTCGGCGCTGTTGAATGCGTCCAGAATCAGTCTGCACAGAGTCGCCAAGAGAGCGTCGTGGAGGGTCGCAGTCGTCTGGAAAAATATGTTTTTGACATCGTAGTTTTTCTTTAAATTTGATACCTGAAATTTGTCTATTTTGTTTATTCAACAAAAAAACGATTTAGTGTCTCCTCCATAATATTACCGCAAATTCATTCAAGTTGTTGGCATGAACAAAATTGATTGGTAGCTATATTACCACATCACAAGGAAACGAGCAAAATAAAGTGAATGTCGGATTCATTTCTCAAACGTATTTTCAAACGGATTCGCATTTCTTACACTATTTCTCATGAGATGCTCAGTTACTTCCGTCGCGCATTTGCGTGCGAGGAGAAGAGAATCTCGAGCGGAAGGTGACGTCATCGATCGATTGACCTGAAATAGCGCAAGCGTTAAGGGTTACTGTATCTTTCTTTTGGTGCGGTTAAAGACATAATGGAAAATAGAAACGATTCACGTCGATTTCGAAAAAGATCAAAGCGCCTACCGTATCAATCGATGCTTCTTCTACAGAACTCTCATCATTATGCTCCACAGTCTTGACTGTTCTATCCAGCTACTGAAAAGATAATTAATAAATTGAAATATTGAAATACGTAGGTTAAAGACATAATGGAAAATAGAAACGATTCACGTCGATTTCGAAAAAGATCAAAGCGCCTACCGTATCAATCGATGCTTCTTCTACAGAACTCTCATCATTATGCTCCACAGTCTTGACTGTTCTATCCAGCTACTGAAAAGATAATTAATAAATTGAAATATTGATTCACCGTAATCAACCCCATATATTGATCCCTTGACATCGCGACCAGAGGGACATACCGTAATCGCACCCGGCTCCATTCGAATTATCGATCCCTTCAACGCATTCATCAGAATCGAAAATACGTAAAGTCCAACGAACTTCGCGACGTTGGACTGGAAATTGTTTGTTGTTGCATTTTTTTGATCAATAAGTTATACAATAAGTCATTAACGAGCAGTAACGTAAATTCCAATCAAGATACGGCTTAAGGATGTGTCAATCGACCATTTACATATTTCTGGGTGCGTTTGCCAAAATTTCATAAAATCATAACATAACATTTTAATTTAATTCGTTCCAACCTCGTCGTCTCTGATGAAATCGCTCGCATGTTCTTTGCACTCGCGGAGAGAACTGGCGTTGAACGGCTGAAAAAAGGTTCTCTTCACGGAAGTCAAATAGAACAATCCCTCTACATAACTTGTAGAGATCTACATTCTGCACCTAAAATAGCAATACAATACAATACAATACAGTCGGCGCACTTTTGCTTTCAGGTGTAACTTTTGAACAATGCGAGTAATCTGCCCGAAATTTTCAGTCAAGATACTAAATCCATCAGGGCATACTATTCTTGTACTGGCGTATCTCAAGAAAATTGAAAGGTTGCATAATGATGACGCCAACAGTGTGTTTGATCGTACTATTTTATAAGCTTAATAGGAGTAATTAATTCCCCCCCCTTCATCCTGCCACCAAAACAACCGAGTCGTCTGAAGACAACGGATATCTGACGACTCCACTATCGACAATCTACAAAGAACTCACACGAAACCCCTAACCCTGGCGGAATACATAATTGTAATTGTAATCGTAATCACCTCGCTGGCCAGCATCTCTGGGTGGTAGACCTCCATGTGGGGCTTGAGGAAGTACAGGCCCGAGACCTCCTCAACACAGTACGGACACATCGTACCTGCGAGAAATAAATAATTGTAAACTAAATAGATTACGGTATATAGAAATGATAATGTTCCTCGGCTCACTACTCGCCGTCATTTCTGCATTTAGCAGCGGCACGTTTTCCTATATTTTGGACGAGTGCTCATGTATTTGTTAGAGCAGTCAGCAAGCATGCCAAAGTGCAAAGTGAGAAACAACTAAGCCAAACACACCGAACGGGAAAAGGTGTCCAGGTGACCTCCTCCTTTTATGCGTAGTGTGACAGGTGGGCTCCTAAAGTGCATCATACATTTTGTTAAAAGTAAATGAAGGTACTAGCTCAATGGGCTCACCACTGGTCTCTAGTAATTACGGCAAAGCATTAATGGAGGAAATACTCAAAATTAAAAATAGAAATAAAGTATAATACAAACCTTCGCCCCCTGAACCGGCTTGACGTCATCCAAGTTGGCGCGTTTCCCCCATTTTTGTTGCCCATCATTACCGTACCCTCTTCCCCCTTCGTAGCCACCTTACCCTGAAATTTAATTTTAAGTTTTTTTTTAATTTTGAAAAACAAAAAAAAATAATTCGTAAAACCTGTGGATCTCGGACTCGGAATGATCGCATCGATTGAACTCTGAAAATATTGAATGCTAAAATATCAAACGCGTTAGTTTGAAAACATCTAAAGTTGGGGATAAGTTTCAATAATTACTCTTATAGTCAATTTGCAGCAGAAATACAATTTAGCTGAAAACATGACCAGGGAAAATGTGATATTTACAGAGAATATGTGTCTGTTCCAACAAAGTCAAATGAGCCTACCGTATCAATTGGTACTTCTACAGTATGCTCATGATCAGGCTTCTCCGTCTTGATCACTTTGTCCACCTCCTGAAAATATAATTAATCAATATATTGATCCACCGTAAGCAACCCCGGTGATCTCCCGCAATTTGCCTTCAGAAGGACAGTCGACATACCGTAATTGCACCCGGTTCCAGTCCCATTTTCGATCCCTTCATCCCGCACATCAGAATCGAAAATGCGTACGCGACCTTCCCGAGGTTGGACTGAAATGTGTTTTTTTAAAAGTTTTTTCTTCTTATGACTATCTCGAGTTTGCGAATTTATTTGTTTGAGTTTTTGTTATTACGTATATCGCAGGTTTGATTGGACCGCTTACGAATTTTCTGGGTATTTTATGGCTAATACTGAAAAATTTATGATGAAAATCAATTTTCATTAAATCGAACCTCGCCATCCCTGATTGAGAGCATCTCACTCTTAATGTCTTTGCATTGGCGGATAGCAATTGTGTTGAACGGCTGAATAAGAATTTTAAAAACATATTTAAAATAAAATATTCAATAAAATAAATAGACTGTGGGGGACAAAAACCGAATGTGGTATGTCTCCAATAGCACTAGATCACGACGTTTCCGAGAACCTATCTACTCTACGGACCAATAATTACAGACTAATTAATTATAAGGCTAATTAAAGGGAAAAATAAAACCTCCGCGTTCTCAGCACAATCGAATGCTTCCAGAACGAGACGACTCAACATCGCCAAGACACCGTCGTCAAAGTTGCAGGTCAACTGAAAAAAGGTATTTTACATCGTAGGTTTTTAAAAAAACCTTAGTCGTGACACCGTAGTGACCATGTCTGTTGATACTGCTGAATTATGCGAACACTAGTAGGATATTTCAAAAATAAGCTCAAAGGCTTCATTGTATAAATAGATTTTCAACTGAATTCTCTTCACTCACACTATTCCTGGCGACATTCTCAATCACTTCTGTCGCGCATTTGCGTGCGAGAAGAAGAGAATCTTGAGCAGAACGTGACGTCATCGATCGATCGATTGATTAACCTGAAGTGCTATAATGATTACGGCTTCTTCTGCACAGAGACTCTCATATCGAAAAAAAAAATCAAAAATGGATGTAAATCATTAACGAATCTTCGAGGATGGAATCAACGGTTATCATCTCAGGCATATTCAGTAACTCAGTCGGAAACATGTTGGTTAGACTCAACACGGAAGATCGAGGGCAGGCACCATTCAGGAAAGGGGCAGGCATGATTCAGATATTTATACCTGATTCATGCCCGCCTCTTGCCAGCCGACAAGCCTCCCTCGCACCTGAATCATATCTGCTCAGAAATAACGGGGCATGGGTTCCGCAGGTACGAAGCAGCCAAAACTTAACTGCCGGCTGGCAAAAGGCATGGAAGCCGCAGGTAAATCGTAAAAACATGGCAATGGCAGGCAAAGGGCATACATGCTGCAGGTGCCGGGAAGGCAGGCAGGTATTGGGCAGGTACAAGGCATACATGTTGTAGCCAGCTCAATATCATTTTACCTGCCAAATGCCTGCGGCTTCCATGTTTTTCGCCTGCGGCATCCATGCACTGTCATTTCTGAGCTGAGTAAGGCTACTTTTGAGCGAAGCAATACAACGCCCAGAATTACTTCATTCATTCAAAAACTGATGCGGTTTGTCGTCATAGTCGACCAGTTTCAAAGCTCGATTTGGTTGTTTGGCATGAAATATTGAAGGAGAAGGTCTTCGCATCAATTGGAACGTGGTATAGCAAACAAAGAACGTAAATAAACCAATAATCACGGTAAAATTTCGTTGGTCAAAGCGCGAAAAGACGATTACAGTTTGGGGCTTAAATGTAGCTTAAAACGGCACTAATAAGGCCCAATACAGTCATAGGAACGAGTGGAAGGCTATTCTGCGTAGAATCAAATACAAAAATATACGAAAAGGAGCGAGAAACAGGAGAAATTTCAAGAGGGAAAACGATTTACGAAAATCGGCTCAAATGCCGATATCTTACCCATACCGTATGCCTAAAGAAGCGGGAAAATTCAAATGTATTATTTAGGTACCGTAATAATGTAGTGATTGAATGAATAAATTTTAAATTATTTTTTTAGCTATTTGACTTATTCGTATTATTTTCGCGTCTGATTTTGCATGGTCTTTTCACATCCAGTTGATATAGTTCAGAAGTTATTAGCTTTAATGCAAATAAAGTTCCATTCACGCATATTACCACTGTCACAGCGAAATTACGCAGAAACTTGTCAAAGGGCTAACTGAGCCAAATGTATTTCGTGAACTCCAGTAAGCACTCTCGCAGCATCAAGTAAGTAGCACAGAAGGTTGCTCGGCCAGCGATCCGATTTTCAATTCATAACTGTACAAAAGCCCGTTCTTCGAGAGCGAATGATATTTTTATTAATTAATTTTCTTTTTAAATTTCAAAATAAATTCTAAATCACGTAATTATAGTGTTTAAAAAAAGTAACTACGGTAATAATAACTACGGTATTATAATTAGGGTTTGAATTTTCCCGCGTACTTTGGCATACGGTGGACAGACTTTATCCACATTTCTGCAGCTCCATTAGTGCGCCCGATGTTTGCCGGATTTCTCTTTATTTTTTTTTACCTTTCTCATTATTTTATCATTGGCTGCGTGCGTTCTAGCTGCGCAGTTGATCCCTTAACCAGTTCATAGCCAAATATTTTCTTTTATTGCCGCAATTCAACGATTCTCGGTCTGAATAATGGAAACGCCACAGTGAGCAATAGTTTTTCGTTTCTTTCGTTGAGTTATATCAAATTTTAACTTTCCCAAGACCCTTGCTCTTGTATATTATAGACCAAAGAACAGAAGCAAAACGTCAAACCAAATCCAAGCAGGGGCAGCGGCGTTTACGGGGCCGAAGTAAATTAGGCATTTACACTTGCCTATGCGTAAGTCAGCTCTCTTCCACTTTCAAAAAGGTGTTATTTATTCACTCTTCTATTGCTCCATCTACATTGCAATTCGCAATCACATAGGCGTGAACAGTAATTAGTTGTTTTCCAAGGAAGTTTCTGGAGGTTCAATAGTAGCTGCATAGGTGGGCAAGGATTGTAACTGAAACGTCAAAAGCGGGAGGGTCGGAGGCAAAACCTGGTGAATTTTCAACAGAAAGCGAGTGGGTATGTTCCAAAACTGTGGCACGCTGAACCAAAACCGGGTGGGTCTGCGGGAAAGATCGGGAGGGTAGTGTTGTCCTAGCCCATGTATTTATTCGAAACAGAGTCGGCGAGAACGAGTTGAGAACGAGAGAGATGGTGAGAGCGCGCCAAAGGAGAGGGTGAGACAACGAGAGATGTTCTTGGCATGGTGCCAACGGGATGCTGTGCCTAGACCATGTATTCTATCTGCAAATGTTACATGTAAGGCCTTTTCCCAAGATTATCCAAAACCCAGTGACTGGGGAAAGGGTAAATGCCGGAAAACATAGTGATGTTAATAGACGCGTGCGTTGTGCCGCGTGTCCTTTTTACGATGTAAATAAAGCCTCGCTCCACGCATTTATGCCGAGATGATAAGGAAACCTTAACCAGCTTGGTCGGCTTACCGTACACCACCATAGCTGGCCCTTGAATACCGTAACCACCTGTCTGTATTGACCTCGCATCCAGGGCACTAGTCCGGAAAAGGAATGGAAAAAAACGTGGCGAGACCCTAGAAATTCGCGCGAATTCAAGCATGAGGTAACTCTCCCTTTAAGGAGCTCAAGTATCGTTTCGGTGGTCGGCTGATAGCGAAGCGTTTCAAGATGAAGGCGCACCACCAACCCGAGACCTTTGCCTGCGATAAATGCTCCGTTACGTACAGGTAAAGTTACAATCATAGTTTAAAAGGGTGCGTCGCGGCAATCCGGGTTGTGTTTGGCAAAATGGGCATAAAAACCCGAAAGTGCGGGTTGGGTTTTCATTTTTTTTCCGCTAATAATATATAATTCGCAAAATACGGGTTGGCTTCGTCATTTTCTACGTACCTTTCGACCTATGGGTTAAATTACGATAACAATAATAATTTGAAATAGAATAATCATAAACCTTCTGTGAATATTACCTGGCACAGCTGCATGCAATATTTTATATCCAATCGTTTTCATCTAGTCCTGAAGAAGCGTATGAGTAAAAATATTGTTTTTATGCCAATATAATTACTATTGTTATTACAGGACACGTGATTCCCTGGAGCGTCACTACTCTGACAAGCACAGTTTTCGATTGGACGGAAGTTTGATTGAGAAGAGGGAATTGAGCTGCGATTGTTGTGAGAAGAAGTTTGGAGTGAGGAAGGAACTGCAGGTAGATTAATAATGCTTACTTTTAGCTTCACATACATGCCAGCTACCGTAATCCATGTCTCTAACCCAGGATAATATAGCCGGCTGAGCTTGCCTCCAAACATTATTATTATATGTTTGGAACCTAGATTAGACTGGTTAAACGATGTGGGATAAAAAAAGGTAAAGGTAAAGGTAGTTCCGTCTTCAGCATGTTTTCATGCGCGGAACATTGCACTTTTCCGTGTACACGCAACCTAGGCATATACGGCATAATCAGTCACTCAGTTGCCAGCCGGCGACCACCGCCCTTTACTCCTGGTTTTAACACCAGTGCCAACTTGGACTAGGCTTGGTAGACCTGTTGGGGTGGTCTGATCTTTTGCGGGAGTCGAACCCGGGACCTTGCACCGCTCAGTCGAGCACACTACCGCTTGAGCTATGGGATAATGAATGAGGAATTACATCAATAGCTTTCAGGCCCACAGCTACTACTGCTCTAACAAGCAATCGATTTCGAAACGGCGTGCCGATCAGAAAGAGAAGGAAAAGATCAGAATCCCAGCCAATGGCACCCCCTGCGGTCCCCAAGCGAAGATCGTCAAAGGTACTGTAGTTTGATTGTACATTGATATTCAGCGGTTCACAATCCCTGGCCTCTGATGTTCCATCCTTCCCGATTTTATATATATTTCGACACATTTTGTCTATTTCATCCGGGCCAAATGCGTCCTAAGGGTCTATGCCCCTCAATAGAGCCACGAAAACGAAGGGTGCCCTGCTCTCGCGTGACCATCAATGTCTGATCCTCCTCACTATCAGATTGCCTAGTGATGACGCAATTGCAGACAAATCGTGTCCCATCTGTGGCATCGTCTGTGTCTCCATGCAGTCGCGCAATCGCCATGTCCAGCGCAAGCATCCAGAGGAGTATGAGAAAGTTGTGAAGGAAGCGCACGTGTACGCACCCTCACAGGAGCAATTGGTGAGCGGGTGTTGGCTAATGATGACGAAATATTCTTGGGGTTCCATTTCTGGTTAGAAAATGGGGTGAATTTGTAAAATAGGGAAATTATGGCGATTTGGAGATAATTACGTGCAGATAGTTTATTTTGCGTGCACTCGCTGTTATTCAAATTATAGCGAGTATTTTGGTTGAACTTGGTATTGCGATGACGCGATCGCAGACCGCTCGTCCTCCCACGGGGGCTCAAAGGCGGATAAAAAAGCGGTCCGCGAATAAGCTGCACTTACTACGGTATAATGCTTGATGTAGTCCACAATTTTCAACGCAATACCGTAGTAAGCAATATAAATTTTACGCATTACGCTCGTGACCATTATCTGTTCATTTCTCTTGTAGAGGATCTGAATTTTTGAGCCCACGTCCTCCGACTTTTCAGCGCGCGATGTGCGCCGGATGGGTGTGTGGGTCGACGCGTCGCGCGTCGAACCCTACACCCATCCGGCGCACATCGCGCGTTCTGTTGAAAGGTCTCGAACGGAAAAGCCAGGTCCGGCAAATAGACCGGCGCGCAGCTTGTGAAATCCGGCGCACATCGCGCGAAGCTAAAATCCCCGCGCACATCGTGCGCTGAAAAGTCGGAGTCCGTCAAATGGGTGGATTCGTAAACAGGAGAACGCACAGTTCTAGAAATTGCGTTTACTCTGATTATAACGAATGTCTTCTTTGATGAGCGCTGCACATCATTCCACCGCCCGGTCAACCTTACAGAAAGGCCTTTGGAGTGAGAGAGCGTGGAAAATCGAGAGAGACCCTCTCACTTTTGCACACTATCTCGCTCTGACCCTGGTCTGTATGTTTGGAATCATGTGGCTGGGCATAAGACGAAAGGGTAGAAGGAAATGCATAAAATACGGATAATGTTTTCCAAACGTAGGCACGAAAATACAACTTGTGGCTAACTTTCGTAGTTTTGACATACTTTTTTCGGACTATGATGTGGGGTATTACCTAATAATGATTTAATCGTAGGCCGCTCGTCCGTTCACGTGCGGGCTGTGCTACAAGGCGTTTGCTAGACGCGAGGCGCTGGTTGTTCACGAGAGGAGAACGCACGGTGCGGATGATAGCAAGATGCACGCATGTGGAAAGTGCGGAAGGAGGTACGGTATTTTGAGGAGAGGATACAGTATTGCAATAAGAGCGGAAGCAGATATGGCATTGGGGGAAGGGGTATACGGTGTTACAATAAGAGGGGAAAGGAGTACGGTGTTTGTGGGGTACTGTAATAGAGCTAGGGCGGAAAGAGGTACGGTATTCGCAAGGGTGCTGTAGTAGATCAGGAGCTAAGTAGGTACGATATTGGAGATGGAGGGACTATATTACTGTAATGCATGTGGGGCCTTAAGAGTTTCTAATGGCGAGTGGGTACTGTAATAGAGCAAATGCGGATGGAAATGCGGAAGATATCAATAATCGTACGCGATATGTTCACAAGCGTTCCTTTCCTTAATGACACCCAAATCACAACTGCTTTCTTCACTGATTAGTGAAACGCAATCTCGCCTCGTTTGCATTAAAATTGGAAGGACCGCGCATCGAAAATCTCTGAAACAGTGCCGGTGGTCTGCAACTATAAAATCTTCGAAATTCCTAGCCCATCTCTGAATCCACTCAATTCTTGCAGATTTCCTCTTGCTTCGGAGCTTCACAAGCACGAGAAGGTATCGGAAGGACGAGAGATGTGCCGACCACACGGAGGAGGAGGGCGAAGGAAACAGTCAAGGTTCAATATTTTTGAATTTGTAATTTATCCAATTTTCGATATTTCGAGATAGACTTTGAGTAGCTGCTTTTCGACCGAAATTTGAGTGGTATTGGATAGTAATGATTCAATTCATTTGATTTGCAGTACTTTTTGCACCGCACTCACTGCTCACTCCTCTCCTGTTGCACCCGCAGCTCCCGTCTCTATGGCCTGTGACAAGCCCGAGGTAAGATGGGGTACGGTAGAGCACCGGAGAGTACTGAAGATTAGTGGGGCTTGTTGACGTACCGTATGCCGTTGGAGGTGCGGTGTGATAACGGTTGGTAATTAGTCAAACAGTAGATTGCATAGGAAACTGCTCGATATTGGGATTGATCTTCTTTGATTAAATATTTCTTTTTTATTGTTTCCACCTTTCTTCAATCCAAATAGGGCACTACTGTTCCAGTCATTTGATGTGCCGTTGGATCCTGACGAGGCTGAACTAACTACTCGGAGATCGGATGATGATGCAGAGGAACTAGCCGGACTCCTGAGGGAGCTTGATGGTGACTTTATTCTATTCAATTCTTTACTTTAGGGGTAAGCCCCGCCCCTTTCCCTTATCACCCCTATCCCCCACTATCACCCCTCCTTTCCCCTTTTGATCCCTTGGCCTATCCCTCGAGAGGGGAAAGGGGCGGGGCTTACCCCCTAAAGTAAAGAAGTGGCCAATAGGGTGTAAAATGCAGTACTTGCGGACACTTTTGAACAAATGTTATTGCAATTTGATTTCATTAGAGATAAACCAGGTAAATATCATACAATATTGGCCCGAACCTAATCTTTGCTAAACTATCGGCTGCAGCTCATGTCCCCTCTCCGTCGGCCATCTCGTCACGAATAGCGCCATCTGCTGACATCGGGGATGAAGAGGATACTGTATTTCACGAGAAGGTGGATACCGTACTGGAAGAGAAGGGAGATACGGTAGTCGTTGAGAAGGAGGATACTGTGGCCGGTGAGGCGGAGTATACCGTAACCAATGAGAATATGGATACGGTAGTCACTGATGAAGATGATACGATACCCCATGAGAAGGAGGATACAGTATCCATTGATACTGAGGATACGGTAGTCGATGAGAAGAATGATACCGTACTCGTCAAGAAGGAAGATATTGTAGTTGAAGAAAAGGAGAATACAGTATTCAATGAGAAGGGGGATTCGATATCGGATGGCAAGAATAGTACGGTGGTTGATGAGCGGGAGGATACCGTATTCTGTGGAAAGGAGCATACGGTAATTGGAGAGAAGATGGATACGGTAGCCACTGAACAAGAGGGCGCGGCAGTCAGTGAAGAGGAGGAGAACTGTGACGAAGTAAGTTTGAAGAGAAATTTCATTGTTGTCCAATTTTTATGCGCAATGGTATTATGTTAACATACTATGTGTTGGGTCGCACTCATAGATCACGTTTCAGGGAATAGATACTGGCAACATTTTGAAATTTTGAAAAAAGTGAAGAGAAAAAGCACAAAATCGTTAAATCATATTGCATTATGGACTCCGTTTGGTACATCCGTTTGGACTATGATATTATTGCTATTAGTTCAATATTCAGGACTCGCAGCCAATTTCGTTCTCCATTGCCATCAAGTCTGAGCAGTTTTATGATGCAGACGACGTGAGCGACGAAGAAATGACTGACTATGAGTTCTCGGATGCCGGCGATAATGATGAGGTAATAAGGCGATCCAGGCTCGATGATTTTCGCAATACCGTAGTAAATAAGCGGTCGTTACCATCCTCTGTTCATACTTCTTGCAGTAATTCAAGATTTATGAGCCCCGTGGGGCGATATTCAATGCTAGCCTAGACCATCTACTCTGGTATTTTCTTCCCAGTGGTATCCCAGTTCCCCTCCCACTGGGAGAAAGATCAAAGGTTCCGACGGTTTCCCCCACTGGTATCCCAATGATGTTACTGGGATCCCAGTGGGGGAAACCGTCGGAACCTTTGATCTTTCTCCCAGTGGGAGGGGAACTGGGATACCACTGGGAAGAAAATACCAGAGTAGATTGTTTTTTTTTGTTCAGAACCGATTCGAACCGCGGCAAACTGTACTCGTTAGTGGTCCGTATGGACAGATGAAGATGGATGTGGGGAATGAAGAGGAATTCGAAGAGCCCGAGCCTGATTCGGTAAATCGATATCTTACTTCTCACTGTACTGTCTATAGTATCCTGCTGAACTGTTCCTGTCTTTTCGCTTGATGTCTAGATGTGCAATTACCGACGTTGACTTTCAGCTACCGACTCTCGCTGATTTCAAGTTTGAAGAGATGAACTCACGCGCAAAATCGTAATGTTAATTTACATATCGTAAAACAAACAACAACAAAAACTTGATGTTTTCCTGGAGGGCTCCTCATTTGGGAATCTGTGACGGTGTCTGTAAAAAAATATAATCTGTTGGTTCTCGAAAAAAAATGAATACCTATTTGTTGTTTACATTTTTTCGAAGAAAGTTATAAAGGATAAGGATGAAATCGGCTCTCAATACTGCTTATTTCAGTCGATTGGTAGTGCGGTCGGCCCGACCGCTGCAGCCCATCCGACAGTCGCAGCTGTCGCACATACAGGGAAGATGAAGAAACTGTGGAAGGGCAGACGATTCGAGTGCGAAATCTGCTTGAAGACCTTCAGGGATAATTACCAACTCAAGGTTTCGCCTTTTGTATGCTACCTTCAGACTGTTGTATGCACATGATTCCAAACCTCCTGATAGGGGACAGTCTCGCGCTTCACCCCTTTTCTGGAGTTTTGACTGGGATCTGAAATGATGTGTATTATCTATTTCACTTCTTTTCACTGTTATTTTCGTGCTTGATGCATCAAGGACTGCTTACATTTACGTAGGATAGTCGCGTGGTCATTCATCGTTGATCTTTGATCTTTCATCTTTACAGAGACACTTTCGTTCTCACACGGGAGAGCGGCTCTTCGGCTGCGATCGATGCGGAAATAAATTCTTCCAGAAAGTGCACCTCACCGCACACAAACGCACCCATAAAGATTAGGTTACGGTACCTGTTGTATGGTGCATTACGGAATAGTACTGTAGTTGATTGATTTGTAATGTCTTCTTAGTTTGCATTGAATGGATTTTGTTGAACAATTTTTTATAGTTTATTGTGCTCATTTTGCTACTTTGCCTTACTTTTCTTGCTCCCTGAATTTTGCTCATTGATAAGATTCTTTTAAACATCTAAATTTGTTCTGCGATCTGTTCGAATTGGAAAGGTACAAAACAACTTTCATAATTTATCTGATGTCTGTGATCTTTGGAATATCTCTTCAAAAGCCCAAACATCGGGTTTTTATAAGAAAAAGTGACTTTATTGGTTTTATGAAGGAATAAAATCAGTTTACGAGCGGTTTCCGTTAACCTCAAGTACGGTACTCCCATTATCTTCTCCCCGGCTCCTCAGTTCCGTGTTTTTTGTTGTTTTGTTTATTTCTTTAAATTTCACCATTTCTTTTAATTATTCACGCTAGTATTTGTGCTTATTCGGTTGCGCACCTCACTGTCTCGTATAACGATTGTTTTACGCTTGAAATACTCGTTGTAGGCTGGTAAGCGTGCCAAATATGGCTAGCGCTCAGCCACCGGCGCGGACGGCGCCGAATACGCGACAGAGGGCGCGCAGCATTGCTGCAGGTAGGCCCACCTTTCCTCCCACTCATTGCGATTGAAATCGTGTGCGAAAAGCCTCTCTGAATACTTCGTTTGTCCAATGTTGTTTCACGAATGGTGCTGCCATCATCCTAAGTTTTTTGTTGCTGAATACACAATAATTAAATTAATTGTACTCTGATAAATAACAATGTGGGTTTGAAGTACCGGCGTGTATCGCAGTGATGCATTTGTTGCACATCATTGCATCGACTAGTCAGACCTCCTGAAAGGGGTCAAGGGCGTGAGGAGAGAGGCAGAGAGAGAGGGGGCGAGGGAGAGGGAGGGGAACTAGGCCACGTTTATTCCCTCTAGTTCTCTCCCTACCCCTTTATGGAGGGTGTGAGTCACATGATTTGCTCGTTCGCGCTGGGTACCGCGTCGAACTTGGTATATTCCCGTCTGTACCTTACTTTGCTACTATTGTCTTGTTTTTAAACCTCCAGAAAGGGGTCAGGAAAGGGAATTTTTGCTAGAATAGAGAGATTCTCTCCACTTTCACCCTCTTTTGCCCCCTCCTGACCCCTTTCTGGGTGCTTGGCTTGCAGATGAAACATTGTTTTCAAGGAATTTCAATTACCGTGTTTCCCGAGTGCAACAATTTTCATTTTCAGTTTCCGATTCCCAACAGGGACAAAACGCTATGGACAACGGCCCTACCCCGGTCAGTCTATTTTGCTTACTTATACAATTGCGTATGTGTTTACATCAAAATGGCGCGCCTTCATAGAACAATAAGAGCTCTGCCTTTTATTTAAGCCATTCAAAACTTGGGAAAGTTGCCTACCACATTGGTTTGCCGTTGCTATAGTTGTCCATGTATTGTAAAATCAGTTCGCGATAACTATTTCATCTGTTTCTACAGGCGCCGATGACGCTCGCAGCCGTTCTCAATTCGGCGGCCTTCTACGCCGCACTCGCGGCACGCAACCAGCAGCTGGTCGAGCTGTCGGACATCGAGGACGACGATGAGGTATGATGAACCTCGCATCCATAATAATAAAACAACGTTCCGCTGCTAAACAGCGAAATGATGGGTGAAACATGAGGAAAAAACTTCAAACCTCCAGCAAGGGGTCGCGAGCTAGAGAATGTAGCGAATTGTGATAGATATTTTTTCTCACGATTGCTCTCTCATGGGTCATGACCCCCAGGTTTGAGTGATGTTTTTTTAATGGAAATTCTCGCTCACACATTCATTCGCTCCTTACACTTAGTAGAGGGAGACCCACCTACGTGCTGTTTTATGTTTTCTAACCACTGAAGATTCACAGTCTGGAATAATGAAATGACATATTTTAGCATTCCTCTGATGCGTACATGGAGTCGATCAATGACGTCATCGCGGCCAGTCGTGCGACCACTGCAGCCGATGCGACAGCTGCAGCACCGAAGATTCCGCAGCGATTCGAGTGTGAGACTTGCAAGAAGACCTTCACGGAGAGGGGCGCACTCAAGGTGAGAAGCCGACTTTTCGACTATTTGTATGTTAACCGCTGTAGTTTTTTTAGATTTTTTTTTATTATTTTAATACATGCGTGCACCGCGCCCGGATAATGCCCGTCTCTATGACCATTCTTCATCCTGTCTCTAGGATGAGTATTAGCGCGATAGAGGGAAGAAAAGTCATAGAGAAAAAGATGAGTAGCTTACCTGCTGTAAACTGCCGTACAGCTAGAGATTCAGAATCATTAGTTTACCGTTTATCTTTGCAGAGACACGGCGTGTCTCACACGGGCGAGCGTCGCTTCGGCTGCGATCGATGCGGCAAGCGATTCTACCGTAACGCGCACCTCACGAGACACCAGAAGGGACCCTGTGGTGAGCGGCGCTTTATTGATTGTTGTGGAGTGAGGTGCTTCTAACGATGCTTCATCATCAACGCTTCTACGGATAGGAATTAGGGGATTTGTGCCGATACGTTTGTGAATAGTTCAGTTGTCGTTAGGCCTACTGTGTGAATCTATGCCAATTTCGTCAACAGAAATGATCCCTGCAGGAATTTTGTTTGCAATATTTCGAATGTATCGAAAAGATGCTAAAAATGTACTTGTTGTTACCAAGTTTACGGCTTGCTTGTGAATTGGGGCGTACACACTCGACTACTTGCAGGAAGTCAGCCTCACGTCTGCTCGATATGCAAGAGACAGTTTGCACTAGAAGACGAGCTCAAGGAGCACCTCATTCATCACGCAGAGCAGACGAATAATGATTCAGATGATGATGAGAGGGTATGTTTTGTCTGACATAGTGAGGTTACTTTAGATCGATAAATGTAGAAGCAGTATGGGCATGAAGATCCATGAGCACTATTTATTGGGGAGGTATTTTTTCGGGATCATGCTGCGAAAAGCTAACATTGAAAATGTACATGTTTTCAGTCATAATTACTGTAAATTGAGTTACGGTAGCACCCTGAAATCGACTCTCCAGGTCTAGAGATCTCGCTGTAACAACGCCTGTATGCATGTTACTGATCTATGGTATTATTGATCGTTCGTTACAGGTCGGCGACGCCTACAAATGCACCCACTGCCTCATGAAACTCCAGTCCTCCTACTCGCTAGAAGTGAGCTAGCCACGGTATTGCATTGATACAGTAAGCAAGCTATACCGTAGTCTGAAATGTGCAATAGCTTGTTGAGAATCGCGAAATGACGCCTAATTTTTAAAAAAATCTTCACGCCAAATTCGCTGAAAATGTATGTTGTGCTCACCATTTCTTTCAGTTGATGACTTCAAAATGTTGTCTGATTGGGCCATTTTCCACCCACCTTTCGAAGCTATGTGCGCAGTATTATAAATTCACAAACACTCCTCCAAAATAATAAAACTTTCCGCTCCTAAACAACAGATACGGCTGCGAGAGAGCATGACAAAGCGAGAGGCGCGCTGAGGTATAGAAAGAGAATACACCACCAGTAGTCCACGACATGAACGTGAACGTCATTTTAAATTTGTAATAGTCGGGTGTTTAAATTTAGTGAATTAAAAAAAGTAAATATTTAAATTTCAGCGTCACATGCGAATTCACACTGGCGACCGTCCGTTTGTGTGCGACCACTGCGGTCGAAGCTTCTCCCGAGTGGACGAGTTGAAGCTGCACAAACTCAAGCACACCGGTAAGGGAGTACGGTAGAATGAGGTGGTACTGTAGGCGTAGGGTACAATCAGGGCTAACGTAGGTATACGATAGAATGAGGAGGTGCTGTAGGTGTACGGTAGAATAAGGTGGTGCGGTAGGCATACGGTAATCTCTCGAGTCGTCGAGTTAAAGCTGCACAAACTAAAGCATAACCGGTGAGAAGCACTGTAACATATGGGGTATACGGTACTGCAAGTGTACGATAGATTTCCCGAGTCGACGAGTTAAGTACGGCAACATGCCGGGTATACGGTACTGTATGTATACGGTGGGTCCCGAGTTGAAGCTGCACAAATTCAAGCATAACGGTGAGACTACGGTAGAATAAGGACTTGACGATACTGTAGATATACGGCAGAGCAAAGTACCAAACCAAATTGGTGTAAAACATGCATTGAAACGGCCAATTAAAAGTAAACAGTAATATTATTGTGATTATTATTATTATTATTATTTAGGTCAGCGTCCGGTTCCGCGCACTCCCATGATCGCTGCATCGCCGCCTGAGGTTGTGATCGCCAGACCCCCCTCAACAGAGTCTCCGTGATAGAAGTCATGGTTGTGCTCCAACGCACCCATAGATTACGGTAGTCGATCGGAGTAGGCTACTGTAGTCCATCACATGTATCTACGAGTATCTCTGAAAAGTTAATTACAACGTGTTCTTTTTATGTGAATTAATGTGATAGTAATGATTTAAATTTAATTATCATAGTATTTCCCATGGATCTATCGATGATCTGGAATAATGTGTTGCCCGATCAGTGTCTTTTATTTTAGCTTTGTTTCCGCTTTGCTAATTGTCCTTCCAAGAAGCCAGGGTTCTCATCAATGAAATATACATTTTACATGCAGACATTTCCTCCAATATGGTAATAAAGATACTGTACTGTTTATGTGTGACACTGTATAGGAGACATGCATTTTTCGGAAACGCACACAGCTCATATGCACCGGTGGCGAAAGAGGTGCATCTGACCTGTTGTCAATGATGATCACCGATTACTTACCGTAACCGACCACTTCTCATACTTCGATGTGCTCGAAGCTTTTACTCTTTTTGCTCACACAGTGATAGTAGTCTAGATAAAAATAGGCATCAACTGGAAAAACTGAAATTAAATACCATTTCAATCAAATTATTGTGATTTGTGGCGTATAAAAGGTAAAGGTGTTAGGTCTTCTACACTCAAGGCGGTCTCGACCACCCCTATGCCTGAGGGGCAACGAGAGCCTGTCCTGAGATGATCAGCGGCCTGTTGCGAGGCTATCCTCGTGTTGTTTGCACGTGAATCGGGGACCCCTTTCGAGGCATGTTTGGATCATGATTTACCAATCACTACCAACATTTCTTAACCCCCTTGGTTGGGTGGATCTGCAGGCACGGGGGGTCGAACTTGTGACCATTCGATTCGCATTCTAGCACACAACCACTAGAATGCGAATCGAATGTCGAATTGATTAATAAACTCAGTCAGTGAGCGGATTCATTCTACTATTAGTACGGTACTTTCAATAACTATTCTCCGGCTCCCCACTTCCGTGTTTTGATTGTGTTTGTTTATTTCTTTAATTTTTACGCGTTTATTTGTTTGATTCACGCTGTTAGTAGTGCTTATTCGATTCGTCATCGTATTGTTCATAGGATGATGGTAACTCAGAACTGAATGTCTGCTATTCAGACTCGTAAACACGCCAAGCATGGTTACCGCTCAGTCGCGGGCTCGAAACGCGCGTCTTGCAGCCGGACGCGAGTACGCTGCAGAAGTCGTGCAGCATTGTGAGCTGCAGGTAGGCCAGATTCTCCTCTCGAGTGGTTCACCTAACACGGATATTGAAATGTTAAGCCACCAGAAACACTCTACTTTTAACGGAGTTTACTGATCTACGCCCCTTTCTCAGAAGAATCCGCTACTGGAGGAGAAGATTCTCGGCGATTTAAGTGGAATCGTGATGGAAGCCATCGATTGTCTACGGAAAGACCAGGTTTGTTTCCATAATCGCATAGATTTCGGCCGTTTCGAGGTCACGAAAAGTCAACTTATGCCGGGCGTACTAAAGCATTCTTGAAATGGGTTTGATTCTTTTTTTCGTATACTATAAATTATAGTCTATAATGCCGATAATTGCGGAAAATGTTCCACCTTATCTATATCCCGTGTTATTATAAGCTACCGAGACGTGAGCCAAAGCCCAAACCAAGATACAATGTCAAAGGAGGCGCATCTGCGCCGTAATTAGAACTCCACCGAATATAATATTTGAAAAATTAATAACTGTATTTATATTTATTAATAATTGCAGCCTTACCGCTCTTCCAACTTGCTGACTCTCTCCCTCGAGCTACTCAGCTACTTCCGACAGCCGAATAAAGTTGGAACCTCCGATTAAATGCCATCTGACGACGGTCCAAAATCTCATAGTTTTCATCTTATAGAGCGAAAAATAGCTCTGCAATGTATTTTTTGGTCAACTAATTGACAGAAGTAGCCTGCCACATTGTTTTCGCTTCCATACTCATCCTACCATGTACTGTTGTCATAGACCAAAAACTTCGTTCCACTAAACAAACCCAGGCAGCATTTCGACTTTTTTGAGAAGAAATTTCGAAAAATGAGACATTATTTTCTGGTTTTTACAAAATCAGACAGCATTTGGGACTTTTAGTAACATACGTTTTTGGTATATGACTGTTGTAACCTGTCCGCGGTAATTGTTAATTCTGTGGTCGGAGCCCTTACACAATCCTTGTCGAAAAGCCGCTTTAACTTTTTTCGCAACTACCTATTTTACAATATCGATTTTCAGCCGATGCTCGTCAATTTCGCGTGCGCTTTCACTATGCTGATGAGTGAGTTGGAGGGCATCGATCTGGCCGAGCGACCGAGGAGCTACAGTAATGAGGTATGGTATTAAGACGTGTGTCTTGTAACTGTGATATCAATCGACAAGTCGGTTAATGCGGTGAAATTGCCTCTTGTCTGAGGGATGTGGGATACCGAATTGCGTTACTCCTAAGGAATAATTACATTAGTAATGCCCGTGTGCACGGGCTCACTACTACACTGCAAAATAAATGCTTATTTTGTCGGAAATGCATGAAACATTCAAACTGTCGTTTTCCGACATGGTCTGTTCGTCATGCAGAAGTGCCTTTCCTCGCTAGCGAGAACCTATTTGACCTATGTCTTTCAGATTCCCGACGTGCAAGCTGACGTTTCACTATCATCGAATGAACAAGTTAACGCGTTTTCTTCGTTGCCCTCGACGTCCGGCAGTGCGCCCGTTGATGCGGGGTTTCAAGCGGTCAGTTAATAACTTAAAATATAACGACGAGAATGCGAAATGCGAGACCACGGTCTCTTCGTTTTTCACACTCTCTCATCAACCAACCGGTGAAGAGCTGTACTATCTTTCCAGAAGCCTGGACAATAGGGTACGCGTAGTCCTCGCACGCAGCCGCCTTACCGGTGTGCCCACGGCATAATCGCTTGATCCTGGCCTCTTTACTAATATTACAATTTTAAAATGATACGTTCATGAAATGGACTACTGGTGGTGTACTCTCTTTCTATCCCTCGACGTGTCTCTCACTTTGCCATGCTCTCTCGCAGCCGTATCTGTTGTTTAGCACGGATTATCAACGGAACGTTTTATTATTTCGGACGAGTGCTCGTAAATTTGTAATAGGGCAAATGGGGGTGTTTTTGCAGGTACTTCGCACAGAAATGCATGAAATTAATTGCCAAAATAGATATTACATGATTTCCGATATATTTTGTTTTTTTTTAAATAGAGACAATCAAAAATTCCGTTCGCTGACGTGGATCGGACGTGGTGCAGAAGTGAATTTCTTCCGACGCGAGAAGCTAGTTGACTTACGCCTTTACCACTTCAGACTGCAGCTCAGCGGCCGCGCACACTGGATGCGATGCAGTTGAATGCGCGAGTCGACGCGACCTCGTTCCCGTCGACTTCTGCCAACACTCCAGCGGAACCGGCGTTTCAAGCACAGGTGAAATGCATATCGGGTGCAGTTTTTATGATAAAGCCTCATTGAATAGTCGAAGTCTGGTAATTCAAAAAATAGTATTGCCAAATATTGTTCGCTCTATAGGGAGGAGATAACCACAGATTAAATAGTTCCGTTTGCCGAGAAACCTACCTTGTCGCAACGTTATTTATCGGGACTTTTTCGGTGCACTAATGCTTAAATTACACTCGTGGCCTATCGTTGACATTATTTCAATTTAAAACCAGACTGTTCGTGGTTTGTATTTTGCCAGGACAAGGTAGGCCCCTAACGGTCGAATTTCATCATTTTTCGACAACATGGTAGGTCGAGGTTTATACTGACTTCTTCATCAAAGCTGACCATCCCTTACCCATATATATTATACACGAAGGTTTTAGGAACATTTTGAAGTAATCGCCAGATGAATCTTATGGATCTCGTTTGAGAATACAAGGTAGATTGATTAACGGAACTATTTAATCTGTGGAGATAACGGCACGTTTGAATGGTGCCATCTGTGGCTTCAAGCGGTGTGCTAATGACATGGGTAGTCGGAGATTTGGAACTACATTCCCCTACTTAAATGTGCTTCCTACCGTACTCTACTCTCCGGTGCGATAGGTCAAATGGCGTTCACGCAGCTATCTCGTGCAGGAATGCTTAAAAATTGGCCCGGATGAAGTGCAAAAGCGTTTTTATCGCTAGGTAAAAGATACTCCCCGTCTTCGAGGTGGGCTCGCAGGAGAACACTGCAAGGCCAGTGTATCGCTAGATAGAACCTATTACAACATTAAAATGATACGTGGATAAAATGCGTGTACTCTCTTTCCATACCTCGGCGTGTCTCTCGGATTGTCATGCCCTCTCGCAGCCGTATCTGTTGCTTAGGAGCGGAACGTTTTATTATTTTTCATGAGTGTTTGTGAATTTATAATATTTGACCTGTGATTATAGTGGAAACTTATTGATGGGAGAAGCATTGATTGCCCACGTGATAACCACCATTAAGCGCCAACCAGAAACGCGAATGCGCATGACGAATATTGGAAATTTTGCAACAGGGTATATTTTTTTCGTACATGGTCCGACCGTTATTATTACTTCTAAGCGAGTTATTATTACATTATTTCTACGTTATAATATTACTACAGTATCCTTTCCAGATTTGGCCGGAAGAACCGCTGGGAAAGGTGGAGGACGATTTGAAGGAAGAAGAGGAGATGACGGTGGAGGAGGGGCCATTCGATGTAGGTGAGTACAGTATACTTATTGTTTATCGATTGGTTTGTTGGGAATTATCGCTAGCTATCTCCGTAGACCTCGTGTATTTTCGTCTGATTGGCTTCGGTATCTTATTACTGTACGTCAAATCTTCCTTCAGGCGGCTACGACGATTCGCTCCTGTCCAATGCGCCCATGCACAACGAGACGATGCAGCTGTTCACTGCCAATTTCTCCGCCGTCAGTTGTTGATCTTTGGGGAAGGGCGGGGCGAGGGGCGGTATCGTGCGGTCATTGGCTGATGGAGGCGGAGGGCGGGGCTTGGTGCGGCAGTACTAAAGTGCCGATCCTTGATGATCTTTTATCCATACGAGCATATATTTTGCGGCCCTTGCAGCGTGCTCATGCATATGTATTGAATGAACTCAAGTGATGTGTTCTGAGGTTTTGTTGTAGTATCTGGTCGAGAAGATAATGCTGGAATTTTGGGTAACATACTGCATCTTGTCCAAACACTTTTTTGTTATTTTATCGCCGCCCGAGGGCGCAACGAGATCACGTATGAACCGTGAGGAAAAAAAACAGAAATTATGACTCTATGGAATAGGGGGTACGATAGGGGAAATCATGGGTAGATCAATCGTCCTGATCCCATCTGTCATGTCTTAATTCACTCTTTGCGTTGCAGGCTGATACGGTGTCGAACGTGCTCGAGCTCGACTTGCCGCCGTGTCGATCTGTCGCAAAGACCTCGGACAAGAAGAAGAAGAGGGGAAGACCAAGTTCAAGCGCTCAGAAGAGCAAATGGGTCAGTGGTTCGAATGCCAATTTATGTGGTTTATACCATGCTCATAGGTCGAAAAGTACGCCAAAAAATACCAAGCCAGCCTACATTTTGTCATGTTCCTGCCTAATTTTCAAAATGCTTACCCATATTTTAGCCTCTTCTTGCCTACACTTTTGGCCTTTATCCCTGCTAATCTCACTACGAATGTGCATGTTTTTCGATACTTTTGTTGCTAATTTGCTCTTGATCGCTGATATTTATTGAATTTAGAATCGAGACGAGGAATTGGCGGTGTTACGCAGTGTGCCCGCTACTGCCGAGGAGATCGAGCAGGTGTGCATATTTTTAAATATATTTGTTTTTGTATCTACCGTATCTTTTTCTTTCTCTACCATCTGGACTTACTGGCCTGAACGGATCGTCCAGGACTGCCAAAGTTGCTTTTTCACCCCAATTTTCGCTGCTAAACACGTAAATGATAGGCGACAGAGCATGAGACGCCGAGGTGTAGGACGAGAGTACAATCTAAAAGTGTAATTATATCAATCCTTGCTCGGTTCAGATGTCGATGGTGGACTGGTACAAGTTCATACAGAAGGAAAGATTAACGGAGGAGCAGAGGGAGGTTGCAAAGCAGATTAGAAAGAGGAGTGAGTTTTATAATAATAGTATTATTAGTAATCGTTATAATAAAGGTATTTTAATAATAGTAATATTAACAATATAGTTTTTTTATTATTGAATGTAGGAAGGAAATTTGAGGTGAAATCTCTTTTTGAAATCTGAGTAATACAGTGGGGTAGGCGGTTGGTGAATTTATGTTTCACGCCCGTGCTTTAGTGTAACGCGCCTAGAAAAGTAGATCTGGACGACATGCGAATTAGAATTATAATAATAATAATATGGCTTTTCTGAGCTCGAATGGAAGTGAAGGTAGGAAAGCTAGCTGCGTCGAATACAGTTCGGGAGGAAGTGGTTGTTGATATTAGGTTTCACAGGCGCACTTTAGTTCCATGCGCCTTGGATAGTTTTCATTTTTCCTAAAAGTACGAGTGCAATTGGTCGCTTCAATCTCAGATCACGGCACCTAGTATTGTTGAATAAATGCTCTCAGCATATTTAAAATGGACGTCACTAAACTATTATTGTTTATACTATATTTCCAGCCCAGTGCAAACTCAGGACGCGCGAATACAGAAAGCGGCACTCTGCGTATAAGAAGCACAACAAAGTTTTGGTGAGTTATATTTGCAAAAAAATACTTACTATTAGCTGATGGATTACACTACGTTTTATATTTTTCCAGACGTCCATTAGTAATTTTACAATATATATATATATATTTGCAGAAAGCGATTGCCACCCTGGAGAGACTAGCAGGTGCTGAGTGACGTCGACGCTTCTACCGTATCTAGTTACTGTACTATAATCTTCATAGATACCGTACTTCTCATTGTTTATTTTGATCATTGCGTATTGATTGTTCACTTTGTTGGGTTTTGTACAGTGCTTTGAGATGTATGTTTATAAAACCATTCCACTGCAGTTTAAATAATAAAGAATTTAAGAATTTCCTCCATTCCATTAAAGATGAAAGCGAATTTGGTAACAGCTTCCGGATGTTATCTATCTGAATCGGTGGATGGTGTGTAGGGATGGCTTCGCAAGCAATGCTCTCTTCATTCTGCACACTATCTCGTCGATCAGGCGGGGTGGGAGTGTGTGAAATGAAGAGAGTGATTTCTTGCGAAGTTTATGTTGTGATGATATGAGAGCAGTAGCAATCGTGCATTCAGGCGTACGGTAGCTGATCGCCTCTTGCACGATCAATCGATAAATGACGTCAGTGTCGTCGCGAGAGTCCATTCTACTCGCGCGAGAGTGTGTGACGGAAGTGATTGAGCAGTGCGGAGCACAGGTACGGTGAAGTGGGGAGGTCTGAGTCGTCTCGGTAAGATTACGGATGGTGGCTATTTTGGAGTACACTTTGACGAGGCACGTCCCTTTGTTTTTTTTAAATGGCTTTATATTACGCGCTGTTCGATCGCTCAAAATGTCGTAAACGGTTCCCTTCGCGGCTTCTTGAAATTACAGCATCTTCGCGAAACTACGGTTTTAAGAATCGACCATCCTAGTTGGAATGAGAAGCGAACGCACACTATTGTGGTTGAAACGAAAGATTAGGAAAATTAAAACGATAAATACCGTGTTTCAATAAAAGACAGATAAGATTAGTGCTCACAGTCAGACCGGTATTTCAATCATGAACCAGGCGAATTTCTCATCCATATTCCCTACCGACTACTGCATTCCAGGATAGCGTGTGCCCGCAGGATGCCATTCTCGTCGTGCTAAGTCGGATTACGGTGAATGCACTCGATTGCGTACTGTCGGCGCAGGTTATTATCGATTTTTCTCACAAAGTTAAATGAGCATGGCTAGATATGGTTGCATGACTGAAATCGATTCACATATATCACGTATAACTAATTAAAGCTCCTATTATATTTAGAAGTTAGACAAATATTATTATTGTATCCTACTGTAGGATAAATATTTTTATTGCAGGTCTTCCACTACGATTCTTTGTTACAGAGCGTTGATGAAGCGATTGAATCCTACAGCGAGGCAAGTATAGCACTTACAATAATAATTATGCAAATATATTGAAATTTTGCAGTCCAACATTGCCAAATTCGCGTATGCATTCTCGATTCTGATGAATGAAATGAACGGATCGATAATCGGTGCGAAGGAGCAGAGTCAGCTTGCGGTAGGCGGCGATTTGTGTGTGTTGCATGTTCGGGATGCCGGTTCGGTGTTGCACATGACTTTTTGTTCCTCTTATCAGCCGTATTACCGATCTCTCGTTTGAAATGACGGCACACGAAGGCCGAACCGACATCCCTACGGAATGTTATATTCTCAGGCACACGTGGGCAGCACTTATCCGACGCTTTTTGCATATAGCCCTCGATTGCCTACTGCGTTTGCACACAGCTCCCGAGCCGTATCTTAAAAAAAAATCAATGAAATGAGTTCTACTTTTTCACTATTTTTCTTTTGCACAGAGCCCCTAAAATCCTAGCCCAAATTCGCAAAGTGCCCCTGCCCCCTGCTGCCCATGTATGTTCTCAGCTGACCATGCGAATCGATAATTGTAGGTGGTCGATGATTCCACGCTGGATCCGGTTTATCAGGTTAAAGAGGAGATGGAGGAGGTCGTGGCTGGCGAAACGGCGGCTATCCCGTTGGATCCCGTAAGTTTTCATTTTTTATTTTTTTTAAAGAGCAAATGGTGAAGTGCGGTTTCACACGTTCCTTATTGGAGTGTATTTGCACTAAGCTGCATTGGGAACTTCATATCGCTGGCATATACTAATACTTTGTGGTAATGCAAAAAAAAAACTGATAAAAGTTAATGTTTTTATATGGAACGATGAATTCAGGCATCGCTCGAGTCGATGTTTCCTACTGAAGTGAAGACTGAAATCAAGCTCGAGTTGGAAGAAGAGGAGAAACCGCTGGGATTGATAGAGGAACCGGCAATTGACATGGTATTTATATTATTATCTTTATTATTACTATTATTATTTTAAAATGTGTTTTGCAGACTGAGATGGAGTCGCACGATACAGAAGGAACGGATGCTGTCCCGGTGAATGGCGTGGTACGATCAGCGCCTGATACGGTAAACATACATTCGCTCAATTCATACACTTGATGGTCCTATGAGGGAAGTATTTGCGTGTGTGTGACGATCCCATATTGCATATTTATCCTGACAGAAGTGCAGAAATGGTCAAGGATTGTAACTGGAAGGTCAAGCGCGGGGGGGGGGGGGTGCGCCGGTGATAAAAGCTGATGAATTTGAGCGCAAGTGGGAGGGCGTGCTCCAGAACGGTTGAACCGAAAACGGGTGGCTTGTCGGCTAAAATCAGGAGGATATTGTTGCTCTAACATGCATGCACCAATGCAAATGGGCCGCTAGGAAGGGCAGTAGGTCCAATGTGAAAATTTGTAGCCCAATATGGAGCGTCTATTGGTTTCTTGCAGATAGGCCCCGTTGGCGGGAGAAGCAATAGGAGGGAGGAGGACGCATTTCACTGCCATCCGGGTGAGCGACGATTCAGTAACCTCAACTGATTGCTGGATTACTGTAACCATTCATTTTGATATAAACAACTGCAGGTCCGAGTTCCGCAGCAGCTCTGACGCCGGAGGTTGGTGCTCATTTCTATCTCCAAAATACATGGGTCAAATAGGTCTTCGCGTGCGAAGATAGGCACTTCTGCACTTTGCATATAAACCGGATTAACGTAGCGAGAGAGTGCAGGACAGACACATGAAGGCCTCTGCCTACACCCCCCACCCTATGCTAATTGCGAACCTGCGAAAATCCCATTTGACCTATGAAAATACATGGGGTTACAGGGTTAGGAGGGCGTAGCCAGCAACAGTACCCTCGCGTTTTTTTTTCAAAAAAAAGCCCAATTTGGTTCTTGTCGCCCCGGTTTAGATCATACCCTTAATCTTTTTGCTAAATTCGCCCGGTTTTGTCACCGACACTTTACCAGTAACCCGTCATAAATCGCGGGCACACGTTGATATATTCGCTAAAATTGAGGGGACATGTATATTTTAAAGTAATTTTTTTCTCACTTGGCCATTTCGCACATGTATGCAAGTCACACCTTCAAGCATTATTTAATGCTCTGCGATTGTTTGATTTCCTTTTGTTTAGGAACGCAGCGCGTGGCTCAAGCAAGCAATGAAGGAGCAGGTCTTTGAGAAGTATGGTCGGAGGAGAGCAGCGAAAGGTGACGTATTTTTCTACTTCTTTTTTAGCTATACCATTTTAGAGTGGCAAAAAAAAATTAAACAAATTTGATCTAATGATTTAGGGGTTAAATGAGCAGTAATGTGAACAGTTCGATAATGAAATACTTACAATAATCTTTGAAATGATCGGAAACACTTTATTGGCTTTCGGCGATATAGCCACATATCAATGATGAATGCTTACAGTACCCGCACTCTTCACAGTACCCGACCTGCCGGACACCGTTTCTGAGCGCGTGTCGGGACGCTGTCACGTGTGCAGGGACACTGTAGACGACATCGATATGCACGTGCGACAGTTCCATCCCCGCAGACTCGATGTGATCAGGAAGAAACCTGCGAAAGAAGGTACAATTTGTGGTTATTCTGCAACCTGAACGGAATTATCTGCCTAGGTGTTTGCTTAGGTTATATAAAATCGATGAAACACTAATCCACACAGATGATTTCTTTTTAAATGTGCTAGCACGAATTTGATTGCAAACATGAGGAGCGTCGATACAGTGTCAACTGATTACAGTACCCTCGTCGACTACATTACCCAAGCCTGTGGAGCCGGATGTCGACGCAGGACCCTGTGCCAACCCTGCGTGGCGCTGTGAGCTGTGTCCGGCTGTTGTGGAGGAAATCGAATTGCACGAGGAACAGTTTCACACTGAGGAGTGGCTCAAGTACGCTATAAATAACACATTATTATTGTATTTTATTTTATTTTTTTATCAATATTGTATTTTATTTTATTTTTTTACCACATTTATCAAGAGTAGGCTCTGATGTGCATGTCTTTCCACTCATGTTCTCTAGTTCCGTACGTCTATCAGGTTATATCTATATTTCAAAAAAAAATGTTTTGAAAACGTTACCGTGATTCAGGCGCGCGGGGACGTGCAGGGTGGGCGGCTGCGATTATCGTTCGATAAATCCGACCGCTCTGAAGGAGCACGCCTCGGTACGGTGCTAGCATACTGTACAATTTCCATACCTTGAACCTTCAGATAGCGCATAGCAACGTCCCCGCTACAGCCTCTCTCTACGCCTCCTTTCCGTCCAGTGAGTGCGCTCTCTTGCGTTCACCCTCTCTCCTTGTGCATATGTGTGTGCATTCAATGAGAAACGCGACTTTATATATAAATGCAACACAAAAAGCAATAAAATATAATAACGGACAATTCAGTTGATTTCATTCGACAAGGGTGGGGCTGTTACGTGTGTTTATATGACCCCTTTCTGGAGGGGGGCGGGGTGCAGTCGTGCGATGGTCAATTGGCTGATTGCAGAAACACGCTGTCCGTACTGCCAGACGTACGTACCCGGACTGCCCTTCCTCAAAAGTCACATGCGGATACATCAGATCATGCTCACTAATCAGGCACGTTACCACCCTCTTTACCATAATATGGAGCATATGAACGTCTGTCTGTCTGTCTTTTTTTCGTTGTTCCTTCCTCTGCTACATTTTTCGTTCTTTGTTATGAAATCTCACGTTTTTTTCTCCAATTTCCCACTCCTTTGTTGAAGGCTTTGCAAAACAACTAGCCGACTAAGTCGGCGCCGGGTAATATGGAAATATGGAAAGTTGGGGTTTATATGTTTCGGAAAAAAACAACTAATATTGTGTAGTTCCATTTGAAAACAATATTCGAAGAAAAAGGCGTCTAATCTGAACATATACAGACTCCCATTCTCATCTGCGTCGCGTGCTCGTTCAAATGTGCCCGGGTCTACCAGATGATTCGACATTGGAGTGAAGTAATGGTTGATTGATTAGTGATGACGAAATTTTTAAAAAAAGATCAGCGTAGTAGGGTTACTGTGTGAACAAATACGTGTAACTTTCTAGCCCGGACTTCACTTTTTCCGGAGGATGGGAATGGAACAGTCAGGCTAGCTAGTCATGTATATCAGGGAGAGTCTCTGACTAACTCATGGAGAGAGGAGGGAGAAATGAGTGGGGCAGCCCTTAAACTTGTACTCTTTCAGAATAGTTGCACTGACAATGGGCTGATTTGAAGAAAAGAAATATTCAAAACGCCATGTTCAGAGTCGTGGAGCGTGCTGGAAGGGACTGCGGTTCGACTATGCAGCTGCGAAGAGCGCGCTGCAGCATGCGTACTGGGCTGCACCTGCTGCACGACGGCCTAGCAGGCAGCTGCCGACTGCTGCAGCTGCAGCAGCTGCTGCAAAGGGCCCAGCCCTGCAGCCTCCGGCTGCAGCCCTGGCTATTGCAGATGCTATACTTGGCGCAAAACGTAGTCGAGAAATCGGGAACGATGAGCCATTGAAAGACGTGAAGAGATTAGCGATGGGCGAGCATTCAAACTATTCGTGATTGCATAGACATGATGCAATAATATGCTGTAATAATACTAAATTCTATGTTGTTTTGTTGTACATAATTGCTATTCCTAACTTACCTTCTTGATTTTTTATGTTGAAAAGCCTAAATTGATATCGATTTGATCGGGTTTCCTGCTATGATAAAGACATTTTTTTTCAATTCCTCTGGATATTTTGAATATCCGTTGACGACTTCGGCGTGATACTTTCTTTAATTTCTCGTTAGGTAACGGTGCCAGGTTTCGGTACCGTAATCTCGATTATCAGGAATGATTCAGATGGATCATCGTTCCACAGGCCTTTCTGACTTCTCTTATGCTTAGGATGTACCGTAATCTCCTCTTTCAGATCGATCGATGGCATCGTTTTCTTCTCGAGAGTCGCTTCTCGTGGCTCGGAAGTGCGCGGTCGAAGTGATGTTGGCGTGCAGAAAGAAGGTGGGTGCAGAAAATAGTGTAGTTTGATTTATATTTGCGAATAATGCATTCATATTTGCGAATATGATTTTTCGATCTAACAACAATAGCAGAATAGGAGTAGCAAATAGAGAAACATGCTCTATGACTAATAATTTTTCTAATTATTGGCGCTGATTACGGCACCGTATGCCTTAGTCTTACTGTAATTAGCCGATGTGCACACCGTGTCAAGCGGGGGAAGAAAGCCCATTAGCATGGCATGCCTGTCTAGTGGATTAGTGAGCGGCGAGAGTAAATCGGTTCTAATTTGCATGTTGAATTTCTGAGATTCAGTTGCAAGCTCATAACTCAGATATGAGAGCAGCTAGACACAAGGTGAAAACGGAATTTGATAGGGAATTTCGTCTCTCATATTATATCCAAAGATGGGATGGATCAGATCATTTATAGCTGAGTTACAACGGATTTTCGTAAATTCATATCACGTTTAGTATATTATTATTCTAATTATTTCAAAGTACTGGGGGCAAAATCGAAAAATGTAGTTCCTAGCAATTGTGGGCAAATGGTTTTTCCAACGTTCTATGAAAATCCCATTCCCATATCTCAAATCTCCAATGAGTTGATAGACCTAGAGTGCGTGAAACGACAGTTTTTGCCTGTTTTCACGGGGGTTTCGGTGTTCCTCAAATTACTGTAAAATTATGAATTCGAAATCGAAAAATGTAGTTCCTAACAATTGTGGGAAAATGGTTTTGCCAACGTTCTATGAAAATCCCATTCCCATATCTCAAATCTCCAATGAGTTGATAGACCTAGAGTGCGTGAAACGACAGTTTTTGCCTGTTTTCACGGGGGTTTCGGTGCTCCTCAAATTACTGTAAAATTATGAATTCGAAATCGAAAAATGTAGTTCCTAGCAATTGTGGGCAAATGGTTTTGCCAACGTTCTATGAAAATCTCATTCCCATATCTCAAATCTCCAATGAGTTGATAGACCTAGAGTGCGTGAAACGACAGTTTTTGCCTGTTTTCACGGGGGTTTCGGTGTTCCTCAAATTACTGTAAAATTATGAATTCGAAATCGAAAAATGTAGTTCCTAGCAATTGTGGGCAAATGGTTTTGCCAACGTTCTATGAAATTCCCATTCCCATATCTCAAATCTCCAATGAGTTGATAGACCAAGAGTATTTGAAATGTCAATTTTTGCCTTTTTCACGGGCTTTTCGGTGTTCCTCAAATATTTAATAACCATGTATACACAGTGTTCACAAAGAGGATTATTGGAGCGTACTGTGCATTCATGGTCATGGCCCAAAATGGAGTCGGCGTTGGGTAATGTTAACAAAAGATAAAGGTAAAGGTAATGTTGCTACCGGAATCCAGAGGACTTTACGTCGACAAGCGACTACTCTGCCGGGGCTGACCGGTAAGGCCGGTTGCTGCACAGATCTACGTATCCCCTGCTGATCAGGCTTCTGGGGCACGTTATCTTTCGCAATCAAAGTTGCTACCAATTTTACCGACAACGAGGGAATGGCTTTTTGAACCTGGGCGGGGGTCGAACTCGAGACCCTTCGTCTGCAAGCAGTGCCTTACACCACTAGGCCATCCGCAGGCTTTTTTAAACACAAGAGCTGTGGTCCAAACTACCGTACTACCGTATCCTATCGTAACCCGGATTTGTCGAATTGATCAAATTGACCCGGGTACATAGCGTGAGGTAGATCCTCGACTACACAATGTAAGAAGTGTATACTAGGGTGAGCTAAACCGGGCCAGCCCGATACCGATTCCGTTTTCAGTGCCTTTTCTCCGGGTTGAGGAAGAATGATAGACTATGCGGAATCACGCTTAGATCATTTCTATTAGCCTATAATTCCTATTTTCATTTGACACGAGTGAGTCACATGAGACAATCATACAACGAGATAGAAATTCCCGAACTTGGCATCAAAAGGTGGTTTTTCCCCAAGTTGGAATCATTGTTGTCGTTGTTGTTCTCGTTGTCTGGTCTCTCTCTCTCTCTCTCTCTCTCTCTTTCTCTCTCCCTGACACACTATTTCTAACAAAATTCCCTCAAGTTACCTCCAAGCTTGATGCCAACATGGGGTGCACACCGGTCTAGATTGTCCAGCCGGTAATCCAGTTGCAACGTGAGAATTACTTTTGCTTAATTACCGAACTAACTACCTCATGCAACGTATCCCGGTAAATTTAATCAAATTCATAATCCTGGTTACGATAGGATGCAATACGGTAGTTTGTTTTCGTTGCCGGGCAAGTTGGTCAACTCGCCATTGGTCAATTTAGTTTTGGTGGAACAGACCTCGACCCCTTTTTTCCGGTTTCGGATACGGTAGTGACGCAGTATTCCTCGTTTGGGGATACTGTGCGATACGATTGTCTGGTTTTGGGATATCGTAGAGATAGTCAAGGAGTAGCGTAAAAAGATTTTTGTAGTACTGAAGAAGGAAACTGCTAAGGATACTTGGGCAACTAGAGCACAGCCCCTGGAAGAGAAGGTGCAGAGGCCCCCTGGAGAAAAGAAACACAAAAGGATACTGTATTCAGTACAATTATGAAATAGATAAATGTTTCTGGCTGAAATAGAATTATTTTGATACACCGTTCATTTATGTTTCATAGAGTCCTCTGACCACCCCTCACTCCCCTCCCGCCTCCTCCAGTCATACTAATCGGATTAGGGCAGAGACGCAGAGGAAAGTCCGTGCCACGCAAATGAGCTTTCTTCCCCCGCTTGACACGGTGTGACGTGTGTGATGTCGGGAAACGGATTATTGAGTTCTACTATACATGCTCTATTCGATCGCACAATCAAGAGCTTAATTGGAAATTTTAAAGAATGTAAATTTCAGGATGATTCCAGCTTTCGAGATGAAACACTGGCGGCTCTCAGCCAAATCATTCTGGACGCACTCGATTGTGCACTGAAAGCGCAAGTTGGGAATTTGGGTTTTTTTTCTTTTTCCTCTTTAAAAAAATAAATACCGACCGGAATTTCTGTCTAAATAAATCCTATATCCAACAAAAAGTCTCCGATTATTTCACTTGATTTTAATATTGGTAGTGGTTTATTTACATTAGTGAAAGATGCATTAGTTTTTAATCGTATGTTCAGCCATTCTACTCTCCCTCTCTTCAATCGTTCAAGGATGAAGCTGTCGAGATCCGTGGCGAGGTTGGTCGATCATATTATAATACCATAAATGATTATATTAATGATTTTGATGATACGATTGTTCCAAAAAGTCAAAAGACGGACTTCTGTTGTTTACCAAATATACACGCAGTCGACCTTCTCACTTTTGTGTGCGATTTCTCTCCTTCGAGAAAGTAGCAATTTGACATTTTGCATGATAGTATCATTTTATAGACGTAATAGGGCTCCTGATTTGAACTTCTCTCACTCTTTCGCACGCCTTTCTGTCTGCACACCTGTGTTCTCCCAGTTTCACAATTTCACTTGAGTCAAATTAGGGCACCCTAATTATGGTTTGTTGAAGGCAATTTTTAATTTTTGGAAGTTTAGCTATTTTAAAATTGCAGCCCAACATCGCCAAGTTCGCGTACGCTTTCGCGATTCTGATGAACGAGCTGAATGGATCGATAATTGGACCAGCGAGGACGAGGTGGCCATCGAGACGTCGATCTGTGGACCGCACTACGGTAGCCAAATTTTTAGTCTGACTACGGTAACCAATTTCTGAGTTTGACTACGGTAGACTATTTCTGAGCTGGACTAGGGTGGTAAATTTCAACCGTTATTATTTTTTCTTGGATAAGAAGGCTGATGCTGTGACATTCACAAAAGACTTCTAACAAAAAATCGATTCGTCTTTATTTGGTCGATAAATACACTCAAGTAGGTTGATCGTACTATACATTGCAGGCTGCAGCCAACCTCGTTACGGATGAGCCGCGTGGGCTAAACGAGAGGCCTCCAATTCAGACCGCGTTCCTTCCGCCGGAGCAGAGTGCGACTACGGTAAGCCACTTTCTGCGTCGTCGGATTACGGTAGGCGCTATTTCACTTCTTCTCGGGACTCGGGACTTGCTGGGGGTAATTATTTGACCCTCTCAAATATGCATGCTCTCTCGCGCTGTCTGATCGATGAGAGAACATGTAAAATGAGGTGAGTCTGACCGTCACTCCATAATTGCCATCGATCGATAATTGCAGGTAATCGAGGAGGACTCCATTTTGAATCGTCTTCTCAAAGAGGGAGTGGAGGAGGAGGATGATGCGAAGCACGATTTACGTTCCAAAACGGTAGGGTTAGAATTTTTATAAAATCTGCACCTTGCGGATTCACGTTTTACGCGCACTTTTTACATATGCGGATTCAATGTTCTCCACTGTTGATAAACTCTTCTCTCCACAAATATAATATTCAGTTGAATTATTAGGTTACTGCATTAAAAAAATTTTTTTTGCTGATTACAGGATTTACTCGAGTCGATGTTTCCTACTGAAATGAAGGCTGAAATCAAACTCGAATTGAAAGAGGAGGAGGAGAAACCATTGGGATTAATCGAAGAACCAGCAGTTCAGATGGTAATAAACTTTTTTCTTTAATAATTGCATTGCTTGTTTGTGTATTTGTAATGTGCCAGTCGGTATCATTATTATTGCGTTAAATTTACTATTTTATTATTACTATTATTTTAAATTTATCTTTTTTTTGCAGTCATCGCTGCTCAAAGCCGAGGACCTGGAGGAGATTCCGTTTGGTATGGAGGTATGCCCCCGATACGATACCTAAAGTAGTTTGTCCAGTTAATTTGTTTAATTGTTAAAAGTCAGCGCGTTAGTGCTACGAAAACATAGATGAATGTGACGCTTGCCGTATCCACTGACGCGTCGACAAATATCCGCTTGATTATTGATTGATAAATACACTTCGAAATTACGATACTCTCATCAGGTCGCGCACAGTAAGCCGGCAGAGTACGCGAACTTCCATCTCTCCTTTCCGCCCGGTAAATTTGTCCAATCTTTTTTATATCGGATAGATTTTATGCAGAAAAATGGCTTTGTACCATTAATTAGTTAAAAAAGGTTTGTTTAAGAGACCGTCCACGAGAGAACGTAACAATTTTTCGAGGTCAAAATTTTTTTTCAAAATTTTCAGGCATTTTTTCGTCGAAAAAAAAAGTTTCGAAATACTTAGCCAAAAATGTTTAATTATACTTAACTTTCTGCGCTGATTCAGAATTTGATAGTTAGAACTGCTGAAACGCATTTTAAAAAAAAGTTAGATCGAAAAATCAGATTTTTTCTCAAAAAATCGAAAATATCTCTTTTCCCACATCACTTTGACAACTTCATACCGTGATTTTCGGAATCTACATCAAAAAGTAGGTTTGGAGCCTTTTATTCAGATTTTTAAAAATGGGCAATTTTTGGGTATGAGACGTTGAATTTGCATATCTTGAGATTTTGGTATGAAGTCTCATCACATAACTTCAGAAATCTTTCAATCGAGTAAGCAGTTAAGTTTTCAAAATTCATTAATAATCGAATGAAAAATAATACAGTACTTTTAAATTGAATATATTGGCATTACGTCACTGTTTTGATGATATTTCGATTTTATAGACTTAAAAATGTGAATTTGATAAATGCGAAGATATCACTCTCAATTCAAGTTCTAAATTAGTCAAATACATAATTAAACTAAATCGAGTCATACAAGAGCAAAATAATTCGAAATTCGCAGAATTATTAATTTTTTTTATTTTTCAAAAATTAAATTTTTAAATTTTTTTTCGAAATCAATAATTTTTGTGTCAAAAAAATAAATTTCATATGTTATCTGTTGTATTTAGTGAAATTGAGTACGTTTACATCGATTTGGGGTTCATTCATAGGTTCATATAAACTTCAGATGCCGTTCGTAAATCAACTTTTCCGCCTATTCGGATAATTTTAAAATATGACTGGGGTGAGTACAATTGCATTTAGATTTTTTTCCTGAAAGATATCTCAGTACTGTTCAATTTTAATAAAATAGAATGCCAAATAAAAACAAAATTGAATTTTTATAATTTCGTAATTTTTGAAAATATTTTCAAAAGCAGTTGTTATTTTCTTAATTTTTACTGTATGTGCGAATACGAAATGACCAGCTATTGTTTCCTTTCATTATAACTTCAATACCAATTAATAATTCAAGCCTATTCAGAGTGTTTTCAATTGCTTGTGATTTTGTGAAATTCATTGGTGGTAATTTGAGAGAGAAGTTATTTTTTTATTGAATTATTCGCGCATTATAATAGAACTAACTAGTTTCTTCTTAAAATCTCATAGTATGAGCCAAGTTGTATACACTCCAAGACATAACGCACATATTCAACGTGAACGAATTGTATGTGCATCAATATTCCTCAAATTACAATTTTGAATTTGCATTACAACAGCAAGAAATATGGCATTTATCAATTATATTGTTACATATTGCCGAAAAATATAAATATAAAAATACTTTAAAGATCTGAAACTAATTTTCTCTAGAACTGTTTTCTTTTGCAAGCTGATCGAATAATCTATTTCGTCTAATTCTTTACTGTTTCAAATTGCCACCAATGAATTTCACAAAATCACAAACAATTGAAAACACTCTGAATAGGCTTGAATTATTAATTGGTATTGAAGTTATAATGAAAGGAAACAATAGCTGGTCATTTCGTATTCGCACATACAGTAAAAATTAAGAAAATAACAACTGCTTTTGAAAATATTTTCAAAAATTACGAAATTATAAAAATTCAATTTTGTTTTTATTTGGCATTCTATTTTATTAAAATTGAACAGTACTGAGATATCTTTCAGGAAAAAAATCTAAATGCAATTGTACTCACCCCAGTCATATTTTAAAATTATCCGAATAGGCGGAAAAGTAGATTTACGAACGGCATCTAAATTTTTATATGAACCTATGAATGAACCCCAAATCGATGTAAACGTACTCAATTTCACTAAATACAACAGATAACATATGCAATTTATTTTTTGACACAAAAATTATTGATTTCGAAAAAAAATTTAAAATTTAATTTTTGAAAAATAAAAAAAATTAATAATTCTGCGAATTTCGAATTATTTTGCTCTTGTATGACTCGATTTAGTTTAATTATGTATTTGACTAATTTAGAACTTGAATTGAGAGTGATATCTTCGCATTTATCAAATTCACATTTTTAAGTCTATAAAATCGAAATATCATCAAAACAGTGACGTAATGCCAATATATTCAATTTAAAAGTACTGTATTATTTTTCATTCGATTATTAATGAATTTTGAAAACTTAACTGCTTACTCGATTGAAAGATTTCTGAAGTTATGTGATGAGACTTCACACCAAAATCTCAAGATATGCAAATTCAACGTCTCATACCCAAAAAATGCCCATTTTTAAAAATCTGAATAAAAGGCTCCAAACCTACTTTTTGATGTAGATTCCGAAAATCACGGTATGAAGTTATAGATATTTTCGATTTTTTGAGAAAAAAATCTGATTTTTCGATCGTAACTTTTTTTAAAATGCGTTTCAGCAGTTCTAACTATCAAATTCTGAATCAGCGCAAAAAGTTTAAAAAAAAAAGCAAAAAAAGCGCAAAAAGCAAAAAGTATAATTAAACATTTTTGGCTAAGTATTTCGAAACTTTTTTTTTCGACGAAAAAATGCCTGAAAATTTTGAAAAAAAATTTTGACCTCGAAAAATTTTTTCAAGCTTAAATATATGCGACGTCGATCAGCATTCGTGATGCTCATTCCACGAAAAAAGTTTGAGGGTAGGTTGTCGAATTCTCATCCAGGACCCCTTTCCACTCTCTCGTGGACGGTCTCTTAAACCAAGGCATTTCACGAGTCGAAACCAAATTTCATTATTTTTCTGACCAGTTATTAATCGCTTAGTAATATAGTTGTTCGTGGTCGGACGAAAATGTTTGCCGCGTCGCGATAAACCAATAGGATATGTACCAAAAGTAGTAAATGCTGCCTGATTTTTAATTTTTTTACTAAAATCGAAAATGTGTTTTTTCTTCTTCAATTTTCAGACCTTGAGATGTTATCTTATTTTTTTTTGGGAAATGTCGTCTCATAAAGTCACAATTCTGCCGTGTATGGTTCTTGGAGCATACCTTTTGGTCTATGCATGTCGCTCTATCAGTATGATCAACAGTCTATCAGTATCAGTATGATCAGAGTGTAAATACATATCCCGAGCAATTTCTAAAACACACGGTAGAACGCTAATTATAAATGCGATTGAAAACCATGTGGTAGGCTACTTTTGTTACTAATTCGGGCAAAAAATACATTGTAGACCACTTTTTCGCTCTATAAAGCACAAGGTATGAGATATTTTACGGTACTATTTAATCTTTGTTTTTCAATGCAGCGTTGCAGGAACTCAATGCCCGTACTGCCCGAAAGCAGTGCACGATCTGGTTTTTCTGAAGATTCACATGCAGGCGTCTCATCCAGAAATGCTGACTAATATGGTGTGAATCAGATTTTTACTTATTTATATATCTACATTTTTATCGATTCCCGAAGAAGGAACGAAAGAAAGTTGGGAAATGTGCAGCGAATAACCGCAAATAACAGTCATCTGTGTTTTTTAAAAGTAATTAATGTATTTTAGCGATTTTTTTGCAGACCCACATCTACGTCTGTAATGGGTGCGCATTCGCGAGCGCCGGCGTCGTTCGTATGTTGAGGCACTGGAACGAGGTGAGCACGAAATTGCGTGGTGATGATGAAATGCAGCTGAAACACGCAATTAGAGTTTCAAGCCAGGTAAATAATTGGATAAGTTCTCTTCATTTCACACACTATTTACGCCGGTCGGTCGGTGACGTATCACATCGAATGCAGAGATCTAATCCAAATATTTACTCGAATGTCAAACTCTGTGCATAATGAGTTTGCTTTGTCGTTACTCGATCATACGTCAAATAGGTCTTCGCTAGCGAAGATAGGCACTTCTGCACTTTGCATGTAAACTCAATTAACTTAGCGAGAGAGTGCAGGGCAGACACATGAAGGGCTCTACTTACCTGTCCATGCTAATTGCGAACTTGCGAGAAACCCATTTGACCTATGTACTCGATTGCATAATGCTGATGCAATACACTTCAGAACGATCGCTGCCGCTCCATGGGACTGCGGTTCGACTACGGCGCGGCGGCCGGGGCGATGCGACGATTTCTGGCTGCAAGGGACGCACGACCGCCTCATGTTGCTGCATCATCTGCTGCACCTACTAGAAAAAGGCGCACCACGCAACTGTTCAAGATTGTGCCTGTCGTAAAGGCCCCTTTCCTGCAGCCTCAGACTGTCAAAGTTGCTGCACTTGCTGCAAAGAGGCCCAACAAGCAGATGCTGGCTGCTGCACGTGCTGCAGCTGCTGCAAATGCCCCTGTCCCGCAGCAGGCCCCGACTGCAGCCGTAGCTGCACTTGCTGCAAAAGGGCCTACCCAACAGCTGCTGACTGTTGCCCGTGCTAAACTGGAAAGAGAAACCGCGGACGAATACCGACGTGAACACTGCAAGACACCTCGCTTTGTCGATTATCGAACCACCCGTGATTGTATAGACATGATGAAATAAGCTGTTACTCGGTTTGCTACTTGTTACTCTGCAATACCGATTGTTGCTTTTCCGTGTGAAAATCGTCCATTTTCATTTGTTTCATTCGAATTGATCTCTCTTTACTCGGGTTCCAGTCAAGATAAAGTTGTTGTTGTTTGATTTTTTTCATTATTTTCAAAACCGTTGATAATATCGGCGTGGAACGTTCCTGATCCTTCGTGCTGGGAGGTACCGTAATCTACTCGTTCAGATTGATCGATGACATCGTTTTCCTCTCGAGATTCGCTTCTTCAAGCACGAAAATGCGCGACGGAAGTGATTGAGAGCTGCATACAGAAGGTTCGTGCAAAGATTACGGTAACAAATGAAGAAGTGTTGTATTGCGAAATAGGGATTTCGGTTTGGTGCTGGTGTTCCATTTAGAATGAACACTCGGTAATACAGCGTATAAGAGGCTGAGAATCAGAGAAAAAGAGACAAAACAATTCCTAATGTGCATCATCGCTTTGCGCCTGGAAACAAAATGCTGACGAAGACAATTGCTGAATTTTTTTTGAATCCAACTTTTTTTTCAGGATGATTCAAATTTTCAAGACGAAATCTTGGCTGGCGTCAGTCAAATCACGCTGGACGCACTCGATTGTGCGCTGAATGGACAGGTTGGTTTTTTTTAAAATTAGCTTGATTATTGATTGAACAAAGTAGAGATCAGGGTAGCGCTGTCTGTGAGGGAAGAGACGCATTGGTATCCAAACGGATTTTAAAATGCGTATTTCATTTTTGTTTCGTATCTAAAACGAAAGTGCCAAAACGGTTGTCGACGAACTGTAATTAGAGGCTTCTTTTTTTATTTACTTTTGAATTTTTTTAGCCATTCCACTGCAACATTCTGCTGTCGTTCAAGGACGATGTGGTCGAGTTCAATCGATATGGCGAGGTGGGCGGGCAAGATTACTGTAGTTTCAATTTGCGATTGCACTCGCTTACCGTAATTCGATACCATCAAATTACAGTCCAACATCTCCAAGTTCGCGTTCGCATTCGCAATTTTGATGGAGGAGATGGGAGGATCGATGATCGGATCAGGAAAGACTAGGCCTACGGTAGGTTTTATTGATTTTTTACCAAACTTTAGGCCAACCGCGTGGTTTTCATGCTAGACTGTAGACCTTAATAAATCAGTCCGGATCTCTTCATTTCGCACACTCTCTAAATGAACGAGTGAATACATGATGATAATCGGACTTTGACTTGCTTTTAAAATTCTGCTAATATGTATTCCAGGCTACTGCAGTTTCGGCTGCTGTCAAGCCAAAAGAAACTGCGCATGCTCTGCAAGACGCCCAATCAGGTATGATTTTGGCAGACCTATAAATTGATATTTTGATCATGGCAGGACCTAGTACTTCCGTCAAAGATACTGTGGACGCTCATTCTACACAGAATCTCAAGGTACCGCGACCTCTTTCCTAGAATTAGAGCTAGATACTGATTTTGAAGATTCCTTCATTGCAATTTGATTTTTTTCTTTTTAGAAAGTGAACAATCATTGGCTCTCTTTTTTCAGACATATTTTCATTCTGATTCAGGATTTATTGGACACGATATTTACCAAGAGTACTGACCAGCCGGCTGTTACTAACCCGGTATGTTAGCGTATACCATAATCATTTCTCGATCGGATACCGTATGTTATAATCATTTATCTATCTGATACCGTATGCCCTAATCATCATCGATTTATATCAGGTGGCTATGCGTCGTCGACCGGTTGTGCAGAAGATGCTAAGCGACGCCGGACTGCCGATATCAAATGAAAAATTGATAAGTGTGAGTTTTGTATTTTTTCTCTTAAAATAATAAAAGTACATTAATTCTCGCCACTGTAAACCAATAATATTATTACATTTATAAAATGATACGATCACACCAAAAAGTCAAATGACGAACTTCCGTTGTTTACCACACAGGCACGTACGCGACCCTCTCACTTTTGCCCGCTCTCTCGCTTTGGTAAACACAGGAAGTACCATTTTGACTTTTTGTGTGTTCGTATCATTTTTTTTCATTTTTTTAAAATGTAATATTGACATCGACAACTCTGAATCGCCTTAAAATTATCGAAACATCGTAAGTCACGGTTCCATCCATTGTACCCCTGTAGTTTTATCCCTTTCCCGATCCCAATAATGCGTTTGAAAAAAATACTCAATCAACGTTTCCAAAATTCAATGGGCACGAGTTAGGTTTGAGCGTCCGGCACCGCCTACTACAATTTTATAATTCTACGTCAACGCTGCCGGTCCTCAGTTCATGCAACTCGCAAGACACGATCACAGGCAATGGAGAACTATCATGGCAACCCAGCTGAATTAACACCCTCACCCAGCTGATAAAGTTGATTAAATGTAAAAAAAAATTCTACGTTCATGAAATGGACTACTGGCGTGTGTGCTATCTTTCTAGACCTCGATGTGTCTCTTGCTTTGAAAAAAAAAAGTCGCCAGAGCGGGGCGCGTGTTTAGCCGCGGAACATTTTATTATTTTGGATGAGTGTTCGTGAACTTGTAACATCTAGCTTTTCAGTTGGATCGCTCCGAGTACGTGGTATTTCTTAAATCACTGACGAATGAGGTGCAGAGAGAGGCGGCGAACGCCATCAGAAGAGAAGGTCTGCGATAAAAATATTATTAATAATAATAATAGTTTATGATGACTCTAAAAAATTGGTTAATTTTTGGTTGTATTTTTATTACGTATGCGTCGAGATCAAAAAAGAAGGTCAGCGACTATTTCGCTCCCAACCAAAATAACCTTTAGCCTAGGCTTTGAAAAATAGCCGCGGCGGGATTTTACATCACGGTCTATTATTTTTTCCCTAATCAAGAAGATGAGTAAATATTCAGGAATGTTTTGGTGCCAAGAATATTTCCGAGTTAAACTAAATTTTATTCCAGCGTCGTATCTGCGAAGTAAAATTATGAAGACGAGCATTAAGAATGTAAGTTACATCACTTTATTTTTTACAAATAAAATAACTTTGCAATTTTGAATGCTGTAAATTTCAGGCTGAAGAGGCAACCACCCACAAGCCCACACCGGCAGTTGCACCTACCGTACCGGCACCCAAGGTACTGTAGTTTCGTAACGATTTTTTTGTCCACTCCAAACATCATGACACTATTCTTATATACTATTCTTATTTCATGAGATTTTTTTCGCAGGATCCCTAAAATTTCGACATTTCAGGCCGCGAACACTGCTCTTTCCGCCCTGATGCTGCACGCATTTCCCGCAGGCGAGTTCGCTTTCAGGGTGCACAAATTGGAGTAATGGTCTGACCCTCTCAATTCTGCATGCTCTCTCGCGCTGTCTGATCGATGAGAGAGCATGTAGAATGAGGAGAGTGTGATCATTACTCATGACTTCTTAATTTCACAAATATGTTCATTTCTGTCTAGTATTTCTATGATGTGTTGTTAAAATATTTAGGATTAAGAACAATGCCAATCTAAGGGATAAATATTGTGGTATTACAGGAACGCTGTGCCCGTATTGCAAGACGGTAGTGAAGGATACGATTGCGCTAATGAAGCACGTGGAGACGAGCCATCCCACCATGCTGAATAGTCAGGTGCCATTTTTGTTTATTAATATTGGTGTACAGAATCCCTCGTTAGGAGAGAAACTGTTGGGTGTTTCGTTGTGTGAAAAACAAGATAAACAGAGATTAATAATCAATATTTACTTAATTAATCACAGGTAATTAATAATACAGGTGAAAGGTGAAGAAAGAACGTGGTTTGGCGTTTGGTTTGGAGTTGGGCGAAAGGTGGAGTGAGTTGGTTTCTGCTTACTATTGGAGTAAGTGGAATAGATGGCTTACTTACTATTGGAGCAGTGGAGCCGGCGATGTTGGTGGGTTGGTTGTTGGATTGAAGATGCTCCCCCGAGACTGGAATTGCCTTGGAGTTGCTGCGATGGTTTGCGTAACTTTACGCGACGGGTTGAGGTGGAATTGTGCAACAATAATGACGGAAAAAGAGACGGCGTGAAACGATAAAAGAAAAAGAAGTGCAGAAAAGCCGGAGCCATTCTTGACGGAATGAGAAAATGCACGTATATACGGTATAATAAGGCAAGTCGTGGTGAGAGTTCTTCCGGAGTGAATACACATAGTTGCCGGCTCTGGTTCTGACTTTGCGGATACGGAGCAAAGCGGGATTAAAACTTGGCACGTTGCCAAGTGGTGTGGTGTATTTACCGGCTCCGGTTCTGATTTGGTGTATTTGGTTTTCTTTGGGTTTTTATGTATTAAATGGGTTAATTATGGTGTATTCGGTAGCGAATTAAGTGTAATTCGGTACACTCCGGGGGTCGGAGATGGAATGGAGGAATGGTTTTATGTGCCATGGAATAGAGATGAACGAAGAAATGAACAAACAAAACAGAACGAGCAATGAATTGGTGAAGTACATGATACAGCTAAATATAGCAACAAATGAGTGGGACAATCGATAACTAACGAACAATTCCGGTAGTAGAACTCGGATCTTGATGTTACCGGTAGCAGATCTCGGTTCTTGAATTATGGATCGTTGGCTGGGTTCAGGGGACATTCCCAGTCGGAATGGTGAATGATGGCTCCATTGGCATCTTGACATCCTCTACCGCATTGGTCGGGATGGCATCTTGGGTTGTGACCTCTCTGAGACAGTGGACGGAAACAGGCGGGGCACCGGTCCTCATTGCGGATGATGGCCTGACGAGATGCGATGGATGTGACCATACGGCATTCTCGAGAGAGGTGATTTGGAGATCTGCAGAAGCAGCATTTGGGTCCGGGATTGTGGGGGTTGCGAGAGTATGGATGTCCACGGGATCTCAGAGGGGATCTGTCTCTGCGACTGGGGAAGGTTCGGTGGAGATGAGAAGTGCTGGGAGAAGCAACATCTCTGGATGTGGATGGGTTATCCGATGGCAGAATGGCTTGGGTGATGACAGATAGATTGGACATGGAACTGGATGAAGAAGGGGTAGTGGGTGCAGACACACTGGTAGGCTCAAGAGCCTTGGGCTTGGTGTGTTTGACGATGGAATCGAGTTTTCTCGCAAACTTGGCGAGCAACTCGTTTTGGGCTACAAGGAGGGTGTGGGTAGAGACCTGGGCTTTCTCTAGGCGAGACTGGTTCTGCACGAGGGAATTGAACTTGGTATCGATCGTGCGGTTGATGGATGTCGTGGCGTCAGCCAGCTGCTGGGTGTAGTAGTCGTCCTGGAATAAATGGAGTGAATGATAAGGTATATGGGGTGGATAACTACTGGATTACATAAATTTGGAATGAGGGTATGGAGATGGAATTACCTCAAACTCGTTGAATGGTTGAGAGGGTTGATGCTGGGGTAGAGGTTGAGGCGGAGGAGTCAATGGTTCGATGGGTGGATCAGCCTCCTGGAATGAAATGGATTGAAATGGATTGAATGAATGAAGTTACTATGGAAAGTATTTACATGGTAACCCTCCGGCTTTAGAGGCTGGATGAAATTGGTTTCGCTTTCGATCGAGTGGTCATGGCATGTCTGTGATTGGTATGCACCTCGATCGGAGTTTCAGTCTCTTCTGCTGCATCCAACTCTAGTGGGATTAGCAGATTGATTGGTCTCTCGATGGTTCTACCGTTGTGAGATTTGAGGGTAGCGGAGTTGTTGGTTACGGCAAGAATCTTAGCCATGTGCCAACTGGATCTTGGAGTAGTTCCGCTCTCATCGACGACGAGAACTACGGACCCTGGTTTCGGTGTCTGGAATGTGCTTCTACTGGTCTGCAGTGGATCTGAGCGACTGTTGGAGTCTCTGAGATGAGCGATGTATTCCTTCTGCCATCTGGACCAGAAGGTTTCACCGAGTTGGATTGATCTCTTGAGGAGAGAGATTGCGTGCTTTCTGCTTGCATTCTCTTCCTCAGGCGGAATGTACTCCTCGTGATCTGTGATCAAATTGATTGGAGTGCCGAGACTGGCATTCGGTATGATCAGATCAATGGGGCGGAGAACTGTATTATGGAATGTAGGTACTTCTCCTGTGGGGACGTACGTGAGTGGTCTACAGTTCAGGATTCCTTCAATCTCACACACTACGGTATGGAATTCATCAGGTGAAAGCTTGCGCTTTCCGATGGTTCTGCAGAGGGAATCCTTGATGATCTTAATCAGTCTCTCGTATGTTCCTCCTTTCCAAGGGGAATGTGCACTGGTGAAGTTCCAAGTGACACCATGGTTTGAGAGGTACGAGTTGGATTCTGATTTGCTGGCTTCACTCGAGAGAAGCGTACTCGCCATCTTCAGAGTGGTGGCTTTGTCAGATGTCATACGAGAGGGGACTCCTCTACGAGATGAGAATCTACGGAATGCCATAATGAACGAGGATGGGAGTAGTGAATCAACGAGTTCGATGTGACTCAGTCTACTTGACATACATGTGAATAGCACGATGTACATCTTGGAATTGTTATTCGATTGGAATGGACCAGCGTAGTCAACACCAGTGTGCTCGAATGGGCGACTTGGGTTGACTCGATCAGCAGGGAGAGCTGGGCTCTTGGGATACGAGTACGGTAGGTTGTTTGTCTTGTGACAAGGAATGCATGAATGGAGTACCGATTTCGTGATCTGTCTGATCCGAGGAATCCAGAATTGGGATTGTATCTGGTTGATTACGGTCTGTACTCCTGCGTGTACTGTGGAATCATGAGTATCTCGAACGATCAATCGAGCAAGAATGGAATTCTTAGTTGGTATGAATATTGGATTCTTGAATTCTGTGCTGATATTGGAATTTTCTAATCTGGATGTGGCTTTCCAAAGATCAGTGGATTCATCGAGGAAGATGTGGTTCTTCTTCACAACCTCATCATAGTCGCTGATGTGTCTCTGTTGGAAGTTGCGGAGGAGAGTACGGAACGCGTACTTCTTCTCTTCAGCAGTCAGATGAGTGACTGTTGAGAGTGGAATAGAAGAGAACTTGGCTCTGATTGAATCGGATTTGCATTTGTTTGCAATACGAGAGAGGAACCTCAGCACGTATGCAGTGACAGTGACTGGAACTCTGAGGGAGGAGAATGATTCGAGTTTCAGCAATGGTTCGACAGTAGGGACTTCCACTGTTGGATTGGAAAGTGAGTCCAGTAGTGGTATGTGACTAGTGGGGATGGGAACATCTGGCCACAGATTGGCCGTAGATCGGAGCCACTCAGGGCCGATCCACCACTGATGCATTGGATTGTTCATGTCATCGGCATTCAATCCACGGGTTGCATGGTCGGATGGATTGTCTTCACTCCGAACGTATCGGTGATCATGGCATTTGATGTTACCGAGTGACTCGAGTTTCTCTCGGATGTCACAGATGGAGTGAATTCTGTTGAACACGAAAGTGCCCAGAGACTTGGATTTCTCTTGGCGACACCAGTGAAGCACAGTTGCGGAATCGCAGTATGTGTACACATGGATCATGGACTCAGGAAATTCCTTCTTAATGGCCTCAATGGTGTACTGTAAGACGGAATGACCCATGAGGAACGCGTCCAATTCCATCTTTGGAATAGTGGACTTTCCACTTATCGGTGCGAGTCTGGTTCTCGAGATGAGCAACATGGGATCGGAGTTCTCAGTCCAGCTATACAAGCATGCAGCCATGGATGACTTGCTTGCATCACTGAACATGACAATGTGGATTGTCTTTGACGAAGACAGTTTGGAATATCGATCGACTGGTAGAGAGAACTTCTCGATCTCTGTCATCTGTGAGTGGAATGTGTCAGAGATGGAATCGTCAACGGGTTCGTCCCACTTTCGTTCTTCATTCCAGAGGGATTGAACGAGAAGCTTCGAGGGAAGCAATAGTGGAGCGATGAGACCGAGGGGATCGTATGGAGAAGACACTGCACTCAGCATGGATCTCTTGGTCTCTTTGTCTTTCCTCGCAGACAATGGTATTTTGATCTGCAGAGTGTCATTGGATGGCATCCATACTAAGCCGAGGAGTTTCTGAGTTTCTCCTGAGGCTCGGTCGGATTGCTGGATTGTATCGAGGAATGAATTATTGTTGGATGCATAATCACGTAGATTCATATGCATGGAATTGAATAGTTCCTTCGACTGTGGATACAGTATGTCGGAAGGATTGTCATGGTTGATGATGATGTTGTCCACGTACAGGTTCGTGGTCAACTGATGGACTAGATCGGGATCACAGTTCTTGCCGTGTTCACGGATGTGATGTGTGATCACACTGTTCAGTAGGAATGGACTCTGGTTCACTCCGAATGGCGTGACACAGAAGCGGAAGTATCTCAGATTGGATCGACACGCTGGCTTATTGAGATCTTTCACCCATAGGAATCGCAGCATGTCTCTCTGGGATTCTTGCAGTTTCACTTGCAGGAATGCCTTCTCAACATCGGCAATGATCAGAGTCTTTCGACTCCTTGCTCGGATGAGGAGTGCTGGAATTTGTTCGAGATCACTTGGACCTGGATGGATGAGATCATTCAACGAGGGTTTGTTCTTGATATGAGCAGATGCATCATATACAATTCTCAATGGAGTGGTCGGCTTATCTGGACGAAGGACTGACTGATGTGCAAGGTAATGAGTGATACCGAGCACTGGTTCGATTGGATTGACAATCTCTATCTGTCCTGCTTTGAGTTGATCTGCGATTATGGAATCATGGAACTCAATGTGTCCCTTGGTCTTCTGCAGACTCTTGACATTTGAGGCGAGCCGAGAGATGGCAAGCTCAAAGTTGTCTGGGATCATGGTTGATGCTTCGGGTTTAACTGAGTACTGTACGTAGTACTCATTGTCAACCTTGACAACGGTCTCGTCGAAGTGCTGTTGCACCATTGCATCCTTGGCTTTACGGGCTTCCTTCTCGGTTGTCTCGTATACTCGGGATGCGGAATCGACAGCGAGAAAATGACGTATGCTATCTTCTAGGGATGGATCAACGAGTGTTGTGGAAGCAGAGACATTGGTGTTCTGGATTGTATTGGATTGGCAACCGATCACGAATGGACCGACTGATGATTCGACTAGGGTGTACCCACTGGGCAGTTGGTACTTGTATGTCTGATTGAGGATTTGTTCGCTGTCTGCGATACTCAGAAGAATATCATGACAGACGGGAACGGGTTTCTCGAAGTGAACTGGAATGAATGGCAGTCGCTGTTTCATTACAGCCAGATCATCACTACTGAGTGGCTGATACTGGATTGGAACGAGAAGTGGATTGTCTCTTACGATGGCTTGGATGGTCACTTTGCCATTGGTGGTCATCACATCGAATCGGACAACGTCACATGTGGTTGAATCGGATGATCGACCTTCAACTCCGACAATCGTTGTCGTTCTCCTATCGATTGGAGTGAGTTTGAGGCGATCGGAAAGTTCTCGAGTGATCATCGTGATCATCGATCCCTTGTCGAAGAGTGCGAATGCACTGAGCGAGATGCTCTGAGTGGCATTCTGGATGCACAGTGGACCGGAATAGAGACGGACTGAGGACTGTGCGGGAATCGTGGATGCAGTTGCGGAACTGCTGGATTGGAAACATACCGTCTTGTGATGTTTACCGTCGCAATTGGCGCACTTGCGAGTGCATTCCGTTGTGGAATGTTTCGCCGATAGGCAACCAATGCATAGCTTCTTCCTTTGCAAGATCTCTTTACGAGACTTCGCATCGGGAAACTTGGTGCAAGTAGCAGAGAACTCGTGTTCTCCGCAGAAAGCACACATGGGTTTGGATGGACTGGAAGCCTTAGCAGGCTTGGGCTGAAGAGATGGTTTGGATTTAGAGGATGCAGCGAAAGAGCTGTTCGGATTGTTGTTAGCACTCGGGCTATTGATTGGATTATTGTTGAATGAGTATGCGTGCTCTACTGCGCGAATCTCTAGCTCAGTATTGATTTTCTCTTCAATGTGCATGAGCGCCTTAAGCATTGACTCTGGTTTGAACTCATGGATTACTCGGATGTACTTGGTATGTATGCGTTGTACTACTTGGTGTATAATTGGCATAACATTGATTGACACGTCGTCGTTGAGCGCGTACACCGTGTTGATCGTAGAACGAACACACTTGAGCTGGTCTTCGAGCTTAGAAGACTTGGGTTTGATATTCATCAATTGACTCATGAGAGTCGCATGAGTGAGTGTGCTACGGGCATATTCGGATTTCAATCGATCGAGAGTGTGCGAAAGGAATGCGTCCGTAATCGGAATGGATTGAACAAGTTCAAGGGCATCTCCCTTGAGGCTGCTCTTCAAGTAACCGAGCTTCTCTAGATCAGTCAAATCAGTGCGAGAATGGATGAGGGTTTCATATAGGCTTATGAAGGATTGCCACTTAGTGATGTCTGCACCATCGAACGTTTCAATGCGCATTGGGGGAAGCGGAGGCAATGGTTTTGGCTGGGATTGCACGGTGTTTTGATTGATCGATTGGATTTTCAGGAATTCGGTGAATGTCTGCGCCAAAACACTTGCCAAAACGGGCTGGTCGGTACCATCGGGCTTTGAGGCACCGCTTGTTTCGGCTGCGGAACCGTCCCGCGACGAGACTGTCGCGGATTCGGACGCTGCCTTGATCGTGGCATTGTGTACGCTCAGTTTCGTGATAAGACTAAGGGCTTCATCGAAAACCGATGTGAGTTTAGCTATGTATCTCTCAATCACAGAAGAAAGTCGTACCTGGTGGATAGGGAGATTCGACGGTCCGTCGTCTTCTTCCATCTTATCGTCCTGTAGCTTCTGCTCGTTGTTCTGTTGTGCTTGATCCCCCATTGTTTCGATTCCGTCGTTGATTGACTGCCACGCTGCGCTGTAATCGGCATGAATGGACTTCAGCTCGTATTTGGCATTAGTGGCTGGTTGTACAGCTTGGTGTACTCTTCAATTGTTGTGCATGCTTGCACTTGGGGTATCAAGGAATCAGTGGTATCCATGATGGATTTGAGCTGGCGCACGAAAGAGGGGAGTTCGTCATACTTGGATTGGAATTGGGAGGTCATTTTCGGAGTAGTATGACGGCGCGATGAGTTTACGAAAGGATGGTTCAGAATGGAATGGTTTGCCACGAAATCGTTCGCGTTTTTGGAGTTTGCGGCGTTTTCGTCGCGGTTTTCGAAAAGGAATGGATTGCTGCCACGCGGGACTTGATCGGATTCAGAAAAGGAACGATGCACCATGTACAGAATCCCTCGTTAGGAGAGAAACTGTTGGGTGTTTCGTTGTGTGAAAAACAAGATAAACAGAGATTAATAATCAATATTTACTTAATTAATCACAGGTAATTAATAATACAGGTGAAAGGTGAAGAAAGAACGTGATTTGGCGTTTGGTTTGGAGTTGGGCGAAAGGTGGAGTGAGTTGGTTTCTGCTTACTATTGGAGTAAGTGGAATAGATGGCTTACTTACTATTGGAGCAGTGGAGCCGGCGATGTTGGTGGGTTGGTTGTTGGATTGAAGATGCTCCCCCGAGACTGGAATTGCCTTGGAGTTGCTGCGATGGTTTGCGTAACTTTACGCGACGGGTTGAGGTGGAATTGTGCAACAATAATGACGGAAAAAGAGACGGCGTGAAACGATAAAAGAAAAAGAAGTGCAGAAAAGCCGGAGCCATTCTTGACGGAATGAGAAAATGCACGTATATACGGTATAATAAGGCAAGTCGTGGTGAGAGTTCTTCCGGAGTGAATACACATAGTTGCCGGCTCTGGTTCTGACTTTGCGGATACGGAGCAAAGCGGGATTAAAACTTGGCACGTTGCCAAGTGGTGTGGTGTATTTACCGGCTCCGGTTCTGATTTGGTGTATTTGGTTTTCTTTGGGTTTTTATGTATTAAATGGGTTAATTATGGTGTATTCGGTAGCGAATTAAGTGTAATTCGGTACAATTGGGCAAAGGATGAAAATGAAAGCAGAACGTTTCGGGGCTGCTTATCTGCTGAATATTCAGATTTGATAAAGCACATGAAAAAAACAGATGGTTACATCAACTCTGAAAAAAACTATGAGAAAAGCGGGTTTGAATGCTGTCGTATGATACTTGTATAGCAGCGGTAGTACGGTATTTAACAATCGATATCACCAGGCTCTCATCTATGCCTGTGACGTGTGCGTGTTCAAGGGCGCCCGCACCAACCAGATCATGCAGCACTGGAAGGAGGTGAGGATTGCATAGTGATGACGCAATTACTTCTTTTCTTTTAGAATAAATAAAATATATAAAAATAAAACATCAAGTAATTACTAAATTACAGAGTAAATGCTGTGCCTCGAGGCAGCTGCGCATCGACTACGCACTGGCAAGGAAGGCGCTGCGGCTGTCGCTTGCTGCAACGATCAGAAGAGAAGAAGACATGCAGCAGCGTGCTGCAGTTCCTGCTGCAGCTGCTGCAAAGCGGCCTCGAGAGTCGGGCAGCGACGACCGACTCGGACGCGTGAAGAGATCGACGATAAAGCCCAACCACCCGTGATTGCATAGACATGATGCAATATGATCCCGTAATAAGCAGATTTATACTGACATCAATGCAAATGGGCCTGCAGGAAGGTAGTTTCGTGGTCAGGGCAACATGCTATAGGCCATTATGCAGGTTCATTGGCCTTGATGTCAGGATAAATCTCTATCTGTACAATAATTAAATGTTTTCTATTTTTTGCTGCAATTCATCGCTTTCTTGTACATATTTCGAACTGATCTCGATTTGCTCCCGATTCGAACTGTTGTTTTGTGATAAAAATCATTTTCTGATTCACGTTCACTCCATATTTGCGAGAACCGTTGATGCTTTCGGCGCTGAACGTTTTTACTGCTTTTTCATATTTAAATTTCGAGTAGTACGGTAGCGAGTTACGGTATCCCTTTACCAAGCCGTTTCCAATAGGGATGGCGTCGCAATAAATAGCTCTTTCGCACACTCTCACACCTATCTGACAGACGAGATATGATGAGGACATTTCTTGCAAAGGCTAATCCTTGTTTCCAGATCGATCGATGACGTCGATTTCCTCTCGAAATTCGCTTCTTCTGGCCCGACAATGTGCGACGGAAGTGATTGACAACTGTGGAAAACAGGTGACAAACATCGAGTCCAATAGGGAAATATATATATTTGTTAACTGAAATATTGAAATTGTGCGGCTTCATCTCATAGAATTTCCGGTCACAGCCAGCGTTTCACTTGGATACCTATTACAATTTTAAATTCGGGTAAATAATTGGGTTAGTTTTCTTCATTTCGTACACTCGCAACATCATTGACACCGGCGGTCAGTGTGGGAGTATGGAGAATGAAGAGAGGTCATCCAATTACTTACCCGAACTTTGAACTCTACAATCAGAGGTCAAAAAGTAAAGAAGCATGGTAATCTGGCCGGGCAGGTTTTCGTTTTTTTTTTGTTGTATGGTCTACCGGGCAGGTTTCTACGTTTTGGGAGTGCTTTAGGAGATCCTGACGGGCAGGTTTCGTTTTAGGGGTCTAATTGATCAGGAATTTATTTTTCGCGCCTGCCTTCGGCGGGCAGGTAATGTTGAAATCAACCCAATTTTTGACCCATATGTATCTACATTCGACCATTTCAGACTGATTCCGGCCTGGTATTTGCAACCTTGGCGAGTCTTAGTCAAATCACGCTGGACGCACTCGATTGCTCTATGAAGGGACAGGTTCGTAATTTTGGGTCGAAAAGAATACAATAAATTAATTGCTAGCGTTCGGCGGGGTCGTTAAATACCCAAAACATGTTTATATTATTTATTGATAACATTTTTTGTTTTAGCCATTCCACTCATCTTCCCTCCTGTCAATTGAGAACCATGTCAATTGAACAGGAGTAATATAGATAACGTGGTTTGTTTTTTTAAAAAAAAGTTGTTTTGCGATTTTATGAGAGTTTCATTTGAATTACCGTATACAACTAACTCTTTGCAGTCCAACATTTCCAAGTTCGCGTATGCATTTTCGATTCTGATGAACGAATTGAGAGGATCGATAATTGGATCAGCGGAGCACTGGAGTGATACGGGTATTACGGTAGGTGTTGATTCCCCCCCTTTTTTATTTTAGTTTTGTAGCTCACATGGTCATGCTAAAATCAATTTTTATTTCAGATAGCAGATGATTTAATGGCTGGTATAGTTAAGGAGGAGGACATTTTTAATGACGAGAAGGCGAATCGTCCATTGTACTACGTAAGTCGCATTTTTGTTGTTGTAAAAACATGACCACGGGTCCCGTCCCACAATCTTGTGCGTTTAAGATATTTATCTTTTTCGGCTAACGGACTCTCCCTGGACCGAACCTGTACCCGGGATTATGCATAGATCGTAGTGCATTTAACCTCAATACATCCCAGCTAGTTTTATCAATGTTTGAATTTAGGATCCGCTGGATTCGATGTTTCCTTCTGAAGTGAAGACTGAAAAGACGGAGTCGGAAGATATGGAGGAGCAACCGTTGGGATTAGTCGACGAACCGGCCGTTAATGTGGTATTTTTTTAACGTCTACTCCCTTTTCAGTTTTATTTGTATTTTCAATTTGCCCTCGACTTCGCACATACATACACCTTACCTTGATTGGATACCGTACTCCTCTTAGTAGAGCAGAAAACAAGGAGTCACGCTTGTTTGGCAAGCTATAAGATAGCTGCTAATTATCGATCAAATGAATTTCATGTAGCAAGGGCGACCACGAAAGCGAGCGAAACGGGTCTACCAGCCCAAACCAACCCCGCCGATCCACCGATTTCCGCACGGTATGTTCGCTTGTAGCAAATTTAAGATGATACTGACACCAAGTGAACTATATGTGTGTGTACTTTAGGCCAGCTTATATCGTTTTCACGTGCTTTCTTGCAGCATTTGTTTGTCATTTATAATTAATTATGATTTATTAATTATTATTTATTATTAATGATTTATGATTAATGATTTATTAGCGGAAATTTGTATTGTATTCAACGAGTGTTAGTGAATGCGAGTGCGGCATTTTGTCGCTACGATCTTTTCAATTTGCAATCTCTCCCGAGATAGTGTGCGCATTGAGGAGAGGAATGAGTGGGTGAAGTATCTGGAATTGAAGAGAACTCTGTTTTCAGACACAATTAGTTAGCTGGTGCTTTGTGTACAGCGATCAGCGGATATTTGAATGTGTAGATTTTTTTAAAAAATCAATCGAAAGAGAAGACGGACATAAATAGACTGACGTCCTGAAAAAAATTCTCTTTTAGAAATAATAATAAGATCTTGCAGGAACGCTTTGCCCGTACTGCGAATGGAAAGTTTCCAGTCTGCGGGGCTTCAAGCGTCACGTGCAATTTCATCACCCGGACATGTTGAGCAGTCAGGTTGGAGCGATTTATTTAATCTATATTTAACTTTATTTGTTTTATTTTCTTATACTTCAAGACAGTAGTACAACGTTTGGCTAATGTTAAAAGCATGAAAGCATGAATAGTGTAGCTCCCGGAAACCGGAATGCGCTGTGATAAAAAAGATGACTGTTCAAAAGCGATTTTTGATATTTCATTGCATGCGATTCAATTTGAAACTTAACAAAATATTTTAATATATCGAGAAATGGGTGGTTTGTGGGCTGATGCTTGTGCGACTGTAGGAAGAGAGGAGAACTTCTTAGAACCATGGATGTAGGAAGAAAAATGTTTGAAATTCTTTGAATTCTCAAACTTTGAATGTGTCGACACAGGCTCTGATCTACGTCTGCGACGCTTGTGAGTTCAAGAGCGCCCGCGCTTACGAGACCATTGATCACTGGAATGAGGTGAGCGATTGCGTAGGGATGATGCAACTTCCTTGCTTATCTTGGCATTGCTAGTATCTACTACTGGCGTATGCATGACGGTCGGGGTTTGAAATTCGGGCAAATAATTGGATCAGATCTCTTTATTTCGCATGGTCTCTCATCACTCGATTGACATAGAGTGTGTGCGAAATAAAGAGATCTGATCGAATTAATCACTCGAATTTAGGCATATAATGACTGTTCCTTCAAACGCCCCTTTCCTTATAATATTAAAGTGCCAATTGTGTTAATGCAATTTTAAACTGATACAGTCATGAAATGGACTACTGATGCGTGTACTCTCTTTGCATACCTCGGCGTGTCTCTCGCTTTGTCATACTCTCTCGCAGCCGTATCTGTTGTTTAGGAGCGGAACGTCTTATTATTTTGGACGAGTGTTTGTGAATTTATAATAATTTCAGAGCGGTGACTGTCGCGAGAAGGGACTGCGCTTCGACTACGCCGCAGCAAAGAAGGCGCTGCGACTATGGCTGGCTGCAAAACGAAAATGAGCAGCTAGCTGCAGCAGCTGCAGCTGCAGCGGAACTTTGATCGACTCGATTATTGCTATTATTTACAAATCCACTTTGTCTCCTGTACATACTTTCACCTGATTTCACTCTTTTTTATTACAGTTGTGATAAAATTGTTAGCCGTTTTACGTCCGTTGCGATATTGCGAAAGCCGTTGATGGTTTCGGCGTGAGACGTTCCTGAATTTCTGGAATTTCAGTCAGCTGACGGTACTTGGTTACCGTAATCTCGAGTTTTTTTATATCTATCGATGATGTCGATTTCTTCTCGAGAGTCTCTGTATTTTTTCAAGAGCCGTTAATGATTTCGGCGTGAAACGTTCCTATCTTCCCTAGTTTTAAATTCTTGCATACTACGTATGATACTGTATCCTATAAGGTACGGTAACCCTGAAAGAATTCGCTATTTCAGGTTAATCGATCGATGACGTCACTCTCCGCTCGAGATTCCCTACTTCTCGCACGCAAATGCGCGACGGAAGTGATTGAGAATCTCATGCGAAATAGTGTAAGAAATGCGAATCCATTTCAGAAATGAATCCGGCATGTACTTTATTGTACTCGTTCCTTGTGATACGTCATTTGCAATGTAACTATAAATCAATATTTGCATGCCAACAACGGCTAAACTTTCAGTATTACTAGACATATGACACTGTATCGTATAAGGCACGGTAAACCTAAAAAAATAGTGGCAACTTTTTTCGTAGTGGCAACTTTTTTCGCTCGAACCTAAAAAATCGCTATTTAAGGGTAAACAATCGATCGATCGATATTGCGGTGTCAAAACCTTTTTTTCAGATGACTGCAACCCTCCACGACACTCTGCTGGCGTCTCTGAGTAGACTGATTCTGGACGCATTTGATAGCGCCGAGAGTGGAGAGGTAAGCGATGTTTACTATGATTAACTTATGATCATTGAAAGACAGAAAAGATTAGTGCTCAGACCGGGATTCGAACCACGGGCCTTCCGCTAACCGGCTTTTCTGTCTTTCAATGATCATGTTCATTGAGCCTACTCGGCAATGAATAGAGTTTACTCAGAAACAAGTTGATTATGATTAGCTTACTGATACGGTGCATTACTAATCCAATATTATTTAAACTGATACTTGCGCCAAATGGAGTACTGCTGTTTGTACTCTCTTTCTAGACCATAGACCCTAAACCCGTTCTAAACTTTGTTGCAGAGCTTTCGTTGGACGACAATGTCTTGCGCTTTTGATTTTATTCACAGAAATTGATGGAGATAACATCTGTATAGATCTCTAGAATGTATTGTCAGAGAGATAATATCGATTTATTTGAATTCCGTGAAGAATTCAGCCGTTCAACGCCAGTTCTCTCCGTCGATGCAAAGAACTTGCGAGTGATTTCATCAGAGACGACGAGGTTGGATTGAATTAAATTGAAATGTTATGTAATATAATACATACATATATTTTTAAAATATAATTATGTGAAATTTTTAGAAGCTTGCACAGAATTAGTCCCTTGAGAACATTCATTTAAGTAGATTGGAGTTCAAGTTGCTTTTGCTTTTTAACGATTGAGTGTGGAACTTACTGATCAAAAATGCAACAACAAACAATTTCCAGTCAAACCTCGCGAAGTTCGCGTACGCATTTTCGATTCTGATGTGCGGGATGAAGGGATCGATAATTGGTCTGGAGCCGGGTGCGATTACGGTATGTAAATTCTCGCTCTGATCGAGAATTGAAGTCGATAAGGGGATTACGGTGGATCAATTTATCGATTTATAATCTTTTCAGGAGCTGGACAAAGTGATCAAGACGGAGGAACCGGACGATGAGCATACTGCAGAAACATCGATTGATACGGTAAGCCCATTTAATTTTGTTGGAACAGAACATATTCTCTGTAAAAAATATTATTTTTTTCTCAATCGGAATTCTATCTGCGCGGTAAATCAGCTGTAAGATTAATAATTCGTACACACCCCAATTTTAGATGTTTTCAAACTAACGTATTGGATATTTATGGCATTAAATGTTTTCAGAACTCTATCGATGCAATGATTCCGAGTGATGAAATGAAGAGTGAAGTGAAAGAGGAACCGGACGAAATTCCACTCGGACTCGTGGAGGAACCGCAGGTTTGAATTAATTAAATTTGATTTTTAAATGAAGAAAAATATTTAAAATATATTTTAAATTTAAGGGTATGGTGGCTGTGAAAGAAGAAGAAGCTACGGTAATGATGAACAGCAGAAGCGTGAAAAACGAGACGGCAACTTCGGATGACGCCGAACCGGATGAGGAAGCGACGGTTGGCAATTAACTTGTTTTTATTTTTTAAAATGATTGATTGATTTTGAGTGGTTACCCCATAAATTTCGCGGTGCGAGCTAATATTATCGGGATAATGGGGGGGGGGGTGACATTTGAGCAACGGACATTTGAGCAACCGACATTTGAGCAAGCGACACTTGAGCAACCGACATTTGAGCAACGGGCCATAACTCAGCTAGGAGTGAGCCTAGCGCTGTCGGAGTGGTACCATTGTAATCAGCATCTGGTAATTGAGATTTCATAATTAATTAATTAGTTAATTAATATCTCATTAATTAGGCTAATTAATTAATTAATTATGAAATCTTATTTTTTCTGATGCTGATCACAATGGCACCACTCCCATAGCGCTATGCTCACTTCTAGCTGAGTTATGGCCCGTTGCTCAAATGTCGGTTGCTCAAATGTCACCCCCGGGATAATATAATTATTAATTTTTAAAAAATCGATTTCTTGAGGTGCGAAGGTCGTGGGTCGATAGAACTCCCGACACGAATGCCCTCATACGGTACCAGATTTATGGAGACGATGAGATGGAGGATCTACCGAAGAGAAAGAAGAAGAAATACGAAGAGAAAGGTACGGTGGCGCCTAATTGGTTGTTAATGTTGTTAGATCGAATATTTCTATTCGTGAGAATAATGGGTTATTAGTGAATAACCTTTGTTATTCGGGAATATAATTGGTACATCTTACAAGAGCATTGGTTATTCTTTATGATTCTTTCATCACAAATTTTCGTATTCTGTTTATTTGCTTGCAATGTTCTTGTTGAGCTCTCTTGGCTCACAACGCAGTGAAATACCCCTTTTTCCGTTTTTTTAAAAAATATTTAGGGTACTGTAGTAATTGAAAATAAGTAAATGAGATCTACTGAAAATAATTATTTTACTAGCTGTTTTATGCTTAGTTTTTGTATTTTTCAGAGTTCGACGTTCAGGGTCGTGAGTTCTGCCGTCTTTGTGATCAGACAGTGTCCAATTGTAGTATGGAGGAGCATGAGGAGCGGTGTCACACTGAGATCTGGTTGAGGTTAGTGATAGAGTTTGAAATTCGGGTAAATAATTGGTCTATTTATAATAATTTCGAAATTTTACAAGAAACAAAGGGAATATATAGGACTCTCCGAATTTTACAGTTTTACCGAATTTTAATTTTAGAAAATATGCCGCCGGTTTTTTTTAATTGTTATTTTTTATTATTATTATAACCCATTTTATTTTTCCAGTTCGGCTGAGAAATGCAACTCGAAAAAGTGCGATTATCGATCGATCAACGACGCGGCTCGTAATTACCATTTCAAGGTAATAGTGATTGATGATATTCGTGAATACAAAACATAAATTTTTATTTCTTTCTTCTTCTTTAAATTTCAAAGTTTCTCTGCCCAACCCACCCCTTCTCTAATCATAATATCTTTTCATTTTTAATATTTTCCCCGATAATTTCTGCTCATGTTGACGCGCCCTTGTCCATTACGGTATAAATAAATATATCACTAAATCCATTCCAGACCGTCCACTCGGGATTCATTAATCCGAATCACATCAGGCTGGCGGCTGGTAAGTATTTTTACATCATCGATTATATATTTTTTAGTTTCTATTTTTCAAGGAGAAAATTACAGAGGCTTGATACTTTTCTAGCATTTCTTGAAAAAATTGTTTTTCTCTTTATAAATCTTGTTTCACCTCAGGAACGCCGTATTGCGCTTTCTGTCCGATGAGTATCACAGATATTCATCATTTCATTGCTCACATGGGAACGCATCGAAACATGTGGACGACTAACGTAAATATTTTAAATAATAATACATTATGAGAATATGAATCATATATTATATGATTTGCATTTTATTTGTGCATTATTATTTACATACAATCCCTTTTCTAAGCTTACGGACAATTCAGGTATGAGAGCGAACAATGGGCTGTTCGTTAAAATTTTAAAATAATATGGTACTGATCACCTTTCTATATCATTTCTTTGTTTATCAACGGAACGTTTTATTGTTTCTAACGAACGAATTTGCAATATTACAGGCCCTCGTCTACGTTTGCAAAGACTGCGGCTTCAAGAGCTCGCGCGTTTACAAGATCATTCGACACTGGAGACAGGTTTGTGGAGATTACCTAGTGATGACGAAATATGGATAATAACGTAATTACTAGCACACCTTACCGTAGTTTCATACTCATATACGAGCATTGTTTTGAGACTATAAGAAGCTGAAAAAGTAAAGTAAATTATGTATAATATTACAGAGAAACACGTGCAAGCGCGGCCTGCACTTTGACTATGCAGCAGCCAGAAAGGCGATGCAGGCTGCAGCTGCTGCAGGTCCAGAGCCTGCTGCAGCAGCTCCAATGTCGGCAGCACCTGCTGCAACGACTGCGACAATCGAGACTACAGGAGGAAAAAAAAGCGCAGAATGAATGACACTCTGTTATCTGATCAGTGATCATCTCCGGTCCATTTCTGTATCATGTTCTCAACTGTTTTGTTAGGTTTTTGTTAGGTTACCGCATTTGTTATGTTTGTTGAGATTTCGGTTACATGAAGATTGTTGACAATGATAAAGTTGTTTCTGACTGATGAACTGGATATTTTCTATATGAACCGTTGATATCCTCGGCGAAGATTCGTTCCTCATGTTTAGAGTGCGAAATGTGAGACCACGCTCTCCTCATTTCACATACTCTCTCGCATGTCGACAGGTCTAGAGAGTGTGCGAAATGAAGAGGCCGTGGTCTCACATTTCGCACACTATTGATGTTGTTAGGACGGTGCTGTCGATATTTCTTTTGCAAATCAACAGATTTATCCCCTAATCTTGATTTGAAACGGTTTTCACATGCAATAGTAAGATACTTACTGCATCAACCGCAGATGTTCCAGATCAATCAATCGATAAATGGCTTCGGCTCGGGAGTCCCTTCAATTCGCACGGCGAAGTGCGATGGAAGTCGTAAAGAAGCGCACCAGACAAGTGAGTTTATTATAGTTACCCTCCAGGGAAAAATCGATATGTATTTAATTTTTTTGGGTACAGATGGCGTCTGTGATATAAACAGCTAGACGTATGTCGATCTGATATTGAGACTAATTTCCTTAGTCGGTCGAACATACGAAAATTATTCACTAGCAAAGATGATAACGAAGTATAATCAATAAACTTGTAAATGTTTCAGGGATCTTTCCACTCGCCCGATGATTTCTTGTCTTGCTTGAGTCGAATGACGATGGATTCAATCATTGCATGCAAAGGCGAGCGGTCGATATTTTAAAAAAATATTTAAAAAGATGTCCCTTTTAGTGTGTCATATTCAAATCGATTACTTTCTTTGGTAATTTCTAAATGCATCCTTGCTGTTTTTTTTTAAAAAAAAATTAAAATGTTTTTTTAGCCGTTCAACTCGGCAGTGCTGGAACCTTTCGCGGCAAAAATGAGCAATCACGATCGTCAGGCAAGCTCGATTACACACACACACACAGAGAAAACATACTAGGAATACGACATCAAGTTGGCACGCCTACTAATATATAAGTAGGCGATTAGTAGGCCCTACTCATATATTAGTAGGCGTGCCAACTTGATGTCGTATTCCTAGTATGTTTTCTCTGTGAGCACTTGTTCTCGGGCGTAAAATTATTTGCCTTGTTAATACAATATTAAAACATATGTTTTAAGAGAGGTATCACGAGAGATCGTATGTAAACAGGCCCTCTGAGGAACAATTTTCGAAAAAGCATTTTTGATTTCGATCAAACTTTTATGTTGGTGTACCCAGGAGACAAGAAAACGATTTATCCAGTTCCCAGGTCCAGAGCCGGCTTTTAGGAAATCTCCGGCTCCAACACCGGAATCATCATAACTCGGGCCAAAATGAAGTTAAAATGACGGCGTGGTGTTCAAAAAATCCGCAAAAATATGGCGAATAAATTTTGTGTTGACATAAAAATTGGCAAGAAATAAATAAGAAAGTTATCGAAAGAAATTCGAATTTTTGCCTTTTCAAAAATTCGTAAGACTTCTAAGATGGCCGAACTCCATGACGTTCTTCACAGATAATGAAAGAGCATCCAAAATATAGTCAAATAAAAATTTCAGAAAATATAAAAATGGGTACAAACTCGAAAAATTGCTTCGAATGTCAAAAATTGAGAAACATCGAAAAATCGATATTTTCAAAATGATGTCTAACCTACTTTTCTGTGAAGCCGAGGTCATTATAATCTACGAAAATATCGTATTGAGGCATCTACTGTCAATACAGGCTTAAAAATGATATACAAATAAAGGTTGTCCTGTCCGATTTACAGTGTACAAAATAAACTTTTCTTTTCCATCAAAAATTGAGTAGACCTGCCTCGAAACTATTTATAATAACTTACTATTACCGAGACTTCACAGAAAAGTAGGTTAGACATCATTTTGAAAATATCGATTTTTCGCTGTTTCTCAATTTTTGACATTCGAAGCAATTTTTCGAGTTTAGATGTACCCATTTTTATATTTTCTGAAATTTTTATTTGACTATATTTTGGATGCTCTTTCATTATCTGTGAAGAACGTCATGGAGTTCGGCCATCTTAGAAGTCTTACGAATTTTTGAAAAGGCAAAAATTCGAATTTCTTTCGATAACTTTCTTATTTATTTCTTGCCATTTTTTATGTCAACACAAAATTTATTCGCCATATTTTTGCGGATTTTTTGAACACCACGCCGTCATTTTAACTTCATTTTGGCCCGAGTTATGATGATTCCGGTGTTGGAGCCGGAGATTTCCTAAAAGCCGGCTCTGGACTTGGGACCGGGATAAATCGAATTCTCATCGCCTGGGTACTCTAATATAGAAGTTTGGTCGAAATCAAAAATATTTTTTTGAAAATTGTTCCGAACCACCTGCAATCTCTGGTGAGACCTCTCTTAAATTGTAGTCGGACATGGCTAAATTCGCGTTCGCTTTCTCAATGCTAATGAAGGCAATGAGCGGATCGATAATTGAAACAACGGCAGTTATTGAGAATACGGTAAGTAGGACGCATTTTTATCGTCGTTGGTCTAAATACTTTATGATTGGCATGTCCAGATAATACATCTAGTCACGGTATGTCTACATTCTGTATGTCTGGCGCATGTCTAGATAATTCGTGATAGATACTGTATAGATACAAACCAGGCTATCGATCGTGTGCCGTTGGCTGAACTGCTGAGGGAAATAAAGGAGGAAGAGGATGAAGACACTGGAGAAGCGACGGTTGCAGTCCAAGTGAGAATGGGGCGGTGTTTCCTGCATTCCACCACTGAGGCTAATCGCTGTTCGTAGGGTTCCATTGTGACGAGGGGTATCCTGGGGGGGGGAGGTTGACGTCCATAGTGTAGTTGCTCCGCTCCAATTTTCGGTATCCTTCCTTATTTCTTATCTTGAGCGTCAAATCGACATCAACACTGGGGAAGTGAAGGAGGAACAGGAAGAGATTCCACTCGGTCTGGTGAAGACGGAAGTAAGGAGAATACTTTTCTTACAATAAAGTCGCAGTTAATTGATTACTTAGAATATTGTTTTGAGGATGCTGTCAGTCCATGTGCTTCTAATTCGTTCCAAGTTACGTCAATGGACAGCAGTCAGTCAGGTAGAGCTAATAATCAATAACTTAAACTTCCTTTTACCGTATTCCTACTACAATTTTAAAACTTTCTTTTCAGTCGTGTCTGTGTTTAAGGGCGGAACGTTTTATTGCGAGTGTTTGCCAATTTGTAAAAAAATGTTATTGTCAGCTGGGTGTGGAGTGGAGCTCAACTTCGTCAACCTCTCGCAGCAGGGACGTCTAAACTTGCTGTATCAGCGCATGTACTGCGAGGTGTGCGACGGTCTCTATGAGGACATTGCGGAGCACGAGGAAGCGGTACATGCCGAGTACTGGCTGAGGTACTGTAGTGCGTTCATTTAAATCACTGAATTGAGTTGCTTAGGAAATATGATTGGGATCAATGGATATAGAGAATGTTTGTTCCTATTTGCAAATAACAATTGAAATGAGTGTGCGAAATGAAGCAATTATGAAGATGATTATTTCTTGAGAAGCCATCACTAGAGTCCTTTAACGGAGTACGCATCAGGAATTCGCGAAAGTGCGCCATGGAATTTTGCGATTTTCGAGCAATCAACGAGAGAGCGCTCGTGGATCACGTTAATGTACGGTTTTTTTTAAAATTTAAATAATATTATAGATTAAAATCAATAATTAATTTGCATACAATTAATTAAATGTCACTAATTCAGAGATGTCATCTGGGAAAGCGATTGAAGGCACGGAATATCTGCCTTCCCGAAAGTGAGCAATGATTCTGCGTGCAAATTTCGCGAATAGAAAGGTCAGAGTTGAATTCCCCGCGATTGTGTATCTCATAGTCAGCTCACGGTGAAGCTTGAGACTTGAAAACAAACTTTACCTTGTAGAATAAACCAGGAAAAATGCCAAGCCTCTATATTGACGGACAGCCGAGATACCCAATTGCGCGAATTCACACTTGAAATTTTCACTTTGTGAAAGTTTGATTTAACTTGAAGTGAAAGTACGCAATAAAAAATCGATGATCCTAAATTGCTCAGATCCTCGGTGTCCTTACTGCGAATTTAGTGCGGTGCGCAATGTTGCCGACTATATTCGACACTTGGACAATCACCCTTCGATGTGGACTAGTCAGGTAAATACACTAAGTAAATACACTAAAGCATATGAAGAACGGGGAATTGGTAGAACGTTGCATACACCAGTAATCCTTTTCATGAGCACCATTTTAAAATTGTAATGATACTATTTTATAATTATAATTTTATAAATTGCAGGCTCTCGTTTACGCGTGTAATCAGTGTGAATTGAAGAGCGCCCGTGTCTACCAGATGATCCAACACTGGAACGAAGTGAGATTTTTTTAGAAATAGTTATTATTTAATTATTACCATGCAAATTTGTGGGAGGGGAGTGATATTTCAGAACATTATTTTTGGCACGTCCATGTGAAAACAAATTTCGAAGCTAACAAGTGTCGTTCAAGATCAAACAGTTATACCATGGTCCTCCTTCCCTATTTTGTTGTTCGTATTATCGGAAATGCTCGTAGGTCGCCTCTCTTGTGACTTCGCAACATTGGCACTTGCGCGATACGGGGATACCATTTTCAAGCCTCCCTTTTACTACCACGCCTGGACGACCTTCCGCACTGCAGGTCGGCGACGCGTGCACGGCCGGACTGCGCTTCGACTATGCAGCCGCCGAGAAGGATCTTGCTGCAGGAGATGCAGCTGCAGCACCAACTCCTGCAGCAGCTGCAGCCGTTCACGGTGTTTCGAGGGTCGTTTGTGGACGCGTGAAGCGATTCAAATGGACCGACCCTTCCCGATCGACGTCACCTCCTTAGATTGTAATAGTAGCCTATCCAGAAATAGTGCCATAGGCATCATCTGCTTTCGGTTACGTTCGGGTCACCTGTTTGATATTGTTAAGTTTTTTGGAAAATTATTGAGTTTAGTGCATCGACGGTTTTCAGTTGTTACAAATACATTTTGATCGTTTCGGCCAATACAACCGCGTTTTTTATGTAATAAATAAATTATTCTATAGTTTTATTTTGTGTAATTCTGCGGCAATCCGTTGTTGCTACGGTTGATGAATACTTTTGTTCACAAGTCGTGGTGGATATGGTATGATACAGTACCATTAAAATGACGAATTTGATTAACTAATTTTTTCGTCGATTCCTGGTGCATGTCTAATTTGTATCTCACTCAAGATTCGTGTCGAAACGAAAATGATTTGCCGTTCTGAATTCAAAAAAAAAACTTTGTAGATCGATATTTCGATGGAATCCGACGAGAATTTGCTGAATTCCCGATTTATTCAAGGAATTGAATCGATCGATGATAAATTGCTGCTTGAGGTTTATAATTACACTATTATTTTTTTATTATTAATTGTTGACGATTTATGAAAACGTTTGAAAAATTCAGAACCCAGCCGAATCGCGTCAAACTGTTCTCGTGAGTGGCCCGAATGGACAAATCAAATTGGAAGTTGAGAATGAAGAGGAATTCGATGGACACGCCCTGGAACCGGTGCTGTTGAATGTGTTTTTTTGTGTTTTTGTGTTTTTCTGTTTTTTGTGTTTTTGTGTTTTTCTGTTTTTTTGTGTTTTTGAATGTGTTGAATGTGTAACCGGAACAGTAATTTTGGAATATAAAGAAAATAAATATGTATTTTCAGCTCCCTACCCTGTCCGATTTCAAGATGGAAGTGAAAGACGAAGTTGTAGAGGACGAATTTCCACATGATGCAGGTATACGAATATATTGCTTCCTGGCCAGTGTATGCAAATTGACGGAGACAGCATGAAATCTTGAAGAAAAGGGGGCAATGATCTTACCACGAATGTGCAAATTTCACCATAAAAAGTGTTACCAGACTAATTCAAAACCTCGCAGCGTCGCTTTCCGTGCAACGATATTATAAATTCACAAACCCTCGAGCAAAAACTATAAAAGGTTCCATTACTATTCCGCTCTAAACGCAGAAATGATAGGCGAGAGAGCATGATAAAGCGAGCGACACGCCGAGGTACAGAAAGAGAGTACACGCAACAATAGTCCACTTTATGAAAGTGTCATTTTAAAATTGTAATATAGGCCACTATCGTTTCACCTACAGACGGGACGTCGTGCGATCAGACGCCGGCGCCGGCGCCGCGTCATTCAATCAAGTGCTCGTTGTGCGATTCGTGGCGCGAGGAGGGCGCCCAGATGGCGCACCACGTCCGCCTCGTGCACCCGCACGAACACGATAAGAAAGCGTGAGACTTTAAATTCGAAAAAGGCTTCAAATTTATGTTGGACTACAGGAAGCTCTGCCGATATACCATCTGCGATTTCCGTGCTAACGATTCGCTAGCTCTCTCAAATCACGAAAAGGTAGTGTAGTAGCCATTTAAATATTTTAAATTTCGTTTACATTGAGCTATGTGTCCATGATATAAATGATATATTTTCAGCTCCCGCATGCTGTTTCGCAAGAAAACTTCTGCTTACCACCGTGTGAGCATCGATTCTAAATATATTAGCGAAAAATATGTTTCATTATTTATTCAAGTTTTCATTTAGTAACGACCTGCCCGTACTGTGACACGAATATCGAGAGCCTTGTGCACTATAAGTGCCACATGTTGAGCCAGCATCATGAGCTCATGTTCAGTAAGGTGAGTTTTGCTTGATTCATTGTAGAAAAAAAGTTGGGAAAAACCCTAACTTTACGCAAACTCAAAATGATACGGCATCGGCAATGGCATTCCGTATGCATAATACCAGATGTCCATTTTGTTTTGTTTTTTTTTGAAGAAAAAGTAAAGGAAGAGGAAATTGCAAGATATGTAATAGCTTTTGTTGCATCATTGTGTTGCAATAATTCCACAAATTAAGTACCATAGTGTCATCTGCGTCGCGTGCTCATTCAAATGTGCCGGAGTCTTCGAAATGATCTGGCACTGGCAGCAGGTAACTCATATTTCGTAATGATGACGCAATCTTGTATAAATTGATTTATTGCAAATTCACAAACACTCGTCCAAAGCAATAAAACGTTCCGCTCTCAAACAACAGATATGCCTCTCAGAGAGCATGACAAAGCGAGAGAGATACGGCGAGGTATAGAAAGAGAGTGCACACCCCAGTAGTCGATTTCATGAACGTACCATTTTAAAATTGTAATACCTTGTTTCAGAAGGCCGTTTTTTGCTGTCTCGGGATGAGATTCAACTATGAAGCCGCGGGTCAGAAGCTGATGTTTCAGAAGACAAGTGATCGCGTCCTCTCCGCAATCGCTAATGTGTGTTGCAAATTAGAGCCCATTTTTAGAACTAATTTGAGCCAATTATGCAAATTAGAGTGCGAAATGTGAGACTACTGTATTTTCATTTCATGACATGGACTACTGGTGGTGTACTCTCTTTCTTTACCTCTGCGTGTCTCTTACTTTGGAATGCTCACTTCGCATCCGTATCTATTGTTTAGGAGCGGAACGTTTTATTATTTTGAACGAGTGTTTATGAATTTACAATAGTGTATGAAATGAGGCGTCCGTAATCTCGCATTTCGTACTATATTTTAAATGCAAAACGATATTGCAAAATTGTAGATCATGCTAGAGGGTCTTTAGATTTCAAGTGTGTGCACATAGTTGGGTTTGTTTCCTTTTTTGTATGATCGCATAATTAATTAATGTGCAACGCTGCGCAGCATTTATGCAATTATCGTACTGGTGTTGCAATTGATAAATAGAACTATAAGGGTGTCCCGAAAGTCTTTGCACTTTTTAACGTTTTTGCTTCTCTCTCGTTTCGCCTCACCCGTATGGGACATTGTTGTAGTATGTTAGTATGAGGGCCAGCTCTCACTACTTTTCGAGTGTTGACTAGGGAGATGTGAACTTCACTAGTTTTGAAATTTTATCTCGAGTAGGAGTGGAAAAAGTTAGTACAAAGTGCCAAATGAGTCAACGGGTTATTGCCGACAATTTCTGAATAATTTCGTCATCACTACGTAATAATGAAATTTCAACGTGTTTTTTGAACCGCTGAAATTTTCTACGCAAAATCGGTGGCTGTGAATTCCTATTCGCCTATAAGTGTGTATAAGCCATTTTTGGGGGGAATTGGGGCTGAAGAAGTAGGAAATTTGAAAATGTCGAAAAAATATTTCTGACGATTTTCGAGTTTTCATTAATGTCGAAGAAATTATCAAGAGTTAGACCTGGAAATACAAGTTAAATTCACTCTAATTACACACGTAAAGTCGTATTTGATTAGCTTCAATATTCATAAAGATTTAGAGTCTGAAAGGTATGTTTCGGAAATCATTTAATTGCATATTGCATCACTACTAGGTAACATTCCAACAAGCCAACAGCATAATTAATTTCGTTAATTTTTTGTATTGATAAGACATGTGACAATTCGTGGCCAGGAAGTGTATTTTTTCTAAAATTTTCGAAAAACTGAAAGTGCAAAAACTTTCGGGACACCCTTATAAATTATCGATGATATCGTCCTCCAATGAATTTGAAAAAAATCGTTCATTATCATCGTGGTATATTCTTCTTTCTTTTTTCCTTCAAAATAACAATATAGGCCTCATCGCCCATATCTTTCATGTTTTCAAGTCGCAATTGTTCCGTTCCTGAATGTTTTGTTAGATTTTCCATTTTTTTCTAAGAATAAACTGTTTTTGATGCATTTCTTGATTCCACGTAATATGCAGTCGTTTATTCGGCGCATTCGTACCTCAGTAGTGTGCTACTTATGGCTTCTCGAGGCACAAATAAATAGAATAAAAAATGATGGTTCGAGAATAAAAAAAAGATGGTTCTTATGAGCACATTGCTAATAATATTGTATTATCTTGTGCCCACCATGACTATTGTGATAGTTAAAAACTACTATAATTTTTTCTGAGTGTAATTCTGCCTTCACAATTCTCTTTGTGAGGTCAGTTTGAGCTGTAAAAATACTGCATAGTCTGACAAAATACTACAAAATACTACATATTGAAGTGGACATTTTTTTGTTGAAGTGGACATTTGCAGTTCATAATACTTCATATTGACTTCCTCTTTTCCTCTTATTCCCTGCTCCTTATCAAAGCTGTATTTCAGATCTTCACTAAATAACTTTTTATTGAATGAAGATGAAAAACAACGTAATCCGGATCTTTCAGAGTAGGTCATGGACTCGATAGGAGAAGTGGCGGATCGAGGAATGCTGGGTGAGGATGCGATCAATCGATTGACAAAAGCGAGAAGCTCGGTGGCGCATCTGGCAGAGGCTCACGCGGATACGGTAATTTCTTTTTTCAATATTTCTTTGCTAATTTCCTAGATTAACACTCCAAACGCTTTGTTATTTCCCTGCACGCTTGTTGGAAAATTTCAGCACTGTATTTTCATGGAAAAAAAATGGAATTTAACTTTATAAAAAATAAAAAAGTTGATGAAAATAATTATTTTTGCAGGACTCCCTGTCTCTGGATGAGAAAATGCTAACGGACATGAGTAAGATGCTGGTGGAAGTGTTCAACTGCATGCTCGTGATTCTCCCTTCAAAATTATCATACTCTATATTTTATTTTTATGTGCTATAATTTTACAAAATAGTATAAAATAATTTATTATGAGTTATAATATACAGATTTTCCAGGCTTTCCACTCGGAGACATTGGAATTGATGAAAGAAGCGCTGAAGGATCTCGGACCACCGCCGTTTCATGTTTGTGTAATGTTTGTTAAAGAAAATCATCTTTATTATTTTTTCATTGTAAATCCTTTCTTGTCTTTATACAATAGCAATAAAATGAAATAATAATTAATAATATTGTAATATTTATTAGTAAATATAAAATAATTCGGCATCGCAGGTTCATCTGGTCGATTTCGCGTACGCTTTGACCGCTCTTCTCGCCGAGTTTCGAGGCGCAATAATCGGAGTCAATCCTGGTGCATCCGACCATGAAGAAGAGGAGGAATTCACAATACCTGATGAGCAGGTCCGCCGCATTCCAATTCGTTAAACAATAATACACTTCTTTGAATTTGTTGTTCCTATGAAGGCTCAGAAAATTGACGGTGAACGGGAAAGTACCCGAAATTAAATTAATTAATTTAATTTTAAATTAATTAACGAAATCATTCTCTATTCCAACTTTTAGGAGCCGATCAAAATCGCGAATTCGATGCTACTTCGAGAAAGTGAAGTGAAGTTGGAGGAGTCGGAGGATGAAGAGAAAATGGGAACGATGTTGAATGAAGCCGTGGAGAAGGTGAGAATCTCACACCGGTCAACCATCCAGAAAGGGGTTTGGAGTGAGAGAGCGTGTCAAATCGAGAGGGACTCTCTTACTTTTGCACGCTCTTTCGCCCTAACCCTGTTCTGTAGGTTTGGAGTCATGTGCTCGTTTTGTAGCATCAAATATAAATATGATAATGTATCGTAGTACAGGACGCCTTTCAAGTTTCCAACATCATTCGTGCTGTTAGTTTTAACGCGTGATTTGTATTCTATACAGATGGAAGGTTCACAGCATCCAGCTGTTAAAGAAGAGGACATGAAGCAAGAAGTGATCAACGAAGAGACGGGGGAGATTCTGCGTGAGATTTATTCGCCTTATTATTTTTTATTTTAAAAGATTATTTAAAAAATTTAAAACATTATTATTTACAGTTGTTCGATCAGTTCGGAAAGGTGGTGAGGCGCACATGGTGATGGTCGAGAATGATCATGATCCTGGAGATTGGCGTTCGTAATTTTTCTTTTCTAGGTACATGCAGAGAGTTTTTTTTAAATTCCGATACGATTTATTTACATGTTTTTTTGAGTTAACGACTGCTGACTATGACTATACCTATGGCCGCATTATTCTTATTCATTTCAGCGCCTTTCTTCTTTGCATCAACAGTATTCTACATTGCAGTTGAGAGAGGAGGAGGAAACTCGCCTGCAGTACCGACCGAGTTCAAGACTTCCCGGCGCATTCGATCGCTGACAATAGAGCGTCCGCAGCACTCAGTAAGCTATTAGTCTATTTTCGATAATCAATATTTCTAATTTTAAAATTTATTTAAGACTCCTGCCGAGCGGTCGTGGCTGCAGCAGGAAATGCAATGGATGAGAAATCGAAATCGAAACTTATTTGGCTATGTCGCGAGGCCCAAACCTACCGTATCAAAGAGTTTCGACCGGAGAGAAGAGGCGAACAGCCATCCACCAGGAGATGGACTCTCAACCAGCGCGAATTCCGACGAACTTCCAGGTGGGAATAATTGGTGGTCCGTTTATTACAAATTTACAAACACTCGTCCGAAATAATAAAACGTTCCGTTGATAATCCGTTCTAAACAACAGATACGGCTGCGAGAGAGCATGGCAAAGTGAGATACAGGTCGAGGTATAGAAAGAGAGTACACCACCAGTAGTCCATTTCATGAACGTATCATTTTAAAATTGTAATAGTCGGCGGAATTCAAAATCGGAAGATTGACAATGATGTGCTTTTGACCCCTCCCCCCTCTCAAGCAGGAGGGATTTTTTTAAAATATTTAATGGTTCACAGGAACAATTAACTTGCCGATCGACTCTCCCAAACACGTGGAAGCCAAGAATAATAAGAATTCATTTGAAGAAGAGCAAGCACCGCCAATGGAAACATCAGCGGAGAAACCGAAAGGTAATCGGTGGAATTTTTTATCAGGAAAACTGCGGAAAAATTTTGGAAACTGCGGAAATTCTGTTTGTTAATAAAAATAAGCCACATCGTCGATAATAGAACATGATTATTTTACAAACGAATAATTGAATTTTTTTTGCATTCACCTCCGAAGTCTCAATAAACGCTAAATTTTTTATCGCCTTTCAAGCAGCGATGAAACACAATCTAATTTTCGCACTTCCAAATTTAATATTTTTAAATTACAATTAAAATTGAAACATATCAATTCTTATATCAGGTCGCCCGTCGGCTCTGCAGAAACGGAAAGATGCATGGGCTGAATTTAATAATCGAGTGGTCAACAATCAGAAAAGCACCAAAGAAGAGCAGAATCGAGAGAAAAAGCTCAAGCCGACGCCCATTCTGAGAGAGGAGGATTTTGTGGAGAAGAAGAAGACAAAGATGAGTGGAAGGAAGAAGAAAGGTGAGATTTAGATAAGTAACGAAAATCTGCGATATCAATATCAATACTGAAATGTTTACTATAACTACATTATATTCATATTTTGCACTAGAAGTGTACTAGAAGTAATAGTGGATCAAATTGCTATAGGCATAAATGTTTCGCAACCAAGCGCTCTCATTGGCCCTTGAAAAGGGGACTCTCAAACAGCAATAGTAGCTCTCAATTTCGCTGAAAATTATACATATTTCGGAAACATTCTTTTGCAGGACCGACGAGTGTTCCTGTGTTCAAGAACCGACTGGAGGTCGTGAATTGTCCCTACTGCGGCAGGAAAAGCATGACTGATCGGTCGATGGCAGAACACATGAGGGAGGAGCATCCTGTTGAGTACGAGAGGTGAGTGGACACTTATTATTCCACAGCCCGGACTAACATTCAGAAGGGGGTCAGGAGTGAGAGAGTGTGCCAATCCAAGAGAGAATCTGCAACTTTTCCAAACTCTGTCGCTGCTGGCTCCTTCCTATTTTTTTACAGTTTCAGTAGAATCTTCCGACTATGATTTAAACAAATCACAATTGAAGGATCTCTTCGGGCACTCGAAATGAAGAGAAGAATAAAGATGAGAAGGAGAAGGTATAAGAGGGACCCACGTATTGCGTGATTTTTGGACTGAAAATGCCTCTTTCTCTTGTCTCTCGATTGCTAATCGATTTCTCCCACCACATTTCAATATCCGATACTACATTTTCATGCGTGTAACGTTGTTTTTTTAAATAGCGTTGTTTTTTTCTTCTCACTTTTATGATGCTGATCTTTCAACGATCAACGATAGGAATAATAAAATCAAATTCTTGCAAAGCTTTGGTTGAAATTTGTGTAATATTTGTTTACTCGTTTCCATCGAGACGCATTACCTCGAAACCTTGCCGTTGCGAGTGTTTACGCAGCAGCAAAATCACTTGCAGCACATGCAGCGGCTGCAGCAGCTGCAGAAAGGCTGTCGCTTCTGCTTATATCAAACGGAGTTTGCGGACGACATGGCCATACACGAGTCCAACTGCCATCCAAAGGAGTACAGGCAGTAAGAAGGCATTTGACGGCTCATGCATTTGGCGGCTCATGATTTGCCGGTTCTCGATTTTACGGTCCTCGATTTGCCGGCTCAGTTGATGCTGCTAGCATCCGTTGTCAATAGTTCATCCGATTATATTATTTCTGATTAGCGGAGTACTTCAAGTAACATAATTACGTTTTTTTCAGATTGACTGAAGTCACGAGTGACCTCAGCAGTGGTAGAGCTGCGGTTCGTCCCAATGCATCGTCGGCGCCAGCGCCGCGCCCGAGGATCAAGTGCACGTTCTGCAAGTGCTGGCGCGCGCCGGGCGCCGAGATGGCGCAGCACATCAGCGACCGCCACCCAAGCGTGAAGGTAGTCGAATTTCCTCTCTTCCTGATTTTTATCACCTAACTTCGGTTACTTTCTTTACTCTTTCTGAGTTTAAGATTTAAAAAGTAAAAAAGGCATTGTTTATCTGTGTATATCAGCGGCCCATTATTGTCCGGAAGAAAGAAGTGGGAGTGAAGAGGAAAGTGGAGAAAAAGAAGGCTGCAAATGGAGGAAAAGGTCAGAATTAGCATGATTTTTTTGTGTAGTTGACTTCAGATTAGGGTTCGCCCGGCAAACAAGGTCTTGGGACCTTGAAATGAGATAATTCAATTACCTCACTCCTTGCAAGAATAGTGAAAATCATTTCAAGATCTTGTTCCTTGACAAGGAATTGGCATCAGAAATGGAAGATTTCAACCGATCAAAATTTGCAATTATATTTAACTAGTGATTGAACTAGTTATAAGTTTAGTTACGTGGAGCTTATTTTCGTCGTTTCTTCTTATTTCCTAATACTTCTTTCGTATTCTTAGCCCCATAAAAGAAGAAAGGATCATGCTCTCACCATAATTAGATTCGCGAAGTACCATTTAGCAATTTCTAAGTTGTTCAGAACGATATTGTCAAGAAATTTGAAAAGTCTCCCTGACAAGATCTTGGTTCCTTGTTTATTCCTTGGTTTATCCAAGGAATAAACAAGGAATTACACCGATCGATTTCTTGCCAAGATCATTCTTAACTTTCCAAGGAAAAAAGCGGTTATTTTCCTTGTCAGGCGAACCCTACTTCAGATGCATCATCATGTAAAGTTTAACATTTTATAATAATTTTATGCTGTTGCTCAGTGGAAGAGTGGAAATAATATATTTCATTCCATTTTAAAGCGCAATGAAACAAATCGAAACTCGATTTGACAATTTGTATTTTTTTTCAGATAGTCGATCGGATATCGATGAAGCCGAAACTGTATCGGTGGTAGGTAATGACCAACAAGAGAAGATACAAGTGGAGATGGCAGACAATCCGACTCCCATCCTGATAAATGTGGATTCTGAATATGAAGATGCATGAAAAGTAGAAGAATGTTGATTGATACTTGTTTTTGCCAAATTTGCATATTTTTTTCTTTACTCGAGGCATATTCTATCTGCCCGGTTGGACAAAGTCTTTTCGTGTTGCTTGTACCAAAAAAAAAGATTTTTTAAAGATGCACATTGTTTGCGTTCTATTTTGGATAAAGATGTTTTCCTAGAGGTTAGAATCGGATGATTATATTACCGAACCTCGTTTTTTTTATCGAGCGCAAGTACCTTGATATTCCGTTCTTGCAATATAAGTTAGTTCGTGCTCAGATGGAATCGGAGGAAGATACGGTGGATGTGACTACGGTAGACGCAAGCGAGGAAAAGGAGGGACAAGAGGAAAGTAGTAAGCGTATCTCGTTTCACTTCTTTCCCAGATCTCCAGAAAGGGGTCTATATCGTGTAAAATCAACAAACAATCCAACTTTTATGCGCTACCTAGTATCAGACCCCTTTCTGGATGTTACACTGGCTTTCTATTGATGTGACACTTCTATCACTTTTCCCTCAAAATATATTTATAGGTGTAACTCCCCTGGATCTCTCGTTGCCGGCTCCGCACCATGCCAGCAAGATACCGTGCTCGCTGTGCAAGAAAGTCTGGCGCGAAAAGGGCGCGGCCATGGCGGCGCACATGCGCACCCGGCACCCGAATGCGCAAAAGGGCGCATTGTGAGTTTTTTTATTAATATAATATTATTTATGCGAGTCACGAGGAAACGCGGTAAAATAAGATAAATTAAAAAGAAAGGCATATTTGTATTTATTTGCTTATCGTACACCACAAATGGGAATATATGATTTCTACAAATAGGTTACTCGTTTAGGATCTACAAAACGTGCGAGGATAGCAACTGTGACTACCGTACCACCAGTCCTCGATTAATGGCTGATCACGCGAAGGTATACTGTATTTTAAAATTTATTTTATTTTAATAATTTTTACCAATTTCCAGCTCCCGCACATTATCTCGCTCTCGAACGATCGCTTTCCACCAAGTATGTCCATTTTATCGCTCGTTTGCATTTTATTCCGTAAATTCATGCTCTAGATAGCGTACAAAATGAACTGAAAGTGTTATTTGAAAAATTATTTTTCGCTAATAAACTTCAATAGGATAAAGTTATTGGGTTTAAGATTTTTAAAAAAGTAAAATATTTTAAATAATAATAATACATCTCAGGTGTGCGCTGTCCGTACTACATGACGATTATGTGCAATTTAACTCAGTTCAAGGCGCATATTCAAGTTCAGCACAAGTCTCTAAAGTACGGCGCGGTCAGTGCGAAAGTTTATAGATTTTTTGTTGAAAATCTGTTACTTTGAGTTAGAATTTCGCACTTCATTCACCCGTAGTAAAATGATCTAAAGCCGTTTAAAATGCAAATTTGGTTAAAATTCCTGCCTTTTTTCAGGATCTCATTCTGACTTGTGTCGCATGTTCGTTCAAATGTACGCGAGTCTACCGGATGGTAGATCACTGGAATGAGGTAGTGATGACGCAATAACTATTTGAAATTGTATTTGCTCCTAAATTAACTCTCTTCTTTCATTTTTTTTCTAATTTCCAACAATAAATAAATAATAACAATACAATAAATAATGAAAAATAAATAATTTCAGCAGAATAACAAATGCGATCAAGGAATGATCATCGATAAGGTGGAAATCGATAAACCGCTGATTACGGAATCGCCTAAGCGCAGGGTGCTCTTTTTAATTATTTATTTCAAACTAAATTTAAATTTATCTATTTTACTTCGTATCTTTCTGGAAGATATTGATATATTTTGTGGTCAAAATGGAAACCATTTCCTCTTCATTTCGCAAACTCTCTCATACATCAACATATGTGAAATGAAGAGAACGCGGTCTCACATACCGCACTCTAATGTTACTGTGATACTTTTCAGGGTAAGTACAAGAAGCGAGCCATTGAGAATATAGAGAAACACGAGGACAAGAAGAGAAAAGTGGAAGAGAAGGATGAACAAGGTTTGCTTTTCGTAACAAAATGCTTGATCTCTAAAAATCATGCTACAGGCATTTCTTCTCTCGATCCGTCGCTGGCGCCGGCGCCGCGCCCCACGATCAGGTGCTCGTTCTGCAACTGCTGGAGCAAGGATGGCGCCGAGATGGCGCGCCACCTCCGCGCCTGTCACCCGAACGCTCCCAGGGAGTCTGCGTGAGTGATTATTCCATGATGATTAGTTTTAGCATTATTAGGAATACAAACCCGGTATCCGTATTATGGCATGACATGTGAGAGGTAATACAGCTGATTATGCAGAATGAGAGAAAAAGAAACGGGTATACTTAACACGGAATCGACCCTAGAAGTTATTGATTTAGAAAAAAAAACACGAAATTCAGGCCCTATTACAACTGCTACGATATCGTGTGCGATTATCGATTCAGCGATTTCCGAGACTTCGAGAAGCATATTAAGGTTTATTTAAATATTATTTTATTAGTATGAATATTGTTCAGCTTGACATTACATTCAATTCAATTACTACTGCAATTAATTAATCGACAGAACTTTAAAAAATAATTTAGATATATGCTAATGTATATTTGAATAACGACCACTGATAAATTCTGTAAATTCTGTAAATTCTGTATATTTATTCATTTGCAGTTGCCGCACACTGTCTCTATTGCCAACACCCGTTTCTCAAATGGTAGGATTATAATTTTAATTATTTTATTTATGTATATTTAAAACACTTACCATTTGCTGGAAAAAATATTTAAAAAGTAAGTCAACTTTATTTTGTTTACAAAATTTGTATTTTTTAAATTCTCGTTTACTTTAAGGCACGATTTGTCCTTACTGCCCCTTGACTATCTATAACTTGGCGCAGTTCAAGAATCACATGATCGATAGACACAGACCGGAAATGTACAGTAAGGTGAGGAAGGTGTACAGTAAGGCAATCGAGAAATGACATTTCGAAAATAGTATTGGTAATAAGATGTACTGTAGTTTTTCATCATCTCAAATCGTGTTTTCGCATGATTTCCGCTGAAAAATGATTTCAAAAACATATTTTCAGCGTTCCATTCTCAATTGTGTCGCTTGTTCGTTCAAGTGTGCCAGGGTCTACAGGATGGTTCAACACTGGAATGAGGTGAGGTGAATTGCGTAGTGATGACGCAATTTAAAATATTCTGTTATTGCTGACTATCCGGTGTGTATAGTGGCTAAAATGCTCGAAAGTAAGTGTCAAACTCACAGACGAATGACCGATACTATATTTTAATTTAATAATGACACGTTCATGAAACCGGTAGTTCTTTTATTACTTGTTGCTAATTTAGCTATCTAATCTTAAATATTTTTCTTCGCAGAAGGCCGGTCGCTGCGAGCTCGGAATGATGTTCGACTATCAAGAGGCTGATCCGCTCGATCAGCTGGGCTTTGCTACGGCGGCGAAGGTAAAGGTGAAAAGATGCAGCTGCAGCAACGGAAGATTCAAAATCTGCGACAGGTGCAGCAGCTGCAGCAAGCGAGTCCGCTCTCTCACGCCTGCAGCTACTGCCCTTTTCGAACGCAGTTCGCTGATGACATGGAGGAGCATTTAGCCAAGGATTACAAAAAGTAAGGAGGGTTGAATTTTAGAAATCGATTCTTGGTTTGAAACTACCTTTTTTCGGTAGTTTCCAACCAAGCATCGATTCATATTTGTTCATCACATGCTGCGTTGGCATTTACGTAAATAGTTAAGTAAATGGAAATTTGCTGCAGCTTGCATACACTCCGCAGCTCATGCGACTCGAACAGCAGCCTCGATACTGCAGTGTCGACTGCAGCCACAGCTAACGTTAAAGTTAGTTTTCATTGTTTTATAACATTTAAAATGATTTCATCGGAATTACAAATTCACAAACACACGTCAAAAATAATAAAATGTTAAAAAAAATGTCACCCGGCGTTTTAGAAAGAAAATGCGCTCATCAGTAGACTATTTCATTAACGTATCATTTTAAAATGGTGAATTATTAGCCACCCTCTATCACATCATTCCACGGGCCGGTCAACCTTACAGAATGGCCTTTGGAGTGAGAGAGCGTGTGAAATCGAGAGGGACTCTCTCACTTTAGCATACTCTCTAACTCTAAACTCACTCTCCCCCCTCTCTCCCCAAAACTCACTCTCGCCCCTCACTCTGTGTGTGTGGCTGGGGGTTGCGCGGTCGACGCTGGGGATGGGTGCCCGGCTGTGAGTGTTGTCGGCTAAGTCTGTGGTTTTGGAACGATGTGCTATGAATCAGGTAGGCAGCGCTCTGACGGAGACAATACTTGAGAAGGAACCACAGGTGGATTTGGAAGAAAAGAAAATCGATGGAAAAGACCTTGATCCGGTCAAAATATATGAATTCAAACTATTTCCATCATTTTTTTGATGATTATCTTTGGTTGTGATATGAATATTGATCAATTGCCTTTCCAATATTAAATTCTGTTAAATTCAGCTCCCGAGCCCTTCCTTCAAGATAGAAGAAGTAGAGCAGAAGAAGGTGAAAGTAGTGTTGAAGTTGAATATGAAGAAGTTAGGTGAGATTTTCGAATTCAATATCACTATTTAAAAAAAATTAATATTTTTCTAAGTGGACTTATTTTCACAGCATTTCCTCATGTCTCGAAAACGTCGGCGTCGATTTCGCGCCCAAAGATTAAGTGCGTGTTCTGCCCTGCCTGGCGCGAGGAGGGCGCCCAGATGGCGCAGCATCTCCGCGACCGCCACCCTGTAGCAACTGTTGGTTTTATATGCGATATTTTTTAAACATAATTTGTAAATCATGAGAGTTGCAACCTCGTGGCTTACGATATCAACTTATATATCTCTTTCTTTATATTTCAGCTTCTTGAGTCGAATTTCACTAATAAAGATGAAGAAGCGAAAAAGAAGAAAGCGATAAGGAAGAAATTGCAAGAAAAGAAGCTCCCAGGTGGCGTACAAAGTATATCTTTTTCATAAGCAAACGTACCCCAATCTTTCCCTATACTTATAGAACTTTCTATCAGAGAAAATTTCACAGGCGCAGCTCCTATCGATCTGGCGCCGGCGCCGCTGCCTGCGCTCGCGCCCACGCCGCGCCCCATTATGAAATTCTCCTTCAGCTCAAGCAGGCGCCCAGAAGGCGCCGAGTTGAACGATAACGTGAGCGACTGTCAATGTTATTTGTTTTTTTTGTCAAAAAATGAGCATTGTCCCCTTTCGTTTCCCTATTCCCTACGAAATCTATGGACATGATATTTTTCCTCTCTCGTCACAATTAAGATCATCATTGCAGCTCTCCACCATCGAAAAAGTAGAGGAGAAGAAGAATATGAATATGAAGATGAAAATGGAGGAAAATAAGGACGATCAAGGTAGGATTTTGTAAATACCAAATGTCGGCATCGTTACAATAGCGTTCAGCTTGTTTGTGCATGAATGTCTAATTGAACACGTAACGCGTACCTGGATCGTGTTTGAATTTCGGAAATATCTTTTATTTGTGAATACGGAATCCGTAAATGTAAGTGTTGCAGCAGATGCAGCCGCTGCAGCAAGTGCAGCAACCACTGTTCGACCCGACCGAAGTCAAGCCAGTGATGGCGACTGACGCAGCAGCAGCCGAAGATGAGGAGATGAGGGAGTCGGGCACCGGAGATGATGATGAGGTGACCACTCCTGTTTTGCACTATTTCTGAGGGGTGGAGGGGGAATAACTTTTCAAAACAACCGGGTGAAGCCTCTCCTTGTAAATGTATTTATGGATTGCGGCCAATTTGTTGTCGCTCATTCCTGAGGGGAAGAGTCACCAGCGCAAGATCAGTCTCAAAGTTACTGTACTTCTCAATATACTTGTAAATTGACGTTGTTTCAGCACTCGGGTGCATACGCGTCGTCGCAGAATGACGTTAAGTCGGATTGTCGTTCGGCTGGTGCGACCGATGCAGCCCATCCGACAGTCGCAACTAAGGAGGAGAAGAAGAAGACGAAGACGGGGAAGAGATACGAGTGCGAAATCTGCAAGAAGACCTTCACGGAGAGTTGCAATCTCAAGGTTTTATTTTCAAAATACCCCAGTAAAGCGTGAATAATGACATGCCTAATCTCGTTGACATTGCTGTAGATGATGCCCACATTTCGTGCAACGTAGGGACACCTCCATGTTGTCCCCTGCCTCCTCATAATCATTCTATTTTGGAAGGCGGGACTTTCGTGAGCTTTGAAATATATGATGATCACTGATAGGCAATCGTAGATCTTTGATCTTTTTTGCAGAAGCACCTCCTCACTCACTCTTCTCGTCGTCCCTTTGGCTAATGATCGATGGAAGCTGCTAAATTATCCTATATATATTTATATATTTTAACATTCCGCTCCTTTAAATATCGGTTGTATGCATGGCAGCAAGGGTATGGGGAAGAAGGGTTAGAGCCAATTCTTAGCAATTGATTCAGGGAAAAAGGAGTTGGGCTGGGAGCGGATGAATTTCGGGAAGGAATCTCGGGATAAATCAAATATTGTATAAATATTGGTTCAGGCTGGATCACCATGTGTCACGACGGTGCAAATTGAAAGAAAGCCTATTAGAGAATCCGAAAATATCAAAGAGACTGAAAAGAAATGTATATATTTTGTTTAGAGCGATAGTCTATCAACTTTCCCAGGTTGACGGTGTCTACAAATGCACCCACTGCACGCAGACCTTCCAGAAGTTCTCCAATCTAGAGGTGACAGCGGTATTTTCGAGTAAATACAGTAACTGGTTACTGTATAATAACGCCCTTTTCTAAATCTTTTTCAGTTGCCTTATATACATTGACTTTTTTTTATTAAAATATTTATTTTAAATATTGAAATATTTATTTTAAAATAAAGCATAATTCAGCGTCATCTTCCAATTCACTCCGACGATCGTCCATTCAAGTGTGATCAATGTGAAAAGAGTTTCGCGAGGAAAAGCGAACTCGTCAAGCATGTACTGTTGCACACAGGTACGGTAGGGTGTACTGTATGCTCAGGAAACCAATGCGCCCCTTCAAAATGGGCAGCGCATCGACTACTTTCATAATTCTCCACTGTTAGATCCTTGCAAGGCCAGTGCGACAGATGTGCCTACTAAGACTAAGCCAACAAATATTTTGACATTTCCCACCAAATTTCGTTAAATAGAGCTGGCATTTTTCTTCATGTTCCTTACCACCCTTTCGACGTATGCTTTGAAATCTCAGCTGATCGTCGGTTCGCGTGCCCTCAATGTGACCATCGTGCCGTCTCCGTGGGACGACTCAACGACCATCTCAAGCAGGTTCGGGCAGTTTCATTGACAAGATTTTCATATATTCTAGTCGAGTGTTTCTGCCATGATAATCATCCATAGTGTGAGCGACAGCAATGGAGTTCTCTCTTTCTTCTCAATTCTCTCTTTTTTTCTCAATGATTCTCAGAGAATTCTCAACTCAGAGAACTCGGAGAAGAGAATTCAATGAGAAGAGGACAACACCCCAAACCTGCTGATAAAATTTTTGTTTAAATTTTTTTTTTGATTTTAAAGACCTGATATCGTACGCCAATAACACTCTGAACAAAGGTGTGGCACAGTGTGGCACAGTGTGGCACTTTTTGGCACTTTTTTGGCACTTTTCAGTCTCCGTTGAAATTCACCTCGAAAGAAGCTTATTTTATGGTGCCGCTTGTTTGCAATCAATTCATATCTAAATTTGCAACCTTTCTGGTAAAAAAATATTTAAAAATAATATAAAATACATTTTATAAATTAATTTTAAAAATATACAAAAATTCAAATCAGTTACCGATCGGCATGATTTAGTGTAGAGGTTACGGTAGAGCGTGCATGTGCACGGTGCATTTTTCATTTTGCGTTGGCGCCTTGCACTTCACCCGCGGCTTTGAGCTATTTTCCCGCCGTTTATTGATTGATTATGTGTTGTTTCTTATCCTATTTCATCGGTCAGAGGTTTGGTTTCAACCACGAGTGTTCGCCGTGCACACGCGATCTCTGTTGCGCTCATTCTCGATCAATTTCTGTTTTTGCTATATTTCGTCATCACTTAATTCTGGGCGTCTTTCAGTAGCTCCGCTTCGCCGTCGACTCGTCCAATGCGGTGCGGGGAGGAAGCGGATGATTAGGTGGGTAGTTTTCTACCTTTACGTACGATTAGCGATAAGCAGAATCGGCTTGTGGAACCGTTGCAGGTTCCTTCTTGCCGCTCCCGCAAGCGGTCTGGCCGCTTCCCGCTCGTCTTCTAGTGGAGGTTTGTCACTCATTCGTTCCTTTAGTGTGTAATTAAAACATTCTGAGGAATTGAATTAGGCTTCTGAACATGATTGTAAACCTGCAGGAAGGGGGTCGAGGTGAGAGAGTGTGAAAAAGTGAGAGAATTTTTATAATATTTTTGCATTGCGGTGTAAATCTCTGGTTTTTACCGGGTGTGGGAAAACGGTTTCCTCAAAATCATCGCTGATCGGTTTCTTTGTCGAATCTTTATATATTTAAATACTATTTCAATATCGACTACATTCACATTCATGTTTCTCCCGCCTCCCTCGCGGTCGGTCGTCCGTCGCTCGCCGCCGCCCCCTCGCGTCCGGTCGTCCGTCGCTCGTCGGCGCGCTCAGCTTCAGTTTTCAGTCAGGTTGGTGAGAAAAAGAGTTTCTGGTTGCTTGTGGTGCCCTTGCCCAGGTCTCCCCGCACGCTGGCCGTCTCGCTTGGTGAAGCCCCGTCTCGGACGCTCTCTTCTTCGCTTCATTTCTTCTGTTTTTAATTATTTTTGTTTTTTTCTTTGTGAAAGTTTGATGGAATGAGAGACAGAAATGTTTGTTAAGCACCCTTTTTTTCCCAATCGATATGTGATTACTGTAGGTCTCGGGGCCAAGATCCCTTCACAGGGGTTACGGTATTTCGCTCGCTGATCGCATAATTTGAGTCGTAAAACAGACTTATACTGAAATCAGCGTGCGACCTACCATGACCGTGTGGGAGACGGACCATGAAAAGCCGATATTTTGAGTGCATCTAAGGGTTTCGTCCCATTTGTTCGCGGAATATAGTCAATCGATGATTATTATCAAGTTAAAAATATGTTGGGTTTTCGGCAGACGAGGAAAATAATCTTTTGACATGCATACCGGCTATGGTAGAAGAAGGGTACGGTAGCCGGTGCCGGCTTGGAACAGAAGGAGCTCGATAGGAATGTGCGCGGGCTATGGGAATGTTTTAGCCGGAATTCGGCTCGGACCTTAGGGGGGAATGTAGTTACTCTCGGAAGGAATTTGATAGCCGAGGTGGCTCTGCTGTTTGGGACCAGTCAACCTCTATTCACTCATCCTGGTCTCCTCACTCATTCTTTGCGGCCAAGTTACTCATTTATTCTTGGACTGGTCACAAACACTGCAGTAGCTACACCGAATTACGGTAGCGTGCAGGGAGGAATACGGTACTATGGTTCCCGGGTGTCGGCTTGATACGTAAGAATTATTGTAGCGTGGTACTGATTTGGTCCAAACGATGGTGATCACGGTAGTGTGGTTCCCGCTCGTCTTCTAGTGGTGGTTTGTCACTCATTCGTTCCTTTAGTGTGCAATTAAAACATTCGGAGAAATTGAATTAGGCTTCTGAACATGATTGTAAACCTCCAGGAAGGGGGTCGAGGTGAGAGAGTGTGTGGCTCGGACCTGGGGCAATACGGTATTTGGGTATCGGCTCGATACAAAAGGGTATTGGTTCTGGTATCGGTTCGCTCCAAATGAGGGGTTTTCGGTAGTCTGGTTCCGGCTCGGGCCTGGGTCAAAACGGTATTCGGGTGAACACTGTAGTTATCTCACAGCTTACACTTAACTTTTTTGCTGTACCGAGCGCTGTTGAGCGCCCATTGTTTTTGAACCTTTCTGAAATGGTACGGTACACCAACTATTTTTTTAGACAATGACAAATTCTTCCTTGATGAGGCATGAGTAGCAATCATTAATCTGTTGTAGTTGCCGTTTCCTTCATTTATATGTATTGAAAATACGTTACAATTGAGTGCAATAAATGATTTATTTCTGTACAAGACAATCAGCAGCAAGTGAATTACCGAAAATTTTGAGGAGATTTAAAACAGTGGATTAAAGCAGGAAACATATATAATCTCTCTCACAAGTCGAACGAAATATATTTCGGCAGGTCGACTCCCGACATAAAGTTAAAAAAGTTGCTGCCGGAATATGTATTATTAATTTCATGAATTCGGGTTTCCCCGGGACACGGTAAAATCAATACAACATGCCCCCCCGTAATTGCCTGTTCGATGTCTACCATCTACAATAATCCCGAGAAGTTATCAATTTCATTAGTTGGTCGCACTGTAACCCTCCTACAGTAACTCTGGGTACGGTAGCCGCGAAACGATATACCTTCCAAGCAATGACGGTTACGGTATCGGCAATGTCGTGCCGAGACCACCGTATACCGTCCGATTAAATACTACTCGAGGCCTACCTCATGTAACGTATACCGGGTCAATATTATCAATTTCGTATTTCCGGATTACGGTAGACCGGGTTATGGTACTATGTTTTCGATGCGAGACCCGGGGCAGGTAAGTTACCATAGGTCAGTTTGGGCTTCATGAACCTAACGCCAACCCCATTTTGGACCATGATACCCCCATCATGGGTTCAAACTGCCTCCCAAAAGTGAGCCTGCGGCCGTGGACACGTACGAAGGCACTGCTTGACAATCGAAGGGCGGCCGACATGCGCTCTCTCATTCAAAAAAAATACAAATCTGCTCCGGAACTCTACCGAACTTACCGGTACCAGAACCAATACCCTTTTGTATCGAGCCGATACTCAAATACCGTATTGCCCCATGTCCGAGCCGGAACCACACTACCGTAATCACCATCGTTTGGACCAAATCAGTACCACGCTACAATAATTCTTACGTATCAAGCCGACACCCGGGAACCATAGTACCGTATTCCTCCCTGCACGCTACCGTAATTCGGTGTAGCTACTGCAGTGTTTGTGACCAGTCCAAGAACAAATGAGTAAATTGGCCGCAAAGAATGAGTGAGGAGACCAGGATGAGTGAATAGAGGTTGACTGGTCCCAAACAGTAGAGCCACCTCGGCTATCAAATTCCTTCCGAGAGTAACTACATTCCCCCCCTAAGGTCCGAGCCGAATTCCGGCTAAAACATTCCCATAGCCCGCGCGCATTCCTATCGAGCTCCTTCTGTTCCAAGCCGGCACCGGCTACCGTACCCTTCTTCTACCATAGCCGGTATGCATGTCAAAAGATTATTTTCCTCGTCTGCCGAAAACCCAACATATTTTTTCACTTGATTTCAGTATAAGTCTGTTTTACGACTCAAATTATGCGATCAGCGAGCGAAATACCGTAACCCCTGTGAAGGGATCTTGGCCCCGAGACCTACAGTAATCACATATCGATTGGGAAAAAAAGGGTGCTTAACAAACATTTCTGTCTCTCATTCCATCAAACTTTCACAAAGAAAAAAAACAAAAATAAATAAAAACAGAAGAAATGAAGCGAAGAAGAGAGCGTCCGAGACGGGGCTTCACCAAGCGAGACGGCCAGCGTGCGGGGAGACCTGGGCAAGGGCACCACAAGCAACCAGAAACTCTTTTTCTCACCAACCTGACTGAAAACTGAAGCTGAGCGCGCCGACGAGCGACGGACGACCGGACGCGAGGGGGCGGCGGCGAGCGACGGACGACCGACCGCGAGGGAGGCGGGAGAAACATGAATGTGAATGTAGTCGATATTGAAATAGTATTTAAATATATAAAGATTCGACAAATAAACCGATCAGCGATGATTTTGAGGAAACCGTTTTCCCACACCCGGTAAAAACCAGAGATTTACACCGCAATGCAAAAATATTATAAAAATTCTCTCACTTTTTCACACTCTCTCACCTCGACCCCCTTCCTGCAGGTTTACAATCATGTTCAGAAGCCTAATTCAATTCCTCAGAATGTTTTAATTACACACTAAAGGAACGAATGAGTGACAAACCTCCACTAGAAGACGAGCGGGAAGCGGCCAGACCGCTTGCGGGAGCGGCAAGAAGGAACCTGCAACGGTTCCACAAGCCGATTCTGCTTATCGCTAATCGTACGTAAAGGTAGAAAACTACCCACCTAATCATCCGCTTCCTCCCCGCACCGCATTGGACGAGTCGACGGCGAAGCGGAGCTACTGAAAGACGCCCAGATTTAAGTGATGACGAAACATAGCAAAAACAGAAATTGATCGAGAATGAGCGCAACAGAGATCGCGAGTGCACGGCGAACACTCGTGGTTGAAACCAAACCTCTGACCGATGAAATAGAATAAGAAACAACACATAATCAATCAATAAACGGCGGGAAAATAGCTCAAAGCCGCGGGTGAAGTGCAAGGCGCCAACGCAAAATGGAAAATGCACCGTGCACATGCACGCTCTACCGTAACCTCTACACTAAATCATGCCGATCGGTAACTGATTTGAATTTTTGTATATTTTTAAAATTAATTTATAAAATGTATTTTATATTATTTTTAAATATTTTTTTACCAGAAAGGTTGCAAATTTAGATATGAATTGATTGCAAACAAGCGGCACCATAAAATAAGCTTCTTTCGAGGTGAATTTCAACGGAGACTGAAAAGTGCCACACTGTGCCACACCTTTGTTCAGAGTGTTATTGGCGTACGATATTATAAACATGCATTAATGATTTATGCTATACAGTACACGGCATAGAGATTATGTGGTATGACATACGGGATATGCGCAGGTGCACGACCAACACGTTCACTTCTGCACCAAATGTGCCGTGCGATTCAAGACTTTGGCCGAACTGAAGAACATAGTCGTTCCCATACAGGGTAAGTAACAAAAACATCCGTAACACGTCAATTCAGTTCTGAACAAAATGCAGCAATAGCCGGGAAGCCCCGTCCATCAAATGTGACTTGGAAAAGGCAGAAAAATTTAAGATGATTCGCAAATGATTTTTTTCAAAAATTACGGTAATTGCACGAAGAAAGCGAATCGACAATTGAAAAGCTGCAGGAGCAAATTGCATTTCAGATTTTTCTGTGTTATTTGTTACTTTTACTTTACTTCAATATGTTATATTGACGTTTTGTGGCGTGATGTGTATCCATTATATCCTATTGTAAGCGTTAGTTCATCGTGATGAGCTAAAAGCGCAACTTTGTTGGTCAAACTTGTTTCGAACGTTACCCATTTCGCGTTTCGGTTCTTTACCACTTCCACACTCAATTTATATTGTAAACGGACATCCGGCCTGGTATCCCGCTCCACGCTACCCGTTTTGACCGCTATTCTGGATGCTAACGTCAAAAAAGGCTCTTGCCATAATTAATAAAAAAGCGTTTTTTCCGCTGCTTACTCCAACTTTACCCCTTTCGCGTTTCGCTTATTTATGACTTGCGAGTCCAATTTCTTTTCTAAAACATTCTCTAGCATGACTACAACCTCCGTGCAACTCGTTTATACCGCAATTCTGCTGCCAATATTTAAAAAAATGGACCTGCGATAACGATAATTGTACGTTTATTTTACGAATATTCGAGCTTCACCCCTTTCGCGTTTCGCTTATTTATGACTTGCGAGTCCAATTTCTTTTCTAAAACATTCTCTAGCATGACTACAACCTCCGCGTAACTCGTTTATACCGAAATTCTGCTGCCAAAATTAACAAAAGCGACTTGTACTAACCATAATTTAGTGTGATTTCGAATGGGTTTCCCAACTGCAACCGTTCCTCCTGTTGCTCATTTTCCACTTGCGACCTTAATTCCTTTTGCAAAAGCTACTTAGGCATTTTGACCTGCTCCTTCTCACCCGTTTCGGCCGCTATTCGGATGCTATAATTTAGAAAATCGACTAGCACAAACCATATTCGCGCATTATTTCTTTTGTTTTTTTCCAACTACAACCCTTGTTCCCATTGCTCTTTTACTACTTGTGCGCTCGATTATTTTTGTGAATAACCTCAGGCATGACTGCTACCTGCTCATAAACTGTTTTGACCGAAATTCAGCTTTCAAAATTTGAAATTTGTACTTTCAATTGAACCATTAAACCCTGCGATTTTCCTCTTTTCTTACCCGTTGCATTCCTAGCTACTTTATCACATACGCGCCCAATTCCTTTCTTCAAAAGAACCCCGGCATGGCCACCTGCTCCTCGTAACCCGTTATTTATCGATATTCTGATGCCAAGCCTTACAAAATCACTTTACCAAATCAAGAATATCTCGTTCATTTTTTTGCTTTCCTTTATCGTTTACGCTGTGTATTTATTGTTTCTTTCAGCAAACTATCGAAAGACGCACTGGCCACCGACTCCCGCAACGAAGATGGACGACTGAACCACGAGGTACGCGGGGTATATTCATTTATCTTAATGTACAGTAGCCGCCAATATTGTGCCACCTTTATATTTTTCGAATTTATCATAGAATTTATCATAGGTCCATTTTTTTAAATATTGGCAGCAGAATTGCGGTATAAACGAGTTGCACGGAGGTTGTAGTCATGCTAGAGAATGTTTTAGAAAAGAAATTGGACTCGCAAGTCATAAATAAGCGAAACGCGAAAGGGGTAAAGTTGGAGTAAGCAGCGGAAAAAACGCTTTTTTATTAATTATGGCAAGAGCCTTTTTTGACGTTAGCATCCAGAATAGCGGTCAAAACGGGTAGCGTGGAGCGGGATACCAGGCCGGATGTCCGTTTACAATATAAATTGAGTGTGGAAGTGGTAAAGAACCGAAACGCGAAATGGGTAACGTTCGAAACAAGTTTGACCAACAAAGTTGCGCTTTTAGCTCATCACGATGAACTAACGCTTACAATAGGATATAATGGATACACATCACGCCACAAAACGTCAATATAACATATTGAAGTAAAGTAAAAGTAACAAATAACACAGAAAAATCTGAAATGCAATTTGCTCCTGCAGCTTTTCAATTGTCGATTCGCTTTCTTCGTGCAATTACCGTAATTTTTGAAAAAAATCATTTGCGAATCATCTTAAATTTTTCTGCCTTTTCCAAGTCACATTTGATGGACGGGGCTTCCCGGCTATTGCTGCATTTTGTTCAGAACTGAATTGACGTGTTACGGATGTTTTTGTTACTTACCCTGTATGGGCACGACTATGGTTCTTCAGTTCGGCCAAAGTCTTGAATCGCACGGCACATTTGGTGCAGAAGTGAACGTGTTGGTCGTGCACCTGCGCATATCCCGTATGTCATACCACATAATCTCTATGCCGTGTACTGTATAGCATAAATCATTAATGCATGTTTATAATATCGTACGCCAATAACACTCTGAACAAAGGTGTGGCACAGTGTGGCACTTTTCAGTCTCCGTTGAAATTCACCTCGAAAGAAGCTTATTTTATGGTGCCGCTTGTTTGCAATCAATTCATATCTAAATTTGCAACCTTTCTGGTAAAAAAATATTTAAAAATAATATAAAATACATTTTATAAATTAATTTTAAAAATATACAAAAATTCAAATCAGTTACCGATCGGCATGATTTAGTGTAGAGGTTACGGTAGAGCGTGCATGTGCACGGTGCATTTTCCATTTTGCGTTGGCGCCTTGCACTTCACCCGCGGCTTTGAGCTATTTTCCCGCCGTTTATTGATTGATTATGTGTTGTTTCTTATTCTATTTCATCGGTCAGAGGTTTGGTTTCAACCACGAGTGTTCGCCGTGCACTCGCGATCTCTGTTGCGCTCATTCTCGATCAATTTCTGTTTTTGCTATGTTTCGTCATCACTTAAATCTGGGCGTCTTTCAGTAGCTCCGCTTCGCCGTCGACTCGTCCAATGCGGTGCGGGGAGGAAGCGGATGATTAGGTGGGTAGTTTTCTACCTTTACGTACGATTAGCGATAAGCAGAATCGGCTTGTGGAACCGTTGCAGGTTCCTTCTTGCCGCTCCCGCAAGCGGTCTGGCCGCTTCCCGCTCGTCTTCTAGTGGAGGTTTGTCACTCATTCGTTCCTTTAGTGTGTAATTAAAACATTCTGAGGAATTGAATTAGGCTTCTGAACATGATTGTAAACCTGCAGGAAGGGGGTCGAGGTGAGAGAGTGTGAAAAAGTGAGAGAATTTTTATAATATTTTTGCATTGCGGTGTAAATCTCTGGTTTTTACCGGGTGTGGGAAAACGGTTTCCTCAAAATCATCGCTGATCGGTTTATTTGTCGAATCTTTATATATTTAAATACTATTTCAATATCGACTACATTCACATTCATGTTTCTCCCGCCTCCCTCGCGGTCGGTCGTCCGTCGCTCGCCGCCGCCCCCTCGCGTCCGGTCGTCCGTCGCTCGTCGGCGCGCTCAGCTTCAGTTTTCAGTCAGGTTGGTGAGAAAAAGAGTTTCTGGTTGCTTGTGGTGCCCTTGCCCAGGTCTCCCCGCACGCTGGCCGTCTCGCTTGGTGAAGCCCCGTCTCGGACGCTCTCTTCTTCGCTTCATTTCTTCTGTTTTTATTTATTTTTGTTTTTTTTCTTTGTGAAAGTTTGATGGAATGAGAGACAGAAATGTTTGTTAAGCACCCTTTTTTTCCCAATCGATATGTGATTACTGTAGGTCTCGGGGCCAAGATCCCTTCACAGGGGTTACGGTATTTCGCTCGCTGATCGCATAATTTGAGTCGTAAAACAGACTTATACTGAAATCAAGTGAAAAAATATGTTGGGTTTTCGGCAGACGAGGAAAATAATCTTTTGACATGCATACCGGCTATGGTAGAAGAAGGGTACGGTAGCCGGTGCCGGCTTGGAACAGAAGGAGCTCGATAGGAATGCGCGCGGGCTATGGGAATGTTTTAGCCGGAATTCGGCTCGGACCTTAGGGGGGGAATGTAGTTACTCTCGGAAGGAATTTGATAGCCGAGGTGGCTCTACTGTTTGGGACCAGTCAACCTCTATTCACTCATCCTGGTCTCCTCACTCATTCTTTGCGGCCAATTTACTTATTTGTTCTTGGACTGGTCACAAACACTGCAGTAGCTACACCGAATTACGGTAGCGTGCAGGGAGGAATACGGTACTATGGTTCCCGGGTGTCGGCTTGATACGTAAGAATTATTGTAGCGTGGTACTGATTTGGTCCAAACGATGGTGATTACGGTAGTGTGGTTCCGGCTCGGACATGGGGCAATACGGTATTTGAGTATCGGCTCGATACAAAAGGGTATTGGTTCTGGTACCGGTAAGTTCGGTAGAGTTCCGGAGCAGATTTGTATTTTTTTTGAATGAGAGAGCGCATGTCGGCCGCCCTTCGATTGTCAAGCAGTGCCTTCGTACGTGTCCACGGCCGCAGGCTCACTTTTGGGAGGCAGTTTGAACCCATGATGGGGGTATCATGGTCCAAAATGGGGTTGGCGTTAGGTTCATGAAGCCCAAACTGACCTATGGTAACTTACCTGCCCCGGGTCTCGCATCGAAAACATAGTACCATAACCCGGTCTACCGTAATCCGGAAATACGAAATTGATAATATTGACCCGGTATACGTTACATGAGGTAGGCCTCGAGTAGTATTTAATCGGACGGTATACGGTGGTCTCGGCACGACATTGCCGATACCGTAACCGTCTACAGTATGCTGAAGTTTCAAATTGGTAAAATCGACTCGGGATAAAATCAAAGTGATAAAATCAAGTGCCAGATGGGAATTCCGTATTTATTCCACCATACCCAGGGTAACTTTAGCGAGGTTATAGCATTCTGAAAATACAGATTGATCAAATCTACTCTGGATTTTTACAGGAGGTGGACATCGAGTTGTCATTGCTTGGAAGGTATATCGTTTCGCGGCTACCGTACCCAGAGTTACTGTAGGAGGGTTACAGTGCGACCAACTAATGAAATTGATAACTTCTCGGGATTATTGTAGATGGTAGACATCGAACAGGCAATTACGGGGGGGCATGTTGTATTGATTTTACCGTGTCCCGGGGAAACCCGAATTCATGAAATTAATAATACATATTCCGGCAGCAACTTTTTTAACTTTATGTCGGGAGTCGACCTGCCGAAATATATTTCGTTCGACTTGTGAGAGAGATTATATATGTTTCCTGCTTTAATCCACTGTTTTAAATTTCCTCAAAATTTTCGGTAATTCACTTGCTGCTGATTGTCTTGTACAGAAATAAATCATTTATTGCACTCAATTGTAACGTATTTTCAATACATATAAATGAAGGAAACGGCAACTACAACAGATTAATGATTGCTACTCATGCCTCATCAAGGAAGAATTTGTCATTGTCTAAAAAAATAGTTGGTGTACCGTACCATTTCTGAAAGGTTCAAAAACAATGGGCGCTCAACAGCGCTCGGTACAGCAAAAAAGTTAAGTGTAAGCTGTGAGATAACTACAGTGTTCACCCGAATACCGTTTTGACCCAGGCCCGAGCCGGAACCAGACTACCGAAAACCCCTCATTTGGAGCGAACCGATACCAGAACCAATACCCTTTTGTATCGAGCCGATACCCAAATACCGTATTGCCCCAGGTCCGAGCCACACACTCTCTCACCTCGACCCCCTTCCTGGAGGTTTACAATCATGTTCAGAAGCCTAATTCAATTTCTCCGAATGTTTTAATTGCACACTAAAGGAACGAATGAGTGACAAACCTCCACTAGAAGACGAGCGGGAACCACACTACCGTAATCACCATCGTTTGGAGCCACCTCGGCTATCAAATTCCTTCCGAGAGTAACTACATTCCCCCCTAAGGTCCGAGCCGAATTCCGGCTAAAACATTCCCATAGCCCGCGCACATTCCTATCGAGCTCCTTCTGTTCCAAGCCGGCACCGGCTACCGTACCCTTCTTCTACCATAGCCGGTATGCATGTCAAAAGATTATTTTCCTCGTCTGCCGAAAACCCAACATATTTTTAACTTGATAATAATCATCGATTGACTATATTCCGCGAACAAATGGGACGAAACCCTTAGATGCACTCAAAATATCGGCTTTTCATGGTCCGTCTCCCACACGGTCATGGTAGGTCGCACGCTGATTTCAGTATAAGTCTGTTTTACGACTCAAATTATGCGATCAGCGAGCGAAATACCGTAACCCCTGTGAAGGGATCTTGGCCCCGAGACCTACAGTAATCACATATCGATTGGGAAAAAAAGGGTGCTTAACAAACATTTCTGTCTCTCATTCCATCAAACTTTCACAAAGAAAAAAAACAAAAATAATTAAAAACAGAAGAAATGAAGCGAAGAAGAGAGCGTCCGAGACGGGGCTTCACCAAGCGAGACGGCCAGCGTGCGGGGAGACCTGGGCAAGGGCACCACAAGCAACCAGAAACTCTTTTTCTCACCAACCTGACTGAAAACTGAAGCTGAGCGCGCCGACGAGCGACGGACGACCGGACGCGAGGGGGCGGCGGCGAGCGACGGACGACCGACCGCGAGGGAGGCGGGAGAAACATGAATGTGAATGTAGTCGATATTGAAATAGTATTTAAATATATAAAGATTCGACAAAGAAACCGATCAGCGATGATTTTGAGGAAACCGTTTTCCCACACCCGGTAAAAACCAGAGATTTACACCGCAATGCAAAAATATTATAAAAATTCTCTCACTTTTTCACACTCTCTCACCTCGACCCCCTTCCTGCAGGTTTACAATCATGTTCAGAAGCCTAATTCAATTCCTCAGAATGTTTTAATTACACACTAAAGGAACGAATGAGTGACAAACCTCCACTAGAAGACGAGCGGGAAGCGGCCAGACCGCTTGCGGGAGCGGCAAGAAGGAACCTGCAACGGTTCCACAAGCCGATTCTGCTTATCGCTAATCGTACGTAAAGGTAGAAAACTACCCACCTAATCATCCGCTTCCTCCCCGCACCGCATTGGACGAGTCGACGGCGAAGCGGAGCTACTGAAAGACGCCCAGATTTAAGTGATGACGAAACATAGCAAAAACAGAAATTGATCGAGAATGAGCGCAACAGAGATCGCGAGTGCACGGCGAACACTCGTGGTTGAAACCAAACCTCTGACCGATGAAATAGAATAAGAAACAACACATAATCAATCAATAAACGGCGGGAAAATAGCTCAAAGCCGCGGGTGAAGTGCAAGGCGCCAACGCAAAATGAAAAATGCACCGTGCACATGCACGCTCTACCGTAACCTCTACACTAAATCATGCCGATCGGTAACTGATTTGAATTTTTGTATATTTTTAAAATTAATTTATAAAATGTATTTTATATTATTTTTAAATATTTTTTTACCAGAAAGGTTGCAAATTTAGATATGAATTGATTGCAAACAAGCAGCACCATAAAATAAGCTTCTTTCGAGGTGAATTTCAACGGAGACTGAAAAGTGCCAAAAAAGTGCCAAAAAGTGCCACACTGTGCCACACTGTGCCACACCTTTGTTCAGAGTGTTATTGGCGTACGATATCAGGTCTTTAAAATCAAAAAAAAAATTTAAACAAAAATTTTATCAGCAGGTTTGGGGTGTTGTCCTCTTCTCATTGAATTCTCTTCTCCGAGTTCTCTGAGTTGAGAATTCTCTGAGAATCATTGAGAAAAAAAGAGAGAATTGAGAAGAAAGAGAGAACTCCATTGCTGTCGCTCACACTATGGATGATTATCATGGCAGAAACACTCGACTAGAATATATGAAAATCTTGTCAATGAAACTGCCCGAACCTGCTTGAGATGGTCGTTGAGTCGTCCCACGGAGACGGCACGATGGTCACATTGAGGGCACGCGAACCGACGATCAGCTGAGATTTCAAAGCATACGTCGAAAGGGTGGTAAGGAACATGAAGAAAAATGCCAGCTCTATTTAACGAAATTTGGTGGGAAATGTCAAAATATTTGTTGGCTTAGTCTTAGTAGGCACATCTGTCGCACTGGCCTTGCAAGGATCTAACAGTGGAGAATTATGAAAGTAGTCGATGCGCTGCCCATTTTGAAGGGGCGCATTGGTTTCCTGAGCATACAGTACACCCTACCGTACCTGTGTGCAACAGTACATGCTTGACGAGTTCGCTTTTCCTCGCGAAACTCTTTTCACATTGATCACACTTGAATGGACGATCGTCGGAGTGAATTGGAAGATGACGCTGAATTATGCTTTATTTTAAAATAAATATTTCAATATTTAAAATAAATATTTTAATAAAAAAAAGTCAATGTATATAAGGCAACTGAAAAAGATTTAGAAAAGGGCGTTATTATACAGTAACCAGTTACTGTATTTACTCGAAAATACCGCTGTCACCTCTAGATTGGAGAACTTCTGGAAGGTCTGCGTGCAGTGGGTGCATTTGTAGACACCGTCAACCTGGGAAAGTTGATAGACTATCGCTCTAAACAAAATATATACATTTCTTTTCAGTCTCTTTGATATTTTCGGATTCTCTAATAGGCTTTCTTTCAATTTGCACCGTCGTGACACATGGTGATCCAGCCTGAACCAATATTTATACAATATTTGATTTATCCCGAGATTCCTTCCGGAAATTCATCCGCTCCCAGCCCAACTCCTTTTTCCCTGAATCAATTGCTAAGAATTGGCTCTAACCCTTCTTCCCCATACCCTTGCTGCCATGCATACAACCGATATTTAAAGGAGCGGAATGTTAAAATATATAAATATATATAGGATAATTTAGCAGCTTCCATCGATCATTAGCCAAAGGGACGACGAGAAGAGTGAGTGAGGAGGTGCTTCTGCAAAAAAGATCAAAGATCTACGATTGCCTATCAGTGATCATCATATATTTCAAAGCTCACGAAAGTCCCGCCTTCCAAAATAGAATGATTATGAGGAGGCAGGGGACAACATGGAGGTGTCCCTACGTTGCACGAAATGTGGGCATCATCTACAGCAATGTCAACGAGATTAGGCATGTCATTATTCACGCTTTACTGGGGTATTTTGAAAATAAAACCTTGAGATTGCAACTCTCCGTGAAGGTCTTCTTGCAGATTTCGCACTCGTATCTCTTCCCCGTCTTCGTCTTCTTCTTCTCCTCCTTAGTTGCGACTGTCGGATGGGCTGCATCGGTCGCACCAGCCGAACGACAATCCGACTTAACGTCATTCTGCGACGACGCGTATGCACCCGAGTGCTGAAACAACGTCAATTTACAAGTATATTGAGAAGTACAGTAACTTTGAGACTGATCTTGCGCTGGTGACTCTTCCCCTCAGGAATGAGCGACAACAAATTGGCCGCAATCCATAAATACATTTACAAGGAGAGGCTTCACCCGGTTGTTTTGAAAAGTTATTCCCCCTCCACCCCTCAGAAATAGTGCAAAACAGGAGTGGTCACCTCATCATCATCTCCGGTGCCCGACTCCCTCATCTCCTCATCTTCGGCTGCTGCTGCGTCAGTCGCCATCACTGGCTTGACTTCGGTCGGGTCGAACAGTGGTTGCTGCACTTGCTGCAGCGGCTGCATCTGCTGCAACACTTACATTTACGGATTCCGTATTCACAAATAAAAGATATTTCCGAAATTCAAACACGATCCAGGTACGCGTTACGTGTTCAATTAGACATTCATGCACAAACAAGCTGAACGCTATTGTAACGACACCTGAATAGATGGGTACAGCTCTCCGGACGTAGAAATTAATAAATTCGACAAAAGTGTATACATTTTAGCGAAGCAAACACACGGGGGCTCAAAAATTCAGATCCTCTACAAGAGAAATGAACAGATAATGGTCACGAGCGCAATGCGTAAAATTTCCATTGCTTACTACGATATTGCGAAGAAAATTGTGGACTACATCAAGCATTATACCGTAGTAAGTGCAGCTTATTCGCGGACCGCTTTTTTATCCGCCTTTGAGCCCCCGTGAAACACGATGCGCAGGCGTACTTCGCTCGTTCGCAACTTCAGGGATTTGTCGTTCGTTCAGTTTCAACGCTCGATCTTGTTGTTTAGCATGAAATATAGAAGGAGGAGAGTCTCCGAAACACTTGGTACGTGGCAGAATCAACGAAAAACGTCGAGGAGCCAATATTCGTGGTAAAATTTCCTATGATCATGCGAAAAGAAGGCGACATTTTGGGGCTTAAATTTTGCTCAACTCGGCACCAATAAGACACAACTCAGTTACGATAACGAGTTAAAGAGTATTCTCAGCAGAAGCAAACATAAACGGTAAGAGAACGATAGAAAACACAGAAGCAAATTCAACAATAAAAACGTGAGAACGAAAACTGCAAAAATGCCGATATAGGATTAGTACCGTATGTCTAAAGAAGCGGGAAAATTCAAAAAGAATATTTAGCTACCGTAATTTAAGGTTATTGAATTTCTACATTTTCAATTATTATTTTTGGTTATTTACTTTATTCGTATTATTTTGAAGCTAGGTGTAGTTATTCGTTGTATTGTCGGTAGAGTAGATAAGCTTGCGTAAAGGATTTCGAGGCCGGCTTCAGTATACGGTGACCTGTGCTGAGAAAATGCGAAAACAGCTTCAATATTCGGCAGCCTCTTCACAGAGAGCGTTATTCTAGTTGAATCACTCGGCAAGATCTGATTTGAAAGAACGATAAGATCTTCAGCATGTGGATCCATCTCTCTATTCACAGCCTCCGAAACAGGGTCAGCGAGAACGAGTTAGAGAAAGAGAGAAATGGCGAGAGAGCGCGCAAAACGAGAGGGTCAGACAACGAGAGACGTTCTTGGCATGGTGCCAATTGGATGCTGTGTCTATTCTGCCCCCAGTAAGTAAATATAATTGAACATGAGTAAGTAAACAGTAGATCAATGCTACGGGAACCATGCCATAGCTGAAGTGCGAGAAATTTACCAGTGAACTTGCAGTTAATATTGATTTAATCATTATTCACTTAAAAATATATATATATAAATATCGAATACGAAACTGCGGTTTCGTTAAATATCACATGTAATGGCGCGAAAAAGGAGCAAATAATAAATATCTTTATCGCAATTATGATGGTGTCATGCATTCTCGTATTTAGGGAAATTAGCAGTCTAGTTCTATTTCAATTGTTTCTGCACGATGCAAAGCTCCACTTTCCACTGGCACGTTGGCAAGTGTTGCAGTCCATGAGCAAAAATATTTTGCATGCAGTGTATCAAGGAGAATGACGTCTGTCTGCAACCGTTTTTTCGTAGGTAAGAAGTTAGTCTGCATGCATACATTCATTCAAAGGCCGCAGTCGTTAATGAATTGGTTAGATAACCGTCCGTTTTGACGTGACTTTTTTGTTGGTTTTCTCTTGAAGCGCTTGCTGAGTGTGAGAGCGTGTAGAACTCTGATGTGTAAAACGATCAATAATTTCCAGAAAAGCGAGGTTCGCTCAAAATGCAAGTATATAGTTGTAACAAAGGGACGCGAAAAAAACGGGAATTGAACTATAATCTATGTACAATTGTTAAAAAAAAAGCAAAATGAAAAGTAAGAGATTCGTTGACTTGAATTATAATGACAGGGCTCTGATAAACAATGGTGACGGGGCACTTTGCCATGGGGAAGAACCATTTTTCGAGTGAAGGGAGGCCACATCATTCCACAGACCGGTCAACCTTACAGAAAAGCCTTTGGATTGAGAGAGTGTGTGCAATCGTGAGAGACCCTCTCACTTTTGCACACTCTCTCGCTCTAACCCTGGTCTGTATGTTTGGAATCATGTGAGGCAGAGAGAGAGAGACGTCGCTTTTTGTCAGAATGAGATGGGATCGACAGAGAATCGATGCAGAGAGTGACAGAGATAGAGAGCAGTAGTTTTTTTCCGGATAGAAAAGGGCACCAGGCAGAATCGATACGTTTTGTCATGGTTAGTTCGTTGATACAAAAAGTGGAGAGAGTGCGGACATTTCTCTTTCAATCGTCTTTCTTCCATTGATTGGGAAAATTTCATTTATGAAATTACGTACTCTCGTGATCTTAGATCGAGTTCGAATTGAATGCTTTGTAGACATGAACACATTTCCCAAAGAAATATTGTTTATGATCTTAAAATAAGCAAATAAATTCTTTCATAACAGGAGGTCGCATAAGATGAAGAAGATCATCGCTAATTGGGATGTTGCTCGTCCGTTAAAGGGAAACCACAATTTGGTTACTTTCCACGGTCGCTTCAATTCTAGAATTCAATATATTACTTTAATTTACCATTCTTAATGCGCCAAATATGCGACTTCTCGAATGATTGTAAGTATTCGCACAATCAGTAAATCTTCCCACCGATAAATTCCCCTTGTGTCAACTTCCCTGTCAACGAGAGAGCAAAGGGATGCGAGATAGTTTTAACGCATTTACCGAGCAAATGCGCTAGTGGGAAATTATGTGTGAAATGCGTACCTAACTTCATTAGCTCCGCTCGTTCTCATATGATAAGAAATGACTTTTTTTTATTTTGAAGTCACGAGTATGGCGAAATACGGCAGTTCCATATTGTTTCCGGTTGTCAAATCGGCACGAGGAATTGCCAGTCTGCAACAAAAATTCTTGTTTTTTTGCGATTGAAAAATGGGTTCCATAATGACTGTTCACCTGAATCCTTGCCTGAATCAGGGCGAAAGTTTGTGCAAAAGTTGTCAGAGTTCAACTAGATTTTGCACACTTAATCACACCAAGCCTTTTTTTCGGTACGGTTGGCCGTCTCGAAAACAAATGTCTTGTCATTTCATTTCTTATTGACGCGTCGCTAGTGACCAGTCAACAATGATTCAACTTTTTGACAAGGTATGAAATTGAAAAGTTGACAAGAAATCAACAAGTCGACCTCATTTCACTCCACGCCGATACCAGTGACCGGTGAAGGAAATGCGATGGGATGTGTTTCACTCCCTATCATTCGGCCCAATAATTCCCCATTGTCAACTTTTTGACCCCTTATTGACAAGTTGACTTGTTGAAAATGAGTGGGGTCGACCGTTGAAATGAAATCAACGCGTTGAAATGATTCGTTGTCAACTTTTTGATTTCGATTAGTCATTCAATATCGAGACTCTACTGTGGAATGATGTGTGGTTACTACACTCAGAAAAGAGTCACTAGGATCAGGACACAAAGTGAAAATGTTCACTTACCTATAAGTGAAATGTCTCTTATTCCTAGTGACTTTTCCCCGGTAAGTAAACTTTTTCACTTTGTGTCCTGATCCTAGTTTTTTCTCATACAGTCTTAGGTGAATCCATTTTTTAAAATTTAAATTTTTCATCCCTTTCTCACGTTTAAAATTAGCCTTACACCTGAGACTGTATGAAAAATTTTTTTACCCTTGTCGATCAAGAGTTTTTTTCTTAGAGTATAGTGCGAAATGTGAGACCACGGTCTCTTCGTTTCGCACACTCTTAGCCGGTCGGTGGACGAGAGAGTGTGCGAAATCAAGAGACCGTTATTTGCATTTCACACTCTAGTGGTTTCATACGCGTACCTTACATTCCTGTCGCTATTGTGAATGGTTTTCTACCGAAGTTCCATTATCGATTGATGTGAGAGTGAGCAGAACTCTGAGATAAGGGGCTTGTAATACGATGGTATGAAAAATCGAGCGATGTCAATTTTCGCTGAACAAAAAATATACATCGAATAGTATTTGAGCTATGCGACGCCGATATCTAATTGAAACGAGGCACTTTTGTGATGGGAAGGAAACACTGCACGAATGTTGCGATTTTCGAGAGGAGGAGAGAGAGAATGGAGAAAAAGAAGGAGGGAGGGAGAGAGAGTGAGAAAGAGAGCAGTCGTTTTTGTCAAAGTGGAAAGGGAGCGAGGGAGAATCGATGCTCTGTGTCATCGTTAGTTGCTTGATACAAAAAGTGTAGAGTGAGCATTCCACACTGGCTCTTATCAGCTGGATTATATCAGTTCTCTTCATTTCACACACTATTTACGCCGGACGGTTGATGAAAGATTATGTGGAGTAAATATCCTATCCAATCATTTGACGAATTTCAAACACTAGCCCGTATGTTCTCTTGACCTGTGCCCCGGCTCTTTTCTCAACAGACAAAGAAATCAACGCCATATGAAAAGATCCTTCTTTGGTAGGCAATAGAGGAGGTAGAGTTAACATCAAATCTTAGCCAGACTTCGTTCATAATTCAGCTCATGCGTAGCATTTAGTATCCCCCACATCATTCCACAGACCGGTCAACCTTACAGAAAGGCCTTTAGAGTGAGAGAGTGTGTGAAAATGAGAGAGACCCTCTCACTTTTGCACACTCTCTCGCCCTGACCCTTGCCTGTATGTTTGGAATCATGTGCCCCATATCTACATTGTATGTCGCTTGAAGAATCATTATTAATCAAAATGCTTTATTATTATGTATTTCTCAAACTGCACTTAAACTCCACTTCCAACATTTATGAGGAAAAAATCTCTTCTCCTTGTACGAGTCGTTCCGCCATATTTGTTTGGCTCGTATTTTCTCGGGATTTCGATTTCGCTCTGGAAAATAAATTCGGTTTACTGGGATATAACTGGATGCGGTCTTTTCATTTTGTTGAGTCTCTCCTGCGCGTGGAGAACTGTTTTTCAAGTTCAAGTATTTCGGCAAAGATCAAACTACAATTCCAGAGAATTCTTAAAAACGAGAAGGAGAGAGAGACAGAGAGAGAGACTAATCGACACGGAAAGGGAATATTTGAAAGATCAAACTAACCTTTCTCTAATTGATTTCTGTTGAAACTCTTGCTGAGAGTGAGAGCATGTAGAACTCTGAGATGAGGGGCTAATAAACCATTCAATAATTAAAAGAAAAACGAAGTTCGCTCAAAATTCAAACAGCGTAAGAAAGGAAGTGAAAAAACGGGAGTTAACTGTTTAAAAAAGATGCAAAATGAGAAGCAAGAAATGGGTAGGATTAGGATGACAGGTCTCTGATAAAAGGGTGACGGGGCACTTTACGATGGGGGAAGAAACACTGAATGAATGTTGCGATGTACGAGTGGGAGAGAGAGAAAAGATCGATATTTAGAAGGAAAAAAATGATGGCATCGTGCCAATTTACAAAAAAAAACATGTTTGTTGCATTGAACACAGGAAAAGAATTGACTAGAGAGACAATAAACCCTACAAAAAGGCTTGGGGTGAGTGATCGTGTGAAATCGAGAGGGACTCTCTCACTTTTGCATACTCTCTCGTCCTAACCCTGGTCTGTAGGTTTGGAATCATGTGGAAAAGGACGGGGAAGAAAGCGCGTGTGTGCGGAATGAGAGTGGGGAGAGAGTTGAATCATCCTTCCTCCAGTTCTCCTAACGGCAAAAAAGAGTGTGTTCAGTGAGCGCACAAAACGTGCACATCTTTTCTTCTCTTTCCTCACAGCCTCGAGTTGGCACCATGCCAAGAACGTCTCTCGTTGTCTGACACTCTCGTTTCGATCATTCTCTCGGTGATTCCTTCTTTCTCTAACTTTTTCTCGCCGTGACTGTTTTCATACTGTGTCTCTTCAATTCACGTGCTATCTCATTCGTTTTTTTGCTATTATTTAGCTGGAAATTGTCATGATAAATGTGTCTCTGGTCCAATTAGATGGATAGAAATATGTTTATTAATATTCCAACTATTTACAATTCCTTCAATTCGAACCCCATATCTGTTGACTTGAGAACCGCAGATAACTCGGACATCCCGGCTTATTATTGTTATCCTCATAGCATGCTGCATCTAGAGGACATTGCCTTTCGTATTGAATCAATTCCTGGCCCGATTGGACAGGTCCCTGATATCTAAAAAAAAGACGTGGCACTTTATGATTGTGGTGAAGCCCTGATAAAATGTTGCCTGGTAGAATGTTTCCATTGTGAGAGGAAGAAGAGAGATGAGAAAGAGAAAGAGAGAGAGAGAGATGAGAGAGAGGGGGGGGGGAGAGATCAGGATCTTTTTGCAGCGTGGAAGGTAGAAACTGACTCTTCGTCATCATTCTCATTGATGATAGAAAAAGAGAGACTTTATAAACACAAACCACGGTATACACACTTTTTTAAAATTTCTTTTTGCCTTGCTCACACCAAAAATTCAATCCGTGAAAATGGAAGCGTAGCGAGAGTTGAGATTTCGATTACTGTCCGAATCACTTTTCATGTTCCGTTTGTACCAAATGTAGGCAAATAACACGCAACTTTATCATCATTTCGATACAAAAATTTCAACAAAATCTTAATGAGAAGGGGAATGAGAAAATGACAAGGCTTATACAAAGATTCTAAACCATCCTGCGAGGATCTTCCACTACTGATAAAAAGTGTCAATCTCTCGTCCTCCTTGTCGTCCTTGTCAGTCCTCCTTGCCAATTTTCCAAAAAGTCATCCTTTGTGATTTGTGATCTTTGTCATATGTTGTTTTATAGTTTGTTGTTCAGCCTGTAAGCGAATACGTCGAAACAGAACATGTTGGCTCCTTCTCATTTTTCGTTCACACTTGGGGAGGAAAGTTTTCGCACGAGCTCAGAAACCTTCTTCATTACTACTTGGGCTGTTTGTAGGGGTAGGAGTGAGAGGGTTACCTCTCAGGGTTACGGTTAACCGGTTGACTTCTCAGGGTTACGGTTAACCGGTTGACCTCTCAACTAGGCGAAATACGAGTGAGTGATAAGAGAAGGGGAGAAAGAAGAGGTGTAATTCCCAACGAGCAACACGATTCACTACCCATGATGTCTTTGAGTCTACCGTAAATGTCATTCAGAATCAGAATCAGAATCGTTGATCAGTAGCATGCGGGTAAAACGAAGGTTAGAATGCATGCTGATCTCTTCGTGATATATATTCTCCATTCGAAATTGACCACCAGTCGCTCCCAATAGCTCGAGTAAGTTCGTGGACAGCCTTGGCGTACACCTCGTCTGATTACAATTGGAACTCTTTGGCCATTGACAATCACGTCGGAGGAGGAATTTGCGTACAATCGTTGTAGGAGGTAGATCAGATCTTGGTGCACGCATTCACTCGATAGTGCAGTCCAGATAGCTGTCCATTCTATTGAATCAAAGGCCTTAGAAAAATCAACTAGAGCCACGTATGTAGGTATGTTGTACTCGGAGACCTTCTCGATTAGTTGTTTTACGGAGTGGGCGTGGTCGAGGGTACTGTAGTCCGGGCGAAATCCAGCCTGTGTTTGTTCTTCTGCCTCTTCGAGAGTCCTTTCAATCCTTTTCAACACTGTTTTGGTCATAACTTTGCATATTGAAGGGAGCAGGCAGATTGGCCAAAAATTTTCAACCTTCTCTGTACTTCCTCTCTCATTCATTCCTCCATATGCGTAAGGGCCGATTATATCTTTTGTTTCAGGGACTCGTGCTAACCGTGCATTGAGATCTCCCAGTACAATAGGTACGGTACCTCTCGGACGCGCTTTGATCAGCGTTTCAGCTTGCTCGAGCAGCTCCGCATAGTTAGCGTCAGGGTGGGCAGACGTTGGGGCATAGACGACGATTAACCATATCCTCAATGTCATTCATTCTAAGAATTCTATATGAGAGGAATCGGGAGAAACTCGAGGACGAAGTGTCACTTCGAAAAATCATGATTTTTAAATTTCCTGAAAAATTAATGCTGAAGTACTACAAAGTCTCCTCTATCGAATAGCGTTGCCAGAATTTTTTAAAACATTTTTGTTTTGGAGTGAAACACAAATGTACCAGGTGAGTATGGGATTTTTCTTCGAAATTTCAAAGTTTGAAAAATCATAACTTGCTTTAGAATGAAGATACAGACTAGCGGTTTGTATTGTTAGATAGAGACAACACTTGGCTACAAACTACAACTAATGTTTTCATTCCCGCTTCATGAAGCGATGCGGGGCGGTCGCTTTTGTAAATGTTGTTTTTATTTTCTTAAAAGTAAAAACTAAGAACCCCCTCCTAGTACGTCATTGTGGTATGTGGGGGCACTCATTTCAGCCAAAATATGAAATGCCAGAGAGGGTGTATTGTAAAGTAGGCGAATAAAATGTGAAATCTGGTTAAAGGTTCTCATCGAAAAGTGGAGTCGGTGAGTCTCATTTGGGGTTTAATCCTATGAAAACGATCTAAAAATAATATTTAAGTTGATAAAAATACATTTCATCATGTCGTTTTTCGATTACAATTTTTTGAAAAATTTAAAAGCTGAATTTTGATTATATATAATTTTCCCTGGTTCAAAGTGCTAGTTACCTGCGAGTATCTTAGTATTGTCCAATATGAATTTTAAAATGCGTATTTGTCGATATTATACTCTGTGATCAATTTTACCGAATTTTTTCATTCGAAATAATTTAAAATGTTATTCATAAATTAAAATGCTACAATATGCCTCGATACTTCATCAACGGTATCTTCAGGAGATATGCAACATTCGTCCTTTTTAAAGTGAGTTGCTATCTATTCGTAGAAAGAAGTTATACCGTCTAGAAAACAGTGCGTTTGACGAACGACGCGCGATCTGCCTTATCTAACACTCTCTCACTTCAGCACACTCTCTCGCCCAGGTTCGGACCCCGGCCATAGAACTAATCTTTTGCCATAGTAACAATAACTTCATAAGAAGTGTTTCTTATCGAATTTGCATGATTCCGTTGAGGCGAGGCTCTGGCAAAAGATTCATGCCCAGCTCGGGGACCTGGGCGAGAGAGTGTGCTGAAGTGAGAGAGTGTTAGAGAAGGCAGATCGCGCGTCGTTCGTCAAACGCACTGTTTTCTAGACGGTATAACTTCTTTCTACGAACAGATAGCAACTCACTTTCAAAAGGACGAATGTTGCATATCTCCTGAAGATACCGTTGATGAAGTGTAGAGGCATATTGTAGCATTTGAATTTATGAATAACATTTTTAATTATTTCGAATAAAAAAATCGGTAAAATTGATCACAGAGTATAATATCGACAAATACGCATTTTAAAATTCATATTCGACAATACTAAGATACTCGCAGGTAACTAGCACTTTGAACCAGTGAAGATTATATATAATAAAAATTCAGCTTTTAATTTTTTTTAAAAATTTTAATCGAAAAACGACATGATGAAATGTATTTTTATCAACTTAAATATTATTTTTAGATCGTTTTCATAGGATTAAGCCCCAAATGTGACTCACCGACTCCACTTTTCGATGAGAACCTTTAACCAGATTTCACATTTTATTCGCCTACTTTAAACAACACACCCTCTCTGGCATTTCATATTTTGGCTGAAATGAGTGCCCCCACATACCACAATGACGTACTAGGAGGGGGTTCTTAGTTTTTACTTTTAAGAAAATAAAAACAACATTTACAAAAGCGACCGCCCCGCATCGCTTCATGAAGCGGGAATGAAAACATTAGTTGTAGTTTGTAGCCAAGTGTTGTCTCTATCTAACAATACAAACCGCTAGTCTGTATCTTCATTCTAAAGCAAGTTATGATTTTTCAAACTTTGAAATTTCGAAGAAAAATCCCATACTCACCTGGTACATTTGTGTTTCACTCCAAAACAAAAATTTTTAAAAAATTCTGGCAACGCTATTCGATAGAGGATACTTTGTAGTACTTTGCATTAATTTTTTTAGGAAATTTAAAAATCATGATTTTTCGAAGTGACCTGGAATCCCAAAAATGCTCGATTCTCTCCCGATTCCTCTCATATGACAAATTTCATGGAATAAATTTGCGGTGTTACTCACCATGAAATTCAATCCTGAATGATATTAATGTTCGCGTGAAGTGAGAGCGTGTAGAACTCTGAGATGAGATTCATTTGAAAGTTGAAAAAAGAAAAGTGGGGCTAAAATTGAACAACTCACACAGAAAAAAATGTCTGTCATATATGGCTCTTGAACTGCGTTTGTATGTCATATATAACATACAGTATGTTATATATAACATACAAGCGCAGTTCAGGAGCCATATATGACAGACATTTCTCTGAGTGCATATGAATCCAATCGTCGAATATAGTCAGCGTGCATATTTCCGGTCACAAAATTCATGCATATTTCACAGAAAGATACACTCGCTAAATCATGCAAAAAAGCGACGACATAAATACACACATAAAATGTTTGTCATATATGGCTCCTGAACTGCGCAACTGTATATTATGTACATATAACTGTTGTGTACCTGTCAGGTCACTACTAAGACGTATCTGGGTTACCGAGTTTATCTACATAATACAGAGTAAAGAGGAGTCACACTCCACGAGACAGGACAAGGGACGACTGGATAGATCGTCCCTACTAAGCAACCTATTTACATACATGATAATGGGCTACAGACAGACTAGGGAATGGCACGTCCGTACGATATTACAATGAGTAGGACTACAGTGTATGCACCTATACAACAATAACATACAAACGCAGTTCAGGAGCCAAATTCGACATGCGTTTGTATGAGTGTACACATCATTCCACAGACCGGTTATCCTTCCAGAAAGGCCTTTGGAGTGAGAGAGCGTGTGAAATCGAGAGGGACTCTCTCACTTTTGCACACTCTCTCGTCCTAACCCTGGTCTGTAGGTATGGAATCATGTGTGTAGCATCCGTATAGCAGAGTGTGAGATTTGGTTGTATCGGAATGACAGGCCACTGATAGCAAAAGGAGACGTGGCACGATACGATCACATGATTCCAAACAAACAGAATGATAACAGAGAGAGAGAGAGAGAGAGAGAGAGATAGAGAGAGCGAGAGCCCCTTTCGATTTAACGCGCTCTCTCATTCATTCCAAAATGATGTCCAATGGAGAAGAATCACCGAACAAATGTTGTGAGATTTATAAATGGACGGACGAGATTTAAAAGTGATAAATTCACTTAAAAAGTGATGGACGGAGAGGAAGGGGTAGGAGAAGAAAAAGGCAATACAATATTTTGCGGAATCAGAATGAGAGAGAATCAATTAGTTGTATCATCTCATTGGGTCTGATTTACGCTGTAGTACTTTCTGATCAGGACAAAGGAGGGATAGATATACGAATATCGATATGACTTTATCGACCATTCCTATGGACAATAAAAGAGAGAGAGAACTAGAGTAAAAATATACATGAGTGCTGAATAATCATCGATTGCATTTCTTTTCCGAAGACATTGCCAAGCGCGCCGTCGTCGAAAATTATTTTTTTTCCTAATTTAACGGTATATGGAACCGAACAATTCATTTAAGAACACAATTTGCGTGCCATTGTACACGTTTGATGCAACCAGTATTATTGATTTCCACGTTCACGTTTGGCTACCGTATGTCCCTCATTACGGTAACAATCTCCTCAGCATCTATGTTTCGTTAGGATGTTCATGAGCGGAATATTGATTCGAATAAGCCTGTAAGTAAAATAGTTTTATTGTACACATTCTTAGTCATTTTCGGTGAAAATATCGATGCTAATTTGTTTTTTAAAAAGTGGTATCATCAATTCAAAAAAGTAAAACCTATAGCAGCACTTTTTTAGACGCACGAGCTTTTCTTCTCTCGTTTTCTTGATATTTATTATCGATGGAAGAGATGCCTGAGAGCGCATAGAACTCTGAAACTGGTCATTTAACGGCGAATGAGAACAAAATCTTAATGAGAAGGGGAATGAGAAAATGACGAGACTTAAACAAAGATGTGACATTTTTTTCCAATTCCGATTTACAGAAAGAGAAACACGTGATTTTATCAGTGACGGATAGAAGAAAGACCATGTGACGAAAAAAATCACTACAAAGAAAAGTGGTTTTTTTCGTCTAGTACAAGGTCTATTATATAAAAGAAAGACGTGGCACTTTACTATAGAGAAGAAACACTGAGTGAATGTTGCGAAGTTTGAGTGAAGGTGAGAGAGAAGAGAGAAACGAGAGGGGGCAGAGAAAGAAAGCAGGCGCTTTTTGCAGAAGCAGACGGAGAGTGTATGAATCAATGCGTCGATCCCAATCTAAATCATCCTGCGAGGATCTTCTACTACTGATAAAAATCTCTCTTCTATTCACGTGATATCTCGCTCAAGGTTTAAAAACTGAAAACTGTGTGGAGTTGGAAAATAGATTATGATCAACTCTCGAGTTGTATGGCTGTTTGCTCCTCTTTCATCACGGGTAGTAATAACTTTACGAATATTCCAACTTTATAAAAATTCCTTCCTAGATAACAACATTGGTGATCAATTCGAACTTCGAGCTTAGGAATATGGACAACTTGAATGGTCCGCCGTCGATATTGATACTTTCATAGCAATCAAAATTTGACGTGCAGTGTTTTTTCTTCCGTACGGCCATTTACAGGTGTGAGTTGTTGCGGCGGCCGCATGTAACAATGATCTTTGATCCTTAAAATATAGATTATTATTAAATAAGTAAAGGTACATAAACACTCTAAACAAGTTACTCTATATACAATTAAAGAGAAGACACTTTCGAGCCTTTCTACGCACACTCTCTCACATTCTCTCGTGTCTCTCGCCTGACCCCTTTCTGGAGCGAGATAGGACGGTCCACGTACCTTCACATTTATGCTTCGTTCGTTTTCATATGCTAAGAAGCGATTACCGTTGATTAGGTATGCATGTTCACTGTACAAAGTGCATCGCCAAATTATCAACGTTCTGAAATGCTTAGAGGGTTGCATCAGAACTAATCAATATCGACAGTTCGCTCATTACCATACAAAAAGGGCTCCATTTTCTTCAGGAATCGTCCTTTAAAAAGTTAGAAAGTGATCATTACTTACCGTAGAAAGGAATCATGCGTTTCCTCTGTTCATTTCTGATTAAAAAAAGATGAGTGAGAGTGTGTAGAACTAAAGAGAGTGAGCAAGGAGAAATCATTTTAAAACTCTTATCACGAAATTCGCCGAAAGCGAAATTTGTTGTGATAATTATTTGATAAAAAATAAGAGGCGGGAATTGAAAACAATTTTTATGTTTATAAGAGATACACGTAGAAATGTGGTGGAGAAATCACGAAAAGCAACGTGGAAAATGTCTGACATCGAGAAAGACGTGACACTTTACGACGGATAAAGAAAGGCTGAACGAATGTTGCCAAGCTTGAGTGGAGGATAGAGAAAAGAGAGCACAGAGAAAGAAAGAAGGCGCTTTTTGCAGAATGAGCAGGAGAGTGAATGTATCATTTCGTTGTGTCTTTCTTTCCCGTCGGGATGAAAATGTTTGAGGGAGAAATAGAGATAACAGTGTAACACAAATTTCGCTGATCATTTTCACTTCTTGATACAGATGACGTAGTACTGTAGTTTGCGAGTATTGTATCTTCTGAATATCGTTGAAGAAGGCAGTCAATCAATGCGATATAGTGAGCGCAAATAAAATACTTTATCATCATCGTCATAAGATTATCCACAAGGCGAATTATTTAAAAAAATATTCATAGTTCAAAGGCTGCGTTTGATGAAGGTCAAACTTGATCCGATCGATTGTAGGATGTTCCATGGTATTTTACTCTTTACCAAGCAGTGTGGGTCAAGTTGCGTCATCTCTTATGCAATAGTGTGCTTATTCCTTCATTGATGCGTGGCCCGACGCATTGTGTATTTCCATGAGCCCTTGAAATGCACATATAAAAAAAGAAATTTTAGGAATTAAAAGATTCCGCATTTGCGCATATTGCATCGCTAAACGGCCGAAAAATCTTCTATCCGATTGCGCATTATTTTTGTCATTCTGGGGAAAATGAAGTCGACTCACGTACCTTCGCTCGTATACTCTTCTCATTTGAGCATATCGGTAGCAGTTACTAGTAAGTTGCACTAGTACAAATTCCGGAGTGTCAAATGATCGTAGTTCTGGAAATAAATGAAATTGCATCACACCTAGGTAAAATTATAACTAAATACACATACAACCACGCTACATTTAGACTCAAATTCCGGAATAAACAGAACAAGTATGCAGTGCGCAGCTTACCGTAGAATGGACTCTTCAGTTTCGTCTACTCAAACTTGATGAAAATAAGCGTAAGAGAGCGTGTAGAACTCTGAAATTACACACCTTTGAACAGCGAAAACAAAAAGAAGAAGACGATTATGTAATCGAGGATTTTCGCATAGGAGAGACAATCAAAATTCACACAGAAGCGAACTTTCGATTTGTGTTTCCAATTTGACATTCTATTTTACATAATATCTTTACACCCTATCTTCAATCATCCACGTTAAATAATTAATATACAGGTAAGCAACAGGTCGCTAATATCTAGTGCGGTGTTAGTTTCTTGGAGAAGAAAATGGAAAACGGAAAAGGGGTGTTAATTTTTTTCATTTTCTTTTCCTAGAAACTAACACCACATTAGGTGCAGGTGACACTTTACGATGGAGAACGAATGTTGCGAAGTTTGACAGAAAGCGAGAGAACAGAGAGAACAGAGAGAGAGAGAGAGAGAGAGAGAGAGAGAGAGGACAGAGAAAGAAAGCAGGTGCTTTTTGCTGAATGAGAGAGGGACGTGGAGAGATTTAATGCGATGTGTCATCCTTGCCCCCGTTGGTAAGAAGTAGCGATAGGTAGAGTGGAGATTGAGAACACCAAACCTTCACATAATTTCAAATCTACAGACTGGGGGTAAGAGCGAATGATTGTGTAAAAGTGAAAAAGAGCATCTCGATTTCACACCTTCTCTCACTCCAAAGCCTGTTTTGTAAGGTTGAGCGGTCTGTGGAATGATGTGCATGGTGCATTACCCCATGCTCTTCCCCCACTACGGTAGTCAACAGCAAGATCGATTATATTATTCCATTTATCGGATTAATTATTTAATGATTCGAATAGTCATTAAAACTGGCAATAATTAGTTACAGTTATGAAAGTACAATTGAAAACGTAAGGAGACATGAGGGAAATAATTTTTTTTTATATTTTTTCCCGCGCCAAGGGAAAGCGCCAGAGTGCCGCGGCGCCCCTTCAGCGCCTTCCCTGCGCCCTCGAAGTGAGCCGTGCCAGGAGGGAGAGATTCGAGAAGGGTAGGTATCCGATCAAAGTATATATCGTTCCATCCAAGCAATAACTGAAAACTATCACAAACTGATTTTTGTAAATGTTCAGGTCTCAACGCGCCTTCCCCTTCCGCTACCGTAATCCACGAGAAAGAGGAGAAGAAAGAAATGAATCCTCACACTTCGGAATCAACCAAGAAATCTGCTGAGAAAAAGAAAGTTACTGTCGATAGCAACGGAAAGAGGATAGGATTTATGATGGCAAAAGTCCGCAAAATGACAGGCCGAAAGTAGAAAATCAATTGATTCTACAGGCCTTTTAACCCCACAGAAAGGCGTTTAGAGTGAGAGAGTGTGTAAAATCAAGAGAGACCCTCTGACTGTCACACACTCTCTGACTTTTTTTCGGTTTCCAGTATTTCAAATTACCGATTCTTGCCCGTGCACTGATTATTATTTGAACTGAACTAATTATTATTTTAACTGTCTTTTGTACTCTACTGCTTATTTCCCTCATGTCTCCTTACGTTTTCAATTGTACTTTCATAACTGTAACTAATTATTGCCAGTTTTAATGACTATTCGAATCATTAAATAATTAATCCGATAAATGGAATAATATAATCGATCTTGCTGTTGACTACCGTAGTGGGGGAAGAGCATGGGGTAATGCACCATGCACATCATTCCACAGACCGCTCAACCTTACAAAACAGGCTTTGGAGTGAGAGAAGGTGTGAAATCGAGATGCTCTTTTTCACTTTTACACAATCATTCGCTCTTACCCCCAGTCTGTAGATTTGAAATTATGTGAAGGTTTGGTGTTCTCAATCTCCACTCTACCTATCGCTACTTCTTACCAACGGGGGCAAGGATGACACAAAAAAAAAATTAAATCTCTCCACGTCCCTCTCTCATTCAGCAAAAAGCACCTGCTTTCTTTCTCTGTCCTCTCTCTCTCTCTCTCTCTCTCTCTGTTCTCTCTGTTCTCTCGCTTTCTGTCAAACTTCGCAACATTCGTTCTCCATCGTAAAGTGTCACCTGCACCTAATGTGGTGTTAGTTTCTAGGAAAAGAAAATGAAAAAAATTAACACCCCTTTTCCGTTTTCCATTTTCTTCTCCAAGAAACTAACACCGCACTAGATATTAGCGACCTGTTGCTTACCTGTATATTAATTATTTAACGTGGATGATTGAAGATAGGGTGTAAAGATATTATGTAAAATAGAATGTCAAATTGGAAACACAAATCGAAAGTTCGCTTCTGTGTGAATTTTGATTGTCTCTCCTATGCGAAAATCCTCGATTACATAATCGTCTTCTTCTTTTTGTTTTCGCTGTTCAAAGGTGTGTAATTTCAGAGTTCTACACGCTCTCTTACGCTTATTTTCATCAAGTTTGAGTAGACGAAACTGAAGAGTCCATTCTACGGTAAGCTGCGCACTGCATACTTGTTCTGTTTATTCCGGAATTTGAGTCTAAATGTAGCGTGGTTGTATGTGTATTTAGTTATAATTTTACCTAGGTGTGATGCAATTTCATTTATTTCCAGAACTACGATCATTTGACACTCCGGAATTTGTACTAGTGCAACTTACTAGTAACTGCTACCGATATGCTCAAATGAGAAGAGTATACGAGCGAAGGTACGTGAGTCGACTTCATTTTCCCCAGAATGACAAAAATAATGCGCAATCGGATAGAAGATTTTTCGGCCGTTTAGCGATGCAATATGCGCAAATGCGGAATCTTTTAATTCCTAAAATTTCTTTTTTTATATGTGCATTTCAAGGGCTCATGGAAATACACAATGCGTCGGGCCACGCATCAATGAAGGAATAAGCACACTATTGCATAAGAGATGACGCAACTTGACCCACACTGCTTGGTAAAGAGTAAAATACCATGGAACATCCTACAATCGATCGGATCAAGTTTGACCTTCATCAAACGCAGCCTTTGAACTATGAATATTTTTTTAAATAATTCGCCTTGTGGATAATCTTATGACGATGATGATAAAGTATTTTATTTGCGCTCACTATATCGCATTGATTGACTGCCTTCTTCAACGATATTCAGAAGATACAATACTCGCAAACTACAGTACTACGTCATCTGTATCAAGAAGTGAAAATGATCAGCGAAATTTGTGTTACACTGTTATCTCTATTTCTCCCTCAAACATTTTCATCCCGACGGGAAAGAAAGACACAACGAAATGATACATTCACTCTCCTGCTCATTCTGCAAAAAGCGCCTTCTTTCTTTCTCTGTGCTCTCTTTTCTCTATCCTCCACTCAAGCTTGGCAACATTCGTTCAGCCTTTCTTTATCCGTCGTAAAGTGTCACGTCTTTCTCGATGTCAGACATTTTCCACGTTGCTTTTCGTGATTTCTCCACCACATTTCTACGTGTATCTCTTATAAACATAAAAATTGTTTTCAATTCCCGCCTCTTATTTTTTATCAAATAATTATCACAACAAATTTCGCTTTCGGCGAATTTCGTGATAAGAGTTTTAAAATGATTTCTCCTTGCTCACTCTCTTTAGTTCTACACACTCTCACTCATCTTTTTTTAATCAGAAATGAACAGAGGAAACGCATGATTCCTTTCTACGGTAAGTAATGATCACTTTCTAACTTTTTAAAGGACGATTCCTGAAGAAAATGGAGCCCTTTTTGTATGGTAATGAGCGAACTGTCGATATTGATTAGTTCTGATGCAACCCTCTAAGCATTTCAGAACGTTGATAATTTGGCGATGCACTTTGTACAGTGAACATGCATACCTAATCAACGGTAATCGCTTCTTAGCATATGAAAACGAACGAAGCATAAATGTGAAGGTACGTGGACCGTCCTATCTCGCTCCAGAAAGGGGTCAGGCGAGAGACACGAGAGAATGTGAGAGAGTGTGCGTAGAAAGGCTCGAAAGTGTCTTCTCTTTAATTGTATATAGAGTAACTTGTTTAGAGTGTTTATGTACCTTTACTTATTTAATAATAATCTATATTTTAAGGATCAAAGATCATTGTTACATGCGGCCGCCGCAACAACTCACACCTGTAAATGGCCGTACGGAAGAAAAAACACTGCACGTCAAATTTTGATTGCTATGAAAGTATCAATATCGACGGCGGACCATTCAAGTTGTCCATATTCCTAAGCTCGAAGTTCGAATTGATCACCAATGTTGTTATCTAGGAAGGAATTTTTATAAAGTTGGAATATTCGTAAAGTTATTACTACCCGTGATGAAAGAGGAGCAAACAGCCATACAACTCGAGAGTTGATCATAATCTATTTTCCAACTCCACACAGTTTTCAGTTTTTAAACCTTGAGCGAGATATCACGTGAATAGAAGAGAGATTTTTATCAGTAGTAGAAGATCCTCGCAGGATGGTTTAGATTGGGATCGACGCATTGATTCATACACTCTCCGTCTGCTTCTGCAAAAAGCGCCTGCTTTCTTTCTCTGCCCCCTCTCGTTTCTCTCTTCTCTCTCACCTTCACTCAAACTTCGCAACATTCACTCAGTGTTTCTTCTCTATAGTAAAGTGCCACGTCTTTCTTTTATATAATAGACCTTGTACTAGACGAAAAAAACCACTTTTCTTTGTAGTGATTTTTTTCGTCACATGGTCTTTCTTCTATCCGTCACTGATAAAATCACGTGTTTCTCTTTCTGTAAATCGGAATTGGAAAAAAATGTCACATCTTTGTTTAAGTCTCGTCATTTTCTCATTCCCCTTCTCATTAAGATTTTGTTCTCATTCGCCGTTAAATGACCAGTTTCAGAGTTCTATGCGCTCTCAGGCATCTCTTCCATCGATAATAAATATCAAGAAAACGAGAGAAGAAAAGCTCGTGCGTCTAAAAAAGTGCTGCTATAGGTTTTACTTTTTTGAATTGATGATACCACTTTTTAAAAAACAAATTAGCATCGATATTTTCACCGAAAATGACTAAGAATGTGTACAATAAAACTATTTTACTTACAGGCTTATTCGAATCAATATTCCGCTCATGAACATCCTAACGAAACATAGATGCTGAGGAGATTGTTACCGTAATGAGGGACATACGGTAGCCAAACGTGAACGTGGAAATCAATAATACTGGTTGCATCAAACGTGTACAATGGCACGCTTGAGGAGGAAAATTGTGTTCTTAAATGAATTGTTCGGTTCCATATACCGTTAAATTAGGAAAAAAAATAATTTTCGACGACGGCGCGCTTGGCAATGTCTTCGGAAAAGAAATGCAATCGATGATTATTCAGCACTCATGTATATTTTTACTCTAGTTCTCTCTCTCTTTTATTGTCCATAGGAATGGTCGAGTAACGTCAGCGTCAAACCGCTCAGCCATCTCTGCTAGCATGTCATCCGTGATATTCACAGTGTGAAGCTTGTCGACATCCGTCTGAAATTATCGATTGGTTAGAGTTACAGTAAGATGTTGGCACTGGGCCAAAATCATAACTGATCTTTGATCTGCCTTCAACCACCTCAATTTCGCTCCCTTCAGCAGTCAATTTCGCCAATTGTTCGATATTCTCCTCCATTTTCTCGATTCTCTTCGAAATGTCAACGAGATCTCTCTCAATTTCATCAATCGAAGCCTGAAATCGAAAATTTGCGATCTTTTTGAAATCAGGTTCAGTAAATTTATCAAGAAGGAGCCCCTACCGAAAATGGTTGATAATTGTTGGATGAAAAATGCGGAAAACTAACCATTCTCCTGAAGCAACAGTGCGCTCGCCCCGACTCGGGTTGAAATGAGGAGAGGAAAGGGGAACAAGTGGTTTTATTCAGAGAATGGGAAACTTCTCGAAACATGGTAATTGTGTTCTTTTGTTGCGATAAAATGGGATCTCATACTTTTTAAATCAACGAATTTCGAGTACTACGTAAACTTCTAATGGTAAGGCACAGTAAGTGGCAAGATTACTGTAGGGCCATCAATTTCAAGACGGATAATTTAACATGCTCATCATAAATAATCGCTATTTTAAAAAATATAATAACACTAAATCGTCAACAAATATATTCAGAGCCGGAAACTACGGTAATAAAAAATATTATTTGAATATTCCCGCGTCTATTGGCATACGGTATCCTGACCCTATCGGCATTTCTCGCCCTATCAGTCTCGCTCGTTTTCGTTAATTTGTTCTGAATTTCTTCATTTTTCTCGCTAGTATGATGTTAATTGCGTACGCAGACACCGCTTACTCGAATTGGTTACCATTTTACGTCGAATGCCCTCAATGTTGGCTAGAATTCGCGAGTAAAATCGCCGCCGATGGTCGCTATGGACAACAGCGATTTTACAGGGAGGTTTCAGTTCAGTCACGGCATTTCAGCTCCACGTAAAACCAAGACCACGCCCATCAATCAAAATCACTCAATACCGCTTGAATACCGTGAATTATCTCAGGGAATCCCGCGAATTTCAAACAACTGTGTAGCCGCCCAGCATACCTGTAGTGCTAAGAATTGCTAGCCGCGAATTTAAAACAGCATTAAATTCAAAAATATATTCTTCCCGCGCTGTCCTATTTTTTTCAGTGGTGTAACACGCAGTAAATTACCAAATCGGGCCTTGAAATGCCGTGCAGTACCGTTTTTTTCTTGAGTCTTTTCGCTTCTTAACCTCGTGAAAACAGTTCTAGTGCTTTATTTCACTACAATGAGCCGGCTGGTGTCACTGAACTGGACGATAACGACGAAAACTATAACGGTTAGAAGAGGCGACGTGGGTTGTTGGTTACCAGTTTATTAAGTGGTATCTTGTTAGTATTCAGCACTCTTTACTCAGTGTTTTGATCCATGGATTGAATGCGGCCTCTGATCACTTTGTGCCCGCGGCACATCACTGATCATAGGTCACACTAGACTCTCAGGCGATTTCCGTGCTCTCTTTCTCTACACTCTCCCTTCCTCGTCCATTCTATAACCCTCTCTGACAATTCTCTCCATCTCTGCGCCCTCTCAATCTTCCCGACTCTCTAATCATCTTTTCTCATCTCCTCACTCCGCCCATCAATAACACAACGTGCTTCCCCCACCTTTCTCTCTGGCTTCTCTTGTTTATCGCGTGCACTCATCTCGCTCTGCCTTGACAATGTCTTCCTCCGCGTTCGGTTCTGATTTTTTTCACCGTTTCGAATTCTATTTCCCCCATCCCTTCATCAGTTCCGATGCCCTCTCGTTTTCTGCCTTGTTACAAATTTTGCTGTACCTGATCTCTCACTTCTTTTCTTATCTTTGTTATTTATCCCCCTCGACCATCCCCTCTCTCTTCTCCCTCCCCCGTCCACCCCTCCTATCACCACGTGTGTTGCATGCTACGAACTACGCGCGCACACACCCGCCCTAACTGACTTTGGGACAGTATCCACGCTGGTTGGCTATCAGAGCAACAATTTGCTTTTCTTGGTAATTGTTTAAGATTCTAGTTTCACCCACTGTCGCGTCACACATCCATCCATATACTGGTCACGTCCCCAGAAAGTGGTCATGATCGTGAGAGTGCGCAGAGGCAGGAAATTCCTTATCACTTACCCAAACGGTCCAACTCTCCACCGCTTTCTATTGGAATGGAACCATGTGGACAGATTCACTATGCCGTGCGTAGGCTTACTGCCGTGTTGAGTTGACTTCGAGAAATAACTAAACAACGGGTTGCATAAGAGGCAAATGCACCGCTCGACCAGTTAGATATTGTGAGAAATGGGGAGAGCGGGGAGTGGTTTGCCTCTTACGCAACCTGTTGTTTCGTTATTTTTCGAAGTCAAGTCTACAGTATACAGTACAGTACTCAACACTGTGTTCATCCGCTTTCGCATAACGGTGAACTAGAGTGGTCACCGTGGTTTAAATGTATGGAATGGCACGACCAAATAAAATATCAAAATGATACTTCCTGTGTTTACCGAAGGCGTGTCTGTCGCCAGCGTGCTTGGTTGGTGAACAAAATATATGTTTTACTTTTTGTATGATCGTATCATTTTATAAATGTAATGTACCATTATTCGACTGACCACATTTGATCGTTCTTTCACTGTCCCAGGAACGCATCGTGTTTTTCCCAATCTCTGACCACTTAAAATTGTAGTTTGTAAGTATTCGTTCCCTTCACACGCACGTACACAACGTATTGATAAGTGTTCGCCTTGCGGAGTCCAAATCCACGTTGTTCCTCCAGAAAGGGGTCAGCCGCGAGATAGCGTGAGAAGTGGAGAGAGATCTGCTCCTTGGACTTACGTCTGATGGATACTTTGCCTGGGCCGCGGAATTATGCGCAGTGATTCTCGGTCGTTATCGATTTCTCTCGGATTCAATGTTCAGTAAGCCTTTAGGAATTGTAAAATTCCCCGCGGAATATTCTCTGATTAGAGTTTGCAGAACTCTATAATAGAGAAAGCAAAACTCAGGTAGAGTGCGCACCTCGTGTAGATAAGTGTGCGCCTCTTGTAGACTGAATGATACTCCGCGCTTTCGCTCTTTTGTTACCGACGTTATCTACTTCCTACCCGTTTTCTTTCTGAGTGAGCTATCGTTGCGCTTCATTTTATCCATTACTTGCTACTGCTCTGCCGTTCCCTTTTGGCCTACCGTATCGCAGCAATTGAATACGGTAACCTAGTTTGTCCTTCTTGTTGTCCTACCGTAATCTGCCATAACGTCGTAATTGCCACTCCGAATTCTTCCATAACGTCGTAATTATTCTACCGTAATCTACCGTATCCTCCTTGCTGTCCTACCGTAATCTACCGTAACCTCCTTGCTGTCCTACCGTAATCTACCGTATCCTCCCTGCTGTCCTACCGTAATCTACCGTATCCTTCCTGCTGTCCTACCGTAGTCTACCGTATCCTCCCTGCTGTCCTACCGTAATCTACCGTATCCTCCCTGCTGTCCTACCGTAATCTACCGTATTCCTTTGTCCTACCCTTATCTGCCATAACGTCGTAATTGCCACTCCGAATTCTTCCATAACGTCGTAATTATTCTACCGTAATCTACCGTATCCTCCTGCTGTCCTACGGTAGGACAGCAGGGAGGATACGGTAATCTACCGTATCCTCCCTGCTGTCCTACCGTAATCTACCGTATCCTCCCTGCTGTCCTACCGTAATCTACCGTATCCTCCCTGCTGTCCTACCGTAATCTACCGTATCCTCCCTGCTGTCCTACCGTAATCTACCGTATCCTCCCTGCTGTCCTACCGTAATCTACCGTATCCTCCCTGCTGCCCTACCGTAATCTACCGTATCCTCCCTGCTGTCCTACCGTAATCTACCGTATTCCTTTGCAGTCGCCGCCATGTCGAAGAAGTTCGCGATCGACCTCTACTTTGACGTCATCTCGCCCTACTCATTCATCCTATTTGAGGTCCGTCTCGTTGGTCGTTGATCTTTAATCTCTGATGTCTCTGAACTCTGATCTTTATTATAACTCGATGTCATTTGGAAATAGGATTTCTTTTAAACTTATTCTTTGTCATTGACATCCTGTGAAAATGCAAGCTCCTGCATTGCATAAGCCCACCCGGTGATCACGTCTTTCAAAATGCAGTCGCACTCTAAAATATTTCGATCAGTTTGCGCCCTATGCGATTAAACCATTTTTTTCTCTCGATCGATTTGAAAAGGTAGATTCACCAACAACTAAATCGATAATTACATCCCGTGCTCTCTTATCATGCCCTCTAGACTAGGCTATCACTAAATGAGTACGGTAGTCCAGTCACCATACTCTGCCTGATGAAGCATTCTTGTTGCCCTTGCTCGTATACCGTATCTTCTAGACTAGTTGATCAATCGATAATTACGGTAGTCTGATACAGTACCCTTTCAGTCGCTACTCGCCTACCGTACCCAGTGGCCGATGGACGTCAACCTCAAGCCGGTCGGACTCGCCCACATCTTCAAGGCCGCCGGCAACAAGGCGCCAGCCCTCGTCGTACCCTCAAAGGTGAGAGAACTGTGGAATTTGAAATCTGCACGGGTACTTCAAGAATACTGGTAACGGTAAACAACTGCACTACTACGGTATAATGCCTTACGTAGTCCACAAGTTGCATTGCAATATCGTAGTAAGCAAGTGGCGTTGACCGATTGCCCATCCTCTCTCAATTTTATCAGGTTGGTCAATAAGTTTTGCCCGATTTTGAAATTTTTCAAAATTTCATCCCGCTTCCGTTGTAAGTATGCAATCAAATTCCCTGTACGCTCACTATACACAGTGAGTCTTCCCCTTTTCATCGCCCACTACTTCCATGCTGCCCATTCATTTAGGCGAGAAGTGAGAGTTGAGAAAGTTGGTCGGGTCTGTTTCGACTCGACATTTTTGTCGAGTTGCCGTTTCATGAGGGATTGAGATAGGATCCTATGCAACCTATTTATTAAAAGAGTGATCTGTCCTGAATGCAGGAAGGTTCATGGAAGGGACCTTCAACATCGGGTTAGCCAGAACCGGATGTCACAAATATAAAAGCTGCGTGCAAAATTTCAAGGCGCGTCTAGTTTTCCGATTTTAAAGTCGCTGGACCGAATTGAATTCCCAAACCTAACTGATTTAGAAGGGCACCTACAATCATCACAAAAGTACTAGTCACTTTTACTAGGTGCTACCATCGGTGAACTATCAGAGAATTGCGATTAGGCCTGAAATCAGAGCACGAAAACGAGCTTTCACAAAGTGTCTTAATTTTAGGGAAGCATTTAGCGATAGGTTATGCCGCTCATTCTGCAGCAAAAGTCCAATAGTATTGCTGTACAGTGGGGCTTTGGTCGATTCATGTTCACTTCGACAGGACACTTTATCAAATCAGACACCATAAATTGGAATTTTTCTGAAAATGTGCAAGTTTCAAAATTTTTGAATTTTTTATTTCTCGGAAAGTTCAGGAGGGCACAGTTTAAAGTCTCAATTGTAAAAGTAAGTTATATTGTCAGTTAGTAAATCGTTCACTACTACACCTGGATAGCTTTTCATTCGACATCGTGATTTGAAATCGAAGCGATGCTACTTTTTCCGGACTTATCTAATATCGAGAACCATAACTTATAAAAGAAATAAAGCATCGGCTCATTCTTACCATAAAATTAAAGATGACTGTTTATAATATAATTTGTTCTAAGCTGAGGCTCTGGGAAGAATTCTTGACGCCAAGGAGTTCATAAACATTTTTCTCGAATTTTCAGCGGATCTCACAAAATTTACACAATGTTATTTCAAGGAGCCCGAGATAGTGCGAAAAGAAACCAAAGATAGAAGTTGTTACTTAACAGTCCTCCTACAACATGTTATGAACACAAGGCTTGCTAAGTAGAACTGACGGAAAATCGACAACGTAAAGTTCAAACATCAAATCGGGCAAAACTTATTGACCAACCGAATACTTGCAGCGAATCGTAATTGTCGAGTATATTACATTTATAAAATGATACGATCATACCAAAAAGCCGAATAACGAACTTCCGTTGTTTACCATACAGGAACATTGGCGACCCTCACGCCTTTGCGTGCTCTCTCGTCTCGGTAAACACAGGACAGTTCGACATTTTGTTTGATCGTATCATTTTATAAATGTAATACGTGCGTTGATCTTTCTAATTTAGACACACATAACACTAGGGACGCTGTTATATTATTCAATGCTATTGCAATAGAACTGCACGTTCCATCGCCGCACATCGATCTTTCACACTTTACAGCAGATGTTGAAACACGATTCTCGCTAGGCCAATTTATAAATTTTTCATTTGAAACTTGCTACCTTGCACGCTCATTGTTGAACCGAAGGATGTCAACCTCAAGCCGATCGGAAATATTCCCCTGTATCGTGCCTCATATTATTTATCTATTGTATATTTGATCTTTGATCTCTTGCAGGGTCCGTACATGACCAAGGACGTCAACCGTCTCGCCCGCTACTACAACATCCCGCTCAAATTCCGCGAGGTATCGATTGATTTATGATTACCGTTGCCTAGGGTTTCCCTAACAATGGATCGATAATTTTGAACTCGTGGCGGTTCTGAAAACCATAATGAATAGTGGAGGAAACGGCAGTGTACCGATCGATATTGTTGAACGACAAGAGTGCGCACGTGCATGGATTGTAAAGACGATCAATCAATAATGAGAGATACAGTAGCCAGCCGTGATTACTGTATTCCGCGCAGGACTTCCTGACGGTGATTACGACCAAGTCGTCGCTCAACGCCAACAGACTCATCGCCGCAGTGAAGTTGGAGCAGCCGGAGAAGGTGAGCGAGAAGGGGGGAAGTGGGGGGGGAGAGATCAGAGATCAGAAATCAAAGAAAAACTTCTATTAGTTTGAGACTGTATATGCCCAGAGCGAGAGTTTAATCTCTAATTTGCGAAAGAGTACACGAAAACAAGAGATCGGCTCTCTCTTTTTTTTGCGCGCTCTCTAACATTGGAGTTCCAAACTCTCGCTCTGTGCACATCAAGGTAAGAGACTACTAAGAATAATTTCTTTGTCAGTAGATCAGATACGAAATAGCAAAATAAATCAAAGATCAACTACAAAGTAGCAACTGTAGCAACCACAGCGGCACCAGAGTCACATACACCTTTCATTTAATCTAAATTCGCTTTGCGCCTGCTCAAAATTGTCTTGCAATATTTGTGTTGTTGATGTTATTATGGAGGGGGGCACCAAAATCAGATTGATGGCGCGAACCCCAGCTCTTCTCCCATAGCAACCGTGAAACACAAGTTCAGTACGCGCGATTGCACTTTTTTGTAATTGACTTGTGTTCGGGAGGGATAGATGATGGATTGTAATTGAAACATGCTCCCGGGGGCGAACCTGATTCCTGCTTCTAATGAATATGGATAAAAAGATGTTAGAATATATTTTAATAGTGTATTCCAGAAGGGAATAGGTTATTTTAAAAGAGGTTCTAATTTATTTTTTTAATACATATTATATCCCGTTCTTTTTCCAGGCCGAGGCGGTCGCTCGGGCGCTCTTCCGCCGCTTCTGGATCGATCGCAGTGACATCTTCGATACCAAGGACTTTGTAGAGGTGGGGGATCAGAGGAATAAAACGTTCCGATACGAAACACAGAGGTGATAGGCTAGAGGGCGTTAATAATCATTAGACACGCCTCCGACGAATTATTTTAAAATGGTACTATGTTTTAGACCGCCAGAGATGCATTTTTTGTTTTAAAAAAATTATGGCTTGGCAACTCATGTCCGCAAATAAATCGTGCGAATTCTCTAGACATTCTTCTCATGCGATTTGCGAAACACAGAATCACTTCGATTCTCCTATTTAAAAAAAGAAAGAAGTTGTTGAAACGCGAAATGGAATGAGGTCTATAATAATTCCATACTAAAATGCAAAAGTACGTTTATTAATTATTTTAATTATGATAATTAGCTTAATTAACAATAATATTCCAATCAATTATTTTAATTAATTGCAGGTGCTGTCAGGATAAATATGTAGTAGACTGCTTGCGGAGTCCGTGACGTCACCCGACTCGTCTCCTCTCTCTCCTCTGATGCAGTGAAGGAGGTTATGAAGCAGAACACCGACGCCGCCCTGGAGACCGGAGTGAGTTCGGTAGATACGGGATATCGATTGATGAGAATCTTAGTCAATCGAATCGAAATGGACATTGTAGTTTGACGTTATTGATTGGATTTCTAGCGCGCCTAACGCATAGTGAATTCAAAACTTGAATAGTTGACCAAAACGAAATCGAAACGCATTGCTACATCGTATGATGAATTGTGTTATCTGATAGAAAATTATTATTTATGATTGATTAATTTCCTTGCTGCTAGTCGAGACAGGGCGTCTCGTAACGTTGCTGACGAAGTACGGTATTCAAATTGAATACGGTACTAGATAGTAAGTACTGTATTGCAGTGTTTCGGTGCCCCCTGGACGGTGCTTCATCTCTCCAACGGCAAGCGAGAGTCGTTCTTCGGCTCCGACAGACTCCACATCATTGGCCACATGATGGGACAGAAGTTTGAAGGACCCCTCCCCGCCAAACTCTGAGCCCCTCTCCTACCGTACCCACCGTGACCCACCGTACCCTCTGTGACCTACCGTAATACGTTCCATTCGCAGTGCCGTAACCCTTGCTTCTGATTACAGTACCACGCCTAGATCGCAGGTTACTGTAAGCGCAACATTTGTAGTTATAAGACCGAAATCCGCCCTTGTCGATCTACCGTATTCCCAGTGTGATATGTATCGAGTTTTTAGTTTGTTAGTTTGTGTCAGAATCGCCGAATCTTTGATTTCGTCTTGCTATCTAATAAATGTGCCTCAATACACCTGATTTGGCCTCAAGTTTTGTGTTTCACGGATTCTATGAGACGACAATTACGCCGTCTTGTTCAATTAGTAGGTTTTTTTTAATAAAAAATGAAATACCACTTTTGATCGTTTTTTTTTGATCGTTTTTTTTTGAGTCTGGCCGTTCCCTCTTGCTTGGTTTGTTGATCTCGAGTAAAAAAAACTGGGGGAATGTGCTTTTCCATAGCAACTAATCTCTTGCGGGCTCAGTTGTGTCTACTATAGCGACCACTTTACGCTAGTTTCTTTGAGTTTTTCAAATCTCATTTCGCTCCAACCCATATACACTTTTCACACTTTCACGCCCCTGATCCTTCTCTGCAAGTTTGATTGGGCCTGGGAATTATGTGAATTTACATTCGGACTTTTTTGTTTTTTCCTCTTTTTTGAGGATTTTCCCCCTCATTTCAAGGCATTTCTTCTCTAGCCAACGATCGATTCTGGTGATTCCTTCTCAACTTTCTACTTCAAAACGAGGTAATTCTCGTTTTCCGCCTCCCGTCTGGTAGATCACCGTCCTCTCCAAAGTCCATCACGCATCTCACTGATGCTCTCTTGTTTTCGCGTGCTATCTCACTTTTTCTCTGACTGTCTGAGCCTCTCCAATCTCTCAGAGAAGCAGGAAACTAGGGCGATTTATCTTTTCCCCATTCAATTTTCGCGCGAAACAACCTCCAGACTTTCCGTTTCTGACTCATCTTTGTAAAATAACGTCATTTTCCCTAATTTCTCCTATTTTCGTCATCACTCTCTCCGTTTTACGTGCTCTCTCACCTTGTCTCTAACTGTCTGCCGCTCTCCAATCTCTCGCCTGCCCAGACCATCCTCGAAATCACATAACTTTCGCTCGCACACGCATTCCATACTTTGACCGCGCAACGACTTTTGGCCAGGAACGACTCGTTTTCTCTGATTCTCTCGTTTTCTCACGCTCTCTCGCCCTCAGCACCTCAAATTTCGCGCCGTTTCCCATCAAATAAGGAGAGGTGTTCCATTAAAAGCGCTGGGCCCCATCCAGCAACCCTCAAATCTCCAGAGAATGTAGGAAGCGAGAGAGAGTGTGAAAGTGAGAAGACATCCTATAGATTTTCAAACTTTCTCACCGTCTTTCGCGTTGGAACTGACACGTAGCGCGGCGCATCGCCAAGCATTCGAATTCCAAGAGACGCTCTCGCTGTCTGATCGCCTGCTTCGCCTGCCTGCCTGATCGCCTGTTCTCTCGCCATTTCCCACGCTGTCTGGCTTGCTCTCACCGAAACATATTTGGATGCTATGCCGGAACTATGTGAAACAAGCGAGTGCACCCATTCCGCGGGGGCTTTCCCTCTCCTCTCCCCGTTATCTCCCACCCCCTCTCCTTTTCTTACCTCGTTTCTCTCCCCTTCCTCCTTTTCTCTCCCATGTGTCTCATTCACAACCCCGCCCGGTGATGACAAACTAATAATTTCCGGTTGAGCAGAATCATGTTTTGAGTTTGATCTTTGATCTTTGAATCATTGGCGACGAACCGTCCATAGTTTGATTTCTGAACCGTTTCCATGCTCTTTGTTACCGATAATGCATTCTTTCATCTTTTCAAGTTTAGCCTTTTTTCTACGCGTTGCACTGCTTGTGATCTTTGAATTCTTGTCCTTGTAGTTTGATCTCTTATCTTGTTCAGATTACAATGCCACGCGGAGTCCACACAGTCAAGCTGTACTACGACATCGTCTCGCCCTACTCATTCATCGGATTTGAGGTAATTTTATTATTGTTAACTTTTTTATTTACGTAATTACCTTGGAATTTCAAATTCAAGGCTGGTTGAGACATGTTTCACTCGAAAGTTGTCTGGTGAAGTGTGATTCACTTTTCTCCATACCGATTTTCACAGCTTTCCTTTCACCTGTTTCATACATTTTAAAACACACACAATGCGAACAATTTTTTTAAAGGAGGCAGTTTTGACCCTCGAAACATATCAAAAAATACGCGGAAGGATGAGTTTAGTAAGAATCAGTTCAAATCTGGCCAGTTTGATGGGACTTGCACTAGAGATCTGACCAGCCGTGGGATTAATTGGGGTCGCTGTACACCTGGCTGTTCAAGCTAGAGAGCGCGGGGAAACGAGAGAGCGCAGACAGTAGAGAGAACAGCGAGCTCACTCGAGTGAGGGAAGGGAGCTCGCTGGAGACGAGAGACAAGCGTTAGGCCAGAGAGGTTAGAGAAGCAGAGACATAGGCTATGGTGCTCGCTGTTCTCGATCGAACCTCGCTGTACAGAGAGATTTTGATGGAATTTTAACTCCGTTCTTTCTACAATTTTTTTTGTGTGGGTTACGGTAGCTCTAACAGTAAGCCCAAATAGAATTTTTTTACCATTTGCACGTTATTTTGTGATCATGTGTAGACAGCGTTCACAAAATTATTAACAAATAGTGTAAAATTGCTATTTGGGCTTTCCGTTAGAGCTACCGTAACCCACACAAAAAAAATTGTAGAAAGAACGGAGTTGAAATTCCATCAAAATTTCTTTGTACAGCGAGGTTCTATCGAGAACAGCGAGCACCATAGCCAATGTCTCTGCTTCTATAACCCCTGACCTAACGATTGTCTCTCGTCTCCAGCGAGCTCCCTTCCCTCACTCGAGTGAGCTCGCTGTTCTCTCTACTGTCTGCGCTCTCTCGTTTCCCCGCGCTCTCCAGCTAGAACAGCGAGGTGTACAGCGACCCCAATTAATCCCACGGCAGTTTATAAATTTCGCAATAAGCGGTATTGCGGGTGGGACGAAAATGCATGACCTCTTTCCTTTTTCGTCTCTCCTATCAACGTTCCCAGAGAACACATTTGAGCCGATCTTTAGCTGGCCTTGAAACTTTGCTGGGTTCATGTAGACTGGAAGCGCATTAGCTAATTGCTCTTTGTTCCATGCGCATCGCCCAATTCATTAATCAACCAGTTAATTTCCGGCCTGCGAAAGCAGCTAAATGGGTCTTAACTCTTCACATCATTAGTCCTCCCGCGGCCACAAATAGGGGTCGTCATTATGTCATCCATCCCCCGTCTAGTCGCATCTCTCACGATAAGAGCTTTTATCAGTTTGATTGTCCGAGCTTCCCGGAATGCGTGTTGAAACATGCAATCCACGTGCCTCACGCACACGAATTTTGTCCATATGTGAGAGGAAAAGTGAAATGCGCCTCTCTGATCTTTGATCTCCCGCAGTGCATAACGTGTGCACAAAGTATCCTACTATTACATGCACAAGTATCATACGAAACGCAAATATTTGATCTTTAATTTACTGATCTTTGATCTTTGATCTTTTCCAGTCTCTCCTCCGTTACCGCGTCGTCTGGCCGATTGACGTCATCCTCAAGCCGATCTGTCTCGGTGGACTGTTCAAGGATGTGGGCAACACGCCGCCCGCCAAGAGCTGCGAGGCAAAGGTTTGTAGTTTAATCTTTGAACTTTGATATCTGAAGTCTTCAGTCGCTGCTTGCACTTCATCTACTTATACCTAAATATAACCAATTGTTGTAGAATATCTTGATGAGATACCATCTGTGAAGTGAACTGATAAATACATAAATAATTTAATTAGTAACTTATAAATAATTAATTTCAGGCGACGTACATGGCGCGCGAAATCGAGATGATCTCGCGCCACTTTGGCGTGCCCATGAACGTCCCCAAGGTATGAGAGGAAGCGATTTTGAGAAGGTGGGCGGATATACTTGGTGTTGTTCTGAGTGTTGTTTGTTCCGATGATAACACAATTACGAATAATCCTACCATTAATCGATTAAAATTCCAAAATTAGTATCATTTGATAGAGCATGATCACACGAATTCATTGCGGTTAAAAACAGGAAACCAATCAATCCGCGCGATGAATAAATTCATGTTGGGCATTCCTAATCATGTTGGGCATTCCTATGTTTAATCATGTTGGGCATTCCTATGTTTAGCAGGTAGTCGTACTGTTCCATGTTCGTAGAAACGTATAACTGTAATATGTGAGTGGGCGTGGCTTGTAAAAGGTGGGCGGAGTTTAGGATACTGTAATTACAGAACTTCACCGGCCACATCATGGACAACAGCACGGTCGACGCGTGCCGTCTCATCATCGCCACCCAGAGATGCGACCCGGATAAGGTAGATTGATAACTGGGAGTTACCGTAATCCTTTGGGTTACTGTAATGACCAGTTATGTGGAAAAATCACTAAGAAGAAGTTACCGAAACGAAACGATTACCGGGTTACGGTCGGTAATCGAGTATTGCGTAAACCCCGAATATAATGTCGTGCTACATCCAGAAGGGAATCGGTGAGACGGAATAATAACCGTAGCTCCGTCTGGGTATAGCTGGAAAAAGTTCGCGGGACTTGTTTATTTGGGTTTTATATGAAGAATCCGTAAATGAAGCGGACATGATTTGTTTTCCCCCCGAATTTTTCATATTGCTTGATAGTTTTGTGTTTCACGACGCTCCCTTTGGCCAATCGAGCTATCCCATCTAGTGAAATACACGTCGTAAATCGAAAATGAAATAAATATCCAAAATAAATAAGAAGACGAAAATACAATGAGATAAACTTTTCGGAGGATACTTTGCAGCTAAAACTTCACAAAACACTAATTCTAGTACTGTGTTATAGGCGGAAACCGTATCTCGCCAGCTCTTCTCCCGTTTCTGGATCGAGAATCTGCCCGTGAAGAGCGACGATGATCTCAAGAAGGTGGGAGAGATTAAAGATCAAAAATCAATTCCTCCCCAAGTCGTAATTATTCCGATTTGGTAGAGGAAGAAACGAAATTACACAAAGAAACAGATCAAAGATCAATTCTTGCCTTAATGTCCTATCATTCCAAGCGGTAATCGATCTCCTCGATTACGGGAGGGTGACAAAACGGCAACGGGATATCAGAGACTATCGGAGAGGATCGAGTTTCCCCCCACAGTGGCCGTACAAGGAAGGATAACCTACCCTGAAAAAAATTATTATAGGGTTAACTTTCTGCCTAGAAACCGAAAATCGACTTTAGAAGTTGTGATTTTCAAACCCGGCTGAGATATGTTTCATGACATGTACAAAAGTGAAAAAAATGAAAAAATTTCACCGCAAACTATACCCCAAATTAGATAGTAATTCTTATAGAACATCTCGTGTATATCATTTTCACTGTTTAGAGTGAGATTAAAACTGAAGTATGAAAAAAGTTATGAAATTTTGAAATTTCAGAAAAATTTTCTTGAAAATTTTTTTCACACACGGGGAAATATGGATATGTTTTTTTGGATTCCTCGTCAAAAGTTACCCTTGGTTGAATTTTTTTGCCGAAATCGATTGGGCCCGTTGATTTTTAATTAATTATTGAAAAATAGGCCTTTCTGAATTTCAGCATTTTTTCGATTTACATTTTTTATAGTTGTGGTCTGTAACTGTTCCGAGTATGTTTAAAACATCTCTCATGTAATACAACGCTGATTAAATTTCATAAACGATATTTCAATCTTGTACTTCAAATTTTTAAACATATTTCAACAGTATTTATAGCTTATAAGCCAACCACCAGAAGCTTGCACCTGACCTCGTACAATTATAACTTTGTATGCCGACTTAGTAACATTTACAGTTGCAATGAGGTCTAACTAAGATTCGTATGAAATTTGATATCCCAAAAAAGCGTATCTTGCCTTATTGTTGATAACTAAAAGAGGACTGTATGTCTGAATGTCTGTTTTTTATGTTTTTGACGTACAGTTTGCAATCGAATTTTCACCATTAAAGCCGTTTTTTTCTTCTCTAAACGTTTTGCATATATTCCTTCACTAATAGGACATTCAATTGTTTGTATGTATGTTTGTCTGTTTGTCTGTCTGTCTGTCCGTTTATTGTTTTTGTGTTGCAGCTTGACGCATTTTTCATTTTCCCTCTAAATCGCTTCAAATTTTGCACTATCGTCTCAGAACCTTTTGCATATGATATCTGATAAGAACTCCTTTCAAACTTTAAATTCAACAGTGCACTAATATCATGGTCAAGTGAATAACGCGCCGGACTTCCAATCCGACACCCCCAGGAGAGGTGTTTTGCAATAAAAAAAAGTGTCTAAACGTGTTGGAGCTTGTTTTAAAATTTGAAAGCATTCTCTTTTGCCTTTCCGTTGCGAAAGCTTTGTGAGGCTGAGAGCGATCGAACGAAGTTGCCACAGAGCCGCGAAGTGGCATAGTAGAGAACTTTCAAATTTTAGAACATGCTCCGATACGTTTAGACACATCTCATTTATTTCAAAACAATTTTTATGTGTTCCCAGACACTCTCCTTTGCGTTTTGGGCGAAATTTCTAAAATTTCGATTTTTCACGACAAAAAAACTGGTCTGACACATTCAGAAACTTTTCAAACATCGCAAAACACCTCTCCTGTGATCCCCCAAGCTCCCCTAATCATTTTGGAGAATTTCGAAATTTTCGATCTGTCGTGTTAAAACTCGGCAAAACAGGTGCAAACGTGATTCACGTTACTTGAAATCGTGTAAGGACGCCTTCTGACACTTGCGAAAAATGCGGCAAAAGGTTTGCCCGCGGCGGGGGTCGAACCTGGGGGTGTCGGATTGGAAGTCCGGCGCGTTATCCACTTGACCATGATATTAGTGCATTTTTGTATTCAAAGTTTGAAAGGATTTATTATCAGATATCATATGCAAAAGGTTCTGAGAAGATAGCGCAAAATTTGAAGCGATTTAGAGGAAAAATGAAAAATGCGTCACGCCGCAACACAAAAACAATAAACGGACAGACAGACAGACAGACAGACAGACAGACAAACATACATACAAACAGTTCAATGTCCTATTAGTGAAGGAATATATGCAAAACGTTTAGAGAAGAAATACGGCTTTAATGGTGAAAATTCGATTGCAAACTGTACGTCAAAAACATAAAAACAGACGTTCAGGCATACAGTCCTCTTTTAGTTATCAACAATAAGGCAAGATACGCTTTTTTTGCGATATCAGATTTCATACGAATCTTAGTTAGACCTCATTGCAGCTGTAAATGTTACTAAGTCGGCATACAAAGTTATAATTGTACGAGGTCAGGTGCGAGCTTCTGGTGGGTGGCTTATAAGCTATAAACATTGTTGAAATATGTTTAAAAATTTGAAGTACAAGATTGAAATATCGTTTATAAAATTTAATCAGCGTTGTATTACGTGAGAGATGTTTTAAACATACTCGGAACAGTTACAGACCACAACTATAAAAAATGTAAATCGAAAAAATGCTGAAATTCAGAAAGGCCTATTTTTCAATAATTAATTAAAAATCAACGGGCCCAATCGATTTCGACAAAAAAATTCAACCAAGGGTAACTTTTGACGAGGAATCCAAAAAACATATCCATATTCCCCCGTGTGTGAAAAAAATTTTCAAGAAAATTTTTCTGAAATTTCAAAATTTCATAACTTTTTTCATACTTCAGTTTTAATCTCACTCTAAACAGTGAAAATGATGTACACGAGATGTTCTATAAGAATTACTATTTAATTTGGGGTATAGTTTGCGTTGAATTTTTTTCATTTTTTCACTTTTGTACATGTGATGAAACATATCTCAGCCGGGTTTGAAAATCACAACTTCTAAGGTCGATTTTCGGTTTCTAGGCAGAAAGTTAACCCTAGGATATTTTTTTCAGGGTAGGTTATCCTTCCTTGTACGGCCATATCTCGAGCCTATCAGATAGTGTCTGATATAACTCGGTTGTTAGTGATCCGATCGATATGGGAATAGTATCATTGTACTCCTACCGTACCCCACTACATTACCCACATATTGGTTAGGTGTGTCAGACAGCGGGTCAAATTCATGATTTATGCCGTAAACTTTTGAATCATGACTCTGACCTAAAGTCTGACACACCGAACTCATCTGTGGATACTGTAGTTTTATACGGTAGCCTTTTTGTGGCGCCCACGGATGTTTACGGCACAAATCATGAATCTGACCCACTGTCTGACACACCGAACCAATATGTGGGTACTGTAGTGGGGTACGGTAGGAGTACAATGATACTATTCCCATATCCATCGGATCACTAATAACCGAGTTATAGCCCGTTGCCGTTTTGGCCGTTGCCGTTTTGTCACCCTCCCTCGATTACATAGAAGAAGGAACGAAAGATCGCAATGCGATCAAAATCAAAGATCAACTCTCGAGTCGAGTCTCGACTAAGTATCCTGAGGTTTCTTCCACTACATTAAAATCACTTTTCTTGAGGAAAACACTGCTTTTGCTGCAGTGAATAATTGAAAATTATAAAATTGAAAGTTTTAAAAAATTTAAAATGATTTCTTATAGCAATTGCGTTAAAATATTTTGCTAATTCGCAGGTACTGAAGAAATCGCTGATTACGAACGTGTCGGAAATGCTGGACCAAGTGAAGGCTGAAGAGGTCAAAGAAGAGCTGAGAAGGAACACCAAGGAGGTCCATGAGATGGGGGTGCGGTAGTTTGATCTTTGATCTTTGGGAGTACGGTGGAGATCTTTACGGTAGTTTGATCGTTGACGTTTGATAAGAAGCGTTTGATCGATCTATTATGTGATTTGGGTGATAGGGGTAAGATAACTGGCACTACTATTGTGTTTGGGAGCAGTGATTTCTGCAAAGCAGAGAGCCCTCATTTCTGGTCTACTCACTGGGGTGATGCTCCCCTCCCTCTCCTCAATCGGAAGGGGGATGGACTGACCAGAGGAACGAGTTTCTCAGGATTTTATAGTAGAGAGACAATGGCGAGGTAGAGAGTATGAAATTAAGAGAGACATAATCCTATTATTAGAGGGTATGTAGAGGTAATTTTGATAGAAATGAATTCATTTCTGACCTAATATGTGATAAATTTGTACGTGAGTGAGTGAGAGACAGCAAAAATGGACCGCAAATAATGAGTGAGTAGACCAGAAATGAGGGCTCTCTGCTTTGCAGAAATCACTGCGAGAATAGCTGGTCCCAAACACAATAGTAGTGCCAGATAACTACCCCTATTACTCAAATCACCGATGGAGAATAAAGTATTAAGTATTAAGCATTAAGAGTACTGTAACGGAACACGAAGCGGGAAGTCTCCAGCTTTCTTACTCTGGAGATAGTGTCTCCTGCTGAGAGAGCATGCAAAATAAAGAAAGTGGTAGAGACGTAATGAGAGATCATCTCTCCATTTTACATGCTCTCCCAGTAGGTGACAACATCTCCGGAGGAAGGGGAGTAGGGGACCTCGCGTTCTGTTTATCTAACCGAATTTTCGATTCGCAGGCCTTTGGCATGCCGTGGATTACGGTAACGAAGAGCGACGGATCGGGAACTGAGCAGTACTTCGGATCCGATCGACTGCCCATCATTGGAGAGTTCATCGGCCAGAGCTACCACGGCCCCCTCAGACATCTGTCCCTGTTCTGAGTCCAAAGATCAAAGATCATCGGATCAAATCGGGTTGAAGCAGTAATCGAGAGTTATTAAGAGCGATAAAGAAGTAATTTGAAAACATTCGATTATGTGTGCTGTGTTCTCTAAATTAATGGCATTCTACACTTTCGAAATGTTTACCCAAAAATATGAGATAAATAGCGAAAATGGGGAGGTAATCGCACTTTTTCACACTCTATTGACCTCAGTCTTTTCTGAAGATTTGTAATAATGTGCATGTTCATGTTAGTTTCTCTACATGTTTCACTGATATATGGAATATTGTGGGAAATATCATCCGTCCTTAGTTTGCGGGATGTAAACTCAGAGTCAAAAAATAATGCGCATTTTTTCGACTTCAGGTACTAAATGAACACGAACCAAATCTTATCACACGCCGAATAATTTTTTTTTCTATGCAGAGCATCTTTGGAGTTCACGCGTCCGTTATTTTCGACAAATTTCAAAAAGCCTGAGATATTTTATATTCAAAAAAAATTTACACACTTAATACTAATGGGAACAGATTGCTTTATTTCGCACACAAACACACACACTCTCTCTCTAAAATCGATCGAAACAGATTAATTGTATTGATTATTTGATTCCCACATTCTTGAGAATGAGAATGCACTTCACGAAGACGCGTGCCCGATAATTTTGAAGACGAAAAACTATTTTGGCGTCAAAATTCGGCAATGCCGAGTGTTGACGCTAAAATCAGTTGACCTCAGTCGCGTCATTATTAGGGATGATCAGTCGGAAAATTTCTTTGTCTGAAATAATGTCGAATAAAGGTTCCGTTCCGGTTCGTTCCGGTTCAATCCTTTGTTCTCTTTTGTTCTCCCTCTCATTCCGGCTTTTCGACTGACCACCTCTAGTCATTATTCTATGAGCACAAAACATGAACACGAGCGTTTTATTAAATAGTTATTCATTAAAAATTAAGCAAGATCCATTCCCTTGACCCAGTTTCCTCGAGTTCGAAGATCCTGACTACCTCTGCCCCCGAATGATACCTCCCGCACGCCCTTTGCCTTGATGACATGGGATAAATATTTCTAAACATGCCTATGCCGTTGCAAATTGCAATAGCCTCGCTGTCTCTATTTATCTTGCTGTTTTTGAATGCGATGTGCCACTGGGTGCAATGCAATCTACACTATTCTAATATATTTTCTGGACATCCAATTTCATCTCACGTTTACAATTAGAGTTCGTGAGAAAAGGACAAAGGAACTCGAATTTTGAGATCTCGAAATTGATTTCCTTTTAAATTTATTTCTGGTTGATGAGTGATCAATTTGTCACACAGAAATTAAACCAGGTGGTTTTGAAACTTGGCGAATCTGAATTTATTTTCATTTCGTTTCTAAATTTAATGGGAATTCTTGATAACGATGTATTTCGAAATTTCGAAATTCTTTCTCACGAGACCATCAACCATACTTACAATCAGTGCTGTTCTGACCGATTAAAAAAAATCTTCGTCTGACAGAGCACATCATTCCACAGGCCGGTCAACTAGAGTTTGAAATTCGGGTAAATAATTAGATTAGCTCTCTTCATTTCGCACACTCTCTACACCGGTTGAGTGGTGAGAGAGTGTGTGAAATGAAGAGAGCTAATCTAATTATTTACCCGAATTTTAAACTCTACGGTCAACCATCCAGAAAGGCCTTTGGAGTGAGAGAGTGTGTGAAATCGAGAGGGACTCTCTCACTTTTGTACCCTCTCTCGCCCTAACCCTGGTCTGTAGGTTTGGAATCATGTGAGAGTGTGCAAAACGAGAGAATGTTTCCATTTTCTAATTTCCATCAGAATGGCCTCGTTCTTCCGTCAAGTGACGTCCTACAAAGCAGAAAACATCGATCGAGCCATGCAGTGCGAGCGTGACAGAGAGGTCAGAATTATTTCAAATTCACAAGCTCCAATTCGAAATATCTATTACAACATTCCGCTGACAAAGCAGTACGGACGGCGAGACGGAAGATGATAAACTCTGCGATATCCCAAAATTAGCATGATAATTTGATGTGTAAATTGCCTAATACAACATTATTATTACATCCAATATCTCTTTGATTTCAGGTCATTGGCGCTGATTGGAGAATTTGGGAGTGGATGGATCAATGCTTTTCATTTTCAGAGCATGGCAAAGTGAGAGACACGTCGAGGCATAGAAAGAAAGTACACCACCAGTAGTCCATTTCATGAACGTATCATTTTAAAATTGTAATATTGAGCTACCGATTTCTTCTCAAACAAACACGTTTCCCGATTTGCGCAGGTTTGTTCCCACATAATATGAAAATATTCACGAGAAGTGCTCGTGAGATTACCAAATTTGGAATTTCCAGAGTTTGTGACAAATGAGAAAAAGTGTCCACGCTTCTCTGTTTTATCTTCCTATGAGGAAAGGAACTTTTGCGAAAATAGTAAACCATGAAAACTACAGATATCTATGGAAGAATATATCCTTTCAATAATTAGTAGAAGACGCTCTACTATCTGACATGCTGTGCATTCCAATGCAAATTTAATCATCTGAAAAAAATGGAATTTTCGCTTCTATTTCACCTTTTCCATTTTTTTCATAAATGTAGAAAGTGTTTTCCTCACTTTTCATAGTGAATCTATTGTAATCTTTTCCTTTTCGTATCATTAAATTGCATTTTAAGGAGTTCCAACGCGGTCGTGGTTGATGGCATTGCTTATTGCTTCACTGGTCGACTATGGGCACAAGATCTATACGACAGATCATGGAGTACTGTAACCCTTTACAGCGAATGGGTAAATGCTTTTCTTAAAATAATAGTAACGCATAAATCATAATGCAATGTACCGTCTTTTGTCGATTCCTTTTTTTAGAGAGAAGTGTTAGAGATCGGTACGCTCGATTCGAATCCCGGTGGTCTCAATTCCGTCTTTGTCAGTCTCGATTACACGCTCGAACAAAGTATGTTTGTTACAGTTACAAAATGATACGATAATACCAATATCACAAAAAAGGGGTCTCTTCCGTTGTTTAGCGCCAATCGCACGACTGCCCATACACATTCCTCTTATTTCTTGGCCAAATTCTAACCATGTTGCGCATCGGCTGTAGACGAAAAATATTATTGTAAATATTATAAATTTAAAATGATACGTCGTTCATGACTTGGACTAATGATGTGTGTACTCTCCACGGCGTGCCTCTTGCATTTTCATGCTCTCTCACCAGCGGAATTTGTGTTTAGCCGCGGAACGTTTTAATATTTTGGACGAGTGTTTGTGAATTTGTAAAATACACTGTAATTCTTGCTGACAGGCGTGGAAGCGGCGCTTATCAGTGAATTTGATCGCGTTGAGGAATTTGAAGATGTAGAAAATGAGGAGGAGGAAGGAAGAAGAGGAATTGAAATTTCTGTGAACCAGAAAATGCAAAAAATCAGACAACTCAGACGATAGTAAAGGGTTAATTTTGAATTTCAATGATCCAGGACCATTTCTAACTTTTTCTAACCATTTCTAATTATAAATTAAGGTTAAATTTAATATTATTAATTAATATTATTTAATATTAAATAGGAAATTAATTTTTAATTTTTTTTCAGTGATCTGCTCTATTCCCGTCGTTGTGGCGTCTGTTTCATATCCAATCCAACTCGTCGTGCAGTTCTCACTGCGTGTAGCCACTTTGTGTGTCTCGCGTGCGCCATTCAAATCGCCGATTCAAAATGTCGACTTGATTGTCCCTACTGTAGAAAAAGCACGCAATTCGTCCCAGTTTACGAGGAGACTGAAGAAAAAGATCAGAAAGAAGTTAAAATTAAAGAGAATGGCGTAAAATTAAAGAGAGAATGGCAAATGATTCATAACATTTTTCATAATACACTGTTGTTGTTAAGCTATTTGCTACTTGTTGCTTGTCGCTAAGCTAAATAAACGCTTTATGAATTGCATTCATTAATTGATTTTCAAAGATTTCTAGAGAATGTCATGAAAAGAAATCGCGAGTGATTTTCCGGAAAACACACAAGCTAGTGTCGAGTTACTCTATCTAACAACACTAGCTAAAACTGCTTCAGAACCTCCGGAAAAGATCGGATCTGGCAAACCCCGAATGAAAAAAAAATGAAAATAGTGCAATATGGCTCACATTATGATAGGAAATTAATTCCTAAGGATAGATAATCTATAATATTATATTATATTATTATTATATTATTAAGATAATATTATTGTAGACGCGAATGAAAGTGAACATCCTGCTTATGTGTACTCGTGATCAATTTCTTGATTTTGTCGGAACTCATGAGAAGTATCGGCAATTAATGATTTGTAGACTCAGGCCGGGTAGCGCAGTGGTTGTGTGCTAGAATGCGAATCGAATGGTCACAAGTCCGTGCCTGCAGATCCACCCAACCAAGGGGGTTAAGAAATGTTGGTAGTGATTGGTAAATCACGATCCAAACATGCCTCGAAAGGGGTCCCCGATTCACGTGCACACAACACGAGAATAGCCTCGCAACAGGCCGCTGATCATCTCAGGACAGGCTCTCGTTGCCCCTCAGGCATAGGGGTGGTCGAGACCGCCTTGCGTGTAGAAGACCTAACACCTTTAGTTGTAGATTCACATATCATGCACATTTGTTCGGGAAGCGCTAAAAGAGTACGCGCGTCTAATCAGACGCCGTGCAAATATTTTGGCGCCATGACTGGGAAACTCTATACAGAGCGTGTGTGCGTGGCAATATACGCGTCCTTCATTGGAGACGCTCTTATACAATTTATCCAAGATATATTTGACTGCATATTTCTTCAATTTCTTTCTTTCATTGCATTCAAATGCTCAATTTGTTTCAGAATGGCCGTGTTCCTTCGTAGAGTGATTACTGCAGAAGAGGAGCTGATCGATCGAGCAATACAATTTGAGAGAGAAAGAGATGTAAGGAATATTTAGTAGTTTAGCAATATTTGAGTAGTATAATATATTTTAATAAAAAAAGGAATATTAGGAAAATTTAGAGGGAAAATTTGGAAATCTTCATGTTTTTGTGGAATATTAGGACCATTTTTCAATAAAGGCTTCGAAAAAAAGGGGCGAATGAAGCACTCGGAGTCGAACGTTAAAATGTACCGTAATACCTTAGTCATACATTTCTATATGTATCTGTAATATATAATTAATTGGATCGACAACCATTTTTCAACAGCGACCGCTCGGTTCGTGAGATGAGGGGCAGGGGGGGCAATGGGATGAGCTCGCAAGTGTTATGAAAAACAACTAATTTTCCTCGAAAAAAAATACTGGCGTGTGTCGAGTTACTGGACATAACAACACTATCCTTTCACAGCATTCCACAGGCCGGTCAAATTTACAGAAAGGGCTTTGGAGTGAGAGAGCGTGTAAAATCGAGAGGGACTCTCTCACTTTTGCACACTCTCTCTCTCACTGTCGGTTCATGTGCTTTACTACAGATGATTGGCGCCGATTCAAGATTGTTTGCATGGAACGAAGGTTGCTACGCCATCTCCGGCGACAAAATTAAAGAGTACAAAGATGGAATTACTACCGAGCACAGCACTTCTTCTAGAACAAACATCTTCCCTGATTTGAGCAGGTTTGTTCCTATCAGATTTATGATTTGATAGGGCATACAAATGTTTTTTACAACACCAAAGTTGTCGAGCATTTAACTCTGATCATCCGAACTCTGAGCTAGAAATGACAAAAATGCGAAATCGAAATCCGGAGTTTGGAGTTCATTGCACAATACGTTTTTTATTCAGAGAATAAAATCTATTTAAACTTACTAATAACATTTTAAGGAGTTCAAACGTGGTCGTTTTGGGCAACATCGCATGCTGCTTCACTGGTCGTGTATGGGCGCTCAATCTACACAGTAAATCATGGAATACTTTTACGCTGTTCGGCGAATGGGTGAATATTCTTTAACATCGTTCGCCCTCCATCCCTATATTTACGTTCTTAATCTATAATTCATTTTGAAATTTCCATTTAATAAGACAATACAATATTCCGCAATTTTTTCGGGGAGATGTTTTGAACAATTCGAAACGTTCATTCTCAAATTCGTAAACTTTCAAAGCGTACTGCCACGTAGGATGAGAGAGGAGAGCAGTAGATCCCCCCCCAACTCCCCACGAGACTCCCGTGTAGCGAGTAGTGAGATAAAGTTGTGATTAAAACGCACTCTCTGTAAGAACGTCGGTGAAGTTGCACAACTCGGTCAAAATGATCGCCCGGGGCTAAAACTTTGGTAACATGACCCCTAAGGGCAAGGTATGCTACAACCATAATATTGACCCGAAATCTCAAGTTTTGACCTACCGAATCGATTTTTTCAAACTTTTGATTTTGATGTCGTGTTATATATCATTCGAAAGAGCATGAAAAGTTATGTCAGAAGCCATACTTTTACTGGATTCAAATGAAATTGAAGAGAGAAATCTCGTGAAATCGAAATTTTTCGGTCGTTTCAGTGAAAAATCGATCTGGCTACTAGGGTCAAAATGCCCTCCGCCATACCATTCTTGTACATAAGATATCTTATCCATAGTTGATTTAATTTTTATTGTTTAATTGCCACATTTTCGGTTTGGTCGTGGTGAGATCAACGGCCGAATGAGACACACATATTATCTCTACTCTTATGTTCAATTTTATATTTAGTGAACCATACAAGATTCGTCTAATTTTCTTTCAGTATATTAGGCATTTATGGTGTACAATAAAACTTTAAAGATCTATACCTCTAGTGAATTGATCAAACGATTAAAATTGATTATTTTTAAAAATCTCCGAATCCAAAATTCGACATCACGAATTTCAATTATACGAGAAGATAGCCATTCGCGAATAGCTTGTAAAACCTTAGAAGATGTGTGTAACAAATTTTGCTGTTCATAATGTTTTGATAGATCCGCGATTTCAGGTTGAAAAAATCGAAAACTTCAAAATTGTCGAAAAAAATTTCAGTAAATATTTTTTTCTGAAAGTCACCGTAATCAAAATGGCGAGATATTTTGCATTTACAATGTGCTTATTGTACTACATCAACTGGCTAAAGAACAGCTAATTTGAGAAGAAAAATATTTTCTCAAAAATACCATGAACCCGGGGTCATGGAACAAAACTGAAAATCTGTTTTTATAAAATATGAGAGAATTGAGGACTAGAAAAGTGCCCCGGGGCCTGAAATATAACTTTGCATCAAAAAGCGTGTGTATGGCCTGACTATAGCAAAAAATAAAGGAAATTGGATTTTCAGTTTTGTTCCATGTTCATGGTATTTTTGAGAAAATATTTTTCTTCTCAAATTAGCTGTTCTTTAGCCAGTCGATGTAGTACAATAAGCACATTGTAAATGCAAAATATCTCGCCATTTTGATTACTGTGACTTTCAGAAAAAAATATTTACTGAATTTTTTTTTTACAATTTTGAAGTTTTCGATTTTTTCCACCTGAAATCGCGGATCGATCAAAACATTATGAACAGCAAAATTGGTTACACACATCTTCTAAGATTTTCCAAGCTATTCGCGAATGGCTATCTTCTCGTATAATTGAAATGTGTGATGTCGAATTTTGGATTCGGAGATTTTTATAGATAATCGATTTTAATCGTTTGATCAATTCACTAGAGGTATAGATCTTTAAAGTTTTATTGTACACCATGAATGCCTAATATATTACTGAAAGAAAATTAGACCAATCTTGTATGATTCACAAAATATAAAATTGAACATAAGAGTAGAGATAATATGTGTGTCTCATTCGGCCGTTTATCTCACCACGACCAAACCGAAAATGTGGCAATTAAACAATAAAAATTAAATCAACTATGGATAAGATATCTTATGTACAAGAATGGTAGGGCGGAGGGCATTTTGACCCTAGTAGCCAGATCGATATTTCACTGAAACGACCTAAAAATTTCGATTTCACGAGATTTCTCTCTTCAATTTCATTTGAATCCAGTAAAAATATGGCTTCTGACATAACTTTTCATGCTCTTTCGAATGATATATAACATGACATCAAAATCAAAAGTTTGAAAATATCGATTCGGTAGGTCAAAACATGAGATTTCGGGTCAATATTATGGTTGTAGCATACCTTGCCCTTAGGGGTCATGTTACCAAAGTTTTAGCCCCGGGCGATCATTTTGACCGAGTTGTGCAACTTTACCCGACCCTTCACTGCGCTCTTACGGAGAACGCGTTTTAAACCCATGTAGCAGGTCGATACCCATGGTACCCATGACAGGCACTTCCGGGGAAGGGGTCCCCACGAAAGTAGCTTTGTTATAGTACAATCACCCTCTAGCCCCCGGCCCCCTCCACCCCCATCACCTGTCCAACCGAGTCACATGATTCCAAACATACAGAACAGGGTTAGGGCGAGAGAGTGTGCAAAAGTGAGAGAGTCCCTCTCGATTTGACACGCTCTCTCACTCCAAAGCCCTTTCTGTAAGGTTGACCGGCCTGTGGAATGATGTGGAGTTATATCGGTTAGAGAGGTGAGAATTGGGAGAATTAAAAAAAACTGTATGTATGACAACATCGAAATTTAAGTTTTAAAATGATCTTTTCAATCACTCGATTTTAGCGGAAGGCTTTTAAAGGTGGCTGTGCAAATAGGTGTTTAATACAAGAGTGCGAAATGTGAGACCTCGGCATCTTCATTTCGTACACTCTCTCACCTACTGACCGGTCGAGAGAGTGTGTGAAATGAGGAGTGCGTGGTCTCACATTTCGCACTCTATTTAACACACCATGTCAAGTGGGGGAAGAATCTTCATTTGAGTGGCGCGAGATTCTGATCGGATTAACGCTTAATCTGGGGCGAGAGAGGTAGAGGGAGCGGTTGGATTGACGTCTTTTTGAGATAAATAAATTAATAATTCGATTAGTAGGTCAAAATCGAACACCGTGCTTCCAACAAATTGTCCGAAATAGTCTTAGAAAAGAAATGTCGGTTGCCGAAACGTCGGTTGCGGAAATGCCAGGGATTCAAAAATGAGAGGGATGGATAATGGGAAGAGAGGAGAGAGCGACCGCGCCATTGACACATAGGAGATGAGGAATGAGGGAGCGCGAGATCGTAATACTCCTTCTTTAAGATCTAGTCGATTCAATGAACGTTTTCATGATTGAATGTTTCAGAACTTTACTTTTTCGCTTTCGTGGACGTGGAGTCTCTGTGTGGACGAACGAGTTCTAGAGGTGGCCACCCTCGACTCCGATCGAACGGCGTTTTGGCGTCGTTTATTTTGAATAGTTCTGTGTGAGAACCCGGGTTCGCCCTGCTACGTGTGTCAAAATGCCAACATGCAAACCCTCTCATTCCCTCCCGTCTTGCGCTCAATCGACTCTTCCTCTCCCCTTCTAGAATGCCGTGAAACGTGTTTCAACATGTCAGAACACGTTTTAACGAAAATTTCGAAAATCTACCGAACTAATCGGGGAAAACAGGGAATCACGGTAAAAGTGTTTCATGAGCGTGTGTAAAGACTTACGCGTGTGCTTTGAAACCATGCTTTGAAAACGTAGTGCGCTTAATCTCCACGCGCCCCGCTAGTTCGAGCCATCATGATTCATAGTGAGGGAAAAGGGGAATGAGGGATGGAACATAGTATCATGGCCAATGCAAATAAGGAATCCACCGCGTGGGATGGGGTGTTGAACCCCCCAACCCACGGTTGAATACTGTTACTTCTGAATCAAGAAGGACACCGGCCAAGTTAGCTCGTCTCATTTTTGTGAAATAGCTTATAATCGGGTTCTTATCGAGACTGGTGGCGTACTATTTAGCTACAGTATGCTAACCTTCCGCGTGAAAATCTTTGTTCTTGCATTTTTTTTTGTTCAGAGTCATGATAATGTGGGAGAGTGATGGTACGTTTTGGAACTGCCTTTTAAAGGTGGTGTCCCACGAACTTTTGGTCAACTGAGTTCTCACAGTGTGGCTATCACGCTCGGTTCCCCGGTTAGAGCCCCGCAAACCGCACGTTCAACCGATAAGTATGAACAGTGTTATTCGAGTTTGGCTATGTTCCAAACTGAGTTTGGCTATGTTCCAAAAAAATTTGAGTGGCGCGAGATTCTGATCGGATTAACGCTTAATCTGGGGCGAGAGAGGTAGAGGGAGCGGTTGGATTGACGTCTTTTTGAGATAAATAAATTAATAATTCGATTAGTAGGTCAAAATCGAACACCGTGCTTCCAACAAATTGTCCGAAATAGTCTTAGAAAAGAAATGTCGGTTGCCGAAACGTCGGTTGCGGAAATGCCAGGGATTCAAAAATGAGAGGGAGGGATAATGGGAAGAGAGGAGAGAGCGACCGCGCCATTGGCACATAGGAGATGAGGAATGAGGGAGCTCGAGATCGTAACACTCCTTCTTTAAGAAAATAAAAGTTCGTTTAAGAAAATAAAAGTGTTCAAACCGGAAGACTTTTATGACTTTTATAATTGTGTCGGGTTCCTAAGTCCCACAACAAACCATTACCGACTCGAGAGTGGGAGCATACACTCATGCTTTGCAAATTTCATGGGTGGAATTGCACCCTCCGAGGGTGGAAAACTCGTGTAACTCAGCTCAAACTGAACGAAATCTCTCCAATCAAAAAGGAAAATGTTCCAAACGTGGCTTGCAACATCTTTTTTTCAAGTTTGGAAGTTGTAGCTTCACTAGGAACAAAGTTATGAAAGGGTGCATAAAATTGCTTTGCACCTTGCACCCCATGAAATTTGCGCAGCATCAGAGAATGGGAGTTAGCAAATGAATTACTCTTTAGCTTAGAGAGCATGGGAAATGAGGAGAGCGTAGGTAATTTATTTACTAACTCGCATGCATGGCCAAATAATTTTTCTCTGAGTGTGAATATCAGGATTGGGGTATATTATTTTGAGGTAAAGAATATTTACCCATTCTCCTTAAATCTGCACAATACTCCAGCATTTACTATGTAGATTGAACGCCCATAGTCGACCAGTGAAGCAATATGCGGTGTCATCAAAAACGACCACGTTAGAACTCCTTAAAAATGATATTCATAAGTGTAAAGTTTTTTCTTAACAAATTCTGCTGATTATGGTTTCGCTATTGTCATTTGTAGAGCTTGGTAATTTTCGAGTAAACAAAAACTTCTTTAAACTATTTAGTTATGATCAAAACGGATGGTTTTGTTATTTAAAATTATAAATTGGTGGGAACAAACCTGCTCAAATCGGGCAAGATGTTGTTTCGAGAGGATACGCTGTGTTCAGTAGTAATTCCATCTTTATAAACTTTGATTATGTTGCCTGAGAGCGCGTAGCAACCTTCGTCCCATGCAAAAAATCTCACATCGGCACCAATCATCTGCAGTAAAGAATAGTGTATATATATTTATCACAGGTATTCTCAGAGATGGCACCTACTGCTTTACAAAAAATCAAAATCGTCCAATTACTAAAGACTATTATTTCAGAACGTCTGTCTGTCTGTCTGTCTGTCTGTCTGTCTGTCTGTCTGTCTGTGTGTCTGTGTGTCCGGCGGTCACGTTTTTCGCATTTTCCTTATATTTCGCTTCAAAATCGCGCTATCTTCCCAATTCCTTTTGCATATGATTCCCGACCAGAATACCTTTCAAATTTTACAAAATTTAATTAACGAAATCCATAGCCAAGTGGGTTACGAGCCAAACTTTGAATCCGAGACCCCCAGGTTCGATCCCCGCCGCGGGCAAACCTTTTGCCGCATTTTTCGCAAGTGCCAGAAACTGCTCTAACACGGTTTTGAGTACCATGAAACACGTTTTCACCTGTTTTGCCGAGTTTTAACGTGAAAAATCGAAAATTTCGAAAAGTTCCAAAATGATTCAGAGAGCGTAGGGGATCACAGGAAAAGTGTTTTGCGATGTCAGAAACGTGTCTGAACGTGTTCTAACACGTTCTAACGTGAAAAATCGAAAATTTCAAAAAGTTCCAAAATGATTCAGAGAGCGTAGGGGATCATAGAAAACGTTTCCGAAATTGCTCTAAAAGTTCTGAACGCACTGTATCCCGCGTTTCCGTTGTGAAAGGCTCGTGAGGCTGAGAGCGATCGAAAAAAGTTGCCACGGAGCCGCGAAGTGGCGTAGTGGCAACTTTTTTCGATCGCTCTCAGCCTCACGAGCCTTTTGCAACGGAATAAGCCAGTACTCTTTGTAGCGATTAACACTCCCCAACAAGTCGAGCTTCAATGTCACCTGGGGCCGGCTATCGAGCTCCCGCTGGACCGAACTTGGAGCCGGCTATCGAGCTTCCCCTGGACCGAACTTGGAGCCTGCTACCGAGCTTCCCCTGGACCGAACCTTCGGCCGGCTGCAAAGCTCCCCCTGGACCGATCTTGGAGCCGGCTACCGAGCTCCCCCTGGACCGAATTTGGAGCCGGCTACAGAGCTCCCCCCTGAACCGAGCCTGGAGTCGGCTGCAAAGCTCCCCCTGGATCGATCTTGGAGCCGACTACCGAGCTCCCCCTGGACCGAATTTGGAGCCGGCTACAGAGCTCCCCCTGGACCGAGCCTGGAGTCGGCTGCAAAGCTCCCCCTGGACCGAGCCTGGAGTCGGCTGCAAAGCTCCCCCTGGACCGATCTTGGAGCCGGCTACCGAGCTCCCCCTGGACCGAGCCTGGAGTCGGCTGCAAAGCTCCCCCTGGACCGAACTGTGCCCTGCAACTGAACGCCCCCCTGAACCATACTTTGAAAACGTAGTGCGCACCTACCATAACGTATTTTAACCTCAACACACCCTGCTAGTTCCTCCGTAACTAGGCAGTATGATCACCTCACGACAACAACTATTTCCAAATATTTGTTGGAGCCGTAAACTCGACGATGCCTAAAAGCCGGCTCTCCGAAGATGGAAATTTCAAAAATTTTTATCTTTTTTCAACGTTAACGAAAAAACTCGTTCAAAAAAAGAAAAGAACCGTAAGGAGATGTAGAATCAATTACCTGTTGGGACTATATGCTCTAAGCCAGCGCAACTTTATGAAAATTTCAAAAATTCGATTTTTCGGCTCAAAAACGAAGAATTCTGAGAAAACTTTCTATATGTTCAAGTTATTTTACAACGGAATCTGATTCTAAATAGAATTCTACCCCTAGAGCCTTAAAATTGGGCAAATAGAATAGGGCTAATTTTCAGGAGGCCCGATCAAAGTCGAAAATCCCTTATGAAATGGTCACAAGTCGAAAAAATCGAGAAAATTTTTTTCTTCTAAAAAATCAAAGGTCATATGTGGAGTACACGTCGTTTGGAGCTGAATATGGCGAACACATTTTAGCCGTTGATACGGCTAAAATGAGTGTTCAGTAACGGACATTCAGGATGTTAACGTCGTTCGAAAACCACTCCAAATTAAACTTAAGGTTCAATAATGATTATATCCTGTGTTTTGTGGCTTTCTGGAAGAAATTTTTTTATTCGATTTTTCGACTTGTGACCATTTCATAAGGGATTTTCGACTTTGATCGGGCCTCCTGAAAATTAGCCCTCTTCTATTTGCCCAATTTTAAGGCTCAAGGGGTAAAATTCGATTTAGAATCTGATTCCGTTGTAAAATAACTTGAACATATAGAAAGTTTTCTCAGAATTCTTCGTTTCTGAGCCGAAAAATCGAATTTTTGAAATTTTCATAAAGTTGCGCTGGCTTAGAGCATATAGTCCCAACAGGTAATTGATTCTACATATCCTTACGGTTCTTTTCTTTTTTGAACGAGTTTTTTCGTTAACGTTGAAAAAAGATCATCGAGTTTACGGCTCCAACAAATATTGCGAATTAGTTGTTGCCGTGAGGTGATCATACTACCATAGTTACGGAGGAATTTGACCGTTTTTATTGTTTTGTAAAGATGAAGCCCGTTTTATGCAATCTCTCAGAATACCTGTGTTATGCGAGTCACAAGTAGGGTTGGCCTCGTGAGAGAGAATTTCGAGATCTCGATATTCATCGATGTGAAGAATCTCAGTTCCCATTAAACTTGGACGCGAAATGAAAATAGATTTAGATTCGCCATGTTTCAAAAAAGGCCTAGTTCAATTTCCGTGTGACAAAATTGACCGCTCATCAATCAGAAATGAATTTAAAATGAAATGAATTTCGAGATTTTTTTCGAAATTTGAATTCCTTTGTTCTTTTCTCACGAGGCCAACTCTAGTCACAGGGAAACGCGGTGCAGTGATAAAATAAATGAAATGGAGATCGAACAATGTACACTAGTAACGATGATCACTCAAACGAAATGGTCAGTTTTCCGGATTTAAAGAAAAACCTTGCCGCTCTGGGGAAGAACCTATTATGCCTGTAGTTCGAGGAAGAACTAGCATTATTTCCGTTACGGGTGAAATAGACGCTGACATGATGTGGTTTCTTTTTAGATATTTTGTAATTGCCTCTCAGACGAGTACTGGTCGACGTCAGATCTATTTATTCTCTGCGCCTCTCCTATGAGATTAGACCTAGGTTATTATTTCTGGTGGTGGGATTTGGCAATGTTTGCCAGGTGGAATTGTAACAGCGCATGAATAATCTTCTAGTGAAGTAATTTTGAACATTTTCGAGAGCTTCTTTGTCGCGTCCTATTTAGGGATTAAAAACGGTGGAAGAGCTTTCTAGAGTGGGTCGGATGTAAATCAAGTAGGCTTTGATGAGAAAATTTACGTTGTTGATTCGGAGCGCTCTCAGGATAATGTGACACGCAGTTGTGCGTTTAAAGCTATTGTCTTGCAATATTTTGAAAATGTTAGGGACTTCTCAATAATGAAACATAGATTCTTGGTCACTTCTTTCTGTTCTAATTTAGTGGTTCCTTTTGGCGGAATGTAGTTTATGCTAGGTATATTTACGCGCTGTTTCCGAATTTGATAGCTTGACCTTCTGAAGCTCATCGTGAAAAAAATACGAGAGACTTTCTGAGAGGATCGACATATTTGTTTAGAGTCTTGGCACTGGGTCAAATATACGATATGAAACTGACAACACTATAAAATAGTGTGTTACGTGAGAGGGTTACAACTATGTCATTCAGGAAGCTCAATGACGCGTCTACGCCTCAGGGCAAGACAATATCTAGTTGTGACGTCAAATCATTTTCGCAAATTCGCAACGAATCTTCTCGATTAATAGCGCGATACAAGATAGAAGATAGAAGATAGAAGATCAAAATACAAGTATATTTTACTTTCGGAAGTTTTTTGATTGCTGTTTATGCAAATTAGTTATTTTTTGCTAATTGCGATTTTGCACGCAAATTTCAGTGCCGTGCTAGGCCCTGGAAATTTTATACTGTTCCATTTAATCGCTGAAATGGTGTACACAAACTGTGAGAAAGGGGAAATTTAAAAGTTGCCCGAAGGAAGTAAATTCAGGAAAAGGGTGGCTGAAACTCGAATAAAATCAGTTAGTTTTTTTATTAGTTTATAAGTCGACTGATTATACTGATTTGATAACTGATTTTATTTAAGTTTCAGCCACAGTTTTCATGAATTTACTTCCTTCGGGCAACTTTTAAATTTTCACTTTCTCATAGTTTGTGCACACCATTTCAGCGATTAAATAGAAACAGTATAAAATTTCCAGGGCCTAGCACGGCACTGAAATTTGCGTGCAAAATCGAAATTTGCAAATAACTAATTTTCATGAACAGCAATTAAAAAAACTTCCGAAAGTAAAATATACTTGTATTTTGATGGGCTATCGATCGCGCTATTAATCAAGAAGATTCGTTGCGAATTGGCGAAAATGATTTGTGACGTCACAACTAGATATTTTCTTGCCCTGAGGCGTAGACGCGTCATTGAGCTTCCTGAATGGCATAGTTCTAACCCTCACGTAATAAACTATTTTATAGTGTTGTCAGTTTCATATCGAATATTTGACCCACAAGGGAGATGCATAACCTCACGGAGCGATAACTGAAAAATTTCCTCTAATATGACAATTAGACCTCAGGAGAACCTCAAAGCAACTTTCAAAAAAACCCATAATCGATTCCTAAGGAATATTAACCCGGCGAAAGTAACGCACAAGCCGACTCGCTCATTTGCATACCTCTCATTGTTACTTACGAATGTCTGCCTGTATGGCTCAGGCGGTAGAGCGCCACAGCTACAAATTTTGCCTCGCGGGTTCAACCCCTCCCAACCGTAAACATTTTTGCTTCTTTTTTTGAATACTGTATTTGTGTAGGACATGCATTTTGCATCAGTAAACACCCACATTTGCTAATTCATGCGATCATGAGTATCATTAATTTACAAAAATGCGCCCAACTGATCTCGAAATTAGTTCGATTTTCAGGATTCATAAACTACTACCAATTGATGGCTTGTATAGTGACACCAATTGACGTTCTTATTCTCAAGTTCGACATTCCCTCCTTTCATCTAATCGGTGCAAGGGTGTGTGAAACGTGTTGAATGGGGTGAAACGTGTTGAACTTTGCCTCGCAGTTTTGTTATCTCCGGTTAGCTCCGGTGTTATCTCCGGTCCGGTTACACGTTTTTTTGCGAAAAATAGAAAATATTTCTCCTCCCACCCTTTTGTTATCTTTTGTTACTAGCGAAATCGTTGCTTCTCATTAACATCAGAAAAATTTTTTTTTAAAAATAGGGAATGCCGGACTTGGATAAGAGAACTTCAATTGATGTAATTCTATTAGTACATCTAGAGATAGTAGCTTATGAACCCTTTCAATCGATCTAATTTCGAGTGCAGTTGGGAGCATTTTTGTAAATTAATGACACTCAGGCTCGTATGAATTAGCAAATGTGGCTGTTTACCGATGTAAAAAGCATGTCCTCTGCCAATTCAGTATTCCAAAAGTGAAGCAAAAATGTTGACGGTTGGGAGGGGTTGAACCCGCGAGGCAAAATTTGTAGCCCTGGCGCTCTACCGCCTGAGCCATACAGGCAGACATTCGTAGGTCACAATGAGAGGTATGCAAATGAGCGAGTCGGCTTGTGCGTTACTTTCGCCGGGTTAATATTCCTTAGGAATCGATTATGGGCTTTTTTGAAAGTTGTTTTGAGGTTCTCCTGAGGTCTAATTGTCATATTAGAGGAGAATTGTCAGTTATCGCTCCGTGAGGTTATGCATCTCCCTTGCCAGTGCCAAGACTCTTAACAAATATGTCGATCCTCATATATATTGACCCTGTCAGATAGTCTCTCATACACGTTTTTTTGCGAAAAATAGAAAATATTTCTCCTCCCACCGCCCCTTGACAATTTCATACTACCAATCTACACCAAAAATTAGCCTTTGACTCATATTTCTGAACATAGAGCATTTTTTGCAATGAGATGGCAAAATTGCATATTTTAGGATTTTTCAACAGGTCGATGTATCATACCTTAAGAAATATTACGTTCGAATCATCAGGTCAGTCATAAAAGTTCGATAATATTTGAAGGAAAAATATTAAAATACTTTTCAGCGGCATACATCTGCTATCCAACCCGAAAATATAAAATGTGGAAGGTATGCTTCATATTTTAGATTGTAAATTATCTAAATGTGCCAAGAAATATAATGCTACCCAAATATTGCAAAAATATATCCAAAATACATAGAGATTTTTGTAAATTTTAATATTTTTCCGTTTTTTTCGGAAACAATAATTAACATACCACCAGTGCAATATCGAAAATAATTAATGTTATTTAGTCAAACTGAATATTGCCAGACCTATTTAGGGTCCATTCGCGCGCATCCGTAAACTTTGGATCGCCCACATTTCAAGTTTTCGGCATTTCCGGGTAACGTTTTTAAAATGAAAACTACCCTGGATTGAATATTTTTCATCTCGCACTATTGTCATCTAACAAAATTCTCGTAAATAAATCATTTTTAAATATCCCGATATTATATGGAATCGATTCTTGAAATCCAGGATACTCTAAAACGTCAATTGGCTTGGCCTACTACTGAAATTGACAATGAACTGAAGAAATCTAAAACTAACTGATTGCGTGACCATACATTGTGAGTGAGGAACCGTTTTTGAATTTTTTTCAAAATTTACAAAATTTTATATACTGATTACTGGACAAAATTTATAATTTTTATAAAATTTTGTAATTTTTGAAGAAAAAAATCATGGTGTGGAGGGCGGGCATACGTCGAAATTTTAAACACAAACATCTGAAACGCATGAAATTACCTCATTTAACCATTATTTCACTTGTTGAACGTGAAGTGAGTCTAAAATTCGTAGAATTCTCATTTTACACCGCGCAGTTCTCTTCGAATTTAGACCTATGAACGCCCTCGATACAGCATGTGGTTGTTACCATCGGATAGACCATGTTCAGAAGTAGAATATATCGAAAAATGGTAATTTGGATACGGTCTGATTTTCGAGAAATTTGAGTTCATATTTTCCGAAAAAAAAACTAAAGAAAGAGAAAAAATATGAATAAACGCGAACGCACTGCTATGAGCAGATGTATGCCGCTGAAAAGTATTTTAATACTTTTCCTTCAAATAATATAGAACTTTTATGACTGAATTGATTATTCGAAAGGAATACTATTCTTACTAGGAATTCTTAAGGTATGATACATCGACCTGTTGAAAAATCCCAAAGTATGCAACTTGCAATCACATTCCAAAAAAATGCCTATTTTCAAAAACATTATTCCAAAGCTCATTTTTGCAGTAGATTACGAAAATGGTAGTATAAAGTTGTCAAAGGGGGTTGGAAAGAGATATATTCGGAATCAGAGTGCAAATATTAGGGTTGGCCCGGTAAGTAAGGTCTTGAGATCTCGAAATAAAGGTAAAAGTAAAGTTACTACCGGAATCAAGAGATGTTAACGTCGACAAACGACTACTCTGCCGGGGCTTACCGGTAAGGCCGGTTCGCTAACTAGGTCTACGTCTCCCCTGCTGACCGGACTTCTGGGGCACGTTACCTTCCGCAATCAAAGTTGCTACCAATTTTACCGCCACCGAGGGGGATGGAAGGCTTGGTGAACCTGGGCGGGGATCGAACTCGTGATCATTCGTATGACAAGCGGCGCCTTACACCACTCGGCCATCTCCGCCTCATTTTTGATTCTCGAAATGAGATAATTCGATTATCTCACACCTTGCTAGAATAGTGAAAATCATTTCAAGGCCTTGTTCCTTGGCAAGGAATGGGATGTCTAAGCTTTTCAAAAGATCATACCTTGTTTGCATGACGATTTCAGTAATTACTATTTTTAAAAGCGATCAGCCATCCATTTTCATCCTTATTTGTTGTAATGGTCGCTCGGCTGCGCGTTTTCCAGTCCCAAATATCATTTCCCCGAGTTGCCACTTCTAATAAAATGACTATATCGTTTACCAAGCCAAGAAAAAACTGTAGATAAAGCTTTTTTATTGAAGAAAAAATTAATCCCTTAACGAGATCTCGAATTCTCTACAATCTCTCGATCTAACCGAGATCTAAACAAGGAATCGATTCTCCTCATTCCTCGCCGAGATCATTTCACTTTAGCCGAAAAAAATCGGTCATTTTCCTTGACAAGCCAAACCTAGCAAATATAGATACCTAACGTAAACTACTTTCCGCCAAAGAAAATTTTGAAAAAGAATTTGACCGCCGCCAATTTTTTTTCAAGCTTTGGTATATACGGCGGCGATCCGTACCCATGTACCTTATTACATGAAAAAAGATTGAGAGCAGGTTGCCTGTTTTTCATCCGGGACCCCTTTCCACTCTCTCGTGGATGGACTCTTAATAATAAGAACTCCCAATGTCGAATTTTAGTCTGTAGTTTATCAGAGTATTTTTAAAAATGAAGATATCCAATTTTTCCCTCATGATGTCCTTGATAAACCTTCTTAAATAAAACAGATTGTATTATTAATGGAGAAATAAATATAGCTCACATCTTTCCCTCTCAAATTGCCTTGCTCGATCCATCAATTCAGTCTCCACAGTAACCACTCTACGAACGAAGACAGCCATTCTGACACAAGAGAATTCGTTTACAATATGCAATACCTAATTTCATACGTTCTTCAAGTAATAGTGGTTAAAAAAGGCATGACTGTTTCGCTCCATTAGCGTCAGACTGTCATACCCCTCAAATTCAACAATTTATAAAATATCGTGGTAAGCGATATCAATTTGTAACGAACGGGGAAAAAGAGCGACTCTTATAATGGACGCTTATGTTGCCAACACGCCGGCGTTGCGTAGACTTTTCCAGTCTTGGCGCCAAACAAATTATTACAAATTTTAAATGATATGTTTATGATTGTGGACTACTGGTGGTGTACTCTCCTTCTATACCTCGACGTGTCCCTCACTTTGCCATGCTCTCTCGCAGTCGTATCTGTTGTTTAGTACGGATTATCAGCGGAACGTTTTATTATTTCGGACGAGTGCTCGTAAATTTGTAATATATGGAGTCTGATAAGACACGCGTACTCATTTAGCGCTTGCCGAACTAACACGTGAAACCGGGGGGAGGGGACAAAAGAGCAACCCACAAACGAGCCTTACTAACTACAAACTACAAATGCGCGATGGGAGTGGTATAATTGTGATCAGTTAATTGATATTTCATAATTAGTTAACATCTATCTCATTAATTATGGTAATTGTTAAATAGTTCATAAATTATGAAATCACTATTAGCTGATGTTGATCACAATGGTACCACTTCAATAGCGCTAAGCTCACACCACATGATTCCAAAGCTACAGATCGAGGTAAGAGCGAGAGAGTGTGCAGAACTGAGAGAGTCCCTATCGATTTCACAAGCTCTCTCACTCTAAAGGCCTTTCTATAAAGTTGACCGGCGGGTGGAATGATGTGCACACCTAGCTGAGTTACGGCACGTTGCCCTTTTGTCGGTTGCTCTTTGGTCACCCCCAAGAAGCCTAATGAATTATTTCTATTTTTATTTTTAATGGTTCGCTAGATACGATGTTTCCCGAGGGTATGAAGCAGTTCCCTGTTGGCTAGTGATGTTAGGTCGAGTATTTCGACACTCACCATGAGTGAATTAATCAGTGTATATCCAAAGACGGATGGATTAGCCGCCTCATTTCTTATTGTCGCCCGGGCTCGAGGAATAAAAAGGAAAGGGTAATTAGATGCAAATCGGACAATTTACTCTCGAATTTGGATTCTCACCCTCCCATCTCGACAGTTAAAAAATCATATCACTCTTTGCAGGAGGTTTGGTGCAACGAGAAAAATGACATGGATCAGCTGAGGTATTTGCTCGAGTTCCTGAGAAAGTTTCTGCTATCTCTTTTTTTTGGATATAAAATGAACTTTCGAAATATAAGACATTTTCGAAAATTGGAAAATCAGAAAATTTTGCAATCTAATTCGGAGATTTTGCGATCTAATTTGGCCATGGTTGCTTCTAAAATTATTTACATTAGATCGCAACAGTTTCTGATTAGATTGCAAACGATTTGCCTGAGGAAGTCGAAAAGGAATCGCACTTTTTCACACTCTATTGACCTCATCCCTTTCTGAAGATGTGTAATAATGTGCACGTTCATATTAGTTTTTTTCAACATGTTTGACTGATATTTGGAATACCGTGGGAAATATCAGCCATCCTTTGTTTGCGGGATCTAAACTCAAAAAGTCAACAACAGTTCAGATCTTATGCGCATTTTTAAAAATTTTTTTTGGCATTTCTGGCGTCAAAAAACTTCTATGCAGCACGACAATTGAACTACACGAAAAAGAACAATCGACTTGATCTTTGAACGTTGCAAGTGTGTCAATGTGTCAATTTTGTCATTCTCCTGGCCGATCAGCACTACAGGAAGTGACACATGATTCCAAACCTACAGACCAGGGATAGAGCGAGAGAGTGTACAAAAGTGACAGAGTCCCTCTCGATTTCACACGCTCTCTCACTCCAAAGGCCTTTCCGGATGGTTGACCGGCTTGTGGAATGATGTGGTGAGTAAGAGCACGTGCAAAATCGAGATGGAATCTCTGAAATTTCCACACTCTATCGCATTGATTCTCTATCCCCTGCCTGTAGGTTTCGAATCACGTGTTTGCAATAATGTGCATGATCTTTCTAGTTTTTTTTCTATATGTTTCACTGAGCTATGAAATACCAAGTGTGAAATATCCGCCGTCCTGTAAAACCACTTCCGGTGGTTTATGATGTAAACGACTGGATAGACAGGTTTGTTCTGCCTGGACAATACTGGCACCGTTTTATCAACACAATTGATCAGCAGCAACGGAATTGGTGAATATATACAAGACATCTCGAACTGTGTGAAACTACTGAAAAAAGTCTCTATACTTGAAGGTTTATAGTCAGAACAGAACAACTCTTCGATTTTCAGCTTGATTTGGCCATTTGGACCACTGACGAGTACCGTATTTCGGCCAATTCCCGATTCCATCTGAGACTTCCCCGATAAATCAGTCAATTCCGGATATTGCAGGTGCGGTATATCGAATAAAAAACCAAGTGTAGCAGTTAGAACATTAAACAGTGAGCAACACACTTTATCAACAGTTTAATGAGATCCTAGAATCGATTTATTTCAACAAAAAAATGCTAGCTAAACGAGAACATAATTAGCAAACTGGAGATGATCGTAAATTAAGAAATAAATTAATAGAACTCTTTTTTAAAATGCATAAAAATGGTTCGAATTAGATACTAATTAGGGTAGAATGAGGTTTAAATCTTTCTACTCCTTTTCCTCCTCTTCTTTCTTGATTATCTCCTCATTCAATTCTGTATCGCATCTTGCCCGTTGGCGGAATCAATTCGCAACGCGATCAAATTCTGCAAGATAAAACAATTACGTGAAATTTAAATTATTAAAATTAATTTAAAATCATAAATAAATATTTTTAATACACATACAGTGCCCGACCAAAGAGTTAAGCTACAGTATGTCATGTTTTGGTGAATCCGGGCCCCGCCCCCATTTTGGGCCATGACTGGGATTCATGTGTATGAGGTGCACACTAGGACAACATGCGACTTGGGCACGCATGCTTATATCACCCCACCCAATGCTTTTCGCTCCATTTTCCGTAAAGATAGCACTTCAAGTAGTAATGTGATGGAAATATTCATAAAAATTTAAAATTATTAAAGTCATATTATTAGCGAAATTAATGCCCCCTTCAGTGTCACATATGTGTACTCTATGCAATCTTAATTTCACACTCTCTCGACCGATCGCTGGACGAACGAGTATGTGAAATGAAGAGTACATAGAGTTGATACATCTGACACTGAAGGGAGATTTAGAAATAAAGTCACTTGCATCTTCCTTGACCTTCTTCCCCTTTCGACTTCTGACAGCTGCTTGATTTTTCAGCACTAAACATATTCAATCGATTCATGATGAGAATGTGTTATTTCCAGTCCAATATTTCCGAACGTCGCAACTATTTCGAATAATTGTTCAATATGTGTTTTCAGACATCAGGTAACGCTTATTATACATATAAAATAATCCGTTCATGAAATGTAATACTGGTGATGTACTCTCTTTCTCTACATCGGCGTGTCTCTTGGTTTGTCATGCTCTCTCGCAGCCGTATGTGTTGTTTAGGAGCGGAACGTTTTAATATTTTAGACGAGTGTTGGTGAATTTGTAATACCTCGACGTCGTATCTGGCGAGTGATTTCCCTCTGCGTTTCGGGCAGTGAATTGAGAAACTCAAGGTACTCGAGACGACCCAACTGAAAGGGAAACCGATTCCCTACCAGTGCTTTTGCCTTCTTGCTAGCGTTTTAAAATAGTTCGACAGTGTTTTTTTTCGTGAAAAAATGAACGAGTCTCTCACTTTCACACACTCTATCGCTCGCGCTGGACAATTTTGGATGTTTTGAGGAGACTAATAGCGCAATTCGCATTTGTAGTGATCGAAATTAATGACACAATTGTGACATTTTAAAAATAATGAAATAACGCGTACACTGGCCAATTCCTTAGCTGAGATGGGAAGTCCGGCTTCCTTTACTTGCTGCTCCACTTTCGACTGACGTCCACGTGGACGAGGCTCCTTCTGTAATAATTTTGAATATCAGAGGCGAGAGAGTGTGCAAAAGTGAGAGAGTTGATCTCTATTTCTCATTCCTAATCGTCTTCCTTGAAAGGTGACCCTAAAATGATGTGCAGTACGGTACCGCAACAACTGGTTGTGTTTCCGCCTTGCGACGAAGATTCGAAAATGCCTCATGCAAAAATGTGTTCACACGCATTTTCCGTGTTTTAAAAAGTATGAGCCAGCTCAAAAGGCCAGAGGGGAAGAAATATCATTTTTTTTAAATCTCATTTTCATAACAAAGACAGCCCCTGAACACCCCTGTTCACCTTCATAGATGATTCTTTCTTTGTCGTTTCTTGGCCCTCATTCTTTGTTCTCTTTCGAGGTGCGTGTAAGAGTTGGTGATGGGTCTCGAGCTGTGTCTCCAACTCGAAAGATTTCATACAGATGACACAGAGATGCGGACGTTTCACTGCAAGTACGGTAGCGTCGAGATACTGTATTGCTCAAAGATATCGATTTTTTTGGGCATTAGTATTTTCATTATACGCGCATGCCATAACACCTTTATTATATTTTTTGTGGACGTTGACTGTTTACAGAAATACGTGAAATTATTGGACTTTCACCATGCGAAACATTTTTTGAAGCAAAATTGGACGATTACCACAATTTCCCATGTGATGCCTATCGATGTGATATTGGTGGAAGAATTTCATTCCGCATGTATCGCATTCGAAAGGGTGATTCTCCGTAGTGTAGTTCGTAGTTTGATCCTGCAAGAAGCGGGGTGTATCAGTTTAGAGAACTGGTCATTTAGAAATCGATTTAAAAAAATCAATAATTTTTTTCGATGGTTTTAACCATCTTTGCTAAATTTCATAAATAACCATATTGGCTATCCAGGGTTTTAAATAATTTCTTAAAGAAAATGTCTAGTTAACGGTTGGCTAGTTAGATGATCAGACGAAGATAAAATGTAATACATAAATGAATGTGTTTGTTTATTGTGAGCAATTTATGGATGCAAACATAAACGTTCCATAGTGTTCATTGGTGAATCATCCATTTTTGCACACAGCCGTGATCCAAAATTTGCATAATTTCTGTTGTATCTCTATCAAACGCCGCACTATAAGAGTATTGTAGCTGTTTGCTGTATGCTGCGCGGCCGTCGATTCTGCAGCCACCTGCTGCAGCTGCGCTGAGTGTCACTCGCGCATATGCTGCGCCATGTGGGCACCGCGTTCGCGCCAGCACACGCAGTGGGCGCACTTGACGCGCCGGCGCGCCACCTGCGCTTGTAGGATGGGCCGTGTCGGCGCTGCTTCGGGATCTGCGGGACCTGAAATACGGGAGAGGGTTAAAATTAATTGCAGTATGATTATAAAGCGTCCCTATGAGCGTCAATATTTCATTATAAAGACTACGATAGAATTTCGGACACATTGTAATGCATTCGCATGAAAGTCGCTGCATTGGCAGTCTACGTGACCAAATGTTCGTGGGAGGCCTTCTTTAAAGCGAAAGTGTTTCTCTCACTATTGCAACGTGAATCGCTCCTTATTTCGCAATGAAATGATTTTCACACGGTATTATACAAGGAGTAAGAGAGACCTAATCAATAGACCTAGAGAAGAAAAGGAGTGAGCCCATCTGCTTGGCAGGCACTATGCCATACGTATCAGGGGTCTCAGACGGGAAAAGGGAAGATATATGACGCTGTCCGCGATAGATTCAACAAAAGCTTCGCACAGGGGGTTGTTTTCGATGCTCTACAACGTGGCGTCTTTCATTTTTCATGAATTTTACTTTTGGCCCCAAAATGGCGCCGCGCCAAAATACAGTGAAATCACATTTTCCAATATTTCTCCTTCAGTGTTGCAGCTAGAGAGCCGAAGTCACACGCGTACTATCAGAATTTGATGGCGAATCTCGCTATGTAATTCATTTGTCGCTAATTAGCTTAATTAGTCTGTAATTAAACGTTTTTGATCCGTTAATTTTGATCCGTTAAACGTTTTTGATATGTAAACGAGCGCTCGTTTAGACGAGCACTCGCTTTCCTAAAATGGGGCGAGCGCTCGTTCATAAACGAACTAGTTCGGGTTCGTTTACTTCACTGTGGATGACCGTAACTTCGCGCGTTTTTGAGAGTTTTCAGGAATTGAAATATCGTACTATGGGTTATTTTGTATGCTCCTTCTCGTGGTGTGATCCACTTTCATTTTCGGCGCAATTTTGGATACTGTATCCAAGCTACCGTAACCCATCTTACAGTCACCCAGTCTTCAGAAATGGACGATCAGATCGAATTGTCAGATTTCATGCTTTCTAGTTGTTATAACTTAGCTACAGTAGTCGTAGATACCGTACCAGGGTTAATGTGCATTCCTCGCGCCGAATTACAACTCATGTACCCCATCCCGACTCAGTTTGCTATTTCTGAGGACTGGGTGACTGTAAGATGGGTTACGGTAGCTTGGATACAGTATCCAAAATGGCGCTGAAAATGAAAGTGGATCACACCACGAGAATGAGCATACAAAATAACCCATAGTACGATATTTCAATTCCTAAAAACTCTCAAAAACGAGCGAAGTTACGGTCATCCACAGTGAAGTAAACGAACCCGAACTAGTTCGTTTATAAACGAGCGCTCGCCTCATTTTAGGAAAGCGAGCGCTCGTCTAAACGAGCGCTCGTTTACACCTCCCAAGCGAGCGCTCATTTAGACCGGGTTCATTTCAGTCGACCGGTCGCGAACCCGAGCGCTCGCAAAATGGTTCATTTGCACCACACTAGTTCGGATCCCCTCCGTGACGGCTCATTTTGCCAAAAATTAAATTCTGAAAATATGCAATGAAAAAGTGTTCTGTGGTATTATTTTGTGATTAATAGCACTTTAGAATGTTATTTCATTTTTTTCATGCACTAAAACACCCTTTTCCAACTCTTTCAGACAAAACATCGAACGAAAAACATAGTTGCGTAGGTACGTTTGCCACATAAAAATATCTCTAGAATTGTTCGGACTTGGTTAGTCCATGGTTCAAGAGTACAAGTGGGCATAACATTCTCTTTATTAGATAACACAAAAGGGATGAGCTATTGCTACAACACAGAGAACACAGGGTCCTTTATACTCCCCTGCACCACATCTTTTCCCACGCCTCCGTTCTATAACAACACACATTCTGCAGGGTGTTCAAAGAATCAGAAGATAGAAGTATCATACACAAATAGCAGTTGCACACAGATCACAAATATATAACTATTCGACCAAGAAGGCAGAAGGTCGAAACACTCCCAAACAAAGAAAACCAGAAATGCTAATCTGATGTGCATACAATCTTCGCGAGCTCTTGAAGGGTTGATGTGGTGAAGTTGTAGTCGTTGCTGTTGGTGTAGTTCCTCTCTGTCGATGTCCCGCTGATGGTCGACGGTCGTTGTCGTCGAGGGCAGAGAGATAGTTTAATCTACTCTGATTATTTGCGTATCTGTGGGCTCTGTGTCCCAGATCAGAGTGTAGATGTGAAATCTGCGTTGCATGCAAAATTCGAATATGTCATTTTCAATAATTATTCCATAATTCAAGACCATTTAACTTTCCAATTGCAAATATCGAAGTTTCATTATTTGATCCTCTTATCTCCAAAATCCATCCATTATCAATTAATTATAACAATTCAACTTATTATTGCCTATTATATAATATAATAAATTAATATCCGCTACAGGTACTAAAAGTAGGGTCAGTTCAATATTATTAAAGAATCAAAGAAACGCTCCCAAACAAAGAAATTTCCAATTCTATTATTTAAAAAAATAATATTGAACATTTTCAAGCTACTCCCAACTATTTGCAAGTAATGATAATGATAAACTATTTGCAAGGAAAAACTATAATATCTAACGCAACAGGATTTGAAATTTGACAAAAAATTAGGGAAGAAAACAAGAAAATAGGGAAATTTGGCAAATGCGCTTGTTCTCGAGTTTCCATCCTCCGAATTTCTCATTATTATCTAATATTGTACTTACAAAAAAGGCGATGATGATGTCCATTGCAATAACAACATTTTTTTCTCAGATTTGCATTTTTTTCTGTCATGATTCCCAAAGCCTCGCAGGCATTTCTTCAGATCTTTGCATCGAAAATATTTGTCATTAGGAGAAGGATAATCTAAACAATGTTGCGCTTTGTGTCTAGGTGATTTACAAAGGAAACAGTTGAAAGAATTATTCGATTTCATATTATACTTCTCCCTTTCAGTTTCAATCTGTTTTTCTTTTGATCTCGATATGTTGTTAGAATTTGTCGCAACTACTCTATCACATAACAATCTATTGTTATGGAGAATTTCTTTTAGGCTATCAACTTTTGAACTACCATAGAAACTATTCAGAATTTCCAATGCTAATTTATAACTCTTGTCAGGAAGACCAGAAATGATCAGGTGAGCTTCTCCTTTCAGAAGCTTACGCAGGTAAGAGAATTTCATAACATCGCTAATGTCAAGTTTTGAGTGGATCTATGTCACATACTGTGCTAAGAATTCATGCCATTTCGTTCTGTCTCCATCGAAAGAAATCATAGGAATCTTAGGAAGACAAGCTTCCGAGTTAATTAGAACTCTTTGAGATTCGGTTGATCCCGTTCTTGCGATCGGGTTCACCAGGTCTCTTAGAGAATCGATTGAATTAGTTCCGTGATACGCGTGAGTGGCTCGCGCAGCATCAGGGAATTTAGTAATTAGCCTTGGATTAGGATTGGAAGTCCCTTTCCGAGGTTGAGTAATTAGCCTTGGATTAGGATGGGAATTCCTTTTCCGAGGTTGAGTAATTAGATCAAGTTGATCGAATATAGGACGTTGTCTCAGTTCCTCAATTTTATCCAAAAGTATTTTCAGATGAGCATCAGTGTCAGCAACTAGCTTGGGTATTTCCTTGAAATATTGGGTATATACACCGAACTTTCCAACATGACTTTCATATATTTCCTTCTCATATGGATAAGTTTTCATCAAGTTTAACCATTCAACATGAAATCTGTGAAGCGACCCCAATGCGCCTAATAGCCTGCCTCGTATCAAATTAATATCGAAACAAAAGGTGTCCAGTTCTCGTACTGTCACTATCTTGAAATCAATAGATTTGATCTTATCATCAAACAATCTTTAATTTACTAATCAAAGATGTTACTAACTTTCGCATTCCTTCAATCTGCGATCGTAGTTTCTGCGAGCTTGGATTGTTCATTCTCGTATATGCGAACTTAATTGTTTTGTTTTGGGTTGAGTCCGTGACCAAAATAGAATCACCCAGAATGAGCTTTCTGAATCATAAAGTTATCAACTATAAATTAATAGTTACCTGTGCTGCAATTAATAGGCCTCCCAAACGGAGATGTAAGATCGAAACTCCAATCCCCAAAATGAGGTCGAGAAACGGCACGAAATTCGAAGCGATATACTTCAAACAATACATCTACGAAATACCTATGACTAAACTAATTTATTCTACAAAGATATACAACATAAAAGTGCTAAAGTCAAAGTCCAGTCAAAACATTCATAAATTGCATAAATCCATAAATTATATAAAGGTGCATCCAACGAAAGAGGTTGTTACTACCCACTAGGTACTCACACACTACCATGGTTGCCATGTTCGGACTTGGTTAGTCCATGGTTCAAGAGTACAAGTGGGCATAACAGTCTCTTTATTAGATAACACAAAAGGGATGAGCCATTGCTACAACACAGAGAACACAGGGTCCTTTATACTCCCCTGCACCACATCTTTTCCCACGCCTCCGTTCTATAACAACACACATTCTGCAGGGTGTTCAAAGAATCAGAAGATAGAAGTATCATACACAAATAGCAGTTGCACACAGATCACAAATATATAACTATTCGACCAAGAAGGCAGAAGGTCGAAACACTCCCAAACAAAGAAAACCAGAAATGCTAATCTGATGTGCATACAATCTTCGCGAGTTCTTGAAGGGTTGATGTGGTGAAGTTGTAGTCGTTGCTGTTGGTGTAGTTCCTCTCTGTCGATGTCCCGCTGATGGTCGACGGTCGTTGTCGTCGAGGGCAGAGAGATAGTTTAATCTACTCTGATTATTTGCGTATCTGTGGGCTCTGTGTCCCAGATCAGAGTGTAGATGTGAAATCTGCGTTGCATGCAAAATTCGAATATGTCATTTTCAATAATTATTCCATAATTCAAGACCATTTAACTTTCCAATTGCAAATATCGAAGTTTCATTATTTGATCCTCTTATCTCCAAAATCCATCCATTATCAATTAATTATAACAATTCAACTTATTATTGCCTATTATATAATATAATAAATTAATATCCGCTACAGGTACTAAAAGTAGGGTCAGTTCAATATTATTAAAGAATCAAAGAAACGCTCCCAAACAAAGAAATTTCCAATTCTATTATTTAAAAAAATAATATTGAACATTTTCAAGCTACTCCCAACTATTTGCAAGTAATGATAATGATAAACTATTTGCAAGGAAAAACTATAATATCTAACGCAACAGGATTTGAAATTTGACAAAAAATTAGGGAAGAAAACAAGAAAATAGGGAAATTTGGCAAATGCGCTTGTTCTCGAGTTTCCATCCTCCGAATTTCTCATTATTATCTAATATTGTACTTACAAAAAAGGCGATGATGATGTCCATTGCAATAACAACATTTTTTTCTCAGATTTGCATTTTTTTCTGTCATGATTCCCAAAGCCTCGCAGGCATTTCTTCAGATCTTTGCATCGAAAATATTTGTCATTAGGAGAAGGATAATCTAAACAATGTTGCGCTTTGTGTCTAGGTGATTTACAAAGGAAACAGTTGAAAGAATTATTCGATTTCATATTATACTTCTCCCTTTCAGTTTCAATCTGTTTTTCTTTTGATCTCGATATGTTGTTAGAATTTGTCGCAACTACTCTATCACATAACAATCTATTGTTATGGAGAATTTCTTTTAGGCTATCAACTTTTGAACTACCATAGAAACTATTCAGAATTTCCAATGCTAATTTATAACTCTTGTCAGGAAGACCAGAAATGATCAGGTGAGCTTCTCCTTTCAGAAGCTTACGCAGGTAAGAGAATTTCATAACATCGCTAATGTCAAGTTTTGAGTGGATCTATGTCACATACTGTGCTAAGAATTCATGCCATTTCGTTCTGTCTCCATCGAAAGAAATCATAGGAATCTTAGGAAGACAAGCTTCCGAGTTAATTAGAACTCTTTGAGATTCGGTTGATCCCGTTCTTGCGATCGGGTTCACCAGGTCTCTTAGAGAATCGATTGAATTAGTTCCGTGATACGCGTGAGTGGCTCGCGCAGCATCAGGGAATTTAGTAATTAGCCTTGGATTAGGATTGGAAGTCCCTTTCCGAGGTTGAGTAATTAGCCTTGGATTAGGATGGGAATTCCTTTTCCGAGGTTGAGTAATTAGATCAAGTTGATCGAATATAGGACGTTGTCTCAGTTCCTCAATTTTATCCAAAAGTATTTTCAGATGAGCATCAGTGTCAGCAACTAGCTTGGGTATTTCCTTGAAATATTGGGTATATACACCGAACTTTCCAACATGACTTTCATATATTTCCTTCTCATATGGATAAGTTTTCATCAAGTTTAACCATTCAACATGAAATCTGTGAAGCGACCCCAATGCGCCTAATAGCCTGCCTCGTATCAAATTAATATCGAAACAAAAGGTGTCCAGTTCTCGTACTGTCACTATCTTGAAATCAATAGATTTGATCTTATCATCAAACAATCTTTAATTTACTAATCAAAGATGTTACTAACTTTCGCATTCCTTCAATCTGCGATCGTAGTTTCTGCGAGCTTGGATTGTTCATTCTCGTATATGCGAACTTAATTGTTTTGTTTTGGGTTGAGTCCGTGACCAAAATAGAATCACCCAGAATGAGCTTTCTGAATCATAAAGTTATCAACTATAAATTAATAGTTACCTGTGCTGCAATTAATAGGCCTCCCAAACGGAGATGTAAGATCGAAACTCCAATCCCCAAAATGAGGTCGAGAAACGGCACGAAATTCGAAGCGATATACTTCAAACAATACATCTACGAAATACCTATGACTAAACTAATTTATTCTACAAAGATATACAACATAAAAGTGCTAAAGTCAAAGTCCAGTCAAAACATTCATAAATTGCATAAATCCATAAATTATATAAAGGTGCATCCAACGAAAGAGGTTGTTACTACCCACTAGGTACTCACACACTACCATGGTTGCCATGTTCGGACTTGGTTAGTCCATGGTTCAAGAGTACAAGTGGGCATAACAGTCTCTTTATTAGATAACACAAAAGGGATGAGCCATTGCTACAACACAGAGAACACAGGGTCCTTTATACTCCCCTGCACCACATCTTTTCCCACGCCTCCGTTCTATAACAACACACATTCTGCAGGGTGTTCAAAGAATCAGAAGATAGAAGTATCATACACAAATAGCAGTTGCACACAGATCACAAATATATAACTATTCGGCCAAGAAGGCAGAAGGTCGAAACATAATGAAAAAGTGTTCTGTGGTATTATTTTGTGATTAATAGCACTTTAGAATGTTATTTCATTTTTTTTCATGCACTAAAACACCCTTTTCCAACTCTTTCATACAAAACATCGAACGAAAAACATAGTTGCGTAGGTACGTTTGCCACATAAAAATATCTCTAGAATCAGCGTCTCGCGGCGGTTCGAATGAGCTATGTCACGACGTTCACACTTTAACGGATCAAAAACGTTTAATTACAGACTAATTAAGCTAATTAGCGACAAATGAATTACATAGCGAGATTCGCCATCAAATTCTGATAGTACGCGTGTGACTTCGGCTCTCTAGCTGCAACACTGAAGGAGAAATATTGGAAAATGTGATTTCACTGTATTTTGGCGCGGCGCCATTTTGGGGCCAAAAGTAAAATTCATGAAAAATGAAAGACGCCACGTTGTAGAGCATCGAAAACAACCCCCTGTGCGAAGCTTTTGTTGAATCTATCGCGGACAGCGTCATATATCTTCCCTTTTCCCGTCTGAGACCCCTGATACGTATGGCATAGTGCCTGCCAAGCAGATGGGCTCACTCCTTTTCTTCTCTAGGTGGGGCGCCATTTTGGCGCCAAAAGTCAAATTCATGATAAATGAAAGACTCCACGTTGTAGAGCATCGAAAACTACCCCTAGGGGCATGTTTGGGGGAGATTTCATTCTTTAGCTGTGCGGAGCCCTGTTGGAGATGTGTTGAATCTATCGCGGACAGCGTCATATATACAGCGATTTTTGAAACAATTTTTGTTGGTCATATAAAAGATTTGATTTGTTTATTATTATAAATAAAATCGAACTCGCCTCCTCCATTGTTGCGCTTCTCTTCCGATTTTTCAACCAATTCCTTGTTCACTTCGACCTTTTCCGACTTGAAATCGGCTATGCGTGGCAGCTGAAATTACATTTTAAATATTGTTCCGTACTCCGGTTTTTCAGCGCAGCTTGTGCGCGCGATTCCAATTCCACAAGCTGCGCGCGGGATTCTACAAGACGCGCGGAGTATGAAAATTTTCGAAGCAAGTAATACCGATTGTAAGATCGCCCTTCTACTTACCGGATCCGGCTCGAGCACCTCATATCCCTCTCCCACTTCAAGTTTATTCGGATCACTGACGAGGACCGTATTTCGACCATCTTCCGATACCATCTGTGACTATCGCGGAAAATAATAAATCGATTGCGGGTATTGTAGGTACCGTATGCCGATTAAACGACGGACAAATGATAGTACACTCGATAAGTATATTATAATTATACCATAAAATATCCAACGACAAACTTTATTAGCAATTTAATGCGCACAGGGAATTGATAGTGCTTTAAAAGAGGACAATGAAAAAATCACACAATACGGAAAGAAAACCGTAGTCAAATTAAGAATCGGTGGTGTCACATGGGGAAAGTCTGTGGTTCCTCAGGTCCGGTATACTCGCGAATCGATTGCTGCAGTGGGGACAGGCATAGGGGAGCTGGTTGTGGACCTTGTTCAGATGGAAATTGAGTGTGGCAACTGTGAGGTAGGTCCGAGGGCAGAGAGTGCAGGGGAAGGGACGATCGCCTACAACATGCATCACTTTTAGCTAACAATAAATTTATTATTTTTTAGGTAAAAATATACATTTTAATGAAAAGTGTTCTAATCATTGACCATCCCATGGGAATTCTTCACGTTCACTTTTCTTGCGCAGACGAATGGTCTTGTCGAATAATTCATACTTAATAGTACCGTAATCTATAGATTACCGTATATTACATTTATAAAATGATACGATTATACCAAACAGCCGAATAACGAACTTCCCTTGTTTACCATACAGGAACATTGGCGACCCTCTCGCTTTTGCGTGTTCTCTCGTCTCGGTAAACACAGGAAGTCCCAGTTCGACATTTTGTTTCATTTTATAAATGTAATACTCACCCGTATGCATCTTTTGGTGCTTCTGAATGGTAAAGAGTGTCGGGAATTTCATCCCGCACTCTCCACATTCGTATGGACACTCGCCAGTGTGTTTGCGAATATGAGGCTGAATTAATTGATATTAAAATGATTTTTTTTTATTTTTGATTATTATTAAGATATTCTTTAAAATCTTCTACAAAGAGTGATGCGGAAAATACATTTAAAATTGTATATTCTTTATATTCGCACTATATTCTTGCCTTTCTTAAAATTATATTACTACTAAATCATTCCAAAATTCCGAAAAAAGAGTCAAAGAATGGGTCACGCAGTGTGTCAATGAAATTGAGTCCATAACAGACTATGCAAAAATTGTCTCCTGACCGCTTTCTAGAGCTTTGAGTGGCCTGACTATTATTATTACCATTACTATAACTATTATAATGTTAATCTAAATATAGCATCACTGTCACCTCTAGATCATACAAGCTATCGAAGATCTTCGGGCAGTGGGGACATTTGTAAACACCGTCAACCTGGAAAATTTATAAATCTATTTACAATTTAGCATGAAATTTGAGATAAATTAATCCTGCAAAGAATAACAAGAACGGTTTGAAATGCCCAAAAAAGCAAAACTGAAGGAATGTATTTAGAATAAGAGATGTTTTCACCTTCTCATGTCCCTCTTTCTTAATCTTCGCCTGGAGATCGTGCCCAATAGCGTGATACTTGAGCTCGATCTCTCTTGCGAATCCTTTCATACAGATCGTACAGAGATGAGGGAGATCTTCTGAAATGAATAAAAAAAGTGGTTTCGACATCAGTACCAACATACATTTGTTTTGCTTTTTTGAAATGCAAAACAAAAGGAGCACGATTTCCCGCGCCTTACATTCTTGCTTACATTTAGTGAAATATTTCGCTTTTTTGCATTAGAATGCATTGTGAACGGAAAACGAAATCAGAATGGTACCGAAGTCATTATGAATTACTGGCACCAAAGATGTACAATTCAGTTCTCTGTTTAGTACCCAATTACGGTAGTATTAGCATAATTCCCAAGAAAATCGCAATGAACAATCGAACTCGGTGAAGAACTTCAATGGCCTAACATCTCAGTGGCCTAACATCCAAATCATTTCCAAATCAAGTTTTTCAATTTGAAACATTGCCTAAACTGACCACAATTTTTCTTGCGATGTTTCTTGAGATTCTGGTTATGGAAGAATCTAGCACCGCATCGATCACATCCCAAACGACGCTGCCCCCTGTGGATGTGACTGTGCTCCTACAAATTTCAAAGATTAGGATTGGAAAATAATTCCATAGAAATTTTATTTATTTATTTATTTATCGTACACCACAAGGGTGCGATAACATGTACAAAAATGAACGAGTAATCATGATATTTAATAATAGGTCATTCACAGGAGTGGGGAACGGGAAAGGGGACGACCCATTATTAAATATCGTTATTACTCGTTCATTACGTCATTATTACAAATTCTTTTGTAAAAAAAAACTAAATTCAACCGTAAGGGTGCCTTTCGTCTTGTAGGTTTTCTTGCAGACGTCACATTGGAACGGCCTATCTTCCTTCTCCTCACTCATCTCGGCTGCAAGAGTCGCAGGGGCTGCAGCGGTCGCACTACCAGACTTTGGCTAAATTAAAAATGCCTGTCTCTGAAATCTTTCTCACCAAGGCATCTCTAAAGTTTGCTTACGATTTTTAAAAATCTTTCCTCAAATGGGGCTCCTGTATCTGGTTCAGGCAGTAGTCCACTTCTATACTCCTAAAAATCGATCTAATGCAAAAAAACGAAAAACGATCTTTTCGCATCCTATGCTCTTCAAAATTATCAAATTCATAAATACGAATTTTTAGGTGTCTACCAATGATAAAATCCTACCTTTTTATGGGACGTCTTATTTTTCTTCTTCTGAAATTCGTGTATTTTAGCGTGAATCTTGAGCTCGGCCTCCGTTGGAAATCCTCTCAGGCAACACATGCAGACATACGGGCGAACTACAAGGAGTACTGTAGCATAGATTTTTTTGTTTTAAAGCCTGACAATGAACTGCATCAGTAACACACTATCACGATTTGCCTCGCATTCAATGTTTTCTGTGACACAAGCTTTTTTTAAACAGTTTTAATTATATTTTTTTAAACTTACCACAATTTTTCAGCCGATGTCTATAGAGATCCGATGTATAGAAGAATCTCATTTCACATCGATCACAACAAAATCGGCGCTCTCCCGTGTGCACATAGCTGTGATCCTGCAAAGATCAAAGATCGAATAGATAAAAAACAGGGCATTATACATTTCGTCAAAGACCCAGAATTCAATTCTTTTTTTTCTTTTCAAAAATTCATGAAACATATAAGCTGCGAGATTTTCGCTCGATGAAGAATCGAATTACTAACATTTGTAAAAAAAATTAGAAGTTTAACCTTGAGATGGGCTTTCGTAGAGTAAGTTTTCTTGCAAATATCACACTCGTATCTCTTCTTCTCAATCATTTCGGCTGCAAGGGTCGGAGGGGCTGCAGCTGTCGGATCTGCAGCACGACCAACCTGAATTAGGATTTTATTACATTGGTTAAGTTTCCTCAAATCTCCGCATATTTTCGAGCATTTGAATAGAATTTGACAGAGAAAACATAAATATTTTATATTTACCTCGTCATCATATTACCTCGTCATCCTATTATTCTAGATATTACCATCAAAGTGGGAGTCCATCAAGGAAGCGCTTTGAGTCCATTCCTGTTCATATTGGTGCTGGAGTCAGTTCTCGGCGATATGATGGAGGAAGCACCAAAATGTCTGGCATATGCAGATGACCTATGTCTGATAGACACTGATGTTACCAGACTGGAGAGAACAGTGCAGGAACTGCGGAGAAAACTTGAGTCTGGAGGATTGACTCTAAACACCCGTAAAACCGAATTCATCATGGTTTGTGGTGGGGAAAGGGTCTATGAACGATGTGAATGGAGAAAAGATCAAGCAAGTGACGAAATTTCGATATCTCGGATCGATGATTGATGAGAATGGAGGAGCAGAAAGAGATGTGAACAACAGAATAAGGAGTGGATGGGCGAAGTTCAATGCATGTGCAGGTGTTCTTCATGATAAGAGAGTGAGAATGAAGCTCAAAGGGAAGGTCGACCGATCGATTGTTCGACCAGCGATGATGTATGGTAGTGAGAATTGGGCACTGACTGAGGAGTTGGAGGAGAAGTTGAGTGTTGCCGAAATGAAGATGGCGAGATGGATCAGTCGAGTGCGATTGAAGGATCACGTGCGGAATGAAAGAGTGAGAAAGCAGCTGGGAATCGCACCGATTGTGGATAAAGTACAAGAAAAGAGACTGAGATGGTATGGGCACATCAAACGGAGAGATAGAGAACATCCGTGTCGAAAGATTCTCATGTACAAACCTCCCGGGAAACGTCCGGTGGGACGCCCCAAAATGAGTTGGGAGAAGGTGATAAAGAAGGATTTCGCAACGAAGCGACTAACGGAGAGGCACACTCTCAACCGTGACTTATGGAGATCGAGGACAGCACATCCAGACCCGCCTAGCGTGGAGAGAAGAATACTACGAACGGAAATATACGAATAATTTGACCCCTCACTTTACTTTGTGTTTTCTTGTAAGACCCCTATTGTAGTACTGTTCGACCTGGATAAATGATGTGATGTGATGTGATGTGATGTGATCCTCTTCATTCATCGATGAATCCAACATTTCTTGATGGGCGAAGCTTTCTGAAGCGAAATAAATTTATTGATTTCAATTGAGAGAAAAAAATATGTGAACCTCCTTCAGTGTTCCATTTCTCCTTCGATTCATCAATTAACTCCTCTTTCACTTCGACATCTTCAGTCTTGAAGTCGGATATGCACGGCAGCTAAATTTGCATTTGCAAAATTTGTTTTCGCCCTTCTACTTACCGGATCCGGTTCGGGTGCCTCAAATCCCTCGTCGACTTCAAGTTTGATTTGGCCATTTGGACCACTGACGAGAACCGTATTCCGACCCTCTCCCAATTCCATCGGAAAGGGATTTACAGAGGTTCATATTTTAGTATAAGGTAGGATAGATAAAACGGAGTATCCAAACCAATACTTGAGCCGCAAAACTTACGCGGCAACCGCCACGGGGTGCGGTTAACCGCGCGAGTACCCGCGAAAGGACGCAAAGAGTGACTCCAAATGACGTCATTTCGTCATTCTAGACAACAGTGGGGCCAGGCTGCCCATCCCCCCACCGACCGCTCTACCCCCTCCCCCAACGCCACTTCGAGAGTGAGGAGAGGGGAAAGTTGGAGACAGAGAGGAACAAATCAGATACGGATTGTCGATGAGAACGGCATTAAAACGATAATAGAAAAAAAACAAAATCTCTGGATTAAAACACTTTAGTACAGCATGACAATCGTTAATGAACAACCATAAATATTTAAAGAGCACAACTAAATAAAATACAACAGCAAACAGCAAGACATTAAATGCTAGCGAAATTTAGTCCTAGCAAACAAATCGGCATGTCTCAGTGGAGTAGGAAAAGTCAAACTATTTGAGAGTGATCAATATATCTGAAACATTCTACCCCCATATTCATAGTTTTCCATCCTAATTCCAAAATTCATGTTATAAAGAAAATAGCCTAAAAAGCGGTAAAAAAATGCGAAAACAGGTCTTCAACTTCTAATACATTATAAGGGCCTATTGTGATGGCTCTCACAATCATCATCCTTGGCAGTTTTCGTGCTTCGACTGTTCACACGCCGCCCCGCTCACTCCACACTTGTCGCAGAAGAAACTCTGAATTTAAATTAATTTAATTAAATTAAAAGAAATAAAAGGAAAAATCACCTTAATAGTGGAAAAAATCGCCAATTTATGCCAAAAATAAAACAAAAAAAGAATAACAAAATATATTAATACCGCGTAGTGATCAGCCGCAGCATCCATATCGTCAGAACCAAAGTTGCAAGAGGAACAAACGAAGGCGAATCGGAAAAGGTATTATAAAATTCAATGCATATTTACCTTTTTAGAAATTTTAAAATTATAATTTCTAGTATTATCACTTCAGAAATTATCATGAACTGCAGATTTGCGATGGTATTTTCTCAAAGAAGTAGCAGTGTATTTAGAAAACATGACACAGTCCGACTTACGCCTTCCGTTGCTGCTGCTCTAGTCGTTGCTGCTGCAGCAGCTGCTGCTGTCGCGCCAGATTCGCCTGTTGCTGCAGCTGCTGCACTTGCTGCATGTACTGCACGCGCTGCTGGTACTCAACGTATTGCGCGCGCTGCGCTTGTTGCCAGGTTTGATTGTACTGCTGCAGGTATTGCATGTACTGCGAGTGGCGGACTTGCTGCAGATGCTGCAGCTGCTGCAGCTCGAGAGTGGACGGTGGGCGTTGCGACTGATCGACAGCAGGTTCATTGGAGGTGTCATTCGAAGAGCAAGGCACTGAGAAGGAAACATTGCGTTTTACTTTGACAATAAATTTTACCGAAAAAAATATCGATAACAGTAAGAGCAATTAATTATATACTGATAAATATATAATTTAATCATACATATCTGCAGTAATTACAGTACCAACCTTCAGTTTCAGAAAATGTCTGCTCTTCATTCGCCTCTTCCTCCGTATCCTTCAAACCCTCAGTCTTGGAATCAGATTGACTCGTAACCTGGAAAATAGATTTTTAAAATCCTCCTTCCACGTTCCGGATCCGTCAAGGAATCAGAAAGGAAAAATTTTATTTACCGGCTTTTCCACTAAGAGTTCGATTCGGCCATACGACCCTTGCACAACTACCTTAGTCAGACCTTCTCTGGGCTCCATCTGTTATCGAATAATAATGATCGACTTTATTTTATTTGATTTATTACTTTATTTGATTTGTTGGTCGATGGTATGACGATTCGATGAAAACGAAGGATTGTGAATAGACAAACAATTGAAATGATGATTTATCAACAAAATAGTAGCAGGTAACAACTACGTTCAGACATTTAAAGAGTACAATGAAAACCACAAAAAAATCTACAACAAACAACATCATAAAAGTCGCCTAATAGAGAGGAAGGATCAGTCATGATCAAGAAAGTTTTTAAAAAAATGGTTTAAATTTACTATTAGTTTTTTGTTTAATAATCGCTTATTAATATGTTGTTGTGGTTCATTGAACAGGGCAAGAAAATGGGAACACTCATTAAAAAAGAGGAAAATGAAAAAAAATAAAATTAAACATAAACTCACACTACAAAGTGATCGCTCAGTCCTCATGTGTTTATCCCTTTCGAATTTTGTGCCTCGCCAGCCGCAAAATCGACATCCAAGGAACAAACGAAGCTTGTGGCCGTCGAAATCTAAAAATAAACAAAAATAAGGAATAATTAGGGGTATAATTAACGGGGGAGAGGTAATATTATTTCTAAACAATAGGTGAAAATTGAATAGCCGAAGGTAGAAATGGCTGAATTAGTGACAATCTAGTTAATTTTTTTTGTTCTCGGCATTTGACATATAAAAATGACACTTACAATCATCACTCTTCGATTTCCTCTTCAAGACTCCGCTCTCTTGCAGCGCCACTGTCGGTTTGGGTTTCTGCACTTGCTGTAGCTGCTGCAGCTGCAGAATCCCCTGTTTCTGCAGCACATTCAGCTTCTGCAGCGGCGGCGTGGGCTGAAAAGATCATTTCTTTCAAAATAATTGAGACTCAATTGAAATTTAAGGAAGCTAACACTTTAATAACTTTTCTAAACTTTGCGGGCACAACAAGATTAGGCGTTTCTGACAAACTCCGGCCCGTCGCCGCATAGTCAAAGGTCAGCCCGAGCTCGCAGCGACAATTCGGCTGCAAAAGATTGGTTGCGTCATCACTACGCCATAACTGACATCTTTTCAGTGCTGCAGAATCACGTAGACGCATTTTTTATTGCGTAATCTTTATGCAATTCACAATCTTATTTTCATTACATTTCCCACACACAAGGACTTTGGCGAGTGTACTTATTGCGTCATCACTACGTAATATTACTTACCTCATTCCAGTGCTGGACCATCTCGTAGACTCGGGCACATTTGAACGAACAAGCGACGCAGATGATAACAGGGACCTAGAATGGTCCGTTTACGAAATTAAAGGAGAGGAAAATTGCTATTTTTTCGAAATTGATATTAAATTTCAAACAGTGTAATTTATACCCACCTCACTGTTCAGTTTAATTTTGTGCTTATCCCTCATGTGAGCTTTGAACTGTGCCAGATTCCACAGGCCGAACTTTCAGTAAGGACAGCGTTTACCTAAGAAAAATTAAAAATAAAAATAATTTTTTTTTACATTTAAATATTTTTTAAAACATTTTTTTGTTTAAAAAATATTCGAAAAGAATGGCTCACCTTCTTTAAGCTTGTGCGGAAGCTTAAAGAAGGAATATGTAATGTCACATTGAATATTTTCTAGGGATAATGTTTTTTTTAAAAGAAGAGATGATTTGATTTTAATATAAAAAGGTACCTTCTCGTGAGTTTCCATGGCTCGAGAATCGAATGTGGTGTAGTCACAGAAAATGCTTTTGCATTCCATAGGTTTCCTGAGCATGCACAATCACAATTAAGAATAATGGAGTACATCTTTCGGTATTTCGTTTACCTATTTGTTGTTGTATGCCAGAGCCGAACATGGTTCTCCATCTTGATGCCCACCTCGACACATAAATAGCAGAACGGACACTTTTTGAGAGGAGCGGATGACAGATTGAGATGAAGTGAACCTGAATGGCGAATAGATCCCAAATAGATTTCATGGAGCGTCAATTATTTTAGGAAACTAATTAAATTAGAAAATTAATGAACGTAGTTTTTTTTAAACTTCGACAAGAATATTTTTGATAACACAAACTAGGTTTAGCACATAAGGACACGTATTCAGCCCTTGTTCCACCCTCCTCATCTTCCATTTCGAATTTTGAGTGGTCCGAGAACTGAAATGGATGATTCGTAAAAACGAACAGTTCCATAAAATGGTCACTAGTTGATCTTGAAAAGTCAAGTGCGAAATGTGAGACCTCGTTCTCTTCATTTCGCACACTCTCACATTCTCCGACCGGCGAGGAGAGTGTGTGAAATACTGAGACAGTGGTCTCGAATATTGCAATCTAAAGTATTCACTACATAGGCAAATGATAAAAATGTGCGAACCGCGTCATTTGATTCCCCTGTGAATAGTTCGTCTTCTACAATTTCCTCTTTCACGTCAACCTCTTCCATTTTGAAATCGGAGAGAGTCGGGAGCTTAATATGCGATAAATTAAAATATGAAATAAATAATAAATATCTACCCCCGAAGCGCGACAGGTTTTGAAATTTTAAAAAAAAAATTTTTTTATAAGAAATAAGAGGAAGAAACAAAGGAATACGATGAAAGATTGAATTCCAGGTTTTAGAAGAGTAGTTAGCACATAATAAAATTGAAACAAGAGACTCCTTTATAAAAACATTACCGGTTCCGGGGCGGGTCCATCGAATTCTTCTTCATTCTCCACTTCGAGTTTGATCTGACCATTCGGACCGCTCACAAGTACCGTAGTCCGGCCTTCCCCTAATTCCATCTGAGACCAAATTATGAAGGGAAGGTTTTTTTTTTGAAAATACAGTTACTCGATGAAAACGAAAATAATTATTTTGTGATTAGCACGAACAAAAAAATTTTTATCAACAATGCAAAAGAACACAACATTTAACTATTTACAGATACAGATTTATCCTGACATCAAGGCAAATGGGCCTGCAGGAAGGAAGCATCGTGGTCAGGATCTTCGAATTCAGGGCAACATGGTCAAGTGAATGGACCATGCTAGGCTTCTGTGGTCAATAACTATTTACCGTAACGAATCGACATATTTGACAATGGTGTGAAAAGTTAGCTTTCCTGTGGAATATCAAGACATGAACCTTCGAATGAACTGAATGGGAAGAAACGTTGGCAGTACATAGTAAACTGCATATTTAGCGAACAAAGAAAGGAATAAATCAGTATCGAAGAATATATAAATGCACATCGATCAATACATATCATTACCATTTTGTCATTTCTTCTCTTCAATCGATTTATTTCCGCAGTCGAAGTGCTTTGCTCGTTGGCATGATGAATATCTCTCGCCACAGAAATTGCAGAAAAATTTCTGAATTCGCGTATTTTATAATTTTATAATTTCGAAAATAATAGTTAAATTACATTTTTCGAAAATTTGACATTTTTTTTGGAGCACAGGAACGTATGAATTTGGTAAGAAACAATTAATTCGTTCTATTTTTTATAATTAAAAAAAATTAAACTAACGCCGTAGTGCGTGGCAGCTTCAACAGGATCAGTACGGTAGAAGTCGCACTCGCTGAAATTATTCGATTAATCAACATAATTAATCTAATAATCTAATAGATTTTAATTAACACCGAAATTGACTCTTCCTCATACGAATGTTTTTTTGTCTGGGTTTCACTTTCTATGATGAATAATTTTCATTGAAGCATTAACTACAGTAATATCAAGGAAAAGGTTCCCACCAATCATTCTCTGCCAAGTGGAAAGCCTTCACGTGTCCGGCCAAATCGTCAGCAAATTCGGTTCGAAAGGGGCAGAATGGACAGTTGTGAGAGACGGCAGGAGAAGGGCGGAGAATGATCACTGTGCGAGGGACGGGAGGGCGCATTGCAAAGGGAAATTTAATCATTTGTGCATTTTTATTTACTTATTTTCAGATTGATTTTCAGATTTTGTAAAAATTCTGAATCCCACTCAAATGGGGATCTTCCCTCTCCATGAGCAATTTGCAGCTGCAGCTGCTGCAGCCCATGGCAGTGCGTCTTCTGCTGCAATTCTTGATTCCGCAGCCTCTGCAGCTCATAATTATGCAGCTGGCGCATAATACGCTTCTGCTGCAGCTGCAGCTGCTGCGGCGTCGTCTGAGGGCGTACCGACAGTTTCTGAAAAATCTGAGGATCGGAGAATGGAGAAAATCGCTTAAGCAACCTCATCAGCACAAGGAAATTCTTTCAATTTCTCATAGTCGAAAGTCATTCCGAGCTCGCAGCGACCGCTTTGCTGAAATAATTTGATACGATAATTTTTATTCAAAAGGCTGAAAAGCTCTATAAAGACAACTATTGGTCGCGTTATTTATAAAGGATATATTAGATCATTTACGCATTTGCAAAACAAATTGATTGCGTCATCATTACGTAATATTACTTACCTCGTTCCAATGCTGAACCATCTCGAATACTCGTGCACATTTGAACGAGCAAGCGGCACAGATGATAAAGGGAATCTGAAATGTTTGAATTTATTCAATTCCGTTCTAGTGTCTTCAGAAATTAGTCAGACTCTGTTATTCATGGGAAGGGTGCTCACAAGAGTGTGACACGGCGGTCTCCTCATTTCACACACTCTCTTCATCAGTCGGATGATGAGAGAGTGTGTGAAGTGATGAGGCCTAAGTTTCACACTTCGCAATATACTTCTTACAGTTTTACGGGAATGTCTTTTTTAAATAAAAATTGGATGTTTAATTATATTGATATAACTTAAAACTTCTATTCTTTACTCACTCACCTCACTGCCCATGCCATGCTTGTGTTTGTCCGCTATGTGCGCCTTGAACTGAGCAAGATTCCATATGTAGAGGGCGCAGTAGGGACAACGCGTATCTAATTATTAATAATATACTTTGAAATTAGAGTAAATAATTGGATTAATTCTCCTAATTTTGCCACTTTCTCACCTATCAAGCATAGACAGTGTACGGAATTAAGAGAAATTTAGAATAATTATAAAACAAATGACTTGTTCAACCACAAGGTTTTGAAATATGAGAAAATATAGGAGAATATGAGGGGTATTTTCAATGATAATTAGGAAATTTTAAGCGAAATATAATTATTTTTAATTTTAGATTTTTTTAAAATTGACATACATTTTGGAAAGCGGGAATTGAAGAGTGAGACGGCGTGTGGTAGCTGGAAATAAGTGAATTTAAAAATGTAAAAACTCATTTTGTTAAATAATTTTCACAAATTAATATTACAAAATTGATATTATTTAAAAAAAGGTACTTTGATATGATCAGCCATGGCTTGGACGTCGTTGGTGCGGTAGTCGCACATAATGTCTCTACACGTCCTTAATAAATTAATTTAAATTTTGAACAATATATTATGTGCAATTTAAAAAAAGAAAAAAATATTAGTCACACAGAATGTCTCTACATTTTACAGGCTTCCTTAACAAAATTAATGTATATCATATTTTGCGCAATTACAAGAAACGACGTGACTTACTTCTCTGGCTGAGGATAATTTGCGTGCTTGGCGCTCACGTGCTGCGCCATCTGCGCGCCCTCCTCGCGCCGGCTTCTGCAGAACTTGCACCTGATCTTAGGGCGCGGCTTTGGTGAATCTAAAAAGGTACAGATGCAGAAAAACGGTATGGTAAAAACAGCGAATGAAGCACAAGAGTGAGCGTACGTTCTTTGATTTATGAAAATATGAAAGCAAGACTTTTCAAAATTAAAAGCGCTGCTCTTCCTCACCCTTCTTGTTGATCCTCTTAATATTTTCCTTCACCTCTACTCTCTTCTTCGATTCAGCGGACATCGGGCACTAAAATACATTATTTCGACTATTTCCAAAAGGCAAATCCTAGACAGAGTCTAATCGCTGAAGAAAATAGTTTGAATAAAAAATAATATAATATACCCACCGTTTCCAGGACCAATTCACAATTGGCATCTTCATTTTCCTCTTCACTCTTAATTTCACTTTTCGGGTCGCTCGAACTTACCGTATTCCGAGCATCCCCTAACTCCATCTGAGAATGTATTTATTGCACGTTTACTCTTATTTTGAAGGTAGCGTGGCTCGATAACAACAACTGTGAGAAATGGAAAATACTGACAAAACATGCAACGCAACGGATCTTTATTAGCAACAAAACGCAAACAGACATAAATAAGTATTAGCCCCTCATGATGAAAAAGAAGAGAAACTGAGAAAGCCAGCACGAAAAAAATAACGTAGAATGGGCCAAACCAAAGGGTTGTATAACAATAGTTTATAACAAAGTGGACATTCCTGAGTAACAAATGAGTAAAACGACTACAATTAACCATGAAATAACAGTACGGGGTCGATTAGAAGGTTAGAGAATATAAGAATGATCAAAGTAGAACAAGTAACATAATAAATACGAGAATCAATTAGATCAAAGATCAATGTAGTTTGTAGTGTGAACTACTCAGTCATCGTCCTCTCAATTATTCTCCCGGAAACTCTTGGTTGCACAGCCAACATGGTTCGATTGCTGGCAAATAGGCACTCTCTCGTCGCACGGAACGCAGTGGAAACCCTAAAAACGAATTTAAATTTATCTAAAATTATTCGAAATAAAAATGAGTCAGATGCAATGAAATGCCAAGAAATGATGCGTCATTTTCAATCAAAAATAATGGAGAAAAAAATCTAGATATTACAAAGTAGTCATCAAGAACCAGTGCGTCACTTCTATTTTGCGTTTAAAAAATAATTTTTAAAAATCTGACATTGAAGTGATCAGCTGCCTCTGAAGTATCGATGGCGCAGAAATCGCAGGAACTGCATGGGAGAAGTTTCCTAAAACAACGTATTCAATAATCAATCAATCAATACGTACTTCATTTAAAGGTTGTGTCCCACGAACTTTTGGTGAACTGACTGTGGGGTTATCACGCTCGGATCCTCGATAAGAGCCCCGCAAAACGCACATTCAACCGAGAAGTTTGAACAGAGTTATTCGAGGTTGGCTCTGTGCCAAACAGACCCTGACGCTGAGGGATTCAAAAATGAGAGGGAGGGATAACGGGAAAAGAGGAGAAAGCAACCGCGCCATTGGCACATAGGAGATGAGGAATGAGGGAGCGCGAGATCGTGATACTCCAAAAAGTAGTTGCCCAAGCACAAGTTTCGTCGGATTATGCATACGAGGTCTGTCTTTCATTGAAATCTAAAACATCAAAGATGAACTTTTACCTGTCAAACTCCAATCGATGGAAATTTTTCTCATGCGCTGCCAGATCTTCTGCGATTAGGGTTTTGAAGGGACAGAATTGACAGTGAAGGAAGAGGGAGAAAGAGGGCGCTGAAGAACATCTTTGTTTCTTTATTCATTTGAGATTCCCGAATATATCACAATTTTTTTGAACAGTAAGCATATTATCGACGCCGAACCCTGATACAGCTGATACAGCTGATACAATATAAAAAAAAGTTTATTGATTGATGCATTACTGGTTGATCAGTATTTTAAAGTTCTTACTCTGTTTCTGCTTCGGAACGAGGGGTTTGACGACGGGCCTCATCTCTCGCTCCAACTTCGTCTGATATTCGAGAAAGTGCAGCTGGTTTTGTTGCTGCAGCAGCTGCTGCTGCAGGTGCAGCGAGTGGAGAGGAAGACGACGAGAATAAGGACGCTTCTGGAAAGCCGGAATCTCCAGAAAGGGGTCGGAAGGTAGAAAGTGATCAAAAACAATTTATCAAAAACTTGTGAGAGAGTCAAGTGAGAGAGTCTCTATTGATTGCATACGCTCGCTCACTCCTAACACTATTCTAGAGGTTAGTACCAGAGGGTATTTACTGATACCCCCTACTGGACGTTCATTAGGAATTAGGCACCCGGAAAACAATTTATCAAAAACTTTGGCGGTTTTCTACAAAGTAACAGCACGAACTGGAATAGGAATCGGCATTTCTTTCAAGATTCTATCAGCAGCTTCATAGTCGAACTCCATTCCGAGCTCGCATCGGCCGGTCTTCTGAAGTTAGAATACATCTTTTTTGTATTATACGAGGCAATAAGTCCCAGATGAGGATGAGTGTCAACAAACTTTCAAAATTATAAAAGTATAATGAAAACCGAAATATTTTTAACGTTTAAAAATTTGTACACGTCTTCTAAAATACTGTATGGATCCCAGGGAAATAACTTGAATTTCATCATCACAAAGCAATCTCAACTCACTTCATTCCAGTGTTGGACCATCTCGTGGACCCGGGCAGACATGAAACCACAAGAGGAGCAAATGAGGGCGGGAGTCTAAAATAAGTAGGCGTCGACTACAAATATGTTTCACTCCTTTACGAAAAGGGCTTGGAATTTCCGCAATGCTGATCGAAGGCACTTTAGCAGTGGAAAAAACATCTAAAATCAAGAATAAAGGATTCGAAAAGGACAAACATTGTTGTATTCATTTACGGAAAGAGAGAATAATGTGTTTAATGAAATACACAGATAATGGCTGACCTGACTATTGAAATGCAGTACGGTTATGTGTCGATCCTGCATATGCGCCTTGAACTGCATCAAATTCCACACATTCGTCTTGCAGTACGGACAACGAGTTTCTGTTAATTAAAATTTTAAAATATTTAAAATAATTGGAAATATTCGAAAAACAATAATACGTCATAATGCCTACTCGGTGGGAAACGGGCGTTTTCCAGTGTGACAGAGTGAGGAAGCTGGAAATGAAGGAATTATGAAAGAGAAAGAAAATTTATTTTTAAAACTCTATCAAAAAATTAATGATATGAGCAAATTGATCGTAATGCGCGCGAACGTATGATAAACATCACCTTCTCGTGTTCATTCAGTGCTTTGACATCATTGGTACGGTAGTCGCAGACCATATCTTTACACATCACATAACTCCGACCTTCTCCAAACTCCATCTACAATCAATATTTGAACTTCACCCCGCCCATTTGTATATGAAAATACGATTTTTCGACGAAAACGAGTGAAGAGCATTGAAAATGCGAATAGTTTTTTTAACAATCTGATTTTATAGATATCGATATCACAATAGCCGTCATTATCAGCAACGTTTGATCGATAAAGAATCGACAAATTACAATATGTGAAATTACGTGAAGCATATCAAGAAAAAGAAACATTGTTCTGTTCAATGATATCTTTCAACACAACAATGCAATGTGGTTACAAAAAAAATGAGTGAAGGGGAGGGAACAACATGAACTGAGTAGAAAAATCAATAAATATTTACTTCTTCTCATTTCTCCTTTTTGCTCTTCATCGTCCATTCACAATCGTCAGCTGAATTTGTAAGAATATTTTTATTAATTAGCAAAAAAACAACTTATGATTGTTTGTCCAAAAAAGACTCCATCATTTCAGCAATTTTTAATTTCGTCTCCTCTAAAAATCAATAATATCTGGCTTGCCATTGTACATTTCGTACTCCTCCGAATCGCATTCATCGACCATCTTCCTCTTCTTCCTTTTCCGGCGCACACGCTCAGTTTTATTCTGCAAAATAAAATAATTCTTTTTTTAATATTATCATTTTTTTGGTATCCATCCGTACTGAAAAAATGTTACATTCACGTCATGACTATTATTAAAATTTTAAAAAGTTACATCATCACTATGCAATCGTTTCTTCAATGATTGCATTTCCTCCTGCAACCACGATCGCTCCTCTGGCGTCTGTAATTTAGGAACAAAATATTATTTAAAACTTTAAAAATTGTTTTCTTTCACTCTCTGATCGATAATTTGCTAACCATATATAGCAAAAATAAATATTATGAATTGTAAAAAAGTGGTTACCGAGTGCTTTGGTCGTGGGGCAGCCAATAGAACTGAGCGAGATATCGATATTGAGTCGCCTGAATTTTTTTTCTCACAAGATTTAAAATTTATTATTATTTTTAAAATCATTATTCTTTCGGTCTCGCGTAATAATAAGCTAGCCTATTCCAGTAAATATGAAGCGTATCAACACTAACCATCGTTATCCGCAGTCTCCTCATATCCATTCCACTCCATCGCTTTCTCTTCCCACTTCTCAACTGGTTGGGTCGGATGGCGGTCGCGGACATGCTGCGCCATCTCGGCGCCCAATCGGCGCCAGCAAGTGCAGTATAAGCACATAATTTTGGGGCGCGGCGCCGGCGGCAAATCGAGAAGCGGCTCGCCTAAATATTGCCACTATTTAACATCGATTGTTCCATCCACCTAAGGATAAATACATTCATTTATGTAATATCCGCACATTACATAATTTCATAGATCATTCTTTTAATCGGTGACGGTATGTTTTGGAAATTGTCGTTTAGGCAGCCGAAAATATACAAGTTTCCAAATGTTCTGAAGCGCGTCTGGAAAAGAAGTCGAGGGTTTCTAAACGACAAAAAAATGTATTACAACCTAGTACTAGCCCAGAAAATCAGTGGGAATAGATTGCTGCAAAGTTATTACCGGCAATGGTGAACGGCTGCAGTAGCTGCTGCCGCGGCAGCATCAGACTCCGCCCATCGATGCTGCAGGGATAGAGCGCCTCGAGATCGATCTTTCTCTGCACCCGCTCACGCATTTCCTCAACGATCGCAACTTGAGTCGGGCAATTCGCAAGGAATAATTACCTCGCCGTACGCTCTAGCCACTGCGACTGCTGAATTTCCGGTTGCTGCAGCTGCTGCAGAAGGTTTCCACATCGCCGACACGGGCCGGTACATTGGTGTTCCAGCTCTGTACGCACGAGAAAAGGGAGAATCGCTGCGCGGAACTGAAATAAACTACTTTACTAATTTAAAGCTACTTAAAAGTATTAAGGCAAAATTAAGGTAAAGGGGTTTGAGGTAAAGTAGTTAATTTAACTATTTTATCTTACACCCCTTACCGCAACTTTACCAAGGGCAATGTTGGTAAAGTAGAGTTAAGGACAATGTGCAGTATCTGAGGCCGTTTGCGAGAGAATCAAACAATGCGACAACAGAGATCGGACAGGTGAAAATACGAAATCTAAGTTGAAGACGGTTTCCTACATATTTGAGGGTGCAGATCACGATGGCGAATATGCCATATTATGCAAATCGATCTCCGACCTGTTATTTAAATTACAAAATTCAGCTGAATTCACGTGTTTTTGTTCTTCCAAAAGAAAGAGCCCTCAAACCATGTGCAAATACTCAACTAGGGTGAAATTGCATGAGGAATCTTATGGAAGTTTCAGAAATGCAAATTTCCGTGTATTTCTCGCAGCACCTGCCCATTTCCCCATGTTAAACTCAAAAGGGAGGTGAGATTAACATAGTATGTGGGGAACAGACACATCGTGCCGCCTCTTAAATTTGTACGCTGTTGACCTCCGGCAAATCGAGTTATGAATTTTTAAATCAGCGGATCTTGGTGGAAAAGCACCGATCTGACAAGAGAAAGCGCAATTAGCATGCGATCACCATCTAATTTCGCACTCTCAGACGCCGCGCGAGCAGGCAAATGATAAATGAGAGGGAGGTTGAATGCAAATTGATGACTTCTCTCATCAGATCGGTGCTTTTCCACCAAGATACGCTGATTTAAAAATTCATAACTCGATTTGCCGGAGGTCGACAGCGTACAAATTTAAGAGGCGGCACGATGTGTCTGTTCCCCACATACTATGTTAATCTCACCTCCCTTTTGGGTTTAACATGGGGAAATGGGCAGGTGCTACGAGAAATACACGGAAATTTGCATTTCTGAAACTTCCATTGGATTCCTCATGCAATTTCACCCTAGTTGAGTATTTGCACGACATAGTTTGAGGACTCTTTCTTTTGGAAGAACCAAAATACGTAAATTCAGCTGGATTTTGAAATTTGAATAACAGGTCGGAGATCGATTTGCATAATATGACATACTTTCCATCGTAATCAGCACCCTGGAGAGTATCTAGAACAATGTTCTCCTTCGACTTCGATTTTTCTACTGTCCGAGCTTTGCTCGATTCTCTCGCAAACGGCCTCATCTATAGGACACAAATACTTTTAGGGAGCAAATATACCATTGAAAAAAGAATACCTGGTCTACCCTTCACTCGAGCCCGCTCCCCGAATACTTCCATCTTTACGTCGGAAGTACTTGGGCACTGAAAGAAAAGTCAGAAAATGTTAATTTTAAATGGGTATATGAATATTCTTTACGAGGCCGAGTGATCGGACGATAAGGGTTGCATATTTAATTTATTAGATGAGACTTTTCGGGTAGACTGCCAATCTTGTAGGGTTTCACATGAAAAGAGGTTTGGACGGGTCACGAAATGGTGATGAAATGAGAGATAGGGAGGGGTTGGAGTTGATAGAGAGAAATAAGAACGCACAAAGGAAGGGCGAGGATTGCCAAAGTGAGGGAATATATGCGAGGGGAGAACGATAGCGTCTAACCAGGCATATGGAGTATTAAGCAAGCGGTGGGTGGGTGATGAAATGAGAGAGAGAGATAGAGAGGGGGAGGGGGGAGTTGCGAGGGGGAGGAGGAGTTAGAGAGAATGGGGGGAATAGAGATGGTGAGTGTTTGGAGAGGATAGTTCTTGCGTGAAAGCACGGGTCTATTGTTCAAAGCAGGATTTAATTTTGCAATGATGGGGACACTGTTGTGAACATTCTTTTAATGAGTGACAAGAGTGTTCTTACTGTAGCTGGGGCGGAAAGGACTGAGTGCGGACAGGTAATGCTCATAATCTATTAGTGAAGGCTATTAGTGAAGTCCAGAGAATTGATCAGTTTCTCTGAGTGACTCGTTGTTAGATGCATTGTCTTCCTACTGAATTCGTTTTTAATTTAACTTAATTTGAACCGCGTTTCCTTGTGATTGCATATATATATATGTATATATATAATCAAAAAAGAAAAGAGGTCTACCCGTCTCACTCATATATCAGAGGGAGCCCAATGTGCATTCGGTAGACTACACCCGTTGTCTGACAACTTATCAGTGCCGCGAAACATCTCATCGAATTTTTTTTTATAAATTTAACCATACTCTTGTCATCGTTCGGCCACACAAAGAATATCAAGCGGAATTAAAGAAACATGCATACCGGGCCTGGCTCGGGTCCATCGAAGCGCTCTTCCTTCGCCACTAACATCATGGGACGGCAGTTTTGGCCGCTTAAAGGCACTGTATTACCGCTTTCCCTGAAATCCATCTGCAAAAAAGAAGGCATTATTAGGCTTAAACTATTTACAAAATCTACACCGATAGACATTGGACATTCCTGAAACAAGTAAATTCGAGAAACTGAAATATTCAGACCGTAAAAAGCAACGGGTCGAAAGCAATGCGGAAAGAACAAATAAAACAACGATTTATTCGCGATTAAATTTGGTAACGATACTTATGATTAACAAATGCGACCCTTCATTTGCATAAAACACGTTCTAAATAGGTACTAATTAGGGTGGAATAGGGTGTTTCAATATGTCTCTTCCTCCATTTCTTCCTCCTCTTTCTTGATTATCTTTTCATTCATTTCTGCAATCGCTCGCTGCCCATTGCCGTAGCTGAATCGCAGCCCGATCACACACGAATTCTGCAAAAAAATACGAATTTTTAACATTTTCCCTCGAATTTCGTCATCACTATGCAATCTTATGAGGAGCTAGTTTTCTGAGAAGCAATTGGAATAAAGACCGAGATTCCGGAAAAAAAATGTTTATCTCATTTCCACTACGAGCAAATGGCGACTCCAAAAATGTGTTTGTAAAACGAGGTTGTAATTCGATGTGACGAGACAAGGAACCAAAATAAAGATTGCGGAAATTTAAATTTCGGTTCATTTCCCTCGAATTTCGTCGTCACTACGCAATTGTAACTCACTTCATTCCAGTGATGAATCATCTCGTAGACTCGGGCACACATGAAACCACACGAGGAGCAGATGAGTGTCGGAATCTGCAGTTAAATTGATATATAGAGCAGCTATTCGGTTAGAATATGTTTCACGCCCCTGTAAAAAGAGCTTGAAATTTGAACTAATACAAACGCCGCACACACTTCAACAGAAATATAAGCAACTATGAAAAGTTTAGTTGACAGGCTAAAATAATTATCGGCGTAATGCTTTCCAACATTTATATTATTGTACTTGTAAATTGTTGAGTTGATATTCTTTTTTTATTTTCCTAAATTCATCATTGGATAATTGTTTCATTAAGAAAAAATAACGAACCCTACTGCACATCAACATTTTGTGTGCAACTGAAATGTGCGTGTTCAGCTGGACAAGAGAAACGATGAGAGTAGGGCAGTACGGACATTGAGTACCTGAGCAAATAAAATTACAAAATTTAAAAAAATTAAAAATTAAAATTAAAACTATTAAAAATATGAAATGGACTACTGGTCTAGGTACTATCTTTCTAATATATATCTCGTCTCTTGTTCTGATCTCTCGCCAGCGGAATTTTTACAAACAGAACGTTTTATTATTTTGGACGAGTGTTAGTGATTTTGTAATAATGATATCATTGGATAAAAAAGATTCCGTATATTATTTTATGATACAACCCGCGAAGGGTGTGCAGGGGGATTGAAAAAAACGATAATGAATAATAATCTAAACTTGGGTTGATGCCAATAGTGTCTCTCGTTGTCGGACTCTCTCGTTTCGCGCGCCCTCTCGATGATTCTTTCTCTAACTCGTTCTCCCTGACTCTGTTTCGAATGGTGTGCTAACTAACCGGGCTGCAACCTGTAGTGGTGAAAATCGAATGGTCTCGTGTCATGGAAAGTCTGAAATTTTAAAAATATTGATTACAATTCATTCTGTAATTCATTTTGCTATGAATCATACTTGAGTCTTTTACTAAATATTTTGTCACAAATGAAACATAATTATTTATTTTGTTTAAATGTGCGTACGTTACCCGGTTGTGCCGGATGAGCAATTCCACATCCATCGATCGATAGTCGCACACAGAGAGTTGACACTTGCCAGAAACTCTGCAATTACGGTAAAGGGTTACGGTATCCAGCACCAATAGTATTATCATAAAATGAACAATTAATTACGGTGCATGATCTATGCATGTAATATTGAATAGGTTACGATAGTACTATCGATTACGGTACGCATCGTAAGAATACGGTAGCGCCCCTCCCCATTCCTCGCTTTTTTCCATAAACAAATATTCGTTGCCCTCGTTGCCCATCAGGCATAGGGGTGGTCGACACCGCCTTGCGTGTAGAAGACCTAATACCTTTACCATTTACCTTTAAATACTAAAATCACCCACTGTTAGCTCTTCATTCCATGACTCTGATTCAGCACTCACACCAACAATATTGAATAAATTACTGTAGAATTATCGATTACGGTGTGTACTCTAAGAATACGGCGGTACTCACTTGACCCAACGTTCGGTGTGTTCCATATGCATGTGATGCTCCTTGCCGATGCCAGCGGGAATGTGGGCATGGCAGAGGTAGCAATCGTAGGCGGGCTGATATTTATTATTTATTTATTTATTTAATAATTTTAATCGTAAAAGTCAAGGCTTGATAAGCACGAATAAGGAGCCTAGCTCATGACAACTCGCATTTAAATGTACTTGATGAGTTCGATTAACTTTTGGAGTCATGCCCATTTCAAAATGTATAAGATACTGATTGAACACCGTTTTTGCAATACCACATCAAATACTTCTTTGTGAAAGAACTTACTAGAGTTACTTGTAAAAGAGTTAACACGCTGAAATCGAAATTCTTTGTCAACCTTTGTTAATAACCAGAAGATGAAACTCAAGCCAACCGCGTCAGTCTTGCTCCCTCCCGCAGTTTCGACGTTGTCGATACTCATCAACAATCTGAAAGACACGATTTCACAGGCGAAAATAGATAATAATAGAAAATAAAATTAGTCAGAGTGAAAACTCCCGAATATCGATTACGGGAATTTGTATATCTGTCTAAAAAGTGGATTGATCAGTTTTTCATCCCAATGCGGTGTACTGCACAGATTAATTAGTCAAAAAGCACTCTTAATTGATCACACTACATGCAATTAATCAATCGATAATCAACTTACTCCTCGTATATCTCGGGATGGACCAATCCCATGTGCTTGCCTCTCATGGCCGCCGTCATAGGCACGTCGCAGAATCGGCATCGAAGTACCGTCTTCATCGTTAATTTCTCAATTTTTCTTATTTTTTCTATTTAAAAAAAATTAAAATCACAGGAAAATCGTGCATGATATCCGTTTTGTGTCAATGTACGCTTTATTTTGGGGCGAAATATAGAAACTATTGGGGAAACTTTTTTTTAAAAAGAACGAACTTTCCGTATTCAATTTATATTTCAACATAGAAAAAGTTCATTCGATTATCCTTTGTCAATCAGTGAGGTCACATCACTCCTTCAATCGATTATTCTTTCTCTACTTCTAATGGACTACTTCAGCCTCTACAGTAGTGTTGTTATTTGGAATAATCCTATTCGCGAATAACAAAGAGTTATTCGCGAATAACAAAGGGTTATTCGCGAATAGAATTATTCCAAATAACAACACTACTCTACAGGACACATCATCTCCTACCTGCTTAGGATGGAAGTGAATCAACGCGTGCGATTTTCGGGATGGATCGGTGAAAACCCTCGAGTCCCCTGAAAAAAGGGTACCGTTATTATATCGTAAATTTACTCGAAATAATTTGTAATTTTAACTACTTCCTACGCGAAATTATGAGATAATTTTGCGCTTGCAATCAAAGCCGTCATACAAGCTTCATTCATAGCACATGTATGCAACGATCTATAGATTATAGTAGAGCTAATTTAATTATCACAATTATGAATTTAAAATAACAGCGCACTTTGCAGCTTTCGAGGCCCAAATTTATCCTCAGGGTCGTTTCTGAGCTTCGGCGGGGGAAGATACGCTCGGCCTCCAGCAACAAAAACCTCGTCCTTTCCCTTCTTCGGGAACTTCACTTTGTGCAGCTCAGCAGTGTTGATAAATCGCTGTCCTGCAGTAATATTCTCATGATATTAACTATTTTTGAATATCGACAATGACGCATTTCGTAGAGGTTTCCTGTATTGTGAAATGATATTATTATTGGTAAAAAAGGAGGGAGAAATACATTGTTTACTGACTTTGCAATGCCGCTCCCGTTAAGGACCTCGTGACAACAGGAACGGGCAGAGTGTTGATAATGTGAACATGCGTTGTGGCAGAATCCGGTTCATGTTCCTCTTCCTCTTCTTCTTCCTCTTCCTCCCCCTCTACCTCCTCATCAGAATCATCAAATATCTAGAAATCTTAAATTGCCTTTTCCCCCCCCCCGAAATTCAGGTTGTCCAAATGAGTTTCACCCGCAATTCATTACGATAGAGATGAATTGGCGATTATTAATTATCCTGGAGAAAATGGAGTAAAAAAATAATTCAGTAAATCAATCAATTAATATTTCTACAGAATAAATCAATAAACTAACCGTTCTATTCGATACCGTAGTCGCGGGTGGATCGCATTCCGAAGTGTCGCGTTGCCTGCCCAGTGCACCACGGAGAATAGTCGGAACCCGTTGGGAAGCTGGAAAAGTGCTCTCAATGTTAGCTGTATAAAAAGTAAATTCGTGGGAGTGAGGTCAATATCGTCTATGGCCCCACCGGTTCTGCAATTTTAAGCAATTTTTACACCTTTATCTTTTGGAGCACTAAAAATTATTACTTAAATAACTATTTAAATGTTAACGGCAGGAAGAATGAAACAAGGAACCCACTTGAGCCTTGCACCCGCGCTCCTTTAAATGCAACAACTCTTCGTATCGCCGGTGCCTCTCTGGGTTTGATTATGTTAGCAGTGTTTGTTGTTTCATCTTGCTCCTCCTCTACTTTAATCTGTTTCTCCTCTTCTTCTTCCTCTTCTCCAGTCGACAAAACTCCCTCAGACAAACGGCGCTTGCGCGAGGAATCAGAACGCATCTGAATATATATTTTTAAATCAAGTTCCAGAATTTCAAATGACATTCAAATTTTCAAATAAGTTTCACTTTTTTCAAACGAGTAAACTTTCACTAATCGCTTCAAATGAGTTTCACTAATCGCTCTTTTTGAGTGGGAATGTTATTCAAACAGTGTACGATAGTGATCACTCGAAAAGTTGAAACAAAAAAAGAACAAAGCGTTTCGAGTCCGTTTTCCTTTGTTTCGTTGTTAATCTACCTTTGTTCTCGAACAAAGGTAATTTCGAGTGATCAATATTACAATTTTATAAATGATACGTTCATAAAATGGACTACTGGTGCGTGTACTCTCTTTTTATTCCTCGGCGTGTCTCTCTTTTTCGTGTTTGTTTGTGAATTTGTAATACTAGTGTACGAGAATCTGGAAAATTTAATTTTCAAAAAATCAATAAAAGTTACAGTATTCATCTGCGAGCTTCCGGGTTGATCACCGCCTCCCATGCCTGATTGAGGTAGAGATGAATCTACAATTAAGCATTTGGTAAAAGTTTATAAAGAAACAAAGAAAGGTGTTATACAATTTTAACTAATTGTACCTGGGTTGTCCTGGTGTTCCTTCTCCCTCTTCTCCTGTTCAATAACGTCCGCCTCGGGCAGTCCATGCTGGTCCACGACCACTCGACGAGGGAAGGTAGAAGGAGGAACGGAAGGAACAGGGGTCGCCGTCGGTGGACGCATGTGCTGCAATAATGATGCATAAACCTCCAGAAAGGGGTCAGCGGTGACATAGTGCGTGAAAGTGCAAGAATCATTTGTACTGTTTTTTACCATCTTACGCCATGATCCCTTTCTTGGGCACTCATTTTTCCACTTTCTTGGGCTCGAGATGGGATGAGAACCGACTGGGTGAGGCTGGATTTTGTGTGATAGGACCACCCCCCTTCTACGTCTTCCATTTTGAAATCAGCAAGAGTAGGGAGCTGCAAATCATTATGAAATAATACAAATTATAAATATAAAACGGGTCAAACTAATTTGTCCAAGGGGTAGATGCAGTCTCGCAAAACTGCTGAGTGAACGAGACGTTTTTTACATGATTCACTGTCAATTCTGGTAAATTGCCACTTTTCGGTTTTTGATGAAATATTTTGGCAGGATCTTACTATGTTTTAGTGCTACTTTGTTTCCAGCCTATCTCTAGACATTTTCTGAGATTGATTTGAATGCTTTCTTTCTTTTTGAAAACAAATTGGCATTTTTACTTAAACATTTTATCGTATTTGAATCGACAATAGCAAGGGAGTGGAGTTTATCTTCGTATATTTCATTTCCTCATCACGATGTTCTTGATCTTGAAACATTTATGTCGAATGCTTGTCAGAAGTTACGCCACGAACTTCAAGACAGGACGAGATATGGAATGACAAGATTTTGCACTGCAAATTTTCGCAATTTCGGCCGCTCCAACACTTCTCGAGAGTGAGGGATGATGAGAATTGCGAACTTTTGCAGTGCAAATTCTTGTCATTTCATATCTCGTCCTGTCTTGAAGTTCGTGGCGTAACTTCTGACAAGCATTCGACATAAATGTTTCAAGATCAAGAACATCGTGATGAGGAAATGAAATATACGAAGATAAACTCCACTCCCTTGCTATTATCGATTCAAATACGATAAAATATGTCAACAAAAATGTTAATAAGTTTCCAAAAAGAGAAAAGATTCAAGTGAATCTCCGAAAATAACGTGCTATTCTTATAGAAATATATATTTTAAAAAATAAAGGAAAATGAATTGACAAAATGATAGATTATGTGCATTTTCAGTATACGAAACAGCTGTTTTATAACAATTTTAAAATAATAGTAATATCACGTTACACTCTCGTCTCGAAGTATGAGTTTAACCAGACTGCAACTACCCCCTGGACAAATTAGTTTGACCCGTTTTATATTATCAGAATTTCATAAGAAAGCAATAAAGAGCAAACTAGTGCTGAAGTTCACCGATTCGAAAGTATGATCGAAAATTATGAAAATCAGTTTACTGCAAAAAGGGAGAGTACCGGTTCCGGGACGGGCCCATCGAATTCCTCTTCATTCTCAACTTCCAATTTTATTTGTCCATTCGGACCGCTCACAAGAACAGTTTGACGGCATTCGACTCGGTTCTGACAGAAAGGGAATATATTTTTTTATTATAAAAAAAATATTAACAATTACAATAATAGCAATAATTATTATTATACCTCTCGATGGAACGATTCGCTCATTCCTTCAGATTTGCAATCAGAAGGATCCTCATCAGATTAAATCACAAAATCTGCGAAAAAACTTAGAAACTGAAAATATAAGGAAATAAAATATACGGACCGAAGCATACGCAACGGATACGTGAGGAATAAGAACGTACAGCTGGCAGCAACAATTTATCAGCCAAAATTGTATCAACATAAAACAACAATAGAACAAAACAACAACAAAAATCAATCTAATCTTGGGCAACTTAAGCTCCTCCTTCATACATGATCTTTGATTTTTATCTCTCATCTTCCAATATACTGTGAATCCGCGCGGCTCGCGGCTTCATAGTCGAAGGAAGTGGATATGTCACAGACATTCTGAATTACTGATTTTCCGATAATTTATTTTAAAAAACGCCCGTTTTCACTGTGCTCTTTTTCAAGAACAAAAAGCTTTACTGCCACAAACCGTTGGATCGCTTTCCCGTGCGACGGAGACGCCGTCCGCGTGCTCGCATACTGCGGTTAGCCGCTTCACCGCGTCCTGCCTGAAGTATGTTCATGTATTTTTATCGAAATCGGATCTCACGCGTTCTGGAAGCGCGCGCGCGTATGGCGGTCGCGGACGTGGCGCGCGAGAGCGTCGCCCGAGGAGTTCCAGTACTTGCAGTATGGGCACTTGACGGGAGGGCGCAGCGCCAACGCGGCGCCAAGGGGACAAGGCTGACGGTGGAGCGGCGCGCCTGCAGCTGCACCATGACAGAATAGACACTTGCAGCAGAATGAATTATCATATTACGAACCCTTACTTTTATGATGAGATTTGTTATAAAAATCGCATTTCAAATACACAAAATTGTTAAGAAGCGCCTAATAATATGAAATACAGAATGTTAGTTAGTTTCAAGGGGGTATCAGTAGCAAATTAATTTAATGAAATAAAAATTCCTTAAATAGTTAGCGAAATTCATTTTAATTCGTTGTTGCAAATGACTATTGGAATAGGTTACAATAACTATAGTAATGTCAAGCGTACTACAAGTAAATATGATAACACTATAGTAGGTATGACTTTTTTTTCAACTCACCAGTACCACTCGCTACGTTCGTATGAATCCCATTGTAATCGATCGCACTCTTCATGCTCCATCTCCTTTTCTCCGTGTCCTCAGCCCGTGCCAGAATGTTCTGTCCATAGGAATTTGCAAGTAATGATAAAATCGCGAACAAAATTTCAACACTCCAGAATAGGGAGAGGAGCGAGAAAACGCGCATGAGGCATTGAGAGGCTCTTTCCCTCGCTGTAACCCCATTCTGGAGGATGAGTGGGCGATGAAAAGATAAGTGATGATAGAGTATTGGACGACGAATTAAAAATGTTACCTGCCTAGCCGTTGCTCGCGGCTCAATCTCCACGTTAGGATGGCAGTCGCGGATGTGGAGCGCCATCTCGACGCTGGAGACGCGCCAGAAATAGCAGAATGGGCACTTGGTTGGAGGGCGCAGCGCGGGCGCCGGCGCCAGTTCGACAGGAGCATCGCCTGTAGCTGAAATATATAGAAGAGGGCTTAGTGGAGCTGATAACTTCTTTTAAAAATCCTAAATTTATGGTAGCCAACGGAATGCTGATGCGGGTTGTTTCCGTGATTTTCCTTGTTTCCGTGATTTTGAGTCAATCGACACTCAGAAAGTCAGTAGAGTACTTATATTCTGGAGTAATTTTCGAATCACTAAACGAATGATCAAATCATTATTATTGGACTCGTAGAAAGAGCCTAAAAACAACAAGACCATCAGTAGTCTATTCTTCCATATGGTTGGGAGGTTCTCTGCATGGTTTGTTTTATGCAGAAAAGACGCAATCAACTATACAGAATATTCAAATGACAAACCAGATTGATCGCAATCAATTAGTTCCTCATTCTCCATCTCTTCCACTTCTTCTGCTGCACACTCAGAAAGTTCTTGGAGCTGAAAAAAAAGAAAAAAATAATAATAGGAATGATCTCTCCTCTTTACTCTTCTACCGGATTATAGTTACAGTCGTCTATACACACTTCGTTGTACATCTAAAGCTTCATTGCTCACTAACGTCTACATTACGAATTAAATCAACACCTTTTACATGACCAAAAGATGGTTCAGAATTAATCTGTTTCATAAAAGTGGTACCGGATGAGGGTGAGGGATTGAGAATTGTTCGTCCACCGGTTTCTCCTTCACTTCGGAATCATTTTCCCGGGAATCAGGTTGGTCCGGGAGCTGAAAATAGGTAATGCGTATGCTTTGTGGAACTCTCCACAACATTTTTATCAGATTGGAACATTGCAATAAAAATTGTTCCATTGAAAAAGAAAACAAATGTTATACGCAATCATGTGTTTGACACATTTAGAATTTTCAAATTTGATGATTTTTGAAATAAGCAAATTTTGAAAATTCATATCTCGAATACTAGGAGGGATCTTAAAAGAAAATTTATATACTATGCAATCGATGACGTAGAATTCGCTTACCTAATCAAACTAAATTATCGTTGTGGTATTTACACAAAATGTTTCGGGTTCCCTTAGGAGTTCTAGCACATACCATAAAACGCGAACATGATGTTGCCTTGTTCCGCACTCGACGTCTGGTGGCTGATAGCGAGTATAGCACTGCAAACATTAAATATATTAAAGGGATAAATACCCCTAGAAAAAGACACAGAGATTAACCACTCCTCCTCTGTCTCTCTTGGAGGGAGAACAGACATTGGGGAATCGGGGAAACGAGAGATTGGGGAATCGAGGAGGTGCGAGAGATGCGAGAGAAGAAGAGAGACTGAGTAGATCAAAGAGAGTGCGAGAGAGGAGAGGTGACCTCACATCCAGGGAATCACACCGGAAAAGGGATGGAAAATTTGTTGTTTTGTGGCGAGACCATCGAAATTCGCGCGAATTCAAACATGGGGTAACTCTCCCTTTAACGATATCTTTTAAAATACATATATTAATTATATATTAATAAAATCAGAATTCATCGTAACATTTGAACATAACGTTTGAACATGCATAACTATTTGTTTGATCGTAAAAATATAATTTTTTATTCGAGCCGGAGAGAATTGTAATGAACATGAAAACACTTATTTTGAAGCACTAGGTTTAAAGCCAAATTCAGCTCGGGTCGTCGAATCGCGATGACATCTACCCTCTCTTCGACATTTCGCCGTTTTATATTGTCGCCTACCAGTTCCTAGCTACTGGTTTTAATGTTCGCACAATTTACTTTGTTGCGATAAAGATATATAAATTGACCTCTTTTTCGGATATTCCTGGCGGCAAGCTTCTGTTCCTCAGAGAGTGAATCGAGAAATCGTCTGTACTTGTAACTATCCATCTGGAAAAAAATGTATGAAGTTGTATTGCTCAGAAAACTAACGATCTTTCAGAAGATACGTAACATCGTATCTATAATACATTACCTAAACGTGCCTAGTGCATTATGAATTTTGCTTCAAAAATATTCCACGTATTATTCCAAAAACATTCTTTTAACAGAATCAGTCATGGTGAAATAATTAAAATTAATTATTATTATTTGAATCTTACTTGCGCCAACTCTTTCGCGGATATTGGCAGGCCAGAATCGATTGCTTCCTGCTCCACCTGATTAGTGATCGTCAATCAATAATTTAAAGAGACACGAAAATCGATTAAAGGTTAAAAAAATTTTAATTTTCAACATGTTTTTCTTTCTTTTTTACGGGTAAAAATTGGGTCACTGGCTCCACAACGTACCGTCACGCACACACTTGCTTTGGTCCTCTTACCCGTCTTGAATCTGGCTGCTGCTTGCGCATTACCCACTGAAAACATATACATTTCAAATAAAATAAAATCGCTGAAATCTACGCAAATATTTTTTACATATCGATCTCATATTTATGAAGCGTTGTTATTGTCGATGAGTGGACCCCAAAATGATCTCGTCATTCCTCTGAATGTGTGAATTGAAGAGGCCATTTCTGACTCCTCTGAGACAATACACGTCCCATAAGTGGTTATATTGCATTTTTTAATGAAAAAAAAAATAAAATGAAACAATCAAGCAAAATTGTAATTGGGCAGTTCCTGAACTTACAGAAGGCCGAAGAGTACGTAAACGTTGATCGCGAACTGAGTGGTAAACATCGGAAATGCATGTTTTGACTTTTGATTTTGATCGTATAATTTTATAGGTCTAATACAAAATTATTTTACCTTTCCGTCTGATCTCCATCGCGATATTCCTCTGTGGCTCAGACAATTTATTGATAAATTGTTTGCACTCATCAAGACGCATCTGCAAAACACTTAATAAATGCCTCAAGGCGCTAAAGCATCCACTGGCCGAAAATACCCTCACTTGTATCGTGCCTATCATTTGTAATTCATAAAATATCACATTGCTGTCAGAATCAAAAAAAGGTTTGACGGTTTTTTTATCATAAACTGTTTAAAGTTATTGATTACGTTTGCTAACTCCTCGGCCGATATTGGTAGGTCATATTCTACCGCTAGCTCCTCCATTTTCGATCGATGGCCTCGATTAGAATTCTCCTGATTCAAATCAAATCAAATCATTTATTTAATCCTCAGGGAATGGGCCTGTTGAACGATGCTATAGCTCCACACATCGGGGTATCTTCTATTCTCCTGATTAGAGATCGTACACTAATACTTTAAAGAGATACAGTAACCTAATACAGCGTCCACCATAGAATTTCAAATGGTGTGAGATATTGCTGTTGGAAATACTTTAAAACATTAGAGCATGTTTTACGACTTATAAAAAATTTCCAAGCCCCTAACTTTTCAATGATTCGCGATGATAAATGTTATCGGTTAGAGGTACATCGTACATCACTGATTTTCTCTGCACGACCTTGTAAAACAATTTCAAAATATATTTCGATCAGGCAGGTGATTTAGTAAAGCAACAAAATATGTGTAACGATAGGAAAAGATCTCAAAGGGACGTTGTCATATACTAAATGTTTCTAATAAACATTCACTTCTGAAATATTCAATACCGAGTTAGGTAATTCAATGGATGATTCATCTTCGACAACTTCCTCCTTGACTTCCACATCTTCTATCTTGAAATCAGCAAGAGTTGGGATCTGTAAATCAATTATTTAAAAAAAATTAAGAATTTTGAGAAAGTAATTACCGGTTCCAGGGCGTGTCCATCAAATTCCTCTTCCTCCTCTACTTCCAATTTAATTTGTCCATTCGGACCGCTCACAAGGACAGTTTGACGCTCGATTTCGACTCCATTCTGACACAAAATACGATTATCGATTGATTTCTTCTGCATTTTTCAAATAAAATAAATAATACCTCACTCAGCAACGGCTCATTGAATTCCTGTAAATCTGCCGATTCGGCCATTCCTTCGGGTTCGTCGTAAAAAAGATACCCGTCAGATTCCATTACAAAATCTGCCAAAAAAATAGTCATAACCACCTCGCGAATCCGTAAGTTGTGATTGTGACACAAACACTGCCTGATTTCGCCACCACAAAAAGTGCTCGATCCAGAGCCGAAGAATCAATCATAACGTCAAGATAAATCCACATCCCATCCAAAATCACCCCTTGTAGAATAAAGATCAAAGATTAAAGATTAAAGATTAAACTCGGAGAAAGTGAAAATAAAGGAAAAGCGAAATATCAGGAATTCTTCCGACCGCACAAGTAACGGATGAGAAATGAGAAAGTACTGTATTCATAATAAATTTATTGGTCAGCAAAAACACAGGTACAGACGCAATATGCAATGGATAATATGAAACCAGTTGACTAGTTTAATTGGAGTACACATGATTAATAATTATTCGGGCAATGATCATTACAGCGAATAATTAACAGGCGGACAAGATGTAGAAAAATCATTGATATCTTTTAGGTTCTAGCTCGCAGTCGCTAGAAATATTCATCTACTCCATTGTTCCTTCCACTTTGATCTCTCCTAATCCTCTCTGCGAAATCGCGCGACTTGCTGCTGCATAATCAAAAGACACGTCGATGACGCAGCTTAATCGATTCTGAAATATTTTTTGCATATAATTTTTGTTTTGCATACATCAGTTATCCTAAAAATCCAAATTTATTTTGTGATTTCGTAATACTGACCACGCAACCCCCCTGACTGTTATCTTCACTATAGCAATTAACCACGAAAGAAAGCACATGAATTGCATCATGACTACGCAATCACATACTTCTCTCCAATGCTGGAACAACTCGTGGATGCGGGCGGCCTTGAGTCCACAGGAGCATACGAGAATGGCCACCTGAGAGCAAACTATATTTATTTTGCTGGATAAAACTATAATTTAAATAATTATTTAATTAGTGTGGTTCAATAATTTTACAATGATATTCACCAATGCGTCCAAAAATTTCTGCCGCTTTCCAGCGGAATGCTCTAATATTTCGGACTAGTGTTAAGTGACGTTAAAAATCACCAAAAATACGAAAGATCGAAATTTGCCTGTTAAAAAAATCCGGCACAAATCCGTGGCAAATTTCGATCATTTTTTTGGTGATTTTTAACGTCACATTAGTGAATTTGTAATGCATTGTAAACGAACCCCGCTCTCGGCCAAATCCTCATGTGCCCTGGCCACGTGAAGTTTGTATGCGACGAGAGAAGCGACGTAGACGGAGCAGAACGGACAGCGGGTCCCTAGATGTAATTTTAAAATATAATAAAATAAAATAAACAAATTCAATAAAAAATATAATTTTGTAAAAAAATCCCCCAGTAAATTAAAGATAGCATTCTCGGAAAATGAACTAACGTGCAGGGAACTTGAAGGAGCGCGATTTCATGACGACCGCATCATGCGAGCTCTATAATTTATTTTAATTATTTTTTTGAATTATTTATTTAATTGCTTCAATCCAAACTGGCTGCCTAACACTGAGTACAATTTAAACTCGGTAATAAATTCACTGCACGATGCCCTACCGTAGTGTGACGCTCTAGCATTTCCGGATCCGTGGTACTGTAGTCGCACACGACGTGGAAGCACTTCAACACGGGTCTGTGAAGTTATCGATCGGAAAGGGAGAGTGAGATTTTTCAGACACCATCCCGCTCCTAATCATAGAAATTCTAGAGACTCATTTCTGGAGATTTTCACGTAGAAGGTGGTTCCAACAAAGTGTTTTCACGGAATGTGCGAAAATATAAATCATCAAAAGTTATTTTTGGCGAGAAGTTTTAGTTTAGTTTAGAAGTCGTTTATCAAGAGGCTATTCGGGTTCACAGGGAATCGAATGGGAGCTCTGACGACGTTGAAAAGGCTTAGTATCTTCGGTTGATTGTCTTCCGAATAGCGAGTCATCTTGAATGGTTTTCGAAGTGGGGATCGGTCTCTCGTCGGTGGATCAGTGGTAATGTGAGACGATCCTCATAGTCGAATAGGAAATGGCGAAAGGTCCGTCGGTTAGGATCTCGTGCGAAACAGGGATCTTGGATTGGAGCTTAAGCCAGAGTCCTCCAAACTCGAGTCATCGATCTTAGAGAGAATCAACGAGTATACGGATACTGAGAATCAATTCAACTTGTAGGTCATACCCATCACACGGCGACCACTCCGGCTTGTATGGGGATCCAAGTCTTGTTTAGTCGATGGTAGAGAAGAGGGGCTGAACTAGGGGAAATTCCACCTCTCCATCGGAGGAAATGGAGAGGCGACTGCTCGTGACGACTGACAAAAACGAGAAATAATGAAAATGAAAATGAAGTAATAAAAAAAATGTTCATAAACAATATGTATGCAATACGAAAATCTTCAAAATTCACACCTCGTTTCCTTTTCCATTTCTTCAATTACCTCGGGTCTTTGCGAGTACTCGATGTGTGTCAACCTTAATTATTTTAAATTAACATTTAAAAAATCATTTTCGTCAAAGCAAAAAAGGCACCAAGAATTTCCTTCTATACAGAAAGCACTATTTCAAAGAGCGAGCTTGAAATAGCATTTCCTTCGGGGATAAAAGAGAAAGGTAGAGAATTAATTAAGTAATTTAAATAAACTCGCTAAACATTTTTTATTTGAATAAAATTAATGTAATTTGGGTTGTTGCGCGTGAAAAAGGAGGTAAAGATAAAGTAAAGTTGCTACCGGAATCAAGAGGACTTTACGTCGACAGGCGACTACTCTGCCGGGGCCGACCGGTAAGGCCGGTTGCTGCACAGATCTACGTATCCCCTGCTGATCAGGCTTCTGGGGCACGTTACCTTTCGCAATCAAAGTTGCTACCAATTTTACTGACAACGTGGGGATGGAAGGCTTGGTGAACCTGGGCGGTGATCGAACTCGTGGCCCTTCGTTTGGCAAGCGGTGCCTTACACCACTAGACCAACGGACTTTCTTATTTTAATATTTTCAAAAAATTAAAATGTAGGTACCTCATGTGATGCACCAGCATAGCCTCAGATACGCATAGCTGCCCGCAGTACTGACAGGCTGAAATATGGAAGAGTGATTAGTAGTGTTCTTAGATCGAATAATCCTATTCGCGAATATCAAAGTTATTCGCGAATAAAATTAATCGATCTAATAACACTAGTGTCTAGTAACAGTGACTATGAGAGGCCCGTCCCGATATTTCAGATTGGTATACTAAAAAGTTATGATTTCCTCATTTTGAATGAAAAATAACATTATATTTACCTTTGCGGCGAAATAACGGGCCTTGCCCAATATCGGAATTTGGATGAGGCCGTTTCAAAGTTTTCGTTTCCGCTGAAAATGCTTTATGTAAAAAATTGAAATACGGAAGAAGGTCAAATTACTGACGCCGTGCCACCGCTTCGATAGTCTTGTCGAGTGCGCCCGAGCGCGCCATGCGCGCCACCGCCGATCCGCTGTCCGCGTGCTGGCGGACGGCCGCGAGCCGCTTCTGATGCGCGTCGCCCTGCCACACGCGCCTGCGGAAGCCATGGAGTGTTTTTTTTATAAATATCCCATGTGTAACGTGTTTTCACTCAGCACTTGATGAAAGATTTCCGAATACATTCGTATAAAAAAGAATGATCATGAAATAAAAAATAAATATACTCACGCGGATTCTTTCGGGAGTTCCTTAAAATAGTCGAACGCCATTCCACGCGAGCACCGAGTCTGTAATTTAAATGAATTTTATCAACTAAATTATTTCACGCACCAATTTTCAGAACTTTCGGTCCTCACGGTCACTCGTTTTTCGCTCGTTTTGATCCAATTTTATTTCACTTTTTTTCAAAAACTTTCAGGATTCAGGGAAGATAACAAGAGAACAATAATTATTATATAATAACAACGCAATCGCGTACCTCGTGCCAATGCTGCCGCATTTCGTACACTCGTGCACATCTGAACTCACAGCCGAGGCAAATGAGAATGGGATTCTGAAATTCACATCACGTTAAATTGGTGCAAACTATCCTATAATTCTTCGGGCAATATTAATAGAGTGTCAAATTCAGATAATCTAGGATTTAATCATATTTCGTTAATGTTTGCGCTCACATTATTGGACAGTTGAGGAATGTGACGAGTTTGCATGTGCGTCTTGAAATCTTTCAAATCCCAGACGATCATATCACAGTACGGACAACGTGTACCTGATTAATGACTATAATTAGTATTAGTAACTTATTTATTTTTTATAAATGGAATTTTTTTGGGTCTATACAAAACATGAACCACAAGACCAAGACAAGACAAGACCACGAAGATTTATTTGAAGAAGTAATCAGTTTTTTTCAAAATTAACTAAATTGAAAGTTTAAAAAATAAACGTACTCTCCGGAAAGCAGAAGTTCGCCTTAGTGACCGCATGGCTGAGCTGTAAATGAACAAATAAGATCTTCGATTTTAAAATAAATCCTAATTATATTTCCAAGGAAATTCACTAATTCACTAACGGAGCACATTTTCAAAAAAAAAAAATGCACCTTCTCATGCTCATTTCGCTTTTGTACGTCGGCTGCATTGTAATCACAGATCACATGTCTGCACGTTATCCTCCTGACAAATAATCTATTAAAATTACAATTATTTTTAAAGTTTACAAAGATCATTTCACTCACGCGCTTTCAGCATGCCACGTGTGGACATGGCGCGTCAATTGCGCCTCATCCTCACTCCAGTAATTACAGTGCATGCACTTGGTGGCGCCGGGTGGCGCCGGCGCCAGCGGCTGACGGTGCGAAGATGAGCCTGAGTTATTCAAGCATTATTTGAACAAAAAACATAAACAGGCAGTTTTTTTCCCTTTTTTGAGAGATTTTTACTCATTATTCTGATATAAATTATGCAATACCTGGTAGATCACACGGAAATTCATCATCCTCAACTTCCTCCTTCACAGCCACCTCTTCCTGCTTGATTTCAGCGATTGTAGGCAGCTGAATATAACGATTTTTTAACAAAGCATTCCAAATATTTTCTAATAACCTAACTTCAAAAATGCAATGAACCCGGGAGAAAAAAATAATTAAAAATAATTTACCGGTTCCAATTGGGATTTGTCGAATTCCTCTTCTTCCTCCTTAACTTCTCTTTTGATCTGCCCATTTGGGCCGCTCAAAAATCGAGTTTTCCGCGATTCGAACAGATTATCATGGTGTTCCATCCCTCACTCGATATCGCTATCTGGAAGATTGGTTATGCAAAGTGATAACCGGCGAATAGCAAAATAACCGGAATTCTCTCCGGACCGAAGCGCAAGCAACGGTTTAGGGAATATTGATGGAAAGTACGGTAACAAGAAACAATTTATTAGCCAACTATTGAATAAACAACAATTACGTACAACAGGGTATGAGGCAGGGCGGAAACTCGTACAGAGAACGGGAAAATTTTGGGATACAAGTGCAATATCACAGTTTGTGGATTCAAATTTTGGGTTTCTTCGCTGCGATTGAACTATCACCATCTCCTTCTCCAGTCTTCGATTCACTATTCTTGATATGGGCGAATACGATGCCGTGCGTGCAGCCTCCGCGTCTCTGCACATTTTTACTATTTAAAAAACTATGGGCGTTAGGGATGCAAGTTCGGTGTTCGCATTACGACTCTCTCAGCGAGAGATCGGTAATACGGCTGATAAAGGGGAGAGAACGAGAGAAAAAGAGACGCCGTATTACCGAACCCGACGCCGAACGGGCAACCATAATGGGCGTATCTCAATGCGTTCAACGTAGGAAGCGTTTTTAGCACACTAAATGACGCGAGAACGCGTCGATTTGCCAATTTCTATTATCATGATCGTGCATGCTCTCAATTTCCCAATCCTCTGCTCTTACTGAATCGAAATTCCTTTTTGTCAATTCCCAAACGATTCAAAGTAATTTGAACCCTTATTGCATCATTACTATGCAATCTCGCCTTCGCGAAGTGCATGATCATCTGGTAGCTTCGGGCACACGAATATTGACACTGCGCACAGATGAGAATGCGCTCCTGGAAGGAGAACTTCATCATTACGAGACAATCAATAAAACTATCCATGGTAAAATCCTGACCCCCACCCCCCGCCCCCCTTAAACGGGGGGGGGGGTGACATTTGAGCAACGGGCCATAACTCAGCTAGGTGTGAACCTAGCACTGTGGGGGTAGTACCATTGTGATCAGCATCAGATAATTGAGAATTAATTAATTAATTAGCATAATTAATGAGATAGGTGTTAATTAACTAATTAATCATAAAATCTCAATTATTGAGGCTGACCACAATGGTACCACTCCCATAGCGCTAGGCTCACTCCTAGCTGAGTTATCGCCAGTTGCTCAAATGTCAACCCCCCCTCAAAAAATCGAATCGTCTGGAGACGGTGGACTTCTGCAAACGCCGATATCGATCATAAGCTAATAACCCTCTAGCGGAATAAAAAAAAATTGAATTGGACTAAAAGACAGTAACTGGGCCCTACATAAACTATGCGTATTGCATCATCCCTATGCAATCTTACCCTCGACGCAATTTTGTCCCGGTGGTAGCTCTCCATGTGTTCGTTGAAATGGGCGAAATCGGAGATTACGGTAGCGCAGAAAGGACAGGGTCTTGCTGAAAAAAAATAATTTAGTGAATACCACTTTTTTTACGATTTGATGAACCGTATAAAATTTACAACAACATTCTTTTCAGGACAATTTTTTTTAAGACGAATCAAGGAAGGATCGAGTAAAAAACGAACGCGATTTTAATCGCAACTTGTCGGGCGAGATGAGGTACATCTTGTGGAAGGTCTACAAATAGTTGCTATTATAATTTCACAAAAAATGGTCCGAAATAGTAAAATGTTCCGCTCCTAAACAACAGATACGGCTGCGAGAGAGCATGACTAATCGAGAGAAACGTCTCTAAAGAAAGAGAGTGCACACCAGTAGTCTATTTCATGAACGTATCATTGTTATTTTGTAAGAGATGTATGACACTAACACTCGATAAATAATACATTTATCTTCACTTGTAGTACGTTGTTGTACGTGTTTTGAGAGCCTTCTGAAGGGGTAGTCGAAAGAGCGTGAAGAATGAATAACGCATTCCGCACTCTACTACTATCAATAAGTTGCCAGTGAGAGCCAGTTAATCTAGGTCCGCTAATTGTCCAGCTACAGTATACCTGAGAGTGCTCCGTCATAAGATTGGTATCAAATGTGCGGTAGTCGCACCCTGGCACTTCGCATCTCGAGCCATTGCTGGAAATTAATCAATAAAAGAATATATGAAAATAACGAAATAGTGCAATGACTAACATCCATCTATTGCTCCCCCCATTTAAAGTTAATTTTTTTGCGTACGAAAAAAGCGTGACAGAATGAATCATACATGGCCTAGGTTGCAGCCAGCAAAAAAACCCTTCCCTCTTTTGCCGCCTACTGACCCGATTTTGGCTCAAGATGAGACGGTTTTGGATCAGACCCACTCGCTTTGGCCGTTCTAGCTACGTCGTTGCCCACCCACGGAATCAATAAACAGTGAATGAATGCCTCAATACCTCAGCCAGAAGTCGGTATGCCTGTCCATCATATGCTCATCAACATCCATACACTGAGGAGACCATTCGCCACAGACACCACATGCAACCTTCTGAATATCACGGATCAAATACATATCCCTAAAGATGTCTAATACAAGTTGGAAGGATAATTGCGCTTCAAAATCATGTGATAGGCTATTTTGCCCCGAAAAAATACATGGCTCATTTTCGCTCACGAGAGTCGTTGCTGGGTCTATGTTGCTTCTTCAATATAGTATTACAATTTTAAAATGATACGTTCATGACATGGACTACTGGTGTGTGCACTCTCTTTCTATACCTCACAGTGTCTCTTGTCTTGCCATGATCTCTCGCCAGTGCAATTTGTGGTTAGCGGTGGAACGTTTTATTATTTTGGATGAGTGTTCGTGAACTTATAATAGAAAAACTCGCCATGGAGTGTTCGTGCATTGCCGCCTGATCTCCGCGAAAATTGCAATGCTCACAGCTCATCAGGTAGCTGCAAAAAGGTGATTCGATTTCTAAAAATGCATATAACACTGTTGTGGTAGAAATTATAATAGAAACTAATAGCTGAGATCAAGATAGGGCAAATATAGTTAACCTACGATAGTTAGGGTAATCTACCGTGATCGTCAAATCAAAATAAACCATACGATGTGCTCGCGGCGTGTGCTCTCATGTGCACGGATTCGGCGCACGACTGAACATTAGCCGAACAGAGAACACAGAAGAATTGTTTCTGCAATTAAATTAATGATGTATTGTTATATATTTTATAAATAAAAAATATCGAGTTAGCCTAAAGATTTATTATAAATGCTACCGTATTCCAAGTCATATCCGCTCAGAAGATACTTTTGATGCAACAATATCTATGTTATATTGCAGAATAGCCTTCTTAAATATAACGCTGTCAATGAAGTTAATCTAATTTGAATATTGGGAAAAGGTATAGACGCACGTTCTAATCGTAATTAGCATTACAGTTCGATTAATGGCAAAATAATGCAATCACCGATTGATGTTCCAAGATGTTTCGTCGGAAATGAGTTTGGAAGTCGCAGAATCGACACACTAGTGCAGTCCTGATGCGAAAGCAATATCTATTAATTCATATTCAATGTAAAATATAATTTTGTAGTTCACAATTTTATATATGTTTAAATATAATTTTTGATAAACAAAAGTTACTTCATCCAATCCTTTGGGTGTTGGCTGTCGATGTGAATGCGCAGTTGAGGTCCGGCGTAAGAGCAAAATGGGCACGGAAGATGATCGAAATAAATTAATATTTTTTTTTTAAATAACAAAATTTCGGAAACATGCCCACTATCAAATGCTAAGAAGTGAGTACACCCTTATTTTGGTGCGCTAATGTACCTTATTGTGTACTGTACCATAGAGATGAACACTCGAAAAGTCGAAAATAGAAGGAACACAGCGTTTCGAATCAGTTTCAGAACGGTTCTCCGTTTCGTTGTTCATATTCCTTTGTCATTGAACAAAGAAAATTTCGAGTGGTCAAAACTACTGTTCACCAAGCCCTCCATACCACTCGTTGGCGGTAAAAGTGGTAGCAACTTTGATTGCGAAAGGTAACGTGCCCCAGAACCCTGATCAGCAGGGGATACGTAGATCTGTGCAGCAACCGGCCTTACCGGTCAGCCCCGGCAGAGTGGTCGCTTGTCGACGTAAAGTCCTCTTGATTCCGGTAGCAACTTTACCTTTACCTTACACTACTGTACAAGCATAGACTCTCGTCTATTTTAGATAGAAAAGCCACACCAATTGGAATCGCAGGTTCAACTTCGGCCGGTGGTTCTTTCTTTGTGGTAGTCTTCTGGCGATTCTTGTGATTCATCGAGGCACTTTTATCGATCTTCCTTGCCTGTAAAGAAATATACACTACAACTTTTATTGCTTTAAATAGTAATAGGCGTCTCTAACAGAGCAGATAATAACTTGTTCATGTGAATCTATCTCAAACTTTTCTCTCTGATTCTGCTCTCTGTTCCATCCATGTAATATCTCAATATACCGAGATATTTAAAGAAACATGATCTTCCACTAACTCAGAACAATAGTTATTAGGTTTGGAAACACACAAAAAATTATGAAAAAATATGAGAAATTAAAAATTAAAAATGAGAAGTTATCCAGACATTATAAATAAATAAATAAATACGTTCGCGAAACATTTTTAAAAGTTCCGCTGATGAACAACAGAAGTGACGGAGAGATAATACAAATAAGCTAGCGAATAATGCAGAAAACGCAGGACATGCATCGAGGAGGAACCTAGTATTATAAACACAAATTTTCTTACATTTCTTACATTACAGAAGCGATTCCTCATCGTAGCCATCTCCTGCTGTAGCCATGAACGCTCTATCCGGGTCTCAATTTATTTAATGACGATTGATAAAGGTTTGGAAACACGCAAAAAATTATGAAAAATTATGAGAAATTAAAAATTAAAATTAAAAATGAGAAATTACCGAAATTTTTGTGCAGTAATTCTACGCGTTCCTCAGGTAAATATATTTATTTTTATATATGAAAATAAATAAATATGCAAGAAACAAATCAGCGCTCACAGAGTGGACTGGTCGAGCGATCGTTACTGTTCTCGGAAGTACGACGTTTTCCGGCGTTTCCTCATCTCTTTGAACTGAAGTAAGAATATTTCAAACGAATTTTAATTATGAAAAACCTGGTTCATTCGTCTCTATCTCTTCCTCATCAATCTCCGCTTTGATCTCATCAGGAGGAATCTTTAATTAACTAATTAAGATGTAAAAAACACAATTTGCTACCATTTCGAATGTGCTCGGCACGAGCGGATCAATCAATTGGGAGAGTGTGTGCGCATCGGCCGATTCCAACTTGATCTGACCATGAGGACCATTTACGAGCACAGAATTCGGTGGGGGAAGGGACGGCTGAAATAATCAATAAAATAATTCTTTAAAGACGGCTGGAAATTGATGATGAAAGATGAGGAAAAGATTGCACCTCATTTTCCATTTTGACATATTCATTTTCATTCCTTCCAATCTTCGTACCCTCGAGCTCCTTCACAAAGAACGCCAAAGAATATGCCAACCTGAAGAGCGGCGCCTGGAAAAAGCGAAATTTGGCGGAAAAAAAAGCGAAAATTTCACATAACACCTTCTAACCGGTGCAAAGAATATGCAAAATTAAAAGATCCGGTTCAATTATCTACGCCAATTTCAAAAAAAGGGTATTTATTACAATTTCAAAAAAGGGTATTTATTACAATTTCAAAAATATCAGTTTAAGGAATGGACTACTGTTGTGTGTACTTTCTTTCTATACCACGGCGTGTCATGCTCTCTCGCAGCCACATCGGTTGTCTAGGAGCGGAACGTTTTATTATTTTGGAAGTGTTTGTGAATTTATAATACCGTAGTCCAGATCATCAATCCGACACAACTCAAACCCTACCGTAGCTGCAGACAGCAGCAGCCTATGCCAAATCCCATGTATTTACCTGTTCGGCCTTCATCGCATCCTTCGCAAAACGATTTTCGTCCAGAGTGGGAAGGAACTTTGAATGAAACGACTGCAAACTGATTTAATTCAATCGATCTCATTTACACTTTTTACTTATTACATGCGAGAGAACAAATAGACTTCAGCATGTTTGACTGTGGCTAAGAGAACTAAACAAGTAGCTAAAACGGTTGGTAATTGACGAACTATTTACAGTGTCTAAAAAATATTAAAAATCAAGCAGCCCGCTGCCCGTCATTGCAAATTGTACAACAATAAAAAAAATTTTTAAAAAAACAAAACAAAATAAATATAAGAGAGGTATCACGAGAGATCGTATGTAAAAAGGGCTATGGCGGAACATTTTTCAAAAAAATAATTTTGATTTCGACCAAACTTTTATATTAGAGTACCCGGCAGACGAGAATTCGATTTATCCTGGTCCCAGGTCCAGAGCCGGCTTTTAGGAAATTCCCGGCTCCAAAACCGGAATCATCATAATTCAGCTCAAAAGCGAGCTACAATGCTGCGGTTGGGCTCAAAATGTTCATAAAAATAAGTTACACAAAATTACTGTTGGAAAGAAGTTTCGTACTCGTTAACCTCAAAAGTTGTGACCGATAACGTGAATTCCATATGTTTCAAAAACATCTCAGATATCGAAAATGCGAGATGCCACGCTTTTTTATTGCGGAATATGAAAGAGCTCTTGGAATACTACTAGGAAAAAAATTAAAACCAGACAAAAAGGGGGGGACTTAAAAAATATTGTTGAATGTGAAAAATCGTAAAAAGTGGAAAAATAAATTTTTCGAAAACCAAGCAAATACTACTTTTTCATGAACCTTGCAACACTGGAAGATCGGCAAAAAACACATCCGTGCCTGTCATGCTCATTAAGGTTACTTTTCGGATCATCTATTCAGCAAACTGGTAAAAATGTCTAAACAACTGACAATTATGTAAAAATTCGAGACTATGCGTGGTTAGCGATTGTCAAAAATGGTGTATTAATGTTTATATGTAATTAAAATTCATATTTATATCTTAGTCAAGAACCGAGCTTGTCGGTATTTTATTTCTGAAACAGGATTTCGTCATTTTTAAGCAACTTTTGTAAATTTTTCGATTTTATTGGTCCGAATAGTCTTTACAAACACGGAAATGGTTTTCCCTGAGTTTACAGTGTTGCAAGGACTATGAAAAACTACTATTTTTTTGATTTACGAAAAAAATATTTTACGATTTTTTACGATTTTTCACCTTTTCTGGTTTTAATTTTTTCCCTAGTAGTACTCCAAGAGCACTTTCATATTCCGCAATAAAAAAGCGTGGCATCTCGCATTTTCGATATCTGAAATTTTTTTGAAACATATGGAATTCACGTTATCGGTCACAACTTTTGAGGTTAACGAGTACGAAACTTCTATCCAACAGTAATTTTGTGTAACTTATTTTTATGAACATTTTGAGCCCAACCGCAGCATTGTAGCTCGCTTTTGAGCTGAGTTATGATGATTCCGGTTTTGGAGCCGGGAATTTCCTAAAAGCCGGCTCTGGACCTGGGACCAGGATAAATCGAATTCTCGTCTGCCGGGTACTCTAATATAAAAGTTTGGTCGAAATCAAAATTATTTTTTTGAAAAATGTTCCGAGCCACCTGCAATCTCTGGTGAAACCTCTCATAACATATTACCTTATCTGTATGTAGGCAGTCAAGCAACTCTCCCATAACGCACCCGATCACACGCCAGTAGTAGCAGTTCGGTTTGCTCTGAACAATAATACTTTTATAATAAAAATATACACCCGTATTAGCTTAAGCTGGAAGAATAAATTTTTAAAAAATGAACATTGAAATTACCTATTACAATTTTAAAATGATACGCTCATGAAGTGTACTGGTGCGTCTACTCTCTTTAAACGCATCGCGATCTCGTATCTGTTGTACAGGAATGAAAACTTTCCATTGTAAAGTTTTATAATTTTGTGCGAGTGTTTGTTTTTTTTTTAATTTTTTTTAAAATTTATACTACTCACATTGAGGGCGGAAGCCAAATCCGCGGCGAATCCTCTTGCTGTGTCGATCTGATAGAAACTGCCGTCGGGGAAAGAATTCATTACTGGAAAATAAGATTAATTTTTTTTAATTCGGGTAAACAATTGGATCTCATCTCTTCACTGAGCCCGCTTTTTCAACTGATCAGTTGATGATAGACAACACATTGTCGAAATACTGAATACAATTGTCTGATTCTATTCAAAACTATACGTCGAACGATTACAAAGTGAACAAGCGCGTCACAAGCAAATGCATTACTTCATAAACGAAAAATGCTATTAAACTGTTTGCGGGAAGGTGTACTAGTGTTCGCAAGTAGTGTTCGCCACCTTCCAAATTGGGTTTTACTTTTTTTAATGGGTTTTTTTAGTTAGGCATATTAAAGATACGACAAGGTCGAATGAACGACTCCGAAATCATTACAAAAATTCATTCAAAAATATTTTATCGATCTATTTACAACTGCAAAATTATCAAGAAAACAATAAAGCATAAAAAAAGAACGAGCGAGGGTGAAAGCGAGTCAGAGAGTCAAGTATAGCCAAAAGATCATAATATATGGAGGAATCATTGCCTAATTGTTACCCTAAAGTGGTACCCTAAAGTAAGTAATCAAAAGCCCCCGTTCTCTAAAGCAACCGTACTCTAAGGCTACAGGAATCAATTGTTGCACTCTTCACTGTGGTACTTCATGACGTGCTTATTGAGACGTGCCACAGAAACATAGCTTCCATCGCAATGAGGGCACCGGAACGGACGTAACCCTGAACGAAAAACGAAAATATTAAAGTGTCTTAACGCATGAGGAATACAATTTTAGAACAGTAAGTTTTACAACTTTCACGAGGATAAAGCAAATTGGCCTAAAAGAATTTCTAATGGTCGGATAAATAAGGGGGGGAAGATATATTGCTTGCATTGCAGAAGTATTGCTGGCTACGCCCTAGCACATCAATGGCTGCGCTCTATCGTGCCTCATACCGTATACTGCCCGCTACCGTACCCTCACCCGCATGCAGCCGTTTGTGTATCATCAATGAGTGTCGTTCGGCGAATTTTTTCTCGCACTGATCGCATTCGAATGGACGATCGCCCGTGTGCACGCGGATGTGACGCTGCGATTATTATTATTATTATTCGGTTATTAATGTAATTAATGAAAAAAATACTATTATTTCAGATATATTTATTGAATAATGGAAACAAATAATAGCCTTGGAAATTAAAGGTTAGTTCCTTTTGGTAACATGAACGTCGCTTGCGAAGTCAGCAAGAGGAAAGGAAATGATATATGCACAGTACAACTCGATGTCTATACACACGCTCTTTCGCATTCATTCCTGTGGTTAGCAGCGGACAGTTTTATTGTTTCGGAGGAATTTTTTTTTTAATTTACATTGTGCCGTTTTTACCTCGATAGCAGAGACGACCGGGTAGGAACGCGGGCAATCTGGGCATTTGTAGACGCCGTCCACCAGGTACTGTATGAAAATATTATCGACGACTGAGGCCAGGTACTGTATGTAAATATTATCGACGACTGAGGCCAGGTACTGTATGTAAATATTATCGACGACTGAGGCCAGGTACTGTATGTAAATATTATCGACGACTGAGGCCAGGTACTGTATGTAAATATTATCGACGACTGAGGGATGGGAAACGGTAGCGCATTTTCGGTGAGGGGGCGTAAAATACTGGCTCTAAAGGTGAATTCTTATCGAGAAAGGATGATAGGGAAACATCTGACTGCATCAAGTAATCAATAATATCGATTGGAGATGTTTTAGAGAATAAAAAATGATGTCACATCACGTCACAGTTGCCCTCCTATACAGTAGAGTGCGAAATGTGAGATTACCCGATGCCACGGGTACCCGCCTGCGAGGAATGATTGGGAGAACTACCCGATAACACACCCTCGAAAATGTTCCATTACCCGATAACTTATCTCTGAAAATATGTTATAAAATGCGTGTTTCTTGTGAATTTCCATACTCACTTTGTCTGTGACACTATCACATATGATAATTCGTCATTTCTCTCTCATTTCGACCGCTTCTTCACTTCCCGAACGGTCTCTCATCTCTTAAACTAGTGAAATATGTCTTCAGTAATGTCCAGGTCGGTGTTTCTTGATATTATTTTGTGCTAACACTTACTGAACATAGATTTAGAGTAGATCAAGTGTGTAGACTTTTCTGGTGGAAATGGTGGTCTCACTGTGATCTTGGACACTGTGTTCTTTCTTCAGAGACTCGTAAATCAATGGCGAAAGGTGGTTCCGTTATCCAACGAACACACGTCAAATTTGCCGCCAGCTTCAATTCCAATTGCGTTAGTCGTTCTGAATATTAAATGTAAGTTCTCTTGTATGTCCAAATTGTTTAACGCGTGTGATTGAGTGACAATCAAGTCGAATCTATGGAGTCTGATTTAGGAAAACGAATCAGATTTACCTACTCCGGTATTTTTACTCCTATGGATCTCCAGTTGACAGACCAATGGAGGAAAGATAAAAAGTGCCGACGGTTTCTCAATGGGGGAAATTCTGGGATCCCATATGGAGAATCCTCCCTCAACGCGAACCCACCATCTCCCCCACTGGGACATCGTCGGGCACCTTTGATCTTCACACTATTGGTCTGCCAACTGGGGAACGATTGGGGCAAAAATACCAGAAGATGTCACGGTAGAGAGAGAGAGTCTAACGCGAAGAAACTACTTGGTACAATCCATAGATTCGTTTCAATTGTCGCTCAAGAATATGCGTTGAAATATTTTGGACATACAAGAGAACTCACATTTTGTCTAGAGAACGACTAATGGAAATGCAACTGAAGTTGGTGTAGATTTTAACGTCCATTTGGCGAATATCGGAACCACTTTTCACAATTGATTGATTCACTAATGTCTGAAGAAACAATACATGTGTTCACATTGAGATGGGAATTCCAACCAGGCTAGATCTACAAGATAAATTTATATTTTGTACGTTCTGCCACAATATAATATCAAAACAAATTTTCGCGTGTTTCAGAGAGGAGAGATTGTCTGTATGAGAGCCTGTTATCGGGTAATTGATCACTTTGAGGGGTTGTTCTCGGGCCGTCTCATTTGCCGAATCATTTCGACAGGGACCGCTCAATTACCCGATTACCCGACCCGAATTACGCACTCTACTATACAGGGTGCGGCAAAATTACCGGTACTAAACTTTGCAAGATAATTCCAAAACAGTAAACGAGTTATGTATGAGCTTTTCTGCATTTTTGTGACTATTGACTAATGTCCTGAAACTATTCGACATTTCAAGTAATTTGGTCTACCTAATCGTTTATGGCAGAAAAAAGTCTGACCCACACTTCAATTTCAAATTGAAACGAAAGGGATTAGATCACTCAGCAACTTTCGTTTGCTCAATGTATCGAAGATCAGGCTGAATTTGGTCATTTCTCATTATGCGTGGGTAGACCATGATGCACAGTTCACATAATTATATTTATGAAACACAGCTTCATTTAATCAATCTATTAGAGATCAAAACACAACCCCTACAGACAATCTGAGAACATGCAATCGAGACGGGTTCGTTGCTTCATAACTCCTTATGTATTGAAAATCCTATGGTCTCCCTAATTTAGTAACAACTAGCCATCAAGAAAAAAATAATGTGAAATTAAGACGGCTCGAACTCCTATCCAAACCGAACTTTGACGGGTAATATTTTAGTGGGACGCCTCATTGCCGCAAATCACGATGTATTTAGATTGAAAGATGACAGCACCATGTGTAGGAGAGGCTAACATTTGAAAACAAAATAAAGTCATGCCCTTGGTCATAGGGAATCCTCAGGCACCGGAAGAATCATTGAATGTTCAACCCTTCCTTAGAACGCTTATGATAAATAGGTCATTTTCATTTGTCGATTTTTGACTGTTTCATGCTAAAAAAAACTTAGGTGTTCGTAGAAGCACATGATCCAATACCTTCACTAGAAAGTGCTTCTACTCTAGTGTGAAACCAGTAATGGACAGAAGAAATGAATGGGTTTTGGAAAATCTATGACATTTTTACAAAAAATTATCTATTTTTTGCTCAAAATGTAGAGCTGGCACGTCATATACTTCTTCGCATTTTACATCTAGTAATGATCCCCAAATCTCAGTTTGAAAGTATGTTGTAGTGGGAAGCATCCTCTACAAAATACGCATTTTAGAACTAGTGCATTCTTCTCATTCTTAGAGAACCATTGACTTCAATGACATCGGATGCGCGGGAATCGGCAATACATTATCACATGGAGTTTCGATTTACAGCTGTTCTGAAAAGAGCTTGATTCTGTTTGTAAAGTGGTTTTCCTATTCCATATAAGGTGAGTTAATAAATATATAAATGCCAACTTCAAACTCTACCTGTAAAAAAATTATAAGAAAAAAAATCCAGTACCGGTAATTTTGCCGCACCCTGTACAACGTAGCTGCCAATTCATCCTACAGGACAGGGCTGGGATAAAAAAATATAAAAATAATAATTACCCGGAATTGTTCTATTCTGCTGGATAAAATATTTTACAATAAAACAATACATCCCCCGGATTCCTGTGAATGGGGGTCAAGAGACGGATGTCTTTCGACGTCGTCGACTCGGTGGTTTTTGCTTATTATATTGTTTTAAAATATTTTGCCCACCTTCTCATATTCTTTGTACTTCCTCAGCTGCTCCTGCTTCTTCTTCTTTTCCTTTTCGTGTAGAACATAGTGCTCCTTGAGCTCCGCCTCGGTCGCAAATCGAATATCGCAGATCGAACACTGATGAGGAGGCAGATCGGCGAGAGATACTGAGTATGGATTTGCAAACAAAATACAAAATTATGCATCATTGGACCTATACCTGCAATGTGTTGTGGATGTAGGATGCAAAAACCCGGGAAATAAATTAAAATGTAATTGTTCAATCGCAAAATATTAAAGAATACACACCGCATCGCGCCTTTCGCTTCTCGTGTGATTTTAGACTTGCGGCACTTTTGAATTTCGCGCCGCATCGCTCGCAGCCGAAGGGACGCTCCTCCGTGTGCGTCAGCATGTGCGCCTGCGGAGATCAAATATTAAGTGTAAATGTTTGACAGACTACAATTACTAGTCAACAATTAAGAAAAGATCAAAGAAAAGCCTAAGGAAATGGTTGGTGATCAGTGTTTCGGCCCTTGGTCTAGACACTGACCACCTCCCTGGGGGTGGGCCTCGTCAGTAGACAAGCCCCAGGGACACCTTTATGTGAACATATTGCTAAAGGAGTACAGAATGATTCTAAACTAGCCTAATCCTCGAACTAATAAACGAATAACGAAACTAAGAAATACAAGTATCCGAATTCTAATCAATAATTTCTATGCGCTATCGATAATAAAAGGAGCGATAGAAAGTGTGCGCAAGGGAGCCAGACAGAAGATCAATTACTAGTCAACAATTAGGAGACCATCCACGAGAAGCCGGACATACCCCACGGATGTCTTTTTTGCAACCTATGCCAATAACTTGGTGGTGAAGTCAGCATCACAAGTGCTGATATTGGGCGAAGTAACTAAGGTTCTGGGTCCCGCACCGAAAAGTTACAGTAACCCCACCTTCCGATATCGATTTTTTTGAAATTTTAAAAAGTAGGTTTTTATAGTGTTTCTAGGTGTATTTTGCGAAAAAAAAATACGAATGAAACCACTTTGAAAGTCATCTGAGGACGATAAAGGGTCGAAATTTCAATTTTTCACTGTTTTTCGACCGTCCTGAAAAAAATTTGCCCATCTATTGACAACGATTTTATGATTTTTGGAATCCTCGTCAAAAACTGTATTAACAACTTTGTTTCGTTGAATCCGCGCTGTGCCCGCGATGGTCGTAATTGTGGCCTGAATGTTCGGATTTTAGCCGACCTTCGCGTGTTCCTGGCGATATTTCTGATCCCGATTGCGAAATATCCCGTGTATTAAGTGATATATCATTTGCCTACGGTACCGCGAACATGACTGACGCGATGGTTTCATCACCGTGTGAAAAAAATTCAAATATTTTTTTCGACCTTAAACCGGGGTTCAATATTTTTCTGCAAAAGTCGATGCACCTGTGTGAAACTTGTTCAGTAGATAGAATATATTAAATATGCACCATATTCACTATTATTCTTGCACTATTTGACTATCTAGGTGTAGCCTACGAAGGAAAACCACAACGCAATACTCAACACAAAAACGTTAATTCTGGGAGCAGTAAGCACTTTCATAGTCAAATATGATGCACATTTATTATAAGCCATCTACTGAACAAGTTTCACACAGGTGCATCGACTTTTGCAGAAAAATATTTTCTCGAAATTTCTATGAACCATATTCATGGTCGAAAAAAATATTTGAAATTTTTTCACACGGTGATGAAACCATCGCGTCAGTCATGTTCGCGGTATCGTAGGCAAATGATATATCACTTGATACACGGGATATTTCGCAATCGGGATCAGAAATATCGCCAGGAACACGCAAAGGTCGGCTAAAATCCGAACATTCAGGCCACAATTACGACCATCGCGGGCACAGCGCGGATTCAACGAAACAAAGTGGTTAATACAGTTTTTGACGAGGATTCCAAAAATCATAAAATAGTTGTCAATAGATGGGCAAATTTTTTTCAGGACGGTCGAAAAACAGTGAAAAATTGAAATTCGACCCTTTATCGTCCTCAGATGACTTTCAAAGTGGTTTCATTCGTATTTTTTTCGCAAAACACCCCTATAAACACTATAAAAACCTACATTTTAAAATTTCAAAAAAAATCGATATCGGAAGGTGGGGTTACTGTAACTTTTCGGTGCGGGACCCAGAACCTTAGTTACTTCGCTCAATATCAGCACTTGTGATGCTGACTTCACCACCAAGATATTGGCATAGGTTACAAAAAAAGACATCCGACGATTTCCCCCCAGCGCCCCGGCCGCTCGTGGATGGTCTCTTAGGAAGAGATCAACGAGAGGCCTAAACAAATGGCGATCAGTGTTTGGGCCCTGACCACCTCCCTGGAGCAATTATCAACAATATATGGCCATCAACAGACCGATATATTCGCAATTGATATTTGTAGATACAATTTTGTTCAAATATGTAAATTAGACTAAACCTTCAGTTTGCAATTCATCGTGAACGTCTTGGCGCATTTTTCGCACTGGAATGACCGTTCGCCGTGGATACTGTGGAAGAGCAAGTGACGCTGAAATGCATTATTTTTATATCAAGCAATTCAAAATGTTTTATAGACATTACGACTTATAGTGAAATGTACTACATCTGGAAACTAGATAGTTTTCACCTCAAACCCGCCGACTTTCAGGAGCTTCCGCGGACAATGAGGACACTTGTAGACGCCGTCCACCTGGTATGATTATGACGTCATAAGCCACGAATAATCCCCAGCCGAATATGCGTTTTTTTAATAAAGACAAATAGATCTATAATGAGAACCAGCCCTTGTGAAACTCTACCAACCACGAAAGCTCCAGTTCCAAAATTAGACTGAAATTTTCCTACCTTCTGATATTCCTCCTTGGGCTTCTGTTCATGTACGCTAACGATATGGTCCTCCAACTGAGTCTCTAGCGCGAATCGCAAATCGCAGACCAGACAGGGGTATGGCCGCAAAACTGTAAAAAGAACAAAATATAATAGATATATACCACACAAGTGGAAAATGGGGGTCAGTGGCGGTATCTGATCTTTCAGCGCCAGAACAGTGAAAGAGTTCAGTTTTTCGCTGAATCCATCTTCGATTTTATATTCTATTTAGAATTTTTTTAATATTCATAGATACTATGCTGCACTGCCGAATCTAAAGAGTGAAATACCGTTAGATTTACACTAGCTACCGCAACCAAATTTCCCGATCACCTACCGCAGCGTGCCGTTTTGGTCTCGTGCGATGTAAGGTTCGAGGAACTGCGAAATCTCTTCCTGCATCGATCACATTCATACGGACGCTCTCCCGTGTGCAATAACAAGTGCCGCTGCAAAGACCAAAGATCGGTCAATTGAAGTGGATCAACGCCAAACTTTTTTGTAATTGACTGAAATAACTCAATGAAGATAACTATATAAAACTATATAAAAAAACTATATAAAACTATATAAAAACTATATAAACTAAACTATATAAAAAACTATATAAAAACTATATAAAAATATATAAAAACTATATAAACTATATAAAAATAACTAAACTATATAAAAATATAAAATGTTTTGTAAATGGACCTCGAGTCCGCTGATATATGGGAAAGTCTTCTTGCAGATTTCACACTCGAACTTCTTCGTAGCTGCTCGCTTCCTCTTCTTCTTCTTCGTCTTTCTTCTCCTTTCCGACACGCGCGGGAATTATAACAAATTCAAAAACTCTCGTCCGTAAGAATAAAACGTTCCGCGGCGAAACACAACTTCCGCTGGAGTACAGGCCAGAAACATGAAGACCCCCATTTGCACTCTCTGTTCTACGAAAACGGGAAAGTTGCGATGATCGCATTTAAACAATGCGTACTTCCAATTTTTTAAATCGTCTTTTTTGGACTTATTAGTTCGTCACTATCTTAAAGGGATAAAAATGAAATAGGCATCACCATTCGTGGAGCAAATGTGAGCTGATCTTCGTCCACTTCCTCCTTCACATCCACCTCTTCCATCTTGAAATCAGCGAGACAAGGTAGCTTTAAAAAAATTAAACCATTTTTTAGACCAGGATAGAAACAGGTGAAATTGTTGTGTTAACCACTCGAGAGAAAAAAACCATTGTTTGAGAACAAAGGAATATTACCGAGAACTATTCCGAAACGGAGTCGAAACGCTTTGTTCTTTTTAGTTTTGATTTTTCAAGTGATCAACGCTAGGTATAATCCAACCGCCCTTGACAGAAAATATTCTGAAGTTACCGGGTCCGGTTCTGGTCCATGGAAATCTTCTTCATCCTGTACTTCAACTTTGATATGACCATTGGGACCGCTAACCAGCACAGTTGGACGCGATTCGGCTAGATTCTGTAAAATATTGATTAGCGTTCGACAAAATATTTTTTCTAAGAGTAATTATTAGACTATAATAATTTAAATACAACAACCTGTTCAAGCGAAGGTTCATCGCCTTCTAAGCTCGCTACTATGTTGGACTCGTAATTCGACCGTAATTCCTCACCCGATTCCATCTGCGAATCGCTTAATGATTTGTTAAAACCTGAACGACAAATAACCGAAATATTCCGGCCCGATGCCGCAGCAACGGATTTGGGCAGACTTGGACACACAGTAACCAGCAAACATTTATGCAAGGCGCAAAAGCAACAATAACAATCAGTGTGGGGATTAGGTAAAACAAGAATTGGAATGAGATAGATCAACAACCAGGACCTGAGTGTGACTGATAATCTCGAAAGAGTAATTTTTCCTTTGCTCTAACATTTAGCAAATATTCTTATCTTACTAAACTCCATTGCAATATTAAAAACATGCTAGGCAACAAGTATGGAAAAGTTAGAAAAACGACAACAAAAACAATCAATGTACTTAAATTCTTCTCTAAACAACCGACAAACAATAATTGAGCTTTCGATGGGTCAAGTCTTACAAATATAGATTCTTCTCGATTGTTCACAATCTCGGTTTCTTTGCCGTTGTCTCACCGTAGCTGATGGTATTGAACTGAAGCGCCTGCAGCAGCTGCAGCATCTAGAGCTGCAGCACGTGCAGCAGCTGAGTTGATCGCCGCCTCCGCAGCCGTTTGGTCGAACGACAGCCACAGGTCGCATCCGCGCTAAACAGGAGGAGTACGGTAATCGCGTGTCCGCAATCGGGAACAGATGGCAGCTACCGTATACCATGCTCCCCGAAATCAACGATGGGGCTTAACATTGCATAGATCATTGTGCAGAACCATGACCCCGCCGAATCCCCACACCATCGGCCCATTTTATTGATATTTCGTCATCATTATGCAATACGTACGTGTTTCCAGTGATCGGAGAGTGCGGGCAGAGTGGGGAACGCGATGGAGCACTGGAGGCAGCAGAAGATGAGTGGAGCCTCAAGATGTTTTTTTCGACGATTTCGTCATCACTACGCAATGTTAAATATCTGTATAGCATAACCATTAAACCATTAAAATTGTTTTTTTTTATATCCATAAAAAATGGTGACTAATCCTAACAAGAGTGATTTCGTCATCACTAGGCAATACCTCGTCTTCGAGAAGGGTCTTGTGAGTGCTCTCCATGTGGTGGTGCACCTCGCTCAAACAACCAAACTGCACTCGCGGGCAGAAGGGGCAACAGAGGCCTAAACTCCAGGTTATCAGTTTAGATATTACAAATTTACGAGCACTCGTCCGAAATAATAAAACGTTCCGTTGATAATCCGTGCTAAACAACAGATACGACTGCGAGAGAGCATGGAAAAGTGAGAGGCACGTCGAAGTATAGAAAGAGAGTACACCACCAGTAGTCCATTTCATGAACGTATCATTTTAAAATTGTAATAGCAGGATATGGTAGTTGACTTTTTTTTCATTTGATTCAATAATTTTCATAAAACTAGAGGCATTTCGAACAATACGAGCTATATGCGCTATAGGAGCTATAGGCCACTCCTAAATAGCGCCAATGACGTTACTGACGACCCGCAGTCTGTTACCGTAGTCTCCGAAGCAAGATATTAAAATTTTACAAAACAGCTAACCCGGTGGGTATCGAGTGTCGGGCGTGTCCGGCAGCGCGGCGCGAAAGTTCTGAAATCAGATCGACATTCCTGCCACCACTCAGCGTAGAATTCCGTATTCCCTGCTCAAACATTACCATATCCTAATTTACTCTTTAAATTTCCACCCTCGATCAAATGACGTCGAAACGACGTTAACGTGACTTGACTGCCCAACATAGCAGATACCGTATTACCGCACCTCGAAGTGTTCCTGCCAGTGCCCTGCCATAGCACAGGAGGGCACAGTCGCGCGGCAGCGGTGGCACATCGAATTCTGACAATAATTTAATAAATAAACTATTTGTTTTGTTTTTTTTAAATTAAATACAAAAAACACTGAGCTTTCCAGGAAATTTAAAAAAAAATAATTATTACAATTTATAAATTAATTAAAATAATAAACTAACCCTGTGTTGCGCGAGTTTCTGCTCGGTGCGCGCGAAAAAGTCGCAGTTGTCGCATTCGAATCGCTGTTGCACGATGTGGCACCTAATTTTTAAAAACATTTTACAATTTTCGAAATCCATAGTAGTTTTCACAATTTATTCTATTTTAAATGCCGAATTTCGTTCCGAGCTTTAGTACCTTATGTGGTGTTAGTTTTCGGTAGGGACGGGCGTGTGATTTTTTAAGTACGCGATAATACAGTACTACCTGCGACGCCGTTGGTCTCGAAATACCGTATACCTCTGTTGTAAATTTCGCAACTACTTTTCTGGTATTTCGGCTGTTTATTTCGAAAAATTATAACAGCTGTCGGATTGAGAAACATCAAAAGAATATACAAAGCACGCGATATTCACAGATCGCCCCGCAGAAACAGAAATAAACGACTTCGAATATTCGCGAATTTCAATTTTTTTGAATTAAATGCTAATTTCTTCAACATCGGTAGAATTCGTAGTGTAAATTATGGTTATCGAAACAGAAAATCGATTTGAGAGACCATAATTAAGAAACACGTCATCAAAGTTTCGTATTTTACAACGGGAAAATCACTATTTTTGCATTTTCTCGAAAACCGCGGAACGATCGAGCAATTCCTTTTACAGAGATACGAGTAATTGAACGATACAGCGATGCTGCGAAAACTAAATGCGATCGTTACGCGGTTTATCTGTTATTAACTTTCGAAGTTTGCACAAGGGAGGAATACGGTAGCCCAATTTACTAGACCCTTCATCTTAGCTTTCTGTCATTTAAATGATATCTTTTCTTTAATGCATAATTCACATTGGATTTATTGTAGCGAACTGGACATCGAAAACAAAAGACACAACGGTTCCTAACGAAAGAACCGATTTTCAGTTTGCGATTCATCAATCACAAACCTGACCCAGTCGCTGCTCCACTTGAAACCAATGGCGTCGCATAAACAGTCTCTCTTTTCAAACATTTTTATTATTAATTAGACTTAATTTGTAAAATCGAAGTTGATAAGTCGAAATGCGGTAGAATAAGCCATCGAATGATCATACTCTTGTAATTTATTTCATTCATCGGTGTGCAACCCGCCCGTCCCTAGTTTTCGGAAAAAGGAAATGGAAAAAGGCCAGGATTCGAATTCCCGCAATTTCATATCTCAGTTCTCCGTGGAGCAATTGACTCAAAACTTCGAATATAACATTCTTCGTCCCTTTTACACCTATAACCGAAGTTTTGAGTCGATTGCTCCACGGAGAACTGAGATATGAAATTGCGGGAATTTAAATCTTGGCCTTTTTCCATTCCCTTTTTCCGAAAACTAACACCACATCAAAAACCTGCCAGATACGCACAAGAGCAAATTCTCAGTGGAATTGGCATACTGTATTTTCACAAAATTTCAAATTCAATTAAGCGACTGGTATTGTGATAATGTTTCGGGTTTCGGGCTCTTGGATTACATTAATTCCAATATCACAAATTTTTAAAAATGCCTATAGAACATACCTTGCGGGTTGCTTCTTCCGTTTGGCCTTTGGTGGGAACAACCCTAATTCGAGTCGTTTCTGCAGCCGGCCGAGCACTTGCTTCACGCGATCATCGTACTGCAATTAGTTTTTAATGAGTTAATTGGTTATTAATGAGTTAATTGATTATTAATGAGTTAATTACTTATTAATCAATTATGAATGGGATCCCGGCAGAGTATCAACGTAAAGTTCCGGTAGTAACTTTACCTTTACTTTACTGAGTTCTTAGCCTTTACCGTTTCCGCTTTACCTAAATTATTTATAAAAGCTGTGAGTCACCAAAGAACAGTGTAGAAAATAGAAAAAAAATAGAATACACCTCTTTCATTTTCAATTTTTATAAATCAGTAAACGATACCGCGCGACGAACGGGTACGATAACAGGGACAGCTACAGTAGCCGAAGGAGACTTGGATACTGTAGGGATGTGCTCGTCCAACGCTCTCTCAATTCTCAACTGGGTACGTCCTGGAATCCATTTTTAAGTATATACAACTTTTAAAAAATAGTCGATAAAAGGTGGATAGCAATCGAACTTTAACAATTCGAACTGATGAAGAATGGTAAATTCAAGCAAAGCGATTGATTTTAATGATTTTGTTTGGTATAAATTTGTCAATAATGAAAAATGCGAGTAGATAAATATATGAATAATGTGCAAAAACAGATACAATACCCAGTGCAATGTCCTCGCGCACGAGAAGTGGAGGCATCTGGAGAAATTATCGATCGATAAAAGGAATAATTGACTCCGAATTACCGTATCCTTGTCTGCAACATCCGCTGCTGCGGGTACCGTATCCTGAAGACCATCGAGCGCCGCACCGGGTACGGTATCCATCGGCTCATCGATTGATTCGACGTCTACTGTATCCTCCGGTTCCTCCGTTTTGACTACCGTATGCTTCTCTAGATCGGCATCACCGTGAGAGCCGCCATGTGCGCTATTTGCCTGAATAATATAGATGTATTCTCCGTATTTTAAATTGTGTATCCCTGTAACAATATAACAAATCGTCAGGCGTGATTGTTGTGGATAATACTAAGGATAGTAGGGTGAATGGAACACATTGCGCAGAGAACACTACGACTAAGATAGAAGAACTAAGTGGTCGATCTTACGTCACTACCACAGTCTACCGTAATCGCGTCCTACGGTAAATCGATAATTCCCTCTGTTCACGTACGTCACAATCATTAGCCAACTGCACCGCAAATTCTCTCGCTGTATCGATCCGAATTGTCGGGTCAGTCGAATCGGGTCTTCCCAGCGGTATACTCATTTACTGAAAATGAATTAAAAATATATTTTTTTAAATATTTCTTAAAATTCAGTTCAAGGTACGCATCGCCGATTCAACGACTGGCTTTGTCAAATTGCAAATAATGTTTTTTTTATATTTATTCCTGGTATCAAACAAACCATAAACATAACGAAAACAAAACAACGGAACACTCTAATAGTAAGAAATTCAGCGCGGAATCATTTTTGAAACCGAAGTAAACTCCAAGACGGTGGTGGTGCGTTTCGGACCCTCCAAACCGGGAAAATAACAAGCAACAAAAATTCGGCCAAACTCCTAAACGGAAATGTCAAACATCATCCTTCGGATTAAACAAACGAGAAACTAGGCGAAAGGACTAATATTCGACGAATCGGGGGACAAACCTTGAGTGAGGGGGTTAGAGTGCGAAAAGTTAGACCACGGTCTCTTCATTTTGCATACTCTATCATCCTCCCAGTGATGAGCGCTTCCCCTCGGATCAGGGTGCCGCTATTGCGAAATATGCGAATGCGCATTTCCTACGAGCTTCATACGTAATATTTTTCGACCATCTTTTCGTGTATAGTGTAGTGTTCGTCGAGACAAGGAATTGCGGGACCGCGAAATTTTCAATTTAACTAAATTAGAGCAGCTACGGGCACTTTATTTTTCTGGAATCGGGGTACCCCCTCGGATCCGAGGAGGTCGCTCACCACTGCATCCTCCCCGATCGGTGACAAGAGTGTGAGAAATGAAGAGAACTGTGGTCCCGAATTTCGCACTCTAAGGGGGGAACGAAACAAGCTCTTCGGATAGTACATGGCTACGCAAAGTAGTTTCTTTGCTACCAGCAGAGTTCAAAATACGAGGGGGAATAGGGATGACAATGAAGAAAGGAATGGGGAAATCTATAAGAATGGGGAAATCTCTAGCTGTTTAACAGGGAATTAGAGAGCTTCGGGATCGAAAAAGTGAGTGGAGTTATACGTGCAATGAGTAATTGCTACTAGTGGCATCATTACTATGGTTCTCTTATTGACACCTATTGGAAATGAAACATAGGGATATCGAAAAAAGGGGCTAGACATTGAGAGATATTTCCAATAATTGTCAAAGATAAATCCAATCGATAAAGGTCAAAGTCGACTCAGGACTCCTCGTCCTCCGACTCCACGAACGCGGCCATTTCATAGTCGAAGAGGAAGTGGTGCTCGCGGTGGGAGAGCCACTCACGCTGACGCTCCTGCAAATATCGATGTATTGAATCATGACCAAATGTTAAATCAGCCAAAAAAGCAACATCCTGCTTAGTTTTGCCAAATAGGAATCTCAATGAAATTGAATTAGTATTGTGTTTCGAAACTATGACTGTTTCGCGGCCTCAGCGGTGGATGCAGAAATTCGCCATCATAATATCCGCACCGACCTTTGTCCAATGTTGGAACATCTGGAAGAACTTGGCGCAGCTGTAGCCACACTCGGAGCAGAGAATGATCGGATCCTGCAGTTTGCATTTCGTCGTTAAAATATAATTTGAATTTAAATATTTTTAAAAAATATACCGTCAAAGAACTCCGTCATCTGAAGAGATTTCGGAGAGCCCCCATCCCATAACTTCCCTATATCTTTCTTGTCAAAATAAAAAAAATCCTGTTGCGTGTGTAAATTATTATTATTATGCAATAAACGAAAACTTACCGTGTCACTAAGATGCGATGGATGAAGTCGCTGGATGTGCGTGTTCAGTGTGCCCAGGGCGAGGAAGAGCATAGGGCAGTATGGACAACGGATCTCTGTGCCATAATTATTGATTATCGATTTCTGTTACGGCAACGTGCGATCAGGCTACTGTAGTGACTACGGTAGCATTCTTGAATACCGTATATATGATACTCTGAGGGAATAGTAGCAATTACGGTAGTGCGCTAAAGTAGTGACTACGGTAGCAAGTTTTGAGGTTACTGTAGTCAAAATAACTAGCCATTCAGGAACCAAGAACGAACCGCATTTCAGCTTGTACGTAGTCATCGAGAAGGCGAGATTACTGTGGAATTTCTGAGAGATATACAATTATATTTTTCGGTTCTTAAATTTTATATCAGCGATACTTATTTTTAAAGAAAAAGTACTCACATCGCAGTGATCTCTGAACTTTCTCTCGTTCACCGATCGATAATCGCACTCGGGGAGGGGACACTTGGCCGGAGACCTCAAAGTGAAAGAATATTGTAATCATGTGTTTTTTTCACTATCAAAAATTTTTAAATGGGAAAGAATTCACTAAAAATCTATAAATCGATCAATTTTTCAGAAATCCGCGCAATCTTTGACAGTAACAAATATTTAACTTTAAAAAATAAATGCATACAAGTTAGCGAGGACATTCGCGTCCTTCTTCCTCTTCTCCAGCAAGTCCACACGGATTGGACACGACTGAAATGGATTACTGTAGGGTAATTAAACCATTGCTACAGATAACTATTGATTTAAGAAAAGCAACGAATCTATCACACTGTTGCACGAACTTTGATTTTTGTTGACTTCAGACTATCAGGGTGTCCCAAAAGTTCTGTCACAAAGCTTATTTTCATGGTTGTATAGAACATGTTATCGATCAATAGGCATGATGACATAATGGCTTTGGTACATTGTCCACTCAGTAATCAAACATGCCTCAGTTCTAGTCAACTGCTTCACTGGCTTAGTTTTTACATCAATTCTACCGAAGTACACATCAACCGACTTTTGATCGCATTTGCTCTAGTAATTTCTCAATGGCAAGAAACACGTGGAAACCAATGAACAACTGGCGCTATCGAAACTAGAGGCGGCCCCTAATATACGACTCTGTTAGTGTTGGCATTTGGCGTTCGCTTTCGGAGGCCACATTCGCGAAAACAGACCCCACTTTGCCAGTCCCCACTCCGAAATCGACTCTCCGTTCTCATTGCGTAGGCAAGTAATCTCAAAACCAATGCCCTTCTGGTGGAGGCAGTCACTCATACTCCCATATCCACTCTGCATAAAATCGCCTAACAGAACTGGAAGAACCCGATGTTACAAAATGCAGTAAATCGCGACATTTCGGCCACCACGGAAAAGAAACGTGTTATTATATGTCAGGGATTTTTCGACTGTAGAGCCAACTAAAGATGGGCCAGCAAGGTAATCGAAATGGATATGAAGTGGATCATGTACAAGAACACTAACATAGGATTGGATCGATTGCGTGCAGGAGAGAAGTCATAGCCCGTACCAAAGAAAAAAGATCAGAAAAATCATGAATTGATTAGTTTCTTCTCCTCCGTTCTTGGCCCCATCTACGTGGAGCTCCTTCTTCATAGAACCAACATCACCGACGACCTCTTATCTACCCAACTGCAAGAGGTCGTCGTCGGAGTCGTTCTTGGTCTTATAAGATAGGAAGAAATTGAAATTATGATCGACGGGTAAAGACCTCGTTTTTCGAAATCGATTCAGAAAAAGAAGGGCAATCCAAAGCAGGAGTGACTAACTATACCGCTGCATACTCTCGGTACCAGTGCCATCAACTATCACTGTTTCGAAACCATTGCGGCCATCTGCTCCGGAAAAGAGTTATCTAATCGGACCTATCTTAACGCTGACTGTCAATTTTGGTTTGACTCCACAACCAGTCTTTCTAAAGTGCGAGTTTCATGGTTCTGTGCGATCGATAGAAGGAGGTGACTAGTATAAACGGTCACTACTTAGATCACAGATCGTTTACTCCTCTTCAAGTTATAACGAAAAATCTCCGTGTTGAGATTTTGTGACAGAACTTTTGGGACACCCGAATATATTCATGAAATATAGTTCAAATCACCGACCAGACTGTGGCTTTTCATCTCCACGCGGTTCCCCGTCCGCCCGCACAAGCACGTCAGGACACTGCGCAATACAATATTATTGATTACATAATTAATTTAAATGTCTTAATAAATGTTTAAGAAATATTTTATTGCTCACCGCTTCGATCCTTTGTCGGAATCGTAGAGAACTCGCTTTCTCGTCTTCCTTTCCTCATTTTGTGCGGAAGTCGACTGAATTTATCAATCAATAAATTCAACTTTTAAACATGCGACGCTCTTAGATATTTAGTCTACATTCATCATATATCCGCGAAATTCGAATTTATTGATTTATACACTTACCGCAATCCTATAAACTTACCGTAGTCGCGGGCGTGCTGTCGTAGATTGGCGGCCGGTAAGTGGCGCTATCGATTGGGCGGGGCTTGACGGCGGAAGCTGCTGAAACAAACATTCCGCTGGTAAACAACATGAAAGATGGTAGCGTTTGAAATTATAGAATTAGATCTCTTCATTTAGCCCGCTCTATACGCCGGTCGATTGGGGAGCGGTGAGAGTGCGCGAAAATGAGGAGATCTGATCTATCCCCCCGAAAGACCCGAAATTCAAACTCTAAAAGATAGAGAGAGCATCGCGAAACCGAAAAAATCCGAGCATTAACACACCAATTCATAACGTGGAGGGTAATATAATTAGTTTGTAATACACGGTACAGATGCATTACTGTAACTCACCATTTATTCGAATGCTGGCCGTTTGCTCTTGCACTCCTCGCATTGGCGATATGTGATCCACCCGATTGAGAAACGACAACCCCTTATCGACAACCTTCGTTGCCTTCCGAATCTTCAGCCCCGGCTGCTCCAAAACCTTGAATAAATTAATGAAAATCAATTAATTCAATTCAATTATTTATCACATCAGGCGGTAACGCTATCTGGTGAGGATGTGGTTTCAGGGGACAGGATCATTCTTCTCAGTGTAGACTCAGTGAAAATCGTTATCGGCAATTTCGTAAAACCAATTCGGCAGTAGGTCTAGGGCATCATGAATATGAGATCGGTAATACGGCAGGCACTATATTCAGAGAAAAAAAGAAAAAGACAAAGAGCACGCGGTCAACACCGAACCGTCATCCCTATTCATGATGGCGTCAATCAATAGGCACTGCCTACAGTTTACCGTATTCTCGAAAGTCGGGACGGGAGTGAGCTTCATCGTGAATCCTCCGTACGGCGCGAGCACAGAGATCTCCTGGACCGCTGGGGGTGGCTGGAATGAGGAGATTGATTGTGCAAGAAATTATATTAAGAAATAGTTTAAATGAAGAAACAAACAAAATATGCAATATAATCATCGCCAATAGTATGCAGGACACTGCACAACGTTTCACAAACGTAATCAATAAAATTCAGAACACTGACAACGAATCAAACTGACATACGGTAATGTCATAGCCACTTATTAGCCGGACTACCGTAGGACTACAGTAACCCACCTGTTCTACCGTAGATCTACAGTACCCGCCAGTTGTACTGTGCAACTACAGTAACCAATCTGTTCTACCCTAGATCTACAGTACCCCCAATTGTACTGTGCAACTACAGTAACCAATCTGTTCTACCCTAGATCTACAGTAACCTCCCCCCACCAGTTGTACTGTGCAACTACAGTAACCCACCTGTTTTACCGTACAACTATTGCAGCCAGCCGCCGGTTCAATCTTGTCCACCCTGTCCTCCTCCTCTGGGCCGCTCAATCCGAGCCGCGTGTGCTCCACCATTTTGAAGAAGGTAGAGAGAGCGAAGGCGAAGGTTATGAATTGAGATGGCTGCAATTTTTTTTCAGTATTTGTCGAATAATTAGTTAATTAATTAATTGTTTATTCCGAAAAAGCAAAATACAAGAGCTATACTATCGTCGAATTGGTATTTTTTTCTTTGAGAGCAATTTACATCGAACACAATGAAACATGTGTTGCTGATTGCACTCCATAGCCTTTTTTAAACAACAAAAAATACGCTTAACCTTATGTTTGCCGCACGCTCCCTCGACTTCGTTGGCGCAGCTCTCATAGAGAATTTGCAGCGAGGGCGCCGCGAACGGCTGTAACAATCTTTTTTCCCTTTTATTATGCAAAAAAGGTATTAGCAAATAGAAATGCAACCCTCACCGAAAAACATACCAAACTTGTCTAGTTCAACAAGCCTGAAAATTTAAATAAAATCAATTTTTAAAAATAATAAAACATATTTTTAAAAACCTGTGCATGAATGAGCGCATCGAAGGCGTCCACTATCACCCTGCATAGCGGCGCGATGAGGATATTGTTCGGAAGGCAACTCTGAAAAGATAAGGGATCATGCCAGACGGGACTATTGATCTTCACACTGATTGCACCCCTATTGCAACCTCCCTCCCCACACAATACTTCCCATAGAGAGTCGTAATTTACTCTGTACATCGTTCGTGTAATCACACATTATTCCGTTGCGCCTTCGGGCGTCGATAAGATGTATAAATATACGCGTTTTACATCTCCTCCACAATGGCTGATAGATCGCATACTACAACGTATCTCGCAGAAATTCGATCACATGAGCCAAATTTTCAGGGTTTACTGTCCCTTTAAATAGTAAATCAACGTAGATACCAACCGGTTTGCGCGAAAAAGTCTCCGCAATGTGCTCCGCCGACTGGCGCGCGTTGAACATGCGATTCATGCGATCGACCGTATCCTGCAAATCGATATTCAAAATACTACCCTACTCCGGTAAATCGATAACCCTTATACCTACCGTATCCCCACACTCCTCCTTCTTCACTTTCTCTTCAATATTCGCCGAGTTTTCGTCGGGATTCTGAAATTAGTAGGTTTAAAGCTAAATGAGAACTTACAGTCAGTTCCAGGCATACTGTAATTAGTATGAGTACTGTAGGAGTACTGTAGTAAGTACTTCTGCTATCGTACGGTACTCCTACGGTGTATTGTATGCTAGCAGTACTGTAGGTAGCTGGAGTACTGTAACCACCGGATTCTCTCCTTTCGTGAACACTCGGAGCCGAGATTCCTCGAGCATTTTGAAGAGTGCCGCGAGTGAGTAGGAGAATGCCATCAGCGTTGACGGCTGAATAGTAGTAATAATATTATTATTATATTTTTTAAATGTCTATCTGCTATTGATTGAATCGAAATCGTAAGAAGACAGCTGAAAAAGAGAACCCCAACGTTTTAGCAAAATAGTTTTTAAAAAAATAAAAAAACATAAATTTTGTACCTTTTCGTTGCACTCGGCGTAGAACTCAGTCTCTCGGAGCAGATCATTGAACAAATCGGACAGCGACGGCGAGCGGAACGTCTGCAAAATATTTTTCAAATAACTCAGAGGGAAATAAGTCTACGACTTCATAAGTCTTGGCTACTGAGCGACGACTTTAAAGTCTAGAAAGTGCCGCTCCCCTGCCTCTAATCGAAGCGAGTACACTTATGAAGTCGTCGCTCGGTAGCCGAGAAGTCTACATTCGTAGACTTATTTACCTGCGAGAATTATACAATACAGTTTATAATAGAAAAAAACAATTCGTGGCTGTTCAGAAATTGGTTTAGTAGAATCTTCTACAACAAAATAATTAATGTTTTACATAAACAAACCTTTCCGTGTATGAGCGCATCGAATGCATTCACGAGCACCTTACTCAAGCGAGCGAGCAGAATATCGTTCGGAAGGAGGTTCTCAAATGTTCAAAATAAATAAATTTTTTTAAACGTCTGATTCTACTCTGATTTTCCATTTTTCAGCAATGCTTCATTGTATGGCGAACATATTTATTGCTACTGTGGTGCCAATACCGTATCCTAGTCATCGAAGACACCAACCTTTCTATACGCCAGCTTGTCACCGATACGATCGGCCAAGTTTCGCGCGTTGAACAGTCGATTCATCCAACCTACCGTAACCTGTTGGGAGGTAATCGATATTTCATTCCTACTGTATCAATCAGAAAATAGATATCGGTACGCCGTAGAAAAACGGATAACATTGGATTTCTTAGCATGGCACTCGCAACAAATTATTTATCAGGGTAAAACAAAAAAAAAGTAAAGAAAGGGTAGAACAAAGTGGGCATACTATCTCAAACTACTATTTTCAAGAGATCTTCATTATATGAACAGATAATGCGGCGTACAGAGCTCAGCTCTATAGCCATATATTGTGACAGAAAGAGATGGCAAAACAGGGGCATCCGTAGATAGATTATCGATTGATTAGGTGGTCTAAGCCAGATCAAAATCTAGAGAGTAACGACAAAGTCGGCGTTTTTATCCGCTGCTCCCGTCTTTGCAGCGAGCACATAGTCGAAGGTGAACTGGTGCTTACGGTGGCCGGGTGCCTAAAAGTAACAATTTCATCATCATTAGGAAATTCCATAACATTTCGAGAAATTCTGAAATTCTATAACATACACATGCATTTCTCGCGTATCGGTTTCATGCATACTGGTCAAAGTAAACGTGTTGAAATGTTTCATCATTACTATGCAATCCACTTACGTCACTCCAGTGCTCGAACATCTCGTAGATTCTGGCGCATTTGAAGTCGCAGCCGGAACAGAGGACTATCGGAGCCTGCATTAATTGCGCCATTACTAGGCAATTTGATGAAAATATTTAAATTCATTTAAATGTAAATACTCGTTATTTATTCCAAACTTATTAAGACACAGTAAGATCAATTGCGGAGCTCAGGAAATCAATATTATCAGAGTACGGTAGGGCAAAACGGGGGGGGGGTGACATTTGAGCATCCGACATTTGAGCAACCGACACTTGAGCAACCGACATTTGAGCAACGAGCCATCAAGGAGTGAGCCTAGCGCTATGGGAGTGGTACCATTGTGACCAGCATCAGAAAAAAAAATAGATTTCGTAATTAATTAATTAATTAGCATAATTAATGAGATATTAATTAATTAATTAATTATGAAATATCAATTACCTGATGCTGATCACAATGGTACCACTCCCATAGCTCTAGGCTCACTCCTAGCTGAGTTATTACCCGTTGCTCAAATGTCGGTTGCTCAAATGTCCGTTGCTCAAATGTCACCCCCCCCGGCAAAACATACGGTATTGCGCACCTCATTGAGCACCATCTGTTTATGCTTGCGACTCATGTGCCTCGTGAGATCCTCCAGATTGAAGCAGCTGGTCGAGCAGTACGGACAGCGAAGGGCTGTGAATACATTAATAAACTAATATAAATTTTAAAAATATACATATTTTTCATAATTTTAAAATATTTAAAAAAAATTGATTTGAAAACACTTACAAGCTTGCAGCGTGAAGCCGGTCATGGAGAAGGCGAGAGTGGTGTGAAAACTCTTTAAAAATCAATAAAAATCAAAAATCAATTTTAAAATTACGAGTCCTCGTCAAGAGTCACCACCTTCAATAATTCATATACTTTAAAAATAGAAAAAATAATTTAGTAATAATAAACCTTGTCATGATCGAGGAATGCCTGGTCGTTCATCGTGTGAAAGTCGCATGCCAGCACGTCGCATTTTTTCGCAGCCACTCTGTTTTGAAAAAAAAATTCAATTTATACATAATTTGTCTCATTTGTAAAAAAATGTTTTAAAACCTCACGCCAGATTTAGTGAATTCATTTCTTATCAAACGCCATTTATTTCTAACATTTTAAAATATTTTCAAAAATAAAATCAGTTACCCGGGCCGCTTCCTCCTCTTCTCTCCATCTTCTCCGTGCACTCCACTCGTTTCGTAGACCTTCTTCCGTTTTAGATGGGTCTAGAGAACACATCTTTTATCAATTAATTGTCCCTTGATGTTACTAAAATCATTTGTATTATTGTATGTAAAGCGACGAAACTATATCGCAGACAAGTGGTCTTTCAGAATTTGAAATTCAGTTCAGATCTTTTTAATTTCCCACTTGCATGTAAACGAGCCAGTGTAGATAGTGTGAAATGAAAGAAAAAATCTGAACAGATTTTTAAACTCGCCTACCTTAGGCTTGTCGAGTGCAGCATCGTGGTTTCTACGACTTCCTGAAGAAATTACAAATCAATCAATAATCATCAATCGATATCAGTCTTTACTACTGTATCCTCAGATCACCTCATACCTCCGGTACCGCTAAACAGCTCATTTATGGCTAACAGCGCTTCGGAGCTACCGTAATCATCAGTCGTCGTTGGTGAGATGTCTGGAAATCAATCGATTGGCCGTATCCTGTGCATGAAAATACAGTAGTACCTTCGTCGTCGTCAAAATCGACGACTTCAATTGGCTGTTGAATGGCCTGGAATAAAAAAATACAAATTATAGAAATACTTGAAATAAAAATCAAATTGTAAGCATTGTGCAGAGTTGCTCTAGTCTAATTCACGTTCCATTTATATTGTATTTATTTTTGTTTATTCGGATTAGAACCATAATATCAGTAAAAAGAGAAGAGTAAAGTGAACCAACCTCCATCAGATCCTGGCTCTCATTCTGTCCGATTTCTCTGTCAGGAGGTCCGAACACGATCTGCTTGCCCTCGATGATGGATACGGTAGCGCCCGCCTGAATACCGTATGTCTACCGTAGTAAAGCAGTTGTATACGCCCTCTTTCATCAATATTGGATACGGTAGTTCCTTGTTGAACATTACATGCTGGAGCTCCGTATAGATTTTTTTAAGAAATAAAAATAAATGAATACTGAAGAGAATAACCCAGAACCCATCGTCGGTTCTTCGCTCATATTTAGCTTTTTGCTGGCTCTGATACGGTAACTTGACTATGTGATACGGATGTACGGTAGCAGCGGATAGTTTTTTTCTCAGAATAAAGAAACAAAGTAGTTCACAACTCACCGTCGGCTCTTCCACTTCCTCCTTTGACTCTCTCATTTTCTGTCCAATCTCCGATCCGTCCATCGCCTTCAACAGCACGGCGAGTGAGTACGAGAAGAGAGCGAATGTCGACGGCTGCAATTCATTAATTAATTTTATTATTATCGAAAATAGTAAGTATTTTTTTTTTCAAAATGATTTACCATAAATATTATCGAGATTGTGCGCTTTACGCAGCAGAATGAAGCTTTCATATAGGCGTAGTACTCACAATTTCTCGGAATTTCCCCGCATTTTCCTGTTTCATACCCAGTATTTGGCACATTGTGGACATTGGAAAGCGTTAACTTGTTGCCGTTTAACTTTTAAAATTTACTAAGTTTAAAAATTACAGTTTAAAAATTTTTTAAAGTAACCTTTTCATCTTCCTTTGGACACTCGACATTCGTGCTTATCTCTGCGAGGAGAGCGTCCAGCAGCGACGGGTTGAATGGCTGATTTACATTTAGTTTACTTCTTTTAAATTAAAGTTATGCATATTCACGGAAGGATCCATATCGCTCATAATTGTTTTGAATGAACCATTTGCACATCACAAACGATTTAGAATATTTGAAGAATAACAAAAAAATACATTATAAATAACTAATAATAATAATAATCACCTTTCCCGTTTGCACCGCATCGAAGGCCTCAATCATGACGAAACTGAGGCGCGCGAAGTGGATCTTGTACGGAGGCAGCTTCTGCAACTCAGCATTTCTCGAGTAATTATAAATAAAGGAAATAAAAAAGAAAATAGGATTTTGAAGGTTTATCACTAGGTTAAACAACACGAAAAAGTCCTGTTGTTTCTTTTTCTACAGCGGATATTTTACACTGAATAAGACACAGTACAATGGCTACTGCAACCCGAAACAGCCGGGCTACCTTTTCATCCATTAGCGTGTCCGCGATCTCCTCCGCGCAGGCTCTCGCTTTGATCAAACGATCCGACCAATTCATCCTGGCACTATCGATTAATTAATTAGCATTTATAAAATTATAACAAAGATAGGATGCACAAATCCATATACCAATAGTCCGCTTCGAAACGGATTTCATTCCATTATCACTCGCATAAAAACAGCAACAACTTTATCTTCCAGGTAAAACACAAAACAATAACAATAACGAACGAACGAAATTACTTTGAGCAAAAAAAAACAAAGTCGAAGAACATCAACAATAACTTAGAAACGTAATACTACACTCTTCCAGTGGGGCCATTAAACTAATCCAGGTTTCGGTCATTAAGACTCTCAGTAATTACTGGTTGCTAATTACTCTGGAGGCTGCTTCTCCACTCTCACAATATTCGGTCTCTTCACCGTCTTGTCCAATATCGAATCAGGGTACTCTAAAGTGGTCGATATTCCGCCGCCGCGACCTACCGCGCGTTGCCAGCGCGCCACCGCGTTCTCCGCAGCAACGCGGTCGAAGGCCACACCGGGCGGGCAGTTGTTCTGAACGATTTCGAATATCACTTTCAGTGACCCTTGCTGAAAGAAACTAAAAATTGTTCCTAAATTTCTTAAATTTCTCGATTTCACAGCACGTCCTGCGTGATTTCGCAACTGGAATTACTAATCTTGATCTCAAATTTAATGAACGTGAAAAACAGTGTACTGACTAGTGTGCGAAATGTGAGACCACGGCCTCTTCTTTTCGCACACTCTCTAGACCGGTCGACATGCGAGAGAGTGTGTGAAATGAGGAGGGCGTGGTCTCACATTTCGCACTCTAGTACTGACCATCTTGCCGTGGTGGAAGAGATCGCGGAGCGTCGTGAACGACTCGGTACAGTAGCAGCGGAAGATGCTGGGCGCCTACAGTAATACAATTGCAATTTTCCGTTCCTTAGTAACCTGATTCCGAATGGCTTTAAACAATTTCGTCATCCGTACGCAACTACAGTGCCCCACTATGTAATCGAATGAAACCGGGGTGGAAACACTCGACACAAAATAGCTATAATTTGCTGTTTGTTGTTTCCGTAATTAATAGAATATTGATACCGTATATAAACGCCTATCAGTTCCCGTACCTGATGACACAGTAGGTTGCGGTGCTGGTATTCCATGTGGTAGTAACAGTCGCTCAAGCACTCAAACTCCACCTCCGGACAGAAGGGACACGCCGATTCTGCAATCGATAATAATAATAATAATTTAATTAATTAATAATTTAACTAATCGATAATTAAACTACCTCACAATCAACTATAGCAATTTCGAACAGAACTACAATGTGGTACAAAAGCTATATGAATTTTTTCGCAACCGATAAATATGTATTCGTATACGATATTTTGTATACCGTATTCTATCGAAGAGTGATGAAAACTGTTTTTAAAACTCACTCGATGTAAATTGCATATCTTCACATATGACGGCCTTGCAAAAGTCCTGAAACATTTTTTTCAAAGCTTTTTTAAATACTATACCACAGACTACGGCATCTCGGACACCAGACCACTGTGAATGCTAAGCTACCGTACATAGAAAATCATGTTATCGTACCCTCAATACCGTGCAACTATGCCCTCAATACCATGCTACCGTACCCTCAATACAATGCTACCGCACCCAAAATACCATGCTACTGTACCCACAATGCAATGCTACCGTACTCTCTATACAATGCTACCGCACCCAAAATACCATGCTACTGTACCCACAATACAATGCTACCGTACTCTTAATACAATGCTACCGTACATCGAAGACCATGCTACCGTACCGTGTAGTGCTTGCGCCAGTGATTGGACATTTCGCAAACGGCAACCATCTTGGTGCATCGGGGACAGCGCACGCCGACTGCCTCAGACAACTGTAAAAAAAACAAAAAAATGTTTTTAAAAAATGAAAAGTTAAAAAAGAAAAAGTAAACCACTAAAGTTAAACCGTATTCCGATGCGAAATTATTACATTTTATAGATTATACCAGTTTTCATGCGCCCTCGCTCTCTGTATGCGGCTGGGTGTTGCGCGGTCTTAAATATATAAATAAATATTTTCAAAAAATAACCTTTCGATGGTCGTTGAGAATTCGCTGGTTGCGTGTCCAGAACGGGCAGAACTGGTAGTCGCAGCGCCTATTTAATCAATATAATTATAATGTAAAACTATTTTGCGTAGCCTTCTAAAAATACAGACGGATGCGGTAACCGGGCAAAAGAATACATGCCTACGCCTGAGAAACAATTTAGAAATGGAGAAAACATTAATAATATTTTTTTGTATTTGACCAAATATTTTTTCTACCCGGTTGTGACATCGCACCTTTCATGTACATTCTCACAATGTATACTATATCACTAAATTTCTTAATTTTCATAATAACATATTATTGTCATTATAATTATAAACACCCCACGTGTATCGCTGCTTCGCCTTTGGTGCACTTGTCTCCGCTCGACGCTTCAGTATATCCAGCACTTGCGCGCGCACTTTGTTCACCTGTGGCTTCTGCAAAAAGATAATTATATTTTTTTAAAAAGATAATTGCTAATTAAAATAAATATTGATCAATGTATATTTATTTTATTCCTAAAGATGTTTACTCCTATAGATCATATGAAAGTTGTGATTGTTTTTTGTAAAAAAAATATACCAGCCTCCTTTAATCATTGAAAAATCGATAGCATAAGTTGCGTACCGTAAGACACACCTGTTCCGAGGAATTGATCACAGCCTCCCTCTCTACACCAGACTGCGTGATGCCTGAATGCAGATCCATAACCAAGTTATACCGTATGACATTTGCAAAAATCGAAATGAATTGTTTGATATGTGTTTATGTCAATAACGCTTACGGAAATTGACAAAATCATCATCTTACAGTGATCAAAACATGCAGTATCTTCCTCTGTGTGCTCTCGCATGAGTGCGGGCGGCGTCTGAAAAAAAAACAGGATCAATAAAAATAGCTGAGGTACTATAAATTCATAAACACTAGTCCAATATAATTGAATGCTCCGCGCCTAATCAACACATGTGGCTGCGAGAGAGCATGTCATAGAAAGAGACATGCCGAGGAATAGAAAGCGGGAACACTACCAGTAGTCCATTTTATGAACGGATCATTTTAAATTTGCAATAACCAAAGCTGAGGTGCGTTGACTTACCGTATCCATATCGCCGTCAACCTCATCATCGGGTACTGTATCCTCAAGACTATCGATTCCCTCCGCCGATACAGAATCCTCATTCTCATCGAGCGAATCGACCAGAATCATATCCTCCATATCATAATTGATTGCCTCGACGGTTACGGTATCCTCCAGGGCATCGATTTCCTCCACTTCCTTCGTATCCATCAGCTGCCCATCGATTGAGTCGAGGGATACGGTATCCTCCGCCGGAAAATCCTCGGGGCTTTCAAGGCTCCCGGCTACCGTATCCTCCGGATCCTTCTCAGCCTCCTGGGCTACCGTATCACCGGCTACCGGATCCTCCTCAGCCGCTTTGGCTACCGTAACCTTCGGATCCTTTTCAGCCTCCTTGGCTACCGTATCCACGGCTACCGTATCCTCGCATCCGTCGACATCAATTTCCTCATCCTCTTCCTCTTCTTCTTCTTCATCATCCGGCACGCTGACGCTCATCGCATTGCGTATCTCCGCCAGCTGCTGGAACTTCTGCAAAATGTTATTTTTTTAAAAAAGATAATACAAAAAAGTAACGCAAAATATCGGCACACACACAGTTACTCGTCATTTCATTTCAAAATTTAGTGTTCGTATATGAGTAAAAAAAGGGGGTAAAACTGGGCCAGATAAGCAATTGTCCACGCATAAGTGACGTCGTCGTCATAGGGGCATCTTTTGCCAGGATTGGAGCATACAAACTCGAATCGTACCTGCTTCCTACCCTCCTCATCCACCGCCCGATTCCCCATCGACAGCAGTATCTCAACGTACTCGGCGACCTGATCGTCGCTCGACTCACTCGAAGGCTCGGATTCCACAGTATCCGACTCGGAAGGCTCCTGAAAATGTGCATTTATCGATTGATTCTGCAAAAATCTATGCATCGTACCGACTCCTGAACCTTTTTTTAAAAATATTTAACGACTTTTGTTAAAAAAATGATTTACATATTGCTCGGCCGACACTTCCGTCATCGACAGATCAATCTTCACATCAGTCGACTGTAAATTATGCAATTATCGATTTTCCATAACCCATCTACCGTAATCTGCATTTATCGATTAGTCCGACTTATCACTTACCGTACTCTGTGGTGGTGATGGTGATGATCTGCCCATCACGTCTCCCGTAAACTCTCCCATCAAAATAGCGAAAGCGATCGCGAATTTCACGTGGACGGGCTGCGAAACATTTTTTTATAAATATAAGGGTGTCCGGAAAGTTCGTGCACTTTTCGTTTTTCGGAAATTTCAGACGAACGGCTTTCTATAGGAACAAATATTTTCCAGTACTACGACCATAGCCTATCAAATATCATATGATAGATATTCGCATATTTCATAGTGATGATGCAATAAAGGCAAATGTAAGGTATTGCGTTTTTGATATACGCATATTCGATTAAATAAATCTTGATGAATGTTAAAACGATAGATGCCCAAATTTAAGTGAACATAGAGATGATGCTCAATAATCAATTCAGGTACAAAAACATGAGATTCATTTCTCCAATATCGAATTAAAAATTTCTGAAAAAAACTCGGAACTTCGCAGTTTTGCATTTTTCAAGATTTTTATTTATTTAAAGTTCTGTTGGAGATATTGCAATACAATGTGGTTTATTATTCATTATAAATTAAAAGAAATTTGTCATGATAGATTGTGAAGGAGTTTTCTAAAGTTTTCTCAGATTTACGTGGAAAATTCAAAATTGTGTAGGGATGACGAAATTCGCTGGCACTTTGAAGACTAGCGCGCTTCCTTGACATAATCCATCTGAAGCATAAATGAGAATTTTTAGACCATTCCTGGCTGAAAATATCGAAAATCCTGGTTTTTTGAGGTCCGAGTTCACTATGTTTACACTAATAGGGATTTCGATAGAAGTGAGCTCGACGTGTGGTCAAAGTCGGATAATGTCGAGCAGGTGTTACTGTCACGATTTAACTATAATGAAGTCCCATCGGGATTGAAGTCGAAGAGAAATATTCGAAAAACCAGAAAAAGTGCACGAACTTCCCGGACACCCTTATATAACGATCGATTTCTTGAGCTGAAATCTGCAAGACCACAAAAACATACAGTATGCGAAACGAAGTTAGTCGTCGATCGACAGAGCTCCGTGGTACTGTAGGCCGAAATACTGATTGCTACCGTATACTCACCCACTCCTCCTTCACTACGTGCGCCGCCAGCTCGTTCGACAGCTTCTCCAGTGTTATGGAAAGGAAGGGCTGCAAGCATTCCGTCATTAATACGCAATACTAATCAATAATACTGCAACCTAAAAATGAAATGTACACAAAAATGGACAACTGGTGTGCGTAGTCTCTTTCTGTACGTCGGCTTCTCTCCAATTTTCAAACCCTATTTCGCCCCCCCCCCCCGTTAAGTGTGTGATCAGCGGAACATTTTATTATTTCGGAAGAGTGGTCGTGCATTTGCAATACCGTACCTGTTTTGAGAGTAGACTCGAGAGGCCATCGGCAACAATCGTCCCCATTCTGCCGAGCACTTGGTGCGAGAGATCCGACTGGAACAAAGTAAGCATAGCAGTTCAAAACATCCTTTACTACTGTAATACTATTAGTACGGTAGAATTAATAATTGCTTAATACAGTGCATCACCGTACTCAACCAGCTGGAAGGATAGGGTTACTATTCTTCCGATAGGATAGAAAGAAAGCGACGAAAATATCGGTATTTTTTGCTGCATTTTCATTTCATCTGAGACGCTTACGACGTCAATTTTGTAAATTTGTTCATTTCCTCACCTCTTCCTTGCATTCCATCGTCACTTGTTCAGCGAAAAAGCGCGCCCGTTTGAAACTCTCCATCCGCATCTCTTCCGTCGCCATTTTGACGAGCGGAACGAAAGAGAGACAACGGCGACCCTGATTATTGATTAAAGTACGGTAGTCTGCCGCGGTATCGATTGGTGGCCGGTGCAAGGTAAGTGAGCATAGGAAGCGGATAAAAGATGAGAAATGAGAGACCACGATCTCTTCATTTCGCGCACTCTTTCATCGATTGGCCGGTCGAGAGAGTTCGAGAAATGAAGAGATCGTGGTTAGCATTTCGCGCTCTAGTGATTGCGCTACAGCGCTCTACCGCGGTATCTATTTGTGGTCAGTCTATGCGAGAGAGCATAGGAATTGGTTACGACCTCTTTCTAGATCGCATAACCACATATCACTGGCCATGAATAGGTACCGCATCTGATTCCACACATCGTTATATTCACGAACCACAGTACGGTACACCACAGTACGATACAGTACACTCAAAGGTATCGATCACCCGAAAAATCAACGGATGCAACAACGACAACAGATATCATAGCCACAAAACAACAACTTTATCTCGAATTTCCTACTCGCGATGAAAGTCACTCAATCCTACTCGCGATGAAAGTCACTCAGTTTTGATCCTCTTGATCAGTCCTTGTTTCTCGTTTTTCTTCTGCAGCAAGCGAGCAGCACCTGCAGCAAGCGTCAAGGGACGGTCGTGTGCTGCAGCTGCTGCAGGATGAATTCTGCACAAATCGGGCGCCTTTCCCGCCGCTTCGTAGTCGAATCGCAGTCCTTGCGTGCACCCGCTCTGAAATAGCACCAATCTCTTAACAAAACAGAAAAAAAAAAACAAAAAAGTTGCTAGCCCCGGCGGTTAAACTATGCTCGAAAATAGACAAAAAAAATGATCTGGACAAAACACGAGCACAGTACCCAATAATAACGTTACGTCATCACTTCGCAATATCACTAAAAATTACCTCATTCCAGTGCTCGATCATCTGGAACATTCGGGCGCTCTTGACGTCGCAGCCGTTGCAGACGAAGACGAGCGCCTTACAAAAGTAGAGATTATCCCAACTATTTGGAAAGACACTTAACAAAGATATGGCAAGTATAACTATACAATGCTGCTACGTTCATGAACTGGACTACTGGTGCCTGTCTCTTCTTGCTTTATGTTCTCTCGGCAGCGGAACGTGTGCGTAGCCGCGGAACGTTTTATTATTTGGCGCGAGTGCTTGCGAATTTGAAATACCTTATTCGTCCAATTCTCTCGATGAGCATTCATGTGATTGATGAAATGCGCGACGTTGACGACGTAGCACCGACAGTACGGACAGCGGGTGTCTGGAACAAAATATGAAAAAATTGCGCTTATTACATTTAAATTATTTCAAATCACTCCTTCGCTAACAAGCGGAAATGTGCTCACCATGGCATAGTCGATGTCGTATTATTTTTTTTCAAAACTCGCCTCACTTTACTATCTACTTTACTAGAGTCCCATAGTACACGATACATTTTGCATAGGCCGGGTACCAATCATCGGTGTATCATTGGGGGTACAGTACATAATTGAATCAGTACCGATAATCGATAATAAATGCATCATTAGCTACGGTAGTCGCACTCACTTTGAGGCAGCATGTAGGTGTGCCGTCTTGCGCTCGCGCTCGTTAGATGTACCGTCTGAAATAGAGATGTTCACCATGCACCGTTTGAAATAGCGCTTTTCACCACGCACCGCCCGGTCTAGTGCTACGCAAATTTCGCGAGTGGAAAGTTTTACAAAAAGAATTCCCGCAATTGGGCATATCTGCTCTCAGCCCATATACCAAAAAGTACGTTCTAGGGAACAAAACCAGACAGCTTTTGGTCTTTTTGAGGCGAAATTTCGAAAAATCAGGCCTCATTTAAGGTTATCCAGGCGCGGTAGCGCCTGAAAATTTGAAAAATCAGACAACATTTTCGATTTTTCACCCTAAAACCTTAAAAACCAGACATTATTTGGGACTTTCGGGAACACACGTTTTTGGTATATGTCTCAGCCAAACGGGGTTCAAAGATTTCTGGGTTATAGTCTTACGCCTTAGAAAATGATTTTTCCTTCATTTTTAGTCTAATTTTTTTTAAAATACAAAAAAACAAACCTTAACATGATGCGATCGTGCTTTAGGCATGGTTACGCGGTAATCGCACTCGTCCACGGGACACTTCCGAGCGGAGCTAAAAGAGAGAATAATAATTAATAATAACAATAATAATAATAATAATAATAATAATAATAATAATAATAATAATAAAGCATTTATCATGCAGGAGCGAGAAAAAAACTTAGGAACAATGGTTAGGCAAATTGCAAAATGAGCTCATCTAAATTAAGTAATATTTTACCTCATCCAAAGTGCATTGTGAACGAGCTCTTCGTGCGATGCTAAATCGTCCAATTTCAAATCGCTGGTTGTGCAAAACCGGCACGGCGTGCGAGGCGCCGCGCTGTCGCAAATTCGGTAGGGTGTGATTAGATGAGCGGCAGGGTCGCGTTCGATGCGCGCAGCAAGCGGCTTCTTCGCTGGCACGATGCGGGGCAATTCGCGCGTTCTCTTGGTTGCGGGCGCAGGGCATCGTGCCGGCACAATGCGCATCGGATGCAATTGCAGCCGCATCTCCGCCCTCAGCCACTCGGTACGCTTCGCCTTCTCCTGCGTATTACAAATTTAAAATGATACGCACCAGACATGAACTACTGATGTGTGTGTGCACTCTCTTTCTCTACCTCGGCGCGTATCTCTCGTTTTCACACGATCTCTCGCGTCTTCTGTACTATGATATCAGTGAAAAGTTTTTTTTGGCCAAATAACTCTTTTCTTTAAATGGACAATGTCCGTGAACAAATTTTAGAAGGAGGCAGTTTTCGCACTCGATACCTAGGAAAACGCGGGAGGATGAGAATAGCAAGAGTCGATTGAGATCTAATCAGTTTTATGTGATATCTGACCAGTTTATAGATTTCGCAATGAGTTGTATTGTCCGTGGGACGATAATATAATTTCAAATCAACATTCTTTTTTTAAAAATCAACATTTAAATATGATACCTGCTGTAGCTTTGCTACTTCAGCTTTGTAGTCAGCGTATACGGTAGCACTCGGTCCTTAAACCACATCGCATCATTTATCCACGTCGAACAGTACTACAATATTGGTCGTAATTTTAGAGGGGTGACAATAAGGCAACGGAGGTTTTTTGAATTGGAAAATTTTTTCTATATCAACTCGAAGTACTATGTTGGTCGGAATCGTCAGGGTTTTCAAATTTGACAATACAATTTTCGACTTATTTATCTAATTCATGAACATTTTGAAAGAATCGAAGATATAATTTTAAAAAAATAGCAATCGATCGGGTATAGAGTTTGTGAATAGTGAGGAAACTATATTTCGAAGATTGTTCAGTGTGCATTGAGTTATGACTCCATTTGCAGTAATGAAATTGTCGGATTGTCACCCTCCGTAATATTCACCGAAAGATGCTATAGAGAAAAAGCGAAAATACAGTACCTGGCTGGATATCATCCATCGAAGCCTCTCGAAATGGAGCATCGACCGTATTCTGCAATATGGCACGTTGCATATTTTTAAAATAATTTTTACGGACGTTTTTCTAAGGAAAAAGTGCCGCTAAACGTAAGAATGCCCAAATTATTTCTTCCCACCAAATAAATATGTATTAATACTTGCTTCGTACGATTTGCTGGTATAAAGTTATCGAGATGTTAGCTAAACAAATATCGATTTACCTCCTGTTTCACTAGACCAAGTGGAATTTCTTCCAATTCAACCTTCACTTCTTTAGCATTTACATCGGAACGTAGCAATGCGTCGTTGGGCATCTGAACAGAAGGAAAAATTAAAAGCTGACTTTTTTCCCTCAAAACGGGAACAAAAGTAATAACGCATATTTGACTACGACTAGAGCAAAAATACAGTAGCAAACGAAATTAAGTTTTTTTTCAATCAAGGAAAGTCAGAAATCTTACCGTATGGAACTCCGGTTCCTCATCTTGAGGTTCCGCCTTGATTCCCTCCATCGAATTGAACAACTGCTTGTGCACCTGCTTGAGGAGTTTCAAACTCGGGTAAATAGTGCAATATCTGTATTTCACATAGTATCTCATCAACAGGCCGAAGTACATTTAGCGTGCCCCATCTAACGTGCTTGCTACTGTAAAATCGCTTGAGATAGAACACCTTTAACGCTATCTTTGTTTCACATACTCTCTCATCAACCGACCGGTGTAAAGTGTGTTTGTGTTATAAACAGATCTAATCCACTTATTTACCCGAATTCTAAACACAAATACTGACTGAGAATGTCGGCATGACCTACTGTAATTATCAGAAGAGACTACCGTATCCGTAACCTACCGTATTCGCGTTTGACTCCGATCCAATTATCGATCCGCTCAATTCGGTCATCAGGATCGAGAATGCGCACGCGAACTTGACCATGTTTGACTGAAACAATTCATTTTAAAACAAATGTTCTGCACGTTTAATGCTGAAATGAAGCAACCATGAAATTTTGAAAAGTAAATTTTCACCTTATCATTTCGATTGAGCTCGACTACGTCTTCATTAAACCGCAACAGAAAATCGGAGTGGAATGGCTGGAAAAATAACTGTAAAATATTGAAAAATGGATCGTACAGTCTGAAAAAAGTCTTCATGAAAGAAACTACGATTATTCAAATTTACATTTTAAAAATATATTTCGAATTCTAAAAAAAATGGCCCACCTGTCCCTTGAGTGCACAATCGAGTGCGTCCAGCGTGATTTGACTCAGACCCGCCACAATTTCGCCTTGAAAGAATCTCTGAAAAGAAACCGTATCAAAAACATTGCTGGGATCGTCGAAAAGGAACGATCTTTGTCTCATTCACGTTTCCCGCTTGACTATTTTACCATAATAATGCATCAATTGCCTGACAATATATATCGATAATTACCAGTTTTCTGCACTGCTCAATCACTTCCGCCGCACTTCGCTGCGCGAATTGAAGGGACTCCCGAGAAGAAACCGACGCCATTATCGATTGATCGACCTGGATAGAAACGTAGGATTACGGTAGGTCTACGGTAACATACAATTAGAGATACTGGCACGCCGATATCAACAGCTATCAATTGCAGGAAGCAACATGCAATATTATATTTCAAAATGTGATTTATGGATCAATAATGACATGCAACACACAAGATATCGCAAAAACTCGGAACCCTGTGAATCATTTTTCGAATCTCCTAACGACACGTAACTTCGGAAATGTGTGATGTGAAAAACAAAGCAAAACAATTGTATCATTTCTACTGGTACATCATTTCCTAATCAGCTGTACAAGATGGGGTGCTTCAGATGAATTCTCTTGGTGGATGCAGCTCTCTGAGGTGGTTGATTTGCAGCAGCTGCTACCCACTCCCGCACCTTACTCGCTGCTGCATAGTCGAACTTCAGCCCTTTAGAGCACGACGTCTGGCAAATAATTTGCGTAAAATCATTAAGAAAAATAAATCGAAGAATTCAAGAGGATTCGAACCTCTCATGAGAATATAATTCGAATCCAGATAACGCACTTAAAACTCATGAAAATGCACGGGTTCCGCACCATAACCGCTTTCCGATACCAATTATCTATCAAAGCAAACAGCACAACGACATAAGGTGCTACGGAAAGAGGCGAATTATACAAGAAATTGCATCATCACTACGCAATAGCTCACCTCATTCCAGTGCTCAATCATCTGATACACACGGGCGCAGGGGAAGTTGCACACACAACAAATGTAGATAGCAGTCTGGGAACACAATGTGTCAACGCTTATTTTTTTTAAAATCTTGATAAAATAGTCGGTTCTCTGAGTTGTTTCTTACAGTACCCATGTACTAAAAGTGGTAAACTTGATCACAAACGAAGTACTAGCTCACAGTTGTGTTCTACATCGCAGGATGCTCTTTCATGTGCCAGATAAAGTTAGTCACATTGAAGACGTAGCATGGGCAGAACGGACAGCGAGTATCTGGAAATACGTCCTATATGTTTTTTTAGAAACCCGAACACCCAGCGGAGAATACAGATTTCCGTGAGGTGCTAAAACAATATTTAAAGAAGGAGTATTACGATCTCGCGCTCTCTCATTCCTCATCTCCTATGAGCTAATGGCGCGGTCGCTCTCTCCTCTTTTCCCATTATCCCTCCCTCTCATTTTTGAATCCCAATTTGGCACAGAGCCAAACTCGAATAACTCAGTTCAAACGTATCGGTTGAACGTGCGGTTTGTGGGGCTCTTACCGGGGAACCGAGCGTGATAACCCCACGGTGAGAACTCAGTTGGCCAAAAGTTCGTGGGACACCACCTTTAATATCACCTAATATTGTAATTTCAAGTACGCCCACCACCATGCGGTGCCTAATTCGTGATCACATCTTTGTAGGAATATTAAAACAACTACTGTTCAGAACGAGAAAAAAAGGGATGAAAAAATTAACTAACTTTTCGGAAGAGTCAAATTGTAGTCGGTCGCTTGTCGTCCCTGATGCACTATCTGCAATGTGAGAAGTATTAGCTCGCAAATAGTAATGCAATAAGAACAATCTTTAAAATATAATAAAACAAATATTACTTTTGTGTGGTCTATTTTAATTATGATTCAAAAATAGGCCGAATTGAGGAGAAAGCGTAAAAATCAAAACGCAGTTTTCCTTGTTTTTTTACAGCAACAATATTTATAGATACACAGATCACAGTTGTCACAAACCAGAAGCAAAAATTAATACCTCCATGTGATCCAAATTTGCCTGCTTATTAATCGAGCGAAAGTCGCATTCCTTAGCGGGGCATTTTCGAGATGTGCTGGAATACACCAAAGTTGCGTTCATCCACGGGCGCGAAAATAAGTATTAGAGCCCTAAAAAGAGACCTAAAACACCCCCGAAACGTAGAAAGCTGTCATGTAGACCATAAAAAAATCGAAAACCCGTCCGACCAATTTTCCATGCTACTTTACTTTTTCAACTCTGCAGCAGAACCATTTTAGCGCCGTTTTCCATCAAAATACGGAATCATCGCCGCACACTCTGCACAGCCAGCTGTAGGGCGAATCTGCAGGAATATTTCATTTATTATTATGATACAAGCACACCAAAAAGCCAGAACGCAAATTACCGTTGTATTATACAACGGTAATTTGCGTTACCGTAACGGTACACGGTAAGTTACAACTTGTATACCAAACAGGAACGTCGGCGACCAACCAGAGGAAATACCATTTTGACACCTTGTTTGATCGTGTCATTTATAGATGATGTAAATGGTGATGGAACGTTTAGGAACACATTTTCCAGGGTGCGTTTGGGGTATGTTTCAGAACACGTTTTACCTATTTAGATTCCTAAGTGGCCGTTCCAAAACGTGTCATAAAACAGCAGCAACAACGTGGGGAAAGAACGATAAATATTGATGCCTAGTCCGTAATCTTGATCCAGAAAACACAATTCGCGATTATTTTCTTCCGATGAACCCATTCCACAGTGTTCATATTACATTTATAAAATGATACGATCAAACAAAATGTCGAACTGGGGACTTCCTGTGTTTACCGAGACGAGAGAGCACGCAAAAGCGAGAGAGTCCTGTATGGTAAACAACGGAAATCCGTCATTTGACTTTTTGGTGTGATCGTATCATTTTATAAATGTAATACCTGCTGGCTTTCCTCTTTTTCGCTGCTCCCTCTTCGCCCATTCGTCGCGTACCGATGGCGCCTGCATTCGAAATATGTGATCATAGCAACGTTACGAAAGTTGGACTTCCGTTGTTTACCACAAGGAATTAACTTGGCGCTGTTGCCATCAGGGCTATCGCACAAATTTCCCGCACTCCTGATTCCGTAAGCTCTCTCGACGGTTAGAGAGCACGAGGGAGCTTGCGAAATCGAGAGGGCGGGAAAATTTTTGCACAACTCTGGCTGCCATTGCGGGATTAAAACAGGAACTAATACTTGTCATATGTATTTTTATAGCATAAATAGTTCCCATGATTCTCGACACGATCTGCATATTCCATGCAAGCATCTACTTTCATTCCTGTGAATATGCATTCTCTTACCGTATGTGCCAGCGCCGTCCCCATCCCTGCTGCCACACGTACGGTAGTGCTCGGGCCTAAAAAGAAGGGAATGTCGATTGACTTTGCTTGAAAAAAAGATGATGTACCGGTTTCGAGGTGATCCATATATCCCGCATCTCTCACTGATTTTTCGGTACTGCATGGACCCGCCGAATACTGAAATATAATAGCAGTGTTCAATGTCCCTCTAGAGCTGCCTTCAATAGATGTTCCACCAACTCTTAATATTAATAATAAGGGAATATTTCATTGTAACGCTGGAAGATGCGTACTTACTTCGGACTTCACCAGACCCAGTGGCAATTTCTCCTGCTTCATACTCACTGGCTCATCCAGCACAGTGAAGTGCGACGGCGTGATCGCAGGGATCTGAAAGCATCGGAATGAGACTCACTTTCATTTTCGTCCCATAAGTATTAAGTAGTCGCCGCACCTCCGATTTCACCAGACCCAGTGGCAGCTCCTCGGGCTCCGAATCAGTCTTCACGCTGGATGCAAGCATCGTGTCGACGCAATTCTAAACAACAGTTTTGCACTTACTGCGGAGAAATTTCGTTTCTGACACGCTGGTCAACTAATCATAATTGCTTTGCTACTTCCAAAGCACACAATTCAGAAAGCACAGAATTGCGTGCAAAGCAGTGGTGGCTGCTGATTTCGCAGCCGCGAAGCACAATACATAATATACGTCAACAAACTTCGTTTGTCTAGCATAATATAATATAATATGCTACCGTATATCCGTGCATTACATGCTACCGTATCACGCACTGTATCGATCAGCTGCGAACCCGATAGATCCGGCGCCTCGGGCTCCTCCTCCTTGATTGCACCCCCCATATCCCACGGCGGCATCGGATCGATAGTAGCCTAAATAAAAGAACCACTGTAGAAATACGGTAGCCTGGTACAGTACTCAAAACAGTGCACCTTGAGCACCGGACTTACCGTAGTCCCAATGTTCGTTGTTCCAATTATCGATCCGCTCATTTCATTCATCAGAATCGAATAGGCGAAAGCGAACTTGGCAACATTGGACTGTAAATGGCAAAATTTTCCATGTTCTTAGCGATTGGAAGCCCTTCAATAAAGTTCACCAAAAATTACAGTATCATAATAATAAGTTAAATAAATAAGCAAATGTTCTGCTATGATCAGAAACTCTCACGGATCCCTAAATTGTTCGATTTCGAATTTTATATTTAATACATCGAACGGGATCATCATTCATCACACTATTGTGGATAAACTCTATCGAAAAAGTGTTATGATAACTTTCCACCTTACGCGTCAGATCGCTCAGATCGATCAGAACCATCTCGCAACAACAGGGAAATTGAAATCGAGAAATCGCGAGGAGATTCTCACAAATTTTAGGGAGAGTGACAAACACTTCTTACGCTCATAAATTACCTTGCCACTCAGTCCGACCATGTCGTCCTTGAAGCTCACCAACGAATCCGAGCGGAACGGCTGTAATAATATTTTTTTTCTTCTCTCGCGATATCATTCTAATCAAACCGAAGCCCGATAAACAGCGACCAATAGCTTGATTGAAAAGCTTGAATAAACAGATAACATTCAATAAGAATACACCACAGGCGTTCGGATCGACATCTTCCAATCTACCGTACCCCGGTTTCACGTCTATTGATCGGCGGCGTATCGTACCTGTCCCGTCAGCGCGCAATCGAGTGCGTCCAGCGTGATTCGACTCAAAACGGACAAAATGTAGTCGAGTAGATATGAACTCTCCTGTAATAGAAAATATTCGCATTATCAATGGCGAACACATATCTGTGATGAGCGGTGTCAACCGTGATCAGTGAAATCGGGGTGCCGCTATTGCTAAATATGCTAATTTTATTTCCTACAAGCTATACTTTTAGACCAGCACCGCAAACCATCCACTCAAATTACGTATTTTAAATTCTGTTCATTGTCAAAGCCCTTTCATTATGAGGGGTAAAAACTCTCTCTATTTCACACACGCTCTCGACCGGTCGATTCGCGAGAAAGTGCACAAAGTGAAGAGATTGACCCCTTAGCTTTTTGACACTGAAGCCACCATTAGTTAGCATTATGCGCCTCACGGGACGCGTAGTGGTTGTGCGCTACATGCGGAATCAGTGGTCACAAGTTCGGCCTAGCACCTTTACTTATACTTTTCTACCAACATGTCTTTTGTTAACACATAAAAAGAACAGAAAGTGTCATCACGATATTATTGCATCATCATATAGAGCAACAGAAACTTGTAACTCACACGCTTGCTGCAGTGCTCTATCAGCTCCGTCGCATAGGCGCGGGCGAGAAAAATCGAGTCCTGAGAGGAAACCGAAATCATCGATCGATCTGAATGCAGCAAAGATTACGCTACCGTAATCTTCTTTAAGTAATAGGTACGCCTCACGCCGAATTCATCAACGGTTTCCAAATATGAATTGAGACAACTTTAGCGATAAAAAGACTTTATTACGATCAACAATGTACAATCACTAAGATTGCATATTGCAATAACTTCACTACATTGATTCTCTACTACACAGATACTCAATTAGCGTTCCCTAAAAGAGGTATAACTCCATTGAAGGAGACGTGATCAACATTACAACATAACAAAAAAACATGTTGAGAAAAGGGCCGGGGGAAATTTGGGATCATACGTGTCACCCGATTTAGGGAGGTACAATGAGGAATTGAGAGTAATATGAACGAGAAACGATAGACGATTGGTCGTTCGTCTATCTCGTTTCGATATAAGGGTTTAACAGGGGATTGGAGGTATCCACAAGCGACAGTCGCAGCGCGTCCCTTGCTGCAGCGACGTAGTCGAAGCGGACGCCGCCGCGACAAGCGCCGCTCTGCAAATTGTTGCATCATCACTACTCAATCAATTGTCGCAATTCACTAATTCATTCATGCATTCGCGGTCTACGCTGTGTGTGTGTCAAAAATTGTAATTGTGAATGAGGGTGAACAGGCGGATGTCCGTCAAAGTCGTCGAATCGGTCCTTGTTTGCTTAGGGAGCAAGGGTGTTCAAACCCATCCCGCATCTTATATGCCCATTTTTGACAAACCCAACCCACATTTTCGGTTGTTCATGCATATTTTTGAAAACCCAAGCCGCATTTTCGACTTACCGCAACGCACCCTTTCGACCTATGGGTGTTCCAAGTAATGAAAGCAACATCTCTTCACAGGTATGATACGCAAATAAAATTTTACGAATGATCACTGATTGCATCATCACTACGCAATCCACTCACGTACCTCGTTCCAGTGCTGGATCATCTGGTAGACACGGGCGCTCTTGAATTCGCAGTCGATGCACACGTAGATGAGGGCCTGCGAAATCGAGAAGTGAGTTTTTTCTAAATCTGAGTTTATTCTCAATGACAAATGATGTGCCCAGAGGGCAACATCATATCCTGCATTTAGATAAATTCGATCATTTGAAAAATTTTGTCGGGAGCAGTGATGCTCATAGTCCCTAAATTCGGCGACCCCCCCCCCGCGCGCGGGGGGTCCGAGCGGGGTGAAAATGTGAAAATAACACTGTTTTCGATAGATCTGATTAAAAATAATGTGATGTATCCGAGAAACTGCAAACTCACTGGGCAGAAAGACGGCGTAGAGGGGAAAATTCGCTATCGGGCTACTGTGCACTGTCTAAAGTACTGTAGCATTACGCATACCGTAACCTAATCGTACCGCATGGTGTGTGTTGCGCGCCGCGTCGCTAATCGATCGATAATCACAGCCGCTCACTCTGCACTTCCTCGCGTACCTTAAATGGCCTGCTAAAAATAGATCGCTCTGATATTTTAGGTTAAAATATGCATGCAAAACGAAGAAACTAATCAAGATTTGGCATTTTATCTACACTTTCGACTTATTCCGCCGTCTCGTATCCCTCGTAAACTTAGTTGTGGATAACACATGCCTGCCTGATATGCCTTATTACGCAGTGATTCCACCTTTAAAAAACCCCCAGAGCAAGCGTAAATAGTTAGGACATAGAAGACATTATAGTTTATAGTTTGGTCGTTTGTTTTCAACTTACTTGACCCAGATATCGGTGTGAGACTGCTCCTCGTGCTCCGCCACTTCCTCCACACGAGCCTCGCACACTCCGCAGTGCGGGTGGACAGGAGTGGGCACGTACGCTGAACAGTCATTTATTATTTATTTATTTTTAAATTAAAAAGCAAAGTAATCCCCTCATGTAGGCTCCAAGTTTCGAGTCGCATTTAACAAAACAGAATCTCTCGAGCCCACAGTAAGTGAACTCGACAGCCAAACCACCTATCTCCAAGTCAATCAATGCGAAAAGTTTTTAAAACAACTAAATAACAATAAACTCACATTCACCCATCTTCTTCTTCTTCGGGATTGGGGCCGGTCGGTACACCAACCGCTCGGGAATTTTGTACAGTACTTTACTCTGACGGTATACAGTAGTCTCCGCGCCCTCTCGATTTCTAGCCAATTGAGTACGCATCTCCCGCTTGAGCCACTCTCTGCGTAGGCTCGCTTGCTCCTGAGAGGGGTCAGGATCAGAGAGTGTGGAAAAGTGAGAGAGTCCCCCTCTTTGTAGAAAAAAACTCACCTCAGGGGAAGATAGGCCGCTGCTCGAACCTGAAATCATCAAATCAATGGTGTAATATTGTTTTTAAAAGCCGCTGATACAGTAACCGGTAATGTTCTGCCCACACTAGAGTACGGTATGCATTTCAAGTTACGGTATCTCCCTCACCCCACCCACCGGCTTTGTCATCGAATGACTCCGTGTGCTCATTCCATAGATCTTCAACGAGAGGTACTGTAGCCTGTGCAAGTATTACTGTACTAGGACTGAGGGTTACTGTACTAGGAGTAGTTTTATTTGTAACAAAACTTATTTTTTGTCTCCAAATTTTAAAAAAAATCAATAAATACCGTATCGTCCGCGGGCATCCCCTCCGTGCTCTGTGATTTGCGTGCTTCCGCTTCAACCTATAAACGACACACTCGTTTATTGGTCACTTCAGTGCTTTAGAAGTCGGATGGCAGCAAATTGCCTCTGCGATAAACAACGTAAGTCTGTGTTTTGTGTTTTTGGTATGATCGTATCCATACATTTTCGTTGGCCGAGATTCTCGGTTTACATTTTTTTGAACTAGGCAGTTTAGAGACTCGAGACCCATCTAGGAATGCGCAGAATGTCGAGTTTAGTAAGAATTGTCCCCTATCTGACCTGTTTTTATCGAACTTCCGATAGAAATCTGACGTGTTTATGAAATATCTGACGTGTTTATGCTAGGCGAGAGAGTGTGTGAAAATGAGAGATCTCGGCCGGGCGAAAATGTATGATCGTATCATTATACAAACGTAAAATCACAATCTCAGCACACTAACCTCTTTCGCCAGCAGCTTGTTCTCGAACCTCTGAAGCGTCCGGTGGCGCCTCCTCATTTCCGTATTCATCACTTCAAATATGTTGTATACTCAAAACACATTAATCTGATCTCCCTCCCCCTCTCCAAACAACATTGACTTTTGTCACCAAATAGTTTGCCAATTCAGCGAATTTATCGAGCATTTTCCTCATTTTAATTATTACAAATTCATAGCTAGTATTTATCCGAAATAATAAGACGATCGGCTGATGACGCGCAGTACGGAAGCTGAGAGAGCGTTTGAAAACAAGACAATTCGCTGAAGAATACATAGAGTACACACAGCAACAGTCCGTATCGCGTATTCATAATTATAAATTTCTGATAATATTATGTTGTATTCTAATAAAAAGCAGAAAATCCGAGAAAAAAAACCGACGTGTACTACGGATCTTTCTGGCAGCCGCTTTCTGCAGAAAAGTGAGCGTGTCCAGCCAATCGTTGAACTCAAGTTTGCCGAGCTGAATGCTGCGTGTTTACAGTAGTAAGTTGCTGCAGCGATCATTTGATTATCTGCTAAAGGCGGAAACGCTCATTAGCGTTTTAAGATAAATATTTTTTTCAAATTTAAAGAGGAATAGACCGCCCAAATCACTCACACTGGCCAATTCTGCCGCTGATAACGGGAGTCCGGCTTCAATTGCTTGCTGCTCCACCGTAGAATGAGGACCTCGCCCACGATACTGCTTAGTGAATCTCGTGGTGCCCTACAAATTTACCGTCTTCGCAACATTTCCCGTGCACGATTTTTCGCCAATAGTTCTGGAACGAGCGCATAGGTCGAAAGGGTGCGTTGCGACAAGTCGAAAATGCGGGTTGGGTTTGTCAGAAATGGGCGTGGAAACCCAAAAATGCGGGTTGGGTTTCGGCAAAAATCGGCATCAAAAACCCAAAATGCGGGTTGAATTTTCACTTTTTTTCACCAAAAATTTTTAAAATGCGGGTTGGCTTCGTCACTTGCAAAATTGCGAGAACCCTTGACCTATGACAGTTTTTTATCGTTATTTTGGAGAAGAAAAACAAACGAACCATATGAACAGCCCGTTGTTCGACCAATCCCAACGGTTTCTCCTCCACATCTTCCAACTCTAGCTTTACTTCACTCTTCACTTCTGTGGGAAACATGGACTCGAGCGGTTCCTGCATCGACTTTGATCGTATATGTTGCCAGTGTTGAGGGACAATTAAAACCACCAGCAACAGTTGTCTATACGGTGGACTAGAAGCATTAAGTCACCAAGACAAGTGCACAATTCAAACTACGTCAAATGTGCATGTATTTGAAGGAAAAAACTGACGGAATGGAATAGAGGAAGTGCTGTCGTCGTCTCAACCGCCATATATTCCTCCTCCTCTTCTACCAATTCCTCCTTAATTTGAGTATCCCGACCTAGCATCGAGTCGTTGGCCACCTGAAATATGTGAATTTATTTTGCTAATAATGCCAACCAACATCCCCTCTTGATCCCCCATTCCCAACTACAATCCTCGAGTATGATTCTGACGGAATAAATAATGAATAGATGGATTTTAAAAGCCTCCGAAGACAGGAGCAACGATTTAAGAGACGAGATCGGTAAGATTCGACCACCCCCCGGTCCCGGTGCGCTAGCAATGGGAGCTGGGGGTGCATACTCGGGTGGGTGGAAGGTCTTGTGCCCTCATTGCACAAAACACCACTTATTTCTATTTGCCGGCTCCGGCCTAGGAGAAATATGGATTTGAGTGAAAAATGGTCGAAAAATCAAAATTTCGTAACCGATGAAGATAGACTCTATATTTTATTTCCATTATGTTTAGGGTCTTAGGAGGTTACTAAACAACTATTAGGACCGAATTCTGATTCATTCCAAAATCACTTTTTTGAATCAAAATTTTCGTTTTTGGAGCCGTTTTGACCATTTATCAAGCCAAAGCCAATAATTTCCGATAACAGCGTGTACCTTAACATAGTACATACCCATACCGGCTATAACCAGTATTCCCTTGGGACGCCGAAACCTAGGAGAAAATTTCAAAATTCGCGACCCATTGCGTGAAAAATCATTATTTTCATTTCATTCCGGGTTTTCAATTAAATATAATCTCTTTCACAAAAAATAATGTTCCATTACTGTTACAATACTCTTCGGAGCATTTATGAGCCCCTTCCTTTGGTACACCCGTCAGGGTTTATGAAAGAATTTGTGATGTTTCATCATACATCCAACAGAAAAAACCTCCCAAGTCACCAACCATGATTTAACTCGGCTTAAATCAATTTTCAATGCCTATTGACAAAGTTCACTGTTGAATACATTTTGATCCATTCGTATTTTGAAATTTAAAAAATCGATAACTGTAAATGTCGAAATTTTCGGGCAAAAATATTTATTAAGGAGAAATAAAATACTATCATTGTCACATATCGTGCACACTCGTAGTGCCATATCAAATGAATAAATATAAAATTGGTTCATCAGCTTTGAAAAAAAAGATTTTTTTTGAAAAAATCCATGAACAAAAACTTATTTTCGCCATATCTCGAGTTACGGATATCGAACGAGTTTAATTCGACTCATGGCATCCCCCCCACCTTACCTATAATAGGATATTGGATGTAGAATGGGAGTGTACATGGGTTTTTTTTTAGTTTTTTAGTTAATAAGTTTTTGGATTTTTGGACCATGATCATGGATTTTTTCAAAAAAAAATTTTTTTTCAAAGTTGGTGAACCAATTTATATTTCTTCATATGATGTGACACTACGAGTGTGCACGATATGTGACAATGATAGTATTTAATTTCTACTTAATAAATATTTTTGGCCGAAAATTTCGACATGTACAGTTATCGATTTTTTAAATTTCAAAATACGAATGGATCAAAATGTGTTCAACAGTGAACTTTGTCAATAGGCATTGAAAATTGATTTAAGCCGAGTTATTTCTTAGTTGGTCACTTGGGAGCTGAGATAGATGCGATTTTTTTCTGTTGGATATATGATGAAACATCACAAATTCTTTCATAAACCCTGCCGGATGTACCAAAGGTAAAGGCTCATAAATGCTCCGAAGAGTATTGTAAGAGTAATGGAACATTATTTTTTTGTGAAAGAGATTATATGTAATTGAAAACCCGGAATGAAATGAAAATAATGATTTTTCACAAAATGGGTCGCGAAATTTGAAATTTTCTCCTAGGTTTCGGCGTCCCAAGGGAATACTGGTTATAGCCGGTATGGATCGGTACTATGTTAAGGTACACGCTGTTATCGGAAATTTGTTGGCTTTGGCTTGATAAATGGTCAAAACGGCTCCAAAAACGAAAATTTTGATTCAAAAAAGTGATTTTGGAATGAATCAGAATTCGGTCCTAATAGTTGTTTAGTAACCTCCTAAGACCCTAAACATAATGGAAATAAAATATAGAGTCTATCTTCATCGGTTACGAAATTTTGATTTTTCGACCATTTTTCACTCAAATCCATATTTCTCCTAAGCCGGAGCCGGCAAATAGAAATAAGTGGTGTTTTGTGCAATGCGGGCACAAGATCTTCCATCCACCCGAGTCTGCACCCCCAGCTCCCATTGCTAGCGCACCGGGACCGGACAGGGTCGAATTTGGTCGAGTTTTACCGATCACGTCTCTTAATCCGACAAATGCTGTACCTACCGTATATCAAGAAAAAAAGCACCTACCGTAATCCCATCCTGTTCCGTCGATCCGATTACCGATCCGCTCAACGCGCTCATCAGAGTCGAGAATACGTAAGCGAAGTTGGCGAAATTGGACTGGAAATTGCAAGTATTCAGCAGGTAGTAAAACCTAGTGATTGTTGTTTCAGACCCAGCTTTTCACATGATCTCAATTACTACATGGCCATAATACTGGTAATGTAGTGAAAATTAAAGTTTCTGCCGGGATCATGCGCTTATCCGCATCCGGGCCACCCCAGAAAGGACGGTTGCATATTCGCACAAGGCGTTCTGGCGAGTCAATGCAAAGTGTTGCAGAGAGTGAGAGAGTGCGAAAATGGGCGATGGTCTCACCACGAATTCAACTTCGGCATGCTGGCCAGAACGACGTGGCATTATGTATTACATATATAAAATTATACGAACACACAAAAAGACAAAATGGTACTTCCTGTGTTTACCAAAGCGAGAGAGCGGGCAAAAGTGAGAGGGTCGCGTACGTGCCTGTGTGGTAAACAACGGAAGTCCGTCATTTGTGACTTTTTGGTGTGATCGTATCATTTTATAAATGTAATAGACTAACCTCGTTGACTTGCTTGAGCTCACTAGCAAAGTCCTTGAAGGAGAGGAGAAACTCGGAGTGGAAAGGCTGAAAATAATAAAATCAACATACAAAATAAAATAAAAATGACTTAGTTCGCTCTAGTACTAATATGCCATACTCATGCGGGAGGCAATTCTAATATTGCCTAAACATGCAGAAAAAACTTCCCCAGAAAGGATTCGGAACCTACTCTAGGTTGCATAAGTAACGGGAATTGCAAACTATTTACACATAGTATGGAACATCGCAAAGCTACGACCTTTTTATAATGATAGTCAAAACACGTTGTTTACCAAGCAGACACGTTAACGATCCCTTTCACTGTTGTATGCTCTCTCGCGTTCGGTAGACACAGAAAGTAACTTTTTTGGCATTTTGTATGATCATTTTGTAAATGTATTATAATATCTACTATTTTAGCTCTCGTAGTTCACAAAACAGTCAAAAAACCCGTTAAATTTGCTCTCTCACATGTAATGATCGGAAGTGCAATAATAATAATAATTATTATTATTATTACGAACCTGCGCGTTCAGTAAGCACTCGAGTGCGTCCAGGGCGATGCGATTCAGATCCGCCAGAATCTCGTCCTCAAAGCTGAGCTCATTCTGAAACATTACCAAATAGTAATAGCTTTTGCAGGTTGTACCTGTAGTGCTTGTAATGTAATACAAAAGAAAATAGCCGGTATGTTTCAAAATAATTCTAGTAGATAGTGTTAAAAAGTTTAAAAAAGTTGCTCCATGGCAAGCGGTTTCACAGTAGACAGCTATCACGCTAGATAGTGGGGCAAGCCAGCTGCAACAGTTTATGAGCGTTCAAGGGGAATTATGAAATGAAACCTGGATTGAATTCAGTCAATATCCTATTACGCGGGCACGTCGCAAGTAAGACAACTACTGCACATCGAAAACATATTTCCTTTTTTGCAAAAAAAACGCTGATTCATGAAACCAACCTGTTTCGCGCTCTTCTCAATCGCTTCCTTTGCACATTTTCGAGCGAGAAGAAGCGACTCTCCAGAGGAAATCGACGTCATCGATCGATCTGAAATATACCAAGATTACGGTACCACCGTAACCCGGTTGGGGAAACCACGAAATCAAGTCGGATCAGGAACGCTTCACGCCGAAATCATCAACGGATGTCATAACTAATGAATTCAGATATAAATATGACATCTTTATCATTTAACAGAGTAAATCACCATGCATATCAACGTAGAATATGTACAACGGAGGAATTACACCAAATAGAACAAAAAAGTATTGCGTCATATTTATGCAATCATGACGCAATAACCGCCTCTCGAGGTCGCTTGACTGCAGGCGCAGCACCTGCTGCAGCAGCAGGTGGTTACTGCAAGGCGCTAAGTCTTGCAGCAGCCGGCTGTCCCATCGCCTCCCTCGCATCCTGTGTCTGCACGACGAGCTTCCCGCAGCGCTTCAACGGAGCGTATGGTAACCTGGACGATTCGGAAATATCAACACAAGTAGCATGCGAGAAAATACTGTTTGAATTGCCTACACTTTGGCCAAACATCGAATTTATCGACCATAACTTACTTAGTTACTTAGTAGACCCATCTTCAGCAGGCGGGGCCGCATGGATCACAGTTTTTCCAGTAGTTTATCGACCATTTCTGCAATCAACAACTACTTGCGCGTGAAAACGTGGCAAATTGCTCGGGTTGGTGTTTGTATTTCCTTTAGGGTTTCACCGTCGCAACTAGTTTTCACCAATTTCACCAAACCGACTTGTCTAACATGTCGCAAGTGAAACAGCGTTTCGCCATGGGTAGCAAGTACTTTAGAATCGCCGGTTGTCCAACTAGTGATCGGTTGGGCGGACTAGCAGCATTTGGTGTTTATACGAGTAGTCCATGCCGCCTTACGTGTATACATACCTAACATGCTTATTCACTACGACAACAGGGATAAATATGAAACCACTTTGTGATGACTAATCCCAGGATATGGCCGTCACATACCGTAGTCCGTGTAGTTTCCGTTGACCCAATTATCGATCCTCTCAACTCGCTCAGCAGAATCGAGAATGCGTACGCGAACTTGGCGATGGTGGACTGGAATTCATGCAATGTTCCTACCGTAGTAACCGCCGAATTGTCATAGATCAATAATAGCTTGGTCTTTCTGATGCAACGGCGTATCCGGCGGTTCCTTTTTCGAATGAAGTTTAACTAAATACTCATCTGTGAATCGTACCTCGCCATTTCGACTGACCTCCATTGCATCACCCTTGAACGACAGAAGAACATCGGAGTAGAAAGGCTGAAAATAGACGAATAAACATACACTCTGCACCGTCGTCCAACCATAATACCGTTGCAAGGTGGAGAACTGGCCGTCGGGCAAAAATCTACCGATTCCAATATGGAAATTACCCGTGGTAGCGTCGATTCGTCTTGGACAGCTAAAAGTATTACTGTAGTGCAAAACATTCAACCTGTGCCTTCAGTGCGCAATCGAGTGCGTCCATCGTGATTCGGTTCAGGCCGCGACGATACTGTAGCCCTGAAATGCGTTTCATTGACAACTGATCGGCATGCGCTTCACAGAATTCCCTCTTAACCCGTAAATTCACGATGCTCATGGATCAACCTGCCATGTCAGTCCACAATCTACTAGGAGGAAGCGTAACCAGTCGCATGAGTTCTTACCTTACCAGCCACGATATTTGAGCTGGAAATCACCGCCTCTTAAACATGCCGGTCAACACCTAAATCGGGCGAGTCCAAGCCACATGGATGCACGAAAAGAAAAGATGGGTCTCAATAAGAGAGCCAGCAGGTAAGCCCATAGAAGAGCAACAAGTATCCTCACAGAGCGCCCCCCTAGACCATAGTAGTTTATAGGTAGCTACCGTAACCCATTCGGAATAAAATTTTTAATGAATATTAAACATCCCGGCTTTTTGCAGAATTCCATTCATAAATTCACGATGCTCCTGGATCCACCTGCCCACCTTGTAAGAGCGTTTGATATAGAGAAAAAAACGAAAGAGAAATGTAGCCCAGCCCGCCATGAGCATTGGTTCTTACCTGAATCTCACACTCCTTTAACACTTCCCTCACAAGATCTCGTTCGTGTAGAATTGACTCTCGCGGCGACACTGACATCATTTATCGATTGATCTGAAAAGAGAGATAAACTACCGTACCCCTGAACTCCCATAACTACTCTGACGACACAACACCATCTGCCGATTCAGATAGATAGCATCCGGAATCTGTTACCGAATGTAATTCATAGTACGTTGATTCGACAATAAAACCACTTTATTACATACTTTCTTTGAAAGGCAGTGAATGAATAGAACACGGTACAACGTACATTTTAGGGCAAAACAAACAATTATTATACTGGCATGCATACAGTATTATACAGTATCTATATAACAGGCGATACAGTTATTGTAAAAAAGATTTGACGATCGATATAGTCACTCAAATCTTGGCCGAGAGCTTGCTGGCGCCTACAAATACAAAATTTTATTTTTTTTAAACAAAATAAAACAAAATTAGATTGCCATTGAACGTAGGCTTTTTGTAATATTTATGAAACGATGAGCCATCTTGAAGACACTCTACAACGAATCTCACACGAAACTCCTTACCCTGGCGGAATAAATAAATCTAATAATTGTAATTGTAAATTGAAGGTCATGTGAAAGAGTAAATATGCAAAATCAAACAAATAATCAACCACTCACCATTTCATATGCATACTTCTTCGCAGCACTGTGGCGCTTTCTGTACTCGCGAGACGACAGTTTGTTTCGGGCTACAAATGAGTCAGATCAGATTCTACTAATCGACAATGATTCATGATACCTAAGAAACAGAAATCTGCTATGTTTTGGTAATGGTGTTATTGGTTTTCTACCCTCGGTACATCACGAATCCTATAAAAGAGTGTCATCCATACATTTTCGTTGGCCCAGATTCTGGGTTTACACTTTTTTGAACCATGCAGTTTAGAGACTCGAGGCCCATCTAGGAATACGCAGAATGTCGAGTTTAGTAAGCATTGTCCCCTATCTGACATGTGTTATCGAACTTCCGATAGAAATCTGACGTGTTTATGAAATATCTGACGTGTTTATGCTAGGCGAGAGAGTGCGTGAAAATGAGAGATCTGGGCCGGGCGAAAATGTATGATACATTTTTATCGCGCTCGCACTTATTATTAGTATTGCGACATCTCAGACTGATCCGCAATTTTCATTCAACTTCAACTTCACGCGTATTCCAAGAGAGAGAGATATTGAATGTCGAAACTCATTCGAAAGAAGAAAAAAGAGCATAATGAAACCGCAATTCATCCGCACTACCCCTCCCTGACACAGCCGGTCACGGATAGATCACACATCATCCATCATCCCCCTACTTTTCATCTTTACAATAGCAGGAAAAGTGTGAACTACGACCTCTAGGACAGCAGAACAGTATGTAATCGAATGAATACGGTGCGCGGCGCTATAAAACTTCTGCTTCAGTTGAAAATGTAATTAGTTATCCAATCAGACCTAGCTGATAAAAGCATGATGCAACCACAATTCGCCAGCCCCACTTATAATCGTGCCCCGCATCCCCAGCAAAAACAGGCATTTCAAAACTCCAAAAAAAGGGGTCAGAAATGGCAGAGTGCGAAAAAAAATATCAAGAGGGACTTTCACACCCCGTGAATATAAAGTACGGATAACAAATCAATAAAAATCTACGTATTTTTTGGTATGATTGTATTATTTTATAAATTTAATATGCTCACCCCTCCTCCTGATCAGCCGTATCACCTCCCGCTGCTCCTCCGTCAGATCTTCCTGCAGTAGCAGCTGCTGCAGCGACGGCTCCGACATCTGCAGCACGCATTATTTCAGTAATTAATCAATCATTAATTAGTCGATCGACGATACGCCATAATGGAATGAAGTGCATCTAATAAAGTAGATTGTATAGGATCTAGACTTTAGGTAGATCAGAAATACCCTGGCATCAAGGCAAATGAGTGGGAATGTATGTCAGAAATGGTCGGGATCTTCGTACTTTAGATAAAGGGACGATCAATGTGTGAGTAGAGCAACATCAAAGAACAATTTAAAGCCTTATCACTGAATCTAAAGTACGGTAAGACACATAAGTTTAAGATGTGTGAATTTAAGAATCGAAAAATGGCGCACATTTTCAATATCCTCTGCAGTCACGGGCAGTTTGTGGAAGGCGGCCAACTCGCCGTCTCGACTCTCGAATTTCTGCAATTGGATGGTTTTATTATATATTAATTTCTCGAAAAAAATCCAAAAATAATTACTTTAGTTCAGCCCATGGAAGCAAGTAGCGTATGTGACACCGGAAACAACCAGGGTAAATTCAAATTGCATTCCCACTGCTCACTTAGTCATCAATCCTATTTTAAACCTCTACAACATTTTCCGTAATGGCTTGAAGTTGGATCGATAACATTATTATTGTTATTAATTTTTTTAACACGATGGAAACACGAACCCCCGTATGGCTCTTCTTCTGGAACTTGGCCGCCATCGATCGAAACTTGATCAGGTCGAGGTCGAACACGTTCGCGTTCGAGTTAGTCTGCAATAGTCAAGGGTACGGTAAGACACGTAAAGACAGTGAACGAATTTTGCAAATGCAGTTCTGGTTAGTTTCAGAACATATAATTCAAAAGTTCGCATCGATTAGGACATGCTAGGTGAAACTTATGAAAATGGGTTCCAGCACTCTCTAGGAGGAGTACCTATACTGTGAATCGAGCTCCGCTAACTTTTTCCCTAATCTTGCATGGTTAATCGATAATTAAAGATCAAAGATCAATAACTGACAGCGGAGAAGTTGGCAGCCATCAGCTGCATCGCCTCGTCGTGAATGGACGCATTGAGCGAATCGTCGTAGCCGCCTCAAATGTACGCAAATTACAGTAATCGATCACACCATATCACACTGTCTACAGTACCCCTTATGTCCATCACACGCGAGATAAGACCGCGTATTACGCGGCGCGTAAAGGAAATGAAGTGTCTGATGAAGCCCAATGTTATCAATAGTTCTTGCCCAGATCCATTGTTATTGGTGTCATTCCAGTAATCGATATACGCCCCCTAATTTACCGTACTCACTCGAATCCACTAGCCCGCCCTCCGCCATCGCCTCGTCTCCTCTCAAATCGTCCTCCACCTTTCCCAGCGGCTCCTCAGGCGACATCTGGAATATGATACTGTAATAAAAGTAGAAGGATACTGTAGCCAGGGGTACGAAAAGTCGCATGAGCGCCCAATTTTGGCACCGCGTTAAAAACCAAAACCAGATATCGCAATCAAATTAATTCGTTCCGCCCGACGAATTCAGGTTTCCTCATGTCATTTAATTCTGAGATGCAATAGATCAAATCAATAGAACAGTCGTTGGCCTCTTACTTTGACAAGCCATTGAAACCCAAAACTAAACAGGCATCGCTGGCAAATTATTCTCTTGAGCTCGACGCATTCAGGTTTCTTCATGTTTTTTTTTAAATTCCGAAATGCAATAGAGCAAATCAATAGAGCCGTCGTTGCTACCACATTGAAACTCAAAAAGAATATGTATCGTAATCAAATAATTTCATTTCGCCCGACGCATTCAGGTTCCGTCATGCCATTTAATTATCTGATATAATAGATCAAAACAATGCATTAGCCATAAAACAATCGAAATTATCATCATCTCATAATCATGAAACTCAAAACTGAACAGATATCGCAATTATATATTTTTTTTAATCCTGATGCATTCAGTCTTCTTCTTGTCATTTAATTCCTGATGCAATATATGGAGCAAAACAATAGATCAGCCATAGATTACCGAATTTGGAACCGCAGTGAAACTCAAAACTGAACAGGTATCGCGAACAAATCGTTCCCTCCCGCATGATGCATTCAGGTTTCTTCCTATCCTTATTTCTCTGATACAATACATCAAATCAATAGATCCACCACTACTGAATTTTCCATCACATTTAAACCCGAAACTGAACATCTATCGAATTACTCCCTTCCGCCCGATGCATTCCGGTTTTTTCATGCCATTACATTCTCTGATGCAATTAATCATCCGTGTTCAACTCACACTCTCAAAGTCCAGCAATCCGACCGACTCTCTTCCCTCCTCTTCCTTCACTACTCCTCCTCCGAGCAGCAGATTCAGCACGGGCGTCGTGCTGGCAGGCTGCTGGCGCGGAGCGGGCGACTGCGAATAAGGAGGATTACGGTAACAATTGAATACTGTACGCACATTTATCAGCCCATTTAAGGCCAAAAAAAACCTTTCCTCTCTTTTTTTTCTTTTCAGCTACCCATGGTGCCCATTCTGACCCCAGATTGCACTATTCATTTACCGTAGGTCAAATAGATTCTCGAAGATAAGCACTGCTGCGCGCACGTCGGCATACAGACGTTTATTTTAATTTTTGTGCATTTCGACCCATTTCACTATAATTTTATCGAAAATAGATATTGAAACTCATTTACTGGCACTAGCGATACTCTCGTCCACCTATGGTAGTTAACACCCGCTTGAAACGCTAAATCCCGTGGTGTCAGGCAAGTATTTGTAAACTTATGCTACTCTTTCCCCAAATTGCATTATCCATTTCCTAGCGATAGTATCTTCTGCCTATGTATATACAGACCGGGTGAAACATTTCGTGGTGTCAGACAAGTATTTGTAATACAATACTAAATCTAATTGCAAGCAATACTATCTACAACCTATTCTATTTACTTACCGATTGAAACGCGGCTCCCGCGAGTACTAATTTCATGGAGTCACAATCAGGCACGTATTTGTAAACTTACCATATTCCGCCCCCAGATTTCATTGCTCATTTGCTAGCGTGACTCTCTTCACCTACAGTGTTCTCACGTTAAAAAAATCTAAATCGGGAAAACCCCTCTACATAGGTCAAAGGGCACGTAAAAAACGACGAAGCCAACCCACATTTTGGCATTTTCAGGGCCAATTTTTGAAAAATCCTACCCAAATTTTTGGATTTTGAGAAGAAATGTTGAAAAATCCATCCGACATTTTCAGTTTTTCATTCCCATACTGGAAAACCCCAACCCAAATTTTCGATTTTCCCCAACGCACCCTTTTGACCTATGCCCCTCTAGGATGTCGCTGATGGAAAAGAGTGCGAAAATCGAGAGGTAAATGTGGTGAAATCGGGATCCGAAGAAAAATTAGGGATCCGAAATAATCATCCTAATGACCCACCGCATGAAACACCGATGCGACAGGCGTGCTGCCAGACGTCGAGGGCAGCGACGACGAGGAGGGCAGCAGGGCGCTGGCTCGTTCAGTCGACGACAGCGATGTGTCCGGCTGCACGTCCGGAATCTGGAAATATATATAATTATTTATAAATTTTATATTTTTATATTATATTATAATTAACAAAACAAAAATAATAGTTAGAATCGTGGAGCTTAGTGTGCAAAACAGCCATGCCTAAAGCAGTGCTGCCCACTATTACTTGCAGTATGCAACTTTACAACGCCTTTGATTTTGCAAAGCAATTATATCCATTTGAGAATACGGAATGAATTGTATCGATGAGTTCGATTGATTGTTTTGTTTACGTTTTCGCTCTCCTTCGCTGAGCACACAATCACTGGCGCATACGGATGCAAGCAATGTGACTATGCACTGAAACGGCAATTCACCCGTGAGCACAGATTAAACAGTTGGTAGAATGCAATATAACCTGCCCGCCGAAGGAGGGTGCGAAAAATATATGCCCTATCAAATAGACCCCTAAAAAGGAAACCTGCCCGGCAGAGTCTCCGAAAATAGCCCCGAAATGTAGTAACCTGCCTGGTAGACCTTCGAAAATTCGAAAACCTGCCCGACCAGGTTTCCAAGCTACTTTACTTTTTGACCTCTGCCCGTGAGCACTCACTGATCTAAATAACTGATAGCGGAACTACGGGGAGACAGCGACATTTTGTCTACAGTTAGCACCGCTCACGGACAAATCGAACAACTACAGACTGTGGAATTTTTTTGCACAACCCAATCTTCCCATCGGTCAGCGTTAAATCTCTGACTACTCGCAGCTTGCAATCAAAATACCGTACCGAATTACTGTAGCTCCTCGGTCGCTCGGCCAGGTCGATACCTTCCAACTCGCTCATCAGCATCGTGAATGCGCACGCGAAATTTACGAGCATCGGCTGGAAAATCGAAAATTTGTTTTTTTTCTCTCTCGAAAGTGCCAAGGAAGGAACACATACAATTTACGACATAATAATAGCAAGGATGGATTCTTCCACATTAATGATGGACGTATTCCTACGAACACGTAGGCTAGGGCTGTAGCCAACTGGACCATTTTTTTCTGTATTATTTCCCATACCCACCGGAATCGGTGTATCAACGCACGGTTTAGCCCCAAACTCTACCTCGTTTAACTCAAAGTCAAGTAGTTTAGAATTAGACCTTCCCGCTTTGAGCTATTCTGTTTTCAGGCATATTACAACACTAAAATGATGCGTGCTCAAAATGGACTACTACGATGCGCTCTCCCTTTCAATTCCCCGGCGTGTCTCTCGTTTGCACACGCTCTCTCCTCTTTCGAACTGCGTGTTATCAGCGGAACATTTTACTGTTCTTGAATTTGTGAAATTCCAACCTTATTCGGCAGTCGGAGGTAGCTGAGCAGCTCGAGGGAGAGCATCGAGAGGCTCGACGAGCGGAAGGGCTGGAAATGAAAAAAAAAATGAAGTTTATTGACTATTTTAACTAATATAACCTCTTTTTTAATATAAAAAACAACAATATTTTAGATTCAAGTGTAAATTATGCGCTTTTAACGGATTTGAAACACTGGTGTATTCGTTTGATTATGCGCGAGAAGGAGGCTATGGATATCTGAATAGTGAACACGGTTCTACGACGTAGCATCAGCTCAGCGATTGTGCGACAGCACATAACGAGTATACAAGTTAATAATCGCGAAAAATATGAAAGTTGTGAAAAAATATATTTTAAGAGAAATGCTAAACACACTGAAGGAGGAAACTCTTACGACCTGCATCTTCAGCGCTCAAAACCATGAAAAAAACGCTAAACCTGGTCGTTCCGTAAGCAATCGACCGCCTCCAACACGATCCCACTCAAATCGCCGAGAATCTTCTCCTCAAGACGTGGATTCTCCTGAAATGCGGGCGTAGGTCAACAGAAATTCAGTGAAACCTGATTCTCTACTGACTGATTAACATTTGCCAACATTCAATTGAATTTAAGTAGGAAACACGGAGAATTGGCTCACCTGCAGCTCGCAATGCTGCACGACCTCTGCAGCGTACTCGCGGCCGGCTGCAAGCCGCGCGTTTCGAGCTCGCGACTGAGCGGTAACCACGCTTGGCATGCTTGCAAGCCTGAAACGTTTAAATTTAGGTCGAATCTACCGTTATCCGGGGCGCAACGAGGTGCACAACCGAATAACCACAACTAACAACATGAATATAATAAATAAACGAGTAAAAACTAAAGAAATAAACAACAATAACAATAACAAACACGAATTTCCGGGAACGGACAGCCGGATAATAGTAACAGCGGCTACCGTACTTTCAGTTGGAGAAATCCGTTCATAAACTGATTTTATTATTAAAACAACAACAAATTAAGAACCAAATTCTGGAATTATAAATGTTTAACTTACTATATCTCTGATTTATACCTATTGTATGTTGAAGAGTATCACAACGTGAACATCAAAAATTAGGAAATTTAGAGCAAATTGGCACACTAGGTGTGGTCGGTTACGGTAAGTTCGCCGGAGATCAGGTGACTAATTCTCCTTTGACTTCTCCTTGATCTGTTTCCGCATTCGACACTGTTGAGCTGCCCGTGTGTTCATCACTGAAAAAGAAAAAAAAATATTATATTACTCATACTTTATATTACTTTATTATCATTCAAAAAAAAGTAGAAGGAGGAAAACGTGAACAAAAAATGTAAGTTTCAAAAATAAATATTTATATAAATCTGGCCTCTGCGTCGAATTTTGCGTGCTGCCCGTTGCTGCACCTCTGGAAGTGTCACCAGAAGCAGGTTGAACTCGGGCAACTCCAGCTAAACAGCAACTTATGATTATGTTCCATGAACAAATCTCTCTTACGATGCAAAATCTCTCTTGCGTTTTTAGTCATTTACAAGCGTTGCACATATAAAAACCGCAGAGTCATTTGCAACATCATCACTTCATGGGTACTGGTGTTGTTAGATCGAATAACTCTATTAGCGAGATCAAACGGATATTCGGGGATAATACATTGCTATTCGATCTAAAAACGCTAGTACTTACACCAGCCAGCTCTTTGGCAGAGAGGGGCAGTCCGGCTTGTGCTGCTGCTTCATCAGATGTCGAAAGACGCCCACGCCTTCCATAGGGTTTCGTCACCTGATTATCGATTGATACCTACATCGACTACGGTAACTTACTGAATACTTTAGTAGCGCATGCATTTGTTCAGTATTTATCACCCCATTACTGCTGAGTGAGCACATCACGTACGATAATTTAAGACCCTTTTATGGTATTCGTAAACTGTAGCTGACCTGCGGTGAATCAGAGGCGACTGTTGTGACGGTGATGCTCCGACGACGTTTCGCCACCTGACTATCGATCGATAAATATAAGGAGTACGGTATCTGACCCAGCAACCATTGTAGCGGAATACGGTAACTCACCGGCGGAACCGCTGAGGTGTCGGCTACGCACTCTTGACCGCTCGAGCAGCCTTCGCACTGGCACACAACCCACTCGGTGCCATCGGGAGTGAGGAAGGTAGCTCCGGCTCCTGAAACGAGCATCCTTTTCAGCCAATTATGATGTCTTACTAATAATAGCAATCACTAATTCTAATGGACAACACAAAGTGATTTCGTTATCCTTTTTTTGTCAGAACAACAAGGTTTCCACGAAAAATTATTTTTTAAACATTCCTCCACTTATAGGAAATCATTGAGTCTGTCTGTCTGTCTGTCTGTTTTTTTTCCGTCCGCGTGACAGACATTTTTTTCGCATTTTCCTTATATTTCGCTTCAAAATCGCGCTATCTTCTCAGATCCTTTTCCATATGATAACTGACCAGAATAGCTTTCAAATTTTACAAAATTCAATTAGCCAAATCCATGGCCAAGTGGGTTACGCGCTGGACTAGCAATCCGACCGACGCAGGTTCGACCCCCGCCGCGGGCAAACCTTTTGCCGCATTTTTCGCAAGTGCCAGAAACCGTTCTAGCACGTTTTCGAGCACCGTGAAACACGTTTTTACCTGTTTTGCCGAGTTTTAATCGCGTGACGAAACTTTTCGGTTTTTCGCTATAAATCGCTTCAAACTCAATCAATCTTCCCAGATCCTTTTGCATATGATAACCGACCAGAATACCTTTCACATTTTACAAAATTTAATTAGCCAAATCCATAGCCAAGTGGGTTACGAGCCAAACTTTGAATCCGAGACCCCAGGTTCGACCCCCGCCGCGGGCAAACCTTTTGCCGCATTTTTCGCAAGTGCCAGAAACCGTTCTAGCACGTTTTCGAGCACTGTGAAACACGTTTTCACCTGTTTTGCCGAGTTTTAACTTGAAAAATCGAAAATTTCGAAAAGTTCCCAATTGATTCGCAGAGCGTAGGGGATCACAGGAAAAGTGTTTTGCGATGTCGGAAACGTGTCTGAACGTGTTCTAACACGTTTTAACGTGAAATATCGAAAATTTCGAAAAGTTCCCAATTGATTCGCAGAGCGTAGGGGATCACAGGAAAAGTGTTTTGCGATGTCGGAAACGTGTTCGAACACGTCAGGGAAATCAACACACGGTATCCTGCGTTTCCGTTGAGAAATGCTCGTGAGGCTGAGAGCGATCGAAAAAAGTTGCCACGGAGCCACGAAGTGGCGTAGTGGCAACTTTTTTCGATCGCTCTCAGCCTCACGAGCATTTTGCAACGGAATAAGCCAGTACTCTTTCTAGAGATTAACATTCCCCAGCATACCAACTTCCCCCCTGGACTGTTCCTAGAGCCGACTACCCAGTCCACCTCCCTGATCCGAACCTGAAGCCGGCTACAGAGCTCCCCCTGAACCGAGCCTGAAGTAGGCTGCCAAGGTCCCCCTGAACCGAACCTGAAGCAGGCTGCCGAGCTCCCCCTGGACCGAACCTGGAGCAGGCTACCGAGCTGCCCCTGGACCGAACCTGGAGCAGGCTACCGAGCTCCCCCTGGACCGAACCTGCACCCAGAACTTTGCATAGAGCGTAGTGTACGCATAGAGCGTAGTGTATTTAACCTCAACACATCCCGGCTAGTTCAGGATCAAAGGAAGGGTTTCTTTGTAAACGTACTCTTGTATTCCGTGCGGGAGCTATGGCAGCAGTTTGAGACCTCGGTCATCTCCTCCTTCTTGACTTCATTCGCGCTTTCGCACGACGGCCCGAGCTCATTCTACAATTTAAATATGCTAGTCAGTGGAGGTACTGTAAGAGACGTACAGAGCAAGGAACAAATAAAATTACTATTGTAATTTTATACAATGACACTACGACAGCATCGAATACGTGCTGTTAAGAGTATTTTAAAGATCGGATAAACAGCGGTAGGTTATATTTATGTCTAAATTGCTAAAGTGAGAGTTTAAAAAATAACCGAGAAGCAGGCAAGGGGGGAAATAATCATCTCCCATATAGTAGAGTACTGTAGTCAAGATAACTTACTGCAGCAGATTTGGCGTGTTCCCCGGTCGCAGCCTGAGTCGTCCCCAGAAACAGCCATCTGTTCACGCAATTTGCGCACTGACACAGCTGCCAGGCCATTCCGTCCGGAGTCACGAATACGGTATCCGCCGGGAGTACTGTATACGAATACATTATGGCCTTCATACGGCAATAGCTTGTTCGTTGTGTCTGACGGTCGCATACATCATAAATCAATGGAATTGGCACAGTGCTCGAGCACAATTAAAAGATAAAATAGTAATGGAAACTAGGTTTCTAAAAAAACAAAATCACTTTTCGCAAGGCAAAACCCCGTGATCCTAGACAAGGTCTGGTTGGAGATACAGGAAATGATGCTTATTGAATCAAGCACAAATTGTCAAATATAATTTAAACACTGCGATTATTTTAACACATTTTATATTATTTACAACAATAAATCGGACGCTCACCATTGTCACCAGCGACTTGCTCAGTGGACTCGTCTCGGACGTCATGGCGACTCTGTATGTAGACTAGTATTTATATTGCCAACAATAATAATTAATTAATAACGATAAATGAAGAGCTGCGCATGCAATCGGACCGAGTACTGCTTCTAACTACCGCATTTCAGCTCTTCCGCACCGTGTTTTAACCTCCTAACTACAACAAAAATGGTGATGAGCCAACCTCAAGCGTGCTCGATGAATCTTCGAGTCCTGTTGTCGTGATAATTGCTGGCTCTGTAGGGGGCACACGTTTGATTAACAGAAAGACATGAATAACCAATCTACGAAATTAATTAAATAAGAGCAGATTTGAAAAAAAAACGAAATAAGCTATTAAACGAACCTTGCCCGAAATCGCCATAGCCATCGTCTTCCTCCTCTTTCTTTACTTCCGCTGGTTCGTAGATCAAATCACGAGTGACCTATGCAAGATAACTCATTAGCCGGGCAAAATAACGATCAACTCACTGCTGCAGCAGCTACGGCTCGGGACCGCTGGGGGTAGTCGTCAAAGTCGTCCTGCTCCTTCTTGATTTCATCGTTTGGGCGGCGAATCGATAAAGAAGCGGCAGAATCCAGCGGCTGCACGGAAAAAAATCAATATTCAGTTGGTAGAAGACCAACTTACGGCGAGACTGCCGCCTTCCATAGCGAGAGCGCGGAAAGCAACTTGCGGCGGCCGGAATTGGACACTGAAAGTGTTGTTGTTCATTTTAACCTCGGAAAGCGAAAGATATCAAAAGTAAGTACCAGTAGGAACAGAAAAAGTATATAAAGGGTAAGTAGATCAAGCAAACACATACAAATAACGACAAAATTAATCCGGCGAAAACAGGTCGACATCGTCTGACTACCGTATCCATCTCGACCATTTCGAAACATACCGTACTCGTGTATTATTATTTTTGCCCTGTAACTGATTTTTTCGTCGGTTATTTCCGATTTTCGTATTGCCAAATTCAAGATCTTCAGTGGGAAAACACTCTTCAAAACCAAAGTTCCGAAATATCTACATTACGTAATGTATTTACAATGCCCCACATACGATATACAATCGTGTTTATTTCTTGCTACATTGTACATATAAAACGTATTGCTTACATACAAAACGTGCATTTTATAGTTGTATAAAACTGATTGAATATCACGGAAGGACAAGTAATTTTTTTAGCAATAAAAATACGAGTACAAAGTAAGGAGCATTCACAGTGTACAAAAAAAGGTTCTAGCTCAAATCTCCCGTAAGTATCAATTTTGCTATAAGATACAATATGAAAGGGCAAGGTGCACAATTATTATCACAATCATATACATGCATATTACACGTGGTTTGTATATGATATAATTCGAAATACGGGAAAATAATTGAACCAACCAGATCTCTTCATTTCATACTCTTTACGCAGGTCGATCGGTGTTCCAAATGAAGAGATCTGATCCAATTTATTACGTGAATTTCAAACTCTAATGTATGATTCATTTTGTGATCGAGTATGGGCTACCGTAACCTCATGACTCATTATGAGTGAGCTGGTGCTCGAGCATATCTGTTAGTTCTGAAAATTTTTGAGGGCAGAAGGGGCAGGAATAGGCGAGCTGGTTGTGGGCCGTTCTGATGTGTCGATTACGATCGGCCACCGAGAGGTAGCGATTGTCGCAGAATTCACAGGGATAGGGACGCTCGCCTGAATAGTAATAATAATACTACTACTAATAATAATAATAATAAAGTTTATCCCAATAATGAGATATCAATCTCCACAACTGGAGTGTTCTCGCAGATACTTCTAATCATTCATTATTTCAATTCTCAAATCATCACGAAACGCCCACAGCCAACGACCAATATTTGTTTTTGCCGACTACAGTACGCCAGTGCTCCATCGATCCTATTAAATAGCACTCGTCTGATGCGACAGGTAATCTCAGTTTTAGTTGCATGGCCCTACCGTATACCTACAGTACCTTCTGATTTTACAGTATTCTCACCAGTATGTTTGACTTTGTGCAGTCTCAACTCGTCGATTCGTTTGAAGTTTCGGCCACATTGATCGCACACAAATGGACGATCCTCCGAGTGTATGAGCACGTGTCGCTGAAATTGAAGCCTTTTTTCTTCAAAAAAATCATAATTTTTACATAAAATCTTACAGTAGGTAACTGGAATCTACTGGCAGCCCAGCTGACATAACACCTCGAAACAGCTGATAAAGGTGCTTAAATGCAAATGTGCATGTAATGCAATCCTACTGTAAGGCCTTTGCGTTTACTGTATCAAAGCAATGCTGTAGCTAACTCACATCCAGAGAGTAGGAGTATTGGAATGTCAGCAGACAGTGTGGGCACTTGTGGATGCCGTTAGCCTGAAATGCACGGGTGCTCATCATTCCACACAGAAACGTGGTCAGGAGCAGGAAAGTATTGAACAGTGACAGACCACCTCGTTTCCTTCTTTGATCATGATCCCCTTTATGGAGACGTGGTATCCCATCACTACGGATAGGCCACACAAGATCTATTAATGCTGATCTACCGTATTTACCAAAGTTGGGGGTTGACAATCGACATGGGGGTACCGCATTAAAAAAATAACAAAAACGTGGGCAATTTTGCACAAAAATGGAGTGAGGTATTTACATTTTTTTTAAATTGTGTCGGCGATCGGCAAAAATAAAATTTTCGACGTTCCTAGCCCATCACTGGAAATCACTCTATTTCAGCCGTAACCTGTCCACCTTCTGCTCCTCTCTCTTCGTTTTCCTCTGTTCTTCGTGATGCTCCAGGTGCTCCTTGAGCTCCTCCTCCGCCGCGAATCTCCGCATGCACAAGGGACAGCCGTGAGCGAGCGTGCCTGTGAACAGAGGTATTTGAAAATGGTTGAAAATCGAGCCCGATTACCTCCCTTGCATCGTTACACAGTTTAAAAATTAATTCTCTGTGAACTCGCACAAAGTTATGTAAACGAAGGTGCGTCTGTATAGCACTCCAAATTTGCATAATTTGAATTTACAATATCATAAAGAAATATTGAAAATTTCCTTCCCATCCACTGGTATAAAAATTCATCTCTTGTAGCCAATATAGGGACTCTCGTCCATCACACTCCGTAATCAATAAATGATGCTCACCGCAGGGTCCCCGCAGGTGTCTCAAGAGGTGCGCGTTACGGTAGAATCTCTTTCCGCATTGATCGCATCCGTGACGACGCTCGCCCCCGTGCGACTCCTGGTGTCTCTACAACGATTAACGATCAGTTACTGATTTTTAACCTGCATCTCAAGTGGCAAGTATACTTGCAATATATTATATATGTTATCGATGTCCGAAGACGCAACGGAATAATTGATAAATTCTAAATGCCGAAATTACTCTTTGCATTCATACAGAAAAAGGAGTTCGAGAGCCGATTTGATCTCGTAAACTAGTAGTACGGCCAAACAATTTATCGCAGCGTTCAATGATAAGACCCATAATAATATTTTTTGGAAAGAACTTCATTTCACAGCGTGGTAAAAAAACTTCAGAAATAGGTCAGGAGTGAGAGAGTGCAAAAAAAACAATATTCACTCTCTCACACGGGACACACCACAACTCACATATCCCGATCTTTTTTATATTTCCTTAGTAGTATGTACTTCGATGGACTACCTCAAAACTATTCTCAAAAGTTGCTGAACCCGCCTGGGAAGCGAGTTAGCAATTTTCATGCCCCTTAAGATCGAAAGAGCGCACAGTTCATCGAAAGAGCGCACAGTTTTGCTCTTTTTTCACACTCGTTGCTGATAGTCATTTAATTGGGAAGCAGAGGAGACATACAAATAAATTCCAGACTGGGCATCGCATAATTCCAAACATAAAGAAAGGGGCAAGGAGCGAGAGATTGAGTCAGAGTGGAGTGCTTGTACATGATCTTTCACTTCTGGCCACTTTGATCCACCTATTGGAAGAATAACAGGGAATAGACCGATGACATATGAGGCCGTTTGCGAGAGAATCAAACAATGCTACAACAGAGATCGGACAGGTGAAAATACGAAATCTCAGTTGAAGACGGTTTCCTACACATTCGAGGGTACAGATCACGATGGCAAGTATGTCATATTATGCAAATCGGTCTCCGACCTGTTATTCAAATTACTAAATTCAGCTGATTTCACGCGTTTTTGTTATTCCAAAAGAAAGAGTCCGCAAACTATGTCGTGCAAATACTCAACTAGCGTGAAATTATATGAGGAATCTAATGGAAGTTTCAGAAATGCAAATTTCCGTGTATTTCACGTAGCACTTGTCCATTTCCCCATGATAAACTCAAAAGAGAGGTCTAGGATTAACACAGTATGTGGAGAGTACACACATCGTACCGCCTCTTAAATTTGTACGCTGTTGACCTCCGGCAAATCAAGTTATGAATTTTTAAATCAACAGAACTGGGTGGAAAAGCACCGATCTGACAAGAGAAAGCGCTATTAGCATGCGATCACCATCTCATTTCGCACTCTCAGACGCCGCGCGAGCAGGCAAATGAGAAGTGAGAGAGTGATAGGATGCAAATTGATGACTTCTCTCGTCTGATCGGTGCTTTTCCACCAAAATGTGTTGATATAAAAATTCAGAACTTGATTTGCCGGAGGTCAACAGCGTACAAATTTAAGAGGCGGTACGATGTGTGTACTCTCCACATACTGTGTTAATCCCAGACCTCTCTTTTGAGTTTATCAAGGGGAAATGGACAAGTGCTACGTGAAATACACGGAAATTTGCATTTCTGAAACCATTAGATTCTCCATGTAATTTCACCCTAGTTGAGTATTTGCACGACATGGTTTGCGGACTCTTTCTTTTGGAAGAACAAAAACAAGTGAATTCAGCTGAATTTTGTAATTTGAATAACAGGTCGGAGATCGATTTGCATAATATGACATACTTGCCATCGTAATCAGCACCCTGGAGAGTATCTAAAACAATGTTATCCTTCGACTTCGATTTTTCTACTGTCCGAGCTTTGCTCGATTCTCTCGCAAACGGCCTCATATGAGAAGTGGAAACACGAAGGAAACACGAAGGACAGATTTCGAAGATCGCATTTATTTATTTCTTTTTTTTTATTTTGAAGAAGAAACAGGTCAGGGGAGGTCGTGTGACATCGTAAACCAATAATACGTATTAAATAATATCAAAATAAATTTGACTCTGCAATCTAGAACATGGCCAACGAGTGTGAAAAAAGAGCAAAACAAAATGCGCTCTTTCGATCTTAAGGGGCATGAAAATTGCTAACTCGCTTCCCAGGCGGGTTCGGCAACTTTTGAGAATAGTTTTGAGGTAGTCCATCAAAGTACATACTACTATGGAAATATCAAAAAGATCGGGATATGTGAGTTGTGGTGTGTCCCGCGTCAGTATCATGAAAAACTATTGCTCAAGTTCAGTATCCCTTTCTTCAGGTCTAAAATGACGTGAAAGTACAGTCAAACCTTGAGCGCGCCCTTGTCCGTGTACGACTTCTTGCAGGTTTCGCACGGGTATCTCGTCACCACCTTCAATCGATAAATCAATTTATCTCATTTATGATTTCTCACCAGTTTATACCAAATCTGACCAGTTTCTTATCTAGAAAAACACTTTTCGACGAAAATTTACGATTTATACTTTTAAACTAATGCATGTGAGATAGGACAACAAGGTATTTGACTGTATTGTGACCTAAGAGTGCTAAAAAGTAGCTCAATGTGATCATAAAGGACGGGCATCTTCCGACTCCTACATCGCATATCTACGACAAAATCCACAAATCTGGCTGAATAAATAATTGTAATTGTAATTGACCTTCTTCTTCTCCTCGCCATTTCCAATAGCACGACCAGCCGCGATGACTTCATCTATGGTCGAAGAGAATATGTCGGAGTCCTGAAACGAAAAAAAGTCTAGAATGCAAATTACATTTTAAAAATTGTTATACCATTTTCAACTAATATCAACCTATTCGAACTATGAAATTGAGTAGAAATCGCTAAAAATGAACAAAAGAAGGGGAGCAAGTAGTGGCGCAAAGGAGGTGTAGTTGTGAAAGACAGAATAGTAGGGTATTCAAGGACACAGTTTTGCTTGGGGATGTCTCGGGGTCGGTCCGTGTCCATAGACCAAAAACGTTTGTTCCCGAAAGTCCCAAATGATGTCTGGTTTTTAGGGGTTTTGGGTGAAAAATCGAAAATGATGTCTCATTTTCAATTTTCAGGCGCTGCCGCGCCTGAATATCCTCAAATGATGTCTGATTTTTCCAAATTTCACCTCAAAAAGTCCAAAAACTGTCTGCGTTTGTTCCCTAGAACGAGCTTTTTGGTGTATGGTCCGTGTCCATTGACCCCCCTCCATGGACGGCATAGGTCATAAAGTTGGTAGAATTCAACATACTCACAAAGAAAAAACTCTAGGAGTTTGAAACCCCATATGCCCAGAGCGAGGGTTTGAAACTCTAATTTTCGAGAGAGTGCGTGAAACTGAGAGACGCGCTCTCTCATTTCCGCGCGCTCTCTAACATTAGAGTTTCAAACCCTCGCTCTGGGCATATGAAGATTAAAGTTTTTTCTTTGTGAGTAACCTGCCCGCCGAAGGCGGGCGCGAAAAATAAATGCCTGATCAAATAGACCCCTAAAAACGAAACCTGCCCGACACAGTCTTCGAAAAGAGCCCCGAAATGTAGAAACCTACCCGACAGACCATCAAAAATCCGAAAACGTGCCCGACCAGGATTCCAAGCTACCTTACTTTTTGACCTCTGATGGACGGGAAAAAATTAATTGGTGGAAGGGCAAATGCGGAAGGTTCAGAGGCCCAACCTGGTTGATTCGAGCGAAAAGCGGAAGAATCTGATCCAAAACAGTGAAGGCTTCAATCAAAATCGAATGGGTTTGAAAGAAAAAGAAGCAAGTTCGAATCTCGCCCAATGCAAGACTTTTTTCACCAGGAACAGCCGGACAAATCGTTTTCACGTTATTTACCCGAGAGATGCCGGCACTCCGCTTGTTGGTAATCCAACTTGGGCACCGGTGTGGGGTTGGTCGAAAGTGATGATAAACAAACCTCATGCGAGTTACTTGTATCTTCGAGTCCAGACGCCGTGGTATTCGGTGGCTCTGCAATGACATAATTGAATTAGTGTTGGAATATCTATAGCTCTTTCCATGCGTACTACAAGTAATAGTGCCCAACACTCCTTTTTAAGTTCGAAAATGTTAACACGTGAAGAAACTAACTCAAATATATGAAAAATAGAAACAAACTGGATCAAATCTATATAGAGGCAAGCTTGGGAAAAAAATAAAAAGCGATCACAGTAATTCGAACAGAGATATAATTTATTATTAATATTCCAACCTGTGGGGAAATCCCCATAGCTCTCTTCCTCCTCCTCACGCTTGGCTTCAGTTGTTCCAACGATCGATTCGAGAGTGGCGTTCTGAAAATACATCTTTTATGTAAATATGAAATTCGTTCGTTCCCCTCTTCCACTGACGATTGTTCATTATACAATACAACTGAGCTGCTAGTTCTCTTCCCTCACTTTGTTGCTACTTACACCCCTTTAACGTCTTTTAAAATGAATCACACCTGTTTTGATGTAAGAAAAATCGTATAATTATTATTAATTAGTCGTCAACGTATCGATGAACTCACCAATCCAGTTGCTTCGCCGGGAAACTTCTTATTGAATTCCGCCCGCGTCATTATCTCTCCGTTCGGTCCCACCACCAAAGAATGAGCTGGATCAACGGGCTGAATTTAAATAATATTTAATAAAGTGGACAGTAGTGATGTTACATCGAACGATCCTATACGCGAATAGCAAAGGTTATTCGCGAATAAACCTTTGTTTTCGCGTAAATAATTGTTCGATCTGGCAACACAAGTGGACAGGGAGGAAACATACGTTGAAACTGATGCCTTCCATGGAGAAAGTCTGCAACGCCATCTGTCACGGCCCGTGAACGGCACTGAAAGCATTACTCATCAGTTACTTCTCGGAAATAGAAAGACCACGGACTCAAGTAGCCGTGCGACAAGAAAATATAGAAAAACAACAAATATAACGCATAAAAAACGATAATAACTACAATAGAAACGCGAAAGCGACGGGCCAAGGACGAGTAATAAAGTTGACCGACTGCGACTACCGTATACAACGAAAAAGCGGGAGCTTCAAATTTAGCCGTAATCGCAGAGTGTAGGGACCCCCAAAGGCGCAATGAAACTGACTCTAAAATTCCAATTTTAGCATTGTTGGCTGCTGACGGTATAGAGAATCATTGTTTTCATAGATAAATTCCCGCAATTCCTATAATTACTTTTAAAAAATGCGTTTTAAATTTTTCATGTATTATAATTACTAGATTTGTTTTTGATACCTAGCAGCCTTCACCACTGCATCAGCCACAGATATTTCTATATATTCAGTTTGAACCACGATCGGTAAGGGTAAGCGAGGAATTACTGAATGGCCTGTCTACTTTTCGTTGCAGCATGTCTACGGCGAAACGTAGAACGCTATTTTTACGATATGTTGTAGAGCATGCATTGTAGATGATCGCTAGAGCAAGAAAAAAGGCACTGAAAGCACCTGAACGTGTTTATCCCCAAAAATTCAAGTGCACTTTAAGAATGCCCGACCTTTGGAAGCTCATAGCAAAAATTGGCACTTGAATGCATTCTTAAATTGCCTATAGGACAATGCGGTAGATGTAGGTGATCACAAAATCACAAAAATATAGGTTGTCCCATATGCTGGAAAAAAAGTTATTCACAAATTTCCGATTGAAAAGTAAAAGTACCTGATTTTGGAACCTCATAATAAAAATTGGCACTTGGATGCATTCTCGAACTACCTACACAACGATGCGCATGGACTAGCTGATCATGAAATCACAAAAATATGGGTTGTCCCATATGCGGGAAAAAAAGTTATTCGCGAAAAACATGGTTTTCACGATTTGAATTGCCGCAAAAAATAAATGTAGGAAAGGCACACACCGTCTTTGTCTAAATGCCGGTCAAAAACCTGGTTTGGTGGTCCCTAGCAGAGTGCTTGTTTTTATGAAAAGAGTGCTTGTTTTTTTATGATTCGCAAAAAAAAATTCTAATTTATTTAGTGAATTGTGGCCGAATGTTCTCTCGGATAACGACAAACGGGCTAAATGTTTCATTATTAATAATATTTTGGAAACAAGAATCAAATTGGTATTTACACTGTGGTATTTGTTTCCAGACTGGATACCGGTGTAATCTTCGTTCCCAGCCTGAAATCAGGCAGGGATCTAGTCTGGAAGCATTTCCAGGCTGGATCCCGGTATATTTCTAGCCTGAAATCAGGCAGGGATCCAGCTAAGAAAAAATACCAGAGCAGTGATGCAGCCGAACACCAGATAGTTGGAGATAAAACGAAATATAAAGGTGATATGAATAGACGCTCGCGTTGCGTCCCCTCCCCCTTGCACAGGGATCCAAGCTGGCAGACAGGGGTCACGGCGAGAGAGTGCACAAAAGTGAGAGAGTCGCTATCGATCTTACATGCCCCTCTCACTCCATAGCCTTCTCTGTAGGGTTGGCTGGCCTATCGGGTGATGTGCCCCGCCTCTCTTCACATAAATTCAAAATCAGGGATAGTGCCAAAAGTGTATGAAATAGAACAGAATAGAATATAAATATTCATTAATTCAGTTTATCAGTGTCGCTTTTTGCTATGAAATCCTGTCCAATAAGTTCATCTACCTTCTTACTGAGTCTAATTAGATCAAACTGTACCCCCAGAGTCGCCGTGCTCCATAGAAACGACTCTTCCTCTATTCATTTACGCATCGTTTAAAAAAGACTTGAACAGATAAAACGAACATCTTTATCGAAGCAAACATTTTAATCACTACTATGGAACTCACCTCAACAAGGCAAAAAAATTTCTGCACAACACAGGAAAAAAACCATCTTCGAATGTGGTGATTGAGATTTTAAAAAAAATGGTTTCGAATACCGTCGACTTCTACATAAATAGCCTGTTTACATATTGTTACCCCGAGGTTTCCGATCAGTTACCGTATCCATCCGTCTGACAAGCTACCGTACCCCAGCCTAGTGAAACGAAACTAGTGCTTGGTCATATCGACATCCATACTTGCAATGAATGCAGAATCGAGATGGGCATGTGCTTCCTTGAAATGGGAGTTGAGAAATGCCGAAGATTCAAAGATTCGAGGACAGAATGCGCAGGGGAATCGATCATCGCCTGATATTTTAATAAATTTATAGTTTATTAGGTCTCAATTGGGTATCAATCGTACATAATTAGCCAGTCGGACCGTCTCAATGACGCGTTTTCCGCACCAGGTGGATAGCTTCTTTATGATACTATAGTACACTAAATAAGCTATCCACACGGTAGTATACTGAATACGGTCTTGCGAAGTAGTATCGCATACCGTACCCGTACACTAGAGTCGACCGTATACTAGGGTTGCCCGTTCGGCGTCGGTTACGGTATTACCGAACCCACTGGAGTCTCTTTTTCTCTAGATCTCTCTCCCTTATCTGCCGTATTAACGATCACTCGCTGAGAGGGTCGTAATACAAATACCGAACTTGCATCCTACCGTATACCACACACACTACCGTATACTCGCTGCTTCGTCTCGTCATTCGCAGTTGCATGGACCTTCACGAGATGGAAGTTGAGAAATCCCGAAGAGACGAAGCTTTGACGGCATACGTCACAGCGGAATCGATAATCGCCTGATGTTTTAATTAATTAGTTTAGTTTGTTAGTTTTTTTAGTTTAGAATTCGTTTATCAAGAGGCTATTCGGGTTCACGGAGAATCGAATGGGAGCTCTGACAACGATGGTCCGTCCGCATGATATGTTTTTAATTAATTAATGGATATTATAATCGTGAAACGAAGAAATGTCATGCTATTTCTATACGTATTGATCAGATTGTGCTAATATCATGACGGATACCCTATTATTTTGACCAACGTAATGGCCTAGGGCCAGGAAAAAGTAGTGGTGCATACCGTACACAATTGTCTACCGTATACCACCCACTCGCACTATCGTATACTCACTCTTATGCGTGAGTATGTGCTGCGTCATGTCAGACTCCTTTCCGAATCTCCTTTTGCACTGGTTGCAACGGAATGAACGGCCCTCCGAATGAGAAGGGATGTGGCGCTAAAACAGATGCTTACTTTTACTCACTACTTAGAATCATTGATCCATCTTCCTTGATCCATCTTCCTTGTAGCGCAGTGGTTGTGTGCTAGAATGCGAATCGAATGGTCGACCCCCCGTGCCTGCAGATCCACCCAACCAAGGGGGTTAAGAAATGTTGGTAGTGATTGGTAAATCACGATCCAAACATGCCTCGAAAGGGGTCCCCGATTCACGTGCACACAACACGAGAATAGCCTCGCAACAGGCCGCAGATCATCTCAGGACAGGCTCTGTGTTGCCCCTCAGTTGCCCCTCAGGCATAGGGGTGGTCGAGACCGCCTTGCGTGTAGAAGACCTAACACCTTTACCTTTACCTTTTACGTCACAGATACATGATGATATAAGGACTTCAGTGCATTGTATCATTGTGAACCCAATCAACTCCTCCCCCCAGATATTCGAGAGGGAGTACTGTAGCTGATCACTATACGGTATTTACCTCTCGAAGCGAGAAGTATCGGAAGGTCCTCGGGCAGTGGGGACATTTGAAGACGGTGACCACCTGGGAAATCAACATTCTTTCAGCGTGTATCGTAATCTTGAGGTTGAACTCACGCGTGACCTACCACATCATTCTAACACGTTTCGAATATTATAAATTCACAAACACTCGTCCAAAAAAATTAAACGTTCCGTAGGTATTCTTCGCTAAACGCAGTAATGATAGGCGAGAGGACATGGAAAATCAAGAGACAAGCCGAGGTATAGAAAGAGAGTACACACAATAGTAGTCCACTTCATGCGCATTTCATGTTAATATTGTAATACCTTCTCGGTCTTCTCGACATTCTCCTTATTCTCCGCTTTATGGTTGGTGAAGTGCTCCCTGAGTTGTGACACGAGAGGAAACTCCTTCAGGCAGATGAGACAGCGGTGAGGACGTTTGGCTGCAAGTAATTCCCTTTTTTTACTTAGCGTTCTGCCGTAATACCAAACTGAACTGCGACGACGAACAAACCGAACCGAAACTGAACTGAACTGTGAGTTATTTTGTCTACGAGAGCATTCGAAAGAGCTTTAACACATGTACACAGCAAATGAGCTAATTTTCGTGTAATGGCAGATCAATTTCCTACGGCTTTCAAGAGAGTAGCACTTATTGAGCATTAATACGTGCCCTGCTGAGGAGCCAACTATCCTAGCCTCACTAATCTGGTTCATCGATTGGGGCCCAATCGATATTTAGTTGCCAATCATGGGGCAATTAAATATTTGAAACTGCAGATACTTGAACAGACCGTGTTGCGGCTATGAAGTGGGGACACGACAGCCTCTCTCTACGACAAAGAAAGCAACAAATTCCCTAGAAATGGGGCTCACTACAGTGTGTGCCTACAGTACCTTTTTTACAGTATACTCACTACAGTATGTTTGTTACTGTATGCTTGCTACAATACGGTAGTGGCGCGCGGACAGACTCACAGACAGGCAGGCTCACTCACAGGCAAACAGAGCCTAACGAATGAGGGCAAGTAGTAAATATCCATTTTACAGTATTCTCACCACAGTGTGCCACCTTCCAGTGGTTTCTGAGGTGCGCATGGTGCAGGTACCGCGCGCCGCACGCGTCACAGACGTGGCGACGGTCTTCCGAATGCGAGACCATGTGATTCTGCAAAGATCACACGTCATTTATCTATCAGAGATCAAAGATCACCCGGAAACGACACCATGTACATGATTTCCAGCGAGCGAAAATGGGATAGTCGAGACTCGATTTTCCCACGCTCTCTGACCATGCCCTCTTTCTGTAAGCTTGTGATCATGCGCCTAGATGAAATACACATCTCTGCGCAACTCACACAGACCTCCAGAGTTAGGTACTACGCGAGAAAGCAGGATAACTGGGAATTTTCCATTATTAGATTATTTAAAATGTGCAAACCTTGAGACTGCTCCTTGCAGCGAAGGTGCTCTTGCAGATTTCGCACTCGAATCTCTTCCCCTCCTTCTTCTTCTCATCTGCGACAGCTGCGACTGTCGAATGGGCTGCAGCGATCGTGCCGGTCGCACGACCATCCGAAGATGCAGCAGGCGCCGGCGGCGAGGCTGTCTCTGGACACTGCAAATCACGCCGCTCGTTAAATTCAGCTCGTTAAAAAGTTAGTAAGAGGGTTGGGCGGAGAAAGGTTGAAGGAAAATTCGGAAACAGACAAAAATTTCCTCCCAACCCTGGTCAGGGAGTAGCATTTAGACGGTACACGGTAATGCTAAGAAAAACTCTCGCTTTGGCACGCTCTCGTACACTTACTCCGTTCTGTAGGTTGATTTTTTTAAAAAAAACCTACCTTCTCGGTGATACAGTATGCCTTCTGGTGGTTTCTGAGGTGCGCATGGTGCAAGTATCGCGCGGCGCACGCGTCACACACGTGGCGACGGTCGTCCGAGTGAGAAACCATGTGATTCTGCAATATCGTTGATAGATCAGAGATCAAAAAGATCAAATATCTCCCAGAAACGAAATCCTCACATCATTCCAAAGGCCGGCTAACGTTACAGAAAGGGGCTTAGAGTTAGACAGAGTAAAACATCGAGAAAGACTTTCTCACTTTTCGACACTCTCTCACCATGAGCAGCAGGCTTGGAATCATGCGCTGGATCAAATACACAAACCAAAACGCAACTCACGCATACCTCCAGAGTACGGAAAGAGGGACAAATCATAAATCCTATTTTTTTATTATTTGATATTAGAGTTCCCTTATTAGAAGTATTGGAAATAAAGTAGCTACCTTCTCTGCATTTCACTCAATTCCTCGCATGTCTCGTTGTCAAAATTCCATTGTTCTCCACATTTCCCATTTCTAATATATTCCATTAAGAGAACCCTATTTGAAATGCACAAACCTTGAGACAGCGCCTTTCAGTGAAGGTGCTCTTGCAGATTTCGCACTCGAATCTCTTCTCATTCTTCTCCTTATCTGCGACAGCTGCGACTGTCGGACGGGCTGCAGCGGTCGTGCCGGTCGCACGACCATCCGACACTGCAGCAGGCATCGGAGGCGAGACTACCTCTCGACACTGAAAAAAGTGCCTCATATGGCACGAGAAAAGTTGACGGAAAATTATCAAAAATTCGGAAACAAAAAAAATTCTCCTTTAGAGAGCACAGCCGGCTACAGTAATCATACGTGTCCAAGCCCCCGGCCCCGCACTGCCCCCCAAGAATTCTTGGGGGGCAGTGCGGGAGGCCATGTATAGGGGGTCATGGTCCAAAATGGGTCCGAGGTCGACTTTGTCAAACCCAAAGTGGCCTATGGTAACTTAACCGCCGGGGTCCCGCAACGAAAAAAAAGTACCGTAACCCTACCTACCGTAACCCGGAAATACAAAATCGAGCAATCCGACTCGATGTTTGTTGCATTAGGTAGGCCTCGTGTAGTAATAAATCGGACGGCATATAAGACGGGTTCACCTAATTTGTTAACCATTTTTGTTTTTGCCATGTCTTTTCACCGTGGAGGAAGAGGCTGTTCTACAAGACCCTAAAATTACGAGATATTTTACGGAACTCCGTGATTTCAATGAGCAAGTCATGGCTCTTTTTGGAGCTCCTTAATCCGAATTCTGTCCGCAGCGTTGTTTACGCAGTACTAGAGATTGGCAACGTACCACTTTGTCAAAAAGGATATCTCAACTTTTGTCAAAAAGGATATCTCAAGATTCGCCATTTATCCACCGTGGATAAAGTGGTTTATGCTATCTGCCATTTTTTCACCGTGAAATAATGGTTGTTACCAATCTGCCATTATTTCACCGTGAAATAATAGTTGCTCTTCTCTTCTTCAAGTGCGGCAAAAATGTCGTACTTCGGCAGAGATCGAACCAGGGTCATACGGGTGCCAGTATATCGCTCTACCGACTGCGCTACAGGGGGCGATGTGATGGGAGATCAGGGAGAGACTTAGGACACATCGTCTTCCGAATAACGACGATACATGCTGCATCCGCTTTATCGAGTTTCACAACGTGCGTAAGACAGTGTGTCAAATGTATATATCTCGTAAGATGTCCAGACTGTTTGTCTATTTCTCTATGCTTTGATTAGCATATAGTACACTTAACATTCTAAAGAAGAAACAAAGTTCTATTAAGGATGATGTCCCACGAATATTTGATATAATGAGTTCTCACTGTAGGGCAGTGGGAATCAAATACCCGATGAGTGCATCGAAAATCGTAATAACTCGTAATCAAATCATAGAAGGATAGACAAAGAGTATGGACGTTGAAAAGAGTCTGGACATCTTACGAGATATATACATTTGACACACTTCCTTACGCACGTTGTGAAACTCGATAAAACGGATGCATAATGCATCGTCGTTATTCGGAAGACGATGTGTCCTAAGTCTCTCCCTGCTCTTCCATCACATCGCCCCCTGTAGCGCAGTCGGTAGAGCGAAATACTGGCACCCGTATGACCCTAGTTCGATCTCTGCCGAAGTACGACATTTTTGCCGCACTTGAAGATGAGAAGAGCAACCATTATTTCACGGTGAAATAATGGCGAATCCAAACATGGGCATGATAGGTTGAGATATCCTTTTTGACAAAGTGGTACGTTGCCAATCTCTAGTACTGCGTAAACACCATCAGTTCACTGTGGAAAACATACGGTGATAGGAGTGTCATGATTTACTTATTGCAATAATGAAATTAAACAAAATATCTCGCGTTTTTAATGCCATCTAGCTAGATAGTACGTTTAATGAAGCCAGTTAATATCACCTTCCCCTCCTCTGTAAAATTCTGGAAAAAACGTGACAATAACAAAAATGGTTAACAAATTAGCTGAACCCGTCTTATATGGCGGTCCCGGCACGACATTACCGATACCGTAATCAAGTCTACAGTATGACCAAATTTCAAATAGAGCCAATTCGCTCGGTATTTGTTGCATGAGCTAGGCCTCGAGTAAAAATTAATCGGACGGCATACGGCGGTCCCGGCACGACATTGCCGATACCGTAATCAAGTCTACAGTATGACCAAATTTCAAATAGAGCCAACTCGCTCGGTATTTGTTGCATGAGCTAGGCCTCGAGTAAAAATTAATCGGACGGCATACGGCGGTCCCGGCACGACATTGCCGATACCGTAATCAAGTCTACAGTATGACCAAATTTCAAATAGAGCCAATCCGACTCGATGTTTGTTGCATGAGGTAGGGCTCGAGTTGTAATTAATCGGACGGTATATGGCGGTCTCGGCACGACATCGCCGGTACCGTAACCCATGCTACCGTACCAGGAAAAACTGAAATGGAGAAATTGGACTCGGTATTTGTTGCATGAGCTAGGCCTCGAGTAGAAATAAATCGGACGGCATACGGCGGTCCCGGCACGATATTGCCGATACCGTAATTAAGTCTACAGTATGACCAAATTTCAAATAGAGCCAATCCGACTCGATGTTTGTTGCATGAGGTAGGGCTCGAGTAGTAATTAATCGGACGGTGTATGGCGGTCTCGGCACGACATCGCCGGTACCGTAACCCATGCTACCGTACCAGGAAAAACTGAAATGGAGAAATTGGACTCGGTATTTGTTGCATGAGCTAGGCCTCGAGTAGAAATAAATCGGACGGCATACGGCGGTCCCGGCACGATATTGCCGATACCGTAATTAAGTCTACAGTATGCTGAAATTTCAAATTTGTGGAATCGAGTCAGAATTTTTGTGGGAGGTAGGGCTCGAGGAGTAATTAATCGGACGGTATACGGCGGTCTCGGCACGACATCGCCGGTACCGTAATCCTGCAATATCAGAAAAATATTAAATGGAGAAATTGGACTCAGTATTTATTGCATGATGTAGACCACGAGCAGGAATTAATCGGACGGTGTATTATTTCTCGGTTACCGTATCCACGAATACTCCAACGATACAGTAGTCCAAATTTTCGAAATTGAGCAAACCGAGACAGAGTTTTTGTATGTAGAGCTCGAGCAGGTATTGTATGTGGAGTATGCCGTATTGAGTCTACCGTATCTGGGGTTACTGTTCCGCGGCTACAATATGATGAATTTATGAAATTGGGCGCATCTGTCCGCGATTAGTTGTATGAGTAGGATCTCGAATATTCGCTTTTCGGAGTGTCGACGGTAGTTCTGGATTGATATCGCCGCTACTCTAAAGTGTACCGAAAGTACGAAACGGAGCAAATCGTTCGGGAAAATGATTTTGTATGGGTTGTACTCCGATTGATTAAGTTGAATTCATCGTGTCTCACGTGGTTTGCTCCATTACTATGATATTGTATCGACAAATGCATATTTATAATGAACACTAAATGAGTAGCGTATCAAGGCTACGATATCTCGCACATTGCAAACTCGAGGTCGACCACATACGAAATATCCCCGATCTGTGATATTTGACATTTCATGCGTACTGAAATCCCGCAACAGTAACCCCGAATATGGCGGAAGCAATGCCACATACCACTCCAATTTTACCTACTGGAATGGAGTGAAATCATTTATTACCCGACACATTTCGCCCTCTCATTTTGCACAGTCGGGTACTCGAAGTGTCGGGTAGCGTCACTTTTCAAACTCTACTGCCCGTGGTCTACATCATGCAAAAAATAACGGGCTCAATTTCTCCATTTCAGTTTTTCTTGGTACGGTAGCATGGGTTACGGTATCGGCAATGTCGTGCCGGGACCGCCGTATGCAGTCCGATTAATTTCTACTCAAGGCCTAGCTCATGCAACAAATACCGAGCAAATTGGCTCAATTTAATATTTTCTCATTACGGTAGGTCGGGTTACGGTACCGGCGAAGTCGTGCCGAGACCGCCGTATACCGTCCGATTAATTACTACTCGAGCCCTACCTCCCACAAAAATTCTGACTCGATTCCACAAATTTGAAATTTCAGCATACTGTAGACTTAATTACGGTATCGGCAATATCGTGCCGGGACCGCCGTATGCCGTCCGATTAATTTCTACTCGAGGCCTAGCTCATGCAACAAATACCGAGTCCAATTTCTCCATTTCAGTTTTTCCTGGTACGGTAGCATGGGTTACGGTACCGGCGGTGTCGTGCCGGGACCGCCGTATGCCGTCCGATTAATTTTTACTCGAGGCCTACCTCATGCAACAAATACCGAGCGAATTGGCTCTATTTGAAATTTGGTCATACTGTAGACTTGATTACGGTATCGGCAATGTCGTGCCGGGACCGCCGTATGCCGTCCGATTTATTACTACTCGAGGCCTACCTAATGCAACAAACATCGAGTCGGATTGCTCGATTTTGTATTTCCGGGTTACGGTAGGTAGGGTTACGGTACTTTTTTTCGTTGCGGGACCCCGGCGGTTAAGTTACCATAGGCCACTTTGGGTTTGACAAAGTCGACCTCGGACCCATTTTGGACCATGACCTATACATGGCCTCCCGCACTGCCCCCCAAGAATTCTTGGGGGCAGTGCGGGGCCGGGGGCTTTGGACACCGATGACAGTAATGCTAAGAAAACAATTGGAGATAGAAGAATGGGGACTTCAGAAAATGTGCACGGTAAAAAAATTGCGGTAGTCAATGGGAATACGGTAGCAAGTAGTATCGATTTTTGTTTGTTATACTACCTCATCCTCCTCTTCGATATCCGAGAACTCCACCAATTCCTCGTGAATGATGAGTGCTGAATACGGCGATGGATTGGCAGCAGCGGGGACGACCAGTGGTTGCTGCAGGGGCTGCACCTGCTGCAGCAGCAGGAATTATCTTTTCTTCGATCGTAATTATAATTAGAGATCGAGGTCTATAAGGAGAAAATATTATCTTTGGCATTCAACAAGCCGGTCAACCCTAGAGACAGCACACTCTATGCAAGAATGAAATTGTTAAAATAAATGCAACTTGCATGATCAATATCGTGTCCGCTCGCTACCGTATTCCCATTGATTACCGTATTCCTCTCATCTCCATCGCTGATGCCATCAGATTCCGTTAGTGGAGAAGACGAGGCATCTGGGTCTGTAGTAAAACATAACAATACTATATTTATCGAGTTATGCACTAATGTTTTCCCTTCATTGAACATGGTATAAATTTTATTCATTCGACTGAAATAATCAAAGCACTTTTGGTTCATCTCATTGAAATGCGCAGAAATATAATTTTTTTCAGTCCTGTCAACCCTATATACAGATAAATATTCGGAATGAGAGAGCGTACACGATGGAGAGGTACTCTTTCACCCTGACCCCTTTCTGGACCGTTTGGAATCAAGTGGTGGCACGTAGTCCCCTACAGTATCCAGAATTGCGGTAGGCCAACCTCAGTGGTGGTGGGTCAGATTCTCCCGAAATCTCAAGGTACTCACCATTTCTCTTCTCCCAGAATCCGAGTGGCTTGGCTACTCGTCTTCTCAGTCGCTTTTCGCTCATTTTCCAATAATTGAAATGAACTGATCCGGAGTCTGAACAAGTGCCCAATTATTTATTTCTCATAGAAAATGCCATGAATAAACAATTCGAGGTAAGAGTAGGAGAATAACTTTGAAGGGAGTTTTGCCAAGTTCGTCAAATAAAAATAAGTATACTCTAAAAGTATACTCACCGCGCGTATTTCTGACACTCCGGTACAATTCAGGCACTAACCTTCTCAAAGTAACAATTCCGTTCGGATACGCGTACTCAATGATTTATCCGAGAACGAAATATCAGGAAGTAATAACAAAGAAAATATTGTGCAAATTGAAAAAAAATCAGAACACCAACGAAACAGAACATTAACTAAGGAACTTCGAAAAGAGCCTAGTTTATGCGATCATACTGCAGAATCACTGGCGAAGTATTACAATTCATCAGCTACCGTAACATAATCATCCACCGTACTATACTCATCACCTACCGGAATCTACTCATCAGCTACCGTATCCTCTCATCGGCTACCATAACCTGTCCATAAGTTACCGTAACCCACAGAATGGGAGCTAACATGCTTCAGCATCTCTGATTTGAGTGTGAATGTCCGCTCGCAGTGGGGAAAGGCATGGATTAGTTGATTGTGAGCGGATCTGAGATGGCCATTGAGAGTGCCCATGGAAAAGCAGCGAAGAGGGCAGAGAGTACACGAGAACGGACGACCATCTGCAAATGCCATATAAAAACACGGCATTTCAGCACCACGTAAAACCAAGGCCACGCCCATAAATCAAAATCACTCAATACTGCTTGAATACCGTCAATTTCCTCAGGGAAGCCCGCGAATTTTAAACTACTGCGTAGCAGCCCTGCACCCGTGCTTTGAAATGCCGTGAAAAATACCGATTTGACCAAACGTTTGAACGTATTAGTTACTGCATCGAGTTGGCACCATGCCAAGAGCGTCTTTCGTTGTCTGATTATCTCGTTTCGCGCACCCTCTCAATGATTCTCTCTTTCTCTAACCTCATCTCGCCGTTACTCTTTCGGAGGCTGTTACTTACTGCAAGACCTCCTCTGGTGACTCTTGAGGTTGCTACTGTCAAAGAAGCCTTTGCCGCATCGGTCGCACCAGAACCGGCGTTCACCCGTGTGGAGGTAGTTGTGGTACTGTAAAGTTACGGTCAAAGATCAGTAAAACAGTTACGAGTAGAGTGCGAAATGACCACGGTCTCTTCATTTCGCACACGCTTTTCGCCGGTCGGAAGATGAGAGAGTGTATGAAATTAAGAGACCGCGTGGTCCCACATACTCTGCTATTTATTTCCAGACTGGATCCCGGTATAATATGCATTTCCAGCCTGGAATCGGACAGGGACCCAGCTAGGAAAAAAATACCAGAGTATACCACTCTAGTTTCATCTAGGCGAATTCGGTCATCAAAAAAGTGTAGCACCTTGAAGCCGTGCTTCGTCGTGAGGATTTTCCTGCAGATTCCGCACTTGAATCTCTCCGTCTTCGTGTTACCCGTCCTTACTCTCCCTGTAGACAGGGCAATCATGCACGTCGAAGCATACGTCGAAAGAGTGCGTTGCGGCAAGTCAAAAATGCAAGTTGGGTTTGTCATAAATGGGGATAAAAACCAAAAATACGGGTTGGGAATTCATTTTTTTCACCAAAAATTCTGAAAAAGCGGGCTGGCTTCGTCGTTTTTTTACGTACCTTTCGACCTATGTCTCGAAGCTGTCGGAAAATGCTTCAGTTCAAATGGGCGCTGCAATTCTTCCGCTTCCTCCTTCACGTCCACTTCTTCCATCTTGAAATCGGCGAGAGTCGGCAACTAACAAAATCAATAACATACCGTACCAATGAGTATCAATAGAAGATACGGTAAGTACCGTACGAATTGTAGGCCCAAGGTTAGACAGTACCGGCTCCATCACGGGTCCATCACGGGTTCCTCTTCCTCCTTCAATTCGCTCTTGACCAGGCCATTCGGGCCACTCACGAGAATAGTTTGGCGCGATTCGACTCGGTTCTTCAAGTGAGTTAAAGTTACGGTAGGTACCGTACGGTTCTGCAACGTCATATCTCTCTAACCATAAGAAAATGCTGGTGCGATGAGGCTGCCTTTGCCAAGAATATTCCAATGATGACGGACGCACCATGACTCAACACTGCCAGAAAAGGGTTAAGAGCCGAAAAGAGTGATAGAGACCCTGTCACATGCACATGGCCTACCACCCCGGCCCCTTTCTGGAGGATTCACTGTAGAATGGCACTATTCGTTTGGCAGTTCTGTAGTTACCTGATAGCCATTCTCCTCCTCGTTCTCCTCCTCTTCGATGACCGGGAATTCAATCGTTTCCTCCTCGTGATCCTCGAAGTAGTCTCCGTCCGAAAAGTGCTCCGACTTGACGGTGGTCGTCGCGAAAAGAGGCAGCACCTGCTGCAAGAAGCGCTGCAAAGTTCAAAGCCTTTTGCAGCCAGACCCCAACTTGACTTTAGGCACATTTCAGACTGGTTTGACACATCAACCCGCCTAGTAATGGTCTCATTTACCCCCCCCCCCCGCCATGAGAATATTCAAATATTGGATGGGGTCATTGTGTTCAAAATAATTACATGTTTTCGTTTTCTTCACTGTATAGACTATTTTACTACGTATTTGTTGACTAAATAGTATTTAACTACTATAAATAAAACAAGTTTCACATGTAAATGCATCTCACCTGTTCACTCATTTCCTCCTCCATCCCATCGGCTGCCGAACTCTTGTTATTCACTATCGCTACCGTAACTTCACGCTTCATAACTACCGTAGTCTTCTCCTCATCCGAGTCGGAAAGCGAGGAGGACGACGATTCGAATGCTGCAGGAAATGGATTGATTAGTTTGAACCCCGGAAATCGATTTCCGAATTCGCACATACAATGTGCGGCTCTCACATGTCATAGAACCGATCGTGGTCTCATATTTCGACCTACTAGGAATTCCTTTGGACATGTTGGAAATGAACGCGGCAATCTCATAGGTAAAAAGGGTGCGTTGCGGCAAGTCGAAAATGCGGGTTGAGTTTGTCAAAAATGGCAATGAAAGACCGAAAATGCGGGTTGGGTTTTTTTCACTAAAAATCTTGAAATACGGGTTGGCTTCGTCGTTTTGTTTACGTACCTTTCGACCTATGGACAATGTTCTTTCTTTCCACTTTTCTAAATTTCTCTCGTTTCAGTTTGCTTTCCTTTGTTCTCCGTTTTTCTCACCAAATCGATCCTACAAGGAGAACAGTAATGCTCACCATCCTTCTTCATCCAGAATCCGAGTGGCTTGGCTACTCGTCTCTTCGGTCTATCGATAGACCTTTTCTCAGCCACTTCTTCATCAGACGAACTCGATAGACTACGAAACTGAAAAAAAGGACAGTCCTTTTATTTTTTATGGATGTATGTCGCTAGAGAAGCGGAACAATCATACATAAAGCAAACCACAATTACTTGTCGTGTACATAGTAATTGCTATAGATATTGTAAACAAATTCGTTTGAATACGCTTATATCATTGCAACGACCCAATCACAACATGGAAAATGACCTACCGTATTCCAGTTGATCTACCGAATTCCTTGACCAACCTTATGCTTGCGATCGGCCATCGGCGCCCGAGAGGAACTGGCGGGAGCAGACGGGCCGGGAGTACTGTAGAAGGAATATATTACGTCATACCTTCCAACACCGAGCTCAACTCGAAACGATACATTTTATGTGGGAACAACAAACAAGGCGAAACAGGAATACTAATTAACTAAATTAGTTATACTAATTAATATTAATGATAATAATTAATCAATATCCCACCTCGGCTTCCTTGTTCCTCCCCTTCCTCGCTCCCTGCACATCTCTAATGCCTCTGATCGCTTCTCGTGCTTGCGAAGCTCCGAAGCCAGGGGATAACTGCGAAATTATAGTTTATTAAAAAAAAAGATTTCCCAAACAAAGCTTTTTTTTGTTATAAAGATGACTAACATAGGAACTGGTTGTTAGTATAATGCATATGATCATCGGCAGTGAGTAACGAAATTCATCCGGTGAAATAGAGTTTCAACAACAGCACATAGGAATCTAAGGAAGATACCGAAACAATTTGGATAATACAAACATCAATTAACAATCTAATATTTCCATGTTTTAAATGTTTTCTTGATGGATACTATCGTACGTATCTTGGTATATTACCGTATCCGCTACGATAGTTCCTCTTTCCACAAATATTCTGCCACAATACCCCCCACCGATACCATACCCCTTTCCTGTCTTGGTGTAGTACCGTATCCCTTTCGCGCAATACCGTACCCACTTTGTCTTCCGTATCCCCTTCCCCTAACACCGTACCTCCTTCCGCACTTTCCACATGCGTACATCTTGCTGTCATCAGCATCGTGCTTTCTCCTCTCGTGGATAACCAGTGCTGGACGATTAGCAAATGCCTTGTAGCAGAGCCCGCACGTGTAGGGACGGGCGTACTGACGACTGCGTCATTATTAGACAATAGTTAAGCGCGGCTTGATCTTACAGGTTACCAGCTCTACAGGAAACATTCGGTAGTTGGAAATACAACACCACACGAAGGATAACGATTTGCGATTTTGGAAGAGGTGTAATAAGAAAACCAGTTAGCACCATTTACTACTCACAATTTTCTAGGGCAAGACCTGCATCGCGCCATCACTAGACAAGATCGTACGCGAAAATCCGCAAAACGGTTTGCTCCGCAAACGTGACGTCATCAGTGTGGGGGAAGCGCGTTCTCCTACAAAACCGTTGTCAATACACTGATGACGTAACGTTTGCCGAGAAAACCGTTCATGCATATGGTCACTGCACACAAGTGTGCGAAATGTGAGAACACGGTCTCTTCATTTCGATCGACCGGTCTAGAGAGTGTGCGGAATGAAGAGATCGTGTTCTCACATTTCGCATTCTACTGCCCACTCACCATCTGTCCTCTGGAGGGCGCGTATTTGTCTTCCTCCTCCATAACTTTCTCGTACTTCTCTCGGTGTATACGGCCAATATGACGATGGCGAGACTGCATTGAAGCACATACGAGGCCGCAGATGGGACAGGATTTGTCTGCAATTGCGTCATAATTAGGTAATCAGGGGAAATAAGTTTATAATGGGGCACCCCTTGTCTGCAATTGCGCCATCATTGCATGCGCCAATCAACTCTCCAGAAAGGGGTTTGGAGTGAGAGGGCGTGTAAAATCGAGACAATCACTTTTGCACACACTCGTTTTGAGCATGCAGTACCTAAAACTACAGTACCTTTGACGATCTTCGCTTTGGGTCCACAGGGGAGGACATTTACTGGGATCCTCAACTTCTCCTTCTCTTTCTGCTCAGCACGCCTTTTCGAAATCGATTTTTTGTTCGAGCAGTAGTAGGCGTGGGCCTGAACAAAGTTAAATAATCAATAATCAATCATCAATGACGCTGCATAAGAAGATTGAATCGCGATCGTCTCAAATTGATATTTTGTGAACCCGTCACATCGAGGCTACAATCATTTCACAAAACACAGACTCTCTGGTTAGCGTTATTCATTGCGACCCGCATCGTTTCTGTAAACAAACACACAACTACTGATCTACCTGTAGTTCCTTCCTCACTCCAAATTTCTTCTCACAACCATCGCAGCTCAATTCCCTCTTCTCAATCAAACTTCCGTCCAATCGACAACTGTGCTTGCCAGAGTAGTGACGCTCCAGGGAATCACGCGTCCTACAATATTGTTAATACTGGGAACTATAATTACGAAATGGGCCTTGAATAGGCTATTCCGTCTGCAAAACAAGTTCGAGAGATATGGATAATTTAGAAGAAAGATATTGAAGTGAGGTGCAAATTTTCTGTTTAGAATGAATGGTTGGCATGGTACATTGACACACTCACTTGTAAGATGCTGGGCATTTATCGCAGGCGAAATCGGATTTGTGGTGCTTCCTCTCATGTTTCTTCATCTTCGAACGATTCGTGAACGAGCGACGACAGCTACGACACGAGAACTAGAAAGATAGGACATGAAGTCGAAAAATGCGTTACGGTATCAACTGACACCAGACGTGGGCAGGATCACCGCACCATGTATTTTCTAGAAAACTGGTAAGGGGCACTCTGCAAACGTTCGGTATGTCAAAATTAAAATTTTGGGCAATCGATCATAGAATTTTGTGACAACAAAAAATTTGGGAACACTCTACGATCGAGTGAAATAAGGATGATTGTCAGGAAAGTGTATAATTTGTCGCCCATGTGTGATTGGTACCTACCCGGGCAAAGCATCGAATTGGCACCGTGCCAAGAAAGTCTCTCGTTGTCTGACTCTCTCAATTTGCGCACTCTTTCGGCGACTCTCTCTTTCTCTAACTCGATCTCGCTGTTACTCTTTCGGAGGCTGTGCCCGGGGTGCTCTAGTGCTCATCAATTGAATTTTCTGGCGTTAATATAATATTATAATATCGCACATAGCAACATGCAAGACAAACGGAAGGTCAATTAGCCCCACAGGTCGAAAGGTACGTAAAAAATGACGAAGCCAACCCGCATTTTGAGAATTTTTGATGAAAAAACTGAAAACCCAACCCGCATTTTCGGGTTTTGGTCCCCATTTTTGACAAGCCCAACCCGCATTTTCAGTTTTTCATTCCCATTTATGACAGACCCAACCCGCATTTTTGACTTGCCGCTACGCACCCTTTCGACCTATGATTAGCCCCAAAAGCAAGTGTACTCTAACTTACTTGTGCTGAAATTGTCTCGTTCACGAGCGATTTGAGAGGGACTTCCGATTGGAGGCAGCCAGGGTCTGATAAATAATAATAATAATAATAACAATAATAATAATACGTAGTTCATTTAGTTCGTGGAATAAGCGAAATCGATAACGTAGTCAGTACTCGAGGCGTATGGCTACTTCAGGAACAAGACAGAAATCAGCTAGAAAGTAGCTCTGCAGAGCTGAGGTATTACAAATTCAAAATACTACGTTCCAGTTCAAGTACTACCTGTGGTGTGCTTACTGTCTGCTTCTCTCGCTTTTGCATTTTCCGCCTTTTAACTGAAGTAGCTATACGAGCACTGAGCTCGCAACCAACTCGTCATGATGCACGAAGACAAAAGGAAACCCGCACCTGACTTGGAAACGATTGAAGGAAGAACGTTGACTTCGTCCACGTCATCAGCGCCATAAAATGTGTCGACAGAGTGCTGGAAACTAACTAGATTCCACTCAATTATCAAGCAAACAACAAATCAACGTCACCCCTTCTAAGCCGTTTTAGCTTTCGCAGTTATCGCCCAGTTCGGAGTCAGGATTAGGCTCATTGAAATGAAATAGCGTACTGGAAAGGCCTTCGCCATTCTCAGTAAGGAAATGGTCGAAAAGAAAGAAGTAATGAACAAAAACTGACGGTGAAATCGCCGTTGTCCATAGCGATCATCGGCTGCGGTATTTACTCTCAAATTCTGGCAAAAATTGAAGGTATTTCGACGTGAAATGGTAACCAACTCTAGTAAGCGGTGTAGGCGCATGCAAATATCGTCAAACTAGCGAGAAATATGAAGAATATCCGCAACAAATAAACAAAAACGTGCGGCACAGAAAAGTCGAGAAATGTCGATAAGGTCACGATACCGTATGCCAATAGACGCGGGAAAATTCAAATTTTAATTTTATTACCGTAGTTTTCAATGTGATAAACCAGTTATGCCACGACAATATTATGAAAGCACACTGTAAACACCAGCAGTAGTTTTGACTCGAAGACGTTTAAATTGAAGAATGAAATAATGATTTTATCAAACAAGCAAATAATAAAGCACAATTACCATAATTCGAGAAGTTTCCAAGTCTCTGAATAAAACCATTTGTTCTCCTCTTCTCTCCTCATTTCATCCCAAGACGGCGCAAGCGCACGGTTGCTTCAGGAGAATGGTTAGTTTTGCGCATTTTTGAGCCAGTAATTATCAACCCTTTTCGGTAGGGACTCGTTTAGATAAATTTTCTTAACCAGATATTTTTTTTTCAAATCTCCAATTTTCGATTTCAGTCTTCGATTGATGAAATTGAGCGAGAACTCGTTGACATTTCGAAGAGAATCGATAAAATGGAGGAAAATATCGAGCAAATGGCGGAATTGACTGCTGAAGGGAGCGAAATTGAGGTGGGTGAAGACAGATCACAGATCAAATCTGGTTTTGGCATGGTGCCAAGATGTTACGGTACCTCGAGTCAATCGATAATTACAGACGGATGTCGAGAAGCTCCATAACGTGAACATCACGGATGAAATGCTAGCAGAGATGGCTGAGCGATTTGACGCTGACGTTACGGTAAGGAGACTTGGCATTGCGCCAAGAATAGTAGATCTTACTGTATCTGAGACACGATCAATCGATAATCTTCAGACATACGATACTGTCTCTGATGAGGAGGACTCCACTACAGAGGGGAGCGAGATTGAGGTACGGTAGCGAATCTGTTGTTGGCACAGTGCCAAGATCTTACTGTACCTTGAATCAATCGATATTTTCAGACGGATGTCAGCAATATTCGCACGGAGAGTTTCTGTGAGGATGCAATGGCGGAGTTGACTGCTGAGGAGTACGATTTTGACATTGTAAGGAGAGATCAAAAATCAGTACTGGGGGATACGGTAGGCTTACTGTAGCGTAGTGCTGTCATATTGTATCCTACTGTAGCCTTACTGTCGCCATTTTGAGATGAAACCAATCGATATTCCGGATTTAGACAGACAAGAGCGTCTCAAAGGTCGAGCTGAAAGAGTTGACTGCAGAGGAAAACAATATTGTGGTGTGCAGAGATCACAGATTAGATTGCTGGCATCGTCTCAAGATCCTACTGTATTTTCCCGTTGGGACCTCGCATAAATCAACCAATTTCAGACGGATAAGAGTGTCTCTGAAGAGGAACTGGTTGATACGAAGAAGGAATTGGAGCTTGAAGATAAAAAGGAAGAGGAGAAAGAAGAGGAGATTCCTGAAGGAGACCCGGAGGTTGGTAGAATTGCCTCATCATTAAGCAATCTGGAATTTATATACTGTAGAATCGATAGATATGATCTACCGTACCCGTCTCAGATGGCCGAGCTTGATTGGGAGTTCTTCGTCAAGATGAAGGAATCGCCTAACGTGGTCGTCGCCAACTACCTGCCGGTCAGCTTTCTGACCCATCGAACGCTCTTCTGACCCATCTTACGCTACCGTAACCCATTGGCTTTCAGGAGCTGCGTCGCCGCTACAAACTGGCCGAGAAGCGCTCCAAGGCCACCGAGGTACGGTATTACTGCGATCGAAAACAGACTACGGTACTCCAGAAACGTCTCGTCGACCTGAATCCCGCTGATAGATCGAACGCCGAGGACAGACAGGTGTCGTAATATCGATGAACTACAGTAACCCTACGAATTCCGTTCAGGAAATTCTCGGAGAGCTTCTGGACAAGATTGATCAGGCACTGGACATTATCGATGAGCACGAGGTACGATAGCGCCAATCGATGACTGACTTTTTATAGTAATCTTTCAGAATCGAAAAATTCCATTCGGTCACCGTGCACATCTTGAGGCTCGTCTACTCAAGTCTATGAATGCACAGATGGACACAATTGACAAAATTGTTGACAAGTGAGAAGGGGGCGGAGTCAGAGAATAGCCGGGGCATAAACTGGGAGGAGCTTACCGTAATCCCTTTCAGCTTCGCTGTGATCGGAGACGACAAGGACTCGGCTATGAACGAAAGAGAGGTGAGATATTGCGTAGCCATGATGCAATCAGCGATCTGCAAACGATAACTGACTACCGTGATCCTTTACTTACCGTAATCCCATCTCATTTCAGGGTCTCCGCTACGAGATTCGCTTCATGGACATGCTGTACACGGAGATCCACGAGTGTTTCCTCCGTTCCTTCCTTGAGATGGAGTGGTAGAAGGAGGATTGCATCATCACTATGCAATCACCAACCATCCAACCGTCCCTCCCCCATTACTCACCGCCACTACCCGTTTTGTATAAATGTCCTTTTTACATCATCGCAGGATCTAGCGCGAATACATTGTGAAGATACAAATGCTGAATCAGATAACGACAGTTTGAAACCCCATTTCACCTTGTTCTGTGACAATCTGGCAGTGAAACACGCAAAATTCGCATAATGTAAATCTCACTTTGAAGTATACAGAAAGAACCGGTTTTTTCAGCAGGAATTGGATGTGTGAATTGGACGGTTTTTTTCCAGCAGGAATTGGACTCGCTTAGACACACACACATAAATACAATATTGATTGAGTAATATGGTTAAGTTTGATTCATTCAGTATGGATTTAAAAGAATGCGAGAAACAAATTCCTATTCAAGGCGCCATGCAAATCAGTATTTTCGTATAAGCCTATTTCAAATGATCATACGTTTCACACTACTCTTCTCAGTTCACACAGGCAATTCGATCTCTCCTTCCAATCTCCTCTCACCTCATCTTACCCCCTGGTAGAAAACTCGTTCCTTCCAGTGCCAGAGGGTATAAATCCCGTGAGAATCAGTTTATCCGTTCTCAGATTATCGACTCTTTTACAGTGTCCATCCGAATAGCCCCCAGACTCCGCCCACTTATCGTATAAAATAGACTCGAAACAGTCAGTGTCAACCAAGTGTTTTCACTACATATTTGCTTCTTATTTCGTTCATCTCTATAATGTCCTCTTCCTCTCGTCTCCCTACTATGGAAGAACTCCTTCACGACCTGGACAACCCCTCCAAGGTTAGTTTCATTCTTTTTTGCGTTATTCCAGTTATCGATTCATATTAGTCCACCGTAATCATTCGAATATTCCAGATTGTTGCGACACTTCAGCAACTTCGCCTGGTGAAAGTAACGAAGGATCAGCTTGCGAACACTGATGCAGAGAAGGTGGGAGGCATTAACTTAAATTATCTTAATTTTCTAATTAGACTAATTATTCCACTAATTAGACTAATTAGTAACTACTTCCAGAAGGTGGCTGCTCTCCTCTCTCAGCGATACTTCGCCAGTCTAGCCCAGTCGGTGATCGATGAGTGGACGAAAGCAATCGATAATACTCCATCTGCTTCTTCCATTGGGTAAATTACATCATCACTAGGCAAACGCAATATTCAGAATTCACGTAATTTTCATATCTTTCAACAGTCCGGTTAAACAGAAAGGGGTTCCGAGTGAGAGAGCGTGTAAAATCGAGAGGGACTCGCTCATTTTTGTACACTATCTCACGCTGACCCCTCTCTGGAGTCATGTGCTACTCTTTCAGATCCGCATCTCCCGAAATCGAAGTTGTTTTCGAAAGAAAGAGAAGCGCGCCTCACGTCGATTCTTCTTCTTCTTCTGCTGCAAAGAAAGTTCGTCTTTCCTCTCCCGTAAGGGAATCAACGGACGAGGAGCAATTCAGCAAGAGAAAAGGACACACCAAGGTCTACGCGGGAAGGGTCAAGGTATGTTTCTCGCATCATATTTGTTGAATGCATCATCATTAGGCAATCCGCATTATTCCTAATTCCTTCTCCCCCTCCTCCAGTGCATTGATAACTTTCCCATTTATGAACATGTTATATGTTATCGTGTCTTTTTCGGCATACGATATACAAAATTGCATCATCATTAGGCAATTCACATTATTCAGTCGATAATATACCAGGAATCCCCTTCCACTTCGACCATGTCCCGTCCATCGATGTCATTTATGGAAGCAGTTCACGCAGCTCCTTCGGATGCCAAGAAATCTGAGAAAAGAGAAAAGTTGAAACTGATGAAAGTTTCCAAGAAAATCACTATGAAATACGAAGAGGAAAAGGAGAATAACAGAAGGGTGAGATTCATTTGCCATGATAGCTATTAGATTTGATGTAGTAAATGAGTCAGGACATAATGGAGAGTTTATCGGTTTGTTTCTCAAAACCAATGTCGGGCAGTAAATCCGATTTTCGAATTATCAGATCTAATAACTAACAACTTAACTAATAACTTTCATCTAACATTTCAGACCCTGACCATTCCCGCTATTTCCCGCGCCAAGGGAAAACGTGAGCGGGACGCGGCGCCGCTTCAGCGCCTGCCGTGCGCCTTCGAAGTGAGCCGAGCCAGGAGGGAAAAATTCGAAAAGGGTACGGTATCTATTTGAGCAACCTTTCATCAATCAATATTTGCGAGTATCGTAAAATGAGTGTCTTCTTTTCAGGTCTCAACGCGACTTCTCCCAGCGCTACCGTAATCCAGAAGAACGAGGAGAAGAAAGAAAAGCCTTCGCCCTCTTCTGAATCTTCCCGAAATTCTACGGAAAAGAAGAATCTGCCTGTCGATAGCAACGGAAGAAAGAGAGGATTCCTCATGGCTAAAATCCGCAAAATGACAGGCCGAAAGTAGCCGATCTCATCAAAATTGAGAGAGACTCTCTCACTTTTGCGCGCACTCTCTCCCTAACCCCTACCTGTAGGTCTGGAATCATGTTAGATTGCTCATTGTCGACGGTGTAGATTGTGTATTTCGCATCACCCTGTTCCCAGTATTTACATTATCGATTCTTGCCCGTGAACTAACTATTATTTGAACTATCGTTTGTTCTCTACTGCATATTTCGCTCATGTCTCCTTACTGTAACTAGCTATTGCCAGTTCAATGACTATTCGAATTATTAAATAATTATTCCTGCCGATAAATGGAATAATATAATCGATTTTGCCGTTTAAAACATTGGCAGATTTTCAGAATTCTCAAAAAAGTGATTTTTTTCGATGAAAACAAATTCGGCGAAAAGCTTTGGCAACCGATAGGAATCGGACCTACGACCTTCGGATTGAAGTTCTAGACCACTACCGCATCGACCATGCGGGTGCCGCGTGTGTACACGCGTTCCGCGCGCTCGTGAAAATACACCAAGGCGATGCAAAACCACGTTCCACGGGGTCAACTACCACATGCTATACCCCAAAATGATCAGAAAAGTGTGATAAGCTGGTGCCGGAATCGGCCGCGATAGGGCTTGAATCAAAAATCGACTTTTTCACTGAAACCTTATGTGAAATCGTTGGCGCCAGCGTGTTCAGCATCGAAAGTTACCCCTAGGAGCATGTTTTCAGCGAATTCGATTTTTGACCTGTTCCAGACCTCTGTAAACGCAATTCCTAACGCAAACAGCGTCATAAATTTTTTAAGGTCACTTTTTGCCCTGAAGATAATTTAAATTAAAATTTATTCAGTTTTTAATATCAAGTTGGTTGATGAATTTCTCGCACTTCACACACGGAATGGTTCCTGTATCAGCATTGATCTACCGGATGAATTATGTTTATTCACAAATGGCAGAATATAGAGAATCCGCATGCTGAAGATCTTATCGTACTTTTTGAGTTGATGTTTTCGAATGCCTCGACAAGCATTGCAATTCCCTGTGAAGAGGCTACCAAATGTTGCAGCTACTTTCGTAATACCGAGGCAAACCGTATCCCCAAGCCCTAACGAAGTCCCTCAGCAAAACTTCTCTACTCTTCCGGCACGACAACAAATAAATATGCTAACAAATAAAACAAATAAAATATTTAACCAAAAAAGTAATTTAATATTTAAAATTCAATAACATTAAATTACGGTACCTAATGTTTATTTGAATTAACCCGCTTCTTTAGGTGTACGGTATTGATACCATATCGGCATTTTTGCATTTTTCATTCGAACGTTTCTATTCTTGAATTTGTTCGTGTTTTTTCTCTCGTTTTCGAATCGTTTATGTTTGCTTCTTCTCAGAACAGCCTTTAACTCGTTCTCCTAACTGGGCTGTGTCTTAGTGGTTCCGATTTAAGCCAGATTTAAGCCCCAAAGGGTCGCCTTCTTTTCGCGCTTCGACCAACGGCAGTTTTACCGTTCATATTGGTTCCTCGACGTTTTTCCTTGAATCAGCCACGTTCCAAGTGGTGTGGAGACCCTCCTACTTCCATATTGCATGCCAAACAATCAAATCGAGCTTTGAAACTGAACGATTATGACGGCAAATCACTGCAGTTGCGAACTAGCGAAGTATGCCTGGGCATATTTTTGCTTCGCTGAAATTCACATATTTTTGTCGAGTTCATTATTTTCTACGTCCGTATGTATCTATCAATTTAGGGGTCGTTACAATGGTGTTAAGCTTGTTTGTAAATTAATAGCTACTTGAACACATAACGTGTGCATGGACCGTGTTTCAATTTCGGAAATATCTTTTATTGGCGATGTGACATCCGTAAGTGTATGTTTGCAGCAGATGCAGCCGCTGCAGCAAGTGCAGCAATCACTGGTCGACTCGACCGAAGTCAAGCCAGTGATGACGTCTGACTCAGTAGTAGGAGGAGATGAGGAGATGATGGAGCTGTCGGGCATTGGAGATGGTGATGAGGTGATCAATCTTGATTTGAACTAATTACCAGGGAAAACAAAGGATCTTTTGTGGAATTAGTGGGGTATTTCACGTCATAACAACAGGAAGGAGCGTCCGCTTGCTATAATTATATGTGCTTTCAATTTGTTAATTACTTTCTTTTTTAATGGTAGTGTAAAAACGGCTAGATCAATCTCATCATCATCATATCTCCCATATAGGCTTATTTGTTTCAGCACTCGGACGCGTACTTGTCATTGCAGAATGACGTCGCGTCGGATGGTCTTGCGACTGGCCCGACCGATGCAGCACAAAAGGCGGTCGCGACTAAGGAGAAGAAGAAGAAAAAGAAGACGGGGAAGAGATACGAGTGCGAAATCTGCAAGAAGACCTTCACGGAAAATTGCAATCTCAAGGTTCTATTTTCAAAATACCCCAGTAAAGCGTGACATGCCTAATCTCGTTGAAATTGCTGTGGATGATGCCCGCACTTCGTGCAATGTAGTGACACCTCCATGTTGACTCTGCCTCCTCCTCATAATCAGGAAGGAAGGCGGGTACTTTCGTGAGCTTTGAAATATATGATGATCATCATAATCAATCAATCAATCATTTATCATGCCAAAAGTCGTTGATTGAAAATATATATAATATGTGAGCAAGGGTAGGTGAACACGATAGGTACGATGTCACAACAGGGTGACAAAGTGAGAAAAAAATCTAAATTCTTAAATTAAGCTATTTTAATAATACGGATAGTAATCAATAGGAATATGAACACGGCATCTCATCATAAATAAGTCTCGATTCTGTGAGATAACTATGTTGTGGGGGATACTATCATAGATCTTTGATCTTTTTTTGCAGAAACACCTCCTCACTCATTCTTCTCGTCGTCCCTTTGGCTGCGATCGATGCGGGGCGAGATTCACGCAGAATTCTCATTTGAAGGAGCATCGAATCGGATGTCGTCAGTATTTATTTAGTGAACATTTAAAGAAAGCAGCTGGCTTATCAACTTTCCCCAGCTTGCTACTGTAAAATCTTTTTTTGTAATATATGAAAGAAGTCGCCTCATTTTCGTACAGTCTTTCAAATCTTTTATGCGAGTCGTGCAATGTGCCACGTCAATCGTGTGTGTCGGAGGGTCGGAATGGCGAGTTAGTCAGATCGGGATACGGTAGGAGCGAGTGGGTTACGGTAGAATATCACAAAGTAGCTGCCTTCATGTCGCTCCTGATCCCTTTCTGGAGTTTTGGAATGATGCTGATTTGGTGCGTTGCAGTGGCGCGTCCTCACAGCTGTCCCAAGTGCAGGAAACGATTTGTGACTAAGATTCAACTCGAGGAGCACGCGATTTTACACGAGCATCAGAAGGAGAACAAGGAGGATCACGAGAAGGTAAGCATACGTCGAAAAGTACCTTTTTTGAAATAGATACCGTGCAAAGGAGTTTTCTGGCTCGTTCCGGTAAATCCTTCTTTCAAGAATGTGAAGGAACGGCACCTCTAGGTGTAGTAGTTCACTCCTGGACGATCGTGCAAATTGAGGCAGAACTCGCTAGAGAGTCCGAAAATGCAATGTATATGGGCCGAATGCAACCTAGGTATTTTCATAGCCATAGTCGCCATTACGATAATCGATCGACTTTTCCAGGCGGACGGCGTATACAAATGCACCCACTGCCCGCAGACCTTCCAGAAGTTCTCCAATCTGGAGGTAACAGCGATACAGTATCTGCGAATCAATACAGTAATTGGTTACTGTATAATAAAGCCTCTTTTTTCAGCTGTCTTCTATACTTTGACTTTTTGTTAAAATATTTTAAAAAAATATATATATTTTTAAATAAAACACAATTCAGCGTCATCTACCATGTCACTCCGACGATCGTCCATTCAAGTGTGATAAATGTGACAAGAGTTTCGCGAGGAAGAACGAACTGGTCAAGCATGTACTGTTGCATGCAGGTAGGGGTACTGTAGCGTGTACTGTATTCTCAGGAAAACAATGCGCCCCTTCAAAGTGGAGAGCATAGACTACTATCATAATTCCTCATTGTTAGACCCTTGCAATGTAATTGCGACAGATGTGCCTAATAATACAAAACCAACAAATATTTTGGCATTTCCCACTCAATTTCTAAAAAAATAGACTTGTTTTTCTTCATTTTCCTGACCACCCTTTCGACGTATGCTTTTTAATATCAGATGATCGTCGGTTCGCCTGCCCTCAATGTGATCATCGTGCCGTCTCCGTGGGACGACTCAACGACCATCTCAAACAGGTGCGGGCATTTTCATTGACAATATTCTCGTGTATTCTGGTCGAGTGTTTCTGCCATGATAATCATCCATTGTGTGCCGGAATTTTAGAATTCTCATGGCAACTCAGCCTACCCAACACCCCAAACCTGCTGATAAAATTGTTGTTGAAATTTTTTTTAAATTTGATAGACCTGATATTATAAACATTTATTAATGCTGTATGCTATACAGTATACGATATAGAGATTATATGGTATGCCATACGGTATATGCGCAGGTACACGACCAACTCGTTCACTTCTGCACCAAATGCGCCGTGCGATTCAAGACTTTGGCCGAACTGAAGAACCATAGTCGCGCCCACACACGGTAAGTGACGAAAACCTCCAGAAAGGGGTTAGGAGAGAGAGCGTGTGAGAAAGTAGGAGGGCCCAGAGAAACATTTGCCAGTTATCCATTACTTTTCCTCTAACCCCCGTCTGGATGACTGGGTAATAGACTGATGAATAATCTGTTAGGTTGGATAGCTCATCCGTTAGCTACAAATGATGTTTGCGGGTTTCCCTTAGTTATCTTCCCTTACTTGGTTTTTCTTGTTGATTTTTTCGTTCCATAAATATGCACCGTTCAGCCCTCCTAGCGCCGACAAGTCCCGTCCAAATAGTGATGATGACGTACAAGTGATGGAATACTCGAGTATCGAAGAGGATGAACAGGTATTATAAACTCAGAAACACTTGTCAAAATAATAAAACATTCCGCTCCTAAACAACTGATACGGAGACAAATGACAAAAGGGGCTTGTAATAGCGGGTTATGGCATTGATTAGTCATCTCCAGAAAGAGGTCGCGGCAGGGAAATTGTATGGACCACGTTTGAAACAAAACTTGTTCTTGAATGATGTAGAAATGATTTGTTGTTTTCACTTCTCCTTATCGAGTTTTCATCCCTACTAACGGGGATTGGATAAGTCTAAGCTGGCCAGTGACGACTTCAAAATCTGATAGGCGCAAGGTGGCGAGTCGTTTAGACTATGAAAGTCAGTCAAATAAGTCAACGACTCTAGACTCCACAAGTCTAGAGTCGTTGACTTATTTCTCTCTGAGTAGTGACTAATCAATACCGTAACCCGCAAAATAAGTCGAAAATGATACGTTCATGACATGGACTACCTGCTAGCCATCTCTGTTTGAAATGCCAACTGCCATGTCTGGAATTTAATTAATTTTTGAAACACAGTTTAAATATTAAAAATATATTTTAAAATTCAGAGCCGTCATTCCATTCCCCCAGGCGGTCGTCCATTCGAATGTGATGAGTGTGAGAAGTCATTCCGAGATTCATTCCGCCTCAAAGAACACAAACAATCGCATACTGGTGGGTGTACGGTAGATAATCACATACTGGTCAGTATACGGTATATTATCGCATTCTGGCCAGTATACGGTAGATTATAGCACACTGCTGAGTATAACATACATTCGATACTGCGAGTATGCAAAAAAAGTTATCAATTATGCGATACTATATGCTGCATCAGTAGCGATCGATTTCGAATTGAATACGGTAGGGTGGGTAAACCCCGTGAGCGCAGTTGATAATTGTATTGATCGATCGATAATTCAAATATCAGGAAAATATTCAAAATCAAATATCGATCGATATTCAAATATCAGGCGAGCGTCCGTTCACGTGTTCTCTGTGCGTTGCTCGATTCTTCTCTCAACGATATCTTAGTGATCATCTCAAGAGGTAACGTTTAGCTCTGCTTACAGAGCTTAATACTTAATACTATTAAGTATTAAGTCTTTGCTATCATACTTGTTTAGCTCTCTTATTGTTAGCTCACAACACAGTCGTACATCCCATTATTTATTTGTTTTCACGCTTTAATTTAATTGTCCATTAAATAAATTGAATCTAATTGAGGGTTCACAACCAGCTCATCCATGTCTGTACCGTGTGCAATGCGAGATTCCGAGTGAGGGCAGAGTTGACCGAGCATAAACTAAATCATGAAGGGTAAATTGTTTGGATACTTTCGGGACTACGGTAGGTTACTTGCGGGACTACGGTAGGTTACTTGCGGGAATACGGTAGGTTACTTGCGGGATTACGGTAGGTTACTTGCGGGATTACGGTAGGTTACTTGCGGGACTACGATAGGTTACTTGCGATGGGTTACGGTTCTACAGTTACAGTACGACTGCACTCGTGGAAATGAAGTCAAAGGTGTCATCTAATGAGGTGGATGAGAGATCAGAGATCAACAATTCACCGGATTCGAATAGGTAATGCTTAATTGAATTAGTATTCTAATATCTATAGATATTTTATGTGCACTACAAATAAACGTTTTAAAACAGTAGTGGGTATGGCTGTTTCGCTCCCTTAGCGTCAAGCAGTGTTGTTTGTAACTGCCAGTAATAAGTTGCCCTTTCTTCATTACGGGACCCATACACTACAGTACCCCTACAATCAACGTCGTATCCCCAGCAGTACCATTAGTTTTGATTACCGAGAAACTCACCGTAATTATCGATTGCGTATTACAGTACTCCTCTCGTCTGTCGTACCGACGTCCCTTCATTCGTTCCACCAGTCACCTTCTCGACCACTCATCAGAGTACGGTATCCTACCGTCCCGTTGTGAGAGTACTGTATGACAGTAGGAATCCATCCCTATACGACCTCAAACTGCTGTGATGTCGAAACAGTTCAAAGGCCGTAAGATTCCTTGCTCCCATTCCTGTTATCGTTACTTTGTTATTGTTACTTGGTACTTTTCGTTTATGTTTGTTATTGATGAATTCTACTAACTAGTAAGCTGTTGATTTGAAATTGATTTCATTTTGCTAATTTGATTTCCATTTCACATATTGTTGTTACGATCCCATCAACGCATTGGCCACGAATCATTCCACAGGCCGGTCAACCTCACTGACAGGGCTTTGGAGTGAGAGAGAGCGTGTGCAATCGAGAGGGACTCTCACTTTCACACATTCTCTCGCCCTGCCCCCTGCCTGTAGGTTTGTAATCATGTGGCCAACATTACTTTAGAAGTCGTCTTCGCTCCTGTCGTTAGGGTTTGCCCTTGTTTCCGTGAACGTCGAGTGTTGTCTGATTTCTTTCTATTGTTGCCCGCCTAAATAAGTGTTGATTAATTATTGAAGATCATTTCCTTAATGACGGTTTAAAGTACCGGCGCCGTATCGGAATATATCAGAAAAAGTGAGGTTGACGGTGCATTCGTTAATATTGGATACAGTACCTTGCCATTGATCAATCATCCGTAGCTTCTGCTTCGGTCCGGGTATTTGCTTTTCCTATGTTTTCCGTTTCTTAATTTTTGTCAGATTTTATGATGGAATCTGATGAGGATCCTTCTGATTGCAAATCTGAAGGAATGAGCGAATCGTTTCATCTTGAGGTATTAGTATTATTATAGTTATTATTATTGTTAATATTTATTTTATAATTAAAAAAAAATCAATCGATAATCCCCTTTTGTCAGAACCGAGTCGAATGCCGTCAAACTGTTCTTGTGAGCGGTCCGAATGGACAAATCAAATTGGAAGTTGAGAATGAAGAAGAATTCGATGGACCCGCCCTGGAACCGGTAATTTGGTTTTTTTCCTTATTTTTTATATTTCCAATTTTTACTAAATTATTGATTTCCAGCTCCCTACTCTTGCTGATTTCAAGATAGAAGATGTTGAAGTGAAGAAAGAAATTGAGGAAGATGATTCATCCAATGTAATTTCAATCCCGGTAAGTTGAGAATGAAGAGGAATTTTATGGACTCGTCATGGAACCGGTACTCTCCCTTTTTAGCAGCGAACTAACTCTCATTATTTCTGATCATAATTTCGAATCGGTGAACTTCAGCACTTTAGCTTGCTCTTTACTGCCTTCTTATGAAATGCTGAGGACATTTATACTATAATTTATATTATTGCATAATAATTACAGCTCCCTACACTGACTGATTTCAAAATGGAAGATGTAGAAGTAAAGGAGGAAGAGGAAGAATTGGTCGAGGAAAAAGTCCCGGAAGATACTTCATATGCGGTAAATTCAACTTCTAGTTCCAGACCAGGCCTTGCATATTTATTATAATAGTATTTATATTGATCATTTATTGAATTTTGCTCCGCCCAATCAATTGTCCTTGATCTTGAACGCTAGGCAAGACATCAAATTGCTGGAGGGTACCGTACTCCTTATGGGCAGTATTGTTTGCCCGCATAGCTCTTCTCCCCAACTAAAGTTCCAGAAAGGAGTTATTAATCAGATGGATTGTAAAATCGGGGAAACTCTCACATTCACACACTATCTCACTCTTGATCCCTTTCTGAATATTTTGCCATCGATTGTCTGCAAGAGGCGTATTGACGATTCACAAAGTTACGTTCTCACTGCTTAGTTCGGAAAAATGCAGTAATGGGTTGAAGTATTAAATCAGTTTACCTACCAATAAATATAGCTATTCGGTTGGCCGGAAAGTCTTGATAACTTTTTCATTCGTTTATTTCTCGAAGCAAACACAAGTACATTATGGGTTATATGCTCCCTCATTATCGACGATATACTGCCAACGTTGTGTTAGCTTGTGGATGCCCTGTCTATAGAACACCTGCTGGGCGTGAGGCGAAATATTGCTTCAGTGCGGCCTCCAGACTTCCTCGTGTTGTGAACGATCTCTCTCGAAGGGCATGGGTCAGGTCCGAGAAAAGCCAATAGTCACTTGGGGCGATGTCTGGGGAATACGGTGGGTGAGGGAGAATCATCCAGCCATACTTTCCCAGTTCCTGCTTGACGAGTTTGGCGACATGTGGACGAGCGTTGTCATGCTGATAATATATTTTCTTATCTTTCAGGGCTGAACTATCGACTTCCTTCTTCAAATTACGTAGTTGTTTCACATAACGGTCGGCGTTTATGGTTTGACCCTCGGGAAGGAGGTCCCAGTAGATGGGCCCATCCACTCCCCACCATATTGAGAGCATCACTTTTTTGGGGTGAAGGTCGGGTTTAGGGACATCCTGTGGCGTCTCTCCTTCTTGAATCCACTGGGCTCGCCTGTGGTGATTATCGTAGAGGACCCATTTCTCATCTCCAGTGATCAGCCGGTCCAACCATCGATCGCCGCCGTGGAGAGTGAGAAGACTGTATGCATCATCGACTCGGTGGTCCAGCTGGTCCTGGGTCAGATCATGGGGTATGAATCGACCAAGAACTTTTCTCATCCGAAGAGATTTCAAGCCTTCCTCAACAGTGCTATGGGCAACCTTCAGTGTGGATGCCAGTTCACGAGTGCTTTGGAATGGATCCGAATTCACCTGGGCTCTCAACGCATCCAAATCCAACTCACGGGGCCTTCCAGAGCGGTCCTGGTCATCGAGTGAAAAGTCGTCTTCTTTGAAGCGATGGAACCATCTTTGTATGGTTGGGTAGGAGGGAGCATGTTGGTCATAAACTTTCTTCAGGAGAGTCTCCGAATCCTTCAACGTTGTGTGAGATAGGAAGAGGTAGAGCAGAACAGGGCGGATGTGGATTACACTGGGAATATACATCGTGCGTCAACTTCAGCACGGAGAAAGAGAGGGGAATGGGGAGTTGTTTACTACAAGGGCCCTAGTCTCCTTGTCATTTGTGAGGAACGAGGGGACACCAAAGTTCGAACGCGGCACACAGTAGAAAAACAAAAAGAGTTATCAAGACTTTCCGGCCAACCTGATATTTCTAATCGTAGTACAATGTTCTTAGTTTTTTCACTTTTCATAATATGAAACTCCTTCTTACGGTAACCACTCATTGATCTGACGATCAATGAGTGGTTACCGTAAGAAGGACTATATACTTATACTTGAGTATCTAACGATCAATGATACTGTTTTGTTTGTATTTGTTTTCAACATTAATGATAGATACAGTAACTACTACATACAATTATGACAGGTGCTGAAACCTCGTCATCCTGGTCCTAAATCGAAAGTGGAGGAACTAGCAAAAGAGGCCGGACTCCCCATCTCAGCTAAGGAATTGGGCAGTGTACGTGTTCTAACATTATCATTTTATTATTTTTAAAAAAAAATTCACAAGCCCTTTTCCACTAGGGCTCACTCGGAAGCTCGAGTTCAGTTCGCAGATTGAAACCAATCTTTTATCATGCCAAAACATATATCAACGATTTTTTTAAATCAACGATTACAAAAAAAATATCATTATATCTACGATTTCACGGTTAGGTGGAGTGTGGTAATTTGCACAAGATGTTTTTCCCCTTTTTTTCAGTTGGATCGCCTCAAATCCAAGCAGTTTATCGATTCACTACCAGAGGCGCAGAGAGCGGTCGCTCGCGACATTCGCCGTCGAGGTTAGCTCACTTTGTCCGCAGTTTTGCACAAGTTAAACGAAGATACGCGTGCGTTGCGGGCGCGTTGCGTGCCCCTCTTCTCCGCGTTTCAATTTAATTTCTGGAATGGTGCAAAAAGTGTATGTCCGGCTCGCTGTACACCTAAACGCTGTGATCTAAGAGAAAAGGTGTATAAACGTACATTACGAAAACCGATTCCATGAAACAGTTCCTCAACATGGATTGTTTAGTGTTGACTAATCTAGCAGCTGTCAGGCACTACAAGAAGAAGAGAAAGAAGACCGATGTGAGTTTCTTTCCTCTCGTAAATACTCGTTATAATTTTAATATATTTGTTTTAGATTAACGAATATTTACAGTGCCGTAATACTCTTCGAGGTCTCATTTTTGCAGCGGTAAACGAGGAAGTTGTACCTGACCAACCACCGTCTCCTATCCGAGGTTAATAACTCATAAGGGGAGCTCATAATTGATCATAATTGATAACTGATAATTGGAACTAAAACTCCATATGCCCAGAGCGAGAGTTTGAAACTCTAATGGTAGAGAGTATGCGAAAAAGAGAAATCCGATCACTTATTTTAGAGCAGCCTCTCGACATTTATGGTGTTGTCGACGACTAGAACTGTTCCTCCACTACTAGGGAATCGAAATGTCTGTCTGTTTGTCTGTTGGTTTTTTTTCCTTCCGCGTGACGGACGTTTTTTCGTTTTCCGCTATAATTCGCTTCAAAGTTTAGCAATCTTCTCAGATCCTTTTGCATGTGATAGGCAACGACAAAACACATCGAACTTTATATTTGAAAAATCGATAATTTCATGGTCAAGTCGGTAGCGAGCTCGACTAGAAATCCGAGGGTCTCAGGTTCGATCCCCGCCGGTGCATAATCTTTTGGCGCATTTTTTGCAAGTGTCATATGTGGCCCAAACCCATTTTTGAGTAACGAGATTCACATTTGAATATCTTTTGCCGAGTTTTGAAGTGAAATGTCGATTGATTTCACGTGATTTCACATGATTTTACTAAATTTTCGTATATTTAGTTCCAAATCGTTCCACATGCTGGCAAACCTCGCAGGAAGGAGTTTAAAACGAGAGAGCAAGGTAAATCAAGAGGGACTTTCTTACTTTGGCACACTATCTCGCCGCTGACCCCTTTCTGGAGGCTCGGAATCGTGTATCGGGAAGCTTTATAAATTGCTTAAAAATCGCTCTATCTTCTCAGATCCTTTTGCATACGACAACAGATCAAAATCCCCTTCGAATTTTACAAAATTTAATTGACCAAATCCATAGCCAAGTGGATTACGCGCTTAACTTTCAAACCGACCCCAGGTTCGAACCCCGCCGCGGGCAAAACGTTTGCCTCATTTTTCGCAAGTGTCAGAAGCCCTTTTAGCACGTTCTTGAGTAACGTGAAACACGATTTCACCTGTTTTGCCGAGTTTTAACATGAAAAATCAAAAATTTAAGTTCATAATTGATTCGCAGAGCGTGGGGGACCGTAGGAAAAGTTTTTTCCGATGTCGGAAACGTGTCTGAACGTTTTCTAACACGTTTTAACGTGAAAAATCGAAAATTTCGAAAAGTTCCCAATTGATTCGCAGAGCGTGGTGGGCCATAGGAAAAGTGTTTTGCGATGTCGGAAACGTGTTCGAACACGCCCGGGAATCCAACACACGGTATCCTGCGTTTCCGTTGTGAAAGGCTCGTGAAGCTGAGAGCGATCGAAAAAAGTTGCCACGGAGCCATGAAGTGGCGTAGTGGCAACTTTTTTTCGATCGCTCTCAGCCTCACGAGCCTTTTGCAACGGAAATAGCCAGCACTCGATTAACATTCCCCAACATACTAAACTCCCCCTGGACCGTACTTGGAGTCGGCTACCGATGTCCCCCTGGACTAAATCTGAAGCAAGCTACCGAACTCCCCCTGGACCGAATCTGAAGAAGGCTATTGAGCTCCCCCTGGACCGACCCTGGAGCAGGCTATCGAGCTGTCCCCTGGACCGAACCTGGAGCAGGCTACTGTGCTACCCCTGGACCGTACCTGGAGCAGGCTACCGAGCTCCCCCTGGGCCGAACCTGGAGCCAGCTACCGATCTCCCCCTGGACCGAACCTGCACCCAGAACTGTGCATAGAGCGTAGTGTACGCATAGAGCGTAGTGTATTTAACCTCAAGACATCCCTGCTAGTTTTGGGGGGAGAACTAGACGTATTTTCTTGGAGAGAAATCGTCTAGAGTGGTCGGTCTAAAATATGAGATCAGCTCTCTCCTTTTCGCACACTCTCTAGCATTAGAGTTTCATACTCTTGCTCTGGGCATATAAAGATTAGAGTTACTTTCTGAGAACATTGTTCTTGCCAAGAGGAAAAATTTCAAAAATCGAGTGCTAGACGATGTATTACTATATGAACCTGTCGCACATTTATTCACTTGATTTAAAACAAAATCTGGCCCTTGTATTCAGTATTTGGCTACTTCTCAGATATACCCGTTGTCGGCCCTCCTATCAAGTGCTCGTGCTGTAATTTCTTGCACGTATCGGGCGCCGAGATGGTGCGGCACTTCCGCGAGCACCACCCCAGCGAGCCCGCGGCGTCCGTGTAAGTATTCAGATGATTCCAAACCGACAGACAGGGGTGAGGAGAGTGTACTAAAGTGAGAGAGTCCCTCTCAATTTCACACGCTCTCTCACTCTAAAGCCCTTTCTGTAAGATTGAGTGGCCTGTGGAATGATGTGTATTGAATGCACTTTGAAAGGTAACTATACAACAACCCGCATAAGCGGAAAATTACACCCCTGCACTGCTCTTTCTCCGCGATATCTCTTCAGAAAAGTGGTTTATTTAATTCTTCTACAACTATTTTATTTTCATTTCAAAGACTAATTGTGGTATTATCGCACAATTTTTCGAAATTTTCAGTCTCTATCTATCGATTCGGGGCCAGTTGACCTGTGGATGGAATCATGATTCAGCAAAGTGAAGAGAGCCAACCTGTGAATTGATTTCATCATTACCTCATCGGATTCATCTCGAAGTATATTACTTTGTTATAGTTTCTTTACTTTGTTAATAAATTTTTGCCGATTACTGTAGTTATCCTATTCTCGCTTATCTGTTTCTTGTGCTTCGGCCCGGGGAATTCGGTTATTTTCATATTTTAAACTATTTATTGGTATTTAGGGAGAGGGGAGGGTAAACAAAATGAATATTTCCTTGTGTTTTAAAATATTCATTCATTCTTTATTCCGTCAGAGTCATGTACAAGAGTTATAACTGTGAATGGGGGGGGGCAAGAGACGGACGAATTCGGTTATTTTCATTAAAAAAACTATTTCTAAAAAACTTTTTTAAAAATCAGTTATTTACTCTTTCAAATAGGAGTACTGTTCCCGTCTTGTAAGTTTAAATTCAGTTTTATTTTTTCCAAAACTTTCAAAAGTACTCTCCTTGTACATATACTTTCGTTTTTTGTTGTTCATATTTTGGAAGTTTTTGATTTTGACGCTCGATAAATGTTGTTGTTCTTACGTCGTCGATAACAGTTTACATAGCGTTCTCATCGACGCACGATAATACCTATAAGCTAGACGTAATTGATAGAGCAGTTATCAGTTCTCATCATACATGTCGGCGCCGACAGAAAGTGGGCGGAGTCCCCCCTGCCCACCACAAAAAGCATGTATAAGACAGGTATCACGAGAGATTGCATGAAAACACCACCCTTGGGGAACAACTTTTAAAAACATATCTCTGATTTCGATCAAACTTTTTTTGTGGAAGTACCCCGGGAATGAGAATTCGATCAATCCGGGTCATAGGTTGCAGAACCGGCATTTAGCAATTTTCCGGTTCTGTTACCGGAATCGACGTAACTTCGTTCAAAATGAAGATACAATACCGTTCAAGAGCTCAAAATGTTTGCAAAAATATGGGGAACAAATTTTCTGTTAACGACTTTCATGTGCATAGTACACTTAGAAAACTAAAATTGAAAAACTGACAATAAATCGAAATAATAATTTTTCCCTATTTTATGTTTGAGTTGTCGCAGAATTTGAAAGCGGAATATTGAAGAGCAAGTCATTATTAGTTAAATAAAAAAATAAAATCGAGAAGAATGGGGAGTATTGAGACCCGAAAAATCTCATTGAAACTCAGAAAACCGCTATTTTTCGGAACAAAAACTACCATTCATGCGATTATCGGCTTCAATCTCTTTCTAGTGAAGTTTAAATTTGTTAAAACAATAAAACGATTTAGTCTGATAACTTTCCTCAAGATATTTCGCCTCATGCAAAAACTTTCCAAAAATCTTATTTTTTCTGTTATAAAAATATTCTAATTTTTTAAATTAAAATTTTTTATTTGATTTTCTAATTTCTACGTTTCTAAATTTGCAAGTTCTCAATTTAGAACATGTCAAACCTATTCGAAAGAATAAATATGTTGTGAAATTGTGAATTTTCATGATAATTGCATTCTGAGCATTTCAATGTCAAATGAATGCATGAATTTTTCTTGTCCTTTTTGTTAATTTTTTCTATCAATCAAATAGTTTTTTTTTCAATTGAACGATCACTGGTTTAATATATTTCTAATGACAGCTTGCAAATTAAGAATCTTAGCCAATTTTGAAAATTTTTATAACAGAAAAAATAAGATTTTTGGAAAGTTTTTGCATGAGGCGAAATATCTTGAGGAAAGTTATCAGACTAAATCGTTTTATTGTTTTAACACATATAGCGGGGTTATAGTATAACCAATTTTTAAATTTTATCTATTCGAGTCGCGATTTTTGCAGGAGCTAGACCTCGAGTGGAAAATGCCAGAGGGGAACACCGTATCGATTACACCGTACCCAGGGTTACTGTAGCGGGGTTACAGTATGCTGAAATTTTAAACTGACCATATCGACTCGCGATTTTTACAGGCGGTGGACCTCGAGTTGTCATCGCTTGTAGGGTATACCGCATCTGCCCTACCATACCCATGGCTACTGCCCATATACTGTGACCACGCAACAGTAACCTAGAATACAGTAGAATCAACCCGGAATGCATCGTAGAAAACAACTACCCGATGTGCACCTCCTGCAAAAATCGCGACTCGATTAGAGCAATTTCAAAAATTCGTCATGCTGTTACCCCGTCACAGTAGCCCTGGGTACGGTAAGGGAGACGCGGTGTACCCTACAAACAATGGCTCCTCGAGGTCCACCTCCTGTAAAAATCCCGAGTCGATTGGATCAATTTGAAATTTCAGCGTACTGTAATCTCGCTACAGTAACCCTAGGTATGGAAGGGGAGAAACGGTATACCCTACAAGCAATGGCTATTCGAGCTCCACCTCCTGTAAAAATACCAAGTTGATTTGATCAAATTGAAATTTCAGCATACTGTAGACTTGGTTACGGTATCGGCAATGTAGCGCCAGGACCGCGGTATACCGTCCGATTAATTACTACTCGAGGCCTACCCCATGCGACTTATCCCGAGTCGATTGGCTCAATATGAAATTTCAGCATACTGTAGACTCGGTTACGGTATCGGCAATGTCGCGCCGGGACCGCGGTATGCCGTCCGATTAATTACTACTCGAGGCCTACCTCATGCGACTTATCCCGAGTCGATTGGCTCAATTTGAAATTTCAGCATACTGTAGACTCGGTTACGGTATCGGCAACGTAGCGCCGGGACCGCGGTATACCGTCCGATTAATTACTACTCGAGCCCTACCTCATGCAACAAATCCCGAGCGAATTGGTTCAATTTGAAATTTGAGCATACTGTAGGCTTGGTTACGGTATCGGCAATGTCGCGCCGGGACCGCCGTATGCCGTCTGATTAATTACTACTCAAGGCCTTCCTCATGCAACGTATACCGGGTCAATATTTTCAATTTCGTATTTACGGGTTACGGTACCATGGGTTACGGTAGTCTCTTTTCGTTGCGGGACCCCGGCGGTGAAGTTACAGTATACCACTTTGACTTTGGTGGGACCTACCCAAAACCCATTTTGGACGATGACCCCCTGTACATGGTCCCCCCCCTGCCCACCACCCCTTTTCGACCACCCATGAACCCCTTATGACAGGTATCACCAGAGATTGCATGAGGCCGGGAACAACTTTCAAAAACATATCTCTGATTTCGATCAAACTTTTTTGTGGAAGTACCGCGGGGGTGAGAATTCGATCAATCCGAGTCATAGGTTGCAGAACCGGCATTTAGCAACTTCCCGGTGCTGATACCGGAATCGACGTAACTTCGTTCAAAATGAAGATACAATACCGTTCAAGAGCTCAAAATGTTTGCAAAAATATGGGGAACAAATTTTCTGTTAACGACTTTCATGTGCATAGTACACTTAGAAAACTAAAATTGAAAAACTGAAAATAAATCGAAATAATAATTTTTCCCTATTTTATGTTTGAGTTGTCGCAGAATTTGAAAGCGGAATATTGAAGAGCAAGTCATTATTAGTTAAATAAAAAAATAAAATCGAGAAGAATGGGGAGTATGGAGACCCGAAAAATCGGTATCGGCAATGTCGCGCCGGGACCGCGGTATGCCGTCCGATTAATTACTACTCGAGGCCTACCTCATGCGACTTATCCCGAGTCGATTGGCTCAATTTGAAATTTCAGCATACTGTAGACTCGGTTACGGTATCGGCAACGTAGCGCCGGGACCGCGGTATACCGTCCGATTAATTACTACTCGAGCCCTACCTCATGCAACAAATCCCGAGCGAATTGGTTCAATTTGAAATTTGAGCATACTGTAGGCTTGGTTACGGTATCGGCAATGTCGCGCCGGGACCGCCGTATGCCGTCTGATTAATTACTACTCAAGGCCTTCCTCATGCAACGTATACCGGGTCAATATTTTCAATTTCGTATTTACGGGTTACGGTACCATGGGTTACGGTAGTCTCTTTTCGTTGCGGGACCCCGGCGGTGAAGTTACAGTATACCACTTTGACTTTGGTGGGACCTACCCAAAACCCATTTTGGACGATGACCCCCTGTACATGGTCCCCCCCCTGCCCAAAAAAAAACTATTTGATTGATAGAAAAAATTAACAAAAAGGACAAGAAAAATTCATGCATTCATTTGACATTGAAATGCTCAGAATGCAATTATCATGAAAATTCACAATTTCACAACATATTTATTCTTTCGAATAGGTTTGACATGTTCTAAATTGAGAACTTGCAAATTTAGAAACGTAGAAATTAGAAAATCAAATAAAAAATTTTAATTTAAAAAATTAGAATATTTTTATAACAGAAAAAATAAGATTTTTGGAAAGTTTTTGCATGAGGCGAAATATCTTGAGGAAAGTTATCAGACTAAATCGTTTTATTGTTTTAACAAATTTAAACTTCACTTGAAAGAGATTGAAGCCGGTAATCGCATGAATGGTAGTTTTTGTTCCGAAAAATAGCGGTTTTCTGAGTTTCAATGAGATTTTTCGGGTCTCCATACTCCCCATTCTTCTCGATTTTATTTTTTTATTTAACTAATAATGACTTGCTCTTCAATATTCCGCTTTCAAATTCTGCGACAACTCAAACATAAAATAGGGAAAAATTATTATTTCGATTTATTTTCAGTTTTTCAATTTTAGTTTTCTAAGTGTACTATGCACATGAAAGTCGTTAACAGAAAATTTGTTCCCCATATTTTTGCAAACATTTTGAGCTCTTGAACGGTATTGTATCTTCATTTTGAACGAAGTTACGTCGATTCCGGTAACAGAACCGGAAAATTGCTAAATGCCGGTTCTGCAACCTATGACCCGGATTGATCGAATTCTCATTCCCGGGGTACTTCCACAAAAAAAGTTTGATCGAAATCAGAGATATGTTTTTAAAAGTTGTTCCCCAAGGGTGGTGTTTTCATGCAATCTCTCGTGATACCTGTCTTATACATGCTTTTTGTGGTGGGCAGGGGGGACTCCGCCCACTTTCTGTCGGCGCCGACATGTATGATGAGAACTGATAACTGCTCTATCAATTACGTCTAGCTTATAGGTATTATCGTGCGTCGATGAGAACGCTATGTAAACTGTTATCGACGACGTAAGAACAACAACATTTATCGAACGTCAAAATCAAAAACTTCCAAAATATGAACAACAAAAAACGAAAGTATATGTACAAGGAGAGTACTTTTGAAAGTTTTGGAAAAAATAAAACTGAATTTAAACTTACAAGACGGGAACAGTACTCCTATTTGAAAGAGTAAATAACTGATTTTTAAAAAAGTTTTTTAGAAATAGTTTTTTTAATGAAAATAACCGAATTCGTCCGTCTCTTGCCCCCCCCCATTCACAGTTATAACTCTTGTACATGACTCTGACGGAATAAAGATGTTTCCGGCGATTGATGAGAGTGAGGATGAACGCAATTAGGGAAATGCTGCAATTTGCTTGCGAAAAAAATGATCATATTTGAATAAATGCAGGATGCGAAATAAGACAACAGATGAATGGATTAGTGGAAACCCGATGTTTTGCGTGAGGAAACCGGGAGGAGGAATGAAGCTGTAAGCACCAAATATACCATTTAGCCAATTTTATTTGGTTTCCGGCTTTGAGAAGCGGATTTTCAAGAACTCTCAATTTCAGCGGCTGCAGCAAATACCATATGTACGATATTTCGCAAGGACAACTAAGCTGCTTTGGTGAGCGCAATGAATCGTCGATTTTTTGGATCTATATTTATACCCGAACTCGACTCGTAGGAAGATCATAATCGGCGTTGCCTGCAGTCTCGCTATCATTGTCGTTATTGGAATCTGTGAGTGGCTAATACAAATTCACAAAAACCCGTCCAAAATAATAAAACGTTCCGTTGCTAATCCGTGCTAAACGCAGAAATGTTAGGCGAGAGAGCACGACCATGCAAGTGACACGCCGAGGTATAGAAAGATAGCACACGCACCAGTAGCCCATGTCATGAGCGTATCATTTCAAAATTGTAATAGTACGTCTTGCATATGGCAGGTTTCCAAAGATGTTACGGTAGTTCTCCTTCAAATTAATTTTTAGATGCTTTTTCAGGTATCTGCATAGTGAAGTGCCACCGCAAGAAGCAAGCAAAACCGCCCGCAGACTCCACTGCCGAGCCCGACGAGCCATCTTCTACCTGAGCAGCGATTTAATAGAGAGCAGCCCTTGTAATGTATCCTTATCAGAGCTGAGCTTAATAGATGATAAAGTATTTGTACAAAACATGATAGAGTGCAATGGGAAGAAAGAGGAAATTGACAAAAGAATTCCAAAAAAAATGGCTTATAAAAAAAACTTATAAATAATCACTACATAAAATTAGGATTTGAAAATGATCTACCGCTTATTTCTGAGACGATATCTCAATATATTTTGCAAACTGCTTGTGCGACAATATTTTTAAATTTACTTTCCACCTATGATACAAAATAGAAAACGAAACGAATGGACGATTACCATACTTATCGAAATGAGAGGGAAGGGCTTATTCTTTGTTGGCATTGTCTGAAAGGTGTTCTCGAAAAATATGGGTCGTTCGAATTATTTTTTGAACCTCGATTCGTGTTTCCTTTGGTCAACGCTTCTACAAACACAGTTATGCTCATTCTGCTCTTGGCCCTTTTCTATTTTCATTACAAATAATGCTTTCGAGAGATATTCATTTGGTCTCTATATCATTTCATTCTCGCCATCTTCTTTTTCTCGCGTCTCCTCGTAAACTGGGACGAATTGCGTGCGTTTTCTACAGAAGGGGCAATCAAGTCGACATTTTGAATCGGCGATTTGCAAAGTGCACGCGAGACACACAAAGTGGCCACACGCAGTGAGAACTGCACGACGAATTGGATTGGATATGAAACAGACGCCGCAACGGCGGGAGAAGAGCAGATCACTGAAAAAAAAATTATAAATTAATTTCCAATTGTATATTAAATATTATTAATTGATAATATTTTATTTTATTTTAATTTAAAATATTAGAAATTAGAAAATTATTAAAAAGTTAGAAATGGTCCTGGATCATTGAAATTCAAAATTAACCTTTTACAATCGTCTTCTCTGAGTTGTCTGATTTTTTGCATTTTCTGGTTCACAGAAATTTCATTTCCTCTTCCTCCTTCCTCCTCCTCCTCACTCTCTACGTCTCCAAATTCCTCAACGCGAGCAAATTCACTGACGAGCGCCGCTTCCACGCCTGTCAGCAAGCATTACACTGTATATTACAAATTCGCAAACACTCGTCCAAAATATTAAAACGTTCCGTGGGTAATCACACATTCCGCTGACGAAAGAGCATGATAGTGCAAGAGACACGCACAGTGTTTCGAGAGCGGCCACAGGGGTTAGACGACTAGACAAATGCTAGAGAGCGTTCACTGAAGAGAGACGCCAGACCGCGAGGCAAAAGAACGTGTCGTTTTATATCGGAAAGGCGCGCCTTACGCGAGACGGGGCGGAACAGTTTCGCGGTGGTAAAGGGGCGGAGACTTGAGCTTCCTCAGCCTCCCTCTCGGAGACGCTCTAGAGAGAGGGGGCGGGGCGAGACATCGGCTTTCTCCCCGCCGTCAAACCCGGCTCGCGTCAGGATCGCTTACTCAATACTCTATATAAGCTGCGCGCGCTCGATCAATACTGCGAGCTACCGTACATGCCCGCCAATACATTCAAATTTAAAATTATTCTGGAATTGTGCCAAGATCTCTCTGGCCGGAAGTGCCGTGTTGCTGAATCGCTGTGACACGCCGAGGAATAGAAAGAGAGCACACACATCCGTAGTCCAAGTCATGAACGTTTATAATTTTAATTTATAATTTTTACAATAATGTTTTTCGTCTACAGCCGAAGCGCAACATCATTAGAATTTTGCCAAGAAATAAGAGGAATTTGTATGGGCAGTGGCGCGATTGGCGCTAAACAACGGAAGCGATCATTTTTTTGTGATATTGGTATTATCTAGGGTGGCGAAATCAGTGCAGTATCGATACACAGTGCGTTTTCGGTGCGTGTACTGGGCAGTGCATATGTGCATCGATACACTCGAAGAATCGAGAGTGGTGTACTGAAATGCACTGTGCACTGCAGTACATGTGCGCCTTGCACTGTGTACTAGCGCACTGCTAGTACACGACACGTTAGGGGGTAGGGTGTACTGCAGTGCACAGTGCATTTCAGTACATCATTATCGCTTTTCCGAATGTATCGATACATTTGCATTATTGAAAATCGTGTACTGCAGTGCACCTGAGACTCAAGTGCACTGCAGTACTGTACTGTTATTAGCCACCCTAGTATTATCGTATCATTTTATAACTGTAATAAACATACTTTGTTCGAGCGTGTAATCGAGACTGACAAAGACGGAATTGAGACCACCGGGATTCGAATCGAGCGTACCGATCTTTAGCACTTCTCTCTCCTCACAGAGAATCCATTTCCAGGACGTCAAGAAAATAAAGCTCTGAAATGTACAATCAATATGGGGTTTCCTATTTCAACGAAGGTGATCATAACTTGGCCCGACCTCTTCCAGAGTACATCGCCAACTTTCAGAATAAATAGTATTGCAAATTCAGGAAGAAATTTCAAGGAGGTAGAGTGAAAATATTGAAAGATAGAAAGATGCAAAAATTGTATTGCTCACTATTGTGCACGAAAGAAAGTATTCAAAAGGAATCGACAAAAGACGATACATTGCCATTATGATTTTTGCGTTACTATTATTTTAAGAAAAGCATTTACCCATTCGCTGTAAAGTGTTACAGTACTCCATGATCTGTCGTATAGATCGAGTGCCCATAGCCGACCTGTGAAGCAATAAGCAATGCCATTAACAACCACCAAGTTGGAACTCCTTAAAATGAAATTGACTTATATGAAAAAGGGAAAAGATTACAGAAAAAAAACATTCGCGATCGAGTCATTACGTGTAACGTGTGAAAATTGAAGAAAACATTTTCGTCATTTAATCGTAAATGTTCTTTGATTATTTAATCATTTTATATTACATTGGAACAGACCTGCGCAAATCGGGAAACGTTTTTGTTTGAGAAGAAATCGGTAGCTCAATAGCCATGTCATCCTTGTGCAATTTTAATATTTTGCTAGAAAATGAAAAGCATTGATCGTTCCACTCACAAATTCTCCAATCAGGGCCAATGACCTGAAATCAAAGAGATATTGGGTGTAATAATAATTTTATCATGCAATTACATTACAGGTAATTTACATTATATTAATTTTTTTATATTATATTAATTTATATATACATTATATTAATTTAAGGTTATATTAATTTACAGGTAAAATTGGCATGCTAATTGCTATCTCGCCTTCCGTACTGCATTGTCAGCGGAACGGTGTAATATTTCGAACAACAGCTTGGGAATTTGCGATAACACTGAATAGACGTTGAAAAGAAACGATTCAACTAGTTGCTTTTCTCCGAACACTCCTCATTTCTTACACTATTTTTCACGAAATCGGTCGATTTCCCTATACTAGTTGAACCGTTACTTTTGAAAGTCTAATACTGACCTCTCTGTCACGCTCGCACTGCATGGCTCGATCGATATCTTCTGCTTTATATGACGTCACTTGACGGAAGAACGCAGCCATTCAGATAGGCAAATTACAAAATGGAAACACGAGTTCGCCGAGCATCGAGTTGGCAGCGTGCCAGCAACTTCTCTTGTTTCGCACGCTCTCTCGATTTCTTTAAGTTGCTCTCGCCGTTCGTCTATCGGATGCTGTTCCAGTACTGTCGGAGAAATGTTCACAGAAAATGTGTGAGACAAAGAGAGTATTTTAAAACATCGGTCAGAAAAACCATGCGGCCAAAGCAAAAATCACACCGATTCGACTACGTCGACGGACATCCGTCTCTTGACCCAATTCACAGTTATAACTCTTGTACATGACTCGGGCGGAATAAAGAATGAGTAATACTGATAGTGAGCGCTAGATGAAAGTGGAAGTCCAGAAAATAAAGTTTAATAATGTAGATTGCATTGCACCCAGTGGCACATCCCATTCAAAAACAGCAAGAGAATAGACAGCGAGGCTACTGCAACTTTTGAAATGAAAAGTAACAAATAAGTATTCAATATAAAAACGCTCATGCTCACAGAATAATGACGCGAATGATGTCAACTGATTTTAGCGTCAACACTCGACACCACGGCGTTCTGGGCAAAATGCCAAAATTGAATCGTGATGAGATCATGGCCCTTTTACACGCTATTTTCGCACTCTCATACTGTCTAGCTCAATTTGCATAGATCCGAGAGAAGGGCATAGCCTAGCCGAATTTTGGCGCCAAAATTGTCATCCGTCTTCAAAATTCTCGGACACGGTCTTCGTGTAGTGCATTCTCATTTTCAAGAAAGTGAGAATCAAACAACGGATACCCTTAAAGGGAGAGTTACCCATGTTTGAGTTCGCGCGAATTCCTATGGTCTCGCCACGAAACGACAAACACACCACCCCGTTCTAGGGGTATTTCTCCCTTTAATCTGTTTCGCTCGATTTTATAGAGAGAGAGAGAGAGAGAGTGTGTGTGTGCGAAATATAGCAATCTGATCCAATTAGTATCAAATGTGAAAAGTATTTTTTAAATATAAAATATCTCAGGCTCTTTGAAAGACAGTGCATCTAAAATATCGGACGCGTGAACTCCTAAAATGAACTCCTGCAACTATGACCTATAGTGTAGTGGCTAATGAGATAGGTCATGAAGCATAGCATCGGAAGCTCAATTCCTCCCTTTATGGTGCGTGTATTGTCGCTGAGGGGTCAGAAATGGTCTCGTCATTCTCCACACTCTCTCGACCGGTTGGCAGGTGAGAGACTATACGCACATGATTCCAAACATACAGACCAGGGTTGGAGCGAGAGAGTGTGCAAAAGTGAGAGAGTCCCTCTCGATTTCACACATTCTCTCACTCCAAAGGCCTTTCAGTAAGGTTGACCGGTCTGTGGAATGATGTGGACGGAATGACGAGACCATTTCTGACTCCTCAGCGACAATAAGCGCAGCATTAGCAAATCTATTGATGAACTTTCGATCACTCTGTTCTCTCTAATGCACTTCTTGACCCGACGTGAAAAAACTAGCATGGACAATATCATTGGACATTGGACATGCACATTATTACAAATCCTCAGAAGTGGCTGTGAGGTCAATATGGCGTGAAAAAAATTCACTCCCGATTTTCGTTATTTATCTAATAGTTTTTGGGTAAACATTTCGAAACTGTAGAATGCCATCAATTTACAGACACAGCACATACAATCGAATCTTTTCAAGTTACTTATTTATCGCACTTTACTACTCTCGATTACTGCTTCAACCCGATTTGATCCGATGTTCTTTGATCTTTGGTCTCAGAACAGGGACAGATGTCTGAGGGGGCCGTGGTAGCTCTGGCCGATGAACTCTCCAATGATGGGCAGTCGATCGGATCCGAAGTACTGCTCAGTTCCCGATCCGTCGCTTTTCGTTACCGTAATCCATGGCATGCCAAAGGCCTGAGAAATCAAAAATTTGATTATATAAACAGAATGCGAGGTCCCCTACTCCCCTTCCTCCGGAAATGTTGTCTCCTGCTGGAATGCAAAATGGAGAGATGATCTCTCATTACGTCTCTACAACTTTCTTGATTTTGCATGCTCTCTCAGCAGGAGACACTATCTCCAGAGTAAGGAAGCTGGAGACTTCCCGCTTCGTGTTCCGTTACAGTACTCACATAATAGATCGAATAGATTGTTAAGTTTAGAAAGGTCGGCTGATTAGCTGACTTCATATCAAACGTCAAAGACCAAACTACCATACCCCCATCTCCTGGACCTCCTTGGTGTTCCTTCTCAACTCCTCCTTGACCTCTTCAGCCTTCACTTGGTCCAGCATTTCCGCCACGTTCGTAATCAGCGATTTCTTCAGCACCTGCGAATTAGCAAAATATTTTAACGCAATTAATGTTTATAAGAAATAATTTTAATTTTTTTTAAACTTTTAATTTTATAATTTTCAATTATTAACTGCAGCAAAGGCAGTGTTTTCCTCAAGAAAAGTGATTTTGATGCAGTGGAAAAGAAACCACCGGATACTTAGTCGAAAGTTGATCTTTGATCTTTGATCGCATTGTTATCTTTCCTTCCTTCTTCTATGTAAACGTGAAGATCAACTGTCGCTTTGAATGACAGGACAATAAGGCAACCATTGATCTTTGATCTCTTTCTTTGTGAACATTAGTTTCTTCCTCAACCTAGAATAATTACGACTTGGGGAGAAATTGATCTTTGATCTCTTCCAGTTTCTCACCTTCTTGAGATCATCGTCGCTCTTCACGGGCAGATTCTCGATCCAGAAGCGGGAGAAGAGCTGGCGAGAGACCGTTTCCGCCTATAACACATTTACTACAATTAGTGTTTTGTGCTGCACCCTGTGGATTCACAGTTTTCGTTGAAGCGCAACTGTTTCATCCATTGAATTTTCGCTTTCTTATATATATCTGATTTTTTCTTCTTAAAGAAAGACTGTGGATCGCACTAGATCGGAATAGTTCGATAGACACAAGAGAGCACAGTGAAACACAAAACTATCGGGCAATACCATGTTCAGTCGATTTGCAGCTTTTTTGACAACCATAGTAAACCAAATAAACCAGTTTTATCAATTCCCTTGTCCGTGTCAGCACTACAGTATGTTGTAACCCGGGGTTACGCTATACTCGATTACCGAACGTAACCCGGGGTTAACGGTAAGCACTTCTTATTGATTCTCCCCAATAACTGGGTGTTACCGTATCCCGCGGGATTACGGTAACTCCCAGTTATCGATTTACCTTATCGGGGTCGCTTCTCTGCGTGGCGATGATGAGGCGGCACGCGTCCACCGTGCTGTTGTCCATGATGTGGCCGGTGAAGTTCTGTAATTACCGTATCCATCGCTCCGCCCACATTTCCAAACTCCGCCCACTTTTCGTAGCTCAGCCCACTCGCAAACCCCGCCCACTTTTCTCAAAATCGTATCGTCTCTTACCTTGGGGACGTTCATGGGCACGCCAAAGTGACGCGAGATCATCTCAATCTCGCGCGCCATGTACGTTGCCTGAAATTAACTATTTATTAATTACTAGTTAAATTTTATTAATTATTTAAGATGATGGGTGGTTTTCCATCACAATATTCTCAAGTAATTCCAATCTCCAGAGAAAAGCAAGCAAGGTGAAGTGCAAGTGTAAGCTACAACGACATAAGACTGCACAGATCAAAGTTCAAAGATCAAACTACAAACTACACACTACAAACTACCAACCTTGGCCTCGCAGCTCTTGGCGGGCGGCGTGTTGCCCACATCCTTGAACAGACCACCGAGACAGATCGGCTTGAGGATGACGTCAATCGGCCAGACGACGCGGTAACGGAGGAGAGACTGCAAGAGATCAAAGATCAAAGATCAAAAATTATAAAAGTCAAAGATCAATGGCTATGCGCTTCTTGAGATGAATACTGGTGAAATGTCAGATATCTCGGTTATCTAGCAAAAAGCAACTTGCGCACAAGGCGAGATCAAAGATCAAAGATCAAAAAGATTTTCGTCAGCCTTCCTCGGTCTTATTGAAGAATTTCTACTCACAACCGAGTGGGGGGGAGATCAAAAATATAGTCTTTGGTGTTTGCGTAAGAAAGCTGGTGAAAAGAAAAGTCAGTCATCGATTTCGTTCGGGTTTTCTCAAAATTCTTGAATATTCGCACGGGGGGGGGCAGAGCAAACATGATCTGGACTTCGATTCTCGGAGAATACGGCATTTCCCTCAGTTTTTCTCACCCGCTAAGAATTTATATGCGTCGAGCACGTGAATTGCACGTTTTTTCACGCACGCATTCCGGGCAGCTCGGACAATCAAATTGATAAGCGCTTCTATGGTGAGAGAGGTGACTAGACGGGGGATGGATGACATAATGCCGACCCCTATTTGTGGCTGCGGGAGGACTAATGATGTGAAGAGTTCCGACCCATCTAGCTGCTTTCGCAGGCCGGAAATTGACTGGTTGATTAATGAATTGGGCGATGTGCATAGAACAAAGCGCAATTAGGTAATGCGCTTGCGGAGAATTCCAGTCTACATGAACCCAGAAAAGTTTCAATGCCAGCTAAAGATCGGTTCAAATGCGTTCTCTGGGAACTTTGACAGGGGAGACGATAAAGGAAACAGGTCATACATTTTCGTCCCACCCACAATACGGCTTATTGCGAAATATATAAACTGGCCAGATCTATAGTGCAAGTCCCATAAAACTGGCCAGATTTGAATTGATTATTACTATACTCATCCTCCCGCGTATTTATAGATAGGTTTCGAGGGTCAAAACTGCCTCCTGCAAAAAAATTGTTCACCCACATTGTGTGTGTATGAAAATAATAATGTATAAAATAAAAAAGTATGAAACAGGTGAAAGGAAGGGTGTGAAAAATCGGCAAGGAGAAAAGTGAATCACACTTCACCAGACAATTTTCCAGTGAAACATGTCTCAACCTGCCTTGAATGTAAAATTCCAGGGTAATTACGTAAATAAAAAAGCTAACAATAATAAAATTACCTCAAATCCGATGAATGAGTAGGGCGAGACGATGTCGTAGTACAGCTTGACGGTGTGGACTCCGCGTGGCATTGTAGTCTGAACAAGATCAGAGATCAAACTACATCGAAGGACAAGGATTCAAAGATCAAAAGCTCAAAGGTCACAAGCAGCGCAACGCGTCGAAAGGCTAAATTTGAATATATCAAAGAATACATTATCGGTAGCAAAGAGCATGGAAAGGGTTCAAAGATCAAACTATAGACGGCGCTTCAACAAGGGTTTAAAGGTCAAAGATCAAACTCGAAACATGATACTGGACAACCGGAACTTATGATTTTGCCATCAACAGGGGGGTTTTGAATGAGACACACTCATTCACCCTCGAAATAGGGGGAAGGGGGGAGAGCAACGCGGAAAAGCAAGAGGGGAAAGAGAGATAACGGGGAGAGGGGAGGAAAAGCCCCGCGGAATGGGTGCAAATGATTGTTTCACATAATTACACACAGTAGCCGACACACTTTTCGTGAGAGCTTTTAATACAGCTTGGAAAAAGACGAGAGAATGGGCGAAACGAGAGGATCAGACAGCGAGACAGTTTCTTGGAATGCGAAAGCTTGGCGATGCGCCGAGCTACGAGTCAGTTTCAAAGCGAGAAACGGTGAGAAAGTTTGAAAATCTATAGGACGTCTTCTCACTTTCACACACTCTCTCGCTTCCTACATTCTCTGGAGAGTTTCGGGTTGCTGGATGGGGCCCAGCGTTTGTAATGGAACACCTCTCCTTATTTGATGGGAAACGGCGCGAAATTTGAGGTGCTGAGGGCGAGAGAGCGTGAGAAAACGAGAGAATCAGAGAAAACGATTTGTTCATGGGCCAAAAGTCGTTGCGCGGTCAAAGTATGGGATGCATGGAAGGGAAAGTTATGTGATTTCGAGGAAGGTCTGGGCAGGCGAGAGATTGGAGAGCGGCAGACAGTCAGAGACGAGGTGAGAGAGCACGCGAAATCAAGAGAGCATCCGTGGGATGCGTGATGGACTTTGGACAGGTCGGTGCTCTACCAGACGGGAGACAGAAACGCGAATTACCTCGTTTTGAAGTATAAAGCTTAGAAGAAATCACAAGAATCGACCGCTGGCTAGTGCCGAACAGCCTTGAAATGAGGGGGAGGAATCTTCATAACGAAGAAAAAAAACAAAAAGTCCGAATGCAAATTCACATTTGTCCCAATTATTCAGAAAGACGTGCTGTTTTCGAGGCTTCAAATTGTGTGCATTTGGATAGGGGGCTGGAGGGAAATGAGATTTGCAAAACTCAAAGAAACAAGTGTAAACTGGTCGCTATGGTAGACACCAGTGAGCCCCCCCCCGCGAGAACAGTTGCTATGGAAAATGTACTGCACATTCCCCCAGTTTTTTATTCGATACCAACAAACCAAACCAGAGGGAACGGCCAGACTCCAAGCACAGCACATGATTCCGAACCTACAGACCAGGGTTAGAGCGAGAGAGTGTGCAAAAGTGAGAGAGTCCCTCTCGATTTCACACGCTCTCTCACTCCAAAGGCCTTTCTGGAAGGTTGAGCGGCCTGTGGAATGATGTGACAGCATCCCACAGACGGACCAACACAACAGCAATGGGTGTGGAGTGAGAGCGTATAAAATTTAGAGGGACTCTCTCTCTCTCTCACTTTTATGCGCTCTCCCATCCTGACCCCTTTCTGGAGGTGCAAAATGATGTGACATTTCTCCGCCAGCACAGACTTGATAATGGCACAAACGCGGTTAATGCACATTTTGCGTGTCTCCAGAAAGGAGTCAGCATCGAGAGAACGTGTGAAAGGTAAAAACCTATGGAAATTGTGTTTGTTTTTAACAAACAAGGCAGAGTTATTGCACAAGATCGCGGAATTTCCTTCTTGTAGAAACAGTGAAACACAAAAATCGAGACCAAACCAAATGTAATGAGGAACATTTATCAGAACAGAACATCACAGACTCGAGGATTCTGACACAAACTAACAAACCATACAAACTCGATGCATATCACGATGGGGAATACGGTAGGTCTACAAGGCGGGTTGAGGTCTCATAACTACAAATGCTGCGCCCACAGTAACCATAGCTACTTGGTACTGTAAGTAAAAGTGGTGGATGCGGTACAACTGAACGGGCTACGGTACTGCAAAGTGGTTACGGTAGGTCACAGTGGGTACGGTACTCAGAGCTTGGCGGGGAGGGGTCCATCAAACTTCTGTCCCATCATATGGCCAATGATGTGCAGTCTGTCAGAGCCGAAGAACGACTCTCGCTTGCCGTTCGAGAGATGGAGCACCGTCCAAGGGGCACCGAAACACTGCAATGCAGTACTTACTATCTAGTACCGTATTCACATTGACTACCGTAGTTCGTCAGCAACGTTACGAGACGCCATGTCTCGTCCCTGTACATTCTGTTTCGGCACTTATCTATTTCCTACGGTAGTCAATCGATAATCCTAAATCTACAGTACTCATCAATCGATAATCCTCTATCTATATCACCCACTTCAATCTTTAATTTCAAGCTACAGTGTACTAATCGATCGATAACCCTTATCTACCCTCACATCAGTCGATAATCCTAAAACTACATTGCCTATTGATCCACATTCCTTATCTACAGCATTGGTCAATCGATAACCCTTATCTACGGTACCCGTCAATTGATCATCATCAATCTACCGTACTCGCCAATCGATATCCCGTATCTACCGTACTCACTCCGGTCTCGAGGGCGGCGTCGGTGTTCTGCTTCATAACCTCCTTCACTGCATCAGAGGACAGGGAGGAGACGAGTCGGGTGACGTCACGGACACCGCACGCAGTCAGCACCTGTAATTATTAAAATAATTAACTATTTCATTGCATTCATTATGTTAATTACAACAAATAATTACTATTATATTCCAACTAATTAATTGTGTATATTTTAGTATGGGAGAATATTATGAGATGGGGTTGCAGTTTCGTGTTTCATCGACTCTTTTTTTCGAATTCGGAGAAGCGTAGTGAGTTTGTGTTCCACAAGTCGTATGAAAAGAATGTCTAGAGAACTCGCACAATTACTTAGCAGACGGCACTTCCAAAAAAATTTAAAATTTAAATATGTACATCTCCAGTTCCAATACATATAACAATTTTAAAATGATTGTTTGGTAGCGTGTCTATTGTCTGCCTGTCACTTCTGTGTTTAGCATCGGAACGTTTTATTACTCTGATCTCCCACCTCGACAAAGTCCTTTGTGTCGAAGATGTCGCTGCGATCGATCCAGAAGCGGCGGAAGAGCGCCCGAGCGACTGCCTCGGCCTGCAATAAACGAACATATAATATTGATTTTTTTTTCAAAAATAAATTAGCACCTTTTCTAAAATAAACTCTTCCCTTCTATTCTAGAATAAACAATTACAAATACATTCTAAAATATTTTTCATCTATATTGATGATGAACAGCACGAATCACGGATTTCGCACTTATTTGATTCCCAACACAATTCTGCTATTTTAGACAGTCTGTTCACGCGCGCGCTGAACTCGTGTTTCACCGTTGCCATGCGAGAGGGGTTGGGGCGACGCCATCAATGTGATTGATCGCGCTGATGCACAATGAAATCGACTATTTTTTTAGTAAGGAAAGATCTTTGATCGACTATACTTTTATAATTAATCTTTAATCTCTGATCTCTGATCTTTCTCTCTTTCCTCCCCTCTCCTCACCTTCTCCGGCTGCTCCAGCTTGACGGCGGCGATGAGTCTGTTGGCGTTGAGCGACGACTTGGTCGTGATCACCGTCAGGAAGTCCTGCACGGAATACAGTAATCGGGGATAGTGTACAGTATCTCTGATTATTAATCGATTGGATTTACTTTCCATGCACGTTGACAGTATTATAAACGAACGCAATAAATCGTTTGCGTTCCGTTTCCTCCATTATTCACTACAAAGTATTCAACATCCACGTTAGAAACAATATCGATACGGTAGTATTACAGTAGACCGAGACTACAGTAATCGGTAATCAATCGATACCTCGCGGAACTTGAGCGGGATGTTGTAGTAGCGCGCGAGCCGGTTCACGTCCTTGTGCATGTACGGACCCTGTAACGATCAAAGACTTTTCTTTTGAAAATAAGATTGCCCGAACATTGAATAGAAGACAGGAAAAAGAAAATCAGAAAATAATGAAAGAGGGGGCAGGATACAGAATTCAACCCCGACACTCGCAATTGTACCTGTGAGAATCGCGCTGCAAAAAGTACCTAACAGACGCATAGATCAGCGATGATCGATTTAGTTCAGAAAAAGTGTGAAATAGTGTTATGGTGCTACTAATCTTTCTCGTGTCTAAGCTAGCGTAACGATTACAATTACCAAACATTGAAGATCAAACACCAAATCCCAAAGACAAAACTTATCCGACGACTTTTGCAGCTAGCCCCCTGCGATCGCCTACTGCGTTTGCACACAGCTCCCGAGCCGTATTTTCGTAAAAATCTATGAAATGAGATCTACTTTTTCACTATTTTTTCTTTTGCACAGAGCCCCTAAAAATTCTAGCACACATTCGCACAGTGCCCCTGCCCCCTGCCCATGTGTGTCCCTCACCTTTCCGGGTACAGCGATGGCGGGCGCCTGGTTGCCGGCGGCCTTGAAGATGTGGGCGAGTCCGACCGGCTTGAGGTTGACTTCCATCGGCCACTGAGTACGGTAGGCAAGGAGCGACTGCAAGAATACGGTATCGGACTACGGTAACTAAACTACCGTAATTATAGATTGCTCGACTAGTCGAGAGAGTCTGGTAGGCAAGCAGGGGCTGTAGTTACCGATTGATTTGTTGATGAATCTACCGTTCCAAATCGATTAAGGAAAATATTTTAACCATAGAAGGCGAAGACATGATCGAAGAGACATAAATATTTTAGTTTACAATTGGTGGTTGCAAGACGATATCACCAGGCGGACTCAGGCGCAAAAATAATTCATATTTTCACATTTTCATAATAAAGACTAAAGATTCCTCACCGTGCAATTTTATGCCTACGACAAAGAAGAATAATGGATGCAAACTTATTTTGAATTACTTTGGTACTCCGTGATTCTCATCACTGTGATAGATTACTGATCATGGCAACACCCTTCTCGCCTCGTTTCTTGGTCAAACAAAGTAAGTCAGTAATTTCGGAATCACACCGATGAATGATAAAGATCAAAGATTAAGAAAGGACCGACCTCGAAGAGGATGAATGAGTAGGGCGAGATGACGTCAAAGTAGAGGTCGATGGCGAACTTCTTCGACATGGCGACGACTGAAAAGGGAATATGGTAGATTACAGTAGGACAACAGGGAGGATACGGTATATTACGGCACTGAAATTACAACGTTACGGACGATCTGGCAATTGTGTTATGGTAGAGTACGGTAGGACAATTGAGTGCACATAGTAGGTTACGGTATTGAATTTGCTACGATACGATAGATCAAGAGGGAACGGCGCAGCAATATCAAATAGTGGGTAAATGCAGCGCAATGATATCTAACGCAAATTTATAACGCGGATAAAGTAGATAACGCTGGTAACGAAAGATCAGAGTATCACTATAGCCTGGGACACACACTTATCTACACAACAAGGGGGACACACTTATCGATTCCAAACATACAGACCAGGGTCAGAGCGAGATAGTGTGCAAAAGTGAGAGGGTCTCTCTCGATTTCGCACGCTCTCTCACTCCAAACGCCTTTCTGTAAGGTTGACCGGGCGGTGGAATGATGTGCTCGAGGTGCGCAGTCTACCTGACTTAAATTATATTAAAATGAAAACTGTGTCAAAGTGATACATGTTAGAGACAGAGCAGAGTTCACACGGGATTTTGGAATACATGAAGGCATACTGTACATTGACGTTCAGATAAAGCGATAATGAGAACAATCATAGCACATAATCCTGCAGCCCAGTCAAAACTTCAGTGAGGGGATAGAGGATAAAAAAAATCTCTTTCCATTTTTCGCGTTATCTCAACGCGTGCCCCTTTCTGGATGTTCGCAAACACGTGGATTTGGACTGCGCAAGGCGAATACCGCTTTCCTGAGAACACCTTCTTTGTCACTACATGTGACATCGTATCTCATGTATGCCGTTAATTTAACTTAGTCTCAAATTTATATTACAATTTGCTTTATAAATTGCATGATAGACATTATTATTATTATTAACTATCTACACGTTGTGTACGTGCGAGTGAAGGGAACGAATTCTCACAAACTACAGCCTGAAGTGGTCAGAGATTGGGAATAACACGAGGAACGTTCCACGGACAGTGAAAGAACGATAAAATGACCCGGGTACATTACATGTATAAAATTATACGATCATACCAAGAAAAGCAAAATACGGACTTCCATTATCTAGGCCTTCCACTTTAAAGTGATCTCGCGCCTTCCGTAAACACATGTATTACATTTAGTTTGATCGTATCATTTTAGAAATGTAACACCCTCACGGAAATGGTTTTAGAGCACCGCTAAGTGAAAGCGGATGAGCTCACCACGGTGAAACACGTATTTTTAGGAAACTAAAAGTCGGAAATTTCGTGGTGCCACAGAACTTTTGCATGCAACTCACGGAAATCGTGACGGGACCTACTTGAATCTTAAGCTTTTACTGTCTTTACCACACTTGGACTTTTGCCAACTTTTGCCAGCTAAGTGCAAGCCGCAATTACCACTACCGTATACTTCTCAGATGCGCGTTTTAAACTTCGCGCGCGTGAAATTACATGATTTTCACGTAAATTCTTACGGTTTCTCAGGTTTTGGCGTGAGTGACAGAGTGGCGAGAGTACTTCATTTTTTCTTGATATTTTTTTGCAAAATGGACCCGCACATTTCCCTTAGCGTGTTTCACCGTGTCACTCATAACAACTGTAAGTACATACACATAATCAAGAACACTGTAAAGGGCCACATTGTTCCAAGCCTCCAGCAAGGTGTCAGGGCGAGATAGTGCAAGTGAATGTGAGAGGGTTCCTCTCACTGTTACACACTCTCTCATCGCTGAACCCTTTTGTCGAGGCTTGCCGGGATAAGAATGGATGTGCAACGCGATAGTGGGGAAAACTAGAATCATAGCAAAAAATTCACTTGAAAAAGCTATTGCTATTGTAACCAAATTCCAAAAGACAACTGCCAAGACGGGTAAACTGTTCCTATGATAGTGAACCAGCGTGGTCACCGGGGGTTCGCGCGTAGTTCGTAGCATGCGACACACGTGGTGATAGGAGGGGTGGATACGAGGGGGCGAGAGGGAAGAGAGGGAGTTGGAGAGGGGTAAGGGGTCGAGGGAAAACACAGATAGCAAGAGATTAGACATCGGTAGAGTTTGAAAGGGGTGAAAATATGAATTCGCTAACATTTTTTAAATAACAATAATTAGGAAGAACTATGAAGCGAGAGACGGGTGATAAACAAGAGAGACGCCAGAGACAGAGAGAAGTGGACAAAGCACGTTGTGACACTGATAGGAAGAAGGTGGTGTTTGGAACTCAGGAAGTGGGGAGAGACTGTTAGATAGTGGGAGAGGAGGAGAGAGCGCAGAGAAAGACTGGGAAGAGACGACGAGATAGTGGGAAGGAGGCAAGATAGTGGGAAGGAGGCCCCTCGAGGGGGGGGGGAGTGCAGAGAAAGAGAACATGGAAATCTCCTGAGAGTCTAGTGTGACCTCTGATCAGTGATGTGCCGGGAGCACAAAGTGATCAGAGACTGCACCAAGCCATGGATCCGTCAGTAGAGTGATGGAAACTAATTATACCCTGCTCATGATCAGGAGGACCACAACCAAAGTCGCCCCTTTTAAACTGTTTTAGTTTTCGCCATTACCATTCAGTTCAGTACCGCCATGCGGTTCTTTGCAGTGAAACGATGCACTGGAACGGTCTTCGCGAGGCTGGGAAACGAAATAGCTCAAGAGAAAGTGGCGATCACGATTAAATCACCGCTGTCCATAGCGGCCACGGGCGTTTTTTACGCTCGAATTCTAGCAAAAGTTGAGGGTATTTCAACATAAAATGTTAATAAATTCCAGGAAACAGTGTTTGCGAATGTAATTGACGCCAAAATAACGCGAAACGCGAAGAAATTCCAGAACAAATCAACGAAAACGAGCGGTGCACCGTGCACGAAGGGTTAGAAATGCCGATAGGGACAGGTTACCGTATACCAAAAGAGCCGGGAAAATTCAAAATGTAATTTTCCTACCGTAGTTTCATGCACTGCTTACGACAGGTATCACCAGAGATTGCATGATTCGGTGAAAAACTTTCAAAAAATATTTTTTGATTTCGATGAAACTTTTTTATAGGACTACCCTGGAGACAAGAATTTGATCAATCCTGGTCCCAGGATCCAGAACCGGCTTTTAGGAATTCTCCGGTTCTGTTGCCGGAATCGGCATATCTCATCGCAAAATGGTGCTAGAAGGCTGCGGTTGTGCTTAAAAAATGCAGAAAAATCGGGCGCATGATTTTTCTGTTGAAATGAATGCAACATCTCTTCAACTGAAAATAATAATTTCAAAAATTTCAAAATTCGCGTTTTCAAAAATTATCAACTACCCTCAGATGGCCCGGCGGGGCAAAACAATTACGAAATTATGAAAGAGGACGTTGAATTGTACCAGAAAAAAAATTGAAAGTTAAATATCTGGTATGTTCCCGACACCGAAAAATCGCTTCGAATGTTGCGACTAATATTTATCAAAATTCACAATTATGAATTTTTTTCTAAATAACTAAATTTTACTTCCCATTGCGGTGTAACTTTTTTATGGGACTACCGTGGAGACAAAAATTTGATAATTCCAGGTCTCAGGTTCAAGAGCCGGCTTTTAGGAATTCTCCGGTTCTGACCCCGGAATCGGCATATCTCATTGCAAAATGGTGCTATAAGGCTGCGGTTAGGCTTAAAAAAATGCAGTGAAATCGGGCGCATGATTTTTCTATTGAAATAAATGCACCATCTCTCAAACTGAACAAAATAATTTCAAAAATCTCAAAATTCGTATTTTCAAAAATTATCAACTACCCTCAGAAGACTCGGTGAGGCAAAATAGTTACGAAATTATTAAAGAGGACGTTGAACTTTACAAGAAAAAAAATTGAAAGTTAAATATCGAGAATTCGAGAAATGGGCAATTGGTACGGCGGCTGGTATGTTCCCGACACCGAAAATTCGCTTCGAAAGTAATATTTATCTTAATCTCTGAAATAGATAATCTCAGCCCGAAAAAGGTGGCGCATCATTAATGTTTTTTTGACTATTTTTTCTCTTTAGCTGAAAATGCAGATTCATATTATTTGTTATTGCCTTCTGAAGAGAACCTTTGCCTCACTCTTCTGAGGGTAGTTGATAATTTTTTAAACTACGGATTTTTGATATTTTTGAAATTATTTTGTTCAGTTTGAGAGATGGTGCATTTCTTTTAATAGAAAAATCATGCGCCCGATTTCTCTGCATTTTTTTAAGCCCAACCGCAGCCTTCTAGCACCTTTTTGCGATGAGATATGCCGATTCCGGGGTCAGAACCGGAGAATTCCTAAAATCCGGCTCTGTAACCTGAGACCTGGAATTATCAAATTTTTGTCTCCACGGTAGACCAATAAAAAAGTTACACCACAATGGGAAGTAAAATTTCGTTATTTAGAAAAAAATTCATAATTGTGAATTTTGATAAATATTAGTCACAACTTTCGAAGCGATTTTTCGGTGTCGGGAACATACCAGATATTTAACTTTCAATTTTTTCCTGGTACAATTCAACGTCCTTTTTCATAATTTCGTAATTATTTTGCCCCGCCGGGTCATCTGAGGGTAGTTGATAATTTTTGAAAACGCGAATTTTGAAATTTTTTAAATTATTTTTTTCAGTTGAAGAGATGGTGCATGCATTTCAACAGAAAAATCATGCGCCCGATTTTTTCTGAATTTTTTAAGCCTACCAGCAGCCTTCTAGCACCATTTTACGATGAGATATGCCGATTCCGGCGACAGAACCGGAGAATTCCTAAAAGCCGGCTCTGGATCCTGGGACCAGGATTGATCAAATTCTTGTCTCCAGGGTAGTCCTATAAAAAAGTTTCATCGAAATCAAAAAATATTTTTTGAAAGTTTTTCCCCAAAGGGTGTGTTTTCATGCAATCTCTCGTGATACCTGTCTTACAAAATATGTTTATTTTTTTACGCGGTTTAGGCGATTTATTACATATTATTATTTAAATTCAGTGATTATTTACGGTAGCCATGTTGAATGATCCGTATTTCAATTCATACCCTACTGTAATCCTATTTGGCAGTAGATAGATCTCAGATGTTGCTATTGTAAAAGCGAAACAATGAGATCCTATTTGCTCTCAACAAAAGAGCACAATTACCATGTTTCTAGAAATTTCCAAGGACTTGAATAAAACCATGTGTTCCCCTCTCCTCCCATCATTTCGACCCAATTCGTCGCCAGCGCGCTGTTGCTTCAGAAGAATGGTTAGTTTTCCACATTTTGGTTCGGCAATTATAAATATTTACGGTTGATATACCGATTATTCTAGCTAAATGGGCTACACGATAGTTAAAATACTGCCAATTTTCGAAATTCAGGCTTCCATTGATGAAATTGAGCGAGATCTCTCTGAAATTTCGAAGAGAATCGATAAAGTGGAGGAGAATATCGATGAATTGGCCGAATTGACCGCTGAAGAGAGCGAAATTGAGGTAAGTGGAGAGAGAGATGTGTGATAAGATGTGGCGTTGGCACGGAGCCAAGATTACTGTACCTGAAATCAATCGATACGTTTCAGACGGAGAATTTCTCAGAGGAGGAGAGTCTGGGCGAGATGACTGAGGAGCTCGAAGCTCAAATTATGGTGAGCAATTTGGAATTGTGCCAAGAACCCTACATCTTACTGTATCTGTGATACAATTAATCAATATTTTCTAGAAGTGTGACAAAGAATCGGTTCTCTCAGAAGAGTCGTGCGACGAGCACAATGAGGGAATCGTGGTAAGAGATTTTTGGCTCTGTGCCAAAAGGTTACTGTATGTTGATCGATATCAATAATATTTTTTCAGACGGACAAGAGTGTTTCTGAGGAGAATTTGGTCGAAGCTGTGAAGGAGTTGAAAGTTGAGGAGAAGAAAGAAGAGAAGAAAGAAGAAGAGAAGGAAGAGGAGATTCCTGAGGGAGACCCGGAGGTTTGTAGCATTACGTCATCGTTAGGCAATCTGGAATCTAACTACTGTAGTATCGATCGAAATCACCTACCGTACTCCTCTCAGATGGCCGAACTCGACTGGGAGTTCTTCGTCAAGATGAAGGAATCGCCTAATGTTGTCGTCGCCAACTACCTGCCGGTCAGCTTTGTGACCCACCGAACACTCTTCTGACCATCGTTGACTACCGTAACCCATTCGATTTCAGGAGCTGCGTCGCCGCTACAAACTGGCCGAGAAGCGCTCCAAGGCCACCGAGGTACGGAATAACTACGACCGATAACTGACTACCGTACTCCAGAAACGTCTCGTCGATCTGAATCCCGCTGATCGATCGAACGCCGAGGACAGACAGGTACCGTAATATTGAAGAACTACAGTAACCCAATGAATTCCGTTCAGGAGATTCTCGGCGAGCTTCTGGACAAGATTGATCAGGCATTGGACATTATTGATGAGCATGAGGTACGGTAGCACTAATCGATGACTGACTTTTTAAAAACAGTATTCTTTTTTCAGAATCGAAAAATTCCATTCGGTCACCGTGCACATCTGGAGGATCGTCTACTCAAGTCTATGAACGCACAGATGGACACAATTGATAAAATTGTTGACAAGTGAGAAGGGGTGGAGTCTAATGTCAAGGGGCGGGGTTTAAAATGGGCGAGCTTATTGAACTCCCTTTCAGCTTTGCTGTGATCGGTGATGATAAGGACTCGGCGATGAACGAAAGAGAGGTGCGTAGTGATGACGCAATCTGGATCTGTAATCGTTGACTGGCTACCGTACTTCGCCACTTACAGTAATCTTTCCTCATTTCAGGGTCTCCGCTACGAGATTCGCTTCATGGACATGCTGTACACGGAGATCCACGGGTGTTTCCTCCGTTCCTTCCTTGAGATGGAGTGGTAGAAGGAGGATTGCATCATCACTATGCAATCGACTTTCGACCGATCCCCCGTCTCTTTCCTGACCGCAACTCGATTTGTATAAATGTCCTTTTTTCGTTGCTATTTTGGTAGAGATGTCATGGGGTGTGGACTGTGTTGGCACGAATTATGATTCCGATAACGTTGTGCGGATCGAGGACTGATTTTTTCTCGTTCCCACTTGCTGCCAACTGTATGGAATTGCAGCGACGGCGTTGACCCGGTGTTAAAGCGTGGAGGGCTGCGGCAATCGACCAACCGGCTATGTGCCGGCTATGTTTGATTTTAAAAAAAAATCGGCCGAAAATAAAAAAAATGTGGATTGATTTTATCTCAATTTTTCATACATTGCGATGCTCAGAGGAGGAGAAAACAATAGTAAGAGAAAGAGATAAAGATGGAGAGATGACACAGAGAAAGCACATCAATCCATTGGCCAGTCATCTTTACAGAAGGGGGTTTGGGGTGAGAGAGAGTGCCAAATCGAGAGGGACTCTCTCATTTTTGCACACTCTCTCATCCTCTCTGCTGGAAACAAAAGAGTAGCGCATTAAGAGAAAATGAGAAGGATCAACAAACGAGAGAAATGACCGACATGATTTATCACCAGAAAAAACATAGCTGAAACCGAGATCAAACACATCTTCAAACATCAAAAACGAAAAAAATCGAGAAATAGAGAAAAAAAACTCGATGCCTCATCAGTCCAGATTTCTTCCGGTTGAAACCCTTCATTGCACACCCGCAAGTGCAGTAGACGGGCGACTCCGATCACTGGCGGTCTTCAAAATCTGAAAATAGAAGAAAATCGATAAATACATCAAAAAGCACCAATATATGTCCGAGTTACAACAGAAATTGGAAATGAACTCACGATAGGCCCTATCGATGTCGCCATAGATGCCTGCGAAGGAAGAGTGGAACAAGCGCGGTGTTTAGCGTAGTCTTCGATCTCCTGTACGCCTCATATAATGGGAGAAGATCTCTCCTTTCGCCAACCGTCTACAGCAATGTTTTTATTTTAATTTTTTTTTATATTTTCACATTATTTTTCGGTTGTACTTCAACGGTCTTACAGGGGAATAAGTCTCGATTAGTCTAAGCAGGCCAGCGACGACTTCAAAGTCCAATAATCGCAGGGGAAGCGAGTTGTTCAGACCTTTAAGTCATCGCTAGGCAGCCCAGAAGTCTGAGCTCGTAGACTTAATTCCCTTTTAGATTATGAGAAAATAATGAAGAAGAAAACTCACAAGTCGATTAGTAATCGTCGGTAGAAGATTGTAGTTTCCCTCTATGGAGCTCCTTCCGCTTCTAATCGGATTACCGACAGTGAAGGGTCACGTTTCTTGCCGTCTCGAGAGCGTTCTTGACTGCACTATTGCTTATAGCAACGACTAAGACTTTCTTCCCAAGTGAGGCCCGACACGACTCACCAATTAGGCCTGTTCCAGCAGCTTAAATGAAATATTGAGTCAAAGAACAAAATGCTTTATTATACACATAACACTAATACTCTGAGAAAAAAAGTATCTAGGATCAGGACACCAAGTGAACAAGATCATTTTTCCTGAAAATCACTAGAAATAGAGACATTTCACTTAAAGGTAAGTTAACTTTTTCACTTGGTGTCATGATCCTAGTGAGGTTTTCGAGTGTAGGAGAAAAACTCACGGGCATAGAGATCAGAGCTCCCTTTCAGCACATCTAGAACACGAAGCTGATCGTCATTACATCGATAACCGAATGAGCCTGAACAGGGAATAATAATAGCGAAGACGAAGGTAGAAAAAAGGATAAAGTATGGAAACAACACTCACTCATAGACGAAGCTCTGAAAAGAACAAAAAAGGATCGATATCAAAATCATTGAAGCGAGTGAAGATGAAAAGCATACCGTCTAGGCTGACGGTTAGTCAGCTTTCGATTGAGGTGCATTTTGTTTGTTGATCATTTGTAGGAAAGTGAGCGGGTAGAACTCTGGAACGAGGAAATGATTAGTTTTGTAAATACATTGAGCTATTTCAGAGAATGCGTTCAAGTGTTTCAAAGTGTTGCGAATCAGGCTGCTGTGGATATGACAGTTCGCTCATAATCACCATTAAATCGTTGAGGGTGTTCGGCAAGGGCTATTTTCGGCCATCGGCAATTGCAACCGCCTGCAACGCCTTTGCTGCACAGCACTGGTTTAGAACAGGGAATTCGAAACAAATAATAATCGTCCTATATCTAAATATACAAACTCAAACGAGCGGTCAGCAATGGTCTTCTATTGATACAAGTTCGGTATTGGTGTTACGGCCTTTTGGTGAGATATCGGAACTAGTGCTGATAATGCGAAGAGAGTAACAAAAAGACTACCATTGGATTTCCAATGCCGAACCTGCACCCCTAGACTTTGCACAGAAGCTGGTAGGAAAGAGTAAAGCACAGTGAGGGCTATGGACATCGAAAGCGTAACGAAAACCTCAAGCTGCGCAAGCCGGATTTGACTTGAGAAGCAATGGTGAAAAGTTGCGAATTTGAGGTGGAAAAGAGGAGGGAGAGGGAGAAGTTGGCGAAAGATAGCTCGCTCTTTCTTGCCGATTTAAAGGGACCTGGTACTGCAAATGAAGTGAATTTCAGATTAAAGAAAATTTTCTTCCGATTAGAATGCAAAAAACCGCATATTTTTACGATTTTTTAAAAATTAGTTATGAATTTTCAAAGGTCTCATTTTTGGCTGAAATGACCCGGCACTACTGTGTTTAGCCGCTAAATACAGTAGCGCCTGGTCATTCTGGCCTGAAACGGGATCTTTGAAAATTCATAACTAATTTCAAAAAAATCGTAAAAATATGCGGTTTTTGCGTTCTAATCGGAATAAAATTTTCTTTAATCTGAAATTCACTTCATTTGCAGTACCAGGTCCCTTTAAAGGAGGAGTGATAAGCGGAACCTTTCTCCCCGATAAAAATCGGTGAAAGTGAGACTAGACTTCCTGATCTGATTGAAAGCAAAAGTGAAAGAGAGTTTGTGCCAAAAAGAGAAGGTGGCGAAGGGAGAATCGATGCTCTGAATCATCTATCTTGATGAAAAAGCGGAGAAAAGAGTGAACATACACAGAGCGCGAAGTCTCCAGCTTTCCTTACTCTGGAGATGATGTCTCCAGGAAAGAGAGCGTGCGAAATCGAGAGGTAGAGACATCACTTCTCCTAATAATTGGAGATGTGAACACTCCAGAGTAAGGAAAGCTGGACACTTCGCTCTCTGAGTAGTATTCGTGTAAGTGATGGCTCAGTGGCCAGAAACTGCTTTATCTCTTATCACAGAGGAGTTAAATAGTGAGACAGAAAGGCAAAAAGGTGTCTGCCACATGTTCCGAGGACGGGAATCGGGCACACGATTTCCTACACATTACATCAGCCTAATCGCATCTCTTAGCGAGCACGTTTGGTGATGGCGCAATCGGACAGGAAAAAAATGAATCGAATAGACTATGAATGCTGTCCGGAATTCGCATATCGGCTCATCCGTTGTTCGCCATGTTTACCGATTCGTCCCTGGAAATTTTAACGTTTTGGATCTTCAGCCACCTTTGAAGGAAGACGCGAGATTTGTTGAATTACATTTTGATCTTATGGAAATTACGGCTCATCCCTTGTCACCGTCCGTTGTTGGATCGCATTAATCGGGTCTTCTGCGTCGATGATTTCCTCCGTCTATGTGACACTGAAAAAAGTCGCCATTGTTCAATTCAATTCAATCCAATTATTTATGACGTCAGGCAATAATGCTCAGATGAGGATGGGCCGGAATTCTTCATTAGTTGCGTTCCTCCAGGGGGGGGCATGATTGCTCGTTTCAGCTCATTTCTCCATCGTTCTTTTTCTCTAATTTACTGTTCACCTGCGTAACCAAATAATGTCGCCGACGTTGTTGCTGTCGATAACGATAGCTTCTCTATGTCCAGTGAGAAGCACACCTAAAACGTTAGTTAATTGCTGCGGGTGGGGCGGTCCAGTATACGAGGAATGCTAACGTGGTGTTAGTTTCTTGGAAAAGAAATTGAAAAAGGAAAAAGGGTGTTAGCTGGAATTCAAATCTCGGGCATTTTCCGAAAAGGCGGTGGAAAAACTAACACCCTTTTTCCTTTTTCCATTTTCCAAGAAACTAACACCACAAACACCACATAATGTTCAGGGTTACGGAAACTGCACTTGATTTAATATTCACTCTTTTGTGGAATAAGCAAAGCCTGGCATGCAAGTTGTATAATGAAAGTAAAGATTTGTTACTTTTCTTTTTACGTTCCGTTCGGCCGCGTAATCAACATTGCGTTCCTTGATTGCTTTTACCTCGTCTACATCAACAGACCAGTTAAGGAAGGCTATCTAGACAATTGCGTCATCACTAGGCAACAACTACATATTTATCGGTTGAAAGGCTTGGTTTCAGGAAATCAATGCAACTCTTACTTGTTCTCTTATTGATCGTGGTCATTGTTCCGAGTCTAGTACCAGAAGAGTCTGGTACCAGAACCAGAAGAACCAGTAGTACCAGAAGTCTAGTAACAGAAGAGAGAGCGTGCAGGACTCTGAATTAACACTTTTTAGCAAAAAAAAATAGGAAAAATGTTTAAAAAATAATGCGGAAGAAAAGGAATCGTGCACGTGTCCCTTTCAACGGGAGAAGAAACATTGAACACGGGAGAGGGGATCGAGTCGAGAAAGAGACGAGATAAAGAGGGAGAGATAGAGAGAGAGAGACGAGGGGAAATTGCGCAAAAAATCTGCTTTATTTCACACTGCACAACGAGAGATTGGACGCGCATTGATTCCTCCACGTCATTTCTGCAAAAAAAACGGCGCCTCTTTCTCTCCTCTTCACTCTCTGCTTCGCATCTCGCAACATTTGCAATCCACTCCCACTTGGGAATCGAGCCACGCTTCACATTAGCCTTTCATTTTTATTTATTTATTTATCGTAGATCACTAGGATTTCAGCCCTTCAGCCAGGGTGCGCACCATTGTTGGTAGTTCGAATAATTCTGTTAATGCCTTATTATTCGCGAATAGGATCATTTGATCTAACAATGCGTGAGCTCACTATGAGTGTGGATTCACATTTTAGAGGTGCCTATTATCAATGATCGTACTTGTAAATTTGATACATCGATTCAGGGTTTTACATACTCTCGCATTCTGTCGAGCAGGAATCAACTAAAGTAACAGTATCATGAGGTACCGGGTATATTTATATTTCCATATTTTGATTTTATAACTGTCTTATGTTTTCCATGTCCATGCCAATAATGAAAACTCCTTAGATGAGGTCACATAACCATCAATAATTCGGGGGGCTGTACGCTACCAACACAAACGGCGCTGTCGAAACTGCATCAATATCGAAGGAGGGGTTCGTGAGGAGAGATATTAAGCAACCTACGGAATTATACAGTGGATTCCTAATAGCTGTAATTTTAAAGAACAAATTCATCTTTGGATAAGATAACGATAAAGTGCTCCAATTATGTGCTCAGCGTGTATTTTTCTTAGAACTCTGAGGACGTTAAAAAGTAATTACATTAACGTAATTATTATTAATTAATAAAGTAATTATTGTAATTACTTTCGGTTGATTGTCTTCTGAAGTGCGAGTCATCTAGAATAGATTTCGAAGTGAGGACACAAAGAGCATACCAAGCACTTCTCCTATCTTCCCTTCCTATACTCGGACATTTTTTTTAAACTAAAAGATAAAAAAATTCATGTCATTCGCATAATTCAGCACAAACTCCAATTCCTTCAAAGTATCTTTATCTTATCATGGATTCTTCATCCATACGTGTGTTTCAGATCCGTGTGCATCATTCCACAGACCGGTCAACCTTACAGAAAGGCCTTTGGAGTGAGAGAGTGTGTGAAATCGAGAGAGACCCTCTCACTTTTGCACACTCTCTCGCTCCAACCCTGGTCTGTATGTTTGGAATCATGTGCGTGGTTACCAATGGAAGTGTTCGAGGGCGGAATCATACTTTCTTCTCTTAAGAGAAGAAAGTACGAACATCGTAAAGAGCGACCGCGACGCGCCCGAAACTTCGCGTTACAGTAACCCGCGCAACGCGCGCTCGCATGGCGCATCGTGCAGCTTAGAGTGCGGCACCGATGCGCTTTCGTTCCAAATTCATGCACGTCACTCTACAAGAAAAATTTTCAAACGCCATGGCCGCTATCGCTGTGCTTATGAAACGCTGTGCTCTTTTTCAACCATTCTATGCTTCACAATCATGATTCATATGCCATTGCATTCCTTCCTTCTCCTCCTGCACGTCCTCCTAAAGAGGACTGTCTTACGTATAGTTTTATAAGTTTATTCCGCGAAAAATAAATATCACAATTCTCGCTTTGTGCATTTTGCCGCCATATACAAGTGAGTTAAGAGGATAAAGAATAGACATACATACGATGGTATTCTCTTGCTACACTGTAACTACACAACAGTATCCGTCTCTCTACTGAAGTACAAAACAGTATCGCCCCGCAGCGTCAGTCGTCCGGCCGCATCTCCTTATTGTAGGCCCTGAGCTACAATGGTTTTAGTTTACAAAAAAGCGTTTCAACCGGCATCTCCGGAACTTAATATAAATTTTTTTTTAAATTTTATGCAGCAAACCTTTGCTCCGTTTGCTCTCCTAATTATCATATTGAGCGATTATTTACTTGCCAAGCGTCTTTTTTGACGAGAAGTTGAGAGTGCACCGGAAATGTGGATATTTGCGTCATCACTAGGAAAAATGACCAAATTATAAGTTTTGAATGCATGTAACGCCAGACAAGAACATGTTTCCCATGATTCGAAATCGTCTCAAATCGCATTTTGATGATAGGTGACTTACCGTAAACTTTATATTTCAATTCTAAGGTGTTTCCAACTCGATGGAGTACCTTATGACACAGCATCGAGTTAGTTGGCGCCGTGCCAAGAACATATTTCGTTGTCTGGCTCTCTTGTTTCACACACTCTCTCACTGATTCCTTCTTTCTCTAACTTGTTCTCGCCGCTGCTCTTTCGGATGCTGTGTATGAGAGCGTGTAGGACCCTGAATCAAGTTCGTAGTTATTGAGTTGCGAGCAAAAGAAGTACTGTGGAAATGCATAAAAATGGCCATAATAAGTAGCTGGCGATGTGGATTTTTATACAATTCTTTTATTTCCTCAACAGATCGAATAAACGTAACGGGAGAAAATATTCTGATAGAGGATAATTTTATGCTAATAAGAGAAGAATAAAATGGATGGTCGGTTGTACTGTAATGGATCATATCTCGAACGAGCGGCTGCGTGATCGCACAAAGGTAGGAGACGTTGTTCGAGCCGCCTTGAAAAGAAAGTGGCTCTGGGTACACAAGATTGCTAATGATCATGATTTGAAGTGGAGCAGAACCGTAATCGATTGGACCCCTCGAGGACCAAGACGACGACGTGGACGACCACCAACAAGATGGAAAGATCTCTTCATGCGAATAATCGGGCCGATATTTCTGAGACAAGCAAGGAGTCAAGACTGGCCAGCCATGCACATCAGAGCCTACTCTTGAAAAATGTGTTAAAATCCAAAAAAAAAAAGAGAAGTCCGACAAGAGAGAAAGCGAAAGAGAGTTTTTTTTATTGCGGAATGAGAAGGAGACGAAGGGAGAATCGGCGCTATGATTCATCCATGTTGATAGGAAAAGTCGATAAAAAGTGAGCGTACGAAACCTTTTCGATACAAACTAGAGAGAGAGAGAGAGAGAGAATTGGGAGGGAAGGAGAGATGAGATTGATGCTCTCCCCAAAAAACATTGATCATGAAGAGACGAAATTACGAAGCGCATTCTTTGAACACTTTATCCTCAACATTCACGTGATAAATAGAAGTTCTTATGGCTATCAAGTAGTTACACTGCTGTATAATGTTTTGAGCAACTGCCCAGCTCTTCTCAAAATAGAATCTTTGGTAGGCCAATGTTTGCTTGTATTCTTCTTCCCGTGATTTGACGGCAGTTTCGACATAGCAGTCTGTACCTGAATACCAATTTTTAGACCAAATTATTTTTTACGCGCGAAAAGTTGCGAAAACGTCGAAAAATTTGAATGCGCGCGCGTTTTCTACAAAGAACATTGATTTCTAATTTTTTTTTCGCGCAAAACCAACATCTCCAAAACAAATAAATATTGAATCACTCACGGTGGAGCGGTTGCATTGTTGGCTCCTGCACGAAAGAGCGTGAGAGTGTGTAGGAATCTCAATCAAGATATCGATTTTAAGCGTAAGTAACATGATAATTGGAATTAATATGCACGCAAAATGTAAATCGGAACAAGGATGAATGGAAGGTCAATGCGAGACATGGCACGTTTCTCTGGCGGAGAAGGAATGACAATTTTGAGAGATGGAAAGTGAAGGGAAGAGAAGAAAAACAAACAGAGAAGGAGACGGTTTTTGTAGAAAAGGTGACGCGGCGAAAGTAATGCGATTCGGCATTGATCTCTGTGAGTTGAAGTTACATCTTTGAACTTCCGTTTATAATACCCGCAAATGATCATGCAAGTGATAAATTACTGTAAAACAATACTGTAAATGTTCTTGATAGAAAAGAGTAGCTTGAGAACACAAGCGCCACTTTTCCATCTGCTTACTTGCTCTCTCTTTATCTTGTTAATGTTTCGGTCAATGCAACTTTCACCATTTTGTTTTTTAATTTCGACAACTGAGCAATTTAAACATTAATACAGCCAAATGCAAGTATTATGCATGAAAAAGGAACAATTTATTCTTCATCCAATACTGAAAAACTTGTCTATAAGATCATGTAACTGGCCCCTGTCTTCTTGTGATGCTTCCATTGATAGAAAGCGTTATTCTTCGTTTTGATGCTAGTCAGTCATCTGAAAAGGGTCTGATTGAAAAAAAGACAATCAAGAGAAGGAAAACAAGCGTAGATGCTCAATAAATAAAATCGATCGATGAGGTGGCAATTTCTTTTGAGCAAATATTCTCGAGTCGAGTAGGTTTCAAGAGCAGAGCATTTTGTTTGTTTTGTGAACCATGTACCGTCAAGTTGGGAGTTTTTGAACGACTACCCGGTAAAACCGGGTTCTACCGGGGTGAAATCCGGTTAACTTCTAATTTCGTCTAAAAAAATGCCCTAGACCTGAAACTGCTTTTCCTGCACACGTTCGACATGATATTTCAATATCTGAAGAGGAAAACAGTTTTAAAAATTTGTAAATATATTAAATAAATTTTAAAAAGAATTTCGCATTCAAATATTTTATATGTTCCACGTGGACTACAGTATCCAGATGCGCGGGAGGTTCCGCGAATCTGCGATCCTTTTTTCGTCACGCTCCGCGCTTTGCCGTTTGCGCGTATTTCGATCGATATTTCTCCTGTTTGCTCAACGTTCTCACTTTATCGATCGATTTTCGTGTTCCAGCCCTGCCGACTTGCAATGCCGACCAGCAGCGGCCACCGGCGCGAGCTGAAGAGCGCGCGCAGCGCCAGGACACGGATAATCAGGTACATCTTTATTATTTGCTAGAAGTTATTTGGCTGAGAATGACTTTTTTGTGCTTTTGCAACCTCAGAGAGGTGATAATTGGTCCAAATGAGCTATTTGATATAATTCTAAACGTCTATAAAAGGGCGGGAAACGAGAGACTGTGTGAAAAAGAGCGGAACTCTCTTTTTTCACACACTCTTGCACGCGATCCCTTTCTGTTGACTTTTTATGTGGAATAACGGTCTAGTTTGTTAACGCGGTGTCTGCTTGTGGTAAATTTCAGCCTCGGTGGGCCGTCGCGCCCTCCTTCGATCTCCCTTCACTCTTCGGCAGTGGAGAGAGGACGGCTGGTGTGTCCTCCTCTGTTTTCGTCACTCGGCAGAGATGGAATGAAGACTCCGAACAAAAAAGGTAAACTATATCTTTATTCGTGAAAAAGCAAGGGTAACAGACAACAAAGGGTACTTTATATCATAACTGGAAGGTATAATACATATTGCTGTGCATTAAATTTCAAGATTATCATTGAATGTTTTAGATTCTACGGCTCGATTCTCACCGACCAGGTGCATTTGTCAGCGAGGATTGCGGTATGTGCATATTTTCTTTAGTGTTATGTTGCCCTCTCCCGTTTCCTATGGCTAGTGATAATGTATCATCACGCGGAATCCCGTAACCAGACGTGAGACCAGTGCATTTGCTTTTCTGGTCTCCGTTTCGTTACGGTACTCTGCTGATACTGTCGCATATGGCCTTCCCCTACCGTATCAAATAAATAATTATTATAATCATAGTTACAAAAATAGCAAATATTCACTGTTACTTCTTTACCGAATACTACTTAAAAGAAATAAAAGAATCAAAGAAGAAATCTGCTATATTTCAGATCCTACAGTGACACTCACCGTTCGTAGGAGCGACAAGGCCTGACAAAAGAGCCGTTTATTTTTTCTTGTTCTCTAATGCAAGTCTCCGTTAATCTCATGTTAGCATTAGCTTTGAAAACATCCAATGAGACAAACATCCAACGTTGTTAGCGAATATTCAGAAACACACACATTAAACAGTAGCCGCAAACATATCTCGTTTTTTTTCGTTTATAGTTTGGTTTAAATTTGTCGAATCTTTCTATTTTTAGAGAGGACTACATATTCTTACGATCTCTAATGATATGATCTTGTTGAAGGAGGTTCACATTGGTCACCGTGCAGTGAAGTTACCATGCTGTACGTTTTAGTAGAGGCTGATCACGGCCATAATGGATGTGTACTAACATTAAGCACCTGATAATATAAGTAACTTAAGTGCGTGATTTCCCATAATGAAGAAGAAATATACGACCAAAGTGAACCGATGTCGACCACATTGTATCGTAAATATGTAATCCCCTCAAAAATTAGAAAAAATGGGACAAGTTTGAACCGAGACATAGATGATAATTCATTACTGCACACAACAAGCCGTACTCGGATCCTCTGAGCGCGATGATCTGAAATATAGCAGATTTCTTCTTTGATTCTTTTATTTCTTTTAAGTAGTATTCGGTAAAGAAGTAACAGTGAATATTTGCTATTTTTGTAACTATGATTATAACAATTATTTATTTGATACGGTAGGGGAAGGCCATATGCGACAGTATCAGCAGAGTACCGTAACGAAACGGAGACCAGAAAAGCAAATGCACTGGTCTCACGTCTGGTTACGGGATTCCGCGTGATGATACATTATCACTAGCCATAGGAAACGGGAGAGGGCAACATAACACTAAAGAAAATATGCACATACCGCAATCCTCGCTGACAAATGCTCCTGGTCGGTGAGAATCGAGCCGTAGAATCTAAAACATTCAATGATAATCTTGAAATTTAGGAACTTTCCTATATCCATGCCAGGCCCCGCCCCCTGTGCTCCACCCCCTCGAGAGAGGGTGGAGCCGACCTCCCGCCCATCCAGGAGGAAGAGCGAGAGGCAGTTCAAAATAGCCGAGCAATCGGCTTTCAATCGGGCATGGCTGCGCCGAAGAGTTCCAGTACGCACTGAACTGCCTCTTAGCGGGCGAGCAGTATGTCTAGGGAACGCGCGCTTTACGCGAGACGGGGTTGACAGGCGGGGAGAGCGCGCTCATGAGAGGGCGGAGTTTGCGCAGCTCCCTCTTTACCGCCCCTCCCCTCTCTCGCCTGTCAAACCCGTCTCGAGTAAAGCGCGCGTTCCCTAGACATGTGTGCTCGCTCGCATCAATGATGTGCGGCGTGCAAAGCAGCGAAGCTATCGCCGATCGGAAGGTGACTGCTCGGCTATTTTGAATGCCTCTAGCCCTCCCTCGGAATGGGCGGGAGGTCAGCTCCTCCCCTCCTCTCCTCTGGAAGGGAAGGGGGCGGGGCCAGGCATTGATCTAGGAAAGTGCCGAAATTTATATGCACAGCAATATGTATTATACCTTCCAGTTATGATATAAAGTACCCTTTGTTGTCTGTTACTCTTGCTTTTTCACGAATAAAGATATAGTTTACCTTTTTTGTTCGGAGTCTTCATTCCATCTCTGCCGAGTGACGAAAACAGAGGAGGACACACCAGCCGTCCTCTCTCCACTGCCGAAGAGTGAAGGGAGATCGAAGGAGGGCGCGACGGCCCACCGAGGCTGAAATTTACCACAAGCAGACACCGCGTTAACAAACTAGACCGTTATTCCACATAAAAAGTCAACAGAAAGGGATCGCGTGCAAGAGTGTGTGAAAAAAGAGAGTTCCCCTCTTTTTCACACAGTCTCTCGTTTCCCGCCCTTTTATAGACGTTTAGAATTATATCAAATAGCTCATTTGGACCAATTATCACCTCTCTGAGGTTGCAAAAGCACAAAAAAGTCATTCTCAGCCAAATAACTTCTAGCAAATAATAAAGATGTACCTGATTATACGTGTCCTGGCGCTGCGCGCGCTCTTCAGCTCGCGCCGGTGGCCGCTGCTGGTCGGCATTGCAAGTCGGCAGGGCTGGAACACGAAAATCGATCGATAAAGTGAGAACGTTGAGCAAACAGGAGAAATATCGATCGAAATACGCGCAAACGGCAAAGCGCGGAGCGTGACGAAAAAAGGATCGCAGATTCGCGGAACCTCCCGCGCATCTGGATACTGTAGTCCACGTGGAGCATATAAAATATTTGAATGCGAAATTCTTTTTAAAATTTATTTAATATATTTACAAATTTTTAAAACTGTTTTCCTCTTCAGATATTGAAATATCATGTCGAACGTGTGCAGGAAAAGCAGTTTCAGGTCTAGGGCATTTTTTTAGACGAAATTAGAAGTTAACCGGATTTCACCCCGGTAGAACCCGGTTTTACCGGGTAATCGTTCAAAAACTCCCAACTTGACGGTATATAATTGGTAGACAAAGTGATTTACCTCCATCGAACGCATATGCTTGAGCTATTCCTTCTGTGATGATCAATCCCAAAGTTCTCTGGAAAAAGGAATATTTGTTATTTCATGAATTGACGATAAATTCCTATTATAATTCTACTAATTGTAGCTTATCTCTCACTTGTTTTGCAATCTCGGAACAATCCATTGCTTCCAGTATTCTTCTATCAAATATGAAATCGACCACTCCACCTCCAAAGAGAACTTCCATTGCTTCCATTGATAGGAAGCGAAATTCTTCGTTTTGATGCTAGTCAGTCATCTGAAAAGGGACCGATTGAGAAAAAAACAATCAAGGGAAGGAAAAACATGACTAATTGCTCAATAAATTCATTCTAATTGAGGTAACAATCTCTTTCTGAGCAAATTCGAGTAGGTTGAAAGAACGTCAAACCTTTTTTTAACTTTCTGATTGAGGTGTAACTGGTATATAAAATTCCCTACCTCCATCGATCGCATACGCTTTAATCATTCATTCAGTGCTCATCAATACCTAGGAGATCTGAAACATATTCAATGTGTGTAGTTATTTCATTAATTGACAAATTCTGAATATAATTAAACTAATTGTGACCTTATCTCTCACTTATTTTGGATGTCTTGAAACAATTGCATCCTGTATTCTTCAATCAAATATGAAATCGACCATCTCCAAAGAGACCTGAAAAGGGGAAATGTGTGATCGCTATGCAAAAGGATTCTTCCAGCTATCAAAACCTCCTGAAAACGATCAGAGAGTGTGTAAAATTGGGGGGGGGGTGACAAAACGGCAACGGGCTATAACTCGGATATTATTGGTCCGATCGATATGGGAGTAGTTCCATTGAACTACTACCGTACCCCACTACAGTATCCGCATATTGGTTCGGTGTGTCAGACGGCGGGTCAGATTCATGATTTATGCCGTAAACATCCGTAGGCGCCACAGTAAGGTTACCGTAGCAAACTACAGTATCCACAGATGAGTTCGGTGTGTCAGACTTTATGTCAGAGTCATGATTAACAAGTTTACGGTACAAATCATGAATCCGACCCGCCGTCGGACACACCGAACCAATATGCGGATACTGTAGTGGGGTACGGTAGCAGTTCAATAGTACTACTCCCATATCGATCGAATCACTATTAACCGAGTTATATTAACCCGTTGCCGTTTTGTCACCCCCCCCGTAAAATTGAGAGGCGAATTGATAGTCTCACTTTTCAATGCTTTTTAGCCTCATGAAACATTACCTTACAATTGGTTGTTTTCCAGCCCTTGTAACTATATTTTTTTGAAGAAGAGAGGCGAGAGTGCGTAGAACTCTGAAAGTAAATATGAAATATTAAATTTTCACGCAACATTCAGCGGTTAAATGAAATTTAAGAAATCGTTTTCGATTCTGCAATAATCGATAATCAAAATCGATTAAAAATGGAACACCATTATCAGCCGAGCAAAGGGAAATCTGAATTGTGATTGAGTGACATGTCTACGAGAGAGACTAAACGATCGAGAAGAATCACTCAACATGTTTCGAATTTATGTGGTGTTAACATTTTTAACATTTTTCGACCCTTTTACACATATAAACGAAATTTTGAGTCGATTGCTCCACGGAGAACTAAGATAAGAAATTGCGGGAATTCAAATCTTGGCCTTTTTCCATTCCCTTTTTCCGAAAACTAACACCACATCAGAGTGGAGGAGAGAGAAAATGGGAAGAAGAAGAGAGAGATCTCTCTCTCGAGAGAGAGCGAGCGAGCTGCTTTTCGTAAAATGAAAAGTGGAGTGAGGGATGATACGTTTTGTCATCGTTTGTCTATTGGCAAAAAAAACAAGAGAAAAGACAGCACATCGATTGGCTTTTCGTATACCCTTTTCAGAGAATAACAGAAAGAACATCCCCCTTCTCTCTCTCTCTCTTCTCTTTTTCTTTCTCCCTCTTGTCGATGTGCCTAAGTCTTCTCTCTGTATCTCATCTCTCTCCGAGAAAGCTACCTTGCCATCAATCCACGTGAAAAATTTCTTCTGGCAATTGTCCAAACATAATTCAGCAATTTAAACATTAGCAACGCATTCTTTAAACACCTTATTCTCAACTATCCAGATTTTTAAAACACATGCGATTCATTCGTTTTCCTTCGCCAATTTTATGACTATCAGCAGGCTCGTTGTTCAATTATCGCACTGGACGAGATTGTAATCTCTGAATATTAGAGTGCGAAATGTGAGACCACGCACTCCTCATTTCACACACTCTCTCGACCGGTCGGTAGGTGAGAGAGTGCACGAAATGAAGAGACCGTGGTCTCACATTTCGCACTCTACTGAATATTCGTCTCCGTTTCGGTTCTTTTCTTGATTTCGCGTCCTGAATTGTGCATTGATTTATGAGAAACGTCGTTGATTGTTGAAAAAAATATAAAGCAACATCGCTCAAACTTTTTTATAGCCCAAAATATAAAAAAAACACAAATATCATGGAAAAATATTGAATGCAGTACCTCACAATGAAGCACTTTGACGGTTCCGAGAGACAGAGTACGAGAGTGTTTAGGACTCTGAATAAATATAGCGATATTACGATTTAATTTAAGAGACCCTCCACGAGAGAACGGAACAACTGTGGTAGGGGTCTCGGCTGGCCGAAAATACAACCTACCCTAAAACTTTTTTCATGGAATGGCCATCACGAATGCTGATCGAGAGCATATATCTTTGATCCTGAAAAAAATTTTTGGCCGAAAAAAAAATTTCCAAATTTTCGACCACTTTTTAGGTCCGAAATTGAAGTGCCGCCAAATTATGCGAAAAGTAGTTTATTATACGTAATTTTACGCGTACATTCCAAAAATAATAGTTAGAACCTCGGAAAGTTACCCTGAAAAATGTAAATCTTGAAAAATCGATTTTTTCAACAAAAATTTGGAAAGATATACATTTCAAAAAAATCGGGCCGCATTTTCACTACTATTTTCGGATTCCTCATCGTAAATATGATTCTCAGTATTTTTTCAGAATTTTAAAAATGTGTATTTGCGAGATATTCGAGTCCAAAAGTGCCTAGTTTGTGCAATAGTGGGTCAGACATCACCAGAAAGTCGATTCAAATTGATGTGCAAGAACTTTTCTGAACATCACAATATATATGATATTTAATAGAATGAAACATACAAATATAAAATTTAAAACAAATTGTATTAATCGTGTTTTTAAGTGCAGGTTTGGGAAACCAACGTTTTTTTAAGAGACCGTCCACGAGAGAGTGGAAAGATCCCGGATGAGAATTCGACAACCTACCCTTAAACTTTTTTCATGGAACGTACATCACGAATACTGATCGCGACCGTATATATTTAAGTTGGAAAATTTTTTTAGAGGTCAAAATTTTTTTCAAATTTTTCAGACTTTTTTCGTCGAAAAATAAAGATTCGAAATACTTAGCGACAAGTATTCTATTATACGTATTTTTACGAGCTGGTTCCGAATTTGGCAGTTAAAACTGTTAAAACCCATTTGAAAAAAAAGTTATGATCGAAAATCAGATTTTTTTGTGAAAATCGAAATTATATTTTCCCCCGCCCCCTGTAAGCCATATATTCGGAATCTACATCAAAAAGTATGTTATGGGCCTTTTTGGCTTAATTTCAAAAGTAGGGATATTGATCGATATTTTATCTCAAACTTAATAATTCCTCATTTATCTGTTCCTGAATATGCCGTTCAAGTTATGATTTAAGTTTCAAAAATACGTATATATAAGAAATATATAAAAAAAATTTGAATATTGCGACTTGAAAATGTCATATTTAAAAAAAGTGAACGATACATGAACATTTCAAGCTAACAATTATTAAATTCATGAGAAACAAACAATAGAGACGAAAGAAACGAAAATGATACGATAAATGATTAGTATTATTTTTTATAGAGGCGAAATTGGTAAGATTCGACCACCCCGGACACGTTGAGCTAGCAATGAGTACCGGGGCCCCCACTCGAGTGTCTTAAGCCTGCATTGCACAAAAAAACTAATTATTCTATGATGTTGTCTTTGAGTAGGGAAAAAGTATGTTCCAGTGAAAATGGTCTCGTATTATTTTCTTCTTTTTAATCGTATGATATTCTTCTTTTTCGTCTCTATTGTTAGTTTCTCATGAATTTAATATTTTTTTAGCTTGACATGCTGTCGGCATATCACGCTGTCTGCGATAGATTCAACAAATCTCCAATGAGGCTCAGCACAGCTAAAAAATGAAATGTATTTCAAACATGCCCCTAGGGGTAGTTTTCGATGCTCTACAACGTGTTTTTTTTCATTTTTCATGAATTTCACCTTTGGCGCCAAAATGGCGCCGCGCCAGAATTCAGTGAAATCACTTTTTCTAATATTTCTAAATCAGTGTTGCAGATAGAGAGTCGAAGTCTCACGTGTTCTATCAGAATTTGATTGCGAATCTCGCCAAGTATTTCATTTATCGCTGATTAGCTTAATTAGCCTGTAATTAAGCTTTTTTGACCCTTTAAAGTGTGAACGTCGTGACATAGTTGTTCATTCCATGGATATGTTTATGTGGCAAACACACCCATGCAACTATGTTCTACAAATCATTTTAATGAAAAAATAGTGGATTATAGCTTTTTTTAAAATTAAGCCAAAAATGCCCATAACATACTGTTTGATGTAGATTCCGAATATAGGGGGCGGGGAAAAGTATATTTCCGATTTTTCACAAAACAAATCTGATTAACTTTTTTTAAATGGGTTTCAACAGTTTTAACTGCCAAATTCGGAACCGGCGCATAAAAATACGTATAATAGAATACTTGTCGCTAAGTATTTCGAATCTTTATTTTTCGACGAAAAAAGTCTGAAAATGTTGAAAAAAAACACGATTAATGCACTTCCTGTAAAAACTGGCATTAATTGGAATATCGTAAGTAATTATAGCATTTAGAATCTATAGAGAATCATAATTTACTGATTTCACCTCATGATTCATCTCGTTACGCCCTCGGGCGTCGATAAAATATATAATAGAATATGTTCAATATTGCTACTCACCGATCGAGACCTCGCCATTGAAGGCTGTTCTCATTTGGTTCGCTACGTATTCGTACTCAGTAGTCGGAATTGATCAGCTGAAAATTGATTCATGAACATTGAGTTATCTCTCTTTATGAAATGAGAAAAAAAGAGGTTGCTATAAGTTGTAAAAGAAAGATTACGGTATGAGGCCGTCTTTTGCTCGACAAATGTTCAACAAGGGTGAGTAACCACATAATTCCAAACTTACAGACCAGGGTTACAGCGAGAGAGTGTGCAAAAGTGAGAGAGTCCCTCTCGATTTCACACGCTCTCTCACTCTAAAGGCCTTTCTGTGAGGTCGACCGGCCTGTGGAATGATGTGTAACAGACAAAAATCACCTTAAAGGTGGTGTCCCACGAACGTTTTGTCAACTGTGTGTCAAAATTTATTTCCCCAAGTTTGAGGAATAAACCACCGCTGATGATGATAATGTTTCGACGAAACTTCCGGAATAAAACCGATTGATCTATCCGATTCGACTGCTATGGCACACAGAACAAACCAAAATATTTAGAATATTTAGTGAAAGAGATGATGTGAAAGTGAGTTTTTTAATCTATTTTTGCCTCTTTTCCGTAAAAGTAAGGGAAATGCGTAGGACAATGATTTGTGTGCATTGAAAATTGTTCATATTGGCGCAAGCATACATAAATTGCCCATCATAACTCTTTTTCAAGTGATTTATATAGAAAAAAATGAATCGATACCTCCACTCTTAAGCTCCTTTTGTTTTCGTACGTTACGAACCGATCTTCCATAAAGTATTCAAGTCTCTGGATTTCTCTGGAAAGTAAGAAAATTACGCCACCCCTAGGCAACATTGATTTAGATTGTTGTTTGAAACGTCATTATACTATTTCTGAATCACCAGCCGAATATACACAATGTCCAATGCTTTGAACAATATTTAACATATCGTGAAATTCGACTTACGGCTTACTTTGGATGGCATTATCGAGTTGATCGAGTTTAGGGATGAGATCGTGTAGGACCCTGAATCAAGATCTCTTTTATTGAGTTGTAATTAGCAATGCTGAAAGATTTCTATGGAAAAGTTGCAAATGGCCAGAAATAAGGCGAGAAATTTTAAATCGAAAGCGATTCTTCCGATGTTATATGTGATATGGGAGGAAGGAAGAGGACGATTAGAAGTGATTGACGGAAAGATAACGAAAAAGAGAGAGAGAGGTGTTTTTCTAACAGAATGACAATACGACTGGGGATGCTCTTACTTACAAAGAAAAAAACTCTAAGAGTTTAAAAGAGTTTAAAACACCACATGTCGAGACGGCAAGTTTGAAACTCTAATTTTCGAGAGAGTGCAGGAAAACGAGAGTCGCTCTCTCATTTTAGCGCGCTCTCTAACATTAGAGTTTCAAACTAAAAAAATCACCATGATAAACTAAAAAAATCACCATGATAAAAGCTCTCTCGCTCTTCTGTCTCATTGGCCGCGTTTTTTCCAACGGGAAGGGATGACGCGTCACATCGATTCGTCCTTCTCTTACTCTGTAAAAAGGGCCTGCTTTCTTTCTCTGGTCTCTCTCACTTTCTCATTCTCTTGTTCTCTCTCTCTCTCTCTCTCTCTCTCTCTCTTCTCTCTCTCTCTCTCTCTCTCTCTCTCTCTTTTTCTCTCACTATCTCTCTGTCTGTCTCTCACTTCTCTTTCTCCTCTACTCAAACGTCGCAACATTTTCAGTATTGCTTTCTCTGAGTATCAAAACTGGCACGTCTCACTTGCAATTAGATATGGGGGGACCTGCCACTCAAACATAATTGAACCGTCCACTTTCCTGTAAACGTCACTAGCAATTTTCGTCGCTTATATCATCTTTGATACTATATCGTTTCGCATGTGTTTCTTTCTGTAAAGGGAAGTAAAAAACATAGTCAATGTTGCTCGAATTTCCCACCCTGCCTTTCTTATAGCACATTTGCGAGTAATGATGAGACCCTCCTCATTCTACATGCTCTCTCATCGATCAGACAGCGCAAGAGAGTATGCAGAATTGAGAGCGTCAGACCATTACTCACATTTGCTGTTCAATAATGATTTTTTTGCTCAGAGTTCTACATGCTCTCTCTATCCTCCGAGTATAAGTCGCAGACATACATTATCCATTTTACTGTAAGTAAAATGTCATTTCATAATTCGGAAATTCTTCCCAGAATTGCTGTTATTTGCTGAATATTTCAGGCCGATGCATTCCCCATCGAACTTTCAATCAACCGTGCATCATTAATGGAAATCGATTCGTTTCTTACGATAATGAGAGGAGCATATTAGCAAAGGTACGTTTTCCGTGTTTTCTGGACGATGGAAAATGCTTAAATTCCTCAAAACTCGATTAGCCTTTACAATATTCCCTCTAAAGCTGTTATGTCTCGAGGCAACCGAGCGAGTTTATAATTTATCATTTTCAGAAGTCATGGCATGTGGAAGGGACGTAACGCATTATAGCACTATCTGCGTGTTATGCACGATGTTCTTACCGGAGTAATCCTATTTGACGCAGTATCTCTTATAAAAAGCGAGACTTTTCACGAATTTATTAACCTTAATTCTAGTGAATACTGAAATCAGGACATTTGAACTACATCTGAAGTTTGAAATTAATTGAATTGTGAACTGAACTCGAATTCAACTGTTGTAATTTTTAATTGAAATGTCGATAAAGTCATCACTATAATTATGCATAGTTTTCCGCTACATGATAAGAAAGGATACAGAAAGCAAGATAGCATGCGAACAGAGGAGAGTGAAATAGAGAGAGAAAGAGAGAGAGAAAGAGAAAACGTTTGGTGCCCTCTATCAACGCACTCTTTTTTTGTCAGGAGGAGAAATGGAGGGAGGATGCATTGATTCACCTCTCCCCTCTCCCATTCTGCAAAGAGGCGCGCTCTCTTTCTCTGCTCTCTCTCTCTCTCTCCCTCTCTTTCTCTCTCTCTCTCTCTCTGAAATGTTTCTTCTCCCATTGATGTGACACGTTGTACTTTCCTCTTTGCATCAATTTGCTCTGTGCATTTCACATTTGGCGGTTGCTCTATTCATGCTCCGGCATGTGTTGTTAGATCGAATAATCCTATTCGCAAATAACCGTTATCATTCGCCAATATAATTATTCGCAATTAATAATCCTATTCAACCTTGTTTATTCACCAATATAATTATTTGCTATAACAACACTAGTATCCGGTCAACGCCTTTTTTCGAAAAAAAAACATTATTCAGAGTCCTACACCCTCTCATCTTTTAGTCTTCCATAAATTCGGTATCGATCATTGTAACTACGACAGATTCCAAGTAAGTTTTGCTTACGATCAGATTACACTTTAGTATTTCATTGATTTCAAATCGGTGCTCAAACTATCGAATCTGTCGATGTTGCCTAGTGATGACTAGACTTTCAAAAGTAACGGTTCAACTAGTTGCATAATAGGGAAATCGACCGATTTCGTGAAAAATAGTGTGAGAAATGAGGAGTGTTCGGAGAAAAGGAACTAGTTGAATCGTTACTTTTAAAAGTCTAGTGATGACGCAACTTCCTAACATTTGCAGACAACCATTTCGCGCTTATATGTTGTAGTGAACAAGTTGGAACAAGTTGGCGCAAAAATATAGAGCAAAGTAAGAACCATTTATTCTCGTAAAATATCACGATAAATCCTGATTAGTTCCTAAGCGAAACTACATTAAAGTCTTTTTGTAGCGGAAATTTTAACATCTGTAATGATAGCATGATTATTTAGTGATAAAGAAATTTCAAATTTGTGCTTTTACTGCAGGCTTCATGGGCATCGATCAACTAGTGCGGACGTAAGCTTCTCAAGATGTTTAGCAACCTAATGATCACAAATTATTGATGAAAATAAGAACAGTGAAGGTGAATATTATTTTATTATTTAAAGGGACCTGGTACTGCAAATGAAGTGAATTTTAGATTAAAGAAAATTTTCTTCCGATTAGAATGCAAAAACCGCATATTTTTACGATTTTTTTGAAATTAGTTATGAATTTTCAAAGGTTTTTGGCCGGAATGACCCGGCATTACTGTGTTTAGCCGCTAAACACAGTAGCGCTGGGTCATTCTGGCCTGAAACGGGATTTTTGAAAATTCATAACTAATTTCAAAAAAATCGTAAAAATATGCTGTTTTTTGCATTCGAATCGGAATAAAATTTTATTTAATCTGAAATTCACTTCATTTGCAGTATCAGGTCCCTTTAATAAATATGTAATACACCCGTGAGAGGTGTGACGGCAAGAATATAACATGTGAAAAAGAAAAATCCCTTTTTTTAAATTATTGCGTGCAAAAAAACTATTGTTTACGGCATTCCGGCTCACGCGTTAGAGCCGCGACAAGTCAATTTTATTTTCAGGAATAATTTTCGAAAAGAGAAAGAAGAGCCAAGATACAATCTCAAAGAAAATGAACCGTTAGCAGAATGAGATAAAGAACGAAGGAGACGGTTATTTCCCCTGGAATTTATCGCTCTGGAGATACTTAACATTTTAGAGTTACAAACGTCATGTATATTTTGGTGATAAATCACTTTTAATGGATATTCTTCGAGTTCCCTAGAATCAAAGATACACACATGACGAATCGTATCGATTCTCCCTCGTTCCCCTTTTCATTCCGCAAAAAAACGGCCACTTTCTTCTCTTCTCCTCTACTTCTGCAAAAAGAGCCTGCTTTCTTTCTGCGCCTACTCTCTTCTCTCTCTCCACGCAAACCTCGCAACATTTTCAGTGTTTCATCTCGATCGTAAAGTCTCTCTCTCATATCAGAGAACTGTCACTCAAATATGACTCAGAGCGACCCTTTCTTCTGCTGACCATACATTTCCTTTTGTTCTCGTTTTCAAATTCTGCATGTTATGTAGATTTAATTCTAACAAATTCACAATTATTTCGAAAATTCCGTTGAAACGTGACACTTGCGTTATAATGATAATTCTTTAATTTTCTTTAAGAAATGGACAATTCTTTAATTTCAGAGTTCTACGCATTCTCACGTTCTTTCAACAAAAAAAGAAAAAAAAAGAAAAAAAGAGAAAGATACTTGGAAAGCATTCACGGCGTCCAATGTAAGTCATTTTTGAGCCAAAAAGCGTGGAAAAGTGAGAGGACCCCTATCAGTTTTCTAAACTCTCTGCCCCCTTTCTGGAGTTTACTTTATGGTACTCCGTGATTCTCGCCACGGTTTGACTGGGCCGTGTAATGATGACATTAACAATCACATACTTCCCGATTTCAGCTAAATTTGACCGCTTCCAGTTCATATTTGGTTGATGGATATCAGAGGCGATGGAAACATTTGACGAAGTAGGGATAAGTGAGACGCACGTTTGACATTTGTATAATTGTACTCGTAGTTCACATTATCCCACAAGACAGTCAACCTTCAGATAGGGGTTTGAATGAGAGAGAGTGCACAATCGAGAGACACTATCAGTTTTGCACACTCGCTCACTCTTACCCCTTTCAGTAGGCATCGTGTTTTTATTTGTCTATTTATGAAAAACTGAACATTCAATATTCTTTTTTAGATCATTAAGGAATTGATCAGAAGAGAATGATATCTCTCTAGCCGATTACACCATTGACGGAGTATTCTCAGTATACGCGATCGATGGATGTAAAGGGGCTATCCTCCTATTGACATTCCTCCTATTATTGTTGATACACAAATAGACATGATAGTAGTTGCACATATGCTGCGCAAATTTTACAGGTAGAAAGTAAAAAAATGAACTCCCGCAATTGGGAGTCCCTCCGCTCCCAATGAAGCTTTGATTTGAAATCTTTTTCCTGTGGTGTGAAATTGTTTTACATTCAAAAGTTTTCCAAGTCTCTTGCCCCACTGCGACCAGAGATAACCAATTGCGGGTATTCGAATTTTGACCTTTTCACTCATGAAATTTGCGCAACATTATAGGTACGATGGGCACATTGTAAGTAGGCACTAGGGAAAAAAAGAAAACTGAATGCCGGCATCAATGCGGAAAAAAATTATTTAACAACCATTTTCTTGCGCAATTCTCGTGTCGTATGATTGTTTTCACTTCTAAGGATTTTAAGTAACTATTAAATGCCATCAACAAATTAGTAATTGTTATCTTGCATAACTTTATATGGCGCCCTTGCCGGCATGAATGCCGTTTTGCCATCCCTACTAGGCACCATATTACTAGCGTCAGCTGAAAAATGCGCACTCATTGTGTTCTGAGTAATTACAAATCATCCAAGATTTTGGTCACTTTAGTTTAGCCCATTCACAAAGTATGTTAAAATTGTACATAACAAAGGAGATCAAAAGATGGTCTATCCAATCGAATTCACTAAATAGTGAATACCTCCTCTCTATGAGTTATTCTCTCTTTAAGGTGCGCGGAAAGCACTTTGTGACAGCGCGTCGCTCAGTAGCGTAGCGTTATCAGAAGTTATCCAAGGAGAGACCATCAACCCTACTGAAATTCGCAAAGAGTGGAGGCAAAACAACACAAATGAGATTTCAAAACGTCAAAATTAATGGATGTCGATGTCAATAAAGAATGAATATTATGTGAAATAATTCGCTTGTGATTAAATTTGTCAAAGAAAGGAGATCTGATGTCTTTTGTCGTTCAGAATGTTTTCCGTGGTCATAAACAATGCTTCCCTACGATATTCTGCATTTCGCACTCATTCTCCACTTACGCAAGAATTGAGTCGGTAAATTTTCTTTCGATGCCATCAATTCTGTGGACTACCTCGGATAAGATGGACGTGTGGTCATGTTCAGTAAAAGATGTTTTACTGTTCTTAAAAATATCAAAAAAGCAAAGTGTTGGGTCTATTTCTCTACGCTTACCGTGAAAAAAAAACCCACTGTGTCATATGCATCAATCGAACAACGTATCGATTCTCCCTCGTTCCCCCTTTCACATTGCAAAAAACGGCCCGCTTTTTTCATCTGTTTGCTCTATTTCTCTCTCACTTTCCGTGGCCTCACTCTACATCTTTTGGTGGAGCGATCAGGGAAAAGAGTGCGTTTTTTTGCCTAGTAAAAACGATGACGAGAGAGCGAGTTTCAATTCACAAAGGATGACAAATTGCATCCATTCTCCCTCACTCCACTTCGCAAAAAAGCTACTCTCTCTGTCTCTGCATACTTAATTTTCTCTCTCCCTCCACTATAAACTGTTCAGTTCCTCTTCCCATTCATGAAGTCTCTCTCATATCGGAGAGCGATCACTCAAAAACACCTCAGAGTTTCCCTTTATTTGGCTCATCTGTTTTTCTCCTTTGTTCTCCATTGATTCTGCAGAGTATTCTTGAACGTATTTCCGGTTTCTTTCTAGTTTACTCGAAATCCATCGCGATTTCTTACATAATGTAAACATACTTTAACGTGAAAAGTTAATAGTTTTTTTTTATTTCAGAGTTCTACGCATTCTCGCATTTTTAAAAAAAAAGAGTGAACTATGAGGATGGAAAAAATAATTTATGCCGGAAAATGAAAGGAATGGACAGTTTCGAAGAGGCCAATTAATGTGAGAAGCTTTTTTCCAATCAGTATTATTATGCTTTGAAATTACGTATTCATTGCTAAACATTTATTTTTATTTTTCCAGATTATTTTACAAGGAATATCAACCTTGCCGAATACAGTATTGACGGTGTGATATTAAGAAACAAGAGACATGCATGGAGGTAAGGAATTTAATTTACTAATTATGTTATTATTTTATGTTATTCTGTTTCCACGTTCGTTGATGTCGCATGTAGATTAAATTTAAGGACATTTTCGTTCATTCTCTTTCTCAATTATCAACCATTTACTTTTCAGCAGATGAAAGAGGAATGAAAATATGATCCTATCAATTCAATTATCCAAATATCAATTGAAGCTTCACCAGAGTGGGTCAAATCACCATTGCGACAAAAACGATCGAAGCAATTGCAACCTTATTTTACAATGTTGGATTAAGAATATGTAAAGTTGTCAAAGCGAGATGAGATTTGTTGGTGTTGTTCGTTCTTTTTTCATAGAGTGTGGCGATGTGCATAGTGTAAGAGGATAAAGCAGATTGTCCCCAAACCTGCGCACTGAGAGGTTGCCCACAAGAGAGAATCTACCAACAAAAGTGTGTGTTTAATTCACGTTGAACATTTTCATGTAAATCCACCAAAAGTGTCAAAGTACTGAAACGAAAACACTGAAAGTTGATTTCAAGAAGACAAACAAAACGTATAAGCAGATGCAAGAGAGAGGGATAGGGTTTTTTCGCAGAAGAGCCTGTTTGACTAAACAACGAGAAAGTGGACGCTCGTTGATTCCTCCGCGTCACATTTCTCCAAAAAGCGCCCTCTCTTTTTCTCTGCTTGCTCTCCTCTCTCTCTCTCCTTCACTCTCTCCTTCCTATCTCGCAACATTTTCAACTCCACTTGTGTCACGTCTCAAATTGACTTTTCATCCTTCCATCCTTATTCCTTAGTTTCTCGAGTTTACGCCGAAATTTTTACTCTGCGTAATTTAGTGACGTCCATATCTGATGTAACACGATTTTACTATAGCAATTACCTATTTTGAGAGTCGTACACATTCTCATCCTCTGTCGAGCAGGCATGGTAACACCTTCACCGTGAGGTACTATCTTTATTTCGAGACAATTTGTCAAGAAACTAACCCTTTTTTAAACCGACTGTAGTCTTTTTTTACAACTTTACGTTACGATAGAACTGTCTTTCCGAGAGAAAAAATGTTTAATTTTCCGATATGAACTCACCAAAAATTATTCAGGTTTCTCTACCCAACCAAAGAACGGAGCGCAAATCGAATATTGCTTCAAATCGGGGAAAGCAGAGAAAATAATTCGACTCAACCAGACGCTGAACTACAACATGCTGAGCATCCGCAAACATTCGAATTTGCGAACACAATTTACGAAAATGTGTCAACACAACTGAAATTCTAATGATAATAAATTATTTTTGTTGATGTGTCCCTATCGTGCATAAATTGTGCCGGGGAAATGGCTATACTGCAGTAGTACCATAATTTGGCATTTTGAAGAGATCATGGGACAAAACGGTTGAAATCATGGTCGAAACAAGAAAATGTGTTCTTTTATAATGTGTAATTTTTGATAGTGGCCGCCTATCCTTGTTATCCCCTAATGTGGGACAAATAAATTAAATTAAATGAGATTATTTGCACTGATTCCTGTCAATTCTTACAAGACAAGTAAAATAAGGTCTGCATTTTGAATCTTAGTGCGAATCTTGAATCATTGCTCAAAAAGTCGAGCGGTCGAAGATTCAAAATGAATCCCCACTTTTCAACAAAGATTCATTTGAATCTTGGTCGATTTCTATTGAATTTCGAATTTCTCTACGACGGTTTTTTCCACATTGTGTTACTACCATCTATATGGTGCCCCAGTCCAATAATCAGATCTCATGCTACTTCCGGTGGACACCAGCTAAAGAATATTTCGAAAGTACACTCATTTAAATTTTCTATTTTCATGTTGAGTTTCACTCCACTCTTTTAAGAGTTTTGTTGTTTAAAATTCACTTTTCTCTTAAAAATGAGCTCGACCGGTCAACGAAGATTCAAAATGCAGACCCTAAAGTAAAAGACTACTTTGTAGTCTTTTCTCTCTCACCGCTTCTGTATCCTCACGTTTTCTCACTTCTGTTGCTTCCCCAATGCATGTCCATTCTAGTTACTTTGTCACTGATGACCTAGTGCCCGAAACGCGTCTGACCCGATAAACTCTGATCCAACCCTTCATGTATTCGTATGGCTATAATTCAGCACTCAAAATAACTGCTTCCTCATGAATATAACTAAGTATTCCCTCATCAATTCGTAGTTGTGAGGGAGAGTCAGTGTTTATTAGGATGTCAAAGTCATTCTCTTCATTTTTTTATCAAGGAGAAGGAATGAGTCAAAGCATCGCTTCCCCGTTTGTATGACTGCAAAAAAGTCTATCTCTTTTTCTCTGTCTCTCTCTCTCTTTCTTTCTCCCTCTTTCTCTTTCTCCCACTCACAGTCTCTCTTTTCCTTCGCGTGTTACGTCGCGCATACAACAAAGCGAGAATCTCCTCCAATCGAAACGTGTCACTTTTCTTGCTAATCACGTCTACCTTTTCCTCTATGCCCTTTTTAAATATATATTTGTTATTTAATACATTTTTGTAACTCAACAAAGAGACTTTCTATGCAGGGTCCTGCACGCTCTCATCTCTGCATTTCATCGAATCGATAATGCCACGGACGTCCATCCAAGCTTAGACGTAATTAGCCTTTCATTAATTACAAAGTTCTGAATCGGGTTCAAATCATTGGGCATTTTGTATTTTCTGCTGGTGACGCAGATATTCTCACAGAATGTTATTTTTTTCCTCGCTAAGTGAAGGGCAATTTTCTGCTTTCCAGAGCAATCCCGAGTCTGGAGAAATTTGATGACTACTCATACGACGGAAACGAAAGATTGGAGGTTCGAATGCGGAATTCAATCTGTTTTCGACATAAATAATTTAATAAATTAATAATAAATAAATAAATAATGTCACATAAACCACTGGAACAAGTTTTCTTATGCACATTTCTCCAAGCTTGAACCGCTATCATCAACATGCAATGTTTTCTACATTTCCATATTTTTACGGGAAATATAGAACACCCTCTCACTTTCTCTCTCCTTTTTCTGAATCTAGATTCATGAAACTGTTTTATTTTATCGTGAGCGGACCGGATTGCACCTCAAACTTGGGTAATTAAACCTTTATATTGGGGAACATACGCGATAACATACGAGACAAGTAATAATGTAGAATAAGAGAAAGAGAGGTTACGGTATGAAAAGTCCCTAGAAGAAGAGGAAACAACCTAGCATGGAAACGCTGCTAATACAAGTGATACAAGAGTAGAGGGCGGATCGCTAGGATAGTGAGTAATGTGTGAAGGCAGGGGAAGAGTGCGCTATACAACAGTGATGTGTTAGCGCGGCTAAGGATATGAGTAATTGGCATTTGGAGAGTAATGGAAGTGAGGGAATGGTTTGTGCATGAATGATATGTTACGATCGTCTAGAAAAGAACAGAGATAACTATGGAATTTCATGTCGGTCACGACACTCCCGGGGGATAGAGAGAAATAATAGAGATCAGAAATTATTCGATTTTGGAGGGGGCTAAATAATAACGATTTCGAATAATGAGAGCGACGAAGATGATTATGACGGAGATCAGAATGACTGGGAAATAGAATGAGTGCAATAGGAATGAGAATGGAGAAAATAGACTTGAGATAGAATCGAATAAATTGGAAAGAGGATGAGGATCAGAAGGGGCAACAAATGAATATGATGATGAGTTATACACGTCAATAAGAGAAACAGAAGGGGCGTAGAACAATTGGCCCATTATCTTGAATGTGACGTTGTCACCCTCCGGCCCGGCGGTGCAGTTGAGGTCGACAGTGGGCTGGTCCTCGTTGAAGACGATGTCGGTGGAGACTCCGAGGGGCGAGCATCTGATGATTCCTCTCGCCTTGTTGTTGCACGTGATGGGAATGTTGAGATCATGGAGTCGAGTGCGGCACTGTAGAGTGGATGTCGCACCAGACATACACGAGTAGCATCCAACGAGTGGCGTGGGTTTCACGACAATTGTGTCCGTGTGATGGAATGAGGAGATTTTCAATTCCGATGTCGTCACTTGTAGCTCGAGGGTGGATCCGACGGCCAATTTCGCAGTGAGTGTGGACGATTCATGGAAGGTCTTGACATTCGAGTTGACCACAGTAAGAGGGTCCTTGTAGTATCGGTCGGTATTGCCTTTCGCGCAAGCGCAAGTGGCTGCTTTTTCTCCAGCTGTGCATGTGCAGGCATCCACTCCAAACTTGCAGTTGAATTCGACGGCATCTTCTCTGGTAGAACACATGAGTCGCGAGGGCGAGTTGGGAGTCGGTTCGGACTTCGTGCTTCCTAGCAGCATCGCAGTTGTGTATCCATCAGTAATGAATTCCGAATTGAGGATTGGAAGAGCGGGAACTGTGATCGATGTGAGTGTCAACTTGAGGTTCTTCCACGTTACCGGCGACCCTGGAGATATGATGAGAGCAGTCTTCTCGTCTTCCAGTAGCGTCTTGAACGAGACAGAGATCTTTATTTCGGGTTCCCATGTTGGACAGGAGAACACTTCATGCACTCTTGTCGATGTGGGCGACGCAAAGATTCGGTAGAAGAGGCAACTTGAGTAAAGGTGGAAGCATCCGTCACACCATAAACCTCCGCATGATGCGGCGCAGAATGAGTATCCGGGTGCTGAGTTGGCATATGCTGGCAAGTCGGAGAGCTTGCTGTCGTGCTTGACAGCTTCACAATTGTCTCCTTTGCATCGTCCTGCGGTGTAGCAGCGATGGCTCGAAGTAGAATCGAGATGATGGTCCCTTGTGAAGAAGAGGGATCTTTTGTGGCATCGGTAGTAGAGATCTTCGACAGCAACTGAGATGAATCCATCAGTTGAGTTTCCGTTCTGGAAGGCAAGGCACGCCTGTTGACCATAGGGAAGGAGGGTGAGTCGTAGACGGAGACGAATCGTCGAATGCAGTTGAGAAGCGTCTTCGTGGTGAGATCCGTCACAATGTCGAGATGGATGCTTCGAGAGTGAAGGCATGTGATGAGGAAGATCCAGTACTTATCCTTTCCTTGACTGGCAGAACGGTAGTAGAGGGGACCGGCCATGTCCATTCCGATGTGGCCGAACGGATGCAGGGGTGGAGTGGTCCGGAAATTGGGGTGCTGCGGGAAAGGAGGAAGTGTGTAGGGACGAGCCTTTGACCTTGAGCACTGCGGGCAACTGGTGTTGATGACACCCTTGATTGTGCTTCTTCCCTTGGGAATCCAGGCTGTCTCTCTGACCTTGAGCAGCGTGTGATCCATTCCAGCGTGGGCAATTCCCGTGTGCAAGTGGAGCACGTAGAGAAGAGTGATGCGACTCTCGCGAGGGAGATAGACCAAATTGATGCCGGTTCTTGTTTGTCTCATCCAGAGGTTCGTGGCAGGATCCATGACGAGATGTAGGAGAGCTTGCGTCGTTTCTGTCGGCGGGAACTGATGCTGGGCCAGACGAAAGAGCACAATCTTGCTCCATTTGATGAGGTCTGCCTTCGAGTTGCCGAACTTCTCGTGCAGTCTGACGTTCGTGCGAGTTGCGAATGAGAGCACAGAACGGGTTGTGTTCAGAAGTCGGCTCCAGGTACTGTAGTCTTCCAACTTGAACGGAGTGGTGGTTGTCCTTGGAATTGGGGACTCTCGAACGATCAGAGTGACGTCGTTCTGGGACGGAATGATGTTCTTCACAGGCCACTTCGATCTGGGCACAATGAGGAACGGAGGTCCGTGCCACCAGAGAGAGCTGTCGATCAGTTCTTGTGCTGTGCATCCTCTACTGCCGATGTCTGCCGGGTTCATCTTGCCGTCGATGTGCAGGAATTCCGTAGACGCAGGGAGGCATTCACGAATCTGTCTGACGCGATTGCGAACAAATACGGGAAGATTCGGCTTGGGCAGAGTGATCCAGTGAAGGCAGATGGAGGAGTCCGTCCAGAGATAAAGCCGATCCATTCGAAGATCCAGTTCGCGGACTACTGTAGAGGTGAGGAGTGCTCCCATTAGATTTCCGAGAAGCTCCAGACGAAAATCGGTACGGGTTCCTTGGGCGAAATGCGAACCTTCGACGTGAGCATGTGGGCGATTCCAGTTCCATCAGCTCTGCGGACGACAATGTAGATGACGGCACAGTAGGCTGCTGCACTGGCGTCGCAGAAGCAGTGGAGTTCGATGAGTGATCCATCGATGGGACGCGGAATTGCCATGCGAGGGATGGATATCTCTTCCACTGACTGGAGTTGGCACAGAAGCGTCTCCCATTTGGCAACGTCGTCTTCGTCGAGGGCATCATCCCACTTGTACGTCTTCTTCCATAGGAGTTGGATGAATCTCTTGAGAGGCTTCGTGACTGGAGAGATAATTCCGATTACATCCCAGTACTGAGCAGTGTACCGTAGAATCAGTCGCTTGGTCCAAACGGTGTCCTCAGCAGGCTTGGGCACTTTTGCGAGAGAGTAGCGGTCGACGACGGGGTCCCAGATGATTCCGAGGACCTTTCCCTTGGTGAAGTCTTCGACTCCTGTTCCATGTTCTCGCACGAACTCGTTGAAACTTGGGCAGTTGCTGAAGAACTCGCGGATGTTCATCGATGCCGAATTGAAGAGTGTTCGCAGGTCTGTGTAGATCTTCTTGCATTCCTCTTCAGATTCCGCTCCCATGAAAACGTTGTCGACATAAATCATTCGTCTGATGATGTCCGCATACTCCGAAGTTGTGTTGTCCAAGTGATGGAGAATGGTTCCACTTAGTAAGAACGGACTCGAGTTCAGACCAAATGGAACACGAGCGAATCGGAAGACGCGAAGATTGGACTGACTCGGAGGAAGGGACAGGTTCTTGATCCACAGAAGACGCGTGAAGTCGCGGTCGTCCTTGTGTAGGCCAACGGAGTGGAATGCCTTCTCAAGATCACCAGAGATCAGAATGGAGGGAAGACGTGTCCGGAGGACAATTCCCAGGAGATCGGGGATCAGTTCGGGTCCACGATGGAGGTTGTCGTTGATTGACGTGGTGGTACGGGTGTGGCTACTTCCGTCCAGAACCATGCGGATCTTCGCGGTCGCAGATGACTCCTTGATGACTGCTTGATGAGGCAGGTAATGAGTCCGAGCCTCGTTTCGATACTCCTCCGGTGGGACCTCCTCGATGATACCAGCATTCAGCTGATCTTGGAAGATCTGGTCGTACTTCTGCAGCAGTTCGGGGTTCTTGAGGAGATCGGAGTAGTTGGAGTTGAGACGAGCGAAGGCCATATTGTAATTGGACGGAATGAGTGAGGGATCGTCGATGATTGGGAGACGAACGTAGTACCTCTTATCCGTCTCGTCGAAGATGATCGTCTGACGAAACTCATCGTAGCACTGAGTGTCAGGATCGGAAGTCGGCTTCTCGAAAATGCCGAGTGGTTCGAGGCTCCAGAGGCAGGTGACGGGATCTTCTTCCGGCTCTTCATCGATTAGCTGGGGTTCGGGAGGTTCCACGGTCGAGAGTGTAGCGAAACGGTTCGAGGAAAGGTCTCTCTCGATGCTGACGCAGGGACCGAGTTCCGTGTGAAGGACAATGTGGTCGGTGAAGATCTCCGTGCGTAGAGCAAGTGTCAGAAGGAATCTTCTGGCGAGATTCATTCCGAGGAGGATGGTTGGCTTCGATTGACGAGGAACGACGACGCCGTTCTTCTTCTCGGCCCAATCGATTGTTGGGCAGACGAAGTTAGCGGAACGGAGTTTGATTGTCTCCTGGCGGCCGTCGGGCAGGCTGATCAGCAGAGGAGAGGTCGTCGTGAGTCGGTTAAGAGGCTTTTTGTTGTCGAATACGAACACTGTCCTCATCTTCTTGTCCAGAATAGGAAAATTGAGATCGTCCGCAAACTCCTTTGATACGTACGATGTGTTGCTGCCGGTGTCGATGAGAAGTGTCACCGGGATCTTCGTTTCCGGATTCTCGGGAGAGGCGACGAGAACCTCGAGGCACAGCAGAACTGACTGTGCTTCGTCTTCGGGAGCCGGTGTCTCCGAGGTAGTGATCCGAAGAGTGACGTCTCCGGCGGGATTCTCATCGTCGTAGTACTCCTCTGAACGAATGAAGTTGGTGACGTTTCGAGCCGTTGACTGCTTGACGGCTGGGCGTGCTCCTGGGCGAACAGGCGGCGGGCGGGTTTGTTGTGCTGAGCGAGTCTCCTGGCGAGGAAAAGACGGTTTTCCGGTCGTCGCCTTCTCTCCTCGAGGCGGATTGACACGCTCCGAAGCATTGCAAATTGAAGTGTTATGTCGCTGATTGCACTTCCTGCAGCAGAACGCGCTGGGGCACGCATCAGTCGAATGCTCGGGCGAGAAGCAATTGTGGCAGAGTCTCTTCTGGCCCACGACGATCCGCTTGTCGTATGCCGTCTTGTATTGGTCGCATCTCCATGCCACGTGAACTCCGTCGCAGAGGCGGCAACGGGAAGATCGTTCGATCTTCTGCATGACGGTCTTCTTGGAGGGTTGACGAGTTGTGTTGACAGCAACAGGAGCGGCAATTGGATTGAGCGACTGATGAGGACGCGAGGGGCGGGAGACGGTGAGTAGGCGCTCGATGCGGTCGTCATCCACGCTGTCCCTCATGATGTTGAGGACTCCGAATACTCTCACGGATTTCCTCTGTGACTCCTTCATGATGCGAGTCTGGAGATACGTCGGCAGCTTGGTGATCATGATATTCACCAGGAAGTCGGGACTGTCGATCTCTCCTTCCGGGCAGAGTTGATGGATGAGAGTAGTGAACTGCATGTAGACACGTCGGAGCTGCTTCCCTGACGAATCGCACTCTTGAATCGACTGCAGACGCGTCATCAGAGCGTGACGGATGAGTGAAGGTCGGTCATACTCTCCGTGCAATATCTGCATTGCGGTATCATAGTCTTGGTCTATTTGACTAAGTCCACTGATCATCTCCAGTGCTTCTCCCGTCAGACAAGACTTGAGTAGAGCCAACTTGTGGCATCCGGGAAGGACGGCGTCTCCCAGGAGTGCAGTGAACGAAGCCTTGAAGGGAGGCCACCTCACGATGTCTCCATTGAAGCTCGGCAGTTGAGCACGTCCGACTAGTGCTGACTGCAAGAAGAGAGACGGAGTGACGAGAGGCTGAGCAGTCGCCTAAAGATGATGTACTGTGACGGGGGGACGGGGTTCGTCGTAGGGCTGAGTAGGGTTTCCGAGGTGAGCCAACGGAGGATGAGGCGGACGTTGCTCAACGGGCTCGGAAGTCGGGGTAGCGAGTGAGACTGAGAGTTGCACGGGCATCTCCACCCTTGCGGCTCTCGCGGTTTCCGCACGATCGACAGTGCGCGGTAGAAGGACGGGAACTGCTGGTGTTCCAGATAGCATCGGAGACTCCTTGAATGTGTCTGCCAGTGCCAGAGCGGGAGTGAAAGTTGCGGGAACCGACGCTGCAACCGCGGCAGGGGCAGTGGCGGACGGCGGTACCGCAGCAGGAGTATCCACCGGGGAGGTAGACGCTACAACCGCTTTGGTATTGACAGTTCGAGTCGATGTTGAGATGTCGTCGAGGAAGGTAGGAATCTCGAGCTCCCTTGCAGAAGCCTCTGTGACGAGAAGGGAGTGGAAGGAGTCGGCTCGGGTGAGGGCTTGACGTGCCTCCTCAAGAACCGTAGAGTAGTCACCGTACGTCTTGCAGTACGTGGCATGTATCTCCTTCTCTTAGGGGTCTGTGTTCATTAGCGTGATCCATGAGTCGTGGGCAAACTCCAGTCGGGTGTACTCCTTGATGACTTCCGTTCGAGTGTCGTCGAGATAGGTGATCTCCTCGATGAGATCCTCGTTTCCCATGTTCCGTAGTTCGTCTCCAGTGATCCTCATGCGCTCCTCCATGTAGGGAACGAGGAAGTCTAGCCTCCGTTGGAGCCTCCTCTTGACGATTCCGATCATCGACCGTAGTGAGCCAGACATGTCGGCTTCTGGGTCCAGGTGCTATCCGATACGATCACCTTGCACTCTTGTGCGAAAAGGTGGGCAGACGAGGAAAAGGAGGGAGGGGGAAGGGTAGACTGATAACTGAACGACTAGGGAAGGGGAACTGACGACAGGGGGAAAAGGGAGAGACTGACGATGGAATGATCGAATGACTCACGGACCAAGTAGAGACGGCAGTCGTGATGCGCGGACTGCTTGAGTAGTGAAGAGAGGTTCACTGTTGCATGGTCGCCATATCGTGAGCGGACCGGATTGCACCTCAAACTTGGGTAATTAAACCTTTATATTGGGGAACATACGCGATAACATACGAGACAAGTAATAATGTAGAATAAGAGAAAGAGAGGTTACGGTATGAAAAGTCCCTAGAAGAAGAGGAAACAACCTAGCATGGAAACGCTGCTAATACAAGTGATACGAGAGTAGAGGGCGGATCGCTAGGATAGTGAGTAATGTGTGAAGGCAGGGGAAGAGTGCGCTATACAACAGTGATGTGTTAGCGCGGCTAAGGATATGAGTAATTGGCATTTGGAGAGTAATGGAAGTGAGGTAATGGTTTGTGCATGAATGATATGTTACGATCGTCTAGAAAAGAACAGAGATAACTATGGAATTTCACGTCGGTCACGACATATTTTTTTAAAACTTTAATTTATTATTTTTCAGGTGTTTTTCATGCTAACCCACTGAAAAAAACGAAGTGACGATGGACATGAAAACGTCGTCTGGATACAAAGAGAAGTATTGGAACATCTAAGTGGTTAGTCATTGTGTAAATTATGCTTAGTCATTGTGTAAATTATGTGTTTTTTCTCGGTAAAGAATAAAAAAGGTGAAAAATGCATTCGTATCTCGATAAAGAATTTAAAAGTTTTATCGCTCAGAAAGAGACAGGGCAGAGGTAAAACCGCAGATGATTTAAAGGGAGAGTTACCCCATGTTTGAACTCGTGAGAATTCCTAGGGTCTCGCCACGAGAAGACAAACTCATCATCCCTTTTCCGGACTAGTGTGATTTCCTCTCTCACACTCTCTTTGATCTACTCAGTCTCTCTTCTCCTCTCGCATCTCTCGCCCCTCCTCGCTTCCCCAATCTCAATTTCTTTATTACTTCCATGTCTGTTCTCTCTCCAAAAGCGACAGAGGAGGAGAGGCCAATCGCTAGGTCTTTTCTAGGAATATTTCTCCCTTTACAGCAGCATTCCATTCTGCTGGATCATTCCTTTGCCGATTCCTTTGCCCTGAGGCGTTGATGCAATTTTGAACTTTTGGAACGGCACAGTTACCACCCTCACACAACGTACTACAACACGGAGTTAAGTCTCTCATAAAATACAATTTTAAAAAAGAGTTGCATGTATTCATTTCAATTCTGCTGAGTCTGCTGATCAGACAAGTAAACTGCTATCCTGTAATGGTTAATCTGAGTCAGCACTATTATATAAGGAACAACATAGGTGTGTGAACGTCTGGTGCGCTCTAGAGGTGGTCAGTCGAAAAGCCGGAATGAGAGGCAGAACAAAGGATTGAACCGGTACGAACCGGAACGGAACCTTTATTCGACATTGTTTCAGACAAAACCAATTTTCGACTGATAATCTCTAGTGGGCTCTAGGGTTGCTCATTCGGTATCGATAGTACGGCTCACTCTCCCCTTCCTCTTATCACTCACTCGTATTTCGACTAGTCGAGAAGTCAACCCTCTCTCACTCCCCTGAGTACGAAAAGGGGGGAGGGCGAAATACCGACATCTCTATTGTACGGACAACCCTAGCGTCCTCGCCCTTCTCTTCTCTTCTTACCAAGGGGGAGGAATGAGTCAGATCATTGATTCCCCCTTGTATCCTTTGAAAAAAATGTCTCTCTGTCTGTCTTCTGCTCTCTCTTTCCCAATCCCCATTCCACGTCTATTCGCTCTTTTCGTCCTCCTATTGTGTCTCACTTTGCAACGTTGCAAGAATAACTTTCAATTGAAACGTGTCACTTTTCTGAACTTTTGTAAACTAACCTCTACTTTTCCACCGCTTTCGTGCTGTACATGTTGATTCAAAAAATAAGAACTTTGTATGCAGGGTTCTACACGTCCTGATGACTATACGCCTTTGGCTCGATAACTCTATTACATAGGAATTACACACAAATAAGGACAGCAAGTACCCGTTGAAGAACATCTACATCTTCGTGGATGAGACCTCACAAGCAAGTGAGAATGATACGGTAGCGATGGCTGATCTGACTCCGCACGCTAGACATCGTTAGATCGGAGACCCAGCACAACGCGAGCCACATTTCTTACTCACAATGAGGCACTTCGACGGAGACTTTGGAGAGCGCGGAATCGCGTCCATTCTCGGCAGAGCAAGGAGTGTCCGAGAGTAACTCTGCGCACGTGTCGAAGGATGCGCCCTGTCTCTGACCTGGATTCCATCAAGACTCTTCTACATACGATGAGACACTAGTACATATATTGTGTTAGAGGAGAGGATGCTCAGCATTCCTCTACTTCGACAGGAATGTCCGGTTTGTCTGGTAGACACAAGAGGAAACGATCTGGATCACGATTCAATGAGGACGGCGGAAGAGGTAACATAGAGCTACTCTTGTATTTTTTTTCCACTGGGATCCCAGTGAAAGTGGGCGTGGTCGACCTCTCCCACTGGGATCCCAGTGAACCTCCCACTGGTATCCCAGTTCCCCTCCCACTGGGAGAATCGCTGGGATCCCACTGGGGAAAAAATACCAGAGTAGAAACAAGGATACGAAATAACAGCGTTAATACAGGATCGGGAAGGACGGAGACGAATACGAATTCATCAATTCGGTGTCATGCTAGGGCAATAATAAATAAAAAAAGAAATGAATCTTTTATCAATCTTCATCGTCTTTTGAAGGAAATTGCACCTGTGTCGATAAAGCATTCAAATGGTATTATCTACATGTGGAAAGTATTTTATCACATTATATAAATACAAAAATCACATTACCGGGAATGTCATTGTAATAGATAGATAAAACGGATTCTTTTTTCATTAATTACTCGAATTCCCTCTCAACTTCCGCAGTATCATGGCAAAGTCTGACTCTTTGCACTCTCAGGTTCGACATCTATAATGATTGCGGTATTCAATTATCGATTCACCGCACTGCTTCGAGTTGGCGCCATGCCAAGAACATCTCTCAGACTCTCTCTTTTGGTACACTCGATGATTCCCTCTATCTCTAACTTGCTCTCGCAGTTGCTTTTTCGCATGTTGTGTACTATCGATCAACCGTATCCACTCACCCCTGCGCGATCGATCGACGCTTGAGCCTGCTCGCTACCGTATCCCTCGTTGAGCAGCACGCACAGGTAACCGCCGCCTCCTGCCCCGACAAGCCAGCAGAGAGAGGATACGGTAGACAGAGCCTGATATCGATTGTATGAGCGATATTAGTTATTACTTCTTTTTTTTTATTACCACCGTGAAACCAGAAAATACTGTTACAAAATGATTATCGCAAAGAAATCAATACCTACAGTACCTCGATGATTCTCGACACTCCTTCAGGTTCGCAACCCGTAGCCAGACGCTTCTTTACCCTGTAGTACTGAGCAATGTGCGCGACGGGGAGAGCATCTGAAGTACTGTAGTTATCAAAACTACGGTAAGTGGTTATCGACAACTGACAGAGTACCTACGGCAGCTCTAAAGATACGGTATCTAACCTCCATTGATCCATTCGTCAGCTCGATTGATCTCCTCACTCATCTCTCTCAATGCACTGCATTTGTCTCCCTCACGAGTGAGCCACGAACGGACGACTTCCTGAATTTATCGATTTGAAATTAACATTTTAGTAACAGGAAGCACGGAAGCTCATAGGTAAGGAGTATGAAAACAAGGTCTCGGAAAACTCGTTGCGTGTTTTAACAAATCTCTACGCGCAACTCGTGCATTTTAAAATTATACTTTAGGGCCTTTCGCGAAAAGTTTTGTTTTCAGTTCTCTATTACTTTATTTTTTTAGTGTCTGCGGTCTTTCGCTATTCATTTTTCTTCTGGGGGAGTCGGTGTTTTGAGTCTCCGTGGGAAATGCCGAGAGAGTGTGTGAAACGGAGAGACACCTACCTGGAGCAAATTCTTCGCCAGACGAGGCTGCCCTGTGTAGACGAGAACTAGACGGTCATTTATCGATTTCTCGAGTTGATCAGATACCGTAATCGGCTGGACCGAAACCGTCTGGGTCTCGGAGCGAAAGCGGGCCAGCTTCAGGCCCGGGTAGACTCCGCCCACCTGTATGGATAAGGGTCAAATTGGCGGCAAAACAATGAATTATCTTTAATTTAGGCCGTGTAAATTATTTAAAACAATATTTTAATAATATATTTTTTAAAATAATATATTTGCTCACCTGATCTTGCCATCCACCGCCGGTTGTAAGCAACTGTTCCATGTAAAGAACCTGAAAAGAGTAAGAAAATAACTACGGTGCATAAGAAAGTTCTGAACCGTGGAACTTGATTCAATAGCACATTGATTTTCTTGTCTTTCAAATAGGTTTCAATCCCATCTTTTGTGCAAAGTATTTCACAATACATTGCTTATTGCGCTCTTGGTTCTCATAAACAAATAAAACACAAATAGATAAAATAATATCATGTCCCTCAATTTCTCTCTAACTTACCAAATGAATCAATCTCTCGTCGTCTCTCTTCTCTCCCGTTACTTCCCACAGTGCGAGAATGCAAGCGGCAGCGAGGATACTGCTGGAGCCGAGACCTGATGAGGATCGATCGATAGAGTTTACTGTTACGGTAGTGAAATACTGTAAGGCTATCGTAAACTGCCTTTTTCATGGCTCATAGACGCGAGACCTGATGAGGATCGATTAGTGTTGCTATATCGAATATTCCTATTTGCAAATTACTCTTTATTGTCACGAATAGAATTATTCAATATAACAACACTAGTGTCGATCGATAGAGTCTACTGTTACGATAGTAGCGAAATACTGTAAGGCTATCGTAAACTGCGTTTTTTTCTTGACTCCTTTGTTAACTATGAAAAAATCGGTTTATGGGTTTTTGATGTACTCTCGCGAAACGGATTCGGCACTATTCACTTAGTATAGGTTACCTCATCACTATGCAGTCAGATGATTAAGTAATCACTATGCAATCAGATGATTACGTCATCACTATGCAATCCTCTCTCACCCGATCCATGCGCCAGTGTGGACTCCAATCTTATCTGCATGCCCTCTCCTTTCACTCCCTTTGATTGGAGAAATTGAGAAATGGGACGACTCTCAGATGAAACCACACGACAAGCAACGAGACACGCACACAGAAGGGCGCCTGAAAAAAGATTTCGTCATCACTAGGCAATCACACATTGAAAATTAACAGATGTTAGGCCACACATCGTTCATCGATTTGATTCATTTTCCGCCACTATTCAACTTCATTGAAATTAAAAATCCGCTTGCAAAAACATTTTTATAGACTATAGTTTTGTATCAGGCAAAATGGTAACGCATTCCATTTCTGGAGTTTCTGGAGAAAGCGTCGAGACACGCACGAAGGGCCCCTGAGTAAGAGAGAGATTGCTTCATCACTAGGCAATTACGATTTTGTATCAATCTATTATAAATTGACATGGAACTGTCCTTCAGTTTTCGGCATTTCCGGCCGCTGTTCATACTTCACCGAAACCTTAAATCTCTTTGAAACTGGGTGTTGTATTGTGTAGTTTGCCTCCTCACCCTTAGTCAATTATCATAATCATATCACGTGATTCGCCCCCTTTGCCTACGAGTCCATCTTAGCATAATTGTAGACGTGACTATCCCGTCTCCCCTCTCCACTCTCGATCCGTGCAGTGGTGTCAAGTGGTTGATTGTAGATAAAGTGTTACTCCTCTATGCTCTCTGAGTCGGGGTAGACAACTACATAACATTGGCGTTCAGAGATTCGTACTCGTTTTCACTGTTATTATCTGTCGTGTTCCCGCGTTTCCACTCGGTGCTATTTGTGCGCTGAGAACCCCGGTGCTTTTGTGCGTCGGTCCTACACGCTTGAGGCGAGTAGGTAAATTGTATTGGTGCTATCAGTGCGCTAAGTGGTTCCGGTGCTATTTGTGCGCCTGGAAGCCTTGATTCTGTCAAGAATTGGGGTAAAGCCTTGACCGACGTCGGCGTATCTATTTATTGATTGCTGACGTGGATTTAATCACGGAAGTTAATTGATTTATCGATTACGGTATCGGTTGTTTCACCTAATTGCTGTGACGTGGCACAAGTGTGTGTTCTGATTGTTGTGAGGTATCAAGGCGGGTTGAAATTCCTGTACGAACCGATCAATACAAAGTACACGTGTCATAAGGATGACGGGCGGAACCAATGGAAATGCAAATGATGAGCTGATAAAGACGATGATGCAAATGATGCAGTCTCAAAGAGAACAGAGTGAGGCACAGTTGCAAGCTCAGAGAGAACAGAATGAACTGTTGAGGGAACAGATGGAAAAGCAGAGTGAAACGATTAAAACGCTACTGACGGAGAGAACGGAGAGATCGGATACGAGGTCGGAGATCTCAGAGGGATTGAGACACAGAGGACCCAGTATCGATGCTCTTGAGAAACAGATCAGGAATTTCTCCTACAACCCAGAGGATGGGGTGACATTCGACACGTGGTTCGAGCGTCACAGGGAAATTTTCGAGAATTATCTAAGTGATATGGCTGATGGTGACAAGGTGCGACTGTTGTTGCGTCACGTGGACGACAAAGTGTACAAGCAGTTCGTAGATCACATCAGGCCAAAGAAGCCATCCGCTATCAAGTTTAGCGAGATTCTGACGATAATGCAGGACTTGTTCGGTGATAAGAAGTCTGTGTTCGAGAAGAGATTAGACGTGTTCGGTCTCAAGATGTCGAGGTTGAAGTGCGATGACATCAAGGAATTCTCGACGATCGTGAATCGAGTGGTGGAAGAGGCAAGATTGAAGGATATGCCTCTGGAGCAGTTCAAGGCTGTGGTGTTGCTGGCTGGAATGGATCTCCCCAGACACACGGCGACAATGTTCCACGTGATGAATGATATGAAATCAACTGAAAACCCCACAATCGAGTCGATTCTCAGTGTGGTGAATGTGTACAGGGAATTGTACAATGATTCTCATGCAGTTTCCAAGCAGAATGATCCGCAAGATAATGCGATCACTGGCGACCGGAATCAGAGAAAGTTCGGTGGTTACAAGAAATACTCGAGGAGTATTCCAACAGAGAGCGAAAACTCCTGTGGCAGGTGTGGTCTAGAGCACAAGGAGAAGGAGGACGAGTGCAGAGTGGCTGCAGGCAGGAACTGTTTTAACTGCAACGAGATTGGCCATTTCTCGGTGAAGTGCAAGAAATCACAGAAAAGACCACTGAAACGAGAGAACAAAGTGAATGCAGTATTCGGAGATCTACCGGAAGATTTGGATAGATTTGAGACTGATGTGATCATGAATGGAAAGGTGGTCAGAATGACAGTGGACACTGGGTCCGACCTCACTTTGATCTCTGACTCAACGTGGAAGGAAATCGGTGCGCCCGAGAGAAGTGAACAGGATGCGTTCCCGAGATGTGCAAATGGAACACCGCTCAAGTTGACGGGAAAATGTCATCTGACTCTCGAGTTGAATGGAAGTGTCGCTCAGGGTAGGGTGTACACGTCTGGAGAGAGTGAGAACCTCATGGGCAGAGACTTCATCACCACGTTCTTCCGACTGATTCCGAAGGATGTGAAAGTGAACATGGTTAAGAGCGATGACTCGTACTTGAACTGGATAAATGGAGAGTACGGTGACATCTGCAAGGAGGGACTGGGCAAATGCATGAAGGCTGTGGCTACTTTCTGCATGAAAGAAGGAGCAAAGCCTGTATTTTGCAAGCGAAGAGATGTTCCCCTGGCATTGCTCCCCAAGGTCGATGAAGAAATTGACAGATTACTCGCTATGGAGGCAATCGAACCCGTGGACTATCTGGAGTGGGCGGCACCCATTCTGGTAGTGCCCAAGCCGAATGGAAGTTGAGAATCTGTGTCGATTTCTCGACAGGGTTGAATGCGAGTCTCGAGCCGAATAACCATCCGTTGCCGGTGGCATCGGAGATTTTCGCACGATTGGAAGGATGCACCCTGTTCAGCCAGATCGATCTGTGTGATGCGTATCTTCAGATACCCGTGGAAGAGGAGAATAGAGACCTGCTAGGAGTGTGCACTCATAGAGGGCTCTTCCGATTCACAAGGTTGCCATTCGGAGTCAGCGTCGCCCCTGGAATTTTCCAGAAGGCAATGGACACGATGTTGGCTGGTTGCGAAAACGCACAGGCGTACCTCGATGATGTGGTGGTCGGTGGAAAGACCAAGGAGATTCACGATAAGAATCTCAAGAGAGTTCTCGATCGAATCAAGGAATACGGTTTCCGAATTCGCCCAGAGAAGTGCTCTTTCGGGATGAGTAAGATCAAGTATCTTGGCTTCATCATTGATCAGGCCGGAAGAAGACCCGATCCTGCCAAGGTAAAGGCAGTCAGAGAGATGCCTCAGCCACAGGATCAAGGATCACTGAGGAGTTTCCTGGGCATGGTATCATACTATGGCCCATTCATCGAGGGAATGCACAAACTGCGTGCTCCTCTGGATAACCTTCTAAAGGATGATGTTGAGTGGGAGTGGTCGGTGGCATGCGAGAGATCATTCAAAGAGATTAGATCGATTCTCGCTTCCGATCTAAATCTGGTGCACTATGATCCTCAGAAAGAGTTGGTGTTGGCAGCGGACGCGAGTGAGAAGGGAATCGGGGCAGTGATTGCCCATCGAGTCAATGGAAGACTGATGCCGATTGCCCATGCGTCCAGAGCACTCAAGAGTGCTGAGATCAAGTATTCCCAGATTGAGAAGGAAGGACTGGCACTCATATTTGGAGTGACGAAATTCCATCGTTACTTTTTCGGAAGGAAGTTTGCAGACCGATCATAAGCCACTACTCTCGATATTTGGATCGAAGGATGGAATCCCAGTGCACACAGCGAGGAGACTGTTCCATTGGGCCACGATCCTCCTTGGATACCATTTCTCGATGGAGTACATCAACACAGAGAGTTTTGCATATGCAGATGCACTCTCCAGATTGATTGCGGACTCTCGTGATGATCGAGATGAAGAGAGTGTGTTGGAAGAAGCGGAGACTCTCGTGGTGAGAATGATCAGATCCAATATCGAGAAACTGCCAGTGACGGTAGACGATATCAGAGAAGCTCTGACGAGCGATTCTCTGCTGTGCCGAGTGAGAAATTACCATCTCTCTAGATGGCCAAATGAGAAGACGATCAGAAATGATCCTGAATTCAACAACTCAAGCCGTTTTTCTCGATGAGAGATATGCTTGTAGTGGTGGATGACTGTCTTATGGTGGGAATCAAGGAATCTCGAGTAGTAATTCCCCAATCTCTGAAGGAGAAAGTCCTAATCATGCTTCACAGTGGACATCCGGGTGTTGTCAGAATGAAGTCGTTGGCGAGACAATCATGTTATTGTTACAGAATGGACAGAAATATCGAGAGAATGGTGCTCTCGTGTGAGCAATGTGCACAGGCACTGAAGAAACCAACCAAGATTCCTCTCGAACCATGGCCTAAGACGAATGAACCGTGGGAACGGATTCATATGGACTACTGTGGGCCAGTGGATAACACGTACTTGCTAGTTACGATCGATTCACTCACGAAGTGGCCAGAGATTGTGGCAACTACATCGATGACAGCTGGTGCCACCATTCGGATTCTGAATGAATCAATCGCGAGGAATGGTCTACCGAGAATGATAGTGACTGATAATGGCACTCACTTCAACTCGGATGCTTTCAATCGATACTGTCGCGAGCGAGGAATACAGCATGTGAATACTCCCACTTACCATCCACAGAGTAATGGCCAGGCCGAGCGATTTGTGGACACTGTGAAGCGAAGTCTGCTGAAGCAGAAAGGAGAGAGATCGCTTGAAGAGGCACTGCAGTTGTTCCTGTACAACTATCGAAAAACCCCGAACCCTCAATGTAATGGGAAGACTCCGAGTGAAATGATGTTCGGAAGGGTTATTCGATCAGAGGTGGATTTGATGCTGCCAGTGCTCGCCGTCTCATCGTCGATTTTACAACGAAGAATAAATACGAGGAAAAATGACCCTGACCAAAGTGCTTCGATCGTGGCCCGTTATATTATTGTATCGTTATAATTGACTATATTTTTGTTTGCTCAGATTCTCCCCAAGTTAGAATCTTGGAGGAAGGTGTTGTATTGTGTAGTTTGCCTCCTCACCCTTAGTCAATTATCATAATCATATCACGTGATTCGCCCCCTTTGCCTACGAGTCCATCTTAGCATAATTGTAGACGTGACTATCCCGTCTCCCCTCTCCACTCTCGATCCGTGCAGTGGTGTCAAGTGGTTGATTGTAGATAAAGTCTTACTCCTCTATGCTCTCTGAGTCGGGGTAGACAACTACATAACACTGGGCAAGATCGCATCATTACTAGGCAATTACGAATTCCCTCTTAATTTCGGTTTCCCCCCTAATTTTGATTCATTCTTATTACAAATTGTTATAATTCACAGAGAAGGGATCCTGAAGTAGAGAGAGGGAGATTGCGTCATAATTAGGTAATAGCTAACAGACATCTACTAATTGAAAATTGGACGTTGGCATATTGAGCTTACACTTAAAACTGTTCATTCATCTATTTGCTCTATTTCCGACCGATGTTCATACCTCACTGAAACCTCAACTCCGCTTACAATCTGCCAACATGAAACCGCATTCCGTTTCAGGTTTTTTGTGATTTTTTAAACAATTTTTGTGAAACTAAATTATTCACCCTGCATGGACGGTTTGTCGTGTCTGTTCCACACTGTTGCACTGTCGAGAATGAGCGGCGAACCATCCTCGAGAACCACCAAAACTCCCTCATGATGGGAAAGAATGGAGATGGAACAGGCGAGAGGGCGCTGAAGGGAGAAGGGTTACTGTAGGAGGGATTACTGTCGGAAGATAAGGGTAGGAGGTCTTAAGGTAGGAGGTGTTACAGGGTGGGTTAATGTACGATGGGTTACTGTAGGAGGGATACGATAGATTGATTATCCATAAATTTAATCACGAGTGACAATTTCGAATAACGTAATAGAAACTTTTTGTTTTATTTTCCATTGTTCAGGAATTCAGGGACCTAAATATATTACGTGGTGAACATTACAGGCTCGTATTGAATTCGAAAATAACCACCCAGATGAAACTCGCAAACACCAGGCTCAAATCATCAAATTATTCGAAATTACGATAAATTTAAGCTTTAGAAAAGTCAGGAAAACGAAGGGAAAAATATTTTTTTAGGAAAAAAATATTTCCAATGACAAAAATATTTCCAATTTTTTAAAATGTGTTTTCCTACCTTTCCATCGATCAAAACTGTCATATTCAACACTCCCGCGGGCGTATCCAAAGTGATCGGAGGAGTGTCCAGCCAGCCTCCGAACGAACACGATACGCGCCGGCAGCGAGACGCGGACACGCGTGGGTAGGGGTGACGCGTCGGAAGCGGATACGCGGACGGGTGGGGATGTGAGGTGCTGTATAAGATCATTCTCCTTAATATTCGGCACTGGATATCATACACTTTTTTTGCTGGAACCCGAAGCGCACTACGATGGCATTACGGTAGCGCTACAGTAGGATACAAATACAATACATCCTGATATCAAAGCTACAGGAAGGTAGCTTGATGGTCGGAGTTACGGTAGGATTACTGTAAGCGATTACCGTACCTTGCTGCACGCCTCCATCACCCGACGCCGTGTGCACACTTGCGCGGCCGCTTCGAAGTGACGGGCTGAGAGATCAAAGATCAAGTGCTTCCATCGGGATTTTCAGAAGAAATATTAATCCAGCGTTCATTGTCGATGACCTACCATTAAACTTTACTCATCTCACACACGGGTCGACCCCGAAAATGATAGGGGGACGACAACGAATGCAACATAAGATATTGGGCACTGTAACAATGAGATGAACAACAGTTACTGTAACGATAGGTACCGTACCCGCTCGCACTATCGATTGGGGAGTAGTCAACCAGCTTCCCGTCTTGAGCTCGTGAATGAGCGCCGTAACCCCTTCCACAGATTGTTCGCGACTCTGGAATGTCAGTTGTTGATTGTGATGTCTACCGTGCACTACAGTATACCAATGTAAATCTCCTTAGAAAAAAATGCATTATAGATCTCAAATCTACCTCCAGCCTCCAGCATCTTGAAATGGAGAGCAAAGTGCGCGTTCGCTGCGGGTCCGCAGCGCAGTCCGCCCCGGCCTCCCGCCCAGATCCAGAGCGCCTCGGATACGGTAGCCAGCAGGACGGCCATATCGATCGAGGGAGACGAGCATACTGTAGTCGGTAATGTAGATTGGCCTGACTGGTTACAGTACCTTCGAGAAGGGAATCGAGAAGAGTTTGGAGAGCTTCTGGATCTCGAGGCGCGAGTATCGATCGAAGGAGCGGGAAGATGGGCGAGTGGGTACTGTAGGTCCGATCTATGATCATTAAAATTGTTGTTAACTTACCCTCTCGTGGAGATAAGTGATTGCAGCTGACGAGTAACCGAGGAAGAAAAGGTACGCCTGAAACATATTTCAAGCTTTTGATATCAGTGTTCCTTCTTTTTGCTTATACGACCATGTTTGAATAAAATGTCAGCTAGAATATATAGATGTGTGTTAATCGTGCACAGCTTTCCGACTTCATAATTGTCGGAAAGTTAACTCTGTGCTCTTTGAGTTTTGGGTGCGGCACGAATGCACCATGAAATGCGATTTCCGACACTACCCATTTAAAAAGTCTTGAACTGCATAATACTAAAATGTTCTCCTAAATTGAAGCGCAGGAAAAAGTCAGGTCTATAAAAATCCAAATAGATCGATAAAGATTGAAATCGGCTTACCAGTTCACCGTTTCCACTCCCAACTGTGATGACGTCTCCAGATAATCGAAAGATTTGAGTACGATAGGCACTGAAGAAGAGAAAATTATTGATTGATTTCTTTCGTTCTCTTTTCGCACACTCTCTCGCTATACATCTCTCGTTGTACTTCTTGCTCTCGCCGATATGTTTACGAACGATATATGCAGATCGGTAGGCAATTTCCTCCATTCTCCTAAATGCAGAATAGATAGAACTGCAGATGACCAATTTTATTTTTCATCTATGGAATTGAGATTCAAGTGTGAAACTTTCCACTCCACCCTTAACTTGGACAGTTTGCCGTGGATGACTCGTCGAGCGAGTTCGAGTAGATCCGAGTGGTAGCTGTCGATCTTGTCTGCAAGTAATTTGTTTGTATCGATTAGTTGTCTGCCTACTCTCTCACTTTAACATACTTTCTTGCCTAATACTATTTCAGGAAGAAGAAAAAAACATGATTACGAGTTTGAAAATTCTTTAATTCCAGACAAACTGAAAAAAACGAGGATTTGTACCTGGTGCCCTTCTGGGGGGGGTGACAATTCCGCAACGGAATTTCCGCAACCGACATTTGCGCAACGGGTCATAACTCGGTCAGGAGTGAGCCTAGCGCTATGGGAGTGGTGCCATTGTGATCAGCATCAGTAAATTAAGATTTAATTAATTAATTAACATTATTAATGAGATGGATGTTAATTAATTAATTAATTATCAAATCTTAATTAAGTTATGCTGATCACAATGGTACCACTCCCATAGCGCTAGGCTCACTCCTGACCGAGTTATGACTCGTTGCGGAAATGTAGGTTGCGGAATTGTCACCCCTCAGCCATTCTGCACCCCACAAACTCTTCCAGCTCCAAGCACGTGGCGTAAACGATGCCGAAGAATATTGACAACTGCAAGAATATCGATTGATTATCCTTTTACAGTATGCCATATTCACCGTAATTATCGATTAGTCTACCGTAAACAGCGGCGACCTCAAACCAATGGCTCCCGACTCCAGTCCGTGATAGGTGGCGCGCGACAGCAGGTAGTTCGAGGCGAGAGCTAGGAAGTGCGAGGAGATCAGCGGAGGGAGATACTGTAACCCTGAATTATTGATTGTTTCAATACGCAGATTATCGATAGATACCGAGAATCAGATGGGCCTCCGCGCTCCCATCAGCAGGCGGCTGACGGTAGGCGAGGGAGCGGATCGATAACTGAACAATGAAGGTTAGGCACTTCGACCTCTGCGCCTCCAGAAAGGGGCTAAGAAGGAAAGAGAGGGTGAAAGGGAGAGACTCAATTTTTTTACCCCGAACCCCTTTCATTCTCATCTCAATTTTTTACCCCGAACCCCTTTCTAGAGACTCTCCAAAAATGCTTTGTGCCTTCGTTTTCCTTGCACTGCGTACCTTTCTTTCACAGAAATTGGTCCGGAAGATGTGGCCCAAAACAACATCGACTGACGTCATCGTTGAGGTCGTACGACCCGTGCTGTGCTGCAACTGCTGCAGCGACAGGGCTGCAGAAGGCAGAGAGGGAAGAGGGAGAGAGATCTGCAGCAAGTGTTAGTGATGGAATTGTAACCGAAAACCTAATAATGATTTTTTATGTGAGTTCTTATCCTATGTGAAACTGCTTTCTCTCCCAATATCTATCCCAGTATTTGCAGATCTTGAAACCAAGAAACGCCTTTTAATTTTGAAAAATTAACATTCGCGCTGTTTTATACAGTTTTTTTCTTTAGGAGCGATGGTGAAAATATTGCTAATTCTGGGAGACAGAGAAAGTTAGAGGGGAAGGGAGAGCGAGATTTTATTGCTGATTGAAAGGGGAATTGATAAACTGTCGCCTCTTCTTTCCTCTCCTCTGCCTTAGCGATCGCAACCCTCTCTTGTTTCTAGTAGAGCACCAGGCCACTTCTCAATTTGGCAAAGAACACATGCTCATCGAGGCCCTATTGCTGGATTCAATGGGCCCCAGTGGGCGGCCGTTTCCCGGAAACATCGTAGAGAAGTGATGAAGTATCGAATATACGATACCAATAAGCAGACCTTTTCAGCAAAGAAAGTTAAGTACTGACTTGTGAGAGTAACGTAAGAGAATACGTATTGATGACGACACATACGGATATACCTGTCAGGATTGGTGATATACACAAATAGAAAATCAATTTCTTCATCAATCAATCATTTATCATTCCAAACACTTGATGTAATATTATGATGCCACTTTATATTATAATTACGATGTCACTTATGTATTACGATCTCACTTATATATTGTAATCACGATGTCTCTTATATATTATAATTACGATGTCGACTAGATGATAACTAGCCGGGATGTGTTGAGGTTAAATACACTACGCTCTATGCATAGTTCTGGGTGCAGATTCGGTCCAGGGGAAGCTCAGTAGCCTGCTCCAGGTTCGGTCTAGGGGGAGCTCGGTAGCCTGCTCCAAGTTCGGTCCAGGGGGGAGCTCGGAAGCCTGCTTCAGGTTTGGTTCAGGGGGACCTTGACAGCCTACTTCAGGCTCGGTTCAGGGGGAGCTCGGTAGCCGGCTTCAGGTCAGGGAGGTGGACTCGGTAGCCGGCTCCAAGTACAGTCCAGGGGGAAGGTTAGTATGCTGGGGAATGTTAATCTCTAGAAAGAGTGCTGGCTATTTCCGTTGCAAAAGGCTCGTGAGGCTGAGAGCGATCCAAAAAAGTTGCCACTACGCCACTTCGTGGCTCCGTGGCAACTTTTTTCGATCGCTCTCAGCCTCACGAGCATTTCTCAACGGAAACGCAGGATACCGTGTGTTGATTTCCCCTGCCGTGTTCGAACACGTTTCCGACATCGCAAAACACTTTTCCTGAGATCCCCCACGCTCTGCGAATCAATTGGAAACTTTTCGAAATTTTCGATTTTCATGTTAAAACGTGTTAGAACACGTTCAGACACGTTTCCGACATCGCAAAACACTTTTCCTCTGATCCCCTACGCTGTACGGATCATTTGGAAACTTTTCGAAATTTTCTCTCTCGGCAAAACAGGTGAAAACGTGTTTCACGTTACTCAAAAACGTGTTACAATGGTTACTGGCATTTGGGAAAAATGCGGCAAAAGATTTGCTCGCGGCGGGGTTCGACCCTAGGGGTCTCGGATAGGAAGTCAAGCGCGTAACCCACTTGGCTATGGATTTGGTCGAATTAATTTATTAAAAGTTGAAATGTTTTCAGATGGGTTATCATATGCAAAAGGATCTGAGAAGATTGATTGAGTTTGAAGTGATTTATAGCGTAAAAACGAAAAAGTCCGTCAAGTGGTTTAAAACTCGGCAAAACAGGTGAAAACGCGTTTCACGGTACTCAAAAACGTGCTAGAACGGTTTCTGGCACTTGCGAAAAATGCGGCAATAGGTTTGCCCGCGGCGGGGGTCGAACCTGGGGGTCTCGGAGTCAAAGACTGACGCGTAACCCACTTGGCTATGGATTTGGCTTATTAACTTTTGTAAAATTTGAAAGCTATTCTGGTCAGTTATCATATGCAAAAGGATCTGGGAAGATAGCGCGATTTTGAAGCGATTTATAAGGAAAATGCGAAAAAAATGTCTGTCACGCGAACGGAAAAAAACAGACAGACAAACAGACAGACAGACACAATGATTTCCTATACGTAGAGGAATTATTGCATGTCTCTATTATTCATTATGTACATCGCCATTGTTATCAGCAGACGCCCTGGCTGCTGCAACTTCTCCCGCGGCAATATGTCCCACGACGGTGAGGAATAGATTGCTGATGTTTTCAGCAGAAGCATCGTTGAAGGCTTCTCTTGCGGCACTTACCGATCCGTGTGAGCTGAAACAATATTTAATTATATATATTTTCCATATTCAATACAGAAGCCGCGAAAAAAAAGTTAACACGTTTTTTTCGATTCCAGATACGCGTTGACATATGATAATATGTTAACACGTTTCTGGAATCGCAAAAAAACTTTTTCCTTGATTCCCCGCAAAACTAGTTTGTTTCTCAATTAAAATTAACACACTTCATTGTTTATCGAGTTCTGACTATACTGTATAAGGAATTCTCGTTGGGTATATTTTAAGCACATATTATAAAAAGCCGAAATTGCGATTACAAGTTGTAAATAAACCACTTACAATTTGGAATAAACATTTGCTCAAAAAGAACGACACAATCTTTAAACAAGTGAGATTGCTAAAACAGCCCTTCTTATGGTTGGGGATATTTATTGTCGTTTACCTCGCAGCCCAAATTATTTTCTTCGTCATAAATATATTATAATCGATTTGTATATGGATTAAATGATCCTTTCTCTTTACCAACAACAAAATCTATCACATCTTTAGAAAACAAACTTTTAACCAAACTTTAGGTGAGATCTCCTCTTTCGAAACAGTTTACAACTGTTTTACGTTTATATTTGTTTACAAATTATGTCGCATGCGATTTTTTTAGAATAGAAATCACATTTGAGCAAATGAGGTTAATTGAATAACTTTCTTCAAACCCCGAGATATAGATAACTTTCTTCAAACCCCGAGATATAGATATAGTCAAGAACAGATTTATTACATATATTAGGTGGGTAATCACAAAGAGCTTACTTGGCGTAAGCGGACGCTGCTCCTCCAAGAACTGATCCCATCACTCGGCATGGTGGCCCGCAGAGTTCGTTACCTGATTTCGAAACATTAATAATAGAAAATGAAAAAAAGAAAAAACTTTCTTTCAAAAACTTTCCCCAATTCTTTATTGATTATTTACAAAAGAAGTATGAAACTGAAGGTGAGGATCGATGCATGAATGAAGGACCTATAACATATCTAAGGCCTGGTAAGAGAGAAAATGACAAATACCTTCATTTTTTTTATACCTTCATTTGGAGCCGAGATATACGCGAATAGGAAAAGTGCGGGAATTCAAATTCCTATCTCGATCTTGGACGGGATTTTTTTTAAAGACAAATCGCGACCTTTCATTTCTTTTGGCAATTTTTAATTTTTTTTTGCGCATCTTTGCGATACTTGGCCAGCAGATTTGAATTAAACGTTTGCGTCCACAAATATTTGATCAACTTATTTCTGTCTGTGGGGCAATGTTCTTCGGTGGGCCGGTATGAGACCCGCATAACGCATGTTCATCCGAAAATAACATAGATACATACAGGCAGACAATCTCTCCTACAACATGAACTTAAAAATAAGCTCCTGAAAGTTATAGCAACTAAAGAAGGAGAAAAAGGGCACTCCTTTTTTCATATATTCGAGGAATAACTGTAAAGTCACCTCCGATTCCTCCGACAGAAGCCCCCAGTGACTGATTCGCTCGCGAGATGGCCCTCTCCGCGTCTTCCCCATTGAGAATGAAACGGCCTAAAGAAGAGTAATCGCAAGAGCCTCGAGCATGAGTCATAGACTTTCAATTAGCTGTAAACGTGGCCTTAATATTAATTTTTAAAAAAATAATCTCAATGCTGTTGGCAGAATTTCGATACCTATGTGATAAGTAAGTAATATCGCACACGATACATGAAAGAGCTTTTGTTTAAAAAAATAACGCCAAATTCGACTCGGCGTCAAGGGTCGTGTCAAAACGAATGATTGTTGATAACAATATTTGTCCCCTAAGATTATGATGGAACGATTTCGCGTTAGGACCTGTCGAATCTGGTTGATCCTAACGTAAACTAGTGTGGTGTTAGTTTTTCCGGAAACGCTCATTCGGAAAAGCTCGAAAAACGCCGAAAAATACCCATAACTTAAATTCTAGAAAAGCAGTCGTTCTGAAATTTTTATGGCATGTTCGCCAAAGGTATTGGAACTCACATTTAATTTTTAGTCACTCTCTCTCGCAAGTTTCCGCAGTTCTACATGAGCTTTTCCAAACAAATTAGCGAAATTTCATGGATATTGTCTACTATTTCTGCGACAATTTTTAGTTTACGAAATAAAAATTATCACCTTGAGCATGTCCTATAAGCGGCAGACTCTCGATTATGTATTGTGAAAACTTCACGACGAGGTTGCCCATATTATCTGAAAAGGGAGAAACGTTGCGAAATCGATGAAGAAGTTAAACAACTATATATTCAAGTCTCATGTAAATAAAAGTTATCCAAATGATCACTAATCAAAAGAAAAGGTATGAAGGAGCTGACTCGATCGATGATGATATGGCTGGAAAGTGCTATCAGTGGACGTGGCGATGGATTACTCACAAAGGAGGTGATGAAGCGCTAAGACGCTCACTGATAACACGAAATATATCGAGTGCAATGAGTGGACGAGTTTAGGCTACGTTTTACCTATAGTCTCTACCATTTACTCGAAAATTGAAGTCGCCATTAACGCCGGAGTGTACTTATATATATAGACGGTGAAATGTTCATTATCCGTTGTTGGTGTTGTTGAAGAAAATTTTGAAATTTTCAAGAGTCGTCTTCCATGTTATTTTCTATTTTAACAATCAGGCGTGTTCAATTTAATTTGCTTTATATAATTATATATTACACAACAATTCCGATCGTTTTTTTCAACTTGCTAATAACTTTTTCGCATGATGACCATGTTAAATGAATGAAACACTTTTTCGTCCACGCCGAAATCTAGATGCCTAGAAAATACCTAGAAAATGCTTCCTTTTGAAGAGGACGCACATAAGCATGTAAAAGGGAGGCAGTAAGGTTGCGAGAATTAATCTGACACAAATCGAAATTCGTCAGTTTCCAGCAATTCCGGCAACTTTCGGCAATGTTATGAACGGTACAAAAACGACTATTTTGCAAAACAAACTACTTTTTAAAAATCCCTTTTAGATATATCTTTTCAGGATTGCGTGCGTATGATTGGAGCGAGATATATCTATTCTACACATCGGAAGTAATTTATCACGTAAATACCAAAATCACATAATCGGGAATGTCATTGTAAAACGGAATCATTTTTATAATTAAAATGACTATTTCTCCTTCTAGAACTCCCTCTCAACTTCAACCGTCTGGTGGCACAATCTGACCCTCTGCACTCTCAGGTTCGACATCTGCAATGATTACTGTATTCACTTATCGATCCTCTCTATCCACTCACCCCCACTCGATTGATCGATGACTGAGCTTGCTCGATACCGTATCCCTCGTTCAGGAGCACGCACAGGTACCCGCCGCCTCCCGCCCCGACAAGCCAGCATAGAGAGGATACAGTAGACAGAGCCTGATATCGATTGTATGGTTGAAATTCGCTTATGAGAGGTCTCACCAGAGATTGCAGGTGGCTCGGAACAATTTTCAAAAATTATTTTTGATTTCGATCAAACTTTTATGTGAGAGTACCTAGGAGACAAGAATTCAAATAATCCTGGTCCCAGGTCTCAGAGCCGGCTTTTAGGAATTTGCCGGTTCTGTCGCCGGAATCGTCATAACTTGCTTCATTGTTGTGCTAGAAAGTCGTGGAAGGGCTCGAAAAATGCAGAAAAATATGGTGCATAATATTGCTGTTGAGAGTGTAGTCCTATCTGGCAAAGCCATAGATTTATTTAGAAAAAGGTGTTTTCAGATATCTTTAAAAAAAATCAAAGAGCATCTAAAATTCTCGAACCCCAAGAGTTTTATTGCATATTATGAAAGAGCACGTCAAGAACTACTTGATAAAAATTTAAGAAAAAATAAAAAGGGGATCACATAGTCCCGAAAAATGGCGTTGAAAGTGAAAAATCGGAAAATTTCGAAAAATCACTTATTTCAAAATCATGTGTAATCCATTTTTCTATAGTTATTCAACCTTCATGAGTTCGCGAAAAATGATAACAACTCATATCGAATGCATACAAACCTGCCAAATTTGAAAAATTTCGGTCTGCTTTTTATAGGCCAGATATGGACGAAATTTTCAAATTTAACTGGTTCATATGCATGCGATATGAGTTGTTATCATTTTTTTGCGAATTCATCAAGGTTAAATAACTATAGAAAAATGGATTACACATGATTTTGAAATAACTGATTTTTCGAAATTTTCCGATTTTTCACTTTCAACGCCATTTTTCGGGACTATGTGATCCCCTTTTTATTTTTTCTTAAATTTTTATCAAGTAGTACTTGACGTGCTCTTTCATAATATGCAATAAAACTCTTGGGGTTCGAGAATTTTAGATGCTCTTTGATTTTTTAAAGATATCTGAAAACACCTTTTTCTAAATAAATCTATGGCTTTGCCAGATAGGACTACACTCTCAACAGCAATATTATGCGCCATATTTTTCTGCATTTTTCGAGCCCTTCCACGACTTTCTAGCACAACAATGAAGCAAGTTATGACGATTCCGGCGACAGAACCGGCAAATTCCTAAAAGCCGGCTCTGAGACCTGGGACCAGGATTATTTGAATTCTTGTCTCCTAGGTACTCTCACATAAAAGTTTGATCGAAATCAAAAATAATTTTTGAAAATTGTTCCGAAAGGGGGATTTTTCTTGCAATCTCTCGTGATACCTCTCTTATGACATCATCATCATTTGAAAAATGAGAAACTACAGTATTCTCTACACTACTACATTACTACATTATTCTCTACAGAAACTACATTATTCTTGAAATTCAATCAATACCTACAGTACCTCAATGATTCTCGCCACGCCTTCCGGCTCACATCCGGTAGCCAGACGCTTTTTTACACTGTAGTACTGAGCAATGTGAGCGACGGGGAGATCTTCTGAAATACTGTAGTTAAAAACTGCAACGGTTATCGACAACTGCTGGAATACGATAGCACTAAGGTTACGGTATCCACCCAACCTCCATTGATCCATTCGTCAGCTCTATTAATCTCCTCACTCATCTTTCTCAATGCACTGCATTTGTCGCCCTCTCGAGTAAGCCACGAACGTACGACTTCCTGAATTTATAGTAATTCAACCGGAAACAGCATTTCAGCAACCGGAACATCATCAAGTTGGCACCATGCCAAATACTTATCTCGTCGTCTGCCTCTCTCGTTTCGCGCGCTCTCTCGATAATTCCCACGTTCTCGAACTTGATCTCGCCGTTACACTTTCTTATGCAATGACCGGAAGTGCCGAGAGAGTGTGTGAAATGGAGAGAGTCTCACTTGGAGTAAATTCTTCGCAAGGCGAGGCTGTCCCGTGTAGACGAGAACGAGACGATCATTTATCGATTGTTCGAGTTGGTCAGATACCGTAATCGGCTGGACCGAAACCGTCTGGGTCTCGGAGCGAAAGCGGGCCAACTTCAGGCCAGGGTAGACTCCGCCCACCTATAGATAAGGGTAAAATTGGCTGCAAACCAATAATTTTTCTTTTCTTTAGGTCGTGGTTTTTTTCTAAATAAAATATTTTTATAATATATTTATAAATTAATACATTTACTTACTTGATCCTGCCATCCGCCGCCGGTAGTAAGCAACTGTTCCACGTATAGAACCTTAAAAATAAGTAAATAAAAGCGCTACGCCTATCAGTTCTGAACTGTGCAATTTATTCTCGTTGGATTTTGCATATTTATAGGGGAAATAACTTATTCACGAAAACTGTGATGAAACGTGAATTTCGCACTTTCAAATATGTTTCATCGTCACATTTTGTGCAAAGTATGTGACAATTCGCCGGTCACACTCTGTTTGTTTCAAAAACAAAAACTTTTTCTTTTTAAATTCTTTTTTAATTCTCTCCTCTCTCACCAAATGTATCAATCTCTCGTCGTCTCTCTTCTCTCCCGTCACTTCCCACAGTGCAAGAATGCAAGCGGCTGCGAGGATACTGCTGGAGCCGAGACCTGACGAGGATCGATTGAGAGGGTGTACTGTTACGGCAGTAATGAAGTACGGTAAGGCAATCGTAAACTGCGTTTTTCTCACGTTTTTCTCGATGTGTGCTTAATGTGCTTTTGCGAAAGTGTTTCCAGACTGTTTAATTATTATCAATAACGACATCACTACGCAATCCTCCCTCACCCGATCCATGGGCGAGTGTGGACTCCAATCGTATCTGCATCCCAACTCCTTTGACTCCTTTTGATTGCAGAAATTGAGAAATGGGACGACTCTCTGATGAAACCACACCACAGGCGACGAGACACGCACACAGAAGGGCTCCTGAAGGAGATTGCGTCATCACTAGGCAATAGGGTTTACCGTTCGGTTTCCATTTCGGTGAAACGGACTCTCTCGTACCCTCTAACATTTGTCTCCGTTTCACAGAAAACGGCCGTTTTGGCGGAAACAGCCAATTTGAAGAAATTGAAAAACTGCAGTCGTCGAAAAATCAGAAATGGGTACGGGAGAAGTGTCCAATTTATCCCGTTTCATTTCGATTTTTCTGAGTCACACAGCGAATTTATTTCTACTCTCACAACGGGCCGTTTTCCGTGAAACGGCCCCTTATCACTCACTAACCGTTTAACGGAGGCAGGCTGCCAGAGGCTAAGCGAGAGTCCGTTTCACGAAAACCGAACATGCAACCCTACTAGGCAATTATGATTTTCACGTAATTTCGGTTTCCCCATAATTTCGACACATTACAATTGCACATTCTTAGCATTCACAGAGAAGGGAGATTGCATCATCACAAGGCAATGAAGAATTGGCAATGAATTATAGAATTTTGACCTCATGTAGGTTGCAACTGCGCTCATCAATTTTTTTGTATTACCGACCACTATTCATACTTCACTAAAACCTCAAATCTCCTTGCAACATGGTGTCTACAGTTTTATATCAAGGACCATGAAACCGCATTCCGTTTTGGAGCTCTAGTTTTTTGTGACATGGCGCTATGGGAGCGAAACAGGCATACCTACACCTTAGAAAATTGTTTGTTGTAGTACTCATAGTAATTGGTATAGATATAACATACTAACAAAATTAATTGCATTATTCATCCTGCATGGACGGTTTGTCGTGTCTGTTCCACACTACTGTCTATCAATAATAATTTGGTCAAAAAACATGCCTTGTGTTCATTAATATTCTGTATTTCCCATCACTTATCAGACTTCATAGAAACCTCAAAACCCCTTGCTGTCTAAATCAAGGAAAGGCGTTCTATTTTTAGTGATGTTAAATTGAAATATTCACCCTGCATGGACGGTTTGTCGTGTCTATTCCACACTGTCGCACTGTCGAGAATGAGAGTGGAGCTATCCTCGAGAACCACCAAAACTCCCTCTTGATGAGAAAGAATTGAGATGGAACAGGCGAGAGGACGCTGAATAGAGAAGGGTTACTGTAGGTTGGTACTGTAGGAGGGATGATTATCGATTGGTGTTATGACGAATGACAATTTCGAATAACGTAATAGAAACTTTTTGTTTTATTTTCCATTGTTCAGGAATTCAGGGACCAAAGTGGTGAACATAACATTACAGGCTCGTATTGAATTCGAAAATAACCACCTGATGAAACCCGCAAACACCAGGCTCAAATCATCAAATTATTCGAAATTACAATAAATTTAAGCTTTAGAAAAGTCAGGAAATGAGAAAAATATTATCTTTTAGGAAACAATATTAACAGTAATTACTTTTTAATAAGTGCAACGTAAAAATGATGTATTTTCCTACCATTTCATCGATCAAAACTGCCATATTCAACACTCCCGCGGGCGTATCCAAAGTGATGGGCGGAGTGTCCAGCCAACCGCCGAACAGATCGATACGCGCCGGCAGCGAGACGCGGACACGCGTGGGCAGGGGTGACGCGTCGGAAGCGGATACGCGGACTGGTGGAGATGTGAGGTGCTGCATTTAGATCATTCTTCTTAATATTCGGCACTGGATATCATAAACTTTTTTTTGCTGGAACCCGAAGCGCACTACGATGGCATTACGGTAGCGCTACAGTAGGATACAAACACAATACATCATGATATCAAAGCTACAGGAAGGTAGCTTGATGGTCGGAGTTACGGTAGGATTACTGAAAGCGATTACCGTACCTTGCTGCACGCCTCCATCACCCGACGCCGTGTGCACACTTGCGCGGCCGCTTCGAAGTGACGGGCTGAGAGATCAAAGATCAAGTGCTTCCATCAGGATTTTCAGAAGAAATCTTAATCCAGCGTTCATTGACGATGACCTACCATTAAACTTTACTCATCTCACACACGGGTCGACAACGAGTGCAACATAAGATATTGGGTACTGTAACAATGAGATGAACAACAGTTACTGTAACGATAGGTACCGTACCCGCTCGCACTATCGATTGGGGAGTAGTCAACCAGCTTCCCGTCTTGAGCTCGTGAATGAGCGCCGTAACCCCTTCCACAGATTTTTCGCGACTCTGGAATGTCAGTGTTGAGTGTGATGTCTACCGTGCACTACAGTATACCAATGTAAATCTCCTTAGAAAAAATGCATTATATATCTCAAATCTACCGTATACCTCCAGCATCTTGAAATGGAGGGCAAAGTGCGCGTTCGCTGCGGGTCCGCAGCGCAGTCCGCCCCGGCCTCCCGCCCAGATCCAGAGCGCCTCGGATACGGTAGCCAGCAGGACGGCCATATCGATCGAGGGAGACGAGCATACTGTAGTCGGTAATGTAGATTGGCCTGACTGGTTACAGTACCTTCGAGAAGGGAATCGAGAAGAGTTTGGAGAGCTTCTGGCTCTCGAGGCGCGAGTATCGATCGAAGGAGCGGGACGATGGGCGAGTGGATACTGTAGGTCCGATCTATTGTATGATCATTAAAATTGTTGTTTACTTACCCTCTCGTGGAGATTAGTGATTGCAGCTGGCGAGCGACCGTGGAAGAAAAAGTGCGCCTGAAACATATTTCAAGGTTTTGATATCAGTGTTCCTTTTTTTGCTTATACGACCATGTTTGAATAAAATGTCAGCTAGAATATATAGATGTGTGTTAATCGTTCACAGCTTTTCCCTACAATTGTCGGAAAGTTAACTCTGTGCTCTTTGAGTTGTGGGTGCGGCACGAATGCACCATGAAATGCGATTTCCGACTCAACTAGTATCTATGTGAGAAACTCGACACCACCGTAAAAATTCTAAAACTATCAAATACTACAACTATTTAAAGCCAAGGAAAAATCAGATAGACAAAGTTTTAAAACTCCAAATCGATCGATTAAAATAGAAATTTCGTCACCAATTCACCGTCTCCACTCCCAACTGTGATGATGTCTCCAGATAATCGAAAGATTTTAGTTCGAGTGGGACTGAAAATGGAAGCCCATATCGATTGATTACAGTATTTCGAGACCGACAAATGGGACATTTATTCAATGCAAAGCTTGTCTCTGACTGTCTGACCTTCTCGTTTCGCACACTCTCTCGCCATCATTCACACTGTCTACCTCATTCGCGCGGAGAATATTTCGAATTTTCTGGGCCGATCTAAGCTCAATGGAATCTACAGGCTAGAATTGAAGAAGAAAAAACAACACTTGGGCAAATTTCTATTCTTTTGTGGACAAAATCAAAAATGCTACTGTAGAGCTTTCCTTTCCACGTTATTTCATGAGTGCGCGTGACACGAGTTCACTGGGAAGTTTAGATGTGGCACAACATGTGAATCTCTCACGATTCTCAAGATATTATCACGGGAAATATTTAGGGAGGAAATGCATTTGAAGGCTGTGCGAAATTGCTGATTACTAACCTCCTGAAAGGGGTCACGGGCCATAGAAAATTAAAAAAAGGAAACGTGCCCCTCCCACTTTCGCACAATATCTCGCGCTGACCCTTCTCTGGTAGATTGGTCAGGCTGTGGGATGGTGTACCAGGCGCATCCGTGTCACACACATTTATGAAATCGTCTAGAGCGGGGGAGTAAGCACTATTGAATACCACTGCACGTGAATTATAAGGCTGTTAAGAAAGTTTCGCTCGATTTTGGGTGTGACATTGAAGTCAATGTATCTCAGCGTGTGTCAAGGCCAACAGCCCCTGTTCACAGTATGTTATGGGACAATAGTTGTTGTCTATAGTCATACATTGGCTGAACTATTCGCAATTTCTAGCTCCGGGAAAATACTAAAAAAGAAAAGACCAATTTACTGTAAACCCGCGATAATATTCACAGAGGTTGGATTTGAGAACGGAAATTTATCTATCATTGGGCCTAATAAAAAATGAGTAGCCCCATAACACACCTCTCAACCACTATACTTCATTCGGTGGTCAGCTTCCAGAATAGAGAGATATGATTAGTCGAGTATAGTACTCTCATAAACCACGTGCCCAGATTGGGATCACACAACTCAGTAGACGAGCTCACAGATATCTCGAAATTTTTCGAAAAATCGTTCTTATGGTGGTTTCGTAGGAATTCTCTGGCATCGGAACAAGGAGAGTTCGAGACATGTATCTAATAGAAACTTTTTGACTATGGTTACTCTCCAGAATAATCATGAGATATTTGAATTTCATCGTGAAAGAACATATAAATATTCGCCAACATGTCAATTTCGATAACCATTTTCCTGCTTCGAATGATGCAATGAAGTTGCTATTAATATCAATCGAAAGTAGTGTACGTGCACTATATTTGAACATAATACCAGCTCATTTCATTTTCGAAGCCCTGAGTAACATCTGGAATCGAGATTTTGATCGTATGCGGTTACCCTCAATGTAAATTTTCGGTCCCTGCCAGGCTTTGCACGAAGTGGTGTAAATGTGACATAGGGCTTAGTAGATATACCTATCAATGTACTTTGTAATACTACACAGCTAGTAGATCTTTCTACCTTACTTTTGTAATAGCAGCTCAAAATCTAGGCACCGTTCAATACCCGAAATGCGTAATTAAGAGACCAATAGACTTGATGTTATTAATCGATGGCTACCACAAAGTGGGCGAGAAATAGAGGAATGATGAACCTTCAAAATGCGCCTAAGCATGAACTAATCCGAGCTCCGCGTCCAGAGATATTAGTCAAAATATGCTGGCTGGAAAAAACGAGCGAAACTTTCTTAACAGCCTTATACAAACGCCAACCTGCTCTCGACTGGAACTTGGACAGTTTGCCGTGGATGACTCGTCGAGCGAGTTCGAGTAGATCCGAGTGGGCGCAGTCGATCTTCTCTGAAGATTATTTATTTTTTGTCGATTAGTTGTCTGACTACTTCACCACTTTTTCTCTTACCTCTTACTATTTCAGGACGAAAAACATATAATTTCGGGTGCGAACATTATAGAACAGACTGTGAAAAAATGAGCACCTGGAGCCATCCTGCATCGCACAAACTCCTCCAGCTCCGAGCACGTGGAGTAGACGATATCGAAGAATAGCGACAACTGAAACATTATTGATTGATTGTCCTTCTACGGTATAATACCATCGACTAGTCTACCGTAATCTGCACGTCCCACATGATTCCAAACGTGCAGAAAGGGAGCAGGGTCAGAGAGTGTGCAAAAGTAAGAGAGTATCTCTCGATTTCAAACACTTTCTCACTCCAAACCCCCTTTATTTAGGGTTTACTGGCCAGTGAAATAATGATGTTCACCGTACCATAATGTATCGATTGATCTACCGTAATCTACACGTTGACTACCGTACCCTCAGCCCGATGGCGCCCGAGTCCAGTCCGTGATAGGTGGCGCGCGACAGCGGGTTGGTTGAGGCAAGTGCGAGAAAGTGCGAAGAGATCAGCGGAGGCAGGTACAGTAATCCTGAATTACTGATTTTTCACTCCGCTGATTATCGATTGATACCGAGAATCAGGTGAGCCTCCGCGGTCTCATCAACAGGCGGCTCACGGTAGGCGAGCGAGCGGATCGCTAACTGAGGAGATTAGGATATTCAACGGGTCGGGAAAACCTCCAGAAAGGGGTCAGGAAGGAAAGAGCGCTTTTTTGCTCCGAACCCCTTTCTGGAGACCCAGTGTCTCCAAAATACGTTCTTTCTGTGCTCTATTTTCTCGCACTGCCTAACTCGATTTCACAAATGCTGGTCCCACAAAACAACAGCAACTGACGTCATCATTGAGATCGTACGACCCGTGTTGTGCTGCAACTTTTGCAGCGACCGGGCTGCAGAAGGCGGTGAGGGAAGAGGGAGAGAGATCTGCAGCAACTGTGCGTACAGTGCAGGAATAACATTTAAAATATTAATACTTTTCGAAGGGACAAAGGCTCTTTTCGAATGAGAGGTGGTTTCCTGGTATTGTATCTGTTATGTCTGTGCACACCGGGTGTTTTAGTAATAATATTTATTTAATACGGGAGCAAAAGGAATAACGACGTCTCGCTAGGCGAGCGGAGGACAAGACTGAATTACGTAGGAAAAGAGCGGGAACTCTCAGCTACGCAGTCAATATGTAGAGTACACAATGAAGAGCGTGATACTCAGACAACGGTTTGAATTGGCGCCAAGTGTACGGGAAGTTGAGTTGGGGCGCGACTAGTTCGCTAGGTCAGACACATGACTAGTCTCATACACAGCAGTATCCTTTATTGCTGTCATTAAAATTGGCTCAATATCTGAACCACCTGATTCTCTGAACCGCCTGAACCGCCTGAACCACGAACCGCCTGATTCTCAAACCAGAATGAGCCTTCCCACGATTTATCTCAAATTACTTCTAAATCAGTCAGGCTAGTAAATCTCGATGACGTAATGCAGTACTTAATCTAGAATAAAACTTTTGAAATATTTTATGAATAAGTGATAGTAAATCGATAAATACCTCCAAACGGTTTCTGCTCGTCTCCAAGAACCCACACAGCCTCAGTAGATAACATCCAGACGCCAGGAACATTGCCTAAAGAGTCATTTAGTTAATTATATTATTTAATTAATTGATTATTTTAATAATTAAAGTATTGAACCTGGAACAATACTGTGCAGATTGCGTAGCTGCTTTACAAGCGGGATGGCGGGGAGGATTACGGTATCATCGGGGGAGTACGGAAGCGCCCCGTCGTCGTCCTGGTATAATGCGAAAGCGCGTCCCAGCGGGAACTCGGCCGACGGCTCTCCCTGATTTATTGATTGGTAAAACTACAGAGAAATAAAGAGATAAATTACCGCGAGCACAATGAGAATTTTGGAATCCCTGATGACGTCATCGTTCAGCACAGTGTAGCCTCTACTCGCGCACAGATGTTCGGCCTGCAACAAGAAATTATTTTAAATATTAAACTTAATTAATTAATTTTAATAATTAATTAATATTACAGTAATCCTTGAAAGAACTAAATAAATCAGTTCACGATGATTTCTTGTGTGTGCCTACAACAGTTTGCGTGCGGCGAGTGCGCGCCAGCGCTTTCATTGTGACGTCACCGTTTTGAAAGCGATTTCAACACGCTTTTCTTGATAGATGGGCTCGATTAAAGTGCTGCAATTCGTCGCGCAACTTCCCCGTTTGCTTTTCCCCTCCCTCTAACTCCGTTACCTCATTGCGGGAGGCCTCCATGTCCAGAGAGCGTGAGAGAGACAGAGAGAAAGCCGGCTTCCACTACATGCTATTGATTTCCATTTCCTCCCAAGCTTTTCCCCCCTCCCTCCCTATCCTCTCCCAGTTTTTCTCTCCTCTGTCTTCCGACGTCTTCGATTGCGCGAAACGTCTTCCGCTCGAATTTCGCTGGTTTACGCGCGTTTCCCGTGTTTTGGGCGCTCCCGCGCCGTCAGCGGTTTCACCTGCTTTACATATTGTATTTGCAGGCTCCCGCGAGTGCGTCATTCGTGCAGCTCACGGAGAATCGCTCAGAATGGCTGCTGTAAGTTTTAAATTCAAACAAAACCCGGGCCGAGCCCTCTTCTCATTAATACCGGCGATTTCCATCCTATGCGCAAAAAAACGCTTGATAGGCAGTTGTTATCACCGTGTTTTGCTATTCTTTGTACGAATAATATTATCTAGCGCGTTATCGCGCAATATAGGGCATCAATATACCACGTGTACTAGAATGACGTGTTCTAAAGGGTAAACACCCGCCCACTAAACCTCTTCTGTTCATTAATTCATGATGTTGCAGAGACTCAAGGTGGTCAAGGTGCCTACGGATGAGCTGGCGTACCAGAACTGCGCCGTCGTATCGCCCCAGATACTCGCCGGATTCACGTACGTTTGTAACAATAAATATATTAATAAGTTATTTATATTGTTATCCGTGAAGCGCAAGTTCCCTAAAATAGGAAACTCTCTTGCGCGCAGCACTGCGATAACACAAATAGGAATCTTTGGAGCCATGAGCATCACAAAGTATTAATAATAAATGTTATTTTATGTGTTTTTTTCAAAGTCACAGTTGGCATGTTGGGTGGGATGAGTGAGCAAGCAATGCATTTTGGTTTACCCCGTCTGTTTAGCGTTTCGCAACTTGTACACCTGGCAAGGCGCGAATTATCCATGTTGATCCAACGGTCGTGCAGTTTCTGTAGTCGTAAAAATACTCGATATTGCTGTGAAACCGATTAACTGGTCTCCTATGGTTCGCTCAATCGGGGCGACTGCAAATTCAATCAGGCTTTTTCTTGTTTCACTCGTAGTAAGCATGGTGATTGTTACCATTCTACATTGCTAGAACTACTGCTGCTAGAACTGCTAGAGATTGTATGTCGAAAAAAAGAAATGCTGTATTACACGGACAGTGTTGCGAATCTTCAGAATGGACAGCACCTCGCGCACAAGAAGGTTGAGAAAAAGTTAATATTATGTTTGAGATTGGGGAGGAGACCATGACGATCATTTCACCCAAATTAAGTGATGTAATTAATTAATTAATCGATGCCCGTTCAGTCACATCGACGTGGTCACCGGCCCTGCCCGCCACCACATTTTCACGCTCAAGACTGACCCCACACTCAAGGTTAATTTTAATATTTAAAATATTATTAATATTTCTTTTAAATATTTTTATTTTTGGTGTTGTATGTGCCCGTTTTGTGTGTGTGTTTTTTCATCACTTCCACACTCAACGTTGATATTATGATTATTTTATGCACCTGATTGGCTTTCAATGTTGTTCCACCGTCGACCTATGCCAAAATCAAGCGGGTGAAACGTGACAATCACGGGTGGATTAGGAAATGGCTTTATTTTAAACTACAAATAATTAATTAGTTAACTATTTATTCTTGCAGACGGACAGCATCGCTTTCGCCGTCCCGCAGCGCAAGTGGGGCCAGCTGAGTCTGGGCGATGAGGTGAATTAATTAATTAGACTTATGAATATATAAAAAAACAGATAAATATGGGGAAAAAATGAATATGGCGATGAGATAAGTTGAAAGATATGGATAAATGAGTTGTATGGGACCTAGAGCGGGGAATAATTGAAGAGGCGAAGAGGCTGCGCCTCTTGACCAATTGCTGAAACGCGAATAGTCTTGCTAATTTTGAGCTATTCCCCTGGTCCAACCATTAGACCCGAGGAGCAGCAATTTATTTGCAACCAGTGATCGTAGGAAGTTGTGTATCGAACATATCGATAATTTATTGAAAATAATCGATAATTTATGGTTTCAGGTGGAGGTGCGCCCGATCAACCTGCCGCACTGCATCGTCGCCATCACATTCAGCGTCGACTTCAACAACAAGAAGGGGTCAGTTATCGATTAGTTATTCCCTTTTTTAGTTTCAGTTATTATTGTTATCTTTGTCTATCAGCACTGAGTGTAATTACCGTGTCTGTCCCTATAAGTAGTGACGAATGATTGAAATATTATTAAGATTATTATTATTATTATTAGTATTATTATTATTATTATTATTATTATTATTACATTGCAGCGAGACCCCCGAGCCGCTCAACTCTGACGCGATGGCGCGCGAGCTGTCGATGCAGTTCCGCGGGCGCGCGTTCAGCAAGGTTGGTTGCCACAGATGGGTTGGGAAATGCCCAATATATTGGTTGGGTTTTCCAAATGCCAAAATTTTGGTAGATGTTTTGCAAAATAGCTAGACCTGAATCAAACATGGCGTGAGAATTTCGGCTGACTACGTGCGCTTGAAGCGAATTCCATCGCATCTAATAAGTTTTTCTTCTACTCTTCCTGCCTTCGCACACCCTACCCTTTCCATTCCATTTCCTAGAGCTTCGCGCTAAATCGAAGATGTAAACGAGCACTACTTGATTAAAATTCATGAGCCGTGTGCAAGATTTAGCGAAGCGTTGCATAATATTTTTGTGTTCTTTTGCGTTTTTTCTCTGCTTTTGGCCCCTGCAAGAAACGGAAAAGCGGCGGTGCATGCGCTATTGTTCCGATTTGACGGATGACTCCTCGTGCTTCCGGGGGTCTGTTTGACACGCGTGTCATACACATACGGCGTGAGGGATGGAAAGGACAGGGGTGCACCAGCAACTTGTAATCGATTATTCGATGGTTTTACGACGATAACCTAGCACAAAGTGTACAGGCTGAAATTTGAACTGTCCCCGCCACTTGCGTGCTGCACGCACCTTGTATTACCGGGACTTGAGCGGGCTCTTTTGATAAGTCGACGTTAACGTGGTAAAAATGTAATAAGTTATTCCCTTTGACTTGGTAATGAATCATTTGGACTCGGTTGGCAGTGTGACCGAGAAAGGAGACGCGGGTAAATAGTGAAATATTCAAATGTTGCCGCTAAGGGAGCGAAACATCCATACCTAACGCTTTTCGAACATGAAACACTATGCAGGACTATCAAACAGATGTAATTGTAAAGCTCATCAAATTATTTATTATTAGTCTTATAAAAGCTAATTAAAATATATTATTAGCCTTATAAAAAAATAAATATATTATTTTTCAGGGCGAGCTGCTCGTGTTCAAGTTCGCCGATGACAAGGGCAAGACGCACATTCTGTCGCTGATCGTGAAGAGCATCGAGGGTGAGGGGGGGGGGGTGGGGAGAATGTCAAGTAGGAAGAGGTAGATTAATAGTATTGATGAAACACAGATCAGGCAGGTGTGCTTCACTGGAGGGGAGCGTTTAGGAGAGTATAGTATTGCTTGAGGAATTGAGGGAGGAGAAGCTCTTTAGAATTGGTTCTGCATGGATCATGCAAGTCATAATGCTTGAGTACAAGGGTCAGTGGAGAAGTGAGGGTGGGAAGACGCTCTAGGGTTGTCACGGCGGGCAGAAACCCGACTCTAGGGTAAAAATCGAGGCGATAATATGTACGAGTTGTCCATCGAAAAGTGGGCGGGACTTAGATCACACCTTACGCTATCTTGTTCCTCAGGCAACAAAAATTCGCTGCGCGTCAACCCAAATTCAAAAAAAGTCACAGTTTGATTTGCTGGTTGCACATCATACTGTGAATTTAAATTCCCGGTATCGAAATATCAGGCATTTCCCCGCGGTTTCCGGCGAATTCAAATATCAGGTTCAAACCTGCTGTTTGAATTTGCAGCGACTGCGCGCTGGTCTTTTTTTTTGCTATTTATTTTGAACTTCAGTCGGGTTTTTGCCTGCCGTGGGGTTGTAGAATTAGTGTATTAGTGTAGTATGGATCTGGCATATCATTCAATGCTTTGCTGTAGGGGTGAGTGGAGAGGAGATATGATTGACTCAGGAATTGAGGGAGCGGAGGCACTATTGAATTTGATTAAGCAGGTTCTTCAATACTTTAATGTGGGGGTTATTGCGAGAGGAGAGGGATATGCGATCGATTGAGGGAGGGGTGGTAATCTAGAGTTAGTGTAGCATGGATCAGGCAGGTCATACAATTCTTCGCTCCTGGGGTTGGGCGCGAGGGAAATATAAACGCGTGATCTATTGAGGGAAATCACTCTAGGGTTATGGTATTCGTGAAGCCTGAATGTGGTGCCCATGTGGTGTAGTATTTTTTTGTTGGATATTAATAATTGGTTGTGTTGACTTGCTAAGTAATGCTTATTAGATTGAATTTTTTAAAAAAGTAAGTGGGATCGGGGTGTATTCGTGATGAGAACATATCGTTTATTTTTTTAAAGGCGCTTATTTATTTAAAAAAAATACAAATAAGTGCATTGTAGGCATCCAGGGCGTCTCGGACCAGAAGCCGCAGATGGTGGGTTTTTCATATATATTTTTTAAATAATGAAAACTGCTCAAGAATCACTCTGTGATTGCTCGTTGAACTTATACCGTTCCTCTGAAGCAGCACTCCTCCTTTGTTTGGGTTTTAGAAAATTCAGTGGAGGGCGTGGCCTCTTTCGATTGAATGCTATGTTTCACGATAAATTACCGTAGTTGTTATAGTTTGCTATCTGTAAGTGAATAATTCATTGATATAGGTCGACTGCGCCAAGATGCTGCCCGACTCGGGCATCACCTTCGACAAGGAGGAGGGCGCGTCGATCAACCTGATCGGCAAGAGCAAGGGGTACGGTAGTTATTGATTTAAACATGGGTTAGGGTGTAGCCAGCATCTGAACACTGCCGCTTTCCCCCGATAAACCACCCGATTTTGGTTCACGTCGTAACGATTTTGGATCGGATCCTTCCGTTTTTGATCAAAATAGGTTTTCTCACTGACCCTTCCGCTTTTGACCTACCATCAGCAACCCTTGGCTATCTATGTATTGACTGATGTCATTACTGTATGTATGGGCGGTTACAGTATCTGTAGTCTACTGATTACGGTAATGCCTCATATTACAGCAAGTCCGCCTACCGCTCCATCATCAATCCCGACTGGGACTTCAGCAAGCTGGGCGTGGGAGGACTCGACAAGGTGGGATTTATGGATATTCTTTGTAACTTGAAAATAACAGGCATTTTGGTGTTGCAAGAAATGGTTATTTTAACTGTCTGTTACGGTCACTCAGTGGGCGACTGGTCAGGGCGACAAGAAATAATTGAATCGATAACGTTTGTGAATGGATGCTGTTCGGCACGTTATCGATTGATTACCCTAGATTATTGATTGATAAGATGTGATTTCAGGAGTTCACCGACATCTTCCGCCGTGCGTTCGCCTCGCGCGTCTACCCACCCGAGTTCATCGAGCAGCTAGGTGAGAATTAGCGATTTATTAAAATTAATATATTTTTTTAAATTGGTTAATTCATGTTTCACAATCTGCATAAAACGAGCAGTGATGTAACACGGTGTTTTGTCAAAGTAGTTGTAATATTGAACCAAAGGCGGCAGTAATAAATTTATACTTTTATCTCCCCGCACTTCCTTGTTTCACATTTGGAATTTTTTTGTTTTAAATTTCGTTTCATCCGTTAGTACTCGGTCGTCTCCCGCTTCAGTTAGAAAACATAATACAAATAATATCGTTCCTTGGATTTGCTGGATGATGGCCATTTTTTCACAAATGTATAACCTATCTATTGTCAGGCATGAAGCACGTGCGCGGTATTCTGCTCTACGGTCCGCCGGGCACGGGAAAGACGTTGATGGCGCGGCAGATTGGCAAGATGCTCAACGCGCGCGAGCCGAAAATCGTCAACGGACCGCAGATCCTCGACAAGGTACGGTAGAATCGATAAATTACTGTAGCAAGAGCAATTATCGGATAGTATGTCTGTCCATTTGTCGATTTTGCCGCGTTTCATGGGGTTTACGGGTTTCACGACATGGTGATACATAGAATGACGATGCTTTCGTCAATTCTCTCGTCGGAGCCTATGAGAAAGAGAAAACACTCTAACTGCATCTATGCTTCTCAAGCGCTAATCAATAAACAAATACAGTAATCAACAATTACAGTACGTGGGAGAGTCGGAGGCGAACATCCGCAAGCTGTTCGCCGAGGCAGAGGAGGAGCAGAAGAGGTGGGGTGTATTGATTATTTTAAAACTTATTTTGTATTTATTCATTTTTTCTGTAATTAATTTTGTTTGAAATTGTGCTGGACTAGCGCTTGCATAATAGTGTCACTGTCCTACGTAGCTGATGGTGTACTATAGTTATGAAGGCTACTGTAGTCTACGTATCGATTTTAATTATGGATTAATTGTCAGATGCGGCGCCAACTCGGGCCTGCACATCATCATCTTCGACGAGATTGATGCCATTTGCAAGCAGCGAGGATCGATGGTGAGATTTCATGATTGGGTAGGAGAGACGTAATTGCTGGAAGGTCGATTTTGATCACGATAACGTCACGAGGCTACGGTATCCTGTTGATGGTTCCCTTTTTTTTATATTCGCACATTTGCGCACATGTTGTTGCACCCTCGTGGGTGGTTAATGATAGGTAAGATATAGTGTAATTGCCTAGTGATGACGCAATAATCATGATTGATTCCAGGCCGGTTCCTCCTCCGTGCACGACACGGTCGTCAACCAGCTGCTGTCGAAGATGGACGGCGTGGAGCAGCTCAACAACGTCCTCGTCATTGGTCAGAATCCGTTTTTATTTATTGATTTTGTTCCCCTGATATTTTATTTATTTATTTGAATGAAATGTGAACGGTTGGAGTGCTCCCGAGCGTGGACAGCAGACTATGTGAATTCGTGTTGAGCAGGTTTTTGAATAGGTTTAATGGATCAACACCCGACAGTGTAGAGAGAGTTTCGTAGTGAACAAAGGACACATCTAAAACAATCCCACAATTGGTCTTTCTATAGTTATATCTCCGTTTGCATAGAGATTTGTAAAGGGTTGCAAGATCAATGAGTTTCCAAATTTTGTCGCTGTTCAGGCATGACCAATCGTCGCGACATGATCGACGAGGCGCTGCTGCGACCCGGTCGACTCGAGCTGCAGATGGAGGTGAGGGGAGGAGAGGGGGCTGCTGCAGCTGCTGCAGATTGATTAGAGTAGTCTAGCGGGTGTGACGGGCGCACGAGATTGCAGCCCTAAATGCATGTAGGGAAGGTTGAATCTAATATGCATTGTGCAGATAGTTTGCGGTTGCGGAGGGGTGCTAAAGTAGCTAATGATATTGGGAAGCTGCTATGAGTGGTACAAAACCACAACAACAAAATGCGTTTAATTGAAGGCGTATTAATATAACTTGCTGATAGAGAGTATATCCATTGAGTGCTTTACAGATCAATCTGCCCGATGAGTTTGGTCGCCTGCAGATCCTCAAGATTCACACGGCCAGAATGCGGTGAGTGTATTTATTTATCTATTTTGGAACCTGGGAATGTCCATTGGTCAGCCATTTTTAGTAGTAGTGTGCTTGGTGTTTCACTGGTTTCGTAATATGAAATTGATGGAATGGTTATCAGTCAAGCCACCTGATTCCCTGTTTTAGAACAACCGATTGATTGTAAGCTCTGGTGAGCATGTTCTTATTGTATCGGAATATGATGGAATATTAAGTTGTATTTTATAGTTTTATTATTATTACTTGCAGCGAGTACGAGAAGCTGGACAAGGACGTCGACCTGCCGGTTCTCGCGACGAAGACGAAGAACTTCTCAGGTACGGTATTTGTTATTGTTTTTTAAATGAATACAAATTTCCCTTTATTTATTTATGAAGCTTGTTTGGCGGTTACGTAACGAAAGTGAGATGTAGTAAATCGGTAAATCCAAAATCGCGAAATGGGAACCGCGATTTTCGTGCTTCGCCCGCCTAATATTGGTGTTGCAAGCTCGTCGATAGGCAAAATTTAAGAAATGAATTTACCGTTTACCCTTTGCAGGAGCCGAGATTGAAGGTCTCGTGCGCGCCGCACAGTCGTCTGCCATGAACAGGCTGGTGAAGCCGGGAGGAAAGGTGAGTGCAATGTTTGCATCATCACTTGACAGTATCCCTATTAGAGCTTTATGATATTCATAGTGTGATTACTATTAAAGTTGGCTGCCATTGATTCACATTGTAAAAGTGTTGATTCGGGGTTATGCGTGTTTTTGTTGTTTTTACTTACAGTAATCAATCGAATGTCAGGAACTGATCGATCCGGATGCGGTGGAGAAGCTGTCCATCAAGATGGGCGACTTTGAGCACGCGTTGGAGAACGACGTCAAGCCGGTGAGAGGGTTACGGCAGTGGCAGGGATACGGAAGTATTGAATATGGGAAGAGGAAATCGTCTCTTTGGCACCGCTAGTTGACTCCATGTTGGGGCCGCGGCGCATTCATGGGCAGCAGGGGGCAGGGGCATTGTGCGAATTGGGGCTGGGATTTTTCGGGGCTCTGTGCAAAAGTCAAATAGTGAAAAATGTAGAGCTCATTTCACTTTTTTAAAAAAATAATACGGCTCAGGAGCTGTGTGCTAAAGTAGTAGGCGATCGGGGGCTAGCTGCAAAAGGCCTCGGATAAGTGCTGCCCACATGTGGGGCCGCGTAATTAAAAGTAATTGTCAAACAATTTACCTCTGGATTAAAGTCATTTCAGCCGGGGGATTTGTGTCGCAGCGCTTTCTGAAATAGATGTTCATCAGAGAAAGCGTCAATTGCTTGTAGTGTCATAGGTGCATATATATATGTGCATATATATTGATAGCCGGCGGATCACTGTACCTGTGTCGGCATATGGTGGCTGCCTACTCCCAATCCCTCTCGTTCGTGTTCCGAACAATAATAGTATAATTTATATTTCAGAATATTATTAATATTTTCACAGGCGTTCGGTTGCGCGGAGGACAAACTGGCACGCTTCCTGCGCGAGGGAATGGTCATCTGGGGACAGGAGGTACGGTAATCGAGACGATGGTGTACGTTTACTCGAGGGATGCTGTAGAAGTAGCACTATTGTGTCCCTAATCGTGAATTACGTAGTATGATACCCAACCAATGACGCGATAACGATGGGCTATCATACTCCTCTTATCGCCCATGCCATTTCAGCTGTCACACGTGCTCGCCACGGGCGCGCTCATGGTGGAGACGGCGCGCACCGCGCGCTCGACGGTACGATGCTGCCTCGCAGGTGGGACTGTAGCGGGGTGGGATTACGGTAGTTTCGTTTCTGGGTACGGTGCATTTGTCCATGGGCCGCTTCCCCAACTCGAATAATTTAGTTTTCTTTGATTGGCATCAATGTTATGTTATTACTAGCGCTTCACACGCATGATTTGTATCATTATTATTTTTATTATTATTATTATTATTATTTCGTATTGCAGGCGGTTCGCAGACGGGCAAGTCGGCGCTGGCCGCGCAGATCGCGCTGAACTCGGGTTTCCCCTTCGTCAAGGTGAGTGCGGGTTTCACCATCGGCTCATAATCATTGTGCGCCCACAGCAGCCAATACCGTTCTCTGGAATATCACGCATAATAAGGGTTTCGCCATCTCTAGTTAGGTACTGCTCGCGCACCGTACCCAATGAATCATGTGTCTCTGCTGGTTTGGCATAATGTACATCTGGTAGTCCCCTGTGTCAATGTGAGTGCGGGTTTCATCCTCGTCTCATATTCCTTGCGTGCTCATAGAAGCCAATATGATCTCGGAGACGAATATTCGAATAGTCATTAGAAATTAGGGGGGGGGGTGACAATTCCGCAACCGACATTTCCGCAACGGCTTGTAACTTTTCTCAAACTCGAGGAATCTGTATGAACACGATAGCACTTTGGTGGAGATATGCAGATAGGTTTAGAGCAGCTAAAAACCTCGGAAATGTCGCGTTGCGGAATTGTCACCCCCCCCCCTAGAAATTCTTGTTATTACAATTTTAAAATGATACGTTCATGATATGGACTACTGGTGGTGTACTCTCTTTCTATACCTCGGCGCGTCTCTCGCGTTCTCATGCTCTCTCGCAGCCGTATCTGTTGTTCAGCACGGATTATCAACGGAACGTTTTATTATTTTGGATGAGTGTTTGTGAATTTGTAATAACGGGTACGTTGTTGATACATTTTAGGATGCCTTCGTCAACGTGAGTGCGGGTTTCATCCTCGCCTGATATGCATTGTGCGCTCATAGCAAACCAATACCGTCTGATTGGCGATTGTGTAATATTTAGAAATTCGTGTAAACGCGTAGTTGGTTGATGCGTTTAAAGACCCATAGGTCAAAAGTTGGTAGAATTCAATATAACGTGCTCGCCGAAGGCGGGCGCAAAAAATAAATGCATGATCAAATAGACCCCTAAAAACGGAACCTGCCCGACAGAGTCTACGAAAACAGCTCCGAAATGTGGAAACCTGCCCGACAGACCATCAAAAATTCGAAAACCGTCCCGACCAGGTTTCCAAGCTACTTTACTTTTTGACCTCTGTAAAGGCCCCTTGATCAAGGCGAGTGCGTGTTTCACAATATCTAGTTAGACATTGTTCGCGTGCCTTACTCAATGGGTGCTGAGCTTTTGTTGTTTGACATAATTACTGCACACCTACTTGAAGTATATGTAAATAGTCTTGTTTTATGAACATTTAACTAATTACTGCTTATTACTAATAACATTGTGCAGGTGGTCTCGTGTCTGGACATGATCGGGTACTCGGAGTCGGCCAAGTGCCAGATAATGAAAAAGTCGTTTGACGATGCGATGAGGAGTCCCCTGTCCATCCTCTTCCTGGATGATATCGAGGAGCTTATTGGTGAGATTGCATAGTGATGACGCAATAGGAAGATAGCGACGATATCTTCGAAATATGGGGGTGTAGAAACCCGGTGAACTGGCGCTATGGCGCATACACTTGGTGTTGATTGTGAGCGCCGTGGTAGTTTGTAGATTGCAGTTTTCGAAACGAATACATTTATCAATATCAAAAAAATGTTTCTCAACTCATGATACAATAGTCATAAATGATACAATAGTCGGTGAACTGGAGGGAGGAAGTATCTTTGGTTGCATAGTGATTACGTCATTCCCCATATTTCTATTTCAGACTACTGCGCGATCGGCCCCCGCTTCTCGAACCTCGTGCTGCGCACGATCACCGCACTGCTCAAGCAGGACCCGCCGCCGGTGAGAGAATTGTATTAAATATGTATTTATTTTAATATTATAAAATGTAAAGTAGTATTTACAGTTTCTATTTTTTTGTTATTGGAATAAAATCAGTATTAGTTTCCCCCGTTAGTGTCTCCCTCTCAAATTACATTCTCATTTGCTCAAGCAAGCAGTACCCGCCGCCGGTGAGGAAATTTATTTAAATATTTTATAATATGTATTTTAATATAATAAAATATAATAATGCAGTATGTATAGTGCAGTCTATTCTTGAATGACGTGCAAAACATTATTAGTTTCCCCTCGTTGCTTCGCTCTATGAAATGCGCGTGTGGCGCGGCATCGCCTGGTGTATTTCTGACACGCGTTAATGTTGACTTTCAGTTTCAGCTGACTTAAAAACTGAAAATCGCCTTCCAAAATTATTTAAACTATTTAATTAATTAATTCCCAGGGCCACCACCTGCTCGTGCTGGCCACCTCCTCCGACCGCTCGTTCCTGCACGAGTTTGGATTCACGAAGCTGTTCGGTCGCGTTATCGACGTCCCCATGCTGTCCCAGTGAGAATTTGCGATATTTATTGATTATTTATTTAATATATTATTTTAAAACCTATAATTAAAAATGAATGCCCCGCTAGGACAAAAATGAAAGAGATTTTTGCAAACCCGGTGTTCTGGCGCTACTATGATATCATTTTTAAAATTTGAACAGTGTTGGGACAATGAAAGATACTCTGATGCCTAAAGTAATAGCCAAACATCTCTGCAAATCGATTGCATCATTCTTATGCAATATCCTCATCAGGTCCGACCACGTGCTCGCCGTCGCCGAGCAGTCCGACCTCATCACGCTCACGCCGCACGAGACGACCGAGATGGTGACGCGCCTCGACGACCTCTTCCTTGCGACACTGTCAGTTTGCGCTTATCGATTGATTAGGCAAACCAGGGGTTACGGTATTATGGAATACGGTAGAGTTCAAAAACGCTCTTGCACTTCAGCTTATCTTACACTTCAAAGCGGCTAGGTTACGGTAGTCAATTGATAGTAGAAGCTAGGATTGATAATCCATGCCGATTATAGTACGTGCGGATTGCCGAATATTCTGGATAACGTTAGTCAATCGATGACTGATTTTTCTCTATTACAGTAAGGGCGTGGGGATCAAGACGCTCATCGGCTATCTGGGGGCGGCGGGCAAGTGCGACGAGGGCCACAAGGTGGGCGAGCTCGTGTCCCAGCTGGAACAGCTTGCGCTCGGACTGTACTAAGGATTACGGTAGCCGCCCTCCCACCACTAATCGATAACTGAAGTTATTCCCCAAAATCGGACGAAAGTGACCTTCTTTTCGTTTTTTTTTTGGTGTAAAAGTTCACTTTTGTCCGCTTTGGGGATACGATAGTCCCCAGTACCTATCCATCATTTCTTTTAGTCGATACCAACCTGTACCATGCTCTAGTCGATGATGTTCCGAGAATATCTGCTAGATTACCGTACCCGTCGCCTGTCGACATACTGTATCCAATCAATAATCCGTGCTAGGACCCATTCACTCTGTGTCAAACTGTAATTTTTTGTTGTATGAAAAGTGGGCCCACACTTGACAATTTATTGCAATACCCGAATGCCTTAGCGAACAAATTAAATAAAGTATTACGATTTGGCATAATTATTTATATTAAATAATTTTTATTTATTACTATGGCTTGCATTACTCTAGTCACTTGTGTTAGCCTATTTCGAATTGTATGATTCACGCCCCTTTTGGACTCAGAATTTTCCCTCTCAGTGTATCATAGTTGTGTAGTAAGTTATTCGCATTTTCCTAAAGAATGTTGTGACTCGAACTGTAATTTTTGATTGGAATGGTTCGTGAAAATAAGAATAAAGAAGTTTTGATAATGTTTGAGAGAAAAAAATGATTTTGCTTTGACGTTGTGATCGTCCATTGATACATGTAGCGTTGGAGAGGCCGATCCTCTTTGGTATTCACTCTGGTATTTATTTCCCAGTCTGGATTCCGGTATAATCTGCGTTTCCAGGCTGGAATCGACAGGGTTCCAGCTAGGAAAAGATACCAGAACATGAGTTTTGGCGTCGTTTTTAAATAGCCAAGTTCATGCATGGGCTGACGTGTAGCTAGCAACAGTACCCTCCCGCTTTAGACGCAAACCCGCCCGGTCTCCCCGGTCTCCTCCAGCTTTTTTGCTCAAATTCGTTAGGTTTCGCAATCGACTCTTCCGCTTTTGACCTTGCAGCAACTATCCTTGCCCATCTATGCCCAATTTGATTTAATTACCCGGGTTTGAGGATGCCTCTACCACCGGCTCTTGCGGCACGCCTCAAGAAGAGGGGCATCATTCAAGAAAAGGAGGAAGTACTTGCGTACGACGATGCTGGAGATAAGGATAAGAATGATGACGAGGAGAATTTCTCTGCAGGTGCGGCATTATATTGCATATTAACAAAATAATAAAACGTTCCGCGGCTAAACACACGTTCCGCTGACGATAGAGCGTGATAAAACCCGAGACAAGCGAGGCATAGAAAAGTGCGCACACCAGTAGGCCATATTATGAACGTATTTTTTTGTTGAAATTATAATAGGAGAGAGGTAGATTAAAAGAGGGTCTGTCTCTCAATGGTAAGAGGTCAGCGAGAGAGGAGAAAAGTGAGAAGGATTATGCACTGGTATTCCGCCAATCACGGGATTCTCCACTCGATCACAAAGGAAATTTGCGAGAGCCGTTCGAAATTGTTCCCGCCAAAACACACCGTGATTCAGGGGCACCCGGATGCCCGAACAAGTACAACCAGTTTCATGTCTGCGTGGACTACTGCTTCGATCACTGGCAGGTAAGCGTTTGAAATTCGGGTAAATAATTGGCTTAACTCTCTCTCTCTCTTCATTTCGCACACTCTCGTCGATCGACCGGTGTAGAGAGTAGAGTGTGAAATGTGAGACTGCGGTCTCTTCATTTCACGCACCCTCTTCACCCGTCTGTCTATGAGAGAATTTGCGAAATGAAGAGACCGTGATCTCACATTTCGCAATCTAGTAGAGAGTATTTGGAATAAAGAGTACTAATCCAATTATTATCCTCGAATTTCAAACTCCATTGGCAGGATGGCACGCCAGAGTCGAGACTCTCCGAGCAGTATCAACACCGTCGGAAGCGCATGCTGAACAAGTACCCGCTGCCTGAGGGATGGACTGAGGTATACTTCTACTTATAACGTTAACGCCCGACGCGATAAGTATGTAACGTAAATTACGTTATGTAATCTTATAGAAGAGGGAATACTTGGTTATCTTCATGTTTTTGGAAACGTTAGTGCTGATGTGCCTAGAAAATGTAGAGTTGGATAGTTATTTTATTTTTAAAAATTAACTAATGATCCAACCCTTCATTTTTTGTAACTCAGGTGTACGAAGCCGGAATGAGCCGACACTACTACTGGTGTCCGGAAACTGATGAGGTCTCGTGGCTCTCTCCCCGTCATCCTCATGCAGGTACAATAATATATTATTTTGAATTGTGCATTTGACCAAACCACTTTATCGCTCTGTTGTGGCTTCGCACGATCATGCACACACTCACTATATCCTTGTAAAATTTCGCATTCCCTAAATTAAATTATATAATAAATAAATTATTACAGTTATCGGCGAGGCGGCGCCCAAGATTGCTACGGAACTGGCGAAAGAGAGGGAGAGGGATGCATTCGTGCCATCTTCCGCCCCCACTAGAGGAGGAAACAGAGACGGCGACAAGAGAAGGTTTGTGTATTATAATAATAATATGGGGAAACTGCTCAATTTTCTAATTTGAAGAGGTGTTAGTGAAATTTATTCCATTTTAGACTAATTATCGTTTCCCTTACCACATTAGAATTAGTAAATAACATGCTAAACATTTTTTTTATGTTGACTACATTAACTTTCTCTAACATTTCCTCTAACATTTAACAAAATGCACGGCATACACGTGAGATACCCGTTTCAGTACTGTCTCAATAGCGCCACAGACCCGGAGTCTGTCAATCTCAGCCTTCTAAGCTAGCTTTCGAAAAAACTCAATTCCACTGAGAAAAAAGACAAAATATAAATAAGTAATAATGTTTGCAGTCCGATATGAGAAATGAATCGGCTAAAATGATGCATAGTATTATTATTATTATTATTATTAAAGGGACGATGAGAGGAACGAGAGGAGAGGAGTGAAGCGAAGAGAGGAGAGGGGCAGTCCGACCTATGGAGAGAGTGATGAAGAGGATGCCGGCAAGAGAGGAGACAAGGTATCAAACTATATGAGATCGATGTCACTAGTTTACTTTTCCTGACACGGTTTCCCGCTCTGATAGAGTCAATCAATTAGAGTGAGTCTTTCATTTATCATCTTATTGTGTGAATTTTGCGGTCATTTTATAGAATGGAATGCATGGTCCGGTAAAGTAAACCAGCGCCAAATCGATTGACTCGCCACTATACCAGTAGCTCTTTACCGCTCCTCCAGCGGCATTGTATTCCATGATTTTGCCCTAGTTACTATTAGCCTAGCATTATTGCACTTATTGTTAATTAGTGTTTAACTCTATTAAGGAACTCTATATACTCTATTATAGAATAATACATTAGTAATTGTATTTTCTATTAAGGAGTTTTTTCTATTAAGGATACTCTTTTCTGAATAAATATAGATTTTTTATTTAAAAAAATAAATTTTAAAAATGTAAATATTAAGGAGATGAGCGACAAAGACAGATTCAAGCGTGCGACCAAGAAGGGAATCGATCCGATGGACCCCGCGGCATACTCTGATGTTTCTCAGGTAATACAACATTTCGGAAAATGACTTTCCGAAAATTAGCAACACTGCTGAAGCCCAGAATCATCAAAAAAAGGATTCTAAGAATTATGTCATTCGCAATGCTCATTTCAAGAGCGCCTCGACTTATTGGTCCGGGTTTCAGCAGTTGTGCCCGGACATTTAGCATGGCGACGCATGAGATCTTATTACCCCGTTTCTCGCAGGGCAAGTGGTCGTCGGGCTTGTTCGAGGACGACAAGTCGGGCGTGGACACTACGGCGGGCGGACCGCTGTTCCAGGTACGGTAGTTTGCGGAAGCACCGTAATTAGGGAACCTTCCCGACGTACGGTAGGATTTGGTTACGGTAGAGAGCGAGGTCCGGTAGCATTTGGTTACGGTAGAGAGCGAGGTACAGTGGGATTTGATTACGGTACCACCGCTGTTCCAGATGCGCCCCTATCCGTCGCCCGGAGCTATTCTGCGTGCGAGAGGAAAGAAGAACGATGAGGATATCTAAGAGAGTTGGCACCGTGCGAAGAACGACTTTATATCGATGATTCCCCCTTTCTCTAACTTGATCTCGCCGTAACCCTCTCCCGAAAACATACATCTATCGTCTTCGTTTGAATCTGCTACGATTGTTCCTTGTGGTTGATTCTCCATAAATTATTCGCTTTTTCCTAAAAAAAAATGTTGTTACTCGAACAACTATAATTTTTTATTGGAATAGTTCGTGAATATTGAAAGCGAGAATAAAGAAGTTTTGATAATCTGTGGAACAAAATGAGTTTGGTATGACGTTGTGATCGTCTATTGATACATGTCGTTGTAGAGGGCGCTCCTCGGTTACTGAGGAGTAGTGCGTTATCACTACTCACGTGAAATATGTCTACTACTCCATAAGGCTATCTGGCCAGCGACGACTTCCAAGTCTATTAGGCGCAGGCGTGTTTAGACTTTAAAAGTCGTCGCTCTCCAGCTTAAACTTATGATTTCGGTGGACTTATTTCCCTGTGAGTACGTGATCTATAATGCCACGACTAGGCAATCGATGGCGTCATCACTAGGCAATCGATTGTTCCAGGCATGTCGAATCAGTCGGTAGAGGAGCCCATGGAGGAGGACGCCGGAGAGCTCAAGTTCCCTAAGGTTAGAGAAGATTGCGTCATCAATAGGCAATGCTTTCAGCTAGGGTATAAATTATTGCTTCAAAATGAGCACAACCTCTTTTATATTATCCGGGGGCTACGAACCTCTCATTGTATATTGATTTCAATGTTTTCATTACTGTGCTGTTGAAACATGAATTTACAGTGTGAACGGTGGTAATTACTTTACTAGCGATTTTTCTTATATGCATTTTTGTCGGAATGCCATCTTTTAATCATGACACGTTCGCGCCGAGTATCGATTAATATGCTTGTCGTGTTTTCCTTGATAGTTTTTTTTAAAATAGCGAAGAATACCCCTTCCTCATCTGAGCGTTATCACCAGACATCATTAATAATTGATTGAAATTATTAACATCATTATTATTGTTTAATTAATTAACTAAATTGAGGAATTCAAGCCGCATAGTCGGATATATTATTATTAATTATTGATTAATTAATTAATTAACTGCAGGAATTCGAGTCATCCGCGTGCGACGCGCTGCTCACCTCGGAGGTGTTCCTGCTGCTCGAGCATCGCCGCGCGCAGTCCGAGCAGAAGGAGGAGATCGAGGACCTGTCCGAGGTACGGTAGGGAGTACGGTAACTTGTGTGGGTACGGTCGGGGTACGCTCGCAAGTAGAGATACGGTAGAAAGTGGAATACGATTCAAATACGGTAGAAGAAGGAGGTACGGTAGTCTAACGAAGTAGGGTAGGAGTACGGTAGAAAATAAGATAGAAGGTAGAACGGTAGGAGGAGGAAGGAGGAAATAGAGGACCTGTCGAAGGTACTGTAGATTGATGGCCCTGCGTGGTACGGTGGGAGCACGGTATATTGCGGACCTCTCCGAGGTACGGTGTTGAGGGAGGGGTTACAGTAACTTGGTGCGGTGAAGATATTGTAGAGTGAACTGCTAGAGCGCTATGTTGGCAGGAGGTACGGTAGAAGTTCGTTACGATATACATGCCTGCTGCTCAATTATGTTTTGATGAGATAACAAGCATTACAAGATGATACATTGAGCTACGGTGAGTTATTTGTCCGCGTCGAAGAGACTCGTTTAAACCGGTCAAGTAGTACTGATTAGTCGTGTCAGCGATTAGTGATCTTTGGCGGGCTCGAATATCTATCATTGACTTTCCTGCAAACTATCGGCCGCATACGGTCATCAATTTTCGTCAAATGCGTACGCTAGTTGATTCTTTGTCGCGCAGAAGCCACAAGGGGCGTGGCGCCAGAACAGAGCGATGATGAACTGGATGAGCATGTATATATTCGCAAATCACTCGGGCAACATTGATCAGTAAGGAGCAGGCGATTTAGTGTTGCGCAAACATGGTAAGTAGCGCTGATAGATCCGGTAAACGATATTTTCGGGGCTTATTTGGTGTAAATTTAGCGTTAATTTCTAGTAGGTGAGTTTTTTACGTGTCACACGTGGGCCTAAAGCGCGGCACTAAGGTTAGGATCTCGATTGTAAAAATCGTACAAACAATTATTTATTATTTTCCTGGGGAAGTTTATGTCCAAATTTAGTAGCTCACAACGTGTCATGTGCACATTTGAACGCACCAGGTGCATTCGCGTCGCACGCGCATGTGAACTGGCTTAGGGCCCGGTGGATCACCGCTGCTACCTTGTCCTACAATATTAAATCATGTCCATCACAGGTGTTCGTGAAGACGCTCAACTACGCGCGGCGCCTGTCCCGCTTCAAGAACCGCGAGACGATCCGCGCCGTGCGCGCTATCTTCGCGCGTGAGTAGATTATTGATTTATCGATTGATAGATTTGATTCATTTATCGATTGATTATGGGAGCAGGGTGTAGTTGAGACGCTGCTATTGGCAATCCTAGACCTTTTTTTTAAAATTTGGGCTACCTGTGAGATTGTTGTTGACATTACTGTTAGGCAATCGTAGAGATGAATTGTTTCATCACTAGGTAATCAGTGAAAACACGTTTAAATATTTGCAGAAAAGTCGTTCCACAAGTTCGAGGTGGCGCAGATCGCCAACCTGTGTCCCGAAACGTCCGAGGAGGCCAAGGTACGGTAGCGAATTATCGATTAACGGGGTTACGGCAGTCTGCTATTATTGATTGATGGGTACGGTAGTTGCACGGTATGCCTATACTATATTCTGGCTGCACGATTGCATGTGAAACGTTTAGCTATTACTAAAGACTATTATTTCAGAACGTCTGTCTGTCTGTCTGTGTGTGTCTGTCTGTGTGTCCGGCGGTCACGTTTTTCGCATTTTCCTTATATTTCGCTTCAAAATCGCTCTTCCCAAATTCTTCCCAAATCCTTTTGCATATGATTCCCGACCAGAATACCTTTCAAATTTTACAAAATTTAATTAACGAAATCCATAGCCAAGTGGGTTACGAGCCAAACTTTGAATCCGAGACCCCCAGGTTCGATCCCCGCCGCGGGCAAACCTTTTGCCGCATTTTTCGCAAGTGCCAGAAACTATTCTAACACGTTCTAACGTGAAAAATCGAAAATTTCGAAAAGTTCCAAAATGATTCAGAGAGCGTAGGGGATCACAGGAAAAGTGTTTTGCGATGTCAGAAACGTGTCTGAACGTGTTCTAACACGTTCTAACGTGAAAAATCGAAAATTTCAAAAAGTTCCAAAATGATTCAGAGAGCGTAGGGGATCACAGGAAAAGTGTTTTGCGATGTCAGAAACGTGTCTGAACGTGTTCTAACACGTTCTAACGTGAAAAATCGAAAATTTCAAAAAGACCAAAATGATTCAGAGGGCGTAGGGGATCATAGAAAACGTTTCCGAAATTGCTCTAAAAGTTCTGAACGCACTGTATCCTGCGTTTCCGTTGTGAAAGGCTCGTGAGGCTGAGAGCGATCGAAAAAGTTGCCACGGAGCCACGAAGTGGCTCCGTGGCAACTTTTTTCGATCGCTCTCAGCCTCACGAGCCTTTTGCAACGGAATAAGCCAGTACTCTTTGTAGCGATTAACACTCCCCAACATAAGTCGAGCTTCAATGTCACCTGGGGCCGGCTATCGAGCTCCCGCTGGACCGAACTTGGAGCCGGCTATCGAGCTTCCCTTGGACCGAACTTGGAGCCGGCTAAAATCCCCTGGACCGAACTTGGAGCCTGCTACCGAGCTTCCCCTGGACCGAACCTTCGGCCGGCTGCAAAGCTCCCCCTGGACCGATCTTGGAGCCGGCTACCGAGCTCCCCCTGGACCGAATTTGGAGCCGGCTACAGAGCTCCCCCCTGGACCGAGCCTGGAGTCGGCTGCAAAGCTCCCCCTGGACCGGACTGTGCCCTGCAACTGAACGCCCCCCTGAACCATACTTTGAAAACGTAGTGCGCACCCTACCATAACGTAGTTTAACCTCAACACACCCTGCTAGTTATTTTGATTTAAAGGGAACCCGAACTACAGCGAACGTGGGCCACCTTACTTCTAGCTACTTCAAACACATGCAGCACGAATGTGCCTAGTGAAAAGGCTCTAATTGAGAAGCACAGCAAGTGCTTGCTTGCACAGTGATTAGTTAATAGTATAGTGTTATGGTACTTCATTGGACGCAGTATCGAACCATACCCCGATCAATAAATCGATACTACAGGCGCTGATACCGTCTCTCGATCCTAAGGAGGACGACGAGCTGGAGGAGATCCTCAAGGACCTCCACTCAAAGAAGACCTTCCAGTAATCGATAAAGGAGTACGGTACCTCGAATAAGTACCCGAGAGGCTATCGAGAACTGATACATTTTTTCTCACTGCCCCAAGGCTTACTGTATCCGACATCTGATAATTGATTAAATTACCAATCCACAAAATCTGATCCATATTGTTGCACACGTTAACATTTCAATTAATTATGATGTTTCTCTCTGTTGTTTCAAGTTGTAATTCGTAATTTTACCAAGATCTCAAGACGAATTTCGTTCCAGCTTTTTGATAAATGATTCTGTTTGATCCCGTATTCGATTATTGCCAATTGGTTCTTTGAAATTCGTTTCTAACGATATCTGATATCTTCCTCGCTTTGTGCGAAGTAGCTGGTCTAGTGGCGATACCGGTTCGGTATTTACCGTACCCAGTCTCTTTTCTCTGACTCTCTTTGCCTTATGAGCCGTAATGCGTAATACGAATTCCGAACTTGCATTTCTACGGTCTAATACCGAATACTGCCTCGTGCAGACCCTTGGGTTACGATATTCGTCAGTTATCGATTGCTCATTACCGTATCTCTCAGGGTCACAAAATGGGAGGCTGGCGACTGGAGTCGGGGCGGTTCCTGCTGCTCGTCACCTTCCCCGTGGGCGCCTTCTGGCTATTCAACCAGCCCAACCTCTTCAAGCACGCTGTGAGTTGCCAATTATTGATTGATTCGCTTACCGATTGATGACTGCCGCAGTTGTTAAAACGAGGTCGTATTGTTATGTGAACGTTGAGAGTGCGGTAGTCGTAAACTAATTATTGATTCGTTTGATTTGCACGCCGTGAGTGCCAGCTGTCGATTGGTTTTCTTACCGTAACCCTAGACGCCATGAATATTCTACAGTGATTTTTTCAGGAGGGGGTGGTACTGTATCGATTTACCTAGAGAGTATGGTAGTTATAGGCTAGTTACTGATTGACGGGCGTGACTAGTGCGTCGTGAGGGTTTATCAATTGATTAAGCAGATAATGGTTATGGATTCGGTTGTTGTTGTGAGTAAAGTAGAATTGATTGATATTACATTTATAAAATGATACGATCAAACAAAATGTCGAACTGGGGACTTCCTGTGTTTACCGAGACGAGAGAGCACGCAAAAGCGAGAGGGTCGCCAATGTTCCTGTATGATAAACAACGGAAGTCCGTTATTCGGCTTTTTGGTATCATCGTATCATTTTATAAATGTAATAGCTAGGACATAAAAAGGCAGTAGCCTTAAGGTATTCTATCCGATATATGTGTAAATGCTCATTTCTGGGCTAGCGTCGTACGGAATTATTGTTGGGCTAACGTACATATATATTTATGCGTGTTCAAAGAAAACGCGGTTACAAATAGAAAGAGGAAAACGATAAAATGAGAGAAGAATGTACGATAACGTAGTGAGATCATGAGAGGTCGGGGGTCATGTATGAAGTTCGCTCATGCAGAGAAACTGATTTGATTACCGGGTTTTGAGAAAAGCCTAGCCGCTCTGGGAAAGAAACTATGATGTCTATAGTTGGCATGTGAGCCAGTGTCGTGATGTTTTTCAAACATTCACGTGACGCGAAAGCGCCTTGTTGTGCGGTATGACACTATGGGAGTTAAAAAGTTATACCTTGCCTCGTTTTGAACTTATATTTAACATGTAATGAATTTGAAATAGCTATAGACATTGTAACCAAATTCAATTATCTGCCTAATTCGATCGATCACCTATCTTATTCCAGATGAGAGGCTACAAGATGCCGGAGACGACGGCGGGCGACGAGGCCATGGCCAAGTTCAAGGTACGGTATACTCCCCGAAATTATCGATTGAACTGTACTCTACCGTAACCTCGAATGTTGAACAGTTTGAAAGAAACTGATGAACATGACCCCAACTTAATCAGTTTTGGCCGCACTTCAGTAACTTACTGTATAATGAGTCGTCTACCCTGAGTAGCGTGCGCCAAAGGCGCTACAGTAATCCTAAGTACCAATCCCGAATACCGTACCCCTCCCCCCCCAAAGGTAACCCTGATTGTCGTTGCAGGAGGAGATTACGGTGCAGAAGCGCAAGGAGGAGTACGAGCGCTTCATCAAGGAGCAGATGGCCTTTGAGGAGTCGAAGAAGATGCGGGAGAAGATGGGACTGTGAAGTTCAAATTCAAATATTTGAATTTCCCGCCCGAATCTATTCGAAAACAGCTCCCGCTTCCAATTTTGCACTAGAGTTGTTTTCGTTTTCTTCGATATCGAATCTGGACCGTATCTAGGCTCACAAGAGAGTCCGACGAGGTATTTTAAGAGTAGATCAAGAGTAGGTTAATTGTGTTTTGCCATCCATTTATGCACTGTAAAATGTACTGTTATTGGTTAGCGATGAAGATTCTTTATGAGAACAGTTCTGGTTGGGCATGCAACATAACGATGAGAACGACTGTACTCACATCATTCCACAGGCCGCTCAACCTTCCAGAAAGGCCTTTTGAGTGAGAGAGCGTGTGAAATCGAGAGGGACTCTCTCACTTTTGCATACTCTCTCGTCCTAACCCTGGTCTGTAGGTTTGGAATCATGCGTACTGAAATGGGAAACTAAATACAATTACAGTTTTGGGCTGCTGTGGAAAGTCAAAGTGTGCTTGTGGGAAATGCTCATTATTCATGACAAAAAATCATTTTTCTGTTTAAGGAGTAGATCACCACAAGTTGCTGGCATTGACGATACATGTGACTTTACATTTAGTGCAGCGGTTGAAACGCGAAACGCGCGCGCGGAATGAATTTGGAATTGCGCACTGGATGGCTCCATGAGTACGATATTGAGATCGTGCACTGAACCTATACTAAGACAGGACGCAACTGTAGTAAACTGGTGTACTCCTGCAAAGATTCCAAACCAAGAAGGGGTCAGGGCGAGAGAGTGTGCAAAAGTAAAATCCCTCTAGATTCTATTGTGGACCGGACTGTGGAATAATGTGCATCATCAAGGGCAAAATGATTTGAATAAATTATTTCGTTGTGAGTCCACCATCCTTTTCGCTATTTTCGCACTCAGTCTCATTTGCATAGACTCTCCACAGCTTCGTGCACACAGGTACTATATATATTTAGATAGAGAAGACCAACTGCCTTATCAATTGCTGCAGTGTTCTTGTGCGGATGATGAAACGCAGAACCCGCGTGACCAGCATAGTGGATTGATAATGGCATCGGTTTAATAAGCTTGGGTACGGTTATGATCTATCATGAAGTGTTTGCATCGGTTACGGTATCATATGGAATACGATATGTATGTATCAGGGTTGGTCGGAAAAAGGTTGACGGAAAAAAATTCGGAAACGGAAAAATTCCGTCTCGAAAGGTCGGAAAAAATTCGGAAATTACGGGAAAACCGGAAAATTTCGTTTTTTTTTCATCAGAACCTCAATGTTTGTATTGTTTTATCAAATGTATCTTGGAATATCTAGTGTAAAAATCGGAAAATTTTCCGAGGGTTGACGGAAAATTTTTCCGACGTTAAATTTTCCGTCAGAGGGTCGGAAAATTCGGAAACGGAAAATCAATTTCCACCCAACCCTGGTATGTATGTGATTGTCTCATTATTTCCCCTTTTTCTGCATGTTACGACCTGTGGAAAGGAAAGTGCGCTACGCCGATGATTTACAAATGGCATCCTATAGAGGTTTTCCATATTAGTTTGTAGTAGGGTGGCGAAAACGTTGCACGTGTACCGACGGTACACGAATGTACCGTCGGTACATCGACCCTTTATTAGCAAGGTAGGCTGAGGTGATACTTCGAAAACGACAGAAAACATCATCTGAGGTACAATTCTTCCCTTTTTGAAAAGTTCATCAGTTGTGTTCTATTGGAAAACAGATTTTCCCTGCCCGTGTACCGCGGTACACGTACCGGTACGCGTACCGCCGTTAGCCACCCTAGTAGGATCGTGAACTGGTTGCAGCGGTTACGGTATCACTTGCAGTACGGTATGTATGGGATCGTCTCATGATTTCCCCTTTTCTGGCCACTCGTCTGAAATGTGAAATGGAAAGCGTGACACGCCTAATATGTATAGCAACCGTTTTAGAGGTTTACTTTCCCTCTTTGTTTAAATATTATTTCCCTCGCTAAGCTAACACTGACACTGACATTGTACGCGGCGGCTGTGCACTTGTGCAGCGGGCGTAACCCGGAACCCGCTGGTGCATTTGCCGCTATGAAGCGCCCTCGCACAAGGATACGGTATGTAACAAGGATTGATACATAGGTTACGGTATTAATGGGTGATCGTGAATTAACATTCTTCCGTAGTTATTTGGCACCCGTGAGTTATTTCCCATTTCACTTTTTTTCAAAAATTGTGTTCACCCCTCGAAGCCTTTCCCATTGTCATTGATAACGGCGGCCGTATGCTTATGACGGACTTGAAACGCGAAACGCGCACGTGCTTCCACATCATTCCACAGGCCGGTCAACCTTCCAGAAAGGCCTTTGGAGTGAGAGAGTATGTGAAATCGAGATTGACTCTCTCACTTTTGCATACTCTCTCGCCCTAACCGTGGTCTGTAGGTTTGGAATCATGTGCTTCGAAATTGACGCGCCGTCGTAAAAGTACTACAAAGGCACAGCCTACGAAATACTATCGGCGAGATCAAGTTAGAGAAAGAGAGAATCACCGAGAGAGGGCGCGAAACGAGAAAACGAGCATGTCGCCAACTAGATGCTGTGAAAGGATCATCCATTGATCGCATAGGGCCCCACTCTCTTCATCGGTCGCACATAATTCCAAATCTAATGAAATCTAATGAAACCGACCGCTCCACTCCTTTGTTCACGATATTGGAATTCCAATAACCGATGGAATTCCACTGCCCTGCCATTTTCAAAAGGCAACAGCTCACAAAATAAGGGGTTATTGGACATGAAGAGGAGTCAAATGAGATTCAAATAGCCTAATTTTTCCAACAAGGGAACCCTATTCGGAACATACAGAAAAGGGTGAGAGAAAAAGTGAGTGAGTCATTCTTGATTTTATACACTCTCTCACTCAAAACCCCTTTCTGTGGGGTGTTCTTATGGATAATGTTTGTCATTCAGGGCTATCTCACAATACATTTTCTGTTTCAGTAATATACTACCAAATGAAACTAACATTGGCGGTACACGTGACATTGAAATAAGTGTTGCGGTTGAAACTCAAAACGCGCGTGCGGAATGGATTTGGTGTTGTGCGCTGGATGGCTCCACTGATACTGGTATCGTGACTGACTCTATGCGAATACGGTAGCTACAGGAAACTACCGTAAACTGACTTTCACCTGAATACTCATAATTGACTCACGGCGCTTTAAAATATCACCGTTCCCTACCCGAGATATCTCCAGAAAGGGGTCAGCAGAGAAAGAGAAAGTGTCAGATTCTTTATTTCACACTCTTTTCTCTCGAGGGAATGGCCCCAGTAGATTTAGAGTTGTGTGGTTGTCCGCAAAATTTCACTTCGGCATAGCCACGTCTGTTTACATGTTCACTAACTGTTCACTAAATCAGTATTTGGCTAACGCTGTACCTCATCACACACGCGCGCGACAGGAAACACATAATTCCAAAGCTACAGACCAGGGTTAGAGCGAGAGAGTGTACAAAAGTGAGAGAGTCCCTCTCGATTTCGCACGCTCTCTCACTCCAAAGGCCTTTCTGGAAGGTTGACCGGCCTGTGGAATGATCTGGAAAACGCCTGGTTTCTCAGTCTTGTCTTCCGTAATTCGATCGATCCACTACCGCATTCCAGATGAGAGTAGTGACTGATTCCTACGGTTCATAACGCGGTAGGCTACGGTTATTCAATTTTATGACTCATTTGCCCAACTAATCATTGTTGGGCTAACGTCATGCTTTTTCACGCGAGCGCGTGACGCGAAAACGCCTGGTTTCCGGTCTTGCTCATACATTGTCGTAGACTGCGCGAGATTCTCCGTGTATAACCAAATATTTGAATTTCCCGCCCGAATTGGCGCGAAAATAGCGCCCCCGTCCAATTTTGCACTAGAGTTGTTTTCGTTTTCTTCGATATCGAATCTGGACCGTATCTAGGCTCACAATAGAATCCGACGAGGTATTTTAAGAGTAGATCAAGAGTACGTTAATTGTGTGTGTTTTCACCCGTTTATGCACTGTAAAATGTATTGTTATTCGTTAGCGATGAAGTTTCATCATGAGCATAGTTTTGTTCAGAAATGCAACGTGAAAACGAGAGACACTGTGTATTTGAAGCTCATTTTTTGTTGCGGTGGAAAATGCTTTCAAATCGGAACTGTCACACAAAGCATTCTGTTTTTTTACTAATCTTTTACAACATGGTATAGGCATTCGGCTTTTGTGCAGCAATTGAAACTTAGAATGAGCGTGTGGAGTGTATTTGTCATTCGCGCTGGACTGCTCCACGAGTCCGATATTGGATTCGTGTACTGACTCCATTCGGATACGGTGACCGCCAACTGGCGTTCTCTTGTACAGATTCCAAACTAGGAAGGGGTCAGGGTGAGAGAGTGCGCAAAGTGAGAGTTCCTCGATTTTACACACTTTCTCATTCCCATTTCATTTATGTACGGATTTATTGGAATTATCTGACACGTGTGAGGCGTTCTGTGAAAATAAAAAAAAGAAGATTTCGTTGTGAGACAGCAGTCCGCTTGCTTTTTTCGCACTTTCTAACTGTCAGCCCTAATTTACATAGACTCTCCAGAATGCCGTTCACCAGAGGCACCATTGACATTTTTTTGTCTATTTTTTCGAGGAAACCAAGTGAAATTGCCAACTGCTGCCGGCCGTATTCTTGCGCGGCTCCTGAAACGCAGAACCCGCCGGTTGGCACGATTGATCGCTCACGCTCATCAGCAGGTTGCGTTTGCGACAAGAATGGTAGCGGTAGTGATATCGATTAATGAAAGTTGGGTACGGTATTGATCGGATCGTGAACTGATTGTAGCGGTTACGGTATCACATTGAGAAAAGTTTCCTGCTCCCTCTTCTGGTTCTGTGGATGATTTAGAACGAGCGTCGAAGAGGGTTATTTTTTAAATTTTAGTTGTTTTTTAGGAACGCCACTCCCACTCGCATTGTCATTGAGCGAGGCGACAGCGCGCTTGTGCATCGCGAGAAACGCAAAACCCGCTGGTGCTTCGAATTTGAGTTGCGTGATCTGTACTATTGACGCTGTTGTTTTCAAATTTGACGTAGCATGCCTACTGAAATCACCAGCTGCTGAAGTGTTCTTGTGCGACCGTATAAACACAAAACCGCCGGTTGCACTTGCGGAATAGTAGCAGAACAGTATTGGTTGGGTACGGTAATGATCGATTCGTGAACTGATTGCAGCGATTACAGTATGGCATGGAGTACGGTAAGCGCATGCAATTGTTTCCTGTTCCCTCTTATCGATGTCCCAGTGAGCTGAGGTGTGGTAAGCGTGACATGCCGAATTCTTATAATGACCATGAAAAGCAGTTTCCTATTTTACTTTTTATTTGTTTTTTTCCTTTCGCGAACCCTGACGCACTTTCGAATTTGATGATTTATACGCGCTCATGCAAGGGCTGAATTACTTCAGAAAGGGTCAGAAATTGATCACATATTTTACGGTATTCATGGGTGATCGTAAACTGACTTTCTTTTCGTGGTGTGGAGTAGCGTTTCTAACTTGCATCCAATACAGATTTTCTTTCTTTGTTTTTTTCCCGCCATAAAGCACCCATTACCATTGAAAGCGGCGGATGTACGCTTAACGTGCGCGTGAAACGCGTAACGCGCTGGTGCTTCGAATTTGATGCACCCCACATGATTCCAAAGGTACAGACTTGGGTTAGAGCGAGAGAGTACACAAAAGTAAGAGAGTCCCTCTCGAATTTCCACGCTCCAAAGGCCTTTCTGGAAGGTTGACCGGCCTGTGGAATGATGTGACCCGCGTTGCGCGCCAGTGCTTGGGCTGCAATGTTACAAGGGATCAGTAATTGATCACTTACTATTAGGTTATGGTATTCATGTGCCATCATGGATTGATTTTTTTCGGTGGGATAAAACGGGACTCACAACGACCAGTAGAGTGTTGAGTGCGGAGCGCAAAACTGAGAACTTCACCCCCTAAATTTCACAGAAGAGTGCGAAATGTGAGACCAAAGACCTCATTTCGTGTCATTTGGCCCACTCTCTTCAACGGTCGCTCACGATTTCAAGCCTAGTAAAAGGGGTCAGGGTGAGAGAGTGTGCAAAACTTATTCTCTCTCAAATTTGTGTGCAAAACTTATTCCCTCCCAATTTTACGGTTTCACGTTCGAACCCCTTTTCCGTAGACTGGACCGGACTGAGGAATGATGTGCTGCGTTCTAGAGAAAATGACCTAAAAACATGAAAACGTTGTGAGAGCCGTCTGCTATTTTCGCACTTTCTCACTGTCAGTCTCAATTAGCATAGACTATCCGGAATATGGTGCCGAAGCGGAACTATTGCCGATTTTGTTGCTCGATTTCCATCGAAGGGTCTATTGACATTGCCAGCTGATACAGCTTTCTTGTGAGGCCGTAGAAACGCAGAACGGACCGGTTGCGCGTTCGACCAGAATAGTACCGGTATTTAGTGCAAGCGCCTTCCTCTAGAGATGAGAGTCTCAATGCTCATGCAAAGGGCGCTAATCACCATGTACTGTAAGGAAAAAGTTGGTTTTGGTGCAGTTGTGTGTCGTAATTTTCAATGGCACCGGCTCTACCTCCTTATTGCTAGTTTTGAACTGGCCTGAACCGACGTGCATGTAGTACGGTATGTATCGTCTCATGATTTCCCTGCTTCTGTAGGTTTTTGCAATGGGCAGAGTGCTACGATCTATACCTGTCGTTCAGAAGAGATTATCCATTTCACTTTTTATTTGTTTTCCATTGACGAAGTATTGCCACATATTGCCATTGAGAGCGGTTGATGGATGGTTATGCTGCGCGTGAAACGCGTTACGCGCTGGTGTTCCGCATGTTGTGCATCACAACATTTCACGCGCGGATATTGGTGGGCAAGAGAGCGGAGAGCAGCAGAGAAACTATCGTACTTGTTGAAAATAGCGGAACGTTTACCGGAAAACGTGAAAAAATTCACTTTTTGTAACTTTGCGAAGAAAATTATTCACAACTCGTGAATAGGCTCATATTTTTTGTCCACCTCGATTTACCGGAAACTACCCGGACATGCCCGGTGAAATGTCTAAAACAAAGGAGAAAATTCGATGCGAAAACCAACCAAGTTAGCGAATTGTCATCATTACCGTATACAGCCGGGAAATGCTAGTAATTGCCGGTTTTATCCTTTTCTTGCAATTGAATTTGTAGCTCTATTTTACACATTTCACCGGGCATGTCCGGGTGGATCTCGGCAAATCGATGCAGATTAATCGAATTAGCATAAACGCAAATCATGATAATGTGTACTCGCAAAGATGCAAAAAGTGAATATTTTTCACGTTTTCCGGTAAACGTTCCGATATTTTCAGCAAGTACGATAGTAAACACGAGCGTGTGAAAGTGAGAGAGCGCTAGAAACAATTCTCCGCCCCTTGGTTGTTGTTTACTGTTCTGGAAACCCTGCACATCAACCGTTCAAACGCATTTGTCTCTTTTTAGGGGGGGATGAAACGCTGTGGGCATGCTCTGTGCGCGCTCGTGCAAGGAATGAGTGGTCAGTCTCAACTTGCATAGACTCTCAGGAATGGCGTGCATAGGATGCACTATTGACATTGGTGTTGTAAGATTCTGACTGATATACTACTGGCTTAGCCAGCAGTTGCAGTGTTCTTGTGCGACTGCTGAAGCGCAGAAGCCGCCGGTTGACTCGATTTATCGCTCAATCCGCCGCCAGAATAGTAGCGGTCATGAAATCGATTAATTAATGTCGGCGACGGTTTCGGTAGGATCGTGGACTGGTTGCATCGGTTACGGTATCACTTGCAGTACGGTATGTATGGGATCGTTTCATGATTTCCCTTTTTCTGGCCACTCGTCTGAAATGTGAAATGGAAAGCGTGACATGCATAATATTTATAGCAACCGTTTTAGAGGTTTACTTTCCCTCTTTGTTTAAAAATTATTTCCCTCGCAAAGCCAACACACACACTCGAACTGGTATGGTCAGCTGCTGCAGTGTTCTTGTGGAGCCGTTGAAACGCATAACTCACCGGTTGGACCGATTGATTAGATTGGGCACGATAACGATCGGATCGTAAACTGATTGCTGCGGATACCGTTTCACACGAACACGGTATGTATGGGAGCGTCTCATGATTTCCCGTTTTCTGGATGTTCTCTGGATGATTTATAAAAACCGTCAAAGACGGTTTACTGTTTTACATGTTTGTTGATTTTTCCACGCCATACGTCGTCGTACTGCCCTTGATAGCTGCTGGAGTGCATTTATGTAGCGTGCGAAACCCGGAACCAGTCAGTTTGAGATAAAAGGCGTCATCACGCACTGATACGGTATGCATCAAGTATTGATGAGATATTTAGGTTACGGTCTTCATGGGTGATCTGAACTGACTTTAATCACTGGGATACAGCATATTTATTGAAATAGCACCGTTCCTCTACCCGACATATCTCCAGAAAGGAGTCTGTAGAGAAATATAAGATTCTTGTTTCTCACTATCTCTCGCGCATGAGTTTTAAAAAAATGCGTGGTTATCAGCATAGCCTCGTATTTTGTCATTTTTGTTCGATTTTGTTCGTGCAACGAACTGGCATCACCTGCTGCTGCCGTGTTCTTTTGTGGTCTTTGAAACGCAGAACCCGCCGGTGATTCCGATTTATGAAGATTGGGTACGGTATTGAACGTAATTGTCTCCGACTGATCTAATCGGGCAACTACACCATTCAAGATGACTCGCTCTTCAGACGAAAATCAACCGAAGATACTGAGCCTTGTCAATGTCGTCAGAGTTCCCATTCGATTTATCATGGACCCGAATAGCCTCTTGATAAACCACTTTTAAACTAAACTATTTTCTCTTTTTCCTTCGTATGGATGTTCGTGTGAGCTGAGGAGTGGAGAGCGTGACATGCCAAATTCTTATAACAACCATGGAAAGGGGTTTATCGTACTTGTTGAAAATATCGGAACGTTTACCGGAAAACGTGAAAAATATTCACTTTTTGTAACTTTGCGAAGAAAATTATTCACGACTCGTGAATAGGCTCATATTTTTTGTCCACCTCGATTTACCGGAAACTACCCGGACATGCCCGGTGAAATGTCTAAAACAAAGGAGAAAATTCGATGCGAAACCGGACAAAGTTAGCGAATTGTCATCATTACCGTATACAGCCGGGAAATGCCAGTAATTGCCGGTTCTACCCTTTTCTTGCAATTGAATTTGTAGCTTTATTTTACACATTTCACCCGGCATGTCCGGGTGGATCCCGGCAAATCTATGCGGATTAATCGAATTAGCATAAATGTAAATCATGATAATGCGTACTCGCAAAGATGCAAAAAGTGAATATTTTTCACGTTTTCCGGTAAACGTTCCGATATTTTCAGCAAGTACGATACTATTTTACATTTTTGTTGTTCAGGCCCCACTCTCGCACTGTCATTGAGAGCGGCGGGCGTGTACTTTTGCAACTTGCGAAACTCGGAACCCGCTGGTGATTCAAATTTTGCGGTACAGGGCGCCCTCTGGCAAGGATATGGCATACACGATCTTCAAGATTGATTTTATGAAGTACGGTATTCATGGGTGATCGTGAATTGACTTTCTTCGGAGGGATAAATTGATGGGATTTGTTTTCTTCGACATCGAATCTGGACCGTACGACGAGGTATTTTAAGAGTAGATCAAGAGTTGGTAAATTGTGTGTGTCCCCCCGTTTATGCACTGTAAAATGAATTGTTATTCGTTAATGAGGATGTTTTGACGTCAACATTGTTCCGAGTGGACATGAAACATGAAGGTGAGAAATACGGCGCTAGAAATGGAAGCTAAATACAATTACGATGTTGTTCGAGTTCGCCCGGAAGTAGCATAGCCAGCTGCTGCAGTGTTCTTGTGTCGTTGATGAAACACAGAAACCGCGTTACCAGCACAGTGAATTGATAATGGAATATATTGGGTTTGGGTAAGGCAATGATCGGATCGCGAACTGGTTGCAGCGGTTACGGTATCGCATGAAATCGCATCCTGCTCCCTTGTCTGGTTGTTATGTGGGATGATTTAGAACAACCATCAAAAACGGTTTACTTTTTAACATTTTTTGTTTTTTTTTCCGAGGGCTTACATTTCTCGCACTGTTATTGAACGTGGCAACTGTACACTTGTGCAGCGGGCGAAACCCGGAATCCGCCAGTTTGAAATATAGGGCATCATCTTGTAATGATACGGTATGCATCAATGATTGATCAGATAGGTTACGGCATTCATGAGCGATAGTTAACTTTCTTCGGTGGGGAACAGCTTTTTTTACATGGCATTCGAGAGAGTCTTTCCTTTCCACTTTTTAGTTTCAGTGTTCTTGTGTCGTTGATGAAACACAGAAACCGCGTTACCAGAATAGTGGAGCGGTATTGGCATAGATTGTTTTTGGTTCGGTACAGTAATGATCGGATTGCGAACTGGTTGCAGCGGTTATGGTATCATAGGAATACTGTATGTATGATGGGATCGTCCCATAATTTCTCGTTTTATGGATGTTACGATCGGTGGAGAGGAAAGTGTGCTAAGCCGATGATTTGTAACAACCATCAAAGACGGTTTACTATTTTACAATGTATTGTGTTTTTTTGTAAACCCACGTATTGCCATTGAATGCGGTTGCACTTATGCAACGGTAGAAACCCCTAGCTCGCTGGTGCTTCGAGTTGGAGGCAAAGGGTACCCTCCCGCAAGGATACGTTATGCACATGATAAAAGATTGACCTCATAGGTTACGGTAATTATTGAGCGATCGCGAACTGTCTTTCTTCGGTGGGATAAAACGTATTTAACTGTCATCCGAGCACAATTTTCCATATCACTTTTTACTTGTCTTTTCCTACGGCTCAGACACCGATTGTTATTGGCATTCTTGGCCGATAGGTTATATTTTTTGCACTCATAGAGTTTTGAGTGCGAAAAAAATAAAAATAAAATGTGCGGAGATCAAAACTCAAAATTTAACTCGATTACTTTCGCAGAACACATGATTCCAAACCTACCGACCAGGGTTAGAGCGAGAGAGTGTGCAAAAGTGAGATAGTCGCTCTCGATTTCACACGCTCTCTCACTCCAAAGGCCTTTCTGGAAGGTTGGCTGGTATGTGGAATGATGTGAGAAGAGTGCGATATGTGCGACGACCGGCCTCATTTCGTTTCATTTCGCCCTCTCTCTTCACCGGTCGCTGATGATTTCAAGCTGACTGAAAGGGGCCAGGATGCGAGAGAGAGAGTGTGTGCAAAAATGAGAGAGTCCCTCTCAATTTAACACAGTCTCTCACTCAAAATCGCTTTCTGTAGGGTGTGCATGTGAAAAATCAAAATCATGCTTATCATTCAGGAACGTCTCACTATAAGTACCATTTTCTGTTTTATTAATAATATTATATTATCCAGCAATATGAAACTGATATTGACGGTACACCTGACTTTAGTGTTGCGTTTGAAACTCAAAACGCGCCTGTGGAATGGATTTGGAATTGCTCGCTTGATGACTCCGTTACATTAAAAAAAGTAACAACTATCATGGCGCGTTGGAATTGCACGGTTTGACTATCCGGCTAACCTCAATAAAGTGGTCAGAAGAGAAAGAGAACGTTATACATGAACATGGGTTCTTTTTTTAATTTGTCGACTTTTTGTTTGTTGGATTTTCATTGCACGAGAACTGACATTCCCATCTTCTGGGGTGTACTTGTGTGGCCGTTAAAACACAGAACCCGCCGGTTGATCCGATTAGTCGCTCGCTTCCTCCACCAGAACAGCCGAACGATAACGGCATTGATAAGGCAGGATACAGTAATGATCGGATCGTGAAATGGCTTCGGCTGTTACGGTATCACATGGTGTACGGTATGTATGGGATCCCATTTCTCTATGCTACGGGCTTTGGAGTGGAAGCGTGCCACGTCGATGATTTATAACAACCATCAAAGACGATTTACACTTGTGCACAGAACCGAGTTGGCACAATCTCTGGTATTTTTTCCCAGTGGGAGGTTCACTGGGATCCCCGTGGAGGAGAAAGCGTGACTGGGATCCCACTGGGAGCCGAACTCATTTATTGTCGCCTCAATCTCACTGGGATCCCAGTGGGAGAGGTCGACCACGCCCACTTTCACTGGGATCCCACTGGGAAAAAAATACCAGAGATCCCACGCAAGTCTTTCATTGTCTGACTCTCTCGTTACGCGTAATCTCTCAATGATTCCCTAACTCGTTATCGATATATCGCCGTTGTTCTTTCGGCTGTTGTGTTGTGCAGCGGGCGAAACCCCCAACCCGCTGGTGCTTGGAGCTTGGCACGGCATTTAACACGTGGTGTAGGAGAGAGGTAGGTCAAAAGAGAGCCTGGCTCTCGCTACAGCAAGGGTCAGCGAGAGAGGAGAGGAAGTTAACGGGACGGTGTACTGGCATTGTGCAATCTCCTGGTGCTACATTCGAACTCGAAGGGAAATTTACGAGAGCCGTTTTAAATTCCCGCCAAAACAATGTGCTCGTTGCACACTCTCACATCATTCCACAGGCCGGTCAACAGAAAGGCCTTAGGAGTGAGAGAGCGTGTGAAATCGAGAGGGACTCTCTCACTTTAGCATACTCTCTCGCTCTAACCCTGGTCTGTAGGTTTGGAGTCATGTGAGACGTGGAGGTTTAGAGTCATGCGGTCATTAGAAATGTGCTCGCCACATCAAACGGCGTTCTCGGCAAAATGAAAGAAAAAGAATTCTTTGTGAGACCACGGTGCTTTTCGCACTCTCTAACTTTCTCATTTTGCATAGACCCTCCTGAATGCACATGATTCCAAACCTACAGACCTGGGTTAGGACGAGAGAGTATGCAAAAGTGAGAGAGTCCCTCTCGATTTCACACGCTCTCTCACTCCAAAGGCCTTTCTGGAGGGTTGACTGGTCTGTGGAATGATGTGGCAGGGCACCAGAGGCATTATTCACATTTTTATGTTTGATTTCCCATTAGAGGGTTTGCTCAAATTGCCACCTGCTGGAAGCAGTTTTCTTATGCGGCCGTTGCAACGCAGAACCTGCAGGTTGCGCGAGCGATCATAATTGTAGCGGAGTTGGCATCGATTGAATCGGGCACGGTAATGTGCTATCGTGAACTGATTGCAGCGATTACTGTATCGCATGTAATGAGAAATGAGCTCATCTCATGATTTCCCTTATTCTGGATGCTCGCGCGAGCTGTCGAATGGAAAGTGTGCTCCGTCACAGTATCCAGTTGTTACCATGCCAAGAACGGCTTTCGTTGTCTGACCCTCTCGTTTGGCGCGCTCTCTCGCCATCTCTCTCTTTCTCTAACTCGCTCTCGCCGACTATGCTTCGAATGCAGTGCGATTTACAACTCATAAATTGCATTCGAGAGATTTTCCAGTATTGGTATTGAGAGCGGCGTCTGCGTGCTTATGGTTCACGTGAAACCCCGAACTCGCTGGTGCTTCGAGGTCGCAGTACTACACACCTGGAGATTTAGAGTCATACGGCCAGTAGCAACGTTCTCTTCGCAATTCACGGAGTACCAAATGGCGTTGTAGTGAAAATGCCAAAAAAATGAATTCATTGAGAGACCGCGGTCCTATTAGGACTCTCTAACTTTCAGTCTCATTTTGCATAGACCCTCCTGGCGAGAGAGCGTGGGATATGAGAGAGTGTATTTGCATACCTCTCATTTCCCCACACTCTCTCGCCACCCCGCACCCCTCATCTCCGAGGTGTTTAATACGGGGGCTGAATGTCGTGCACCAGAGGCACTATTGACATTTTTGTTGTTGTTCGAATTCGTCCGGAGGAGAGCTACTGACCCACTGCTGAAAGCATGGTTCATGTGCGAGTGTTGAAACGCAGAACCCGCCGGATAGAAGATTAGTGACCATGGCATTGATTGATTAAGCCTGCGTACGATAGTAATAAGATCTTGAACTGTTTGCAGCGGCTACGGTATATGTCGATCACATGGAGTACGGTATTTATGTATGGGATCCCATTTCTCTATGTCACGTGCTGAGGACGTGTTATGCCGATAATTTAAGACAACCATCAAAGACGATTTACTGTTTTACATTTTTATATCCGTGCCAAACCAACCTGCACTGCTATTGAGAGCGGCATCGGTGCACTTGTACAGTAAGCGAAACCCGGAACTCGCCAGTTTGCGATAAAGGCCACCATTACGCAATGATACGGTATGCATCAAGGATTAATCAGAAAGAATACGGCATTCATGGGTGATCGTGATCTGGCTTTCTTCGATGGGATACCGCGTATTTAACTGGCATCCGAAAGAGATCTTCCTTTCTCTTTTTAGTTGTATTATCCAGGCCCAATTCCGCTACACTGCCGTGAGCGCCGCTCTCCAGATGCACTATTCAGATATTTTTGTACCACTACGATAATGAAGACACTGACAGGGTCAGGTGCTGCAGCGTTCTTGTGCTGATATTGAAGCACAGAATCCGCCAGTGGGCGCGATTGATCGCTCAAATTTGCCGCCAGAATTGTAGCGGTTATGAGATCGAATGATTAAGGCTACGGTAATGATCGAATCGTGAACTGATTGCAGCGGTTACGGTATCAGCATGATATGTATGGGAGTGTCTCATCATCCCTTTTCTTGATGTTGCGGGCTGTGGAGGGAAAGCGTGTCATGTCGAAAATTTATAATAACAATAAAAGATCGTTTGCTATTTTACTTTTTAGTTTTTTTTTCTCACTCTAATGCGGATCGCACTGCCATTGAACGCGGCGACTGTGCACTTGTGCATCGGGTTAAACCAGGAACCCGCTGGTGCTCCGAGTTTGAGGGAAAGGGCGCTATCACGCAAGGATACTGTAGGTTACGGTATTCATGGATGATCGTGAAGAACTGACTGTCTTCGGTGGCATGCGGCGTATTTCACTGTCATCAGAGAGACATTCTTTTAGCTTGTTTATTTTTTCTGTTTTAGGAAACTATTTCCACATAGTACTGACATTGATAGTACACCTGACTTTAGTGCAGCATTTGAAACTTGGATCGCGCGTGAGGAAAGTATTTTGTGCAGGATGGCTCCACGAGGACGAAACTGGGATCCAGCGCCTACTCTATTCGTATACGGTAGCTCCGGTAAACTATCGTAAACTGGACTTCTCCTCTAAAGATTCCAAACCAAAAAAAGGCGTCAGGGCGAGAGAGTGTGTAAAATGTAGAGAGTCCTTCTCGATTGTACATTTTGCGTGAACGCTCTCTCATTGCGCTCCCCTTTCTGTACGGTTGACTGGCGCGTTGAATGGTGTGCAATGCTCTTGTGCTTGTAAAAATATGCTGAAACTTTAGAACAATCGCATAACGCAATTATTTTTATTAGTTTTATTGACATTTTTTGTTGCTCGACTTGTGGCAAACTACATACTGGCATTGCCAGCTGCTACAGTGTTCTTGTGTGGATGATGAAACGCAGAACTCGAGTGGCCATAATAGTGAATTGATAATGACATAGATTGGATTTGGGTACAGTAATGATCGGATTGCGAACTGGTTGCAGCGCTTACGGTTTCACATGGAGTGCGGCATGTATGGAATCGTCTCATGATTTACCCTTTTCTGGAATTTCGACCAGGATGAGTAACGGAAAGCATATCACTTTTTTCTTTCACTTTTTGGTTGTTTTCCCTACTCCTAAGCAGTACAAATTGCCATTGAGAACGTCGACTGTATGCTAATTAGAGTTTGAAATTCGTGTAAATAATTATATTTTCCATTTCACTTTTTAGTTGTTTTTTCAAGATAGCCGCGAATCGTACTGCCATTGAGCACTGCGATTGGCAACTAATGGTGCGGGCGAAGCCCGGAACCCGCTGGTTCTTCGAGTTTGAGGTAAAACCTGCTCATGCGCCCTCACGCAAGGACGGCATGCACTTGATCAAGACTTGATTTCACGAGATACTGTATTCACTGAGCGATCGTGAACTGACTTTCTTCGGTGGGACAAAGTTATGGGACTCACGACCACCAGTAGAGTGTTGAGTGCTGATCCGGCGGAGCCCGAGTGAGCCGCAGCATCGACCACGATGAGAATCTGTAAGGAATGGGTCGGATTTTGATAGAGAGAGAGAGAGAGATCTGCAGGAAAATGGTGCTGTGTCATACTTAGGCAATAGAAGTTGTATTGCGGCAGACAATTTGTTTCGCATTGTATTGTATTGTGCAAAAATGGGGTTAACACCATTCGACCAATTCATGAACGCCACCAGCGGGCGCATCAGTGTTTCGAGGCTGTCTCAAGTACCGCCGCTATTCGGCCATATCACTAGTACTCTCTGCGAACGGCGCCACTAAATATTGACTTACCTGCCCGTCATCGCACCTTGTCTATTAGAAATTTCGCAAAAAAAAAATTTACATTTAGAAAGAGAGAGGGAGAGAGAGAGAGACCTACCTCAGCGCTCTCCGCAAACAGTCCAGCACGCTGCAGATTGGCGAAGACTGAAATTATTGCGTCATTACTATGCAATAGTTATTGCGTCATCCCTAGGTAACATGACTTTTCTCTATTTCTCTCTCTGCGTTATTTCGGGCCCGCAGTTCCCTTGGGAACGGGGCCGCCATGTGAGCAATCTTTTAAAATGGCGTGACGAATGGCCGACATTTCTCATCTTCATCTTATTTTTGCTCATATTTCTTTCCCTTTTTGCCGCTATTTTCTCCCCGAACGCAGTCTAAACATAGATTTGCAGCGATTTTCGAAAACCTACGTCCGCGACTCCCGACTGGAAATTTCCTAAGCGGTCAAGCGGGTACTGTAAGCAGAAAAAAACGGTAATAAACGCAAAGGGAGCGTCTTCGGTGAAATTCCGATTCTTTTTTCTTCTATTATTCTTTCTCCCTTTTCCAGTCCCGGTACACAGACCCAAACACAGACACAGGAACAGCAAACACATTACGCCCGGAGCCGCGACCGGGAAACAATTACTATCCAAAACCCGGCTGTTATTACCCGGTTTTCTCGCACATTCTGAGCTGTTTACCGTGTATCTGTGCTCTCCTCAGATTGCACGCTCTCTACACTACTCTAACGGCCGAGACAGCGTGAGAAAGTGAGATAGTGATGGATTCTGACATGCGCGCACTTTGCTCCACTTTACTGTAAACAGGCCATTATGTGGGAGAACACTGTCTCGTCTTCTTGCTGATTTAGCGTTTCAGTCCTTTCTTATACTAAATTGTAACTCTCAGACCCAATATTTCGAGTGTGTATAAGCACATTTCGAGGCCTGTCGAGTGACACATCATTCCACAGGCCGGTCAATCTTACAGAAAGGCTTTTGGAGTGAGAGAACGTGTGAAATCGAGAGGGACTCTCTCACTTTTGCACACTCTCTCGCTCAAACCCTTGTCTGTATTTTTGTAATCATGTGGTGACATCGTCGAATCTCCGGAAAGGGGTCGAGGCGCTGGTGCGTGTGAAAGCAGCAGGGTCACTCTCACTTTGCCAGCCCCTTACCCCTTTCTGGAGATGTGTATCCGCTGGGATATTCGCAAAAAAAGACAGGCTTCACAGGGCGCATCGCTCACTTTTCCCAATTTCACGGTAAACATGAGCTATTTCTGACCCCCGATTTGTCGAATTCCCAAGATCTTTCCCAAAAAAAGAGAAATAAAATGATGGACCTGAGTTTGGACGAATTGGGAATGCCCTAGAGAAAATGGCCATGTTTTCTCCTTTTTTCGCGTGTTTTGAGGCCGGTCTCGTTTGTTTTGCATGCGAGTTCAGAGTTTAGAGTGGGCTTTCAAGAGACGAAATATGACAAACATCCGCTCTCCGGAAAGGTCAGACGGCTTTCCAGAGGCTTTCCGGGAAAGCGAGAGAGAGAGAGAGAGAGAGAGAGAGACTTTTCTCGGGCTCTCACACAGCCTCACGCTGTCTCGCTGATGCCAGCGTTTTGTCGAAATTATGCAATTTTCAAATCCCGAAATAGGACAAGTATATTTATAGTTTAAAGTATTTCGAGTTATACAATTTAAAAAAAATAGCTAAGAGACCCGCTGCTGAAAACATTGCGACAGAGAGGTAGGCGGTTTTGGATTTCACCGACGAGACATTACTCAGAGCGGGAAGTCTCCCACTTTACTTACTCTGGAGACATTGTCTCCAGCTGAGAGAGCATGCAAAATGGGGAGAGCGGGCTAGAGATAGTGAGAGGTGATCTCTCGATTTTGCATGCTCTCTCAGCTGCAGACAATGTCTCCAGAATAAGGATAAATAGTTGGAGACTTCCCGCTCTGAGTACGTCTTGCCCGTCGCTGCGGAGTTCTCTCTCTTGTTTTTATTTTTATTTTATTTTCTTATTTTGGTATTTTCGAAAATATGCACGGTGATCATGTCGAAGGAAATTTAGAAAACTAGACTGAGCTTCTTCTTACATTTGCATCTTTTTACACTTTCAGGAGAGGCACGTGAATTTTCACGACGCCATTTTGACGAAATTTTTTAGTGCATGTGAATCTGTGTTCCGCCTTCCCCTGATTAGATGACGCAGATAGAGTAGCTTTGATTATAGATCGAAGAATAGTACTCTTACAGAAACAAAGCTTATTTCCGAAGTCTATTACTATTATCATTATAATTGTTAATACCAAGACATTATTATTAATCTATTATTACAATTATTATTAAACCTTTCGTAGTCACTTCACGGAGCGACAATCTTAATTTATAATTAGTTTTTTTAAACCCTACGTGCATCTGTGTCTCACTGCCACTTGAACAGGCGCTCAGATACAGTAACAGCAATTACAAGAACAGCAATTACAAGACAAAAAAAATTCGATCAGCACCATTTCTACACTTTACAGGGGTTCGTAAATGAACTAGCAGCGGCCTTGTCGATTCCATGTTACCTAGGGATGATGCAATCACTTGTTTCCAGACTCGCTTTTCTCACTCTTTTTTTTTAATTTCCGAATCTCCACGTGGACTTATGTTTCGCTATCTCTTGAAGCGCGCTCAGATTAACGAAGAAGCAACTACAAGGAAGAACGAAACGAGAAAAACATAAATATTTGACCAACGCAATTTCCACATTTTCCGTGTGCCGTTGCCGAATTTACAATGCCTGATCGTCCCCCTCATTAGTTTGTCCATTGATATTCCGAGTAATGATAAGACTCTCCTCGTTCTACATGCTCTCTAATCAGACAGTGCGAGAGAGCATGCAGAATTGAGAGGGTCAGACCATTGCTCGATATTCCCGTTTCCTAAATCTCCATGTAGATCTGTGTCTCACGGTCTCGTCTTACCAATAGATAGTTCGGAACCGATGATATTAAGAATGCAACGTGTTCTGGACAAATCATTTAAATGACAATATTGAAATCGTGGTGAGACCAACTCAAAATTTCGTGATATTTTCGCATTTTATGACTGGCTGCGAAAAAATGTCGTGAGGATGTAAAGATATGGAAAACTTTCTCAATTTTACTGGCTCGTAACGAAATATTGTCGAGCCCATGTTGCCTAGGAATGATGCAACAACTCGTTTTTTTCTCGCAGGTTCGTTTCCGAAATCTTCACGCAAATTTGTGTCTCAAGTCTCTTGAACTCACGCTCAGAAGCGTAGAAAAATCGTTCGGCATCTTGCTACATTTTACGGTGTCGTAAATGAATTAACAGCGCCTTGTGGGCCCCTTAAATCGTTCCCAGACTTGTTTTATCACCGTTTTTTTCCCGAAATCTCCCTGTGGATCTGTGTCTCAGTATCTCGTGTTAACTATAGACAGTTCTCCACCCATAATACGACGGAGGTGCAGGTGAACACTTGATTGATTAATTAATAATTAATAATCATAATAATTATAACTAATTGTAATAAGTAATAATAATTATCAATAATCATAATTAATAATCAATTGATTGGCCTTGTCGATCCCATGTTTCCGCGAAATCCTCACGTGTCACATCATTCCACAGACCGATCAACCTTCCAGAAAGGCCTTTGGAGTGAGAGAGCGTGTGAAATCGAGAGGGACTCTCTCACTTTTGCATACTCTCTCGTCCTAACCCTGGTCTGTAGGTTTGGAATCATGTGGTGTGCTTGTGAACAAAATTCCTCTTCAACAAAATTCCCGAAAGTATATTACGGAATTACAGAAATCCAAATAAAGTATTTTGTCAGCGCCATTTATAAATTTGACGTGGGGACGTAAATGAATGTACTAGTATTGGCCACTCGAAAAGTCGAAACAAAAAAGAACAAAGCGTTTCGACTCTGTTTCGTTATTAATCTTCCTTTGTTCCGGAACAAAGGCTATTTCGAGTGGTCAGCTCTAGAATGTACTAGAATGGACCCCATGTTGCCTAGGAATAATGCAATCGCTCGTTACCAAACACTTTTTGCCTTACTGTTTTTTTTCTGTTTCCTAAATTTCGACGCGGATCTGTGTTTCATGGTCTCATCTTATCCAAATATAGTTATGAACCGATGATAATCCGGCTGCTGCAGCAACTGAACACTAACGTTTTTACTGGCTAGTAAAGTAATTAACATCGCCCTTGCCGCCCCCATATTGCCTAGTAATGACGCAACCGCTCGTTTCCCCAGCCTAATATCCCCCCCCCCGCCCTGCAGTCTTCTAATGAATGGCCAATGGGCGGTCGTCGCTGTCTGACCCTCTCCATTCCCCCACGTTCTCTCACCTTGTCTAACCGGCGAGAGATCGTGTAAAAACGAGAGAGTGCGAAAGAAAGAAAGATGTTCTGGGGGAGAAATGTATAGAGGGGATGAGCGTGTCCAATGAATGGGATAGACGTCTAGGATGGAAGAGGGAAAAGTGGAGGAAGCGTGCAGAAAGTAACGAGTTTTCGGAAATTTCGCTGTCTGCACTCTCCTCGTTCCGCACACACTCTCTCTTTTTTCTCAGTGATCATTCCAACCTTTAAAATACGATTGCACAGGAAACTGTAGATTTTAAGCAGAAAAATACTTATTTAAATTTAAATCAGCACTTTTCACCTAAAACCCAGCCGGATACGCGTTTCAAGCGCATCATTTCAATCGGAATTCTTTTGTTGTCTGCTCAATTTCCATTCGTGATGCGAATCAAACATATAATCGAATGATGAAGGAAACGCTTTCCCCTCTTTATGAGATTTCTTACAGGTGGGAAAAAAGAGAAATTGCTTCGATCGGATAGATTTCTCATTCTGAATTCTCGCACATTTCGCTAATAGCTACATATTCAAAAAGTGATGTCATTTAACAATGAATGGACTATTAATTTTCAAATCAGACTCGTTCTGACTCGTTAACATTTTGCCCCGTTCTATGATCCGAAGATTAATTATATTTCATCCAGTTCGATTAGCGTTTCAATCTACCAATAGCACTCCCTTTCCTGTTAGTATCCGCTGTAATTGGAAAGGAAAAAAAAGAAAAAAAAATATTAAGACTGAAAAAATGAGAGACACACCATTACTAATCCTCCTCTCCTCCAAGAAGGGGTCGGGAGATAGAGAGTGTGAGAATGCAGGACAGTTTCTTTCTAGAGACTCTCAGTTTCCCTCGGTTTCTCCCCCCCGACCCCTGTCTGGATGTTTATTCATCATTCCACAGGCTCTACATACAGAAAGGGGTTTGGAGTGAGAGATTGTGAAATCGAGAGGGACTCTCTCACTTTTGCACACTCTCTCGCTCTCACCATAGTCTGCAGGTTTGGAATCAGTGTTTAGAACGATATGTAAGATAGAATATTTGCTACTGAGCAGTCGTCGATCATCGCTCAATGTTGTTCGGTGTTATGTGAGTGTCGTGAATCCGGAAGACGACGGGTTCATTGTCTACTTTATTGCTTGCGGGAGAGAGAGAGTGTGCAAAAAAGGAGAGTAATATTTGCAACTTCCGCTTTCTACATTTCACACTCCGAAAAAATTCGAATTGAGGAGATTCGGATTCACATTTATGTCTTAGGTCCAAATGTTGCTTGCGCTTGCAGTATTCGCCAACTCTCTGTGACCATTATCAGCCTTAAAAAGTATTTTATCGAGAAAAGAGTTCGTGATGAGACCCAGGCCAATTCCGTTGCAATCAATCCACAAACACATCATTCCACAGGCCGGTCAACCTTACAGAAAGGCCTTTTGAGTGAGAGAGCGTGGGAAATGGCGAGGGTCTCTCTCACTTTTGCACACTCCCTCGCTCTAACCCTGATCTGTAGCTTTGGAATCATGTGGAAAGTTTAAATCGCACTGTCGCACACGCGGCCATCTTATAGCCAGATAGGAAACACACAGATGGTAGAAAGCCATAAAATCCAAACACATCGTTCATAGCTCATTCCGTTCGGTTATGTGAGTGTCGTGAAGCCGGAAGATGACGGGTTGATTTTCGGCTTTATTGCTTGCGGACGAGAGAGTGTGTGAAATGAGGAGAGTGCTCCTTCCACTTCCTGATTCCACAGTAAAACTTATAGTTAGACTTTGGAAACGAGTTCGCGTCTCAAAATCGTGCTAACCAAATGTCATAGAGAGAGGAAAAGAATTTGAGAAATTCGGATATGAATTTTTTCTTCCTCTGAATTCTAGTCAGCTTGTTCATACACTTTCAATGTTATGCGCTCTTGTAATACGCCTCACAGCATCCACTTGGCACCATGCCAAGAACGTCTCTCGTTGTCTGACCCTCTCGTTTGGCGCGCTCTCTCGCCATCTCTCTCTTTCTCTAACGAGTTCTCGCCGACTCTGTTTCGAATGCTGTGCGCCTTCGTTCTCCGATTCTGTGTACGCGGTTTCTGCTGTAGTGAGTAAATTATCGAGAAATAAAAGAGCGCGCAGAAACCCAGGGCACAATGTTCAGATTGTCAGGAAAGCGGGACCACGTAGTGTGTTTTCCCAATTGGGAAAAGGCGCCTACCAGCGCATCTTGGGCGCCTATTACCAATTGGGAAAAGGCACCTAGGAGTAGATTCGCATTCCAATCCCATCGGTTCGCACCTTCTCCGGTACTGTCATGCTGCGCAAATTTCATGGGGTGCAAGGTGCAAAACAGTTTTATGCACCTTTTCATAACTTTTTTCCTAGTCAAACTACAGCTTTCAAACTTGATACAGGGATTGCAAGCCACGTTTGGAACATTTTCCTTTTTGATTGGACAGATTTAGTTCAGTTTGAGCTGAGTTACACCAGTTTTCCACCCTTTGATGGGGAAATTTCCCCGAAGAAATTAGCGCAGCATAAGATGCTATGTGCTTGTGCAATTTTACTGTTTCTCCGATTACGCACGCGTTATCAGCCGTCAACAGTTTGTCGTTGAGAAAACAGCTTCGCACTTCTCTGCCATTCTCGTTTTTTTCTAGCTGGATCTAGGTTCCAGGCTGGAAATAAGTATTACAAATTTACAAGCACTCGCCCGAAATATTAAAACGTTCCGCTGATAACCGGCAGAAACGAGGGCGAGAGAGCATGCAAAAGCGAGAGAAGCAGACAGTAAGCACAACACAGGTATTACTTGAACTGGAACGTAGTATTTTAAATTTGTAATACCAGAGCAAATGTTCAACGTACAAATTGTGGCGTATTATGCAAGACATGCACATTATTTATCTCCTCCGATTCTACCCGCTTTGTGTCTGCCGTGCAGCCCGAGAGTGACGGGCCACCTCACTTCTGCCAGGTAAGGAGGTCCCGACCCAACTCCTTCATGGAGATTTGGAAGCATCTGGGGTCTATGGTCCGGTTAGATTAAATACTTTGCGAAATGAGGAGAGCCACAGCATCCAGTTGGCACCACGCCAAGGACGTCTCTCGTTGTCTGACCTTCTCGTTTGGTGCGTTCTCTCGCAATGTCTCTCTTTCTCTAACTCGCTCTCGCCGACTCTGTTTCGAATGTTGTGAGAGCGTAATTTGCTTTCAGCTGTGGTGCAACTTCCGTAGAAGAAATCGGTAGTATATTTGGCAGGACTTGTTTGAGGTTCGTTTCAGAAAGTTGAAAATATGTAATTTCCTGTTTCTAAATGTGACCCCACCGAAACAACCGCACTCATTTCCTTGTGAGGGAATCCTCTAGAAATTGTTTATCGTCCTCCTGTTTCTAGAAGGAAAAGAAAGGAGAAGGAGACATTAGTGTCGCTCCCCTAAACAATCTAGGCCTCTCTCTCTCTCTCTCTCTCTCTCTCTCTCTCTCTCTCTCCCGGTAACGACGGTATGCCTCGTGATGGCCGACCAATTGTATTCGTCGCCCGCCTCACCGCACCCGGCGCACCAACGACCACACAACATACATCGACAACAATGACATTCCTGCATAAATTGGAAATTTCTGTGGATTTTGGTATTCGTAACCCGACCACACCACGCGCCGCAAACCCTCCACATGAAATGACCAGTTTTCATAAATTTGGTATTCGTCGCCCGCCCAATTGCACGCGCACACTCACCGGCCTCCATCGGTGCCCGCTCCTGTTCCGTGCGAATCGCGACGCCAATAGCCGTCCAGTCCATATCTGCAAAAAAATCAATAATTACAGTAATCAAAAATAGACTACCGTAACCCTGGCGACATTAAAGTTCACACGCTAACGCTCACTCATTATCCGTTTCTAGTGTGGATAAGCTCCGTTTAGTCTCATTTCAGTTCTCACCCTTCACTAGAGCCGGAAAAAGCATGCTCTCCTCATTTCGCACACTCTCTCACCCACCAACCTGCGGAGAGAGCGTGCGAAATGAAGAGATCTCCCGACTCGCTTTTTAAAACTCTACCCGTATCCATTGCGCCTCTCTCTCTCTCTCTCTCTCTCTCTCTGTCTCTCTCCTCCCCCTTCTTCTCCCCTCTCTCTTTCTTTCCCAAGACTCCACCCATCTCGTTGGAGGGAGGGGGAGAGCAGTCTTCAGTCTTGTCGTCTTTGTGTGTGCCTGCGTGCGCCACACGCGTCTGCCGATTACCACTGCTCTCAGTTTCAGTCCAAATGTACATTGCGTGCGCCTTTCTGGGAAACGTCGCCCTCACTAATTACACCACCGTTCAAATAAATTGTCTTCGTAATTAAGTAAGCGTCGCCCACTCTCAATTGCATTCGCCTTTCAATTTTCGGTACATTCTTAATAGGGTTCCCTGTTTTGTGCGATTTCACCTGATTGTTCATTCTTTGCGGTGGGATCAACCTGATCAGGTGAATGGTATTTTGGAAATAGGTTTTGTGTCACCTGAAACCCCATTATATTCCCTCATTCGCAACTCATTTTGATGATCGGAGCGGTTGATATGGACCGCAAATCGCCAAGGAAGAACACAAAAGTGAGGGTTTCAGGAAAACAATAATCAGGTGACACAAAACCTATTCTCCCCATTTTCACTTCGACCTATAGGTGGACTCGGTGTGGGGAGAAATAAAGGGGAGAGGTTTCAGGTCAAATATTCACCGCCTGAAAAGGGGAACCCTAATTCTTAATTTAGTAAACGTCGCCCTCGCCAAATGCCATTGCTGTCCGACATTGCATTACGCCTCGATTTTAGTAAACGTCGCCCACCCTAAATGGCAACCCTGTCCAAATTTGCACTACGCCTAGATTTTAGTAAACGTCGTCTTCGCACACCACACCACCATGTCGTCGTCGTCGGCGGTCGGCGTCGACGTCGAGAAGGACACGAAGAACATCTTCTTGTTCGGGATGGCGATACTGTTCGGCTGGGCCATCATCATCTGCGTGTGCGCAGCGCCCCACGTGAGTTGTGCATATTACCATTTGCGTCTACCCCTGGGGAACCGTCGTGAACATTACAAATTGTCAAGTGCATCCGAAAAATGGATTAGACCTGAATTAGAGCAGCCCGTGCGCCGTGAACGTTACCAATTGCCCCCTTGCGTCCAAAAATACACTAGACCCGAATAAGAATAGCCCGTGCGTCGTGGACATACCCATTTGTCGCCTGAAGACCCTGGGACTGCTGAACTTTGGACAAATGTGTCAGAAGCAGAAGCGCGCGCTTATAGTGCACATCCTTGTCTGTCAGCCTCGATTGGGGGTGTTGGGTGAACTTTACAAATAGGGGCTCCCATGCACTTTACACGCCTCACCACCAGACGCGTACAATGGGCTAACCACATCTGCGCTTCTTCTCGTTTCCTAGAGCAGGATTTGTCGTGGCAATTGGAAGGGTTGCGTGCGAGAGAGAGAGAGAGAGAAAGAGAGACGGAGAGAAAGGAACAATTACATTTTCTCCGTGTTCGAATTGGGTGGGAGAGAGATCAAAGGCTGGACTTCTGGGGATGTGGGAAGAGAATTTAGGGGCGAAATAGTTTCTAGAAGCTTTGATCTTTCGCTTTCTTAGATAGCTTAAAATTGAAGCGTCGAATCCAAAGATGGTCATTCTTCTAAGTAAATTAGGCTCAAAGTGAAGCTGCTGGCTTGAAGCAGTTCTATCTAAGAATAGGAGTCCCCCTCGTTTTCTCAGTTTCTCGAATTTTCTCTCCCCAAGCTGAGATAGTTGTCTAAATACAAGAGACTCTCTCTCTCTCTCTCTCTCTCTCTCTCTCTCTCCTGCCTTTGCCCACTACTCTGGAAGTAGTGGCTGGAGCCATTTCCGGGCCCCGGCTGTCTTCATCGTCAAATGGTTCCTTTTCGGGGAAGAAGAAAGAAATGGGTCGTCCAGTCCATCAAAGGGAGGAAGAGAGAGAGAGATAGGAGGAAGGGGGCTTTCCGACATGTATTCCACGACCCGCTTTCTACTTGATTACCTATTCCAACGCGGCGAGCCGGAGATAGAGGGGATCTATGAAGGAACGCAATTTAGTCGTGAGCGCTGGAAAAATATTTAAAACCTGCTTCTCCTCATTTCGCACACTCTCTCACCCACCCCGACCGGCGAAGAGAGTTTGCGAAATGAGGAAATTTTTCGAGCAATACTATGACTCTCTCCATTCTGCATGTTCTCTCATCGATCAGAGAGCGCGAGAGAGCAGGCAAAATTGAGAGGGTCAAATTTCCGAACTCTAGTCGTGAGATCTCACGAAGATGATTAGGCTACTGCTTGTGTATGGGTTTTCTAATGATATTAGAAATGAGCAATTATTACTTATTCAAAAACACGGAAGCACGAAAGGATTTCAGTCGGAACGACTGGAATAAACTAGTATAGAGATATGAATCCGGACAACATCCCCAGAAGGACAGAGAGAGAGAGAGAGAGAGAGAGAGATAAAAAAGCACATTACTCGTATTGCGGCAGTTTATTGCATGTGTGCGTCACAGTCGTGAAGGCAATAGAGCTTCTTGCCACTCTCCTAACCGCTCAAAAATAATAGAGTTTGGAATTCGGGTAAATAATTGAATTAGCACTCTTCATTTCACACACTCCGGTCGATCGGTGAGAGAGTGTGTGAAATGAAGAGATCTAATTCGATTATTTACCCGAATTTCAAACTCTAAAAAAAGTAGAATTTTAAGATGATGAGAGCACATAAAATATTCCTAGCTATCCATAATTAAATTGAAAATATAAATTTATAATGTGCTTCCGATTTTTTGCACCTACATCATTCCACAGGCCGGTCAACCATCCAGAAAGGCCTTTGGAGTGAGAGAGCGTGTGAAATCGAGAGGGACTCTCTCACTTTTGTACACTCTCTCGCTCTAACCCTGGTATGTAGGTTTGGAATCATGTGCACCACCAGTTTTGTTAGCGCTTGTCCACGTCTTTAATTCTAAAAAGTGTGTCAACTTGTACAGAAAAATGGACGAATACAAGAAAATATTGCGATTATTATAGAAAACAGACAGATTCCTCGTGAATTTAGAATCGTTTCTGTTTTTTTTCTTCAGAGGTTCCTGTGTTTGGAGCGTTTTTGTTCGCATTAATAATTCCAGCGCGCGGGCGCATTTCGCATTCGCGATGTTGGGGGTCTTGCAAGGAAAAGACTGAATGTTCCTCTGAGAGAACTAGCGATGCAAGGAGCCAGAAAATTTTCGTATTTGCACGAGGGCCGATAGTTTGCAATCATTTTGACTATACATATCTAGACTATCGATGATCGCATTTGGTGCAAAAATGCTAATGATAACGAAAGTGTGAAACCGGCAATCGCGCGGTCTGTGAAACAGTGAGACGGCAACAACCCGGGAGCGCTCAAATACATAATAGTTTTTATTTGCGCAACAGTTTTGTTTGCTGTTGGTTTGGAAACATTTGAGGCATCATTTGCATCAAGGAGAATCGTATTTGCACGTAATATTACCAAATGTTTTTTTCTATAATTTTAAAAGCCTGCAGAGTGTGTATCGAATTAGGTGCTAGGGAGTAAGGTTGACGAGAACGTGAAACCGGCAATCACGCGGCGCTAAAAACCAGTCGAGAATATGTTCAAAGATTATTTCTGGCTTCTGTAGTCTCAATACGCTCGAGATATTCGCTAAGGATTAGCTAGCAATAGGAGAGAGAGATCGTCTAATAGAGATTAACGCATCCCGTAGCCATCTTATTCTGCTAATTACTACTGCTATAATATACTAATTGCGAGTGACTCATCTGGATTTGTAAAAGTCACAGTTGTGTAATACACGGGATCAATGTTGAAACATCACCCTTGATAAAATAGATACAGTTATGAAATGGATAGGAGATTATCTCTCTCACTTCTGCGTACTATCTCGCCCCTGACCCTTTTCTGGAAGAGCAGAGTGACAAGTGAAACGTCTTTACACCGGAATTATCCCCATCATGCGCTGCAACATTCGCGCTGCAACATTTTCCCGTGATGACGCAATTTCCTTTCTCTCTTCGTCTTTGTGATGTGTATTCTATACGCAAACGCCGATAGAAATAGGGAAGAAATGGGTTCGAGACAGAGCCAAAAAGAGGGTTGTAATTGTCTAATAGTGTAGAAAAAATACAAATAACTACAAATACTTATTTTTAAAGATTCAAAGCAATTTGCTCACCGATAGTAATAGGAAATGAGATCTAGACACGACAAAAAAGAGGATTGTAGTAGCCCCGTATTTATTATGCCAAAAAACAAAACTGGCGTGTTAGTTACGTGTAACTTTTCTTAGAAAATTTTAGATCTGTGAATTCATCGAAAATAGATCCTGAAAAGGGACAAAATGGGATCTATTTCTTCCTTTTTCTGTCCGTTTTCTATCGCTTGTTTCCTTTCTTTTCCTCAATCTCTCTTTTTCTTTGCCCACCACTCTCTTCAAACCCAGCACCTGCGCTTTTCGAAAGCGCACGTGTAAACTGGGGAAAACAGCGATTGAAAAGCCTCCAGAAAGGGGTCAGGGGCTAGAGAGTGCGCGAAAATGAGAGTGTCTCTCTATGGAGTTTTGCCGGGCTCGATAATTATGGGGAGTAATGACTAGCGATTCTGCCCTGCTATTGTGACGTAAAAAATTGCAGCCCATTCAAAGAGAAAGCGCATACATCAAATGTCGCATAAAACATATTGTTGCTTATGACGTCAGAGTCATGCAACGTTGTTGGATTCGTACCAATTACATGATTCCAAATGAACAGACAGGGGTGGGGGTGAGAGAGTGTGTAAAAGTGAGAGAGTCCCTCTCGATTTCGCACGCTCTCTCACTCCTAAGGCCTTTCTGGAAGGTTGACCGGCCTGTGGAATAATGTGCAATTGAACCTAGTTTGGGCACACCATTCCACCCCTCCCGAAAGGGGCCAGGGATAGAGACTGTGGGAAAGTAGGAGGGTTTACCATCTCACACTCTCTCGTCCCTGACCCCTTTCTGGAAATTTCACCCGGGTGTACTCACAAAGAAAAAACTCGGGGGAAAAACCCAGAGTTTGCTCAGAAAAAGAAAAAAAAACTCTACGAGTTTGAAACTCCATATAACACATGTTCAACTAAAAAAACTACCAATTTTGCGAAAATATCGTACTCGCCTTTCACTTTGTCGGTTTTCCTTATGCAAACACCAATATTGTGAAAATTTCAACTATTTCGTTGTTTTGGCAGATTTGACCGCTCGAATGATCTCTGCATCTGCAGAATGATTTGCAGATTCACAGTCCTTTGTTCTAAAAGTGGCAATCGGTCGTCCATCGCCCAATTGCCAGTTTCAACCCTTTGCCTAAAAGCGGCAATCGGGCGAGGAACGACCGATTGCCACTTTTCAATTCTTGCTTCTTTAACTCAAACAACAGGTGCTGTAAATGAGGCCTTTATCAAGTAACAGAGGACACAGGTAATAGAGTGAGATGAGAAGCTTGTGGGATGGTATTTGTGTTTCAGAAGTTTCTCGTTTTCTTCTTTTGCATTGCATCCTCCTCGAATGGAGAAAGGTATCTTAATTACATAATGGATAGATACTTCTCATTGATATTTCAAACACATTTTGTCTTTATCGTGGGAGTAGCTGTACTTTACCTTGGAAGTGGTTACTACAATTGTCCGCAAAGTGAAAACACACGCAATTATCATGGTATTACACTCACTTATTTTCACGAGAAATGGAGAAAGAAACCACTCGGTGTGCGGATCGAGATCGGAAATGATAAGGGGAGATGATAGAATCGAGAGAAGAATGGTTCATTTCACATCTTCCCCGAGTAGCAGAGTGGTTTCTTTCTCCATTTCTCGTGAAAATAAGTGAGTGTAATAAGTAAGTGTAATAATAAAATGACAAAATGTGTTTGAAATATCAATGAGAAGTATCTATCTATCTATGTAATTAAGATACCTTTCTCCATTCGAGGAGGATGCCATGCAAAAGAAGAATACGAGAAACTTCTGAAACACAAATACCATCCCACAAGCTTCTCATCTCACTCTATTACCTGTGTCCTCTGTTACTTGATAAAGGCCTCATTTACAGCACCTGTTGTTTGAGTTAAAGAAGCAAGAATTGAAAAGTGGCAATCGGTCGTTCCTCGCCCGATTGCCGCTTTTAGGCAAAGGGTTGAAACTGGCAATTGGGCGATGGACGACCGATTGCCACTTTTAGAACAAAGGACTGTGAATCTGCAAATCATTCTGCAGATGCAGAGATCATTCGAGCGGTCAAATCTGCCAAAACAACGAAATAGTTGAGATTTTCACAATATTGGTCTTTGCATAAGGAAAACCGACAAAGTGAAAGGCGAGTACGACATTTTCGCAAAATTGGTAGTTTTTTTAGTTGAACATGTGTCATATGCCCAGAGCGAGAGTTTTAAACTCTAATTTTCGAGAGAGTGCATGAATCCGAGAGACGCGCCCTCTCATTTTCGCACGCTCTCTAACATTAGAGTTTCAAACTTTTTTTTCTTTATGAGTATGCCTCGGGGGTCAATTGATTTTGACCGCACAAGCCGCCATTTCACTATTTCTATTTCCGTCTTGGAGCGCTTCGCATCCTTTGAAAATGATTGTCTTCCTTCTCTAGGGACATTGAGCCCCTCGAGGCAGAGACGCAGAGGAAACTCTCCCAATCACGACATTGTCCCACACTAATTTGCACGCCGATTCCACAATTGTGTGTCTGGTATCTCTGGCGCTCTCGTCGCCAACACTCATTCTGTATCATTACAAGCGCCGCCGTCAATGGTATTGTGACGAAAACAAGAGAGCGGGGCAGAGACGCAGAGGGGGTGGTGAGAGATTGTGGCAAAGTGAGAGAGTGTTGAGACACGCTAGATTGCTCACTTGTGTGTGATGTTGCAAGGAAACTGCGTCAGAGGCGGCGAGAGCGTCAGAGAAGCGAGGGTTAGCGGTCCTGAAAAAACTCGGGGTGGCTGATATTTTGAGACCTTGGTTTCCTCTATTTCTCTCTCTCTCTCGGGCTGTCGTTTGAAATAACGAGAAAAAAGAGCAGTGGTGTGGGGGACAACAACATTGTTGAATGACCGCAGTACGTGATTCTCCCACGCCTCCTGAAAGGGGTGAGGGGCGAGAGAGTGTGTGAAAGTGAGAGAGTGGTTCTCATTAAATGCCTTTTCCAACACCTAACCCCTCCTTGGAGGTTGCAGCGAAGTGCGGATCTTATTGGCTCTATGGGCGCGTCTTGGAACACATTATGAGGAAGAATCAACATAAGCCAACTTCCTACTCGTTTCATGATACTATGAAACGCGGCACCGCCTGGAACAGTTATCGAGCGGCACACAAATATAGGATGCGCGAGAGAGTGCGCGAAACGAGGAGAGCAAGTAGAGAAAGAGAGACGCAAACCGCCAACAGGGCGACACGTTGACTATCACTTCTCTCCCGCATTATTCATCTCTCTAAACCGTCTCACGTTTACGCCTTTTAGCAAAACTCAAGCAATTCGCTGCAAGACCGAGCGCTTTTCGCACATTTCCGGCGGAAATTTCCGATTTTCGCTTACTTTCGCATGTGTTTCACAACATATTTGTTAGTCTGTGTGATTATCAATCGTTCTCTATCTACCTTCTAAGTGTTCTGAAGATTCCGCGATTTGTGATACTCCTCAATTCCGTTTTGTCTAGTGTACGTCGTTCCCATAGGTTTCTGTCTTTCTGGGGTCCCCTTTCTTTCTCTTTCAACACCTTTCTGGAGTGATTCGTGTGATTTCGGTTTCCGAGTGCAGTATTATTGCTTTTACCTTGACTACCGCCTGCAAGCAAAATCCGGAAAAAAATCACCTTTTCTCTGGTAAACACCTGAAAAGGGAGTCGTTTGGGGGTCATATGACGACCGCCTGCAGGGTGAAATTGTGATCGGACGACAGCATGCAAAAAAGTTGGATTTGAGCTGCCCATCTATGGTCGTCCCCCTAGCAGAGCCAGAGGTGCTCCAGAAACGGGTCATGCGCGAGAGATAGCACCAAACCCCTTTCTGTATACATGATTCCAAATCTACAGAAAAGGGGTTAGAGCGAGAGGGTGTACAAAAGTGAGAGAGTCCCTATTGATTTCACACGCTCCTCCACTCCAAACTTTTTTTCCCTCACTCCAAAGGCCTTTCTGGAAGGTTGGCCGGCCTGTGGAATGATGTGTGTAGTGATTCGTGTGATTTCGAGCCGTTAGTGCAGTGTTACTCGTTTGTAGACCAAAACTCGCATTATTCATGCGCTCGCCCGGGCCCATTTCATGAATTATTCCTGAGAGCGGATTGCGTAGTGCGTGTTTACCTTCATTCGTTTTGCACTCTCTCTCTCTATCTCTCTCTCTCTCCGATATTATTCGAAACCGAATCTCGGTGTCCTATAGCGATTCTATGCTAATAACTGAATCTTAGAGTGAGCGATTTCTTATTACTTCCTGGGAAAACTGTCCCTATTTCTCATCAGCAATGCAATAACAAAAAAAGCAAAATTGAGCCTAGAAAAAAAATTTAAAAAAAAAATCTTCTCATTTCTCCGCTATATAAAATTTACTTCTTTCTCTTTCTCTATTTCTCTTCCTACTCCACTCCCAAAAAGCTCAACAATCCACCACTCTTGCGCTATTTCTGACTCGGAACTTCGAGAAAGTTGGCATTTCGAAACGCGAAAGTCGCACCGCGCCGGAAACTTTCCTCCCAAAAGAGTGGAGTGCTCCATTTCGCACACTCAATTCACCTGTCGGTGGCTGAGAGAGTGTGCGAAATGAAGAGATCTAGAGATGGAGAGACCGCTTCCTCTCACATTTCTCTACTTCAAGAGGGATAATCCGCGCCCCTTGACAGTTAAAATTTTTGAATAGCCGTCGGGTGCCGAAAGAGATGCCCCCATGGTTTTCCACGCTATTTCGCCGTTGAGACCTGTGAGAGAGTGTGTGAAACGAAGAGAGTTCCAGACCCCAATGTCACAAGTGGCCGGCCCTCTAGAGCGCCTGGGGCAATAATCCTGAGAGAATGGTGTCCATTTCCGCTAATTGAAGTGGCTAGCTAGAGAGTTTGCGAAAGTGAGAGAACCCCTCTTGATTTTACACATTATTTCACTCCAAACCTCTTTCTGGAGGCCTGTGGAATGGTGTTACCCGCCACTTTGGCGTTGCAAGCCCGCTTCTTAGCCGGGACCGTTCTCGGAATAGCGATCAGCGTATGACTCTATCTTTACATCAGTCCACCGATGGGCAAACCTTACAGAAACAAGTTTGGAAAAACCAAGTCTGTCTAACATTTGCACACTCTCTCGTCCGGATCCCTTTTTGGAGGTTTACCATGTGAAGCCATGATAATGCGGAAGTTGCTAGTTAGTTACCTATAGAGTCTCGACGCATAAGAAGGATTGGATTTCGGGCCGAGACAGCGGGAGATAAGGCGAACGTGAGAGGGTGCAGAGAGAAAGACCGTGACGAGAGATAAGGCTGAATGAAGAGAGTGCAGAGAAACAGAGACCGATAGATAAAGGAAAAGTAAGAGGGTGCAGAGAGAAAAGTTAAAGACGAGAGATAAGGCAAAATTGAGAGAGCACCAAGGAACTAAGGAGCTGATGTGAATTGACGATAAGACACGATGCCCCCAGGGGCCATTTCCGAAGTCTCGTGATTTCACAAGACTTCTCATGCAAAATGGTCGAAAATAGGGGAATCGGGCGAGAGAGTGTGCGAAATTGAGAGAGTAATCAGATTTCGCTATACGCTCATAAGAAATGGTCAAAAATAGGGAGGTCGTCGGGGTTTTTTTAGCTTTGTTGTTCTCCAGGCGTGTGAAAGTGAGATTGCTTAGAGGTTTAGCCGATCCTCCAGAAAGGGGCCAGGGAGTGGGGGAAGATAAAAGATGGAAGATTAGCCGTGCTTATGTGTCCATTTGTTGGTCAGCAGGCAAACAACAAGACGGCTAGCTTTGTTTTGCGGATGAAACTGAAACCAGCCGGAGTGGATATCCGTGGAAACTCGGTGTAGTCAACAACAGCGAGAGCACGTGTGGTCATTTTTATTCCCCCCTCCCACACATGATTCCAAGCCTCCAGAAAGGGGTCTGAAACTATAACGTTTGTAAAATGATGCGATAAATATTACTTCATGTGTTTACCGAAGGCGAGAAAGCAGACAAAAGCGAAAGGGGCGCCAGTGTTACTGTTTGGTAAACTACGGAAGTCCGAATCTCGACTTGTTAGTGTGATCGTATCATTTTATAAATGTAATAGAGATTTTTGCAAATATTATAAGGTTTCTCACTCTCTCAGTCAAACAATTCCCATTGACCGATTTCTGGAGCCTCCGCATTCCTTACGCTTTTTTTTGACAGAAATCCGACTTTTCTTATTACTTTTTTTCGGGGAAATTTTTCTTATTCCTCATCTGTGGAACCCACGGCTATGACAATAACGCATGTGCCTGATTACTTCGGGCGAGAGAGCACGTGGAATGGAGAGAGCGGCAGAGAAAGAGGGGGCGAAAGATAACGTGAGATCGAGAGAGTTTGAGAGAGAGCACGTGGGAGCAAGAGAGTGGTTAGAGAAAGGGAGGGGGTGTTAGAGACTGTGTATATAGCGGAGAGCGCAGCGATCGCATCACACAGCTGACTCGAGTGTGAGAACTCGCAGGCAAGCAAGTTGGGTAGACAGATCTGAGAGGGACCTGAAACCGAGCTAATTTGATATACCGTTGAAGCATGGAACCGCAGCCTAGGACACTTTTGGAACCTGGAATAAACCCACTTGACCTACCGCTGGTACTCAAAACCGCCTTCAAAAGAATTACCGTAGCATTTTTGAAATCATCGGGAGCAATAAATTGTGCAATTCAAGCTGTTTAGGAAAAGAAAGATGGGGGGTTACATAAATATCGAGTAATTTCGCGGCTCGCTTGCCAATGGGTATCCTTATCACTATCACAACCTCTCTGTTATCATTATCATGCACTCTCGAGATCTCGTCGAATGCGCAGACAGGTTCGCACCTGCGGGATCTCTGTTTCACTCTACCTTGATATTCTCTCCCCGCAGGCACGTTCTCACGTGGCTTCCTATGTATCACAACTCGCCTCGCTGCGTTTTCCCGCTGCAAGCGGGAAACTACCGGAAATAGGGCGGGGACGCATTCTGCGGCGGCGGGAAAGTGCCCGCAAGGCAGATTAGATCGATCGATAAAGGTTGATTATCGATTGATAAATTTCGGCAGCACATTATTTATGTGAGGGCAGAGCGAATCCACAACATCCAGAATTGGTGTTGATGTATTTACACAGCGATTGCATGTTTCGTGGTGAATGTAATTGCGGGAGCGCTGCTTATTTCCGTTGGTTTGCGATCAGTCGATACAATGCAACACATCATTCCACAGACCGGTCAACCTTCCAGAAAGGCTTTTGGAGTGAGTGAGCGTGTGAAATCGAGAGGTACTCTCTCACTTTTGTACACTCTCTCGCTCTAACCCTGGTCTGTTGGTTTGGAATCATGTGATAACTGACTTCCAACCGAGTGATTGCCTGTTTCATGTACTGTTTTAATGCGGGAGAGCCGCGGTTCATTTGATCCTGTCTGTGGTTGCGACGCTAAAATATTAAAAAGTTAAATCAATATTTTACGAGAGATCAGGCAGATGGCGGAGAGCGCAGACAGGTCAGACATCGATCGAAAGAGTACGAAATGGGGAAAGCGTTATCCCAATTGCATGCGCACCGCGCAGAGATTTGATTGTGAGTCGCGCCCGGCGATTGCCTGTTTCATGGGCAACGTAAAGACAGGCGCGACCCTGTTCGATGTTTTCATATAGCCTTTTTGGGATTTTTAACACAGTAACACATGCACAGTTAAATCGTGGTGATGCCAGAACATGCAAGAGAAGAGGGGTTCTCGCTTTCTCTGTTTTTCTCAAACTTTCTCGCTTTCTCCCACTCTCTCGCTCCTGACCCCTCCTTGGAGGCCTTACTCAAAGCGGTGTAATTATGCGCATAGCCACTTCAGACAGTACCCAGAATTATTACAAATTAAGCGCGCTTAAACTCCCAGAAAATGAGAGACCACGCAGACAGCGGAGGGCGCAGACAGGTCAGACAGCGCGCGCGAGAGAGAGGGAGTGTGAAATGGAGAGACCGTATCGGGGGCGCCCGGCGATTGCATGTTACACGGGTAATGTAAAGTCGGGTGTGATGCCAGTTGTTCGATCTCGGAAAATTGGACTCCATGAAAATTCAACACTTCCCAGAATTATTACAAATTAAGCGCGCTTGAATTCCCAGACATAGAGAGACCAGGCAGACAGTGGAGGGCACAGACAGGTCGGACAGTGTGAGCGAGAGAGCGTGCAAAATCGAGAGAGATTCGGGGAATAACAAAAAGAGCGACTCGTTCATTCATCAAAAATGAGCGGAGATGTGCAGGCTGGCTGTTTTCGGGGTCTGGGAGAGGGGACGAGAGGAAAGGGGCGAAGGGATACAATGAGGGGACCGGGGGACCAGCTGCCACGGTGGTGCACGGTGTGGTGTGGGTGGTGCGGCGAGTGCGCGGAGTGAAGGCGACGAGTCCCACACGAACACAAAGCGTGGCGACGATTAGAAAGGGTTTGGATAGAGGGAAGAACGTGTCATGATAACCGGGAAGTAGTGGTGGTTTCGGATTAATCGTCAATTTGAAATCCCTCCCGAATTCTCTCAGATTTAGTCATCTCCTTGCAAGCCCCTTGTTAGCTCCAACTCAGTCTCAGTCTTGGCCCCTTAGCCCCAACTTAGTCTCAGTCTTGGCCCCTTAGCCCCAACTTAGTCTCAGTCTTAGCCCCTTAGCCCCAACTTAGTCTCAGTCTTAGCCCCTTAGCCAAACTTAGTCTCAGTCTTAGCCCCTTAGCCCCAACTTAGTCTCAGTCTTAGCCCCTTAGCCCCATATTAGTCTCAGTCTTAGCCCCTTAGCCCCAACTTAGTCTCAGTCTTAGCCCCTTAGCCTCACTTGTGAAGCGAAAGTGACTTACTCGTCCAGTCGCTTATCAAATACACATAATGTCTCACATTCCCGGAAATTACGAATTTAATTAATAATAGTATTAATTATCTCCTAATTGCAGTTGTTCCGCAACTGGTTGTGCAGTCGATGCAATGCCTGTCTTGACGAGGACTCCAAAAGCGCCGAGAAAGTGAAGGTAAATATTTTATTTCTCAAAAAAAAACCAAAAACGATAAAATCGAATCACCGCCATCGTCCGTCCTTTTGCATTGCCCGTGAAGCGCGCAATCACTGGGCAAGTGCGCCGTTTCTGGCGGGCGGGGGATGAGAATGAGAGGTCTACCGCACTCGTTCTCTGTCTTTTTTATATATCTAAAATTTAATATTTGCCTTAATCGATCAATAATCGACCACAACCAATCAATAATCTACCGTATCGACTCTCCACCAATCAATAATCTACCGTATCCTCTCTCAGTTGGCGGAACATCGCGTGCGACTCGCGTCGGACGCACTCGGCACGCATTGTTTGATCGCGGAAAACGCGCCCTCCAACATCCTCATCCAGCAGGTATACGGTAGTTCATCAATCGATAATTGAAAAGAGGATTACGGAATTCGATAACGCAACAGTAATTTCAGGCTATAGGCCCACCCGAGCCGATCAAGGCGCGTTCCTTCATGGTTGATGTCATACCGGAAGAGGTACGGTAGCTTTCTTGAATCGATCGATAACTAAAATTCTTCTAATCAATAATATCGTATTTTCAGGAGAATGAGCACTCGTTATCGCGCGCGCCCTCGGACCCCTCGCTTGCCTAACAGCGCTTACTTAGCGCTTATCGATTGATCCACCGTAACCGGATCGATCGATAATCTCTACCGTATCCTTCACTCCGCGAAGCGACGAGCGCGAACTCATATCGAACGAGAATATCGGTTACCGTACCCCGGCCCCTCCCCCGTTCCCGCCCTTTTACTTAATTTGAATTCTACCGTATCCCCGCTCAAGTATTGATTTGTTCCAGTTCGCTCGCCGCTTCCCGCACCGAACATTATCATCTGATTGTCTTACTGTATTCCCCACGTCACCCAATTATCGATTAATTATCGTGTATCGTCTATATCACACGCCCTCACATCGTCACGCTATATATCAATCTTGGCAACGCCCGATCCTCACTCTACAGTATACTTACAGTATCTAGATACAGTAATCTTGCAGTAACCCGATCTCTCCCAGCACAAACCACATTGTCCAGGCCATAGAGTAAGAAATGTTTCCCATCACTGACTTACTTCCCCGTTCTCATATTATCTCTGAGAAGTATAGTCCCGTTGAATTTGGTGTAGCTTTGCAACGAAAATTATAAAGAATTCCGTATCAACACTGTCATCTATAGTATCATTACGCAAACACAACTGAGGTAGACCACAATGGTATCCTGAGTCGTACCAGTTTTCTACAAGAAATTATAAATCTTAATTAAATCTTAATTAAGAATAAATTATAATTATAAAGCGTTTCTTACCCAGGTTAGCAAGTACTGTGGAGGAATAATGGTCTCGCGACCGGGAGAACACATGATTTTAAACCTACGGATGGCAGTGAGAGAGTATCTTTCGATTTTGCACACTCTCCCGCTCTGAACCAATTCTGTAGATTTGAAGGGGAAAAAACTGGTGCAACGCAAAGAGTGCCGAGAAAAAGAAAGCTCATGCTTTGATTTTGTGTTCTAAATAGCGCCCGAAGGATTGAGTCCATAGCGTCTACATTGCCCCACATGATTCCAAATATACAGACCAGGGTTAGAGCGAGAGAGTGTGCAAAAGTGAGAGAGACCCTCTCGCTTGCACACGCTCTCTCACTCCAAAGGCCTTTCCGTAAGGTTGACCGGCCTGTGGAATGATGTGGCCCGTGAAGCGCGCAATCACTGGGCCGGGAGGGCGGATGGGGGGGGGGATAAGTGGGGTTTCAGGATATGCAGCATCGATACAACAATCAGAAAATGATTTTCTTTAAGAAAAGGTAAGTGCGAGAGAGTTCCTCTCGACATTTAAGCTCTCTCCTCCCCTTTTCTGGAGGCATTACCGACCTGTGTTAAGATATGAAACATGTAAAAAAACGCCCCAGCAGAGACTATAATTTTCTTCAGTAGCGTGCAATATGTGATCGACTGACACTGAGATCAATGTCGCTATTACATTATCCGTGAAACATACAATCACTGGTCGATATTTAAAATCGTTGCGGGAAGATGTAGTGGAGAATCCACACAGATTTGCAGCGCGACGAAAAAGTAATGGATTTTTTTTATTCGACGAGAGTGTCGAAAAAGTTCATGCTTTAACTGTATTAATTATATTTTCTAGTTACAGGAAACAAGGAAGAAGAAGCATTGGATACTAGGGATAGTTCCTTTACATTGCCCGTGAGGCGCGCAATCACTGGGCGGGCGCGCTGATTCATACAGGAGAGAGGGAGGGGGTTGAATTAACTGGGATATCACAATTAGTATCTCTGTTGTGTTCCTCTACTGTATCCCAAATTCTTCTGGGTATACTGTAGAATTCGTCTGGATAAACTATAGATGCTTCTGGAAGACAAAATGACAGTAGAATAAAATACCGCAGTTCAGGCTTTGGTACTGTTTCGATATATATTTTTATAAGACAATTACAATATAAACAATTATTTTTCAAAACAAAAACAAAAAAAAACCTACGCACTAGCATCGAGAGAATGGGAAATTGTTTCTCCTCTCACGCTCTCATTTTTTTCACGAAAATGTCAGTGCGAGAGAGTTCCTCTCGACATTTAAGCTCTCTCCTCCCCTTTCTGGAGGCATTATCGGCCTGTGTTAAGATATGAAACATGTAAAAAAACGCCCAAATGAGATCAATGTCGCTATTACAATATCCGTGAAAGATACAATCACTGGTCATGCTCTCTCAGCAGGAGACAAAAACTCCAATGCAAGAGAAGTCTCTGTGTTCTTCTTTTTCAAAACACGCAATCACGGTTGGACACACACCGATTCTGGGATTTTGAAAAGGTAGGAAAACAGATTTTCATATTCTTTATTCGGGTATCTCACCTTTCTACCGCCTATCGAATCACCGACGCTGCCCTCAATCTTTTTAGTAGTTACGAAACGCACAATCACGGGGCGTGTGGCAGGGATGTAGAGCAGACCAAAAGTGGAAAAAGTTTAAAGTAGTAGAGATGATAATTTTTCAAGGACTCTTTCAACCGTTGTCTATTTAACCGATTATTCAATGATTAATGTATTTATTGGAATGGAAATGGCAATACAGGCAATACAGGTAAAAGGCGATCAGTGTATCGGCCTTTGGTCTACACACTCACCACCTCCGTAAATGATCAATGATTTGCCAGTCTAGAGGGATTTATTGATTTAATTGCAGGGATAAATCGCGAGATGCGTCGTTTTCTTCATTGTGGCGTCGATTGGCGAAATGAATAGGAGATGAGATACTCGAACAAAGACCCAATTGCAATAAAAGACGTGAGTGAAAATTAGAGATTAAAGATCAAGTCTTGACTGTCTAAAGATCCTTCCTCCATTTCAGCAGTCAATTCCCATCAGCCAACTCCTCCTCCTTCTTCAATTCAATTGAATAATGATTCCGAGCCACTTCTCAACGCTTCTCTCATGTTGTTATGATTGTTATACTTTTTTGTGTGCTTAATTCGTCATTTTCTTGATCATATTTACAGTCGCGCGCATAAGTGAGTGGACACTTTTGAAATCACCTGTAACTTCAGAGCCAGGAAATGAATCACTCTGAAGTTTTGGCTTGGTACACCAAATCCATCGACTATTATGATGCTGATATTGAAATATTTCGAAATCCCCCAGTTATTGCATATGACGTAATCAAACCATACTTTTTCGGAAGTCCATTATTCTTACATACATTTTTTCAGGCTATCCAAACTTTTTGAGCATAAAGGTGGGCTGAAGGGCTGCCGTGAAAAATTTTTTCAAGTTGCTGCGACTTCGCACCTTGGCTGCAGCCTTGCTGCAATTTCGCGGTCGTAAACTCATATCTCGGCTTCTAGACAAGCTAGAACGTCGTTCTAGGAATCAAAATATTCATTATGTGGATTGCTGACGATTCTGAGAATATGATACATGTAACTGAATAATTGGCCTCGAGGTACCAAAAAATCGATTTTTTTCATGACCCATTTTCGATCGATCTCAACTCTGTGGAACAGTTGGCTGAAAATCTAGTTTTTGCGTAGATGTACTGCAAATGTATTGAAGAACTGATGCCCAACTTTTGGTACGGTTGGCATTTGTTTTCAAGGAGCCTTGATCGTTTTTCTGAAGGACACACAATAGGCCACGCCCCCTTTTCGCCTTATTGACCAACAGTTTCATTAACATATTTTGTTTTTCTGTAACTTTAGAGCAAGAGGAGGTAGAAGTCTGAAATTTTAACTGGAACTCCTGCACACTCTGAGGCGTCGATTCTGTATATTTCATAATAATTTAATTTTTTCTTCATAGCGTAGTGGTGACGCAACATTTCGTCGAAATTTCAGAAGTTTTTTTTGCTCGGACGAAAATTTTGCAAATATCGTACTTTGAGTGGTGATAGCTGACATTTAGATACATTTGAGAAAAATTAGTACCACATTGTACGGTTCCATACCGGACCAGTGCGAGGTCTCAAAGTGGGTACCCAAAAAATGGTTTTTTTGTTTATAGACGTGCTAGAGACTCGTATTCAACTGCAAAATTACCGTAATGGTGTCTTAGTAAAATACCGAAAGTTTGGCATTGATCGGCCGTCATATGCCTTCAGGGCATAAAAAATCTTTTTTTTTTTCTGGTGTTTTATTTTCAAGAACATGACTGCACTACAAACTGCTAAAAACCTAACTTGTTAACAACTCAAAGTACGATCTTTGCAAACATTATTGACAAAAAAATATGTTTGAGCCACTCTTTTGGATGGATCATGTTCTTGAAAATAAAACACCAGAAAAAAATGATTTTTTATGCCCTGAAGGCATATGACGGCCGATCAATGCCAAACTTTCGGTATTTTACTAAGACACCATTACGGTAATTTTGCGAGTCTCTAGCACGTCTATAAACGAAAAACCATTTTTTGGGTACCCACTTTTAGACCTCGCACTGGTCCGGTATGGAACCGTACAATATGGTACTAATTTTTCTCAAATGTATCTAAATGTCAGCTATCACCACTCAAAGTACGATGCTTGCAAAATTTTCGTCCGAGCAAAAAAAACTTCTGAAATTTCGACGAAATGTTGCGTCATCACTACGCAATGAAGAAAAAATTAAATTATTATGAAATATACAGAATCGACGCCCCAGAGTGTGCAGGAGTTCCAGTTAAAATTTCAGACTTCTACCTCCTCTGGCTCTAAAGTTACAGAAAAACAAAATATGTTAATGAAACTGTTGGTCAATAAGGCGAAAAGGGGGCGTGGCCTATCGTGTGTCCTTCAGAAAAACGATCAAGGCGCCTTGAAAACAAATGCCAACTGTACCAAAAGTTGGTCATCAGTTCTTCAATACATTTGCAGTACATCTACGCAAAAACTAGATTTTCACCCAACTGTTCCACAGAGTTGAGATCGATCGAAAATGGGTCATGAAAAAAATCGATTTTTTGGTACCTCGAGACCAATTATTCAGTTACATGTATCATATTCTCAGAATCGTCAGCAATCCACATAATGATTATTTTGATTCCTAGAACGACGTTCTAGCTTGTCTAGAAGCCGAGATATGAGTATACGACCGCGAAATTGCAGCAAGGCTGCAGCCAAGGTGCGAAGTCGCAGCAACTTGAAAAAATTTTTCACGGCAGCCCTTCAGCCCACCTTTATGCTCAAAAAGTTTGGATAGCCTGAAAAAAATGTATGTAAGAATAATGGACTTCCGAAAAAGTATGGTTTGATTACGTCATCAATATGCAATAACTGGGGGATTTCGAAATATTTCAATATCAGCATCATAATAGTCGATGGATTTGGTGTACCAAGCCAAAACTTCAGAGTGATTCATTTCCTGGCTCTGAAGTTACAGGTGATTTCAAAAGTGTCCACTCACTTATGCGCGCGACTGTAAATATGATCAAGAAAATTACGAATTAAGCACACAAAAAAGTATAACAATCATAACAACATGACAATCATTGTAGTATTGATGTCAAAATTATTTTCGAAGAAACTGTCAATGATGCTTACGAGATACTCATTTTTGATGCTATGATCAGTTCCATTTTAATTCGATTTTGCATTGTCTATAGAGTACCAGCTCTTTCGCAAGAATTGAGTGAAGGAATTTGGGGGAAAATAATTGATTATTCTATTTGCCAACATCCTATTATCGTAATGGGTGATTTTAACATCCCGAATTTAAAGTGGCCACTTGATGATGAAAAAGAATATAATGGTTTAGAAGGGGATTTTAAAGATTTTCTAGAAATGGCTAATATGACGCAGTTAGTCGATAAACCAACAAGAGATAACAACTTCCTCGATCTTCTTTTGACAAACGACGATGAGCTCATTCGCAATGTTGAAATTCTTCCAGAAATTGGAAATTCGGATCATCGTACCATAGAATTTCAACTTTCGATTTCCCACAAACCCCCAAAATGCATAAACCGGCGAAATTTCTCTAAAGGAAACTACCAAACTATCAATTCAATACTGGCAAAAATAAATTGGAGTCTAGTGTTTAAATGTGACGATTCGACAAATATTATGTACGAGAAACTTTTAAGTATCCTAGAAGTTATAATCGAGTTTCGCGTTCCTATGACCAGAGTGAACATGTCTGGAATGCCTATCCCTCCATTTATAGAAAAACAGATGAAATTTCGATTCTTATACTGGCAAAAGTGGATAACATCAAATGATCCCTTGTACAAGGGAGAGTTTCAACACGCACACAAAATTTGCATGAAAAGCATGAAAAAGTACGTGAAAAACAGGGAGAAAACAATTGTATCTTCTGCCGACAAAAAAGGGTTTTATCGCTACATAAAGTCGAAATTAAGTGATACTAAAGGTTCTAAAATTGATTCTCTTGTTGGGGTAAATGGGATCATATCTGAAACTGATTCTGACGAAGCAAATTGCCTTGCGCATGCATTTTCAGAGGTGTTTACAGTTGACGATGGGCAAACGCCAATCTTTACTCATGCAAGAGAGGCAATATCAAGTCCCGATTATGATGAGATGTTCAGTAGACATGAAATATGCCGTTTAATAGAAGAATGGAAGAACTCTAGCTGCAGAACACCTGACAATATCAACTTGTTTTTTATCAAAAAAATTGCCGTCCCTCTATCAATTCCTCTTGAAATTATATTTAACAAATCATACGAGAAAACTGAGATACCTAAACGTTGGAAGCACTCTATTATAACACCACTTCGAAAAAAGCTCCCTTTAATGATCCCTTGAATTATCGACCTGTATCAATAACCAGCTTTTTCTGTAGAGTTTTTGAGAAATGTATTTCGAAGGGGATAATTAATGATTGTGAAAAGTTCGAAATATTCCCAAACACTCAGTTCGGATTCAGACAAGTTCGAAGTGTCGAATCTCAACTTTTAGAAGTAATAAATCATTGGTCGAAATGTATTAATGACGGGGGTAACGTTGATGCTGTATATTTTGATTACGCAAAGGCTTTCGATACTGTAAGTCACCAAAAATTGATAACAAAAATATCAAAAATGGGATTTCCTGTGAAGGTTGTCAAATGGATTGAGGAATATTTGACAAATAGAGTATTTCAAGTGCGGGTTGGTGATAAACTGTCAGATAAGCGTGATGTTACAAGTGGAGTCCCTCAGGGCTCAGTATTAGGACCACTACTCTTTAACCTTTATATTTCCGAGTTACCTAGAATTTTGAGCGGTAATGATGTTTACAGCTACTCATTTGCAGATGATCTAAAAATATTCAAAAAATACAAAAATGATGAAGATGCGGGAGATTTACAAGTCAGCATTGACAAAATTTTAGAATGGAGCAATACGTGGCAATTGAAAATTGCAAACCCAAAATGCAATGTGCTCCACCTGGGCAATAAAAACCAAAAGATAAAATACCAAGTTGGAGATCATGATATTGAAAGTAAAGAATGTATAAGAGACCTAGGAGTAATCATTGATAGTAAACTGTCCATGAAAAATCACGCTAGGGATATATGTGTTAAAGCAGAATCAAAGGCAAATATGATATTTCGAGCTCTACAAACAGAAGATACGCAAACATTAGTTAACGCGTACTGTATCTATGTTAGGCCCACGCTAGAGTTTAGTTCCAGTGCTGCGCGTCCGATAAACTCTACGGATAGGGGAAAAATTGAAAAAGTGCAGAATGCAGTAACACGCCGAATTTTGTATAGAACGATGAATTATACTTATTCCAATCGCCCGAATTATTCTACTAGGAATGAAATGTTAAATATTTCTTCATTGGAATACAGGAGAAATGTTAATGATATTAAAATAGCGTATCAAATGATATTCGGGAATGGAAGACTTTCCGAAGTTATGCCGGATTTCTTCTCACTTGTGAGAACTAGAACAAGAGGAGCTGGTTATAAAGTCGATATCGACATGGCTAAGTTGAAACAGCGCGAAAACAGCTTCGCGCATCGAATATCGAAACTACTAATATCTTTATTGCAGAAAGTCAAACTTCCTACTAATTATTCTGAGTTTACCAAAAGGATGATTGACGAAATTAATTGAGAACGAATATCATTCATTCCAAGACAACCCTTTTCTACATCAATTAACATGTCCTAACATGTATAAATATCTATCTATCTATCTATGAGAGAAGCGTTGAGAAGTGGCTCGGAATCATTATTCAATTGAATTGAAGAAGGAGGAGGAGTTGGCTGATGGGAATTGACTGCTGAAATGGAGGAAGGATCTTTAGACAGTCAAGACTTGATCTTTAATCTCTAATTTTCACTCACGTCTTTTATTGCAATTGGGTCTTTGTTCGAGTATCTCATCTCCTATTCATTTCGCCAATCGACGCCACAATGAAGAAAACGACGCATCTCGCGATTTATCCCTGCAATTAAATCAATAAATCCCTCTAGACTGGCAAATCATTGATCATTTACGGAGGTGGTGAGTGTGTAGACCAAAGGCCGATACACTGATCGCCTTTTAATTTTTTATTTTTTAAGGTATTTATTTGATCTCGTCTTAATTATTGACAAGTGGCTGTAGTATTTTAAAATACTTTTACTTAATATTTTATCTTTGACCTCCCTACCTCAAACTCGGATGCCGGAATGGTTTCTTCGCCAGTACATTCCCGTATGTTGGCTGCAGTGACAACGTCGACTTCCGAGGCTGAAATAAATCGATATTATCTAATACCGTATCCTCAGTTGATACTGTACCTTTCTCGCTCTTCGTCACTTTGGTGGTGGTGTAATGAGAGGCGACGAATCGGCTTCGAATGAATCGCCATTCAATAACCGACGATCCATTTCCTCCTATAAGTACAGTAATTTATGAATCAAAAATCGATAATTACAACTCGTGATGTCCTGTACTCCTCCTTTCCGCCTACCGTAACCTCAATTAATCAATCAATCAATCGAATCACCTCTTCATCATCTTCTTCTAATCCCAGCATCGACAATTTGTCTCCACATGAGTGATGGTATCCTGCAAGGAACAACGAATGAGTCATGTTACGACTGGCGGAACACAAAATGATTCTCTTTCCATCCAGTGTTGAGACTATCGGAGACCCACCCCAAATGACACTATAGCCGATGATTGGATTAGATCGCTTGATGGTTCATTGAGTGAGGAACGACAAATCGATAAAGGTGTCATTGTTTGACAAAATGTTTGGATAAAATCGATAGCTCCACCGCTTCTCTCACAGAGGATACACACAGAACTAACCAATACATACCATATAAAAAGCATACGTAGACTACAAGAATTAATCGATAAAAGGTGGTTACAGTACCGGTGAATGCCTAGCGTCGCTCCTACCTTTAGATATATTGCCCGTGACGCGCGCAATCACTAGGCGAGGTACGCAGATCCGGGGGGGGGCATCATTCGACAAGCCGGTCCACCTTACAGAAAGGGCTTTGGAGTGAGAGAGCGTGTGAAATCGAGAGGGACTCTCTCACTTTTGTACACTCTCTCGCTCTAACCATGGTCTGTATGTTTGGAATCATGTGAGGGGGTGAATTAATTGGGAGGTCGCTTTTTGCACTTAGCATCTCTTATGTTCGCCTACTATTTACCAAATTTCTCTAGGTATACTGTAGAATTCGTCTGGATATACTGTAGATGTTTCAGGAAGGATATGTGGCAGTAGAATAATGTAACACGTTTTAGGGGTTTGGCTCTGTTTCGATGACGATTTTCTATGACAATAAGAATATAAACAATTCCTCTGTTTACAAGTGAAAAAAGCACGTAGAATTGAAAGAAAGGCAGATCGCATCTCGTCTGTCTTTTGGCGGGAGACAACATCTCCAAGGTAAGGGAAGTAGGGTCTTCCATCTCTGAGTTCTACTACGAAACTTACTAACATCAGTGGTGGACACACACAGATTCTGACATTTTTATTATTCAGCTGTGAAGTCCAGAGAATCACCGACACTGCCCTCAATACTTATTTGTCGTGATTACGAAACACGCAATCACGGGGCGCGAGACACGAATGAATGTTGAACAGGCGAAAACAGGCATTGGCTGAAAGGTTGCTCTATGGGTAACCATGGACGCTCCCTCATTACTATCACAGTTTGACGCCCTGGCGATTAAGTATTTAATTTAATCATATTATTATTTATCTCCTAATTGCAGTTGTTCCTCAACAGTCTCGACGAGGACTCCAAAAGCGCCGAAAAAGTAAAGCTTGGTGTTTTGTTGTAAACGAACGAGTGCAATTCAATCAAATTACCAGCCACGTCCCACCTTTTGTATTGCCCGTGAAACGCGCAATCATTGGGCAGAGCGCGCCGATCCGGGCGGGAGGGGGGATGAGAGTGTCCATGGCCCCTTCTTGCAGGTTTCAAATCATGCGCAATTTCAGTTGTTTCGTAATTACGTAAGTGCGATGAATACATTGACGAGGACTTCAAATTCGAATAAAATCATTAGCATCTTCCCGACTTTTGCATTGCCTCTGAAACGCGCGGTCACTAGGCGGGCGCACCGATCCGAGGAATGAATTAACTAGGATATCCCATGTGCCACTATCTGAATTCCCTATATTCTCCCACTGTTTCATAAATTCCCCTGGGCGTTTCCGGGAGGGTAAAAGTCAGTAGAATACTTTTTATAGGACGGTCCAGGCTTAACTTACCTCCCGCTCTCTAGTTATTTCTGGCAATATTCTACTGCCATTTCCCCTTCCGAAAACATCAACGGTATAGCCAGAGGAATTCTACAGTAATCTGGCAAATTTGGGAAACAGTAGTAACATAGCGGAGATGCTAAATATTGCCCGGGTGTGCTCGCCCGCCCAGTGATTGCGCGCTTCATAGGCAATGTAAAGGCGGGAGCGACGATGCTTATTTAAAGTTACCGGGAATCCACGGAATAATTTTGAATTCGCGGTATTCCCTGATGATCAATGGCGAGCGTCGCGTGTCGCGTCGCGGTCTTTTTTGAAAGCTCTTTTTCTCATTCGATGTTTTCGTTACATAAATTCTAATACGACAATAAATTTCAATAAATAATGAGGCATTGCAGTATGCAAAAAAAAGAAGCGAAAAAAAGGCTGGAGCGCAATAAGACAACATGATGAAATATTAACATTTGAATTTGCGCGAACTTTCCTGATGTTCAGTGCTCTATTTTCGGCCATTTGGAGCTGTGTCACGGCCTAATTATCGATTTTTGACATTTTTTGCTTCGACAGCCTTTCTTTTACGGCAATTGTCATCTTCTCAGATCAGACACCACAAATGTAGATTCCCGGTAACTTTAATGCTTCCATGTCGCTTGGTAAAAAACCTGAATTAACCAAAACAAGAACTTTCCGAAAATTTGTTTACACTGTCTTTTTGTCCTATTTCAATATATTTTGCGTTGTTGACCCTATCATTCATTGACAGTTTTGATTATTTATTCTTTATAATTTTCGTTAAATAGGTACACCAAACCGGAACAAATTCAACAGGGACAATACTTCTCAGGAATAATTTGAGGACGGGGAAGTAAGTTAGTGATGGGAAACATTTCTTCCTCCCTAGACAAATTGGTTACTCTCACTATGCGAGATGCGCCTATCCGGGGGGATATCTATTTTTAAAGAAGGAGTATCACGAATCACCTGCACCCTCATTCCTCATCTCATATATTTCAATGGCGCGGTCGCTTTCTTCTCATATCCCTCCATATTATTTTTGAATCCCTGCGAGTCAGGGTCAGTTTGGCACAGAGCCAACCGCGAATAACTTAGTTCAAACTTATCGGCTGAACATGCGGTTTGCGGGGCTCTTATCGGGAAACCGATTACCATAACCCGGCAGTGAGAACTCAGTTGACCAAAAGTTCGTGGGATACCTTTAAGCGTAACATTTGCTTTTACCCGCTGTTCCTTTACACACTTTTTAGCAATGACAGTGAGACAAAGTATGGACCGCATCGCATCATTCCACAGACTGGCCAACCTTACAGAAAGAGCTTTGGAGTGAGAGATGGTGTGAAATGGAGAGAGTCTCTCTCATTTTTGCACACTCTCTCGCTCTAACCCTGATCTGTACGTTTGGAATCATGTGGCATAGACAGCGACGAAGATGGCGATAAGAATCAAGTGAGTCCAAACCTTGAGAAAGGGGTCAGGGCGAGAGAGTGTGCAGAAGTGGGAGAGTTCTTCTTGAATTGGCATTCTCTCTCACTCGCAACACTCTTTCTTTAGGGTTGAGCGGCCTGTGGAATTATGTGAAATTAGCGTAACGGCGAAAAGAGCGAGAGATTAGAAACGAGATAATTAATGATGAGAACTAGAAGAATGAGAGAACAAAAACGAGGTAGGTCTCACATCAGAGATGGAAAGACGGTGGTAGATCAATGAGAGTCTTCTCTTTGAATTAATCGATATAGGGGTTATCGATATATTATTACTTTTGATCTGCAAAATATCACTCGCAGTTCGTAGTTTGTACCTTTCATATTTGCACTCTCTCTCTCTCTCTCGATTATTCTTACAGATTCTCCTATCTTTTCTCCATTCTCCTATCTTTTCTCCAGTGGATAGTCGTCTTTTTCTTCTCTCTCTAAGATGAGTCATCTCAGTGCCTGGCCTCCTAGTAGTCCATCTACCTTCTCGTCAGTTCCTTCCAAAGATGACTACGATGTCAATCTCGACATCGACAGTCATCTCAATATCCCTTCCATCGACTGTCTCCATTCCACTACCCCCTTCAAGGAGCTATACAGAGCCTCCTTCCGCTCCAATCCCTCCAAGAGAATCAAGCCATCCGACCCCTTCCACGATACACACTTCAAGAAGGATGGATACCTCCTGTCAAAGGAGAGAAGTATCCGTCACTTCGAGCTCACCCAGTCGACAGAGCTTTTATATCGCGAGATTGAAAAGCTCCAGAGCCAAATCCAAGCAATCCACGAGTCAATAAATCAACTCGCATCTCTGCATTCCCCTCTACAGTCATCAATCGATGGATTTTCCCAGAAGATCACCGATTTGGCTGATCATTCACCCTCAAGTTCATCTCTGGAGAAGACCGTCACATCAACTGTGAAGACGGCCTTCAAGGAGAAATTCAAGTCATTCGCCACAAGTCGTCTCCGTGAGTGTCAGGTTTTCCTTAGAAATCTGGAACAATCGGAGAACGATACGGAGGCCATCAGGAAACTGTGCAACCTAATTCACTGTGTTGCCCCCATTCATCATTTTCGCCTCAAGAGTACCGGCGAAGGAATTCGCCCCCTAATCATCCAATTCGAGACAGTCCTCGAAGTTGGAACATTTCTTCGTAAGCTTTCACTGAAGAAGAAGGAGAACAAGCTTCCGTCTTCCCTTATCGCCCGTCCGAACTATTCTATTGAGGACGAGCGAACATTCAAGCAGGCATGGGCAACTGCCTGTGCCAAGAACGACAAAGCCGGCAAGAAGGAATACGTCGTCAAGAACCTCAATCTTGTCAAGTTAGATACTCCAGGAATATGGATCAAGAAGGAGCGCCCTGCCTCCACGTGAATTCAGTCCCCCTTTATTTATATTGATCCAATTCCGTCATCCGTCTCTCTTTCCCCCTCAATTCAATTCAATTCAATTTATCTCTTCTCGTTCTAATTCTTCTGAATTCCCTATATTCTCCCACATTTTATTCATTATCATTTTACGTATCCCTGACATTTCTCTTCTCCACTTTTCACATTCTCCCCTCGTCATTACATCGCTTTTTATCTTCCTAATCTTCAGCATGAATCACCCCCCCCCCCCCTCTAGACACATTATAATTCATCATCTTCCGCTTCTATTTTCTACTCTCAGTATTACATTGTATTCCTACCAGATTTCTGGTTTGCTCGCGCATGCAAATGCTGCGATAAAGATATATATATTGGAGTGAGAGAGAAAGCGTGTACAAAATTAATAGTGTTGTTATGATCAAAGCATTTAACATCGTTCCGACTTTTGCATTGCCCGTGAAGCGCGCAATCACTGGGCTGGCGCGCGCAGATCCGGGAGGGAGAGTGGGACATTACTAGAGTGCGAATTGTGAGACCGCGGTCTATTCATTTCGCGCACTCTCTCGCCTATCGACCGATCTAGAGAGTGTGCGAAATGAAGAGACCGTGGCATCACATTTCGCACTCTAGACATTACGCGGGGGAATACTATCTGCATTTAGCATCTTTGTTATTAGTTCCCATTATTTCCAAAATTCTCCAAAGTAAACTTTACATTTTGCAGAATGGAGACATGTCAGTAGAAAATATGATACGGTTTACCAGTTAACCATCCAAACTGGAACTAGTTCCGGGTTTTTTTTGGTTGGAACTAGTTTCCTCACTGAAGGTCAGTGGACTTTCCAATGCTTTCCAAAAACCAGGAACTAGTTCCAGTTTGGATGGTTGACTGGTGAGAGCACGTAGAATAAAGAGTGTGGCAGATCACGTTTCCTCTCACTCTCTCGATTTTACATGCTCTCTCAACAGGAGACATCATCTCCAGAACAAGGGAAGTAGGGTACTTCCCTTTCTGTGTTTTTGCTACGAAACAAACCATTACATGCGGAAACCAACAGATTCTGGAAGGTTAAAGAGGGAGGAAGACAAGATTTTCATATTCGCTATTCACCCGGTCAAAAAGCTTTATCGAATCACCGACGCTCCCTCAATGTTTGTATTAGTTACGAAACACGCAATCACGGGGCGCGAGACTGTAGATTATGTAGAACAATGCAAGAATCCAGTTGATTGAAAGGTTAGCACTAGGCGTAACTTTAGGCGATCCCTGATTATCCTTCATGAGAATCACAGTTAGATGCCTTGTTAATGAAGTATTTCATAAATAATATTATTAATTATTTCCTAATTGCAGTCGGTACAATGCCTGTCTCGACGAGGACTAAAAAACACTGAGAAAGTAAGATACGGTAGCACATTTTTTTGGCGGCAATGTGTGAGTGTGTGTGTGTGTGTGTGTGTGTGTGTGTGTGTGTGTGTGTGTGTGTGTGTGTGTGTGTGTGTGTGTGTTCACAACATCCACGATCGATGTTCATGCGCCCAGTGATTGCCTGTTTCGTGGTGAATGTAAAGGAGGGAGAACTCAGCTCATGTTCGTTGTGATCCATTTTCCGAATCGATACAATAAATACTGCCAAAATTACTCAGGAATTCCACTTTATTATAATTAACAAATTCACACAACTATTGCGACGCGAAAAGAGAACAAGGGGTGTATCACCCCAGTAAGTTTCTTGTTTTGTGGTCAGTGTAAAGGCGAGAGCACCGCTGTCTATATGATTTCTTGTCGTCTATCACAAAGAAAAAAAAATCTAATCATGATATGCCCAGAGCGAGGGTTTGAAACTCTAATGTTAGAGAGCGTGCGAAAATGAGAGAGCGCGTCTCTCGGTTTCGTCCACTCTCTCGAAAATTAGAGTTTCAAACCCTCGCCCTTTGCATATGGAGTTTCAAACTCCCAGAGTTTTTTCTTTGTGAATATGTGGGTCAAACTAAGTCACGAGAGTTTAGGGTATCTGTGGTAGCAACGAACAGTTCAATTCGTAGACCGTAGTGTTGTTATTTGGAATAATCCTATTCGAGAATAACCTTTGTTATTCTCGAATAGAATTATAAGGCTGTTGCATAAGTCTTTGCCGATTTTGGAAGTGAACTTTGAACATTCCCATTTTGCTTCCTTCAAATAACAACGCATTGCGCCCACTCAGAGCGCGAAGTCTCCAGCTTTCCTTACTCTGGAGTGTTCACTTCTCCTAATAATGGGAGACTTGATGTCTCCATCTCTCAATTTCGCATGCTCTCTCAGCTGGAGACAACATCTCCAGAGTAAGGAAAGTTGGAGACTTCGCGCTCTGTGCATAGCAGATGGTAGTAGGACTGTTGAATTACAAAATCCAATATTTGTTTCAATTGGCTCTGCCTTGACGTCACAGAAAAATCAAAAATAAATTTTATCAGACTGAACAAAAACAAGACACAAAATTCTTTGACCACTGGTGTCATCTAGAACATTACTTTGGGACCTCTACAAAAAACGTGTGGCATTATATGAAGTGCACTATCACCCTCTTGTGAGAACAGAGTGATACGATTCTTAGTTTCGGAGTTACAGTTCTTCAAAGTAGAACATCGAGAAAAGAATGAGGCTAGAATGATCTCAAATGATTTTTTCTACAGTTATGTTGCTGGGATATAGTAATGCGCGTTTATCTCATTGGCACTTCAACTTCCTGCCACGAAAGTGCTTTCGAGTTATCACCTTCTCATCGTATTTCAAAATGAGAAAATTTAAAATTTAAAATTGCACAAATTTTCGTTGACGAAGCAACATTAGGCATCTTCATTGATGATCTGGCCTATCGAGCTAATGATAAATCAAGTAATACCCGACTGATAATTTATGCTACTGGACATCCTCTACAAAATGACACTAATTTCGTATTGAAATGAAACGCCAAAAATCCGTGACAAGTCCTGATGTCTCATTTTCGATCTCGAATTTCGAGTGTCCAATGATGGCTGATCCAGATCGGCAATGAACAGAAATGGCCCAATGTGCGCATTGTCGTTGCAACCGTGGTAGGTGACACTCCAACCCAGTACAGAATGGGAGACCAATTCAAATATACTGCTCCGCAGTACCAAATAATATTATTTCTTGAATTGTGAGATGTGAACTTACGTTTTCGAGCCATCGTATCTAACTGTCCCTATGAAGTAGATAGGTCCCACTACTATTCCTGCATTCGGTATAAACCACCCTTCACGAAAACCACTTGTTTCTGATCCTACCTCTTTCCGCCATGGAAAATCAATGCAAAACAAATGTTGCCCTGAACCCGAACCTGTGAACTTTGATGGTAACCTTCTTTCGCCAATACGAACAGTTATCCACAAAATAGTGGGCGATGAAAAGAGGAATACTTACTGTATATAAACATAGTAGAAATAATTGAAAAGAATGCGCGTAGTCCAAACTCGTTCATAAGACAGGTATCACGAGAGATTGCAGGAAAACTGGCCATGTGGGGAAAAACTTTCAGAAAATATTTTTTGTTTTCCATCAAAATTTTATGCGGGACTACTCTAGGGACAAGAAATTTATTGATCAGGTCTCAGGTCCCAAAACCGGCTTTTAGCAAATTCCCGGTTTTGAAGCCGGAATCAACGTAACTTTGCTCCCAGACGAGCTACCGAGCTGCGGTAGAGCTTAAAATGAGCGCAAAAATATGGGGAACAATTCTTTTGTTTGCATAATTGTGTTAGCTCTGTAGGGAAAAAAAGTTGTGAAAAATTTTTTTAAACAATTGCTTTCAAAAATTATAAAGTACATTCCGATGGCCGAAGTGAACAGAATGACGCTCATTTTCTGAAAGAGCAACTCATTATTGGTAAGAAAAAAATTTAAAACTTTAACTTTTGGTAGCTCCCCTCGGCCGAAAAATCGCTCTGAACATTGGAATCCCGCGATTTTCGTGTTCCACCTTCCGAGAGATATATACCAACACGAACACACATTTTATTTATGAATATATTGTGCTCTACTTTAAGTCATCAGTTGTATTTTTCATTAATGATGTATGAATTCATATTATTGGAATCCGTTTATATCATTTGTGACCAAGCAAGGAGATATTGTGACAGGAAAGCAAGGGCATGAAGTTAGATACAATGATACAATTATAGTGAGCTAAAATACAATTTGTGTGCAAAACGTTACTCGAACTCTCTAGAGACTTCGGGAATTTCCGAATAAGTAGGGTTTTTGATCTCACTAAAGAAATGGGATAGATGGGGTAGAATGAACTCATGCATTTGCTCATCGCTCATAGTGATATCCTCCTCAGACGGTTCCACCTCCTCCATAATGTCGTTCTCATCGTCCATCGAAGAGAGCACGTGTGAATCGAGTCTTCGGCTTCTTCGAAGTGAGAACAGTGATGAGAGACTTGATTTGATCATTGCTCATCCATTTGTTGGGAGGGAGATCACTCTCTTTCATCTGCTTCTCTGCCTCGTCAGCCTTCAGCTTCGCATTCTTCGCAGCGTACTTCTCGAAGAGGTCAGTAATGAACTTTTTCGTCTCAGGTGGATAACGCCCTGTTTTCTTTATTGTCCTAATGTAGCATCCTTTATCAACTGGGCGGTCGGTGTGCCCTTTGAGCACGTTGATGATCTCTGCAGCAGGGTTGAGAGACACGGGTTTTTGAACCTCTTCTATGTATCTCAAGAAGTAGCCCAGTGCCCTGTCCAGCAATTTGACCCTTTCCGGCTTGATTTTGTGGATTCCATTCTCGATGTGATTAATGAGATTCGACAAACGGAGGAAGGAAGAGCCACAGTCAGTGCAGTAGAAGAGACCCTTGGGAGCACCAGCCAAATTGATGGGAGAGGGAATTCCAGTGACAACCTCATCGTCGAAATCATGGGGCTCCTGATTGAACATCGATGAACGTTCGGGGCGCAGAAGCCAGAACCAGAGTTCTTCCCATGCTCCTGGAGGTTTCGTCAGCGAGTCCTGGATTTTCCTGCGGTCCTCGATGTTAGCAGCTGGAGAAGCGAGTTTTCCTCCTTCTAATTTCACTTTATCCTTTGTCTCCACAATCGTGAACTTTCCAATTGATGGATTGAGTCCATGGATATCGATGCCTGGTCCAATCAAGTAGAATCTCCATCCCTTGGCGTCGTTGCCGTGGATATCAAAATGGCCGAGGTCGGAAATGTGTGGAATCTTCGTGGTCGTGTTTGGTCGTTGCCGACTTGTAATACTCTGCTCCATCTCTCAGTATTCCTTGAACTACTTCACTGTCCTCGAAGCTAGGCACTCGATCGCCGAAGATTCCTCTGGCTCTCATCTTGAGATCTTCTATATTCTGTGGAGTATCGGCCAGCATGGAGAGGGCGAAACTGACTATTTGAACATGGGCGTTCGCACGGTAGTTCTTGGCCCGATTCGTTATCTCCGAGTAAGGCTTCCAGCATCTAGCTCCCTTGATACCAGCAGCCTTAACGAACTTGCGAAAATACGTCTTCGCATTATCCGCATCTGTAGGATCGTAGAGATCTCCATTATCGTCGTCGTCGTCATCTTCTTCTTCACTCTCGATGCAACTTTCGTCTTCTTCTCCGTCTGGTCCTTTCTCCTCATGCATCTTAAGTAGTTATGATATTGTCATTCCTTACTCCATAGGGGGAAGCGGGAGCGTTACCTCTTCGACAATCGGCTCCTCGTCGATATCCATATCCTCTTCAGAATCAGGTGGCGAAGTGGGCTCTATCTTCTCTGCCATGTCGTTCAATTGAGCGGCGTGTCGGGAACAAATAGCTGTAAATGAGACAATGATAATACCAATAAATTGTTTCGACTTACACAAACCCGTGAGAAGTAGAACTTTATTCTCCTCGAGAAAAGCCTTTGATTTCTGGTAGGTGACACGAGACTTCGCTTTCGCCGTATGCCCCTTCTCGGGAAATCCACATTGTACTTCTTTGGTCTTTGAAGCGGAGCGCCATACTCCTTTCTTGATATCAGAAAGAGGAGCGAGACTAAACAAATTGAAAGTAATTTTATTAAGGTAATGATAAAGCTCACTCGATAAGCTCTTCTGAGCACTTTGCTCTACTTTTTGATTGAGGTAGGCGTTTTCCCTTCTCCATAGACGAATAGCGAGGTAAAACAAAGTAGCACGCACTTGTTCTCTTTCCGGCTCGAGTGATCTGAAAAAAATAATCACTAAAATAAAAACGGATAAATTTACCTTCGTGCCCTTGACGGGCGAAGTACTCGCGTTTTCCATCCATAGTATTGGAAGGAATAGTAGCAGAAATATTTTATTGAATAAGGACATTCTGAAATTTATTTACACAAATGATATGCACAATATAATAACAGGGATCAAACATATAAACGCCGGACCATTCAACAGCATGCGCAAAACAACACCCCTCCACACATCTCCACTTATCGTCCCCATTCCTCTTTCCCGCCATAAAAAGGGAAAGCTAGAGCGCGATTGGGAAGAGAGAAAATAGGGAGTGTCAAACAAAACATTGAGTCACACACGTAGTCAGTCACCAAACAGCACAGAATTCATATGTTCGTGGTGTCGTCGTGGTGCCATAGGATAAGTGTATCATTTGCAAAAAAATATATAAAATATTGATCAATTTGTAATACAATTCAATGAATTTTTTTAAAAAGGTTGCATTCCAGAACGGAAGCAGTTCGGATGTGTTTTGTTCATTTCACATATATAGATTTTCATGAACACCTGGAGAGGGACATGAAAAACGTGGGATTCCAATGTTCAGAGCGATATTTCGGCCGAGGGGGGCCACGAAAAATTTAATTTTTAAATTTTTTTCTTACCAATAATGAGTTGCTCTTTCAGAAAATGAGCGTCATTCTGTTCACTTCGGCCATCGGCATGCACTTTATAATTTTTGAAAACATTTTTTTAAAATTTTTTTTCACAACTTTTTTCCCTACAGAGCTAACACAATTATGTAAACAGAAGAATTGTTCCCCATATTTTTGCGCTCATTTTAAGCTCTACCGGAGCTCAGTAGCTCGTCTGGGAGCAAAGTTACGTTGATTCCGGCTTCAAAACCGGGAATTTGCTAAAAGCCGGTTTTGGGACCTGAGACCTGGATCAATAAATTTCTTGTCCCTAGAGTAGTCCCACATAAAATTTTGATGGAAAACAAAAAATATTTTCTGAAAGTTTTTCCCCGCCTCATGCAATCTCTGGTGATACCTGTCATAAATTCGTAGTTGCCAAAATCGGCAAAGACTTATGCAACAGCCTTATATTCCAAATAACAACACTAGTAGACCGCCAGAGACCAAGCAGACAGAGGAGGGCGCAGACAGGTGAGACAGCGCGCGCGAGAAAGAGCTTTTCAAATAGAGAGACCGTTAAAGCGCGCCCGGCGATTGCGTGTTGCCCGGGTCATGTAAAGGCGTGTGCGATGACAGTCGTTTGATTCACACGACGAGTTTTCAACAAAAAAAAACACAGCGACTTTAGTCATTTCCATCCCAGAATGATTATAAACTGAGCACTTTCTTAGACAGAATTTCTAGACAGCGAGAGACCAGACAGACAGCGGAGGGTGCAGACAGGTCAGACGGTCTACGGTCAGAGAGTGTGTGAAATCGAGAGAGATTCGGGGAAAAAACAAAAAGAGCGACTCGCTCATTCATCAAAAATGAGCGGAGATGTGCAGGCTGGCTGTTTTCGGGGTCTGGGAGAGGGGACGAGAGGAAAGGAGCGAAGGGATACAATGAGGGGACCAGCTGTTACGGTGGTGCACGGTGTGGTGTGGGTGGTGCGGCGAGTGCGCGGAGTGAAGGCGACGAGTCCCACACGAACACAAAGCGTCTCTGGTATTTTCTTCCCAGTGGTATCCCAGTTCCCCTCCCACTGGGAGAAAGATCAAAGGTTCCGACGGTTTCCCCCAGTGGGATCCCACTGATGTCACTGGGATCCCAGTGGGGGAAACCGTCGGAACCTTTGATCTTTCTCCCAGTGGGAGGGGAACTGGGATACCACTGGGAAGAAAATACTAGAGGTGGCGACGATTAGAAAGGGTTTGGATAGAGGGAAGATATAGTGTAATGGTAACCGGGAAGTAGTGGTGGTTCCGGATTAATCGTCCATTTGAAATCCCTCCCGAATTCTCTCAGATTTAGTCATCTCCTTGAAAGCCCCTTAGCCCCAACATAGTCTCACTTGTGAAGCAAAAGTTACTTACTCGTCTATTCGCTTAGCAATTACATAATGTCTCAGTCCCGGAAATTACGAATTTAATTAATAATGATATTAATTATCTCATAATTGCAGTTATTCCGTAACTGGTTGTGCAGTCGATGCAATGCCTGTCTTGACGAGGACTCCAAAAGCGCCGAGAATGTGAAGGTAAATATTTTATTTCTCAAAAAAAAACAACAAAAAAAAGATAAAATCGAATCACCGCCATCGTCCGTCCTTTTGCATTGCCCGTGAAGCGCGCAATCACTAGGAGAGGTGGCGCGATCGGGGGGAGGGGGGTTGAGAGGAGTCTCAATTGAGAAAAAAATATCGCTACTCTCTCAAGTTAGGACACTTTATCAACCCGACCCGGAATACCACGAAGAAAATACGAAAAAGGCTAGTTGTTGCACAGAGGAGTATGATGAGAAAAATGGCAGGAGTAACTCGATTTGATAGAAGAACAAATGAATGGCTTGAAACCAAAGTACCGCTGCCAGACGTTCGTGTAAGAGCAATGCATAAGAAGTGGAGTTGGGCTAGAAGACTTGCTGTACTTAATGATGATAGATGGGCGGTGAGAACTGTTAATTGGACACCAATCGACCGAGAGCGGCTTGTCGGAAGGCCGAAGATGAGATGGCGAGATGAAATAGTAAACCGAATGGGATCCAGATGGGCTAATACGTGCAGAAGATACCCCGATTTGTGGAACAGAAGCATCATTCAACAGGCTCACGACCTGAGCCTTGAATAAATGATTTGATTTGATCAACCCGAAACCCTTTCTGAATCATGAGTGTTAAATCTTGAAATAGGTATCGGGATCATCTCTGAGATTTCCCTTCTCACTTAGACACAGCCGTAACCACCGTAACAAATCAATAATCTATCCTCTCTCAACCAATCATTAATCTACCGTATCCTCTCTCAGTTGCCTATCCTCTCAGTTATCAATAATCTACCGTATCTTCTCTCAGTTGGCGGAACATCGCGTGCGACTCGCGTCGGACGCACTCGGCACGCATTGTTTGATCGCGGAAAACGCGCCCTCCAACATCCTCATCCAGCAGGTATACGGTAGTTCAGTATTCGATAATGTAAAAGGGGACTACGGTATTCGATAAATCGGAGCCGACGGGGGCTTAGGAATCTCATTTTTTTGATTCTTTTACCCAAATAGGCATTTCGGGGAGGGACAGATGGGATGAGTTTCAACCAAGTATGATAGATACTGAAATGGGGGGGCATGTTAATTGGTTAATGGCATTCATTCTAAAAAAATGCTAAACATATACATGGATGCTGTCGAATATAGGCGATTTTCGTTTCTTTACGTAATTCGATTGCCTAGTGATGACGAAATGTTAACTTCAGGCTCTGGGCCCGCCCGAGCCGATCAAGCCGCGCTCCTTCATGGTTGACGTCATACCGGAAGAAGTACGGTAGCTTTCTCGAATCGATCGATAACTGGAAGAAATAATTACAATACTTTCAGGAGAATGAACACTCGTTATCGCTACCGAAAAAAAATCTACCGAAATCGGATCAATAGACAATCTCTACCGTATCCTTCACTCCGCGAAGCGACGAGCGCGAACTCATATCGAACGAGAATATCGGTCTACCGCACCCCGCCCTTCCCCCGTTCCCGCCCTTTTAAGCAATTTGAATTCTACCGTATCCCCGCTCAAGTATTGATTTGTTCCCGTTCGCTCGCCGCTTCCCGTACCGAACATTATCATCTGATTGCCTTACTGTATTCCCCATGTCACCCAATTATCGATTAATTATCGTGTATCATCTATATCACGCGCCCTCACATCGTCACGCTATATATCAATCTTGGCAACGCCCGATCCTCACTCTACAGTTTAGTTTAGTTTAGTTTAGAAGTCGTTTATCAAGAGGCTATTCGGGTTCACGGGGAATCGAATGGGAGCTCTGACGACGTTGAAAAGGCTCAGTATCTTCGGTTGATTTTCGTCTGAAGAGCGAGTCATCTTGAATGGTTTTCGAAGTGAGGATCGGTCTCTTGTCGGTGAATGAGTGGAAATGAGAGACGATCTCGATAGACGAATAGGCAATGGCGAAGGGTCCATCCGTTGGAATCTCGTGCGAAACAGGGATCTTGGATTGGAGCTTGAGCCAGAGTCCTCCAAACTCGAGTCATCGATCTTAGAGAGAATCAACGAGTATCACTGAGGATCAATTACTGAGGATCAATTCAACTTGTAGGTCATACCCATTACACGGCGACCACTCCGGCTTGTATGGGGATTCAAGTCTTCTGTAGTCGATAGTAGAGACGAGGGGTACTAGGGAGCCTGGGGCTGAACTAGGGGAAAGTCCACCTCTCCATCGGAGGAAATGGAGAGGCGACCGTTCGTGACGACTGACAAAATCGAGAAAACTCTACAGTATACTTACAGTATCTAGATACAGTAATCTTACAGTATCCCGATCTCTCTCAGTAACCAAATCGTCCAGGCCATAGAGTAAGAAGTGTTTCCCATCACTGACTTACTTCCCCGTTCTCAAATTATCTCTGAGAAGTGTTGCCTCCGTTGAATTTGTACCGCTTTGGTGTAGCTTTTTATCGAAAATTGTAAAAAAAATTCCTTACCAAAGTCAATGGCATCAATAATGCAAACACAATTGAGATAGACCAAAATGACGTTCCCAAAAAAACATTTCCAATTTGATGTAGCCTTTCTATAAGAATTGGAAACTGTTCCTTCCTTACTCTACTTGGTCAATTATGTTACGGAAATATCACATCGATCTCGTACGAGAACATAATTCTAAACCTACGGTGAGGTGTTAACGCGAGAGAGCGTCTAAAAGTGAGAGAGTACCTCTCGATTATACACACTCTCTCACTCCCAACCCCTTTCTGTATGGTTTACCAGCATGTGGAGTGACGTGAGACACGGCAGAAACAATAATTTCATTCAAAGTTATGCACAATTTATCCTGGAGTGATGACATGTACATAGGAGACAATGAAAAGCAACAGCCGAAAAAAAATTGAATGCCTAATGTCGCTCCCGTCATCACAAGGAAGCGGTGATCCGGGGGGGGGGGGGGGGTGATACTCTGGTCGTTACTCTGGAGATGCTGTTTCCCAATTATAGATCATGAGAAATAGAGAGAGAGTGGCAGATCACAGTTTCTCTGACTCTCTCGATTTAAAATGTTATCTCATCGCCATCTCCAGAGTAAGGGGGCAGGGGAACTTATCATTCACCCATAAATATTTTGGGATGTCGAAGAGGGTGGAAGACAATATTTTCATAGTCGCAAGTCATCGAATCAACCTATCTGGTCTATCGAATCACTGAAGCTGCTCTCAATCTTTGTAGAAGTTGCGAAACGCGCAACCACGGGGCACGGCTCATGCAAATGTCGCCGTTCGCATTAGGATCAACAAGGTTCTGGAAAGGCAATTCAAATCTCAAATTGGGTGAAGAGTTACTCCTAGGGGTATGAGACGCTGAGAATTGTGGCGCGGATCATTTCTCAATTGGGCTCCTCTGGACGCCGATAAGGCGCTGCGCACTTGCGCGCAAGTGCGCAGCGCCTTATCCTTAAAGATACCCGCCTTACCCGCGGGTATCTTTCCTTTTTCTTCTTTCCCATAATTTCTGCGATTAGCAGAAGATTGGAAACGGATCTTTTCATTTATATTTTGGAAGTTTGTTTAATTTGTTAAACAGTCATTCTGTATGCATGTGCCGTATCGAGCGTATCGGAATCAGATCACCCACTCGTCCCGCCTTTTGTATTGCTCGTGAAGCGCGCAATCACTGGGAGAGGCGGCGGTGATCCGGGTGGGAGGGGGGAGAGATTGAGAGTAGCCGCATGAGTAGCAGATAATACTTTCACATCGGTGCTGCATCCTTGTCCAATCGAATCGCTTACGCATCCCTCAATCTTTGTAGTAGTTACGAAACGCGCAATCACGGGGCACGGCACTTTCAAATGTCCCGTCCGCATAGGCATGAACAAATGTCTGAAAAGGGTTATTAAAGAAGGAGTCTCACGAATCTCCTGCTCCGTCATACCTCATCTCTTATGTTTCAATGGCGCGGTCGCTTTCTCCTCGTCCTCCCTTATCTCTCACTATCATTTTCGAATCCCTGCATTCAGGGTCAGTTTGGCACAGAGCCAAACGCAAATAACTTTGTTCAAACTTATCGGCTGAACATGTGGTTTTCGAGGCTCTCATCGGGTATTCGATCTCCATTGCCCCACAATGAGAACTCAGTTGACTAAATATTCGTGGGACACCTTCTTTAAAACCCCGAATTGGCTGAAGAGTTGCTCCTAGGGATAACACAGGATGCTGAAAATTGTGGTACGATCCATTTCGCAATTGAACGCCTCTTGGCGCCGATAAGCCGCCGCGCACTTTTTGCGGAAAACGTATTTCTCGATTTCAACTATTTGAAGCTCTATCAAACACTAAAAATCCATATCGAACACAATATTTTCATTTTCGCAATTCAAACGCCCTCAACCTCTTTGATCTGCTCTCTGCGGAAAACGTGTTGTTCAAATTGAGCAATTTTGCTCTATCAAAATCATCACTGAAGCTGTAAATCTTTGCAGTATTTGCGAAACGCGCAATCACGGGGCGCGGGTCATGTAAATGTCGCCATTCGCATTGGGATCAAGAGAGTCTGAAAAGGGTGATTATCACCCCGAATTGGCTGTAGATTTCCTACTAGACATTTCGCAATTGAACGCCTCTTGGAGTCGATAAGGCGCCGCGCACTCTCTGCGGAAAACGTGTTGTTTAATTTGAGCAATTTGAAGCTCTACCAAATGACACTAAAAATCGATTTATCAAGCATTTTTGTTTTCAAGAGTAATCTTAATTACTTAGTCAATGTGCATTGAGCTTTCCGAAGCACATTATTTCAAACCTACAGACAAGGTCAGGGCGAGAAAGTGTGCAAAAGTAAGAAACGCCCCTACCCCTTTCTGGAGGATTTACCAGCCTCTGGAAAAAAAGAGATTGAGCGAGATTGAGATTTATTCTACGAGAGCATCGATAAAAATTCATGCATTTATTGTATTAATAATATTTTCACGTTTCAGCCAGCAGGAGAAGCATTGGATGCCTAGTGTTGGTTCCTTTATATTGTCCATGCAGCGCGCAATCACTAGGCGAGACGCGCAGTTCCAGACAGGAGAGGAAGGGGGTTGAATTAACTGGGATATCACATTTACTTTATCTGTTATGTGTTCTTATTGTATCAGAAATTCCAGAAGGATTTCCGGAAGGATACATGTCAGTAGAATAATTTATCACGATTCATTCTGAGCTTCCTACACGCTCTCCAGTTATCCCTGATAAGCCTCCATTGATTTGATTCTGTTTCGATGTATCTTTTTTTCAATTAGAATGTAAACAATTTCTTTTAAAAACAGAAACAAAGCACACATGTAATAGAATCGAGAGAGTGGAAAATCATATTTTCTCTCGCTCTCTCGATTTTTCCTAAATGTAGCTTTAGATGAAGCCGAGATTACACCAAATCCATAGCATATGAGGCCTGTTGCCTAAGAGTCGGACAACGAGTTGTACAGTGATTTTGTACCCACTACTCAAATTTATTACACAAACGTTCTCGGGGGTGCTGATCAGTTTTTTTGTAGTTTTTTTCGTAGAATACGACTGATACTCATTGGAAAATCATTCAGCGCACCAATTGCGCGGTTGGTTTTGATGGAATGAATGGGGAAAATGTGAAAAGTGAGAATTTAAATAACTAAAAACGCAAATATTTTCATGTGCGCACATCTAGAAATTTTTAAGTGTGGTAACGAAAATGATCGTCTCAACGAGCTGCATCTTTTGAACCTAGTCTCAACATTCTCATTTTTGTTGAATTTATGAAGCAAAATATTGCATGACCAAACGAAGATACGTATGTGAAAACAATTTCATGACATCGAGAATAGGGTGATTGTGGATTTGACCAAGTTTGAAGGGAATCGAACAATGGGTTCCAAAACAAATCGCTAAAAGCTATATATTGCATGATTCTACATGAGGCAACCAGTTAATTTCATGCAATATGAAGTATACCATGATGATCAGCACCCCCGAGAACCTTTGTGTAATAAATTTGAGTAGTGGTTACAAAATCACTGTACAACTCATTGTTCGACCGGCCTCATATAGACAGTGGCAAAGAAGAAGATAAGAACCACGTTATTCCAAACCTATACAAAGGGGTCAGGGCGAGAGAGTGTGCAAAAGTGTGAGAGTCTTCCTTGAATTGCGGTGTAGTTGGTACAACGCAAGAGTGCCGAGAAAAGGAAAGCTCAAGTTTTGATTTTGTGAACAATTGATGCGAGCCAATTGAATCTACAGCGTCGTTAAAGCATTTACGCCTTCAGTGAAGCGCGCAATCACTGGGCGAACGGCGAGGTCTGCGGGGGGGGGGAGAGGGGTGGATCTGTAGTACCCTGCTACGCTCAGAAAATGGCTGCAATTTGTTTCGTGATAGTTAGAGTGGTTGGCCACACGATGGATAAAATAACTATCTTACCATAACTATCATTTAGCACTTATTATTTTTGTTAGTACATCCGCTAAACGTTCGACTACTAGCGGACACACTAGGGTTAGTTTCCGTTTCGGTGAAACGGACTCTCGCTTCTAATAATAATAATATTTATCAGTATCGCTTTAGGGGCGCTGATTCAGGAAAGTCTTATTTTCCATTTTTCGTTGCTAATGCTCCACCAATCAGTTCCGATTCTCCTTTTCAATTCGTTTCTCCATCTTTCCTTCGGTCGTCCTCTTGAACGTTCGTTTGCGTAATCATATGGTGTCCACACAGTTGATCGACGCGCCCACCGATCTTCTTCTAGGCTCATGATTTTGTGGGCCCATTTGAACTTTCTTCTTTCTGCTTCCATCACCCAATCCTTGACTCCCGTAGCGAGCCGCAATCGTTCATTCGTCCATTTATCCGACCAAATCAATCTCATCATTCTTCTCTCCATCTTTCTCTGTGCAATAGCTAACGCTTCCTTGTCTGATTCTCGCATCGACCAAACTTCGCATCCGTATAGTACTGCAGGCATGATACACGATACATATCAAATGCTCTTCTCTTTGAGGCAGCACTCACGAGGGGATGTCTTAGCAAGTCACTGATCTTTGACCATGCATTCCATCCTCCTTGTATCCTTCTCTTCAGTTCTTTGCCATTGTCCATAGGAAGTGAAATCCACCGTCCCAAGTATTTCCCTCCTCCTTCGTATTCAAATTTCTGTCCCTCAACAACTATCGATCGCCGGTTGTTCTCGTCTTCAGTCATCAATTTCGTCTTTCCTGGATGTACTTGTAGGCCAACTTCTTCACTAGCTTTGATTAGTTTCCGCAACATTCTTCCCAATTCCTTCCTACTTTTCGCGACTACGATTACGTCATCCGCGTAGCACAAAGTTGTCAGTTGTGTTCCATTTATTCTTACTCCATCCTTCTTCCAATCAATATTGTCAAGTGCAAATCTCAGAGTGGCGTTGAAAAGTTTTGGGCTGATGGTGTCTCCCTGCTTAACGCCTTTTCTCACATCGACTTCAACGTTCCCTTCGTTAACTTGTATCACGGTCTTCGTATTCTCATACATTCTTCTCAATAAATCGATCAATTGGGAATGGACTCCATGATGGTAGAGAGCCATCCAAACTGCATTCCACTCTATAGAATCGAATGCCTTTCTGTAATCCACTAGGGCGATGTGAAGCGGCATGTTGAACTCGTGAGATTTTTCTGCTAGTTGGCATATAGTTTGAATATTATCGATAGTACTGTAGTCTTTCCTGAATCCAGCTTGCGAAGGGTCTTCGTGTCTGTCGAGTGTGGGTGAGATTCTGTTCAGGATTGCTTTTGTGATGACTTTCTGAATCACGGAGAGAAGAGAAATTGGACGAAAGTTAGAAACGTCGGTTGTTTCTCCTCCTTTGTGGATTAATGAGATTCGTGCAGTCATCATTTCAGGTGGAATTTGGTCTCCTCGTAACAGGTAGAGTGCGCAATGTGAGACCACGGCCTCTTCTTTTCGCACACTCTCTAGACCGGTCGATAGACGATACAGTGTGCGAAATGAAGAGACCGTGGCCTCACATTTCGCACTCTAGTAACAGGTCGTTAATAAGTGTAGTAATGAGAGGAGAGACAGTATTTCGTGAGAGGCGGATCATATCGGGAAGGATTTCGTCAGTTCCGGCAGAGTTCTTCAAACTTCCGATGGCAGTGTATATTTCATCGTTACGCATCATTCCACAGGCCGGTTAACCGTCCAGAAAGGCCTTTGGAGTGAGAGAGCGTGTGAAATTGAGAGGGACTCTCTCACGTTTGCATACTCTCTCGCCCTAACCCTTGTCTGTAGGTTTGGAATCATGTGATTAGTGAATTCTGGAAGACTTTCAGCACTCGTTGGGTTGCTTCTGGTAATTGGAACTTTTGGAGTGTACAGTTGCTGGTAAAACTCTTTGACTTGTCGCTCCGTTTCTTCTTGTGATGCGACTCCTGTGGTTTTATCGTGCATGAGAAGCCTTTTCTTCCTTGGATTCACTTCCCTTATCGTTTTCGCTATTCCTCTTCCTCTTTCGATCGCGTTTCTCAATAATTTCTCTTTCTCCATTCGTAAATCCTCCAATAGACTTGCACGTGCCTCTTTGCTCACTTTCATGTATTCGCATTCCGGCTTGTATCGGACTTCAATTCTGATCTTCTTTTTAGAAGTAACTTTGTCGCTATTGAAAAAGTTGATCTTTTCGCCTTATCTCTCCAACATCCGGTTGCGGTAAATTTGGCCAGGCATACGGTAGCGTTGTATGCAGCGATTGCATTGACTGGCATAGTTACATTCAGGTCAGAAAGGGCGGACACATTTCGGCGATATTCCTCACGATCAAAGATTGGTCTGGTTGGGCGGCCTCTTTTCCATCTTCTTGTTCGAGCCATAGAGAACTTCATGCGTACCATCCTGTGGTCTGTATCGCATTCCAGTTGATTGATTACAGTAGTGCTGATGACTGGGGCAGATTGGGGACCAATTATGTAGTCTAGTTGGTGCAAAACAGATCCTCCTGGACCTCTCCATATCCATCTACGATTCTTTCTGTTCGGATGGCACGTATTCCATATTTTCATATTGATGCGAGTACACATTTCTACTGCTCTTCGCCCTCTTTCATTCATTTCAGCATAAGTGTATAGTCCCACCACTGATTCCATTCCAGCCTCTCTTTCGACTCGTGCGTTCAAATCTCCAAGAATGAACGTTGTGTATCCGCGTGGCGCCCTCCTCACACAGTGTTCGACTTCTTCAAGCACCTGATCATATGATTCATCAGTAGATGTACTCGTGGGGGCGTAGACTAGGACGTAGACTAGGACACGCAGGCATTTCTCTCCGTTTCACGGAAAACGGCCGTTATTAGTAAGTAGTAGGCACAAGCAACATTCAGTTAGTTACCTACTTGAAGAAAGACGCAATTTTTTTATATTCGACGGATTTTTGTGCACAGAAAGCGAAAGTGCATTGTTTTGATTTTATTAACATTATGTTCTTAGCTATAGACGGAATATCGTCGCCTAGCTTCACATCCGCCTTTACACGGCCCATGAAGCGCGCAATCACTGGGCGGGCGCGCAGATCCGGGCTGTGTGGGGGAGGGGGGAATAATTGGGATGTAACTATTACAAATTCATAAAGACTCGTCCAAAATATTAAAACGTTCCGCTGATAAACAGCAGAAACGAAGGCGATAGAGCATGTGAAAACAAGAGAAGCAGACAGTAGCTACACCACAGATAGTACTGGAAGTGGAACGTAGTATTTTATATTTGTAATATCCAACCCAAATTTACCTGGGTCCCTCAAAACGGACGAAAGTGAACCGCGTCGGGGATTTTTTTTGGGGATGTCCTCGAGAAACTCCGACACCCTGACAAATCGTTGTTCCTCAACCAAATCGTCCGATTTTTTTTCGGTATGAAGGTTACAAAATATTCAATCACTGATTCTGGCAGGTTGAAGTGGATGGTAGAAACTACTTTAACATGCTGCAAGACAATCGGTTCACAGACGCTGCCCTCAATCTTTGTAGCAGTTGCGAAACGCGCAATCACGGGGCGCGCGGCGCGGATGTAGATATGTTGAACAGGCGAAACATCGAATTGGGGGAAACATTACTCCTAGGTGAAAATTTGGTTGTGTGGTCAAATGCGCAATTGGACGCCTCATGGCGCCGATATGGAACAGCGCACTTTCTGCAGAACCTTTTTTCGATTGTATTTTGTTGTTATCTGGTCACAATGAAAAAGGTTTACCATCAGTATCTGAAGCTCTATCTAATCACACTAAACCGATAGCATTTTCCGTTTTCAAAATAAATAATTGTTAAATCAATGCCCATCTAGATGAAACCTAAAGGGTCATAGTAGACAATAGACTTGAAGAGCGACTAAAAAGTAAATTATTGATTTTTAGGGGGGGTGACAATTCCGCAACCGACATTTCCACAACGGCTTATAACTTTTCTCAAACTCGAGGAATCTGTATGAACTTATTTCCCCTGTTAGTTATTTGCTCACATCCATCGATTCGGCTTGTTGCTGTATTTTTCTGACCATTTTGAATTTTCTGCTAATTAGCCAAATTTTAATTAGCTAATTAGTTAATTAATGGGGTTGAAAGCCCTCGTGATTCTGATCATAATAAGACTTTGGTGGAGATATGCAGATAGGTTTAGAGCAGTTAAAAACCTTGTTGCGGAAGTGTCGCGTTGCGGAATTGTCACCCCCCCCCCGATTTTTATATTCGACAATTTTTCAAATAGTGCCGAGAATGGGAAACTTAATAATTTCATTTTATTGTTAGAAGAAAGGGGAGAATTCATTGAATGGTTTGCGTTCCTCTCGCCTTTACATTATCCGTGAAGCGCGTAATCACTGGGGGACGAAGGCAGATGAATTAACTGGGGTGTCGCTATCTGAATATATTATTTTTGTTCTTTTCTCCCACTGCTTCCAAAATTTCCCAGGGTATGCTGTAGATCTTTCCGGGGAATCTTGTCAGTAGAATAACGATTCAGGCCTAATTACGTCCCGCTCTAGCTTTCGCTGATTTACCCCTTTGTATCCACGCTTGAATCAGTATATTAATCATTTCTTAAGAAGGATTCAGCAGCTAACATTTCGCAGCTCCAATAGATATTTCCACGTATTGTAGAACGGAGACGTCGCCACTTTCTTTTTCTGGAGATGTTGTCTGCTGCTGAGCATGCAAAAAAGAGAAAAAGAGAAAAAGAATTTCCTACCACTCTCTCGATTTCACACAGTCTCCCAACTACGCGACTTCCCGAACTGCGTTTTATGTGTATCTACGAAACATGTTTCGATTCTAGGATGTTGAAGTGGGTGGAAGGCACGACTTTACAATTTGGAATTCGAATGCAATATCGAATCACAGACGCTGCCCTCAATCATTGTAGTAGTTACGAAACGTGCATTCACGGGGCGATCTGTAAATGTCGCCGCTCGCATTTGATTTTTTTAATTTTTTTTTTATTTTTGTTTATTATAACTTGTTGTCAACTCATCAGAATGATAATAAGTCTCTAAGTAAGTCATAATAAGTAAGTCAGAATGATAATAACGATAAGAAGATAATGATAACTGACGTCCACCATCAATATTTGAAGCTCTATCAATTGCCCCTAAATCCATATCTTATCCATAGCATGTTTCATTTTCAAAAACGAACTTGAAATATTTCGAAAATGTGCTTCAAGAGTTGCACTATTCCAAACTTACAAATAGAGCCAGGACGAGAGAGTGTGTAAAAATGAGAAAATGAGAGAGTCTCTCTGGACTCTCCCCTCATTCAGTAAACCCTTTCTGGAGGCATTACCAGCCGGTGGAATGATGTGACACCTAGGAAAAAAGCACAGGGAAAACAATATTTTCATTCAGTAGTGTACCCTGTGATTGTACGAATAAGATCAATTTCACTTTTACATTATCCGTGAAACATACAATCACTGGTCGAGATATCGATTGTTGTGGGAAACATCATATGTACGGTAAATAATTGGATTAGATCTCTTCGTTTCACACACTCTCCCACAAATCGACAGATGGAGAGAGTGTGCGAAATGAAGAGTGCTAATCCAATTATTTACCCGAACATAAAACGAGAATTCCCTTATTCCATTTTCACTGGACTTTTTTTCCTTATTTTTAGGGTGTGCGCTAGGGATTTCTCATTTTTCTACCATCGCGATTTCATAATTCCTTCAAATTGGCTGTTCTCACCAAAACGATCTTTTCCGTAAAACGGAGAGAAATGCTTAAGAGAGAGTCCGTTTCACCGAAACGGAAATCGAACGGACGACACGAGTGGGCGCACAGCCGGAAATTCCAATATATTCCATTTTCGGCCTGTTTTATATAAATCCGTGTCCCGGAACCCCTGAATGCGCGTTTCATAGCTACTACAAAGATTGAAGACAGCGTCGGTGATTCGATATAGCAGTTATAAGGCTGTTAAGAAAGTCTTGCCCGATTTCACGTTTCTTGAAAAATCCTCCAATTTTTTTTCCTAAGTTCCCGATCTAAATATTTATAGGCACGTTAAATGTAATGAGTCTTCCTCTTTATGTTGCCACTTTCTCATGTCTATGCATTTATACTGGCGAGAAATATGAATGGAGAAATTGGGTCGGATCTATTTCGACTCGAACTTTTCAAACGATTACAGTTCTACGGTGGAATGAGATAGGACTCCATTCAAGTGGTTTATGATAAAGGAAGTATATAATGAATTCGTGATGAGTTATTGCACTCAACCACCACATCGGACTTCTAAGAAAATGTGTGTCATATCTAGAAGAGGCGTGCAAACGATGTTGTATATAAGAGAGGAATCGCGATAGACTCGAGCACTTCGAGCGTGGCCGAGACATAGAAACTTATGATTTTTAATTTGGCTGAAAACATAACACAAGGTACTAAAAACCTCCCTCTATCGAATAGCGTTTTCAGAATTTTTTAAAAAAAATTCTGTTTTCGCGTGAAACACAAATGAACCTGGCTAGTCTGGACATTTTTTGAGAAACAGTAAAGTCTGGAAAATCATATATATTTTCAAAATGAAGATACAGATCCACGGTTTGGTGTGTTATATAGACAAATCACTCGGCTTGTTTACCAACCACCTGGCGTCATTCCTGGATGATGCACCGATGCGGGGCGGTTGCTTTTGTGAAAAATCATGTAATTTTCTCAAAAGTCAATTGGGCTCGATGCCTCAGTAGGCGCTCTTACGAGTGTTGTGAGTAGTAACTACGGTTATAAAATTAGAGAAAGCGGGCCATGCGTTGTAATTATGTGAGGTTGGTCAGACACAACTAATAGTAGTGAGCCTACATTTCAGCTCGTTTACGGTGAAAATAATCGAAAATTAGCCAAAAACAATATTCGCGTTGTTTAAGACAAATTTTTACAGCCACTTTTTGGAAAAAAAAATTGAAAATTTTCAGACTCGAATTTTTATTTTATTGAATATTGGTTATTTCGAAGTCCTACTAAGTCGTATATATCAGTAAATTAATAGTTATGATTGCGAGAGGGAGATGTGTCCGTGTGTCGTCGAGAATTTTTATAATATCATGTTTTTCAAATTCAAAATGGTATATTTTAAAACTCGCCTTACAGAGCTTCTATGATCCCCAATACTCCTCGAACAGTTTCATTATTATGCATGGAACATTACCCCTTTTCAAAGCTAAGAGCTATCACTTCAAAGAAAGAAGCTACACCGATAAGAAAATGAAGTGTCTGATGAACGGCGCACGCTCTGACGTCTCTGGCACTCTCTCCATTCTGCCTGCTCTCTCGCCCTGGTTCGAGACCGGGGCACAGCACGAATCTTTTACCATTGCTATACTAAATCCTAATAAACAGTTTAATGCTAAATTTAACATAATAAAAAAAATGAAGTGTCTGATGAACGGCGCACGCTCTGACTTCTCTGGCACTCTCTCCATTCTGCCTGCTCTCTCGCCCTGGTTCGAGACCCGGAGAAATTTGATTTAATATTTTTTCACTCACTAATGTGTATTTTGACAAGGGGAATCGATTGAGCGTAGTTTCGAGGAGGACAAATGAAGTTTGAATACAGTAGTTTTGGAAAAATCCAGACAAATTTCGAATTTTCAAATTATCTTGATCCCCGATAAATTTCACCTCGATACGATCAGTTTGAAAAGTTGTGCCAGACCCCTTCAGACCACACGTCGCTGTTACAGAGAATGCGTTTTAATTCAATTATCTCTCTGGTTTCGAGAACAATGGGTGAGTTTCGAGATCTCGAAACTCAAATGTGTCTCGAAAATCCCTTTCATCCTAGGAATTCCAGCCGTGTCGCGGTCTATTCTTCTCTATTTCTCATAACTACTCGATAAGTTTCGAGATCTCGAAATCAATTAATGCCCGATCATTTCTCATTCGAGAGCATTTCTAGATTTTCGAGAAAAAGAGCGGTTATTTTTTCTCACGAGGCCAATCCTACCTAGGAGTAGGGATGGCTTCGTGGGAAAAATGACCGATTCAGGATTCCTGAAACTGGCAGGAATCCTTCTTGGCACAGGATTCCTGACATGGGATTTCTATAATTTCGGTGTATTTTTAACACTGAGCCATCACAAACATAGATTCTTAATAGTGAACTTCTCGGAATTCCGCTTCAGAACAATTTTTTTCTCAAATCCATGTTTCAGTTATTTCACACTGCATGTTAGAAGATACTGAAAATAGCGCTAGTTGAAAGTTGGGTTTAATTTAGAATATCTGGACGAGGACGAATACTGTAGAATCGTTTAGAAACTTGCAAAACAAAAAGTATAGGAAGAACTCGAACCACCGTTATGCGAATGCAATACAGAAACACAACAAATACACTAATCAGAAAGATGGTGAATAGCTCTCCTTGCATCCCCATAATTTCTAATGCACAATATTCGCCGAGATCATTGTGCAACCGCCAAACTCTTCACAAGGAAGGGAAATAGCAGGGCGGCAAAATTCCTGATGGGAAATGGGAATCTTGCCACACCGGCAAAGTTCCTGGGAAAAGATGTAAATGATCAATTTCCCAATAGGATCCTGCTATCCTGCCTGCCAAGCCATCCCTACCTAGGAGCCATCAATTCGATTTTTTGGCCTGTTCTACATACATCCGTTCCCGCGCCCCGTTGATTGCGCGTTTCGCAACTACTTCAAAGATTGAGGGAAGTGTGGGTCGTTCGATTCTTTGAGGAGACGAGCATGCTTCAATAACGAATACTTTAGAACTGCGAATAGTCGGACTAGTAGTTACTTGTGGTCGGACTAGTAGTGAGTTGTAGTCGGCTATTGGGTACCCAATAGCCGGCTACAAGTCACTGCTAGTTCGGCTATTCGAAGTTCTAGAGTATTACAGTCTTGTCTTCCACCCTCTTCCACATACGTCTCCACAACTGATTGCATGTTTCGTAGCCAGAACAGAGGATAATGAGCCCCCCGCCCCCTTATTCTGGAGAGGGCATGTAAAATCGACAGAGTGAGGCAAAATGTGATCTGCCGTGATCTCGGACCACGATATGATTTTTTTTTGGACAAAACATTAAACTCCTACCGACGCTCCCTTTACTTCCATTGCCCGTGAAGCGCGCTTTCACTAGGCGAGGTGCGCCGAGCCGGAGGGGGGGGGGGGCGATTAGCTGATACTGAGAGGGTACTACCTCGGATGAGAACCGACTGGATAAGAACTTTTTTTTTCGAAAAATTCATAGCTAAAAATTTAAATTCTATCGGGGGGACGATCGATGAGTGGGCCTTTCTTATTTTACCTCTACACGATAAATAGAGAAACGGGAAGCAATGAGAGGTTCATGGGCTGACATTCTGCCACACGTTGCAGAGCGGCCCCTGGGTCCCACACGGAAATGTCCAAAATTAATTGCGCCGAAACGCCGTGGAAATATAACTAAGAAATGTTCGTTCTGTAGCCAGTAGTTGGGAGACTGAATCGTCACTTTTGCACTCTCTCTTTGTGCGCACGTCTCACTTACAGTTCTTCCCTCTCTCACCGCGTCGATACTCAGCAGAGAGAGGGAAGAAGTGTAAGAGAGTCAGTACGCGGAACGTGCAATGCACATGTACTGCACGGGCGTGGTGCGTGCATGCACGATGCATTCAGAAACCGGAGTATAAGATAACTGTACCTAGATACTGTAATTAAACTCTAGAGTGAGCATCGGGCGCTGCCAAAGAAAGTGATCGGCGCCAAATCGGCGCCCAGAGGTCCGATTGCGAAATTTACCATTAGTCGAATTGAACTTTCCGTTAATTCGACTGTTAAACTGCTTCGTCTTTGTCTCGCGCCCCGTGATTGCGCGTTTCGTAACTACTATACAGAGTGAGGGCAGCGTTTGTGATTGTTTGCTTAAGTGTTTCAACAACGAATTTTTAAAAACAATGTGTTTTTGGAAAACTAATTTTAAAAATGTATTTGAATAACGAATTTAAAATGTCGTCGCATTATTTTCTCTCGTCGATAAAATTATCTGAGGCCCGAGATACGTCTCATGTAATCGATCGCTTATGAAAACTATAGTGCGAAACGGGATCTCTTCATTTCACACACACTCTTCATCGGTCGGAGGATGAGAGAGTGTGCGAAATGGAGAAATCATGGTCTCATATTTGGCACTCTACTGAAATCAATGCAAAACCCCTGTGAGCACTAAAAAACGACACGAATCGTGTAAACTCGTCATACGAGTAAATGTTGTATTGATTTGCTTTTGCTCTAGACATTGAGTTTTTAAAAGATACACCTTGCCAGCTAGGGATAAGTTATGTCAGCGATTAATGGTGAGAGGGAAGTACGTTAGGCCTGAACCTATATTATTCAAATGATATTTACCGTTTCTTGAACAAAAATGTGATATATTAGAGATGCTAAGGATAGTGACATCCAAGATATTCCCCCCCTCGGATCGGTGCGCCCGCCCAGTGATTGCGCGCTTCAAGGGCAATGTAAAGGCGGGAGCGACCCTGGCGATTCAATTTTACTCCTTTACGGCTTAGCTAATAAAATACTTAATTTTTGTGATTTTCAATTGTGTTTGTATAATGCGATCATTCAATGCCAACTTCACTTTTGGTAATGAATTCTTAATAATTTTCGATAAAAAGCTACACCAAATCGTGATAAACGACTTCTAACCTAAACTAAACTATTGCTTCTTTCTCAGTGAGAAGGCAGCTATTATAGAAAGGTGGAAGAGAAATTAAAATCGGGAAGGCTACACGATAAAGATAGAAACGTTAAGCAATATCGTCGCCTAGCTTCACATCCGCCTTTACACGGCCCATGAAGCGCGCAATCACTGGGCGGGCGCGCAGATCCGGGCTGCGTGGGGGGAGGGGGGGAATAATTGGGATGTAACTATTTATCCAACCCGAATTTACCGGGGCCCCTCAAAACGGACGAAAGTGAACCGCGTCGGGGATTTTTTTTTTGGGGATGTCCCCGTGAAACTCCGACACCCTGCCAAATCGTTGTTTCTCAACCAAATCGGCCTATTTTTTTCGGTATGAAGGTTACAAAATATTCAATCACTGATTCTGGCAGGTTAGCAAATGGTAGAAACTATTTTAATATGAATTTACCGCTGCAAGACAATCGATTCACAGACGCTTCCCTCAATCTTTGCAGTTGTTACGAAACGCGCAATCACGAGGAGCGCGGCGCGGATGTATGTTGAACAGGCGAAACATCGAATTGGGGGAAACATTACTCCTAGGTGAAAAATTGGGAGCTGAAAACGATTGTGTGGTCTAATGCGCAATTGGACGCCACATGGCGCCGATATGGAACAGCGCACTTTCTGCAGAACCTTTTTTCGATTGTAGTTTGTTGTTATCTGGTCATCTCTGGTATCTCTCTACCTGTAGTATACTACTATTCCCACTAGTTGCTCACCTATAGGGTAGACTACTAGTGCGCGCACTGGTCGTACTACTAATGGCCGCGTTGTACAGGTGGTACTACTAGTGGAATCTAGCAATACGAGTATGTTTTATCAATCGATTATCGCAATTAAATGATACAACAGTGATAGTTTGATGACTAGTAGAGCTTCCACATGAGGTCAATATTCTTCTTCAGACGAATATAATTCGCTTCTTTAATAGCCGCGAAAATAATGAGCTATATCGTCCATATTCTTCTCTATTTCTCCGGAAACGATAGAGTAGCTTCTGAAAGGCAACTTTTGAAAGAAAGCGGACCAACCTGCATTCTGACGACATAGTTCCAACATAGTAATATAGAAAACCCCCATATTTCAAATGAAAAAGAGCGGTAGATCAATCTGAAATATAAGATATTTAATCATGGCAGAAGTAGAACCAACTCACATCCTTATCGAAGATGCTCTTGATCAAATGAAGTATCTGCATATTAGGTAGCGATAAGGCAAGAAATAGACGAGAAAATCGGTAAACCAGCCAAACAATTGAAGAAAACGTTGAAATGTGCAATTCCGCACTAGCGCCTCACTTGCGCGCTTCTCGAGCGCGCCAACTCACCTAGAGCGTGCTAACTGAATTAGTGGATGCCACTAGTGGCACTACTAGTGAGATGAGGCCCGGGTGTGCCCGGCTCAGCAACAGGTGGTACTACTTGTAGACGCCGCTGCACTAGTACACTACTGGTAGAGAGAAACCAGAGATAATGAAAAAGGTTTACCATCAGTATCTGAAGCTCTATCTAATTACACTAAATCCATAACATTTTCCGTTTTCAAAACAAATAATTGTTAAATCAATGCCCATCTAGATGAAACCTAAAGGGTCATAGTAGACAATAGACTTGAAGAGCGACTAAAAAGTAAATTATTGATTTTTAGGGGGGGAGGTGACAATTCCGCAACCGACATTTCCTCAACGGCTTATAACTTTTCTCAAACTCGAGGAATCCGTATGAACTTATTTCCCCTGTTAGTTATTTGCTCACCTCCATCGATTCGGCTTGTTGCTGTATTTTTCTGACAATTTTGAATTTTCTGCTAATTAGCCAAATTTTAATTAGCTAATTAGTTAATTTGTGGGTTTGAAAGCCCTCGTTATTCTGATCATGATAACACTTTGGTGGAGATATGCAAATAGGTTTAGAGCAGTTAAAAACCTCGTTGCGGAAATGTCGCGTTGCGGAATTGTCACCCCCCCCCCGATTTTTATATTCGACAATTTTTCAAATAGTTTTTCAAATTTTTTTTTTCAAATATTTATAAAATAATACGATCAAACAAAATGTCGAACTTGGACATCCTGTGTTTATCGAGACGAGAGAGCACGCAAAAGCGAGAGGGTCGTAATTGTTCCTGTATGGTAAACAACGGAAGTTCGTGATTCGGCTTTTTGGTATGATCTATCATTTTGTAAATATAATAGATATTTCCACGTATTGTGGAACGGAGACGTCTTCCACTTTCTTTTTCTGGAGATGTTATCTGCTGCTGAGATAGCATGCAAAATTGAGAGAGTGGTAGATCACAATTTTCTCTCACTCTCTCGATTTCACACAGTCTCCAAACTACGGGAATGTCCGAGCTGCGTTTTTTTATGTACCTACAAAACATGCTTAGATTCCGGCAGGTTGAAGTGGGTGGAAGACACGATTTTAAAACTCAGTACTCCAAATTATCGAATCGCAGACGCTGTCCTCAATCATTGTAGTAGTTACGAAACGCGCATTCACCGGGCGATCTGTAAATATCCCCGCTCGCATTAGGATGAACGAGGGTCTGGAAAAGATCAATAATGGAATTCATTCCATTCGCTTCTCCTTGGAGTGACTTTGGACGCTGAAAACGGTGGTGCGCTCCATTTCGCAATTGGGCGCCTCGGGACACCGATATGGCGCAGTGAACTTTCCGCAGAAACCGTGTTTTTTTTCATTTGTAAACTCGTAAAAATGACAATAACTTACGTGCACCAACAGTATTTGAAGCTCTATCAATTCGCCCTAAATCCATTTCTTATCGATAGCATATTCCCTTTTCAGGAACAAAGGTTAATTATTTAGTCAATGCGCATGGAGCGTTCCGGCGCACATGATTCTCAGTGCGAGAGAGAGAGAGAGAGAGAGAGTGTGTGCAAAAGTGAGAGTCTTTCTCGACGCTTTCGCTCTTCCTACCCCCTTTCTGGAGGCGTTACCAGTGTTTTAGTAGAGTGTTTTAGTAACAGGCAACAGATTTGCAGAGCAACGAAAATTGGATAATGTTTTTAAAAAAATAAAAATAAAATAATATTTTTATTAGCCGAGAGTGCCGAAAGGGATGGTTATGTTTCGACTTCACTAATATTATTGTCGTAATTGACGATCAAAGCATTGGCGCGTGAACCCCGTCTTTACATGCCAGTGAAGCGCGCAATCACGGGGCTTGTGCGTGTCATTTCTGGAGTATCAACCGCAGCTTTTTTTGTGCAAAAGAGAGTGTGCAAAAGTGAGAGAGTCTTTCTCGACGCTCGACGCTTTCTGCTGCTTGCTATCCCACGGTTGCCCAGACTCCCCTCGGTATACTGTAGAATTTCTCCGGAAGTACTGTAGATGTTGTCAGAAGGGTAAATCTCATTGTCAGTATCACGAAAATATTATAAACGCTTCTGCACACTCCTCCAATAAAAAGACTGACGATGCCCTCATTCTTTGTAGTAGCGACGAAACGCACAATCACATGTAAATGTCGCCGTTCCAATTTTCGTTGCTCTGCAAATCTGTTGCCTGTTACTAAACTTATAGGAAATCATTGTGTCTGTCTGTCTGTCTGTCTGTCCGTCTGTCTGTTTGTCTGTCTGTCTATCTGTCTGTCTGTCTGTCTGTCTGTCTGTTTTTTTCGTTCGCGTGACAGACATTTTTTTCGCATTTTCATTATATTTCGCTTCAAAATCGCGCTATCTTCTCAGATCCTTTTGCATATGATAGCCCATCACGAAACACATCGATTTTTATATTTGAAAAATCGATAATTTCATGGCCAAGTCGGTAGCGAGCTCGAATTCAAATCCGAGGGTCGCAGGTTCGATCCCCGCCGGTGCATAGTCTTTTGCCGCATTTTTTGCAAGTGTCAAATGTGGCCCAAACCCATTTTTGAGTAACGAGATTCACGTTTAGCATCTTTTGCCGATTTTTGAAGTGAAATATCGATTGATTTCACTTGATTTCACGCGATTTCATGATATTTTCGCACATTTCGTTCCAAATCATTCCTCTCGCCGGCAATTTCACAGGAATGGAGTTAGAACGAGTGTGTAAGGGAAATCGAGAGTGACTCTCTTACTTTGCACACTCTCTCGCCCCTGACCCCTTTCTGGAGGCCGGAATCATGTATCCGGAAGCTTCTAATAATTGCTCTCTTCTCAGATCCTTTTGCATATATTCAAAATTGCTCTCTTCTCAGATCCTTTTGCATCACGAAACACATCGATTTTTATATTTGAAAAATCGATAATTTCATGGCCAAGTCGGTAGCGAGCTCGAATTCAAATCCGAGGGTCGCAGGTTCGATCCCCGCCGGTGCATAGTCTTTTGCCGCATTTTTTGCAAGTGTCAAATGTAGCCCAACCCCATTTTTAGTAACGAGATTCACATTTAGCATCTTTTGCCGATTTTTGAAGTGAAATATCGATTGATTTCACTTGATTTCACGCGATTTCATGATATTTTCGCACATTTCGTTCCAAATCATTCCTCTCGCCGGCAATTTCACAGGAATGGAGTTAGAACGAGTGTGTAAGGGAAATCGAGAGTGACTCTCTTACTTTGGCACACTCTCTCGCCCCTGACCCCTTTCTGGAGGCCGGAATCATGTATCCGGAAGCTTCCTAATAAATCGCTTCAAAATTGCTCTCTTCTCGGATCCTTTCGCATACAACAACAGGCCAAACTCCCTTTAAAATTTTGCAATATTTAAATGACCAAATCCATAGCCAAGTGGGTTACGCTCTTGACTCCGAGACCCCCAGGTTCGAACCCCGCCGCGGGCAAAACGTTTGCCATATTTTGGAAAACAATATTTTCATATTCGCAATTCAAACCCCGAGTATCGATCTGATCTATCGAATCACTGAAGCTGCCCTCAATCTTTGCAGTAGTTGCGAAACGCGCAATCACGGGGCACGGCTCATGTAAATGTTGCCGTTCGCATTGGGATGAACTAGGGTCTGAAAAGGGCAATTTTAACCAAATTGGTTGAAGAATTGCTCCTACGGGTAACAAGGACATTGAGAATTGTGATGCGATCCATTTCGCAATTGAACACCTCGGCTCCAGGTTCGGTCCAGGGGGAGCTCGGTAGCCGGCTCCGGGCTACATTAAAGCTCGCAGTATGCTGAGGGAATGTTAATCGCTACAAAGAGTACTGACTTATTCCGGTGGAAAAGGCTCGTGAGGCAAAGAGCGATCGAAAAAGGTTGCCACTACGCCACTTCGTGGCTCCGTGGCAACTTTTTTCGATCGCTCTCTGCCTCACGAGCCTTTCACAACGGAATCGCAAACACTTTTCCGGTGACCCCTTACGCTCTCTGAATCATTTTAGAACTTTGTCGGTATTTTCGATTTTTCACTTTTATTCAAATAAAAACGTGCTAGAACCCGTTCAGACACGTTTCTGGCATGGCAAAACTCTTTTCCTGTGATCCCCGACACTGTGTGTTTGGAGAAAGTTCGAAAATTTTGATATTTCAAGTTAAAACTCGGCAAAACAGGTGAAGACGTGTTTCACGGTACTTGAAAGCGTGTTAGAACAGTTTCTAACACTTGCGAAAAATGCGGCAAAAGGTTTGCCCGCGGTCGGATTTGAATGTCGCGCGCTTTAACCACTTGGCCATGGATTTGGTGATTTTAATTTTGTAAAATTTTAAAGCAATTCTGGTCACCTATCATATGCAAAAGGTTCTGAGAAGATAGCGCAATTTTGAAGCGATTTATAGCGAAAAACGAAAAAATTGCAACGGAAGGAATAACAAAAAAACAGACAGACAGATAGACAGACAGACGTTAGCATTTTCTAATATATAGTAACTTGAAGTTAACTTGTCCGATCGCAAAAGATCTCACTTGTGCTATCCGATCAATGAAATGACACTAAATCCATATCTAGAGATTTCTCCGTTTTCAAGAAAACTTAATTTTTTGACTCAGTGCGCATCGAGCGATTTGACTCGCATAATTCCAAACCTACAGTCAATCGAGTCAAAAGTTTAAGTTTTCTTGAAAACGGAGATTTTTCGAAATATAAGTAATTAGTGTTTTTCCTGTCTTTTTCATTGCTTATATCTTCAAATTCTGAGTGAGATCTTCAGTGTTAGGACGAGTGTGCAAAACAAAAAAAGTCCGTCTCGACGCTCTCTCATTCTCAACACCTTTCTGGAGGATTTTCCAGCCTGTGGAGTGGTGAGACATAGAAAATTCCCCTGCAGAGACTACTTAAAGTTACCGGGATTCCACATTTTTGGTGTCTGATCTTACGACGGAATCGAATAGACAATTGCCGTAAAAGAAAGGCTGTCGAAGCGAAAAATGTCAAAAAATCGATAATTAGGCCGTGACACAGCTCCAAATGTCCGAAAATAGAGCACTGAACATCAGGAAAGTTCGCGCAAATTCAAATGTTAATATTTCATCATGTTGTCTTATTGCGCTCCAGCCTTTTTTTCGCTTCTTTTTTTTGCATACTGCAATGCCTCATTATTTATTGAAATTTATTGTCGTATTAGAATTTATGTAACGAAAACATCGAATGAGAAAAAGAGCTTTCAAAAACTCAACAATGACAGTATAATCATATTCCTTAAGAACCAACTCGCTTCCGATTTTACAGAGCGCTGGCAAAAGATTCGTGCCCGGCTCGGGGTTCGAACCAGGCCAGAGAGCGTGCGGAAATGAGAGAGTGCCAGAGAAAGCAGAGCGTGCGCGGTTCGCCAGATACACGGTTCTCCTTAGCTTATAACTCGTTTCTACGAACAGATAGCCACTCACTTTCAAATGTTTCATACATGCAGAGGAAACAGCTGAAGAAGTCGTGACAAAGATTATGGGGTTTGAATTGATGCAGAAAAATTTAACTCCTTCTCAATGTAAAATTCGAAAACTGTTTACTAGAGCATAATATATGCAAAAAAAATGTGTTTAAAAATGCATTCCAACAATTTGAAGATTTTATTAGAACGTTGGACAAGGGAAATTGAAAATATAATGAAATTCATGTATTAAAATTTTCAAAAAAATTTAATCAAAAAACTAGCGGATAAAATGTCGCAAAATCAACTTGAATATTCTTAATAAATTATTTTCTTTGATATAATGCAGAAATGAGACTGACCAACACTACTTTTAGATGGGCTGTTTCTACGAGACATCACATTAAATTCAGCGTCTTTACAATACAGCCTATCCCGAAGCTCATATTTCAGTTGGAATAAGTGCCCATACATATCGCAATCATGTTAGTTTGGAGGGGGTTCTTAGTTTTAACTTTCAAGAAAATTACGACAACATTTGCAAAAGCGACAGCCCCGCATCGCCGCATGAGCCACGAATGACGAAATCACATGTCAAATGTAGCCGAGGTATTTCTCTATCTAATGAACAAAACCGCAAATCCGTATCTTTATTTTGAAGAGGGGTATGATTTTTCAAACTTTGATGTTTTTCCAAAAAATTGCTAAGTCACCAGGTTTGTTCGTTTCACGTAAAAACGGGTCCCTTTAAAAAAATTCTGGAAACGCTGTTCGATAGAGGAGAGTTTGAAGTACCTCCCATGCAAAATTCAAAATATTTAAAAATCATGAATTTTCCTACTGACAACAGTGCTCGAGTTTCTCCCGATTCCTCTCTTAAACGCCTCTTGGAGCCGATAAGGCCTTAGTACAGGCGTGTTGTTCAATTTGAGCAATTTGAAGCTCTCCCAAATGACACTAAAAATCAATTTATCAAACATTTTTGTTTTCAAGAATAATCTTAATTACTTAGTCAATGTGCATTGAGCTTTCCGAAACACATTATTTCAAACCTACAGACAAGGTCAGGGTGAGAAAGTGTGCCACAGTACGAAACGCCCCCTACCCCTTTCTGGAGGATTTACCTGCCACAGGAATGTTGCGAGATTGAGCGGCTGAAAGATCAATTTAGCTTTTGCATTATCCGTGAAACATAATGGAGATATTGATAATTGCGGGATGTAATGTACAAATAACAGACTTGCAGAACGGCGAGAATTCGCAATTGATAATAATTTTATCCGATGACGTTGCCAAGAAATGGAAAGTTTATGTTCTGTTTTATTATACTTATTTTCTTTACGCTAGAAGAAGCATTGAATTCCTAACGTTGTTCCCGCCTTTACACTGTTCGTGAAGCATACAATCATTGGGCGGAAGCGCAGATTCAGACAGGAGAGTGATGAGGTGTTTAATTAACTGAGATATCAAATTTAGTATCTCTGTTTTGTTCTCTTACTGTTTCCCAAATTCCTCTGGGTATACTGTAGAATTCGTCTGGATATACTGTAGATGCTTTCGGACGGATAAAGATCCGTAGAATAATATAACACGGTTCAGGATCTGGTTCAGTGTCGATGTAGATCTTCTAGGTATAACAATAATAATGTAAATAATTCCCTTTCAAAGGCGAAAATAACGGGAGACAACATTTCCAAGGTGAGAGAAGTATGAAACCATCCCTGCGTTCGAACTTCGAAAAAATAACGTCACTAGTGGACATACACAGATACTGACAGGTTGAATATATTTATATTCGCTATTCATCTGCACTTGGAGAATCGAATGAGTAACTTTGTCACGCTAGACACCAGTATCCGCCCCTTTGTGGTTGTTTACTGTTCGGCCGGCCCGGATTTGAAAACCCTGAACATCAACCGTTCAAACGCAGGTGTCCCTATTTAGGAGGCGATGAAACGCTGTGCGAGAGAGTATGTAAATATTTATTTGTGCGTAAAAGGTAAAAGGTAAAGGTAAAGGTGTTAGGTCTTCTACACGCAAGGCGGTCTCGACCACCCCTATGCCTGAGGGGCAACGAGAGCCTGTCCTGAGATGATCAGCGGCCTGTTGCGAGGCTATTCTCGTGTTGTGTGTTCAATGAAAAGGCGTATAAAAAGAAAAACGAGGTGTCGATTGTGTATTTTTTCAAACACATTTGCGGCGACGGGAAACTGCCCCCAGGGCAGATTCTGTCGAACGATAACGGCGTATTATTGATTGCGAAACTACGGTAGTATGGGCTGCTGTAGCGGTGCGCGGCATCCAGTTGGCACCATGCCAAGATCTCTCATTGTCTGACACTCTCGTTTGGCGCACTCTATCGCCTTCTCTCTCTTTCTCTAATTCGTTCTCGCCGAATCTGTTTCTGCAGCGGTGAAAAGTGGTGCTCACTAATCCACAGCAACCTGCGATACGCTCGGTGATTATCTGTTTCGTGGTGAATGTAAGGGTGGAAGCGTCGCCCGCTGAACGATTGTTGTGGTATGGCCAATGAGTAATTATTTCATCACTTGATATCACAGTAAGGGATAGCGTATCATTTCCCTTTAGTTTCACACGCAGAGACGTGTTTGTTCGTGACGCTATAAAAGCGTTCATTTACTGCTATCGAGGTCAGATCGTGAGTGATAAAGAACTTCCTCCCCTAGTCTACCGTTCCTCCACACCAAGATTGACTCTAGATGATCGTCCACATCTGAGAGTTAACACGATTCTAGCTTACATCGAAGTCAAAAAGACCCCAAAACCTACATAATAATAAACTATTGAGGACCAATAGCGACGCAGATATGGAATATTACGTGCGTCTGGGCACTGCCCGGTGATTGTCTGTTACGCGGCGCGCGTTAAAACGAGACCGCAGCTATCCAAGTGATTACTTGTTTAGCATTTCCAAAAAAAATACAGACAACTTAATTATATCTGTGGTAGCGCCGAATACAACAGTTCAATTCATTGACCACTAGAGATCAGACAAATGATGGAGGGCGCAGACCTTACTAGGCTATGATACAGATACAGATTTATCCTGTCCCCAAGGCAAATGGGCCTGCAGGAAGGTAGCTTCGTGGGCAGAGGGGGGGAGCAGGATCTTCGAACTCAGGATAACAGGGTCAATGGAATAAATCATGCTTGTCTTCTTTGGTCAATTGTTGGCTATTGGTCTAGGCTATGCAGAGATTATAAACACCAGACTTGAAAAGCGACGAACAAGTAATGGATAATATTTCTATTCAACGAGAGCGCCGAGAAAGGGCGTGTTATGATTTTGATGATTTGACACTCCTACTCCAGCAGAAACATTGAATGCCCAACCTCACACAACCTCATACATTGCCCGTAAAGCGCGCAATCACTAGGCGAGGTGCGCAGATCCGGAGGAGGGGAGAATTATCGGTGATGTCACTAAAACTGTATTTTGTATGTTGGCTAAGTTCTCCACGGTTTCCAACATCCACCTGAGTATACTGTAGATGTTTCAAGGAAAACTATCCGCAGAATAATGTAGCAAAGTTCAGGCCTAACTCACTTCCCGCATCTCCAGTTATCTCCAGTTATCGCTTGTCGACGCAAAGTCCTCTTGATTACGGTAGCAACTTTACCTTTACATTTACCTTTCAGACATTGACGATGGTGTTCGTTATTCATTCGTTTTGTCCCAACTTTCGCGAGAGAGTGTGTGAAATGGAGAGAACGTTAGCGGGAAAGCGCGCCCGGCGATTGCGTGTTGCACGGGTCATGTAAAAACGGGTGTGATGGCAGCCTTTTGATTTAACAACGGCTTGCACCAAAAAAAGACTCAACCACTGCGACTTCAAGCATTTCCGTCTCAAACGACGTGATCTTTCTCTCTCTCAGCGACAAATATTTCGAAGCTTCAATCTTTGCACACAGAACGGGAAGTCTCCACACTTCCCTAATTCTGTTGAGAGAGCACGTACATCAAAGAGTGTGGCAGCTCACATTTCCTCTTACTCTCTCGATTTTACATGCTCTCTCAACAAGAGACAGCATCTCCAGAACAAGGGAAGTAGGGTAATCAATCAATCATTTATCATGCCAAAAGGGTACTTCCTTTTCTGTGTTTTTGCTACGAAATATACCATTACAGACGAACACCCACAGAGTCTGGAAGGTTAAAGAGGGAGTGAGACAAGATTTTCATATTCGCTGTTCAAATACCCTCTCAAAAAACATTATCGAATCACCGACGCTGCCCTCAATCTTTGTAATAGTTTCATCTCCAATGTAAAGGAAGAATGCTATGAAATATTGAATCACTGGTGGACACGCCCAGATTCGGGCAGTTTGAAGCGGATGGTAGAAACGATTTTTAACATTAATTTACCGCTGATATCCAATCGACTCAGAGCCACTGCCCTCAATTTTTGTAGCAATTACGAAACGCGCAATCACGGGGCGCGAGGCACGGAAAAGTGTGCAAAAGTTAGAGAGTCCCTCTCTCTCATTCCCAACCCCTTTTCGCGGACGGGAGTTACTTTTCGGGGAGTTACGCTATTACATTTTCCGTGAAACATACAATCACTGGTCGATAAACCGATACTGAAATGGATGAAATGTACAGGGTCTTTGTAGACATTGCACAAGCACTTTAATAGTGACGAAAAAGTAATGAATAATTTTTTATTCTAAGATTTCTCAAAGTGTGTCGAGAAATGGAAACATCATGTTTTCATTTAATTATTTTTCTTGTCCTCGCAGAAGAGAAATATTGAATGCTTAGCGTCGCTCCCGCATTTACCTTGCCAGTGAAGCGCGTAATCACGGCGATCGCGCCGATACGAGGGGAATGTGGGTGGATAAACCGGGGTATCACTGTTATCTGTATTTATGATAACATAGCTGTTGTTTTCTCCGACTATTTCCAAGATTCTCTAACTTATCTCCCTCATCTCGAGTTATTCATAAGTTTTTTCCCTCATTGATTTTGTTCTGTTTCGATGTAGCTTGCCGATGAGAATTATTACCAATTCAATATCTAAAGGAAAACAATAAAATACAATATTTATTCAAATACACTAGTCTGTTAAGATAATCGAATCAGTGACGCTGTCATCAATCTTTCTAGTAACGACGAAACGCGAAATCACGGGGCGGCGGGCACGGATGTATAACAGAGGAAATATCGAATTGATTGAAATGTCTCCTAGGTGTAGATAACTTTGGACGCTCACTGGTTAGCTATCATTATCATTAGCTCACTGGTTAGCTATCATTATCATTAGCTCACTGGTTAGCAGTTATACGCCTGGAATTTCCGGATTTATGTAATTATATTTTAATTATCTCCTAATTGCAGTTGTTCCACAACTGAATTTGCAGTCGGTGCAATGCCTGTTTCGACAAAATATGTTCCATTGTAACTTGTCCTTAACTCGTCAGAATGACAATAACTTACGTGCTCCTTCAGTATCTGCAGCTCTATCAATTCGCCCTAAATCCATTTCTTATCAATAGCATATCCCCTTTTCAGGAACAAAACTTAATTATTTAGTCAATGCGCATCGAGCGTTCCGACGGACATTTCCCTACAGATAGGGACAGAACGAGAGGTTGTACAAAATTGAGAGTCCCTATCGACTCTTAGTAGACAATGCACAGGAGACTTGTAGAGCAAAGAAAAAATGGATATTATTTATATTTGTCGATAGCGCCGACAGGGACAGTTATGTTTCGACTTGATTAATATCGTTTTCAAGTGATGATGAGCATTGGATGCCTGCGTCGTCCCCATTTTTGCATGCCATTGAAGCGCGCAATCACTGGGAGAGGCGGCGCGGATCCAGACTTGGGTGTATCCGGTCCCTGCCACAAAGGTTATTCTTATTGTCAGTATAATGAAAATATCCGTAGCATTTCTGCTGCGCTGCTATCCCACGGTAGCCCAAACTCCCCTCGGCATACTGTAGAATTTCTCCGGAAGTACTGTAGATGTTGTCAGAAGGGTAAATCTCATGGTCAGTATCATGAATATATCTATTATAGACGCTTCTACACACACTCCTCCAATAAAAAAGACTGATGATGCCCTCAATCTTTGTAGTAGCGACGAAACGCACAATCACATGTAAATGTCGCCGTTCACCTACGGTCGGAAAAGGGTTTTAACAAAGCCCAAATTGGCTCAAGAGTTGCTGCGAGGGGTAACTTTGGACACTGAAAACGAGGGTACGGTCGATTTATTTATTTTAAATTTTCTTCCAGTTGCAACAGAATGTACTTTACTGAATGCCTAATGTCGCTCCCGTCCTTACACTGCCCGTGAAGCGCGCAATCACTTGGAGAGGTAATCCGGGGGGGGGGGGCTATACTCTGCTCGTTACTCCGGAGATGTTGTTTCCTACTCATAGATCATGAGAAATAGAGAGAGTGGTAGAACACATTTTCTCTCACTCTCTCGATTTTACATGTTCTCTCATCGCCATCTCCAGAGTAAGGAGTAGGGGAACTTATCATTATCTTTTGATTCAAAGGGCGCGGGTAAGGTAAATGTCGCCGTTCGCATTAGGATCAACAGGGACTGAAACAGATAGGGTCAGGGCGAGAGAGTGTCCAAAAGTGAGAGAGTCCCTCATTTCCAACCCCTTTTCGGGGGCTTTACCAGTCTGTGGGATGATGCGAGGCATAAAAAAAGGCCCAGCAGAGACAATAATTTCATTCAGTAATATCTGATTGCTCTACTAAAATCAATTTCTCCGATTACAGTAGTTCTGTGATCGGTTGTGCAGTCGATGCAATGCCTGTCTCGACTTGAACTCGAAAAGCGCCGAGAAAATGAAGGTATGCTTTTTTTTATTTAAAAAAAGAGCAAGAATTACACATAATAAAATCTGCGCCCTCGCCTCGTCTTTTGCATTGCCCGCGAAACGCGCAATCGCTGGGAGAGGCGGCGCCGATACGGGAAGGGGGGGGAGTCTCATAATTGAGATAACGTAATTAAACATTTAAATATATTGATTGTAAAAAACCAATCAATAATCTATCATATCTCTTGTGAAAATATCGGAAATGTAATCTTATCCGTATCTACAATGTGCGTGAAAATTACTGGCACTCGGTTTCATCGAATTGCACAATTTCAGCTAATCAATATTTCTTATCTCCTGTTGCACAGTTATGACGATTAACCTTTCCTATAAAACCGTTCGCGGTTTCAATCCGATTTGTCTAATTAGTCAAGCATGGTGAAAGCAAACCCGATGAGATATGAGATCCTGAAATACCAGGAACTTGGCACGGAAAGCGACCGTCCGGGGAGAGGAAGACCGGCGACCGCATCTTCATCCCAGAACTGTGAAATGATTCGAAAGAAGATCGACCGTAACCCCAAGAGGAGCATGCCCGAGATGAGTTGGGTTCAAGCTCGGCATCTTCGAAGCCTCAGCTAGCAAGATAGTCAACGCTGGCCTGGTGCGCACCAATACAAGTACCACAAAATGCATGAATTGGCAGATCGTCAGATCATTCTCGGCAGAGAGTGATGTCCTCTCCTTTTCTACAGGGGTCGCATTGACGCACATTTCACCTTTTTCTTTACTGACGAAAATATCTTCATTCTCGATGGTAAGATCAATACTCCAAACAATAGAATCATCGCCCATGATGCCAAGGAATATGCCAAGCTGGGTGGCACACCGGCCGTACCTCGCTTCTTGCGTATGTCATAGTGTGGGAGGTCTTCTGCTTCACCGGTCGGATCCCTCTGGTCTTTATCACTCCAGGCGTGAATACGAACAAGAACTACTCAGAATCATGCTTAGGGGTTGTGGGCATGTTGATCTCTTCTGGCGTTTTATTTACATACATACATACATACATATTTATCCTGACATCAAGGCAAGGGCCTGCAGGAGGTATCATTCGGGGATAGAGATGGTCGGGATCTTCGAATTTGAGGCAACTGGGTCAAGGGAATGGATCATGCTTGGCTTCCTTGGTCAATTGTAGTGCCGATCTTGGACGATAGACATTGAGCGTAGAAGTAGATCTTCCAGCCACCAGTGACGTCCTGACTAGCGTGTATCAACCAAAGTGGGAACTCACGTCGTAGTCTTGTCGACTGGGGCCTTTCTTGAAAGTTGACGACTTGAATTATATCACGCCTCTCACGAGAGGCTCGACACAGAATGACATTATTTTGGCACAGGTCCAAATTTCGATGTTGATTTTTTCACTCTTTTGGAAGCCATTAGGTCCAACTGGAATACAGGATTCGTATGGGTTGGGCTGCCTGGAGCAAACTCCACCACCTGCTGGCGTCACGCATTCTTCCCATGAAGACTAAGAGGAAGCTCTTCGACAGCTGCATCTTGCCTACCGTACTCTATGGTAGCGAGGTGTGGGCTTTGAGATCAAGTGACAAAGAGCGCCTCGATGTCACCCTGAGGAAGATGGAACGTCGGATGATTGGAGTTACCCTTCTGGATCGAATGAGGAACGAACGATTACGAGAAATCACCCAAATTCGAGACTGGAATAAGGAGGCACTTAAACGGAAAGCGAAATGGGCCTTGAAGATAAGGCGAATGGAAATCAACCATTGGACGCGGGCAACTACGATGTGGACCCCCTACAACTGGAAACGCCCCCAAGGCCACCCCAATACCCGATGGAGAGATGACCTGAAACGAGCAATCGGGCCCCAATGGTGGAATGCAACTAACGAAGAATTCCGGCCCATCCTCATCTGAGCACTATTGCCTGACATGATAAATAATTGAATTGAGGTCCAACTAAGATTCCTGAGAGTTATTACGTCACCAAAATCAATACTAGCTTTGAAACTGCTACTGTTAGTTGTAGCAGGCCAACTTTGAGGCCGTTTTTCAATGTTTCAACGCAATTTCTGAAAGAACTTTCTTCTTAGAGCTACGGCTACTTTTGTATGCTCTTTCGACTAGTGTCGACGGTTATACCAAATATCTCGTAATTTGCTTAATAACCAACCTTTTTGATTCTACCAAAATCTGTTCGAAAGTATTTTTTATTCTTTAGAAGTCTGTACAAGGTCATAAGGATTCGAATGATATGTCTATGCTTCCCCAACTCGGGAGTTGGCACTGTATTTCACAGCAAAAACCGTAATATATTACCGTTTTCATCATTATAAGTATCGGACACCGCTTCATTTGAAGGAAATGAGAGCTTTGAGTGTGCGAGAACAATAGAAAGCCTTGTCATTCTTCACGTGAAGTACCGGTGACTCGGAGTGAAATGCCGAAAGTTACAATAAATTTCACTATTTCCTGTGAAATACAGTGCCAACTCCCGAGTTGGGAGAGCATAGACATATCATTCGAATCCTTATGGCCTTGTACATACTTCTAAAGAATAAAAAATAAGGACTTTCGAACAGATTTTGGTAGAATCAAAAAAGTTTGCTATTATGCAAATTACGAGATATTTGGTAAAACCGTCAACACTAGTCGAAAGGGCATACAAAATTAGCCATAGCTCCAAGAAGAAAGTTCTTTCAGAAATTGCATTGAAACATTGAAAAACGGCCTCAAAGTTGGCCTGCTACAACTAACAGTAGCAGTTTCAAAGCGAGTATTGATTTTGGTGACGTAATAACTCTCGGGGATCTTAGTTGGACCTAATGGCAACCAAACAGTGGAAAAAATCAACATCGAAATTTGGACCTGTGCCAAGGTTGGCCCGAGCCTCTCGTGAGAGGCGTGATATGTAGTCGATCCGAGTCCTCTGCTCGAAGTGGTACCGAGTGGGCGAAATACTTACCGGGTTGCCCAAGCTGACTGGCAAGGATTCTCCAAACTGAGGTGGGAGAGGAGCGGGGAGACAGTCGACCGCCCGTCACGAGGCACAGAATGAAGAATGATGGTTCTGGCCCATCGAGGTTCTTCCATGTTTCGTACGCGATTAGCCCAGTCAATCTTTTTTTGCTGTGCTTGATGCACCCAGTCTTTGAACTTTGCACTTTATTTTATTAACTTATTTTTATTGTATTTTCGGAGGCAAGAAATGCATTGAATGCTTAGCGTCGCCCTCGCATTTACAATTTCTGTGAAGCGCGCAATCACTAGTCGGTCGCGCAGATCAGGCTTGAGAGGAGGGGGGGGGGGGGGTTGAATTGACGGTGATATCACATTTAATATCTCTGTAATGTTATCTTACTGTTTCCCAAATCCGTCTTGATATACTGTAGATGTTTCCGGTGGGGAAAATGTCAGTAGAATAATATAGCACGGTTCAGGGTTTGGTTCAGTGTCGATGTGGATTTTCTATGACAATTAGAATATAAATAATTCCCTTCTTACCACCATTGATTTGGTTCTAGTTCGATGTTGCTTTTCGATGATAATTATTAACAATTCGTTAGCTGAAGTACAATCAAAACAATGCAATATTTATCAGTGTCGCTTTAGCTTCTGATCGTAGTTTTCCTTTTTTTCAGTAGAGTGCGAAATATGAGACCACGATCTACTGATTGCGCACACTTTCATCCTCCGACGGTGAAAAAATTGAGCCGCGGGATCTACCTTCTTTTTCGTGCTGAAAGAGAGTGTGAAATCGACAGACTTAATACTATCTCTTACTCCCTACCCCTTTGCAGGTCTGTGGAATGATGCGAGAACCAGAAAAAATTCCCCAGCGGAGACTATAATTTCAGTCAGTAGTGCAGTCTGTGATTGAACGACTAAGATTAATTTCGTTTTTACATTTTCCGTGAAATAGATTACGTGAATTGAATAGATAGTGAATAATTGCGGTATGCGTCTTAGCAGACAATGCATAATCTATAATACATCGACGAAAGAGAAATGGATAATATTTTAAATCATCGAGAGTGCCAAGAAAGAGAAAGCGTTTGTTCATTTATATTTTATTTCTGTCAAAAAGAACAAGAAACGTTGAATACTTACCGTCGTTCCCGCATTTACATTACCTTGCCTGTGAAGCACGCAATCAACGGGCAGGCGCGCAGATCAGACAGGAGAGGAGCAAGGGGGTTTAATTAACATTAACTAGTAACTGGGATATCACATTTATTATCTCTGTAACCTTATCTTCCTGTTTCTAAAATTCGTCTGGGCATACTTTAGAATTTTTCTCGATGTACGGTTTGAACAAATGTAGAACGCTTCAGGGTTTGGGACTGTTGCGATGTAGCCTTTCTATGACACCTAGAATATAAGCAAATCCTCTTCAAAAGCGAAAACAGCGAGCGTAAAATCTGGAGAGTGGAAAAACTTCTCCTCTCACTCTCTCGATATTGCATGCTCTCTCAGCGGCCTCAAAAGCAATGCTGTGTTCAGGGGTGCAAAGTGGAAGGAAAAATCGAGGTGCAAAAATCACAGTGCGCAAAGTTAAGTTAAAATTTGAATTCCCGAAATTGTCGAATTTGGCTTTTTATCTCGGTTCCCGGTGAATTTAGGGACACAATATTTCGTTGCAAGTTCGAAACGTGTAAAAGAATTTAAATCCGACGCTTTGTGCCCTTAGCTTCACCGGGAGCCGAGATATAAGAAAAAAATAGAAAAAAAACTCAGCCGGAGACAACATCTGCAGGTTAAAGTATGTAGGAACTTCCCGTTTTGTGGTCTATCTACGAAACTTGCAATCACTAGTGGACACACACAGATTCGGGCAGGTTGAAGATGGCGGAAGACGAGATTTTCAAATTCATTGTTCGGTTTATGCCGTGGAATCACTGACGCCGTACTCAGTTCATATTTGGCGTAATTACGAAACGCGCAATCATGGGGTGGGAAGCACGGAAGTATGTAAAACAAGCCGAAAATTTAATTGGCTGATAGGTTGTCGTAGGGGTTACTATGGATGCTCCCTGATTATCCTTCTTTACGATCGCAGTTTGACACCCCGGAAACTAAGTATTTGAATAATTATATTTTAATTATCTCCTAACTACAGTTAATCCGTAACTGGTTGTGCAGTCGATGCAATGCCTGTCTTGATGAGGACTCCAAAAGCGCTGAGAACGTAAATGTTGGTATTTTATTGTAAACCTACCGGTCTAAGTCCAATGAATTACCAGCCACGTCCCACCATTTGTATTGCCCGTGAAACGCGCAATCATTGGACAGAACGCGCCGATCCGGGCGGGCAGGGGAGGGGGGCATAGCATTCGAAGCAGAGTGGGCGAGAACTAGTTAGAGAAAGAGGGAAACGAGAGACATTGTTGGCATGGTGCCAATTCAACGTTGTGGAGGGGGATAAGAATGTCTGGCCCCCTCTTGAACGTTTCAAGCCATACGCAATTGCAGTTGTTTCGTAATTGGCTGTGACGTAGGTGCGATGTATTCATGAGGAGGGCTGCTCATTCTAATCAAACCTTTAGCTTCGTCTCGATTTTTGCAATGCCCGTGAAACGCGCAATCACTATCGAATTATCGAATAGGAAATATCGAATTGATTGAAATGTCTCCTAGGTGTAGATAACTTTGGACGCTCACTGGTTAGCTATCATTACTGTCGCAGATAGACGCCCTGGAAATTACGGTTTTATGTAATTATATTTTAATTATCTCCTAATTGCAGCTGTTCCACAACTGAATTTGCAGTCGGTGCAATGCCTGTTTCGACAAAATATGTTCCATTGTAACTTGTCCTTAACTCGTCAGAATGACAATAACTTACATGCTCCTTCAGTATCTGAAGCTCTATCAATTCGCCCTAAATCCATTTCTTATCCATAGCATATCCCCTTTTCAGGAACAAAACTTAATTATTTAGTCAATGCGCATCGAGCGTTCCGACGGACATTTCCCTACAGATAGGGACAGAACGAGAGGTTGTACAAAATTGAGAGTCCCTATCGACTCTTAGTAGACAATGCACAGGAGACTTGTAGAGCAAAGAAAAAATGGATATTATTTATATTTGTCGATAGCGCCGACAGGGACAGTTATGTTTCGACTTGATTAATATCGTTTTCAAGTGATGATGAGCGTTAGATGCCTGCGTCGTCCCCATTTTTGCATGCCATTGAAGCGCGCAATCACTGGGAGAGGCGGCGCGGATCCAGACTTGGGTGTATCCGGTCCCTGCCACTAATAGTAAGGTTATTCTTATTGTCACTATCATGAAAATATCCGTAGCATTTCTGCTGCGCTGCTATCCCACGGTTGCCCAGACTCTCCTCGGTATACTGTATAATTTCTCTGGAAGTACTGTAGATGTTTCCAGAAAGGTAACTCTCATTGTCAGTATCATGAATATATCTATTATAGACGCTTCTGCACACACTCCAATCAAAAGACTGATGCTGCCCTCAATCTTTGTAGAAGCGACGAAACGCACAATCACATGTAAAATGTCGCCGTTCGCATTACGATACCCTACGGTCGGAAAAGGGTTTTAACAATCCCAAATTGGCTCAAGAGTCGCTGCGAGGGGTAACTTTGGACGCTGAAAACGAGGGTGCGGTCGATTTATTTATTTTAATTTTTCTACCAGTAGCAGCAGTCTTACGTTATTGAATGCCTAATGTCGCTCCCGTCCTTACACTGCCCGTGAAGCGCGCAATCACTTGGAAAGGCTGAGGAAGTCCGGGGGGGTGATACTCTTGTAGTAAATTTGAAGATTGTTTGTTACTGATAAATCATGAGAAATAGAGAGAGATCACATTTTCTCTCACTCCCTCGATGTAAATGTCGCCGCTCGCATTAGGATGAACAAGGGTCTGGAAAAGATCAATAATGGAATTCATTCCATTCGCTTCTCCTAGGAGTGACTTTGGGCGCTGAAAACGGTGGTGCGCTCCATTTCGCAATTGGGCGCCTCGGGGCACCGATATGGCGCAGTGAACTTTCCGCAGAAACCGTGTTTTTTTGCATTTGTAAACTCGTAAAAATGATAATAACTTACGTGCTCCTTCAGTAAGCTCTATCAATTGACCCTAAATCCATTTCTTATCCATAGCATATCCCCTTTTCAGGAACAAAAGTTAATTATTTAGTCAATGCGCATCGAGCGTTCCGGCGCACATGATTCTCAGTGCGAGAGAGAGAGAGAGAGAGAGAGAGAGAGAGAGAGTGTGTGTGTGTGTGTGTGTGTGTGTAAAAGTGAGAGAGTCTTTCTCGACGCTCTCGCTCTCCCTGCCCTTTCTGGAGGCTTTTCCAATGTTTTAGTAGACCATGTCAACAGACTTGCAGAGCAACGAAAATTGGATAATATTTAAAAAAAAATAAAAATAAGATAATATTTTTATTAGTCGAGAGTGCCGAAAGGGATAGTTATGTTTCGACTTCATTAAGAGAGCATCCACGAGAGGCCGGGGCGCTGGAGCAATATCCACGGATGACTTTTTTGCAACCTATCCCAATAACTTGTGGGTGAAGTCAGTATCACGAGTGCTGATTTTTTGCCAAGTAACTAAGGTTTTGGGTCCCGCACCGAAAAGTTACAGTAACCCCGGGTTCCGATATCGATTTTTTTACCATTCGAAAAAGTAGGTTTTTATATGTTTTCTAGGTGAATTCTGCGAAAAAAAAGCGAATAGAAATACTTTGGAAGCGATCAGACATCGGTAGAGGGTCGAAATTTGTATTTTTCTCCGTTTTTTCGCCGTCCTGAAAAGTTATCCTCTTCCGTGGGAAAAATTTATTGCATTTTGGATTCGCCTTCAAAAACTACGTCTAGTGTACTACAACTAGGGTGGCGAAAACGGTACACGTGTACCGACGGTACACGAATGTACCGTCGGTACATCGACTTTTTATTAGCAAGGTAGGCTGAGGTGATACTTCGAAAACGACAAAAACATCATCTAAGGTACAATTCTTCCCTTTTTGAAAAGTTCATCAGCTGTGTTCTATTGGAAAACAGATTTTCCCTGCCCGTGTACCGCGGTACACGTACCGGTACGCGTACCGCCGTTAGTAATAAATTTAGTAATAAATCCGGATGTTTCAATTTTTTTTTGTTGATGAGAATTCAGAGAAAGACAGAGAGATAAGGGGAAATGAGGAGGGTACACGAGGGAAAGGTGCGTTGAAATAGAAAGACTACTTTAATTAAATATTCAAGACCGGAACCCCTCGTGAGAAGCAATTTCCCTCGTGTTTTAGTATTTGTTAATCAGCGAAATGTTCTTCACTGGTTCTTTAACTATATCAGCCCTGATCTTTAATATCCACTATTGAATAAATTACTTGTCCTCCATTTGAATTTTTTCTCATTTCGCAGTTTGAGAGGCAAAAGATATCATGAAATTGCAAATTTCGAAAATGTAAAAAAATAATTTTTTTTTGTTGATATTTGATCATATTAACAATAGTCCTCCTTAATCGAATTTTGGTCAATAAAGATGCGAAAACTTTGAAAAATATTATTTGACCCATTGATTCACTATTTGTGACCAATCTGTTAGTAAAGACCGTCAATCGAATTTCCTATATACGAAATATTCATTTTCTGGTTGTATATTGCATTTATATTTCCAGATACCTGTAGAACGTTGCAAATACCAATTATCTAATGGAAAAATATTTGAATAGATAAAAAATAAATTTTTAAGCACGAATGACAGCGATACAGTGATAAATGGTTGGATTTGGATATTCACTTTTCGTTTAAATACGCTACTGGGGCTTTTTCGTCGAATTTTTAAAAATAGTACCTGTAAGTGAAATCGGGCACAAAAAATTGTACTAACACAACTTTTTGTGTAGAATCGAATGAGCAACAAGAGAAATGCAATGGAAATCATTAAAAATATTTTAAAATTTTTTCAAACTTTAAAAAAATTCTAACTTTTTTCAAATGATAGTTAGAATGATATGTTCAACAGCTGAAATGCTTCTTTTCTGATGAGCTTTCATAATATATAGCTATGTAGGGGGTTTTGACGCTTCGTTCTCGAAATAATTTTTGGTCGTTTTTTCATACCCAGTTGCATATCTCAGCCGGGTTTGAGAATCAGCACTTCTAAGGTCGATTTTCGGTTTCTACGCCCAAAGTTTACCCTAGGGTAATTTTTTCAGCATAGGTTAGGTGTTCTTGTACGGCCACTGTTGATAAAAGCTCGATCCTCTCAGATAGTCTCTGATATACCCACATCGAAACCAGCTCCGTGCGCGAGCCGGGTTTGAGAAGCGGGAGGAGAGGTGACGTCGCGCCCCGCCCCCTCGCATGATCGATCTCGTTTCGCCCGCCCGCTCGCTTGACTGTGGCACAGAGACAGCTCTGCGTCTCTGCCCCACTCGAAGGGGAGAGACTTGCCCATCCCGTCTCGAGTAACGCGCGCCCTCCCGATATAATATGGACCGATCTTTCGCTTCGCCGTCTGGCACCCTCTCTTCAGCGAACGCTCTCTAACTTCTGTCTAGCCGTCTAGCTCATATGACCGCTCTCGAAATGCTGTGTAGCTGTGAAACGCGCAATCACGGAGCCGGGCACGGATGCATGTAGAACAGGCGAAAAATCGAATTGACTGAAAAAGCGCTCCTTGGTGTAACTTTGGACTCTCATCGATTATCCCTCATTACGATTGTAGTTTGAGGCCCCGGATGCGAAGAAGTTCGCATAAACCATCCAATCTTAGTAGACATCGCACAAGTAACTGACTTGACGAGCTATGAAAAATGTAATCCATAATTTTCTTATCTGACGATTTTTCAATTAGTGCCGAGTGTATTTTTTTAAATTTTATTTTATTAACATTCTTTTCCTCGAAGATGAAACATTGAATTCCTAGCGTCACTCCCGTCTTTAAATTGTCCCTGAATCGCGCAATCACTGGGCGAACATTTTTACTCAGCGTGAGAAGTCTCCAGCTCTCCTTTCTCTGGAGTATGCACATCTCCAATTAGTAGGAGATGTGATGTCTCCATCTCTCGAATTTGCATGCTCTCTCAGCAGGAGACAACATCTCCAGAGTAAGGAAAGCTGGAGACTTTGCGCTCTGTGTAGTACTCTGCTACACTCAGAAAATGACAGTAAGTTGTTTTGTGATAGTTAGAGTGGCCACGCCATGGATAATATAACTATCTCACCATGACTATTATTTAGTACTTTTTTGTAGTTGTTAGTATATCCGCTAAACGTTCGACTACTGGTGGACACGCAAGGGTCGACCGTTTGGTTTCTGTTTCGGTGAAGCGGATTCTCGCTTATCCCCTGGAATTTCTCTCCGTTTCACGGAAAACGGGGAGACGTAAGGTCAATCTCGCTTTTACATAATCTGTGAAACATACAATCACAAGTCGAGAAACCGATACTCGAGGGATGAAATGTACAGTGTCTTATTGTTATGCTCTAACACCAGAATCGAAGAGCAACGAACAAACAATGGATAATATTTCTATTCAACGATATTTCCGAGAAAGGAATGTTTTTATTTTGTTGATTTTACCTTCAAATAAGCAGATTCAGTGAATGCCTAGCGTCGCTCCTACCTTTAGATATATTGCCCGTGACGCGCGCAATCACTAGGCGAGGTACGCAGATCCGGGGGAGGGCACATCATTCGACAGGCCGGTCCACCTTACAGAAAGGGCTTTGGAGTGAGAGAGCGTGTGAAATCGAGAGGGACTCTCTCACTTTTGTACACTCTCTCGCTCTAACCATGGTCTGTATGTTTGGAATCATGTGAGAGGGTGAATTAACTGGGAGGTCGCTTTTTGCATTTAGCATCTCTTATGTTCGCCTACTATTTACCAAATTTCTCTAGGTATACTGTAGAATTCGTCTGGGTATACTGTAGATGTTTCAGGAAGGGAAAATGTCAGTAGAATAATGTAACACGTTTTAGGGATTTGGCTCTGTTTCGATGACGATTTTCTATGACAATAAGAATATGAACAATTCCTCTTCTTACAAGTGAGAAAGCAGGTAGAATTGAAAGAAAGGCAGATCGCATCTCGTCTATCTTTTGGCGGGAGAAAACATCTCCAAGGTAAGGGAAGTAGGGTCTTCCATCTCTGAGTTCTACTACGAAACATACTAACATCAGTGGTGGACTCACACAGATTCTGGCTGGTTAATGAGGGCGAAAGACTAGATTATCAAGTTCAATTTTCGGATCATGCGACGAGTCTCAAGAATGACCGAAACTGCCCTCAATACTTATTTGTCGTAATTACGAAACACGCAATCACATATTATTAATTATCTCCTAATTGCAGTCGTTCCGCAACTGGTTGTGCAGTCGATGCAGTCTCGACGAGGACTCCAAAAGCGACGAGAAAGTAAAGGTTTGTTGTAAACGAACGAGTGCATTCTAATCAAATTACCAGCCACGTTCCACCATTTGCATTGCCCGTGAAACGCGCAATCATTGGGCAGAGCGCGCCGATCCGGGCGGGAGGGGGGATGAGAGTGTCCATGGCCCCTTCTTGCAGGTTTCAAATCATGCGCAATTTCAGTTGTTTCGTAATTACGTAAGTGCGATGAATACATTGACGAGGACTTCAAATTCGAATAAAATCATTAGCACCTTCCCGACTTTTGCATTGCTCGTGAAACGCACAATCACTAGGCGGGCGCACCGATCCGAGGAATGAATTAACTAGCACACAATCAACTGAGTGCGGGTCTCGCTCGCCACTCACACTGGGTTATCGATTACTGGTCGGCCTCACCTTCCAGAACAACGTTCCACGAACGCCACGTCAGCAACGATAAGCAGGATCAAGGCTTAACCTCAATCGACGCAAATCGCACGTCGGACCCGCAGGAACGACCACGTCCTCGACACGAAGTCTTAGACAACTCTAGACAGTCCGAGACTGAATGGACCAGCACCCAAGAGTACTGGGGTCCTTGGCACCCAAGTTGTACCAAGTGGGGACAATGAAACACCTCGATACCCAATGAGTAACGAGTTATGATGGAGCGCTGCAGATGTTGTTGAATGAGCGTTCTGAGAGAGAATCTGTGACGTCTGATGGGTGGAGACACAAGGGACCGAGTATCGATGCACTTGAGAAACAGATCAGAAACTTCTCGTATCACCCTGAGGATGGAGTGACATTCGACTCGTGGATGGATCGGCACAAAGTGATCTTCGAATGTGATTTGAGAGAGATGGCGGATGGTGATAAGGGACGAGTGCTGTTGAGACACGTGGATGACAAAGTGTACAACCAGTTCAGAGATCACATTCGGCCAAAAACTCCATCGGATCTAGGATTTGATGAAATTGTCACTGCGATGATTGATTTGTTCGGAGAGAAAAAGTCGATATTCGAGAAGAGACTTGATGTGTTCGGTCTAAAAATGTCGAAGCTGAAGTGCAACGACATCAAGGAATTCTCAAGCATTGTAAACCGAGTAGTGGAAGAGGCTAATCTGAAGGACATGCAACTGGAACAGTTTAAGGCGATTGTAATGCTAACGGGTATTGATCTACCCCGATATACAGCCACGATGTTCCATGTGATGAGTGGCATCCAATCTGAGAAAGCGCCCACTATCGAGTCTATTCTGAGAGTGGTGGACACGTACAAAGAAATGTATGGAGATGCACATGCGTTGTCCAACCAGAATAATCCTCAAGTGAATGCAGTCAGAAGTACCTTCGAGATTGGTTTGGTAGAGATTGGCAGAGGAGATCAGGAGAAGTGACGAGATCTAACAATGCTGGGAAAGGGAATCCATCCAATATGAATAATGTGGTTGAATTTGAGAGGAGATGTGACAGATGTGACCGTTCCCACATGAGATCCGAGTGCCCGCACATCAGCTCGATATGCTTCAATTGTGACAAAACGGGACATCTTTCAGTGGTGTGCAAGGAAGACGTCGATTCGAGAGAGGGAACGAATGGTCTGGAGAAAAGGGTTAATGTGATCATTCACAGAAAGAGTCAACGTGATGATTTCATCGCAGAGGATTCTCCTTCGTTTGACACGGAAATGAAATTCACAGCATTCCACAGGCCGGTCAACCGTCCAGAAAGGCCTTTGGAGTGAGAGAACGTGTGAAATCGAGAGGGACTCTCTCACTTTTGTTCACTCTCTCGCTTTAACCCTGGTCTGTAGCTTTGGAATCACGTGAATTGAATGGAATCCCGATCACGATGATGCCCGATTCGGGATCTGATCTCACCGTTATTTCCACAGACACGTGGGTGAACATTGGAAGACCATTTTTCTCCAAGACAAATGTCAAAGCCATATGTGCAAACGAAGAGAGATTGCCGGTGAGAGGAGTGTGCAATTTGAGCATTGAAATGAATGGATTGAATACTCAGAGTAATGTGTACATTACTGAGTCAACTGTGAATGTTCTGGGGAAGGACAATTTCGGAAAATTCTTTCAGCTGATTCCGAGATCAGTGAAAGATTCGAACCAACTGGAAGAGATTCTGCGTGAAAAAGAGCGAGTGCCAAGATCGACTATGAATTGGGATTGTCCGATGCCGGGATAAGGTGCTTCGAAAAGATCTGGAGGCAGACTCTAGTGGAATAGATCTCTTGCCGGAATGTTCCGAGACTTCGAGTGGCCGGGATAAGGCACTCAGAGAAGCGTCGCGAGGGTCAGGATCAACCGTGGACTGGGATTGTCCAGCGGGAACGAGCAGCCAGGATAAGGTGCTTCGAGAGGATCTGATGGCGAGGGCGAAAGAGGAACGGAGTGGATCGAAAAGTGATAAGGGTTCACTTGCAATTCCGAAGATTGTTGAGACGAAAGACGAGACAGACTCGTGCCCCGTGTTGGAGCAGCACAGTAAATACAATGGGAATGTAAAGAATACCAATGAGCGGAATGCTCGGATTGGTGCAATCGCGACTAAATCAGAGGTTGTCAAGATCAGATCTGATAGTACAAGTGTGGTTGCATTGGACGGAGTCGAGCGGAGCTCGAACGATGACTGGCCGGATTACGTCAAAAATTTTCGAGGAACGGAAGCCAATGGACTACGTCAGCGCAAGAGAGGCAAAATGAAGCATGAAGATTGAGTCGACAAACTGATACCCCGACCCAAAAATTCTTCAATCGTGGTCCGAATGTTTCTTGCTCGTAATTTGTTGTTTTGTTCAGATTCACCTCAAGTTAGAGACATGAGGGGAGGTGTTGTATCCAGTCTAGTCTAGCTAATTATCATAGTCTAATAGACGTGCCATAAGCCGTCTCACGTATTGTCTGACTCGATTAACATCTATGTAAATTGTATGTCGACCCAGGGCGAATCTCCCATTCGTCCTCTGGTCTCTCGCCCTATGAAGTGGCTTGCTCTCTGTAGATAAATAGTGTATTCTGTGACTCACTAAGTTGGAACAGGCCGCTACACAACAAATGTTTCGGGTATTTGACCGCCAAAAGGAACGTGTCGGCAGGTAGAAATCATCCATGTTACAGTTAGATTCAAAAAGCATGGCAGTCGCAGGTAAAGGGCCTGGATGCTGCAGTCAGTCCAACTGAGTATCGTCAAAAAGCATGCCTGTTGCAGGTACCGGGAAGGTGGACAGGTATCGGGCAGGTACAAAGCATGCATGTCGCAGCCTGTTATTTGCCTTTTTACCTGCCATGTAGCTGCGACATCCATGTTTCCTACCAGCTGGCATCCATGCTTTTTACCTGCCATAGCCATGCCACCAAATCTCTGAGTGTTGCTAGATTGAATAATTCTATTCGTGAGAACAAAGGGTTATTCGCGAATAACCTTTGTTATTCTGGAATTGGAATATTCTTTCCAACTACACTAGTGTCCACAGAAATTATTGAATGCCTATCGTCGCTCCCGCCTTTGAATTGCTCGTGGAGCGCGCAATCACTAGGCGAGAAGCGCCTATCCGGGTTTTTACCAACCGTTTCTTTATAAACTTTTAAACACAAAGGGGTCTGGGCGAGAGGGCGTGCAATGGTCCCTCTCGATTTTACACGCTCTCTCACTCCCGATATCTTTCATTTCGGTTGAGCGGCTTGTGGAATCATGTGGAATAAGCGTATAGGCGAAAAGATCGATAGTGAGAACAATTAGACGGAGAATATTAATATTAGAGAAATAGAAGAATGAGAGAACAGAGAAGAGCTAATGAGAGCCTCGCTTTGGATTAATCGATAAAACAAAAAAACAAGCATGGATGCCAGCTGGTAGGAAACATGGATGTCGCAGCTACATGGCAGGTAAAAAGGCAAATAACAGGCTGCGACATGCATGCTTTGTACCTGCCCGATACCTGTCCACCTTCCCGGTACCTGCAACAGGCATGCTTTTTGACGATACTCAGTTGGACTGACTGCAGCATCCAGGCCCTTTACCTGCGACTGCCATGCTTTTTGAATCTAACTGTAACATGGATGATTTCTACCTGCCGACACGTTCCTTTTGGCGGTCAAATACCCGAAACATTTGTTGTGTAGCGGCCTGTTCCAACTTAGTGAGTCACAGAATACACTATTTATCTACAGAGAGCAAGCCACTTCATAGGGCGAGAGACCAGAGGACGAATGGGAGATTCGCCCTGGGTCGACATACAATTTACATAGATGTTAATCGAGTCAGACAATACGTGAGACGGCTTATGGCACGTCTATTAGACTATGATAATTAGCTAGACTAGACTGGATACAACACCTCCCCTCATGTCTCTAACTTGAGGTGAATCTGAACAAAACAACAAATTACGAGCAAGAAACATTCGGACCACGATTGAAGAATTTTTGGGTCGGGGTATCAGTTTGTCGACTCAATCTTCATGCTTCATTTTGCCTCTCTTGCGCTGACGTAGTCCATTGGCTTCCGTTCCTCGAAAATTTTTGACGTAATCCGGCCAGTCATCGTTCGAGCTCCGCTCGACTCCGTCCAATGCAACCACACTTGTACTATCAGATCTGATCTTGACAACCTCTGATTTAGTCGCGATTGCACCAATCCGAGCATTCCGCTCATTGGTATTCTTTACATTCCCATTGTATTTACTGTGCTGCTCCAACACGGGGCACGAGTCTGTCTCGTCTTTCGTCTCAACAATCTTCGGAATTGCAAGTGAACCCTTATCACTTTTCGATCCACTCCGTTCCTCTTTCGCCCTCGCCATCAGATCCTCTCGAAGCACCTTATCCTGGCTGCTCGTTCCCGCTGGACAATCCCAGTCCACGGTTGATCCTGACCCTCGCGACGCTTCTCTGAGTGCCTTATCCCGGCCACTCGAAGTCTCGGAACATTCCGGCAAGAGATCTATTCCACTAGAGTCTGCCTCCAGATCTTTTCGAAGCACCTTATCCCGGCATCGGACAATCCCAATTCATAGTCGATCTTGGCACTCGCTCTTTTTCACGCAGAATCTCTTCCAGTTGGTTCGAATCTTTCACTGATCTCGGAATCAGCTGAAAGAATTTTCCGAAATTGTCCTTCCCCAGAACATTCACAGTTGACTCAGTAATGTACACATTACTCTGAGTATTCAATCCATTCATTTCAATGCTCAAATTGCACACTCCTCTCACCGGCAATCTCTCTTCGTTTGCACATATGGCTTTGACATTTGTCTTGGAGAAAAATGGTCTTCCAATGTTCACCCACGTGTCTGTGGAAATAACGGTGAGATCAGATCCCGAATCGGGCATCATCGTGATCGGGATTCCATTCAATTCACGTGATTCCAAAGCTACAGACCAGGGTTAAAGCGAGAGAGTGAACAAAAGTGAGAGAGTCCCTCTCGATTTCACACGTTCTCTCACTCCAAAGGCCTTTCTGGACGGTTGACCGGCCTGTGGAATGCTGTGAATTTCATTTCCGTGTCAAACGAAGGAGAATCCTCTGCGATGAAATCATCACGTTGACTCTTTCTGTGAATGATCACATTAACCCTTTTCTCCAGACCATTCGTTCTCTCTCTCGAATCGACGTCTTCCTTGCACACCACTGAAAGATGTCCCGTTTTGTCACAATTGAAGCATATCGAGCTGATGTGCGGGCACTCGGATCTCATGTGGGAACGGTCACATCTGTCACATCTCCTCTCAAATTCAACCACATTATTCATATTGGATGGATTCCCTTTCCCAGCATTGTTAGATCTCGTCACTTCTCCTGATCTCCTCTGCCAATCTCTACCAAACCAATCTCGAAGGTACTTCTGACTGCATTCACTTGAGGATTATTCTGGTTGGACAACGCATGTGCATCTCCATACATTTCTTTGTACGTGTCCACCACTCTCAGAATAGACTCGATAGTGGGCGCTTTCTCAGATTGGATGCCACTCATCACATGGAACATCGTGGCTGTATATCGGGGTAGATCAATACCCGTTAGCATTACAATCGCCTTAAACTGTTCCAGTTGCATGTCCTTCAGATTAGCCTCTTCCACTACTCGGTTTACAATGCTTGAGAATTCCTTGATGTCGTTGCACTTCAGCTTCGACATTTTTAGACCGAACACATCAAGTCTCTTCTCGAATATCGACTTTTTCTCTCCGAACAAATCAATCATCGCAGTGACAATTTCATCAAATCCTAGATCCGATGGAGTTTTTGGCCGAATGTGATCTCTGAACTGGTTGTACACTTTGTCATCCACGTGTCTCAACAGCACTCGTCCCTTATCACCATCCGGCATCTCTCTCAAATCACATTCGAAGATCACTTTGTGCCGATCCATCCACGAGTCGAATGTCACTCCATCCTCAGGGTGATACGAGAAGTTTCTGATCTGTTTCTCAAGTGCATCGATACTCGGTCCCTTGTGTCTCCACCCATCAGACGTCACAGATTCTCTCTCAGAACGCTCATTCAACAACATCTGCAGCGCTCCATCATAACTCGTTACTCATTGGGTATCGAGGTGTTTCATTGTCCCCACTTGGTACAACTTGGGTGCCAAGGACCCCAGTACTCTTGGGTGCTGGTCCATTCAGTCTCGGACTGTCTAGAGTTGTCTAAGACTTCGTGTCGAGGACGTGGTCGTTCCTGCGGGTCCGACGTGCGATTTGCGTCGATTGAGGTTAAGCCTTGATCCTGCTTATCGTTGCTGACGTGGCGTTCGTGGAACGTTGTTCTGGAAGGTGAGGCCGACCAGTAATCGATAACCCAGTGTGAGTGGCGAGCGAGACCCGCACTCAGTTGATTGTGTGCTAGTTAATTCATTCCTCGGATCGGTGCGCCCGCCTAGTGATTGTGCGTTTCACGAGCAATGCAAAAGTCGGGAAGGTGCTAATGATTTTATTCGAATTTGAAGTCCTCGTCAATGTATTCATCGCACTTACGTAATTACGAAACAACTGAAATTGCGCATGATTTGAAACCTGCAAGAAGGGGCCATGGACACTCTCATCCCCCCTCCCGCCCGGATCGGCGCGCTCTGCCCAATGATTGCGCGTTTCACGGGCAATGCAAATGGTGGAACGTGGCTGGTAATTTGATTAGAATGCACTCGTTCGTTTACAACAAACCTTTACTTTCTCGTCGCTTTTGGAGTCCTCGTCGAGACTGCATCGACTGCACAACCAGTTGCGGAACGACTGCAATTAGGAGATAATTAATAATATGTGATTGCGTGTTTCGTAATTACGACAAATAAGTATTGAGGGCAGTTTCGGTCATTCTTGAGACTCGTCGCATGATCCGAAAATTGAACTTGATAATCTAGTCTTTCGCCCTCATTAACCAGCCAGAATCTGTGTGAGTCCACCACTGATGTTAGTATGTTTCGTAGTAGAACTCAGAGATGGAAGACCCTACTTCCCTTACCTTGGAGATGTTTTCTCCCGCCAAAAGATAGACGAGATGCGATCTGCCTTTCTTTCAATTCTACCTGCTTTCTCACTTGTAAGAAGAGGAATTGTTCATATTCTTATTGTCATAGAAAATCGTCATCGAAACAGAGCCAAATCCCTAAAACGTGTTACATTATTCTACTGACATTTTCCCTTCCTGAAACATCTACAGTATACCCAGACGAATTCTACAGTATACCTAGAGAAATTTGGTAAATAGTAGGCGAACATAAGAGATGCTAAATGCAAAAAGCGACCTCCCAGTTAATTCACCCTCTCACATGATTCCAAACATACAGACCATGGTTAGAGCGAGAGAGTGTACAAAAGTGAGAGAGTTCCTCTCGATTTCACACGCTCTCTCACTCCAAAGCCCTTTCTGTAAGGTGGACCGGCCTGTCGAATGATGTGCCCTCCCCCGGATCTGCGTACCTCGCCTAGTGATTGCGCGCGTCACGGGCAATATATCTAAAGGTAGGAGCGACGCTAGGCATTCACTGAATCTGCTTATTTGAAGGTAAAATCAACAAAATAAAAACATTCCTTTCTCGGAAATATCGTTGAATAGAAATATTATCCATTGTTTGTTCGTTGCTCTTCGATTCCGGTGTAAGAGCATAACAATAAGACACTGTACATTTCATCCCTCGAGTATCGGTTTCTCGACTTGTGATTGTATGTTTCACAGATTATGTAAAAGCGAGATTGACCTTACGTCTCTGCTAGGGTTGGCCCCCTTTACTCATTTACAGACTCATTGAATCATTTGACTCCGAGTCATTTTGACTCGCGCGGTGTGAGGAGGTCATAACTCACACTATAACTCACTTAATAACTGTCAGCATAGAAATGACATAAGAATGTCGTAATGATACACAACGACTCAGATTTGAAAATATAATCTTTTACATTTTCTGAGCAAAAATAATTTCTCGTTATGCAAATCACTGTCTCAGCCCACTTTTCGAGTTTTCTCTATTTTTTCATTATCAGACATATTAGTTTTCATACTTTCGAAAACAACCGATTTTACTCACACATGTAATTCTGCCCCAAGCGTTTTGCTCAGCTCAGCGTATTCAAAAGTTTGACATTTCAAATATTTAATAAGAAGAAACTCAAAATATATGAAAATTGTACCTTCATTTATCAATTTCTTGCTTGCGAAAATCCTCAGGATTCAAGTGAATCCTAGGTGAGATTCATTTGACTCCTGATACTGTACCTCACTTTTCGAGTGAGATTCACTCGACTCTCACTCTTTACTTTTTGACCGGTTGTGAAGGAGTCAAATGGCCAACCCTAGTCTCTGCTATGTGGTAGACTTTTTGAATAACGAATGCAGCTTGTCTTCCTCCAACTTTGGAGATTCTGCTCAGAGAGTATGCAAAACAGAGAGAGAGAGAGAGAGAGGACCCCGGGCGCCCCGTTTTCACAGGGGGATCTGACCGGACTGTAAAACATATTTTTAAATGTTCAATTACGGCAACCTGCTGCAATGCGAGATAACGTGATAACCTACACATCCCTTCACCCTTCCCCCCTCCCAAACCCGGATCGTCGAACCCGCCTAGCGATTGCGCGCTTCACGGGTATTGCAAAATGCGGGACGAGGCTAGTGATTTGATTGAGGTCTGTGCTGCAACGTTTGTAATTAAAACGCCTACCTTCACTTTCTCGGTGCTTTTGGAGTCCTCGTCCACATCATTCCACAGACAACCTTACAGAAAGGCCTTTGGAGTGAGAGAGCGTGCGAAATCGAGAGGGACTCTCTCACTTTTGCACACTCTCTCGCTCTAACCCTGGCCTGTAGGTTTGGAATCATGTGCGTCGAGACAGGCATTGCATCGACTTGCGAAGATAATTAATAATATAATTATTCAGATAGTTAATTACCAGTACGTCCAACTGTGATAGGAATGAGGGATAATCAGAGAGCTTCCAAAGTTTGACTAAGAGTCCATTCTTCACCTTTTCCTAGCTTAACCTAATGCGAACGACGACATTTACATTCACTGCGCCCCGTGATTGCGCGTTTCTTCGCTACTGCAAATATTGAGTGCGGCTTCTGTGATTCAATTATTTCATTGTGGGAAAGTTTATTTGAAAAATTGATATGAAAATCTTGTCTTCCATCATTCTCTAACCTATCTGGTGTGTCCACCAGTGATTGCATGTCCCCTAGTTAGAACACAGAGAGGGAAATCCCCTATTTCCGTAACTTCGGAGATACGGCAGAGAGAACATGTGAAATCGAGAGAGTGAAAGAAAATGTGATTTCCCACTCTATAGATTCTATTAAGTGTTTGTTTTATTTGCTCTTTGAAAAAAGGAATTGTTGATATTCCGATTGTCATAAAAAAACTTCATCGAAACAGAACCAAACCCTGGTATACTATTCTACTGACATTTATCCTTCCGGAAGCATCTACAGTATATCCAGACGAATTCTACAGTATCCCCAGAGCAATTTGGGAAACAGTAGGAGAACATAACAGAGGCACTAATTGTGATATTCCAGTTAATTCAGCCCCCTCCCTCACTCCTGTCTGGATGTGCGTGCCCGCCCCGTGATTGCACGCTTCACGGACAATGTAAAGGCGGGAGCGACCCTAGCGATTCAATTCCATTCGGTTCTTAGTGGCAATGTTAATAAAGTACGTCTTTTTGGTGAATTTCAATTATCTTTGTAGAATGCGATCATTAAAAGGAAGTTTTAGTAAGAAATTTTTTTATAATTTTCATTTAAAAGCTACACCAAATCGTAATAAATTCAAAGGGGGGCAAGATTTGTCAGACATAATTCTTTCCTTTATGGCCTGGATGATTTGGTTACTGCGATAGATCGGGTAACTATAAGCTTACTTTATCTAGATACTAAAGGCCGATGCGACTCTTCGATTCCATTCTACGCATCACTGTTAATACAAATATGCAATTTTGGTGAATTTCAATTGTATTTGCATAATGCGATCATTCAATGCCAACTACACTTTTGGTAATGAATTCATTTTAATTTTCGATAAAAAGCTACACCAAACCGGAACAAAGTCAACGGGGGCAACACTTCTCAGAGATAATTTGATAACGGGGAAGTAAGTTAGCGATGGGAAACATTTCTTCCTCTATGGCCTGGACGATTTGGTTACTGAGAGAGATCGGGTTACTGTAAGATTACTGTATCTAGATACGGTCAGTATACTGTAGAGTGAGGATCGGGCGTTGCCAAGATTGATATATAGCGTGACGATGTGAGGGCGTGTGATATAGACGATACACGATGATTAATCGATAATTGGGTGACGTGGGGAATACAGTAAGCCAATCAGATGATAATATTCGGTACGGGAAGCGGCGAGCGAACGGGAACAAATCAATACTTGAGCGGGGATACGGTAGAATTCAAAATACTTAGAAGGGCGGGAACAAGGGGAAGGGCGGGGGTACGGTAGCCCGATATTCTTGTTCGATATGAGTTCGCGCTCGTCGCTTCGCGGAGTGAAGGATACGGTAGAGATTATCGATCGATTCGGTTACGGTGGATCAATCGATACTACAGTAAGCGCTGTTAGCGAGTGCTCATCTTCCTGAAAATACGATATTATTGATTAGAAGAATTTTAGTTATCGATCGATTAAAGAAAGCTACCGTACCTCTTCCGGTATGACGTCAACCATGAAGGAACGCGCCTTGATCGGCTCGGGTGGGCTATAGCCTGAAATTAGTGTTGCGTAATCACTAGGAAATCCCAAAAAATGTCGTCATAATTTTGAAATCCAATCTAAAGAATGGTATTCAAATTTATCGAATAACGTAATCCTCTTTTCAATTATCGATTTCTGAACTACAGTATACCTGCTGGATGAGGATGTTTGAGGACGCGTTTTCCGCGATCAAACAATGCGTGCCGAGTGCGTCCGACGCGAGTCGCACGCGATGTTCCGCCAACTGAGAGAATACGGTAGATTATTGATTGGTTGAGAGAGGATACGGTAGATTATTGATTGGTTGAGAGAGGATACGGTAGATTATTGATTGGTTGAGAGTGGATACGGTAGATTATTGAATGGTTACGGTAGAGATGAAATTCCGGATATTTTCAGGGAGTGCGGTAGCTTCAGAAACAACGAATTGCTCTATCTACGCAAGAAGGGAAATTTCTCTGACATGAGAGAGGACCTCGATATTTCAAGATTTAACACTCATTATCCAGAAAGGGTTTCGGTTCGATAAAGTGTGCTTACTTAAGTGAGAGTAACGATATTGTTTTCCTGATCAATATTATAAATGTTCAATTACTCTATCTCAATTACAATACTCCCCCCAATTCCCCCCCAGTGATCGTTCACGGGCAATGCAAAAGGCTGGAGGGCATAGGTGCAGTGGGCGGAGCTTGTGCACAACAACTTCGCCGCAGCTGCACACCTTTTGGTGACACGGAATTCTTAGGTCGGAACTGAAAATTTTCGCACAATAGTTACGGTGATATATAGTTATTTTATCCAACGTGTGGCCAATCTAACTATCACGAAACAAATTGCTGAAGAGAGGGTGCCAGACGGCGAAGCGATAGATCGGTCCATATTATATCGGGAGGGCGCGCGTTACTCGAGACGGGGTGGGCAAGTCTCTCCCCTTCGAGTGGGGCAGAGACGCAGAGCTGTCTCTGTGCCGCAGTCAAGCGAGCGGGCGGGCGAAACGAGATCGATCATGCGAGGGGGCGGGGCGCGACGTCACCTCTCCTCCCGCTTCTCAAACCCGGCTCGCGCACGGAGCTGGTTTCGATGTGGGTATATATAGAGGGTCTGCGCCCTATCCTACCGTACTCAAGCTTCTGTATGAAGAGATATGATGTGCATTTGGCATTCTGCCAATGGCTTGTGGCCGAGGAGCTATACCCCTGAAACGCTGTGTTCCCCCGCCCACGGATCGGTGCGCCCGCCCAGTGATTGCGCGCTTCACGGGCAATGTAAAGGCCGATGCGACTCTTCGATTCCATTCTACGCATCACTGTTAATACAAATATGCAATTTTGGTGAATTTCAATTGTATTTGCATAATGCGATCATTCAATGCCAACTACACTTTTGGTAATGAATTCATTTTAATTTTCGATAAAAAGCTACACCAAACCGGAACAAAGTCAACGGGGGCAACACTTCTCAGAGATAATTTGATAACGGGGAAGTAAGTTAGCGATGGGAAACATTTCTTCCTCTATGGCCTGGACGATTTGGTTACTGAGAGAGATCGGGTTACTGTAAGATTACTGTATCTAGATACGGTCAGTATACTGTAGAGTGAGGATCGGGCGTTGCCAAGATTGATATATAGCGTGACGATGTGAGGGCGTGTGATATAGACGATACACGATGATTAATCGATAATTGGGTGACGTGGGGAATACAGTAAGACAATCAGATGATAATGTTCGATACGGGAAGCGGCGAGCGAACGGGAACAAATCAATACTTGAGCGGGGATACGTTAGAATTCAAATTAAGTAAAAGGGCAGGAACGGGGGAAGGGGTACGGTAACCGATATTCTCGTTCGATATGAGTTCGCGCTCGTCGCTTCGCGGAGTGAAGGATACGGTAGAGATTATCGATCGACCAGGTTACGGAAGATCAATCGATACTACAGTAACTGCTATCAGGCAAGCGAGGGGTCCGAGGGCGCTCGCGATAACGAGTGTTCATTCTCCTAAAAACACGATATTATTGATTAGTTGATATTATTGATTAGTTATCGATAAATTCGAGAAAACAACCGTACCTCTTCCGGTATGACGTCAACCCTGAAGGAGCGCGGCTTGATAGTCTCGGGTGGGCCCAGAGCCTGGAATTAATATTGCGTTATCACTAGGCAATCGTATTTCGTAGAGTGTTATGCCATAAGACTTGTGCATCTTTATCAATTTATTTTTGCACTAGATGGCATATTTGCATTGGCATGCCCGGTTCGGACTCTCGTATCATTCTCGGTTGAAACTCATCCCATTTCTGCCTTCCCGGCATAAACTTACTTTTGGTCATTAACGAAAGTAATAAAAATTTCTACAGTGCGGAGACATATATATCGGCTACTGTATGACTGTGGGGCATTATTGATTTATCGACTACCGTAATCCCCTTTTCCATTATCGATTTCAAACGACTACCGTATAAGTACCTGCTGGATGAGGATGTTTGAAGGCGCGTTTTCCGCGATCAAACAATGCGTGCCGAGTGCGTCCGACGCGAGTCGCACGCGATGTTCCGCCAACTGAGAGAGGATACGGTAGATTAATGATTGGATACGGTAAACTATTGATTGGTTGAGAGTGGATACGGTAGATTAATGAATGGTTACGGTAGAGATGAAATTCCGGATATTTTCAGGGAGAGAACGGTAATTTTTCGATAGTTTTAGGCCGTACGGCGGTTTCCCCGCAAGCAGTGAATTACTCGATGCAAAAGAAAGCTACGATTATTAAAGATTTCACAGACGATTCCGAACATTCCAGAATGGGTTTGGGGAGCAAGAAAATTTGAGATATTGACGATTATTTATACAATCAATCTTTTAATATGCTCAATTACGGTATCTCAATTATGAGATCACCCCCCCCCCCCTCCAGATCGGCGCGCCTCGCCCAGTGATTGCGCGCTTCACGGGCAATGCAAAAGACGGGAAGAGGGCGGCGATTCGATAGTTGCTTTCCCTGTATTAGAATAAAAACACCAACCTTCACTTTCTCGGCGCTTTTTGAGTCCTCGTCCAGATAGGCATTGCATCGACTGCACAACCAGTTGCGGAACAACTTCAATTAGGAGATAATTAATACTATTATTAATTAAATTCGTAATTTCCGGTACTGAGATATTATGTGTAATTGCTAAGCGACTGTAAGACACTTTCGCTTCACAAGTGGGGCTAAGGGGCTCTGATAGATCATGAGAAATATATACGGTAGGGTTCGCCTGGCAAGAAAAAAGACCGCTCTTTTTCCCGAAATGAGGAGAATGATCTTGGCAAGAAATGAAATAAGAAGATTTCTTGTTTATTTCTTGAAATGAACCAAGAAATAAACAAGAACCAAGAATATTTCAAGAAATGTGTGAAAACCGTTTATAACAATTTAGTAGTTTACGCAACATCGCCAGCTATTAATGAACGCATAACACCCGTATCTTACAACTTTGGCCTCATTCTTCGAAATTTCGACTTACTTATATCGAAAGCGATGGAAATATTCTATTATTTGTCATTTTTATATTGCAGCCTAACCATGGAAAAGAAACTTAGTGAATCCATGAGTGCCTTGTACCATTGAACGCACCTATTGCGCGCACGACCGATCATAAAGCGAATCAGGAATGGTCATTGTTCAGTTCTAGTGATCACAACGCAAATTATTAATGTTATTGTGAATAATTATTTTGATTAAGGCGATTTTTTGGGACGAAGAATTGACTAAGTTTTCTTTCCAAGAAATTGTCAAGAAACAAGATCTTGAAATGGTTTTCATTGTTCTTGCAAGAAGTGAGATAATTGAATTATCTCATTTCGGGATCCCAAGATCTTGCTTGGCAGGCGAACCCTAGGGTCAGGGCACTCTCATCCCCCGCGCCCGCCCGGACCGGGCGCGTTTCACGGGCAACACAGTAGGTGTGATGTGGCTGATAATTTGATTACACGTGCGCTCGTTCGATTGCTATAAAAATACCAACCTTCACTTTCTCGGCGCTTTTGGAGTCCTCGTCGAGACATGCATTGCACAATCAGTTGCGGGACAGCTATAATTGGAGAAAATAAATAATATAATTAATGAAATACTTAATTTCTAGTACTTCTAACTGAAATAGGAACGAGCGATAATCAGGGCCTACGTTTCCCCTAATATAAATCTTTCAGTCAATACTAGTTTGGCCTATTCTACTTTACATAACGTGCCCCGTGATTACGTGTTAACCTCTACAATGATGAAGCGCAGCGTCTGTAATTCAATTTATTGGAAAAGCGAATTCGAGAAACGTAACCTTCTCTTCACCCTGCCAGAATCTGTGTGTGTTATAGGGTTGCATGTTCGGTTTTCGTGAAACGGCCTGTCGCATACCCTATGGCACCGCGAACCGGCGAGGCGAGGGGTAAGATAAATTCGCTGCGTGGCCCAGAATAATCGGAATAGAACGGGATACATTGGATAGTTATCGTGGTCCAATTTCTGATTTTTCTACTACTGCCTTTTTAAAAATTTCTTCAAATGAGTTGTCCAAAACGGCCGTTTTCCGTGAAACGGAGAGAAATTCCAGGGGATAAGCGAGAATCCGCTTCACCGAAACAGAAACCAAACGGTCGACCCTTGCGTGTCCACCAGTAGTCGAACGTTTAGCGGATATACTAACAACTACAAAAAAGTACTAAATAATAGTCATGGTGAGATAGTTATATTATCCATGGCGTGGCCACTCTAACTATCACAAAACAACTTACTGTCATTTTCTGAGTGTAGCAGAGTACTACACAGAGCGCAAAGTCTCCAGCTTTCCTTACTCTGGAGATGTTGTCTCCTGCTGAGAGAGCATGCAAATTCGAGAGATGGAGACATCACATCTCCTACTAATTGGAGATGTGCATACTCCAGAGAAAGGAGAGCTGGAGACTTCTCACGCTGAGTAAAAATGTTCGCCCAGTGATTGCGCGATTCAGGGACAATTTAAAGACGGGAGTGACGCTAGGAATTCAATGTTTCATCTTCGAGGAAAAGAATGTTAATAAAATAAAATTTAAAAAAATACACTCGGCACTAATTGAAAAATCGTCAGATAAGAAAATTATGGATTACATTTTTCATAGCTCGTCAAGTCAGTTACTTGTGCGATGTCTACTAAGATTGGATGGTTTATGCGAACTTCTTCGCATCCGGGGCCTCAAACTACAATCGTAATGAGGGATAATCGATGAGAGTCCAAAGTTACACCAAGGAGCGCTTTTTCAGTCAATTCGATTTTTCGCCTGTTCTACATGCATCCGTGCCCGGCTCCGTGATTGCGCGTTTCACAGCTACACAGCATTTCGAGAGCGGTCATATGAGCTAGACGGCTAGACAGAAGTTAGAGAGCGTTCGCTGAAGAGAGGGTGCCAGACGGCGAAGCGAAAGATCGGTCCATATTATATCGGGAGGGCGCGCGTTACTCGAGACGGGATGGGCAAGTCTCTCCCCTTCGAGTGGGGCAGAGACGCAGAGCTGTCTCTGTGCCACAGTCAAGCGAGCGGGCGGGCGAAACGAGATCGATCATGCGAGGGGGCGGGGCGCGACGTCACCTCTCCTCCCGCTTCTCAAACCCGGCTCGCGCACGGAGCTGGTTTCGATGTGGGTATATCAGAGACTATCTGAGAGGATCGAGCTTTTATCAACAGTGGCCGTACAAGAACACCTAACCTATGCTGAAAAAATTACCCTAGGGTAAACTTTGGGCGTAGAAACCGAAAATCGACCTTAGAAGTGCTGATTCTCAAACCCGGCTGAGATATGCAACTGGGTATGAAAAAACGACCAAAAATTATTTCGAGAACGAAGCGTCAAAACCCCCTACATAGCTATATATTATGAAAGCTCATCAGAAAAGAAGCATTTCAGCTGTTGAACATATCATTCTAACTATCATTTGAAAAAAGTTAGAATTTTTTTAAAGTTTGAAAAAATTTTAAAATATTTTTAATGATTTCCATTGCATTTCTCTTGTTGCTCATTCGATTCTACACAAAAAGTTGTGTTAGTACAATTTTTTGTGCCCGATTTCACTTACAGGTACTATTTTTAAAAATTCGACGAAAAAGCCCCAGTAGCGTATTTAAACGAAAAGTGAATATCCAAATCCAACCATTTATCACTGTATCGCTGTCATTCGTGCTTAAAAATTTATTTTTTATCTATTCAAATATTTTTCCATTAGATAATTGGTATTTGCAACGTTCTACAGGTATCTGGAAATATAAATGCAATATACAACCAGAAAATGAATATTTCGTATATAGGAAATTCGATTGACGGTCTTTACTAACAGATTGGTCACAAATAGTGAATCAATGGGTCAAATAATATTTTTCAAAGTTTTCGCATCTTTATTGACCAAAATTCGATTAAGGAGGACTATTGTTAATATGATCAAATATCAACAAAAAAAAATTATTTTTTTACATTTTCGAAATTTGCAATTTCATGATATCTTTTGCCTCTCAAACTGCGAAATGAGAAAAAATTCAAATGGAGGACAAGTAATTTATTCAATAGTGGATATTAAAGATCAGGGCTGATATAGTTAAAGAACCAGTGAAGAACATTTCGCTGATTAACAAATACTAAAACACGAGGGAAATTGCTTCTCACGAGGGGTTCCGGTCTTGAATATTTAATTAAAGTAGTCTTTCTATTTCAACGCACCTTTCCCTCGTGTACCCTCCTCATTTCCCCTTATCTCTCTGTCTTTCTCTGAATTCTCATCAACAAAAAAAAATTGAAACATCCGGATTTATTACTAAATTTATTACTAACGGCGGTACGCGTACCGGTACGTGTACCGCGGTACACGGGCAGGGAAAATCTGTTTTCCAATAGAACACAGCTGATGAACTTTTCAAAAAGGGAAGAATTGTACCTTAGATGATGTTTTTGTCGTTTTCGAAGTATCACCTCAGCCTACCTTGCTAATAAAAAGTCGATGTACCGACGGTACATTCGTGTACCGTCGGTACACGTGTACCGTTTTCGCCACCCTAGTTGTAGTACACTAGACGTAGTTTTTGAAGGCGAATCCAAAATGCAATAAATTTTTCCCACGGAAGAGGATAACTTTTCAGGACGGCGAAAAAAACGGAGAAAAATACAAATTTCGACCCTCTACCGATGTCTGATCGCTTCCAAAGTATTTCTATTCGCTTTTTTTTCGCAGAATTCACCTAGAAAACATATAAAAACCTACTTTTTCGAATGGTAAAAAAATCGATATCGGAACCCGGGGTTACTGTAACTTTTCGGTGCGGGACCCAAAACCTTAGTTACTTGGCAAAAAAATCAGCACTCGTGATACTGACTTCACCCACAAGTTATTGGGATAGGTTGCAAAAAAGTCATCCGTGGATATTGCTCCAGCGCCCCGGCCTCTCGTGGATGCTCTCTTAATGAAGTCGAAACATAACTATCCCTTTCGGCACTCTCGACTAATAAAAATATTATCTTATTTTTATTTTTTTTTAAATATTATCCAATTTTCGTTGCTCTGCAAGTCTGTTGACATGGTCTACTAAAACATTGGAAAAGCCTCCAGAAAGGGCAGGGAGAGCGAGAGCGTCGAGAAAGACTCTCTCACTTTTACACACACACACACACACACTCTCTCTCTCTCTCTCTCTCTCTCTCTCTCGCACTGAGAATCATGTGCGCCGGAACGCTCGATGCGCATTGACTAAATAATTAACTTTTGCTCCTGAAAAGGGGATATGCTATGGATAAGAAATGGATTTAGGGTCAATTGATAGAGCTTACTGAAGGAGCACGTAAGTTATTGTCATTTTTACGAGTTTACAAATGCAAAAAAACACGGTTTCTGCGGAAAGTTCACTGCGCCATATCGGTGCCCCGAGGCGCCCAATTGCGAAATGGAGCGCACCACCGTTTTCAGCGCCCAAAGTCACTCCTAGGAGAAGCGAATGGAATGAATTCCATTATTGATCTTTTCCAGACCCTTGTTCATCCTAATGCGAGCGGCGACATTTACATCGAGGGAGTGAGAGAAAATGTGATCTCTCTCTATTTCTCATGATTTATCAGTAACAAACAATCTTCAAATTTACTACAAGAGTATCACCCCCCCGGACTTCCTCAGCCTTTCCAAGTGATTGCGCGCTTCACGGGCAGTGTAAGGACGGGAGCGACATTAGGCATTCAATAACGTAAGACTGCTGCTACTGGTAGAAAAATTAAAATAAATAAATCGACCGCACCCTCGTTTTCAGCGTCCAAAGTTACCCCTCGCAGCGACTCTTGAGCCAATTTGGGATTGTTAAAACCCTTTTCCGACCGTAGGGTATCGTAATGCGAACGGCGACATTTTACATGTGATTGTGCGTTTCGTCGCTTCTACAAAGATTGAGGGCAGCATCAGTCTTTTGATTGGAGTGTGTGCAGAAGCGTCTAATACCGAAAATATTTATATTTTTCGAATCACATTAGGTCTACTGTAGTCGGAATTACTGTAAATGGGGCACAGTATGTGCTGCCACAGGGCAATGCTCAATCGAAATCTACCTCATGTAGCCAAACCCGAGTAAATTTGCTCATTTTAAGAAATCTTGTTTACGGTAGACCGGTTACGGTACCTTGGTGTCCTGAAATTTCGATGTCTCTTGTGAGTACTGTGACCCCACACAAGTCCCGTGATGTCCATACTGTTTAAATTCTCTTTATATTATAATAAATAATGCCTATTTACTCACGCTAGGCACTCCCGAAGCCGTCCTGACCACTCCTCTTAAGCAACGGGTTGTGAAATGAGATCCCATAAATGACCAACCAGTTGTCAGACCGCTTACGTGACCAGTGAATTCAAAGAATGAGAGTTTATTAATTTCTTAGGCAACGGGTTGTATAGTTACATATCGTTATTTCTCGAAGTCTACTTTGGACGCTCACTGGTTAGCTATCATTATCATTAGCTCACTGGTTAGCAGTTAGACGCCCTGGAAATTCCGGATTTATGTAATTATATTTTAATTATCTCCTAATTGCAGTTGTTCCAGAACTGAATTTGCAGTCGGTGCGATGCCTGTTTCGACAAAATATGTTCCAAACAATAAACTTGTCCTTAACTCGTCAGAATGACAATAACTTACGTGCTCCTTCAGTATCTGAAGCTCTATCAATTCGCCCTAAATCCATTTCTTATCCATAGCTAGGGGCCACAACGTGGATTGCCGATTTTCGATGTGAGGGTGGAAATCACATAGAATAGATGCCTCAAGGTCCCATTAAGACAATACTTTTTGCCGCTTGTCGATATCTTGCCTCTGAGCCGAGATACACCTCGAAATCTGAACGCGAATCGCTAGTGGGAGAAGCATCAAACCGGGGAGAGGAGAGAAAGGGGCGGAGACTTCTTCCACCCCTCTGGTCAGGCCCTCTCCATTCCCCACGCTCTCAGACGGTGAGCGAGAGAGTGTATGAAATGGAGAGAGCGTTCATTTCTCCTCTCCCTCGGTAGGGAGGGTTTTTCATGAGTTCAAACATCCCTATCTGCACTCTCAAAAGTGCACGCTCTCTCGCCTCTCTCTAGCCTCTCTCACCCACGCGTCCGAGACGGCGCTCTCTCTCCAGCGCCACTAACCAGCACAAGTCGTCATTCCACAGTCATTTCCGTACTGAAATATTTCAAAAGAGTAGCACAATTCACTACATTGCCCGTGAAGCGCGAAAACACTAGGCCAGGTGCGCAGATCCGGGGAGGTGGTAAATTATCGGGGATATCACTAACTATATTTTGGATGTTGGCTAAGTTCTCCACGGTTTCCATTATCCACCTGGGTATACTGTAGATGTTTCAAGAAGGAATACTGTCCGCAGAATAATGTAGCAAAGTTTAGGCCTAAGTTCAGGTCTGGACTAGAGAACGGTTCTCTTAGAGAGTTCGCGCTCTGTGTGTTCTCTCATCGCCATCTCCAGAGGAGGTGGTAGGGGACTTATCATTCTCTGTTGTAGCTATGAAACATGAAATCACGGGGGGTGTCAATTCCGCAACCGACATTGCGGCAACGGCTTATAACTTTTCTCAAACTTGAGGATCTGTATGAACTTTTTTCCCTTGTTAGTTCACGGCCCGTTATACAAGAGAAAATAAATCCTGAAAGAACCGCGTTGCGTTGATCGGTTTCGCGCGCTTTTATCATTCAAAACATGTGACGTCACAGGCGAGACAGCGATTTTACGCAAAACGATCGTTTAGCTGTTTCACGGCCGATTTTCTCGTGCCATTTACAATTTTGCATTTAATATTATAGCTACCTATGAGCCGCATGATCTAACAATGTATACTGGGCTGATTTCGTTCAACGTGAATCGATGCCAGCAGACTGACACTTGTTCTTGTGGAGGACCCTTCATTTTCCTTTGGTTTTGCAAGTTGTTTCACGGAGTTGTTTTGCACTTTTAGCTTACAACAGATAGTTAACTTGGTGCTCCGGACTACGGTGAAGCTAATGATAATAGATTAACGATGTTTAAAAGCCTGTGGAGTAACTGACACTTATTTTAGTTGAAAACGAAGCTATTTTATCAGCACATTGTGAAATATGGACGTTTGAAGGATAGTAAAGTGCGTCTAGCATCCTTGGCTAATGTATACTGGGTGTTACCTAATTTAACAATACATGTCCTCTCAAACAAGCGTAAAAAAGCAGAAAAAAGCAGAAAAAAAGACGTTGAGTCAAAGTAAACATAATTTTGTCGCGATCATGTGTTTGGCACAGCGAACTGGAAGATTTCATAACGCGCGTCGCGTGTGTTTCAGAAGTGGCCGTAACGGGCCGTGGATTATATACGAGCTCTATCGAATCGCAGAAATAGCCCTCAATCTTTGTAGAAGCTATGGAACGCGCAATCACGGGGCGTCGGGCGTCTCTCTCTGTCGCCGTTCGCAAAGGGTCAAGAATAGACTGAAAGGTCATCCCTAGAGAAACCTTTGGACGCTCCCTGATCATCCCTCATTACTGTCGCAATTAATATAACCCCAGAAATTAAGTATTTAATTAATTTCATTATTAATTAAGTCCTATGTCGATATTTTATTGCCTATGCACAAGTTGGACTTTCATCAGTTTGCTAACCTCGTCCCGCCTTATACATTGCCCGTGAAGCGCGCAATCACTAGGAGAGGCGCGCAGATCCGTGGTGATGTGGGGGGGGGGGGAATTCGAGAAATTATTTCTGTGGAAACTATCATCATCCAGATATACAGTAGTCCAAAAATCGAAATGTAACAAAGACGTCATACGGTAGGCGATAAATCGATTTCTACCTACATCTTTGACTCTGGAAATTCATCTCATTCCATCCCATCTCGTCAAAATTATGACAAAGTTTCAGGGTGCGAGACGAGTTTCAGGCGAGTATTATACACATCATTCCACAGGCCGGTCAACCATCCAGAAAGGCCTTTGGAGTGAGAGAGCGTGTGAAATCGAGAGGGACTCTCTCACTTTTGTACACTCTCTCGCTCTAACCCTGGTCTGTAGGTTTGGAATCATGAGTTATAGGCACCCCGAGACGGAGTTCGTATCAATTGGATGGATATCGAGAGAACAAATATTTCGAGTGCTCGTGATTATTGTTGCGGATTGGCAAGCTGAATACACAGAAAGATATGGGAGATTGCCTGGTGATGACGCAATACTAATTTCAGGCTCTGAGCACACCCGAAAATATGCCGATGGAGCGAATGGTACAAAAGTTGTTCTCGAAACTCTCACGGCATAACACTCCTTTATAGCTGATTTCAAGTGATAGCCGGAAATTTTTAAAAAATTTCAATAGTAAAATATTTGTCGAAAATTTAGCGCCTACTGGCGCGGTTGCTTTACTCAATGAAACGTGAATCGGAGAGCTATCTCATGCTTCCAAACTCGATATCGTAACCAAATTAAAATACAGAAAAGGGTGAAGACGAGAGTGCGTGCAAAAGTGAGAGAGTCACTTTCTATTTTACACGATCCCTCATTTCCAACCCCTTTCTGGATGCTTTACCATCCTGTGGAGTGATGTGAGACTTAGAAGAGACCCAGTTGAGACAGTAATTTCATTCAATATTGTGCGGTATGATTGAATAGCGGTCAGAGCAGAGACGAAAGGTCGATCTCGCTTTTACATAATTCGTGAAACATACAATCACAAGTCGAGAAACCGATACTCGAGGGATGAAATGTACAGTGTCTTATTCTTAGTAGGCTATGCTCTAACACCAGAATCGAAGAGCAACGAACAAGTAATGGATAATATTTCAATTCAACGAGATGGCCGAGAAAGGAAAAGGGCATTTTTGATTTTATTGATTTTACTTTCCAAGTCAAGAAAAGAGAAGTGAATGCATATCGTCGCTCCTACCTTTATATATATTGCCCGTGGAGCGCGCAATCACGAGGTGCGCAGATCTGGGGAAGGGTGAATTACAATCGCGTCCATAAATGAGTGGTAACTTTTTCAATCAGTTGCATCTTCTACGCTGGAGAAGTAATCAATCTGAAGCTTTTTTTCGTTATATACCAAATCCATCGGCGATTATGATGATGTTATTGAAAGATTTCGAAATACCTCAGTTATTGCATAGTGATGACGTAATCAAACCATACTTTTTCGAAAGTCCATTATTCTTACATACATTTTTTCCAGCTACCCAAACTTTTTGAGCATAAGGGTGGGCTTATGGGCTGCCAGGAAAAAAATGTTGCTGCGACTTCGCACCTTGGCTGCAGCCTTACTGCAATTTCGTGGTCGTAAACTCATATCTCAGCTTCTAGATCAGCTAGAAAGTGGTTCTAGGAATCAAAATGATCCTTATATAGATTGCTGACGATTCTGAGAATATGATACACATAACTCGATAATTGGCCCCGAGGTACAAAAAAATCGATTTTTTTCATGACCCATATTCGATCGATCTCAACTCTGTGGGACAGTTGGGCAAAAATCTAGTTTTTGCGTAGACATATTGTAAATGTATTGAAGAACCGATGCCTAACTTTTCGTGTGGCTGGCATTTGTTTCCAGGGCGCCTCGATCGTTTTTCAGAAGGACACACGATAGGCCACGCCCCCTTTTCGCCCTATTGATCTACAGTTTCCTTAATATAGTTTGTTTTGCTGTAACTTTAGAACCAGATGAGGTAGCTATATAAAATTTTAACTGGAATACCTGCATACACTGGGGCCTCGATTCTAAACTTTTCATCGTAATTTATTTTTTCTTCATTGCGTAGTGATGACGCAACATTTCGACGAAATTTAATAGGCGGTTTTTTTGCTTTGGTAGCAACATTGATTTCGTGAGGTAACATGCCCAAGAAGCCTGATCAGCAGGGGATACGTAGATCTGTGCAGCAACCGGCCTTACCGGTCGGCCCCGGCAGAGTAGTTGCTTGTCGGTGTAAAGTCATCTTGATTCCGTTAGCAACTTTACCTTTCAGACATTGACGATGGTGTTCATTTTTCATTCGTTTTGTCCCAACTTTCGCGAGAGAGTGTGTGAAATGGAGAGAACGTTAGCGGGAAAGCGCGCCCGGCGATTGCGTGTTGCACGGGTCATGTAAAAACGGGTGTGATGGCAGCCTTTTGATTCAACAACGGCTTGCACCAAAAAAGACTCAACCACCGCGACTTCAAGCATTTCCGTCTCAAGCGAAGTGATCTTTCTCTCTCTCAGCGACAAATATTTCGAAGCTTCAATCTTTGCACACAGAACGGAAGTCTCCACACTTCCCTAATTCTGTTGAGAGAGCACGTACAATAAAGAGTGTGGCAGCTCACATTTCCTCTTACTCTCTCGATTTTACATACTCTCTCAACAGGAGACAGCATCTCCAGAACAAGGGAAGTAGAGTAATCAATCAATCATTTATCATGCCAAAAGGGTACTTCCTTTTCTGTGTTTTTGCTACGAAATATACCATTACAGACGGACACCCACAGAGTCTGGAAGGTTAAAGAGGGAGTGAGACAAGATTTTCATATTCGCTGTTCAAATACCCTCTCAAAAACATTATCGAATCACCGACGCTGCCCTCAATCTTTGTAATAGTTTCGAAACGCGCAATCACGGGGAGAGAGTAGCGGATGAAGAGCAGGCCAAAAGTGGAATTGATTGAAAGGTTTCCCGTTCGGGTAATTTTTGGGGCTCCCTGATTATCTCTCGTTACGGTAGCAGTTTGAAGCACTGGAAATTAAGTATTTCTTTAATTGTACTACTTATTATCTCTAAATGAAGTTGATCCGCAACTGGTCGCGCACTCGGTGCAATGCCTGTCTCGACGAGGACTCCAAAAGCGTCGAGAAAGTAAAAGTTGGTGTTTTATTTCAAAGAGATTATCAACAAATCAAATCACCATCATCGCCTCGACTTTTGCATTGCCCGTGAAACGCGCAATCATTGGGCAGAACGCGCCGATCCGGGCGGGAGAGTGCCCTGACCCCTCTCTCCTTCTGCTGGCTTCAAATCATGCGCAATTGCAGTTGTTTCGTAATTGGCTGAGACGTAGGTGCGATATAGTCATTGAGAGGACTGCAAATTCAGATCAAATCGTTAGCCTCGTCCCGACCTTTGCAGTGCCCGTGAAACGCGCAATCACTAGGCGGGCGCACCGTTCCGAGGAATAAATTAACTAGGATATCCCATGTGTGGCTTTGCGAGAGAATCGAGCAAAGCGCGGACAGCAGAAAAATCGAAGTCGAAGGAGAACACACACATTTTCAGCTGAATTTTGTAATTTGTATAACAGGTCGGAAATCGATTTGCATAATATGGCATACTCGCCATCGTTATCTGCACTCTCGAATGTGTAGGAAAACGTCTTCAACTGAGATTTTGTATTTCCACCTGTCCGATCTCTGTTTTCGCATTGTTTGATTCTCTCGCAAACGGCCTCATAAGAGGCTCACAATGTTCGGATGTCAGGCAAGCAGCCACGTAGTGTGTTTCCCTAATTGGGAAAAGGCGCCGAACAGCAGCTCTTGGGCGCCTTTTCCCAATTAGGGAAAGACATTGAGCGATAGACATTGAGCGTAGAAGTAGATCTTCCAGCCTCCAGTGACGTCCTGGCTAGCGTGTATCAACCAAAGTGGGAACTCACGTCGTAGTCTTGTCGACTGGGGCTTTTCTTGATTGTTGGCGACTTGAATTAGATGAAGTCGATCCTGCATTGAAGAAGACTTCAAGAGTGGAAAGTAGGTGAGTTTGCTGTAAAAGGAGCAAAAAATACGATCAAATCAAAAACCTCGTCCGCCTTTTGTGCTGCCCGTGAAGCGCGCAATCACTAGGAGAGGCGCGCAGATCCGTGGTGATGTGGGGGGGGGAATTCGAGAAAGTATTTCTGTGGAAACTATCATCATCCAGATATACAGTAGTCCAAAAATCGAAATGTAACAAAGACGTCATACGGTAGGCGATAAATCGATTTCTACCTACATCTTTGACTCTGGAAATTCATCTCATTCCATCCCATCTCGTCAAAATTATGACAAAGTTTCAGGGTGCGAGACGAGTTTCAGGCGAGTATTATACACATCATTCCAATTAGGAAGGCAAATTAGGGGGGGTGGGGTGCGATTAGGAAGGCAAAGAAAGAGTGAGAGGTAGACCTTCCCATTGTGATTAAGGAAATGGAAATTTGCAAGAAAGAGGGGATGCAAATTGTAGCGATTACCTCTTTCGCAGGTGAGAGTAAAACGTCAATGTGGGCTCGAAAATCAGAGTTTAGCAACCACTTTTAGAAATTTTCACAACCAACTCTTCCGGAAGAGTTGAGGTCTCGCGGAAGAGTTTACCGCTATTAGCATAGACACGTCCCCTCTTCATCTCTTCATTTGCCATCCCTAGGTGCGATGATAACACAACATTCGAAGCAGATTCAGCGAAAAGAGAGAAATGGCGAGAGAGCGCTCCAAACGAGAGGGTCAGACAATGAGAGTCGTTCTTGGCAGGGTGCCAATTGGATGCTGTGGATACGGGTGTGACACATGCAATCACTGGTGGGCACACACCGATTCTTGCAGGTTGAAGAGAGTGGAATAGAAAAGATTTTCATATTCATTATTCGTGCAGTCTTCGACCAATCGAATCACCGACCCTGCCCTCAATCTTTGTAGTGGTTGCGAAACGCGCAATCACGGGGCGCGGATGAACAGGTCAAAATCGAATTGACTGAAACATCGCTCTCAGGAGTAACTTTGGACGCTGAAAACGATGGTGCGATTCACAATTGGACACATCTCACGTGTACTACTAGGGTGTCCCAAAAGTTCTGTCGCAAAACCTCAACAGTGAGATTTTTCGTTATAACTTGAAGAGCTGTAGACGGTCAATGATCGAAGTAGTCACCGTTTATACTAATGACCTCCTTCTATCGATCGCACAGAACCACGATACTCTTGCTTAAGAAAGACTGGTTCTGGAGTCAAACCAAAATTGAAAGTCAGCGTTGAGATAGGTCCGATTAGATAACTTTTTTCCGGAGTAGATTGTCGCAATGGTTTCGAAACAGTGATAGTTGCTGGCACTGGTATCGAGAGAATACAGCGGTATAGTTAGCCACTCCAGCTTCGAATCGTCCAACTTTTTCTGAATCAATTTCGAAAAATGGGGTCATGACCGGTCCATAATAATTTCAATTTCTTCCTATATTATGAGATCAAGGAGGACTCTGACGATGACCTCTACCAGTTGGGTATATAAGAGGTCATTGATGATGTTGGTGCTATGAGGAAGGAGCTCCCAGTGGATGGGGCCCAGAATGGAGGACATGAAACTGATAAGTTCATGATTTTTCTTGAATTTTTTCTCCAAGTCGGGCTATGGCTTCTCTCCTACACGCAATCGATCCAGTCTCACGTTAATGTTGTCGTACATGATCCACTTCATATCCATATCGATCACCTTTCCGGCCCATCTTCAGTTGGCCCGACAGTCAAAAAATCCACGACACATATTAGAACGCTTATTTTCCGTTACAGCCGAAATGCCGTGATTTACGGCATTTTGTAGCTTGGGGCTCTTCCTGTTCTGTTGGGCGATTCAATTCATAACAGATATGGGAGTATGGGTGACTGCCTCCAGCAGAATGGCATTGGTTTTGAGATTGCTTGCCTACGCAATGAAAACGGAGAGTCCGTTTCAGTGAGGTTACGGACAGAGTGGGGTCTGTTTTCGCGACCGTGGCCTCCGAAAGCGAACGCCAAATGCCAATACTAACAAAGTCGCATATTAGGGGCCGCCTTTAGTTTCGATAGCGCCAGTTATTCTTTGGTTTCCATGGGCTCCTTACTATTGAGAAATTATTAAAGCAAAATCTAGCGAAAGTGGGTTGATGTGTACTTCGGTAGAATTGATGTTAAAACTAGGACAGAAAAGCAATCAACAAGCACTGAAGCTTGATTGATTACTGAGTGGACAATGTACCAAAGGTATTACATCATCATCCCTATCGATCGATATCAGGTTCTATGCAACCCTGAAAATGGCCTTCGCGACAGAACTTTTGGGACACCCTAGTATCGGAAATGTATGATCTATCAACCAACGCCGCTGAAAAAAAAATAGGAGATGAAGGATGAGGGAGAATTATTGGTTATAACGTTCGAAACAGATTCAGTGAAAAGAGAGAAATGGCCTTCTTTAGTTTGTGAAATCTTCACTTCCAACTCTATTGCTGTTGATTAGGGTTCTCTTATTGGAACTGGTTCCGGAATTCCAACTATCTTTTCAAGACAAATGAAAAAGAGTCACTGGACTAGTGTGTCCAAGGCATTCTACAGGGAATGAGGGTGAGAGGCAGATCAGTGAGAGGGTTATATTGTCAGACCTGATCGATATAGAGAGAGAAGTGATGGAATGCGAGAGTTTGCGCCATTCAGCCACACGTTGCACCCAAAATTAAAGACGCTGAAATGTCGTGGAAATATAACTGTTCATTCCACATTCCTCCCTCACTGACATATCTTTTACGTCAGCAATTGCTCTAATTGTGTTCTCAACGGGAAAGAATTAACGGCAATCTTTCAAAGACCGCTCAATTCACAGTTGCAAAGACCAATCAAGGTGGATCCAAAATGTCGTGCCTCAGAGGTAGTGACAAAGGTAGGCCGCACAGGGTGCATCGCGTCCCAGTGTATGCATCACAGGCAATAAAGATCGCTCGCCCCGGCCAGGTGAAGAGAGCGCGCGCGCTACGCGAGACGGGTTTGACAGCCCGCCAAATCTCTAACCTGTCGCCCCGCCCCTTCGCGCGTTAGGAGGGGAGAGCGCGCACTCTCTGGGAAGGGGGGAGGGGGGGGGAGAGAGAGAGAGAGAGAGAGAGAGAGAGAGAGAGAAGCGATTAGCACTTTTCTTTGAGATCAACATTGGACACGCAACTTTGCAAGGGAAAGAGCGAGAGAGAATAGACAAAAAGTGAACATCTAACCCATTTCTCTCAGAGCGTTGGACAGGGTCAGAGAGAAAGATTCACGGATCAATCACCCAGTACAAGTAGTTTCAAGAAATGCACCAGAAAGGGGTCAGCGGTGAAAGAGTGTGATTATGGGATCAGAAAAAAAAAGCTTCTCAATTTCGCGAAGGCTCTCGCGCCTGAACCCACTGGGGTGTGGAATGAGTTGGATTTGATCGTAGTAAGGGATCGTTAATTGATTTGCACGATATTACTTTTGTATATATTTATATAGTAAAATTCTTTCTCGTCTTCCACCCCGAAATTCAACTTCCCCCGATTGCATTCCCTACATATTCCTCAAACGCACTGCTGCACATATATCAATACCGCTTACAATCCTTTTCAACTCATTTCTCTTGCATGGCACATCACCTACAATCTGGAAAAGTGCACACGTAAAGGCTATCTATAAGCGTAAAGGTCCCAAAAAAGACTCATCCTCATATCGCCCCATCTCTCTGACCTGCTCTATATCCAAGGTTATGGAACGGCTTATCGTTGACTGTCTCTGGAAATATCTTTCGGAGCACAATCTCATCTCTTCATACCAACATGGTTTCCGACCCAGCAGATCTTGCACAACCGCACTACTCAATAGTTTCGCCCAATGGCATGCTGCGATCAACAAAAAAACATTACATTTCTGTCGCATTTATTGATTTCTCACGCGCGTTCGACACGATACCTATTGATCTACTCTTGCACAAGTGTTATCTGCTTGGTATCCGTGGATCTTTACTTGCATGGCTTCGCTCTTTTCTTCAAAACAGGACACAATCAGTTGTGATAGAAGACTCTTTCTCCCCCTCATACTCTGTCCCTTCTGGTGTTCCTCAAGGTTCATGCCTTGGACCACTCTCTTCTCTCTTTACATCAGTGATCTACCCTCAATACTCCCTCCTAATGTACACTGTGTTCTCTATGCTGATGATGTCAAACTATGGACATATTCTGATCCTGCATCTTTGCAATCTGCCCTTGATCTCCTTTACACTTGGTCTACTGACTGGGGACTTACAGTATCCCTCTCTAAAACAGAGACCATGCTCATTGGCTCTTCTCATCCTCCTGTCCAATTCTCTATGAACAAAACAAAACTGCCTGTTGTGACCGAATTTAAAGACCTAGGTATAACCTACACCAATACACTAGACTTCTCCCCCCATATTAGCCTAAAGATAGCTAAAGCACGTGCTCGCTGTTCATACATACTCCGCACCTTTCTCACCAAAAACCCCCTTCTCTACGCTCGACTTTTCGCAGCTTACGTCCGTCCTGTGCTCGAATCCTGTTCCGAACTATGGTCACCCCATGATAGAAAAACGTGCTTCGAAATCGAAAAAGTTCTCCGTAATTATTCTGAGCGAGTGCTTTATAAATGTGGTATCGAGTACCGATTGTATCCCGATAGGTTACAACTACTCAGTTTAGAGCCTCTAGAATATCGTCGAAATTTGATTGACCTTGCTTTCATATATAAAGTTGTACATAATGATGTAGACATTGGATTGCCCTCGTTTCTCCTCCCCGTGCAAGACGTAACAATATGTTTCAATTGCGTAAGCACCGTTCCTCCTCTTCTTTTTTTCACCTTTTCCTTCCAAATCGTATTGTAAAAACTTGGAATAGTATCCCCCACAACATAGTTATCTCACAGAATCGAGACTTATTTATGATGAGATGCCGTGTTCATATTCCTATTGATTACTATCCGTATTATTAAGATAGCTTAATTTAAGAATTTAGGTTTTTTTCTCACTTTGTCACCCTGTTGTGACATCGTACCTATCGTGTTCACTTACCCTTGCTCACATATTATATATATTTTCAATCAACGATTTTTGGCATGATAAATGATTGATTGATTGATTGATATTATTTTTTATCCTGACAACATAACATAAAGAGGTATGTTCATCAATTACTGCAAGATCCGCGCGGTGTGCACTGAGTCCGGGGGAAACTCCAAGGAACTTATCAGAGTGGTGAACCATAAATCTCCCGCTAGTGCAAATTGAGGTTAAATAGAGAGGGCGAAAATATCATGTAAACTGGTGAAGGTCTCATCACGAATTCAATTTTGGCATTTTGCCCAGAACGCCGTGATAGTCAGTACACGGCCCCAATCATGTTTTAGCGATCGAATTGCGCAATCGAGAGTAGATATGGTTCAATGATTAATCAACGCGATATGGAAATCATTTAGACGATTGACCCTTTCACTATTCTCTGTTCTGTGTTTGTTGGTTTGTTTATTCTACGTTAACACTTTTAACTGGAGGGAACATAATTTCATGGGATCTTGTAGTATTTGTGCAACATAAATATGCGGGGTGCATTTTTTTTCGTGAAGACACGTAAGTATTGTATGTCTTATTCAAAGCTAATTACCAGCGTTTCGGCTGTTTCAGTGAACTGTGAAAACTTAATTATTTCTATCCCCAATCAATAATCTGTACCGTACCTTCTTGAGTAGATCATAGGTGACTTCATCGGGCATTTTCGAGTCGTGTTTGTATGCGGGATGTTCATTGACGAAGTCTCGCACCCAGTGGGCGAATGTGTTGATCTGGCCACGTTTCTGAAGAAAAACAATGAACTACAGTACTGAACTACAAAAAAATGAACTACAGTATACCTAAGCTTCGCATTATTTAAAAGTGGAAATAACTAATCGGAAATATGAGGTTCGTATCTATCGTGTTCACATACCAACGGTCTGATTGAACATATAATGTACAATTCAATCAACGACGTTTCACATGGAAAAAAAACTTGATTGCAAAATTAGCCGATAGCACTACAGTGCTTTCCTATGATTCACGTCATTTCAGAAATAAACTCAGTTATCGATTCACTTTCCCTGCCCTCTACCGTATCCCACTGCCGAACCTCGATGAATGAGAGGTACTGGCTGATTGTGCATCTCGTATCGACATCAACATCATCCGAGTCAAGATACTGTCGAATCAGGGAGGTCAAACCATGGAAATCGCTGCCGTTGCCTAAATAGAGGTTAGAGTGTGAGTTCACGTAACGTGAATCACGTTAAACTGGGGATATTTATCTTTTGAGTTCTACAAGTTGAAATATCCCATCTCTAGTCATCGATTCACGGTTGCTCCACTTGATCCATCAGACATATATGGATCTGAACGGCTCCCTCCCCGTTCTGAGGCTTCGTCCACCTCATCCCAATAAGTGGCCAATTGTGTTTCCCTGTCTAGCCTGATCCCTTCCCTCACCTTCCTCATCCTTATTCATTCATATTTAGATATTTCTATTTTCTTCATCGTTTCTTTAATTGCCGTCACACCCTTCGCGGGTGTATCAAATATATAAATAAATAAAGATGAGGCACATTCGGTGAATAGGTAGGTGCTGCATAAATTGAATTTATCTACCAGCCACCATTCTAAAATGCTACTGGTCATCCACAAATCACAGTACAACATTAGCTCAGTGGCTAGAATCGATCTAGAAATCTCACGCTTTGCAACGCGGCGCAGTGTGGAGAGAGTTCGGTCGACTGAACAAACTCTCTGGTTAATCAAACGATATTGGCGACTCTCGACGTGATCTACAGTAATCTACTACAACTAGTTTATATATTTACACTATTATATCGATCTACCGTATCCTCAATACCGTAATCTACCGTATCCTTCATACCGTAATCTACCGTACTTTTCTGAAGTGGAATTTTTGGTTGAGAACGGCGTCTCTCTTCTGAGCACGCTTCATGTTCTCATTCACCTGTAAACAATTAATATATATGCGGGAGAATGTCCCGACTCTTTCAGGTTTCATCGATAGTTCAACCTTTTCAATCCCGCCTTCACCGTAATAGCGCGTGGTATCGTAGTATCTCTGAATATTGTATGACGCAGAAGATCAATTCCTCTATGGCGATTTCTTCCTTAGCCTGGCCACACAGCCGCACAATATTCTCTCACCATAGTAATCGGTAGCAGGTAGGTCATTCTGAATGAGATGATCGCTCGCGTGAGAAGAACGACAAAACAGCAATAAGCGGTTTTCTCGAAGTCAGCTGAATCTGAAAAGAAATGTAAAGAAATAGGGAGAATACAAGCTTCAGGATTTTTCCGGTTTCATCCATATCAAATGATAACGGCCAGTTAAGTAGTGCAATAAAACTTCAACGCCAACCATCTTAAAATTATTTTTAAAGGGACCATGCATAGATAGTGAAACACACTTATTTGGAATTATTTTGGTCGACTAATAAAGGGAAAAATAAGAAAAAAATTGTTCGGATCCTTTGGGAGTGGTTTACGGCGAGTCCCAGAGGCACACGCTCTGGGATTTGACGTTTCCTAATTTCTTTTTAAAAGTGTCTCAGCTCCAAAAATTTATGGTGGATGAATGCCTACGATGTCCTGAATGACTACTAAGCAGAATTCAGGGCATGACATATTCATTCCTCGAAGTTATGGCAATAAATTTTTCGCACCCCGCACCCCGCACCCCGCACTCCCGCTGTGTGCGGTATTCCGCACCCCGAGTGTGAAATATCGCACCCCTTGTTTTAAATTTGGTATTTAGTTTTTCTACTTGTTTTTCAAACTACTGAGGTGCCAACTAATCAATTTTGATGAACCTGTCAACCCTACTTCTCCACAGAAACTTCCAGTACCAAACCTACATAGTACACATGTTGTCTCGGATCACACATTTCTTGCAATCCAAAGAAAGTTTGCAATGACATTTCTATAGTGCAATTTGTTCAAACTTCAAATGTAAGATCATAAGAAGTATGGTCCTTATTGTATGGGAAAATTGGCCGTTTACCTAAGAGTCGGTCAGATCCGTCATATTCAGTCACAGTGGTCAATTTCTGTGTGTGAACTATATGGTATGGAATTATTGAATGGGCCGTTCTACGTCTGGCAGAGGGAACTTCTGAGTGATGATCATGCAACATCTGTCGTCCCGTCGGAATACGTGACCCGCCCATCGATGCTTGGCCCGTCGGATGACCAGTACGGGATCAACCAAGAGTTAGTGACGGCGAATCTCCAAGCTCCTCGAGTTCATCTCTCTCTCATAGTGTGCATGCACGTGCAGGTTCAGATGTGTCTAGTTCTCGAGAAAGCCATCACATCCATTTTCGGGATATGGAAGGAGCCTCCAAATAAAAATGTGTTTCTATGTTAGCAAGAGTAGGTCGACCCTCGTTGCACATCATGGAAATTCAAACGCAAGTCTGAAACACAGTGTATTATGCGAAGAATACTTTACTTGGGGCACTGTATGCGACACGATAACATACGAACGGCCGTCGATGATGGTCGGCAGCAGCAAGTGGTAGCACGATCAAAGTGAACCGACCTCGACCCTACTATATCATCAAGGATCGTAAAATATTAATACTCTCAAAACATTAGATATAGCCTGAACCGAGATATCGTCGAAAATACAAAGGTGACAGTATTGACGGGTGCTGTATACGCTCTCTTTTGATCTGCCCCTCCTACACCACCTGTAAAATGCCGTGGGCTGGAAGCACGTTCGTTTTTTAACTGTCATTGCAAACTGTCATTGCAAACTTTAGAAATGTCATTGCAAACTTTCTTTGGATTGCAAGAAATGTGTGATCCGAGATAACATGTGTACTATGTAGGTTTGGTACTGGAAGTTTCTGTGGAGAAGTAGGGTTGACAGGTTCATCAAAATTGATTAGTTGGCACCTCAGTAGTTTGAAAAACAAGTAGAAAAACTAAATACCAAATTTAAAACAAGGGGTGCGATATTTCACACTCGGGGTGCGGAATACCACACACAGCCAGAGTGCGGGGTGCGGGGTGCGGGGTGCGAAAAATTAACTGCCGAAGTTATGACCACATAGGAAACATCGAATTCGTACACCACGAAAGTTCAAATGCGAATATCCCGAAACACAAAGTACCGAGAATTTTTTCACTATTTTTCCCGTTATCAGCAAGTTATATTTGACTAATAGAGATCAAGTTGTCAATCTCTGCCGGGTCCCTTTAAATAAAAAAAAACAAATTTCTGACCTCGGGTCTGAATTTGGTGGGTCTGAATTCCACTCACCATCCAATCTCGGGAGCATCAGGAGGAGGAGGCTTGAATCTGAAGAGAAAAAACAATGTTTTATCCTCCCCGAAGATTTGTGTTTCACTATAAACATTCAAACAACTCCTTCTAATGAGAACGATTCCCCTCCACTCAACAGCAAAATACAGTAATATTCCACCTCTAACTTTCCTATCGTCCCCCAGGAAAATGCCTAAAGTAGTTTCTTCCTCCTCGAATATTCATGTTTCACTATGATCACTAACAATAAGCAACTCGTTCTAATCAGAAATAATCTTGCAAAAGCATAGTAACGCATCACAGTGCTATTTCACCTACAGTATCCCTCGTGTTTCACTAAACTACTCCCTTCGGCTAATTTCTACCGTACCTCATATTCATCCAATTACTGCTCTGAATCGTCTCAAAATGCTCACTGCTCTTCGTGTCATCTTGCTCGATTCGCTCACGGAACACCTAAGTATTAGAATATTTGTATATTAATGAAGAAAATACGGCAACTAGTTGAGATTGTTAAGAAAATCGTTCAGGAATCGACAAAGGAGCAAACGCTCTAGGAATAAGGTCCATTGAAACATGAATATTCCGTTAAAATTATTCTTGAGCCATTTTCAGAAGATGTTATCTCATTCATCCATTCCTGTGCTCTATATCCTACTGTATTATGTACTGTATATCGTACGGTATCTACGATTTTCCTCAATCGATAATCTACCGTACCTGGAGTGGATCTCTAATGAACATATGGGCGATGTGCTTGCTCAAATGCTCATCGATTACTCCCTCTTTCAATTGAGCATAGATTGCATCGTCCAGCTGAAGAGATAATATTCGTGTACTATTTATTATTAATAATAACTTTTTCTGTCTCTATTGTAAGGAAATGTAATCGATTAACAATCGAGTAAATTTGTCTGAACCAGTAAGATTGCTGTTTCAGTAAAGGATTGTAATAAATGCAGCAGCAGGTATGGCATTCATTTTCGATCCTTTATTTCAAGAAAATAAAAAAATAGGATCTTTCCAGGTCTCTCCATTTACATATCAATCAATCATAGCCCGGTCCGAACGCCTATCGCTAACTAACTGATCTGTAGGGTCACATCGTTGTATTTGGCTGAGCAGGGATAGAGATAGAAGTCGGTGGTTTCATAGCGAGACTGGAAAAAAATACAAATTTAAGTGAATTAGAAATTAATTCTAAGATAAATGGCCGAAAGTAATGTCCTAACTCGATTTAACTCCGACTTGCAGCACTCCCCACATTGTTATCTAAAATAATCCCATAGGCTACAGAAATCTAAAGTAATCCCATAGGCTACAGTAATCTAAAGGAATCCCATAGGCTACCGTTGCGTAGGTATACGGCGAATCCGCGTTTCACAGAAGTTTTAAAAATCCACCAGCAATCTATTACCATTGGAACCGTGGCATTTGTTTCAATCCTAGAAAACACAATACATTGTAGAATTAATCGGAAAAAATTTTGTATTTATAAATATGTTTTAACAACTCGCCGCCGAGATGATGTCCCAACGAGAATCGACATCAGCCAGATACGATCTGCAAAGAGACAATAGATTATGCCTATCTACATTAATTGTGCGCTATGATTACGTATCCATTGCGTATTGATAATTTGCTATCCAGAATGTAACAGTCCTCGTTTTTCTCTACCGTATCCATTCCCCTGCCGAACCTGAAAGGGGCACATCATTGTACTTTGCTGAGCAGGGATAGAAATAGCAGTCGGCGGTGTCATAGCGAGACTGGAAAACAGGAAATTTAAGTCAATTAGAATCCAATGCTAAAGAAGAGGAAGGAATACCAGGAATATCATGAAGGGAATTAACTCGAATTACAGTACACCCCACGATTGAAGGCTACAGTAATTCCATAGGCTACAGTAATCTCATCGGCTACAGTAATCCTCCCTAACCTTAATTATCTTCCAAATTCCGGGAGTCTGAAGGGGAATGAGTCCTCGCTCCTCAGCTGTTCGATCGTCCACACTCTACAACAAGTCCTGATTTTAACAGAAAATTAAAAGGTTTTTGAAAACACCTTGCAGGTAAACGGTGGATGCGCGCTTCAGGGATGCCATAAAAGTCGCACCAGCAATGTCTTATCATTAGGAACGGTGAGGCGTCTATCAATTCTATAAAGCACTATCAACTGTAAAATTCCTAGGGAAAATGCATTTTTTTGTTGTTGAAAAACAACTTGCCTCCGAGATGATGTCCCAACGAGAATGGACATTGGCCGGATACGATCTGCAGAGACAAACGATTATTCCTTTATTGTTCGCTTTAAAAAATATATTCATTAGTTATTCAAAAAAAATCCAACGTGTAAACGAAGTAATATAACTTCGCAATTGACTCCTACTAGTCGGAGTCGAATCTTGTATCTGCAATTGATTGGATCAACAAAGGAGGCTTTAACCATGATATATTTCCCCCTGATATACTGTCGAGATGATGTCCGAACGAAAATCGACATCGACCAGATATGATCTGCAGAAAGATAATAGATCGTATCGTTCAATTTTGTGATTCATCAGCCCATCGTATTAATTTCTAATTTCATAGTGAATGGGTATCAGAAATAATAATTCCCTCCCAATTGAACGATACTAGATGCATCTGTGAAACGGCGTTCCAACAGGAATCCTCGGGTGCACGAATGCAAGCTCATGCTGACATTGTTCCATCGGGTGAAAGTATGCGGTGTTAACCATCGTATCCTCTCCACCGTATCCTTTCTTCCTATCGTACCTGAAAATGGGCGTGGCCGCCGAGAGTGCCAGTAGGACGGGAGTGATGGGAGTGAGCAAGTGCCTTAACCATAACCATGTTAGAGCGTTCTCAAACATTTAGTGTCAGTGGCGTAACCTGGATTTGACTGGTTGATGGGAAATGCATAACCTATGCATTTTCGTATGGCCTACCATAACCCACATATTCTACCGTACCTCGGATGCTCTCCGAAGATGACGTCATCAGGTAAGAGTATCGATTTTACGGCGGACGTCGGATCGTGCGGCGTCGTTTAACGGAGGGGAAGAGTGAAATCACGAGTACCAACCGATGGAAGAGAAATGGAGAGAATCAATTCGTACTGAACAAAAAGGAGGTTAATTACTAAATTAAACACCTTAAATTGAACCGCAATCGAATTAAATCCAATTGTGAATATTTTCATTAGTAAATATTATATTTGTAAAACAGCCTGGAAGCCCAATAAACGAAATCGACATCGGTCAGGAATTATCATACACATGCAGCCTCGATTCGGTTAGTGAAAATTTTAAAAATAATCTTCGATATAAATCATTGTTTTAATGTTTCTACAGTACCGGCCAGTGAATTAATGAATTGCTCTAATTATGTAGTTTTAATTAATTATACACTTCAATTAATAAAATACAAATCTTCTTGAGCAGTTTCTGCACCTCCGCTCGTCGCTCCATCATATTAGCCTCGACGACGTGGAAACAAGCGAGAAGACTTGAGAATTATGAGTACGGTAGGGAATGACTACGGTAGAAAAGGATGGTCAATCGATAAGAAGGAGATTTCCTATAGTAGGACCGCCACATACAGTTTTTTTCGCATCATAGATTGTTTGTTAAAGTCATTCCTAAAATTCTTTTAAAAGACGAATTGTCAACAATTAGAACTCCTCCCTATGATACACCCTCAAAACACCACAAGGACGGGTTCTTGTATTCTTCAATGACACAAATAATACTTCAGTTGTTAAGGCTGGTCCCGCTACAGTACCCCCACAATTACAGTAACTACAAACCGTGCTACAGTATCCCTCCCCTACCGTACCTCCGTAAGAAACTCCGGAAGTGCCCTCCACCATGTAAGTGGCGAACTCGAGACGCCACAGGAATTTGTTAACCGTTCCCACGAGGTTGTTCACCTTAATTATATGAAATAATGCAAATCAATTTCGAAATAAACACGAGACGTCACTTCTTGCGCACTAAAGAATTTTCCTGCCGTCGTACTGGGTAATATTGAGAACTAGTGAGTGGTGTCTTGCAATTTTACGGGATGCCAGTGTCAGGAGATCAGAGCATCCAGCAATCATAAGACTGTTATGAAACGCGCTACCGCCAGGTCACATCGACTACTTTTTTCACGCGAACTCGCGCAATCGTAAGCTTCTCGTGGTCACACAGAGTGGATACAAACGGGGATATAACGTGCTATTGCTTGGGATAGAAAACTGGGTGAAATCAGTTCTGACAGCATAAATAGTGTATCCAACTCTCTCAACTAGCGGGGTTGTATTGAGGTTAAATGCACTACGCTCTATGCGTACACTACGCTCTATGCATAGTTCTGGGTGCGGGTTCGGTCCAGGGGGAGCTCGATAGGTGGCTCCAGGTACGGTCCAGGGAGCGCCCTGTAGCCGGCTCCAGGTTCGGTCCAGGGGGAGCTCGATAGGTGGCTCCAGGTACGGTCCAGGGGGCGCCCTGTAGCTGGCTCCAGGTTCGGTCCAGGGGGAGCTCGGTAGCCGGCACCGGGCTACATTAAACCTCGCAGTATGCTGGGGAATGTTAATCGCTACTAAGAGTACTGGCTTATTCCGGTGGAAAACATAATAATACGAAAGGCATGGAATTATAATATATTTATCCGTTCACAATTATTAAAAGACAATTATTAATAGTGTTCATAGACCGAATACGTTCTTGACTGGTCCAGTGAACTGAGTAAAATAAATTATTTATATCCCCAATCAATAATTTGTACAGTACCTTCTTGAGTAGATCATAGGTGACTTCATCGGGTACTTTCGAGTCGTGTTTGTATGCGGGATGTTCATTAACGAAGGCTCGAACCCAATGGGCGAGTGTGTTGATCTGGCCAGAGGCACGTTTCTGAAAATATGGAAATATAATGTACAGAGTCAACAGATATTCACACAACTAATTTACTATGAAAACAAACTTGTAAACTCGTTTGCTTAGCAAGTCTCCTGTTTCCTAGAAAAAAATTGCTTGTATTTTTGTAAATTTGCTTTGAAAGTAGCACCACAGTACTTTGTGTTATTTCAAAAATAAAACCAGTTATCGATTCACTTTCCCCTGCCCTCTACTGTATTCCCCTACCGTAACTCGATGAATGAGAGGTCGTGCATCTCGTATCTAATAGTCGTCTAATAGTCTAATAGTCTAATAGTCATCTAATAGTCTAATAGTAGCTAATCGTGCATCTCGTATCGACATCCACATCAGCCGAGTCGAGATACTGCCGAATCAGGGAGGTCAAACCAGGGAAATCACTGCCGTTCCCTGAATAGAAGATAAATAATTATTTTGTTTAATCAATAAAAGTAAAATAGAAGAGAAATTGAAAACCGTTTGAGTTTCCGCTTCACTGGGTTAATTTAACTTTTAAGCCAGCGTGATTCACAATCAAACTCGCGGACGTAAAACAAGCACTTTTTTCGTGAATCACATCCGGACAACCAGGAATATTCATGTTTCACGCAGTCGACTTCATCGTTCGATAAAAGGTTATCATCAATCAGACCCGTTTACGTAGGATAATCACCGCTAATGAACCTCTATGGAGTAATGATCGAAATTAATCAATCGACCGTATCTTCGCACTCAATTCTCGATTCGCTACCGTACCACAAATGATCTCCTTGAGGCTCATCTCTGCAATTTCTCCTTAACTCTCGCCGTCACACTGTCCGTTGCCTCCCTCGGGCGACGATTTGCATGTGGAGAGACCCTGAGAATCTAGATGAATTATCGATTGACTGATTGATTTGTAAAAAGAAAAAAATAGACTGAAAAAGGTTTTTTTTTAAATTTGTGATAGCGCGGATAGAAGAAGAGTAGCAAAAAGAGATAATTTTTTTTCGTATTGTGCGCGAAACTCAGAAACCCCTCTGGCATTGTGCACTACTAAAACAAACTGTTAGTTCTACGTGGAATAGCTTGTAAGTTTAAATATAAAGAAAATTATGCAAAGTGTATGATAAGATGCTGCATATTGATGTAATCTACGAGCTACAATAATAAACTACTGAAGAACAAGCACAAATCACAATACATCATTAGCTCAGTGGCTAGAATCGAACTAGAAATCTCACGCTTTGCAATGCGGCGCAATGTGGAGAGAGTTCGGTCGACTGAACAAAATCTCTTGTTAATCAATCGATAATGGCTAGTCCCGACGTGACAGTATTCCACTACGTCTAGTTCGTCTATGAAAATTCATCTATACACCTACCGTATCCTTCATACCGTAATCTACCGTACCTTTCTGAAGTGGAACTTCTGGTTAAGCACGTCGTCTCTCTTCTTCATATGTGTATTTTCAGGAGAAAAATGTCCCACCACTCTGAGGTTTCATCGATAGTTCAAGCGTTTCAGTCTCGCCTTCACTTTAAAGAAGGCCTCCCACGAATATTTGGTCACATAGACTGCCAACGTAGTGCTGTGGGGGACGCTCACCCGATCACATTGCAACGCATCCGAAAATCTACCGTAATCTCTAAATCGATATATCGACGCTCAAATGACTACAAAAGCGCCAATAATCGACAGGCAACGCGTGTTAGGACCACAAATGCATGCAATCGACGTAAGATGAAGTTTTCATTAATATAATATTGTTCCCCCTGTGGATAATATCGGTTTTCATCAAAAATATAATATTTTTCATAACGGAAAGCATACAAATTGCCCCTAACAAGAGTGTGTGCTCTCCATTTTCATGTCCGGTATACTGTAGTGGCTTATTGAAAATCAGGCAAGGGTGATTCGTGGGAGGCCTTCTTTAATTTCTCTTTTTGAAGTTCTCAAAAATAAAAATAACAAGAATCAGAACAGCAACGAGGTGATCGGTTTGATTATACCTCGCTTCTGTCACTACGATACCGTAACGTCATAAATTGATTTATTGATTGATAATTCTCTTACCATAGCAATCGGTAGGAGGTAGCACGTCGTGTGCACAGAACGGTGTTTCCGCGTTTCACGGATGTCTTAAAAGTCAAATCTGCGATCTTTTACATTGCAAATCACATTGTTTGAAAATGGATTATATTTTAAAAATTATCTTACCGTCGAGATGATGTCCCAAAGAGAATCGACGTCTGCCAGATACGATCTAAAAAGACAATCAATATTCATATTATTCATTAATATATATATTCATTAGTCATTCATAATTTGTTTTCCTACCAACGAGTAAACGAAGTAATATAGCTTTCTCAATTCACACCTACTAGTAATAGTTCTGAAACCGCATACCAACAGGGAATTTCAGATACAAACAATGTAAGCGCATAATTGTTTTTTTCCTACCGGGGTAATGATGTATTACCACCAATCGTATTCCTACCATACCTACCCTAGCGTAATCACCCCCTACCGTATCCCCATCGTTCTTAATCTACCATAATCATTCCCCCACGGTACCTGAAAATGGGCGTGGCAGCCGAGAGTGCTAGTAGGACGGGAGTGATGGGAGTGAGCTGGTCGTACAGCCAACGAACCTCGTTCACGTTAGTCGCTTGGAAAGTGACGTGAAAAAAAACTCACTTATTGATACATCACAAGCTCGTACCGTAATCTAGATCAGCAATCTGACCCAGCTCTCACTCTACCGTACCTGCAGACAGCAGCAGCCCATGCCGAATCCCATGTGGTCCATATAGATGTGGTCGGGCAGAGCGGCGGCGGAATTCGCCTGGAATAGGGGGAGAATGTGATTTTTAATCTTTAGTTATAGGGTGTTCTCAGATCGACCATTTACTCATTCCACAATCAATATTCGAATAATGGTTTCAGCAAGAGATGGCTGTCACAAACTGCAAACTACCAATTTTCATTCCTATTAGCAAATCTGGAAACGCGAAAGCCACGGGTTCTCCGTAATCCGACAGGTCCTCGATGAAGGGCGAGGGCGTGTTCATGTCCCTGGCAATCCCCTTGTGAAGTGGAATAAATATCAATCGAAAATGCAAATGTAGAGATTCAGTCAGAAATTCATAGATTAAAGATCAACCGGATATTCTAATTTAGAGGATTGAACAGTAATTAATGCTCAATCGGAACTTTCCTAAAAACACTCACTTGAAGATGGGTATATTGATGGCCACTTCCTCTCCTCTTCTTCCTCTAATGTTTCACGCCAGATTCAACCGATGAAGATGATCGCACTTGTAACCACGTTTGCTAGAAATTTTGTATTTAGAAAAATCGTAACGAAGGATCCGCGCGTTTGCTAATCATACAACTACTGTGAAACGCGCGATCGCCAAGTTACATCAGCTAGTTTGTTCAAGTGAATTGGTAAGAACAAGTGAATTGGTAAGAGGCTTGCCGTCACACTAGGACCAGAAACAGCACCCAATCAGTGTTACTATAGTCTGCCTGGGGGGTACGACGACACCGGAGCATTGCGAGAGTAAGAAAAAAAGGGATTCAGAATCTCAAGTTTTAAGAGAAGCGCGATGTGAGTAATGGTCTGAACCTCTCAATTCTGCATGCTCTCTCGCCCTGTCAGATCGATGAAAGAACATGCATAGTGAGGAGAGTTTGATGATTACTCCGCATTGTAGTAGTAACGGACTCCGAGGAGACTGCTCAGTTAGCCTTTTACATTTATAAAATGATACGATCAAACAAAATGCCGAACTGGGGACTTCCTGTGTTTACCGAGACGAGAGAGCACGCACAAGCGAGAGGGTCGCCAATGTTCCTGTATGATAAACAACGGAAGTCCGTTATTCGGCTTTTTGGTATCATCGTATCATTGTATAAATGTAATATCAGTACTCTCCATCCAATCTCGGGAGCATCGGGAGGAGTTACTGGGGCATTCATGAAGCACGACTCATCCAATCCCTACCGAACCGTCTCTACCGTATTCCTCCCCCACCCACCGTACCTGAAAATGGGCGTGGCATCCGAAAGTGCCAGAAGGACGGGAGTGATTGGAGTGAGCTGGTCGTACAGCCAGCGAGCCTCGTTCACGTTGGTAGCTTGGAAAGTGGCCTGAAATAGCAATAAGTTATCGATCGATCAGAGCTCGTACCGTAGTCCCGATCATCAATCTGATCCAACTCTAACTCTACCGTACCTGTAGACAGCAGCAGCCCATGCCGAATCCCACATGGTCCATGTAGATGTGGTCGGGCAGAGCGGCGGCGAAATTCGCCTGAAATAGGATAATAAAATAATCAACTTTATTTTATTTTTGGGCCAGAAAATAATATCACTCTACGATAAATTCATGTTTAAACAACAAAATAATTTAATATTTTGGAACAAAAGTGGAATCCTACAATCAAACATGTCGGAACACGAAACCCACCGGTTCTCCGTACTCCGACAGATCCTCGATGAAGGACGAGGGCGTGCTCTTGTCCCTGCAAGAGGTCAAATATTAACCGGAAATGCACATTTTGATGTTCATTTGATCTTAAAGATCAAAGATCAAATGGAAGTGCCCCTCCATTGAACAACAGATGGGCACACTGATGGCCACTTTCTCTATGGTGCATGCGTGCACGATGCATTCAGAAACAGGAGTTTTTTATTATAACAATCTTAAAATACGAGGAATAATTGCTCACAATTTGTAATCCTGCCTATGATACACCCTTGAAACATCACACAGGCTCATTCTCTAAATTCGTTCATACTCTTACATACTGCATCGCATACATCCTAATAGTGCTAATCATAGTAAGGTTAAACCGTCCTACAATATATGTCCCTACCAAAAGAATATTGGAAATAATTTAGCTTCGAGCAACAAATGATAGTGAACACCAGAATTTTTATGAAAATCAAGCAAAATGAGAAATCTGCAGCAACAGTAAAAAAACGCATACTCGAATACATCGATAATAATGATAGGGAGCACTTAACTGCGTTTGGTTTGATTTTTTGTTTGTTTCTGAGCTCATGGCACCTGTGGTAACGAATTTTCCGCGAGTCCGCTAATAATACAACTATTGCGAAACGTGCTATCACCATGTCACATCGACTACTTTTTTCACGCGAACTCGCGCAATCGTAAGCTTCTCGTGGTCACACAGAGTGGATACAAACGGGGATATAACGTGCTATTGCTTGGGATAGAAAACTGGGTGAAATCAGTTCTGACAGCATAAATAGTGTATCCAACTCTCCCAATTCTGCATGCTCTCTCGCGCTGTCTGATCGATGAGAGATAACGCAGAATAAGGAGAGTCTGATCATTACTCTATCCAAGATTCGGAGAAGTACACCGGCACAGAATAATACGAAAGGCATGGGATTATAATATATTTATCCGTTCACAATTATTAAAAGACAATTATTAATAGTGTTCATAGACCGAATACGTTCTTGACTGGTCCAGTGAACTGAGTAAAATAAATTATTTATATCCCCAATCAATAATTTGTACAGTACCTTCTTGAGTATTCATGGCTATTGTGTAGTAGAGTGTCATCGAATAAACGTAGTTAGAAAATGGCTTGTACGAACAAAAAAAATCAAAAAAAGGACGTGGAATCACTCATAAATATTATCCATGGAGACAGGAGTGCTCAGAATTGGGCGTATTATCACATAGAAAGCAAAGGAAAACCAAGATAAAACTCATGCAATTGAAAAGGCAAAATCGATTAATAAAGGCAGATTTGCGCATACAGTAACTTCAGTAAAATTAAAATCACATCCGACTGGTCAGCTAATCGATATGGGTCAATCTCAGGGGGAGGGGGCGGAGCTGTCGGAAGGGGCGGGGCTTAGTGGGGATGCTTCTTTTGCATCATCACAAGCGATTCCTCTGCTCTTCGAACGGCCGACGGAATGAGATTGTCAGTTCTCAATCGATAAGAACCGAGAAGATTTGGACAGTGATCGAGACCATTCGAGATGTTGTTCATCTGAGACGAGAAATTGGATCAATAATAAAGTTTATTTTATTATTTTAAATTTTAAAAAAAGAATCTGGATCTCTCCATTTGACAAACTACTTCCACAGGAAGATAATACATAGAGAGAAAACATACTAGAAATACGACATCAAGTTGGCATGCCTACTAATAATATATTATATAAGTAGGGCCTACTAGTCGCCTACTTATATATTAGTAGGTCTTACTTATATATTAGTAGGCGTGCCAACTTGATATCGTATTCCTAGTAGGTTTTCTCTGTGTGTAAATAACACGGGAAAGCTACGATATTCCACAAGAATTTTCTGTTTTTCTTTATAATCTACATTGTACAATGCGACTGAAGATCACAAGATTACCTAAGATTTCATAATAGATCTGAAGCAAGAGTGTGTGGGGTGAATTACTTTTTTTCCCTAGAGTAATTCCCAACGTGTCGACTGGTCAGGAGAACAGGGCAAATTTAATTATTCCTTTTTCCCAAATCCCCCCGTACCTTCTTGAGTAGATCATACGTCACTTCATCGGGCACTTTCGAGTCGTGTTTGTATGCGGGATGTTCATTTACGAAGGCTCGCACCCAGTGGGCGAGTGTGTTGATCTGGCCAGAGGCACGTTTCTGAAAAGATAGGAAATAACTACTCGATAATGTGCAATTTTGCTGGTTCGGTATCTGCCATACCCTCTGACAGTCAATATTTCACTGATTCTTTGTCAGCCGTAATTCTCTGCTACAAAAGGCCGTAATACGAATACCGAACTTGCATCCCAAATGTACAGTATTTTACAAGGATTCACTAGTTCCAGAAATAAACTCAGTCATCGATTCAATTCTCCTGTCCTCTACCGTATTACCCTACCGTACCTCGATAAATGAGAGGTACTAGTTGATGGTGCATCTCGTGTCGATATCCGCATCAGCCGAGTTAAGATACTGTCGAATCAGGGAGGTCAAACCAGGGAAATCACTGCCGTTGCCTGCAAATAATATGAATCTTTTTAAGTTAATTTAATTAATTAATTAAAAATAAAATAGAATATAAATTGGAAACTCTGTAATTTCACTGCCGTTACCTGTAAATAAAAAAAAAGATTTTTTAGAATTAATTTAATTTAAAGAAGGAGTATTACGATCTCGCGCTCCCTCATTCCTTATCTCCTATGGGCCAATGGCGCAATCGCTCTATCCTCTTTTCCCATTATCCCTCACTCTCATTTTTTTAATCCCTGCGCGTCAGGCTCAGTTTGGCACAAAGCCAAACGCGAATAACTCTGTTCAAACTTATCGGTTGAACGAGCGGTTTGCGGGGCTCTTACCGGGGAACCGAGCGTGATAACCCCACGGTGAGAACTCAGTTGGCCAAAAGTTCGTGGGACACCACCTTTAAGTAACAAAAATAAAATAGAAGAGAAATGGATAAACGTGTAATTTCACGTTTCACTGGGTTTATTTCATTTTTTGAGACAGCATGTTCTCAATCAAACTCGATAATGCTATGTAGGTGCCAACGACGATGATTCTAGGTAGGATTAGAGGACTATGTCCCCGGATGACTAGCATTCTATGTGGCAACAACCCTTTGGCGAGAGACAAGAGAGAGACAATATCTAGCTGATAGGCAATACTCAAGTCATGTCATCCTAGTCCTGAAATGGTTACGGTAATCCTAGTTGGCTACACTACTTTACGGGACGTTCTACCCTGCTAACCACCTGCAAACTTATCTAGCCTTCGTTCCGCGGTGAAGGGAAGGAGCTGCAGAGGGGTAGCGACAAAGAGACGGGCCGAGCGATGGTGAGGCTCGGTCGGAGAAGACTAACTCGTTGTCATGCGGGTACTCACACAGGATAGTCACAGCTAAGCTTTATCCCATGCAAGTCTCCTCCTCTCGAAAGAGGACAAAGGTTCCTTATATACACAGTGGTCGATCAGGGGGACAAGGAACTTGTCCTAACTTCCGGAAGAAGAGGAACTAGGCGAATGTGGGTCAGGCTGAGGTGTGAAAGGATGATAGTGGGGATTAAGAGTGACAAGGATTGGAGGGACTATCATGACATCCCCCGCTCCGGTATGCTCGATGCCCTCATCGAAGAGAAAAAAGATGGGTAAAACGGTGTGTTACGATAACGAGAACTATCACCTAACCCAAGGACAACGATGGTGTTACGAAAAAGGAAACAAAGGATACCTATGAAAAAAATAGAAGAAGCGAAAATAAACGGGGGAAAAAGGTGGGTGTGGGGGGGGGTTGAGGACGAGGGCCGTGGTGGGTCCTATCTAAAGCTCAATAGAGCCCTCGTCATCCGTCTCACTAGTGGGGGATGTGAGTTTCTTCTCCGGTGACGGCGGCGTCGGCGTGGAAGACGGTGGCGACGACGTTGATGAGTGCGTTTGCTCCGTGGTTGTGACGGTGTGGAAGCGTTTGAGTCTGTCCAGATGGACTTTCTCACTCTTCTTATCCTTCTTGATGATCGCGTTGGGATGGATAATTTCCTCAAGGAGGTAACGTCCCTCGTAAGAGTCCTGCAGTTTGTGCGATGTTCCCTTTCGGAGAAGGACTTGGTCCCCAACCTTGAGTTTTGTTCTCCGAATCCCTGTGCGACCATGCAGCTCTTTATTGTGTTGTGACGCTTTCTCAATTGTCTCTCTCACAATTTGTCGGATCTGTTGGAGAGCTGTCTGCATGTGTGTCACGTGATCAGTTTCCTCACCAGCGAGAACTGCGTAAGGGCGATTGACTCGTCCTTGCAAATTGTCGATGGAGAATGTGGCTTGGCGTCCATGCACCATGAAGAACGGTGTTTGTCCAGTAGTGCAGTGGACGCTGCAGTTGTAGGCGAGGATCACGTAGAGCACGTGCTCATCCCAGTCTGTGCCCTTCTCATTTCCGTAGGCGGAGATCATTACCTCTAGTGTGTGGTTCATCTTCTCATCGAGACCGTTGGCTGAGTGTTTGTACGGCGTCGATGTTGAGTGTGTTATCTGCATGACTTTACAGAAGTTCGTGAATATCTCCGACAAGAATTGTGTAGCACAATCTGTGTACAATTCCTTCGGGAAACCATGCTTAGAAAACAACTCCTGATGCAATTTGGCCATGATGGTCTCTGTTTTCTGATCTTGCATGACAGCTGCCATTGCATATTTGGAGAAGGAGTCTTGGATGACCAGAATGTAACGATTTCCGTTGAGTGTGTGGAAGAGGGCCTACGATATCCATGTGTACTCTATCGAACGGGGTGCTTGGTGTCAAAAATGTACCCAGTTCTTCCTTGAAGATGTCTTCTGCCGGAGATTTCCGTTTCTGACATTGGTTGCATGTCCTGAGGTACAGAGAGAGGTCCTTCTCGAGTCCGATCCAGTAGTATCGGCGCTGTACTTTCTCGAGAGTCTTTCTCTTTCCCAAATGTGCTCCAATCATTTTGTCTCCGTGGAAGTGTTCGAGAATTCCCTTCTTTAGTGTTCCCGTCTCCGAAATGACAATAAGGTCGTCTCCGTGGATCTTACGAAGAAACAAGATGTCATTGGAGAGGATATAGCGTCTGCTCTGTCGTGGTGTTGTGTTCAATTTGTGAGTCCCATTAGTGAGGAAGGTTCTCATGTCTTGAATCCATTCGTTCGTGATCTGTTCTTTCCGGATCTCGTCGAGAAACAGTGATTCGATGGGCGATGTATCGATAGTGTGGATCTGTGATTCTGTGGGAGGGTATCGAGAGAGACTATCACAGAGATGGTTCCGAGAGCCTTTTCGATATATAATCTCGACGTCCTCTGTTTGAAGTGCGATCTGATACCTAGCGAGTCGTCCTGTGAGATCCTTCTTCTTAAAGAGGGTGGTGAATCGTTAAAAGGATGTCTGTTGGCACTGCTAGGTGGGCGTTGCTGTGTGCGAATGGTACCAGGAGATTGGACCTGAGAAAAACTTAATACGAGTGAGGTTCGGCGAGTAGGTGTTGAGAACTGGGAAAGTTGAAAAGAGGGAAAAGGATCGGAATTAGGGATGTGAAAAGAAGGGAAAGAATCGGAATCCGGGAAGGAAATATGTGGGTCTACAAGAGGTGGGGAGCGATTAATTGGGGCCGAAGCCCTTGATTGGCGAACTGGGGCCGAAGCCTCTAAGTGGGTTACCGGGGCCGAAGCCTCTAATCGAGTTCGAGTAACGCGAGTTGGTGAGTAGGACGTCGGTCTGGAATGGGCCACAAAGAACTGGGCGGAGGTAAGTTGTTGTTTAGGTTCTGGAAGGTAAAAAGGGGTCCTAGTGTGTGTGTGAACTTAGTGGGTGTCGGAAAGGTGAAGTCTCGGGTGGTGGCCTCGGGGGTCGGACGGGTACTACTGCTAGTGGATTGGTCTTCTTGGGTTTTGGTTGTGAGGAAAAGGCTGATGGAAATTTCTTCGGGGTGCTATGGGCTACTGGAACGAGAGTGAGGTCGGCTGAATCCGAGGAAGAGTTTCGAGAACGAGATTTACGAAAAAAGGCTGGAGGGAGAGTGAAAGTAGAGTTGGAAAGCGAACGAGCACGTGCGGCGATCGAAGGAAAAGTGTTCTTAACAAGTTCACCTGAGAGATTTGCGAGACTACCGAGTCCTTGGCGAAGGTTCCGAGGCAGCGGTGATTGGCTTTGTCTACGAGTCGATGAGACCGTTGAGGAAGCACGGGATCGGGGTGTTGGATTTGACGAAACTCGATGGGTGTTAGATGTCGAATAGTCGTCAAAGCTCAGTGATGGAAGAAGGAATCTTGTAGGATTAGGTGATGTGTTCTTATATCTTGTTCTCCGAGGTTCTCGAATAGTGCAGTAGTCTTTTTCTCGTGCGAAAGTGGGTTGTCATGCACTATCCTTGTTGATTGATTAGGAGAAATATCGGACGAATTCGTATCAATGATATTTCTATGCTACCAGTAATGTTTAATTTTCAAATATACTTGGCCTGTGCCCAAAAATAGAGATGTATATATTTGAAAGTTGATTTGGTTTACTGACATGGCATGGTTTCTGTTCTACTTTTCTAATGACAGCTAAATTGATAAAAATAACAGAAATGTAATTGATCGTAGTTCACGGGATTGAGGAAGAGGATTTAGAGATTGATTGTGATGAGATCTCTCCGTTTCACTCTAGTCTACTAGGCCCATCTCGTTTTGGAGAAGTCTGAAGCCGGCTTTCGCATTAGAGCAAAATTGGAGAGCAATCTGCATGCTTTCTTTGTACCTCTTCGCTTTTATCCTTCTCATCTGGTCCTGCTTTCTCTGATCCTAACAGGTGGGAAGTGAACATACGTCTCTTTCGTCTAAGTCCCTGTATCTTATTCAGCGTCTTGTGAGAGAAGATATGAGTGTTTTTTTTCGAATGACGGTAAAATAGTAGAGTGAGGAAGTCAAACAGTGTTGATAACTGAATGTTTTGTCGGTGAACGCTGTGCGCTCGTTCTGCCTTGCGGCTCTTTGCGATAGTTCTGCCTTACGGCTCTTTGCGGATGCGCCCCGAAGGCGGGAGATGGAGGCCGGACGGACAAGACATAGAAAGAAAAAAATTGTGGTGTGTAGCGGTGCAATTGTGTAAAGTGAACCGAAACAAAAAAAACGTGACAGAGTTCCCTACTGTGCAGGTTTAGTTCCGGGTTTGAGCTGTGTGCGAAGTTAACATACCAGGAAAAGACACTAATCAAAGGTATATTTTTTGAAGTTTTATGGTTTTGAATTGACGAAACTGTGGCAATTAGAGGTGCACTGTCTATTGCCTGGTCTCTCGCTCTATATTCTCAATGTATGCGCTTAATCTCTGTAATATTTGAGAGATCCTCCTGAGTGTGTGTTCAGGCCGCCAATTAATTATACCTAGTGCAGTTCGTCAAAACGTGATTAGTGTTGTGAATCGTCTCGCGATTTAGAAAACGAAAGCGTTGAGCGGAATGAAGCCACAGTCCACCGGGTTGTTGCTAATACTTATGAACAAAAAGACGTTGTTTCCGGTGAAACTTACCCGCGTCAAAAGAGGTTAGGTGACTGTGGTTCCTCTGATTATTTCTATTCAATAACTCTCTCTTAAATCAATAATATTCTCTATTCTTTCTCTGTCGATTTCGACTCTCTCAGTAATAATCGGGCGGACGGATCTCTCCTAATTCAATTGATACAACATTCCGCTCTCGGCAGTGCTTCCTAATCGCGAGTTGGCTCGAAGCCTCCCCAAGTGAAAGTGATGAGTGACGATGAGAGAAAAAACACACTTTGACAAAAGAACCCGTTTTCTCATCACGCAAAGGGGTGTCGTCGCAGTGCTTGGATTGATTGGATGGACCAAGACGAAAGGGAAAGTTCGCGAGTTCGCTAATCGATTCAAGCACTGCGATCGTAACGATTCTACAAAAAGCTGAGTGCTAAGGTTATCTCAGTCTTTTCTTTTCCTAGTTGTTAAAAAGGACTCTGAATACCTGATTATTCTGAACGAAGCGAAGTGATCAGCTTCACGTGTAAAGGGTGGGCAGGTGGGCATCCCCGGGTCCTTCATGCTATGTAGGTGCCAACGACGATGATCCTAGGTAGGATTAGAGGACTATGTCCCCGGATGACTAGCATTCTATGTGGCAACAACCCTTTGGCGAGAGACAAGAGAGAGACAATATCTAGCTGATAGGCAATACTCAAGTCATGTCATCCTAGTCCTGAAATGGTTACGGTAATCCTAGTTGGCTACACTACTTTACGGGACGTTCTACCCTGCTAACCACCTGCAAACTTATCTAGCCTTCGTTCCGCGGTGAAGGGAAGGAGCTGCAGAGGGGTAGCGACAAAGAGACGGGCCGAGCGATGGTGAGGCTCGGTCGGAGAAGACTAACTCGTTGTCATGCGGGTACTCACACAGGATAGTCACAGCTAAGCTTTATCCCATGCAAGTCTCCTCCTCTCGAAAGAGGGCAAAGGTTCCTTATATACACAGTGGTCGATCAGTGGGACAAGGAACTTGTCCTAACTTCCGGAAGAATAGGAACTAGGCGAATGTGGGTCAGGCTGAGGTGTGAAAGGATGATAGTGGGGATTAAGAGTGACAAGGATTGGAGGGACTATCATGACAATAACGTAGAACTTAATATTTTTTCGTGAATCAACAAGTTCTAGTATCAATGATATTATTTCATTGTTAGAGTTGCAGTTTTTTGTCAATCAGGCACGCTCACGTAGAATATTTACCCCAAATACGCTTTTATGGAGTACTCATCGCAGATAATCGATCGACATTTCCTCTACCGTATCCCCCCGCAGTTCTCGATTCGCTACAGTACCACACATCAGTTCTCGATTCGCTATCGTACCACAGATAATATCCTTGATGCTCATCAATTTCTCCTTGACTCTCGCCGTCACACTGTCCGTTGCCTCCCTCGGGCGACGATTTGCATGTGTAGAGACCCTGAGAATCAAGATGAATTATCAATTTATTGATTTTAAAAAAGATGAAAAACGCGAAGTCATTTTTTTTTAAATTTGTATTAGCGTGGAAAAACGCGAAGTCATTTTTTTAAAATTTGTATTAGCGTGGACCGCATCAGAGTAACTAGGAGAAAGATACCTTTTTGATACATCCACGAATCTCCGAAACACCTATGACATTCTGCGCCACTAAAACAAACCGTTGGTTCTAAGTGGAATAAGACAAGAATGCGGCAAAGTCGGTGATTAGGTGTTCTACAAATTGAATTTATCTATGAGCTACCATTCTGAAAAGCTACATGATAATCACAAATCACAATACAACATTAGCTCAGTGGCCAAAATCGATCTAGAAATCTCACGCTTTGTAATGCGGTGAAATTTGGAGAGAGTTCGGTTGACTGAACAAACTCTCTGGTTAATCAACCGCTAGAAGTGATCTACAGTAATTCACTACATCTTGAATATCTACGGTAAGACAGCGTGCGAAAGTGAGGGAGTCCCTCTCGATTTCACCCTCTTTTTTACTCAAAACCCCTTTCGTGCGGCGCAAAATCCAAAAAAAATGGGATTCGTTGTGACCTTCTGCATGCTATTCCACATCATTCGACAGGCCGGTCAACCTTCCAGAAAGGCCTTTGGAGTGAGAGAGCGTGTGAAATCGAGAGGGACTCTCTCACTTTTGCATGCTCTCGCGCCCTAACGCTTATATAAATTGTGGATAAATTATAGTCCTATCCCTGGTCTGTAGGTTTGGAATCATGTGCATCTGAATAAATTATTGATTCAAGTTTCGATAAATCTTACAAGCTTTAATTATAAAAAAAGATTCAATTATAAAATTATTACAAAAAAATATAAATTAATTATAAAAAAGTTTCTAAACAGAACGCGGAAATAGCACATTGATCAGAGATGCCAACAGTCCCTAAATTTTAGGAAGGGCCACCGAATTTAGGGAACCAAGAGCATCACAGACACTTACACCCTTATGAGACCCTTTTGCGGCAACAGTGAGATTGTTGCTGCAGTAAAGTATATTAATGAATTAAACAGCAGAGATGCCATTCAATCAAGTTAATTTCAACAATGACGAGAATAACGGAGTATAACCTACTCATTCAATCTGGTACATTCTTTAAAAAAATGTATATATATATTAAAATTGATATATCCCGATCTTTCCATATCAATTTACCATAACCCTGTCAGCAAAGAAATCGTCAACTGACGTGTAGGGGCACATCATTGTACTTGGCTGAGTAGGGGTAAAGATAGCAGTCGGTGGTGTCATATTGGCAATCGAGTCACTTTTGCTGCAACAACGAAATTGCTGTTTCATTAAAGGATTAAAAAAATAATCAATACTCGTCTCATACTGAGACGAATCTGTTTCGAAGAAAAATAATATGAAAAATTTAAACAATTACATATCAATCTACCGTAACCCGATCCATAGACCAATCGCTAACTGACCTGTAGAGGCACATCATTTTACTTGGCTGAGCAGGGATAGAGATAACAGTCGGTGGTGTCATAGCGAGACTGGAAATCAGGAAGTTTACTTGTTTACTGTTGTAGGCAAACAAGAAATCAAGGATACGATATTTAAAGGAAGTAGAAATGTTATGCATTGAGGGGATTTCACTCCGACTTACAGTACCCGCCCCTCTTTTATAGGCTACAGTAACTCTCGCTTACCTTGGTGATCTCCCATCTTCCGGGAGTCTGAAGGGGAACGAGCCCTCGCTCCTCAGCAGTTCGTCCACACTCCACAACAAGTCTCCATTTTAACAAAAAAACGTGTTTTTAAAAGGCTGTGCAGGTAAACGGTGGATCCGCATTTCAGGATGTCCTAAAAGTCGCACCAGCAATCTCTCATCGTTGGGAACCGATGTGAAAACTGTCAATTCTATAAAGCATCGTAAGCATATAAAATTCTATAAATAATTCTATAAAGCATATAAAGCATCAATCGTAAAATTCCTCGGAAATTGCAATTTTAAAAAAACACACCGCCGAGATGATGTCCCAACGAGAATCTACGTCGGCCAGATACGATCTGCAGAAACAATCGATTATTCGGTTCAACATTTATTGTGCGCTTTAAATGCATCCATAATTTGTTATCCAATGTACAAACGAAGGAATAAAGTTTTGTCAATTCACCCCGAAGGTGGTCGAAGTGGTGTAGTGGTCTAAGGCGCCCTCCCAGTTTTATTCTGTTCCACACCGGGGCCACGAAGGTAACTAGATTCGAAGAAGAGATTGGGCCCTCCGGATTGAACTGGCCTATTATGCGTTTGCCTTAGCAGTGACTCCCTCAGGACTTGTAGCATAGATAAGGGGATGCCTTTACCTTTTACCTTTACCAATTCACCCCTACTAGTTGGAGTTGTGAAACCGCGTGCCACCTTGAAAATAAAAGATATCAAAAGCATACAAGATCATGTTTGCGACATTCTATAGATATCATGCAATACTATCCTTCGCACTCGCGCCCTACCTCTACCGTTAAATTATACCCACAGCGGTATCTCTACCGTAACTTTTCTACCGTGCCTGAAAATGGGCGTACCTACCGCACTCTCTCTACCGTAAGCCTCCCCTTCCTATCGTACCTGAAAATGGGCGTGGCAGCCGAGAGTGCCAGTAGGACGGGAGTTATTGGAGTAAGCTGGTCGTACAGCCGACGAGCCTCGTTCACATTGGTAGCTTGGAAAGTGATCTGAAATGAGAATATCGATTAGGTAAATAGTTAGTTATCGATGGGAAAAACCGTACTGTAGTCCAGATCAGCAATCTGACCCAGCTCTAACTTTACCGTACCTGCAGACAGCAGCAGCCCACATTAAGGACCGAGAACGCCTTGTGTTATTCTACGCCACCGTACCATGTCCGGCTTTTAGGATAGGATCAGTTTGCGATAGCCGGTTTAGTTTGCAATGGCCCTGCTTGACTTTCAGTTTTGAATTTCGCGCGTGATTTTATTTGACGCGCGGGGTTAACCTGGTTGTGGTTGCAAGTAGAGCTGAAGTGTCGTGTTTTCCGCTCATTTCTAAGTCGTACTACTTTAATGATTGCCTCTGTCAAGCACATTTGTTCTCTAGTTATGCATTTTGTTAAGTAGAGCTTGCTATCATCCTGTTATGAGTTGTAGACATGACATGAACACTACCCACGCATTACATGGACGCGACTCTTTGTGTTTTTTGAGATGCTCAGACTAATTGAACCTTGGTATTCCAGAATGTCGTCCCTGGGAGCGTTCACTCTCCGTTCGGCGGCCCGTGTCAACTCGGCCCTTTTGGCCTCTCGTATCGCTCCTCGTCTTTCTGTGCCCCTTCGTGCTGCTACGACTCTCAACGACGGCACCAACAAGACCCACGACCACTCCAGCCACTTCAAGGTGCGTATTATTTATACTATTACTTATACAACCAGAGTTTCGCACGATTACTTTCAATTTGGTCCATCATTCTGATTCGATGACAACAATGGCATATTTACCGGTCAATCGTTCAAAACTCTCATCACAAAACAACTGAGATCGACCTATTCTACTTAGAACATCTAATTCGTGTACAGTAATGTACTAGGCGACAAACTCTTTCCTTTGGTTGCGAGAGATGAACCACTTTAGCGTCTTGAGGTAGTTTTCAAAAGTCATATAGGGCAAGCAGTTCGAAATGTGTCTAAGTAACGAGTTAGTCTGCTCAGCCGCCTGCGAATTGATCTTCGCGATAACTGGGTGGGACTCCCATGATCGAAGTCTCAGAGAGGCACTGCACGTCCTGTGGTTGTAGTGATGAAATCTGGAAAAGAATGGCGCTGGGCTAAAAAAAAATATATCTGCAATACCGATCTACGAGCCATTTGGTCTGTGAGAATAGATAGGGTTCCCTCCTGAGTGCATAGAGAGATCCATGACACGCGTTATCGTAAACGATAACTGAAGGCATCTCATTGAGGTCGAATCTGGAAGCGAAGACGGGGAGACTCGTGCGAAGAAAGGACGCTGAATCCATAGACGATCCTATGAGGGCACGAGAAGGTAAGTAGCCCGGCCGACAGCTTCTTGTGCTTGTCTGCAATGAATTGTATAACACGGTAGTAGTAGGTACTCCTTACTGATTATCTTCGGATCACAAGTCAACTCTGTCGACTTCCGCCCATCGCCAAGATAGTCAGGCAGAGCCCGTTTCAAAGGCCAATGTGGGTAGAATTCGAGCTGACTGGGGGATGGGGAGGGAGGTGGGCACGTAGGCAGCTTGGAGGGAGAAGACAGAATCCGATTATTAGCGACCAGAAATTGTCTAAGCGTCTCTCGAATGCATAGAGGGAGACATTTCTGACTCTCCCAGATGTTCATAAGTGACCTTAAAATATATAGTGTATATTACCGACATTGTACCCATCTTACTTAAACACAATAGGAGTCGCTTCGAGAAGGGAAGATCGTCCTTCTAGTGAATCTAACACCCTCTCACCACATGACAAGTCCAGTAGGAGGTTGTAGTGGGTGGTGCTGGTTCCGATCTTAGTGAGTAAAATTTATTCCCAAATTAATAAATCACTAAAACCTGTAGAATATCCGGAATCGCACTATCCGCGAATAAATGCTGATAAAATTCCCGATAACAAATGGCAGACTTTCCAGTGTCATCTTTCGTCTCTTCGAGAAGCTTCTCCACTATGGACGGCAGATTCGAGGGAGGATCGGTTGGTTGGTTGCCCTCTCCATAAGACCGTAGGTAACATCGGATCGCCTTGTTGTAGAAGAAAACGTCAGCGATGATGGGCAATTTCTGGAATAGAATAGGTGTGATCATTTTCTACCCACATATATTAATGGGACATTGTTAATTCTTGCCTGCCCTCGATACGGTTCTCCTAGATATGGTGCCAGAGAGGTCCGTGTTCCCAGTGTAATTCCGTCTATTACCAGAACAGAAGGGTATTGCTTGCACTCACAACACATAAAACTCTGCTCTCGAATGTTGATCGAAAGAAGGTATCTGAAAATGAGAGTTTAAATTTGACTATTTACTTTTGTATTACTAACTTCGCCCACGCTCTCTTCAATGAGGATACAGGCACAATTTGGCTCTGTGTTTCTCCTGCTATATCAGCTATTTCGATTAGGGAACGATGGAACCCTGATAGAGATCGTATCATTATTAGTTCATTAAACTATCGGTACCATGTAGAGAAAGTCCATTGGCCGAAAAGTTCCCGGCATATCTATGCATTAGACGCCTATCAAAACTGTAGGGGTTGCTTATGAACATCAGGTCGTAGTCGGTCTGCTCAATTCCCTGACAGCACAGTGACTCGAAACTCGTCACCATTAGATCACTTCTCAATCCGTTCTCGTTGACAAAGGTCACTCCTGTAATTAGATCTAGTTGTACGACATACTAATCCATTCATACTTCTAGGAGTCTTCGTGAAAGGGATCGCGTGCGGACACTCAAGAGCGCCTCGAGGGAACACTCGGATGTCAGGTGAGATGGCCCCCGCCTCGACCTCACCCTCTTCTATATCTACTTGTACCTCTCCCGAATTTGTCGCGAACCATCTGAAGTCGAGAATAGAGTTACGAATAAGAGAAATAGCATCTAGGTGGGAACAGTGTATATGACGTTCTGTACCATCTTTATGTCCTTTCCTCTCACGTCTCATTTTTCCTCCAGATCTCGTATACAAAGTTAGGGAAATGGGTTTCTCACAATACCTCATATGGGGGCACGACTCCAATCTGCAGACTATGCATGTCTTCGTCTTGGTCGTAACTCTTATCACACCCGCACTCTCTCCATCGCTCACTCCGTACAGTAAAGGGGTATCGCTCAGGGTTAGAATCCTTGTCTCCTCTGTATTTTCTAGGTACAGTAATCCCATTCTTCTGCAGGCTTGGCAATGCACGCATTCGTCCACAGAGAGGGAATCCGAGTGACTCATAGAGTAGTCAATTCCAAGGTTCTAGAAAGGGTAGTGAATGGACTTGCCAATAGGGATGCCAAAGGAAGGGTAAAATGGTCTGTTTTGATTCGCAAAAAAAATCGACCACGAAAAACATTAGTGATCGACCTGATGGAAATTGGAACTCTTACTCGTCTCATTTACATATATCTGGCGATAATCCATGAGTCAAAATATACCATTGTATTCTTCCTTTGGCACCCCTACTTGTACTAATTCTTCTCTAGTACCTTTATTCTGTGAACACGAGAGGGATCACATGTGCAAAGGAGAAGTGTGCGTTCTTTGTCTACAAAGACTTATTGATTTTGTTGTTTTATTTTAACAAGTACCTTCTCTAACAAAGTAAGTTATCTCCTGGTAATGCCTCGATCTACCGGTGTGAATCTGACCCATAGCATCACATTCTGGGAGAAGAATCGAGATAGATTGAGTGTTATTCACTAATCCAAATCTCTTGTCTTTTCCCAGAGAATGCACGTAGTTGTCGATACGGCTTATCGAGCGCCTGAAGACGTAGAGCGATGATGTTCAATTACTGTTTAATCCCGATAATTGAGTTAAGACTTTAATAATTATATCGCGTACGAGACAGTATCCATATTGAAGGGGCCGTCATCCTCAGTTTCGATTTGCAGCGTTGCAGTGCCGAATCTCGGTGTTTCTCTCTGACGCTTCTGTGGGCGCTCAGTTGATCTCTCACGGGTCCCCGACAGGTTGATTGTATGATTCTTCTTTCTACTCATCTGAATTGATTTTTACTGATCTTGAAGCTGTCAAGAAAACACAGGAAAAATAACAATCCAAAACTAATTTCTCAGAATCCTTTTTTATCTATCCAGAAAACGTCCTGTGTTATCTTGATCCCCTTTGTGCGCGTTTACTGTGGTGATGTGTGTGGTGCAATGTGCGCATCTCTTATTGACAGTGGCTCCCGAAAACTTCATGTGTTATTTGGGCGTAAACTTCTGAACCAGTGCTTTAGGTTGTTGTATCATACGAATCGGATATAATATAATAGAATTTATTTTATCGATGGTAGGGTTTTTAAGGGGAAGGATCGGACGGGTGAGCTGGGTTCACAGTCGCAGCCAGGTCGATGATCTGCAAATAGGAAAGGCTAGTAGTAAATCAATCTCCATTACAGACTCACTCCTTGCTTGACCATATGCAGGCCCTCGATGATCTCGCGTATCTCACTTAATTGTTGGTCGGTGAGAGGACTCTGGTGGGACCTGCTGGCCTCTCGAAGTTCGAGCTGGAGTGGTTAGAGTGAGGGCATTCAGAAGATTTCTAATATTGAAATTAACTTACTGCTCCGATGAGACTCTTCATGACGATGTGAATCGTGGGCAGAAGAAACTCGCTTGTTTTCTCGACAACATCCATCGGGAATCTGGAAAATTAGTATAGCTTCAGAATGCAAATTGTAACTTATTATTTGTCAATCTTTAACCAATCAGAGTTTCGTGAGAAGTCGAACGAGAAAACACGGGGTGTTATCTCGTTCGCTTTTCGTGTGCATGTACTGTAATTTGTGATACCACGTTTGGTGCGATTCTCAAATTGATTTGTTTCCGGATAGCCCGGAAAACATGGTGTGTTATTTCTGCTGAACTTGTTAGAATCTTTATTTTAATACATATCAACGTGAATCAAATTAGTTCGAAGGGGGGAGGGGTCGATTGGGTGGATGACTGCTTGCCCCGACAGAGAAGTCTCCAGTCGCACCATCTGGAAAAGTGATTATCCTCGCGTAAAAGCGAAATAGCAGACTCACCGCGAGACGACACATTTGGAGGCCATTGTGGATGTCGTCCATCGCGTTTGACTGGACGGCGGTGAAGTGTAGACGTCCGTCGGCTACCAATCTCCTCTAGAAATGGTAGTTAAGCATCAACATTTTTCATGCGAGTGAGGGGAATCTCTTACCGCCTGGTCAAAGCACTCCGCTATCTGGTGATGCGCGGTCGACAGATATACCTTAGCTTTCTCTTCGGGCGTCATCTTAAAATAGTTGGATAAATGCTATTAACTAGCTTTTGTTTACAAATGGTTTTGATCTACTCCCTTTACCATATTCTTAATTTCAGCCGAGATAACGTCGTATGTTTTCTCGGCCAATTTCGTGTGCGTGTACCGTATACGCGTGCATCGGGCTTAGTAGCCTCCCTTATTTGCCTGCACGAGAAAACGCCTGGTGTTTTCTCGTACATCTTTTTTCCAGTGTAGATCACTGGCATCGCAGTTCCTGAGTATATCTACAGGGGCACTCTCTCGTTTTTACATAATATCTTGCTCTCCACCGTACAACAAATTTATCAGCACCGAACTTCAACAACGACAACCACGGAAGAGATGAGAGAGATGAAAGTTGCAATCAATCGGAGTTTAATTACTTCTTCAAACAACAAACTTTAACACGGAGTGACAACAATTTAGAATTCGAACGGAGGGATGTGGCCCATTTTCTTCCGCTCCGGAGTATTCCAGCCGTGGACATGAGTTTTGACCTCAATCGGCCCTCCTTGGGAGCAGGCTCACTCATATCCTTCTTGACAGCAACTTCTTCCTGGAATACATATTTCTAGAATATAACTGTGTCGACTATTTTTTATATTATCTCTTCTTTTATAGTACCGTATGTCTTCCTTCTTGTATCACTCCACTCTTCGCATTGGATGCTCTCACTCCTCCTACCGTAGTTCTCTTCTCCAATGTCTCTCCTTCTCCCTAGATAGGATACGGTATCAAGCCACCATCAAAGAGAGAGTTACGGTGTAAAAAATCGATATTTTCTTACCGGCTAAATATCGGTTGTAGTTTTTTTCTTTTAAAAAACTGTATTCTTAGCATTTTTCTCATTTTATTAAAAAAATATAAAAATGGCTAACCACTAGCTTTGATTATTAATGATAAGAATGTATTTATAGCCGTATCTACCGATTTCTCCTGTACATGTACTCCTCCATCTGTCTTCATCGATTCTCCTTCTTCCTTCTCTCCCACCGTTGCACTCACACCATCTACATCTACCTTGAAAGAACAGTTTCCTAAACAGCGCGAGTAAAACATAAGGACTCTGTAATCATGGTAATGTTGGTACCGTATTTAGAGTTACGGAGCCTGAACGAGATTTCATCACTGCTCCTCTGCTCCCTCTTCCTCCAGTTCCTCTTCCTCCTCTGGTTCCTCTTCCACCTCCTCTCTGTAAAATCGAGAGTTTTGAAAAAGATTACTGAACTTGGAATTGAGAGCCGCGCCTACCGTAATCTCTCCCTTGTGATCTTTGATCTTTTGTGACTCATATGCACACTTGGGTAATGTTGGTACCGTATTCAGGGTGGTTCTAGTTTAATCATTGTGATTCAGTGCCCCTCTGCCCCCTCTCCTCCTCAATTTACTTGGAATACTGTATCGACTATTTTTTTTAAAAATATTATCTCTTCTTTTACAGTACCGTATTTCTTCCTTCTTGTATAACTTCACTCTTCTCATTGGATGCTCTCGTTCCTCCTACCGTAGTTCTCTTCGAGACTGTCCCTCCTTCTCCCTCATCCAACTGAATATTGATAATTAAATCATATGTCTCTTTCGAAATATTTCCAAATTTATTGCTCATTTGATAGGAGGTGTATTCCATTTCTTTAGCTTCATTCCATCCTGGAATTGAACTCCAATCCATCGCTCTCGGTTCACGCGCCTGAATATGATATTTCATTTACTTATCTGGGAGTACTCTAAATAAGAAACGGAATGCCTCTCTACCATTGCCTACTCGAGGTCTGCCTTTTATATAAAGCAAGAGTCTATTTGCATAATTTCAATTTTTTAGGTTGTGGTAGAATGGATTACGGTAGTTGTTTTAATATTCCAGTTTCGAGAAACGTACGAGCTCTGCCGTCTTCTCCACTGCATCGGCGTTCCTCTCCTCAATCATGACGACCGTATCCTCAGTGTCTCTCGATTCTCCATCCACATCGATCTGTAACTGCACAATCATAGAAAAAAAACTGTTTATTATTCATCATGTTAGTAATACCGAGTTGAAAGTGATCTCTCCCATAGGTACTCTCCCTCCTCTCCCTCTTGTCCCTCTTGTCCCTCTTGTCCCTCTTCCTCTTCCTCTTCCTCTCCCTCTCGCATTTTCATTCTGCAAAGTCAATTCACATGGCTCCAAACCTGATGAAAGGGGCTTATGACAAGAGAGCGTGTAAAAGTGAGGGAGTCAGTGCCTTAGGAACCTATATCTGAGATTTTAACATTTTTGTTCCTTATGAATTTGTCATATTTAGCTTTCCTTAATTTATTTACCGTACCGTGTCTACCGTATCCTCATGATTCTCTTCTCCCTCGTCCCTTATCGCCGCACTCACTCGATCTAACTGAAATGAACCATTTTCTAGACTTTACATGCCACTTAGTGTTTTCCACTTAGTGACCACATGTTTCCGTTCGGACAATCTAGAGAGGTTCATGGTGTAAAAATCGATATTAGTTTACCGGGATGTAAGCGTCAGGCCCGCGCTTTCTCGAAATTAGTACGGGATAAATATCGATTTTTTTCTAAATAAGTACATGATTTTTTGGATTTTTTTCCTCTCATTCTATTAAAACTGTAAGAAGAGGGGATCAGTTTGTATTCATGGTAATGTTGGTACCGTATAACTTAAATTGAGAGCCGCACCTACCGTACTCTTTCCCATGTGATCTTTGATCTTTTGTGACTCAATGGTTTGGGGACAACAGTAAAATATACCTTGTTCTTCTTCCCTCTTCTCTTCTCCGTTGCTTCTCTTCTCTTCTTCAATTTTGCCTGGAATTATTTTTTAGATGACCTGAAGTGTATTACTCAATTGGCTTACCTCTCTGTGCGCCACTGCTCCCACCAGAACTTTCAGAATAGAAGGACTCTTCGATAGTTCCTAAATTATAATATGTATTTCCGAGACTCGTGTACACTCACCTTTATATAACTGTGATCTCCATTATCTCTGCTTGGCTCTCCTTTCGAGGGACGAGATTCATCATCGTCCGTCTCTTCTTCCTCTTCCTGAAAGTCTCCACATTGCCACATTGCACCTAACCGTTCTACATACCTGTTCAACTCCGCCTTCTTCTGCACCATTGTCCAGTGTCTCCAGTGTCTCCATCTCTTCCTCCGTTAAAATGAGAGAGACATTGTCCACAGAATCCATCTAAATTAGCAAAAAGTCCTCTAGTATTCCTACAGTAGTCCGTTGTTTTGTAGTCTTTTATTTTGCGTGGTTCTGTATTTCTAGGATACTGTATGGTTACCATAAGGTACTGTACATACTGTATGGTTACCATAAGGTTTATGAGAGAGACATTGTCCACAGAATCCGTCTAAATTAGCAAAAGTACCAACTGAAGTCAGTAAAATATAAGTTCTATTAGAAATCTATGTCGTTACATCTAAATATCTTTATCGATCCATTGTGCTCGATATTGAACGTACCTCGTGACCTACGATCTCTCGACCACTCCTCCATTCTTCTGCGTATTCCTGCATTAGTACATTTAAGCATGAGCATAACGCATTAGGAAATACCTCTCCGCACAAATCTTGTAGTCTAGTGTAGCAATACAACTGATGAGAGTGGAGAACGGCACGCCATTTGCTCACTCTTCCAGTTTCTGAATACGCTATGTTTAATCCTTCAGGCTGTCTATGTACTGGATACCCACAACTGCCTTTTTCTAGGTAAATTACACTCATGATCTTATATGATCTTTAGTGTCTTTGTGGAAATATTTGGAGAATAGTGAAAGGAAAAGCTACAGTAACCTGATCACTCACGTTTAGATATGGCTTTGTACGGTATCGAGGAAGGCCAGAAAGGGAGCTGGGGGCGAATGAATGGTGATATAAAGGGATATATTTCCATGAGCATGCAGTCCGCCGTGACTGCCGAGAGAGTAGAATCGGAGAAAGTGTCTATCTCCGTCTTCCCCAGTCCTCGACATATGGGTAGATGAACTTGTGAGGAGTCGCCGTTCGGATCGTAATGATCCAGAAACGACGATTTGAGAACTGCTGACACCAACTTTTTCGGCCCGGCAAGGGACACGGTCGGGTGGGGTCCTCTGTTGGAGACGGAGAACAGCAGAAATTCATCTCCACTGAGGGAATTTAGCAACCCCAAATAGTAGGCGAGAGAGGAGAGATGGCGGGCTTTAGTTTGATTCGTGTACGTACCCATTCCTATAATGAGAGATATGTGAACATGAATTTTTAAAAAAAGAAAGGTAAAAATTTAATAACAAAAAATAAATTTAATAACAAATACGGTAAAACAATCAGTTAGCAATTGGACATTATTGTGTGGAATTTGTGTGTGCTTGATTACGGTAGGGAACGAGAAAACATGATGTGTTATTCAACGCTTCCTGTGTTGGTCCTACCTCGCAGCCCATGCCGAATCCCATGTGGTACATGTAGATGTGATCGAGTAGAGCGGCGGCGAAATCCGCCTGAAATTTGGCAATAAAGTGATCTTTGGTCTTAAGACCTTGTGTGTTCTCAGATCTTCTAAGCACCATTCCTACCACCAATATTCGAAAAATGCTTCACCGACAGATGGCAATCAAAAATTGGGAAATACTGATTCTCCTATCCTATGAATAAAGGTCGAAACATGAAACCCACCGGTTCTCCATACTCTGACAGGTCCTCGATGAAGGGTGAGGGAGTGTTCTTGTCCCTGTAAGAGATCAAAGGTCAACAGGAAATTACAGTTCAAATATCATCCCGATATGCAAATTTGCAGGTTCATTTGGAAGTTTTTTTTCAGATTTCAAAGAGCAACCGGAAACCCCCCCCCCCCAAAAAAACACTCACTTGAAGATGGGAACATTGATGGTCACTTTCTCTCCTCTTCGACTTCTAAATTTCCCGCCAGATTCTTGTACCTGCAATCGATTGATTTTAATATTACCAAGAATAGAGTGTTTTACTTAACCATGTTTGTGTATTCCCCCAAAACAATGGCATTGGTGTAGGGTGTAGAATGATTGATCTATTTTTTTCTTTATTATATGCCTTAATAATTAGAAAAATAACGACGTCGGTGCGGAGATATCATACAGATGCAACCTCCATTCATCTAGATAATCAAAAGTTGAAATTTAAAAACAGTTTAGGTGTTTACGTAATTTTTGATTACGGTAGAAAGGGATGTTCAATGATATTTTCAATGATAACAAAATCTATCACTACGTGAGGACATCCACGAAATTGTGAAAAACTGTGAAAAAAGTTTTTATAGCCCTGGATTGTCGCAGAGCTAAACTCTAACTTTCTATTGTTTTTGTCTGTTTTTATGAGTAGTTTTTACAATAATGATAAGGAACTATATTATATTTATCCGTTCACAATAATTGAAAATCGTAGATTCATGGCTATTGGGTAGGAGTGTCATTGAACAAATTTAGTTAGAAAATGGCTTGTACGGACAAAGAAAATCAATAAACGGCGTGGAATAAGTCATACATATTATCCATGGGGACAGGAGTGCTCAGTATTGGGCTTATTATCACATAGCAAACAAAGAAAAAATTAAGATAAAACTCATGCAATTGAGAAGGCAAAATCGAAAAATAAAAGCTGATTTGCGCATACATTAACTACAGTAAACAAGGGAATAAAGATCACAACCGACTGGTCTACTAATCGATATGGGTCAATCTCAGGGGGAAAAGGGCGGGGCCATAAAGGGGCGGAGCCAGAAATGGGCAGGACTTAGTGAGGACGCTTCTTTTGCATCATCACAAGCGATTCCTCAGCTCTTCGAACGGCGGACGGAATGAGATTGTCAGTTTTCGATCGATAAGAACCGAGAAGATTTGGACAGTGATCGAGACCATTCGAGATGTTGTTCATCTGAAGGATAAATGAGATCAATAATAGGCTTTTTAATACCGGTCGAGTACATGAAGAGATTCTAAATCGTTTCCAAAATTATTTTTAATAACATGGAAAAGCTACTATAGACCACAATATTTTTTGTTTGTTTATTCTACGTTAAAACATGTAACTGGAGGTCACAAGACTTCATGAGCTGTTGTAGTATCAGTGCAGCACAAATATGCGGGGTGCACGATTTATTTTTTCTGAAGACTTGTATGTCTTACTCAGAGGTAACCAACTTTTGGGCTGTTTAAGTTAATTGTGAACAATTATTTCTATCCCCAATCATTAATGTCTACCGTACCTTCTTGAGTAGATCATACGTCACTTCATCGGGCACTTTCGAGTCGTGTTTGTATGCGGGATGTTCATTTACGAAGTCTCGCACCCAGTGGGCGAGTGTGTTGATCTGGCCAGAGGCACGTTTCTGAAAAGATCGAAATAACTAATCGATAATGTGCAATTTTGCTGGTTAGGTATCTGCCATACCCTCTGGTATTTTCTTTTTCTCTGACTGACTTTGCCTTATCAGCCGTAATATGTATACTGAAATTAGATCCCTAATGAGAAGAATCGACAGATTGCATTACAGCACATACCTAAGCTTCACATTGTTTCAGAAATAAGCTCAGTCATCGATTCAATTCCCCCTGCCGTCTACCGTATTCCGCTACCGTACCTCGATGAATGAGAGATACTGGCTAATCGTGCATCTCGTGTCGACATCCACATCAGCCGAGTCGAGATACTGTCGAATCAGGGAGGTCAAACCAGGGAAATCACTGCCGTTGCCTGAATAGAAGTTATGTAGATAGAAATCCATGCGAGTTCACGTTTCACTGATTTGATTTAATCTATTGCGTTTTTCTCAATCAAACTCGCTACCGTAGAACAATCAATATTTTTCATGAACCCATTAAACAACCGGGCGTGTTCACGCTTCGCCGGTATTACTTGATCGTTTGGGATACAGATTCCGGCAATGTGAACTGCTTACGTAGAATAATCAGCCCTAATACACTTATATGGAGCAACGATCGCAGATAATCGATCGCCATTCCATCTACCACTCAGTTCTCGATTCGCTACCGTACCACAGATCAGTTCTCGATTCGCTACCGTACCACAGATCAGTTCTCGACTCGCTACCGTACCACAGATAATCTCCTTAATGCTCATCTCTGCAATTTCTCCTTGACTCTCTCCGTCACACTGTCCGTTGCCTCCCTCGGGCGATGATTTGCATGTGGAGAGACCCTGAGAATCAAGATGAATTATCGATTGATAGGTATATCTGAATTATCGAATGACTGGTTTGTAAAAAAGAGGAAACATTGAGTGAAAAATTAAGATTTTGTTTGTTTTTGTTTTTTTTTAATTTGTGGAATAGAAGCAGAATAGAAGCTAGCAGAAAGATATGATTTGGTATGTGCGCAAAACTCCGAAACCCCTGTCACATTGTGCACTACTAAAGTAAATTGTTAGTTTTGCGTGGCATGGTCTACAAGTACTAATATGAAAAGATAGGTTGAGTTGGTTGGTAGGTGCTCTACCAATCGAGGTAATCTACGAGCCAACATTCCAAACTACTAAAGAACAAGCACAAATCACAGTACAACATTAGCTCAGCGGCTAGAATCGATCTAGAAATCTCACGCTTTGCAATGCGGCGCAATGTGGAGAGAGTTCGGTCGACTGAACAAACTCTCTTGTTAATCAATCGATAATGGCTAGTCCCGACGTGATTTACAGTAATCCACTACGTCTAGTTCGTTTAAGCACACTAATCTATACATCTACCGTATCCTTCATACCGTAATCTACGGTAGATTTCATACCGTAATCTACCTACCTTTCTGAAGTGGAATTTCTGGTTGAGAACGGCGTCCCTCTTCTGAGCACGCTTCATGTTCTCATTCACCTGCAAACAATTTACAACTTATCCGGAGAAAAATGTCCCGACTCTTTCAGGTTGCATCGATAGGTTAACCGTCTAAATCCAGCCTTCACGTTAATAGTGTTCAGTTTACGAAATATCAAATTAAAACACAACAGAAAATGGAATAACGCCAAGGTGTTCGATCTGGTTCGACCTCGTTACTGTCACTATGATACCGTATAAACCAACTCGGGACCATCATAAACTGATTTATTGATTGATAATATTGATTAATCATTTTCTCACCATAGTAATCGGTAGCAGGTAGGTCATTCTGAATGAGATGATCACTCGCGTGAGAAGAACGACAAAACAGCAATAAGCGGCATTCTCGAAGTCAGTCAATTGAACCTGAAGAGGAAAAGTGAAGAAATAGGGAGAATACAAGTTCCAGTAATTTTCCGGTTTCACACCCATGTCATAGAACAAGCAAAAATTAACTTACATAATGATGCTGGCTTCGCTTGAGATACCATATCGATCAAAAATTGCATTTATTTGTATTTTATATTTGTAAAAGTATCAGATTACGATTTTTTTTCCGAAAAAACATTTCCTAACCTCGGTGGGTCGGAATTCCACTCTCCATCCAATTTCGGGAGCATCGGGAGGAGGAGGCTTGAATCTAAAGAGAAAAAAAATTAAAGAAAAAAATCAACATTTTCTTCCTCCCCGAAGATTCGCGTTTCACTGTGATCACTCAAGAACGCTTTCTATTGAGATGCAATTTTGTCCACTGATACTGGCTAAACACCGTACTACTGCACCTACAGTATCCCTCAGATTTTCCTACCGTACCCTCAGCTTAATTTCTACCGTACCTCATATTCATCCAATTGCTGCTCTGAATCGTCTCAAAGTGCTCGCTGCTCTTCGTGTCATCTTGCTCGATTCTCTCACGGAACACCTCAAATATTATAATTATAATTAAATTATCATATTTGGAAAAATTATAATTGCCAATAATTAGAATATTCTTATAAATTTTTTAGTTAATGTTGACATGGATACAAGGAAAATTTTATCGGGATCGACAAAGGGCAAAATTTCTCGGAATAATCTCCCCTTGAAACATGAATGCGCAGTTTTCCGTTACGATAATTTTTGAGCTTTTGTCAGCAGAATATCATTCCTCCATTTATGCACCTTCACTCTATGCCCTATTGTGTCTACGGGATCCATCAATCGATAATCTACCGTACCTGAAGGGGATCTCTAATGAACATATGGGCGATGTGCTTGCTCAAATGCTCATCGATTCCTCCCTCTTTCAATTGAGCATAGATTGCATCGTCCATCTGTAGAGATTATATTATTATATTTTGATTATTTAATGTTTTTTGTCTCTTAATGATACGACATCGTCTCAATTCTAGGGCAATAAAATAACCAGTTATTCTCACGATTCCTTAAATTTTCCGATTTCGAAATTTTGACCCCTCAAAAAGGGGAACGGGAACATCAGTCATCACAGTATTTTGACCAAACAAACTAGGGAAAACAGTGTTATTTTGACTTCCGCACCTACGCGAATTTTAGGGAGCACTTACAACAACAACTGAGTTACTTTGCGGCACGAGTGAGACTGTTGTAAAGTATTTTAATAAACTAAGCAGAAGATATGTCCTTAGTATGGGTGATGCTGCTCTAAGAAAAAAGTACAAATTACAACACCCGTCAATATCAATTTATCAAAACACGGTCCGTAGACCAGTCACCAACTGACCTGTAGGGGTACATCGTTGTACTTTGCTGAGCAGGGATAGAGATAGCAGTCGGTGGTGTCATAGCGAGACTGGAAAAGAGGAAGTTTCTTTTTGTCAATAAGAAGCGGAAGGAATACTTAACTCTGACTTACAGTACACCCCACGATTGTGGGCTGAAGTAGCCCCATATTTTACAGTAATCCCATATGCTACAGTAAGTTCATAGGCTACAGTAATCCCCTAGGCTACAGTAATCCCATAGGCTACTGTAATTCTTCCTCACCTTGGTAATCTTCCATCTTCCGGGAGTCTGAAGGGGAACGAGTCCTCGCTCCTCAGCTGTTCGATCGTCCACACTCTACAACACGACAATTTTGTAACGAGAACTATTAAATGGCTATGTGAAAATGATATTAAGCACGTCGTGTGACATACTCCAGATCAGTTCAACCGCGCATTCGCGCTTCACGGTTGTTTAATAAGACTCGTCAGAGAAATTTAGGCATTAAAACAGGAGTGGCAACGGCGAATCCACAATCAATTGGAAAATTGAAAATTGTATTGTATGTAAATTACTTACCGCCGAAATGATGTCCCAACGAGAATCGACATCGGCCAGATACGATCTGCAAAGAAAATCGATTAAATCGTCCAATTTTATCGCATTCCTTCGTATTCATTCCTAATTCGATCAAAATTGTGTATAAAGTACAAATGCTTTCCCAATTCAACGATACTAGATGTAGCTATGAAACCGCATACCAAACGGAAAATTCATGGCACGAGCACAAGCTAGCTTGTGTTTACATTATTCGCAGAGCAATCATGCAACATCCGCAACAACGCCTATCCAACCCGCCCCTACCTCTACCGTAATGTTATACCTACCGCACCTTCTCTACCGTACCTGAAAATGGGCGTGGCAGCCGAGAGCGCCAATAGGACGGGAGTTATGGGAGTGAGCTGGTCGTACAGCCAACGAGCCTCGTTAACGTTGGTAGCTTGGAAAGTTACCTGAAATGGGAATTTCGATAAAATTTACCGCTAGCTATCGATGGATCGGAAGCTCGTACCGTAGTCAAGTTCAGCAATCTGACCCAGCTCTAACACTACCGTACCTGCAGACAGCAGCAGCCCATGCCGAATCCCATGTGGTCCATGTAGATGTGATCGGGAAGAGCGGCGGCGAAATCCGCCTGAAATAGGAAAGTCATATGATCTTTGATCGTGGTCCACGATTAAATAGTTCCGTTAGCCGAGAAACCTACCTTGTCGCAAAGCTATTTGTCGGGACTTTTTTTCCGTGCACTGGTGCATAAATTAGATTCATGGCCTATCCTTGACATTATTTCAATTTAAATCCAGAATGTTCGTGGTTTCTAGTTTGCCAGGACAAGGTAGGCACCCAACGGTGTGATTTCGTCACGACAACATGGTAAGGTCGAGGTTTATGCTGACTTCTCAATGAAAGATGTTCATTCCAAACTCACACAGGTTATATATGAAGGTTTTGGGAACATTTTAAAATAATTGCCGGATGGATCTGATGACACTCGTTTGAGAACACAAGGTAGATTGGATTACGGAATTATTTAATCTGTGATCGTGGAACGTTCTCACCTCGACTACTATTTATATTTATCTCTCATTGATCCCATTTGTTTCTAGCATAGAGGGCTGTCATATATTAATAATTCTTAATTCTCATCCCCTTCCAGCAAAACTTGAAACACAAAACCCACCGGTTCTCCGTACTCCGAGAGATCCTCGATGAAGGGCGAGGGCGTGTTCTTGTCCCTGAAAGAGATCAAAGATAAACCAAATATGCAAATTTAGAGGTTCAGTCAGAATTTCAGAGATCAAAGATCAACCCCCGGTTGCCCCTAAAACTCACTTGAAGATGGGAACATTGATAGCCACTTTCTCCCCTCGCCGACCTCGGATGTTTCTCGCCAGATTTTTGTATCTGTAATCGACTGGTTATTAAGGGATGTCGCAACATTAACCATGTTAGAGCTAAACAGATCATATCATTTGTTGCAGCATGAATTTGACTGGTTGTTGATCTTTGCATAAAGCTAGCCTATACCCACCAACCGTATCGTCTACAGTAACTCAATTCTCGTCATTTTACCGTACCTCGGATGTCCTCCGAAGATGACGTCGTCAGGGAAGAATATCGATTTTCCGGCGGAAGTCGGATCGTGCGGCGTCGTTTTGTGGAGGGGAAGCGTGAAATCACGAGTGCCAATTGAAGGGAGAGAAATGGAGAGAATTGATTCGTCCTGAACAAAAATGTAATTTTTTTCACTGACTGATCCTTCTCATTACTACTTATTGTACATATTGCACATATTGCACATCCGATATCCACCGACTACAATTTTCCGGAGAAATCATAGAGTTGCAGCCTAGATTCACCATGAGAATCAAAAATTTGAAATTAAAAAACAAGGTTTTCATCTTTATTTTTGCTCTTTACCAGTCGCGCAACTGGGAATTAATTAATTATATTAATTAGACATTTTAATCAAAATATTAACCTTCTTGAGCAGTTTCTGGACCTCGGCTCGTCGCTCCATCATATTGGCCTCAACGACGTTGAAACACGCGAGAAGACCTGAGAATAATGAGTACGGTAGGGAAGGATTACGGTAGAAAAGGATGGGCAATCGATAATCAAGAGAATTTCTACAGTACGCCCATTATGCACGGAATCTTTCGCAGCGTGGAAATAATAATTATAATTTGTTTTGTTAAATAACTCTCGAGACTCATGGACATATTGCTAACAATTTTTAATCCTCCCTATGGTACACCCTTGAAACACCACACTGACTGGTACTTCGAATTCGATAATACATCTGCATAATAAAAAATATCGGATTTGCTAATTACAGTAACTCTAAATCGTCCCACAGTATACCTCACCCAAATGTACCTCCGTAGCTACAGTACACCTTCCATCTACCGTACCTCCATAGGGAACTCCGGGAGTGCCCTCGACCATGTAGGCGGCGAACTCGGGTCGCCACAGGAACTTGTTGGCAGTTCCGACGAGGTTGTTAACCTTAATTACACACATTAAAGTTATGCAAACGTATTTAGAAAGTAGTAAGAACCACGGCTAATTTTTATAGTAAAAAAATGTAGTGACTGGCGGAAATTTTACAAAGACTAGCGATAATTCCATTGTTAGAAGAACACCTTAATGATTGTTAGTCATCATATCATAGCGGGAGCCGACTTGCCCAATTCAGGTTTCATAAACGTATCGTATACCGCTAATGTCATGCGTGTCCAATGGTTCGTTCCGCCCCCGACTTCTTTTGTATAATCGATAATCTCACCTCCTCTCCGGCGATCAATCGATCCAGCAACTCCTCTGCACGCAAACTCGCGCGCACCTGTAAGCGATAGATATTTAAATGTTTGCCTACTTTTAAAACGCATTTTGCAATTCCCCCTGCCAATCTATCCGCCACCCTCTTCATTTCAAAAAAAAGAAGTATTCTCTCTGCGCAAAATGCATCTTCACTTTGTTTTTTTGTGTCAAAAACACTTCAATAATTAAATCATCGACGCATCAGCTCAGATACGATCTATCATGATAAAGCGTCGAGATTCTCAAAATCTAGCCATTCGCATCTACCTAATCGAATTACTGCCCGGTGATCTGCCGTTCCGCAGTCAGAACATGTGATTGTTTGGAAAAAAAAACTAAATGATATGTAGTTCGCAGAGAATTCAGTACTAGAATAATATTAACATTAATTCAAGAGTTACATAAACGGTCTAGACACGGTCATCGAACTATTTGCCTCTTCCACTTATATAAAATTTCAATACTAACCAAATTTCAATACTAACCCATTTCAAAGTTCAATTCTAACCTTCTTATTTTCGTGGTCAAACTTGACGATGGTGTACTCGATTTCATCGCCCCATCGCAGCTGGTCGCCTTAAATATCGTTAATTATTATTATTGTTGTTATTACTGTTATTATTTTATTAAAAAAATACAATATTATTATACTTTCTAAAAAAATCATCATAGAAAATCGTTGAAAGCGCCCTAAAATGCCAATCTTAAATTCAAAGATCAATTTACTCACCCTCTCTCCCCTTGAGTCGGTGGTAGAGATTGATGAACTGCGCGATGCCGTGCTTCTGAAAGATCAAAGATTAAAATAAAACTACAGACCACAAATGGCCTCTCTTTGTTCTCATGCACCCATTGCTAATCGCTGTATCAACTGATCGCTTTCAAAATAATCATCACTACAGACTAGACAAGTGATACTTTTGGGCACGCAAAAGTTACGAAATACTAAAAAAACGCACACTTTTGCTGACTATTAGGACGCAAAAGTGTTCATTTCCAGCTCTAATATCACCAATCTCTTATCTAAAAGATATCGAAATCGAGATGGCTTATTGCACTAGCAAACACACTCTTTCATCGCCAGCAAACGACCCCGAGAATCGTAAAGATAAACAGGACAAATCGATATTCCGGCCTCGGTGCTACCGTACCTTGATGTAGTCCAGGAAGGGTACGGTCTCGTCCCAACTAAGCGGAGTGCCCTTGGTCAGTAGACCCATTGCTCTGTAATATTTCGTTATTTAAAACACAGTTCTCGAAAAAAAAACTGAACTATTCACCTTTCGCGCAATGAAAAGCAACGAGCAAAACAAGAAACGAACGGGTGCAATAAAAGAAAATACGTTACAAAATCAATTATAACCATCACTAAGCATCGGACTGGCAGTTGTTTTGTTTCAAGTGGAGAAGACATCCCACAGCAGAGACAGCGATTATCCGGGCGATTTTTAAAACCAAGCGAAACGCGAGATCACTATCCCCATTTCACCATCTTACGAAAATCACCATTATACATTCGCCGGCGTTTATAGAAGGGGTATAGTAAATAGGAAAGAACGAAAGGAGCTCGTACCGAATGTTCAGTTCATCCGCTAATCATACAACTACCGTGAAACATCTAATCGCCAGGGCACATCTAATTTTTTCACATAAACTCGAGCTCTAATGCTAATAGCACTTATGACGACTTTCGCTTGAATTTTTTTGTTTCTAAACAACGGAAGCGAGAGTCATAACGAAAGATTACCGCGTCCAGAAATAATAAAACTAGTGTGAAACGCGCTCCCACCAGGTCACGGAAAACGTTCACGTGAGCCGAAGGGAGGAGAACGGGGATAGCACCCGCTCAGTGTTACTATAGTCTCTCTAACAGTCGGCGGGTAAGTCGACACCGGGGCGGCACTGAGAGAGAATAAGAAGAGAGCGGGTGGATTATACAGAGAAAAGGATGAGAAATGGAGACGGAAGTTGGGGAAAGGGGGGCGAGAGACAACGGGAAGACGAGAGCATCCACAGAATCAGAGAAAATCACGGAGAATGGAGATAGTGACCGTCGCAAGATGTGTGCGCGGCGAAAAAGGAAAGCAAAACACTGAGAAATGTTGAGAGATAAGGGCGTGAAAAGCACTGATTTGTCGCTTTTCCGAACCTACTCTGGTTTTTAGAGGTGCCGAAGGATGAGACCGGTTGAGACTTTGTTTCCCCTTTGGGAGGCAGACGGCACTGATCTGCCCACATTTGCGGCGATTTGCGCTCAAAATAGGGTTCATTGGGGCAAAACAAGAGAAGAAGAAAAAACAAAGAGTAAATAGCATAAAAACCGGCAAATTCACAGCGTTGTCATGGAAAAGCCGGTACCCATTGAACGTAATACGTGCTCTTGCCAAGTCTCCTTTCACATAACACTAAGGGTTGATGAGTGAGTGATATTGCTACCTATATACTGCTTCAGCTGTGGGTACTGACAATGAGAGAGACCAGAGGTGGTGGGAAAGAAAAGGAGAGAGTGAAACAGAAAAGCACCGCGGCGGCACAGAGCACACGAAACTATGGTGAGGAGGGGATGAAAGAGAAGGGAACATAGGGGGAGGGAGGGATGAGATAGAGGGAGAGATAGAGAGAAATCTCTAGTCAGCGCACAAACTACAACAGAGGCGACACACTACAGACTAGAGTAAGCATGAAGCTGGGCGAGCGGCGGGGATGACAACGTCATCTGACACTGGAAAAAGTCTCCGTACACACTTAAGATTGTAGTGGAACGGGAAAGCACCTAGGGGGCAGGCACATTCCGCACCTTACAACACAAATTTCGGAGAGGGCACCTGGGGTTCCCGAGGTTCACGCAGTTATCTAACTTCGCGAAGAAACTGAGATCCCATTTCACTAGCAGTAGATTTTTTTTGGTAACACATAGATCGCAACAAACAATGGAGATAAATATTAAAAAGATCGAAAGTCATCTTTCAACACACCACTAACGGAACTGACCACTGTGTGCATAGGCGATAGACTATTTGTCCATTTTCGCGATTCGGCGTTCAGATATTCGAGTTCAGTCGAGAACTGAGCAATCAATCGATAATCGTCGCATACCGTAACCCATGCAAGACTTTATCCGGCTAATACTCTCAGGGTACTACGAAATTAATTGGTAATAATTGGAAACCCTTTTGATGCGAACACAAGTGAAAGTGACAAAAAAGGCAAAAAACACTTAAATCAATCACAGTAACAGGCTAGTTAGCTCCACAATAAACGATGCAATATTAAAATATTGAAAGCGATCTACCGAATGATTATCAACAACTTGGGATGATCTGGAAACAATGGAAAACAACCCGCAAAAAAGAGCAAAACAGAAACAAAAACTTTGTTTGAGCGATTATTTGGGTCTCGAGTCGAAAGTCTCTTCGGAGGGTACGGTAAGTGACAGGGCTCGGGGGCTATCAATCGAACAAGGCAGACTGAAATTCGATATGGCTACGCTGGGATACGGTAGATATTAGACAATTATCGATTATCCTTTATGGATAAACATCAGTGACACTGAGCGCAACGTTTGTGTTGTTTTGTCTAACAGTAAGCAACAAGGACTTATAGTAGTAACAATCGATTTCGTACACTGTCTGGTCTAGTATCTACGAAATGGGAGGGAGCTACAGTAGGAAGGGGAATAGATTAGACATCAGAGATCAAAGATCAAGTCTATTTTCCTACTCTGACGTCACGCGCGCCGAACGCGCTCATTGCTCGCACAAAATCCGCCTTGCGACGCGGCAGAGCGGGCACGGGCAGCAACTCGGCGATTCTGTAAAGAAAAATATTTATTGTATGTATAATATTAGAAATATGTCAAATATTACAAACATAGCAAGAGACTCTAACAAGGAGGTACACAGGGAGAATGCGCATTCCGCAGCTACAATGCGGTTTCACCGGTAACCTATCAGTAGGTGGAATTTGGACAGTCAATAATATCACGGTCATAACAATTCGCGATCGTGAATTGCATGCAATATCACAGTTTCAGCAAGACGTGAAAGCCAGTGGCAATGATACGACCACGATTGATCCATTATTCGCGTTTTGATATCCAATTTGTCAAAAATTCCCAAGAAGTGCTAGACTGTTTCAGAACCAAACAACAATTGCGCACCCGTCATTCTATTGCGAAATTTGTCCCCACAAGATCCCAAGACGACAAGTGTTCGCACGGGGCGCGGGAAAACAGAGTCGTCTCATCTCACCCTTTTAGTTGTTTGTCGCGCTCCCTCGACCTCGCACTTGCCGTTTCAGCCGTCTGTTGAATTCGAAGCCCCCCTTGATGAGCCAATTTGAGTAGCTGTTTCGCAGTCATAAGATAAAGAGAACGAACTGAAGACCGCGCAGAAAGCTCATACAATAACTACCGTAGATACTACGCCCCCCCAAGGAAAACGAGGATAACAGAGTCATTTTATCTCGCACTTGTTGTTGTGTCCGGTTGCTTCTTTTTTCACTTCTCAACGACCTTGCTTTTCCGCTCGTTTACCCCCGTCTGCTATACTCGAAGAGCCACTGCTGTGGCCCACTATGACTGTTCCTACAGCAGGTATACTATGACACAAATAATTAGTGATATAAAAGTATTAAAGGCGCGCAAGCCCACATCACGATTGCCAAAGAGTTAAAGGTCCCACGTTTTTTGCCATCTCACCCGCATTGCCGGTGCTTCACTAGTCTTCCAAAATAAAATAAAAAAGACACGAGGGATCACGAGAGCGTTCCCCAAAAAAAGAAACTAATCTAATTACTGTATAAATAGAATTTTAAATTCAATTTCAATTAGGGAAAATCGGCATCAGAGGCCATTGTGGATCACTCGTAATACCACTGTTTCAACTTGTTTATAACGCGGAGACATTAGATACACTACGATCTTCCAGTCTTTCCGACGTATAGTGTTGATAATGAATAAAACCATTAAACATACATTTTAAAATATATTTTTATTATTATTATTATAACTAATCTCACCTCAGCGGCCAGGGCGGGAAGGCGGCGAGCGTAGGCGTTCCGCCAACCATGAGTACTGCCTGCAATTATACTAATTTAGTTAAATGCATAAATGTTAATTAGCGATATAATCGACTGATTACCAAACGGGGGAAATATAGGTAGAGATCGCGGTCAGCTATTGTGGGCTATTTTCATATGACAAATATTCATGGGTAATACACTCTCAAGCTAGATCATTCTTAGTTTGCAGTCAGCCCACATCAAAGCAGTAATTACTCCACATTTAACAAATGGCAAATGCAGACCGCGAAACCTCAATTTATCGGGGGGGACTCTCATAGTCAGGATAGTTTCCCGCAAGCAATATCAAGTTTCGCTTCTAATTCATACGCTATGGTACCAGTTGCCACAACCGTTTCTGCGAATACGCCAATCAATGACTTTCCACTACCGTATCCATCGCTAATTCAATCAGTCAATCAATCGATAAATCCCCGCATACCTGTACATCATCGAGGAAGGAGGGCGCGAGGAGTGCGGCGACGGTTGCCGGAGACACGGGCTGCGGGGAGTGGCAGAGCTGAATAAGGAGAATGTAGAAGTGCGCATTTTCATACTTTACACTCATATTACTACATATTTTTATGAAACAGTCATATCTACTGTAGTTTTAACCGTATTTAACTTGTGGTACACTTAACATAGCAATCAATATTGTAACCAAATTCAATACATCTCACTCCGACCAAATATAAATACCAATTGTATTGACGAAAGGGTAGATGGAGAGAGAGGTGGATACGAAAGTAAAATGATGGTGGAGAGGGACTATCATAGTCAGTGATTTTCATGGTCTCGGATTAAGGAAACCCCCTCGCAAAGGTAGACGAAGTGATTTACAGTATACCGAACGAAGTGAATTGCCAACTGTTTATATTTCACTTGTTGCCCTATACTTTGCAATTTTTAAATAATTGTGAATATTATGGCTTTGCAAAGGGGTAAATCGATAACCATGGTGTATATATGTGATTTGAAATTGTTTGTACGAAGCTACGTCGTGTTACCGCCGAGAAATTGCATTCCCGAAATCCGCCCTAAAAATATTCCATTTCGGGTGTTTCTAGGGAATGAGATATCTCACGTTTGGAAAAAAGATTTTCAATCAATTTTTTTTCAGTCGATAGGTTTTGCCGAGTAGTACAAGAAAACCCCTTCGCACAGGTGGGAGTATTATTGCGTTCAGGAGATATGGGTAGTCTAAAATTAAGAAAAGTGTGAATCCTGCCAAAGTAGACATTAATTTCTCAAAATTTATCCCAACTGGGACTCTTACACATATCAGGAGTTGTCGTACGACATGTCTAGTTAAATGGGAGAATGATTGCGAGGGGCTAAAGGGGGTCCCATAATGGTGAAATTCTTGATTGAAAAAATCAATGTAAACGTTTTTCTCAACATTGGTGATTATTGAAAATATTTTTTTGAATTGTAATTTTGTGTTTATCATTTTTTTTGTGATAATATTTAAAAATCAAATTTGAATTTCCCGCGCTGGCGACCTCCCCCTCCCTCCACCGGTCGTCAGACCCCCTCGCGCGGCTCCCAGAATTCGGGGCCCATGAAAATCACTGATTGTAGTAGGCAATTTCAACTATTTTTTCCTCCTCTCACCAGGCAATTACAAGTTTCGGATGTGAAATAAAACTAGGCAAAAGGTGGCGCTACGATTCGTGGCGAAATTCTAGCACAAAATATAGGGTTTACAATTTAAGACAAAATATAGGGGTTACAAGTCAAAAGTACAGACCCCGGCGATCCAGTGTTCCGGTAACACGACAAAACCTGGCACAGCGCGTGCACATGATATAGATTCGAGTCCAATAGCTACAAAAATCGCTGCTTAACCGAAACCTATAGTTCGAAATAGAAAAAAAAAAGTTTCTTTCTATAGTTAGAAAGAAAAAACACGTTCGAAAACTGCTGAAATTGTATTAGCTATGCATCTCTCCCACCAACACCAACGAAGGTGCTGCTTTGCTACTTGCTAACCTACTCAGAAATTCCACCACCCGGCGATTCGCTGTTCCAACCTTTCGTCAATACAACTGGCAAAAGTTCCGATTGATATTAGAGAATATCTTGTCGCAAACACAGAATCATAATAACGATAGCATCCAGGTAGGGAGCAAAGGTCGGAACACAATTTCTCGCATCCAGCGATTCGCCGTTGCAGCCTCTCGTCAAAACAACTAGCACTTGGTTCGGAGCAATAATTGAGAAGTGCAGGTCCAAAGCATCATAATCTAATCATTAGAGCATCCAGGAGTTGGGGGAAAGGTCAAAGATCATTTCTCTCTCTCTCTCTCTCTCTGTCTGTCTCACCTCCTTGGCGACGTCGACCATCGTCCGCCGACCGCTGCAAGCGGGCAGGAGCACCACGCGAGTGAGAGGGGGAGAAGAAGAAGAGGAGGAGGACTGAAACATGCAAAATAGTTTATCATCATGACAATCAGGAAATGCGTAATTTTAGGGCGATATGGAATAAATTATGAGTGACTGCATGACGGGGAAAGAAAAAAGACATTTGACTATCGCAACATTAAACAGAAACAAAGTTCCATCAATGGTCCATGATTTTTTTTCAAAAATGTTCTAGGTGGTTTGACGCACCAAGCTCTAGGTAACTTTGATCAAAAATAGCGAAACTCGATCTCTTTCTCTTTGTTGTTCGAACCATAGGAATCAATAGTCATAAAAGCATCTTCACAGACATTGAGTAACTAGTCGAGGTACTAGAAAAAAAATCCATTAGTCTAGCTCGTATTGCAGTGGCAAATCCCGATACCAAGCTTGGGGGAGGGGTCAATACAATAAAAGAGGAAAATCCCCCTCACCTTCTCCTCATTGTCTGCGGCGGCGCGCACCCCGCTGTGGATCTCGATGCGCTGTAATTAAATCGCACGTTGATCAATTAATTTTCGCTGGAAACTGGAACCTGGGAATTACCCGTTTCATATTCATTTCAAGTACAACTAAACAGTTTCTGATATAGTGTACCGTCCTTTCCGTTGCTAAAAAAACAGACAAACACTAGGCACCCAACCTAGTGATTCGCTGCGCCAACTATTTTCTTTTTTTTCCACACACTCCTCATTTCTCACACTATTTCTCGCGAATTCGATCGATTTCCCTATTATGCAACTAGTTGAATCGTTACTTTGCCTACTCACAACGCGACCCTTTACACACAACATCATACATTTTCGTTGGCCCAGATTCTGAGTTTACACTTTTTGAATCAGGCAGTTTAGAGACTCGAGACCCATCTAGGAATACGCAGAATGTCGAGTTTAGTAAGAATTATCCCCTATCTGACCTGTTTTATCGAACTTCCGATAGAAATCTGACGTGTTTATGAAATATCTGACGTGCTTATGCTAGGCGAGAGAGTGTGTGAAAATGAGAGATATGGGCCGGGCGAAAATGTATGCACAACATACAACCCGGTGATTGGCTGCCCCAGCGACTACATAATATTGCACGTTTTGTGCAAGCGTTAATCCCGCTTCTGTCCACTGTGCACTCACAATTCGATCCTGTCCACGCAACTTAGTGATTTACTGCGCCAACGGCGAGCTAAAGACAAAGTTTAATATAAGCGTTAATCCAGTTCCTATTTCGACGACCAACTCACAATACGATCCTGTCCATAATCCGCCAGAATGCTCTCAATGGAGGCCTTCAGCTCGTCCGCGTTACTGTGGCCGTGGATCACTATCTGGCAAGCAATCGATTATTTATTTCACACAACAGTTTCCACGCTCTCGATACACGCTAAACTCCCGCTATCATCAAAAACTGTCGTGCAAATATGATTGATTTTTTAAAACGTGCTAGTGATTTTCCGCTTCAACTAATTTTGAACATGGTTACACGTATTGCATATTAAATCAGTTCGCGACATTTTCTAATAAATTGATCTCGCCCCTTCATCATTGTGGCTCGGATTCGGCACTCAGACAAACCATATCCAAACTTGACTAAGATTATTGCATCATCACTGCGCAATCATTTATCTCTCTCTCTCTCACCTTTCTCACACCCGCTCTACTGCAGTGCAGCAGGAAGGCGACGAGCGACGACGTCTGCTGCGAGCACAGCCCGCTGTCCGTGTACAGTATGCCGATCGAGCCGGGCACCTTGCCGGGGTACGGTACCTGAGATGGGAATATCAATTTGTTAAACTGTGGACGTTTCCTTTGATGTGCATACTCGTAGCATACTAACGACCAATTTCAGTGAATTCTGAAATTGTGCAAAAGAAAACTGGAAGAAAAGAATTTTAAATAAATACAGCCTGTACTATACAGGTGGCTTCCCGTTACAACTGCATATCATATACCGGTAGAGTTTCAAAATACCAATAACAACTAGGATACTATTTCAAAGTACTACATCACATAACTGGCGCATGAATATTAACACTAGAATGCGCGAATTCAAGGCGCACTCTCGTTTCACGTCCATCATTTCAACAATAGTTCTACGAGAAGAGTGAATGTGTCTTTGCGTCTGTAACCGTGTGAAAACTGTAATATACGGCAAAAAAGGAGACAAAGCAGTACTACTACAATACCTATTAGTAATCAATAATCAATCTATAAAAGCCCTCACTGCAATACTCATAGATAATCAACATAATCAATCGATAAATACCGTCTCATCGCCGAGGTCGCCATCGATCTCCTCGCACACGCTGCCGGAGAGTCGCGAGCCGAGCAGCGGCGAGAACAGACCCTGACAAACAATCAATAAATAATTCAAAGTTCAATCGATATAACGCAACGTACAGCACCCTCTAAAATTAAATTTGGCAAATCAACTACAAACAAATCAGCGACGGTCGAATGTTAAAAAAAGCGTTTAGATGTGTTTTGCGCATTTCACGAAGCTCTTCGACGTTCAGCGAAAACGCCCCAATTCGCAGCCACCTCCCCGTGTCCACGCCACCTTATTGTTAGTCCCGTCACTATCACGCCTCGCCTCTCTTATCTCAATTCATCTTCTCGAAGTCGGCAATCTGTTCTCGTTGGGGTGTCATCAAAAAAGTAATAAAGCATTCAGGAATAATCGATCGATAGGCTACCCTTCACTCACATGATCCACTATCGACCAGCATGAAATTAATATCCCCAAAAATCAATCAATATACCCCCAAAAATCAATCAATAACTCCCCAAAATCAATCGATAATCCTCCAAAATCAATAGATAACTGCACTCACATTCTTCCTCGCCCATCGCAGCAGCCAGGCGGCGCCCAGCACCAGCACCACTACGATGTCCAGCATCTCTCACTTACTCACTCACTCACTCTCTACGCCGACGACGTTTGTAGAATTAATCTTTGATCTCTCTACGAAATCACTTGAAAGAGCAAACATCAAATTTGACATTTTCCATACGACAGATTCGGACCAGATATGCATCCTATCACAGGGAAGGAATTTTCTCTGCGACTGATCTGACACATCATTCCGCAGTGCATCCCAGTCTCCAGAACGGGGTTAGTAGCGAGATTTCGTGCAAAAAGCGAGAGAGACTCTCTCACTTTCGACCACTGTCTCTCTCCTGACCCATTCAGGTTGCTCGGAGTCACGTAAAACTCTCAAGATATTCACAATCGTCTCAACAACGAGTTATCTTTCAATTTTTCCAATCATTCAACTTGGTCAAATCAACTTTATCTCGGGTGTTAGCTTAGGATCTCGTAGATCAAAGATTAAAGATCAACTGGGAGTCTTGTTATATGTATTGAAAACGAAAAGACATTACAAAGAAATGGAGGGGCGAACGATAACAAACAACGGCCATGTGGTTACATAATTATTATAATTTAGCAAGAAATAAAACTATTTTATAATGGCCACAACTTAATCAACTTCTAGGTTGACCTCGGATTCAAAAGGAGGTGGACAGGTAGAGGAGAGTGTGGTAAGAAGAAAGATGGGAGGGATTGGTGGGGGGGGGAGTGGGGGTAGGCCAACGGTGTTCCTCATCAGGGCGGGGATACTGTAGGGGGAAAGAGTACTGTAAGAACTTCGAGCGGGGCGAGAGTCGGTGGTTGAGTAATCATCTAGACGTAGTATAGTTACACTTTCTTTCTACAGTAATGCACTCGGAAAATGGGAGACAAGAATACAGACAAAACATAAAAGTCACGGTTTTTCAATGCGTATGATTATACTGCAACCGAGAGAGAGATTGGAAAAAAGGATAGGGCGGGGAATCGATAACAACAATAATGGGGGGTCTAATTAGCCGGGAATATATATGTACACGACTTTGCTCGAAATGATCTCTTGGGGGCGGGTGGGATACGGTACTGGGAGGGATACGGTAAGGGATGGGGATACTGTAGCGCGTATTGAGTCTAACGACGAAAACTTTGAATGTACCACGATCAGCAATCGATCAATGACACGGGGTGCGAATTCTCTTTTAGGGAAAAGCGTGGTTTACGGTAATAGGGGCTCGGAAAAGATCAAAGATCAGAGAGATACAGGGCAAAGGGCTCAGGAGGGGGGAAACTATTAGCAATGCTACCGTACTACGCGCACACAAGACTACGGTATTCCGGAGGAGAGGGGGCGGGCCTAAGAGAGATTACGGTTATCAAGAAAACTAGGCGGTTTTGCTCTCTGACACACTATTGCTACTACGTGGGCGCACATGTACTGGATCAATAAAGTTACGGTACACAGTAGTAAACACACACCACATCAGACAGTCGCACACGATGGTTCGGTTACGGTCATGGGCAGGTCATCATCGTGTACTGATTTTTTTTGGCTACAAATCGGTGAGAGACTACGGGTAGACGGGAAGGAATAAAGCTGGCAACACACACATACAAATGGGAACACACAAAAAAATCAATAAGGTAAGCATCAGACTATTCTACATAGGCAACTACGCTTAGCATACTTTATGGGAATGATTAGGGAAGGTCGAAAGCATTATCGATTGTATAGCCAGGATTGGTCGAAAGTCAGGATGTGGCCCGTGCGCATTGACTAAGGATGGGGACAATTTAAATAACTCTAGAAACTGGGCAAAAGACAGTTCAATTACGGTATTGCTAGGTACGGTAATAGGTAAACGCAAAAAAAAACGATTAGTACGAATTGGAGTGAAGAATGTGTGTAAGCAACAAAGTCGAGGAATCGGTGGGCATACTGTACAAATAACTGGGAGAGATTACGGTATCGGCAACGATTATCGATTGATATTGATCTATCGACGCTGATGGTTGGTGAGGTTGATCACGTGCTCGCCGTCGCTGTACTCCTGTAGTGAGATATAAATTTTTAGAGCAACCTCTCAAACCCACAACTTCCATGCTGCACGAGCGTGTGATAAGCTTCAGCGACAATTTTAGCTCCGATGGGGCTGGCATTATTAGTTTATAAAAAAATAATAACAATCACTCTAAAAATCAATAACCGATACAGTACCTCCTCGTCGCTGAGCATCTCGTCGTCCTCCTCTTCCATATCATCGTCGGACACCTGATATTGATTGGTTTTGAAAAGAGCACCTTAACTAATTAGATACTGGACGAAATTATAGTGGCCATCAAAATATGGAAACTTTACGAAGTTCAAGACACTTCTAGAACGCTTGCTGATGAAAATCCTCTACCATCGGGGGGGGGGGGGGAGATCAATAAGCTAGCAATTTAGGTCAGTTGGCTAGACCGCGGACATCACATTGCATCACCTCACTGCCCAAAGTGGCTATAACAACAGTGAAGCAGCGATCGCCCTAGCGCACACTCCCCGTTTCATCTACAGCGAATTCACTCAAATTCTGCTTAAAAACAGAAAACAGAAGAAAAAGACCTAAATGTGAACCGTGAAATAGTAATAACAACAATAATAATAATAAAGTATATCATGCTCACCGCCATTCCGATCTCCCTCCCGCTGCCCTGCGGTCGATTGAAAGGCTCGCACGCGTCCAGCGGAAGCGGACCTGCAATTAACGTAATTAGCATTTTAGTTAAGGAAAGCAATTACCGTAATTTGTATTCCATTAATAAAGGAAATTATTCCTAATTTGAAACATCGAATTATTCTCCTAAATTCAGTAACTCATCAACGTTGGAAAAACGACGAAAGTTTACAAGCTATCAGTGAAACATCAAACCAACGCTAAAAAAGTGAGGCCTAGCTGGAGAAAACTCTAGAAAAGGAAAACTTATCTATCAACACAAAATACTTTTTTCTTAATTAAGAAAAAGAATGTAACATATTGCCGACACTCACGGAAAGCATGCGCTCCCTGCATCATCTGTTGGTTCTCTGTAAAACATAGATTATTTATGCATAAAAAAATCGCACGGAATACCGTGAGATCCGGACATCATGTCCCCATATCTCCAAAGCATTCGCAGAACTTTTCATATTTTTAGCATGCAACATACTGAAGCAACTAACAACAGTTCGCCAATTGAGTATACTACCGCAGTTTTGTAGACGTCGTCACCGTTCAAGTTTAGATAAAAAAACATATCTATTGAGCAGAGTACCGTGCAACGCTACCGTATTCGAAATCGATATCGATTAAGCAAACTGCCGTACCCGCTTCCACAAGCTCCTCGTTTCGGCGTTCCACAATCAGGGTGCGGATCACATCCAGCCGCTCCTGGTAGGCCATCACCCGGTCGCCGAACAGCGGTGTCGAGTCCCGCAGTTTGGTCACCTGCGAGCGCCATAATTGATCGATATTTATTTTAAGAGGAAAAGGGCAAAGAAACTGCGCTCGTTCGCTAATTCCGTTGTATTGCAGAAATCAGTTTAAGCAATTCGCAAGACATTATCACAAATAATGGGGAACTTGTGTGGAAACCCAGCTGAATTACCCTAAACCAACCGATAAAGTTGATAACATGCAAAAATATCCGGCACAGTAGTCGGATTTATGCATCTATCGTAATCCAAACTTGCAGGGGCAGTGAGTAGTACGGTAAAACTACCGTACCTGCGCATGCAGCTCGCTGATCAGCTTCGACTCCCTCTCGTGATTGCTGAGCATCCGTTCCATTTGATCGATGACGCCAGGGTAGATGCGACCCTGAACGAGACGACTTTAATAATAATAATAATAATAATAATAATATATTATTATTATTATTGATGCGAGAGGCGAGTAAACGCGGTGGAATAAGATAAATACGCATCATCGAGGTACAATTTCTCCATTTTCCTCACCTAGCGAATCTGCGTTTCGTGACTACTATTACTACTGATTGTGAGGCTTGCTAGTATTGTTGATTAGTTCCCCGACATCGACGATAAGTAATTCTAGCAGAGACATCCGTAATAAGGCGCATCAAATAACATAATATAATTTTTAAAATATAATATTTTAACATACAATATTTTAAATTATTTTAATATTCATAGTAATCTCACATCCTCTGCCGCATCGCTGTCGCTCTTGCCGAGGATCTCGTCGTAGAACAAGCGACCACGGGTCAGCGACATGCCCCTGTATGATTATTTTATTAATATAATTATTTTTAATAATAGTTTAATAATTGTAAATAATGTATTTTAGATTATTCCCAGAATCAGTCAGCTAACACATTATCCTTCTATTTGAAATCAACTCCATTACTATCTGCAAAGTGCAGCGTTGATGAAATCTGCGTGAAAATTTGTTAAATATTTATGAGCACACAATAATTGTTTTACAATTCTTCTAAACAGTTAATATTTAATGCAATTGAAAATACCCTGATACTCATACAAATATTTATTTTTGTCTGACCAAAACTAGGAACTCTCAAGTTTCACGCAGTTTTCATCTCTGATGTAGCAGGGAAAATAACGATTAATTTCAAATGACTTGTATGGAATACACAAGAGCAAATAGAAAACATCCGCTACAATTAAGATAGGTCCACACAAAATCTTGATTTGAAGATTAATTAATTACTTATTTAAATCTTTAAAATATAGAATTTAAAAACACACTTTCCAATAGCCGCGATCAAGTAGAATATGCCGTACATTCGATTGGGATCGATCTTGAGGCACTGAAACAAAACAAAATTAAATACATGTTTCGAATAATTGCTGGACAAAAAAATTGAATTTGATATCTTCATTGCACACACTCTCTCTCGCCAATCGATCGGTGAGAGAGTGTGCGAAATGAAGAGTGCTAATTGAATTATTTACCCGAATTTCGAACTCTAAAGTACACTATTAGAATCGTCATTTCGGCTTACGATCCTAGATCAACGTCTAGTTCTCGAACAGTGAGTAAGCGGTTATCGCTTCAAAACAGTCTCCACCAGGGGCTTTCCCGTTTCATCTATTAATCATATTCCGGCCTCTCACCGTCAGAATGCACTGCGCGACGCGCGTGATCCAGCGCGGGTCCGCGTCTCCGTACACGCGCAGCGTCACGTTCACCAGGTCGACGATCTTCATCAGGTAGTCGTCGCCGTACCGAATCGCCGGCCCGAGAACCATCCTGCGAGAGCGAGAGCAATCGATAAATGGCGCATTAATCAATAGTGATCGATCTTTCGAGTCACTGGCTGAATCAGGGTGGCTGCACCATTAAAGCTGGTGATGGAGCATTGAGGAATTGTGTTTAGGAACAGAAAATATAAAAAAGGTGTTTACAAAATACTAACGCCATCTTCCACTCGAAAAATTCCTTGCACTCCTCCTCCGTGATGAGGCCGCGATCGATTGCTACTCTGAAATGCATCGGTTAGAAATTAACAAAACACTATTGTTTAGCTTCAGAGAGAAAACGACTACCAATTGTTATAATACAAAAATTATGAAAATATAGGAGCGCAGCGCAGCGTGAAAGCGCCTGGAGGGAGTCCAACGTTAACGCGGCCTACTTCCCGCCGTTACACTACCAAACAATGCGTCTCGCAAATTCGTCGAAATCAGCGCACCTTTACTACATAACATTTTTCTTTAATTTAAATTATCTTACCGGTACAGTGTGAACAATCCCATGTTGATCGGTATCGCGATGGGACGCTGCGTCAGTTCTGGCCGCAGAGCATACCGATTCTGAAATGCAATTGAATTCAGTATTTTCCAATTTAAATTGAATCAACCTTTCATTAAAAAGTAAAAAAAACAGAATACAAATCAGCACTCACATTGTGGTCGTTGAGGTAGAACATGATGTGCGACAGGGCGTTCAGGATGTTGTGCCTGCAAGGCGCCGTTTTCATTGTGCACAAAACACTTTGGATCATTCGCTGATGTAGGAACTCCAATCGCAGGTTTACAAACTACTATTTCTTCGGCATCCGCTCCAAATCAATTGATATTCCGTATAAACCAATCAATAATCTCCAAAAAACGGTCAAAATTGTCCAAAAACCAATCAATGGTTCCCAACAAATCAATCATTAATGCTCACTTGATGTGGTGCTCGACGCAGTACGGACTGTTTACCGTCTGGATGAAGAAGGAGTTGAGGCCGTCGAGACGGATCAGCGCCGGCAGACGAATGATTCTGCAAAGAGGCAGGGACTGAGTATGCTACAGTACCCCAGCCGCTCAATATCGTATAATCCACTCACTGGACCATGTGCCTATAGAGTACCCCCAACACAGTTTGATAATCAATCACTACAGTTTTCTGGCCTTAGCAGTGACTCCCTCAGGAGTTGGAGACTAAACGGATGCCTTTACCGTTTACCTTTATAGTCCACCGTAATCAATCAATAATACCCTAATCAGTCGATAATGTACTCACTCGACCATATGCCTACAGTACTCCTCGACGAGGGCGGGGCACTCGGCGCGCAGCCCGCTGACCGCCTGCTGAGCGATGAACCACCACGCGCTCACCGCCACCCGGATGGTGGTTGGCATCGTAGTGAGCACGAGCGCCTCCTGTAAGCAGGGTTACGGTAATTCATCGGAAAGGGGCAGGGTTACGGTAGACCGACAGTATTAGGTATCTCTATAGAGACTCGTCCAAACAGAAAATAATTGGTCAAACTCTATTCGCATAAGGCGACCCAACGAAGCACAAAACGGTCGGGTATGTACCTCCGAGATCATGTGCGTCTGGTGATCGATAAATCCAGCCAGCCACTCCTTGCAGAAGTCCGTGTTCTCCCTGCAAATCAATAGCCTGGCGTCGGATCCTTACCATAAGAATCTAGTACAGTAATCTACCCCGAGTGTTCCGTATTCTACCCTTCACATATACCATAACCACCCACGGTCACTACAATCCATGAGCGTCTACCGTAATCCCGAAAAATGAGTACGGTGCTACCGTAACCCACTTGAGGATGGAGCAGATCAGCTTGGCCCAGTTGTTGATCGCCGTCTCCGCATCGTGCGCGTTCTCCTCCTTCGTGCGCCACACGACCTCCGTCACGAAGCTGCGCGCAACCTGAATGCAAAGAGCTACCGTAATCCGCCTGAATCCTTTTCAACTACCGTACCGTGCATACGTGGGCGAGAGTGTTGCTAGCGATGGAACCCTCCCGCTTTTTGGCTCCGACCCTCCCGCTTTTTGCCTAGGACCCTCTCGCTTTTGACCGGTCACCGATGATGGCCGCCCATGTATGATACCGTATCCCTCCCTGTTTGATTACCGTACCCCGAATATCTTCCTGTAAGCAATCTGCCGGTCCTCCACGAGCCGCCGCTTGAAGTGCGCCTGCACCACCTCGATCAGCCGCAGGAGGAAGTGCGAGTACGAGTCGGACAGCACGTCGCGGCCCTGAAATCGATATCAATCGATAATTGAAGAATAAGTGATACCGTAGTCACCCAAAAATACCGTAACCCCATCCACATGATGTACCTGATCACCCTATCATCAAACAGGACGTGACTAAATTACGCCGTAAATAATCGAAGCGATTCGAATAAGAAGATCAGGGAAAGAATGACCAGGCAAAACGCGGATTCAGTGGTTCGATTTAGATATGCATTTGATGCTCTCAGTAGTACAGCTCCGATTAACAATTGCACAATTCTCACTCCACTTTCCCCACATAATCAGGGCTCTATTCCTAGCTTTTTTGCAACATTCACGCCGCACCACTCTCTACACAGGATCTTTCTTCTGATTGTTATTCCCTTGTCAATGTGTAATATGCACCGCTCACCAGCTGAAAGTGGATGTTGAGCTCGACGAGGCTGTGCTGCAGCCGCTCCGGAACCGCCTGCCACAGGCGCAGCAGCGGACCCTCCAGCAGCCCGACAGAGCCCAGACCAATGTCCACCCTGCAGCAACAGCGGATTAAATATATTTAAAATAGATTTTTAACCATTTAAAAAACATTTCTTTACACAAATTCCATATTCTAATTCATTGTTTACACAAATTTCTAATTCATTCTTTACACAAATTTCTAATTAATTCTTTACACAAATTCCATATTCTAATTATTAATAGAGATGTGAAAACTGAAGGAATAGAGTGCCAATATCAAACACGTGTTTATCTAAAATGGGCAACCTATTCGACGAAAAATCTCATTAGATGAGTGTAGTAGAGTTTTCTTAACCCGTACCTTCCACGTTTCGCGCTAAAAAAAAACCTCCTCCATCTCGGCAGTAGTCAATAGGAGAGACTATCTGAGTGGATCAACATGTTTCTGAAGAGGCTTGGCACAGGTCGAAAAGTGAGAAGATGAGATAAACATGCCATATTGTACTATGGCCGAGGCGGAATTGATTCATGATATTGAGAAAGTGCAAAAACATTTCTACGCCTCAGGGCATGACGTCATCGAAATTTCCGTTTTTCGAAAACTTCATCAAATGGCCTAATGAGTGGTACCAATCGATTCATCATAAAATTCTAAGACTTTTGTGACTCCATGAGTTTTTCGCAAATCTTTGATCTAAGCCTGAAAAATTGAAAAATTGGTTTTTAAATAAATTATTTAAAAATTTACATATTTTTGTGTAGTTTCCCTGAGGAGATGGCAAAATTTTATTCGCGTAATACAATGCTATAACAATGATAGTTCAACTGTGTGAAGGGTTGTTTGTATGAGGGGCATTAAGCTTGTTCAGTAAACTGAAATTGAGTGGGTCCTTGGAATTATGGTGTACCTACAGTCACCAGGGGAAAAGTCGTAATGTTATTAAATCGGCTCTAGGAGACACAATATCCATTTTAGCATAACTACTCAATAGTAGGTGGCCAAGGCGTTCACCGGCCTTACGACCGAACCTGCCGGATAAAAATTGGAAATTACTCCGGGTTACTGTAGTACACCATAATTCCAAGGACCCAATCAATTTCAGTTTACTGAACAAGCTTAATGCCCCTCATACAAACAACCCTTCACACAGTTGAACTATCATTGTTATAGCATTGTATTACGCGAATAAAATTTTGCCATCTCCTCAGGGAAACTACACAAAAATATTTAAATTTTTGAATAATTTATTTAAAAACCAATTTTTCAATTTTTCAGGCTTAGATCAAAGATTAGCGAAAAACTCATGGGGTCACAAAAGTCTTAGAATTTTATGAGGAATCGATTGGTACCACTATTTAGGTCATTTGATGAAGTTTTCGAAAAACGGAAATTTCGATGACGTCATGCCCTGAGGCGTAGAAATGTTTTTGCACTTTCTCAATATCATGAATCAACTCCGCCTCGGCCATAGTGCAATGTGGCATGTTTATCTCATCTTCTCATTTTTCGACCTGTGCCAAGATTAATTCGACTGAGTCAGATAGTCTCTCATAGATCAATTTCTTCGTAGCTTCTAAACTAGCACTCACCAATAAGCGCACCAATCGCACAACTAAATCATCACTCGTTAGGCAAAAAAACTATTTAAACAACCCGTACCTTTCCTGTTTCGCGCTCACCACAAACCCAGCTCAACTCGCAAGTTCACTAGTCCCTTCAGAGCTACCTAACTAGCACTCACTAATCGAATAACAGAACGAGCGTTCGTGGGGGCAACCCTATTAAAGACCCGCACCTTCCACGTATCGCGCACAAATCAAAACCAGCTCAATCTCGGCAGCATTCGATAGCTCATAGCTGCTCTTTCACTGGCGCTAACTAATCGGCTCACCAATCGCATAACTAATCGATCATTCACGGAGCAAGAAAAAACTATTTTCCAAAAATCCCCACATCTCCCAAATTTCGCGCTTACCTGATAACCGGCTCAATTCTCAATTTCATTAGTGCCTTCAGAACGTCTGAACTAGCCATTCACCAATCGCATAGCAAAATGACTGAGGCAAAAAAACAATTCTAAATAAATACCGTGGCTTCCAAACTAACACTCACCAATCGCATAACTAAAAGACCGTGCATGGGGAAAAACCCGTTATTCAAAAAAAAACCCACCTTTCCTTTCCTGTTTCGCGCTCAACTCAAAACCATATCAATTCCTGTAGCAGTCAATATCTTATCCTAGTTTCTTCCCAAACTATCACTCACCAATCGTATAACTAAACGATCATTCGTGAGGCAAAAAAAATTAAATATACCCCGCACCTTTCACATTTCACGCTCAACTGAAAACCAGCTCAATTCTGAATTTCACTACTGCCTTCATAGCTTCCACACAATCACTCACCAATCACAGTTCTCCTCTCTCGACGTTGTCGTCGATGACGACGACGTCTCTTCACTGCTTTCGTCCACCTCCATCTTCTCATCTTCATCGGCTACCGTACTCTTCGTCTCCTCTTCTACCGTACTCTCCACTCCTGCAATTACATTCATAAAATGATACAAGCATTCCAAAAAGTCAAAACGCGTACTTCCGTCTTTTACCAGACAGGCGCGTACTCGATCATCTCACTTTTGTGTGCTCTCTCGCCACGGTAAACGCAGGAAGTACTATTTTGGCATTTTGTTTGATCGTATCACTTTATAATTGTAATACCGTACCTTCCTTCTCCTCCTCTACCGTACTCCTCCTGGCCCGCTCCGCCGCCGCGTCCTCCTCTATCATTTCGTACCACAGCAGGTAGGCGGACGTTGTGCTCTCGTCGCCTGCAAAGATTGGTGGTTTACGGTATTCTGTCAGCTACCGTATCCTACCATGTCCTATCACCTGTCCAACCGTATCCTATCTCTGGTCACCTGCAAGCGTCGGGTGGATTACTGTTGATGATGTTGCTACACCGAAGAACCATATCTACATTAGTATGGCAAGGATGGACCCAATAAGGAAGGAGCACGAAACTTCAATGTCACCAGTTTTAAAAGAATTTCTATAGCACTATTCAACATAAAACTCATAATCGTTCCACAGTATTTATCACTTCACCATAACGTCATGATGTGTGCTTTCGGATTATACGTCTCTTACGATATTACGCCGTCTGTAAAGCGAGTCTACCCCCTCTACACTATCAGCTACCGTACCCCTCTTACCTTACCAGTTACCGTACCCCTCCTACCTTATCAGTTACTGTACCCCGACCGTACTCTATCAGCTACCATAATCCCTTTACCGTACTCACCCGTGCCCTGCCACTCGTTCATCATGGTCTTGTCGTCGGAGGGGCAGACCTTGTCGTCGTTGACGTGAAGCCAGCCGTCGAACCACGGACGCCCGCGCATCGCCGATCTAAGAGTAATGATAATAATAATAATTTTAATTATTTTCTTTAAAAAATACGCTTGAAGCAAATAGAAGAAGGGTTTTGTGCTTATAATCTCTGCAAATAAAGAAAGAACTAAACTACCGCAAAAATATTTCTAGATAAAATATTGCTGAAACCACATTCTGTCGGGAGGTTTCGGCATGCGAATAAAATTCTCAACTGCATGTATGCACCTTCATCGCATTTCCAACTGAATCTCTTGAATAACGTACTCCCCATCTTCGATACCATACCCCGCCCTCACTAATACAAATTTAAAATGATACGTTGCCCCTCAGGCATAGGGGTGGTCGAGACCGCCTTGCGTGTAGAAGACCTAACACCTTTACCTTTACCTTTTTACGTGAATGGCATCCGACTGCTGGTGGTGTACTCTCTTTCTATACCTCGGCGTGTCTCTTACTTTGGTACATAGTTCAAATGGGTTCTCGCTAGCGAAGATAGGTACTGGGCATCCAGACCATGTCGGCAAACGAACATTTTGAATGTTTCATGCGCTTCTGACCACTTTTTGACAAATCTATAGAAAATTGTACAATATGCTCTTCGGCACGTTTGATTTTAGTCATTTCGGCTCGAAATACCTGCGAGAATCCCATTTGACCTATGCTTTGGCAAACTCTCTCGCATCCGTATCAGTTGTTCAGGAGCGGAACGTTTTATTATTTTGGACGAGTGTTTGTGAGTTTACAATACCGTACCTCCGCTCCTTCATGTAGCTCGTGTAGTGTCCGTTCCCGAGCTGTCCACTGTGCACGATCACGCCCACCAACCGGTACCTCCATCGGATGGCGCAGTCCACCGGCGGCGTGAACCGCACCGGCTCTTCTACAACAGCAACAGTTACCGATGATAATTCATGAGTGTGACCCACCGAACCTACCGTACACGTATAATTTTAAATACATTTATGAACAACATAGGTCAAATGGGTTTCTCGCAAGTTCGCAATTAGCATAGGGCGGGGGATGTCGACAGAGGCCTTCATGTGTCTGTCCTGCACTCTCTCGCTACGTTAATCCGGCAAAGTGCAGAAGTGCCTATCTTCGCACGCGAAGACCTATTTGACCCATGATGAACAAGATTCGCATGTTAATAAGCACCTGACCCGACGCATTTATGCTTCGCTCGGTTGCTTAATGCGAAAAGAGTTTTACAAAGTATTAGTATTAATCGTTTGTTCATCAACCGTATCTTCTGAGTCGACTACCGTAACCCTACCGTACCCTGGGAGTCGTCGAACCATCCGAACATCTGGTCGATCTGCTCGTCGCTGGCCGTCCGCACGCTCTCGCCGTAGCGCGTGAGGTCGAGCTCGCGCGGAATCTGCAACAACCGCAGTAACGTACAGGCAAAGGTGAACCGGGATTAAGAGACTAGTATGCCTGGGCTCACCACCACTAATGAGCCACAAACACAGACAAAACAGCCACAGCAGTGGTGGATAACTACGAGTGAAATACAAAGTTGTCTATACGGCCACGACTATCGAATCATATTTGGAACAGCAAATGGGCAATTACGCTACGAGTACGCTATGATAGTGTGAGAGCATTGTCTTGGCTAGCCTACATCCCGAATATCACGCACGCGCAACATTTAATCAGCTGGTCGCTTTAGCACTTTTTTGCGTGATAGAACATTCTTTTTGTATAGATCAATCATTGCCGCGAATGAGTGCATTAATAAATGTACAGGAATTATATTTTTTTTCGACTAAAAAAGATGTTGGAAGTGACGACCGCATGATTCGTAGTAATGTCACCCATATCACCTATGCACACATAGACCAAAAGGTATGTTCCAGGGAACAAACGCAGACATCATTTCGGGGTTGCGCCTGGTTTAATATCCCGGCTGCAGATTTTTAGCAAGCGTCTGCACATTTTTCTGATGTAATCAGATATGAGCTTTCAACTAAACACAAAATTGGGAAAAAATATTTTCAAAAATATTTTCGAAAATATTTTTGAAAATAAAAAATTTTGAAAATTTTTTTTTTAATATTTTGAGCACAATATGGGTTTTGCAGTCGCCAAAATCTGATAATTGATCCTTTTTGTCGTGGCAGACTAAAAATAACACATTTTAAAATTCTTCATGGAAAATACGATTTTGGTCTATGTATGCACAGCACCAAATCGCCACCTCTGTTTTTTCTCGCTGTAGCCTAGGTTCCGATACTTTCATTCAATTCCCAGCGAAAAAATTGCTAACGCAGAGCTGTTGCCTCGAAAGAGGAAAGCGTGGATCAGCAATGCACCGGGTCGAGCCCGGATAGTGCTCGTCAGTCAATCGTTAATTGTGAATTATCGATTGATGGACGCTATTACATTCACTCGTCAATCAATAAATCGATAATTCCCGTCCGCTCACCTCAATCTTCGTGTTCAGCTTGCCGCCGTTGCTCTCGAAGGCGGAGAATCTGGACCAAGGACGAATTAGCACAATCATTTCCTATTTTTAATCAAATAGACGTATTTCTTTTATTGTACAGGTAAGCAAAAATATAGGGAATGGAATTGGAACACGTATCGGAATTGTTATGACCATTCACTTTAAATTTCTCGCCCTCACCAGTAGCCCAAATGTTAACGGATTGATAAAAACAGCAAAGATCAAAGATTATGTCCCCCTCCCCTTACCTCTTCAGCTGAATGGCCAGCGTCGTGGGCGCCCGCCGCAGTGCGCCCGTCCGCAGCGTCGTTCGCTGAAGTAATATTCATTAATTAATTAAAATAATAAATTAATTAGTATTTATATATTATTTAAATATAGTTTTTGTTGTGCAAAGCGAGCAATAATAACAACAACAACAACAACAACAACAGTGTTGAGGATCTCCGCCGGAATCATTTTCAAATTCGCAGAGTCAACTCCCTATTTCAGGCATGTCTTATTACATGCTTACATACTCTTGTTTAAAATAAAATCACAACGAAGACTTGTATTCAGTACGCTATTCCTTTCCAAACCCGGCATTCCCGCGCTCCACCTTGCCATTAAAGTAGTGTGAAAAAAGGATCTTCAATAATCCTCATTTGCTTTCTTTCATAATCAAGCTAGCGTCCACTAACTCTTAACCGTAACCAATTCAACGGCTTCTGTTCACAATTCACTACCAAATATCTTCACTTCTCGATTGCCTACCGTACCTTAAGTCCGCACTGCTCGCAGCTCACGGCACTGGCGCCCTCCATCAACCCGCAGTCCTAATCGAATTAACGCGCACTAAGTAATTAATTACCTAAAACCCCATTGCATGTTTCCCAATGGCTGAACAACGTAACTAACTCACTGCCGTAACCCATGTTCTTAGCTACTAAGTACCTGACGTTAAGTCTTACCTTGACTCCGCACTGCTCGCAGCTCACAGAACTCGCGCGCTCCATTAGCCCGCCCCCAATCTAATCAACGCGCACTAAATAATTCTTAGCCGTATCCCTTCTGCCGTATCTTCAGTTCATGATTGCCCTACAGTATTCTCCTTTTCAGTTCGCGAATCACTACCGTATCCCCTTCCAATATCGTCATTTCTCGATTGCCTACCGTACCTTGACTCCGCACTGCTCGCAGCTCACAGCACTCGCTCCCTCCATCAGCCCTCCGTCCATGTGGTGGTCGAGGCTCTCCGCCAGCGACGCCCCATGCATCTCCAGGTTAAGCGCCGTGAACGACTCATCCGACCCACGGTGGCTACAATTAATTAGGGCTAATTAATAACGGAATTACAAATATCAATCATCCCATGGCAGTAGCAATGAGTCTTTTTTTAAATAAAGGCATGATTGAAAAATCGCAAAGTCGATAAGTGGGGGCAACTAAACACACACACAGAGAGAGAGAGAGAGAGACGTTTTTGCTGGTGAAGCGCTATTCCGCACGGTTTGTCGACGGTTCCAGCTGCTATTAAAATTAATTGTAGTTTCAAAGGGCCAATATGAGTACATTCACAACTTCAAGTCAGAGCAAACTTCACCCATACTGAGGGCAGCAAATCACCGGGCCACCGAAACACATAATGTCGTCAAGCCTGCCGGTGGTCAAGTTTTTTTTCCTATTCTTCCAAATGGCGTACTGTCAACTCAGTCACCAAAATCTCCCGGCTTACATGGACTCGCGCAACTAGAAATCCCCCGGTTCTGCGGGCTCTAGTTCCTATGCATAGAGGGGTGGAGGGGGGTAGGCCGAGAGCAGGTAGTTTGTGGGGCTAGACTTTCGTTTCTATGGATAGGGAGGGGTGTCCAGGCCCCAGTTCCTGTGAATAGAGGCGAGAGGGAGTGGGGGGGGGACACCTCCCTCCTTCCTCCTCCAACACACCCGCCACCACGCAGACGCCTCCACGTGGCCGATTCCACCGCCGCAGGAAAAAAAGTGTCATCCAATGGTAAGCCAGGATGAGAAGTAGAGGGGATGAGCATAATATAACAAAGGAGGCACAATACAAACGACCACAAGCACTCAACACGACACGCAGGAAAAAAAATTGTCCCATACTATGGTACAAAACGAGCACTAGGGAGAGGGGAGGAGGGGCATAAAAAAGAAACAAACGAGGAAAAACCACAGGCAACGACCAAATGCGCAGTAAAACAGCGACAAATCGCGCCCTTTCTATCTCGGCCTAACACCGCTTGAAAGTGCATTGCTCTTGGCCGCGACAGCTCTAAACAAACACGACCTCTAACCAATGGCGCCAAATCACATCATTCCACAGGCCGGTCAACCTTCCAGAAAGGCCTTTGGAGTGAGAGAGCGTGTGAAATCGAGAGGGACTCTCTCACTTTTGCACACTCTCTCGCTCCAACCCTGGTCTGCAGGTTTGGAATCATGTGAAATGTTCGTGTCGAAAGTTACAGAATCTGTCAATCGATATTATAAAGATGTGGCTTCACGCCCACGGGGTAATACGATCTGAAGGCGGGTGCAGGGGGGGGAAGGTGACAGGAGGGCAGAGAAAAAGAGAGAGATAGAGAGAGGGGAGAGAGATGAGAGTAAAGTACAGAGACCGGCGTGGCGAGGTGGGAGCAGCGTGGGGCGAGAGAGAGAGAGAGAGAGAGAGAGAGGCGGGAATGAGTGAGATAGATTATTGCGGGCGCTCTGCTCAATATCATACGCGGGCAGAGGGGAGCTGAATGACAGGGAGCGATGAGAGATCAAGAGATGATGATAGAGAGAGAGTGGGTCTGATCGAGTATACGAAAGAGCTGAACAGGGAAAGCCAAGTAAGAGCAGGAAAGAGTGCCATGGGCCCTAGGCCCCTGCTTAGTCTCAATTTTTCCACACAAAAATAAAAAGAACTCAAAAGCGTCTTCCTGGTTTCAACCAGAACAAGGTATAAAGCGCATGTGAAAGATAATTAGATTGCGTTATTCAGCATTATACAAAAATTTCCAATTTTGCCCAGCCAGCTTCGCGTTTCGCAGCGAGCAGAATAGAGTGGAGGTAGATCGCAAAAGCAATAACTTCGCGTCAAAGGAATTCGAGTAATTCAAACTATTAAGGATATTTTGTAACAAATAGCAATGAGTTTATTATTATTATTTTTCCAAATGGATGCTCACCGATATCTACAAATCTTGCCACACACATTTTTAAACAGTGCAACCAAGATTACAAAACCCAACTCCACATTTTAAAACTATTAATATCCATATAACTGTTATTGTTATTATAACCACCTCCCGAATTCGTAAGTTGTGATTGTGACACCGTGTCACTGACACGAAAACAGCCTGATTCCGCCGCCACAGAAAGTGCTCGAACCAGAGCCAAAGAAGCCACCATAACGTCAAGATAACCTCATATCCCCCCCCCAATTAACCCGCTAGACGATTATACAAATTGAAGATGATCATTGTATTACAACTTTAAAATGATACGTTCGTACTAGTGGACTACTAGTGGTGTACTCTCTTTCTATCCCTAGGCGCGTCTCTCACTTTGCCCTGCTCTCTCGCAGCCGTATCTGCTGTTTAGGGGAGGAACGTTTTATTATTTTGGATGAATGTTTTTAAATTTATAATAAACACTCACCGATGTCTGCAAGTCTTGCATGCGTAGTCGTAGCCGAGCGCGCCCTCGAGATGCTGCTTGAACACCGGGCGACGGTCCAGCTTCTGCAATGAGGAGAGGAGGTGAATGCGAATTTAGGGGGAGCATTTCGAATTTTTTTAAGTAATCGAAGAAATAGAGGATCTCTATATTTGAAAAAGAGTATCATTATAGGAGCAGAGGATGGTCATGTCTTAGTAGAAAATTATTTCCGCCATCGAAGAAAAGCAACCCATTGAGGCAGTGACTTAAAGGTTGGATTTGGGAACAGCGCGAAACCCCGTTTCACCTAGCCGACATTTACCCGAGATCAAGAACAAATAAATCACCATGCTGATAGATTTAAACCAGTTATATTTTTAGACGAGCAAATTCTACCGAAGTGCGATTTCGGGGTTCGCCTAGATTAGAGACCTTCGTAAGACATGAAATCGCCTGCTCCGAGAATTGAATGAACAGCCAAAATGGACAGATAAAACAATTATTAACCCCTCCCCACCGTTCCACATTTCTCATCACCTTGCTTTCCAGAAATTACCTCGAAAATTATTTCTTCTTAACCCCTGCCCAGACCCACCCCCAACCGTATCTCATCCCACTACCGCATTCCTTTCATGGGTCAAATAGGTCTTCACGTGCGAAGATAGGCATTTCTGCACTTTGCATGTAAACCGGATTAGCGTAGCGAGAGTGCAGGGCAGACACATGAAGGCCTCTGTCTACATCCCCCGCTCTATGCTAATTGCGAACTTGCGAAAAACCCATTTGACCTATGATTGCTCTCGCCTATTTCTACCTTTTCGCTCCTCCTCCCCACTCTCCCTACCTTACCCCTCTTCTCATTCTACCGCACCCGGGGTACCCCTCCTCTCTCTCCCTAAAATATCCACTCTTCCTGGGTGGCTGCGATAATCTCTCACACTCATTCCTCGTCCTTCACTTTACGCCGCATCCCTCATCTCTTCCCACCGTACCCCGCGTCTCTGCCGTATCCCCATTACCCTAGCCCAAATCTACCGAACCTCAGCGGCGGCGTCGCACTTGTCGATGAGCGTGAGGAGGAACTCGACGCAGTCCTGCTGCTCGCGCACGTTCCCGCCGTTCGGAAGCCTGATTATTGATTTAATTGGGATTATTTATTGATTGAACGGAGATCATCTATTTATTGAATCTAACTCTACCGCGCTAGCATTTCACACAACCTCCGCCCTCCTACGATGCTACAATAATCTTGCCCCTCGAATTATGCAACCATAATATCTTCCCTCTCTTTCTACCGTAATCTCCACGTATCCGCTTTACGCTACCGTAATCCCCCACTCACTCGATGTTATCAACAACTCCCTCTGCCGACGGCGCCGGTTCCGCGGAGAAGAGCATGCAGGTGAAGAGCGACTGCAGCGCGCGCAGCAGGGTACTGAAAGAGAGATTACTGTAAGTAATCGCTAATGCTCAAATTTCATGGGGTGCAAGGTGCAAAACAGTTTTATGCACCCTACCATAACTGTTTTTCCTAGTAAGGCTACAACTTTCAAACTTGATAAAGGGATTAAAAAGATACAGGGATTGCAAGCCACGTTTGGAACATTTTCCTTTTTGATTGGTCCCTGTATCAAGTTTGGAAGTTGTAGCTTCACTAGGAAAAAAAGCCGTGCACCCCATGAAATTTGAGCAGCATAATCCAAACATATTGGTTATAAAATTGTATTAATTAAGTTATATTGATACTGATCTGTAATTGTTTTAGAAATACACAACGCGTCGACTAGCACTAACACAACTAGACAGTTGCTGATGAACAGTATGTGCAACCGCAATTCAACAGGCTGCACAAATACGACTCTAGGTTACAAAGAAAAAATAACGGACAAAAATAATATCTGACAAGGGAGGTTTAACATTAATGCTGAATCGATTGAATCACCGTCGCCTAATTGCTGATACGCAGAGTTTGCAACCGAGATTCTACAGGGCGTAAATTGCAACAATGTGTAACAATAGCCCCCACAGATTACATCGTAATGATTCCTCTATAGCACTCAATTAGCTACATATTTTAATCAATTACCGTAACCGCTATAACACAATCCCTTAACCCACGCGATCACGCCACCGTAACCAACTCATTCACACTACCGGAATTAACAACCGTAACCCACGCGTTCTTAATGTCCTCCTCCTCAGTGAGCTCGCCGTACTCGGCTTCCATGGAGCCCAGAGCGAAGATCGACTCGCATACCTGAAATACACCGATTCCATTCACTATTACATGGGCTTCTACGCTTGACATTATACGCCCTCCATGAAACAAGAATCTAAATGGTATAATTGAGAATATAACCATTACTAGGCAACATGTTGTGCAACTAAATTCGTTGTGAACCAAGCATGGGAGTATCAACCACGATAAACGAAATACAGATTGTGCGCAGTTCGACAAGTCAGCTAAAATGAGATTTTCGATATCGACATTTTTAAAGCAAGAGAAAATCTATAAACAGGAGAATCATTCTTCGTGAATACTAAAATGCATACTATTCAATAACTGATAAATTCGCCAGTAATACCGCATCCTGGGAATACGGACACCCTGACGTTAGTCTACAATAATCGAAACATGCGCCAAAAATCGAATCCCCTGTGACTCGAAAATCAATAAATATGCCAGAAATACCGTACCCCGGGGATGAAGACGAGCTGCTGCAGGACCGAGTTGGCGTAGCACATGAAGCTCGGGTTCTGCAGGCCTTTCACCTGAAAGCAGATGCGATAAATATTATTGATTGATTTAGTATTTCTTCTGCACCATGCTGCAGCCGGCGGATTGGTGTCACAAACAAGTATTGAAAGAACAGTTTTTACACTTCTTCAATCCTCTCTCGAATTCCTCGCGTATTACAAATCCACTCTCAATGAACAGTGTGACTCATCCGACTCCTTCACAGTTCAGTGTTTCATCAGTCTATTATGAACACCAAAAAAATCAAAACCATTATTCCAATAAAAAAAGCATCCACCCACCATGCGCCAGTCCATCTGCAGCAACTGCTGCTGCTGCAGCAGCGGCAGCCGCTGCGCCAGTCCCATCAGGCCGCTCGATGTGCTCTGCAAAAGGGACGGAGTGTACGATCTCTTCGATTTCACCCGTCCAGTCAACGCTTCATCCCGCCTATATACATAGATCGAAAGGCACGTAAAAAACGACGAAGCCAACCCGCATTTTGATAATCATAGGTGAAAAAAAGAAAACCCAACCCGCACTTTTGGTTTTTCATAGCCATTTTTGACAAAACCAACCCGCATTTTCGGTGTTTCATGCACATTTTTGATAAACCCAACCCGCATTTTCGACTTGCTGCAACGCACCCTTTCGACCTATGCCTATATACCTATCGAAACAATGCTGTTTCAGACAATGGTATGTATTTACAATATATAAATTTATGGCAATAACCTCATCTCTAGCCGCAAGACTGCTAACAAAATCCATAACTGATGAATAACGGAGTCTACCGTATCCTCACCTCGTTCCTGTGTCGCCGGTTGCGGTCTGCCGACTCCCACTTGCGGATGGGCAGGCGGCGCTCGACGACGCGGCCGTGAACGCCACGAGAGAGGAAGTCGAGCAGCGCGAGCGCACGCTGCAGAATAAAGTGTACGGTAACCCCAATCGATATCCATGAGGAAGATACCGTATAACGCCCCAAAAATGTCACGAGTTCAAAAAAGAGGCTATTACGCCGCAGCATACGGTAGCCAGTCAATTTCGGTCAGGCAAAATCGTACGCGATTACAACAAAATTCACACATCCAGAAAGTGGTTCGATCTATTAGTCTGCACAATACAAAACAGTGCGCGGCCCGAATTATGAACGAGCTAGCTCCTCCTCCCCCTAATCAATACCGACTACAGTATACCTCCGGTTGCTCCTGGGCGTAGAAGAGGACAAAGTCCATGTAGTGCTTGCGCACGTCGCCCTCGGCGATACCGTAGCCAATTGGGCGCGCGACGGGAAACGAACCGCGCCTGAAAATATTTTATAATCTATATTATTACAGTAGTGAAAATTATTAATAATCATGTCCTCAGACTCTGCACGGATGTTGCTAATTGCATTATGAAAAGATAAACGAAATCATAACAAACACGAATTTAGTGGCCGCTTGAAACACGAATTCAGTGAACAAGTGCACTTGTTGAAAAAAATACTTAGAGAGAAATTTAAAAAATACATTGGAAAAATAACCATAATGCACAAACGAATATATAATATGTTATCGAAACTTGTATCCGCAGGGCCCGCCGCTACCTGGCGCATTTCCCCCATTTTCAATCCGCGCTTTTTTCTTGCTGAATTCGGGTTTCAAGCGGCATTTCTCCTCAATTTCTACCGTGAGGAAATGATCACGGATTCAAATTCTGTTTTCGAAATATAATATACGAATTCATCCATTTTGCATCCCTCTGATTACTATGTAGGCAAAAAAGGGTTCCATATCAAGCGATTTTACAGTAGCAAGCTACCGCGATAGATGGGCCGGTAAGTCAGCTGCAACTATGTAGGTATACAGTCGTTATTTATCAATGTATTACTATATATTAGTAAATGCTAACGTCTGTCTGTCTGTCTGTTTTTTTTGTCCAGGTGTCCGTCCAGATTTTTCTCATTTTCCTTATATTTCGCTTCTTTATTCGCTCTATCTTCTCAGAACCTTTTGCATATGATAATAGACCAGAATTGCTTTAAAATTTTACACAATTTAAATCACCAAATCCATGGCCAAGTGGTTACCCTGACATTCAAATCCGACCGACGCAGGTTCGACCCCCGCCGCGGGCAAACCTTTTGCCGCATTTTTCGCGAATGCCAGAAACCGTTCTAGCACTTTTTCGAGCACCGTGAAACACGTTTTCACCTGTTTTGCCGAGTTTTAACCGCGTGACGGAAGTTTTCGTTTATTCGCTATAAATCGCTTCAAACTCAATCAATCTTCTCAGATCCTTTTGCATATGATAACCGACCAGAATACCTTTCAAATTTTACAAAATATAATTACCAGAATACCTTTCAAATTTTACAAAATATAATTAACCAAATCCATAGCCAAGTGAGTTACGAGCCAAACTTTGAATCCGAGGCCCCCAGGTTCGACCCCCGCCGCGGGCAAACCTTTTGCCGCATTTTTCGCAAGTGCCAGAAACCGTCCTAACCCGTTTTTGAGTACCGTGAAACACGTTTTCACCTGTTTTGCCGAGTTTTAACATGAAAAATCGAAATTTTCGAACCATCTCCAAACGCACCGGTGAGTGTCGGGGATCACAGGAAAAGTGTTTTGCGATGTCAGAAACGTGTCAGAACGTGTTCTAACACGTTTTAACGTGAAAAATTTAAAATTTCGAAAAGTTCCAAAATTATACAGAAAGCGTAGGGGATCACTACAAAAGTGTTTTGCGATGTCGGAAACGTGTCTGAACGTGTTCTAACGCGTTTTAACGTGAAAAATCGAAAATTTCAAAAAGTTCCCAAATGATTCAGAGAGCGTAGGGGTTCGCAGGAAGAGTGTTTTGCGATGTTCGAAACGTGTCTGAACGTGTTCTAACATGTTTTAACGTGAAAAATCGAAAATTTTGAAAAGTTCCAAAAAGATTCAGAGGGAATCACGGGAAACATCTCTGAAAGTGTTCTAAAAGTTCTGAACGCACTGTATCCTGCGTTTCCGTTGTGAAAAAAAGAAAGAAAAAAAACGGAGCCACGAAGTGGCGTAGTGGCAACTTTTTTCGTCTCAGCCTCACGAGCCTTTTGCAACGGAATAAGCCAGTACTCTTTGTAGCGATTAACATTCCCTAGCATACTGCGAGCTTCAATGTAGCCCGGAGCCGGCTTCCGAGCTCCCCCTGGACCGAACCTGGAGCCGGCTACAGTGCACCCCCTGGACCGTACCTGGAGCCACCTATCGAGCTCCCCCTGGACCGTACCTGGAGCCACCTATCGAGCTCCCCCTGGACCGAACCCGCACCCAGAACTATGCATAGAGCGTAGTGCATTTAACCTCAATACAACCCCGCTAGTTTTCAATTCCATTCTACTTCATTTTATCAATTACCTCTTCGTGAGCTGCTCGATGTTGACGGCGAAGGGGAAGAGGATGTGGTTGAAGAGCTGCGAAAGCGACTGCCGCACCACTTGATACATTGTCTCTGCAACGGGGGTGATCGATCAATAACATACCGTAATCACAAGCAATAGGTAACTCTCTCCCGCGAATGACCCATTATTAAATATCATTTTTAACTCGTTCATTTTTGTACATGTTGTCACACCCTTGTGGTGTACGATAAATAAATAATAAATAACTGTATTTCATAGATACTCAGCGCTGGATACAATAGCCTCAACCACCGATTTACAGTGTAGGTGAATACATTTTTTATTTTGAATTTAACAAACATGCACTCTAATACTGCTGTGAATAGTGCGCCGCCAACATTATTTATAACATTAGTTATAACAAGTGTAAAACGCCAATGAGCCGGCACCTAAATATAAGCTCATCCCAGTAAAAGAATGCAGTACTGCATATTCTGAAGGATCAATGCCTAATAATTGCCCAATACTAATCAATAATCATCCTAGATAATAACTCACCCTTGCTCAGCTTCTTCAGCAGCTCCTGCAGCAGCTGCAGGTGCGTCGTTATCTATAATTTATATTATTAAAAAATATTCAATACCTAAAATAATTGAGTAACTATACATGAAAAAAGTGATCGAGTAAGTAACAATAATTAATTACATACGGTAATAACTAAAGTATTACTACAATATATAAGTGCTCAACCATATTTTGTTTTAAAATCTAATTGCCTTAATTAATTACCTGTACTCGTGCGTCCCTGCCCGTGCACCACACCGGCCGCTCGTCGGTGAGGAAGCCCATCTGCAGCTCGATCCACTGCAGGTACAACGAATCGAATCGATAACACAACTCCCCCACAATGTACAATGTACAATATTTATCACGTCACGCATCGAATACTCAGTAATGTTGCTACAATAAAATACACATATTGTACACAATACCCCCTTCTCTTCAGTATCACAGTAACACCGTCTACAGTATACCAATGGTTCCCTCCTACAGTTGCACCGCCTACGATATGCCCATGACTTCGTTACAGTACCCCCTACATTATCTCAACAGTCCTTGTACAGTAAATCAATATTCCCCTCTACTGTACCTCATCAATCAGCGCGTCTCCCATCTCCTCCCTGCTCGACAGGACGACGACGCGCTCCGCCAGCTTCACCAGGTGGATGGCGTTGCGGCCGGACGCAGCACACTCGGCTGCAGCTGCAGGACCCCTGCAGCATGGGAGAATAATAATAATACTAATGTTAATAATAATAATAATATTGATTCATCCATTGTTTGTTCCGTCAGGGGAGGAGTACTGAACCAAAGCCAGGAGGGGATTAAATTTGGTTTAATGATCAATCTGACTCTCTTAGGACTAGGTAGGAAATTGTGGAATGTTGGAAAAAGTTCGTCACAAGTTGACGAATATGTATTGCTCTATTTTCAAATTTCTCTGCCACCTAGCAAGAGGATTCTCATCATCACCCCATCCTACTGGGCGCATATCATAGCACATTGGAGCACCCAACCACCGGGTCCTGCATGTCAACTACAAAAATCATCCCCTTATCAAGACTCCAACTCAAGATGGATTCACCACTGCTATAATAATAACAATCATAATAAAACTGATTCCGACATCACCAAAAGTACTCGATCCAGAGCCGAATAATCGACCATAGCTTCGAAATAAACCCATGTCCCGCCCAAAATGGCCCGTTGGAGAATAAAGATTAAAGATGGACAACTCACCACACGACTCCTCTACCCATGGCCATCGCCAGTCGCACCATCACTGCGCGCACCGTGCTCCGCTCCTCCTCACTGCGCCCCCGCTCGATCATCGACGTCAGCCGGCTGCGCGCGTCCACTTGCAGCACCAACTGCAACAGCGCGTGCACGATACAGATTGATGACTTACAGTAACCCCCTTCCCCCGGCCTCTAGTGTTTTGGCCCCTTTTTCCCGCGAAAAAAATAGAAGTAACAACAAGAGAAAAAAGGAAGATCATCGTTTCACCAATCATTCAAATACCGAAAACAATTTTATCCTAATTCGTATCGACCTTGACGATCAGGAGACCAATATCAAATGTGTACCTTTTCATCCTTGGCTTTATGCGCGCGCACGTCTACCGTATGCATGAGCATATCGCGCCAGAAGTGCACGCACGTCGAATCAATATCCGGGTTGCAGAGGGTCTAAAGAAGATTACTGAGGTTATGACAGTACGGTACTCGTCCTCTATACATAAAACAAAAAATAGTCTTTGAAAGGCAACTATGGAACTAGTCGTCCCACACTCCTCATTTTTCGCATTTTTTTCAAAAATGCGGTTCATTTGAGCTTATGCTAACAGTTGTGTAGTTACCGCGATTAAGAACTAGCAAATTCCAATCGTTAATATGGAAAAAAAACCGTTTGCAATGCGCCCCCTTCACTCACATTCACGTTCGCCTCCCAGCTACCGTACTTGCCGGCGATGTCGACCAACGTTGCGAGCGCGATGCGCGACAGCTGCAGGCGACGGTGCGCCAGCGGCGACGCGGCGGAGACTGCAACGGTACGGTAGTTGGGTACGGTACGGTAGAGGAGGTGGAGACTTCAGGGCGCATTAGGGGGAAGAATACAAGGGCCAATTTACACTTAGCAGGAAACGGTAATACGGCTTCTTGGTGAAAAAGATGCCAACTTCAAATGCGTGGTTGTTTAAACAAAAAAATCGATAAACAAAATCAATAAACGAACAATGGTCCATCTTGCGCTCCCTCGCCACTCGCAGCCGTATCGACGGACTCGTCACGAGGCTCTTGATCTCCTGCAATTTATCATCTATGACGTCATCAAACATATTAATTGTACTTGATTCGGAGACAATGTAAAAATCGGAAAAGGGTTTTTTCGATCAAGAACTGCTGTTCATCAGATAGGCACGAGTGCAAAAGTGCGAACCATGTAACATAAACTCATCTGGACTTATCTATCGCAAGTGGTAATGCTGGGCCCACACCAGGTAGTGATGAAAAGTGCGAAAAAAATAGTCATAAAATGCTTAATGTTCGTTTGTTTTGGTGTACAAAATAAGATCCAGTCATTGACGCGAACACATCCCTTTGATTTTAACTAATATCTTTGCAACCGGAAAATGCCAGTCGATTTTTATTGCAGTTCATACGTGGGCACGTTCACCCGGGGGCACTCTGCATTTGAGAGAATTATGGTCGAGGGACACTATGCAAACGTTCGAAATGTGATAAGTTAAAGATTTGGGGAGTTGGTCAGTGGTTGGGGCACTATGTAATCGAGTGAATCGGGGGTGGGAACACTCTGCAAAAAATATCTATAATTTGCTGCCCACGTGTGTTGCAGTTCTACGCTATTCAACTACATTAGAGAAACGCGTTCCGATTGGAAGAAGATAATATCATGAAACATAAAAACGCTATCCACATTATATAATCTAAAAATAGAAGTGAGGACTAAAAAAATTGTTTTGTTAAAAGTGGGGCCCATAAAGTTTCTGGTCAGGAACAAATACAAACTATGGAACGCGGATTCACCATTTTCCATGAAAATAATCGAAAGCATCTAATTGATTCCAAAAAGTCCTTGTTCTACTCAATTTCACTAATCGCATTCTCAATTGAGCAATACCCGGTAGCTCTTTTTAAAGAAGCTCGAAATTAATCCCAACACTTGTCACGTCAAGTACAAAAATGACAAAGTATTGCCTAATTGCAGGGCCCGGTGATTCATCGCTTCACCCTATTAATATAGTTCGCCCACCTTCTCCACATCCATCCTCCTCGGCGCCATGGTCACCCATGTGAACTGGACGAGCGCCTGCAGCACCTCGCGCACCTCGTCGGTGCTGAGTGCAGCGACGCCCGAGCTGGTGCTACAATGCATTATTATAATTAATAATTAAATTTTTATAAAAAAATCAATTTACAAAGTCAAAATTGCATCCGTAATGAAATGCGCGTCTGCTAGTGGGTGCATGCGTATTACTGGAATGAATCCACGCGCATTCTCGCTTCGTTCCCAATTTATCTCGCGATAGAGCCCATTTTTATATTCAATCCATTTCCATTTGTTCCAAAAAAATATTAATAAAAAATAATCACACCAACAACATGTCAAAAATTTCTAAATTACGTTGTCTTCCCTCACATAACGTGACAATAATTACTATTATGATTAAAATAGCAAAAAAAACCAACTCGAGGGGCGCAGGTTCTGCAGGCAAACGGTGCGCGTTTGCTCTGTGCGCGCGATGCTGACCCGAGTCGTTGAGGAAGAAGAGCCTGCGAGATTGGCGTTGCAGCCTCATTACAAGAATAAGCAGCAGTGGCTAGCAATGAAAATCTCTCTCAGAGCATCGAGTATAATGAATAATAAACATTTGTGAAACTAATTATCAAGGGTTCAGTTATCGATCGACAAGTTACCGTACCTGATAAAGGACAGACAGACTTCGTGGAGCAGCGTCATCGTCTCAACCGACAGTCGTTCCGACACCCAGTCAATCTGAATAGCTACCGTATAATTCTCAGTCATCGATTGAATCCCGGCAACCGTAACCTGTAGTTAAAACAGGAGGCACGTTACTATGGAACCAGGTCAACCATAACCACTATTCGTTGCCAGGAGAAGTACAGTAATCCGGCATAGACACTCGTCTCATCTCGGAGCACTCATAACCATGCACAGCATATCAGTAACTACCGTAGCCGTGTAAAGAATAAATTCTCTCAATACCATAAGTACCGTCTTCTACCGTACCTCGCCGACCATGCGCACGAATCTCATGACGAAGTCGAGCTGCCGCATAAAGTCGAAGGCGCGCTTGGCCGTGTCCGCGTTCTCGCGCGTCAGATAAGGGGGCACGAGCACCGCGTACAGACTCTGAACAACAATCGCATTATAATTTTTTATATTAATAATTGTTTTTTGCAGAATAGGATAGTTATTATTTCTGCTCTCAAATTAAGAAACTTGGGAGGGCGACGAAACGAGAATCCTGCGGGGTCGCTTTGTGACTCTCATCACCAGTAGGGGTGGACGAGATAGTGTGCGGAATACATTAGTTTCCCCGTAGGTTTCTCGTTTTGTGTCACCCATACGTAAAGGACCAGTCAAGAAAGACATGAAAAAGAAGCGGACTCACGATGAGGCAGTAGAGGCTCTCGTGCGGCTTCTCCATAACGATCGCATTATGGGCAATCTGGAAAAAAATCGATTTATTAAAATCGAAAAAGTACTCTATTCCGCACGTCGATAAACTGTTCCGTTAGGGCAACACATCTGACTAGCAAACGAAAATGCAGGATGCAAATTAATTAACTATAACCATGTTGGAATGATACGTTCACGAAAAGGCGCGCTGGCAGGTGCGCGAATACCCTCTCTCTTTCTATACCTCCTGCGTCTCTCTTTCATTTCAACACGATCTCTCACTGTAATTCCTGTGTTTGGCAACGTTTTATTATTTCGGAGACAACTGACGTGCATGATTGCACCCTCGTCCTCGCTCTCGTTCTCGTCCAGCGGCAGCTGCTGCACGAAGGCTGTAAGACAATCAATTGATAGGCATACGGTAAGTCGTCAGGACGGTATCAATCAATACTTATCGACTACAGTACCCGTAACATCTACCTCGTGAGTTGAACACGGAGGAATTTTTACAAAACATTCGAGAGAGAAAAACGTGTATCAATTGTTATTTATTTTTAAAAATCGATAAAATCTCACCGAGCGCTGCGTCCTGCAGGTGACTGCTCGCAACTCGGTCGAGCATCGTGTACAGCGTCCTCATCAGCTGCAACAAAATCAATAATTAATCTAGATTACCGTAATCAACGAGCTACGGTAGATGTGAGCAACCATACAATGTACGCAGGTAATTGTAAGTTTCCTGGTCTTAAGTGGACGCGCATTTTAAGTTAGTTCTCGCTCCTGTGACATTATAGTTTCGACTCACGTGTTTATTGTCTAATTCGATAATTGATAGATCTCAATGGAAATATGAGGAGAGGTACAATATATTCTGATTGTCAATAATTATTATGTAATTACCTGTTTCGCCTCCATGGCGTAACAGAGCGGCAGCTCCGCAATGCGCACGCCGCGCAGATGTACATTCGTTCTGATATTCACATTTATTGCTTTATTACTAAAATCCCTATTATACTACTAAATGAATGCAAAAAGTGAGTATTCTTATGATTTTTTTAAACGAATCAACTGTTTTTTGTCTTGATTAGATAAACTTGCTGTTTACAAAAACATGTGGTGGATGAGTTTAGTAAGAATCAATCAAGATCTGACCAGTTTTATGGGATTTTAACTTCAATTCTAACTAGTTCATAGATTACACAATAACACGGTACTGTCCGCGGGACGAAAGTTAATGGTTTTAGATTAATTATGCAATTAATTATCTTAATTATACACTCACTCCTTCTTCACCGCAGTCTCCACTCGCCAGTCCTCGTTGAAGGGACTCCTCGGCGTCTCGACCACCTGGCAGTCGTCCGCCGGTCGCAGATTCGGACTGAAATTAATACAACTACCGTAAACTACCGTATCCCCAAATCAATTTGTACCGTACTACCGTATCTCCCCCGCATCCACTTGTACCGTACCACACACTTCCCAAGATAGGTATGAAGTCATATGTACCGTTCCAATAATAGAATATCATGAAACAACGGTAAACTATCGCCCCCCCCACATCCACTTGTACCGCATCACATTCTCCAGGAGGCAAACATGACGTCACAGCTACGGCACTCACCTCTCCATCTCCGCATATCCAATCTGGTCGGTCATGTTGCACCAGAAGCGGCTCCACTGCACCGTCCTGCCCAGGAAGGCCAGCTTGAAGCCGGCCGGCCAGTGCATCAGAAATGTCTGAATAAGGAAAATAATAACTTAAATAATCAATAATGAGGAAGATAATTATAATCAAATATTAAATCCATCCACTTTTGGTAACCTCTTTTCCACCGGTCACACTCATGTTTCGTAGTTCGGCAAAAAGCGAAAACTGCCTAGCACTTTGATTCTACCGTCACTTTGATTCTACTGTTCCGGCATTCATAGTCAATAAAAGTTATCACATTTGCCCCCTACAGTACCTCTTTCATTCCTCAATCAACAAAATCAATCGATAATCGTCAAGCAATCAATAAATCGATAATTCGACGCGTACCGTAGGCGAGAGCGGCAGCATCTTCTTCATGCGCTCCACGACAACGCCAAGCGGTTCGTTCGCCGTGAAGTTCACTTTTACCTGCATGAGAAAAAACAGATAAAAATATTTTTAAAAAGTAAAATGTTTCACAGCCCGCAATATGCACGCTTCACTGCTGAGACATGTATCGTATATGCTTACATTTACAATCAGCATCACGTTCCGCCGAGACAAAAGTAGCTAACATCAAGACATACCAAAATAGTAATAAGTGGAACGCATCTTACCACACGGCTCATTCATGTTTCTTTATTTTACGAATATCAATTAAAGGCCGAATACTCACGGAGGCTATTACAAATTTACGAGCACTCGTCCGAAATAATAAAACGTTCCGCTGATAATCCATCCTAAACAACAGATACGGCTGCGAGAGAGCATGGCAAAGTGAGAGACACGTCGAGGTATAGAAAGAGAGTACACCACCAGTAGTCCATGTCATGAACGTATCATTTTAAAATTGTAATATTTATGCCATGTTACGAAATTTACTACAAAATCATTCACACGGCACATTCATGTTTCCTGCCCTTTATATCAATACTATTCATTGAACACTCACGATGGAGGTGGTCGTGTAGGGCGCGCTCACGCGCATCGTCATCTCGCACATCTCGCCGGGCAGCGCGCGGTCCCGCAGCACCATTTCCGACGGCGTCTGAGATACCGTAATTTATATCGAGGTTACGATAATTTAGAACTTAAAGACATTCAACAATGACTTCATCACAGCGATGCACTCCCTAGCTACTATCGGTCCCCGGTGAAACCATTATCCGCCAGTCATAATACAGCTATTTCCGTTTTATATGAATTACTGATAATAAAATATGTATTTTAAAAATCGGACGTAGGTCTTTCTTCGAAAGCAAGGCTACAATTTGTTTGTGGTTCCTGAACTTCGCAGGTGGTTTAACGCTTTAACGAAAAAGTATGGATGTACCTCCGCATCGACATAGCTGTAGTCCATCATCTTGCGCAGGAAGTAGAGGGCGCGCGCCATGCGCAGCTCCGCCTCCTCCAGCGTCTTCGCCTTCAAACAAAGAATAGTCTAACTTGTTTCGGAGTACTTACTCTAGTCATTGCCGAGTAGGCTCGAAAAAAACATGGCCATTACAAGGCAACGATGAGTGCTCGGAAGAAGATATGTGGTTCGATTCATGGTCCGATCACCAATCATTGCCGTCATACAATGACCAAAAAAATAATGCGCCATCACTATGCAATCTCTCCGCATTTCATCATCTCTACATAATGAATCTACTAGTTTACGACACTTTCTCTGTGATACGTCAGGGTATCCCATCATCAATGTTTCAATGACTCTTTATAACGACTACTATTAGTTATGAGTCGCACAGCCAAGACGAAACTCCGGATTGCCTAGTGATGACGCAATCCACTCACCTCCTCGCTTATGACCATGCGTCGGAGAGCGCGCTCCAGCGACTCCCTGCTGATGGGCTTGGCGGGCGCACGCTTCTCTCGCGATTCCAGCGACCTGCGAATGTGAATTTTATTTTTGATTATATCAAGGATCACTACTACAGCCATCAAATAAAGTGGCACGAGCGACGCGTTCATCATTCCATCGAAACTAGATGCAGAGGGGTGCAATTTGCTCGTACACTCTATCGCCGACAGCCCTTCCTCACTCACTCAAACGCGCCCCACACAACCCCAAATCACCCTGTGCTTTATTAAATTGAACTAATTAAAAAAAATGTAATAAATATATAAACTGACAAATCAACCGCCTGCTCCGCCTCTCCTCCTCCCTTCTCCTCCTTCTTCTCTGTCCTTTCCTCTCCCTTCTTTGATTCACTCTGCTCTCCTGCCATCTCCGCATCGACCATGTCGCCAAACGCCGCTGCCTCCTCTCTCGCCCTCTCCTCCTCAAAAAATAACAATAATAATAATATTAATAATAATATATTCATCTTGTCCAGCACAAATCAATTAGAAATCCCCGAAAAAACAGGAAGGTTTAGATATGATGCAGTTTTCACACGCTCTTTCGCCTCCCGTACTGTGTTTAATGGCGGAACAATATTATTTATTATTTCGGAGTTAATCAATTTAACCTCATCTCTCTCCCTTTCCCGCTCCTCTTCCTCCTCTCTCATCGGTCGCCAGTGCTCGATGGACACCTCGTGGACACTCAAGCGATTGAACTCGCTGAAATATGACTATTTATGCAGCATTATGAGAGGTTATCTGAATGGGTCGACATGTTCTTGGCACAGGGCTAAATTTACAATGCGATACTAACCATGCTATAAATTAATGCGTCATGTGAGGAGTACGAATACACTAAACAGAAAGTTCAAAAACGCGTCTACGCCTCAGGCGATGAAACCGCGCGATTATGACGTCATTATATATTTTCGCCAATTCGAACCGTATCAATTTGTACTGTGTATTAATGCATTCCTCGTCAAAATACAACTATTTTTTGGTTACGGAACTTTTTTGATTGGAGCCGATGCTAGCGAGTTATTCAGTGAAATGTGTTTCATTTAATTTTCATTATAAAGTTTCTCGTAAAAAATAAAATTTTATTTGATAATTTTAATCGTTAAATTATTATACAAAATATATTTTGAAAGGAAAATAAAACTTGCCCTGGAAGGAAGTCAAATCAGGAAAAGTGTGGTGAAAACTCGAATAAAGTCAATCCTCGATTGCTATGCAATACGGTAATCACTCAAATTCCTTCACTTTTTCTCGGTTTAACTTTGTCATCTTTATATTTTACAGAGTTCTTCTATTACATAGAGCACATCGGAGTCCATAAGGAGAGAAATTAGATAATTTTAATAAGTTTTTCGATATTAATAAAACCTTATGATGCGAGTACTTACCGTACTTACGCTGTCAACAACTGACTTTATTCGAGTTTTCACCACACTTTTCCTGATTTGACTTCCTTCCAGGGCAAGCTTTATTTTCATTCTTAAATATATTTTGTATAATAATTCAACGATTAAAATTATCAAATAAAATTTTATTTTTTGCGAGAAACTTTTTAATGAAAAATGAATGGAACGCTAAATAACACGTTTTGATGATTAACTCGCTAGCATCGGCTCCAATCAAAAAAGTTCCGTAACCAAAAAATAGTTGTATTTTGACGAGGAATCCATTAATGTACATTACAAATTGATTCGGTTCGAATTGGCGAAAATAGATAATGACGTCATAATCGCGCGGTTTCATCGCCTGAGGCGTAGACGCGTTTTTGAACTTTCTGTTTAGTGTATTCGTACTCCTCACATGACGCATTAATTTATAGCATGGTTAGTATGGCATTGTAAATTTAGCCCTGTGCCAAGTTTCTGAACAAATATGTCGACCCACTGAGATAACCTCTCTTATCACAGAATTGCTTTCCTACCGCATCTGCTTGTTCTTATGCAAACAGTACAACACGAACACACCTAGTCCACGAATCTCATCCTATACGCCCGAGAAATATAAGTTGACCATTAAAAATCTATTTTATTAAATAAATAAATCAATAAATGAAAACCAACTCGATGGCTTCGTTGATTCGCGCAGCGGCGAAGATCGTCACCAGCCGCAGAGTACGGTATCGATCGACGAGAATCTGGGGTAGAAAATGAATTACTGTAGGAACCGCGTATCGAGTCGGTGTCCCACAAGATCATCGTTTCCATGGGCGCGCGACTCGCAGAATTTGCGCTTCGTCTCATCTATGTATTTCATTATACTGAACGACAAGCAATTCAGGTAGAGACGTACCGTGACACACATAGGTCAAAAGGGTGCGTTAGGGAAAGTCGAAAATGTGGGTTGGGTTTTTCAAAAATGGGCATGAAACACTATAAATGTGGGCTGGTTTTTCAATTTTTTTCTGATAATCGAAAAATGTGGGTTGGATTTTTCAAAAATTGGCTTTGAAATGTTAAAATGTGGGTTGGCTTCGTCGTTTTTTACGTACCTTTTGACCTATGGTGACACATGTATACCTATATAGAATAGATTTTCCTTAGCAATGATACACAATTATGCGCGCCGCCTCGACCAAGTCGACAAACGGAAATTATGGATCTTCCTTGCATTTTGCTTCAGTTTTACGCTAAATCGTTCAAATATTGTGTGCTTCGGCACGTGATTTTAGGCATTGATGCATGAAATTAATTAATTTTGTAATAAACAAATTCATGAAATCACCATCTGAATAGGGATGAAATCGTTCCACTTCCCCACAAAATCAACGTTTAAATTAGCGCACAACTCGCGGAATTCGCGCTTCGCCTCGTCCATAAACGCAAAAGTAAAAATTAACCACACTATTTCAACAGCGCTCATTTCACATGCAATACATAATGAAATAATTAAAAGGTACTGTTAATTCATACCAAAAATTAGCTATGCATAGTTAATTAACAAGTTAACTAATTAATTAACTCACCATATGCAGCGTGTCGACGGCTTTCTCTCGCACGTCGCACAGATGAGACACGGTGACGAGTCGCCACAGCAGACGCAGCACCTCCTCCAGCCACTCGGTCGACTGCAATGATAAGTAATAATAATAATAATAATAATAATGATTAAAGAATTAATAAAATTTTAGAGAAAGAATTTCACGAGATTGTCTCGACATACGTTCGCTAAGCAACGAAAATATTAATAATAAATAAATAAGTAAGTCAGCCAGTAGTATCACGCCATTGTGACGACTTTCAATTATTTTCAAACGTCAGGTGTTCAGATGTCTCAAAACACCAGAGACCAAGGACCGATCGTGGTTAGTGGGCAGCGAATAACAATCAGTTGTCGATCGGCGATCGCCGCACGCTTACCGTATTGTAGCGAGACGAGGAGAAGCACTTGTCGATGAAGCAGCGCACCAGCTCCATGACTGCAACAAGTGATAAATTAAGGGCAATGTATAATGCGCGTAAGGCGAAATGAAGCATCAAGCTAGTTTTAATGGCACAGGTGTACGTCTCTGTCTAATGACGAATGAGAATCCTGAATCCCCGAGAGTTTTTTAAACTCTCAAGGAGAATACAATCCTTCAGCAACGGTGGAGTCGTACATTCCATGACGCACAAATCGATAACTCACAATTAATCGGCATCAGCTCGGGTTGCATCGTGCGCAGCAGCGTGAGGAAGGAGAGGTAGACGGGGCGGTGCTCCAGCTTCCTGCGATCGATCGATATATTGTGCGGGTTACGGTACCTACTCCTAGTGCTGCATGGATCGTGCGCGCACGAACTACGTCTAATACAACTTCGCCTCTCGGGGGGGGGGGGGGTAAACTGTAATAGTTATGGCGCTGCCTGTGCGTTGTATGTGCATGCACGATGCATTTTTTCAAAATAAGGTGATAGCCGAAAATTCTTTCGCATCGTACCCCCAAAACCAGCTGATCAATGGCCTCAGTAGTACGATATCACCGGCCTCTTCTTGGGGGGTGTGCTTTTACGGTAATATTTTTTAAGGGAATAATAATAATAATTTTACTAGCATTAATTAAAATTTAATCATAAAAAAACTCACTTCATCATCGTCTTCATATTGTGCGTGTACTGTATTTGGGGCGGCGTCGCGCCGTAAAACAACGCCGGCATCGTAAACTGAAGGGTGAAAAACTGAAACGGATTTTTATTTCAATTTACCAGCCCGTCGCAACACGGTTTCGTTCAACGCCTATATTCAGCGGGATACGTTCCAATATGATTAACGAACAGTTCATGCATATAAAACTAAAAATATCACACACCCACATAACTCTGTTAAGGAAGCATAAACCCGTTTCTCACCAAAAAAATAGCAGGGATTTCAAATTTTAGTTGAGAATCTGGATAGATGTCCAGATACCACTCCCAGCAGCGTCTACCGTAACCCCCCAAATCTTATGAGGTTCCCAGATTACGCCCCTCCGCGCTCCCTACCGTAATCCCCCAAATCTCACCAGGTTCCTCAGCAGCTGGCTGCGCGCCGTCTCGATCATCACTGCGAACATCTCCTCCAGACTCTTCGCCGGCAGCTGCTGCACCTCGCACCCTGCGATCGGCTGCAAGGAGATAATCAGTGATGTTTACGGTCATATATCTTCGTTGGCCAGAAATTTCGGTCCGCAATTTTCCTAACAAAGAAGTTTTAAGCATATAACATCGGCTGTAAAATAATGTATAGACAACATCTCGAAAGCGTTAACCTCATCACACAATATTTGGGGTTTACCAACTATATTGTTGCGGCACATAACATCGCGCAGCCATACGTTGATCTTCGGGCATATACATACACACATTGTGTCACATTTACTTTATTTACTTTAGGGCGCGATTAGTAATGACCTTGCAAGCCCAGTTCAAAATTCATAATGTGCAATCTTATGCAAGGACTCGTGTTGTCATATTATCCCCAATTTCATCATCCCTACGCAATCCCCCCACTCACAATCTCGCTCATCGACAGGTCGTGCCAGCACTGCACCAATTGCATGCACTGCGTCACGCGCACCCCCACGTCCATGCCCGCAGCCTGCACGCGCTGCGACAGCTCCGCCAGCTCCTGAGAAAGAGTTGATTGATTGCGTCATCACTACGCAATCAAAGTGTGACGTCATCACTTTAGAATCCCCACCCCGCTCCCTAATTCATTCGAGATCGCAACCACCCTACATTTGGGGCTATTCATTCACTGGTCAACACACAAATGCTAAAAAAAAACGAAATTTCGTCATCACTATGCAATCACATCGTTCACCCACCCTGTCCCACTCCTTGCTGCCGACGCGCGCCGTCGACACCTGCAGCGGCTGCTGGTCGTGCTGCAGCTGCTGCAGCACGGGGTCGGGCGTGCAAGGCGGCGTGCAGCAAACGGCCGAAGAGGCGGATGGGTCGGCTGCAGCTGCTGCGGAAGTCGTGGAAGGCATCTGGAAGAGGCGTCTATCAGACTGCTTCCGAATTAACCACAGACAAAGCATCGATGAAACAGAAATTTCAAAGGAACAAAAATACATTCTTAAAAATCCTATAATAATTCGTCAAACCGTAGGTAATCGATCATAGATGGGCAGCTAAAATCCAACTTTTGTGCAGGCGGCCGTCCGATCACAATTTTGGCCCTGCAGGCGGTTGTCATATGACCCCCAAAGGACCCCTTTTTGAGGTGTTTACCAGTGAAAAATTTGATTTTTTTTCGGATTTTGCTGGCAGGCGGTAGTCAAGGTACCCTGTGCCCACCTATGTAATCGATACTCACCGTGACTACCGTATCCTCGGCTTGCTTGCTGGCACCGCAGGCTGCGGCGGACGAGGAGCTAGTACAGGGCGCGACGCCATCGGCAGGATCGGTCGCTCCTGATAGAATCAGATAGATGTCACGCGTCAATCAATATTTTTCCCCAATCTACGCTGACACAGTAAATAAGCACGATTGATTTTTTGAAAAAGGGGAAATCTAATATAATTCATCCAATTTTTTTCACCATTCTCCGAAATGTATCACTCTCAACAAACATAGAATACAGTATTCCAATGCATAAAATAAGCTAACCCAATAGATATGAACATTCTATTCGTTCAATAACAGTCAACCAATCGCACTACCGTATTCTATCTTTTCCTCCAAAGTCCCAATCGATAATGCGACCGTACCATTGCTGCTGGTGCCGGGCGAGGACTCCTCGCCGCGCTTGGGCGAGGGCCCGTTGGAGATGGGCGTGACGGCGGACGGGGGCGGCGCTACGACCGCTGCTCCTGCAGCTATCGGCGGATGCTGCTGCAGCCGGAAGGGTGCTGTAGCAGAGGGGCCGGCTGCAGATTCGGATGATACTGCAGCTGCAGCAGCCAGCTGTTGTCTCTTCATCTCCGCCAGCCGCGCCCTCGCCATCTCCTCCTGCGCCTTGGTCATCTGAAAAGTGCAATTTTTGATCCATTTTTGTTGTCAGAGTTCAGAGTTCATTAGAGTAGGATAGTTCAGAGTTATCATACTATAGAGAAAAAAGGACGATAAAGTCAGAGACGTCTCAGCAGACATTTGAAAAGATAAGAATGAGGAAGCAACTGATTTCGTGTTTCACACAATTCATTTATAGCTATCAAACACGAGCACCGACCTCCTCCAGACTCCTAACATCCGTCAACACGAGTCGGCAAAACTCGATGATCTGACGAGTCGATCGCTCCATGAACCGAAAGTGGGAGAGAGTCAGGCCAATGTCACGGTAGTCCTGCGAATTATTGGCATTTTAAACATTTATTAATTATTTATTTCATCAAATTAAGTCATCAAAGTTTGCTAGTGCCAGCAGGAAATAGAGTTTGCATATTACTCCTACGATAGATGTAATCAATAGAGACATTACTACACTGGTTTTCCGCACAGTAATACATTGAAACGGGAAAACCCGAAATCACCGGGCCGTTGTTATACATAATGCAACAGGCTGACTGCAACACCACGAATTTAATAGTCGATTTCGTCCAATACGCCGTGGTTTAGCGTTGCACATTCTAATTATTAATGAAAATTCGGAAATCAGCCTTACATCGGGGAACTCCGCTCTGACATGGCGTGAGAGGTGCGCAACGAGCATGAAATAGAGCGGGAAGCGAACGTCCCGTTTCTGAAATCAAGGTTTGTATAGGGTTGATGCATAAGTTTCTTTCTTTTTTGGTCGTTTTAAATTTCATGCGTGTCTTTCGAACGGGGATTCCAATCGATTACAGTATAGGTATATTTTTGTCTACCAGGTGTCCTCTATTTCTTACATACTAAGTGGGAGGCATTCATTCACATAGTAGAAACCTATGGAATCTAAGTTTGGTATTGTCGAGAATTCCAATGGGTCAGATTTCAAAACATTTTCCAATGGAAACACAAGAGAGGTCTACGATCAAAGTAGTATTATCGGGGGCAGTATTAGGCCGATCCATCCTGGGGAACACCACACTTATACTTCTTCGGAGAAAGGCAGGATGAGCTCTTAAAGTGAGGTGGTGGTTTACGGAAAGTTTTGTTTATGGTAATTTTAAATTATTATCGCTTCTGCGTATGATCCAGGAAAATATATACAAGTGATGCTTAACATACTCATGTGGGTTTCTACTAAATATGGTAACTACCGGACTGTATCATTCGAAGGGGAACAAAATAGCTACGAAAACGGGGTCCATTTTTTGATGTCGAAAATGATATTTTGCTTGATGCGCTACCTTTCTTTCGCGATGGATTATATCGAATAAGGTGGTTTTTCATAGAGTATGCATAGTAGAACCATGTATAAGAAAAGGACGCTTCGAACTGCGCTCGACGTTCTATGACGGATATTCTATTGATGCACTATAATACCGATTTTTACGATTTTTTGCTGATATTAAATATTTTAGAATTTTTCGATTTTCTGGAATTCTAAATGCAACTCAGCTTACAAGTTATGGTAAATGGTTAACTAGGTGAGGGATGAATAAAACCCTCCTAGTTGTACCTAGTCCGTGTGATTGCCTGGAACGCAGTTTTACTTCATATCAATCATATTTTTCAATAACGATTCTCATTTGACGAGACAGATATTTTGACGACGAAAATGAAGCACCATGATCAGTATAGTTTTGGAAAGAGGACTTATGTGGCTGTTCGATCTACTGTATGATAAATCCCAGGAACGATTCTTAGACAAATCCAAGCTTGTGTAAAATTTTCTAAATTTTTGCTTCATGACTGTACATGCTTTTTATTTTGCTTCTCACAAACGGGGGCAGCGTTGGCTATGATTACTCTATGCTCTTGGAGTACAATACCTGCCCAACATAATCCTTTAAACATGGGGTGATTGAATTTTAAAAAGCCGAGATAGAGTGCCCTGAATTATGTACTCCAAAAAGAAAGAAACTTATTCATCAACCTGATATTCATCAATTCGATTTTTTCTAATCGGATACATGATATGCTACTAGCATAATGCTAGGCTCAATTTTTCTATTCTTGAATAAATAGTAAAACGGGAAATGAGCTGGAACATACGATTAATTGGGAAAATATTATTCCGGGTAAAGGGAGATGGATTACGGTATTACAGTTATCACAAATTAAGTTCGTGCTACAATTCCTTAAAATATGATCTCCCGTAGTTTTACACCAATAGCGTTCATGACCTTCTCTCTTTGGTGAGCTCTCAAAAGCCTGACCCTCGATAAGCACAGGAAGCAACAGTTTGTCCGTAATAAATACTCGGATCATTATATTATTATTTCAAAAGACCCACATCTTTCATCCGATAGATCTCCTTGCTCATCTTCCCCACCGCTTCCAACACTGAATCCGCACTGAAAAGATACGACTTTCAAATATTAAAAAAAGAATTTGACCGTCGGTATCACTAAAATTGGTAAATGAAAAGGTATTGTTTATGTGGGACGAAAAACGAAACCCCATGCGTCTCTATGACAAATGAAAGCATGGACACGGATGAGGGTAGGAACATGTTTCCTTTTTTTAAAGCTCAAAGATCACTGACGGTAGCCCGCGGAAGAATTCGGCGAACTTGGCCGAGTAGTTGACGCAGTAGATGGTGATCGGCATGAACGCCTTTGTCAATAGGAAACTGTAAATATAAATTAATAAAATACTTGAATTCAAAAGTTAATAATCAACAACACCCTTTTCTCCTTGTATCAATCTTATCCACAAATAACGATTAATTCTAGCAAAATATATCGAAAATAAAGAATTTATTTAAATAATAGTGCAAACAAACGTACTTGCTCAGCAGGCGCATGTAACGCTCGATGAGCACCACCTGAAATGAGCGAAATAATTAATTGAATTTTCTCGTTTTGACCCGGTACTTCTGTGTTTCGCAAGTCCACAATAACCCATCAAGAGCAGGGTAATGCCCGCTCAACACAGCCCACAGTATCCTATACCGAACTCCCCCACAGAATAAAAGGTACCGTCAACTTCCAAAATTTCCTACCTCGTGTGTTAGATAACGAAAAAAAAAGAGGTAAGACCATGAGTTTCTGGTCTAATAAATGGCAAACGTAGCCTGCCAGAAGGGTTTCAATCGAAATTATCGCCCTACCCTGAGTTTAGCAGCTGTTGGAGAAACGTATTTAGTCTGAGGCTACAGTAATAACTACCGTACTCACTACGCTACCCACTATACCGTACTCACCCTCTCCTTCTCAGGCATGGGCGCGCGCCGATTGAGCACGTAGTTGATGATGTCGCACACGCGCACCGCCATGTGCTGCAGCTGGCTCGGCTGCAGATGCGCAGACTGCTGCAAAAGGGGGAATTTGCAGCAAGGAGAGGGAGTATTGCAGCAAGGCTGTAGCTGCAAGTCTGGAAGTGGGCGCAACACGGTTACTCTTTAGAAATATAGGGTGAACACCGATCCTATTCCACAACGTTAACGTCCTCGCAACGCGCGTGAACATTTCAACTAGCGTAGAAACTAGAAAGCTTCTGGCCGCATTCTACATCTTGCGTGGGAAATACAGTATTCATCATGGCTAAAAACAGTACCCCTCGTGGTTCAAAGAAGCCTATGCGCTGCTCCGGTACGACACCTGGGAAACCCCCGAGGGCGGAGTATCCCCAGTACCGCAATCCGGCCTCGTAACATCATTAGTGATGACGTCATCACCCACCCTCTCAAAGTAGGCGAACAGCATCTTCAGCTGGTCCTCGTCGAAGCCAGTCGCGAGACTGGCGATGAGCTGGTTGAAGATCTCCGGCGTGATCCCGCCTCTGAAAACGAATAAATTAGTTTTTTTAAGTTAATAAAGATAAAATAAAAATGAAGTAGCGATACTAGAAGATTTCACTTACGGATGAGGTTGAAATTGAGCCTATCGTGCATCACCTAGGTAACTCGTGAAACAACGAATGGTCAAGTCGTTTTTTTCGGGAGCAAATCAGTAGCGTTTGCGGTTATCCTCTTCTTACCATGCGCCTATCTTACTGATCCCATCAAATCTCCATATACTCGCAAATGTCCTACCGTATCCTCCTTACCTCCGTACTCCTGCCTCCTACCCTACTCTTCTTACCGTACTCTGATCGCCTATCAGCTGATCTCCAATCGTATCTCTACCGTACTCCTGTCCTCTATCATACCCCATTCTCACCTGCCCCTCTGCAGCGACCAGACCGCGCGGAACTCGCGCTCCGATAGAGTGGGCGCTATCTTACGCAGGATAGGATCGAGGCGGCGCGCGTACTCCCCGCTGTCCAGGTGGTCCACTAGCACTGCAATCAGTTTGTGACATCGTTAATGCGTCATCTCTAGGCAATCACTGACTATCGAGTGGAATATCCATGACCGATTTTGATTTACATCAAGCGAATCATGTGTTACTGGTGTACGAAATCGCTCAACGACTTACTGAATACTTCGGAAAAAAAGAATTTATTAATATTCTTATACTGATAAATAAACAATAAATGCATAGAACATTTAAATTGTAAAGCATTAATGTGCAAAAAACAATTGTGCACTCACAGACGTCGAGGATCCTTCGCCTATTTATCCACCGTCGCACGCTGCAGCTCTCGCCCATCTCGTGGTCGCAGATGATCGCCAACTGATATTGTAATGATTATTATTGCGTCATTACCAGGTAATCAAAGTGCTTCCGCAACGGGGGCTTAGCAACTTTAGTGCCCTTTGAGTGATATTTTAATTGACAATTGTGACGGACTTCTTAATGTACGAGCAATTGCGAGCAGAAGAAAGAAGCGGAGGTGTGACGCGAAATCACCTACACCAACCACCTGTACAAGTACGGGCTCAACACCTATCATATTCTGAAGCGATGACTAGGCTATCAAAATAAAGCAAAATTAGTCCATATGATCCGCACATGTACACTACGAAATGGCAGAAACAACCAAAATCGTGCCTGCTGCTCAACACTCAATACAAAAATTGTGGATGCGGCGAGAAATCACCAACATCTCTTGCAATATCAGCCTTATTTTTCGCAAATACTTGAGCGAAATTAGCCATATTTCTTATTAACATTTTATAAAATAAATAAATATTAATGTTATTATGTGCATTCAAAATCAGTAGTTGTCACGCTCCCTCACCTATTATTTCTGTGATTAGCAGCGGAGCGGTTTATTATTTCCATACGTGGGCACGGGGCTACAGGGGCACCGTGTAAATGAGGGTCGGGGTTTTCGGGGGATGCAAAACTCAGAATGGTAAAAATCGAGAAGGTGGGGGAAAATTCGGATTTTCGGGGGCACCCCGCAATGGACTAAACTGGTTTGGGGGCACTGCGCAAAAAGGCTGGGATAAGTGCTGCCCATCTATGATTATTTCCGATCATAGGTCAAATAGGTGCGAAGATAGGCACTTCTGCACTTTGCATATAAACCGGATTAACGTAGCGAGAGAGTGCAGGACAGACACATGAAGGTCTCTGTCTACATCCCCCGCTCTATGCTAATTGCGAACTTGCGAAAAACCCATTTGACCTATGTTTCCGACGAGTACTCCTACATTCACCGATACCGTACCTCATCGATCGCATTCTTCTTCGCGTCCATATTGCCGCAGAGCAGCAGCCGCTCGATGAACTCGTAGCGCGGCGAGACAAAGTCGGCAGAGGCTGAGACAGCGCAATGAAATCAGTTTGCGCTCAACCGTAATACCGTAGTCCTCTACTCGCGAAATTATAACTCAAATCAATATGCAGTGTCGCATAAAATGGCATGAACGCGAGCGCATGTTTCTGTTATAATAAAAGGATAGGATTACGATCAATCTACTGCGCACCGTTTACATCCCGACTTCCCCGCCCTTCAAACCCGGCCTAAACGCAAAACTCACTGCCGGGCGTCATTCCCTTGCATACTTTCTTGGCAGCGTCGAAGATCTCTCGGCGCGTTTTCTGAAACACACAAATATTGGCATTATTCATAAATACGGACGTGCTATAGTACAGCTCATGCATTCTTACTTTCCCCGTACGGTATCACATTTCTATAATACAACCATTATCCTCCATGCGCCCAATAATGTATGACCTACATAACCTCCTTCTACCGTCCCTCTCCTATCATATGTTTAGCTATAGTACCCCGTTATAACCACTTCTTACTGTACCCCACACTTCTCCCTATCGTACCTCGTCTCTGATCTCCTTGTCGCTGTGGCCGGCCATCATCGTGCGCATCTTCTCCGCCGCCGCGCGCATGGCCGCGTCGAGAGTGCGCGGAAACATGAGCCACGCGAGGTCAGCGAGCATCGAGCACAGATAGCCAATGTCCTATATACTTGTGATATTAAAACTCAACATATTCCGCGCACCCAAGGACCGAAGCATCCAACCGCGAATATTTAGAAAGTCTTCTAGTTTATCTATACCAATCATAGTAGCAATTTTCTATTCATGAAAAACAAGTCCGATAGTAAATCTAATTAATATTAATTATGATATATTCCATAATATCCTAACACACATGCACTAAAATCTTTATTCCCCCCCCGGGGAGGCAACGCAAAAAAAGCACATGGCCCTAAAGTTCGCCCCACCCGGCAATTTGAAGTTGCACGCTTACAACTAAAGCTCGGAATCGCTGGAAACAGCAATCATCATTGATTGTATGAAAATATTTTTTTAAAAATTAACTAATCACGACGAACACTGCCCACATCACTCTACCATGAGCTCAGTTCGACAGTCTCGCACAAATTGTTTTAATATAATTATTAATAATATATTTTAATAATATTAATAATATTATTATTCACCTTCATGCTCATCGCGGGGTCCTCGATGCGGTCGTTGATGTGGTACAGACCGCCCTTCAAATACACATAATTGATTATTTATTTATTCTTTAAATTTCAAAATTTAAAAAATAAATTGGACAAAAAATCATCGATATGTTCATCCAAGTATAATAATGAAAGCCTCGATCGCGCCGGTTTTCCCATGCAAACAAATGGTCTAAAAGTTTAAACGCCTTTTCCTCACCACGATGGCCTGTTAACTCATTGTCCTGGTGATCTCGCGTTTCCCCTATTGCATAAAAAAGCGACTTACACTGTTCACAAACGCCTCGGCGACGTCGATGAGTACGCCGAAGGGAGCGTCGTTCTCGCGCTCGATGCCGCGCCGGTCGATGAGGAGGCTCTCCGGCTCACTGCATGGGGTATAATAAGGATAATAATAATAATACACTATCGATTTGTTTTGAGTAACGTCATCGATTTTATCGAAAGGTTGCGCTGCAGACTAGCAAAATTCACTCAAGCTAATAATTCAGACTAAATTTAAGGGTAAAAATAATAATACTCTCCGGCCCACTGCTTGCAATATCGATTAATATTCGGCGGTGCTAACAATTGCATTCATTAATTATGATGCAATGTCTCATAAAAAGTATGAAAGACGTTTCGAGATTATAATTCAGGTTAGAATCATAAAATTAAAGCACGCATGAAGCTCCAATAGGCCTTGCATTATCGCGTAAGATATTGCATGGGTAGTTCCCAGAGAAGAGGTTAATCAAACAAGAATTAAAGTAGTCTGACGCTCGTGTTCGTTGGCGTAAGAGTCGCCTTAGACTTGCTTATTTAACATGAACAATTCGCGTTTCAACTCGCGTCTATTATACTTACATATGGAATACATTTAAATTTATTCATTGACTCAAGGTAATAATTAATTAACTAATAATAACGTGGGCTCGCCGGCCTTGTGCTTGTTTGTTCGTTTTTTTGAGCATGACCATACCTCTATTCAACTCGTCCCTATTATATTTCCTTGTTGAATGTATTTGCCATTATATTCGATATCTCATTTCAGTAATTAATTAATGAAAACTTACGTGGGCTCATTCGCCTTGTAGTACTTGTACAGGTCGCACATGGCAAAGATGATCTCGGAGAGGCGGGACACGGTGGCGACGTGGCTCACCTGAGCAATAAGAGATGAGATAATAATGGCAAAGATCCCCCATTTGAAGTTCGGAAGTTCGCACATGCAAATAAATATTAAGCTTTTTTAAAAAAGGAGTCGTTCTATTTCACGCTATTGTTATTTTACCATTCTCAATAATACTATGCGCATATTAGCTACAAGGTAGCCACTAATACCTCCCTACATAAGTTCGATAATACCGAAAACGCCAGAAGTCTCGTCTAGAAAATGCCCATATTTACAGACATAAACACGCATAGACTAGGTCCTCGCATGAGCAAAATAGTCTCTAATTGCATCATCACTATGCAATCCTCCTCCTTCTCCTCACCTGACTCAGTCGCTGTCCCATCAGCGCGGCCGTGCGCACCACGAGCAGGCGCGCGTCGAGGGTGATGTCGCACTGAAGAGAAAGAAATATTTCATGCAAATTTTAGTCATCCGCCTAGAAATAACGGCATTTCCAGCCTGTGAACTAACCAGAATACATCAAAATAAAACTAGTCAAATCCACCATAGGAAAGTGGTCAGATAGGGGACATATTCTTTCTCATCATCTTTCTAGACAGGTTAATGCTTTAACTCTACAGCAACAAGCCACAAAATCAAAGCAAATCACTAAAAGCTACGACACGCCGAACAATGAGCATCTGCGTTTCGAGAACCACTCAAAAGTCGCAATCTCCAGGAGCGCCTAATCGGCAAGGAACTAGAAAAATCCTAGTAATGTCCCATGTGTAATCAAGAAGAGAATACAGCAATTAACGGTTCTCAAAGGCAATCCGATTTCACAGCACAACAAATTGCTTTTTTTTGCACTTCTGCCCTAACCACTATTTTATATATATATATATATATATATATATATATATATATATATATATATACAGTAGCGGACAAAAGTTTACGGGCACTTTTTCTTTTTGATATAACTTTAGAACCCCAGAAAGGTCTGATGCGACATGATGGGGTCTTATGCGAAATCCATTGGAGATTACGATGCAACTATTGGGGTATTGCGAAATCTTTTAGTTATTGCGTCGTGATGACGCAATCGATGCACACTTTTTTGAAGTGCCATTATTCTTACATGGATTTTTTCCAGCTCACCTAACTTTTAGGGTGTAGAGACATGCCTGCGGTCTACCCATAAAAATTTGTTCAAGTTGCTGCGGTGCCGCTACTTGGCTGCAGCCAAGCTACAAAATGGAGACCGAAAACCCATATCTCGCCTTTTAGACATCGCCCAGACCCGACCAATGCACTAAAATGATCGCCATCATGATTACCAATTATCCTGAGAATATGATCACGGTAGGTCACCATTTGCCCTCAGGGCACGAAAAAATCACTTTTTCGCATTATTGTGGTCTGACGAAGGGGAAGTCTATAGGACGTGCTCTAAAGATCTGGTTCGGGAGTGGATTCGGTTGAGAATCTATGGGAGAACCGATTCCTAGCTGCAATAAGCGTTTCGATTGGATTCCTGCCCGCGGCGATCGATTTTCGGAAGGACACTGGTTTGACCACGCCCATTTTCTGCCCGTCGGCTACGATCATACTGTTGTTCGTATCTCGCCTCACAGCTAACGCAGAATGCTGGCAGACTCACCAATGGAATCAGGATGGCTTGCTCTACAATCTCAAGCACAAATTGCATCATCACTATGCAATATTTCATCATCCTTATGCAATACTCCTACTTTTTGTGTTTTCTTAGCGGTAAGTCTACGGAAAAGGGTGGAAGAGGTGCAATTGAAATAAAGTTGGTCTTTCCACCACTCTGACCACAAATCACGCCATCAATATGCAATATTTTATCATTCTCTGAGGTATTGCATAATGATGATGAAATATTGCATAGTGATGATGCAATTTGTGCTTAAGATTGTAGAGCAAGCCACCCTGATTCCATTGGTGAGTCTGCCAGCATTCTGCGTTAGCTGTGAGGCGAGATACGAACAAAAGTATGATCGTAGCCGAGGGGCAGAAAATGGGCGTGGTCAAACCAGTGTCCTTCCGAAAATCGATCGCCGCGGGCAGGAATCCAATCGAAACGCTTATTGCAGCTAGGAATCGGTTCTCCCATAGATTCTCAACCGAATCCACTCCCGAACCAGATCTTTAGAGCACGTCCTATAGACTTCCCCTTCGTCAGACCACAATAATGCGAAAAAGTGATTTTTTCGTGCCCTGAGGGCAAATGGTGACCTACCGTGATCATATTCTCAGGATAATTGGTAATCATGATGGCGATCATTTTAGTGCATTGGTCGGGTCTGGGCGATGTCTAAAAGGCGAGATATGGTTTTTCGGTCTCCATTTTGTAGCTTGGCTGCAGCCAAGTAGCGGCACCGCAGCAACTTGAACAAATTTTTATGGGTAGACCGCAGGCATGTCTCTACACCCTAAAAGTTAGGTGAGCTGGAAAAAATCCATGTAAGAATAATGGCACTTCAAAAAAGTGTGCATCGATTGCGTCATCACGACGCAATAACTAAAAGATTTCGCAATACCCCAATAGTTGCATCGTAATCTCCAATGGATTTCGCATAAGACCCCATCATGTCGCATCAGACCTTTCTGGGGTTCTAAAGTTATATCAAAAAGAAAAAGTGCCCGTAAACCGCTACTATATATATATATATATATATATATATATATATATATATCGCAACGATAAATGCGCGAGTACACACTAGCCGGTAGGTCGGAACCGACATGGACAATTCAACGATTTTATAGAGCATGAACATCAATGAGTGGGCAGCAAATTATGCAAACTTCTTGAGATTGCTCTAGATTACAGGCTGCACCCAAGTAATTAAAAAAATCTACAATGAAATGCGCGAGAATAAAAACCGACCTTGCCGTGCAGCACCTTCCGCAGCGTGATCTCGTCGCACAGATCGACGTACAACGGCATCTCGTGCTGCGACGAGGGCAGAAACGAGTCCTAAATATGTTAATTAATTAATTAAGTTATTAAGCCTAATTAAAATAAACTAATTAATCAATAAATAATTTTGTCGTGTCTCCCCCATCTATTTCTAACGATTCATGAATATATAGATATAATATCGAGTTAATTAGCCTAATTAGATTAAAACCAACTAATTAATCAATAAATTATACCTCGCTCAAATTGTGCAGCTCCTCCATGACATCGTCCGAGGGCTGGATGGGCTCTGCAAAACTTATTATTCACATCCCTGAATATCAGTTGCTCCAACCGCGCTAGGTTGATCTTTCCCCGCTGCAGCCACAATCTCGCAGGTACGAGTACGAGCACCCGTCATTTACTATTATTTATCTAGTTTCTTGGAAGATTATCAGTGCTCCCTAATTCCTCGCAAACAACACCCGTTGCCACTAGCGACCAACTAATTGTAAGTGCGAACTTTCGCTATAGTTCCTCCCGAATTATATTATATTATATTGAATTATATTGAGTAAATTATAAAGGCCGTATGGAGCCGCGTTGCATTCAGCGCCCGCTACCTTCATAAAAGGACGGCGCAACTCTAAACCGTCATGGCAGATAGAATTACAATTAAAATATTATTGGTTTTATGATTCATTCCACCCCCCCCATGTAGCCTGCTCCCACTTTGATCCAGTTCGTGATCTGACCCATCAGTTTCCCGTTTCAACGAGCCCATGAATAAATATATAATGGACCCGTTCCTCGATATATTCGTGAGACCAGCTATTGCCAAATTTATAATTCGTTGCTCGCTAGGGGCGACGGGAACGGGTGAGTTTTGCGTGAACTTCGGGACTAGCGATAGAAATCATGCAAATGACATTAGCCCATCGCTTTCAAGTTTCAACCTATCGCACCATCGAACATGCTCCGCCTGCCGTCCTCATCCTCCTCCTCCTGCAGTGAGCCGAGGGGAGGAAACGACGCCGGGCCCTCCTGCATACCCGCCTCGAGGCGGTCCAGCATCTGATAAATAATATAAAATAATAAAAAAATAAATAATAAAAAATAATTAAAAAACAATTTTAAAGTAAAATAAAGGTAAATGTTTTCCAGGGCACTCGAATTTACGGTAGAAAAGAAAACTACAAAGCCGGTAAGCCAGCTGCAACACAGCATCTGCGGAGATCACGGATACAATATTAATCACACAATGTGCTTTTTAAAGTCATACGATTAAAGTCATAAGGTATTCTGGTTGATTCTCTGTATCATCAAGAGATATATCAACCTCTCTAATATAATTCATACCTGTGCTTCAACAATAACTTACTGGCAGTGCACACCTGACATGAGTCAGAAAAAACAAGTGAAACTATTTTTTCCGGTGAAAACTCGAGTTCGCCAAAAAAATGCGCGCAAGGATCGAGTTATCTAGGATTCGTAATCATAGGTCGAAAGGTACGTAAAAACGACGAAGCCAACCCGAATTTTCGGTTTTTCATGCCCATTTTTGACAAACCCAACCCGCATTTTTGGCTTTTCCTGACAATGTTCGTAATCGACAAAGCAGTGACACCGTATCTATCAAAGACCAATCAATAAAGATGTGATACCGTACCCCATTCATGTCCCGATCCTTATTCATAAGCAGAAAGAGCTGCATCACACGCGCTTTGTCGTATCTGCAAAAAATATGAATTAAAATAAAATTTTAAAAAACACTAATTGGGCGACATATGTAATTGAAACATCATATGATAGGCTACTTTTGACAATCATTTGGTTAAACAATACAATACTTTTACTTTGCGCAATCGAAAACACACGGTAGGAGATTTTGGACCGTCAGTTTCTTTCTAAATATGGTCGCACATTTCCACCGATATTTGCATTATAATCCAATTTTGTGAAAAAAACCAAACAGGCACTCTACCGTTTCACGGCCTCGGTCGCGACTCACCCCAGGATCACAAACTGGTCGATGAACTCCATAAATAAATACAAATAATACTACTTAATTAGTCAGTCGTTGCAAATTCTACGAAGTAAGCTCGGTACTCTCGTGTTTCACCGTCTGCATATCATCGCGACTCACCCCATGGCCACAAACGAGTCGATGAACTCCATGTCCCGCTGCGCGTTCGCCGCATCGTGCGACTCGTCGATGCGCACGCGTTTCGTTCTAAACACAATAATTTAGATGAAATTTACATTGAAAAAACTTAAATACTGTAGCCCACTCAGACTCCTTTCGAATAGCCGCTCAATGTTGTAACACATTTAAAACATTTTCGCATCCCACCATTAGATTTTCCGCTGTCGAATTAGTGTTCTTTTTCATTGCACGTGTTTTATTATAATTAATGTTATTTTTTTAAATGAATCATCTTGTTCATTCGCCAGTTTAACTGCATTAGTCCTCCTGGTCTCTCTCTCTCTCTCTCTCTCTCTCTCTCTCTCTCTCTGAGGCTAAGTGTAGCCTTGCCAACAACCACCTGCAGGATAGGAAGCATCTAGCAAATGGATTAGTTAGCCTCCTCCTCCCCCCCCATAAACCTATCTCTCCTCCTCGCTATTTCTTGCCGATAAAGATAGACACGTTAGGAAGCTGAGGTGAGGTGAGGAGAGGGATGAGAAAGGTGAGAGAGAGATAACACACAGACATAACAGAAACGGAGCATGGAACCGGGCGAGAGAGAGAGACGGAACAAGAATAACACACCACCTTTCCCGTGTGTACTAAAATGTGTTCCGGGGGGATCAATACGCCGAGCATGGAAAAAGGATGTTATACTGCGGCCGCGCATAATAATCAAAATAGTCGAGTCTAGAGCAGTGTTCGGCTATAAATGTCTAAGAATTGAAGCTCAAATATTTTCAAAACACGGATTTCCGAATTTTATGCTCAATTCTCGAGATATTAGTGGGAATGAAGAAACTCGCCGTGGAATTCTCTCGCACTGTTGGAGACCCCCGTACGATATTGAATATCAAACCCAATATGGCTGGCTTAAAGATAAACGCGTCGAGTCTAGAGACCGGAGTGCAATACAAATTCGCGCGCAAAACTACAAAAATGATAAATAAGTAGCGACACATCACGTAGATGACATTACGCCGTTCAACAACAAGGCAAAGAGCTCAACAGTATGCATTTTTGGCGGCACTCACTTTCAAATAATATTATAAAATAATTGCGCGGTAAAATCGGCGCATGGGATCGAAACAGTCATGTGCATAGCTATTTCTACCGCATATAATTTGTTATTGTACGATAAATAGCGATAGGTATTAGTTAACTTTAGTATGTTACTATAGTACGCATGTTCCCAAAAGTCCCAAATGCGGTCTGATTTTACCTGTTAAACCTTTTACCCGAAAATGATGCCTGATTTTCGAAATTTCATCTGAAAAAGTCCAAAAGCTGTCTGCGTTTGTTCCCTATGGCAAACTTTGTGGTCTATGAATGCATATAAATTAGGGAAAATAAACGAGGAAACATACCCGACAACGCTGGCCTCCTTGCTGGTCTTGCGCTTGATCGCCGAGCCTCCTGCTTCCTCCGTCACGGAGCCCGGATCGATTGGCACCTAAATATTTTTATGAATAAATTATTTTTACATAAAAGTAAAAGCATGTTTGGCACTACTATATTGCAATAAACACTAATCGACAGAGGCGAAATAGGTTTCGTTTTCTTGAGGCCACAACCGTTGGCAATTTCGTTTGACTGTGAGCTTTTCTGTTACTAAATGTTCATATAGCGTAAATTTAAGTGATCATTATTAATCGATAATGAAAGAACTTATACAAAACCTCAGCTTTATCAGTGCCCACAAAGCGGTAGTGATAAATATTATATTGTCATATTATTATTACTTACTTGCACATTAAGTGCTCTACTCACCCCGTCATCTCTCATCTCTGCACATTTGGACGACGACGGCAGATCGGCTACTCCTTAAATAGACTGAATATATATATATATATATATATATATATATATAATTAGACTAATTAGAAGCGAAAAGCAAACTCTCGCTAAACTCAGCAAATGAACAACTTTAGCAAATAGCTCGGGAAACAGCAATTCTGGGGAAATTTCGAATTGTCGAACCGCGATGCACGCACACGATGACCACAGCGGAGGTCCGCATTTCGCAAAATTTATTTGAGAATTTTGCATAAAAATAGCAAATTTTCGAAATTCCCGCTCACCTTGCTCGATTTCGCCGCCGACGTTGTCGAATATCTCCGCCAATTCCTCGTCCGCACTCATCACTCTGCACTACCTGCAAGAAAAAAATCAATAATCGGAGTGAAAATCGAAATTCTGTTCGAAATCTACATCGGCCTCACAACTGCGCCCGCCGGGACAAAGTGGCAGTTAGTCTTAGGAGAGAGATAGAGAGAGGGAGAACTGACGACAAGCGCGCTCGCCCTATTACGGATAAGTGGCAAAATCCGCTGATAAACGCTGTGATTATCGATGCGAAAAAGGGTGCAATGTAGCACATAACTACATGTTTAACCTCCAGAAATGGACCAGGGGCGAGAGGCATCCCTGACCTCTTTCTGGAGGTTTGGCATGATAAATGAATGTACAGCATCACTGCCCGTTCGTAATCGAGCATTTTCAATTGATACTCAGCAGTTTTCGGCGGCGTTTGAGCGCGTTCTTAATTGCGCAAATTGAGAAACTCACCCAACTCGGTTCCCGCAAACGCGCACTCGTAAATCAGAACCGAAAATAGCGTAGATTCGATGGTGGGACGGCGTAGTAACTAACGCTGCTCTATCCCATGAAACTCTGCAAGAAAACACGTTTTCGCGCCTCGGAACCGCGAGGTCGAGCTTCCGTAGGAGTTTGCGAATGAGTTCCCAGGTAGGCTGAGGAATACTCAATCGCAAACGCATTCGGTAACCCATTCGCCGTTTTCCGAGAACGGAAATTTTTTAAACAGTAAATTACGAGGCTTTCCGCTCACGCGACGCAACGCAAAGCTGGACGCGACCAGGGAACGCGACACGAGCAATCGAATGAAAACAAAAATATAAAATTATAAAACTCAATTATCGATTAAACGGGCGATTTCGCGAAAGAGCTCTCGGCCGCGCACGTTTCGGAAAACTTCGGACACGCCTACTTTGGGTGCGCTTTTCTCGCATCTGTACACTTTTCGATACTCGCGGACTCAATTAATATATTTGTATAAAAACTTGTTTTTCTTATTTTGTTTTTGTATATAAAATGTAAGTATAATTACACAAATATAATCATATATAACTCAACTTGAAAATTTTCGCTATCACTCAAGAATTGCAAGAAGCTTCTTTGTTATTTCGCGATTTGAATTTCGTGCCGGCTTTCGAAATAGTAGTTCATGTGAGTCTTTCATCTGATATCACGCGATGTAGGATATGAAAAGTCATTGTCAACGCGTCGTTTTGTTAAAAAGGGGGTGAAAGACAACTATTTCAAAACTCTATACACATGATTCCAAACCAACTGTTGGTTACAGGGTGAGAGAGTGTACTGAAGTGAGAGAGTCCCTCTCGATTTCACACGCTCTCTCCTTCCAAAGCCCTTTCTGTAAGGTTGACCGGCCTGTGGAATGCTGTGTATAAAGGGGTCGAGAAAGTGTGCGGAAGTCAGTCTCTGTGGGGAATGATGTGGGAAGCAAAAAAAACCTAGTCCACGCTCAAAAAAAATTCAGAAACGGCTCGGGAAAGGAAATAAATGCTCTATGCAGGATATGCAAAGACATTGTGAAGGCTGGAGAATACTGACTCGGTTATCGAATAAAAAGCGCGCCAAATGCGCCGCCTCCCCGGTGATTCGTGCTTCAACGACTTCCCAAAGTGCAAATGATTTTTTCGGTTTCGTTCGTTCTAGTCTCTCTTTTTTTGCAAAACACATTTCACTATTCAATAACCGTGCACTGACGGAATGTGCATACCATTGCAGACCCCGCACTCCCTCCGGAAAGGAGTTAACAGTGAGATAACGTGTAATGTCGAGAAGAAATGTATCTCTCACTTTCCCACACTTATGCTGTACAAATTTCATGGGTGGAATTGCACCCTCCGAGGGTGGAAAATTCGTGTAACTCAGCTCAAACTGAACGAAATCTCTCCAATCACATCATTCCACAGGCCGGTCAACCTTCCAATCCCTGCATTAAATTTGGAAGTTGTAGCTTCACTAGGAACAAAGTTATGAAAGGGTGCATAAAACAGTTTTGCACCTTGCACCCCATGAAATTTGCGCAGCATCGAGGAATATTCACGTCCCTATCCGGACGTGAATAATCCTCCCTTATCCGAACATCTCATCCTTTTTTTTCTCTCTCTCGCGCTCTCTCTCATTCCCCAAAAAAAATTCATCCAATTTCACACCAGGCTTCTCTGCCCTCAAACAAAGGCTGAAAATTTCCTGGCCTTAGATAATTAAATGACGTCATCATCTTGAAAATACTAATTAACTCGCGCTAATAAAAACTTACAATAATTTCGCACTTTCTCTGCTTCTCACATGAGAAACTCTGAAAAGGTCGCGTAAAATGAGAAGAAAGTACGCTAATTGAGGTCAACTACTGATGAAAGGTTTTATGAGTAGGGCAACACATCGTCCCATAGTCCTCTCAGGAGGGAGTTCGGAGTGTCATAGCGTGTAAAATCAAGACGATCTCTCTCTCTCTCTTCTGCAGACTCTCTCGCCCTGACCCTTTCTGGATGAATCATACCTAACTGTTCAAAACGCTTGATGAAAATGGCAAGTTAGGGCATTTCCGCCCAAGATTGCAAACTTCGCTAGGCGATTTGATGAAAAAACTGCGTTACGATTAGATTATGATGAAAAATGAAACTGGCATTTAGGGAGAAACCTCGCAGTTTTGCCCCGAAATACCAGATGATGATAGCGCAATATGCACTTTTGAGCCAAATGATGACAAAATCTCCCTGCTTGTCATCATTATCGATTATTTTTCAAAAATATAATTTAGATAAATGAGGAGGACGAGAGATTGCAATAGAACGAGGACTCGTAGAACGCGTGAAAGCATGGAAGCGCACGATTAAACCTCCAGAAAAGGGGTCAAGAAGGAGATAGCGCGTGAAATTGAGAGAGTATCTCTCCTTGCTTGACACACTCTAGCATTCCTGACTCCTTTCTGGAGGAGTGCATACAGAAGGGAGGGAGAACGTGACGAGAAATGGCGGGAACGTTGGACCGACTTCTCAGATGACGAGAGAGTGTACAAAACGAGAGGGTCAGACAACGCCAGACGTGTGTTCTTGTATTGGTTTCTGCTGAATGCGGCGTATGAGAGAGAGGGAGAAAGAGAGAGAGAAGGAAGGAGGAATGACTGAGACTCACCAGAAATTGTCAGATGCGATGCGGTGCGACACATTTCCTCTTCTTTTTTTATAGAGACACGCACGCTTCCGGTATAATTGATGGTGTCTTCTAGTGTATGCGGATTATCTAACTCCTTTCAGACAGGAGTTTTTGATTTTTCGGCATGGGAAGAATCCACCTTATTAGGTTACAATTATGGCTGTAATTCCGCATGGGTAATAAAGTGCGTTATAAATTAACACAGATGGGGTGATATTTGGAGAGAGAAAAACGGGTCGAATGCCTCATATGATAGTGGTTGTCTTTTTGAAGATGATGGCCTCGACCAGTACTGCATTACGAGTTGTGTGTGTTAAAGAGTTGTCTGCTAAACTACATATCACCTGGTCATGTGCATTCTTCGTAAATCTCTGTTTCTTTTTTTCCATTTCAAATGATTCCAAACCTACAGATCAGGGATAGAACGAGAGAGTGTGCAAAAGTGAGAGAGTCCTCTAGATTTCACACGCTCTCTCACTCAAAAAGCTTCGAGTTGTTAGCGCGTCTCTCAGGAAAACACAGCATTCAAAACAAAGCCAACCAGAACGAATTAGAGAAAGAGAGAAATGGCGAGAGAGCGCGCCAAACGAGAGAGTCAGACAACGAGAGATGTTCTTGGCATGGTAAACTGGATGCTGTGCAAAATTCCTGTTCTTCTCGTCACACGATTTAATGCCTCCAGGAAGGGGTTAGATGAGAAAGTGCGTGAAAATGGGAGAGTGAATATCGCACACTTTCTCGCTTCTTACCCCTTTCTGGAGGCTTGGAATGAGGTGGTACGAGAACTAATGAAATCGGAGCCCAAGTACGCGGAAATAGGGGAGAGAGATGTGTTGAGACTCTTGTTCTCTCCCTCTTTTCTCTAAATAGCAGTGCAAAGCGTCACAATTGCATTCAAACCAGATAAACACGTGACAATTTCCTTCTATTTCGGTCCCGATGAACAAACTATCTATTCAAATACCGCAGACCATTCCGGAAATTGATGAAAATGGGGAACCAGTGTGTTGGAAAAAGCGCGAGACGTGTTAAGGCGGGAGAAAAAGAAAGGAAGAAAACTAACAACTGCGAAATTGGAGGAGGAGTTTGGAGCAAAAAGAGTGAAGTCATCTTAGAAATTATCATCATTTCGCATTTCCGGTGGTGCAAAAGTCGATCTTACGAAGTGAGAGGCTATATATTGAACCCCAAGGGAGGGAATGCACCTTCTTCAACAGCCGTGTTTCCAAATTTTGTTCATTTGCACAAATGCTTCCAAACTCTCGTAGTTTTTTACAAATGCTATTAATTTTTTTATAAATGGAAAAAAAACTTCTCAGACGAGTCTCAGAGCGAGCGTCGTGTAGTTATGTTCCTGGCGGACACGGGGGCTCAAAAATTCAGATCCTCTACAAGAGAAATGAACAGATAATGGTCACGAGCGCAATGCGTAAAATTTACTTTGCTTACTACGGTATTGCGATGAAAATTGTGGACTACATCAAGCATTATACCGTAGTAAGGGCAGCTTATTCTCGGACCGCTTTTTACCCGCCATTGAGCCCCCGTGGCGGACCTCTATTCCGTAAAGAGGCAAGCGCTAGACACTAAACAATTCCGATCCAGTCTCCTCGGGTAAAAATAAAAATCTAAAATAATCACTTCAATTTACTAAAGAATAGGGTGAAAAAGGACAGGCGCAATACTCTCTCTCTCGATGTATCTGCTTACACGCCTCCAGAAAAGGGTCGAGATCGAGGGACTGTGCGAAAGTGAGAGGGGCTCTCTCACAGTTGATCTCCCTCCTGATCTCTTTTTGGAAATTCGTGATCACGTCGAAAGGACAGATCTTCCTTCCTGTTTAAAGAAAGAACAAAGGGGACAAAGGGGACACGTGTTGCTCACAAAGGGAATCAGTTCCGACAAAGAGTTAGATGGAGGAATCTGACCCTTCCCTCACTCGATCTCTCTTTCTTAAGGGACAGTACACACCATTCCAAATTCAGAAAGGGGTCAGCTGAAGAAAACTTACAGGCGCTGTCACTTCTACACTTTATCTCGGTCTTGACCCCTTTTTGGAGATGCAAGTTATCTTATCTTATTTGTGAAACAGCGCGCGCGCTTTCCGCCTCATTATTACTAATAATAAAATTTTCGGGAGAATTTGGATCTATTTTTGGGTCATTGTTATTTTTGATACTTACGTTTCGGAGTCCCAACAATTTGACCTGGTTCTTCTTTTTCATTTCAGACATTCGTTATGTATCACCTCTCGAAATTGGCCAAAGAGGAAGCAAGTAGTAGTAAGAAGTGAATAAGAAGTATCTAGTAAATGTGAGAAGTTCATTCTTGCAGAGACATTCTCACTCGGTTATGCAATTACTTGCTGTAGAGAGGGTGAAATAGGAGAGTGAAGAGAAAAGGAGAGAAAGAGAGAACAAGAGACGTTGCAGTAATGGTTTTGTACTTGTGGTGTTCAAAATGTCGCAAACCGGCCTTTATGCGAGCCGTTATGCTGGATCTTTAATGCGAAAATCACAGGCCGAATGGACTCTCGCTAGCCGAGAGAGACACTGATGTACGGCGTCCAAACCAGGTATTCTTTCAGTATCAATATTGAATTCACATCAAGCAGTACAATTTTACATTCATTTCCTGTACGTACTGCGCGATGGTATTTCACGATCCCAATAAAAGTTCTCACAACCCCCAACAATTACAAATTCAGGAAAAAAAAACTCCGGCATCAAAATTCGGAGAGTCTCCATATCTCCCCCTGGAGCACTGAGGTTTCGCAATGCCCTTATCCGTCGAAGAAATAGAAATGGAACAATTCGCTCTCTGTTCATGTTTGAATTCATTACATAAGTTCAGTTTGAACACATTTATCAAGAGTTCAATTGGGTCTTCATCCTCGATTGAGGATTTAAGGAAGTTCAGTTGAGAGCTCTGATGTGCATGGCGTTCCAGTTGCTGCTCCTTGCTTCACTCATGCTGCGCAAATTTCATGGGTGGAATTCCACCCCCTGAGGGTGTAAAACTCGTGTAACTCAGCTCAAACTGAACAAAATCTCTCCAATTAAAAAGGGAAATGTTCCAAACGTGGCTTGCAATCCCTGTATCAAGTTTGGAAGTTGTAGCTTCACTAGGAAAAAAACCCCCCAAAGTTATGATAGGGTGCATAAATCTGTTTTGCACCTTGCACCCCATGAAATTTGCGCAGCATCAGAAAGTCCGGTCCGATCGTTTTTCGAAATAAGTCGCTCCATCTTGTCGTTGGTCGTCCTCTTCGTCTTTTCCTTCGTGACGTGTCATTACATAATAATATATTTATTATGAAAATTATAAATGCACTAGGGGACGCTGCACACATGATTCCAAGACAACAAAACGGGATCATGACGAGAGAGAGTGTGTGCAAAAGTGAGAGAGGGCTCTCGATTTTACGCGCTCACTCACTCCTAACCACTTTCTGTAAGGATGAACAGCCCATCGACTAAATACCGTAAGCACATGGAAAATAAGAGCAAATAAGGAAAATAAGGACATTATTATTAATAAGCCCATGGAAAAATACAGGAGTGACCCCGCTGGGGCAAGGGTTCTGGCCCTAGGATCCGCCCCTTCCCGGCTTCAGCAGTATCTAGTGTCATGATGTGTGCAGGGAGATCCTTACAATTCTGATTTTCGAATCGCTACAAGCTAACATTTCTCGCCATTGTTTTGTGCAATCGAGATTTTATATCTATAATATCATAATTTAAGTGTCGACTTCTATTTTAGAACGTCAGAACGTAAATTCCGGATTACCCGGCGCATCGTGTTTTCATGGTGTAATGGAAACGATTAAGAATTCGCAAGCGAGCAGTGGATTGCATGTCCCGAATACCTATAAGCATAAAAGCACATCAAGATCGTTTTTTAGTTCTAGACGGTGTTCAGAACGGTTTTTTCAGCCATTTTGTGTTATGCGAAAGCTATGCGAAATTGGCATCGTTCTAATGGCTGAGGATGAGATTATGACAGAGGAAGGGCACTGCTCTAGAATCGCCGATGGACGGACTAATAGCAAATGGTGGTCGGTTAGTAGCAAGTGCTGATCGGCTAGTGGGCGCCCACTAGCCGGTCAGCACTTGCTACTAGTCCGTCCACCACTTGCTACTAGTCCGTCCACCATTTGCTACTAGACCGACCATCGGCGATTCTAGAGTGGTTTACATTACCGGGCCAGGTTACCCCGAGATAATAGAGTGAGTATCTCATTCAGTACTGTAGCATTCGCGTTGAGTCGAGGAAGAAAAAAGACATTTATACAACCGCGGGTTGCTGTCACAAAAGAAAGAGGGAAACGGTGGTGATTCGATTGCATAGTGATGATGCAATCCTCCGTCTACCACTCCATCTCAAGGAAGGAACGGAGGAAACACTCGTGGATCTCCGTGTACAGCATGTCCATGAAGCGAATCTCGTAGCGGAGACCCTGAAATGAGGGTGGATTACTGTAAGTTAGGGATTACGGTAGTCATTTGTCGATTGCTTATTGCATCATTATTACGCATCCTTCATACCTCTCTTTCGTTCATCGCCAAGTCCTTATCGTCTCCGATCACAGCGAAGCTGAAAGGGAATATGATAAGCCCCGTCCCTTTGAGGCTCCGCCCCTTCCAAACCCCGCCCCCTTTCTCACTTGTCAACAATTTTGTCAATTGTGTCCATCTGTGCATTCATTGACTTGAGCAGACGACCCTCCAGATGTGCACGGTGACCGAAGGGAATTTTTCGATTCTGAAAGATTACTGTAAAAAAGTCAGTCATCGATCGGCGGTACCGTACCTCGTGCTCATCGATAATGTCCAGTGCCTGATCAATCTTGTCCAGAAGCTCGCCGAGAATCTCCTGAACGTAATTCGTTGGGTTACTGTAGTTCTTCGATATTACGGTACCTGTCTGTCCTCGGCGTTTGATCGATCAGCGGGATTCAGATCGACGAGACGTTTCTGGAATACGGTCGTAAGTTATTGATCGCGGCTAAACCACACCTCGGTGGCCTTGGAGCGTTTCTCAGCCAGTTTGTAGCGGCGGCGCAGCTCCTGCAATCCAACGGATTACGGTAGTCATTGGTCAGAAGATCGTTCGCTGGGTCACAAAGCTGACCGGCAGGTAGTTGGCGACAACAACGTTAGGCGATTCCTTCATCTTGATAAAGAACTCCCAATCGAGTTCGGCCATCTGGAAGGAGTACGGTAGGTGATATCAATCGATTTTACAGTATCCAACAGCTTCAATATTGCCTAATAATGACGCAACCCTAGAAACCTCCGGATCTCCCTCAGGAATCTCCTCTTCCTTCTCTTCTTCCTTTTCCTCCTCCTTATTCTCCTCAACCGTCATCTCCTTCACAGCTTCGACCAAATTCTCCTCAGAGACACTTTTGTCCGTCTGAAAAATATTGATCGATATCGAGATACAGTAACCCCTTGGCTAAGTGCCAACAAGCGTCTCACCACGATTCCCTCATTGTACTCATCGCACGACTCCTCGGAGAGATCCGAGACTTTGTCGCACGTCTAAATATTGTCGATTGATTGTGTCGCAGATAGAGTAAGATCTATGGGTCTTGGCACAATGTCAATAGATTTGATCTTTGATCTCTCTCCACTCACCTCAATTTCGCTCCCGTCAGCAGTCAATTCGGCCAATTCCTCGATATTTTCCTCCATTTTATCGATTCTGTTCGACATCTCGACTAGATCTCTCTCAATTTCATCAATCGAAGCCTGAAATAATCGATTCTTGATCTTTGTGCTCTGAATCATAAACTATAATAGTCGCTGATTTTAGCGAAAGACGAAAGGCTGATCTTTGATCTTATGCAAAAAGAAATCTAAATGGCAAAAAACCGAACAACACTCACCATTTTCCTGAAGCAACCGTGCGCTCGCGCCGACTTGGGTTGAAATGAGGGGAGAAGAGGAAGTGGATGGCTTTATCCGAAGGAATTAGAACATTCTCGAATAATGGTAATTGATTTCCTTTGTGGCCGAGTTGCAAATTCACTTCGGTATTCACGTTGTTCATTGATCATTCAAGACACCATTCCCGATTACAGTTTACACCTTTGTCTGCGCCCTTCACATTTGCGTTTCAGCTAAATCGTTTGTACGAAGTTACATCCAAATGTTAATATGTACCCCACATCGTTCCATTCCAACAGAAAAGGGTTGGATGCGACTTCGCTAGCGCATAATCATTTGACAATAGTTTCACTACCGCGACAATGGGGGAGAGGGTAGGGTGGTGATGGGAACGCGCACTTTGCATGAGACGGGGTTGAGACGTCGTTGAAAAGATAGGGATAGAGGCCGTGTCAACCCCGTCCCGAGTAACGTGTAGCCGTCTATGACCTTCCTACAGTAGTTTTTGTGGTGTCTGCAGCACACAACATGGTAGATTGGGAAATCAACCCCTTTCTGGATGCCATAACGAGGGGTGGAATGCTGTGACTCCTCTCCGTCTTACTTGTCTAACAAAATCACATATAAGTAATTATGGATATCTATGCACTCAACTAAGTTTTTAAATGTGTTGTTGAGATAAATGAATGAACTATGTAACAAGACATGAACACAAGCATTGTGGCTGGCATGCAGTACGCTTAAAACGCGTTCTCCATAACAGCGCAGTGGGGAATGGCACAGGGACTCAAAATGGTCGTAGGAAGTTCATACTTGGTGGTTAGAGTCCCTAGGGGTGGGATACACTTCAGCCAAAAAATTGACCCCAATTATCGATTTTTGACCTACCAGAATCGAAATTTTCATCATGACATTTCACACCCATGTTACATACCATTCGATAGAGCATCAAAAGTTATGTAAGAATCTATGTTTTGATGAAGTTTGGATAATATGTGTTAGAGAAAAAGCTAATAAATCGATATTTTTGAAAATCGGACGGATTCCACAATTTCTTTCCCTATTTTCCCATGATTTGCGGGTCCTGAAAAATTGGCACAATATGTAAAAATGGATGACGAATCCAATAAAAATTATCCCGAATTTCATCTCGGTGCCAGCCATAGTGATAATGAGCAAATACTACCACCCGATCGGGCACATTCACATCGAAGGTTCGAATCCGCTTGCCTACATGAAATTTTTGCCGATTTTTTTCAGTCACCAAATGATGTTTTCCTTAATCCCAATCATCTTTGAACCATATTCTGATGCATTTGGAATAGTATCACTATGAGCTTTATTCATTAAATATTGTTCTATAACAACTATACACAACATTTACAATCAACGAATTTGCTCAATGTTCATGCTCCAATCATTGCATAAGTCCACCTATGCGACGTGCCTACCAACTGTTTTCTGGTAGGCACATCGTGACCATGACCTTCATGGCCAAAATAGATATGTTAGAGTATCGATTGGTCACCCAACCTCTAGTGGGATGGTACAGTATGATCTGTTGTTATCCAAAATTGATATTCAGGGTTACTGTGGTAGCATCCGCATATCATTTTTGGATAACAACAGATCATACTGTACCATCCCACTAGAGGTTGGGTTGACCAATCGATACTCTAACATATCTATTTTGGCCATTCTGGTCATGGTCACGATGTGCCTACCAGAAAACAGTTGGTAGGCACGTCGCATAGGTGGACTTATGCAATGATTGGAGCATGAACATTGAGCAAATTCGTTGATTGTAAATGTTGTGTATAGTTGTTAGAACAATATTTAATGAATAAAGCTCATAGTGATACTATTCCAAATGCATCAGAATATGGTTCAAAGATGATTGGGATTAAGGAAAACATCATTTGGTGACTGAAAAAAATCGGCAAAAATTTCATGTAGGCAAGCGGATTCGAACCTTCGATGTGAATGTGCCCGATCGGGTGGTAGTAATTGCTCATTATCACTATGGCTGGCACCGAGATGAAATTCGGGATAATTTTTATTGGATTCGTCATCCATTTTTACATATTGTGCCAATTTTTCAGGACCCGCAAATCATGGGAAAATAGGGAAAGAAATTGTGGAATCCGTCCGATTTTCAAAAATATCGATTTATTAGCTTTTTCTCTAACACATATTATCCAAACTTCATCAAAACATAGATTCTTACATAACTTTTAATGCTCTATCGAATGGTATGTAACATGGGTGTGAAATGTCACGATGAAAATTTCGATTTTGGTAGGTCAAAAATCGATAATTGGGGTCAATTTTTTGGCTGAAGTGTATTCCACCCCTAGGGACTGTAACCACCAAGTATGAACTTCCTACGACCATTTTGAGTCCCTGTGCCATCCCTCCGTCACGGGCACTGCGCTGTTATGTAGAACGCGTTTTAAAAACAGTTGTTGAAAAGTTTATCGATTGTTTTAGTCTGTTGACTAGTTTATCGATTGTTTAGCGCTCAGTATCTTCTGAGTCAGGACGATCGGTCTCTGTGGCAGTAGGATCCACGGTCGGGGCACTGGCATGGTATCCACCGTATCCGGTACCGGCGCCGTACAGGTTACCGTAACCCGGGGTACCGTAAGCCTGCTGAGGAGGGCACGCCTCTCGGGACATCTCCGCTCTGCGTATTCGCAGTGCCTTGTAGGCAGGGTAGTAGGCGACAACTGCAATGAGATTACCTAGTGATTACGTAATGTTGATTGCTTAGTGATGACGTAATTGAGAGTGCCTAGTGATGAAGTAATATAGATTGCCTAATGATGACGTAATTTTGGTTGCCTAGTGATGACGTAATATTTATTGCCTAATAATGACGTAACGAACGAACAATCACAGATGACGGCTATAATCAGAGCGGTGACTACTGCCCAGATGAGTTCGGCACCCTCGTCGGACTTGCGGCCTGAAATGGATCAATAATCAATCGATAATTCGATTTTGCAGCGCACCTTGCGCAGCAGCGAAGGCGAACTTGCACGCGATGTAGCCCTTGGAGCAGATGTCGAGACACTGCAATGAGTGGTTAGCATTGCGTAATGATGACGCAACCGTCGGGTTCTTTGGGACTTTGGGGCGAGGTTGTTGGGGGGTATCCACCGTATCCTGGACCTGCGCGGCAACCGTTCAGCATCACGGTTACCGTAACCCGTACCGTGCTTAGCAGCAGGGTTACGGTACTCCGGGTTACGATAACCCGTACGGAGCCAGTCACGGATACGGTGGATACCCATCCAAAAAGTTTTTGTGGTCTTGCACCGTACCGCATTCACATGGAGCACGATGAGCAGGCAACGGTTTTTGATGAAAACAGCGCAGAAACCGATGACAATACCGACGATCGAGTGAATTCCGAGCAGCAAAACGTAAGTGATCTGAAAAAGGAGCGCCGTAGATTACGGTAGATCTCTTGATTACGGTATGTCTCTGGACTACGGTAGATCTCAGGTCATATTCTTTTCAGCTGCAAGGCACGGTTAGGCGCTGAGAAGGTGACAGGCCATGGGTTACTGTAGGTTACGGTATTGAGGATTACAACACGCACTCCTCCAGTCTCCGCCAAAACCATGCCGCCCATAGACAGCAGGAAGATCCCGACGGGAATCTGCACGATCGTCGCGATGAGTACGATCCTCTGCAATGGTATACGGTAGGATACAGTACTGTAGGTCTGAATTAGAATTATTCACTGCATTCAGTTCACTCTAATTTTTCCAACTAGAAAATGTAGTTAGTTCTTAAAAAGTACGGTGGATTTATGGGATACGGTGGAGTGAACAGTTTCCTCTACCGTATCCGAAATGCACAGTACTCACCAGTAACTTGTCAATTTCCATGGTTTGCACGGTAGTCGCAGCGGGCGACAGTCGGTGTACGGTAGGTGCAGAGGCGGATCGATCGAACGGCAACCGCGAGAAATGAAGGGAAGAGCAAGAAATGATTGGAAAAGAAAAGGTTCGTTTTTTTCGCTATTGCAAAAAATGAAAAAAAAGAGGAATCAAGCGAAAATAAGAGATTTTCGCAATGAACAACAGGATAATTGGTGCCCAAAATGTACTTTAAATGTAATTAGTGCCCAAAAAGATGCAAAAATATATTTCTAAATTCGAGTAAATGGCAGATCTCTCCCAACTTTCAGCTCCCCCTCTATTTTCATCATGTTATATCTCCTAACTTCAAATAGTTCAATCTCCTAAATATCTCCTAAAATATTTATTGTCTATTGTTGAATATTTTTTTGAATATTTCAATTTAAAAAAAAATGTTGATGATGAAGATGTATAATTTATTTCGTGTATGCACTGCAAAGCTGTATTTGTTTTTTTGTTGTTGTTGAAATATTCAAATATTTCATTACAATTAAGTTTACGATATGGATGGATAGTCATTACAGGGTAGGGTACACAGGCGGGGCATTGTCGGGGTAGCCCGCGGGGTATCCTCCATGGGCGGGAGGGTATCCGGGTGCTGGGGCACCGTAAGGTCCACTCTGGGGAACATTCGAGCCAGGAGGGGCTGGGGCACTCTGGGCAATAGTCTATTCGGGAGATGTAGGGGCATGTCCATCGTTGGGACCAGGTTGTCCGGGCGCACCGGAAGAGGTACTACCAGGATTTGGATAACCCGGTCCGGCGGAAGGAGTACCGTATCCTTGTGGTGCGAATTGTTGCTGGTTCATTTGCTTCTTTATTTTCTTCACTGCGCTGTATGCGGAGTAGTACGCGACAACTGAAATTGTTGAGATTACTTAGTGATCACATAATATCATGTTAAAATTGGTTAATGATGACATCAGTAGAATTGTCTTATCAAAGCTAGGTTGGATATTCATTACGTCGATTATATTGCCTACTGATAACGTAATAACTTACAATCACAGATGATTGCAATTACACAGCTGGTGAATAATCCCCAGGTGAACGCGGAACCTGAGATATTCAAAACATTTTTTTATAAATATAAGTAACATTTCCACTGCATTGTTGCAGATTGTCAGATGGAACAATTGCATAGCACGGTTTACGACGTTTTGGCGGGAACAATTTTGAACGGCTCTCGTAAAAAAATGCCAGTACACAGGCTCCCTAAAAAAATGCCAGTACACAGGCTCCCTCACTTTCTCTCCTATCTCGCTGATCTCATCCCATGACTTTCTTTTGATCTACCTCTCTTCTACACCCCCTGTAAAATGCCGTGCGGTTTTCCTGCAAGCACTGCTCGAATACGTGAAGAACCTTTGACTTAATCCTTTTACCATGCAGATTGGATGTGTTCGATGTACACAATTTAGTTGAGAACAAGGTAGATATAAAGGTAAAGTTACTACCGGAATCAAGAGACGTTAACATCGACTAGCGACTACTCTGCCGAGGCTCACCGGTAAGGCCGGTTCGCTAACTAGGTCTACGTATCCCCTGCTGACCGGGCTTCTGGGGCACGTTACCTTCCGCAATCAAAGTTGCTACCAATTTTACCGCCACCGAGGGGGATGGAAGGCTTGGTGAACCTGGGCGGGGATCGAACTCGTGATCATTCTTATGACAAGCGGCGCCTTACACCACTCGGCCATCTCCGAGTGGTGTAGATGTTGTGACCTCTTATAATCAGTTGAGAAAAATGTTTGATGACTTTTAATTCGTGCACTAGATATACCATAATATCAAAAATAAAATTTAAAATTAGCTCACCATTCATAACGAATATCAGTCTGCATGCCAGAGATGTTTTCAGGAAGATGTCGATACACTAAAAACAGAAGCTTATTTTGTTGCGATGACCATTTTGCGATGTCCCCATCATGTTGTTTTTATCGTCAAGCCTCCTTGTGGTGCACCGACGTTAGCCACCCTACTCCCTTTTGATGCATAATTATTAGTTCCTAAAGACTATTATTTCAGAACGTCTGTCTGTGTGTCCGTCCGTCACGTTTTTCGCATTTTCCTTATACATATTCCCAGATCCTTTTGCATATGATAACCGACCAGAATACCTTTCATATTTTACAAAATTTAAATAACGAAATCCATAGCCAAGTGGGTTATGCGCTTGACTAGCAATCCGGCACCCCAGGTTCGATCCCCGCCGCGGGCAAACCTTTTGCCGCATTTTTCGCAAGTGCCAGAAACCGTTCTAACAACTTTTTGAGTACCGTGAAACACGTTTTCACCTGTTTTGCCGAGTTTTAACATGAAAAATCGAAATTTTGGAACTTTCTCCAAGCGCACCTGTGAGTGTAGGGGATCACAGGAAAAGTGTTTTGCGATGTCAGAAACGTGTCTGAACGTGTTCTAACACGTTTTAACGTGGAAAATCGAAATTTTCGAAAAGTTCCAAAATGATTCAGAGAGCGTAGGGGATTACAGGAAAAGCGTTTTGTGATGTCGGGAACGTGTTTGCACGCACTGTATCTTGCGTTTCCGTTGTGAAAGGCTCGTGAGGCTAAGAGCTCCCCCTGGACCGAACTTGGAGACGGCTATCTTGCTTCCCCTGGACCGAACTTGGAGCCAGCTACCGAGCTTCCCCTGGACCGAACTTGGAGCCGGCTATCTTGCTCCCCCTGGTCCGAACTTGGAGCTGGCTGCAAAGCTCCCCCTGGGCCGAAATGTGCCCGGCAACTGAATGCCCCCCCCCTGAACCATACTTTGAAAACGTAGTGCGCACATAACGTAGTTTAACCTCAACACACCCTGCTAGTTCCCCCTTTTCGATTTATCAATTAAAATGTGCCTGACCGAATTGACGAGGACAGTGATGAGTAGACATCGATTCTTGTTCCAAACAGCCGAAATTCCGATGATAATTCCGAACAGGGAATGAATTCCGGCCAGCAGTATTATGTTGGACTGAACAGAGAGAGAGATAGTACAGTAGCTTGTCTCATTTCACTGTAACATTTCCTGATTGTCATTATAAACCATTATTATTAGCTTTGCATTGGAGCAATTTTCAAACTAATGGTCTTCGTTGGAAAAAATAAAGTTGCCACTTGGGTGAAATTCAATTTCACACGATCAAAGCCGAAATGAAAATTTATTCATTTTTAATTTTCTGAGTGTGAAATATCACTAGCTGCGCTAAGAGTGTTCCAGTTCGCAACAAATAATCACAATTTCTTTGTTTCTTTTTCACTCATCAATTCTTATTATTTGAGACCGCTTTCAAGAGAAGATCACACAGGATCACCACTAGGGTGTGCTAAACAAGAGCTCCTCTCGCGAAAAGTCCCTCTTTTGTTGTCGAGAGATCGCTCGATGAGAATCATTCTCGACGAGAGTTTGGCAGTGGTCGTCCTCGAATTCTCGACGAGCGCTCGCGAGAATTTGCGGTGTAGAACGAACAAGACAAGTGCAAAAAGTGTCAAAATATCGGATATTTCTAGCTGAGGGCATTGTACCATTTCTGTCAGCGCCTTGTGCCACTCGGCTATTCCGACGATTCTAAATTGAGTCAACAAGTCATTCTTATCCCAACCATTTCGTGTTCGAGGGAGCGGTAACCCACCGCTCTCCAAACAATCGATGATTCGCAAATTACGAATTCTCACGAGCGCTCGACGAGAAATGAGCTCTTGAATGAGAACCCTCATTCGAGACCGCTTCTCGTTTACCGAGAGGGTGAGGAATGAGTGGGCCCTCGTTTCTCGTCGAATTTGTTGTTTAACGAATTAAGTATCGGCGTTTTCCCCCGTTTTTTCGTAAATTTCCTCCCAAAGCCAGAACCGGAAAACCCAAAACCGTATCCACCCTGTTAACAAACTACGCAGCCACCTTTTAGCACACACTCCACTGAGTATCACACGCTTCCATTCACCAACCTCTCGGGAGCAGATTTACGCCATTCTAGGCTTTTTGTTCTGGGGAACATCCCACCCGCCCGCCCAAGATCCTCCACCCCCCCCCCCTTGTTACTAACGTCTAATGCATATCACAAGAGAGTATCTGTAAAGAAACGAGTGGATCAGTAAGAGGATTTGTCATGCAGGCCCAATCGGAGAGCTGCTGAGAAGCATCTATGGTACGGTGGGACAAACCGACCCTTCTCTCCAGCCTCTACTCGTCCAATCGATAGAAGGAGCCAAAGCAAGCTCTACCATGCGCGTGTATTCAGGCAGCTTCGACAAGCTACGAGCGTACGCGAGGGAGAGGGGCCTCGACCCGGCGTGCCCGACCTCACTCGTTATCTTCTCTCTACGGCAAGTTCAAGAAGGAAAAGGCCTCGCCACCCTCAAGACCCTCTCCACCACTTTGTCGCCTCCCCACCCCTCTCGTATCTCAATTATTGTCATATGTCCACCAGTCCTCCCGTAGACAGACTACCGTATCCCACCACGGCCATGTCCCCCGTTCCCATGTCGATAGACTTGTGCAGTACGCCTCTCAGAATCCCCATGATCTACCAGTTTTTCGCGCTGCAGTGGGAGCCGCCCTCGCTTTTGCCGTTCTTTTAAGAGTAAGTGAGTTGGTATCCCTTCGATGGGATGACCTGAATTGGTCCGAGGGAAGACTCGGAGTGAGAGTGAGGAGGGCCAAGAACGACCAATTCGGCGAAGGAAGGGAGACCTTCGTCTCCATCGAGGACCCTTCCCCCGTCCTATCTCTTTTCCAACAGTATAGATCCCTCACGGCTTCCTCCCCCTGGCTCTTCCCCTCCCTCACCAATCCCGAATTGCCCATCAAACCCGACTCATTCCGTCAAGATCTCACCCAACTCTGCTCCAGAGCCGGGGTCGAGAGAATCACCCCCCATCAATTGAGGGCAGGAGGAGCGATGGACTCAATTCGAAGAGGAACTCCAATCGAAGCAGTGCAGAGAAGGGGGAGATGGAAGTCACTCGGAGGTCTCAATCCCTACCTAGAGGATACGGTAGAAGCACAAGGAGGAGCGCTCCCTCTCTGACCCTCTCACTCTCTCACTCGTTCCTTTGCCTGTTCATGTTCTCACTCTTTTGCTCTCATTTCATATTACACCTTCACGTTGTTCATTGTCTTCTAGTTGTGCCATCAAGTCCTCTCTTCTTTGCCCCTCCCCACTTTTCTCGCCTTCTTAGTCGAAATTTTCCACCAATTGCTTCATTTTCCCCGCTCGTGCTTATCCGTACACGTATTTGTCCATCTCTCTCGGGTGCCTAGCACCCGGTTCTCACGTTGAAAACGTAACTTTCCCAGAGACACAAATAAAGCCGATGCCTTAATGAGTTAAACATCGGTTATCACGTACGGAGTGAGAAACGAACGACGGCAGTGATAAGTGAATTTAGCACACCCTAATCACCACACACATTTGCACAGTACGGCAACGTTTCCAGAGCGAGAGTTACTGTCTTATAGGGGGGTTACCGTATTAAAGAGTGGGTTTACTGTATTACAGGAAGGGTTACTGTATCAAAGGGTGGGTTTACTGTATAACAGGAAGGGGTACTGTATCAAAGGGTGGGTTACTGTATCACAGGAAGGGTTACCCCATTAATAGGTGGGTACTTTGTAACCATTAATACTTTGTAAAAGGTACTGTATTACATACAACTCACGCTTGCACTCTGTGTCGCTGTCAATCCGCCGATGATCAGAAAGAAAAGGGCACCCGCAATCTGTGCTACTGACGCGACGAGCAGAATCTTCTGCAATGCACACAAAAATACAGTATCCTCAGAATACTACCGCATACCACACACATAAAAAAAAGTGTATTACTTTTATACATGTCATGGACGAAGAGAGGAAATGTATGAAACCTAATACATTTTCATCGATTAGATTCCTCTCCTCGTCCATGGCATGCATGAAAAGTAATACATTATTTTCTGCAATGGTATACGGTAGTATTCCGAGGATACTGTAGATTTGTGAGAATTAGGGTGGCGAAAACGACTCATCGAGTCAGCCTTTTATGACCCCTCTCTCGAGTCATCGCGCCTCTTTCGAGTGAGTCGTTTTTCGAGTCGAAAACGACTCAAGGGTTTTCTCAGCTCTCAGTGGACGTAATGAGATAGCAGAAACATATTCGGATTCAGCTCGCCGAGCTCTGTATAAACATATTTCATTTAGGGAAATTCAAAAGTTTTTATTTTTCGAGCTGCATTCCAGCCACTTTGTTCTTTGCTAGAGAACGTTATAATGGCTACTAAGTAATCTACAATACCTATATTTAGTATTCTGACGTACGATATTGATGTACGATACGATAAATCACTGAAAACGGTTAATTTAAAAAAAATTATATTTTTTGAATTAAATGTTCCAAAAATGTGCAAGTTTTGGATATAGTTTAAAACGCTGATTTCAAATATGTTACTCTCATCTCATTTGGTCAACTCACGGCTGAAATAAACAGCTCGACTCGTTTCCGACTCGAAAAAAAGCAACTCACTCGAACCCTGATAGCGTCTTTTCGAGTGCTCGAGAGAGAGGGGTCGTAAAGGGCTGACTCGATGACTCGTTTTCGCCACCCTAGTGAGAATATGTAAGCGAGGAACTTTTAAAATTAGGCTGTTACGTCAACCAATAGTTTATAAAAAAATATAAAAGTTTATAATTTCTAAAAAAATTATAAATAATATAATTGCAATAGAATAATTTCAGAGACGGAGGGTGGATAAGCGTTGTTAGGCAACGAGATGACAGAAACAGGCTAGCGATACGATCATAAATGTGACCTAGCCCTACCGTATCCGACGCCCCACAGTACTCACCAGCGATTTCCCCGTTTCCATGTTGCGATCTGAATGTAATAAAGATTGTCAGTCAACGCTAGGCAGGGAAAAAATTGGGTTAGCGTCTAGGAAAATACATTTAAAATCTAAATTTAATCAATCGATGTACAGAGAATGGGAGAATTTCGCGGATCGGAAATGGCGGTTCTGGTGAAGGGAGGAGAATCCATCTTTCTGTTACAATGAATCAGCCACCAAGCTTTAGAAGAAAACGCAAATGACTAATCGACATTTCAATTCGATCTGGAATGGTTAGAGCTCCGCGATTACTCATTCCATGTTCTAATTTATTGATTGTTGATGATAGCCGACGGAAATTTCCACATTATTCCATGCCTCCAGAAAGGGGTCACGAAGGAGAGGCATGTACATTCTTTTCCAAAATAATCTATCGTTATGGAGAATTCAAGAGGTCGATCCCGCCGAGGCTTGGTAGCTTGCTACTGTAAAATCGCTTGACATGTAACACCTTAACCTTTTTACCTTTTTTTGTATGGAGAATTCAATATGGAATCGCGGGCGAAATATTAATTCCTCCTAATATTTGTGTATAATGATGAGTTTCCAAATGTGTTTCAGGCACACTTTCTCTTCCTCCGTTCTCGACAAGACTCGATTGTTGCTTGCGAGATATTAAAATTTTTAAAAAAATCACCTGACTGTAATAACAATTCAATCGATGCCTAACACACAAGTTCAGTCGCATGAAATCAAGCAGTGGGGGTAGGAATCCTACTAGGAAACCGTCCATTCCAGTGATCCATATTTCGTTCTCTTAGTTGGAAGTATTTCTACTCACACCGTGATCTCGCCGGTTCTATTCAAAATAAGCAGGATACCCTGTTCATCCATCACTTTGGCCTCCTAAAAATGGGATCGTAACGGGAGAATCACCGGTTCGCCTTTTGGCAAACCTGCGACACCTCCGTTGCACCACACTTTCTGGAGCCATGAAATCGTACGCGTCAGAAGTTGGTCAGAGGCAAATCATTGTATCAGATCTTTTCACATCATTCCACAGGCCGGTACAGACAGGGCTTTGGAGTGAGAGAGTGTGTGAAATAGAGAGGGACTCTCTCACTTTTACACACTCTTTCGCTCTAACCCTGATTTGTAGCTTTGGAATCATGTGTTTTCATTTCGCATGCTCTGTGACCAAGACGAACAGAGTGCGCCAAACGAAGAGACCTGCTCTAATAATTTACCCAAATTCCCAACTCTCACATATGCTGCGCAAATTTCATGGGTGGAATTCCACCCTCGGAGGGTGGAAAACTCGTGTAACTCAGCTCAAACTGAACGAAATCTCTCCAATCAAAAACGAAAATGTTCCAAATGTGGCGTGCAATATCTGTATAAAGTTTGGAAGTTGTAGCCTCTCTAGGAAGAAAGTTATGAAAGGGTGCATAAAACTGATGTGCACCCCATGAAATTAGCGCGGCATGAGATAGACATCGGGTGTTTGACTGTGTTGTGACTTAAGAGAGCTAAACAAGTAGCTCAATGCAATGGGAAACATGATTTAATTGCGTTCCATCGATGCAAACTCCCAGCTCCCGTATGATTTCCTCGTGCTGGTTCTCTATTCTTTCATTGGGATATTGGGATGAATCTATTCATTGGGATATTGGGATGAATCTATTCTATTTTCGTCAATTTCCATTCAGACTTCCCCAACTTTTGCAGAAAATATTTTTTCACTATTGAATATTGCTGATGATGAAGATGTGCAACTGATTTTGTGCTTATTTCCCTCATACGAGAATCATATATTATGTCAATTCAGTTTATGATCCATACACAACAGGGCAAACTGGCGGACTATAGTCAGGGTAACCTCCAGGGGCAGGAGGGTATCCGGGTGATGGGACGCCGTAAAGTGCGTACCCACTCTGGTGAGCATTAGAACCAGGAGCGGCCGGGGCACTCTGGGCCATAGGGTGTTCGGGAGCTGTAGGGGCCGGAGCACTCCCACCGTGGGAACCGGGTTGTCCGGGAGCACAGCCGGGATTTGGGTATCCGGGACCGGCGGAAGGAGTACCGTGTCCTTGTGGTTGCTGCTGGTTCAATTGCTTCTTGATGTTCTTCACCGCGCTGTATGCGTAGTAGGTGACAACTGAAATATTTGAAATCACTTAGTGATGACGTATCTATGTCAAGCAGTGCCTTGCCTAGTGATGACGCAATAATTAAACAACTAACAATCACAGATGATGGCAACCACGCAACAAATGACGATTCCCCAGTTGAGTCCGGCTAATTCGTCAGAAACGATCCCTGAAAAAATATCGATCGGTACCTTTTTGGTATAAATCAATCGAGTAATAGCGAATTAGGGAATCAATCAATCGTGAACACTCCAGCTTAGTTCCAGCCCCTTCACAATGTTCGGATTGTCAGAGAAGCGGCCAAATAGTGTGTTTCCCTAATTGGGAAAAGGCGCCGAACAGCGGCTCTTGGGCGCCTTTTCCCAATTAGGGAAAGACACTTGTTGCTCGTTTGCCTTACATTCCTTGAGGCACCAGAACATTGTGCCTTGATTATGCCCTTATATTAGTTGTTAGTCGAATCGTTTTTCAGCTCCCCATAAAATGTCGAGAAAAAGAGGAAAGTGTGTAAAGTGGGGAGGCGCTCTCTCACTTCTGCTCGCGCCCTTTCCGCTGACCCCTTTCTGGAGGTGTGGATAGTTTCACTCTCACCCTCCACTCCGGGAAGAGCAAATTTGCACGCCATCGAGGTTTTGAAGAAGATGTCGATACACTGGAAAATTACGGATACATATGTTAATTTTTAAACTTTGAAAATTATCAATCGAGTCACACTGTCAATTATGGGCATGCAAAAAGGGGCAATGGCGAGAGAGAGTATGCAAAAGTGAAAGAGTCCCTCTCAATTTCGCACACTCTCTCACAACAATCCCCTTTCTGTAAGGTTGGCTGGACTATAGAACGATGTGCTATTCAGTTCACATTGCTATAAGTTTCTATTCGGCGTGAGGCCGTTACTCAATAACTTTTTTCGTATTCGATTTATTGATTTTTTAACGGAAAAACTAGCCGAGTTGACGAGGAGAGTGATGAGGAGTAGGGTTCTCTTATTGGAACTGATTCCGGAATTCCAATAAGGAGAACAAAGGAACTCAGACCGCGAGGGTGGTGAGAGATAACGGAGAATGAGAGGGCAATGGAATTCCAATGGATTTCTAATGGAATTCTCTTCCAATAAGCGAACCCTAATGAGGAGGCATCTGTCCTTTTTAAGGGCAGCCGAGACCCCAAGAGTAATGCCGAACAGGGTGTGAAATCCGGCCAAAAAGAATACGTTGCACTGAAGATTTTTTGTATATGCAAAAATAAAACATTGTGTGTGTTTCCCTAGAAATTCTTATCTTTTAATATAGTAAGGTTTCAAAGGTAGTGCATGGATTGCACCAGTATAGTGCATGGAAACGCAAGTTTTACTGTAAATGCTTACTGTATTCAGTGGGTTACTGTAATACAACTCACGCCTCGATTTTTGGGTTGCATCTTTGCCAGTATTCCGACAATGATAAGGAAGAGGGCAACCGGAATTTGTGATGTGGAAGCGCTGAGCAAGTATTTCTGCAATGACATACGGCAGTATTCAGAGGGTACTGTAAATTTGTGAGAGCCTGTCGTTGTCGTTTAAAATATAAACATTGCGTTGCAACAATATCAGATAGATTAATTGTGAGAGGGAAATCTGCAAGATGAATTAGCGTTCAGATGAAATGACAGAAAGAAGAAAGAGATACGATCACAAATCTGACCTAGCCCCACCGTATTCGTTACAGTACTTACCAGCGATTTCGCCGTTTCCATTTTGCGTTGCGATAGTGGAACGGCAACAAAGCAAAGCTAAACAAGATTCAAAACGATAGTTGGCGACTATGAAAAAGAAAGAGAACACTGTAAGCATCAGTCAATCGATGGCACAACTGGGAGAATTTCGCGATTTGGAAATGCCAGTTCTGGTTAAGGGCGAAAAATCCACCCTTGTGCTAGAATGAATCAGCCACGCTTTAAAAGAAAACGCAAGTGACTAATCGCCTTTTCAATTCCATATGGAATAGTGAAAAAATCCGAAAAAAAATTTTTTCTAATTATTCGACAAATGAATACAAAAATATGTGGCAAAGTAAAATGATGAACTTCCAAATATGTTTCAAGCACAATTGTTCTTCCTCCGCCCTGCGAAACATACAATTCCGTCTGTGTCTTGTGTGTTTGAACAAACAATGAAACGATACAGACAAGTAATGAAATTTCAAATTATTTATCTTACGATAACATTAACAAGTAAGGTGTTCGGCGTGAAGTTTGAGTTCAATTGCCTGATTCTTTTTGATTTCACCGTTCTTAATAACAAAGACAAAGTCGATACAAGTTCGATCGAAGAGAATGGAGCAGCGGGGCAGGAAACCGTCCATTCGAATCACCTGACATGGGACACACCACAACTCACATACCCCGATCTTCTTGAAAATTTTATGGTAGATTCATCATGAAATTCTAACAATGAAACTGTTTTCAAAAGTTGCCGAATGTTTTTTTTAAAATAATAATTATTAATTTTAATAATTTTCGAAAAAAATCAAAAAAATCTTTATTTAAACATTTTATGGCAGGATTTGACTTCAAAAGTCGTAGACTGTATATTCCAATCAAAATATCCTTTTTGGGATACTTATTTTGCCTATTTATTAATTTAATTAATAATTTGTTATAGATGACGACATTTGAAAAACATTCGGCAACTTTTGAAAACAGTTTCATGGTTAGAATTTTATGCTGAATCTACCATAAAAATTTCAAAAAGATCGGGAAAAAAAGGGATATGTGAGTTGTGGTGTGTCCCATGTGAGATGCACATTTTGTTCTTTTAAATGAAAAATTTTTAACATTGCTCCACATGCCGGTCAACTTTACTACAGAAAGAGGTTTATTGTGAGAAAGCATGTAAAATCAAGAGGGACCTCTGCATACTCTCTCGCTCCTGACTCCTTTCTGGAGCGCGTGCACTTTCCTTACCGTCACTTCCGGATTGGCGCTGACAAACTGCGTTCCATCGATGCGAACTCCGATATCTCGAATGATTTCCTCGAGTTGGCGCAAGCTGAGCATCAACGACAAGCAATGCCCATTGCAGGCAATGATCTGATAGAGAACTGTCATGAAGTCACTTTTCAAAAGTGAATATATTTTCCAAGCAGAAGCTCTCTGAATTTTCCCCTACATTTTAGAATAAAATTAGTAAAATAAAAATAATTACCTTTCTCGCCGCTTGCAAGGTTTCCAACTTCCACGAATATTCGCTCAACCACAGAACCAGTTCGCGATGCTTCTTCACCATGGCGATTACGGTAGCATCGATGGTGGGGTCCTGCAATCGATCACTGTTCAATAAAAATTACAAAAAGATAGTCACTGTCGATCGACAGAACTAATGCAACACAGCAGCAAATCGCACTCCATTGAATTCCAATTTTCGAATAAAGAGCTAAATATTTTGCTGTTAGCGTACCTTTTTCAATGTCTGTGTCCAGGTTGCTCCGATAACAGAGAGCCTCTCAAAGGACGGGAGATTCTCGAGCAATCTATGGTCGATATTGCAATCGGCTTTGAGCACAAGTTCACGGGTGCGGAAGACTTCGGCCAAATCGAACAACCTGAAATAGAACTAATCAATCCCAATTACGCACCCAATGATTGTGTGGAATCGAGACGGGTCCTCTCACGTTACTCATTCTCTCATCCTAACACCTTCCTGGAGATTTTACCAGATAAACCTATTTACCGCTCGTCGTATGTCCTTGCATCGACTATTATCTGCACTTTCTGTACATTGCAGATTTGCAGCAGTTTCTCTACATTCGAAAGAAGTTCTTGAGATTCTAGGGCTTTGAAGTCGAACTGGAAAACAGGAAATAACTTTTTTAATCTAAAAAAACTCACGTATTCGAAATTAATGCAATCGATATGAGCTTGTCGCAAAAGCCGCGTAAAGATATCAAGAATATTATCGATGTGATCCTGGAAGAGCTCGTCCATGAAAATCATCGTAGGTTCTTGATTGAGCTAATTCTTTTTAAAAGTTTAATAATTCATAATAGGCCGGAGCCGGAGATTCATAATAGGCCGGAGCCGGAGATTCATAATAGGCCGGAGCCGGAGATTCATAATAGGCCGGAGCCGGAGATTCATAATAGGCCGGAGCCGGAGATTCATAATAGGCCGGAGCCGGAGATTCATAATAGGCCGGAGCCGGGGAATATTATTTATGTCTTACTCTTCTGGTGGGAATCAGTCCGACCACCACCGTCTCCACTCCGCCATTGTTCATTCCTCTCACCTGATCATCATTTAATTTCATTTTGTATTATTACTTTGTTTTTTTTCAGACTCGATTAGCAGCAATGGTCAATAAGAGAAGACATGTTCAGCTCTATGAAAATCTGGGAAAAAAATAGAACCTGTCTGATCAGCATAGAAGATTCATGACCGAACTGTAAATATTATTGTTTTAAATATATCATATGAGAACGTACCCAGTGATCACTCTTTGCCACAGCTGAATTCATTGATTTGCAGCTGGCTCGAAGATTCAAGCGGTCCTTAAACACTTGGTCAAAAAAATTCGAAAGGAATGGAAACTAGTGTGGCAATTTGCGGAATAATTCAATTTTAGATTATGATTTCTTTTGTTTTTTATTTCTCTTGTTTTCAAGGTTTCATCATACTCTCTAGAACGCCGGTGTACTGTTTTCGCTACCTTAGTTTGAATAGAAACGAAATACCTTCAACGCCAGATTGGATGCTTCGATGATTCTAACGAGAATCTCCTGTGGGAGATGTTGTAGGGTAGGATTGCATAGTTCCTGGAAAGTCAGATCAGTAATGTGAATTTTGGACTCCACTCTATTACAAATTTATAATGATACGTTCGTGACATGGACTACTGGCGGTGTACTCTCTTTCTATACCTCGGCGTGTCTCTTACTTTATCATGCTCTCTCGCAGCAGTATCTGTTGTATAGGAGCGGAACGTTGTATTATTTGGGACGAATGTTTGTGAATTTATAATACTCACTTCCTCATTTTCATCATTCCGACGTTCATTTTCCGTCCTGTAAGGAATTCCGCACAGCGCTCTCTTCAATCCAGCGACGGCTGGAATCGGCAATAAAAACATTATTATGTTCATACTATTTTTTTAAAAATTTTAAATGATTAAAATACTGGTGTAACATTGAATATTGACGTGCATACCTGACAACAACATGGACACCGTATGCGGAGATGTGGATTTATGGCGATGGCGATTCGTAGTGAAGAATAATGAATACGGAAGCGATGAAGATGTTTACTATATCGTGAAAAACGGCCCACACCGTGGCTTCCGCAACGCAATTTAGTAACTATTTCATTATCCAGTGACGTGCCATGATTGCACAAGATTACACTTAAACCTGCGCCACAACTGTCTCTAGCTTGGCCATTTGCATGATTCAGCTCTTCCTTTTCTCTCCTCTTATCACCTTTCCCGATTTCAACGTGATCGTTATGGCGCCCCTCCTTCTCTCTAGATAACTTTTGACATCCATGAAGGAATTAAGGATGATAGTGGAAAAAAAATGCTTGTTGCATTCTTCTCACTCACAACTGTTTTGCTGCTGATTATTCTCAGCGAGGTAGGCCCCGTCGTATTCTGCAAGGGGAGAAAGGGAGATTGAGAAGGAAAGAACTGCCAGATTTTTTGTTCCTGTTGATTTCGTAGGATTGTGAGATGTGAGAAGCATCAGAGGTCGCACACGGAAAAAGGAATGTCAGTTCACAAAAGTAATAGCGCCAAATCGTCGTCGGGCCGTGTTATGGCCGGAAGGCTGTCATCAGTGGAGGAATATGGACATATTATATGGTGTGAAAGTTACGCCGTCTGGATCACAGTTCCTCCAATTGGTGCTATCACGAGCGCGCGTGGTTCAGTGGCAGTAGGGCGCTCATTGGGCCGACGATCGGGTGGATCGTCCTGTACTGTAGGGCATCTTGTCGTACTACTCGATTGAATCCCTCCATCTCGCCGGTGGTTGTCCTGCACATGATTCCAAACCTACAGACCAGGGTCAGAGCGAGAGAGTATGCAAAAGTGAGAGAGTCTCTCTCGATTTCACACGCTCTCTCACTCCAAAGGCCTTTCTGGATGGTTGACCGGCCTGTGGAATGATGTGCCTGGTGGACGAATCAGGTTGGTACGGGGAAGCGCTATGCGCTTGAACCGTCTGCCTTCTTCTGATCGTAGCACGTAACCTGTTCATCGCTATTTCACTCCTTTCTCTCCAAAAATTCAGAAAACCAGCTCTAGTGGCATATTGCGACTGTGGTACAGATTTATGTATTTGTGCGGAAACAAATATTCCTGTTCCCCGAATCGTACTCGTTGTTTTCCCTATACAATGGTGCGCAACAATGTTGAAGCGAGAGAGAGCGAGAGTGGTTTAACATTGTTCATGTTGTGTTTGACAGGTAGATAAGATAGCTAAGCTTTTACGCCGCATTTCTGATAGCGATAACAATTTTAATGGAAACCATACCGATAAATAGACTTAATTTCGAACAAAATGAAAATATCTAGAGAAAGCCATCGACAACGTCTGAAGCATCTACCGGGATGCTAATAGATTCTGCTAGTGTACAATATGATAGACAATTTGAAAAAAATGTTGCTTTATTTTTTTATCTACTCTTCTTTATCAGAAACGCGTCGTCATCCAATCTTTGTTCAACTGCGCGAAGTGCAAGCTCGTCTCGTCCCGGTGTACAGTAATGACGCTTCTGAATTTTTTTCTCTCATATTTATACATTTTTTTAAAATTCAGTCTCCCCTCCTATAATGCAGTCTCGAATCATCCAAGCAATTCGACGCTGTACTAGAACATGCTAATCACAAATGTGACCCAGTCGAGGTCGACTCCCTCCGTCTACGGTACTTGTACAGTTCGTCAAAGAGGACGATCGATCGGAGCCCCTTTTCAAAGCGACGGTCGGCTGTGAGCAAACGGAGGATGAGGGCGAATGCAAATCTAAAAAAAAAACATTTTGATTAATTTTCGAAAACAATATAGTAAATAGGAAATCAGATATCACGGCGAATTCAAATATGATGTTTTCTGCAAAAATTCGCCCATTACCTTTTTCGTTTATGATTTTGTGATTTCTGGGAAAATGGGATAGAGTGACAAGGTACTCTTTTTTCCTAAAAAGAGGGGAAAATACTTACAAATCCACTGCCAAATCGAAGAGAGCCTTGAAGAAACAGCGAAGGAAGAGATCATCGACGACTAGAGATATCTGCTTATCGAAATTAAATTTTAAAATGGAACGAAATGATGTAATTCGCTTTATTTGTAAAAAAATGTTTCCTGCGAGTGACAATGTCTCCAATAGGTCCGTGTTTTTCTCTTTCTTATTTTTTAAAAAAATAGGTTTCTTCGATTAATGCGAAATGTATGTAGAGGAAGAAAAATTACCGTGAAAAAGGTAAAGGGCGGCACGAAAACGAATCCCGTCACAATGACTATTTTGAGAAGAACCTGCATTTGAAATAATATTATTGTGTCAAATTATTTTTTCATCGTCGTCAAATTATTGTTTCGTCTGTGCGCATTTATGTTACACGGACTTGTTTAGACACTTGTTGAGAGAGCTCAGTAGTGCTTTCGATTGATCTCGTATATAAATTTAAAATAATGCGAACGATCCTTGTGACAAGATGATAGTTCCTGTGATCATCAAATGCGAGAGCACACCCAAAAGTGAGTGTGTCCTTAGCAAATCTGTAGCAAAGCACATGATTCCAAACCTACAGAACAGGGTTAGAGCGAAAGAGCGTGCGAAAGTGAGAGAGTCCCTCTCGATTTCACACGTTCTCTCACTCCAAAGCCATTTCTGTAAGGTTGACCGGCCGGTGGAATTATGTGAAAGATCACCTTCATAACTACTAAATTCTCTCTGAATTGGTAACTTCGATTGACGTTGTATTGGTTGCTGAGCAGCCGTACTTTGTACTTGCCAAGCAACCGCCAATTTATAAGGTAGACCGAAGCGAAGGCCTGAAACGCCGCATCCATCGCTCAAAAACAGAGTAATGGTCTGACCCTCTCAATTCTGCATGCTCTCTGGCGCTGTCTGATCGATGAGAGAGCATGCAGAATGAGGAGAGGCTGAATATTACTCCAAACACACAGTTAAAAAAACTTCCCAAAAAGTGTGAAGAGCAATATCAAAACTCCTTTTTGCAGTTTGGAACAAATGTTTCGCAATAAAATTGAAACATTTTGTTGTATTTATTGATTGTTTGGTCACGCGAGATATATTATTTACAAAAAAAAATTTGAAATGAAAAAAAAACTCGCCAGGTAGCCAGTTGCAGTGACAACAGTCTGTCCAAGGAAGTGTGCCGGGAGGCGGTAGAAAGCTGTTTTTTTAATGTTATTCTTTTTTATTTTAAATAAAAATTAGTACGATTCGCGTATTATTCCGGTCTGCTCCGCGTCTGATCAGACTCTTTGGCATTTTTTTTTCGGAACAAAAGCTCCATAAAGGGGTCAATGGTGTGTGGGCCTGAGACCAGACCCCTTTCGTATTCACACAGCACTGACTGGTCATTTGACCGTGCTGTGTATTTCTGTTCTGCATATTTTTTTGAAAAAAGTGTTTTAAAACGTACTGAAAATGATCGCAGCGGACGTGCCGAAATTGAAAAGTTCGGAGAAAATAAGAAGAATTAGAACAATAAGAAGAGATGACGGCGTTTCCTTCTCGTACCTTCAATAATAGAGTTTTATGTGCAATTATTTTCAAAATTTAATCAAATCTCTTCATATAGCACTATTCTTTCATCAACCGGCAGCAGATGAGAGAGCACAAATCAACCTCGCATCTCTAGACGAAATGTCTCAAGGTCTCGGTCAGATCACACACTGAGACCTCCAGAAAGGGAGGAGCAGGAGTGAAAAAGAGTGCAAATGTCACAGGGTCTTCATCACTTTCGTACGTTCTCTCTTTCTCTTGTTTCTACCATTTGAAAATAGAGAGACCGACGAAGACAGAGATCTCTGATATTTCCGCTTTCTCTAAAGGTCGGGAAAGCTCCTGTGTAAAACATTTCGTCTACGGAAGAGCAAAGGTTCAAAAAAATAAATATTCATGAACCGCTAAAACCGACCAAGACCAGGCGAGAGTAGCCGCTAGCCGGTCGATAGCGATCATTAGAGCTCTGAAAATAGTATGGCTGGCGATGTATCATACTAAATAATATTTTATCACTTGCATTCAAAATGAAATTAGCAAATTAAGGGGGTGAAATATCTATATTCAATTATGAGTGTGTGCATGAAGGGTGCGATGTCACAAAAGAGCGGCAAGCGAATATGCACCCAGAACGAATACACTTAGGTACTATTGAGTGTATCCTACACTGAGATATGACACCAAGTGTATGATACACTTACAAATATTTCGTTTTCGCAAGCTCTATCGATGCGCGAAAACACTCAATATTGAGTGTATCATACACTGGCTGTCTCATCTCAGTGTATTCATTCTCTGAGTGGTGGATTATGAAGAGTAATTATACAATTGCATCAAATATTGTTCCGTAAAGAAGCAATGCTACAACACTTTCTCTGCATTCAAAAGGTATGCGAAACTTACATCACATCATTCCACAGGCCGGTCAACATTCCAGAAAGGCCTTTGGAGTGAGAGAGTGTGTGAAATCGAGAGGGACTCTCTCACTTTTGTACACTCTCTCGCCCCTGGTCTGTAGGTTTGAAATCATGTGGTAAGTGAAACATACATGGTAGAAGAGTAGGTGAAGATCATCTCGCGAACGAAACTAGCGAACACGAGTTGGTACAGCACATCTGAGATCTCTTGATTTTGCGGTTATAAATCAATAGATGTAAATATTCATATTCAGATGAATGTTGACCTACAATAAGCAGAATAGTACCACTCTTTGTTATCCTTATGGGAATGGCGGAGTTGATTTCAAAAACATGTGTGAAAAAACAGGAAGGCAAAATTTTTCATTTCCTCTAATTGTGGTGGAGCATGTTTAATGGGTATTTTTACAGTTTTTTTTTGCAGCATATGTGTCACTAAGCTCCTACTGAATTGCTAATAGTAAAGGTAGGGTGCACATTCGTGATATTTAGGCAGTGCAACACGAAATCATCAAGTTTGCGCAAGCGTGAATTCGAGAAGGGTGTGAGAAACAAAGCTGTTTCAAATTTAAAGAAGAAGTTAGTTGCTTCTACTGTATATTGGACAATTGATAAATGTCAGTTGGCAATCGATTGTCAATTGTATGTGTCATACGGTATGTCACATACCGTTCATCGATACACCGTACTGCTGGTGGTAGATCAGCGGGATTCTCGCTGCGAGAGCGAAGAACCAGTGGGAGAGGAAGGAGACGTAGATGATGCGAGTCTGCAGAGGAATACGGTAGAGTTTTGTTTTAGGTATACGGTAGCACATTGTTCTTAAAAATATCCTTAAAAATATTCTTTAAAATATCCGGAAAGGTGTCTGCGACGAGCATTTGAAAGTGAATGCTGCTCCCTCAATAATCTCTCGTCCGGCCCCTTTCTGGAGTGTGTAATCACTCCGAAACTCACGTTCGCGTGCATTGGCACCGCGTTCCATACGGCGACGATCGCAATTGGAATTGTGATTAAACTGAGGAGGATCAGGGAGATCTGTATTTGATTTATCGATTTATTGAGACATCAGTTTATTGATTCTTTTCCCTTAGTTTCACGCAGTCCATACAGCACGTAGAGAGCGCGAAAATTGCATGTGAATGTTTCAGGACTAGAGTTAGAGGAGTGAAAAATTAAGATTTTAAATCACAACTTCACCGATGGCCTCTTTCTGTAGGGTTTCAAAGGTACAGTGTCCAGAAAAATGCGAAATAGAAAGAAATCTTATTAGCGAACATAAATAAGTTACTACATACTTACTTCAATACAGTAGACGATTTCGAAAGCGGGCTCGAACTGTGCTGATTGAGAACGATTGACCCAGATGAGAAGTGTGAATTCCATTGAACCGTTTTTCTTAAAAATAATAAATTATTTGTTTTATAACTAGCCGGGATGTATTGAGGTTAAATACACTACGCTCTATGCGTACACTACGCTCTATGCATAGTTCCGGGTGCAGGTTCGGTCCAGGGGGAGGTCGGTAACTGGCTCCAGGTACGGTCCAGGGGGAGCTAAGTAACATACTTAAGATTCGGTCCAGGGGAGCCTCGGTAGCCTTCTTCAGGTACGGTCCAGGGGGACCTCGGTAGCCTTCTTCAGGTACGGTTCAGGGGAACCTTGGTAGCAGTCTTCAGGTTCGGTCCAGGGGGAGTTTGGAAGCTTGCTGTATGCTCGGTCCAGGGAGGAGAACTCAGTAGCCGGCTCCAAGATCGGTCCAGGGGGAGCTTAGTTTGTTGGGGAATGTTAATCTCTAGAAAGAGGTACTGGCTTATTCCGTTGAGAAAGGCTCGTGAGGCTGAGGGCGATCTCCGTGGCAACTTTTTTCGATCGCTCTCAGCCTCACGAGCCTTTCTCAACGGAAACGCAGGACACCGTGAGTTGATTTCCAAGGCGTCTTCGAACACGTTTGTGGCATCGCAAAACACTTTTCCAATGATTCCCTACGCTCGCCGGATCATTTGGAAACTTTACTAAATTTTCAATTTTTCACGTTAAAACGTGTTAGACACGTTTCCGTGTTAGACACGTTTCAGACATCTCAAAACACATTTCCTACGGTCCCCCACGCTCTGCGAATCAATTGGGAACTTTTCGAAATTTTCGATTTTCCATGTTAAAACTCTGCAAAACAGGTGAAAACGTGTTTCACGTTACTCAAGAATGTGCAAGAAGGGCTTCTAGCACTTGCGAATAATGTGGCAAACGTTTTGCCCGCGGCGGGGTTCGAACCTGGGGGGTCTCGGATTGAAAGTCAAGCGCGTAACCCACTTGGCTATGGATTTGGTTAATTAAATTTTGTAAAATTTGAAAGATATTTTGGTCTGTTATCATTCGCAAAAAGATCTGAGAAGATAGAGCGATTTTGAAGCAATTTATAAAGCTTCCCGATACGCGATTCCGAGCCTCCAGAAAGGGGTCAGGGGAGAGAGAGAGTGCCAAAGTGAGAGAGTACCTCTCGATTCTCCTTGCTCTCTCGTTCCAAATCCCTTCCTGCGAGGTTTGCCGGCATGTTGAATGATTCGGAGCGAAATGTAAGAAAATTTCGTGAAATCGTGTGAAATCAAGTGAAATCAATCGATATTTCACTTCAAAAAACGGCAAAAGATGTTCAAATGTGAATCTCGTTACTTAAAAACGTGTATGGTAGGGTTGGCCATTTGACTCTTTTATAGACTCCTTGAATCATTTGACTCCGAGTCATTTTGACTCGCGCGGTGTGAGGAGTCAAAGTGACTCGGAGTCAAGTGAATCCTAGGATTCACTTGACTCCTGAGGTCGTAACTCGGCCTAGAAAAGGCGTACGGATGTCTCTGGTACACAACGACTCAGAATTGAATTTGGAATCTTTTATATTTTCTGAGCAAAAGTAATTTTTCGTTATGCAAATCACTATCTCAACCCACTTTTCGAATTTTCTCTATTTTTTACAATCAGAATTATTAGTTTAAAATTATACGTTTGAAAAGAACCGTTTTTACTCAGACATGTGATTCTGCCCCAAGCGTTTTGCTCAGCGGAGAGTATTGGAAAGCATGATATTTCAAATAAATAATAAGAGGAAACTTAAAATATATGTAAATTGTGCCTTGATTTATCATATTCTGGCTGCTGAAAATCCTCGGGAGTCAAGTGAATCCTGGTTGAGATTCATTTGACTCCTGATACTGTACCTCACTTTTCGAGTGAGATTCACTCGACTCTCATTCTTTACTTTTTGAGCGGTTGTGAAGGAGTCAAATGGCCAACCCTAGTGTATGGACCACTTTTCACGCTTGCAAAAAATGCGGCAAAAGACTATGCACCGGCGGGGATCGAACCTGGGACCCTTGGATTTGAATTCGAGCTCGCTACCGACTTGGCCATGAAATTATCGATTTTTCAAATATAAAAATCGATGTGCTTCGTGATGGGCTGTCATATGCAAAAGGATCTGAGAAGATTGCTCAACTTTGAAGAAAGTTATTCGGAAAAAAGGTCGGTCACGCGGAAGGAAAAAAACATACCAACAGACAGACATTTCAATTCCCTAGTAGTGGAGGAATTTCGAAAAAAATATGATAGTAATTTTAATCGAACAAATAATTCAAGAAGTGTATAAATAAGTAATGCCACCACTGAATTCACACGTTTTGTGACTAATTGAGATGCAAAATATCTGCCACCAAAGGTGTTATCGCGAGAAAAGTAAGCTCGGACGCCTGAAAATCAGGCGTAAAATCAAAGCATAATAAATGCACCTGTTCCTACGAAATTCGTACCTTTCACACGAGAAAGGTCTAAAGTGTTCACACACGGGAACTTCGCTAGTGTACGCAATTAGATGGCACGAAAGACCGGTAGACAATGCAGACGTACAGTAGCGCGCAAAAGTCACCGGGCACTTTTTGAATCGGCTATAACTTTTGAACCTGAAATGTTATCAAACTAATATTTGTTTACTTATGTAGTAAATCTATCGGCGGTTATGGCACTGATATTTAGGTATTACGAAATTATCGATTGATTGCATAGTGTTGACGCAATCGTACCATACTTTTTCAGAAGACCATTATTCTTACATGCATTTTTTCGAGCCCGTCATACTTTTAGAGCATAAAGATTAGTTGACGGGCTACCAAGAAAAAATGTTTCAAGTTGCTGCAAATTTGTACATTGGCTGCAGCCGTGCTGCAATTTCGCTGTCGCAAAATTGTATCTCTGGTTCTAGGCAAGCTAGAAACTCGTTCTAAGAACCAAAATGATCCTAGGGAGGATTTATAATGATTCTGGAAATATGATTTGTATAGGTCAGCAATTCCCCTCAGGGCATCGAAAAATCGATTTTTTTCATGACCCATTTTCAGTCGATTTCAATTATTAGGGAAAAAATGGTAAAAATCTAATCTTTGCGTAGGTGTATTAGAAATGTATCGCAGAACTGATAGCTAGCTTTGTGTAGGGTTGGCGATTGTTTGCCGGGCGCGGCAATCGATTTTCGGAAGGACACACGATAGGCCACGCCCCCTTTTCGCCCGGTCGCCCCTACAGTATCGTAAACTTTATTCCGCTGGCTGTAACTATTGAACCAGATGAGAAATCTCTCTGAAAATTTGACTGCATCTAGTACATGCATAACGGAACCGATCACCCTTAGTACGTCATAAGTCGATTTTTCTTTGTTGAGTAGTGATGACGCAATACCACAAAGGTATTTCAGAGGCCATTATTTGCTCGGAGGAAAATTTTCCAGCGATCACACGTAGAGTGGTGATAAACTACATGGAGAGACACTCGAATAAAATTAGTACCACATTGTACGGTTCCATACAGGACCAGTGCCAGATCTCAAAGTGGGTGTCCGAAAAAAAAGTTTTTCTTTTCTAGACGTGCTAGAGACTCGTGCTCAACTTCAAATTGATCGCAGTAGTAATCAAATAGTATCCCCATAATTTTACAATGATCGCCCAACTTATGCCTTCAGTGCATGAAAATGCGTTTTTTGTGTGTTTTTTCACGGGTGTTTTGTTTTGAGGAAAAATATTCATCCGTACATAGCATTATAAAACGCGAAAACGCAAGTTTTGTTATATCTTTGAAAATATTAAGGCCAAAAAAATCCATTTGAGGAACTATTCGGGATAGATCATGTTCTTCGAAATAAAACCCACTATTTTTTTTTAAATTTTCATGCCCTGAAGGCATAGGTTGGCCGATCATTGTCAAATTTAGGGGATACTATTAAAATACTACTGCGATTATTTTGAAGTTGAGCACGAGTCTCTAGCACGTCTAGAAAAGAAAATCTTTTTTTTCGGACACCCACTTTGAGATCTGGCACTGGTCCTGTATGGAACCGTACAATGTGGTACTAATTTTATTCGAGTGTCTCTCTATGTAGTTTATCACCACTCTACGTGTGATCGCTGGAAAATTTTCCTCCGAGCAAATAATGGCCTCTGAAATACCTTTGTGGTATTGCGTCATCACTACGCAACAAAGAAAAATCGACTTATGGCGTACTAAGGGTGATCGGTTCCGTTATGCATGTACTAGATGCAGTCAAATTTTCAGAGAGATTTCTCGTCTGGTTCAATAGTTACAGCCAGCAGAATAAAGTTTACGATACTGTAGGGGCGACCGGGCGAAAAGGGGGCGTGGCCTATCGTGTGTCCTTCCGAAAATCGATTGCCGCGCCCGGCAAACAATCGCCAACCCTACACAAAGCTAGCTATCAGTTCTGCGATACATTTCTAATACACCTACGCAAAGATTAGATTTTTACCATTTTTTCCCTAATAATTGAAATCGACTGAAAATGGGTCATGAAAAAAATCGATTTTTCGATGCCCTGAGGGGAATTGCTGACCTATACAAATCATATTTCCAGAATCATTATAAATCCTCCCTAGGATCATTTTGGTTCTTAGAACGAGTTTCTAGCTTGCCTAGAACCAGAGATACAATTTTGCGACAGCGAAATTGCAGCACGGCTGCAGCCAATGTACAAATTTGCAGCAACTTGAAACATTTTTTCTTGGTAGCCCGTCAACTAATCTTTATGCTCTAAAAGTATGACGGGCTCGAAAAAATGCATGTAAGAATAATGGTCTTCTGAAAAAGTATGGTGCGATTGCGTCATCACTATGCAATCAATCGATAATTTCGTAATACCTAAATATCAGTGCCATAACCGCCGATAGATTTGCTACATAAGTAAACAAATATTAGTTTGATAACATTTCAGATTCAAAAGTTATAGCCGATTCAAAAAGTGCCCGGTGACTTTTGCGCGCTACTGTAGCATGCAAAACCACTGCGTTCTTGGCAAAACGCCAGAAGCAAATTCGTTGTGAGACCTTCACATACTGTTTTCGCATTCATTAACTGCCTGGCCAATTTCTACAGAACTTTCAAAAATGCGGTACAAATGATGGTTGGTGTCGCCGCAAAGTATCATCTCAAAATTTTGCCTGTAATGCCGAATGAATGACTAAACTACAATACTAGTCGTGACAACATTCTGAAAAGTCTAGAGATTAGACAAATTGCCCGGTTCCAACTTCGTTCTAGGAGAAGATGCGTCGTAGCCTTTCCTAGTACGAAATGAAAGTGGCAATTACGGTAGCCACATAGAAATCGCCATTGGAAATTCGTCTCACTATCAGTGACTCATTTTCTAAGCATTTCTCGGAGCCGCGAGGTGGACTTACCGGGGGAGTTAGCGAAGGAGTATCCGAATGCTAACCTGGGAACACATTCGCAAACTCATTCGGTAACTCCCCAGGCAATGTCAATCGAAAAAAGGAAAAATAGCACACGACAGGATTCGAACCACCGGCCTATGATCTGTGAGCCTAAGCTCTTATCCAATAGGCCACGAAGACATTGATACTCAGCTAAATAAAGCAGTATATAAACCCTGGAGTCGGGGAGTTACCGGAGGAGTTTGAGAATGAGTTTCCGGGGATCTCCCCCGAAACTCATTCGCAAACTCATTCGGTAACTCCGCCGCCGTTTTCGGAGTTAATGCATAGGAATTTGAGCTTATAGAACAGAACTACTTTTTTTAAAGATTAAGAGTGATTTATAAGTGATTACAAAATGAAATGAACAGGAGTCCAAAATCTAATAGCGGAAATTGAAAATAAACTCAGTACTCGATGTGCGCCAGCGATCTTACGGTAGGAGTGATGAGGTTGCTTAACCGGGTTTGGCTTGTTTCGCCAGTTTCGCGCTTTATTTCTTTGTTGTTTTTACTAATTATTATTGTAAATGTTAATTATATCGACAGATGCTATGATCGCCCTCAGTCTGCTCCTGCTCGTCGGTCTTTTCGTGCCCGGCACCACTGAACAGGTGCGAAATTCTACTGAACTTTTGAATCTTCTCTGAATTCTCCTGGCTTTTCGAGGGGTTACACTCCTTTTAATAATTTATTTTATCAATTATTAACTTTCTTTTGTGCCGGATACGTTAGAGTTCGCTTCTTGGTCCATTCTCTGTAGGCTGATCATGAATTAAAGCCGCGGCATGCAGTGATGTGACCGTTTCTTCTAGGTTTCGTCGCTAGTGCCGTAGATAGTCTTAATTATTGCTTTATTATTGATTATTTAGGACGAGTTTGCGTTGTTCGTGCGCGTGCTCTCGCCGGCCACGCTCGCCTACACGTACGAGATCATTCCTGCCATGTTCGGGCCGGATCGCGCATCGTACCAGCACGTCCTCCGCAACGTGCGCCTAGAAGCAGCCTCGCTGTCGGAGGTGAGCGCGATACTATTCAATAATTATAATAATTTATCCACGCCGAGACGCAGCATGGTTTGAAATTTGCCAAACAATTAGAGGAAAGGGGGGGGGCTCTCCGAATGCCACTTGAGATGAACGTTTTTACGACGCTGTGATTTGTCAATCGTTTCTTGAATATTCGACTATTAGGGCTGTGAGAACTGCTATTTACGCACGAACCTATCGTTAGCGAGCGATATAGCAAACCATTAATGGGCTGTGAACGCGTGTACGACTAGAACGGCAGACCCGCAAAATCGCGGTTCCACAAGTACTTCTTCATGAAAGACCCGGGTCGTGCAACGATGGTCAAGTCCTCTTTTACTCAAACAAAACTAAATTATATTCACCATTTAATAGTCTCACCGTCGTTCCCCGCTGTACTGATGATTTGCTCTAATGAGACGACCTCGTGCATTCGCTTGCCGCAGTTGTGTACTGGCACTCTTATATGTATTCCGCTTTAATTCATGTAAAAGAGGGAAACGCTAGAGCCAGAGTACTATATTTCCACAGTTGTATGATTAGGGAATGCAGTATTCGCCCTATTTCCCCACTCGATTTTCGTCCTAGACCTGCACATTTTGACTTGTAATACGCTATAAAATTCCCTGCGAAAGCATCTCTCGCATAGGTCGAAAGGGTGCGTTGCGGCAAGTCGAAAATGCGGGTTGGATTTTTCAAAAATGGGCGTGGAAAACCGAAAATGCGGGTTGAGTTTTCCAAAAATGGGCATAAAACACCGAAAATGCGGGTTGGGTTTTCATATTATTTCACTCAAAAATCTGAAAATGCGGGTTGGCTTCCTCATTTTTACGTACCTTCGATCTATGATCTCTCGCCTATTCATTCGTATTCATCCACCATGAGACCGTTGCTAACGTGCTGCTTGCTTGTCTTGAGAGACTCCACTCACAGCGTTTCATCACCCCCTAAATAGGGACTCCTGCGTTTGAACGGTTTTGATGTGCAGTGTTTTCAAATCCGGGGCGGCCGAACAGTAAACAACAACAAAGGGGCGGAGACTGCTGTCTAGCGCTCTCTCGCTTTCACACGCTCTCTCGTGTTTACTAGTTTCTCTGCCGCTCTCTGCTCTCTTGCCCGCGAAAGTGCTCGCGTGAAACGCTGTGCCTCTGTCGCCAGGGAATGACGGACCATTGGACACGCGCCATTGCGCATCTCCATTATTCATCTGTCGTTTGCCAGTCTCTAAATGCCTTTTACAATGGACCTGCTGGCCCGAGATATTGCCGTTTCAATATAGGTTCATGATGAGATACTCGTGGCACACAACAATATTTCTAAACCGAGTAGTTAGTTTACCAAGAACTCATTGGAACTAATATTAGCAAGCAAGTGTTAGTCCGAGAGGTGGCGCGGCTCGTGACCAAGACGAAATGATCAATTGTTATCTAATTTATTGTAATAATTTTATTAATATTTTAATTCAGAGGTCAAAAAGTAAAGTAGCATGGAACATCTGGACTACGCAGGTTTTCGAAGTTTTGATAGTCTATCGGGCAGGTTTCTACATTTCTGGGTTGTTTTCGGAGACTCTGTCGGGCAGGTTTCGTTTTGAGGGGTCAATTTGATCAGGCATTTATTTGTCGCGCCCGCCTCCGGCGGGCAGGTTATGACGACATCTGCTCACTTTTGACCTATGTTTTAATTACAATAATATGATATAATTCGCGGTTGCAGAGCTGCAACGGTCTGGAGGAGGACATGACGGGCAAGGTGGTGATCATGCCGCGCGGCGAGTGCTCCTTCATGGACAAGGTTCTCTCTCTCTCTCTCTCTCTCTCTCTCTATCTCTCTCTCCCCATATTCCATGCCAAAACTTAGAATCCTATCGCGCCTCGGGCGCAGATGAATTGTTATTATTAAGGTGGCGCACGCGGAGGCCGCCAACGCCCTCTTCGCCCTCATCACGGAGGCTAATGTGAGTGGCGTGAAACGAGAATCGGGATGGTGGTGTTAATAGAGAACTTTAATAGGAATGTTAATGGTGTTAATGTGGTGTGTGATCATGCCTAATCTTGGCTACGAATGTTTTCGGTACTCATTGCCGAGTTTATTTTGCTGATGAAACAGCAATATGACATTGTTTGAACTAATTTAAGCAAAGATTAGTAAGCGGCAGAGTTCCTTGAGTATACTTGGATGACTTTTCTATTGAATCAAGAAATTCATTTCTCCGGTTTGTCTCGAAAAAACGAGCAAGAACCTCTCCCGAATTTCTTTAATCTATCTTCGAAGCCTTAATCTACCTGTTCGGCATTTGACTTTTAACTAAACTGTTTGATAGTTGTTCAAATCCAAATTATCTGTTATTATTTGATAGGATGGATTATGACAAAATATATCAGTAATAATGTAAACTAATTAAATAATTAATTACATTACATTTTACAATTTGCAGAGCAGCAGCACGACGACGATCAGCATGAGCCGGGGCGACGACACGCGGACGATCCACACGCCATCGGCGTATATTGCAGGTTATTTAATTGTTTAAATTATTATTGTTGTTGTTTGGGGGTGGGCCCTGGCAGAGTAGTCGCTTATTTTCATAAAATCCTCTTGATTCCGGTAGCAACTTTACTTTTTATCATTGTTATTAATTAGAACTACCGTTGCCCACACAATTAGGTCAAATGGGGTTATCGCAGGTATTTTCTGCAGTGAGGCCTACAATTGCGTTGAGAATTGTCTTCATTCCGCAATGTGCTTATATGTGCGAAAAAAGGATACAAATGCATAAAAGATTCAAAAATTTGCGTTTTTCGACATGGTCAGCACGACGTGCAGAATCAACGATAACGATTTTGTATGCTAATTATGCCGGAAGAAAGATATGTTTAATTAGTTGCGGTAGCATACGAGAGAACAGACATAAAATGCATGGTATCAACTTAAAGGTAGGAGTGCAACATCGAATCGGCTTGCGATACGAACATTTGATTTTTTTAAAAGTAAAATTTTACGAAACCCAAAAAGCAAATGAAAAAAGGTTACAAATGAATGAAACCTCGCTAGCGATAATCTATTTGGCCTATGCGGTTGCTATCCTTGTAAGGTAGTGCGAATAATAATTTTATTTTTGACCCGTTTCTATGCAGTATCGGTTGCGTTCTTCGGTACTGCCTTTGATAATGTATTGAAACTGGTCTCCAACTGGTGGTAGCACCGATTAAAAATGAACTTTAGTTCTTCGGAATTTTGTTTTGATGTTGCACTTGAACTTTGCCTATGTTGAGCGTCTACGGTTGATGTGCCCGTAGGGCTGCGCTGTACAGTAACGTGGCCGTTTTTAGTGGTATAGTCACCTACCGTAGTTCATCGCTTCGTTGCAGGATCCTCGGGCAGTCGGATGCACCGCTACCTGACGATGAGCAACGAGCCCGTGCTGGCCGACCTGCCCATCAACGGCACCGACATCGGCATACTGTACGAGAAGGCTCCCTGGGAGATATGGTAGAGCGGATACGGTAGTCACGGATTACTGTAGTTCAACCTGATTTTGTTCCTCCCCTCACTGTTTATAATTTTGGTAGAGGATACAGCAATCGCGAAAAGGATTACTCTGTGCCAGATTTTTGCCCCCCCCCTCTTACAGTATTCCCCACTTACAATAACTGTTTCTTTGTTTGATTTTGTTCGGTCTCGGGTTTAGGATGTAATCATGGACAAATGGTTAGTTAGCTTATTAATAATGTGATAATAATTATAATTAGAAGAGTGCCTTACCACTATATTGTTGACTGTTTGTTTGTTTAGGTATTGTTCCTCCGGTTCACGATTTGTTTAGCTTATCTGTCATTTTGTGTGAGTAATGATCTCTGCCTCTCAACGTCATTCCACTCCCCGTTCAAATCTCCAATATGGGGTCAGGAGCGATGGAATGCGCAAAGATGGGAGAGGCTCTCTCCCACTTTTGCATACTCCTTCGCCACGACCCCTTTCTGGAGGAGTGGAACGATGTGTCTCCATTCCGCACGCTCTCTAGCGCAGTCTGACTAAGTCGACACCAAGATCGAAAGGGCGAGAGAGCGTGCGGAATGGACAGGGAGTGAGATCATTACTCAAGGAAGAGCGTGTGATTCACCGACCCGGCTTGTGTTTCTCTCTTGTGTTTCTGTTTGTCCACCACCTCATCTTCTTTTCCGCTCACCACCCACCGCAAGAAGTCTGTCGATATTTCCAACCATCCCATCCCCCACTTGAATCTACGAGGTAAAGTGTAATTTAGGGATGATTTCGCAAGAAATTCCCTCATCATTCTGCACACTATTTCACCGGTCTGTGCCGACGAGATAGTGTGCGAGATGAAGAGAGTTATTTCTTGCGAAAAATAGTGTAATTTTCCCTAGTGTAATTTCGATAAAGATTGCGTCGATGTGTGAGTGCGGAGAGAATTGTATCAGCGTTCAATCAGCTCGCTATTGAATTTCTTGTCGGTTGCCGCACAGCATCCAGTTGGCACCATGCCAAGAACGTCTCTCGTTGTCTGACTCTCTCATTTGGCGCGCTCTCTCACAATCTCTCTCTTTCTCTAACTCGTTCTATGCGACTCTGTTTCGAATGCTGTGTGCCGGTATCTCGTCTGACCGGGGAGATCAGTGTTCCACCTAACCTTTCAATATTCTGTTAGTGGATTGAGTGCTAATGCTTCCGCAGCAGCCGATACCTAAAGCTACATAGACAATTTTAATTAGCAACTTTTGATGTGTTATTTGTAAGCTGATGATATTTGTGCTCGATTGCAATCAGCGCGCTATTTACTTGCTGACATGTTCATTGCGATTTGACCCCCCCCCCGACCAGGAGAATTTGTGGTTCACCCATCCCTTTAGAATTTCTGTAGAAGGTATTGAGCGATTCTTGGTAGGCGAGTAGTTTATTATGAGGATGATTCATTAGTATGATATACTGCACTATTCATTATTGTTATCGGCGTTCGATCGGATCGCCATTGCTTTTCTTATCTCTGCCTGAGAAACTCTTACGATGGTACTCTCGATTTATCGCCTAGCTTTTTAAGTTTAGCGTTTCTGTTGGCGAGATTTAGGGCTTACAACTTGATTACGGTATTAATATTCCAATTGTGGTGTTTTTAGAACGAATCTTTCTATGTGTGATTACTCTATTTGATTACTTCTCAGAGACCCAGAGATTCTGCGGCATTATTCACGATTTCTTGCCCTGCCTGACTATGAAAATCTGTGAATTTCCGTTTCTGAATAAGTGTGAATCTAATCGCTATGTTGGCAGGATTGAGCAGTTGTCTTATTGATTTCTAGAACAGAATTTATCAGTGGTAGTTATTCATGCTGATCGGGTAAGTCTGATCCATTCTTCGTTTGTTAGGCTCCACCAATTAATTCCCATTCTTCTCTTGATCTCATTCCTCCATCGTTCACGAGGTCGCCCACGTCGCGTTTGTCTAGTCTGTTGTACGGGATCCAAACGGTTAGTCGCCGTGCCCATTTCTGATCGTCCATCTTCCTTATTCTATCAGCCCATTTCAATTTCTTTCTCGTTGCTTCCTCTACCCAGTCTATGACACCTGTGGCTTGCCGTAATCTCTCATTAGTCCATTTATCTTCCCACGTTAGCCTCAACATCTTTCTTTCCATTTTCCTTTGGGCGATTGCCAAGTCTTCTTTGTCCGATGATCTCATTGTCCATGCCTCGCATCCGTATAGAACAGTAGGAAGGATGCACGCGTTGAATGCTCTCATTCGAATTTCCTTGCTTATGGTGGGATGTTTCAGTAGGCATTGCACTCTCCTTTTGATTTCGGTCTCGTGATCTAGTGGGAGAGATAACCAACTGCCAAGATATTTCGTGCCCTTCTTGTATTTAAATGGCATATAAATTGGCTTCCTATTCGTTTCACTGGATGTTAATAGAACAGTTTTTCCTGGATGCACTTCTAATCCAACTGACGCGGATGCGTCAATTATTTTCGTTAACATCCGCTGTAAATCCATTCTGTTCGGCAACGACTATAATGTCATCGGCATACGAAAGGGTCGTTAATTGCACTCCATTGATATTGATTCTGCTTTTTTCCCAATTAATTGAATCAAGAGCCATACGTAGAACACAGTTGAATAACTTTGGACTTATGGTATCTCCTTGCTTGACTCCTCGCCTTACATTCACTTGAACCGATCCTTCATTCACTTGTATTCTCGTTGTTGTTCCGTCGTAGAAATTCCTCAATAGATGTATCAGTTTGGTATGGATGCCTTGGGTAGCTAGTGCAGTCCAAACTGCATTCCATTCGACGCGATCAAAGGCCTTTTTAAAATCTATCAAGGCTAGGTGGAGTGGCATATTAAATTCCGTTGCCTTCTCAATCAGTTGATGTATTGTGTGGATGTGGTCAATTGTAGAATATCCTGGTCTGAAACCAGCTTGACTGTGATCTTCTCCAGTCTCCAGAACGGGTAAGATCCGGTTCAGAACAGTTTTTCTAGAACAATATCGATGAAAAAGAAGAGCGCATTTGAAAGATTTAGATTCTAATTGTAAACGATTTTGAAACTCTTATCAGCGTTCGAGAGGAACGCATGATGATTCTCGCAATTTCGACTAGGGAAATCCGCGCTACGCATGCCTATCTAGAGTTTTTGTTGGGGATATTTCGCGTTACTTCCTCGTTAAATTCACATTTTACTGAGCCGTGAAAAAAATGAAGAGTTTTTGTGAAAGATTGAAAGATACTGTTATCATATCAGTAATCGATCAGCGCGCTTTTGAATTCCTTATCAGTGGACAGTCGGCGATCTGACTGACTCTGTTAATCGCGATTTCACGCCTCGCCGAGCGCCGCTGATTTGTGTTTCACCGCTCCCTTTATGGGTCTTCTTCCTCACTTTCAATTACAATTACAATTATTTATTCCGCCAGGGTTAGGGGTTTCGTGTGAGTTCTTTGTAGATTGTCGATAGTGGAGTCGGCAGATGTCCGTCGTCTTCAGACGATTCGGTTGTTTTGGGGGCAGGGTGAAGGGGGTGCAGCAGGGTGGGTTAAATCAGAGACGTAAGAGAGACTCTGATGTGAAAGAAATAGACGGCAATTCGTTAATAAGAGATCGGAAGACGATAGGAGAGCTTTTCACAGTTTCTCGACTTAGAGCGTTCCATCTTTGCACTGACCTTGATACAAAAGTAGAGTGAGACTTAGGCACAATGAAATGTACAGCAATGCGAAGCTCGTGAGTATTGCGCAAATCGCGTGCAAGAGGGGAAATATTTAGAAGAAAGTTGCGATTGAACGAGTAGAAATTGTGAACGGTCTTGTGGAGGAAAAGAAGGTCGATTACAAGACGTCTATGCTCTAGAGTTGATAAATGGAGAATATTGAGCCTATCTGGGTATGAGGAATATGGAATAGAGCATCTGAAAAACAGTCTGCGAGTGAAGTTTCGCTGAACATTCTCAACATAGTTGGCAAGTTTAACGGCGCGCGGGGACCAGACAACTGTACAATATTCTAGTATTGGTCTTATAAAAGCATTAAATGCCTGCACATATAAAAGAGGCTCCCGCGAGTAAAAACACTTGAACATAATGTTAACTTTAGACCTTGCTTTCGCTGCTATTTTCGAAATATGATCATTGAATTTAAGGGAGGGTTTCATGATGACACCAAGATCTTTCATGAACGGAGATGGAATTAGATTTGTGCCATTAATTTTGTACTGTGTGCGGAGTTTTAGCGGCCCATAATTAACAACAGTGCATTTGGATTCATTGAAAGCGAGATTCCACGCGAGTGACCAAGAGAAAACGCAATCAATCGCTGACTGGAGTGAATGCGCGTGGTGAGGAACATCAGCATAGATCTTTAGATCATCTGCGTAAATACCGTATTTAACATCTGGAGGAAGTTCTTTCGAGATATCATTTACGAAAAGAATAAAAAGGAGAGGACCAATGCACGATCCTTGAGGAACCCCAGAAGAAACAGTGGTAGGCGCAGAGAGAGTATCACCAATCAGTACAGATTGAGTTCTGTTTGAAAGATAACTCTCTAACCAGCAAAGAATGTGATTTGAGAACCCCAGGTGTGAAAGTTTATGGAGGAGGAGTCTATGGTCAATGCTATCAAAAGCTTTCCGGAAATCAAAGTATACTGTATCGAAAGATGATTTCTGAGATTTGAGTTTAAGGTACTCTGAGTGAGTCTCTACAAGCTGAGTGCAAGTAGAGCGTTTTAGTCGGAAACCGGCCTGTCTGGGATCAAACAAATTGCTCCGATCCAGAAACTCTGTAATCTCATGTATGAGAATTTTCTCGAAAATTTTGGTGACTGAGCAAATGAGGCTGATAGGGCGGAACATGTTGATTGAATTGGAGGAAGCTTTAGGGATGGGTTTGACTATAGCTTTTTTCCAGATATCAGGGATAGTACTAGTGCAGAGAGTTTTATTAAATAAAATCATAAGTGGGGACACAAGAGAGATTTTGCATTTTTTATAAAATATATTAGGTAGACCATCCGGGGAAAAGTTTACTTTAGGGGCAAGAGATTGAATGGAGATGAGAATTTGTGAAGGGGTTATGGAAGAAAGGTCAAAGGGTTGGGTTTGAGAGGGGGGAGGTGGGGGGAGAGGCGCATGAAGGGGTAGCGTGGAAACGGAAGCAAAGTACTGCGAGAAGGCATGTGCCTTGTCTCGATCAGTTACTAAACTATTTCCATTGAGATCAATTATTCCCGGAGGAGCATTGCTTGTTGCCTTTAGGCGAGTTTTACAGAGACTAAAGAAAGCTTTGGGATTGTTTGAATTAACTACTTTATTTTCAACTCTCTCGTTATGCATTCTTAACGCTCTCAAAACGTTTATAACAGGTCTGCGCAAGGGTGCTGTTTGAAGCAATAGATGAAATCCGGCATGACTTTTTGTAAAGATACCGAAGATGGGGAGGGTATGATGAAGAGAAGGACGGAGTAGAATTTGGAATGTACAGTAGCGCGCATAAGTCATTGGCCACTTTTTCACCCGGCAATATCTTTTGAACAGGAAAAGCGATCAATTTGAAAGTTTGGCTTGATGTATCAAATCTATCGGCCATTTTGATGCTGATATCGATTTGTTACGAAATTCCTCAGTGATTGCATAGTAATGACGCAATCAACGCATACTTTTTCGGCAGTGCATTATTCTTACATACATTTTTTCCTACTAGCCAAACTTTTTAAGCATTGAGATCAGCTAAAGGGCTGCCATGAAAAAAATTTTCAAGTTGCTGCGTCTTCGCACCTTGGCTGCAGCAAGGCTGCAATTTCGCTGTCGCAAATTCGTATCTCGGCTTCTAGACGAGCTAGAGACTCGTTCTAAGAACCAAAATGATCCGCATATGGATTGTTGATGATTCTGAGAATATGATACATGTCCCTCAACAATTGCCCTCGGGGCACAAAAATATCGATTTTTTCATGACCTATATTTGAAGTGTCTCAATTCTGAGGGACAGTTCAGTAAAAATGTAGTTTTGGCGTAGGTGTATTGCAAATGTATTGCAGAACTGATGCCCAACTTTTTGTTGGATTGGCATTTGTTTCCCGGGCGCGGCGATCGATTGTCGGAAGGACACCAGATAGGCCACGCCCCCTTTTCGCCTTATCGCCCAACAGAATCGCAAACTTTATTCCGTTGACTGTAACTTTTGAACCAGATGAACAATCTTCATGAAATTTTGAGTACACCTAGTACATACATTGCGGACTCAATGACGATAAATCGGGCATAAGTCGATTTTTCTTTATTGCGTAGTGATGACGCAATATTACAATTATATTTCAGAGGCGAATATTTGCTCGGAGGGAAATTTTCCAGCTTTCACACGTTGAGTGGTGACAATATAAGTGGAGAGACACCCGTACAAAATTAGTATCACATTGTACGGTTTCATACCAGTGCGAAATCTCAAAGTAGGTGCCCGAAAAATTAGTTTTTCTGTTCTAGACGTACTAGATGCTCGTTCAAAACTTCAGAATGATCGCATTAGTGCTCTTATATTATACACAAAGTTTGGAAAATATCTGCTGTCAAATGCCCTCAGGGCATGAAAATTCATATTTTTCGGGTTTTTTTGAAGAATAATATATATCCAAAAGAGTGGCTCAAACGTATGTTTTTCTTTAATATGAGCAAAGATATTGCAAACTTAACTTTGTAGTGTTTTTCAATGATATTATCGGGTGTATCTTGTTCTTTAAAATAAAACACCCGAAAAATATGAATTTTCATGCCCTGAGGGCATTTGACAGCCAAACTTTGTGTATAATATAAGAGCACTAATGCGATCATTCTGAAGTTTTGAACGAGCATCTAGTACGTCTAGAACAGAAAAACTAATTTTTCGGGCACCTACTTTGAGATCTCTCACTGGTCCGGTATGAAACCGTACAATGTGATACTAATTTTGTACGGGTGTCTCTCCACTTATATTGTCACCACGCAACGTGTGAAAGCTGGAAAATTTCCCTCCGAGCAAATATTCGCCTCTGAAATATAATTGTAATATTGCGTCATCACTACGCAATAAAGAAAAATCGACTTATGCCCGATTTATCGTCATTGAGTCCGCAATGTATGTACTAGGTGTACTCAAAATTTCATGAAGATTGTTCATCTGGTTCAAAAGTTACAGTCAACGGAATAAAGTTTGCGATTCTGTTGGGCGATAAGTCGAAAAGGGGGCGTGGCCTATCTGGTGTCCTTCCGACAATCGATCGCCGCGCCCGGGAAACAAATGCCAATCCAACAAAAAGTTGGGCATCAGTTCTGCAATACATTTGCAATACACCTACGCCAAAACTACATTTTTACTGAACTGTCCCTCAGAATTGAGACACATCAAATATAGGTCATGAAAAAAATCGATATTTTTGTGCCCCGAGGGCAATTGTTGAGGGACATGTATCATATTCTCAGAATCATCAACAATCCATATGCGGATCATTTTGGTTCTTAGAACGAGCCTCTAGCTCGTCTAGAAGCCGAGATACGAATTTGCGACAGCGAAATTGCAGCCTTGCTGCAGCCAAGGTGCGAAGACGCAGCAACTTGAAAATTTTTTTCATGGCAGCCCTTTAGCTGATCTCAATGCTTCAAAAGTTTGGCTAGTAGGAAAAAATGTATGTAAGAATAATGCACTGCCGAAAAAGTATGCGTTGATTGCGTCATTACTATGCAATCACTGAGGAATTTCGTAACAAATCGATATCAGCATCATAATGGCCGATAGATTTGATACATCAAGCCAAACTTTCAAATTGATCGCTTTTCCTGTTCAAAAGATATTGCCGGGTGAAAAAGTGACCAATGACTTATGCACGCTACTGTAAGAATCCAAAAGGTAGTTTACAAAGCGACAGAAATATTCGTAAGAATCATTCATATCTAAATGTGCAAGAGCAATAGTCCAATTATGATTAGAGATCATACTGTTAATTGAAACCCAATCAGCAAGATGATATAAACGGTGAGGGACGAATTTTCGATTAGGTGGGGATGGGACTGATAAGGAGAACGAAATGCTCGTATGGTCAGAGAGTGGGATAGAGGGCCTTACGTTACGGACAATATTTGAGTTACAAAGCACTAAATCAAGAATATTTTGAGCGCGTGTTTTGAAATGTACATATTGAGAGAAACGGAAATCTGAGACAAAAGAGATAAAATCGTTTTGAACGGGTGAAGTTAGAATATCCCAGTCTACATCGGGAAAATTAAGATCTCCAGTAATGAGGAAAGGAGTACTTGGTACTAGCGCTGTTAAATATGCAAGAAGAGAGTCTAATGATGCATTAGAGCAAGAGGGAGCACGGTAGATCAGACATACTCTAATGGATGAGAATGAGGCAGACTTACAGTAAGACGAGACATGAATGTCAATTGTGAGTGCTTCAATATCATCACTTGAAAAAGTGGAGATGAGGATCGGATTGAGTTGGGGAGAACAGAGTATTGCGACTCCGCCGCCACGCGATTTAGCTGCATTTGGGGGGCGATCTTTTCTAAACGAGACGTAATTTGCATTCGAACCCAAAAGATAAGCATCACTGTCATCTACATTAAGCCAAGTCTCACTGATCATTATCATATTATAATTTAGCGTTTTAAGGAAGGAAAGAATGTGCGATTTCTTTTTGATGGAACGCGCATTAGTTAAGAAAACTGAGATTGTGTCGTTAGAGACAGAAGATGAGTGAGATGAAAGAGCATGAGGAGAAGGAGAATTGGGAGAGACCAAAGAAGGAGAGACAGACGAAAGAGAGAGGAGAGACGGGATCGGTACCTGCCTGCTGCACCCGACCTAGAGCCCGTTGCTGCTGACGGAGGAGTTGGCGGAGGCTGCGGCGGCACCAGAAGTCTGAGAACGAGTGATTCGAGCAGAGGAAGGAGGGGGAGGGGCAGGAGGGTAAATTGTAATATATTGTAATATACAAATTGTAATATATTTCTAAAAGGATTTCGTCTGTTATTTATAATTGTTACCAACAGCCGATTAGTACTCTTTTATATGTCTTATCAGCTATCGCTCGCAGATATGACGCTCTGATGGAGTATCATTCGTTATTTCTTAGCTTTCAACTAGTATGATTCGCGTTGCACCTCTCTCTTTAAGTCTGCTCGCAGAGGACTTTTGCGATATCATGTAGTTTTTCAAGCATCCGACCCGATTTACCTAATCATGTATTCCCTCTTTCCATGTAAACATCTCGAATTATTTTATTCGCGATTTATCACCACCCCGAACGATTCATGTCTCACTATTCCATTTAATGGAGTTGGTAAAGGGTTATCTCAATTAGTCTCTCTTGAGTATACGATATTTGTGCATAATCTTTATTTGTTACACGCGATTTCTCACTAGAGTTTCACCCTGCCATCTATTGCTTCTGTGGCCGAGTTTGCTGCGAGCGGGTCATTTTTTTCGCTGCAATAGTAATATTGATCATTCATCAATTGAGAATCTTATTTCGAAATACTATTTGTGTGTTTATATTAGGGATGTAAGTTCGGTATTTGTATTATGCATTTTTGGCGAGAAGTCTGTATTATGACTGATAGGGCGCAAAGAGTCAGAGAAAGAGAGACTGCCATAGGGAATGTACAAGACCGAATCAGCCTCCCTAGTCTATATTACATGGCATTCTTGCGAGTCTGCGCAAATTGAGGCAGACTTTGAGAGAGCGCGAAAATAGGGTGTAAATGGGCGGTGTTCTCACGACGAAATAACTTTTGGAATTTTGCCCATAACGTCGTGCATCAATCGTCATTGCAGTCGAGTAGGCCAGCCCTTGTCTCGGGTGGTTGCAGTCAGGTAGTAAATTGAGGTAGTAAAAAATATGGTAGTGAATTGAGTGTTAGTGCTTCGGCTGCTGCTGTACAACGTCCATAGAAAAGTATAGTCTATAAATTTTGATGCGCCAGTTTTTGAATGGCCATATTTGTGCTCAGTTGCAATCAGCGCACTATTGACTTGTTCTACATGTTCAGCGCGATTCGACCCCCCCCCGGCCAGGAGAATTTGTGGTTCACCCATCCCTTTAGAATTTCTTTTGAATGCATTGAGCGGTTCTTCGCAGTAAGGTGGCTTATTAGTAGAATGATTCATTAGCAATATTCGTAATCATTGGCACCGTTCGATCAGCTTGATATTGCCTTTAAAAATATTTTCTTATCAGCGCCTGAGAAACACTCGCACGATGGCACTCGCGATTTATCGCTTCGCTTGACCCTGTTTCACCTCGAAAATTTAGCGTTTCTGTTGGCTAAATTTAGGGTTTCCATTTTGAATACGGTCGCAATGGATCCAATTGTGATTTTTTCTAGAACGAATCTTTCTATGTACGCTTGCAGCACAATGTCGATCATTACGAGGTCCATGATTCCACACCTACAAAAAAGAGTCTGGTCAAGAGAGTTCGCATAGTTCAGGCCCCTCTCGATTTCACACGCTCTCCCACTCCAAAGCCAAAGCACTTTCTGTAGGGTTGGCTTGCCTGTGGAATTATGTGGTTATTTGAGTTCCACGCAGAGACCGACAGATTCTGCAGATTCTATGCAGGATTTCTTGCAATTTCTGACTAAAAAATTGTTTTCTTTATTTTTTTTATTCCCATGGGACCTTTCTGTTTTTTTTGGGACCTTTCTATTCCCTTAGTGAGGGGATACTAGAACAGACCCAAAAATTGTGAATTTCCGGGTCTGAGTTGCTGTGAATCTAATGGCGCCGTTGGTAGGATTGCGTTTTTGTCTTCATTTGCCCTTCGGGAACAATAACGCTGAAAAAGAAGTGTATGTGAGAGAATTGGCATATTGTAATCTTAAAATCGATCAGCGGCGCGGTTTTGAAATCCCTATCAGCATTCGATTGATGACGACGCTCACAATTTCTACTAGGCAAATCTGTGCCACTCCAATGAATCATGTGGTTCTGTTGGCGATATTTCGTGTTAGTCGCTTGTTCCCGATTTTATACCCCCCCCCTGAAAACGAAGACTGCTTGTGAAAGACTCTGATCTGCCACATCTCGAAAGAGGGAGGACTCTGTCACTTTTGCACGCTCTCTCGCACTTACCCTTCCTTTCCTTCCTTTCCACCTTTCCTTTCCCCTTCCTTTCCTGTAGTTTTGGACTCGTGTGCTTTATCATAACAGTAATCGATCAGCGCGCTTTTGAATTCCTTATCAGTGGACAGTCGGCGATCTGACTGACTCTGTTAATCGCGATTTCACGCCTCGCCGAGCGCCGCTGATTTGTGTTTCACCGCTCCCTTTAGTGTTTGTTTTGCCTTGGTTGAGCGATAGCTTGACACTTTTTATATGCAAATTGTAATATATTTCTAGAAGGACTTCGTCTGTGCGTTACAATTGTTACCAACAGCCGATTAGTGCTCTTGTGCATGTCTTATCAGCTATCGCTCACATCTCTGCACTTTCATTCGCTATTTATCGGCTCGCCTAACTAGTACGATTCGCGGTGCACTTCTCTCTTTAGTTTCAGAGGTTTTAGGCGATAAAATAATATACTGTCGCTTTCCGTGGTAGCATCTCGAATTCTGTTAATGGCAATTCTCACCTCCCCGAACGATTCGTTTTTTCGCAACTCCATCGAATATGAGTGGTAAAGGGTTGTCTCAATGAGTTTGATGCCCCTCCCGTAAACAATATTTGTGCATAATTTTCCTTTGTTACACGCGATTTTTCACTGTGCCTGATTTGCTCGATTAGTGTTTCACCCTGTCTTATAGTGCTTCTGTGTCCGAGTTGAGTTGATTCGAAGGGGTGAACAGTTATTACTATTCATGAGCTGAAATTGTTATCGAAATTCTATTCCTGCATCTTTATAAAATCGATATTACTTTGCAGGCGGGTAGGTCAGGCGTTCGCTCGGGTGGCAGCAGTCAGTGATCATGTGCTGCCTCTTTCCGTGCTGCGGCCACAGCGATGATGACGACAACGAGAGGGGAATGAATAAGGTGAGAAATAAAAAAAAATGTTTAATTTTTATTTATTAATTTGCAATAAGCGTGCTATTAATGAGTGCCATAATTTGGAAAATTGGCAGTTCAACGTTTGCAGAGGAACATGCGACAGTGTTGTTTCACTGGCTCTTTAAGAGTCACCTGGTAATTTGATTATAGTCGCTTGTGTGTCTTTTTTGCGAAGAAAATAATAAAAAAAGCTCACTCGTTCTGATTGGGTGAACTGAAGAAACAGGCTGAAGAAACAGTTGACGCATCCATGCTAACATGTGACACTGGCGTTTCTCTGGTGCTTTGAGTGAAGGCTGGCCAATCGAGGATAGTCTTGGTCTGGTCTTGTATTCCTAAGAATAATTAACCGTATAATTACAGGTGAATCGATCGTGCACCGACGTCTGCTTCCTCTTCCTCTTCCTCACATTCTGTGGCGGACTGGTGAGATTATTTAATTAATATTTAACATTTATTTTGTAGTTTGAAGATCTGTTTTGTGTTCAGCGAATTTCTGATGTTTCCCAATTAGGGTGGCTAAAGACGGCATGTGTGGTACATGTCCAAAAAGCGAAAAAGTAGTGTACTGGAATGTACCGTGTTTTGTTATCTATCGTTTTCGCCACCATATATCCATCCATTCATTTAATATCGATCGATCTATTGAAGATGGCGGTGACGATGTACGGTATGGAGCGCGGCGATCCCTACCGTATCCTCTACGGTAGCGATTCGTTCGGAAACACTTGCGGAAGGTGAGGTTACGGTATCTAGCATGAGAATAGTTGGCTATGGTATCGATTGATTCAAGTGATTTCTTCAAAGGTAAAACGTGAGGTTACTGCACATTCCAAGCGAGAGTGCGAGAATAGTTGGTCACGGTATCGATTGATTTAACGCATGGTTTTCAGGGAGAACGCGCCTCTCAGCGCGGCGAGCAATGAGAGCATACGAGTCCCGCTCTCCGGCAGTGATATGAAGGGCAAGAGGTATACGGTATTACAGTGATTTATCGATTTCGAAGAAATCATTATGCAACACTCATATTGATATTGGATCCTTCGTGGCAACCATGAAAAGTCTCCGTAGTACGGAGGCGCCGGGCACCTTACCGTATCCGATCAATAGTCCTGCTACCGTACTCTAACTACCGTATCCCTTTCAGTTTCCTCTTCCCACTCGATTTCCGCCGTCCGCTTTCCAGTCTGTGGGTGTGCGTCGAGGCGTGCCCGAAGGAGATTCTGATGAGTCATGGACAAATTGAGATGCAGGTACTGTAAATACAAGTTATTTTAATGATTTTACACTCGAATGTAGTGAATTATTGGGACAAGTATCAACAACAAAAAATTCTGCTATTTACTGCTGATTTCGAGTTTCGATGTATTTTCAATATTGTTTGGGCCCTGGAAATTGATTCATTGGAAGATCAAAATCTTCTATTTTTAAAAAAAACCACACATAAACATCGTTCATTCCGCCGGACATGTGCTGATCCTAGTTTTTTTTCTTCTCTAAATGAGATTTGTTAGAGTACACGATTTCATTCGATCCACGTCATTTATGATGCGATCTTACGTTGTGGTGCACAAGATTCTTTGAATCTTTAAACAAATAGAACTTGCAACTTTCACGTTTCACTCCTTCTTTAATACCGTTACTGTCTTTCCGATTCAATATTTATCAGTCCGGTGATGAAGGCTAAATAAATCTATAATTCCTTCCAGAACATCTCGCTGTGCGTGGACGATTCCTCCACGAGACACGCCCGAATTCACACGAACGACGGACATTGCCCCGTCCTGCCTGTACATTCAAGGTACGGTAATTTGATGGGTACGGTAGTTTGCCGAGAGGTTATGAAGTTTACGTTCCTACCGGTCCATGTAAGGTACGGTAGTTGTCGAGGTTACGGACCGTAACTTACGGTAGTCTGTCGAGAGGTACTGTAGACCCAGTTACGGAAGGTTGTCTTCCTTATCTCCCTGCCCTGCCAGTTCATTCAAGGTACGGTATTGTAGAGTTTACAATAGCATGTCGAGAGTTACTGTACACACGGTTGCTGTAGTCTGTTGAGAAATACTGTAGGCCCGGCTACGGTAGATTACGTTCCCCATTGCCCGGTTCTGCCTGTACATTGGTACGGTATTCTGATGGGTACGGTAGTTTGTCAAGAGGACATGTAGTTTACGTTACTACCGTTCCATGTAAGGCACGGTAATGTTGAGAGGTACTATAGATATGGTTACGGTAGGTTATCTTCCCTACTGCTCCGTCCTGCCGGCCCATGCAAGACACGGTATTGTAGAGGCACTGTATACTCAGTTACATGGTGCGGTAGAACGGTACCTTCGTGGCTGTGTAGTATGAAAAACTGTACGATTCTGGTATTCTGTCGAATGGCATTGCCCACAGCTTGACACTGTAGCTCTGCGTTTAATCACAATTCTTGTGTTTCGTTTGGGTTGATAATTTTTAAAATGAACAGTCTAAATTCTCACTCTGCGTGTATTCATGCTTCTACAGGGCTATCTAAGATGAAGTATCAGTTGCGACTTTAATCGTTCCTCAAATCGTTGTTGTAGAAATAGGAACTAATACCAGTTTAATTTACAGTACTCCCATCCTCAATCGATGTCTGCCCGATGATCTGCTCAGTGTGGGCATGGGACTCGCAACGGAGGTCATCAATGTCGTCAAGGTATCGATTTTCTTCTATCAATTATCGATTTTGAGAGATATCGTTGCATACACAAACGTCATTGGTGAATTTCTGTCCGTGACTACGGCACACGGTATTTTTTTTAAATTTCCTACGCTCATTAATCAATCGATAATTCGTGCAGGACGTGGACTGGGTGCGAACGTGCGTATCGTCGGTGATGAAGAGCTCGCTCGCCATCCTGCAATCGATCGGCCTGGCAGTAGGTGAGAGATTTATTATAGCTGTATTGGGGTTACTGTAAAGGCACGTTTATCGTTTTTGGCGTCATGTTTCGGAAAATTAAATATGAAAACGTTTCACCACTGCAAATAACTAATGCCATGGGCCGGTGATAGAACTGATTATATTCAGAAAAAATACAACCCTGCCAATTGGTCGTTTCTCAGTCATATGATCTGCACTGGTGATTTTGGCGCAATGATTTTAGCGATCTCTTGCTTCTTAATATTATCCCATTCCATTCTCAGTCCTCTCACTCTCGATGGTTTTCCTCCTCCGATTTCTCGCGCCCGTCGCTGTCTACTTTGTCTACTTCCTGGTGATTCTCGTCTTCACTGGTGAGATTAATTAAAAGGACCGAGCGGCGAAAAATATCTTATTTCTGAAGATAATACAATTTTGTTTATTGATGAATTCTCAAACCCGCATATTTTTTGCGATGAAAAAATTAGTTCCTGGTGATTCTCGTCTTCACTGGTGAGATAAAGTTTCCAATAATCATAGCCAATCTGATGCTCGTTCCGGGTTGATCCTTATCGATAAAATATAATCTGCCATATTATGAATGAGCGAAGCATTTTAAAAAATTTTGACCGCCCGCAATAAATGAAGTGAATAAGTAATTAACCAACGCTGTTGGAGGTATCTCTGGCGGCCTGTGGTACGCGTGGTGGGCGGCGCACGGACGCGAGCGATTCAATTGGGATGGAACAGAGACGACGAAAGGTGAGGATTACGGTATGATAACGTATCGTCGGTATCGATTTGATGAAATACCATACGGATATGATTCTGTATCACTCTGACAGCGTGATACGTACGTGTACATCATGAGCTTTTAGTCACAGTAGCCTCATTCAACGCGCAAAATGTATGTTTTACCCAATCCGGAATTCAGCTATTTTATGAACAACAGTCTAAGTGCTAATAGTCGATGTAGCACTTTGGAATTGTAGTAATACCTTTGAAACGTCAAATTGACTAGGCTTTGCGCCAATCTTTTTTCTCTAGTTTTAGTAATTTGTTTTATTCTAATTAATATTATTCAGCCATTTTATCTCCGATATGTATACATTTTTAGAGTTATTTTATTACAATGGGGATTACGGATGGAAAAATAGGAGGTGGAGCTGGTATCTTATTTATTTAATGTCTTTATTTTATATTTAATGTCTTTATTTTGTATTTAGCTCCTCTGGTCGACCACGCTAGAACAACGCGACTCGCCGAGTATTACGTGGACGCAAATGGAGAGGTGCAGAAAGTTGGTGAGTTGCGTAGGAATTATGAAATTGTTGGAGAAATGAAAACAAATAGCGTAAGCAGCAATACGCTTTTTGTTTGAACGATTTTTTTGCTGAAATTTGAGCAGCTATTCCTTGCTTATGCCGATCTCAATCTATTTGTATGTAATTTGAAAGAAAATATTGAAAATAATAAAATTGAAGTGATATTGTTTCAGAATTCCCCGTTGCTGCTCTCACGATCGGCAACTTCTTCGACCAGGAGACTACCGTATCCGAGCAGGCGCTGATCGGACTCGCGCTGGGATCATCTGTGATTACGGTATGGCGATGATTATTGAGTGGGCAATAATTTAGATAAATTTCTGTTAATAATAATATTCAATTATCAACGTCAACTGCCCAGCTCGAATCAGAACTTTGTGCATCTTTATTGGTATAAGGGTGTCCCGAAAGTTTTTGCACTTTCAGTTTTTCGAAAATTTTAGAAAAAATACACTTCCTGGCCACGAATTGTCACATGTCTTATCAATATAAAAAATTAACGAAATTAATTATGCTGTTGGCTTGTTGGAATGTTACCTAGTAGTGATGCAATATGCAATTAAATGATTTCCGAAACATACCTTTCAGACTCTAAATCTTTATGAATATTGAAGCTAATCAAATACGACTTTACGTGTGTAATTAGAGTGAATTTAACTTGCATTTCCAGGTCTAATTCTTGATAATTTCTTCGTCATTAATGAAAACTCGAAAATCGTCAGAAATATTTTTTTCGACATTTTCAAATTTCCTACTTCTTCAGCCCCAATTTCCCCCAAAAATGGCTTATACACACATATAGCCGAATAGGAATTCATAGCCACCGATTTTGCGTAGAAAATTTGAGCGGTTCAAAAAACACGTTGAAATTTCATTATTACGTAGTGATGACGAAATTATTCAGAAATTGTCGGCAATCATCCGTTGACTCATTTGGCACTTTGTACTAACTTTTTCCACTCCTACTCGAGATAAAATTTCGAAACTAGTGAAGTTCAGGTCTGTGTATGGTAAGTTTGCAGTTCTATAGAAGGCACCGTGTGCCTCACATCTCCCTAGTCAACACTCGAAAAGTAGTGAGAGCTGGCCCTCATACTAACATACTACAACAATGTCCCATACGAGTGAGGCGAAACGAGAGAGAGGCAAAAACGTTAAAAAGTGCAAAGACTTTAGGGACACCCTTATATATTGTATAGGTGTGAAGCGCCAATTTTGTGGGAAGTGATAGACAAAATTCTCATTTTAGATCTTCATTGTCGTTTTCACGTGGTGTCTTCTCCCTCGGGGCAAACTGCTCGTCAATCTGTTCAAGTGAGTGACAGAGTCCAACAGTAACCATACAGTGCATCAGAATTACAAAAAAAAATATTGATAATCCTAGCATGAATGAGATGGACATTGTCGATTCCACAACAAACAAAAAAACGAAAACGTTTACAGCAGTAGCGTGAAACCGCAACTACCCTTATCTTATTTGTGTTACTTCCAGGATATAAAAATGCTCTGAATTAAACTCTTTTTTTCATAAGTGTTTGTTATATTAAAAAAAATGTATTTTAATATTGTTTTATAATTAATTAATCATTTCAGACAAGCGGGTCAGGCGCTCTCCTCTATGCCCTTCCTTCTCGTTCAACCACTCTCAACTGCTGTAGCAGTGCTACTCGTGGGCGCGTATTCGGCGGCCAACGCGCTACTGGTGTACACGGCTGGTGAGTAGTGAATAATCGTATTTGATTGGGATTCTGGTGTACACGGCTGGTGAGTAGTGAATATTCGTATTTGATTGGGATTCTGGTGTACACGGTTGGTGAGTGATGAATATTCGTATTTGATTGGGATTCTGGTGTACACGGCTGGTGAGTAGTGAATATTCGTATTTGATTGGGATTCTGGTGTACACGGCTGGTGAGTAGTGAATATTCGTATTTGATTGGGATTCTGGTGTACACGGTTGGTGAGTGGTGAACATTCGTATTTGATGGGCGATTACCTGGTATGTCGCAGATGAGAAGTGAACTTGCTTTTTTGATGGGGGGGCTGGTGTACATCACCGGCTAGTGACGAACAAAAATCGTATTTGATGGGGGGTGCACCGCTGGTGATTCGTGCATTTACTTGTTCCAGATAGCTATCGACTTGTTGTAGAATTTTCGGAATGAATGAGCATCGGGGAACGACATTATTTCTCAACGAAACTGTCGTTTTACAATTTGTCTTTGGAACTTGAAATCACACGGATTTAACGTTATAATTGAAATATCGTATTCTCTGTGCGTAACGTTAGCTAAAGGTTTGCTGGCATAAACAACTTACAGACTGTAGGCTGCATTAGTCAAGGACGAGAAATTACCAATATTATATACATCTTAAGTTAATAATTGCTCTCTGCAGCCCAGCCCGTCCCTCTGCTGCACAACGACACGACGCTCGCAGTCGTGACCTACAATGTGACCAGCACCCAGAAGTGAGTATTATCGATTAACTTGGATAGAGTGAGAACGAGTATGGTAATAAGTTATCGATCGGTACGCTACTGGCACAGAATGTCACATACGCGGGCCGTTCACATCATTAGTGAGCGCGATTATTGATCGATAAAGTGATAATGAGTGCGGTAGTTAACATTAATGGGATGAATATCCTCTTAATACCCACTAGATAGACGTTAATCTGTTAGTGATGACGCAATCTGCTCTCTTTACAGGTACATGCTCGCGTACCAAGCAGTCGGTTTCATCTGGCTTGTCGAATTTGCGTTTGCCTACCAGCGAATGTTGATTGCGGGCGCGGTCGCGAAGTGGTACTTTGACAGGTACGGTATTACAGTATTTTTATGAACACTCGTCCGAAATAATAAAACGTTCCGGATGAATAACAGCTATAATCGAGAGAGAGAGACAGAGAGAGAGAGAGAGAGCACGTGCAAACTAAGCAGTGAATTGGTTCTGAAACGGTTATTTCTGTTTTGCTCGAAAACGAACGCCACTAGTCTAATTTGTGCTTCGTGGGTAAGAAAAATATGATTAGAAGTCTGTTGCTTCGATATCACTCTCTCGGACGAGATTCTCGGTTACTAGTTAGTTATGTTCCGAATAGTTTGTAAAGTAGCATGACCATCATGCAATTGAGATTTTGATTTCTTATTGAATTTTTTAAAGCTAAAATAATAGCACTATCTGTTTATCATTCCAGAAGCGCTCGAAATCCAGTGTGCGGGTCGCGGTGGAACACAATCAGGTATGCTTAAATATTTTAGCAAAACTATTCGTGATATGAATTGTCCAATTGTGGTAGTTCTTCCTGAACACAAACTGATTTCATAAAACACGATGATTTTGGGTTGCAAGGTGGTTTTAGAATACAACAGCTATTTCATAGCTTAGTGCTTGGAGTAGTCTGTCGAATCAAATCACATTAGAAAAACACAAATGAATCGAAATTATGCTAATTTCATATTTATATTATGTCATCATCAGATATCACCTCGGATCGCTCGCTCTCGGCTCCTTCATTATCACTCTCGTCCGCATACCTCGCTACATTCTCATGTACATCTACGCAAAGTTAGTTTGATTTATTTTTCCAAGTACAATTTTTGTTTCGGATTTCGCTCTGTCAAGCTTATTCGATGTTGCATTCCTACCTTTTAGTTGATGCCATGCATTTCGTGTCTGTTCTCTCGTATGCTGCCCCAACCTTGCGATTAATTTAACATATCGTCTCACGACATAATTAGCACACTAAATTGTTATTGCTGTTACTCAATTCATCATCTACTCAAGAAATTACAATAACGTATTTTCTTCAGAATGAAAGCGTCCGAAAACGTCGTGGTGCAGAAACTCTTCGCTTGCTGCATCTGCACCCTCGGCTGCATCGAAAAGTGCCTTAAGTACGGTATCAAGTCTTATTAGAGAATACGGTAGTTATCGATTTTACTATGCCAATGCGATGTATATGCTTTCTAACTATAGACCATGCCCATGCGTTTCTAGGTTTCACTTGGTTTTCATTAGTGTACAGATTGAAACATGGTGATGCATTCTTTATGTCCAGTTGGTAATTACAGCTACCTCAACTACAACGCGTACACGGTGATCGCGTACACCGGCCAGAGCTTCTGTCCCGCGGCGAAAACGGTGAGGGACTACGGTAGCAGGACTACGGTAGTATCGTAAACTGATCAATATTGTTAGAAGTGTGATACTATTTTATTGTTTTATTTTCCTTTTTTCTATTTCCCTCTTATTTCTATCGCAAACTGATTTTCCTTCGTCTTCTCAGGCAGTAAACGTGCTTCTCGACAACGCTGTCCACGTGGCGACCATCAATTCGATCGGCTCATTCGTCCTCTTCCTCTCAAAGGCAGCGGTCGCTGCAGCATCTGCAGCACTCTGTCTGCTGCTTATTAAGGTACGGTAGAAAGGGGTGGGGTGCTGTAGGTAAATTAAATTTCGGTAGAAATGTGAAAGGGTAGAGGAGTAAATCATTGAATACTGTATCAGCTGTGTACTAATGAAAAGGGTATGCTTTTATGGGCACGATGAGGCGCACATGATTGCAGTATTCAATTTAATTATTTTTCAAGGACGACGCCTCGATCGCAAACTGGTGGCCACAGTTGGTAATTGTGGGACTTGCCTCGTACCAGGTGTGTTGCATTATCATTAGGCAGTCGCATACCATCTTTCCCTGATTATTTTGTTTTCGCCAAAGACTTCCCTCATATAACGAGAAATTCGAAGAATCTGAGGAGATGTTAGGAGAGTCCCCCAAACGTTCCTCTCATTTCTTGTCAAATTTCAAATAATTTTCAAAGGTGTGTTGCGTCATCATTAGGCGATCGAATAGATTATCATTTCTTATGAACCAATTTATTTTGTTCTCGTAAAAGACCTCCACCATCTCGTGTTAAATTCGGAAAGTTCTTGTCAAATTTCAAATCCTGTTACGCCTCGGCCGTAGATAAATTATAATTATAACTAAAATAATAATAATTATTATTTGGTTGCAGGTTGCGAATTGCTTCGTTTCCGTGTACGAAATGGTCATCGACGCGCTCTTTCTGTGCATTGCCGAGGATTTCTCGATGGAAAGAGACGGAGCGAGCCAGAGGAGACACCAACCTGAGATGATGGTGAGGTTACGGTAGATGAGAGGGGATACGGTAGCGAGAGATGATGGTGAGAGTACGGTGGAGGGAAAAGATGCGGTGGCGAACGAATGTTTTTTGTAGGGGTAGGGCATGGTGGGCTTCTGTAATATTATTATGAAGACTCTGTTCCTTTGTTAACGCTGACTTTTTGTGCGTTAGTTTTTTTATATATAAAGATTGAGCAATAGGCATGTTTTGTATTCGTATTACGAGAAAAGTAGACTGCCTGAGGCTTCGACAAATACCGAACCGGCATCCCTAGTGAATATGATTACCTATCGATGACGTAATTTGCCACTGCAGGATTACATGGAGCGAACGATTGTGCATGAGGAATCGATGAGATCGAGAAGTGGTCAGAGAAGAGGACCGGGAACGAAAGACGAGCAAGAGTCATTCGAAATGCACTGAGTCCCGAAGAGAAGAACGGATTACGGTAGATTGATGGAGATTACGGTAGATACTGTTTGAGTGCTGTTTGATTAACTGTAAATGATATTTTATTGATTGTAGTCTATAACTGACCCGGTATTTTACTCCGCCAATTCACTTTGCGCTAATATCCCATAAATTTTACACATGTACTGGTATCGATTTTAGCCATTTCACTTTACTGATTTCTCAATGCGAAGTGTCACAAATTCCTCAGTGCTGTACGATGAACTAATCGATAAATGACGTATGAAGATTGGGATTTGTTTTTTTGTGTTCTTAAATGTGAAAAAAAAATGTTGCTATTTACGAAAGGCATACCTGGTTTGAGCAACTAATTGTATCGCTAATTATTTCCAGGACAGTTTAGAAATGATTCCCGGTAGCACACCGAATAAACATCGGATTGAAATCTTCCGGATAATCATTAATCTTTTTATACAAAGACGTTATGATTTCAGGAATGGCTTCACTCAAAATAGTGGCGAAATCTGACAACGATGTAATTCGCCCCAAAATGGTAGAGTTTGAAATTCGGGTAAATAATTGAATTAGCACTCCTCATTTCACACACTCTCTCATCTGTCGACCGGTGAGAGAGTGTGTGAAATGTAGAGGGCTAATTCAATTATTTACCCGAATTTCAAACTCTACAAAATTGCCAAGAATGAGGAATCGGACGGTGGAGAAGGAGAGGTTGGAGGACATATTAAATGTTTACAAATTAAAATGAAGTAGAATTGATTCTATATTGTAAACGTATAGTATTACCTTGATCCTCAGTATAACTATACTCCTTATACTTATCTCAGGCTACTCTTTTTGAATCTAATCAGAGTTTGCGAGAATTTAGAATCTAATCATACAGGTTTTAGAATTTACGTTGAATCTAATTACATTTTAAATTATCATTGAGCTTTTGAATCTAAACGGAATCTAATTAGATTCTCAACATCCTTCAAATAATCAGAATCTATTCCGATAGAATTCAGAAACTAATTAGATTCCAAATTTTCTGTCATCCCCGTCTCGAGTACATACCGTCGTGCCTAGTGATAGCCTCGGGTCATCCACTTTCAAATCAGGATTTTCTCTGTTGGGTGACGTAATGTGCTGATATTTCAGCAATTTTTTTAGATCGTTTCCCACTCTCTCTTTCAATGCGAGAGTAGGGATCGTACGCACCTCCCCAATAAGGGACGAGGTGCCCCGCTCTGCCGGGATACGGCTACATTAGTTTTGAAAAAAATTAAGGACAACACAGAAAATCATCATACTAATGTTATAATCTAATCATAACGTTTTTAGAATCTAATCAGAATGTTTTTAGAATCTATTCTGAACAATTTTAGAATCTATTCTGAACAATTTTAGAATCTAATCAGAACATCAAATGAATTTAGCATCTAAACAGAGAGAAATTTGAATGTAATTTAGCCACGGTTAGTGTAAAATTGTTCTGATTAGATTCAAGATTGTTTCTGATTGGATTCAAAACGAGTTGCCTGAGATATTTCACGTAATATAGACTACGATTTTAAACATGATAATGTGAAGTTTGTATCGCTGTAAGATCCGAGAACTTGCCATCGACATGTTTAAAAAAACGTTCGAAAAAAGCGAATATTTTCACCCGTATTTTCTCACAGTGATGGTACTTACTTTTTTCCATTATATTAAGTAAATTTGTCGCAGCCGTATCTGTTGTTTAGCACGGATTATCAACGGATCGTTTTATTATTTCGGACGAGTGTTCGTAAATTTGTAATAATCCTCACCGACTCACGAAACAATATTAATATTGCTGTCGAACGTTGAAAACAAAAGTTGAATGAAAGTAAAACGAAGAGTGTGTAAAGTGAAGAGAGTTATGAGCGACCCTCTCATAGTTGATCGTCCATGCTTAAAGAGTGTAGAATGATGATACTGTTATGTCGCATTCTTGTCCTTCGCGATTTTTAAACAGCCAACATACTTTTTTTACAAAAGTTGAATGAAAGAACATATATTTTCAGCCAATTGCCGGCTTTACTGACGCGGGCTACACTTCGAGCAGTGTGTGTATTGAGCAGGTTTGTTTTTGTTCTTTAAAAAAAGAGTAATATAATTACAGTGATTGGTACTTTTACTAATATTATTCTAGTTACTTATAATCGTTATTTCCTATACTAAAAATATTATGCTATGAATGTTCGATACAGATGTTTTGGGAGCTCTGAAACCTAAGTATGAGCGCACTATTTGTTCTGGGAATCGACAGCTCGTTAATTCAAATCAAAACGATCTTCGATAATCTTCCGGGAAAAAACTGACACTGCATTGTTCGATTTTTCTGTTGCAGTTCGACTTCAAGACGCTGGATTCGAGCGAATTGCGTGAGAGTCTGAATGATCTGACGGCAATGTGCAAAGTCAAAGCTCTCAGATTGGTCGTCGGACATCGGGAGTACGATGAACGGTCGGTTGCTCACCCAAATTTCGAGCCCTCCAGAAAAGGTTCCGGCCACATGATTCCAAACATACAGACCAGGGTTAGGACGAGAGAGTGTGCAAAAGTGAGAGAGTCCCTCTCGATTTCACACGCTGTCTCACTCCAAAGGCCTTTCTGGAAGGTTGACCGGCCTGTGGAATGATGTGCGGCGCGATAGAGTGTGTGGGAAAGTGAGAGAGAATCTCCCACACCCCTTTCTGAAACATTTCTGTAAGTGATATAGATTTATGCTGCTCTAATTTCTTCGGGGAAATTTCCCCATCAAAGGGTGGAAAACTGGTGTAACTCAGCTCAAGCTGAACGAAATCTCTCCAATAAAAAAGGAAAATGTTCAGATCGTGGTGTGCAATCCGTGTAACAAGTCTGGAAGTTCTAGCTTCAATTGGAAAAAAGTTATGAAAGGGTGCATAAAACTGTTTTGCACCTTGCACCCCATGAAATTTGCGCAGCATAAAACACAACTTGATAAATTATTTGTGTTGTCGGAAGTGTCTCCCTTACAGCATGTTTGACATTGTTCACGCCATTTCCGCATCTGAGCTCGTTATGAACATCGATGATTGTGCGGTAGAGGAGAGACTTCTCGTGGGACTTCCGCCATTCGACAAGCTCACCATTCTTGCTCCCAGCCTTCTAAAGGAGGTTCGATAATATTACGATATTTATGCGAGTGGAAACTCGGTACCAAAATAGGGGATAAATTCGGGTAAATAATTGGGACGCGCTTGTCATCTTTTCAAGTACAGGTATTACAAATTCACAATCACTTGTCACTCGAATTTAGCAGTTTGTGAATTCATTTGATTGCAGTTTTCCATTACTGATGCTACCGTACTCGCCATGGTGGCTAAGCACACTGAAGTCAATCTGATGTTCCCCAATTTCGCACTTCAGTCGGAAACGATTTTCGAAGCGAGAAAGGTTAGTGAATTCAAATTTGTTAAATTTGGACTGATTTTATAAAAAAAATATTCTTCTGACATTAACTTGTTTGCCTGGCTTGTTTTTAGTGGCTTCTTATCATAGAGAAGCGCATCGCTTAGAGCATTTTTGTCACATAAAATATGCTTCCGATAGCTGGTCTCAATAATAATATGTTGTGTCATGGGACTCTTCAGGCGGTCGCGGACAGGGGTCGCCGTGCGCAATTCGTTCTCAGTCGGGATCAGACAGAATCTGTAATCGGTATAACATTTATAAAATGATACGATCAAACAAAATGTCGAACTGGGGACTTCCTGTGTTTACCGAGACGAGAGAGCACGCAAAAGCGAGAGGGTCGCCAATGTTCCTGTATGGTAAACAACGGAAGTTCGTTATTCGGCTTTTTGGTATGATCGTATCATTTTATAAATTTAATATGATGGGAGTGCACATCGAGAGACGGCGTCTCGTAAGGACCAACCCAGGAGTGCAGGTGGGAATAATTAGCGGTATTTTTTTATTATATTTCTATTTTGTATTATCCATTCATCAATTCTTTATTCCGTCAGTCATAAACAACAGTAAAACTGTGAATTGGGGTCGAATCGGTGGTTTTTGCTGTGGCAGCAAGGGTTTGGGGAGGGGGGAGGGGGATAAGAGCCAATTTTTAATAAAAATACTTATAAAAGCGTGTTTACTTATCCCATATTTCTCATCTTTTTGTAAAAGTACCACATTTAAGATCGATGACGCGGGAACGACATCTTACTTGAGTACTCGCTTTTCGTTCCGCTACGACCGTATCAGGATCACCTTCGAAATATCGAGACCTTGTCGGTTCATTTATCTCGAAATCTGCACCGAATCACACTGAGAACATTTGAAAGGAGTGCCCCCCTCCTGGATTACTGTAAGTTACTGTCTGTAACGATCACATTGTTGTGTTGTGTAGATAATATTTGTCCCTCTACCATGTTTCATTCAGAAGTTGATAAGTGTTGTTATTCCGAGTTCGTTGATAAACGTGTTTTGCTCCTTCGCGCTTGATTTTTATTGGATACGTTGTTTTCGTAACTAGTTTACCTCACATATTGACTTTGAAAAAAAAAAGAATGTGTCGAATCAGTGATGGCTTCACTCAAAAGAGTCGCGGATACTCAAGACGACGGAATTCCTCCGAAACTGAACAAGAATGGAGAATCGAAAGAGGGAAATGGAAAGGTGGGCATCGAGTTGGCACAATGCCAAGAGTGCCTCTCTCGTTGTCTGATTCTCTCGTTTGGCGCGCTCTCTCGCCATTTATTCAATTTCTGTATTCAATCATAAAGCCATTCTGTCATCACAACATTCGAAACAGGGTCAGCGAGAGCGAGTTAGAGAAAGAGAGATATGGCAATACATCGCGTCACACGAGAGGGTCAGACAACGACAGCTGTTCCTGGCACAACTGGGCACTACTGCCATGTTTGGGATCAGCCACTCATCTTACGAGTAGAGTCACTCATTTCCCATTTCCCATCATTCTCATTTCTCGTTTATTCGAGGTTAGCTGGTCCCAAACACTGCAGTAGTGTCAACTGCCAACTGGATGCTGTGTATCATTTCCTATATTGCACAGCATTCAGTTGGCATCATGCCCAGAACGTCTCTCGTTGTCTGACTCTCTCGTTTGGCGCGCTCTCTCTCTAAATCGTTCTCGCCGACTCTGTTTCAAATGCTGTACATTGTAGACAGTCAAGTCCTCCCTTATCGATCTTCCTCAAGAAATTCTCATTCAGATCATCCAAGGATCTAATCTGTCGTTGAAGGTCATTTTTTTCCTATTCGATATTAATTTATTTTATTTTGCCGTACGCCACAAAGATGCTTCGACATGTTCAAAAATGCTTGAATGCAGGTAAGTAGTAATAATAATAATAATAATAATAAAATAAAAATTCAGGATCGTGCGAATCTTCGTGCAACCTGCAAATACCTGGAATCTGCAGTGGCAAAGTCGGAGTACTCTGTAAGTTCGAAATCATTTATTTTCAAATTTCAGTTTTAAAATGATTTTGCATTTATAAAATATTTCTTTTCAGTTGGTCCTCTGGCCTGGAGTATTGGGGACTGTAGTAATATCACAAGTTGGTTAACCCTTTTTTTAATTCGTTACATTTTTCAAATAAATTTGAACTCTCACTTTATTCAGAATATTGTTATTTTACAGATAGCGCTGGCCTTAGCAGTTACTCCCTCGGGACTTGGAGCCTAGATAAGGCGATGCCTTTACCTTTGCCTTTTACAGATAGTCGACACTCAAGGGGATGGCCAAGTGACTACGGTAGTGAAGGGACTACGGGGCTCTGGACAGGTTCGTATTTATATTGTCCATTTCTTACTAATCTGGTAATTGTTTTCTAGTGGTCAATCGATCAATCGATCATGCCCAGTTAGAAAGTTATAAGTTATAAAGCTTATTTCGCTTCTCAGAGTACACCGAGCACGAACTTAACTCTTTTATTGTTAGATGTTGACATTTAGATACTCAGTCTCTTGACGAGATAGTGTATGAAATTGAGAGAGTAGAAGTCCTCTGTATGTAAGAGACTTGGAGTCTCTAGATGTCGACATCTAATAGTAAGAAAGTTCGCGCTTTGTGTGGTAGTTTTTGTGTGTTGAATATACACAAAAGTACCACACATCTAGAGACTCCAAGTCTCTTACATGCAGGGGACGTCACCCTCTACTTCATCCTCTACCACTAAAATTGTCAGGCAAGGTATGATATACCCTTCGAGAACGACGGATTCGCAAACTTTGTCCGTTTCATCCCTCGTCTCTGCCGACGAATCCACATCAACTACCTTATCATTACTGAAGTAAGGGTGGCTGCTGAGGATCTGCCTTTTTTGTCATTTGTGGGTTTTGTCCACCCTCCCGTAGTAAATACTCGCCATAGTCAATTATTTACTTGCGGTAAGAAAGTGATCTAATCGAATTTGCTCGTACTCTCTCTCTCTCTACTAACCCTTCTCATCACCAACTGTTTTTTTATCTTCTTCTCATCACCAGCTGATTTTCTCATTACCAACTGATTTTTCAACCTTCTCACCACCAACTGATTTTTCAACCTTCTCATCACCAACTGATTTTTCAACCTTCTCATCACCAACTGATTTTTCTTATTCGTCGCCGTTTTCAGTTCAACTTCAAATCGCTAAGTTCGCGTGAGAATCTGGCGAAAATGATGACCGCCTTTGATATGCAAGGACTCAAGATCACTGTCGATGCGCAGAACTACGATGAACGGTTTGATAATTTTGCAGATTTTTTTCAATATCAAAATGTACTGATTTTGTTCGCAACAATGAGGTTCATTACTTATAGGCCCTTTTTCAGCATCCGAAAGAGTATCGGCGATATCAAGTTAGAGAAAGAGAGAATGACCGAGAGAGTGCGAGAAACGAGAGAGTCAGACAACGAACGCCGTTATTGGCATGGTGCCAATTCGATGCTGTGCCTTTTTCAGCATGCTCAATATGATCAGCTCGGCGCGTGCCCGTAGTTTGAATCTAAACATCAAAGGCGTGTGTCCCATGGCTCACAGTTTGCTCGAGAATCTTCCGCCATTCGAGAGTTTTGCCATTTACTGTGGCGGCGCGGTTAGTTCTTACCACCATTTTTTTGAGAAAACAGAAGGGATCTGGCACTGCAAATGAACTTATTATTATTTGAAAGATAATATTCTATTGTGTTTAGCGGCTAAATATAGTAATGTCGGGTCATGCAAGCCAAAAGGAGATTTTGAAAATTCGAAAAATATACCTTTTGTTTAATAAAAGCACTTTCTTTGCAGTTCCGTTTAGGGTTCCGCAAGTGAGATAACTCGAAATCGAGCCACTGATTGGATTTGTTACGAGTCTCCCCCCTTGTTTCACTTGCGGATTCCTTTAAGCAGTCCTTTCAGAGTTTGGCTCTGACAAACTCGACATTCTTGGCTCTGGTGAGGACACAGTGCAAATCTCATTTGTTCGCCGGCACTCGTCTTATATCCCCGGAGACGATTCTCGAAGCGAGAAAAGTGAGGAGGATTACGGTAGATACTTGCCACCTTGAGGGGATTACGGTAGATATTTGCCACCATGAGGCTATTATGGTAGATATTTGCCACCATATGGGGATTACGGTAGATATTCGTCACTTTAAATATCTCTATTTGCTGCAGATCGTCGCTGGGCGGGGTGGCGGAGTGACTTTTTCCCTTAGTCTGAGCAAGATGGAGCAATTGTTGACCCTAATGGGAGTGGCTATGCATACCACCCGGGAGAGACATCGTCTCTGGAGCTCTAACCGGGACGTCATGGTAAGCTATTATAATCTCACAAACACTCGCCCAAAATAATTAATGTCCCGCTCCTAAACTCTGGTATTTCTGCCCCATTGGGGGACCACGGTTTCCCCCATTGGTGTAGGAGCTGACAAACCATTGGGGGCAATCGTGGGGGACCATTGGGGGGTGCGACGGGCCTGGGGGACCATTGGGGGGAAATCGTGGGGGACCATTGGGGGAAGGAGCGTATCGATTGATTAGAGGTGCGCGTTTCTGTACTCCATGCGAGGATTCATTATCAATCATTTATCAACAAGTATGGGCAACATACAACACAAGAGTGGGAATACGTAAACCACTGTGAAGATATAGATGAAAATGGGTATTGCTATATTGGTCTTGAATAGACTTTATCATGTGGTGGATAACACGACGATAAAACTCGAACACGAACTCTTCATAGTGAGACCTGAAATCAAGAAAGAATTTTCGCCACAAAAAAGCATACCTCTTTGGATTGATGTGAGAGGCGAATTGAAATCCAGGTAACAGAAGAATAGAGGAATTAAACCGATGAAATAGGCCATGTCGCATAGCTGCAATATTCCTCACAAGCAAATTCCTGTTCTTAAAATCATTATTGATAAGTAAGGAAAAATAACTGATCTGATGTAGAGAGATTTGATACATCAAGTCTGAGAATATTTAAGAGTCTCCTGAAACTCTAACGAACCCGCGGGGATCTGAAAAGAAGATGTTCCCAGGTGAATAATGTGAGCATATTGGGCAAGAAATATAGGTCCATCTATACGTACTGCACATTGGTACAAGAATGGGAACAGAGAAATAGTGAAAAAAAATCAATAAAACAGCAAAAGAAACATCGCTTCTGCAATTTCGCGTGTCACCACCCGCGTGCAAAGAAATATAAAGACCTGCGCCATGCACACTTGCTGACGCTTCTCATGATATTGGGGGACCATTACGGGCGATTCATGGGGGACCATTGGGGGTAAATCTGGCTCTCGAGCCTCCAAAATCGGCCCTCTCAAACGTGGTCCCCCAGTGGGGGAGACCGAAAACGCCCACTTTTCGTGGTCCCCCAATGGGGCAGAAATACCAGAGAACCTGCGAGAGAGCATGACAAAGCAAGAGAAACGCCGAGGTATAGAGAGACTGTGCACACACCAGTAGTCCGTTTCATGAGCGTATCATTTTAATACTCTAATAAATGCGTGGTTCTTGATAGATAGACTGTACGCGATATTTTTCTCCCTAAGATGCGAATACCGAAGCGCAATGAATTCTATCGCATGGATTACGGTAGATATTTTTCGCCATGCGGGGATTATTATTTCTTCACTTCAAAAAGTTTTTTTTTGCTTCAGATAATCGCTGGGCCGGGTGGTGAGGTGATGTCTCGAGGCTTTTTCGAGTCGACCAAACATCACTTCTCGATTTACTTTGATGGGACTTCGCTCGATTTCAATTGGCCGACTTTCGATCGAGACCCTTTAGTGAACCTCCACATTCACTAGTACCTCTAATTCTAACCGGAATTGGAGCCGTTCAAATTGTTCGAAAGAATTATTTTGTGCTACCCTCATATTAATGCTAGAAGTAACTCTAATCGTTTAAATACTTCGAGTTTTTTCACTTAGAATTCTCCGCGAGTTTAGTATGCACGATTCATTTTTGTTGTTACCTTTTTTCATGCGGCCAATTCACTTTATTTGACTCGCTTCAGTTACCGCAATGAAGATATTTTAACTCTTGCTTTCGATTATGCCGAGAAATCGTTGTGTTCGAGGCCACGCTACCTTGGCGATTGAATTTTTCTCTAACAGAGCAAGAGCTAATGTCTTAAAAGTATAGTGAATTATGACCGCGGTTTCTATGTTTATCTTAGTCTAGATATATACCTACCACTTTCCTTCTTGTTGGAGAATTAATGAGAACATCCACCAACGTTGCGCTCAAGTTTTCACTCCTATCATCATATGTACTATTTTTAACAATGGTAGAGATTAGGTTGACCGTTCGGTTTCCATTTCGGTGAAACGGACTCTCGCGTACCCTCTGGCATTTGTCTCCGTTTCACGGAAAACGGCCGTTTTGGAGGCAACTGCGAATTTGAAGAAATTGAAAAACGGCGATCGTAGAAAAATCAGAAATTGGTACGGGAGAAGTGTCCAATTTATCTCGTTTCATTTCGATAATTCTGAGTCACACAGCGAATTTATTTCTACTCCCAAAACGGGCCGTTTTCCGTGAAACGGCCCAATATCACTCTCGCCGTTTCACGGAGGCAGACAGCGAGAGGGTACGCGCGCGTCCGTTTCACGAAAACCGAATTCCCCTCTCTCCCCGAATTATTGCGATTCAAGTTGCTTGTGTAATTGATGGTACACGAAGCATTGATAACTTCCTTCAATTGTCACATTTTCTACAGGTATGGCTACACTGAAACGATTGACTGATGCGGCGGAAGAAGTAATTCCTCTCAAACTGCCCAAGAATGAAGAATCGAATGGTGGAAGTGAAGAGGTGAGGGGGGGGTTAATAAAAAATATTATTCAAATCGTTAAAAATTGTTCACTCATTTGAAATGGACTTTAGAATCGGTGAGATAAATTTCATTTTTAAAATAAATAAATAATTCGAATCATAAATGTCGTTTAGCAATCGGTTTTATGTACACAGCAGGTCATACTCAAGCCCTCTCTTCTCGACCTTCCTACCGAGATTCTCGTACGAATTATCGAAAGATCGAGTATCACTTTGAAGGTATTTCACTTTTTTCAATTGTCCGTTTTCTACCGATTCGAGGCGAATATCGGTTAAGGATCGAGCGAATCTTCGAGCGACGTGCAAATCAATGGAAGCCGCAGTGGCCAAAAGCGACTATTTGGTTTGTTCTATTTTTTTAAATTATTTTATTTATCGTAAATTTTTAGCATCATTTCTCTTGATTTTGTAATCCTTTTGAAGAGTATTTCAAATGAAAAATAAAGAGGAATTGAATAGTGATACTGTTTTTAATGCAATTTCTATTTATTTCAGGTAGCCCTGGGTCCATACAAATGGAAGAACAAAGAGTGGAGCGAGCTGTCGATCCATCAGGTTCGTTTCCCTTTCTCGCATTGCCTGATTTAATTTAATCCTGATTTCCATCTCGAAAAAGTTGCTCCCACCATTGGTACGTACATAATCAGTAAATTCCTACTAATTATGCGTTCCGCAACTTCTTGAGAATCGTTTGTGGTTAATCGATAGTTGTATCATTACAGACGAGAGAGGGGGATAGCGAGACGACTACGGTAGTGCGCGGTCTTCGGCTGAATGAGAAGGTACGAAAAAGTTCACAAATAGGAACACAAGTAAAAGGCAAAGGTAAAGGTTGTCCCGTCTTCCGCATGTTTTGAGCAGAGCATTGCACTTTTCAGTGTGTACGCAATCTAGGCGTATTCAGTCGTAGAAAGAAACGCAAAAATATTACGGCATCATCCCTTTTGAGATTCTACAGCCGTTAAGCAGCGTAAGTCCGCGGATGCGAGAACTACCGTATGCCTAAATTTTACCTTCTTTGAAAATTCATAATTAATTTATAAAAAAATCGTAAAAAATGCGGTTTTCACAGATATTCTTAGAATTTTTCAATCTTTAAAATACAAATAACTTTTTTTCGATGCGATGTTTAGCATACAGTATCCCTTTAAGAAAATGACATGCCCGGCCTATTTACCGACCACTGATCACTTTAGATTACGGACGGTCGTTGCCGTGAGTGCGTAACTTTGGATAAGTTGCTGCCCATCATCTCTCCATTGTTCCAACGAGCCTACATCGACCATCTTTCAATTTGGAATACTGTATGCTAAACCATTTATTTCTTCGATTGAGCGTTATTCTGCTTCCTATAGAAACTTTTTCCTATTCCTATCCTATAGAATTTTTCTTCCTAACCTATCCTATTCCTATTCCTATCCTATTCCTATAGAATCTATCCTATTTTTTCCTATAGAAACCTTGATGGAAAGTTTTGTGTGAGACTAGTTGAGGCTATATTACTTTTATTAGTGTTATATATATTTTAAATTGACGATATTTGAATAAATTCATTTCAGGTTGATTTCAAGGCTCTGAAGTCGCCTGAGATGTGGAAGAAGATGGATAAATTCACGACGACTTTCAAGCCCGAGTTGCTCAGTATTGTTGTCTACGACAGCAACTACGATGAACGGTTTCCTGACTTTACTTATTTTTGCGTCCTTTTTTTTGTTGTAAATATGTTTTTTTTCTTAAGAATGTTCGATGTGATCAGCAATCTACGACCCAATGAACTGAGTTTGACCATGTGCGGCGATTTCCCGATAGACCCCACATCTCCCGAGGTGACCGTTGTTTTCGCGATTAATTCCACGAGAAAAATGTGCTTTCCTTTAATTTAACAACATCTCTTTGCGTTATTTGAAATCTTTGCGTTGATTGCGTTATTTGAAGTTTTATTTTGATTAAGCCGCGAATTCATCAAGTCGGATTTATCGACTCTCATTTAAAATCCGTTATCTCGCATATAAATTTACATTTCAGATTCACAATACCATAGTCGATTCGACGATTCTCAAGCTGATAAGAGAGATTCGCGAGACGACTTTCGAAGTTCGTGCCAGTTCGGTTCGGCCCGAGACGGTTCTCGAAGCGAGAAAGGTAAGAGAATCAATTGGAGTTCATTTATAAACAACAGACGGATTATTTTCATAGATGTAGAGATAATACAATGAACAAGGATAATATTATTGCAAAAAAAAAATAAAATCGAATATGAATACGGTTGTTAATTTTGCAACTAAGTCATTGCGGGAGCGTACCCTGTGGAAGTCTCTTTTTCTCTGATTCTCAGCGCCGTTTCGACCGTATTACCGATCTCTCACTCAGGATTCCGGAAAACGATTTCCAAACTTGCACCCCTAAATTGAACACATATTACAATTGTGAAACAACCCATGAAATGGACTGCTGGTGTGTGTACTCTCTTTCTATATCTCGGAGCGCCCTTGGTTCGCCATGTTGTCTCGCAGCAATATTTGTTGCTTAGTATCGTTTTTAAAAATTATTTTGGACGAGTGTTTGTGAATTTAAAATAATGCCCCTAAAACAGATCGCTGCGGACGCCGGCCATCTCGTCTCGTTCGAACTCAAAGCGTGGCAACTGCGAGAAGTGCTGGTCCTGCTCGGAGTGACTGTCGATAACGGCACTCTCGTCAGCACGAATCCGGATTTGACGGTAGGAATTCATTCATTCATTCATTCGTTATTCCGTCAGGGTAATGTACAAGAGATATAACTGTGAATTTTGGGGTCAAGATGTCCGTCGACATAGTCGAATCGGCGGTTTTGCTTTGGCAGCAAGGGTATGGGGAGGGAGAGGGGATAAGAACCAATTTTTGCTAATATTCAGGCGAAAATGAGATGGGTTGAGAGTTATACTTTGTATATTTCTTGATTACAAAATAGCTTTTTGTTGGATCTCTGTTGCAACAATTGCTACGTTCAGATTGATCGTCATGATTATCGACTGGACATTTGCTACTTGAAGTTCGATCGCACCGAGTGGGAAGTTTGCCTGGCGCCGGATATGGGCGTTTCGTATCCCAATGAGAACGTTTATCTCTTAGCGCGTAGCGAATCCCATTGAACACACAATATTGTTTGTTTGTGTTGTCGCTACTCCGAGCAAAAAATGCAGTTATAATGACGTGTCTTTAATTTAGCCTATTGTTGGATCTGTGCTAATTTCTGGCTTATTACTGTAATACCGTGACTCTTGGTGTTATTGTTGTTTAGAATTGTTATTCGAAATTCATAATCTTTTAATCGTTCACTGTACCCAATGAAGAATAGTCTTATGATCAGTAATGGATTTTTGGATCGTTGAAATCGAAAACAAACATATCTCAAGTATGAAAATATTTTAATAATGTTATTGCATGAATTGAAGTGATGAAAAGGCCAAGTGGAGCGGCTGATTCTGTTAATGCGAAAGTGGCCAGAATTGGTGAACCGGAAGCTGAAAGACAGGTTACTATGTACCTAGACTCTCAAATACAAATAACTATAGGAGTTTAAAAGCTCCATATGCCCAGCAGGGTTGTGCAAGAATTGCCCGCACTCCTGATTTCGCATGCTCTCTCGCCGGTTAGAGAGCACGAGAGAGAGAGCTTGCGAAATCGAGAGTGCGTGAAAATGTTCGCCCAGCCCTGATGTCCAGAGCGAGATTTGAAGCTCTAATTAAATAAATAAAAAATATAAATAAATAAATAATTCTCGGAAAAGTGCACCAAAGCAAGTGAATAATTTTCGCGTACTCTCTTATGCTGCGCAAATTTCATGGGTGGAATTCCACCCCCCCCCCCGAGGGTGGAAAACTCGTGTAACTCAGCTCAAACTGAACGAAATCTCTCCAATCAAAACGGAAAATGTTCCAAACGTGGCTTGCAATCCCTGTATCAAGTTTGGAAGTTGTAGCTCCACTAGGAAAAAAGTTATGAAAGAGTGCGCTAAAACTGTTTTGCACCTTGCACCCCATGAAATTTGCGCAGCATAACATTAGAGTTTTGAACCCTCGCTGTGGGCATATCACGATTAGAGCTGTTTCTTTGTGAGAGAGGTTACTATTACAAATTCACAAACACTCATCCAAAATAATAAAACGCTCCGTTGATAATCCGTGCTGAACAACAGATACGGCTGCGAGAGAGCATGAGAAAGCGAGAGACGCGCCGAGGTATAGAAAGAAAGAACACCACCAGTAGTCCATTTCATGAACATATCATTTTAAAATTGTAATAGCAGTGAGCGGAAGCATTGCATCAACTGCTAAAACAACGGGAGGAAAATTCGGTATTCGTATTACGGTCTTTTGGTCGAGAGATCGATATTTCGGCTGATAAGGCTAAGAGAGCATGAGAAAAATGGACTACCAGAGGCGAATATCATATACCGAACCGGCATCCCTACCTGCATCCATCCAGATTGTAGACTAGGGAGAAATCCGACTAAATGGCCAATTATGCTCACGTTCTAGATGAGCCATCTAGTGGTTAATAGTAAGACAATAAGAGAAATGTGAGACGACGGTCTCTTCATTTCGCACTCTCTCTACACCGGCTGATTTATGAGAGAGTATGCCGAAATGAAGAGACCATCACCTCTCATTTTGCTCTCTAATTCCAATCATTCAGGTCTTTCCCGCCAGGTCCTTCGGCGGTCTTCCAAAAGAGCTTCATGCGCTCATTATTGAGACATATGACTTTGCTTTGAAGGTAGACTCTCCTTATTTTGTTGTTGTAAAAATACAATTTGTGCTGCGCGAATATCGTCGGGAAAATTTCCCCATCAAAATCTCAAACTAAATGAAATCTCTTCTACCCCAAAAGGAAAATCTTTCAACATGTTTTACCATGCCTGTATCTAGTTTGGAAGCTGTAGCTTCATTGGGAAAAAAGTTGTGAAAAGGTGAAAAAAGGGTTTCCGCTTTCCGAAATATTTGCGCAGCATTAAAGAAGGAGTGAAGGGAATATTTTCGTGGGTAAAGTGGCAACACACGTCGATTGCTTCCCTCAACGGTAAGAGATCCCCGAAGTTTCAAATCTCTAGCTCGAAAACTGACGGAGATATGCGCGCACAAAGTTTACGTGATGATCAGGGTATGTGTATCAGCCAACAGGCTGCAAAATCTCTAACTGAGCTGCATAATCCCTCGACTCTCGCTCGTTACCCCTGCGTTTACGATTTGCATGCACTTTTCAACTCTTCTTCCCCCTGTCTCAACCCCGTCTCGTGTAATCAGCGCCCTCCCTATTTTACATGCCCCTGCGATTATCCATTGTCTCCTTGGTGGGAGGATAATCCTTACCAGTCCTCCCTGGACACGTTAGAGTCTCTGAATTTACACTTTCTGTGTTTGCCGAGCTCTTACAGTACTGCTCATTGCGGTTACAGGGACTTCCAGCTGGGAACCTTTCCCTTCACTCCTTCTTTAAATTGCGAATTTTGAGGATATTCTACATCTTCGTGCCACTTGCAAGCGGATGCATTCAAGAGTGGCTGCGAGTGCATACTGGGTTCGTTTGGTTAAGCTGCTTTTACAATCAACGATTTTTTTTGAAATAATAAAAACATTTCAGCTCCCCAGTGAGCGCATGGTGACGATCAAACAGGTTCGTTTTTTTGCTGTTGCTATTTTCCAAATGTTGCTTCACCGTTTGATGCACATCTCTCCATATAAATCCAAACTATATTGCAAGTTTCTCTCCCTCTGCTCGTGGTAAACCTGTAAATTACGACATGCTACCCCTAAGATGAATTAGAAAATACACGTAGTATGAAGTAATACAAAAATACACGTAGTATGAAGTGCTACTCGTCAGGAGAGTGACCCGGACGGTGAAGTGAATACGGTAGTGTGCGGACTGCTTCGCGCCGAGATCAAACCTGAGGTACCGTGGTTGATTAAAGTTGATTTAAGGGGACATTAGAGACACCGTTGATTTCCCAAAATATTAAAAATCTCGCCACGATTTGCGCCCCATGGGAAGAGACAAAGCAAAAGATATGGTTCGGGCGGCTGTCGAACCCCCCGGGAGCTCGCTGGTGGAGCAAGCGTTCTACCTCTTCTCTTTTTACACTCTTACAATTTTAAAATGATACGTTCATGACATGGACTACTGGTGTGTGTACTCTCTTTCTATACCGCGGCGTGTCTCTCGCTTTGCCATGCTCTCTCGTATCCATATCTGTTATTTAGTAACGGAACGTTTTACTATTTTTGACGAGTGTTTGTGAATTTAGAATACCTGAGCTCGAGCACACGGGCTAATAACTCCGGTTTTTTTCAGCGCGATTGGTGTAGGGGCAGACGCGTGCTGCGTCGCACCCTAAGACAATCGGGCGCGCATGCTGCGTTTTCTTGAAAGGTCCCGAACGGAAGAGACGCGCGCCTTGCAAAATCGGGTGCTTAGCTTGCGGAACTGGAATCGCGCACACAAGCTCTGTTGAAAAAGCTGATGAGACGTAGATCGCGCGGTACCTGTATCTCTACGTTGCTCGCAGACGCCAGACTTTGTGTGTTTTGCTGTGCCATTAAATGAAGTGTCACGTCATTAAATGATTTTTATTAATTAAGAAAATTAATATCTTAAATTAAAAAAAAATTTCAGAAAAGCGACAGTGAAAAGAGCAGCTATGTTTCCGAATCAGAGGAAGAAGAAGTTCGTAATTTATTTATTTTGAATAAATATTTTTAAAATATGTATTTCTGTAAACAAAAAAGAAAATATTATAGTATTTTCAGTGTATCGGATTCAATCAGTTCCTGTTCTCCACTACTCGACTCTTCCGTCGTGCGTTCATCGATACACTAAATTTCGACAAAGTAAAGTCATTTTGCAATTCACATTTCGAAATACAGTAGGATTTTGACGAAATTGGGGGATTGCTGAATTGATGTTGCAGTTCAACTTCCAAACGCTCAATTCGCCTGAGATCAATGCGAACGTGGATAAAATTGTGGCTCGTTTCAAAGCGAAAATACTCAGAATCAGCGTCAATGAAGGCAGTTATGACGACATGTGGGTATCTTTTACACATAAATTACTTTTAGCTAGAAAATTATATTTATTGGACACTTTTTATCACCTCTATGTACAAAGTAGAGAGGTTATTCATGGAACAGTCGTGGAACCTAAATAGGCGAATAATTCGGTGTAGCAGTAGCAGTAAGTAAGGACTAGATCTCTTCATTTCACACAATCCCTATGCTGGTGGATTGGTGAGTGTGTGAAATGAAGAGATTTATTTACCCGAATTTCAAACTCTAGTAGATCCGTCATTTCTTGCAGAATTTTCTCGTTTGTGAACGGCAAGGAGGAAATCAAGAAATTTATACTGAATGTCCACAAGGGTTGCGGCATGGATCCGGCGAGATTAGTAGATTTCAAGCCATTCAAGGAGATCTTTCTAAATGCCTTGGGAGCGGAAGGCGATTCAGACAGTGTATTTTTTCTATTATATGAGGCCGTTTGCGAGAGAATCGAGCAAAGCTCGGACAGTAGAAAAATCAAAGTCGAAGGATAACATTGTTTTAGATACTCTCCAGGGTGCTGATTACGATGGCAAGTATGTCATATTACGCAAATCTATCTCCGACCTGTTATTCAAATTACAAAATTCAGCTGAATTCACTTGTTTTTGTTCTTCCGAAAGAAAGAGTCCGCAAACCATGTCGTGTAAATACTCAACTAGGGTGAAATTACATGGAGAATCTAATGGAAATTTCAGAAATGCAAATTTCCGTGTATTTCACGTAGCACTTGTCCATTTCCCCATGATAAACTCAAAAGAGAGGTCTGTGGAGAGTACACACATCGTACCGCCTCTTAAATTTGTACGCTGTTGACCTCCGGCAAACCAAGTTATGAATTTTTTAAATCAACACATATTGGAGGAAAAGCACCGATCAGACGAGAGAAGTCATCAATTTGCATCCTATCACTCTCTCACTTCTCATTTGCCTGCTCGCGCGGCGTCTGAGAGTGCGAAATGAGATTATGATCGCATGCTGCGCTTTCTATTGTCAGATCGGTGCTTTCCCACCCAGATCTGTTGATTTAAAAATTCATAACTTGATTTGCCGGAGGTCAACAGCGTACAAATTTAAAAGGCGGTACGATGTGTGTACTCTTTACATACTGTGTTAATCCCAGACCTCTCTTTTGAGTTTATCATGGGGAAATGGACAAGTGCTACGTGAAATACACGGAAATTTGCATTTCTGAAACTTCCATTAGATTCCTCATATAATTTCATGCTAGTTTAGTATTTGCACGACATAGTTTGCGGACTCTTTCTTTTGGAATAACAAAAACGCGTGAAATCAGCTGAATTTTGTAATTTGAATAACAGGTCGGAGACCGATTTGCATAATATCACATACTTTCCATCGTGATCTGTACCCTCGAATGTGTAGGAAAACGTCTTCAACTGAGATTTCGTATTTTCACCTGTCCGATCTCTGTTGTCGCATTGTTTGATTCTCTCGCAAACAGCCTCATATTAAGCTATTCAAGAAGTCAGAAGCCTTCACCAATTTTGCCAATGCGGTAGTTAGTCTATTTTTCAGACCATAATTGTCATCATGCAGGCTGATGTTTTCTCTAGAATTAATTTATCAAACGTGCATAATTAACTTACGAAGTGGATGTTGTGTGGATTGTTAGCGTACCACATGATTCCAAACCTACAGATCAGGGTTAGAGCGAGAGAGTGTACGAAAGTGAGAGAGTCCCTCTCGATTTCACACGCTCTCTCACTCAAAAGGCCTTTCTTGAGGGTTGACCGGTCTGTGGAATGATGTGGTACCGCGTAGTTTGTGCACAATTGTTTGGATATTGCCAGAACTTTTCGAAAATCCTTTTTATTTCAGATCTTTCCTGTTACCGATTCGACTTTCATAGATTTGGTGAATAAACATGACAAAGTTATTCTGCACTGCGGTGCTCATTCTATTCAGCCAGAGACCATTTTCGAGGCGAGAAAGGTAATTTAATTAATTTTTTTAAAATAAAAAATGCGGTGTATGGTAAATAAATAAAAATATAATTGAAACTTATCAAATAAAAGAATCATTTAGATAATCGCTGATAAAGGATCCGTCCTTACACTGGTACTTTCTCTCGATCAAGCGAAAGCAGCACTGCAACAGTTCGGACTCAAACTTGATGGAGCTAATCGTCTCGAAAACGAGAATCCGAACGTGATGGTGAGATATCACATGATTCCAAACCTGCTGAACGAGGTCAGGGTGAGAGAGTGTGCAAAAGTGAGAGTCTCTCTCAATTTCACACGCACTCCCAGTCCAAACCCTTTTCTACTGGGTTGGCCGGCATGTGAAATGATGAGCCATGTTTACTTTCTTAAAACGGAGATGATACTCATCACAATTTTCAAAAGAGCCGTAAAATAGTTTTATCGGTCGATGCTATCGCAAAGGTTCTAAAACGATTATTTCTAAAATATTTAACTCCCCAAAACCTCTGCTTGTCTCTATTTCATTGACTCTCCACATCATTCCACAGACCGCTCAAGCTTACAGAAAGGCCTTTCGAGTGAGAGAGCATGTGAAATCGAGAGGGACTCTCTCACTTTAGCATATTCTCTCGCTCTAACCCTGATCTGTATGTTTGGAATGATGTGTCTCTGCATCCTTCCATTCCCCCGTTATTTTGCGAATTATCCGAAACAGAAAAAAAATAATAAATCAATTTTTAGATCGACGAATCATTTGCAAATGATAACAGCGTCCTCGCCTCGTTTCACTTTCGCGCAACAACGATTCAAATAATGTTACTCTCAAATCGATATTATCTAAAGATATTCCCTCAATTGCCCAGTGCTCACTAACAGGTTACGGTAAAAGGTTACGGTACTCTTTCAAATCGGTTGCATTCCCTTTCCACGATGATGTATTGTCAGTTCAATCGATTTTTACGCGCTGGTTTTTATTTGTTCCAAGTTTTAAATGCTCCTTTTTGCCTCGATAAAGATAATTTCATATTTCTCATCTAGTTTTATCCAGATGACGTTGATTTCGTAAGAAAGTTTACCTCGTTTAAGGATGAAGATCACAATGATTAATTGCATAATTATTTTACAGTAATGGCTTCCATTAAAAGAGAAGCGACTTCGGAAAATGACGAAATTCCAGATAAATTTCACAAGAATGAAGAATCGAATGCTGAACGTGGAGAGGTGAGGGGAACGCTAATTAGGCCGGAGTAATTCGGACTTTAAATATTTGTTTTGCGAAATCCTCAAGTGTTCTTTTTAGCTCAATAACGACCCGATTCATTTTTCCTAACTTTACAGACGCTAATTCCCGAGACTACGTCCCTTCTCGATCTTCCTCAAGAGATCCTTGTCAAGATTATCGAAAGATCCGACCTGGATTTGAGGGTATTTATTACCTGGCTTTTGTACAAAGAGCGAGAAGTCGTAAACATCCCATACTCTGAAGATACTGTTTCCTGTTGAGAAAGATAAATCAAATCTCACTTTCTTTCGACCGCTCTCTCGATTTATCACTCTCAGCGGGAGACAAAATTTAACATCTCCAGAGTAAGGGAAGTAGGAGACTTCCTTCTCAGAGCAAATATATGAAGAAAAAAGCTATGCTTACTCGATTTTTGTACGGCGTTTTCCATCGCTTAAATATGTTATATTATTAGAGATCCTTGTAATATAATGCCTTGGGAAAGCTTGGGTTACGTAATCCCACGTTGCAGCTGGCTTACCGGGTTGCTCCACACATGGAACACCTTTACCTTTTTTAAAAACCTTTTTTAGAGATGGAAATGAACGCTTTTGCGTTCAAATAGTGCAAGATTGTCAGAAAAAGTGTGCGTTTTTAACTTTTATTATTACATCTCAGGATCGAGCGAATATTCGTGCGACGTGCAAATCGATGAACTCAGTCGTGGTGAAGAGTGACTATTTGGTTCGGTCGCTCGCTTTTTTAATTTATAAAAAAATCAAATTTAGATTCCATCTCTGAATTGCCTACGCGCCGTATCTCTCTCTCAGGTCTTACTATTGCTATTATTTCAAGAATATTCTTGTCGATATTGTTGTGGGTTTGCAAAAAGAGTTATATTATCGGCATCTATTAGAGTTTAGATTAAAGGAAAAAGCGAATTGTCTATTTCATTTAAATCGACCGTTGAATCTCTAGAATCTATTGGAAGTGAAAAGACATCGAATGTTCACCGCGCGCGAAAGATTTAAATGAAGAGAGAAGTTCATTCATTCATTCATTTTTTATTCCGTCAGAGTATCGCATACAAGAAAAATAACTGTGAATGGGGGCAAGAAACGGATGTTGACGTAGTTAATTTGAAATTCGATTGAGAAAGTCAGAAATGTACAATGTGCAAAGACCGAATTCATATTCCTATTTCAGAGGTCGAATCGAGTGGGTGACGCCATTGCAGTGACTAGAGTGTCCTGCGGACTTCTTCATGACAAAAGGGATGAACGCCAAGAGGCGAGACTCTTGTGCTATATTTTTTTGAACAAAAAACAGTTGTAAAAATAATTAATAGACTCTGATTTCAAATGGTTTCTCCCTTCTCTTAACTTGATATCTTGCCACATCATTCAACAGGCTGGTCAGCCGTACAGACAGGGCTTTGGGGTGAGAGAGCGTGTGAAATCGAAAGGGACTCTCTCACTTTTGCACACTCTCTCATCCTGACCCCTGTCTATCGGTTTGAAATCATATGTTGCAGTTCGAAATCGACGACTATCTCAGCATAATTTCCCGACTCTTCAAACGAGCTTCGATCCATTTTCTGTCTCTTGAGAACGTTCGTAATCTTCGCATTATTTTTTTCATTTGTTTAACTTTCTTAATTTTGATTTTTTGCTATCTCTGAAGTCCTCGATGAAAGAAAACTAGCGCTATTTTCCTCGCTGTATCTCTCTCCATTCCGGCTATTGAGGAGTCCTACTTTTTCTTTGCGCTATTTGTCAACTGGAAAAGTCATAAGATCTAGGTACTGTATGCAAAACTTAACTACATTTAATAATGAAGAGTAAATAATATATGTTTTAAAAATAGCTATATTATTCAGTTCAACTTCAAGACGCTCAAATCCAGTGAAATGCGCGCGAAGATGGACAATATCGCATCGAAATTCGACGTGGGAACACTCAGTATCAATATCAACTCGACGAATTATGACGAGAGGTATCCGATACTAGAGGTGATCAGTCGGTAAGACGGAATGAGAGGGCGAACAAAGGAAAACAAAGGATTGAATCGACACGAAATGGGACGGAACCTTTGCTCGACATTATTTCAGACAAAGACATTTTTCGACTGATCATCTCTATTCGATGCTAATGAACTAATGAAGAATACCCGGCATCTGAGCACTATTGCCTGATAAAAATTTTGTATACGAAAATTGTGAGGGCAGGGGGGGGGCGGAGTTTCAACGCATCATTCCGGTCAACCTTAACGATGTGGGGTGAAAAAGTGTGCAAAGCTCTCTCATTTGGTTACCTCTGTCGCCCTTTCTGCAGATTCGGAACCATTTGTCCAGATATTGTTTCCAATTTCTGACCGGGAAAATAAACAAATCCATTAATGATTTCAAATTTCGAATCGATGTTTGATCTTGCAATAATTCATTGAATTTCAGTACTCTTTCTTTTTTTTTTCTTCTAATTCTTCCTTTTGTTCGTGTTCACACTGACTCGACAAAATATAGCTTCACTTGCTATTTTGCAAACATTTAAAGGGATCCGGCATCGAAAAATAAGTTATTTTTATTTTAAAAATTAGAAAATTCTAAGAATAACTGTGAAAACCGCATATTTTTACGATTTTTTTATAAATTAATTATGAATTTTCAAAGAAAGTTAAGTATACGGTAACTCTCGCATCCGCGGACTTACGCTGTTTAGCGGCTGTAGAATCTCAAAAGGGATGATGCCGTAATATTTTCGCGTTTCTTTCTTAGGATTCGTCCTCACGGATACTCGTCAAAGTCGAATCAATTGCAAAAAACACTTATTTTCACTTTGCGAAGGCCTTTTTAAAATTTTGCAGCCGCTAAACAGCGTAAAATTTGTGGATGCAGGAGCTACAGTACCTTTGAAACACGATTTTTTGAAAATTCATATTTAATTTTTAAAAAATCGTAAAAATATGTGGTTTTTACAGATGTTCTTAGAATTTTCAGCTCTTTTGAATAAAAATAGAATTAAAAGAATATAAAATTATTATTTTTTGGCTGCAAACTCTTAAAATAATAATAATATTACGAATAAAAATTTATTAAAATATAAACAATTCTAAATTGTATGCTCCTGGTCATGTTCCTGCTAGGTATCATCGTAAATATCATTTTGCTTCATAATATTGCATAATTCTACAATTCAATCAAATTTTCGGCATGATAAATGATTTATTGATATAGAAGGAACATTACCTGAAACAATCGGAACAAAAAATCGTGAGTAATATATTTATTTGTTTGACGTTCGCAGATTGTTCAATGTGGTGACTACTATGCGCATCTATGGTCTGAATTTTCATCTCGATCACTACATAGTCGACCCAAAACTTCTCGAGAGAATTCAGCCCCTCTCCAGTCTGTCCCTTATTTGCAACCCACGCGTAAGTTTTAAAAAATATATTAATTTTTTTTCCAAACCTGGAAAATTTGATCGCAAGTGTAATACATTTCAAAGGGCGTGATAACAAACAATGCAGTGAGGTAAGAGAGTTGTTTCTATGGTTTCCAGTCGAAAACATGACTTGTAGACAAAACAAAACATCAAAAAAGAGTTTTCCGGCTTGCTCCCGAAAAAGCGTTGTTCGAACGTTATTGCAGCTTTTGACTGACGTAGTGCCCCGAGATGTAAGAAAGCGAAGTTCTGGGTGATCGTGGTGTGGATATTTAGCTGTTCATCGTCCTTTTATTTCCACTCATCCCCTCATACTCCACTAATATTTCATACCTTTCTTTTAATTCATTTTATTGTACCGCGTTTTTTGTGACTCGCATAAATATTATTATTATTATTATATATTTTTAGATCTTCGAGCAGAGCAGTGCGACGTTCCTCGCTCTCGTGAGCAAGCACCGTGATTTCTGCTTGTTGGTTGGCGAAATCGATATTCAAACAGAAACTATTATGGAGGCAAGAGAGGCAAGCAGTTCTTAATGCTCCTTATGTAATGCTGCGCAAAATTCAGGGGTGGAAAGTGGAAGAAATTTTTTTTATTTCTGCAATTATTGATTTTTGCTTATATCTCGACCCCCGTTGGAGCTACCGGCACAAAACTCCGGATTTACACTTAGATTCTTTGACACGTTTCGAACTTGCAAACGGAAATTCATGTGGCTTGGTTCGCCGGGAGCCGAGATATAAGCAAAAATCGATAATTGCTGGATTCAAATTTTTTCTTTCCCCCTTTTTCCACCCCAAGCATTGGGTAAATTTCCCCTATGATTTTTGCGCCGCATAAAAGGTGAATTCGGCCGTCCACTTTAATAATAATAATATATTTATAGAGTTTTGTATTAATCAATAATAATTTCAATGATGTTAGGGTAAAATAAAACACTGCAAACACTAAATACGGTGTCGCATGGAGCGACAAAGAACTTTACAGGAATAGTGACGAGTCCGTCGGTTTTGCCAGATTTCCGCCAGATCGATCCTCCTTCTCATTTTTAAAAAAAAAATTTAAATAAATAAATTTCGATATGTCCCAAATGACGGCATTCGGATACAGACAAAGGGCCCATGCAAATTCCATGAAATTCTCAAATACGTCCAACTAGGGTTCCCTTATTGGAACTTATTGGAATCGAACTCGCGACGCGGTCTGCATTCCTTTGTTCTCCCAATTTCACAATTCCATTTCATTCCAATAAGAGAACCCTACTTCCAATCTCTTTTTTTCCGAAAGGCCGTAATTATTTTATTACTTTTAGGTCATCGCTGAGAAAGGACACAGCATTGCATTCGAACTCACACACGAAAGAATGAGAGATGTACTGAAACTTATCGGAGTAAGAATCGAGGAAGGAAATTTGATCAGTGAGAGTTCTAATGTTCAGGTAAGGCATATTTCAAAAAGTCTAAGTGAGAGTGTTCCTTCTCGGTGAGTATCGCATGGAGCGCCGCAACGGCGAATCAATGCAAACTATTAAGCTGATTTTAGGGTGTTAAAAGGTCAATCGGGGAACTTTTGAAAATTGGTATGAACATGCCTCGGGGGTACCTACAAGCCCATATGGTCCAAATTCAAATCGATCTCCGGTGACTTTTGCCCTTCCTATTCAGAAAAAAACATCGGACCTAACCTAGCATGGTTCACTTATTTTTTTCTAGTGCGTTTTTCTACGCGAATTTCAATTACAGGTAGAAAAACATACTCAATTTGTGTCATGGTTTTAATTGTTTAGTATCGATTAGTCCCTCTGTCATCGATGATTTTCAGGTCGTTGTGGGATCTGGCAATTGTGAGGACTACGAGAGGTTCGATGTGCACTTTGATCGGACATCGATGGAGATTCACATGTTTTACGCAGAACGCAGTGAAGGCTGTTCAGCACACCTCACCATAGAAGCTGACTCATATGAAAGAGGACGGTAGACGGATTACGGTATCAAAATCGGAATTGATCTTTAATTGTTTCCTGTTCTATTGTTGTTCCGTCGTAAATGTCACGCCACCTAGAATTTACGGAACGTTGTTTTCTTCCACTTATAATTTCAGCTCATCCTTACTGAAAATTGTTAAACTGAATAATTTTTTTTGCTGCACCGTAGATAAAAATAAAGAGACTTCCAATTTTCAAGCTGACTCTATAGCAGCAAACAACGGCAGAACACGTTTACTGGGTGATCAATTCTACCTTTCTTTTAGTGAGTTTTTTTCACACCATTTTCTTTTGTATCACTTTCTTTTCTGCTGTGCATGTCAAAGCTATATTTGTTAGCGCCATCTGGTGCTTTTCTAATACCACATCAACGCTAATGTGCTAACTTCTTTGTCTCATATGGAAAGACACATTCAAAAGAGGTCAGAAGGGATGACTCATACTACAGTTGTTGTTCTATCTCTCTCTCCATTTCTGTCTCTTTCTCTCTCTTTCCCTCCCTTTCTCTCTCTCCCTTTCTCTAACTTTGTTTACACCGAGCAGATGTGCCCAAGGTGAAGAGAGCAGAATGACACCCTTCTTTTCCACATCATTCGGCCACAGTCCGGCACACGGCCACATGATTCCAAACCTACAGAACAGGGTTAGGGCGAGAGAGTATGCAAAAGTGAGAGAGTTCCTCTCGATTTCGTACGCTCTCTCACTCCAAAGCCCTTTCTGTAAGGTTGACCGGCCTGTGAAATTATGTGCGGCGTTTTGGTGCCATTGCATATATCTTCCCCTTTCCGTGTGAGATCTCTTCCAATTAGTGGGGTTTGTCAAATCGGTTCCTGCTCTCTTAATTTCACACACTCTCTGCGCTATGCTTCGGGCGAGAGAGTGTGTGAAATGAAGAGAGCAGGAACCGATTTGACCAACCCTTCTGCCAGCGCAGCGATGTGTGGGAACGTTCATGTGAGTGCATTGCAATGTGTCCGAAATTCTATCGTAGTCTTTATAATGAAATATTGTCGCTCATAGGTCCGCAAAAGTGCCTATAAAGCACAGACATCATGTTCTAGGACGTGAAATGCGTGCAACCGAATTGAAATTAAACTTCCCACAATCTAATAATGTTTTACTCCTGTTGAAAGAATCGATTTTCATCAATAATATAGCAGTTTTTGTAACGAAACACTTATGTGCGCCAAAATGCTAGTGTTCGTTCTTTTATTGTTTTCTGGAAGCTTGCTGGGGCGATGGCGTCTATTAAAAAAATTACTGGTGTGCGTATTCTCTTTCTATATCTCGGCATGTCTCTTCTTTCGACCGGCTCTCTCGTCTTCCGTATTAGGAGCTATTCGCGGAACGTTTTATTATTTCTGAAAAGTGTTTGTGAATTTTATAATTTTAGTTTTTAATTTTATAATTTTAGACAGAGAAGAACTTGTACGGGACACGTTTATTCCTATTTGTGAGGCTGAGGTTAGAGAGGTACTACGGTACTTCAAATCGGGGAAAGCACCGGGAAAGGATGGGATCACGGGACAAATGCTTAGGGTAGGGGTAGATCAATTGGCCCCAATACTCACTCCTCTCTTCAATAGTATAGTTAGGGGTCAAATTCCACAGGGTTTCGGGGATTCACGCACAATTCTCTTGCCCAAAACTGGTGACAAATCTCTCACTAAAAACTACAGGCCTATTAGTTTGCTTCCTGTACTCCAGAAGGCACTAACTGGCCTGCTCAACAAGAGATATGCTCCAGTTTTGGATACTAATAAAGGGTGGGAACAAATGGGTTTTAGACGGGGACATTCCACGGTGGACGCCATTCATACTCTCAAGTCAGTCATTGCTTACTGTGTCGATTACAGGCTTCCAATATATTTACTCTTTGTAGATATCAGTAAAGCTTTCGACAGTGTTTACACAGCAGCAGTGTACAAAGCCGTTGAGTATGAGGGTATTCCTTCCGAGGTTGTTTCGTTTCTGGCGGGAATATCTCAGGGTAGTAAAAATGTGGTCGTGGTAAATGGGAAGGAAGTGGAAATAAAAGTTGGTCGAGGTGTAAGACAGGGCGATTGTTTATCACCGAGACTGTTCACTGCAGTTCTGGAGATGGCCATGCGGGAATTAAACTGGGACAAAAAGGGGATTAATGTAAATGGTAGATTCCTCTCGCATTTTCTCTTTGCCGACGACGCCGTTCTCATATCCCATGATGAACGGCAAATTCAAGCAATGGCGAAGGAATTGGAGAGGGTATTGAGGAAAGTTGGATTATTGCTAAATGGGGATAAAACTTTCGGGATGTGTTCTAAGGTAACACCAAGGGTGGTGAAAGTTGGTGGGAAGGAGGTGAAACTGGTTGATAAGGCGGTTTACCTTGGTAGCGCAATAGCAATCTCGGGGAAAGACGCATGTGAAATAAGCAGGCGTATTCAAGCTGGATTCGGGGCCTTCCATAAACACAGGGCTTTTCTGGTAAATAAGGGCATCCCAATTTCACATAAACGGCGTCTATTCAATGGATGCATTCTTCCGGCGGTTCTTTATGGGTGTGAAACATGGGCATTGACTAAAAAACAAATGAATCGATTATCGGTGGCTCAAAGGAAAATGGAAAGGTGGATTGTTGGCTGTACTGTGCTCGATCATGTCTCGAATGATCGGCTACGTAACCTTACTAAGGTGCGAGACTTTGTTGATACTGCGATGAAGAGAAAATGGTCTTGGGTGCACAAAATCGCTAATGATGATTGCTTGAAGTGGAGCCGATCTGTGATCGAATGGTTCCCACGAAGGAAAAAACGAAGAGGACGACCAACGACAAGATGGAGCGACTTATTTCGAAAAACGATCGGACCGGACTTTCTGAGTGAAGCAAGGAGCAGCAACTGGAACGCCATGCACATCAGAGCTCTCAACTGAACTTCCTTAAATCCTCAATCGAGGATGAAGACCCAATTGAACTCTTGATAAATGTGTTCAAACAAACAAAAAACAAACAGTCTGCTTTATGACAATATTTATTCGAGTCTAGTGATGACGTCACGCAAGAGAACGACTAATTCAAATTACTGCGGAAATCGTCCGAAATTGCCGAAAAATGAAGAATCGGAGGATCAAAGGAGAATGGTTAGTGTAAAAAGATAAGTAGAGCAAAGTAGGGCTAGAAGACTGCCACATAGCCTGATAGTATTGTGCGATTCAAAAACTTAGCATTTTCAGCCCATTTTGTCAAAACTGTGGCTAGCGCGAATTAGGTCATGTTTCGGAACATTATGCTTTCCATGAAAGCTGACGTTTTTTTCAAATTATTTTATTCCTATTTCAAAAAAACGTTTACTCCACTGGTAGTGAAGGCAAATACTTAAATAACATTAATATTGATATTAAATGATAGCCTGCTGCGCAGTTTCTGCACAATAATTTCGTTATTGACGGAACGGAAAATTTAAGCACAATAGATTTTAAAAAATATATTAACCGACCGGTGAGAAGAAGAAAGTGTGTTCTGAGAAAAATTTAAAAAAAAACTGAATTCCTACTGTCACCCACTTAAAGGGATACGGCATCGAAAAATAAGTTATTTTTATTTTAAAAATCAGAACATTCTAAGAATAACTGTGAAAACCGCATATTTTTACGATTTTTTTGAAATTAATTATGAATTTTCAAAGATGGTAAAATTTAGGCAAACGGTAGCTCTCGCATCCGCGGACTTACGCTGCTTAGCGGCTGTAGAATTTCAAAAGGGATGATGCCGTAATATTTTTGCGTTTCTTTCTACTGATTCGTGCTCACAGATACTCGCAATTGTCTAATCAATTGCAAAAACACTTATTTTCACTTTTCTAAGGTCTTTTTTAAACTTTTGCAGCCGCTAAACAGCGTAAGTTTGGAGGATGCAGGAGCTACAGTACCTTTAAAACACGATTTTTTTTTAAAATTCATAATTAATTTCAAAGAAATCGTAAAAATATGTGGTTTTCATAGTTATTTTTAGAATTTTCAGCTCTTTTGAATAAAAATAAAATTAAAAGAATATAAAATTATGATTTTTGGCTGCAAACTCCCTTTAAATCATATTTTCGCTCGCTCTAGGTGTCTACCTCCATTTGCATATACTCGCCAGAAGGTCATGCTCGTGATTGAGGAATACTCATGGCATTGCACGGTTGTGACTTTGCGAAGTGACCACCAACTTTTTTTGGTGGTCACTTCGCAACCATGACCCGGGGTTCATGGTCAAAAGCGAGATTTTCGATTATTGATTGATCAACCCAACCTATAGTGGGATGGTACCGTATGATATACAGTAACTCAAAATCGATAATCCGGTTTAGTGTACCTTTCGCTTCGGGACCACCATTTTACAAAGTTGCACCAAATGAGCCGGTATTGCTTGTATGAGTTGGTATTCGGTACGAAATTGCTCGAAAGGGATACTGTAGCTCGGGCACCGTACCCATGACTTAACTACGATAACTTTCGCTGCGGGAACACCGTTTTACAAAGTTGCGCCAAACGAGTCGCGATTGCTTGCATGAGTTGGTATTCGGTACGACATTGTTCGAAAGATATACGTCATATCGCCTACTGTTCCGCGGGTTACTGTACCATTCGTTTCGAGACCACCATTTCACAAAGTTGTTCGAATCGAGTCGCGATTGCTTGTATGAGTTGGTATTCGGTACGACATTGCTCGAAAGATATACGGCAAATCGCCTACTGTTCCGGGGGTTACTGTACCTTTCGCTGCGGGACCACCATTTCACAAAATTGTTCGAATCGAGTCGCGATTGCTTGTATGAGTTGGTATTCGGTACGACATTGCTCGAAAGATATACGGCAAATCGCCTACTGTTCCGCGGGTTACTGTACCATTCGTTTCGAGACCACCATTTCACAAAGTTGTTCGAATCGAGTCGCGATTGCTTGTATGAGTTGGTATTCGGTACGACATTGCTCGAAAGATATACGGCAAATCGCCTACTGTTCCGGGGGTTACTGTACCTTTCGCTGCGGGACCACCATTTCACAAAATTGTTCGAATCGAGTCGCGATTGCTTGTATGAGTTGGTATTCGGTACGACATTGCTCGAAAGATATACGGCAAATCGCCTACTGTTCCGCGGGTTACTGTACCATTCGTTTCGAGACCACCATTTCACAAAGTTGTTCGAATCGAGTCGCGATTGCTTGTATGAGTTGGTATTCGGTACGACATTGCTCGAAAGATATACGATAAAGATATATCTCCATCACCGCGAACGAAAATTAAAGGGATTCAATATCAGCGAATTCAAGTGCTAAGTGCGACAAAAAGAATAAAGAAATTAAGATTTCAAAATTTAATTGGTAAGCGATGTGCCGTATATCTTTCGAGCAATGTCGTAGCAAATACCAACTCATAAAAGCAATCGCGACTCGATTCGAACAACTTTGTGAAATGGTGGTCTCGAAACGAATGGTACAGTAACCCGCGGAACAGTAGGCGATGTGCCGTATATCTTTCGAGCAATGTCGTACCGAATACCAACTCATGCAAGCAATCGCGACTCGTTTGGCGCAACTTTGTAAAATGGTGTTCCCGCAGCGAAAGCTACCGTAGCTACGGCATGGGTACGGTGCCCGAGCTACAGTATCCCTTTCGAGCAATTTCGTACCGAATACCAACTCATACAAGCAATACCGGCTCATTTGGTGCAACTTTGTAAAATGGTGGTCCCGAAGCGAAAGCTACCGTAGCTACGGCATGGGTACGGTGCCCGAGCTACAGTATCCCTTACGAGCAATTTCGTACCGAATACCAACTCATATGGTTGCGAAGTGACCACCAAAAAAAGTTGGTGGTCACTTCGCATGCGTCGACACATGCAATGGTATGGGAATACTTCAAGAAAGTGTATTATTTGTAGTGCATTCAGGCCCTTCCTCACATTTGTCTACTACATCTTCCACAGGAGATTCTAGTCCGAACCATAGAGGTTTCTAATATGGCTCTAAAGGTTCGTACTTTTCCGTTTCGTTCTATGTGCATCCTAAATAGAGGGTGCATACTTGGATATCAATATGTGCATACTTGTAGGACCGTGCGGTACTCCGAGCCACCTGCAAAACGTTGGAGTCGGCAGTTTCCAAGTCCGACTTCTGGGTTAGTTATATGTTCTTATGTTTATATATAATATATAAATAAATGATTGTTTTGATATCTACACATGTAAAATATCACCAAACGAAAGTTGCGATATTTTCTTGGCTAGGTTCACATTTTCGTGCTTTTTATATATTTTTGAAATGAATCAATGGTCCATCTCTAAGAGTCTTATAATAAAAATAAGTGAGTAAGTTGGAATGTATTTCTTTCTGATAATTCGGAAACTGAAGTAGTGGAACGGGCCGCCAAGAACGGACAGCGATGCATAACGTATACCGTAAAAACAATAAAAAGGAACAAAACAAAAACAGCAAAAATAATCCCAATAAAAATCACAGAAAGGTCCATTTTTCAGATTCCTCGCCGTTTGAAAGACTTCAAAAACGTATGGATCGGAGAAGTTTGTTGATCTACCCAATCGGGAATTAAATAAATATTAAGAAAAAAAGATCTTAAAAAAATTCTTTGATAATCTCTGTGACAAATTTTACCTTTGATCTTACCCCAGCTTGGAAGTTAACCAGTTCTCAAAAGGGGCTTGGAAAAAGTGGGAAAGCGTCGTGGCTATATAATTGATTTGCTTTTGGGTCTGTTATTCTCCTGTGGAACACGTTTTTTCTCATTTTCAGAAGGAGATAGGATCGGGCAAATTACGGACTACTATAGTTCGTGGGCTGATGCACGGCGAAGCCGAAAGAACGGTTCGAGGAATTTCTTTGATCCTTAGTATTTTTTCTTAATTTGTTTTTCCTTAATTCGAAAATTTTGTACATGTTGGCGCACCTTTGCGAAAACTACTCCAAAACGACCCACTTCTTCTACGAGCGATGTTTTCGGAAATGGGCTAATTCGGTACGAAAAAGAGACTTCCCGAATATGAAATCGGTAATGTTTTGCTCTACACATCCCGACTCTTCCGACGCGTTCACATCGATCGTCTATCAATATATTTTGTGAGTTGAAATACTTTTTTTCATGTACGATGCATGCAAAATGAAAGTAAATTCAAAGAATAAATAGGTTACTATGATATTGCGTACAATTTTCAATTTTCCATTCCTAGTACTGTTATGTAATGAATACCAAATTGTATCACTGTTTTTTGTCAAACTCCTCGTGGCAGGTTCTGGTCCCTTATATGTTTTTATGAATGCTTAAACCACAAGGCACAAGGTACTGTATTCGGCCGACGTTCGTGCTGATGTGGAGAAGCTCATGTCTGTCATTCATGTTCGGGAACTCAGACTACGTTCCAAGGATGAGAAGTCCCTGAAAAGGTCGGCTGAGCTCTGCAACATAAAAATTAAAACACCTATCGAGTTGTTAAGAAAGTCTTGTCCGATTTCACGCTTATTGAAAAATATCCCTATTTTCTTTTCCAAGTCTCCGATCTAATATATTTATAGTCAGGTTAAAAGTAATCGACTCGAACTTTTCAAACGATTACAGTTCTACGGTAGAGCGAGATAGGACCCGATTCAAGTCGTTATAGCGAAGAGGAGCATATACTGAATGCGTGATGGGTTATTGGACTTGGCCATCTCATCGGGCTTTTCCGAAAATGTGCCTCATACCTAGAAGCGCGTTCAAACGATGCCGAAAATAAATGTTTTCGAATTAGTGACTCTACCCGAATGCGCCACACTCCCTCATTCTCCGCACATTTACATTGCCATTTACTACTGTTATATTATCATTCTACATTTTGAACGAATGATTGGCAGCGCCGACTTGGCTCATTAGTCATATAATATTCTTAATTTGCCATTGAAATAGGCACTTTGTCGAAAGTTGCAATTTCTGGGAAGAGTCGATACGCTCGGTTTTGCGCTTATTGTATAGGAATGTCCACTAATATAATTGATTAGCCGGACATTAATTGAATTTATCATTCTTTTATTGGGTACTTCAGAAACGAACACTCTAGAATTTGGAATTTTACCGTAAGGTGTGTGTCGAACTTTTCATAATATTTGGTTTTTTAAAATATTTAGAGGATCCGATTTCGAAATAACATTTGTTGCATAATATCAGAGTATCAGCAAGTAAAACGCGCACCACTAGATCTGAGTCACTTCGCATAGGAAAACGTAAATCATCCAGACACTCCTTTTTACGAACAACTCGTATTTGAAACTCCGTAACTTTTAAAATACCTTTGATAACTAGGCAATCTCACACAAAGAGGGATTAAATTACTATCAGTGTTTCCATGTTGAGCTCTTGAAAATAACTTCTCGACGAGAAACTCACTCTAACAACTTCTATGAAATTTTTGCGGAACATCAAGAACCATACTTTGGATTTTTCTAGGATATAAATATAGATAGGCAGGACTACATATATTGTTGGGTGTGGTTATTAAAAAGTTCTCGTACAACATCCAATCAATATATGGGAAATTGATTTGAACTTCGAGACAAATGAAATCTCACATATCAAATTAAATATCGGAAAAGACTTTCTTAACAGCCTTATATTTTACAACTATTTCTACGAGCTATTAAGAATCAAAGCTGAAATGGGCATGGCTATTGTGCTCGCAAGTGCCATAATTTTCCTGTTCACTTTCGTACATGCCATCTGGCGCAGTCACTCAAACGCCGCACTCCTAAAATGATAATAGTTTATCACGATAGTCATGGCGGGCGCATGATAACAAAATATTACCAGCAGTGTGCTCACCATATCTATCACTTACTATCATTTTTACTATTAGTATATAGCATGCTCGAGTTGATCAAGCCCATCCCGCCCCGTCACTTGACTCTGCGTGGTGAAATGGATCATGAACTTTTCCAATCTCTACCGCCATTCGATAAATTCGACATAGCACCAATATCGTGCAAGCCGGTAAGCCATTTTCGGCATAGGGAAAAAGAAGAATTCTTATCATATACATCTCACAGAATATTCACGTGTGAACTCGCTCTTAAGTGTTGTTTTGTTATAGACACCAATTTGTTGTAGTCTACGCTGAAAGTTACTGCCGCACAAATTACAATTTCAGATAATTACTACTAGTTCGACGCTTTTCGCGCTAATAGCCAAGCATCGTGATGTTAGGATCTGCGCGTATAGCCACTCCCTCAAGGCGGAAGCATTTATTGAGGCGAGAAAAGTGAGAGATATTTCATATTTTTCTTCTCTTTCTTTGAATTATTGATTGTATTTAGATAATAGCCGACAGAGGAGGCCGATTGGACTTCCGTATTCCTTGGAGCGAAAGTCGCGTCTTTCTGGAATCGATGAAAGTCAGGATAGGAAGATCCAAACTCATTTGGAAGAATCGAGATGTCAAGGTGAGTTCAACGTGAAAACATTTCAAAAACAAAACATAAACACAATCCATGAATTTTTCACCTGGTCATGTTTTAGATCTCCATGAACTGTGCGATAATATGGAATATGGAAAATTGGAGCACAAATGATTTTACAACAGCTATAACCAATATAAATTTCGTTGCTGCCCTGTTAGCAGCAGAAATATGCGTTGCTTTAAGAATTAATCTAATTTATTTTTAGATCGTTCCTCTCACCCAGAGGTGCTTCTTAGATGCTGACCTTTCCATCGAATTCGACCGCACTAAAATTGACTTGAACTTCTACCAATTGACTCACGATAGCTTCATTAAATTCGTAATCCACGCTGAGAAACCCGAGGATCACGATTACTCAGAGTACGGTGGATAATTGGAACTGAGACTATTGTACACTGTCTCGACCATGCAACTACAATTTATACCCCCCCTTCCCGATTTCAACTTCTTTTTGGCACGTTCGCACATTTACCCTGATGGATTTATTATTTGCTCAGTTTGTTCATTGTATTTTCTAAATAAATTTCTTTTTCCTTCAGTTTCTAAAAAAAATGTGCGATTCCAAGGCGGCTCATTTCCATCGGGCGCTTAATTCGTCAGTACCTGGGGAGTGTAGTGCACAAGCCCATTTTATGGGAATCGTTATAAACACGTTGTGATGAGTCTTTCCTTTCTCCTAATTTTCTTCAGCGTGTGACAAAATAAACAACGATTATACATTGCTCTTGTGAAAAGGCAATCTTGATCGCAGCAGCGAATTTTGTGAAATAAGTCGTCGCAGTGAACAGTGCATATTACAATTTTAAAATGCTACGTTCATGAAATGGGCTACTGGTGGGTGATCTCTTTCTATACCTCGGCGCGTCTCTATTTTTAACATACTCTCTCGCAGCCATACGTGTCGTTTAGGAGCAGAACGTTTAATTATTTTGGACGAATGCTTGTGAGTTTATAATAACACGGAGGGATTTTTTTTTAAATTTAGACCCGGCAGCTGGCAATTTTATTGGATTTTCTACACTGAGACAAAATCGGACAAAATCGACATCGAAAGCCCGTAAGAATTAATCAAAGACAACGCAAGCAGTGCAGATATGATTTTTTTAAAATTCGTTTTTCGACGATATGATTTAATCTTTGCATTTTACGTTGTATCTGAGGAGGAGCTTTCGATCGCTTATATACACAAATAACATTGCATTTGTTTTCTGCAACTTGTAACTGTACAAAATGGCAGTTACAAGAAGTTGTTGAAGACAAATGCATTGTTATTTATATAGGCGGAACAAATAAAAAAGTGTCAAGAATCAATACACCACCTCACACCTCTCGTTACCTGCAAAAGAAAGGTTTCTTATTTCTTCACACACATGTAGTGAACATGGTCGGTGTCCTGAGGATAGTGAATTATGAGACACTATCTGAGCATTAACATTTTTGTTTAGAAGCTAGATACAGTATGATAAACTAGCTGCTGCGTTAAACATGCCATGATACACAGTGGCCCATGAAGACTTTCTCTGTGATATAAAAAGTTGCGAAATATCTTCTACGCCTCAGGGCAGTACTTCAGAAAAATCGGTTTTTAAAAACTTTTTTTAAAATTTGTTTTTTTTCCTCAGAGCACATGGACGCCATTTTCGATCGTCTTAACGATGCGTATCCCTTCATTCACTGTTGCATTGCTATTGTTGGCGTCACAAACAATGTAGCGCTGCTGCTTGCATCATTTTATCGAACTCCGAAACCGTTGAAAGTTAGTTTCCTTTTCGTTTTTTGCTTGTTTGTGGCAAGACGGTTGCACTAACCCAATTTCATTGTCAAATTTTGCAAGTTTTAGAATCTGTCAGGTACGTTTCGCTTTATATACAAGCAATGTTTGAATAACTAATCGACTAATTGGTTCCTAATTGATTAATCACTGCGTCAGACCTACTCAATATTGATCAAACTCGGAGCTCTCAACGATTTGATGTCCGTATGCTGTGATTTCTTCACAATGCAACGGTATTTTCGCTTTCTCTCGGAAATTTATCAAACTCATAACGAAAAGTAGGAAAAGTATGTTTATAACATCTATTTTATATAAAAACTATCAACTATATGTAACTGCAGTAACATAACAAATAATAAAAGTGTTATTATTTATACCGGCCCACATAAAGAGGTATAGAGCGAGAGAGAACTTATGAAATCTCTCTTACTTGTCTCTCTCACCGTTTGGAATCAAGTTCCCGCCGCGCATCGACTTTTGCAGGCTCCTTATCATTCCTGGGAACACGATGTATTTGTCCTCCGGACTGTGCTCACTCATTTCTGCCCGATTGTGCTACGTCACTTACTGCTTTCAACTGTGCACCATTGTGTATTCATTGTATGTAATGGTCGCGTGCTTTGCGTATCGGTAAGAATTTATAATTTATTTAAATAAAATATATTCTCCGTGTCTGTTGTAATAATCGTTCACTCGCTCAGAATTTCGTAATTAGATTTGGAATAGTAACGGTTCGAATGTTCTAGTTGCGTAATAGGGAAATCGATAGATTTCGCGAGAAAGAGAGCGAGAAATGATGACTGTGTAACTACGACAGTTTCATAGTTACTTTTCAAAGTATAATCGTAATGCGCATTTTTAGTTTTACATATGCCATTCCGCATTATTTCAGACTGTGGATTTTGCATCGACCAAATCCCGAAACTCGGGTTCTCATAGTAATTATGAGCATGCTATATATACCTCCAGCGGCTGTCGCGGTAAGAAAATTCGCAAATCTTCGTCCGAAACAATAAAACGTTCCGTTGCTAAATACATAAATTATAGTGAGAGAGCGTGCCCCAAACTAGGAGATTAGTTACAGAAAGAAATTACACAAACATTTTGTTATAAAACAATATTTTATAGTCGTAATTATGGTAAAATTCAGTTTGCGTTTACATTTGCCGACGCGGATATCGAAATTGTGAGAGCGTTCTTACAAGAAAACGCCCCGTTCTACCTTCAAGAGCCCGGCGCGTTGTCGGGTTTGTCAATACTGAATCGAGACTGGTTATACTGTAATTAAAGGCCTTCGAAATAAAACAAAATATTAAAAAAAAATGAAATTCGTAACACTGTTCGGTCGTTGTTCCTTTCTTTTGCTGCATTTCCAAAAAAAAAGTTCTGAATTCGATTAATGGTCTGACCCTCTCAATTCTGCATGTTCTCTCGCGTTGTCTGATCGATGAGAGAGCATGTAAAATTAGGAGAGTATGGTCACTACTCCTGAATTCGGTATCGCAAAGCGTCGTAGTTAGGGTTCCCTTATTGGAACTTATTGGAATTGAACTCATCATTACCCTCTCTATTTCACACACTCTCCCGCACGAGTTGCGGTCTGCGTTCCTTTGTTCTCCAAATTTCACAATTCCATTTGATTCCAATAAGAGAACCCTAGTCGTAGTAACGACGCATTCTCAGGTCACTCCGGCATGACATTTCACTTAGTGTTCACTATTATATTTGTGGTTCTCACCCCCGGGCCCGTCTATGTGGTGATAATGATCTGTCGTCATAAGGTAAGGCGTGCACTTGTAAATTACTATTTTAAAACTATATTTATTTTTCGATTCCGAAACTCACCTTTCAGTCATATTTGATTTTCAGATCCTCGCAAAACTGCGCCAACATAATGAAGACATGTCAGAAAAGACGAAGAATATGCATGCAAACTTGGTGAAGGTGGGTGATCAAAAATAATGTAATATACAATTAATGTAAAAATGGTAAGACGTGTTTTTTTTGCTGAGAAATTAAGGTTGCCAAAAGAAGCCTTTTCTATTGTTCAGGCACTATTCTTGTCGTATTTTAATATTTGAATTATAAAAATATATTTGAATTATAAGGGTTTGACGCTACACTGCCGACTGCGGTAGTTGACGATTTGGCAGAATCATGATGCAGCTTGCATAGGACAAATCTGAATTAAACTGATTTTAATGTGCCGAAACGTGGATGCCTCGAAAGTATGTTTATTGATTTCCATTCCAATTTCATAGTCATCCCACTCTCTTTCTATCCAACGGAGTGTCTCTTGTTTTATCATACTCCATTCCATTTCATGTATGCGCTACAATTAGGAGCGGATCATATCAAAAAATAATGCGGACGAATGCTTGTGAATTTGTCATAGCAAGTTTCGACGAGTATTTATTGTTTGTTGTTAGTGAGATACCTTTTGTACGGCTCAACATAGTAGATCGTGCAAAATGCGGAACACGCAGGCGGTATGGCGGCGAGCTGTGTTTTCGTGTTTAAAAAATTAGCAGAAAATCAATAAATAAGAAAAAACCTACCGTGAACATGGACTTTTCAAGAGCAGCATGGTGGTAGATGTTGAAAAAAAGAACGAAATAAATTCCGACTGCCAAACAAGTTATAGGCGGAAGCATGGCATGGACTGAGAGGGCCTGAAAAAAGCAGGATAAGGATGGGCAATTATCCAAAACGTCTCATGCAATAAAGTTTATGACGTCCACCTCCCGTCTACTATTTTTGTGTAACATATTTTTGTATATTCAATTATCTAAATCACTGAGTATCATATGCTCATAATATTGATCATCAAATTTTAAAAAAATGTAGATACTACTAGTAACAATGTAAATTAGAACTGAAAATGAAACTGACATTATGAATATCAATCCAATTAATAATTTATTTGGGTTGAAAAATTATAAATGTTTTTTTCTCTCGAAAATTATTTTTCTATCAACGTCTCTTTACGATTGTTTCTTCGTAAAGAGACCTCGACTCACCTTCACTAAATTACTGTGCATTTTCTTTGTCTTCTCTGACATGCTTTTACTATGGCTGTGAAGTTCGGTTATAATCTGAAATAATAGTGAATAATAGTTGTATTATATACAAGACAGAAAATAATCCCTACATAAACGGGCCCTGGTGTAAACACGAGAAACAGAATAGAAAATGCCACGTGAAATGTCAGTCCGGAGAAACCTACAATCATATTACATCGTCCCTACGAAATATAGAACGAATATAAAAATATCCGGAATGTGCTACAGATTAAGAGTGGCCAGAAGCGCCTCAAGACCAATTTGTCAAAAAAATATTGCCAATTTGGTGCTGGCAAATTCGTTGTAGACTAAGAAAAAATCTCGGCAGACATTTTCCCGTTACAGTAGACCATGTTCGATGTTTGTTTCAAATCACATCATTCCACACGCCGGTCAACCTTACAGAAAGGGCTTTGGAGTGAGAGAGTGTGTGAAATCGAGAGGGACTCTCTCACATTTGCACACTCTCTCGCTCTTACCCTGATCTGTAGGTTTGGAACCATGTGAAATTTCACTAACCAGACAGCGCTCCGGGCTCTTGGAGGTAGGATGGGGCATTTGCCCGTAGGAATTCTCTGACAACCTCGGTTTCAGCGTCGGCAAAGGTGAATGCAAACTGAATTTATTCATTTTTGTTTTTTTTAGTGTGACGTCATATTATTTCATGTTATTTTTTTAGTTTTGGGAACTCTGGATCGGAATTTTAACGATTTGAAATTGATACGTTCAAATGAATTAATTTTGTGTTCTCTCCTTCTATTAGTCGACATAACTCTGTGTTTAGCAGCGGATTCGGAAAGGATCTTTTTTTCGGACGAGAGAATATGCGAATTCGTAATATAAGACGATCGAAACTATTATGTCCAAGAGGAAAGCACAGTGTGTGCTAAACTGACTTTCTTGAACAACGACAATCGGATAAAACTGGATTATTGTAAAACGCAAGAAATCATTTTTGTTCGACAAAGTTGTAGATAATTGGTTTTCTCTATCTCTTTTTTTTATCTTTTATAACTTTTAAAACTCTTTCTTTTCTTACACCGACAACCGCCGGTGGTATGTAGAGCAGGCCCATAATTATCAAAAGATTTCGAATTTTGGGAGCCGGCCGACGCAGAATCCATAATCTGAAATAGCAATAATTAACATGATATAAAAGAGGGATCTTTTTCACTACATCATGAACAAGAAATGGATATATAAGCAGCAGAAATCGCCGCTTCCTCAAAGCCAAGTTCAGTAATGCGCTTATTGATTTCTGTATAGAAATGCATAATTTAAATATATCCACCGATAAGCAAAGCATGCCAGCATCATGTACAACGAGTACACTAGTGTGGAAAATTGAAGGCAGAACATGAGAAAGCAGAATCGGGCAGATATGCGGGAACATGGTCCAGATGAAAGGTAGATCAAGTTACCGGGTATGATAAGAAGCCTGGAAAAGACAATTAAAAAAGAATATGAAATGAGCCACATCTGCTATTTCATCATTGTCTGATTTATTTATTTTATTTATCGGACACCGCAAGGGTGGGACAACAGGTTCATAAATGGGCGAATTTGAAAAAAAATTGTATTAAGTAATGGAGAATTCACGGAAGGGAAGGGAGTGATCTGGGCAACTGATTTATAGTTTAAATAAGATATTATAATTTTACATCCGGTAGTAACTTATTCACAAGCGGAAAATAGTCGTTTGTCAAAATTTAATTGCTTCCTGTTCGCCGGGAATCTCAGGAAAAGGTATTAGAAAAAAATAAACTTTTTATTATAATATTTTGTTCAAAATATGAGAGAATATCTGATTCGATCGAGATACGACCGTACAAGCAAAAACAAACCTATGCTGAAAAGTTGTGCCTAAGGTAAACTTAGACTGTAGAACCCGAAAATCAACATAAGAAGTGTCATAGCACAGGTATTCTCAGAGATGGCACCTGCTCCTTCTCAAAAAATTCAAAATCGTCCAATTCCTCCGTAACTAGGGTAGTATGATCACCTCACGACAACAACTATTTCCCAATATTTGTTGGAGCCGTAAACTCGACGATGCCTAAAAGCCGGCTCTCCGAAGATGGAAATTTCAAAAAATTTTATCTTTTTTCAACGTTAACGAAAAAACTCGTTCAAAAAAAGAAAAGAACCGTAAGGACTATGCTCTAAGCCATGCTATATGCTCTAAGCCAGCGCAACTTTATGAAAATTTCAAAAATTCGATTTTTCGGCTCAAAAACGAAGAATTCAGAGAAAACTTTCTATATGTTCAAGTTATTTTACAACGGAATCTGGTTCTAAATCGAATTTTACCCCTAGAACCTTAAAATTGGGCAAATAGAAGAGGGCTAATTTTCAGGAGGCCCGATCAAAGTCGAAAATCCCTTATGAAATGGTCACAAGTCGAAAAAATCGAGAAAAAAAATTCTTCCAAAGCGATTTAAACAAGTTTTAAATATCTCTAGATGTACAGTGGTTATGAAATCAAAGGTCATATGTGGAGTACACGTCGTTTGGAGCTTAATATGATGACATTTTAGCCGTTGATACGGCTAAAATGAGTGTTCAGTAATGGACATTCAGGATGTTAACGTCGTTCGAAAACCACTCCAAATTAAACTTAAGGTTCAATAATGTTGATATCCTGTGTTTTGTGGCTTTCTGGAAGAAATTTTTTTATTCGATTTTTCCACTTGTGACCATTTCATAAGGGATTTTCGACTTTGATCGGGCCTCCTGAAAATTAGCCCTCTTCTATTTGCCCAATTTTAAGGTTCTAGGGGTAAAATTCGATTTAGAATCAGATTCCGTTGCAAAATAACTTGAACAAATAGAAAGTTTTCTCAGAATTCTTAGTTTTTGAGCCGAAAAATCGAATTTTTGAAATTTTCATAAAGTTACGCTGGCTTAGAGCATATATTCAAACAGGTAATTTATTCTACATCTCCTTACGGTTCTTTTCTTTTTTTGAACGAGTTTTTTCGTTAACGTTGAAAAAAGATACAATTTTTTGAAATTTCCATCTTCGGAGAGCCGGCTTTTAGGCATCGTCGAGTTTACGGCTCCAACAAATATTGGGAAATAGTTGTTGTCGTGAGGTGATCATACTACCCTAGTTACGGAGGAATTGGACGATTTTGAATTTTTTGTAAAGATGATTCCCGTTTTCATGCAATCTCTCAGAATACCTGTGATAGATCAAACCCGGCTGAGATATGTTTCACTATACGTCGAAAAGTGAAATTTTCACCTTTGGTCTAACGCATCCAAACCGCCTATGTAGCTATATATTCGGATAGCTCTCGATGAGAGGAACATTTTTCGTGTTGACAACTAATTTGTAACTCATGTGAGAAAAAAGTTATTATTTTTAGAATTCTCAAATTCCAAATATCCATATCTAGACTTTTCCCAGTGCACTTTTAACTATGTTCATTCGATTCTACGTGCAAAGTTACTACCTGGTGATTGAAATAATCCAAATCCATCATGCCCACCTTGGTGAAAATAGTCACCAAACATGCGTCGCCGCAGCAAACCGCGACGCGACACGCGTCGCGTGCCCCAATATCGTAAACAATTGTTCTAATTTCGACGTCAAATTTTGTTTTTCGATGCCTAAAGACAATATTTATTAAAACTGACTCGGCCACGTGCACCAAAACCAATGATTTAGCAAAGCCCTAAAATTTTAATTTTATTTTTTTTAAACATGCTAACGATTGAAATCGCTTCTGAAAGGCATATCCGAATCTCTAGAAATGTGTTCTCACACCGTGTAAATTGTTTTAACTATGTTCTCTCGAAAAATTTTAGTGAACTACTGCGTTGTATTTATTGTATCTGACATCAATCAACGAAAGTAGCAGAAAAATCTGAGATCGAACGTGATTCATGCTCAATACATGTTTTGCTGATGCCTGCATCACACATAAACATTCTTACAAAATTCAAATAATTTATAATGTCTATCGGTGCAGAAATGGAGATGACGTATAGATAGATTTTATTGGAAAACAATGTATGAAAATAATCTCACATGGGAATTACCTGAACTTACATATCCCGATCTTTATAAAATTTTTATGGTAGATTCAGCATACAATTCTAACCATAAAACTGTTTTCAAAAGTTGCGAAAAAAAAAAAAAAAGTTTTTAAAAATTATAGTTTTTAATTTTCATCGTTATCGAAAAAAATAAAAATAAATTTATTTAAACATTTTACGGCAGCATTCGACTTCAAAAATCGTAGACTCTATATCTCAATCAAGATATCCATTTTGGCTTTCTAATTTTGCTTATTTATTAATTAAATAAATAATTTGTTATGGATGACGAAATTTCAAAAAAAAAAACATTTCGCAACTTTTGAAAACAGTTTCATGGTTAGAATTTTGTGCTGAATCTACCATAAAAATTTCAAAAAGATCGGGATATGTAAGTTCAGGTCATTCCAATGTCAGAAAAATATTTTCAGCTATATTTTTGGACTGAAAATTAGGAAAATACTTCTAAAATATGAATTCCAATAATATTCAGATGATGAGAAAGATAAGGATGATAGATTGGATTCGATATTTCATTACTGTATTCGAACTTGTGTACCACGATTGAAAAGCTGTCACACTTCTAATATACCATAAATCGCTACAAGTGTCTGTATTAGAATACAATGTGAATGCATACATTATTTGTATTTGAGATGCTTGTTTGCATACTTTTCAGTCCAAATAGATAGCAAAAATATTTTTTCATAAAATATTTTCTTTTATTTCATAAAATCTATCTATACTTCAGCACCGATAAACATTATAAATTATTTGAATTTTGTAAGAATGTTTATGTGTGATGCAGGCATCAGCAAAACATGTATTGAGCATGAATCACGTTCGATCTCAGATTTCTCTGCTACTTTCGTTGATTGATGTCAGATACAATAAATACAACGCAGTAGTTCACCAAAATTTTTCGAGAGAACATAGTTAAAACAATTTGCACGGTGTGAGAACACATTTCTAGAGATTCGGATATGCCTTTCAGAAGCGAATTTAATCGTTAATATGTTTAAAAAATTAAAATAAAAATTTTAGGGCTTTGCTAAATCATTGGTTTTGGTGCACGTGGCCAAGTCAGTTTTAATAAATATTGTGTTTAGGCATCGAAAAACAAAATTTGACGTCGAAATTAGAACAATTGTTTACGATATTGGGGCACGCGACGCATGTTTGGTGACTATTTTCACCAAGGTGGGCATGATGGATTTGGATTATTTCAATCACCAGGTAGTAACTTTGCACGTAGAATCAAATGAACATAGTTAAAAGTGCACTGGGCAAAGTCTAGATATGGATATTTGGAATTTGAGAATTCTAAAAATCATAACTTTTTTCTCACATGAGTTACAAATTAGTTGTCAACACGAAAAATGTTCCACTCATCGAGAGCTATCCGAATATATAGCTACATAGGTGGTTTGGATGCGTTTGACCAAAGTTGAAAATTTCACTTTTCGACGTATAGTGAAACATATCTCAGCCGGGTTTGATCTATGACACTTCTTATGTTGATTTTCGGGTTCTACAGTCTAAGTTTACCTTAGGCACAACTTTTCAGTTTTTGCTTGTACGGCCACCTTTGGGAGAATCTCAATCGACTCAGACAATCTCTCATATGCCATGCTGACTGTATTACATTTTCTTATCTGTTCCAGCTGCACAGCATTTCGAGAGCGGACATAAAGGCTAGACGACTAGACAAACGCTAGAGAGCGTTCGCTGAAGAGAGAGGCCAGACGGCGAAGTGAAAGAACGGGCCGATTTATACCAGGAGGACGCGCGTTACCCGAGACGGGGTGGAACAGGTCTCTCCCCCTTCGAGTGGGGCAGAGAAGCTGTCTCTGTACCGCAGTCAATCGAGCGGGCGGGCGAAACGAGATCGATCATGCGAGGGGGCCCTGATGCGCAATATAAGTTCAAACAGGGATTTTCCTAGGTCCAATCTCCCCATACTCGTGAAACGCTGTGAGCTGTCTATTATATAAAAACCCGGTAATCAAATCAGTTTCTCTGCATGAGCGAACTTCATACATGACCCCCGACCTCTCATGATCTCACTACGTTATCGTACATTCTTCTCTCATTTTATCGTTTTCCTCTTTCTATTTGTAACCGCGTTTTCTTTGAACACGCATAAATATATATATATATATATACCTGCAGAAAGAAAGAGAAATATACCGTTGCATTGTGATGTAATCCAAGCACACTGATAGTAAATCATTCAGAGCTCCGATTGAGAGCATTACCGAATAAGTCTGAAGCAGTGATTCATTAGTTAATTTAGTTAATTAGTGATTCATTAGTGAATTTTATATTTCGTCAGAGGAATTCAAATTTCAAAACGATAAGTTCTTTAAATGTACAACTACTGTGTGCACTCTCTATCTCGCCGTGCATCTTGCTTTGTAATGCTCTCTCGACAGCGGAACATGTGTTTCCGCTGAACGTTTTGTCATTTCGAACTAGTGAAACACACATTAACCCATAAATTAACCCATCAAAATCCTAACCGTACAGGAGGAAAGGAAACAATACATCTGTTGATATTCAACAAAGCCTGCTAATGTTTCTACCAAAAAATTGGTGCCATCATCGGAAAGGGTGACCTATTATTTAATGAATTTGGTTTTCTGAAAGTAAAAAGGGATAAGGCAACTCACTTTCAAAGGTTTCGGAGTGCGATAATACGATGCCAGTAGTAGGGCTACGTTGCTGGTAATTAAAATAATTGATATACACATGTGAATCGTTGGGTACGCGGAACTGCTCCATGTTCTCTAAATTAATCATTAACCTTTAATGGCTAATTTCTAATGCAGAATGAATACACTGAGATGCGACACCCAGTGTATTATGATACACTCAATATTGCGTGTATTCGCGCGTCGAGAGAGCGAGTGAAAACGAGAGATGTGTATCATATACTTGGTGTCCTGTCTCAGTATAGGATACACTCAATAGCAAGTGTATTCATTCTGGGTGTGGGAAAATTGAGGGATATTATGAAGTAATCTAGACGTCATAATGTGAAAAAAGAAAAAGTACACGACAATGGAAAATTTTGATCAAACTGGGCACGTTGACGCTATGAGTGGACGGATCGTTATGGTCATTTCTCACACAACGGAACCGATAGAAGGGCGGTTACTATGAAATTCGTTAACTTAGGTGGATGCAGACTCCTCGGGGGATAATATTTGGAACCATTTTGAAAAATAAAAACCTCCGTTTTCCCCAAATAGTAAAAAATAATTGTCACAACATTGCTAATAAAGAATTATTTTTTTTAAATAAAAGAGTCGAAAGCCGAAGGCAGTAAAGCACTCGCCTCTTTTATATTTTTTTCACTACGACCAACTACTTCTCATAATTCGCTGTGAAAATAAAATTGCCTCCAAATATGTAAAGCTCACACGTATCTATATCCTACTTCCGTGAAAAATGAATACAAACATTGAACTCAAGACATGCAATCTGTAACATCGTCAGAAGGACTGATGGGTATGACACTAATTTTCTAATCGGTTGAAATGATTTGTAACTTTCTGGTTAGTTTTCTAAGTGTGTTGGATTTTTTTCTTAAGTATTTTTAGAGCCGTTATTCCAAAATGTGGACATAATCGAAAAAATAATTACGATTTTATTGCCGGACACTCTCGTAAAGGTCGTATCATGGACCCTTAGATCTAAGTGAAGTCATGTAGAAGTGAACAGATTATTCTATAGTGAGTCCAATAATCCCACATATACAACCCTAACACATACTCCATTCTCTTCATCGCCAATACGAACGTGAGAATTATGCATGTACCAACAGTGATTGTATTAATGATACAATTTGTTGATATGATTATAATACTTTTATAGTATATATTATAGTAATAAGTACATTATTTTTCATGACCGGCAGTCCGTCTACATTTTTGAGTCGTTATTCCAAAGTATTGACATAATCAACACTCCCGCGAAAGGTGTGGAAACATTCAGTCGCTCATTAGAAAGAGTATCGCATACAGCTGTGAATGGGGAAAGAAACGGATGCCTGTCAAAAAAAAGATGCATAGCTCAGAGTGCGAACTCTGTTAGATATCGAAATTTAGACACAGATGAAATAGTACTTGAATGTGAGAGAGTGAAGAGCATAAGGGAGTTGGATTGTCAAGATATATCCATATGATAGCTTTCGCGCTATAAATGCTCAAATTGAGCCAATGAAAAGTAGAAGAAATATTCGTGTTCTTACGTACTTCGTTTTATTGGCACTTTCCTACTTCCGCGCCATGTCCCGCCCCCTCCGCCCCCATCCCTCCCTCGTACCGCCCCTTGCCACTCCTCTAATTTCGCGATCTCAGATCTCATGGAACCAAATGAATTCAAAAATAGAAGAAATCAGCGTACTCTTGTGTACATCGTGTTGTTTACTAAGGCAACACCGATAAGGCAATTATTCATTCATTCAGCATGAAGGAAGTATGGTAAAATATAAGTACATGGAATAACGCACGATAAAAACATACTTGGAATTCGATAGAGTTGAACAAATTATGTGAAAGCGAAATAGGTCCTGTATTTTTTGCAGCACTCACACTCTCGTCGCTGACCCCTTTCTGGAGCGCTTACGAGAGAACGCTACATTCTGCTTACGGTAGATGTTGCCCATTTGGGTGACTCGTGAGCCGGCTTGAATAGGATGAATCTGAATTGAACTGATCATAATGTGTCGAGACGTGGAAGCTTCCAAAAGAGTGCGAAAACATCTGCTGTTTTATGAGAGGAATCGGGAGAAACTCGAGCACTGTTGTCAGTAGGAAAATTCATGATTTTTAAATTTTCTGGTTTTTCCATGGGAGGTACTTCTAACTCTCCTCTATCGAATAGCGTTTCCAGAATTTTTTTAAAAGGCCCCGTTTTTGCGTGAAACATGAACAAACCTGGTGAGTTGAGAAAATTTTAAAGAAGTCACCTAGTTTGAAAAATCATAACTTGCGTCAAAATGAAGATACAGATTCACTGTTTGGTTAGTTAGACAGAGAAAAATCTCGCCTACAAAATAATTATAATGTAGTCATTCCCGGTTCATGTGATGATGCGGAGCGGTCGCTTTTGTAAATTATGTTGCAATTTTCGTTAAAGTTAAAAGTAAGAGTCGCCTCTATGCGCGTTCTAGAGCGGGTTCTTAGCACTATTTATAACCATATAAATTAGGTGTAAGAAATGGTGCATTGTAAAGACGGTGATTTTGAGTGCATTCACCTGAACATAGAATATCGAAAATACAATTTCACTGTCTTATTTGTGGCTGAAAATATTGAAAATAATAAAAAAATAATATAGAAATTTATTTTAATTCATTTTATCGATAACTTTTTTAGATAAAAAAAATTGAAAATTTTTAGACATGAATTTTGGATTTCGAAAATTTCTCATATTCTGAAGGCCTTATGTATCCAAACTACTTTCCATTCATCAGTAGATATGGTTGAATAACATATATGTGCATATTTCACATTGCTCATCACATTTCGTTAATATATCTAAAATATTAGGTTGCTAAATAATTTCTCTATTCGAACATGTCATATCTAGTCCAAACTTCTTGTGCACATTCATTAGTTCGCATAGAACATTTGACTTTTTGGAAGTCAGAGGCTATCTCTACGTAGAAAGAAGTTACGGCACTAAGAAAACTCATTATCAGCACGAGGACGCATGCTCATCCTTCTCTAGCACTCTCTCATTTCCACACATTCTCTCGCCCAGGTTCGAGCCCCGATCTGTGCATGAATCTTTTGCCACACCGCTGCGTTATCCTAAATTGAGGGAATGGACCATTTTTGCAATCATAGGACAACAAGGGAAACCTAGCAACAAACCCCCCCTTTAAAAAAATTCTGGAAACGCTATTCGATAGAGGAGAGTTAGAAGTACCTCCCATGGAAAAACCAGAAAATTTAAAAATCATGAATTTTCCTACTGACAACAGTGCTCGAGTTTCTCCCGATTCCTCTCTTATGTCTTCAGCAATTTTAAAATGCTACATTCATGAAACGGAATGGTGATACGTGTACTCTCTTTCTGAAATCGCATATCACTTCAGCAGATTTAGCGAAGAAACTTATTAAAAAAAATATTTTAGACGAGTATTTCTTGTCTCCAATTAGTGCGCCTATTCTTACCGCTTGTATGGTTCAACATAATAAATGGTGCAGAATGCAGAACCGGCAGGTGGAATGGCAGCGACCTGTGATTTTCAACTAATTTTAAATCAATAATCAATAAATCATTTTAAAAAAATGTTCGAAAATCAGTAAATTACCGTGAAAATGGCTTTTTCGAGTGCGACATGATGGTAGATGTCGAAGAAGAGTATGAGATAGATTACTACAGCGAGGCAGGTTATAGGCGGCAGCAGGGCGTGGACTGTGAGGGCCTGAAAAAAGCAGTATGATAATGAGTAGTATGAGGAAATATTTAAGAAATATGAATATAATTTTACTTTATTTTATAGACTTCGAAGTTTAACTGAAATAGACAGATAAAAATACAATAATTCGATTAATAATGTATGGATATTGGTTTAATTAGGAGGTTTTTTTAACTTGCAAAAGAATTTTCATATTCACCTTCACCAAGTTGCCGTGCATATTCTTAGTTTCATATTTTAGATTCACCTTAATTAAATTTCCATGCATATTCTTAGTCCTCTCTGACATGTTGAGGCTATGGAGATGAAGTTTGGCGATAATCTGACGAAATATTGAGTAATAGTTGAATTTTAATATAATGAATAAAGACAACAGTGATATCTCTAGAATCGCCGGTTGCCAGACTAGTAGACCGTAAAACATTTCGTTTTGATGGTTGAAAGAGTCCGTGGTGGTCGGGAAGTGGCCGCCCATTTCTAGAGAAATAAAACATACTTTATGACGGCAGAACATAACTCCTACATACACGGGCCCTGGTGTAAGAACGAGAAAGAGAATAGTAGACGCCACGTGCAATGTGAAACCGTCGAAACCTGCAATACATATTTGCAACGTAACCACGAAATAGAGAACACATGATTATATCAGGATGGGGAGAATAATAATAATAAGTATCGTGTCCAAAAACGCCTAAAGACCATTATTTATCGAAGTCGTTGGTGATAACGAAACAAATATTGGCATATATTTTCCCGTTTCAGTATTCTTGCATAAAATTTCACTAACCAGACAGTGCTCCGGGCTCGAGAAGGTAGGACGGGGCGTTTGCCCGTAGGTATTCTCTTAAAACCTCGATATCCTTGTCGGCAAAGGTGAACGCAAACTGAATTTATTCTATTTTTGTTTTAAATATTTTCTTAAAGAATATATTTGGCTAAATCAAATTTTTCAACAACATTTCACATCCCTCCCTTCATTCATGAATTTAGTAGTTATTAAATTAAAGTCTTTAGCACTTGTGCATTTATTTTTTAAAATGTACTAAAGCCGTACCTTTTAAATTCTTTTCTCCCCCCCCCCCAAAAAAAAATTCATGCTCTATTTGCCTTATGCGAAATGTATGTAGTTTTTTATCACATTTACAACATACGGTATGCTTACCTTATTTTTTCTAAACTTTTTATCAGGCTCTATTTTTCTGCACTCAAACTCTTCTACATTTTCATACCCCGAGAATCGCCGGCTGGATGTATAATAGGCCCAATATTTTATACATATTTCGGGTTTCGGGATTCGGTCGGTGGAGAATCCATAGTCTGAAATATAGTAAGAAATTGTATAAAAAAATTAAAAGAGGAATCCTTTTTACGCCATCACAAACGAAAAATCGATATTACCTATGAAACTAAAAAAATATTTGAGAATATAAAATGAGAAAAATCAGTAGCTACCGAAATTTATAGACAGTTCTCACCGATAGGCAAAGCACGCCAGCATCACGTACAAAGAGTAAATCAGTGTGGTAAGTTGGAAGCAGAAAATACGAAAGCAGAATCGGCCAGATACGCGTGCGCATGGCCCCGATGAAAGGTAGAGCAGGTTACCGGGAAGGACGAGAAGTCTGAAAACAATATAATAAAGTGTGTCAAATTAACAGTTATTTCATTATTGCTTTGCATACTTAGCATATAACAAATGAATTCTCTATTGCTATTTCTGCCTGTTCCAGTTTTTTTGTCGTTTTCCTTGTAATGCCTAATTTCTTGTGATGGAAAAATGTACCGTTGCATCGTAATGTAATCGCAGAACACTGACAGTAAGTCATTCACTGCTCCGATTTTGAACATTATAGAATAGGTCTGAAGAAATGACTCATTAATTAATTATACATTCCGTCAGCTCTTAACCGTCAAGGATTTCAGAGTCGAATGATTGTTTGCATACAAAGGAAACCAATCAAGGAAATGTACTATTTGATTTGATAGTTAAAGAATTCGTTTCGCAACTCGAACAATGGATATGAGGCCGATTGCGTAATTGTCGAACAAAAGTCAACACAGCTCGGTACAGCCGAAAAGTCAATGTCTGAGGAAAAAATGGTTTTCGGTACTATTTGATATGCTGAACAAAGTGGTGAAGTCTCATGATATGCAAATTCATCTGGAGCTCGATCTTAAGCTCCTAAGATCCGGCCAATTCACTGTTTTTAGGCTATATCTGGATACCCGATCGAGCAATCGCAAAAGTTTGAACACATACTATAGCTAAATTTGCACAAAGAATCTAATCGATAACTTTTCAATGCGCTATCGTTGTTGGTACGTCAAATCTGGAAAATTGCCAGCGTCTATGGAAAAAGTGCGAGCGCATACCTTTACAGGAGATGTGCCAAACCCATACCGGCTTGTGTTTTTAATCAGGGGAAACATCGATGTCTGCGAACGGAGTTATGATTTTTCTACCGAGGCAGTTTGAGGCAAAAACAGCCGTCAGAAGGGAAAATTGCGCGATTTGCATGTAATTCCCCTCTCATTCTCGACCGCCCGGATCTGCTCGGCGTCTGGAAGTGCGAAAGGAGAGGGGAATCATATGCAAATAGCGCAATTCTCCTCTCTGAGGGCTGTTTTTGCTTCAAATTTCGTCGGTAGAAAAATCATAACTCCGTTCGCAGACATCGGAGTTTCCCCTAATTTAAAACACAAGCCAGCACAGGGTTGGTACACCTCCTGTAAATCTATGCGCTCGCACTTTTTCCTTAGACACCGCCAATTTTATAAATTTGACGAACCAAGAGAAATTGCGCATTGCCAACTTATCCACAAGATTCCTTATACAAATTGAGCTAGAGTCTCTGTTGAAACTTTTTCGACTGCTCGATCGGGTATCCAGATATAGCCTAAAAACTTTGATTTGGCCGGATCTTCGGAGCTTAAAATCGAGCTCCAGTTCAATTTGCATATCATGAGACTACACCAATTTGATCAGCATATCAAACTGTACCGGGAACCATTGTTTCCTCAGACATTGACTTTTTGGCTGTACCGAAGTTTGTCCGACTTTTAGGCAATCGGCCTCATATACACCCCTTAAATAGGGTTATGCGTTTGAGCGAAAAAAAGTAACTCACCTTCAGAGGCCTCGGGGTTCGATAAAATGAGGCAAGCAGCAGTGCTACATTACTCGTGATTCCAATAATTGCAATGGAAACGTGAAGTGGTGGATACGCGGCGTTAAGTAGATCAAGAGAATAGTCCATGTGATCTGAATTACGCGATGTCAGAGTTATACTTGTGTGGAATACCAGTTCACGTGCACAGGAAGCACCCAACCATTTGCTCTTTCCTCCACTTATAGGAAATCAAAATGTCTGTCTGTTTGTCTGTGTGTTGGATTTTTTTCCGTGCGCGTGACGGACATTTTTTCGCACATTTTCCGCTATAAATCGCTTCAAACTCAAGCAATCTTCTCAGATCCTTTTGCATACGATAACCCATCAGAAAACATTTCAAAATGTATTTACAAAAAATCGATAATTTCATGGCCAAGTCGGTAGCGAGCTCGAATTCAAATCCGAGGGTCTCAGGTTCGATCCCCGCCGGTGCATAGTCTTTTGCCGCATTTTTTGCAAGTGTAACAAGTGGCCTAAACCCATTTCTGAGTAACGAGAAGCATATTTGCGCACCTTTTGCCGAGTTTGAAAGTGAGTTATCGATTAATTTCACTTTATTTCACTCGACTTCGTGAAATTTTCGCACATTTCGTTGCAAATCAATCCACATGCCGGCAAACCTCATAGGAAGGGGTTTGGAACGAGAGAGCAAGGGACATCGAGAGGAACTCTCTCACTTTGGAACACACTCTCTTCCTTGACCCCTTTCTGGAGGCTCGGAATCGTGTATTGGGAAGCGTTACAAATCGCTTCAAAATCGCTTTATCTTCTTGGATCCTTTTGCATATGATAGCAGACCAAAATATATTTCAAATTTTACTAACCTTAATTCGCCAAATTCATAGCCAAATGGGTTTCGCGCTTCACTAGCAATCCGAGGGACGCAGGTTCGACCCCCGCCGCGGGCAAAACGTTTGCCGCATCTTTCGAAAGTGGCAGAAACCGTTCTAACACGTTTTTGAGTACCGTGAAACACGTTTTCACCTGTTTTGCTGAGTTTTAAAATGAAAAATCGAAAATTTCGAAAAGTTACTAATTGATTCGCAGAGCGTGGGGTCTATAGGAAAAGTGTTTTGCGATGTCGGCAACGTGTCTGAACGCTTTCTAACACGTTTTAACGTGAAAAATCGAAAATTTCGAAAAGTTACTAATTGATTCGCAGAGCGTGGGGGACCATAGGAAAAGTATTTTGCGATGTTGGAAACGTGCCAGAACGTTTTCTATTTAAATTCACTGCATCTTGCGTTTTCGTTGAGAAAGGCTCGTGAGGCTGAGAGCGATCGAAAAAAGTTGCCACGGAGCCACGAAGTGGCGTAGTGCCAGTACTCTTTCTAGAGATTAACATTCCCCAACATACTAAATTCCCGCTGGACAGTATTTGGAGCCGGCTACCGAGTCCTCCTCTCTGGATCGAACCTCAAGAAAGCTCCCGAGCTCCCCTTGAACCGTACCTGAAGAAGGCTACCGAGGTCCCCCTGGACCGTACCTGGAGCATGCTACCGAGCTCCCCCTGGACCGAACCTGGAGCCAGTGACCGACCTCCCCCTGGACCGAACCTGGACCCAGAACTATGCATAGAGCGTAGTGTACGCATAGAGCGTAGTGTGTTTAACCTCAACACATCCCGGCTAGTTACTCATTTATATATACAATAATATCGTACGCCAATAACACTCTGTACAAAGGTGTGACACTGTGTGGAACAGTGTGACACTTTTTGGCACTTTTTGTAACACATTAATAATATAAGTCTAATATACACGATTATTGCTATCAATATAAAGGAGCGGGGCTAGGAAAGCGGGGCTAGGATATGTAAACGAGGGTTCGTCGATTAAGGAAGCGATTCACACGCACTAAATTGAGTGATATGATTATTTATGGGAGAACGAGAGGCATTTGCCTCCCGGTAGAATAATCACTATGGAACTGTTCACTAAAGAATCGTGTTAAGAACAATATCGTATTATTTTGTGTATTCAAGAAGTGGGCAGGAGTAATACGTCTTATTCTTAGGAAACTTATTTCAGCAGACATACGTGATGATGATGAAAACAAAAAAAACTAGCTCGCATTCAGATAATCATACCTGCTTCGTTTACCTTTATTCACTACAGTTTCTCACAGTGTGGTAAACAGAGCGTTTCCAGTATAATGTGCGAGGTTCTCACGGTATCGGATATCCTACTTCCGAGAAAATAAATAAATACATTGAATAGGACACGTGTTCGCTGTAACAACTCCTGGAACACCGATGGAGCCATGGTACTATAGTAGTTTTCAAATTAGTCGTATCAAGTAGTAACTTCCAGGTTTCAAAGAATAGAAAGAACTCCTGCCCACTTAAAAAATGTATATTTCAAAGCGCGTGCGACACACATGAGACAGGGGAAAGTATCGAACAAATTTATCTTTTATTGATTGACACACTAGCGAAGGGTTTTTTAAATCATACATGTAGAAAGTATGGCAAAAATATATACACCATGTAGAATTTGGAGCTGGAGTGTGAATATGCGAAAACAAAAAAAAGTTCCTCATAGAAATGTTTTGTATAATTGTGTGTACACTCTCGTAGATGTCCCCTTTATGGAGATTTTATCTTGCTGCGGAACGACTTGCAGGAAAGAAGAGGAAGCTTCTTTTTAATCACAATCTCTTCACTGAAAGAAAATTTGCTAGGAGAACTGTTCTCCAAGGTGTAATTTGTTAGAAAACGATTCTCCACCCTCCTCCTTCCAGACGCTCTCTCGTTTGCTGTCCGAGACGAGAGAGTGAGTGGAAGGAGGAGGGTGGAGAACCGTTTTCTAACAAATGAAGCAATTTTGTGCTCTGTGTTTGATTTAATTAATTAGCAGTTGATAGATTTACTTGTGGGAGGTGGCCATGACGCTACATTCTGCTTACGGTAGTGGTTGCAAATTTGGCTGACTCTTGAGGCGGCTTGCATAGGACGAATCTGTAATGTATAGCCTGCTTGAGAGTTGTGTTGAAGGAGCGTCTGTTCAAAAGCGCGAACTGTGAGACATTGATATTAAAAAAAAATTGTAAACATTTTTTGAGTTCGAATACTCACTGATAGCTGAAGAGAGTGCGGAAAATGAAGATCAAATGTTAAAAAAAGACTCCAACCTTTTGTATGGTTCAACATAGTAAATAGTGCAGAAAGCGGATCCGGCCGGAGGAATAGCAGCCACCTTAATATAGTTTTCAAATATATCTATATACTAAAATCAAAAATAAATTATCCGAAAATCAATTAATTGCCATGAAAATGGCCTTTTCCAGAGCGACGTGGTGGTATATGTCGAAAAAGAGTATAATATAAATTGCAACAGCGAGACAGGTTATCGGCGGTAGCAGAGCGTGCACAGTGAGCGCCTGAGAACAGTAAAATGATGATAATATTTTTTTTAAATCCCGTTTTAGGGACACTAATAGCAACAATGTAGGACCGTAAATTTTTTCCTTAACTGAACTGGGAAAACGGAGGAAAAATAGTATGATATAGTTTACGAATTATGCAATTTGGAGAGGGTTTTTAAAAAGTTTTCGATCAACGTCACATTACGCGTTTTCTGTTTTATTTTACACTAACCTTAATTAAATTTCCATGCATATTCTTCGTCCTCTCTGACATGTTCAGACTATGATGATGTAGTTTGGCGATAATCTGAATTTAAATTATTGAAAAATAATTAAATTTGAATTTAGGTAATATGCAAAATTGTGATAAATATGATCTACCTTATGCCGACAATACATAATCGCTCCATAGACGGGTCCTGGTGTAAGAACTACGAAGATAATAGTGAATACTAAGTGAAATGTCATTCCGGAGTGGCCTACAATGCGATATAGACAACTAATTGAATGTTTTGAAGAGGATACGAGAAAGGGCAGATAGAGAAGCTCCATCGAAATAGAATTTTAAAGCATGCTCGTGTATAAAATATCACGAATTGCTTTTGAAACGTAACTATTCAACAAGTTGTTTACCACCTCCTCATTTCTGTTTCAAAATTTAATCACAAACCTGATAGAGCGCCGGGCTCGAGAAGGTAGGATGGAGCGTTTACACGCAGGAACTCTGTCACAATGTCAATGTCGGCGTCGGCAAATGTGAATTCAAACTGAATTAGTTTTTATTCTAACAATTTTTTTGAAGCACTATTTTTTCTTATCTATTATATACAGACAACAAACGTCGATATATTTCACTTCGAAAAATACCCCTATTTCATACTGGAAATTGTGTTACCCCGAGAAGCGCAACATAAATTTTTTATCAGCCTATATCTTCAAAACCGTCGAATCAGACTTGAATTCAAATTCTTACAGATTTAATCATACCCCGAGGAGCGCCGCTGGTATGTATAACAGGCCCATTACTATCAACAGATTGCGAGTTTCGGGATTCGGTCGATGCAGAATCCATAGTCTGAAATAGTGGGAAAGTTTTTCAAATATGGATGTTATTGGATGTCTTGACCACTTTATTCGGAAAATAACCTTCGCTTTAGAACAAAGGAAGATAAACAACAAAACAGAGAACTGTTCCGAAAAGTAGTCGAAACGTTCTGTTCTTTTTAGTTTCGACTTTTAGAGTGGGCAAAATTACTGAATAAATTCAGAATGAAAATAAGAGAATTTCAGAATTTTCGCTTACAAATATTGACTCTTAAAATAAAATATAAATAAAAAAAGGTAAAAAAAGTGCATAATTGAACTGGCCTATTATGCGCTTTTTTAACCTTTTTTTTACAATAAAATATATTCATAATTGAAAATTTGAAACCTAAAGTTAAGTAAAATTTATACAAATATTAAATTCGTACCGGTAAACAAAAGACGCCAGCATCACGTACATAGAATACAGTAGCGTACAAAGTTGGTAGCAGTAAACTAGATAGCACGATCGTGCTGAGATCCGGGAACAGGGGCCGGAAGAGAGATACATCAAATTCCCAGGAATGACCAGGAGCCTGCAATCTGGTCATAAGATGATATAAACAACGGATACGTTTTTATACGCTAAAGGCCTTATCGATTACCCTGTGGTTTGAAAAGTGTTAAGAATTTCGAAAATACCGTTGCATCGTAAAGAAATCGCAGCACACCGAAATGAGATCATTCAGAGCTCCGATTTTGATCATCACGGAATAGGTCTAAAACAGGGAATTTATAGATAACATTTCAGAAACGATTTTACCAACGGTTTTGGCAATCCTCATTATCAAGTTAAGTTTTGGTCATCCTCATTATCAAGTCAATACGTTAGAAATAATTAAATACTAAATCAATAAAAAGTTTGATAAACATGAATATGTTTAGGAGCTGATAAGCAACTTACTTTCAGAGGTCGCGGAGTTTGATAGAAAGATGCCAGTAACAATCCAATATTGCTCGTGACCCCAATAATAGTAATACAAGCGTGAATTATTGGGTACGCGTCGTTAAATCGATCGAGAATGAGGTCCATGCGCCCTAAATTTAATATTATTAGAAAGGCGACAGTAGAACACGGATATGCATATCTGCAATTTGAACGAACATATTGCAAAATTTATATTTATAGTTCAAACTCTCCGTACTGAGATATTATGGGAATCGAGAATTAGCTTAATTGATTAGTTTAACGCAAATTACGTCCGTTGCGTATAAATAATAATATAAACGTTAGCAATTTTAAACTAATCAATCAGATAAAAACCTCGTGTTGACAACTATTCGATTACGACGAACTTATTCTTATAATTCGCCGCTGTTAACAATGTCTCTTTTCACTAGAGCAGTGTGAATTCACAGACAGCATTCTCATGAAAATGAGGCTCACGTGATCATAGACTTCAAAGTTCGGCGAAAGTAAGGAGGCAAAAGAGAAATAACAAAACCTTAAACGTACCACAACGAGTTTATGTTTAATAGGAAGACTACATAATAAACGATAAAGCAGCCTTGCCAATCGGGCCGCAGTCGTCACAATCATATCTCCGAACTCGGGGCAACAGGGTCAAGGCCACAATTATTACAGTTAATTCCAGTTAATTTTTTATCATTTTTCCAGTTATCACAGTTTATTTAAAATGATACGTTCATGGCATGGCAATGAAGCAGCCCTGCCAAGCAGCCCATTTTGTCCTCTGTGGTGTGCTCTCATTCCATACTTCGGCTTCTCTCTGTTTTGACACGCTCTCTCACCTACCGTACTTTATGTTATCAGCGGAACGTTTTATTATTTCGGACGAATGTTTCTGAATTTGTAATATAATTGGCTGCGTTTTATGATACATTTCCTTTTCGATCTGGGACGATGTAAATTATGCCGGCAGACTTATTTATTATCACTATTATTTTAACCATCACTATAAAAATTGTTTTTTTACTCGACGTCTTCGATCGCTCAATGAAAATAATACGGCTCTGCCCGTAAATATCTATTAATGCCGTTATGTATCAAGATCCAAATGTCCAGGGTGAGTTTTCTTCCTTCAACACATCAAAGAGACTTTTTCACGGCTCCTCTATACATTTTTTTTCAATGCTCGGCGGCGAAACAGAAAATGTGTGTGTGACTACATGAAAAAAATACACGGTTCATTTAGACATTGTTGGTAGGCTGCATCAGGTCACAAATCATGCTGCGCAGAGCTTTTGAAAAATGACAGACAAAAGAAGACATCTTCATTATCCGAATGTTCATAGAACATGTCTAGACGAGCTGGTCTCTGTTACTTGCAGTTCTGCCATATTTTCTTAATACTATTCTTAGTAGTCGGTGTTATTCGATGTTCAATGACTGTAAAATTACTCCAAGTAGTAAAGATCGACAATCTTCGTCACAGCCAAGATCATTATCAAACCATTCATAGCGTACGGTCCTTAGAAAGGGGCAAAAAAGAAAGAATGTGAGAAAAGAAAAGTGAGAGAGTGTCTCTCTCAGTTTGCGCGATCTCTCGCTCCTGTCCCTTTCTGGATTTGATGAATCATGCTCATTGTACACCTTATTACCTATTTCTTGTTAATTTTATTATTATTATGAAAGACAGGCAGTATATCTTTATTCAGATCTTCATGGAGTCGGTTCTAGATCGTCTAAACGATGCATTTCCGGCAATTCACTCAATTATTTTCGTAATTGGAGTATTAAGCAATGGTGGATTGCTTCTTGCCTCTTTCAATAGAACGCCCCGATTGTTGAATGTAAGCATTAATTATGTTATTATTTTTATAGAGTGTTTTGGTTGGAGTTCATTTGATCCATTCAAACCGTAGGACCCACTCTCATCTTCATTTCTAGTTACTTGAAAATTGCTTACATTCAGACCTATTCGGTGATGATCAAAGTAGGCGCGTTCAATGATCTCATATCGGTATGCTGCGATTTATTCACGATGCAACGGTATTTATTTAATCAAAATTGTATTTTGTACTTTTCTTTATATCTACAAACATGTTCCAGTCTCCTCGTGATCCCCGGAAATCTAATATACTTATCATCCGGTCCCTGTTCCGTAATCGCCACCCGGTCTTGCTACCTTTCCTACTGCGTGCAACTGTGCACGCTTGTTTACTCACTCTACATTATGGTCGCGAGCTTTGCGTATAGGTAAGGAATATGTTTTTTTTTCTCTCAAAATAGTAAGTCCAAAAGGTGCAAACTAGGGCGGCGAAATCAGTGCAGTATCGATACACAGTGCATTCTCAGTACGTGCACTGAGTAGTACACCTGTGTATCGATACACTTGAAAAAGCGAGAGTGATGTACTGAAATGCACTGTGCACTGCAGTACATTCGCCCCGTGCACTATCAGTGCACTAGTGTACTGCTAGTACACCACTCGTTGTGGGAGAGCGTGTACTGCAGTACATAGTACATTTCAGTACATCACTCTCGCTTTTTCGAGTGTATCGATACATTTGACTTCTTCAAAATCAAGTACTGCAGTGCACATGAGACTCAAGTGCACTGCAGTACTGTACTGCTATTAGCCACCCTAGTGCAAACCAGAGTGCGAATTGTGAGACCACAGCTTCTTCAGTTCGCACGATCTCTCATCTTCCGATCGGTGTAAGTGTAAATGAAGAAACCGTGGTCTTACTTTCCGCACTCTACTACTTACTATAGACAGTATATTTCTTTTTTCAAATGTGTATTTCTAAAATCATGATCTCAATAAAAGACTGTGGATTCTTCATCGACCGTCTCCTGCAACGCGAGCCCTCTTGGTTGTGCTTCTTGTACTGTACGTGCCTCCCTCGTTGGTTGCGGTGAGATAATTCAATTATATTGTTACCTATTTTTCAATTCTGACAAATAACAAAATGAAATAAAATCGCGAAGTCTTTAAATAATTAAAAAAATTAAATAATTTAAAGGATCCATATTTCAGTTCGCATTTACCTTTGCCCAGGCAGACATTGCCATTGTTAGGAAGTTTTTGAGAGAACATGCCTCTGAATATCTACGTCAACCAGGAGCGTTGTCAGGTACGCAGAAAATAACTTCATATCATTGCATAGTAATGGTGCAAATGTTCAGGGCACTCGGGCATGACGGCCCATCTCGTGTTCACTATTCTGTTCATTGTTTTCACGCCGGGTCCATTGTATGTTGCGATCATGGTGATTCGTCACAAAGTATGTACCGATATTACATTTATAAAATGAGACGATCATATCAAAAAGCCGAATAACGAACTTCCGTTGTTTACCGTACAGGAACATTGGCGACCCTCTCGTTTTTGCGTGCTCTCTCGTCTCGGTAAACACAGGAAGTCCCAGTTCGACATTTTGTTTGATCGGATCATTTTATAAATGTAATAGTTGGCCGCTGTGATGCCTCATAACCCGAAGACTCCGAAGTATACTGCAGATATCTAGATGGTTGAGGAAACAAAGAAAATGTTAGAATATTAATACTAGAAAAAATAGCCATGAATCTAAGTAAACAATTAAAAAATTTCAAATTAAAATGTTTTCCTCTCAGATTCTCACCAAGCTTCGACAGCATTGTGAAAATATGTCGCGGCGGACGAAACTTATGCACGATAACTTGGTCAAGGTAAGGAAATTTAATTAGTTTTATTATTATTATTATTATAATTATTATTATTTCGATAATAGTATTTATGATTATTTTCCCAGGCTCTCACAATCCACGCTATGCTGCCTCCCATGTACTGTGTAGCAGTGGTAATTTACATCGTACTATTTTTCGGCATCTATCAGCACGCGGCGCTCGAGAAGGCCATTTTCACGGTAATTAGCATACTAATTTCAATAATTGATTAACATTATTTTAGGTAGCAGCAATTCCACCTGCTTGCTCGGCATTCTGCACGCTTTACTACGTCGATCCATACCAGAGGCGAGTTATTTTAATTTTGATAATGAAATAATACGCTGACCAAATACTGTAAGAATCTTTACATCAATGCACAACCCAGCAAAACATGGGTAAACAACATTCCAGTCTGCACCCTTTATTTTACCAATGCCTAGCAATGAAAGGTTCCTGAAAATATCAACGAGAAAATTTCACAGTTCCCATTACACTAATTAAATTAAAAATTATCCATCCATTAAAATTAAATTAAATTAAATTATCCATTAAAAAGAATAAGATTGTGGTTCAGGTTCATCTTGTGTCGTCCTGCCATCGAGTCTCAGTCAGCACACAACTTCTCCACTACCCTATCTCGTCCGACATCGATCACTCCCACCTCGGGCAGACTGTAGCATCAATCGACCATCCCACAAAGAAATAAAATTATTGGAATGTGACAGTAATGGCGCGCATATTCCTAGTATTATTTTTGCGTGCACCCCTCAATCCTCCAAAAAGGGGACAGAGGCGGGAGGATGTGCACAGAGAGAAAACATACTAGGAATACGACATCAAGTTGGGAAGCCTACTAATATATAAGTAGGGCCTACTAATCGCCTACTTATATATTAGTAGGCCCTACTTATATAATAGTAGGCGTGCCAACTTGATGTCGTAGTTTTCTCTGTGAGTGTGAAAGCGGGAGCGTTGTTCTTATACTCAGAAGAAAGATTTTTGATCTGAATGTTGCAAATGTTGTATAAACATTTTGTTTGTTCGGTATATTATTTTTGCAATTTCCGAAAGTATACAATTTGCGAATAATTCAAAATTAGTATTTCCCTCTCGATTTGTTGAACGCAAAATATACGTATGTTACGTTTTTGTATTAGAATTATGAACGCATCGTATTTTCGGTTAAAATTCTTTATTCTGGGCCTCGTGACGGGCGATCGACAGTCTCCTCTCCCACCTCAGTTTGGAGAATCCTTGCCAGTCAGCTTGGGCAATCCATATCGCCCACCTGGTACCACTTTCAACAGAGGACCCGGATCGACTACATTTCACTCACGTAGCCAACTATCAAAAAAGCCCCATTAGACAACACTACGACGTTAGTTTTCACTTATCTTGATGCACGCTAGCCAGGAGGTGACTGGTTGCTGGAAGATCTACTACTACGCTTAATGTCTGTCATCCAAGATGGACACTTGACCAACAAGCCAAACATGATCCATTGACCCTGTTGCCCTGAATTCGAAGATCTTGACCACCTCTGACCACGAAGGTACCTTCGTTCAGGCCCATTTGCCTTGATGTCAGGATAGTTTTGTGCATATATTCTGTAAAAAAACAACAACAAAAGTTCAACACACGTACGAATTGGAAAGTCAGAATCGAAGCAACCTTCTTTCCGGTGGCCCCGGCTGAGTAGTCGATTACGACGTGCAGTCGTCCTGATTCAGGCAGTAACTTTACCTTTCTACGTCAGCCCATAATCAGCATTCATAGAATCTTCCTGTATCTTGTTGATATCATTATTTCCTCCTCGCGTAAAATACAGTCACAATGAGGTTTCCTCAAACTCATTAGCCGATGCCCTACTCTCATCTACGCGTTATCGCATCCCACTGTTCGAAGAAACACCCCATATTATTGTTATGCTTCTTACTTACACATTAGTATGATTAAAGGCAAACTGTAGTCGTAGGCAGGCTCATTATCACGCTATTCAGATCGGTATGGCGGCCGTTCTGGATGTTCTGAATGGCCTATTCCCAGCAATTCACTCAGTGATTTTCGTTATTGGAGTACTGAGCAATGGCGGACTGCTACTTGCCTCATTTAAACGGACTCCACGACTGTTGAACGTGAGTTTTGCACTTCTTTTTTCCCCGTAGCTGTTTCGAGAAAAAAAAACCTTATCATGAACGGCTTATCATGAACCAACAACATTCCCGTTTCTGTCAGTCGTCGTGAGCGGTCCCTCTCCATTTTCCTCTGATGGAGAAGGGACTTCCCTAGTTCCCCGGACCCCCTCGTCTTTCTACCAACGACTCGACAAGATCGGAATCCCCGTCCTAGCCGGCCTGGTCACCGTGGATGGGTATGACCGTTTGATGTTGGCTACTCAGATACCAGTTTCGCTAATTCTCAATTTGATTGATGATTCGAGCTTGGTGGACTCAAGTGGAAGAAATATGCGCCATCCGTTCGTCAGGACTGCCTTCAGCCTCACGTAACCTCCCCTTTCCTCCTACGTCCATGGTCCTAAGAGAGATCTCGTCTATTCCTCCAGCAACTTCAAAGAAGATGGTCTGTGAATGGGAAGAAGACCGATCCTCTACCCCCGACCACAGCCGAAATGATCCGTTAATACTGAGAAGAGTGATCCTGACCCCTGAAACCACATCCTCACCTGACGTTACCGTCTGACGTGATAAACATTGTATTGTATCATGAACGGCAACGATCGGATCTTTAATTGAATGTTGTAGAGTGATTCAATTTCAGACTTATTCCGTGATGATCAAAATCGGTGCTCTGAATGATCTCATGTCAGTCTGCGCCGACTTTTTCACGATGCAACGGTAGAGATTTAAAACAGAAAAATGCTCAATGCAACGAAGAATTTTTCTTTAAAAAATGCATAAACTCAAGGCAAAAGTTTTAGAAAATTATAATAACTTAACCACGCCATTTTTTTCGTTCATACCTCTGTCTTACAGTATGCTCGTGATCCCTGGCAACCTAATATACCTGTCGGGCGGTTCGTGTTCTCTCATCTCAGTTCGCTCTTGTTATCTTGCCTATTGCCTGCAACTGTGTACACTTGTGTACTCACTCTACGTTATGGTCGCGAGCTTTGGATACCGGTGAGTCCGCATAGTTCGTTCAACAAATTTGTACAAATAAAAAAGAGTACGGATCTCTTCATTTCAAATAAATCTTTATTGCTTGTTGGACAAGAGTGTGTTCCATGAAAATATGAAAAAGAAACCATGCTTTACCTTCAGTCGCATTGCAATTTTCAGTGAACTGTTCTCAGAACTCATTAGTTGTAAAAACATTTTTTAGTACGTAATGCCCCTCAGATTGAGAATATACAATTTCTTTATGATCATTAAATAATTACAAAAAATATTTCAGTCTGTGGATTCTTCATCGATCATCTCCCGCAACAAGAAAAGTGTGGATTGCGATGATCGCGCTCTACATGCCACCGGCGCTCGTTGGGGTAAGAAGTTCCCCCCAAAAAAAACAGCAAAAAAGTAAAAAAAACATATGTTTTCCAATTTATTGTATTCTCTGGTCCTTTCTCCATTTATCTCAAGAAACAAACAATACATCCAATTATTCTGAATATATTCTCTGCCGGGATTGTTTTATAATTTTTACCTTGCCAACCCTTACCTACTTCAATACATTCATTGCCAGTTCGCCTTCACTTTCGCCCAGGCGGACATTCGAATCGTGCGAGAGTTCCTTCGACAAAACGCGCCTTTGTATCTGCGCGAGCCCGGAGCACTGTCGGGTTTGTGATCAATGTTAATTTGCGTAGTGATGATGCAATCGCAGGTCACACCGGCTTGACCTTCCACCTGGCTTTTACAATTCTCTTTGTTATTCTCACTCCCGGACCCGCGTATGTTGCGATTATGGCCATTCGGCACAAGGTTTGTAGTGTTTTAAATATTTATAGTTAACATTTAATCCAAAAGTGGCTTCTTAAAATTTCACCTTTTTTATTGATAGCTTTGTGGCTTGTAGAGAAACTTGATGACTGGTTGAGTAATGAAAACAATCGATCAGATTCTCTCCAAACTGCGGCAACATTCTGAAAGCATGTCAAGGAGGACGAAGAATATGCACAACAATTTGGTCAAGGTGAGCGATCCAAGAGTAGCGCAAATAATTCGGAAAAATGTTTTGACGGATAGAGTAGTATTTAATGAATCTTTTTAATTTTGTTATTTTCGCTCTATAGGAAGTAAAAATTATATTATGCGGTGAACAGTGTACCCTACTAGTCTCAAATCGTCTCTTCATTTCCTACACTCTCTAACCCATAGACCGGTCGAGAGAGTGTGCGAAATGAAGAGACCATTTCAGACTAGTCGGGTACACTGTTCACTGCGTTAGAAATGTTGATTAATCAGGCGCTGACAATCCACGCGATCCTTCCTCCCATTTACTGCGTTGCAGTGGTTATCTATATTGTTCTCTTTTTCGGCATCTATCAACACGCGGCGCTGGAGAAATCGATATATACGGTACCATATTCATAAATATGTGTACTTCACGGGGAAATCAAGTTCTAACAATAAGCTAGTCTGCGATCAGTTCGAAGTCAAATATGCACAGGGGAGCGAGGCGTTTATACTTTGAAAGTCGTCGCTCTCCAGTCCTGACTTATGGTTTTGCAGAAGTGTTTCCCTATGAGAAATGAATGTTACAGATCGCTGCGATTCCCCCTGCGTTTTCGGCATTCTGCACACTTTACTACGTCGAGCCGTACCAGAGGTGGGAGAAAGTGCATTCATAAAAAATAACAGACTTGAACTATTACGATAGTTAAGATGAGTGTGCTCTTAATGCATATCAACTACGATCATATTTATTATCATTTCTTTGTGCACGACATTGATAAACCAGATGTTTTTTCTTTATTCATATCGGTGCTGTGCGGAAGAAAATATTATCCGGAATGATTCTTAGAACGCCTGTATATGGGTAAATGCACGTGTTCCCCGGCTCTATTAGTTGTCAATGCCAGTTGATGTTGCTTTCGATGAAACAGAGTGGAGTTATTACTAGATCTGCGGAAATTTCTCTCCTAAAAATGTAGGTGCCTTGGTTTACCCCATCTAGCGTAGTACCGTTCTGCTGTAAAATTGTTCGACATGTAAACCATAAGTAGGGAGGTACTTTTGACGATTCGTCACATAACGCACTGAATGCTGCTCAATCCGCACCCCTCTATTTTTATTTTACTTACACACAGAAAAAAGGTCTTACATACGGCCCATAAGACCTGGGGGTTCTTAACAAAATGTCTTATATATAAGACCTTTTGTTAAGAACCCCCATATCTTATGGGCCGTATGTAAGACTTTTTTCTGTGTGTACTTTAATATTCATTAACAAAAGCACTGTTCAGGTTCATTTTGTGTCGTCCGGCCGCCGAGCCTCCATCAATCAGCAATTTCTCCGTCACTCTCACACGCCCGACCTCAATCACGCCCACGTCCGGTAGATATTAATTAGGCAATTTCAAGTAGTTTTAAAATATTAGAAATCTTTTCAATTCAAATGTTCCACTATTATCGATTGCGTCAATATGATAACTTGATCTCGTTGAAACATGCGACTTATGTGTACTCTTGGGGGAGCCTGCTGTCGTGGCGCCCACTGCTTTTGTTTCACTAATTGTTCTGAAAGGGACCTTGCACTGCAAATTAAGTGCATTTCAGAATAAAGAGAATTTTCTAACACAGTAGTGCCGGGGCATCCAGACTTTCCTTCATCTTAGGATACTCGGTAAAAGCTTGTTCGTTTTGTTCAAATTCGTTCCTTTCTTATTGTCTGACTGAACTCTAGTGCACAGTCTGCGAGATTACCATGCCATTCATACGTACCAGAAAAATCCTGACGTTTCCTGATTTTCCATGCTGTCCTTTACTCTGACGGATGGAATCTTCGGTCGAATCCTTTTTCAAAGAATGTTCCTGGTAAAGGGGGGGGGAGTGTAGGGAAGTAAACGATGCGCTATAAGTCCAGTGCACGATATGAAATGGCTAGGTACTAATATCAACTGATAGCGCTTGAGTAGAGATCACAGTTCCTGTGCATTACTTCTATAATGAAAGCAACGAATTATGCTCATTTTTTGAATACTTCATATAAAACATCCACTCCATTTTCCTCCTTTTCCCCCCTCCAAGCTGCTGGTTTTGTGTTTCAACCAATTTTAATTGTTGCGATAAAGAAATTATTTTATCTTCGTGATATGCTGCTGCTAACTGTGTCACTATCACTATACGGATTGATTTCGTAATGTATGCTTCGCGAATGCACATGTTCTCTCATGTATTACAATACTCATGCCGCAATTACCGCCCTCGTATATTATAGCTGTGGCGAATTGTTATGCGATTCTTGCCAGCGCTGCACAATTTACGTATTGCGAAATCAACATCAGAGAAAAAATGGAGAAATTCTCGCAATTTTAGCCGAATTTTGTTTTACGTATGATGTATGTATTTTTGCTTTCGCCTACACTTTAAAGAAGGAGTATTACGATCTCGCGCTCCCTCATTCCTCTTCTTCAATTTACCAATGGCGCGGTCTCTCTCTCCTCTTTTCCCATTATCCCTCCCTCTCATTTTTGAATCCCTGCGCGTCAGGGTCAGTTTGGCACAGAGCCAAACTCGAATAACTCTGTTCAAACTTATCGGTTGAACGTGCGGTTTGCGGGGCTCTTACCGGGGAACCGAGCGTGATAACCCCACAGTGAGAACTCAGTTGACCAAAAGTTCGTGGGACACCACCTTTAATTTCGTTTGTTTGCCTCTATTTATGTTTTTTTTAATTCGGAAAATAATAAGATCAAGTCCGTATTTTGCATACCCTCAGTTGAAATTGCGCCATTTAAGTAGATCTGATCCAATTTTTTTTCCCAATTTTAAACTCAAATGTTCACTTGACAACAAAATGTCAACAAAACGATAGTATGGAGGCTACTTTGAACAGCCTCCTGTGTTTCGATACTAGACTTTGAAAGGTAACTATACAACTACCAGCATAAGAGGGAAATTACACCCCCACACTCTTCATTCCCCGCGATCTCTCTTTAAAAAAGCGGCCAATTTCCCTGTTATGCGGGTAGTTGTTTAGTTACCTTTCAAAGTCTATTCGATACTCATGTCACAATTTCCGCGTCTTATATTAATTGTTGTGTCGAAATTCCTATAGCATGTTGATTAGTATGTTCCGAATGAATATTTCGTATATCACGTATTACAACTTTAAAATGATAGATTCTTGAAATGGACTTCATAGGCGTGTCCCTGAATTTGTTGTCGAACCCGTGTCTAACCATGTAATGTTTCAATATGTAGAACGTGTTCTAGATTATTCCGGAAGCATGGAGGCTACTTTGGACGTTCTAAACAACGCGTATCCTGCGATTCACTCATTAATTTTCTTCATTGGCGTATCAAGTAACGGAGCGTTGCTACTAGCCTCTTTCTTCAGAACTCCACGCACATTGGATGTAAGTCGTACTTTTAACTTACAGTCAAAATGACATATTATGAACAAAATGCTATAACTTTTTATAAGTTATTATAACTTTTTATAACTTTTCATTTCAGCATGTTCCCGTGAACAAAATTATCTGTTGTTTTGGGAAAAGGTTCCTGTTCAGAATCGAATAACTTCTGTCCAAGGAATTATCGAAATATTTATTGTGAAGAAAGTTTTCGCCGATAACAATTATAATTACGAAATAGAGAGTAGAGCCGGGCCGGAAAATCTGGCCGGGAACCGGAAAAGGTCGGTAAAAATTAGTATTCCTCGGAAAATTAAGACTTTTATTTCCGGTTCCCGGCCAAATTTTCCGGCCCCGGCTCTACTCTCTATTTCGTAATTATAATTTTTATCGGTGATAACTTTCCTCACAATAAATATTTCGATAATTCCTTGGACAGAAGTTATTCGATTCTGAACGGGAACCTTTTCCCAAAACAGATAATTCCGTTCACGGGAACATACTGAAATGAAAAGTTATAAAAAGTTATAATAACTTATAAAAAGTTATAGCATTTTGTTCATAATATGTCATTTTGACTGTACAATCCGAAAAAAATATGAACTGTTCCTAGACGTCGTTTGTGTGTTACATATATGCCAAAAAGGGTTAAAGTCAACGTACGAGCGACGTTCAGAAGCCATATATATCGTACGCCAATAACACTCTGAACAAAGGTATGGCACAGTGTGGCACTGTGTGGCACTTTTTGGCACTTTTTTGGCACTTTTCAGTCTCCCTTGAAATTCACCTCGAAAGAGGCTAATTTTATGGTGCCGCTTGTTTGCAATCGATTCATATCTAAATTTGCAACCTTTCTGGTGAAAAAAAATTTAAAAATAATGTAAAATACATTTTATAAAGTAATTTAAATAAATATGCAAAAATTCAAATCAGTTATCAATCGGCATAAGGCAACTGTAGGATACTGTAGATGCGTGCATGCGTGAGTCGTGCATATTTCATTTTGCGTTAACTCTTCGCGATTCCCCGCGGGTTTACCTATTTCCCACCGTTTATTGATTAGTTTTCCGTTTTTTGTGGCCAATTCGATTCGGGAGTGGTCCTATTCCGACCATGATCCTCCGCGGCAACTTGTGAGCTGTTTCTAGCTCATTCTCGCTCGTTGTTGTTTGTCATCCTCTCGCTAATCTACGCGTCTTTCAGATGACGCAATTCGGCGGCGACTCGATCAGCGAAGGAACCGACTGGAGCCTCGTATTAGGTACATTCTTTTTCACCGTTCAAAGCGGTTTCCGAGTGACAGAGTGGGGCTTGTGGAACCGTTTTAAGGTTCCCGTATCCGCTTCCGCGAGCAGGCTCGCCGCTTCTCGTCCGTCTCTCCGCTTTGAGGTGAGACACGCCTTATTTCTTTTACTGTTAATTTATGTTTCATTGGAGTCTATAGTCGACTAAATTCGAAAAATTATCAGATTTGAAACCTCCAGTAATGGGTCAATAGTGAGAGAGAAGTATGATAATTGTGTTCTGCGATATCAAGGCTGGCATTTGCAATTGAGTGTCGAAAATTAATTTATTCATGAATATAATATTTTTGGCATTGAATCATATCCGAAGCACCATGATCACAACCTACAGTAGTCGGTGATATGTGTTACCGTATTCCCTATTATCGATTTAGAATATCTTAGAAATACACTTTGGAAATGTTGACAATTTAGACAAGCTATACTATTATGACATTAACTTATTATTGACTCCATTATACGGCTTTTTATGTCACAATAGCGGGAACAGGCAGATTGAATTTTTTTCTAGGCGCAAATATCGATTAGTCTTTGCTCAGAGGGTTTACGGTAGTTTCTGTACGATACCGTAATCAATGCTACCGTACACCGAATATATGAAACTTCGTGAATTGACTGGGATTTTTTCCACGAGCGAAATATCGATGAATCTTTGCTCTAGGGTATACGGTAGTTCCTGTACGATACCGCCTATACCGTGATCAACCCCACAGTACACCGAATGTGCGGAACTAAGCTATTTCTCTTGAATTTTTTTCTAGGCGCAAATATCGATTAGTCTTTGCTCAGAGGGTATACGGTAATTTCTGCACGATACCGTAATCAATGCTACCGTACACCGAATATACGAAACTTCGCGAATTGACTGGAATTTTTTCTACGAGCGAAATATCGATGAATCTTTTTGCTCTAAGAGTATACGGTAGTTCATGCAATATATCGCTGATTCCGTAATCAATCCTACAGTACACAGAATGTACGGAGTTAGGCTATTTCACTCGGAATTTTTTCGACGCGCAAATATCGATTAGTCTTTGTCTGTGGGCATACGGTAGTTCATTTACGTTAATTTATTCAGTCGGGAATTGATCTACGAGCATGAAAAGAACCTCTAGTTAATACATATAAATATAAATAGGAAAATCACTCTCCTGATCATGTTGGCACGGCGTAGAAAATCTGAAAGTAAAAAGAGTTGTAGTAGTACGTGTTTCGCAGCAGTAATTGTCGAAAAATACCATAAATAAGGACGGTCACCAACAATAGTTCGTAAAATAAATAAGCATTACAAGGGGAGGGGTGGGAAAGCGTTGAAGTATCGGCAGAATTCCGTAACCAGAAGGAGACCGTGATTCAAATACACGGGTCCCGTCATCCGGTAACGGAATTCCTCACGCTGATACATAGCAACTCAGGTGGGAAGGGGGAGGAGCATAAATATATTGAAAAAATGCATGTACGTACCATACTCCTGGTGGGTGACGACATCTGGCCGTCTCTCGAACGATGCCAGTCGGCAGTCGCCACTGAAATATGCAAATATACTTTTTCATCACCACACCACGGCGTATCAATCTGCCTGTTCCCGCTATTGTGACATAAAAAGCCGTATAATGGAGTCAATAATAAGTTAATGTCATAATAGTATAGCTTGTCTAAATTGTCAACATTTCCAAAGTGTATTTCTAAGATATTCTAAATCGATAATAGGGAATACGGTAACACATATCACCGACTACTGTAGGTTGTGATCATGGTGCTTCGGATATGATTCAATGCCAAAAATATTATATTCATGAATAAATTAATTTTCGACACTCAATTGCAAATGCCAGCCTTGATATCGCAGAACACAATTATCATACTTCTCTCTCACTATTGACCCATTACTGGAGGTTTCAAATCTGATAATTTTTCGAATTTAGTCGACTATAGACTCCAATGAAACATAAATTAACAGTAAAAGAAATAAGGCGTGTCTCACCTCAAAGCGGAGAGACGGACGAGAAGCGGCGAGCCTGCTCGCGGAAGCGGATACGGGAACCTTAAAACGGTTCCACAAGCCCCACTCTGTCACTCGGAAACCGCTTTGAACGGTGAAAAAGAATGTACCTAATACGAGGCTCCAGTCGGTTCCTTCGCTGATCGAGTCGCCGCCGAATTGCGTCATCTGAAAGACGCGTAGATTAGCGAGAGGATGACAAACAACAACGAGCGAGAATGAGCTAGAAACAGCTCACAAGTTGCCGCGGAGGATCATGGTCGGAATAGGACCACTCCCGAATCGAATTGGCCACAAAAAACGGAAAACTAATCAATAAACGGTGGGAAATAGGTAAACCCGCGGGGAATCGCGAAGAGTTAACGCAAAATGAAATATGCACGACTCACGCATGCACGCATCTACAGTATCCTACAGTTGCCTTATGCCGATTGATAACTGATTTGAATTTTTGCATATTTATTTAAATTACTTTATAAAATGTATTTTACATTATTTTTAAATTTTTTTTACCAGAAAGGATTTAGATATGAATCGATTGCAAGGATTTAGATATGAATCGATTGCAAACAAGCGGCACCATAAAATTAGCCTCTTTCGAGGTGAATTTCAAGGGAGACTGAAAAGTGCCAAAAAAGTGCCAAAAAGTGCCACACAGTGCCACACTGTGCCACACCTTTGTTCAGAGTGTTATTGGCGTACGATAGTAGTCAGTTCTACCAGAGTATTTAATTGATTGAAAACTTCAGACATATTCGGTGATGATAAAAATCGGGGCTTTCAATGATCTAATCTCTGTATGCTGTGACTTCTTCACTATGCAACGGTAAATTTCTCAATGTTTTTGATGTTGCGATAATGTCTATTTTTAGAATGTTGGTCATTCCGGGCAACTTGATCTATTTGTCGACTGGTCCTTGCTCGCTCATATCAACTCGATCTTGTTATGTCACTTACTGCGTGCAATTATGCACGCTCGTATACTCGCTGTACGTTATGGTAGCCAGTTTCGCCTATCGGTGAGTATTCTACGGAATTATTTATTTATTTAATTATCGTACACCACAAGGGTGCGACAACATGTACAAAAATGAACGAGTTAAAAATGATATTTAATAATGGGTCATTCACAGGAGTGGGGAGCGGGAAGTGAGTGATCGGGGTAACCGCACGGGAATCACTCCCTTCCCGCTCCCCATATTAATATTTTTTCTAAAAATAAGTTATGTGTTCTGAACTCGGGCAATTAATACAAGGTTACAATTAGGAAGTTGGTGAGCAAAAGTGGATTTATTGCCTGACTTCTTCTCGCCTTTGAACTATGCAAGTAGTTGTTCCGCTTTAATTTCAGCGCTCTCTCTCTCTCTCTTGAGAGAAGCGGTCAATTTCCTTCTTGTTATTAGGGAAATAGTTTTTAACCTTTTTACGTTTAGTATCGTATTAAAACAAGTTACACATATATTCACAAGAGAATTTCAGACTGTGGATTCTTCACCGACCTACTCCTTCTGTTCAAAAAGTGGTAACTATTATGGGTTTGCTGAGTCTGCCACCTGCACTAGTCGGGGTGAGTAAGAAAATTATATAATAGGAGAAAAACAAAGTAACGCAAATACGATTCACAGATTGGCAAAAATCAAACGTAAACTCAATTTCAGATCGCATTCACCTTTGCCCAAGCGGATATCGACATTGTGAGAAATTTCCTTAGCGAAAACGCTCCGATGTACCTATCCGAGCCGGGAGCGTTATCTGGTAAGTAATTAATGCGTTGTTAAAATTTCACAATTCGAGGAAAACAATTGAATTCTGCATTTACATATCTCGGCTCCCAGTAGAGACGTTTTTTTTTGTTACGAAAGAATACGGCTTCCCGCTCTGTGCATTTCCTATTGATGACGCAATCGCTCAGGTCACACCGGCTTGACGGGTCACGTTGCGTTCACTATACTCTTCGTTATTGGAACACCAGGGCCGGCATACGCCGCGATTATGGTTTTTCGAAATAAGGTCAGAAATTACTAATTTAAACCGTGGTGTATTTTGCATTTTTACACAGGGTGAAATCCTATTAAGAACATGCACTGACCCGCTAACCAATATGAAAATGGGGCGAAGTATATTAGTAGGAACTAGTTACATATCTATTAGGCGGCGGGCCATCTTGACCGCCTGTTTCATAGTAGTATTTCTGGTAGTGCATTAGACAATTGTATATATATATATTATTAATAATATGTTTGAAAAAACTCAGATTCTCTCCAATTTGCGTGTGCATTGCAAGCAAATGTCGCTGCGGACGAGGCAGGTCCACAGCAATTTGGTGAAGGTACGCATTTTGATGCAGCGCAAAATTTAGAGGTTGCAAGTTCAAATTTGAATTCCCGTCATTTGGCATCTCGGTTCGCAGTGGAGCTAAAGACAATTTATCCTTTACTGACCATTATAGCTTCACTATACTCTCATAGTTGAATTTTCCACATGCGAAATTTGCGCGGCATCACACTGATTCTAAATAACTAGAAGTTGCAGGCTCTCACAATTCACGCGATGTTGCCGCCAATCTACTGTGTGGCAGTTGTGATCTACATTCTGCTATTCTTTGGCATCTATCAACACGCGGCGCTCGAGAAGGCTATCTATACCGTAATAAGCATATCCCAGTATTTTTGAAACTCAATAACATCAGATCAATAAATACATAAATATGTCTAAGTAGGTGTAAATTCAGATCTCGGCAATTCCTCCCTCCTGCGCTGCTTTTTGTACGCTCTACTACGTCGAGCCGTACCACAGGTACTGTTCGTTGATTGATTTGACACAAACCATGCTAGAAGTGAAGTATGTAAAAAACATAAACAACGTGCGCAATTGATTGGCGATATCTTATTCGGCAGAAATTCTTTGAAATTCGCAACAGTTAAACCACATACTTCAGAGAAAAAAATCATTTCATGATTATTTGTTTACAGTTCTCTATGAGCGTATTCAGATTTGTCCTCTGCAAGCCCTCAAAAGAACCTCGGCGAACATCAAAAGTCGTCTCAATTGGGTCAATCGTGCCAGCGTCAAGTTGACTGTAGCTCATAGACTTTTTTATGCTATTTTTAAAATTGAGTTGTCAGGCTAAGTACTACGTAGCACTGTTTCATGAGATAAAGAACATATATGAAAAATGAATGTGGCAGTAAATACTGTCCGTAATTGGTGAATGCATCAGTACATCGGGGAGAGCGCGAAAGCGAGAGGTTTATAATTGTATTATACACTTGTTTTCTCTGTGTAGAATGAACTCATATGAGGCTGTTCGCGAGAGGATCAATGAAATGGTATATTCATATATTATGTTCATATATTATATATATTCAGTAGAAATTCGTGCTGCGCTGTTCAGCCCCCCCCCTACTCCCGCTAAGTACACGTTACTCAGAGAAACATACATTACAGGGTAAACAAATGGAGTGATGATTAATCGATAATTGTCGAGATGACCTAATGTCTTCCGGAATTCGGGGTGATTGAGTTCGCTCTCGTCCTCGAGAAGTTGCTCGCAACTGGAGATTCTATGGCAGGACGACACAATATGAACCTGAAACTAGTTAAATAGTTTAAAAGAAATTGTTCTATCATAATTCAGCGGTCATTTCCAACTAATAGAATGGAGCAGCTGTTGCATTCTGTACCGACAAATCAACAGAAGCCTCTCCCTTTTTTACACACACTCTCGCCCCGTGCCCTTGATGTACGGTTAGAAAAAAAGATGAAGGTAAGATGCTACCGGTATCAAGAGGACTTTACGTCGACAAGCGACCACTCTGCCGGGGCCGACCGGTAAGGCCGGTTGCTGCACAGATCTACGTATCCTCTGCTGATCAGGCTTCTGGGGCACATTACCGTCAAAGTTGCTACCAATCTTACTGCCAACGAGGGGGATGGAAGAAAAACTGCCTTACCGGTGAGCCCAGGCAGAGTACAGTTAGAACCATGTGACTTTCACCAACCTCTGATAAGGCTCGACATAATACAAAGAGCAAAATGCTGAGAAAGCATTGGGAATTGCTGCGATCTAAACTTAACTATTTTACCGCATAAATTGCTTTCTCCAGAGCCGCGTGTTGGAAAATGCCGAAAAAGAGAACAATATAGATGATAACTGCGAAACAGTAAATGGGAGGAAGCATGGCATGGACTGTGAGCGCCTGGAACGACATAACATTTTTTATTATTAAAGTTATAAAAATACAAATCCCCCCCTGCAACTTTCAATTAGAACCTATGTTACCTGAATTAGCTGTTATTCATTCACGCCTACTCTGTGCGTAAAAAGTTTATATTCGCAACTAACTGCGATATTCATTAATCCCTCACCTTGACCAAGTTGCTGTGCATGTTTTTTGTCCTCTTTGACATGTTTTCGGATTGCTGGCGCAGTTTGGACAGAATCTGCGAATTTATAAACATAAGAATCGCAATAATCAGGTTTTGTCCCTCAGCTATGCTTTATTACTTAAAATTTTTTTCTGAGTTGCTGTTGCCCATGTTCAACAACAACTCCCAGGGAGCAGTGATACTGCAGCGATCCAAGCCGTCCCCGAAAGGGCCCCCGATTCACGTGCACACAACACAAGGATAGCCTCGCAACAGACCGCTGATCACCTCCCGACAGGCTCTCGTTACTACTCAGGCATAGGGGTGGTCGAGACCGCCTTGCGTGTATTACAAATTTACAAACACTTGTCCGACATATTAAAACGTTCCACTGATAAACAACATAAACGATGGCGAGAGTGCACGCGAGAGTGCACGCTTGTAATAGAAGACCTAGTACCTTTTTACCCACCTTGTGGCGAATGACCATAATCGCGACATACGTGGGCCCGGGAGTCAGACTGCCGAACAGAGTGGTAAAGACCAGAAGGAAGGTAAAGCCGGAGTGACCTGCGATTGCATCATCACTACGTAATCCCAAGTAACAGTCACTCACCCGATAGTGCGCCGGGTTCGTGCAGATATGAAAGCGCGTTTTGTTTCAAGAACTCCCGCACGATTTCGATGTCGGCTTGAGCGAAGGTAAATGCGAACTGATAATGAAAATTGGAGAGAGTATTGAAACGGGTGGGACTTTCACTAAACGGGGACAAAACAGTAGGAATGACTTCGAAGGATAAGCCTCGAGAAGTCACAGTGGCGGGAAAGGTTGTGGGTTTAAAAAAAGAGGTTATCTATCTAGGAAGTGCAATTAGTATAAATGGTAAGGATGGGAGCGAGATAGGCAGGCGAATTAGAGCAGCCTATGGGTCATTCCATAAACATCGTGCATTCTTAGTGAATCGCTCGATCCCAATGGCTCATAAAAGGCGTCTTTTCAATGGGTGCATCCTTCCCGCATTCCTATACGGATGTGAAACCTGGGCTCTGACCAATGCACAATGTGACAAACTATCGGTGGCCCAAAGACGCATGGAGCGTTGGATGGTCGGTTGTACTGTAATTGATCATATCTCGAACGAGCGGCTGCGTGATCGCACAAAGGTAGGAGACGTTGTTCGAGCCGCCTTGAAAAGAAAGTGGCTCTGGGTATACAAGATTGCTAATGATCATGATTTGAAGTGGAGCAGAACCGTAATCGATTGGACCCCCCCGAGGACCCAGACGGCGACGTGGACGACCACCAACAAGATGGAAAGATCTCTTCATGCGAATAATCGGGCCGACATTTATGAGACAAGCAAGGAGTCAAGACTGGCCAGCCATGCACATCAGAGCCTACTCTTGATAAATGTGTTAAAATCCAAAAAAAAATCCAATCCAAAGCTGCAGAACCGGTAACTGCACCTTCTCACCTCTCATTCCTTCATCCAAATGTCTCGCTTATTTCTACGCGAATGGAGCTTGCGCCCTTCTTGGAGAGAGCGTTTATGACGATTGTGACGTCAATAAAGTAAGAGCATTTTAGTAGTCTATCACTTAAAATATAATTAGCAGTCAGTGGATGTATGACTAATTACAATTTTTTTTAATTTGAAAATTTATTTTGAAAATTTTGTTAAATATTTTCGAAAATAATATGTTTATTTTTGTTGTAAACTTTTTACCCCAATTAGTGCTTGTAGAAGGAAAAGCATGATCATCAATACACATATTTGTCTGGTTGAGGGCGACGGCCGATGAAGTATCCACAATCTGAAATTGTGATTTAAAGAAGGTGTCCCACGAAACAAAAAAAATCAGTTAGTGTTGCTGTTTTTGCAGTTTTTCCTGCTAGCCTTAATGACGAATTACGGTCGTCTACTCGAAGGCAGTAAAAAGTGCACTCTCAAAATTATTACAAAATTATTAGTGTGTTAAATACAGTAGCGGTCAAAAGTCTTCGGGTGATTTTTAAATCTGATACAACTTTTGAACCCGAAGAAGCTTTGTTTTGATATTGTAGGGCCTTATGTGAAATCCATTGGAGATTACGATGCAACTATTGAGGTGTTGCGAAATAGTTCAGTTATTGCGTTGTGATGACGCAATCAGTGCATACTTTTTTGAATGGGCATTATTCTTACATGGATTTTTTCCAGCTCACCTAACTTTCAGGGTGTTGAGACATGGCCACGACCTACCTAGAAAATTTGTTTCAAGTTGCTGCGGTGTCGCTACTTGGCTGCAGCCATGCTGCAAAATAATAAAAAAAAAGAGGTCGGAAAATCGTATCTCGCCTTCTAGACATCCCACAGACCCGATCAAAGCACCAAACTGATCGCCATGATGACTGCCGATGATCCTGAGAATATGGTGGCGGTAGGCCACCATTTACCCTCAGGGCACGTAAAAGTCACTTTTTCGCATTATTGTGGTCTCACCGAGGGCCCCCCTATAGGACTTGCACTAGAGATCTGGCTTGGGCGTGGATTAGGTAGAGAATCTATGGGAGAACCGATTGCTAGGGGCAATACGCGTTTCGATTGGATTCCTGTCCGCGGCGATCGATTTCTGGAAGGACACTGGTTTGGTCACGCCCATTTTCAGCCCTTTGACAAGGTTCCGACTTTTGCGTGTATCTCGGCTCTGAGTTAACGGAGAAGGCTGGCATACTCATCAATGGAATCAGCGTGGCTGGCTCTATAATCTCACCCACAAATTGCATCATCACTATGTAATATTTCATCATCCTTAGGCAATACTCCGAGTTTCAGTGTCTTCTTAGCGGTAGTTCAACGGGCAATGGCGGAAAAGATGCTAATGACATTAAAATGATCTTTGCGTCACTCTAGAGCACAAATTACGTTACTAATTTTACCATTATAAAAAGAATTGCCTAAGGATGATGAAATATTGCATAGTGATGATGCAATTTGTGGATGAGATTATAGAGCCAGCCACGCTGATTCCATTGATGGGTATGCCCGCCTTCTCCGTTAACTCAGAGCCGAGATAAGCTCAAAAATCGGAACCTTGTCAAAGGGCTGAAAATGGGCGTGACCAAACCAGTGTCCTTCCGGAAATCGATCGCCGCGGGCAGGAATCTAATCGAAACGCTTATTTGAGCTAGCAATAGGTTCACCCATATATTCTTGACCGAATCAACGCCGAAACCAGATCTCTCGAGTACGTCCTATAGACTGCCCCTCCGTCAGACCACAATAATGCGAAAACGGGACTTTTTCGTGCCCTGAGGGCAAAAGGTGGCCTACCGAGACCATATTTTCAGGATCATCGGCAGTCATGATGGCGATCATTTTATGGCTTTTACGGGGTCTGTGGTATGTCTAAAAGGCGAGATCTGATTTTCCGATCCCGATTTTGCAGGATGGCTGCAGCCAAGGAGCGGTCCCGCAGCAGCTTGAAAAAAAATTTCCACGTAGGCCTTGGGCATGTCTGAATACCATGAAAGTTTGGTGAGCAGGAAATAATCCGTGTAATAATAAAGCCCATTCAAAAAAGTATGCATCGATTGCGTCATCACGACGCAATAACTGAACGATTACGCAATCCCCCAATAGTTGCATCGTAATCTCCAATAGATTTGGTGTATGGCCCTACCATATCATATCAAAGCCCCCTTGGGCTACAAAGTTGTACCAAACATAAAAAGTACCCGAAGACTTTTGTCCGCTACTGTAAATGTGAGGCTGCTAAGATAGGCTAGGGGAAAATACGCCCTAATTATAGAAAGGGCTCATATTTTTAATCACTTTGTTCTCGAGATGCGAATTGAAATCATTTAATTTTCTCTTTTTTTTGATAAAAAACATTATTTTGAAACATGAAACTCTTCACTTTGAAACGCTCTTTGCCCAAGTATCGGAAAAGAGAGTCTGAGAAATATTTTTAAAAATCTGGAATCATTTTTAGACAAAACATATAACATATAGTTGGCAACTGGTTATATTGAATAGGGTTACAATATCGATTGCCATGTCAAGTGTACTAGTGAAATGCGGTTAGAACTACTGTAGGTATGACTGTTTCGCTCCCTTAGCTTTTAGTTCCCGTAGCCTCCCTTTAAGCATAAGTCGTCAGAGCTCCCATTCGATTCCCCGTGTGGCCTCTTGATAAACGACTTATAAACTAAAAAAAGCCTCCCTTTGTGCATATAACTCACCGATACCCAAAGCTGGCGACCATGACGCAGAGTGAGAAGCCCAATGTGCACAATTGCAAGCAGTAGGCAAGGTAACAAGATCGAGCTGAGATGAGAGAGCACGGACCGTTCGAGAGATAGATTAGGTTGCCGGGGATTACCACCATACTGGAAAAGGAACATGAGTGAACAATAGCGTGCGAAATGTGAGACCACGGTCTCTTCATTTCGTACACTCTCTCATGATTCGGCCAGAGAGTGTGCGAAATGAAGAGACCGTGGTATTACTCTGGTCCAGAAATCATACTAGGATTCTACTGTAGAATACTACTAGGAAAATGGGTAGGTTTCCACTGGAATCCTACTAGGAAACCACTAGGAATATGCACAAAGACGCAAACACACACACTTCTTGTTGTTTACAAACAGTGTAAACAAGGAATGTGTTTGATTCTTTGTGCATATTCCTAGTGGTTTCCTAGTAGGATTCTACAGTACAGTAGAATCCTAGTAGGAAGTGACGTTGTTTTGTAGTAGTTGAAAGAGGATCGAAAATACGAGAAATAGGGTATCTGATACTGTATTTTTACAATAAGGTAAAAGGTAAAGGCATCCCCTTATCTAGGCTCCAAGTCCTGAGGGAGTCACTGCTAAGGTTCATAATAGGCCAGTTCAATCCGGAGGGCCCAATCTCTTCTTCGGATCTAGTTACCTTCGTGGTTACACCACTACCAATCTTTACTCATTCGAGCGCCTTGGTGAGGCGGTGGCGGTATGCACAGCCGGGAATCGAACCCCGGTGTGGAACGGAATGAAACTGGGAGGGCGCCTTAGACCACTACACCACTTCGACCACTTCGACCGTATTTTTACAATAGAAAAGACAATATTATATTTTCCATGAACCATTTGTTTCACCATGCTTCGGTTTGAAACATGTTTATTGATTTGAAAAGATTACCGTTGCATCGTGAAAAAGTCGGCACAAACGGACACGAGATCGTTCAGGGCGCCGATTTTGATCAACGCCGAATAGGTCTAAATTCAAATTTCTCATATTTTCGAAATCCGAAAAATGCCCCACACACAATCGTTTTCGGTCATCAAGCTTGAAACGGTCCAAACACTCAGAGAAAAAATACTTCCTCGTATGAATGAAGTAGTAGATTACTTCTGTGGAAATACGCGTAAACTGTGATTGTAGTTAGTTACTTCGATTGGTGTTTCAGCGCTTTTCACAGAAGTAATTTAGAAAACCAGGTAAAAAATCAACAGAGTAGTCGCTAGTCGACGTTAACATCTCTTGATTCCGGTAGTAACTTTACCTTTGCCTTTTTAATTAAGAAAACAACTCACATTCAACAATCGTAGAGTCCGTTTAAACGATGCAAGAAGCAGTCCACCATTGCTCAGCACTCCAATAACGAAAAGAATTGAGTGAATCGCAGGGAAGAATTCGTTGAGACGATCCAGAACGGACGCCATACAGATCTGTAAAAAGAGCTCAGCATGATGCCTAATCTCCAGAAAGGGGTCACGAGAGAGAGAGGGTGGTCTGCAGGTGGTATGCTATGAAGCTCTGAATAGCGCGATAATGAGCCTGTCTGCGACTGTTTTAGCTATTGTATGCCAATAATAATACGAGGGCGTGTAAGAGGAATACCAATAATGAGGCAATATGCACAGCATTCGAAACAGAGTCGGCGAGAGCGAGTTAGAGAAAGAGAGAAATGACGAGAGAGTGCGCCAAACAAGAGGGTCAGACGACGAGAGATGCTCTTGGCATGGTGTCAGCTGGATGCTGTGATATGATTTCTCCAAACAAGGGTAACGTGGCAAATGAGGGGGTTCATTTCTAGTAGGGCAAGGAGTAATGACGAAGCCTCGATGTGCCTATTTTTGAATCTTAGAATAAGGAATGATAGGGAGAATATGGTAGGTTCAGTGCGAAGAACGATATGACGACGAAGAGACAAATTTCGTATTTCACTATAACCGGGGCACTACATATATATCACTATTTACTGATATTTCAATATACTAACTATATTTCTCTCTACTATATTCATTATATCGTCTTTCGCTGTGTAACCCGGTGCTTGCGTAGTTCGAATTATCACGAGTTCAAATCTCGTTCAGGTTCACATATCATTTCCTTCGGAATGCTTCTCATTTGGTAGCAATTTTGATTACACAAGGCACCCAATAGCCTGGACAGTCGTACGGGTACCCCCTACTTATAATCGCTTGATTCTGGCAGTAACTTTCTGTGTATGATTACTATGATTTTAGTGAAAAAGGAGAGCGCAAACTCTTAGATGTCGCCATCAAGATGATAAAAATACCTCCTAGAGCCTCACATTGAGTAATGATCACACGCTCCTCATTCTACATGCTCTCTCATCGATCGAAAGAGCATGCAGAATTGAGAGAGTCAGACCATTACTCTTTACATTTCTTCTCCATGAAAAAATACTCGCCCATTATCTAAGAGTTGTCTAATTGTCGAATCCAAAGCGTGATCACGCTCTGTTTGCTGTCTCCGACATTACGAATAAATTTATGTCGAATTCGGTGATGAGACATTATATAAGATTTTTCAGTTGCCAGCAACTAGCGCTCGCTGGATAGCCGCATAATTCGTAATGCAGCTACACACACAGAAAAATCCTACTAAGAACAGGCACTCAAGTTGACCCACCTACTAATATGTAAGTATGCGCAGCTTATATATTAGTAGGCCCTACTTACATATTAGTAGGCGGGCCAACTTGAGTGCTTAGTAGGATTTCTCTCTGTGCAGTCTCGGAGCGGGGCTGCTACGTCAGAAACGCTCGCATTTTGGGGGGGGGGGGGTGGGTGACAATTCCGCAACGAGGTTTTTAACTGCTCTAAACCTTCTGCACAACTCCACCAAAGTGTTATCATGATCAGAATCGCGAGGGCTTTCAAGCCCATAAATTTACTAATTGGCTAATTAATATTTCGTTAATTAGCAGGAAAATCAAAATGGTCAGAAAAATACAGCAACCGAATCGATGGAGGTTAGCAAATAACTGACAGGGAAAATATTTCATACAGATTCCTCGAGTTTGAGCAAAGTTATATTACAATTTTAAAATGATACGTTCATGAAATGGACTACTGGTGGTGTTCTCTCTTTCTATACCTCGGCGCGTCTCTCGCTTTCTCATGCTCTCTCGCAGCCGTATCTGTTGTTCAGCATGGATTATCAACGGAACGTTTTATTATTTTGGATGAGTGTTTGTGAATTTGTAATATGTAGTTGCGGAATTGTCACTCCCCCCGCATTCATGGCCTCCAGTCCATGTCGAATCAATGCTAGCGATAGTAAGTTGAGGCAAAGCAAAATTGATTGCACAACGTACCCACTGGCACCCCCCCACGGATTCAGACAACTTTATGTTTATCATTCTTCAGGTACCTTCACAGATACCGCGAATGGAGAGGCTGCCATGTCATCGAGCTACGATACCATTCTCCAATCTCCACTATTGCCCGATCCTACCAATCTATGCAACCATATACATTAGACTTCGAGAAATAACGAAACAACGGGTTGCATAACATGTAAATGCACCGCTCCAGAAGTGAGAGATTACGAGAAATGAGGAGAGCGGAGAGTGATTTGCCTCTTACGCAACCTGTCGTTTCGTTATTTCTCGAAGTCTAATATACATATATTCTCCAAGGCGTATCCAACTAGGAGTTTCGGAAAGATATTGTGTGAGGCACAAGAGCGAGATAAACATCACATCTTTATTTCCATCTCCCTATCCCGACTGCGGGAGAAGCGATGTCCCTAGGGACGGGGCTCATACCCGACATCACCGGTCGGAAAACGACTGACGACCTCGCCAGAAAATGTTAACAGTATAAATATGATGTGATACAATAATGTGACAAGAATCCTTTTTTTTCCATTTCTTTTTCCCGAAAACTAAAACCACATGAGAGGAAGTTGAGGAGGAGGCCGGATGAGCTTTTCACTTCTAACCGAAGTTAGCAGTGGTATCTCTTAACTCGGTTTAAGAGAGGAATCGCGAGAAACTCGAGCATGGCTGGGACGTAGAATTTTATGATTCTCAATTTGGCTGAAAATATGGCCTAAGGTATTTCAAACCTTCCTCTATCGAATGGCGTTTTCAGAATTTCGATAAAAAATTTCGCAATCGCGTGGAACACAAACAAACCTGGTGACTCAGCGGAAAAAAATAGAGAGTGGCATGTTTGAAAAATCATAACATGCATCAAAATGATGCTAGCGACTCTTTCTTTTTTAGGTAAGATAGGGAATCACCACGACTACAAACTACAACTATTGAACTCATTCCTGGCTGATGCACCGGTGCGGGGCGGTCGGTTTTGTAAAAATTTAATTATTTTTCTTAAAACTAAAAGGCAGTGGGTTTTGTTGCTTTTTATTATAGTCACTGTGTGTACTATTTAAAACCAAGAAACAGGCCAAATCCGTACGGAACTTTTAAAGACGCCCACCATTTCGTGCGACAAGCCAATGACATCTCATGGTCAAATTGTTTGAATCATTCAAGTTAGTGATGAAAATGATCGTAAATGAGCTAAAAACAATATTCCTATTAGTTTTGAGACGATTCTTTTTCGAGATTTTTTAGGAAAAAAAATTCAAAAAATTTCGAACGAAATTTTTTTTTCATCAAAGATGCGGTTTAATTAAGCGCTAGTGTGTCAAATCTTTATACATATAATAAATTTTGATAGATCGACATTGATTTACTCGTATTTCAATGTTTGTTGAGTTTTAAATGGGTTGTTTCTGTCTACATATTCAGTAAGCGAGAGCGACATTTTAAATTGGCCCTATTCAGACGCTACTTGGTAAGGAGTTTCCTCATAATGCCTCAAACATTTTCCTTTTTGAAAGTGAATGGCTATCTAGTCGTACAAAATCAAAAGCGCAAAGTGCAAACATCAAATCGTGCAAAACTTTCTTATCAGCCTGATAATATAATTGGAGAAAAGGAAAACAATGGCAAAAAAGATTCATAGATTAGAAAAAAACAAAAGTAGTCTCAAATTCAGCTTGCATTCACCTTTGCACAAGCGGATATCGAAGTTGTAAATAATTTCCTCAGAAAGAACGCTCCGATGTACCTAACTGAGCCAGGAGCGCTGTCAGGTAAGCAATTAATTCATTGTTAAAATATCACGATTCGACGAAAGCATTTGAATTCTCGCAATTACGTCTCGGCTCCCAGTGGAACTGGAGACTTTAAATTTGTTTTGCGGGAAGCCGGACGCTTCCCGCGCTGTGCATTTCCTATAGCTGAAGCAATCGCGCAGGTCACACCGGCTTGACGGCTCATCTGGTGTTCACTATTCTGTTCGTTATTGGAACCCCAGGGCCGGCATACGCCGCCATAATGGTGTTTCGAAACAAGGTAAGAGATTGGTAATTTAAAACGAGATGTTTAGGCATTATTAATTTTTTTAAAAATAATACTGTCAATGTCAGAAAATGTCAGACATTATTAACTAGCAGGGTGTGTTGAGGTTAAACTACGTTATGGTAGGGTGCGCACTACGTTTTCAAAGTATGGTTCAGGGGGGCGTTCAGTTGCAGGGCACAGTTCGGTCGAGGGGGAGCTTTGCAGCCGACTCCAGGCTCGGTCCAGGGGGAGCTCTGTAGCCGGCTCCAAATTCGGTCCAGGGGGAGCTTTGCAGCCGGCCGAAGGTTCGGTCCAGGGGAAGCTCGGTAGCAGGCTCCAAGTTCGGTCCAGGGGTTTTTAGCAGGCTCCAAGTTCGGTCCAGGGGTTTTTAGCCGGCTCCAAGTTCGGTCCAGGGGAAGCTCGATAGCCGGCTCCAAGTTCGGTCCAGCGGGAGCTCGATAGCCGGCCCAGGTGACATTGAAGCTCGACTTATGTTGGGGAGTGTTAATCGCTACAAAGAGTACTGGCTTATTCCGTTGCAAAAGGCTCGTGAGGCTGAGAGCGATCGAAAAAAGTTGCCACTACGCCACTTCGTGGCTCCGTGGCAACTTTTTTCGATCGCTCTCAGCCTGACGAGCCTTTCTCAACGGAAACGCAGGATACCGTATGTTGATTTCCTTGGCGTGTTTCTGACATCGCATTTTCCCGCGGTTCTCCACGCTCCCCGGTTCATTTGGGAACTTTTTGAGATTTTCAATTTTCCACGATAAAACATGTAAGAACAAGTCCAGACACGTTTCTGACATCGCAAAACACTTTTCCTGTGATCCCCTACGCTCTGCGCATCAATTGGACACTTTTCGAAAGTTTCGGTTTTTCACGTTAAAACGTGTTAGAACACGTTCAGACACGTTTCTGACATCGCAAAACACTTTTCCTGTGATCCCCTACGCTCTGCGCATCATTTGGGAAAATATCGAAAATTTCGATTTTTCACGTTAAAAATCGGCAAAACAGGTGAAAACGTGTTAGAACGGTTTCTGGCACTTGCGAAAAATGCGGCAAAAGGTTTGCCCGCGGCGGGGGTCGAACCTGCGTCGCTCGGATTGCTAGTCAAGCGCGTAACCCACTTGGCCATGCATTTTGTTTAAATTTTTTTTATTGAGCAAGTTACTGTCGTGGAGATGCATGTGATGGCGAAGGAACTGAGTCGATAGCTCTATCCGTTGGCGAGATATTTAGCGTGACGGACGGACACACACACACACACAGACAGACAGACAAACGTTCTGAAATAATAGTCTTTAGGAATTTTAAATGTTATTTATGTCATTATCAATTATCTCTTTTTTTAGTTATTATTATAATTTTAATAATTCAGATTCTATCCAATTTGCGTGTGCATTGCAAACACATGTCGCAGCGGACGCGGCAGATCCATAGCAATTTGGTGAAGGTGCGAATTTTGATGCCGCGCAAATTTCAGAGGTGTACATTTTAAATTTGGATTCCCGCAATTGAGTTTGTCGGCTGCCAATAGAGCTAAAGACTTGTAAAACATTTTCCTGGGATGTAACACTGTTTTATACCCGAGGAAAATGTAAAAAAATCAGACCGCTACGTTCACTGTTAGGTCCTATGCCCAATTGCGGAATTCAAACTTGAACTTTCCACGTATGAAATTTGCGCATTCTGCGTGTACAACATTTTTTCCTTCGTACAGGCTCTCACGATTCATGCGATGCTGCCACCAATCTACTGTTTGGCAGTGGTTATCTATATTATACTCTTCTTTGATATATGAGAGAACATCTGAGTCGATTGAGTTTCTCTCAACAGTGACCGTACAAGCAAAAACTAACCTGTGCTAAAAATGTGTTCCTAGGGTAAACATTGGTCGTAGAAACCGAAAATGACCATAAGAAGTTTCATAGATCAAACCCGGCTGAGATATGTTTCACCATACACGTTAATATCATTCATGAAAGGTGAAATTTTCAACTTTTGTCAAACGCATCCAAACCTCTTACATAGCTATATTTTCTGAAAGCTCTCCTTCCAAGGAGTATTTCTTATCTTACAACGAAGTTTATATCTCTTCTTAGAAAAAAGTTATGGTCGTTTGAAAAGTCAAAATAAAAATTTCCGTATTCCATCGTTATCTAGAGCACTTTTAATTATTTTCATTCGATTGCGCGTTGAAAATTACCTCCGTGCGCTGAAAATAAGCAAAATTCATTACGTGGTACGGAATGAAAATTCCCGGTGAAAACGGGATGTCTCAACGCAACACGCGGCGCGCTTTCCAAAGAAGTAAACAACATTGCTGCAATAAGGCTCAAAATGACGTAATTGATGCGTAAACAATATTTCCATCAATAATTATACTGAATTTCACCATAAAATAAAATTTTCAACAATTTCGTAAAATTTCGGGTTTAAATATTGTATGACCTGATATGAATACGAAAAGCACAGCAACAAGATTAACGGTATAGTTATTGTTTCAGTCATGCACCTTGTTAATATTACTCACTCTTGAGTAAGTGGAAACTGCGTACAATTTCTTTTTTTTCATTTTTTTCCTTCGTTTCAAGATACCAGCCCCGTAAGAACTGAGCAAGAATCAATTTTTCGTCAGCAAAATTTTTTGAATGCGCACTGAACTAATGGTCCAAAATACATAAATAATTTTTCGTTTCTGGTTTCAAAACGTAAATTGTTTCAAAAGTGAATGGGCTCGTTTGAAATTTGTTCAAAGGATGTAGTAAAACAAGGATACGCAATATTTGACCATGAAAGTTGTTCCATTCTGTCAGCATAAATTGTGTTCAATGCAATTCACGTAGTGCATACTGCATTCGAAGTCTTCGAGTTCAAATATCACTCCAATTTCAAAGCAATAATTAGTGAAGTTCTTCATAATGAGTATTGCACTATTTGTAATATTCCTTGGATGTATTGCACATCAGTAATCAACGATCTATTTACAAATAAAACAAAAGAAAACTAAATTTTGGACAAATTAGTACTAAAATTTGAAAATTAATTTCTCTGAAAAGTTCACCTCAGGACAATGCCGAACATTCATGATTTGGACACATGACGTATTGATATGCATTGTGATGTTAGACATTTTTGGCAAAAATTCCTATAGAGGCCGATTTTCCGAAAGAAATTTGATAACTTGCTTTTTACCGATAGGGTACAGAAAAAAATTTTCTTGAAAAAGTTCATCTCAGCAAGTTCCCCACTATAGGTGATTTAGATGAGTAATGGATTGTAATGCACTGTGCACATAGGCACACTTGGCAAACATTCCAAAAGGTGCATTTTTTTTCAACAAAAAAAAATCAAAATGGCTATGTAAAATTGCAATTGCTATTGTTATGTAAATTGATTTAGGAAACACAAAAACCAATCTGAGAAGCTGTTTTGCATTGACTGAGGACCCCAAACATAACCCAAATGAAAGATAGATACTATCTTTACAAATTAATTTTTTTTCGACCTTTTCACTGAAAAAAATTTTTTTTTCCATAGCCAAGAGGCAGCACCATAAAATAACCAATGTTTTGCGCAATGCGGGCTTAAAGGGAGAAATTCCCCTAGAAAACACCCAGAGATTGACCTCTCCTCCTCTGTCTCTCTTCGAGAGGGTACAGACAGGGAAGTGATCAGAAAAGAGAGATTGGGGAATCGAGGAGGGGCGAGAGATGCGAGAGGAGAAGAGGGACTGAGTAGATCAAAGAGAGTGCGAGAGAGTAGTGGTGACCTCACACCCAGGGAATCACACTAGTCCGGAAAAGGGATGGAATAGTTTGTCTTTTCGTTGCGAGACACTCAAAGTTCGCGCGAATTCAAATATGGGGTAACTCTCCCTTCAAGAAACTCCACCCACACGAGTATGAGTCCCTAGTTCTCATTGCTAGCTCAACGTGTCCGGGGAGTGATTCTCACCGATCCCGTCTCTTAACCGTACAAATGGGTTACGACGTTTCGAGCGGGTCGCAAGGCTGGCCCAAATTATTTATCTATTTTGGACCATTCATTCAGTGCGCATGCCTAAAATGTTGCCGAAGAAAAATTGATCCTAGCTCATGAATTGAAAAAAGTCATTTTTCACAAGTTGCTTTTACGCCGCTTGCGGCCAGTTTCGTATCGGCGAGCCGGATTTCAGCTTCAGGGCACAAATTCGAATACTTTGGTGAACTGTGTCCTGGGATTTTTCCATGGTCTGAGTATGATGGGGCTAATCTAGTTCCTGGCGCGGGTGTCCGGCAGTGCTCAGTTCTTACGGGGCTGGTATCTTGAAACGAAGGAAAAAAAATGAAAAAAAAGAAATTGTACGCAGTTTCCACTTACTCAAGAGTGAGTAATATTAACAAGGTGCATGACTGAAACAATAACTATACCGTTAATCTTGTTGCTGTGCTTTTCGTATCCATATCAGGTCATACAATATTTAAACCCGAAATTTTACGAAATTGTTGAAAATTTTACTTTATGGTGAAATTCAGTATAATTATTGATGGAAATATTGTTTACGCATCAATTACGTCATTTTGAGCCTTATTGCAGCAATGTTGTTTACTTCTTTGGAAAGCGCGCCGCGTGTTGCGTTGAGACATCCCGTTTTCACCGGGAATTTTCATTCCGTACCACGTAATGAATTTTGCTTATTTTCAGCGCACGGGGGTAATTTTCAACGCGCAATCGAATGAAAATAATTAAAAGTGCTCTAGATAACGATGGAATACGGAAATTTTTATTTTGACTTTTCAAACGACCATAACTTTTTTCTAAGAAGAGATATAAACTTCGTTGTAAGATAAGAAATACTCCTTGGAAGGAGAGCTTTCAGAAAATATAGCTACGTAAGAGGTTTGGATGCGTTTGACAAAAGTTGAAAATTTCACCTTTCGAGGTATGGTGAAACATATCTCAGCCGGGTTTGATCTATGAAACTTCTTATGGTCATTTTCGGATTCTACGACCAATGTTTACCCTAGGAGCACTTTTTTTAGCACAGGTTAGTTTTTGCTTGTACGGCAGTATCTCGATCGACTCAGATAATCTCTCATATATCAACATCCAGCACTCGAGAAAGCTATATACACCGTAATAAATTTATATCGAGCTTTAAAAAAATATTATCATTTATTTAATATAAAAATTATGAAAAATTAAATAAATTAAATAATAAATTAAATTAATTAAAATTTATTATATCAAAAATATCCAGATCGCGGCAATCCCGCCATCCTGCGCCGCCTTTTGCACACTCTACTACGTCGAGCCGTATCGCAGGTGCTGTAAGATTTTCAAGGGCAAATTGTTTTAGACAAAAACACCCATTCTAATTCTCTCTGAAAAGAACGGTCCAATTTCGTCTTAGGCGACTAGTTGTGCAAAGTCTACTGTTTATTGATTGGCTGATTGATTGGGAACATCTCTGTTATTTTTCTTACATTCACATCCAGTGTTGAGATCTGTTCCAGCGCGGAACATAAGTTCGAATCGCCATCTCATCTACCGTTTTCGCAGAATTGCTTTCTTTTCAGAGAAAAAAAAATATCAGGAAATTGGCAAAAATAAAAATAAAACTTCTTATCCCGCGGATGTAAAGCCGTATACGCCCGTATCCTGCAACATTATATTTTTTGTTTAGATTATTGTTTGTGTATTTTTCAGATTTGTTTTCTGCAAGCCCTCACAAGAGCCTCGAAGAACATCAAAAGTCGTCTCAATTGGGTCAATCGTGCCAGCATCAAGTAAACTGTACACATGATTCCAAACCTACAGAACAGGGTTCCAGCGAGAGAGTGTGCGAAAGTGAGAGAGTCCCTCTCGATTTCACACGCTCTCTCAATCCAAAGGCCTCTCTGTAAGGTTCACCGGCCTGTGGAATGATGTGCTGTAGTACATAGCCCCCGTGAACTCTTTCAAATCTTTGATAAAGCCTCAAAGCATGAGACTGATAAAGATTGGATTTTGTTGAAGTTAATTTTCCGAAGAATTCTTTGCTTCTCGTGCACCGCAAAAGTAATTATAAGCATAAACCTTTACAAGAATGCAGCATGGCATCAAGTCCTTTTGATTCCGGTTGCAATTTTACCATTTTTTTACAATAATAGTTATTGCATCAATAGCGAAACATGCATCACTTATGGTTCATTTTTATGAGCAATATCGTGTTCGGTGAACACAGGAAGTAACATTTTCACACTTTATTTGATCGTCGTATCATTTTATGAATGCAAATACATCCCTCATCCGTCCGAGATTACCCGTCACAAGACTTTGAAAGGTAACTATGCAACAGGTCGTTTAGATAACTGAAAAGATATCACCCGAGGAACTAGGGATGCAAGTTCGGTTTTCGTATCACGACCCTCTCAGCGAGAGATCGGTAATAAGGCTGATAAAGGGGAGAGAACGAGAGAAAAAGAGACGCAGTATTACCGAAACCGACGCCGAACGGGCAACCCTACGACGTACTGATTCTGCGTTTCTATTCTACGTTTCATTCATCACAACTGATATTTGTTCGTGCTATACTTTAAACTCATTTTATTTTACCGCGTTTCCTTGTGGCTCGCATACATATTATCATTATTATACGGTATTATATGCATTATTATATTATTATTATATTATTATGCATGATTATTATATTACATTATTATATGGTATATAATTTATACCATTTTATAGTTCCCGATGACAGTTCCTTCTATCTTCGCGGTGACTATCGTATTCACAGTCACAATCCGTGGTACAAATATTCGTATCGACAACTGACACAACACTCACAGTAACACTCTCTACAGCGCGGTGCTACATTACTGTATTACAATTATATCGATTAAAGCAAAATGACGAGAGGGTTTGCTTCCTTTGCATACCACCAAGAACGTGTATTATTTTTACTTTTTGAAAATGTTTTCGTATAATTTTATTGTGACAATAATTTTAGTGAAACTATTTTGTGGGTTCGTTTTATCATGCATCGCGTGTTACACAGAGCAGGAGCCTCCTTCATTTACTTGGAGATAAAAATAGAGAGAGCGTCTGATCAAGCCTCCTCAAACTCTCTCGATTGTTTTATTGATCTCTCAATAGGAGATACCATCGCCAAAGTACTCACCACTGGAGTGCGAAATGTGAAACCACTTTCTCTTCATTTCTCACATTTCACCGGTCGTAGGATGAGAGAGTATGCGAAATGAAGAGGTCTCACATTTCGCAGTCTACTGTCTCACATTTCGCAGTCTACTCACTACGCCTAATGGGAAATTGAGGTAGTAATGGAGGCTTTTCTGGATCAAGCGAACAGAGCGTTTCCCGCAGTACATTCAATCATTTTCTGTATTGGGGTGACTAGTAACGTCGCGCTGCTGCTCACTTCGTTCTTTCGAACACCACAAATTTTGAAGGTACAATTTTAATTTTTTTGGTTGAGATTTTGAATTTTGATGTATCGTACGTGCTGAAAATATCGGAACGTTTACCGCAACGTGATAAAAACAATCCGATTTTTGCATCTTTGCGAGTACACATTATCATGATTTGTGTTTACGCATTCGATTAATCCGCATCGATTTGCTGGAATCTACCCGGACATGCCCGGTGAAATGTGTAAAAGAAAGCTACAAATTCGATTCGAAAGAGAGGACAGAACCGGGAATTGCTGGTATTTCACGGCTGTATACGGTAATGACGACAATTCGCTAACTATGCCGGTTTTCGCATCGAATTTTCTCCTTTGTCTTAGACTTTTCACCGGGCATGTCCGGGTAATTTCCGGTAAATCGATGTGGACAAAAAATATGAGCCTACTCGCGAGTCGTAAATAATTTTCCTCGCAAAGTTGCAAAAATTGAACATTTTGATCACGTTCCGCAAACGTTCCGATATTTTCAGTACGTACGATATCTATCACATTTGTATAATCATTCTTCTTAATGAAATATTTCCCGTTAGGTGCTATTGATTTTTAATAATGAATTTTTTGCCGTTTTCAGGTCAACTTTCGAAAAAAAAACCATTTTAGACGTATTCCGTGATGATCAAAATCGGCGCGTTCAACGATCTCATTGCCGTTTTCTGCGATTTCTTCACAATGCAACGGTCGGTGCCGTGCATTTCTCATTTCAGTTTTTAGTTTATAATTACTGTTCAGCATGTGTTTTAAATCAGACACACTTCATTCCACATCCCTTCCCCCCACCCCCCTTTCCTGACCGAGCCGATAGTCTTCCCCTGCGACGCTGTCTACGATGTCCGGCCCCATTCGAACCCGTATCGGACAAGCTCGCCGTCGTCTGAGGTTACTCGTCGAGCCTGTCAAGTAGTGTTGTTAGCTCGAGCTTGATTCCCGGAATAATCTTCGACGAATCATTTCTGGACAATATTCGTCGGTCACCCCCATTCGAGAATAAAAATGACTTTCTATCCGAGAATAAAAGGTGCTCGCGAATATTATTCTAGAATAATACGTGTGAAAATACACTATTTTTTTAAATTGAGGATCAAAACTGGGGGCTGTATAATCTGTCAGAAATGTGCGAGAAAAACATCACCAAAAAGATCGCCCAAAATATGGCAGATTTTTCTCTAATTCTCTCAATTTAATATGCTATTTTCGTCACTCTAACCAACTTCGATCAGAAATGAACGATAATACTTGGCCAAGTTCTAAACGGAACTTGGCCAAGTTTGGTTAGAGAAAGAGAAATAGCACGCAATCGAGGAGAGGGAAAAGTAGGCATGTTTTTGTGCCTACTTTTCCCTCTCCGCAATTTGCGTGCTCTCTCGCCACTGTCTAACCTCATTCAGAAATCGTCCATGTGTCCATGTCTGAATAATCGGAACGTTTTATTCAAATTTTGTTTTTTTTCTTTTTTTTCAATTTTGAGTTATTTATTTACGTTTTTCGCCTATATTTGTTCGCGATGTTGTATCCGTTATGTCCAACTTGGTCCCCAGTCCCGGTGTGTCCAATGTTGCCTCTCAGGCCATGTCTCCTCGTCGTTCAAGTCCAAATGAATCCGCAGCCGATGACGTCCATCCATCCCGATGCGGGCGTTCCCTTCGAGTGATGAAGTAGTACGGTAGTCGAAGAGATGGATACGGTAGGCAATAGTGTTTACGATATATCGAGTATCGTCTTTGATAACGTTTTTTCGCAACGTATTGCCGAAAGTATACGCCCCTTTTTTGTTACTCTTCACAGTTGTTTCCCTGTTGTCCGTTGATGCTTGTTGAGTAACCCACCGATGAATAGAAGCTCCGCGGTATCCATCGTGTTTACCTTATCCCTCAACGAATCCCCCTCGCCGCCCACACACTAGGTATCACGTCGTGTCAAGAATTGACTTTATTATTGACTGATGTGGGTTACTGTAGATTAAACGCTGCCGATTAGCTAGGTCACCATCATTCGTCCCATGACTACCATTATTATTTTTATTGCATTGTAAAGCCTGTGTTCGTATTTAATACTGCATAATAATGTCGCTTCCCATGAATTTAATTATTCTTTCTTGTAAATATTTCGGTATTATTCTTGTACGCGAAAGAATAAATGAAATTAAATAATCCCGTCAATTAATAAATTGTAAAAGAAATAACAAAAATTGAAAATATACGAGTATAAGTAACAGAAACAAAAATGTAAACAAGCTCATGACGTAGATGGCCGATTTCTGAAGAGTAATTGGCCAAGTTCTAAACGATGTGAGTGAAAACTTTTGACAGATTATACAGCCCCCTGACAATGAACAGTTTATTGAACTGTACTTCAACAGTCAATATCATCACAAGCTATTTCAGGATAAGGGATCTCTTGATAGGGCATTGTGTAGACCTTGATAGCCTTCTCATCTCATGTTTAATATCATGACAAAAAAAACAATCCCTTCTTCAACTAAGGTCCTATGCTCGACTTATTAGACGTTGGGTGAACCAAAGTAACCAAAGTATAGCCCTCCATGGCGGGAACGACCGCTCAACACGAGCGAGAAGAGGAGGTATGAGTGAGGAATGGAAATTTAGTCGGGAATACATTTTACATTTTTTACATTTAATCAACTTTATCAGCTGGGTGAGGGTGTTAAATCAGCTGGGTTGCCATGATAGTTCTCCATTGCCTGTGATCGTGTCTTGCGAGTTGCATGAACTGAGGACCGGCAGCGTTGACGAAGTCGTCTCTCCATCTCTTAGCGGGTCTTCCTCTCTTTCGCTTCCCTCTTGGTGTCCAATCGACCATCTTCCGATTCCACCGATCGTGGGACAATTTCGAGATTCTCTCTACCCATATCCATTTCCGCTTTTCCGCCTCTCTAACAACATCCTTCAGTTTTGTGATGCCATGGATCCGGTCATTGGTAACATGATCGAATACGGTGATTCCTATCATTTTGCGTTCAAGTTTGCGCTGGGCGACAGAGAGTGTTTGTTTTTCGCGTTTACAAAGGTGCCAGGCTGAGAGAGCGTATGCAATCGAGAGGGACTCTCTCACTTTTACACGCTCTCTCGCCCTAACCCTGTTCTGCAGGTTTGGAATCATGTGGACAGTGCAATCTCTCGCGCTTGAAACGCATGATACGCAAAAAAATTGCATCCTTTTGTACCGTCTCAACATAGGGTTAGGGTGTAACTATAAAATAACAAGACATGGAACTCTACCTTACCGTTAAGGATGCTTGTAATTCCGGGCAATCTGATCTACCTTGCGCCCGGCCCCTGCTCTCTCATCTCGGTCCGAACTTGCTACGTCACCTACTGCCTGCAATTCTGCACTCTTGTCTACTCACTTTTCATTATGGTTGCGAGTTTCGCGTTCCGGTGAGTCATGCATTTTTAAAACAGGAGTGTACGGTTTTTGAAGTTAATGTTAGTTTGTAATACACAAAATAAGGGTATGCGCACGCGTATTGAATCCGACAAGTTTATTTACCTATTTTACATATATTTTAAGTCTATGGATCCTCTATCGACCGTCTCCCACAACGCGCAACGTTTGCTTCGTAATGATGGCTATCTGTGTTCCGCCCGTTTTCGTAGGAGTAAGTATTATAAATTCACAACCACTCGTCCAAAATAATAAAACGTTCCGCGGCTAAACTCAAATTCCGCTGGCGAGATAGCATGGCAAAACAAGAGACACGACGAGGTATAGAAAGAGACCACACCACCAGTAGTGTTAGTGGCATGTTATGAAGTATGATTTTAAATTTGTAATATCTCACGCAGCTCACGAGAGACTCGAGACAAATCGAATATTGATTTTTTTCACCCTCCTCTATAAAAAAACAAGCGGTATTAAATTTTTAAGCCGCCTCTGAGCTGCAGCAGACTGCTGCAAAGTATAGTGCATGCCACTTGGGAGGGGTGAAAAATACCTTCAAAATGCTTCAAATTTCATGAAATTTTGAAATTTAAGCATCCACAGGAATGCACTACAACTTCCCCAAGTGATTTTGGTTGTACACATAATTGAGCTTCTGAGCAGTTTTTGTGTAATAACTTTAACATTTCATCTAAAAAGCAAACCATATCTTCACACTTCATTTCCATCTTCATTTCCAGACTTCGAATACGGAGTGATTAACATTATATAAAATTTTCATAAACTCAAAATACAAACAACGAAAATGAGAACTACACAGAAAAAATAAGAAAAAAGGAGAACACAAAACTACAGAAATTTTCCCACATTTAATGCTTATTCGATGCGTAATTGAATTTTACACAAACTGTGAAGATATGGTTTGCGGGCAAAATGCTTAGGCGAAAAGCTAAAGTTATTACACAAAAACTGCCGAACTCGAACTAAACGATCCCGAACCCCGATTCACTCACAACCGCGCTCTAGAAATGAACCCGTTCTAAATGAGCGCTCGCTTGGGAGGTGTAAACGAGCGCTCGTTTAGACGAGCACTCGCTTTCCTAAAATGAGGCTAGCGCTCGTTTATAAACGAACTAGTTCGGGTTCGTTTACTTCACTGTGGATGACCGTAACTTCGCGCGTTTTTGAGAGTTTTCAGGAATTGAAATATCCGACCTGTATAATCTGTCAATTTGATGCGAGAAAATTGATGCATAAAAATCTGCGAGAAAACCACGCATCATTTCTCTAATTCTCTCTTTTTGACAAGCTATTTCGTGTCTCTAACCTAGCTGGCAGAAAATCTCGCAACATTCAGGTCGCGAAAAATCAAGCAGGTTGCGTAAAAACCGATGAGTAAAAAGCTAGAGTAAGGCGAGAGAGTGGGAAAATGAGGAGAGGGAAAGGGAGTGAAAGGAGGCTTGTATTTTTCACGGATCTTGGCAACGCACGCGCACGAGTTTGCAAGCGCACTGCAACGTGCGCGCGCGTTTTGGTTTTCACGGAGCTTTTCTTTTTTTTAAATTCTCCGTTTTCGCGAGTTTTCTGACATTTGTTGGCGTTATTGCATGCTTATTTTATTCCAATCGGTTCAGACGACGACTGCGCGTGTCGCGAAGCCAGGGCGGTGCGCTGATTTGGCCGGAAGACCGAGCAAATGGAGGGCTTCGTCACGAAGGTTGGTTGCTCGCCTTTTCCTGCTGTTTTTGTTGTTGTTATTTGTGATTGATGTCAATCATTTGACGTTAAAACATGGCCCCGTTCACAGTCGGCTGGACTGGTGGCGACCGCGGATCCGCGCGCGTGGAGCATTCGCGCGTGCGCGTGATACCGGGGACGCTGTCAAGAAGGCTACTCCTTTCTCCTTAAACGATGCTTCTGCGCACGTATTTCTGGTTGTTTAGCGTTGAAATCCATTCTAAATAGCCTCATTTATAGGCCAGCGAGCGGGCCGATGTGGGGGAGTCGAACAAGTGGCCGACCACCGCCGCCGAACCAAGGTAAATAATTATTTTATTTATCCAATATTTGACGGTAGCTTGCGGTCTCTTAACTAGCTGTTTGCGGTAATCTTATGTCTATTTCCCATCAGCTATCATCTTTTATTGCAGATAAATGATCAACGTCAAGCAGTTCGTCAAGCCCGTCGTCGACATGACCAAAAACATCGCGTAGACCGATATCGAGGACGCCGTCAAGAAGGTGAGCCCCGGTTTCTTCTCTAATTCTCTGTTGTACTCACTGTCCATTGTTTTACCTCGGCATTCAGCAAGAATCGCGTAATTTCTAGGTCAATGGGCTGTCTGGAGTGAACGAATCCGACACTCGCCCCACCCGCATTGTGGGACATCGCCGCCGACAAGCAGGCAATGCAGCAAGAGCTGCCTCTCCTGGTACGTTTTCATTCTTCATCTAAGTGAAAACAGCGAAAAATTTAATGCGAATTCGAAGCACGAATAAATAATTAACAAAAACTCGTGTTCATGCCATGCTATGATGTGCCTCCAAGCGTTAGATTAAGCAAAAGCGATTTTAATGCGAATTCGAAGCTTGATGTTAATTTAGTTTAAATTGTGGATTTTCTAAATGCGTGTCCCTCTCTAAAATTAAAATAAGAGTAAATTTACGTAAAGCGGGTTTGTAATTATAGTAAATTGAGGCCGCCCGCTGCACGAATATAATCACTGCCGAGGGGCAGGATCCGAGGTAAATTAAATATTATTTGATCGATATTTTGTCGGTAATTTGCGAACTCGTCTACTCTACTTTGTTATGATTTTATCTGCTGTCGATTTTCCATCATCTACCCTTGTCAATTGCAGATTGATCAGCGTCAAGCAGTTCGCCAAGTTGGTCGTCGACCTGGCTGAGACTGTCGCGCCCACCAATATCGAGGTGCGGTTTTGCCTAAATTAATGATAATTATCATTTTTGCAACGTTAAATCTTCGTATAACTACAGCTGTCGAGGTTGTGAACGACGGTAGAACCTCGTGATTACTGTGGGTAGAACACCGAATACTCCGTCGTGAATAAGTAATAAATATATAAAAATCGTATTTCTGCCGTGTTACGACGTATCTCCAAGTGCAAGTCGTATTTGATTGGTTACTGTAGTAAATATCGATTGCCTTGCAGCCCGAGCGTTTCGTCAGCCTCGGAATCGAGCCGGCCGAGGGAGTGCTGCTATACGGCCCTCCTAGTTCCGGAGTAGACGCTGTGCACCCGAGCTGTCGCCAACAAGCACGGTAGATGTTCTAATTAAATTATTTATTATACCTCTAAAATTATTTTGAAACGTTACGTAAAATAATGAACAAGTTCTGATCGTAGTCTAATCCGTTATAAAATTGATGAATCATGTTGTTTCGTAGGATTTATGAGTTTGAATTGATTAATCGTTGCTTAATAATAATAATAATAATTATTATTATTATCAGTGTCGCTTTAGGGGCTCTGATCAATATTATTATTAGTAGTAGTATTATTGTTATTATAAAGCAACGATTATCCAATCCAAGCTCATAAATCCCACGAATCTTGGCTTATTCTTTTTGAACTATAGATATATAGGGTTGGCTAATAAGTCTTGCACGATTTTGATTTTTTTGAAATTTCTTCCGCACTTCCTTCCCATGTCCTCAAGCAAATCCATTCTAGTCATGTTACATGTAGTAAGTCTTCCTCTATTACTGCCCGTCACTTCATGACAAGATGTTGATTACGATGAGAAATATAAATTAAGTAAGTGGGTCAGGTCGATTTCGAGTCGATCTTTTCTTTTTCTTGCAGTTATACGGTGAATCGAGACAGGGCCTAAAACTCGCTATGTACTCGAAGGGTGACTTTCACTGTATGCATTAATAGCAATGACACAGAAATATTTCTTCTGGCTAGTCAGAACCAATGCCTCAAAAATATAAGTTGCGATCGAAAAATCACGACACGAAGCTCTTTGTGAATTTTGGGGGCTGTCCGATCGAATTTAATATCGTATACTGTAATTCTTTTGAGAGCTTCTATGGTTGTTATAATAGTACATCTAATTTTAAATCAGGTGCTCTCATCGATAAATTGATCTGCATTTTTTTATGAAGACCGACATTGGAGATCGAATTTGACCATTCACGACGTGCCCCAGTTTTTGCGAAGGTTTTATCGATCAGTAAAGGCTCCCATTCTGCAGTAAAAGTCTAATAGTGTTGATGTTCAGTAAGGCTTTGGCCCTTGATGTTCAGTAAGGCTTTGGCTCCATTCACTTCGACAGGACATTTCATCAAATCGGGCACCCAAAATTGGAATTTTAATGAAAATTTACGAGTTTCGAAATTTTTGAATTTTCTGTATCTCGAAAAGCGCAGAAGGGTATAGTTTAAAGCATCAGTATTAAAAGTAAGTTATATTGTCAATAAGTAATTTGTGCACAAGTACATCTCGATAGCTTCGCATTTGACATCGTGATTTGAAATCGTTAGAACACATACTATTTCCGAACTTTACGAATTTGGAGAACCATAACTTATAAACTAAATATTGCAGTGGGTCATTCTCACCACAAAGTGAAAGAGGACTGTTGATACTATAACTGATTCTATACTGAGACTCTGGAAAAAATTCTTGACGCCATGGCTACCACATAATTTTTAATCGAATTTTCCGCGTATTTCAGAAATTGAACAAATTATTATATCCAGAAACCCGAGAGAAACTGAAATGAAACTAAAGATAGAATTGGTTACTTAACAGTTCTAATACAAGATATCATGAGTACAAGGCTTGCTAATTAGAACTGCTCGAAAATCGAAAGCGCAAAGTTCACACCTCAAATCGTGCAAGACTTATTAGCCAGCCTGATACAATATTCAAAAGCGTAACATTTCCCAATCCAATCGTTGAAAAACACGGTAACCGATGAAGATCTTAATACGATTTGTTATAGGTTGCCGTAGGACTGCTGTAGATTATTCATGGTTACACTATTACTTTTTTGCAGCACTAGACCGCGCGCACTGCGCACATCGTCTCTGAAAAAAAATTAATTAAAATTCTTGTATTTCATGACCATGTTGATCCATGTTTTGAGACTAGTATGATTCGCGATTTTGACTACTATGTATATTTCGTAAGGTGGAGCCCTTTTGCTTGCAACAAAGGCCCACTCGATTTACAGAAATTACTGAAACACTACTGATCACGGACTGATTATTGCAAAACGAATTCCCGCTTACCATAGTTTTACAGATATTCGCGTGAATACGGCGGAAGAGCGGAAGATGGGGGAAGAATAAGCGAGGGATGAAAGAGGAAGGCGGTCAGTTCTCTAGTTTTTACAATTTTGTACTCAGTAACATAGTTCCGGCCAAATTCGTTGTGAATACCATGCAGTCATTAGAACGACCTGGTTACGGTATTCAATGAAACCTACTCTAACATAGAAGACTATCGATCTGCGGGTCCTAAGTAATTGTAATCTTTGAAGAGAATCGCGTGGATACAAATGACGAGCGGATGGTGGAATGGAGAGAGGAGAAGAGTCAAGAAGAGGGAAGATGTGAGTGATTTGCTTTTGTATATACATGAAACAAATTGGTTCCGATCGTAGTGGTTGCGAAAATGAGATGATCCTGGTAGCCATTGTCATGCCCTGGTTATGGTATCCACTTAAATCTACCCTGGGGTGATATTCTTTCCATATTTTCGACAGATGCCGAAAATAATTTCGGCGTGCCGAATTGCATTTCGCACGCGTGCTTTAGTAATACTACTAAATTAGTATAGAGCGGTTTGTCGAAAATAATTCCAATCTGCCGAATTTCACAATTTTCGGCAAGCCGACCGGTCGAATGGGGCATTTCCAACGTAGTAATTGGCCACTCTTTTTGGAATGTCAGAATATATGGGCGTCTAAACAAAAGAATTTCGCGTCGATTTCGGGATTGCGGCAATGATTGGGCAAGATTTCGGAATCGCAATCGCATTTCGGCATTTCGAAAGCTTTCGAGACGGAAGAATATAACGAGTTACGAGATGTATTCTAGCGTAACATCATTGTGACAACTCTCATACGATAGGTCACGATTACTGTCATACGGCCATACCCTCCCATGCGTCGACGCATGCAAAGTGCCCACCAACTTTTTGTGGACACTTCGCAACCATGAGCCGGGGTTCATGGTTAATATTTTCGATTATCGATTGATCAACCCGACATGTAGTGGGATGGTAAAGTATGCTCTACAGTACCTCAAATCGATAATCCGGATTTCTATACCTTTCGCTGCGGGACCACCATTTTACGAAGTTGCGCCAAATGAGCCGGGATTAAATGTATGAGTTAGTAGTCGGTACGAAATTGTTAGAAAGGTATACTGTAGATTCATACCTGAGCTCCAAAACAGGTAGCTGTTTCGGGGACCCGTGGAGAATTTTTTTTTTGAAATTAGGCCTGTGACCCGTAGAAAAAATTGATATTTCGACATTTCGGGTGGAGGAATGAGTATCGCTACCTTTCTTAGGCGCCTAATTAATGATTACATTGAGCAGAAAAAAATTCAAAATTATGGCCTGAGAGCACTTTTGCACGCGACTTTAGCAATTTGAAAACCATTTGACCCATGTCGCCCGCGGACCCGTACGTTTCGGTGTGGAGAGTGGTGGCCGCGGACCCGTACACCGGTAACCGATTTTTTCTAACATGGACAGTACGCGCAGGTATGTGTAGAATGCCAACTCATACAAGCAATCGCGGCTCGATTCGAACAACTTTGTAAAATGGTGGTCCCGAAGCGAAAACTACCGTAGTGCATGGGTATGTTAGCCGAGCTACATTATACCTTTCGAGCAATTTCGTACCTACTATTAACTCATACAAGAAATCCCGGCTCATTTGGCGCAACTTTGTAAAATGATCCCGCAGCTAAAGGTACAGTAACCCGGATTGTCGATTTTGAGCTAATGTGGATCATGCAGTACCATCCCACTATAGGTTGGGTTGATCATTCGATAGTCGAAAATATCGACTTTGACCATGATTGTTACATGGTTACATGGTTACGAAGTGCCCACCAAAAAAAGTTGGTGGGAACTTCTCAAAGTGCCGACCGTGGGAGGGTATGCATACGGTATTGTATCATTTGCATCAATCTGATTAATTTGCATTGTCGAAATAGAAGCATCCCACAACTCGCCCACTGGACGATATGTGAAAAATTAAATGAAATTCGGCAATATGCCGAAAAATTTCGGCAGAGTGCCCGGACCGCTAAAATATTTCGGCATGTCGAAAATGAGGAAAGAATGCCACCCCTGATCAAGCTGAATATCGATAGGCGAGTCCCGCATTATCGTATTTTTTTCAGAGATTCGGGTGGATACGAAGGAGGGGCGATGGATGATGGAGGAGAGAAGAAGAGAAGGGAAGAGGAAGATGGTGAGTGCTTCCTTATTCAAATATGAAACAAATAGGTTCCGATCGTAGTGGTTGTGAAATCCTGTTGATCCCAATAGTATTTTTTTAATTAGTAAAATATTTATTTATAATATAAACGTAGACACTCCGACTCCGCTTTATTTCTGAGGGGGTGAGCTCAATGATCTCATAACTCAACTCATCACTGTTTTGTCGTACTGAAAACGTGTTGTACTCATGTAATTTTATTCCCGCTCCTTCTTTGCAGCAGTGGGCCGATGCAGGGTATTAAGCAGTGCTGCGAATTGGCCAAGAAGAGAATCAACGGCGTGCACTACCAGGTACTGTACTCGATCGTTAACTTGAAGCATATTTAGATTAGTAATCCATGATTACGGTAGTTGGTCATCTATGATGGTGGCAATCGATAATCAGTCAATAAAATGGCGGTCGGCGACTACTGCGGAAATTGCTACCACACTTTATGAGGAGGGATTACGGTAGATAATATAGATCGTCAACTGATTTTATCGACTTCTGCTCCAGAGGACTAAGCTGGCGGAACTAAAGAATCGACTAGGCGTACTCACGTTTTAGTATCCACTGAAATCGATCGATATATTCCCTGATTACCGTTTTCTTTGCAGAGATTCACATGGACGCAATGTGCGGGCGATGAAAATGAAGGAGACGAGGAGGAGAGAAGACGATAATGGAATAGTGAAGAGGTGAGCGTTTTTTTTGTTATTTTTGTTTTAAACATAATCGTATGAGTTATGAAAACCGATACTAGTAGTCACTGTAGCATCAGGGTTGCTGTATCCTCTCCCAAGGGCTCATGAGGCGCATATAAAGGTAGTCCGGGAGCATGTCACGTTACTATGATAATCCTCCAATATTTACCGTAGTAATTAAACGTTGCGTGCAACGCAAAGCGCATTTTGCGTACTTATCGCTGTTCAGTTTGCGATAGGTTTAAAAATTTTTAAAGGGACGAGGCAGCGGGCAAAACAGATTTTTGGTTTTCATTAAAAATCTTCTTGACAGTACCATATCCATTTTTCCGATCATGGATGAACATTAATCTGTTTATTATTTCTAGCTGTGGAAATTACAGTATCATAATATTGTAAGGGACTAGGTACAGTCCCCAGATCTGGCTTGGTATTTTCTAGTTCTTGAATATGCTTCTTGCAGGTCATCAAGGGATGCGCCCAGTTCTCTACCACTCCCGACAACTAGAGAAAACCCATCTCCCGTCTACTCCCCGGTCCACAAGCTCGTTCGCGGCTCTGGATCTCTCCGAGTTTCCCACTTTCTAGATCATTCTATTCTGTCTTAAATTTATTCTATGAAATCCACTCGAATGAAATGTGCTTGTAATTTACATTTAATTCTCTTCCGCTCATAATATATTGTTCGATTTCTTAGTCCGGCTTGCCACCTACTGTATTTGTATGTGTGCATGTATGAGTATGCTCATTAATCACGCCATAATGAGGTTGTATAATTTAAATTTCGCATAAGATACGGTATTTCTCTGACTGTAAGACGGTGTCACATTATTTCTTGTATTTTTTGTACAATATTACTTATGAATCCGCGAATCTCGTTCAGTTAGTCATTATCTAAACATATGATAGCGTTCCAGTTGAATTCTTTCTGATTCTCTTTGAAACTGATATAAATAATATTATTAAAGATGAAAGCAAGCAAACATCACACAGTTATGAAAAAATGAAAATTACGAATTTTTTGAACCTCGTTGAAAATCTCGCAGAAAATCTCGCAACTTTTTCGACATCTCTGAAAATCTCGCAACTTTTCACCGAGGTTGCGTGATTTTCACGGATCAGTTTTTCGCGAACTTTTGACAGATTATACGCGTCGATCGTAATATGGGTTTTTTTGTATGCTCCTTCTCGTGGTGTGATCCAGTTTCATTTTCGGCGCCATTTTGGATACTGTATCCAAGCTACCGTAACCCATCTTACAGTCACCCAGTCTTCAGAAATGGACGATCAGATCGAATTGTCAGATTTCATGCTTTCTAGTTGTTATAACTTAGCTACAGTAGTCGAAGATACCGTACCAGGGTTAATGTGCATTCCTCGCGCGATGATTTGCCGAATTACAACTCATGTACCCCATCCCCGACTCAGTTTGCTATTTCTGAGGACTGGGTGACTGTAAGATGGGTTGCGGTAGCTTGGATACAGTATCCAAAATGGCCCCGAAAATGAAAGTGGATCACACCACGAGAAGGAGCATACAAAATAACCCATAGTACGATATTTCAATTCCTAAAAACTGAAAAGCGCGCGAAGTTACGGTCATCCACAGTGAAGTAAACGAACCCGAACTAGTTCGTTTATAAACGAGCGCTCGCCTCATTTTAGGAAAGCGAGCGCTTGTCTAAACGAGCGCTCGTTTACACCTCCCAAGCGAGCGCTCATTTAGACCGGGTTCATTTCAGTCGAGCGAACCCGAGCGCTCGCAAAATGGTTCATTTGCACCACACTAATTCTCTCCCTCAGAATTGTCATTCCGACATTCCCTCCTTAACAGCAATTCTAATGCTACGCAAATTTCATCGGAGATATTTCCCCATAAAAAGGTGGAAAACTCGCGTAACTCAGCTCAGTCTGAACGAAATCTCTACAATCAAAAAGGAAAATGTTCCAAACATGTTTTTACCATCCCTGTATCAAATTTGGAAGCTGTAGCTCGACAATGAAAAAAGTTATGCAAAGGTGGAAAAAAACGGGTTTCCACTTTCCTACTATGAAATTTGCGCAGCATAACTGTCGAATGGGCAGTGACCGCGACAAAAAGCTCACAATACATTTAAAGGGACAGTAAACACACAAATTCTTATTCATTTGATCCAATTTCAACAAGCGACGTAGGGATAGAGATAGTGTGCGCCCTGTCGGTTATCATCCCATGTGGAGCAGCGGTAAAACGTTAGCCTAGCAATCGTGAGGTCGCGGGTTCGATGCCTTTGTTTCTTCCAACGGGCCGAAAGTCGTGGCGAGACCTTGAAATTTGCGGGAATTCAACGGTGCCTTTACTGTCCCTTTAACGGTGCAGATAGTGTCGCTGCCTAGAAAACTCACGTCTTCACTTCTAGTCGAGCGTCATAATTTAGGGGAGTCTGTTGTGGAGAATGAGAGAAATCTGAGACACACGAGATCGACCCGCCTAATCTCCTTTCGGCTAGAAGTGAAGATGAGGGCGAGACACTGTCCGCATCATTAGTACTATTTTCAGTTTGCTTTCACATTCGCCCAAGCGAACGATGAAATTGTGAGAGAATATCTGCGACAGCACGGCCCCTCCTACCTTCTCGAGCCCGGAGCGCTGTCTGGTATGTAATCAATAGACTTTGAAAGGTAACTATACAACTACCCGCCTAAGAGTCAAATTACACCCTCACACTCCTCAGAGGAAAATTGACCGCTTTTCTGAAGAGAGATCGCAAGAATGAGGTGTGTGGGGTTGTAATTTCCTTTCAAATTTCAGGTCTCTTCAGAAAAGCGGTCAATTTCCCTCTTAGGCGGGTAGTTGTATAGTTACCTTTCAAAGTCTAGTAATCAGACAGGATTTGGCATTTGGGCATATTGTTGAAACATCCTACCACGTATTTTCCTGTGTGAGTTCCACACATTTATCTAGTGCACACGCAATTTCAGTAGAGTTTGAAATTCGGGTAAATAATTGGATTAGCTCTCTTCATTTTACACACTCTCTCACCTATCGACCGGCCTAGAGAGTGTGTAAAATGAAGAGAGCTAATCCGATTATTTACCCGAATTTCAAACTCTAAATTTCAGGTCACTCGGGATACACGCCCCATGTCGTTCTGACTACTGCTTTCGTGACGGGCACGCCGGCACCGGTTTATGTAGCGATCGTGGCACTCCGTCACAAAGTGAACCCATTTTTCATATTTTTCGTGTAAATGCACAGTCTGCAAGTTAACTCTGCGAAAAACAAAAGCAATAGCTTGGGACATGGAGTTGATAAGTAGGCATTTTATTTTTAAAAAAAAGTTTTAGTTATTCAGATCCTCTCCAAGCTTCGCCTGCACTGCGCGGACATGTCGCCGAAGACGAAGCAAATACACAGCAACTTGGTGAAGGTAATTTGATGATACACCCCCCTATTATTGAGTATGTTCTATACTAAGATGAGACACCGAGTATATGAAAAATCAATATTGAGTATATTCTCTCGTTTTCGCACGCTCTCTCGACGCGCGTATACTCAATATTGAGTATATCATATACTCTGTGTCTCATCTTAGTATATTCATTCTCTGTGTATTAAAGGGACCTGGCACTGCAAATGAAGTGAATTTCAAATTAAAGAAAAATTTCTTCCGATTCGAACGCAAAAAATTGCATATTTTTACGATTTTTTTGAAATTAGTTATGAATTTTCAAAGATCTCATTTTCGGCTAGGATGCCCCAGCACTACTGTGTTTAGCCGCTAAACACAGTAGTGCTGGGGCATTCCAGCCAAAAATGGGATCTTTGAAAATTCATAACTAATTTCAAAAAAATCGTAAAAATATGCGATTTTTTGCGTTCGAATCGAAATAAAATTCTCTTTAATCTGAAATTCACTTCATTTGCAGTGCCAGGTCCCTTTAATGCCTGGTCAGTTCAAGGCACACAATAACTCTCAGAGAAGAAACTCAATTCTTGCAATTATAAACTTTTTTTCTTCATTTTCATTTTCCGCTCATTTTTAAATCGCAGGCACTAACCATACATGCAATGCTGCCTGCCATTGACTGCGTTGCAGCCGCCTGCTATTTCATCCTCTTTCTCGAGATATACCGGCATGCAGCGCTTGAGAAAGCAATCTACACGGTGAGAATTTGAGAATTACATTTTAAATAAAATTACATTTCGAATAAATTAGTGGACGAATGCGACGATTTTAAATATCTAAAAATGCCGTTAACCGAATCGATTGAACGTTTACAATCGACGCACGGTCGTGTGGACTTATTTCGACCTTATGGGCGAGAGTTTACGGCTGATAAGGGAAAGAGAGTCAGAGAAAATAAGATATTTCCAGAGGGTATTACCTAGCCGGCGGTCCACTTATTTCTCTCCAAGTATAATAATATTTTTTATTGGGAATGTACTAATCGATAAAAAATTGATGTTAGACTAAAATTACTATAAAGACGAAAAATGATGTCGTCTGGAGCGATAACAAGTGAGAGAGCTTGTACAATTAGATTTACTATCGGACTTGATTTTCTTGAATAGTGAATTGCTACTATGATAGGCATAAACAACTAGAAGACTTCCTAAATGATCGCGGTTGGATGTTTCGGTCCTTGGGTTCGTAGACACCCAACCGCCTCACGATGGTGAGAGTTTAGTGAATTGTGAGAGTTTAGTGAAAGATCTTGTTTAAGAGGGAATACTTAGTTATCTTCATGAGGAATCAGTTAGTTAGAGTGCTGAATTATAGCCATACGAGTACATGAAGGGTTGGATCAGATTTTTATCGGGTCAGACGCGTTTCGGGCACTAGGCCCATCATCAGTGACAGATTTACCTTGAATGGACATACATTGGGGAAGCAAGCAGAAGTGAGAGAAACGTGAGGATACAGAAGCGGTGAGAGAGAAAGAAAAGAAGGTGAATTGAGGAAGGATGATTAGAAAAGTGTGTGAGGGGAGAGAGAGAGGAGGGGGAGTGAGAGAGTGGTGTGGGAGGAGAGAGTGGGGTCAAGCTAGAGAGATAAAGAGAGGAGGGATAAGGGAGTGAGATCATCAGTCAGTTCGTAGCGACTGTTGATCGGAGGGTCGTGGGGCCCTTCTCTCCTCCAATCCAATCCAAACTTACTGTCTTTCTCATTCCGATATTTCCACTCTACTCACCGATTGTCTCAAGTGTGATTCCTTCTCCTTTGCAAATGCAGTCTACCGTCAGAAACGAGGCCTAGCAATGGGCAATCGACTGGCTCCCCTACTTGCTATCTCCTACATGCATCACATTGAATCCTCCACCCTCCGTCACGGCATTATCTGGTGTGGTAGATATATTGATGATTACCTAGTTATCGCTTCCTCTCAAGGTGAGATGGATGATTTCTTCCGTCTTTTGAATCTCGAAGGTGCCCCTCTTGTCAAATTGACTAGAGAGAAGCCAACGGGAGATTGGCTCCCTTTCCTAAACTTCCAGTTACGACTGGAGAAGGTAACGGGCAGATTCACTTCCAAGTGGTATCGTAAGCCCGCCAATAAAAACATACTCATCCATCATACCTCGAATCACCCTTCCCATCTCAAGCGAAATATTGTCCGTAATACCATTCGCACTTCAATTCAGTTGTCATCCCAGGAGTACCAGAGAACGTCGAGAGAGCTTGCTCTATCGATTTGCCATTCCAACGGCTACGACCCTACCGTACCCCCGAGGAAACTCGGTTGGTCAAAAGGTCGCTCTCGGACTCCTCTCCCAGTCCGCCCCATATTCTCAATACCATTTGTTTCCGATGCTTTCACCAAAGATATCAGAGACGCTCTCACAAAGGCGGATCTGGATGTTACTGTAATAGAATCGATTGGCCCCTCACTCCTCTCTCTCCTCTCCCGTAACCGCTATCTCGACTCTTTCTGTGTCCTTGGTGCTCGTTGTTGCTTCTGTCCATTCAATAGAGTAGGAATCTGCCAGTTAGTAGGAGTAGTTTATCGTCTCGAGTGTACTAGTTGTTCTGATTTCTATATTGGTCATTCCGGTAGACCCCTCCATGCCCGTGCAGAAGAACATTACCGTAACGGTCGCTACCCCCTCACTGTCTCATATTCCAAAGAGCCCTTCACTCGTCATTCCATTGATTGTCATAGCTCACTTCCTATCAGTTTGTCTGGCACAGTCCTCTACATAGAACCCAATATAGTCAGACGCAAAGTTGCCGAAGCCCTTCTCATAAAGACCCACGACCCTCCGATCAACAGTCGCTACGAACTGACTGATGATCTCACTCCCTTATCCCTCCTCTCTTTATCTCTCTAGCTTGACCCCACTCTCTCCTCCCACACCACTCTCTCACTCCCCCTCCTCTCTCTCCCCTCACACACTTTTCTAATCATCCTTCCTCAATTAACCTTCTTTTCTCTCTCTCTCACCGCTTCTGTATCCTCACGTTTCTCTCACTTCTGCTTGCTTCCCCAATGTATGTCCATTCAAGGTAAATCTGTCACTGATGATGGGCCTAGTGCCAGAAACGCGTCTGACCCGATAAAAATCTGATCCAACCCTTCATGTACTACTCGTATGGCTATAATTCAGCACTCTAACTAACAGATCTTGTTTATTATATTTAAAAAAACGCAATTATAGTATAATAATATTTATGCGAGTCACGACGAAACGCGGTACAATAACATAAATGAAAATACTTCATACTTTATTCTCCATCGGGAATGAGGGTGAGGACAGTTATCTTGACGTGATGATGGATTCTTCTGCTCAGGATTGAGCTGTTTTTGTGTGGAGAATGAGGCAGGTTTCTTGTCACAATCACAACTTACGGATTCGGGAGGTGGTCGTAACTATTTTGGGGTTTTTTTCGAAGCCCTACTGAGAAGGGGGTTTTGGGGACGGTTACTAGGCGGGAGGGGAGGTTATTCCAGAGCGTTATGGATCGACTTGCACAAGTTGAAATTGAGACAAGTAGCCTGCACGGGATCATCAATGGACAAAAACAAACGCACGAATCATCAATGTACAACAAAAGCAATAAGGTCTCACTCAGGGAAACTGCCCAATTTTCCGGACTTTGAGAATATTTTTCGGATTTTGAGAATATTTTCCGGACTTTGAGAATATTTTTTGGATTATGAGAATAGCCTTGCAGTTTGCTTCGTTCCCTCCTGCGTGCGCCGCTTTCTGCACGTTGTACTACGTCGAGCCATATCGAAGGTTGGATATTTTAAATTCACAAACACTCGTCCATAATAATCAAACACTCCGCTCCTATACAACTGCAAGAGAGAGAGAGAGAGAGAGAGAGCACGCATCAAGCGTCGGCTCACGAATGATTGAAAATGATTTTTTCTTTGGCTTTGTTCTCTCTTCTATTGATGACTAGTTTAGTAGATTTTCAAAACCGTTTCACATAATATTTGCTCTTTGCGTAGCGCAAAAGCTGCATTGAAAAAAAACAAAAAAAAGGATTTTAAGATTCGTCTTGTGCCGGGCGCCGAAGGATGCCGTGACGAACGTCTCACTGTCCGTCTCTGGCACCAGACGATGAAGATTTGTTTTGAGTGAGCAATGATCTGACCCTCTTAATTCTGCATGCTCTCTTGCACTGTCTGATCGATGAGAGAGCATGCAGAATGAGTAGAGTCTGATGATTACTCAGTTTTTTACCATCCTTTATACTAAACTTACATTTTACATTTACATTTAGACAACTTTATCAGCTGGTTTTGTTGCCACCCTTATGTAAAATTGTATCTTTTGTGAGCACGGTTGATAAAAATATTCGTCATCGCGTGAAAAATAACCAAACCTGGAGTATTCGGAATCAGCCCCCCCCCGAGAGAACAAATTTTGAGAAATCATTGTTTCCTTCAAAATATACATTGAGAATTACTGTTTTGTTTGTTAGATATATGATTTCCAGCTATAGGGAGTCCACATTGTAGTTGACCTGGTCCAATGACTGATTTCTATTTTGCTAGCTTCAAGGCACTCTCCTTGTGAGTGACTCCGTATTCCGGATTCGAATTCGGGTGATTTTGCGCAGTCGCTCATTCCTCATTCTGTCCAGAACAGTGACTCCAATCATCCCTCTCTCCATCTTCCTCAGGGTGATATCAATACGCTCTTTTCCACTCGATCACAGATCCCACGCCTCGTTACCATAGAGTACGGTAGATAAGATGCAGCTGTTGAAGAGCTTCCTCTTATTTTTTTTGGTAAGAACGCGTAAGATTCCAGCAGGTGGAGGAGTTTGCTCCAGGCTGCCCAACCCAGACGAATCCGGTATTCCATTTTTTCGGAGTGGTCAAGTGGAATTTCTCTAATTTTTTTCTTATGTAAAGATGCGTGTTAAACTCAAATTTGAACATATGATTGTCGATATTATTGGGAGCGCGCACCCAGAATGAATATACTTACTATTGAGTATATCATGTACTGAGATATGCCAGTTCGCACACTCTCTCGACGCGCGAATGCACTCAATATTGAGTAAATCATATACTTGGTGTCTCATCTCAGTATATTTATTCTCTTTGCGGTTGCTGCAGAAGGTGAAGAGACCAGACTTGGAGGCGTCGACGTCGAGACCAACTCGTGCACACGCTTCCATAAGATACGCAGCATCTTCTCCACTTCCGGCCGCTCTGGTTTTTTTGTACTAGTAGTTTACCAGTGGGAAGGACGTAAACAAGTGTTTACTAGTAGTTTACCAGTGGGATTTTAGTAGTTTACCAGTGGGAGCGAGTTACTAGTAGTTTACCAGTGGGATTTACTAGTAGATTGCTACCCACCCTACCACTAGTAGTTCTACTGGTAAACTACTAGTAAAAAATACCAGAGCGAGACTTGGCGACAAGGGCGACGTCGTCAATTCGATTCAATTACTTTATCAGAATCATACTTAGGGGTTGTGGGCATTCTGTTCTCTTCTGGCGTTGTATTCACTTGATGGTATGGACCACCAGTCTTTTCCCCATGATGCGCGAATCATCTCTCCACCGCGCTCTGGGGTGGCCTCTGCTTCGGGAATAAATTGAATGGTATCCAAACTGTTGGGGCTCTGGTCCATCGACTTTCATCCAAGTTTCGTACGCGATTAGCCCAGTCAATCTTCTTTCTTTGTGCTTGATGCGCCCAGTCTTTGAACAAGTTCTTATTCTTTCGTTTAATCTATCGGTGAAACACAGTTATTCTGAGAACTTTTCTTTCCATTTTCCTCTGCTCTACTCTTAACTGTTTCTTGTCTGGTTCTCGCAATGTCCAAACTTCAGCTCCGTATAAGGCTGCGGGGGTTGTAAGAGACTCAAATGCACGGCGACGTCGTCGGCGTACTCCAAATGACTAAGATGGCGCCCGTCGATCCGAATTCCGCAGGTATCCCAGTCGGTGTCTTTCATCGACGGGTGATAGGACGTTTTGGAACCTCCCGTTTAGGAACCTTCGATTTACGCCGTTTAGGAACCCTTGTTATGATGAGAGGTGCCGTTTAGGAACCCTTGGTCTGATGAGAGGTGCCGTTTAGGAACCCTTGGTCTGTTGAGAGGTGCCGTTTAGGAACCTTCCAGAGGCTGTATAGGTGCCGTTTTGGAACCTTTCAGAGGCTGTATCGGTGCCGTTTAAGAACCTTTCAGAGGCTGTATCGGTGCCGTTTTGGAACCTTTCAGATGCTGCATCGGTGCCGTTTTGGAACCTTTCCAGGGTGATTTCATTATGGAACTTTTTCGGTGCCATTTTGGAACTTTCCTAATTCATTTCGGTGCCGTTTAGGAACTTTTTCGGTGCCATTTTGGAATTTTCCCAATTCATTTCGGTGCCGTTTAGGAACGTTTTCGGTGCCGTTTTGGAACTTATCTCAAGACATTTCGATGCAATTCTGGAACTTTTTGGTGCCAGTTAGGTACTTTTTCGGTGCCGTTTTGGAACTTATCTCAAGTCATTTCTGTGCCATTTTGGAACAATTTTGATGCCATTTAGGAATTTTTCGCAAATCATCTCGGTGCTATTATGGAACATTTTCGGTGCCATTTTGGAACTTTCCCAATTCATTTCGGTGCCGTCTAGGAACGTTTTCGGTGCCGTCTAGGAACGTTTTCGGTGCCGTTTTGGAACTTATCTCAAGACATTTCGATGCCATTCTGGAACTTTTTGATGTCAGTTAGGTACTTTTTCGGTGCCGTTTTGGAACTTTTCTCAAGTCATTTCGGTGCCATTTAGGAACCTTTCGCAAATCATCTCGGTGCTATTATGGAACTTTTTCGGTGCCATTTTGGAACTTTCCCAATTCATTTCGGTGCCGTTTAGGATCGTTTTCGGTGCCGTTTTGAAACTTATCTCAAGACATTTCGATGCCATTCTGGAACTTTTTGGCGCCAGTTAGGTACTTTTTCGGTATGTCAGTGCGTTCGTTCGATAGTGATATGTCAAGAATCGCAACACCTATCGTGACTAGGTGAGTATTTCGCAGGTTCTAATAGCTATTCGTGTCGATAACCAATTTCCGTTCCGCTCACAACCTGATATGTATAATTTGCAAAATTCTAGGAGTTCAAAGTTAAGTTGTTTTCATATTTCTTCGAGTACAGCTCTTACTAAAAAGATCTTAGAGTTAATACCACGGGAATGGCTCCGTAAAGGTTCCAAAACGGCACCGAAAAAGTTCCAAAATGGCACCGAAATGACTTGAGATAAGTTCCAAAACGGCACCGAAAAAGTACCTAACTGGCACCAAAAAGTTCCAGAATGGCATCGAAATGTCTTGAGATAAGTTTCAAAACGGCACCGAAAACGATCCTAAACGGCACCGAAATGAATTGGGAAAGTTCCAAAATGGCACCGAAAAAGTTCCATAATAGCACCGAGATGATTTGCGAAAGGTTCCTAAATGGCACCGACATGATTTGCAAAAGTTCCTAAATGGCACCGAAATTGTTCCTAAATGGCACCGAAAAAGTTCCTAAACGGCACCGAAATGAATTAGGAAAGTTCCAAAATGGCACCGAAAAAGTTCCTTAATGGCACCGAAATCACCCTGGAAAGGTTCCAAAACGGCACCTTTACAGCCTCTGGAAGGTTCCAAAACGGCACCGATACAGCCTCTGAAAGGTTCCAAAACGGCACCTATACAGCCTCTGGAAGGTTCCTAAACGACACCTCTCAACAGACCAAGGGTTTCTAAACGGCACCTCTCATCAGACCAAGGGTTCCTAAACGGCACCTCTCATCATAGCAAGGGTTCCTAAACGGCGTAAATCGTAGGTTCCTAAACGGGAGGTTCCAAAACGTCCTATCACCCATCGACGCTTGTCAGTACCGCGCTAAAGAGGCAGTCCTCAACGCGCGCTCTCGCTCTGGAGTGGATTCCTGGTACGCACAGTCTCTTAGTTCTCAACTCTGGCTGCTAAAGAGAGATTAAGTCGTTTGATTTGCAAAGGGGTCCTCCAATGAGATACAATCCCACCTAATCTGTTTACCACGGCCCTGGAGTGAAACATTCAAGACGGGGCATGCTTACACAGAGAATGAATACACTGAGTTAGGGCATCGAGTGTATGATACACTCAATATTGAGTGTATTCGCGCGTCGAGAGAGCGGGCGAAAACGAGAGATTTGTAAGTGTATCATACACTTGATGCCCTAACTCAGAGTATGATACACCAATAGTGAGTGTATTCATTCTGGGTGTACGAGAGGGATGGAAGGGATACGGATGTGAAAGTCTACACTGAGGTGATCAATGACTTCGAGGGAAAGATAAATATTGCATATTCTGTCCTTATTATAGAATACTCAGTCGGCGAGCATATGCTACTCGTTTATCCGACGATTCTTTATGTTCCGTAGCTTCCTAGATTTGTATTCTTTGTTTTCGCATTACAATTGTGTGCAACAATATTGAGAGAAGGCTTTTCATTGCTCGCGTTGAGTATGGCAACTAATGTGTGCTATATGAATTATTATTTCTTGTTTACTTGTTTAACTCGTACAGGATATCTTTCTACTAAATGTTTCTTCGAGCAGCGTTTCCGTTGAGCATGTATACTACATCTAGACTGTGCTCATTCAGTTCTGATAAAAATATAATATCTTTTTCGATGGACATTTTTTTCGATTGGTTGGATGGGCAGATTCACGCTATTCATTCGGTAATGTTCTTCGTTGGATTTACCAGTAATGCCACTTTACTGCTTGCGGCGATCCTCGAAACTTCGCCAGCGCTGAAGGTTCGTGTATTACAATTTTTAAATGATACGTTCATGAAATGGACTACTGGTGGTGTACTCTCTTTCTATACCTCGACCTGTCTCTCATTTTGCCATGCTCTCTCGCAGCCGTATCTGTTGTTTAGCACGGGTTATCAACGGAACGTTTTATTATTTCGGACGAGTCCTGGTAAATTTGTAATACACTCACAAAGAAAATAACTCTTAGATTTTGCAACACCTCATGACGAGACGGAGAGTTTGAAACAGACGTGCTCTCTCATTTGGACACACTCTCTAACATTAGAGTTTCAATCTCTCCGTCTCGACAAATCAAGATCAGAGTTTTTTTTCTTTTCGAGCATAATATCGTAGAAAAAAACACATTATGTCCACATCCACATAAAACGCAATTCAGAGTTTGATAATGCGCTTAGGTCAGCCGATTCAAAATCAACTTTTTGAACGATTCCAGACTTCCCGGACACATATCCCACACTGAACAGTTATTTAACTATGAGATCTCAAGGGGAGAATTTTCCCCAGAGGTGGATTAAACTTCCCCCTTTGGGAAACCGTCGGCACCTTCGATCTTTCCATCGCTGGTCTATCAACTAGGGATCTATGGGAAAAAATGCCAGAGTACTTGCAAATTTTAAATTCTCAAACTGTACCACCCTAATTCACCCTAATGCTGCGCAAATTTCAGGGGTTCATGTGCACCCTCTGAGGGTGGAAAATTCGTCTAAATCAGTTCAAACTGAACGAAATCTCTCCGATCAAAAAGAAAAATGTTCCAAAGTCGCCAGATTGCCTTGACAATGGGTGGATGTACCATCGGTGCATTAGTGTACCCTACGTTTTTGCCACTCTGCTCTGAGATAAAATCTCTACGATTATAACACAAAGTGAGCATGTTCACTTTAGAGTCACTTTTCACACCGTGTCCTGATACTAGTGATTTATAATTTTATTCATTTTCTATTATTTATTTATTTATCTATTTCTATATTCCAGACATACTCCGTGATGATCAAAGTCGGCGCGATGAACGATCTGGTCGAAATATGCTGCTCATTTTTCGTCATGCAACGGTATCCGTAATTTTGTTGAGAAGCTTACACAAAATTTAGATTATATTTTCTATCTTTCTTTAGTTGTTGTCGCACCCTTCACGACTATATAAAAATATGATCGAACACAAAGGGGGATGCCTCCTACTCAAAGCGCAAACTCTCTTAGATGTCAACATCGAGACAGTACAACTCCTAGTTGTTATATTCAAGATTATTCAAGATTATTCAAGTCCTGGGGGAGTCATTGCTAAGGCGTACACAATTTCTCGTCTAGAGATCGAGTATATAGATGTCTAAGAGAGGTCGCGCGTTGTATACTTTTCTTGCGCTGGAAGTAGTAGTTCATCAGGAGAGAACATCTCCAGGACTAGGAAGTGGACTTGTCGCTCTGTGTACCAACGCCAGAAATAGAAGAAAAAAATGTCCTGCATAAGCGTGGGGCATAATATCTGCGATGTACCCTGTTTTTCTCATGTATTCTTGTCACACGAGCTCTTGTGGGCTGACGATTAAGCCAAAAAGGAATATGCTCTCAGCCTGATCATACTACCCGGCAATCTCATTTATCTGTCACTTGGACCATGTTCATTGATTTCGAGTCGTGCTTGCTTCGTCGTTTACTGCTTACGACTCTGTACTCTTATATATTCATTGTACGTTATGGCCGCGAGTTTTACGTATCGGTGAGTCCACTAATTGCATTGCTATGGTATCCTTTCTCTCTATCTCATTATTTTGCGCTTATTATCCCTCAAAAAGTTATAGCAATTCACTAGTGTTACCTGGTACGATTTGTTTAGCAATTAGTATCGCAAATTGGAGAACTTTTCTCCTAGAACATTTGCGCTCTGTGTAGAGAAACTCATTGCTATTCACTATTCTTTTCTGGTCTGATTGTTATCAAACATATAAGCAGGAATCAAGAATTTGTTTAAAAAGTCAATGTTCCTATGGCATTAGTTCCAGATTGTGGATTCTTCGCCGGCCTCCACCTACAAATGTAAACGTTACAATACTTATTTGTATATTATATATTCCACCGGCACTTCTGGGGGTACAGAAATATATTGTAGTTTTTTTTCAAATTCAAAAAGTCTCTGAGGGAAACTTGTATTAAGTTCATAAGAAAGTCTCAATATTTTAAAATGTATTTCGACTGCTATCTTTTGACCGCGAAGTCTGATTAGTTCATTGACTGTCACAACAATTAACGAATACACACAGCGATTCAGGTGTACAGCGAGACGGTCATAAACTTTTGGCAAAAATCAAGAATTTGAAATTGAACTGGGTAGGAAAGGGGCACGCAACGCGACTGCTACGCCCGTGTCTCTACGTAGCACTGTTGTCTCTCGCCTTTTATCTCGTCGTCTGGCATTTGGCCGCTCTCGAAATGATGTGGTACACCATTCATCTGGGTATCACGCAATTTAGTCAACCATTTAATTAATTTATAAGAATAAAATAAATCAGAGATCTGAGAGTTAACACGAAAGAGGGTAAAAAGGATGTCGACAAAGTTCAGTTTGCATTCACATTTGCTCAAGCGGACGTTGCGATTGTGGGGCATTTCTTGAGAGAAAAGGCGCCTTTCTACCTCCGTGAGCCTGGTGCTCTATCTGGTTCGACAGCATTTGCCAGGATTGCATAGAGGTGATGAAATTGCAGGCCACACTGGACTGACGGCTCAAGTAGTTTTTACCATCCTCTTCATGATGACGACTCCGATACCGACTTACGCAATCATTCTGGTGACTCGGCATAAGGTGAGGACTCGACTTTGCCCTAGGTTTACAACACATACACGGAGGCAAAAAAAACACAAAAAAAAGTTCTGTAATTATGTGTTGGTATCTTATTCTATTATTGGATACAGGATGATATTTTCCATATTTGCCGAACTTTTGTTAAAATTAATTGATATGTAACACTTTTACGTTAGCATTTTAATATTAGTAGATTTTTTCCTCCTTTTAGATTCTCTTCATATTGCGTCAGCATTCTGAGGGAATGGCGGAAAGGACCAAAACTATGCATGGCAACTTGGTCAAGGCGCGATTATTTTATTTTTGGACAACTCTAAAAATGCCCCTTTGCTTTTGTGCAACTGTGGGCAATCTTTTTTCCTCGAGAAAATAGGTCATTGAATTTGCATTCGCAGGCTCTAACAATACACGCAATGCTACCGCCGGTTTACTGTTTCGGCATTGCCATGTATGGTGTAATATTTTTCGAGCTCTACCATCATGTAGCTCTCGAAAAGGCTATTTTCATTGTAAGTGTCGTTTTTCTGATGTTTTTGTGAAAGAAGTACTAAATATGTATTTCAGGTAGCCACAATGCCTTGTGCCTGCGGAGCATTCTGCACACTGTATTACGTTGAACCCTATCGACGGTAGGCTATGTCTGATAAAATAACATAATCACGAACACTTTTCCGATATGAATACATTCTGCGAACAAATATCGCACATTGTACATTTGTAAGAGAGTGTCAATTTTGAAGCTAGTTTCGTGCGACTGCTTGAAACCGAAAAGAGAGTCTTGCTATTCCTTTTACTTACGATGAGCATAGTACTGACGAGGTCCACCCACACAGAGAAGGAATACACTGAGATGCGGCACCCAGTGTATTATGATACACTCAATATTGAGTGTATTCGCGCGTCGAGAGAGCGTGCGAAAAGGAGAGATTTTTAAGTGTATCATACACTTAGTGTCCTATCTCAGTGTAGGATACACCCAATAGTAAGTGTATACATTCAGGGTGTATCGTGAGGCGGTTTGGTGTCTAGGAACCAAATGACCGAAACGTCCAACCGCACCACACAGAGCGCGAACTCACTAACATGTGCCTCTCTAGTGAACTCAACTCTCTTAGATATATCAGTGCGTTCGCGTAAGGAGCGCAGATATTTCAAAAATTCCGTACAGCAAAAAGTTACTAGTTGCTTATTTCACATATTCTGATAGCACTTGGTATGCTCTATCGATTTATGTTTGTCTCATGACCTGATCTCTCTAATTTGCGTAATTACACGAGGTCAAAGTTGAGCTATATTCACGGGTTTTGAACTGTAGCTCGCCAAGGAGAAGTGCTACAGATTTGGTCGTAACAAAAATTTTAACCGTCTTGATGAGATGCATCTAGCTATGTAATTTGTTTATTCAAATTTTCAATTTTAAAAGTTACGAGAAATTTCAAAGACGATTATCTCGAAAACAAGGCAAAATATGGTTTCAATTTTTTGATATGTTGTAGCCCTTGTCAAGATCTACAGGATAGACTCGATTATATAATTTATCATGGGAGGATATTTACTCAAATCATGGAAAAACCGAAGGGTCCTAATCGAGAGAAACCCCTCATTTCACCCTCATTCCACCCATTCGAAGCGGATTGCGCGGTCTAAATTGATTGAAATGAGAAGAATTGGAAAAGAATCGGCTGAAAATCACTTTGAATTGTCATTTTAGACCGCGCAGTCCGCTTCGAATGGGTGGAATGAGGGTGAAATGAGGGGTTTCTCTCGATTAGGACCCTTCGGTTTTTCCATGATTTGAGTAAATACCCTCCCATGAAACATTATATAATCGAGTCTATCCTGTAGATCTTGACAAGCGCTACAACATATCAAAAAATTGAAACCATATTTTGCCTTGTTTTCGAGATAATCGTCTTTGAAATTTCTCGTAACTTTTAAAATTGAAAATTTGAATAAACAAATTACATAGCTAGATGCATCTCATCTAGACGGTTAAAATTTTTGTTAAGACCAAATCTGTAGCACTTCTCCTTGGCGAGCTACAGTTCAAAACCCGTGAATATAGCTCAACTTTGACCTCGTGTAATTATGCAAATTAGAGAGATCAGGTCATGAGACAAACATAAATCGATAGAGCATACCAAGTGCTATCAGAATATGTGAAAAACTGGAGTAGTCACTTTTTGCTGTACGGAGGGGACGAAATCGTTACGCGAACGCACTGATATCAACTCACATTAGAAGTTCTCTAGTCTCATACGTCTGTCTAAGCAGCTCATTCTTTTAGTGAATGACAAATCTGATAGTCCATTAAATGTTCATCATAGGTTCATGCTGTGTCAGTCTTCGACGAAATCGACCACTTCGAGTACAACGTCCAAGCGATTCTTGAAGACTCCACAGTCGAAAAACAGAGCACAGTAGCCGTATTAAAACTGTATAAAATGTTAATGTTTTTTTCACATTTTGAACATTCCGTGCACTAACAAGGGTGCTTGTTCAAGCATCAAGAGTATTTTTACCAAGCACAACCTTATTCGCGTTTTCGTGTACACTGATGTTGAACATTCTTGCATTTTACATATATGGCATAGCCTTTTGATTATATTTCCGATCATTAGGATAAAAGCTGTTTTCGCAATATAAATCTTCTAAAAATTTAAACCTTTTTTGTGTCCAATGCAAAAAAATTAGAACACGACATCTCAATTTCGACCGAAGTTATGCTTTCTTTGCACTGACTGATTCGAGGTTTAATAAAACAGTGATTTTGAGACGTGAGACCCAAATTCCTCTCAAGAAATTATTCGACCCAAAATGTCATACTAAAAACTTAAGTGCGGAAGGTGTTGTCGACATGTATTTATCTCTCGTACATGGCAAAACAAGAATAGTTTTTGCATCAAAAAGAGCAAAGAGCAAAGAGTCCAACAAAGAGTACACGCCACTTATGCTGGCTTCAGTATTCAACAGTATATTTCGCTGGGTGAGAGCAAGCGCGAAATGAAGAGTGCATCGATGCAAACTAACGAACATTGAAGGCATAAACTTCTTTGTGGTTCAACCAAATTAAATAAAATCAATCGTCGATCGATAATTGAAGCGGGAAAGCGTAATGTCTGCCGGAATTTGGTGTGATTGAATTCGCTCTCATCTCCGAAAAATTGCTCGCTGCTGGAGACTCGATGGCCGGACGACACAAGATGAACCTGAAAACTTTTTTTTGATAAAAATATTTTTTATAAATAAAAATAGAAGAGCACTGATTATTATGTAATGAATCGTCAAAAGTACTCCACACTTTTGATGAAGGTATGGTGTTTCAACTCGAGCGAGTTTACAGTTTTAATAAATATATTTAAAATAATATATATTTCACGGTTTTTCCAGATAGTAGAGCAGCGTGTATTTGGAAAAGAATCAACAACGAACATTTTTGTTTGTCCTTTAATGCGAGTTTGCAGCCATAATCACAATTTTATATTTTTTAAATTTTAAATCGAGAGGGTCCTCTCACTTTGGCGCACTTTCCCGCTCTGACCCCTTGATGGTAGGCATCAAATGCTTTTCACCCACCTTTGATACGGCTCGACATAATACAAGGAACAAAATGCTGAGAAAGCATTGGGAATTGCAGCGATCTGTAATATTTACCATCGTCTGAATGATAAATACATTATTATTCATTCACAATAAATTAAAAAAAAATTTTTCTCTGCTCTTTCTCTTCCGAGTTGACTCCGAGATTATTCCACATTTAATGTTCTGTCTATCAATTTAATTTTCATTTCCAATGATGAAAATCGGGAAATGTGTTACCGCATAAATTGCTTTCTCCAGTGTCGCGTGTTGGAAAAGGCCGAAAAAGAGAACAATATAGATGATAACTGCGAAACAGTAAATGGGAGGAAGCATGGCATGAACTGTGAGCGCCTGGCACGAAATAACATTTTTTATTATTATTAAAGTTATAACAATAAAAATCCCTCCCCCCTGCAACTTTCAATTAGAGCTTGTGTCTGAATTAGCTGTTATTCATTCATTCTCAACTAACTGCGATATTCCTCACCTTGACCAAGTTGCTGTGCATATTTTTCGTCCTCTTTGACATTTTTTCGGATTGCTGGCGCAGTTTGGAGAGAATCTGCGCATTTATAAACATAAGAATCGCAATAATCAGGTTTTGAACCTCAGCTAAGCGTTATCACTTTAAAAAGTTTTTCTGAGTTTCTATTGCCCATTTTCAACAACAAAACTCCCAGTGGGGCAATAAAAAATAATACTGCAGCGATCCAAACCGTCCCCGAAAGGGGTCCCCGATTAACGTGCAGGATAGCCTCGCAACAGTCCGCTGATCACCTCAGGACAGGCTCTCGTTGCTACTCAGGCATAGGGGTGGTCGAGACCGCCTGCGCGTAGAAGACCTACTCTGGTGTTTTCGTCCCAATGGTCCCAGTGGGGGGACCAATGGTCCCCCCCAATGACCTTTGATGTTTCCCCCACCATTGGATGCCAGGCAGGGGACCATTGGGGCGATAAAAACAAGAGTAGCACCTTTACCTTTTCACCTTTACCTACCTTGTGGCGAATGACCATAATCGCCACATACGTGGGCCCGGGAGTCAGACTGCCGAAGAGAATGGTAAAAACCAGAAGGAAGGTAAAGCCGGAGTGACCTGCGATTGCATCATCACTACGCAATACGAAGAAAAAGAGACCAACCCGACAGTGCGCCGGGCTCGCGCAGATATGAAGGCGCGTTTTGTCGCAGGAACTCCCGCACGATTTCGATGTCGGCTTGAGTGAAGGTAAACGCGAACTGATAATGAATGTATTGTAAAATAAGTAAAAAACAAATGTTTAAAAAAGTAAATATTTTATACAATAAGAACGAATTGAGATACGTTGAAAATTTCGTCAAATATTTTCGAAAATAATTTTTTAATTATTTTTTTTTGTTTCACAAAATCGTACCCCAATCAGTGCTTGTAGAAGGAAAAGCATGATCATCAATATCAAAATTTGTCTGGTTGAGGGCGACGGCCGATGGAGTATCCACAATCTCAAATTATGATTTAAAATATTAAACTGTTGCGAGGCTATAGTCGTGTTTCTCGTGTATCTCACGTTGCTACTCAGGCATCGGGTGGTCGAGAGCTCCTTGCGTGTAGAAGACCTAGCACCTTTTATATTAAACAAATGTGAGGTTGTTAAGATAGGCTAGGGAAAAATACGCCCTAATTATAGAAGCGGCTCATACTTTTAATCACTTTGTTCTCGAGATGCGAATTGAAATCATTTAACTTTCTCTTTTTTGATAAAAACCATTATTTTAATACTCATGAAACTCTTCACTTTGAAACGCTCTTTGCCCAATGATCGGAAAAGAGAGTCTGTGAAATATTTTTAAAAAATCTGGACTCATTTTTAGACAAAACATATAAATGGAGTTGGCAACTAGTTATATTGAATAGGGTTACAATATGGATTGCTATGTCAAGTGTACTAGTGAAATACGGTTAGAACTACTATATGTAGGTATGACTGTTTCGCTCCCTTAGCTTTTAGTTCCCGTAGCCTCCCTTTAAGAGTAAGTCGTCAGAACTCCCATTCGATTCCCCGTGTAGCCTCTTGTACTCCGCACCAACGGGAAGTGTCAGTGGGAAGTCAAGTAAGAGTAGGTCTAATCCCGGTTTGCACCTTGTTTTGTGGTCGCTCCAGTCACTTGTTATATGGACCTCGGGACGATTCACTAGACGAAGGACGAAACGGGGAAACGAATGAACTTTATTACCTCAAACTTGGGTAATTAAAACCTTTAATTAGCAATTACTCAATAAACGGAGCAATCCTATATTGGCCCTAGGCATAGAGACTAAAACAAACACGAAAATATGACGAAAATAGGATAAAATAGCTATTGAAAATGCCCGTAGGCCGGAAACGAAATAATAAGCTAGTACGCTCGTAATACCGTACTGCTAAATAGAGTAACTAACAGGATGAACCATATTATTACAAGCGGAACGGAGAGTTGGGTCACGATTGTAATTTATCTTCTTGTACTTCCTCTTTAGTTATCCTTCCTTCTCTTCTCAACACTCTTGATAAACGACTTATAAACTAAAATAGCCTCCCTGTGTGTATATAACTCACCGATACCCAAAGCTGGCGACCATGACGCAGAGTGAGAAGCCCAAAGTGCACAATTGTAAGCAGTAGGCAAGGTAACAAGATCGAACTGAGATGAGAGAGCACGGTCCGTTCGAGAGATAGATTAGATTGCCAGGGATTACCAGCATACTGGAAAAGGAACATGAGTGAACATGAGTATAGAGTGCGAAATCTGAGACCACGGTCTCTTCATTTCGTACACTCTCTCATCATTGAACCGGTGTAGAGAGTGTGCGAAATGAAGAGACCGTGGTATCACGTTTCGCTCTCTAGTGAGCAATTCAATTCTTCGTACGAGAGGTGATGTTGATTTGTAGTAGTTGAAAGAGGATCGAAAATACGAGAAAAACGGTATCTGATACTGTCCATAAGACAATACAATATTACATTTTTATGATCCTTTTGTTTCACCATGATTCGGTATGAACCTTATTTATTGATTTGAAAGATTACCGTTGCATAGTGAAGAAGTCGGCACAAACGGACACGAGATCGTTCAGGGCGCCGATTTTGATCAACACCGAATAGGTCTGAATTCAAATTTCTCATATTTTCGAAATCAGAAAAATGCCTTAATAATTTCTGTGGAAATACACGTAAACTGTGATTGAAGTTATGAATTACTTCGATTGGTGTTCCAACGCATTTCACAGAAATAATTAAGAAAACAACTCACATTCAACAATCGTGGATTCCGTTTAAACGATGCAAGAAGCAGACCACCATTGCTCAGTACTCCAATAACGAAAAGAATTGAGTGAATCGCAGGGAATAATTCGTTGAGACGATCCAGAATTGCCGCCATGCAGATCTGTAAAAGAGCAAGCGTGATGCCTAATCTCCAGAAAGGGGTCACGAGAGAGAGGGTGGTCTGCAGGTGGTATGCTATGAAGCTCTGAATAGCGCGATAATGAGTCTGTCTGCGACTTTTTTTAGCTATTGTATGCCAATAATAATACGAGGGTGTGTAAGAGGAATACCGAGAATGTGGTAGTATGATGTTTCTGCGAACGGTAACGTGGCAAATGAGGGGGATCATTTCTAGTAGGGCAAGGAGTAATGACGAAGCCTCGATGTGCCTATTTTTGAATCTTAGAATAAGGAATGATAGGGAGAATATGGTAGGTTCAGTGCGAAGAACGATATGACGACGAAGAGACAAATTTAGTATTTCACTATAACCGGGGCACTACATATATATCAATATTTACTGTTATTTCAATATACTAACTATATTTCTCTCTACTATAATCATTATATCGTCTTTCGCTGTGTAACCCGGTGCTTGCATAGTTCGAATTATCACGAGTTCAAATCTCATACAGGTTCGCATACCATTTCCTTCGGAAAGCTTCTCATTTGGTAGCAATTTTGATTACACAAGGTACCCAAAAGCCTGGACAGTCGTACGGGTATCCCCTACTCATAATCGCTTGATTCTGGCAGTAACTTTATGTATATGATTGCTATGATTTTAGTGAAAAAGGAGAGCGCAAACTCTTAGATGTTGCCATCAAGATGGTAAAAATACCTTACCTCCTAGAGCCTCACATTGAGTAATGATCACACGCTCCTCATTCTACATGCTCTCTCATCGATCAGACAGCGCGAGAGAGCATGCAGAATTTAGAGAGTCAGACCATTACTCCTTACATTTCTTCTCCATGAAAAAATACTCGCCCATTATCTAAGAGTTGTCTAATTGTCGAATCCAAAGAGAGTTTACGCTCTGTTTGCTGACCGACATTACGCATAAATTTATGCCGAATTTGGTTCGGTGATAAGACATTATATAAGATTTTTCAGTTGCCAGTAACTAGCGCTCGCTGGATAGCTGCATAATTCGTAATGCAGCTACACACACAGAAAAATCCTACTAAGAACAGGCACTCAAGTTGACCCACCTACTAATATGTAAGTATGCGCAGCTTATATATTAGTAGGCCCTACTTACATATTAGTAGGCGGGCCAACTTGAGTGCTTAGTAGGATTTCTCTCTGTGCAGTCTCGGAGCGGGGCTGCTACGTCAGATACGCTCGCATTTTGGGGGGGGGGGGGGTGGGTGACAATTCCGCAACGAGGTTTTTAACTGCTCTAAACCTTCTGCACAACTCCACCAAAGTGTTATCATGATCAGAATCGCGAGGGCTTTCAAGCCCATAAATTTACTAATTGGCTAATTAATATTTCGTTAATTAGCAGGAAAATCAAAATGGTCAGAAAAATACAGCAACGAGCCGAATCGATGGAGGTTAGCAAATAACTGACAGGGAAAATATTTCATACAGATTCCTCGAGTTTGAGCAAAGTTATATTACAATTTTAAAATGATACGTTCATGAAATGGACTACTGGTGGTGTTCTCTCTTTCTATACCTCGGCGCGTCTCTCGCTTTCTCATGCTCTCTCGCAGCCGTATCTGTTGTTCAGCATGGATTATCAACGGAACGTTTTATTATTTTGGATGAGTGTTTGTGAATTTGTAATATGTAGTTGCGGAATTGTCACTCCCCCCGCATTCATGGCCTCCAGTCCATGTCGAATCAATGCTAGCGATATTAAGTTGAGGCAAAGCAAAATTGATTGCACAACGTACCCACTGGCACCCCCCCACGGATTCAGACAACTTTATGTTTATCATTCTTCAGGTACCTTCACAGATACCGCGAATGGAGAGGCTGCCATGTCATCGAGCTACGATACCATTCTCCAATCTCCACTATTGCCCGATCCTACCAATCTATGCAACCATATACATTAGACTTCGAGAAATAACGAAACAACGGGTTGCATAACATGTAAATGCACCGCTCCAGAAGTGAGAGATTACGAGAAATGAGGAGAGCGGAGAGTGATTTGCCTCTTACGCAACCTGTCGTTTCGTTATTTCTCGAAGTCTAATATACATATATTCTCCAAGGCGTATCCAACTAGGAGTTTCGGAAAGATATTGTGTGAGGCACAAGAGCGAGATAAACATCACATCTTTATTTCCATCTCCCTATCCCGACTGCGGGAGAAGCGATGTCCCTAGGGACGGGGCTCATACCCGACATCACCGGTCGGAAAACGACTGACGAGATCGCCAGAAAATGTTAACAGTATAAATATGATGTGATACAATAATGTGACAAGAATCCTTTTTTTTCCATTTCCTTTTTCCGAAAACTAAAACCACATGAGAGGAAGTTGAGGAGGAGGCCGGATGAGCTTTTCACTTCTAACCGAAGTTAGCTTTTCACTTCTAACCGAAGCTGGGACGTAGAATTTTATGATTCTCAATTTGGCTGAAAATATGGCCTAAGGTATTTCAAACCTTCCTCTATCGAATGGCGTTTTCAGAATTTCGATAAAAAATTTCGCAATCGCGTGGAACACAAACAAACCTGGTGGCTCAGCGGAAAAAAATAGAGAGTGGCATGTTTGAAAAATCATAACATGCATCAAAATGATGCTAGCGACTCTTTCTTTTTTAGGTAAGATAGGGAATCACCACGACTACAAACTACAACTATTGAACTCATTCCTGGCTGATGCACCGGTGCGGGGCGGTCGGTTTTGTAAAAATTTAATTATTTTTCTTAAAACTAAAAGGCAGTGGGTTTTGTTGCTTTTTATTATAGTCACTGTGTGTACTATTTAAAACCAAGAAACAGGCCAAATCCGTACGGAACTTTTAAAGACGCCCACCATTTCGTGCGACAAGCCAATGACATCTCATGGTCAAATTGTTTGAATCATTCAAGTTAGTGATGAAAATGATCGTAAATGAGCTAAAAACAATATTCCTATTAGTTTTGAGACGATTCTTTTTCGAGATTTTTTAGGAAAAAAAATTCAAAAAATTTCGAACGAAATTTTTTTTTCATCAAAGATGCGGTTTAATTAAGCGCTAGTGTGTCAAATCTTTATACATATAATAAATTTTGATAGATCGACATTGATTTACTCGTATTTCAATGTTTGTTGAGTTTTAAATGGGTTGTTTCCGTCTACATATTCAGTAAGCGAGAGCGACATTTTAAATTGGCCCTATTCTGACGCTACTTGGTAAGGAGTTTCCTCATAATGCCTCAAACATTTTCCTTTTTGAAAGTGAATGGCTTTCTAGTCGTACAAAATAACTACGGCGCTTAGAAAACCGTACATTCGCAATGGTGGGCGTCTTTAAAAGTTCTGTACGAATTTGGCCCATTTCTTGGTTTTAAATAGTACACACAGTGACTATAATAAAAAGCAACAAAACCCATTGCCTTTTTAGTTTTGAGAAAAATAATTAAATTTTTACAAAACCGACAGCCCCGCACCTGTGCATCAGCCAGGAATGAGTTCAATAGTTGTAGTTTGTAGTCGGGGTGATTCCCTATCTTACCTGAAAAAGAACGAGTCGCTATCATCATTTTGATGCATGTTATGATTTTTCAAACATGCCACTCTCTAATTTTTTCCGCTGAGTCACCAGGTTTGTTTGTGTTTCACGCGATTGCGAAATTTTTTATCGAAATTCTGAAAACGCCATTCGATAGAGGAAGGTTTGAAATACCTTAGGCCATATTTTCAGGCAAATTGAGAATCATAAAATTCTACGTCCCAGCCATGCTCGAGTTTCTCGCGATTCCTCTCTTAAAGGGATCCGGCATCGAAAAATAAGTTATTTTTACTTTAAAGATTGGAAAATTCTAAGAATATCTGTGAAAACTGCATATTTTTACGATTTTTTTGAAATTAATTATGAATTTTCAAAGATGGTAAAATTTAGGCAAACGGTAGCTCTCGCATCCGCGGACTTACGCTGTTTAGCGGTTGTAGAATTTCAAAAAGGATGATGCAGTAATATTTTTGCGTTTGTTTCTACTGATCCGTCCTCACAGATAGTCGCCATTGTCTAATCAATTGCAAAAACACTTATTTTCACTTTGCTAAGGCCTTTTTTTAAATTTTTGCAGCCGCTAAACAGCGTAAGTTTTGAGGATGCAGGAGCTACAGTACCCTTGAAACACGATTTTTTGAAAATTCATAATTAATTTCAAAAAAATCGTAAAAATATGCGGTTTTCACAGTTATTCTTAGAATTTTCAGCTCTTTTGAATAAAAATACAATTAAAAGAATATAAAATTATTTTTTTTTGGCTGCAAACTCCCTTTAAATGCATCTTCTCTTGCTTCTTATCCTTCTGAATGGCTACATTCGGTTCTTGTATTTCCACAGGCCCTTCCAATGAATCCTCTCTTTCTTGGCGGTGCCCGACAAGCCATCGCTTGATGAACGGTGGAATCTGAAAAAAGCAATAATTTATTTAGCAATAAGAAATAAGCAATCAGTTATTTAGTAAACAGTAAATATACAATAGAAAAGTCAGAGAATATAAATCTTGTCCCTTCTGTAGACGCGAGTACGCCTCGTTCAAAATTGCTCCCTTTCTTGTCGGGAATGTGGTGATCGAGACATTGTAGATGTCTATAATCAATTTATGTTATTATCGATAATGGTTCAACAGAAAACGTGACGAGATTGAGGGAGCGATGGAATGAGGATGAGCGGCGAGTGAGACCAGCCAAATACACATGATTCCCAACCTACAGATAAGGGTTGGGACGAGAGAGTACGCAAAAGTTAGAGAGTCCTTCTCGATTTCACACGCTCTCACACTCCAAAGGCCTTTCTGGAAGGTTGACCGGCCTGTGGAATGATGTGAATATGGTGCACAGAGCGCAAATGTACTAGAAAAAGGCTTTGCCAAGGTTTCGTTTCTTCGAAAACGTTTGCCACCCTCCTCACTTCGTTCACTCTCTCTCTCATGTGTGGAAAGAGTGTGCTGAGTGAGGAGAGGTGCAAATGTTTTCGAAGAAACGAAACTTTGGAAAACCGTTTTCCAAGCAATACATCTACGAGTTGGGGAAAAGTACGGACAAGGATGGATGCACATACGATTACGACTTAGCAATTATGAAAGGAATGCCCGGGAGTTGTAAAATAACCTCTTCAGTATAGGAGAGGGGGAACATGAGGAGAGACTGACAATTCTTCGGTTTCTCTTTCTTTTATACTACATTTTGACCCCTCTCAAGGGACTCATCTCATCTGGCCGCAAAGTACGCTTTCTCTCCCTTTTGAACCGATCAGATATAGATCATCCAGTGGGAGTGTAGAGGGAGCGGGACTTGATCGATATTGTGAGGAGGCGAGGAGAAACCAGAGGGTACATTGTACGATTGCTGGAACAAGGGTGTTCTGTAATCGTTTGACGGCCTAATGAATGAGAGATCGGTGAAACGGTTAATAAGGTGAAGATAATTGCCAGAGGGTATGCACACCACCGAACCGGCTACCCTTAAACAATCATAGAGTTGACTCATGATCTATCACATGGCGCGCAACACAAAGGCCCGAAATATGAAAGAAAATTATCACTGTCTCGCATAAGACTATTCATGAAACAACTCGATAATAATTGTTAATCACATTTAAAAAATCAACTTAGTGAGCAAAAGATCTCAAAATTGTTAATTATATAATTTTCGCTTATGCAGGAATAAAGTTTGGAGCAATCGAACATTTATTAAAGAATCTTTGTGAGAAAAGATGTTAACGAATAGACTTAATCATACATACTAGAGGTGGTCAGTCGAAAAGCCGGAATGAGAGGGAGAACAAAGGAGAACAAAGGATTGAACCGGAACGAACCGGAACGGAACCTTTGTTCGACATTATTTCAGACAAAGACATTTTCCGACTGATCATCCCTAATACATACCTCTCTAACACACTTCTTTTTGTTTATAAGGGTGTCCCGAAAGTTTTTGCATTTTCAGTTTTTCGAAAATTTTAGAAAAAATACACTTCCTGGCCACGAATTGTCACATGTCTTATCAATATAAAAAATTAACGAAATTAATTATGCTGTTGGCTTGTTGGAATGTTACCTAGTAGTGATGCAATATGCAATTAAATGATTTCCGAAACATACCTTTCAGACTCTAAATCTTTATGAATATTGAAGCTAATCAAATACGACTTTACGTGTGTAATTAGAGTGAATTTAACTTGCATTTCCAGGTCTAATTCTTGATAATTTCTTCGTCATTAATGAAAACTCGAAAATCGTCAGAAATATTTTTTTCGACTTTTCAAATTTCCTACTTCTTCAGCCCCAATTTCCCCCAAAAATGGCTTATACACACTTATAGCCGAATAGGAATTCATAGCCACCGATTTTGCGTAGAAAATTTGAGCGGTTCAAAAAACACGTTGAAATTTCATTATTACGTAGTGATGACGAAATTATTCAGAAATTGTCGGCAATCATCCGTTGACTCATTTGGCACTTTGTACTAACTTTTTCCACTCCTACTCGAGATAAAATTTCGAAACTAGTGAAGTTCAGGTCTGTGTATGGTAAGTTTGCAGTTCTATAGAAGGCACCGTGTGCCTCACATCTCCCTAGTCAACACTCGAAAAGTAGTGAGAGCTGGCCCTCATACTAACATACTACAACAATGTCCCATACGGGTGAGGCGAAACGAGAGAGAGGCAAAAACGTTAAAAAGTGCAAAGACTTTCGGGACACCCTTATATTAACAGAAACTCGAAAAGAAAGGAATCTCGCAACAAACAGGCGAATACTTGTGCTAGAGGCAATGATTTAGCGGCTGCAGATTAGTGTTGCGAATTCAAACTACGGCAATGTTCGGCCATTTCGGCCGATGTTCGAACACGGCATTTTTCGTCAAAAACCTAGTCATTTCGCGCCGTTTCGCGACGAATTTTCTGATCTGGTCGAATTCGCAACACTCTCCTGTTTTAAAACACACGGTGTGCGCATGCACCACGGTTGTGCAGTGGACGTCCATCGCACGTACAGTATACTGACTCTCTTCATTTCTTCCCTTTCTCGGCTGAGTATCAGCGCGGCAAGAGAGCAAAGAACTGTAAGAGAGACGTGCGCACAACGTGCAAACTAAAACCGGAGCTAGTGTGTGGAATGACTGACGATTGGCTCTGTCCTGCTCAACTCTACTGAATACAGAATTTATCTTTTTTTTTTATTTAAACAACTTTATCAGCTGGTTTTGGGTGTTAAAGTTACCGACCAAGGAAAAAATTCGATATTTATTTTATATTTTTATTCGATGCAGATGAGTGTCCAGATTACTTGTTTGATGCTAAAAATGTCAGAAAAAAATTCCCAAAATTATTATGAGCATGTAAATGGTGTCCCTGATCCAACCAGATTTTCAAATTTTCGCGCCATTTCAAGCATACTGTAAGCAAATGTCTCAATCAATTCGACCGCGACGCTGCTTGACGCGTCGCGGCTGTGAGGTTTTCATCCTTCTCCTCTCTTTTTCCGTCATTTGTGTATGATATTTCGTCGATTCTTAACAGCAGAGTTAATCAGATGAGTGCTCTTGACATTTTGAACTACACTTGACCAACATTTGATGGTTACTTGTGTTAAATTACAGTTTATCCTACTCGTACTTCTCACAACGACAAATGGACAGCAACTTCTAGGGACCACCATCCTGGAGAGCCGTGAGGCAGAGCCAGCGTTTACCCTGAAAGACCTGTGAGACAGGCCGAAATTATCGTGCACCTACGCGCGACACATTGCGCAAGAGAAGGGTAGTTTATGTACGAAAATTTGCAATAGGTTAGCAAGGACGGAGATTCGAACCCATGGGGTACGGGTGAAAGACTGGATTGCTTACCAATAGACAACAGGAGAAGATGGTGAGAGATCACAATCATTGCTACTCTTACCCTCGCAGCCTTTACACTCTCTCCGTTGAGGAACAATTCATTTTTTCTTAATAACTACTGCCTTTTTTGATAGCCGCGCCTAATTTCTTGTCAATATTGTTCACAATTATTAAGGCTGTAGTTTGTATGATTTCAATGCCAATTTGTTCATGCGCGCGCTTGTAATATCGATTTTTCCGATCACGCACTGCACTTCATCACGTTTGACCTCCGGCCAAGTTGTGGATGGCCGCGCCTAATTTGTTCTATGTATTGATTAGTGACACTAAAGCTACTTCCTATCCAATTTTTACGGAAATCTGTTCATGCGCACGCTGACTGCACTCTACTTTGTTATAAAGTCATGTGGATCACCATGTCTAATCGTCGACGACGTTGTGGTGGATGGCCGCACATATTTCCATCTTAGGTTGGACAAGCAATGGTTTATGCATATCCCATAGTAAAATGGGCTGTTTTGGTTCATGCGCGCGCTCACTACAGCGAAGTGCACATCCATAACTAGGTTATTGACGTATTTGACATCTGATAACTGACGGTGTTGTGGATGGCCGCGCCTAATCTCTTTTTATTATTGATCAAGGGTAGTAATAGTGTGTCTCGTACAATTTTGACGGCAATCTGTTCATGCGCGCGCTTGCTGTATGCGTTTAAATTGCGCGCGCCTTCATTACTAATAGTGCAGCATGCTTTGAAGGTTTTCTATATCAAATCCAGTGCTCTTTGGAGTGGGAAGTGTCCCACGATTGTATTAATGTGTTGTATTGTGTAGTTTCCCTCCACTCCCCTTAGTCAATTATCATAATCCTATCACGTGACTCGCCCCCTTTGCCTATGAGTCCATCTTAGCATAATTAGATACGTGACTATCCCTTCGCCGCTCTCCACTCTCGATCCGTGCAGTGGTGTCAACTGGTTGATTGTAGATAAACTCTTACTCCTCTATGCTCTCAGAGTTGGGGTAGACAGCTACATAACATTGGCGTTCAGAGATTCGTACTTGTTCACTGCTATTATCTGTCGTGTTCCGCGTTTCCCTTGTTCCAACTTGGTGCTATCACTGCGCTAAGGACCCCGGTACTCGTTGGGTGCTGGTCTCACTCGTTACTCAGGGTATCGAGTGGGTAAATCGTTGTCTTGGTACTCTAAGGGTGCTAAGTGGTTCCGGTACTCCAAGGGTGCCTGGAAGCCTTGATTCTGTCAAGAATTGGGGTGAAGCCTTGACCGACATCGTCGTATCATATATTGATTGCTGACGTGGATTTAATCACGGAAGTTAATTGATTTGTCGATTACGGTCTCGTTTGTTTCACCTAATTGCTGTGACGTGGCACAAGTGCGTGTATTCTGAGTGTTGTGAGGTATCAAGGCGGGTTGAAATTCCTGTACGAACCGATCAATATAAAATACACGTGTCATAAGGATGACGGGCGGAACCAATGGAAATGCAAATGATGAGCTAATAAAGACGATGATGCAAATGATGCACCTCAGAGAGAACAGAATGAAGCACAGTTGCGGATTCAGAAGGAACAGAGTGAACTGTTGAGGGAACAGATGGAAAAGCAGAGTGAAACGATAAAGACGCTACTGACGGAGAGAACGGAGAGATCGGATACGAGGTCGGAGATGTCAGAGGGATTGAGACACAGAGGACCCAGTATCGATGCTCTTGAGAAACAGATCAGGAATTTCTCCTACAACCCAGAGGATGGGGTGACATTCGACAAGTGGTTCGAGCGTCACAGGGAAATTTTCGAGAATGATCTGAGTGATATGGCTGATGGTGACAAGGTGCGACTGTTGTTGCGTCACGTGGACGACAAAGTGTACAAGCAGTTCGTAGATCACATCAGGCCAAAGAAGCCATCCGCTATCAAGTTTAGCGAGATTCTGACGATAATGCAGGACTTGTTCGGTGATAAGAAGTCTGTGTTCGAGAAGAGATTAGACGTGTTCGGTCTCAAGATGTCGAGGTTGAAGTGCAATGACATCAAGGAATTCTCGACGATCGTGAATCGAGTGGTGGAAGAGGCAAGATTGAAGGATATGCCTCTGGAGCAGTTCAAGGCTGTGGTGTTGCTGGCTGGAATGGATCTCCCCAGACACACGGCGACAATGTTCCACGTGATGAATGATGTGAAATCAACTGAAAACCCCACAATCGAGTCGATTCTCAGTGTGGTGAATGTGTACAGGGAATTGTACAATGATTCTCATGCAGTTTCCAAGCAGAATGATCCACAAGTTAATGCGATCACTGGCGACCGGAATCAGAGAAAGTTCGGTGGTTACAAGAAATACTCGAGGAGTATTCCAACAGAGAGCGAAAACTCCTGTGGCAGGTGTGGTCTAGAGCACAAGGAGAAGGAGGACGAGTGCAGAGTGGCTGCAGGCAGGAACTGCTTCAACTGCAACGAGATTGGCCACTTCTCGGTGAAGTGCAAGAAACTACAGAAGAGACCACTGAAACGAGAGAACAAAGTGAATGCAGTGTTCGGAGATCTCCCGGAAGATCTGGATAGATTTGAGACTGATGTGATCATGAATGGAAAGGTGGTCAGAATGACAGTGGACACCGGGTCCGACCTCACTTTGATCTCTGACTCAACGTGGAAGGAAATCGGTGCGCCCGAGAGGAGTGAACAGGATGCGTTCCCGAGATGTGCAAATGGAACACCGCTCAAGTTGACGGGAAAATGTCATCTGACTCTCGAGTTGAATGGAAGTGTCGCTCAGGGTAGGGTGTACACGTCCGGAGAGAGTGAGAACCTCATGGGCAGAGACTTCATCACCACGTTCTTCCGACTGATTCCGAAGGGTGTGAAAGTGAACATGGTGAAGAGCGATGACTCGTACTTGAACTGGATAAATGGAGAGTACGGTGACATCTGCAAGGAGGGACTGGGCAAATGCAGAAGGCTGTGGCAACTTTCTGCATGAAAGAAGGAGCAAAGCCGGTATTTCGCAAGCGAAGAGATGTCCCCCTGGCACTGCTCCCCAAGGTCGACGAAGAAATTGTCAGATTACTCGAAATGGAGGCTATCGAACCCGTGGACTACCTGGAGTGGGCGGCACCCATTCTGGTAGTGCCCAAGCCGAATGGAAAGCTGAGAATCTGTGTCGATTTCTCGACGGGATTGAATGCGAGTCTCGAACCGAACAACCATCCGTTGCCGGTGACATAGGAGATTTTCGCTCGATTGGAAGGGTGCACACTGTTCAGTCAGATCGATCTGTGTGATGCGTATCTTCAGATACCCGTTGAAGAGGATAATAGAGACCTGCTTGGAGTGTGTACTCACAGAGGGCTATTCCGATTCACAAGATTGCCATTCGGAGTCAGCGTCGCCCCTGGAATTTTCCAGAAGGCAATGGACACGATGTTGGCTGGTTGCGAGAACGCACAGGCGTACCTCGATGATGTGGTGGTCGGTGGAAAGACCAAGGAGATTCACGATAAGAATCTCAAGCAAGTGCTCGATCGAATCAAGGATTACGGATTTCGAATTCGCCCCGAGAAGTGCTCTTTCGGGATGAGTAAGATCAAGTATCTTGGCTTCATCATTGATCAGGCTGGAAGAAGACCCGACCCTGCCAAGGTGAAGGCAGTCAGAGAGATGCCTCAACCACAGGATCAAGGATCACTGAGGAGTTTCCTGGGAATGGTGTCGTACTATGGCCCATTCATAGAGGGAATGCACAAACTGCGTGCACCTCTGGATAACCTTCTAAAGGATGATATGCGAGAGATCATTCAAGGAGATCAGATCGATTCTTGCTTCCGATCTAAATCTGGTACACTATGACCCTCAGAAAGAGGTGGTGTTGGCAGCGGACGCGAGTGAGAAGGGAATCGGGGCAGTGATCGCCCATCGAGTAAATGGAAGACTGATGCCGATTGCCCATGCGTCCAGAGCACTCAAGAGTGCTGAGATCAAATATTCCCAGATTGAGAAGGAAGGACTGGCACTCATATTTGGAGTGACGAAATTCCATCGGTACCTCTTCGGAAGGAAGTTTGTGACCGATCATAAGCCGCTACTCTCGATATTTGGATCGAAGGATGGGATCCCAGTGCACACAGCGAGGAGACTGTTCCATTGGGCTACGATCCTCCTGGGATACCATTTCTCGATGGAGTACATCAATACAGAGAGTTTTGCATATGCAAATGCACTCTCCCGATTGATGATCGCGATGAAGAGAGTGTGTTGGAAGAAACGGAGACTCTCGTTGTGAGAATGATCAGATCCAACATCGAGAAACTGCCAGTGACGGCAGACGATATCAGAGAAGCTCTGACGAGAGATTCTCTGCTGTGCCGAGTGAGAAATTACCATCTCACTATATGGCCAAATGAGAAGACGATACGAAATGACCCCGAATTCAGTCAACTCAAGCCGTTTTTCTCGATGAGAGATACGCTTGTAGTGGTGGATGACTGTCTCATGGTGGGCATCAACGAATCTAGAGTTGTGATTCCCCAATCGCTGAAGGAGAAAGTCCTCGCGATGCTTCACGGCGGACATCCGGGTGTTGTCAGAATGAAGTCGTTGGCGAGAAAAGCGTGTTATTGGTACAGAATGGACAGAGATATCGAGAAAATGGTTCTCTCGTGTGAACAGTGTGCACAGGCACTGAAGAAACCAACCAAGGTTCCTCTCCAACCATGGCCAAAGATGAATGAACCGTGGGAACGGATTCATATGGATTACTGTGGGCCAGTGGATAACACGTACTTGCTAGTAATGATCGATTCGCTCACGAAGTGGCCAGAGATTGTGGCAACTGCATCGATGACAGCTGGTGCTGCCATTCGGATTCTGAATGAATCTATTGCGAGGAATGGTTTACCGAGAATGATTGTGACTGATAATGGCACTCAGTTCAACTCGGATGCTTTCAATCGATACTGTCGTGAGAGAGGAATACAGCATGTGAATACTCCCACTTATCATCCACAGAGTAATGGCCAGGCCAATCGATTTGTGGACACTGTAAAGCGAAGTCTGCTGAAGCAGAAAGGAGAGAGATCGGTTGAAGAGGCACTGCAGTTGTTCCTATACAACTATCGAAAAACCCCGAACCCACAATGCGATGGGAAGACTCCGAGTGAGATGATGTTCGGAAGGGTTATTCTTTATTTGATGCTGCCAGTGCGTGGATTCTCTGGAAGAGATGACAGGATGAAGACGCAGTTCGATCAGAAACATGGAACGAAGTCCAGAGTCTTCAAGATCGGCGATAGTGTCTTATATGATATGCAAGTGGGCCCGAATGGACGGAAGTGGTCCATGGGTATCGTAAATGGTCGGATTGGGAAGACCATGTATGAAGTGAAGTTGGACAACCGAACTGTGAGGGCGCAAGCCAATCAGTTGAGAGTTCGGTTGGAATCAGATCGGGAGATCGAATACGTGACGGAACAAGTGGTTCCTGACGAAATTGACAGTGAAGTCAGCGTTCCCGATGAGAATGAATACGAGAAAGAGACCATTGCGGTCGAGAATGACGCCATCGATGAAGGGCTGAACGACAACAACAGCGGACAAGCAGTGCCGAGACGATCCACGAGAAACCGATCCGCTCCTCGCCGTCTCGACGTCGATTTTTCAACGAAGAAAAAATACGGCGAGAAATGAGTCCCTGACCAAAGTTCTTCGATCGTGGCCCCATTGAATTATTGTTTCGTTATAATTGACTATAATTGTTTTTGCTCAGATTCTCCCCGAGTTAGAATCTTGGAGGAAGGTGTTGTATTGTGTAGTTTCCCTCCACTCCCCTTAGTCAATTATCATAATCCTATCACGTGACTCGCCCCCTTTGCCTATGAGTCCATCTTAGCATAATTAGATACGTGACTATCCCTTCGCCGCTCTCCACTCTCGATCCGTGCAGTGGTGTCAACTGGTTGATTGTAGATAAACTCTTACTCCTCTATGCTCTCAGAGTTGGGGTAGACAGCTACATAACATAATGTTTGTTAGTAGCAATTTAGCACAACTTTGAGACTGATAAATGCAATTATAAGAGCGACATCCGGAAAATAGTCGTGGATACCGGCAGAAGTGTGAGGACCTGAGCCGGAGATTAGTATGTATTTACCGGACACGGCTGTCTCTTTTCTTGAGGGGGCGGGGTTTCTATTTTTGTTAATTATTTCAAGTATTTTTAAATTTTATTTTTTTCTTTCTTTTCGCGCATCATTCTGCACTCGATCAGAATATATTTCATGGCATAAATAGAACTGGCGATTTTTTCGGCGAAATAGATGGTGGTCCCTAAGCAACTTCAACAAAAGTCATACTCCGAGATGATGGATTCGTCTTCCTCGTCTTCAGTTGAGGGAGGATACTAGACGAAGGAGAAGGAGAGGAAGGAAGCATCACCGATTTCCCTACTAATTTGTGCTGTAAATACCAAACATTGACCACGTAAAAAAGATGTTTTTTTCATGTTACATTCAGGCGTAGGTAAACAGCCTCAACTGAAGACGGGGAAGACCAATCCATCATATCGGAGTATGACTTTTGTCGAAGTTGCTGTCCATTTGTCGTTGTGAGAAGTACGAGTAGGATAAACTGTAATTTAACACAAGTAACCATCAAATGTTGGTCAAGTGTAGTTCAAAATGTCAAGAGCACTCATCTGATTAACTCTGCTGTTAAGAATCGACGAAATATCATACACAAATGACGGAAAAAGAGAGGAGAAGGATGAAAACCTCACAGCCGCGACGCGTCAAGCAACGTTGCGGTCGAATTGATTGAGATATTTGCTTACAGTATGCTTGAAATGGCGCGAAAATTTGAAAATCAGGTTGGATCAGGGACACCATTTACATGCTCATAATATTTTTGGGAATTTTTTTCTGACATTTTTAGCATCAAACAAGTAATCAGGACACTCATCTGCATCGAATAAAAATATAAAATAAATATCGAATTTTTTCCTTGGTCGGTAACTTTAAAGCTGGGTTGCCATGAGAGATCTCCATTGCTTGCGATCGTTTCTTGCGAGTTGCACGAATTGTGGTCCAGCAGCGTTGACTTTATCAGAATTTATCAGTAGTCGTTATTCACGCTGATTTAGCCTGATCCATTCTTCGTTTGTAGGCTACACTCTAGTGCTTGACTATTGGGAGTGGAGTTAGCACCCTTGGACATTCCCTTGCACACTTTATTGATGCTGACGAAGCATGCGACGGAGCGCAAAGGATGAAGCTGAAATTGTTTTAACTTTAATTATTAAAATTTGAATCCTATGCTGCTCACGGGGAAAAACGTCTACGACTGCATAACTCGTCTAAGCTGGCCAACGAAGATTTAGAAGTATAATAGCTCTGGTTCTTTTGCCCCAATGGGACCCCAATCTGCCTCCCAATGGGGGCAAACATCAAGGGAACTGCTGCACAGCATCGAGTTGGCACCATGCCAAGAACGTCTCTCGTTGTCTGACCCTCTAATTTGGCACGCTCTCTCGCCATCTCTCTCTTTCTCCAACTCGTTCTCGCCGACTCTGCTTCGAATGCTGTGTGCTGGGATCCCAATGGGAAAACGTTGTGATCCCATCGGGGCACATTTCCCCCTATTGGGATCCCAACGAATTTCCCAATGGGATCCCAGCGGCGCCTTTGATGTTTGCCCCCATTGGGAGGCGGATTGGGATCCCATTGGGGCAAAAATAACCAGAGAGGCGCAGCGAGGCGAATTGACTTTTAAAGTCGTCGCTAGCCCGCCCACTAGTGTTATAGACGTATTTCTTAATGAGTGAAAACTAAAAAAAACAAAAAAAAAACAAAAAAACGACATACCGCCTGTATGGTTCGACGTAGTAGAGTGAGCAGAAGGCCGAGCAAGCCGGGGCAATGGCACAGATCTGTAATGCACGTTTTTTTGCGAACAATAAATGTATCCAGATACAGATTTGTACTGACATCAACGCAAATGCGCCTGCAGTAAGAAAGCTTCGTGGTCAGTAGCTTCTTTGATCTCTGGGCAACAGGGTCAGGGAATTGTTAAATTTATTCGAACATTTAAAAACAGAAAAACGGGGCTACCCTTATTGCCCCATTTCCCAATGTCATTCATGAGATTTTCCATTTTTAGAGCACTGTGCACAGCAAAAAAGAAGTATTTTTTACGGGAGTATGTAAGGCAAGATTCTTACATTAGGAACTTTTCCCGTATGTTTGTGTTGGCCGATTATGCCCTCATAAAATACTACTCTCAAACGGAAGAAAGTGCATCGTGTCCGGAGTTTTCCCGGAAATACCCGAAAGATTCCGGACACGGTTCACTTTCTTCCATTTTGAGGGTATAAAATATATTTTTCGTATACCGTGTAAATGGATTTCTCGAGTGCTGCGTGTCGGTAGATGCCGAGTCGCAAAATCATGTAGATAGCAGCTGCAATGCAGAATAGCAGAGGAAGCATCGCGTGCACTGTCAGGGCCTTAATTAATTAATTTAATTAAAATTAATTAATTAGATCGTTAATTAATTAAATTTAAATTTTAAAATATTCTATCGAGACGCTTGTCAGTGAAAATATATTGTTTTTAAATAAAAGAAAGTCCTGTTCCTCTAACATGTAATTTTCATAGTAACAGATGTTTATACTGTATGGAAAGGTTGAGAATAGCAATCGCAAAGTGAGTGCGCCGCTAAACGCAGTAAGACTGTGGGCGGTTCCTCCCCATCCCTTTGCCATTTCTTACTAGACTTTGAAAAGTGACGATTCACCTAGTTGCACAATAGGGAAATCGACAGCTTTCGTGAGAAAGGAGCGAAAAATGAAGAGGCTGCGGAGAAAAGCAACTAGTTGCATCGTTACAAGGGTTCTCTTATTGGAACTAATTGGAATTGAACTGATCGCTCCCTTCTCTATTTCCCGCACTCCATACGTCAAATAGATCTTCGCTAGCGAAGATGGGCACTTCTGCACTTTGCCTGTAAACCCGATTAACATAGCGAGAGAGTGCAGGGCAGACACATGAAGGCCTCTATTTACATGCCCTGCCGTATGCAAATTGCGAACTTGTGAGAAACCCATTGACCTATGCCGCACGCGTTGCGGACTGAATTCCTTTTTGTTTCTCCCAATCTCAAAATTCCATTTGATTCCAATAAGAGAACCCTAATCGTTACTTCCCAATGTCTATTCCTTACCTTCACCAAACTTCTGTGCATTTTCCGAGTCTGCCCTGACATTGATCCTTTCCGCAATTGAGAGAGAATCTTTAATTAAATTTAATTAATTTTTAAAATTTTAAAATTAAAAAAAATCGATTGAATGGAAACAGACCTTGTGACGAACTAACGAAATAAAGATATAGGCTGCCAAGGGAATCCCAGCAACCAATAGAGCATGAAAAGCTTGGTGAGGGCTCAATCCGACGCGACCTGAAACTATTATTATTAACTATTAACTATTAACGAAACTATTAAGGACTATTATTTATACTATTTATTATTATTTATATTATTATTTGTATGAACATATTCATTTCCATCATCATTTCACACAGTACTCCCTTAATGTCATTGACGTTTCTGTATTTGAAAAAAAAAGAAACTTGAGGACACTTTCAATCAATTACATACCCTTTTACTGTTGTATGTTGTATTTCTATCACTCTGATTCCTCCAAACTATACTCTCTTTGTCACATCTTGTGACATCGTACTTCATCACATGATTCCAAACCTACAAACCAGGGTTAGAGCTAGAGAGTGTACAAAATTGAGAGAGTCCCTCTCGATTTCACACGCACTCTCACTCCAAAGGCCTTTCTGGATGGTTGACCGGCTTGTGGAATGATGTGTCATGTTTGCCGTTTGTTTGTTAGATTAACTATTGTTTCTCCATCACATTTCATTAGTAAATTATGATAAACATCTTCTCGTACTCATCCTAAGCACAAAGAGCGGAAAGTCTCCAACTTCCCTTACTCTGAAGATATTGTCTCATGCTCAGAGAGCGTGCAAAATAGAGAGATCGGTCTATAGACAATGAGAGATGATCTCTTGATATTGCATGCGCTCCAGAAAAAGGGAAGTGGGAGACTTCCCGCTTTTTTCAATTGTCATAAATTAACCCGCGTCATTGATGTTTAGCAGTTGAAATAAGTAAACATAAAATACTGTGAGCTCTGAGCACCTACAGTATCGATCAAAAGTATTCGCCCAAAACTTCGAAGTGGTCTAACTTCCGAACCAAAATAGCAATCGGCCTGAATTTTTGAGAGGAAGGAACACATAGCCTAGGGCCTCATTTCCGATTATTTCAGTGTAGGCCGATTTTCAGTTATTACGTAGTGATGACGTAAGATCGCGACGATATTTCGGAGGCGATTATTTGCTCGGAGGAAAATTTCTCAGGCGTCGTGCTTATTTTGGTGAAAGTAGAAGTGGAGGGACACACAAGAAAAATTGATGCCAGATTGTACGGTTCTGTACCGGATCAGGACCATTCCTCAAAGTGAGTGCCCGAAAATATGGATTTTCGTTTCTAGACGTGCTAGAGACTCGTACTTAGGCTCACAATGATCGCAGTCATAAAATAATACAATCCCCAAAGTTTGAAAACTATATTATTTTATTTGCCCTCAGGTCATAAATATTTCTCTTTTTCGGATCACCCATGTTGAAGGAGATCTACCGCTCTGAGAAGGTTATCTAAAAATCTGGTTTGGTGACTAAAAGTTTGAGAATCTAGTAGAGAATCATCACTTATAATTTCATATGGGTTGCATTTTTCATCTTTGTATGGCATCTGTTCTCCTGATTTGATGCATCGCTCAGAACCACCTCGCCGTCGCGTCGCGATCTTACGTCATCACTACGTAATAACTGAAAATCTTCCTACACTGAAATAATCGGAAATGAGGCCCTAGGCTATGTGTTCCTTCCTCTCAAAAATTCAGGCCGATTGCTATTTCGGTTCGGAAGTTACATCACTTCGAAGTTTTGGGCGAATACTTTTGATCGATACTGTACCTGAGAGTATTCCTGGTTCGAGTAGATATGAGGGCGCATTCACTCTAAGAAATTCCCTCAGTGTTTCTACATCATCTTGTTCGAAAATGTATGGAATCTGAAATTCGATTTCTAGATACAACAAAGAGAAAATCGATAGTAAAATATATTAGAAAATAATAAAAATTAATCGAACATTGTGTAGAATTCTTACCGCAACCAGAAAAGGAGGCGAGCACACCACAATAATATAAATCAATAAAGTTCTTGCTTTTGGAGCTGATCGATTGAGAATCTTCCATCTAAAACTATTTCATTCTACATGCATGCATGAAATCAACGTTAAACTGTGAATGAAAGAGACCTCGTTTAAGGAAGTATTCCAAACAAAAAGTTAATAATCTTTTTAGAAAAAGAAAATGGGCTTACCTATACAGGAAACTGACTACCACAATGTATATGGAGTAGATATTAGCAATGACTTGCAAGCAGAAAATAGCGAAACACACGTGAGAAGAAATGAAAGAACAAGGACCGGAGGATAAGAAGATGACAGTGCCAGGAATGACAATTGAGCTAAAAGGTAAATTAAAATAAAATAAATTAATCAATAAAATAACCGTTGCATCGTGAAGAAATCGCAGCATACTGCGACCAAATCGTTCATGGATCCAAATATTATGATAACCGAATATGCCTGAATTTTAAAATTGTTAAAAAATATTGTTTTAACTATGCGAGCTCCCCTTGTTAGAGGAAAATATGTCTACGACTCTAGACTTCTGGGCTGGCTAGCGTCGGCTTTTAATGTCTAATCGACTCGCTTCCCTACGCCTATTAGGCCTATAGGCTATTAGACTTGGAAGTCGTCGCTGGCCAGTTTAGACCTATGGAGTCATAGACTTATTTCCCCGTGAGCAGCTAATATCTGTTCAGACTAAATGAAGGGAAAATACTGGCACCTGTAGTTTTTTCGGAGTTCGAAAGAACGCTGCAGTAAGCAGCACTACGTTATTCGAAACGCCAATAGTGAAAATAATCGAATGAATAACGGTGAATTGTCCGCTTAGCCAGTCCAGAAACGGCTCCATTTGTAAGCCGTTATGAATATTGTCGCTCCCAATCTTAAATTATTATTGTTTTACAAAATGTTTTAACGTAATAAGAGAGACGAAAAAAATGAATTGGCAGGGTTTCTGGCTTTTGTCTCTTCTTATTCGCATACGCAGTGACTAGAAACCGTTCTGCTGATTCCGCCTAACCGTTCCGCTGCACATGATACCAAACCTACAGATCAGGGTTAGAGCGAGAGACCGTGCAAAAGTAAGAGAGTCCCTCTCGATTTCACACGCTCTCTCACTCGAAAGGCCTTTCTGTAAGGTCGACCGGTCGGTGGAATGATGTGGCTGTATCACGATAAATGAAGCAAGGCATACATATTTGGGAGGGGGGAAACACGCACCTCTCACTAATGCTGCGCAAAAATTAGGGGTGGAAAGTGGAAGAAAAAAGTTAGGGTGAAAAAAGCGTAGGATGGAAAGTTTAAATTTGAACTCCCGCAATTATCGATTTTTGCTTATCGACTCCAGTTGAAGCTACACGCGCAAAACTTCGGATTTATAATATTTTACACGTCGCGAACTAGCTAACGAAATTGTATGCGGCTAGGTTCACCGGGAGCCGAGATATAATCAAAAATCGATAATTGCGGGAATTCAAATTTTTCTTTCCCCTTTTCCACCTCAAGTCTTGGGGAATTTCCCCGATGATTTTTGCGCAGCATAACATGCATACTAAAGCCGGACAAAAATCAGGAAGTTCTTCCAAGCGTCCGAGTGTGCGTAATAACTACTGTGCGCTGCGATCCAGGAAACGGTAAATGCACCCCCTTATGAAGTCGCGAGGAAGTCACTGCTAAGGCCAGCGCAGAATAGGCCAGTTCAATGCGGAGGGCCCAATCTCTTCTTCGGATCTAATTAATCCAGGACATCGCAGCAATTTACCGATTCCTGGGGTGGGACACTTTGAAAAAGAGAAAACGGCGGATCTTTGAGCGCTCGCACAAAATTGTATTCATATTTGTCCTATGATTAGATTAGCCAAAATTGTTCTTGCTAAGTGTCTTTCACTAGCTATTGTATACACGGTCCATGTATATATAAACGAAAAGTGCTCTAATCTTTCTGGACTCATGTATGATAATAGCAACTGCCTTTCCTGATTACTCCCTACTTTTCAGCTATACTTAGGGGACACAGCGCGGACTGCAGAATTGACTCGGATGTATCAATTCTGTCGTCCAAATAATTCTAGTTAAAGAAGGTGTCCCACGAATATTTGGTCAACTGAGTTCTCACTGTGGGACAATCGACGTCGAATACCCGATGAGAGCCTTGAAAATCGCAAGTTTCAGTTTTTAGTTTGAATAAAGTTATGTTTAATAAACTGTCCAAAACGACCAGAATTCTTACAGTATCTCACATTGAACCTGTAATCTTTTTGCGGTGGGAGTTGGCATTTTGTGGAGAAGAGGTCAGAGAAAGGCAGAGAGAGGGAAAAGCACGCTGCATTTGTGTTTCACCGAGTTCTGATAACAGAAATGAAACCTCGAACATCGGGGGAAAGAAAACGTCTGAATCATTCGTGGAACACCTTCTTTAATTCAAGAAGACTTTTGGATTTGTGCCGATTTCTCATCCCTTAGCCATGCTATGAGGAACTACCATTCCTGATTACACCGTAATTTCCATCTAACGCACTAGAAAACACTCATTTCGATGAACATTGAAAACAAGAAGTGTGATAAATTAGAAAACACTGATATGCTCTAGGCCGGAAATATTGTGCGTAGCCACAATGGGGGAGTATCAGCCAACATGTTTTTCTCTTTCAAGTCTAACGACGGTGATGTAGCACAACGGTCTAATAGTAAACTTTCGTATGGAATATATCTCGTGTGAGTTGAGATGTGGAAACAAACAATATTTTTCATAAAAAAATAAATTACTAATAAACACATAGAGCAATAATATCCACTAAAGCATGCGGAAGCAGCCTTCCAAACACAGTGTAAACAACATTAAAACTTCTCTCTCTATGAAACTGTTACGCAAAAAAGTAATGGAAAAAGAACGAGTGCAGTTAACGGAACATATTTTTTATTGACAATGAGTTAATTTTTCCGATTCGAAAAGATCAATGGAACAGGCGGATTTGTTTCCTGAATGATCTGAGTGAATTAATCCCATATTTTTTATCTTACAATAATTAGGAGATGGGACGGCAGCCCAGATAAAAATCTCATTAAAGGAGGAGGAACACGAAAAATAGAATATCGATTTGTTGGCATTAATCGCTTTCTCATGTGAACGATAATAGGAATCCAAAATTGGAGATTTCTATCTTTTCTCTGAACCGAGATATGCGCGCGCAAAGAAACTACAATAGCTAAGGGACAATCAGGGTCAAGTGCTGATTACGGTAGAGGGGCGGTCTCTCACGTGCGCGAGTAAGCAATTCTCTCGATAAACTTTTACTCTCCTCTCGAGTTTGCGTGCACTCTCTTCCCTTCTTCTCCCTCGTCCCCCACGGGGAAGAGGGAGGGGGGAGGGATGAGAGTACATGCAAACGAGGGATTAGGGAAGAGGAGGAACAGGTGGAATCGCCAAAAGTCTCATTGTGTTTAGCAGCGCACTCAGTTTGCGATTATTATCCTCAACCTTTCCTTACAGTATAAACACCTGTCGCTAAGAAAATTCCATGCGGGAACCGGTGGTGTTCATCCTCCTTTAACTGTCGATTTCACTTACTCGAAATAAAATAAAGTCGATTTCATTTGATCGAAATAAAAAAAACTGTCGAGTACGTTTACTCGAAATAAACGTGGGTCACGTTACATAACACCAATTACTAATAATAATAGTGCGCCGATTAATAGGAGTGATAGGATAAATATGATTACTAGGAGGTACGCGAAATACTAAGATGAGCGGACATCTTGCTATTAATATGACGTCCTGTGACCCTGTGGGATCCTGTGACGTCACTGACGTACAAGTGAAAGCGCGTAATTAACATTACAATTTGCACAAAAGTATGCGAGATCGGAGGTGTAAATGATTTACAATACTCCCAATGACTCAGTCCGACTCCTGCTCATAAAAAATATAAAAGTGACACGCTTTGGCCTATTAACGCAAATCAATCAATTGTTGCCGAACTAGCTATTCCCATATAGAACTATGGAATTGCAATGTCTGGAAGTTGTCTTTGCTTTAGTTGTTTTCACATTATTTTATTGATATTCACGCTCAAACATGACGTGCCCACCTTCTACAACAATCTCGAGGATTTGAAGCCCATTCAACGCCAAATTGTCACGTTCCGACCGCCTGAAAAAAAACTTTTTTTTTATCGTGAAATGATTTCGAAAGAGAATGGTACATTGGTACGGTGGCTGACTCGATCTTTTCTGGCTCTTTTCATTGTCGTCATAACAAATTCTTAAACACTCGTTCGAAATTTATTGTATTATTGTTTACGATTTGCTCCCTGTCTTTTTGTACCTCAGATAGTGATGATTTCAGCAATGGGCTCTAAAATTGGTAGAATCGGGCGTTCAACGAACCACACTAGATAGGTAAATAACTCCGTAAAATCATCAGTCTAAATGTAAGCTGGACCGTCGAGTGCGCAATGTGAGACCGCGGCCTTTTCATTTCGCACACTCTCTAGACCGGTCGATAGACGATAGAGTGTGCGAAATGAAGAGACCGTGGCCTCACATTTCGCACTCTATTTCACGGTCTAAACGCCTCGGTCCCTGTACTAATAAGATTTTGTAGTTATCGCCGGCCTGCTTAGAATTATCGAGTCGTCGAATTATTTCCTCGTGAACGGTACTTCACGGTTGATTATTATAGAAATCATCCCTCTCCTACGCTGAGCGGAAAGTCTACAGCTTCCCTTGTTCCGGAGATGTTGTGCCCTGCTGAGACAGCATGAGAGAGAGAGCCGTCGAGAGATAATGAGAGATGGTGTGTCGAGCGAGAGGATACAACTTATTGAGCGTAAAGGAAGCTGGGTGTAATGGTCTGACAGTCTCAATTCTGCGTGCTCTCTCGCACTGTCTGATCGATGAGAGAGCATGTAGAATGAGGAGAGTCAGAACTCGAAGCTGGATACTTCTCGCTCTGAGTACTCTTGTATATTTTGGTCTTGGCAGGTTCTAACACTTTCTATTGGCTTTATTTCCTCATTTTTTCGTTCCAGTCCAATAGAAGAAATCTCGAGTAATTCGATTTTCTCTAGAAATAGTTTAGTTTGCGTTTTTTTTTAAAAAAAAAAGTCGTTAGTGTGCCGAACCCTGGGTACTGTATTCTATGTTCAACGGACGCTTTCCTGAGATCAATTTCATAGCACGCTAGATTAGCGAAACCTACCATTGCGAGCTCAGTTCTCCCCCCCTCCCCCCTTCTCGATTTTGCATGCTCACTCAGCTTGAGACAATGTTTCCAGAGTAAGGAAAGTTGGAGACTTCCCGCTCTGAGTAGTGGAGTGGATTTGAGATTTCCTGTTGTAAACTGTTCTGGGACCACATCAGTTTGAACAAAATCGAAATACTAGAAGAACAGTCTATCCTGTGCCACTTCATAAATGGTTCTGAAACAACGGGTCTTCGGTAGCGCAAACAACAACAACAACTCAAAAAGGGCACGGATGTGACGTAGACTCTCCCCCCCTCACTCTGTGTGTGTGGCTGGGGGTTGTGCGGTCGGCGCTGGGGATGGGTGCCCGGCTGTGAGTGTATGTTTGAGTGTGAGTGTCTGTGAGTGTGATCACAAATTCATGTGGCTGGTTTTTTTTGTTGGTTTTTTGGGTTTTTACTTTATTTATTCCCTTGAATAGTTGAACCAACATTCTGCTAAAAGTGTCTTTCACATCGATCAATAACGACAAGTAAATTCGCTCTTTGCGGACACTAGTATTCTATGAGGAACTAGCCTGTTTTCACCCTGATTTTCAACTAACGCATTTCAAAACAGTAATTTCCAAGAACATTAAAAACAAGAAGTGCGATAAAACGGAAACGATATCAACAGACAACATTTGTACGCAGCGACAACGTAGGTGTAAGTGCTAATTGTTTTTTTCCTCATTCAAGTCTCGCGACGGTTAACGCGTTAATACTAGGCGTTCGCGTGGCACAAACCTCTCGTGTTTCTTCAAAATGTCTTTCCGTATGTTGCACAATATATATCTTTGCAGTCAAAGAAGAAAACATCATGCCCTTACAATCTCTTCTCGACTCGTTGAACGGAGCATTTCCTGCTATCCATACCATTCTTTTCATTACTGGTGTTCTGAGTAACGTGGTGTTATTGTTCGCTGCGTTCAGTCGAACTCCTCGAATACTCAATGTAAAGACGATTGCGCTGAGAAATCAAATTTGCCAGGAGAAAGTTCTCCAAGGTTTCCTTTGAACGATTACAGAAAAAAAATGTATTACTTTTCCTAAAAGTCATGGACGAGGAGAGGTAATCCATTTAAATTTATTAGGTTTCATGAATTTTCATAAATTAGGTTCCTCTCCTCGTCTCGTCCTAATACAATTTTCCTGTGTGAATTCCTACTCCTTTCGAGCAATGGTCTGACCCTCTCAATTCTGCACGCTCTCTCGCGCTGTCTGATCGAGGAGAGAGCATGTAGAATGAGGAGTGTGTGATCATTACTCCTCCTTTGAGACGCCCTTCCGTTTCTGTGAGCAAAATACGTGTAGAATGCGGACGTTGGGTCGAAGCGAAAGGAAACTTTGGAGGGCCGTTCTCCTAGAAAAAAAAAATTATTTTTGAAATGGAGCAAATATAATTCAGACCTACTCTGTTATCATTAAAATCGCAGCTTTCAACGACTTGATTGCAGTCTGCAGTGATTTTTTTACTATGCAACGGTCAGCTTTCTGTTGAAAATAAAGTTTTTTTTGTTCAATTAACCACTAAACCTACTTACTTTGTAGGACTCTTGTCATTCCTGGAAATTTAATATTCTTGTCCTCCGGGCCTTGCTCCTACATATCGTCGCAGGTAGAGTTTGAAATTCGGGTAAATAATTGGATTAGCTCTCTTCATTTTGCCACTCTCTACATCGGTCGATTGGTGAGAGAGTGTATGAAATGAAGAGATCTAATCCTCTTATTTACCCGAATTTCAAATTCTACTCGCAGGCTTGTTATGCCGCCTACTGCTTGCAAATTAGCGCTCTTGTATACTCGATACATGTTACTGTGGCTAGTTTTGCGTATCGGTAAGCATTCTCCGTCTAATATTACAACTTTGTAGAGCGACTTTCAATATCAAACCGTTTACTTTTGCTCTGCGACCTGTAAAAAGTCATTTAAATGTTTAAAAAAGTTTAGTGAATTGCTAATGTTGATTCAGGTTGTGGATGCTGCCCAGAGCTCCCCTCACGACACGTAATCTCCTCATGAAATTGATGCTGTTGTACATCCCGTCGGCCATTGTTGGGGTATTACAAATGCACAGACACTCGTCCGAATTATTAAAACGTTCCGCTGATAAATAGCAGAAACTACGGAGAGAGTGCACGCAAAAGTGAGAGAATCAGACAGTAAACACACCACAGGTAGTTCTTGAAGTGGAAAGTAGTTTTTTTTTTAAATTTGTAACACGGATAACGCCCAGTCCACTAAAGTTATGCATACTTCTTTAAAATATAATTCTCCTTTTTTGGTGTATTATTTTCAGGAACGAGATCCATCCAAAAAGTGGCTCGTCAGAAACCGAGATTTGAGTTTTCGAGTTTTTCTGCTATGCTTTAGAAATAAGTTTACCGGAAGCAGAAAATGATCAATCCTGGCACGAATTGCTAAAATATTAACTACAAAACGTCTTTGACCATTTTTTTACTTTATAGCTTAGCTTGTCCACGTAGCGACCCAGACCATGACCGGGAAACATGTACATTTTGTAAAGTTTCAATCTGAAAAAAATCACAAGCACAATATGGAACCAAACCAGTGGTATCTGTATTTTAAAATAAGATATGTATTCTCAGCTATCTTTCTTCTCTTCTCAAGATGACGTTGTAAAGCTGACGGAGTTCTTGCGTTTGAATGCTCCTTCATACCTCTTCGAATCTGGCACTGTATCTGGTATCGGAAAACGATTTTCATCATTGTGCTTACGCAACTCAGGACACGTCGGCTTAACCGCACAGCAAGTTTTCGGCAGTACTATTGCGAGTGGGACTCCAGCACCTGCTTTCATTGTGATAATGGTGCTACGTCACAAAGTGGGGTTTAAAAAATTATAAATATCGTAGGTTCTATATTCACAAACAGTCGTCCAATATAATTAAATGTTCCGCTCCTAAACAACAGATATGGCTGCGTGAGACACGCCGAGGTATAGAAAGAGAGGGAACACACCAATACACACCAATAGTCCTGTTCATGGACGTATCATTTAAAATGTGTACTTTAAAATGTTTTTTAAATGAATAATGAATTAAAAAAAAAAGAATTTAAAATAAATTTAAAATGTTTCAGATTCTCTCTATACTCGGCAGCCATTCAATGTCCGATAAGACAAGAATCATGCACAAGAACTTGATAAAGGTGACTCTCATTGAACAAGTTGAGCTGGGTCTTCGAAAACGCCGTGATTAAAGTGGCTTACATAAGTATACAGTCCGGTCAGATCCCCAAAAAAAGTGTGAAAACGGGGCGATCCGAAGCGACCCATTGACTTTCACAGCCAGGAGAGTCACGTTGAATTAAAGTGCGCTGTGTTGTCGAGGTCATTACCGAACTTTTTATGTATTTCACATAAATTATAAAAATTGCATTAATTAATAATAAATTATTTAAAACGGTTCAATTTGGGAATAATAAGTGCACCCGAGCCGGACTACCGTAGTTGATAGCTTTCTTTTTTACGGACCTGGTCTTGGTGTGCTCTTAACTACGTTAGTCCGGCTCGGGTGCACTTATTATTCCTAAATTGAACTGTTTTAAATAATTTATTTATAATTAATGCAATTTTTAATATTTGTCTGAAATACATTAAAAGTTCGGTAATGACCTCGAGAACACAGCGCACTTTAATTCAAAGTGAATTTCTCATTCTCCTTGCTGAGAAAGTCAATGGGTCGCTTCGGGTCGCCCCGGGCGCCCCCGGGCGCCCCGTTTTCACATGAGGATCTGACCGGACTGTATTTATTTCTAACAACAAACTTATATGCTTGTTTCGCTGCCTTAGTGTCAATGCCAGAAAAAATGCTACACTTTTGTATTATCACGGGGACGTTAATTCCTATTTTCAGGCGTTAACAATCCACGCGATGATGCCTCCGATATTCTGCGTCTCTAATGGAACCTATTGGATGCTCCGCTTGGACTTCTATCGACACGCCGCACTCGAAAAGGCCGTGTATACGGTAACGATTTGTTCTTGAGTAAACTCTGGGCAATCCCGAGTACGCACAAAGAGCACGATCTATGATACGGTATCTGTTTACATTTAAACCGAAAAAGGAAATAAGCATATATTAAAAATACATGTATTGTTATTGTTTTGCGCAGATCTCTGCGATTCCTCCCGCTTTCTCGGCTTTGGGCACGCTCTACTACGTCGAGCCGTATCGACGGTTAGTACTTTTTTCAAACTTTTTTTCAAATCAATTAACCTTTTTTTTGGCGTATACAATTACATTTTTTTTTTAAATTTGAACTAAAATTCCCTTTTTATTCCCTTTTTCAGATTTATTATGTGTTCTTCTGCTCCCGACTCTCCCGCGCCAAGCAAATCATCTAAACCGGATCGGTCCATATCTGTTCCCCTCCCAAAACGAACTCGATTCTAAGATTTCTCATAATTCCATATTCTCAGTCAAATATGGAGCACGGCAGAAACGTTATAATGTTTCAATAAATATAGATTATAAATCTATTTTCACCTTTCGCGTAGGACATATATATTACGTTTCTATTACGCACCCTGACATATTTGCTACGGGATTACTGCCTGTTTTCTTGTCTGGCATGAGTATGAGTAGTAAGAGGTGTTGCCTGCCCCCGCTATTTGCCTCGCTCACTCATATTGTAATTTAATTATTGTGAGATTCGAGCAGCGGATCGGATTCAAAGTGTAATCCAAAGAAGAAAAAGAAGAAGAGATTCGAGAGCAGTGAATTTTTCTTTCTAGAAATTTCTGAAATTTTGAATTTGGACAGAAAACACATCCACTTTGAAAGAAATGAGCATTCCTCAGTATTATGGGTGTGTTTTCCTTCTGGTTCTTGCAAGATTGTGTTGCTGCCACTTTTGTGGGGGAACTCAGTGAATTTTAATTTTATATGTTAATTAAAATCACACAAAAGCGGCATAAATTGCATGAATCGTTAGACAGATTCTGTCATTGATCTTTCAATTCGACGGGTTTTTGTTGCTCTCTCGATTTTGCGCACAAGAATGACATCGTCGATGGCTGAAATAATTTACAAAATTGCAATTAACAAAATATTTTTTATGTATAGAATGAAATTTTACTCACGATTTTGATGGAATAGAAATATCGATGCTCGCTTTGGAGAGTGGAAGCTGAACTTTGAATTTTGCTCACGATTTTGTTTGAATGGAAATTTCGATGCGAATTGTTCGGTGTGGACTATGGAAGCTGAGCAGTAATCATTTGTAATAATGAAATTAATCAGGAATATTAATCAAGCAAGGGTTTCAGCCATAGCATTGCATGAGTCGACCCATGCGAAGTGACTACCAACTTTTTTTGGTAGTCACTTCGCAACCATGACCCGGGGTTCATGGTCAAAATCGATATTTTCGATTATCGATTGATCAACCCAACCTATGGTGGGATGGTACCGTATGGTCTACAGTAACTCAAAATCGATAATCCGGGTTACTGTACCTTTCGCTGCGGGACCACCATTTTACAAAGTTGCGCCAAACGAGTCGCGATTGCTTGTATGAGTTAGTATTCGGTACGACATTGCTCGAAAAATATACGGTAGCTCGGCTACTGTACCGCGCGTTACTGTACCTTTCGTTTCGAGACCCCCATTTTAAAAAGTTTTTCAAATCGAGTCGCGATTGCTTGTATGAGTTAGTATTCGGCACGACATTGCTCGAAAGGTATACGGCACATCGCCTACTGTACCGCGGGTTACTGTACCTTTCGTTTCGAGACCACCATTTTACAAAGTTGTTCAAATCGAGTCGCGATTGCTTGTATGAGTTGGTATTCGGTACGAAATTGATCGAATGGTATACTGTAGTCCGGCTACCGTACCCATGGACGCGCTACGGTAACTTTCGCTGTGGGATCACCATTTTACGAAGTTGCTCAAATCGAGTCGCGATTGCTTGTATAAGTTGGTATTCGGTACGATATTGCTCGGAAGATATACGGCACATCGCCTACTGTACCGCGGGTTACGGTAGCTTTCGCTGTAAGACCACCATTTTACAAAGTTGTTCAAATCGAGTCGCGATTGCTTGTATGAGTTGGTATTCGGTATGACACGGTACAGACGGACAATACTCGTTTGATGCAACTTCGCCAAATGTTCCTCGTCAACCATCGCTACTGTAGCGTTGGGTACGGTAGCCGGACAACAGTATACCTTTTGAGCAATGTCGTACCGAATACCAACTCTGTCTGAGATCGGTAGTTCAGTGGGAAGACTAACTTTATCAGCAGCAACAGCCGTTTAATAGTGGCAAGGAAAGGGCAAAAAGTGGAACAGATGTTGCGTAGGGGGGGGCTACATTCTTTTACACTCTCTATCGCTTCTCTAGAGCGAGACACTCCAGCCCGAGAAAAGATGATTGAACAAAGTGAAAATCGTCAACTAATGCAATGACGTGGAACACACAAACGATAATTCGAATATCATAGAAACAAGAACACATTCATAGATACTGGAGAACAAGCCCTACTATAATGCATCCAATAACAATAGATCTGCTATCTATTACTCAAACTCGTGAATGAATGGGGGACCTCTGAGCTGGACTAATGCTTCCTTGCACTTCCGCTTCTGCCGTGCCATTCCATTCCAGCAGGGACTGTTTCCTCTTGAGCTGTGAGTCGCTGATCCGAAGCGAAGAGTTACCATGACGAGGTAGTTGAAGGGATGAAGGCTGTTCGAAGACTGTTCCCACTCGGGAGACACAGTACACAGAGTTGACGAGAAGAACTGTTCAGGCGACTAGATTAGACGAACGGATTGACGACTACTTGAAGACTAGATGACTATCCAGAAGCACATTGATTGGAGACTAGATTGGCGATGACGATCTGTCGCTCTCCATTACGAATCATTCCAATGAGACACATTCTCGTCGTGTCTGATCACGAGGACCCTCCCGGCTACGAAGAACGATTACACAGGGATGAAAGGGGAGGGGGGGGGGGGGGTTGGCACAACACACTACGATGATGAATCCATTTCAAGCGTCAACTCCTAACGGCTCAGGCAGTTCCGTAGCTTCGATTGGCGCGTGATCCTGGCTCCTACCAAATGCGGCGTTGATTCGACGCCGGTAGCCACGCTGAGCCAGGCTTCTCAGATAGGGGAGGGGGGGGGGTTGACGTTAGGCCTCCTCGGAAAGACCGAGTCTCCCAAGGGCGGCTGGGCCTTGAGAGGCCGATGCACCACTTGTCTGCGATCGGTAGTTCAGTGGGAAGACTAACTTTATCAGCGGCAAGAGCCGTTTAATAGTGGCAAGGAAAGAGCAAAAAGTGGAACAGATGTTGCGTAGGGGGGGCTACATTCTTTTACACTCTCGATCGCTTCTCTAGAGCGAGACAAACTCATACAAGCAATCGCGACTCGATTTGAACAACTTTGCAAAACGGTGGTCTCGAAACGAAAGGTACAGTAACCCGCGGTACAGTAGCCGAGTTACCGTATATCTTTCGAGCAATCTCGTACCGAATACCAACTCATACAAGCAATCGCGACTCGATTTGAACAACTTTGTAAAATGGGGGTCTCGAAACGAAAGGTACAGTAACGCGCGGTACAGTAGCCGAGCTACCGTATATTTTTCGAGCAATGTCGTACCGAATACCAACTCATACAAGCAATCGCGACTCGTTTGGCGCAATTTTGTAAAATGGTGGTCTTACAGCGAAAGCTACCGTAACCCGCGGTACAGTAGGCGATGTGCCGTGTATCTTTCGAGCAATGTCGTACCGAATACCAACTCATACAAGCAATCGCAACTCGATTTGAACAACTTTGTGAAATATTGATCTCGAAACGAAAGGTACAGTAACCCGCGGTACAGTAGCCGAGCTATCGTACATCTTTCGAGCAATGTCGTACCGAATACCAACTTATACAAGCAATCGCGACTCGATTTGAGCAACTTCGTAAAATGGTAATCCCACAGCGAAAGTTACCGTAGCGCAGCCATGGGTACGGTGCCCGAGCTTCAGTATACCTTTCGGGCAATTTCGCACCGAATACCAACTCATACAAGCAATACCGGCTCATTTGGTGCAACTTTGTAAAATGATGGTCCCGCAGCGAAAGCTACCGTAGCGCAGCCATGGGTACGGTAGCCGGACTACAGTATACCGTTCGAGCAATTTCTTACCGAATACCAACTCATACAAGCAATCGCGACTCGATTTGAGCAACTTCATAAAATGATGGTCCTACAGCGAAAGCTACCGTAGCGCAGCCATGGGTACGGTGCCCGAGCTTCAGTATACCTTTCGGGCAATTTCGCACCGAATACCAACTCATACAAGCAATACCGGCTCATTTGGTGCAACTTTGTAAAATGATGGTCCCGCAGCGAAAGGTACAGTAACCCGGATTATCGATTTTGAGTTACTGTATACCATACGGTACCATCCCACCATATTGGGTTGATCAATCGATAATCGAAAATATCGATTTTGACCATGAACCCCGGGTCATGGTTGCGAAGTGACTACCAAAAAAAGTTGGTAGTCACTTCGCAATTAGTCGACCGTGCAATGCTATGGTTTCAGCATAAGTGCGTTCAACTCGTCAAATGTTCATGCATTTCATCAATTGAGCTATAAATTGTTCACTTTCGTGAAGCGGGCGTTTGTAATATGATTATGCTACTTTCAAATGTCATGGTTAAAAAAATATAAAAATATTTAATTGATTGGAGCTGCTTCAGAGAAGTTCACGATAAAAAACGACAAAAAGCAGAAAGAAACGGAACGTGTTCAGGTACTTTCGTTCCAAAATTGGAACTTTTTCTTTTTATACGAACACAGCTCGTTAGTAGAGTGCGCAATGTGAGACCACGGCCTCTTCATTTCGCACACTCTCTAGACCGGTCGATAGGCGAGAGAGTGTGCGAAATGAAGAGACCGTGGCCTCACATTTCGCACTCTACCTTACACTACTCTGTCCACGCGCCGACAAACATTTCTTTATAAAAGCGGCACCTATAATTAATTATTTTCTTGTTTTATTGTCATATTATACAGTATTGTTGTTGAAATTGAAACATCTTGAAATCAGTTTTTTTCTCTGTCAATTAGTGGGACTCCAATCAGTTTTGTTACTGTTTTGCTACTATAGTTCCTTTTTATGATTTACTATTATGATTTACTTTCAATGAACTTACTTTCACAAGCGCTTATTCAACGTCTATCTAGATCTACTAGAGAAAAAAATTGCCCCTTAAAGACTTTGTCTATTATTGTGTTTTGCCCATACTTTTCCGTATCTTTCTTTTAATTTATGTTTATACCACGCTTTCCCGTGGTCTCGTATAATAATTATTATTAGCTGCCTATTTTTTCGCACTTCAGATAGTGATTATTTCAGAAACGAGCTCTAACGTGGGTAGAAACGACCGTTGAGCGAACTTCCAGGTAAGTAATGAATTACTAAATAAGTATTAAGTATAATAATAAATCAACTAAATATTAAGTCACATGCATGAAGATTTAATTAATTCCATAGAAATAAATTATCGCTTCAATTACTTACATGGAAGTAATTAATTACTTGTAAGTAATTTAATTCGTTTTGTGAGTGTGAACCATCATTCTAAGCGGGACAGCGAAGACTTTCACAGTCAAAAACGCCTCGGTTCCCTGCACCAATTAGACTTTGAAGTCATCGCTGGCCAGCTTGGACTTTCGAGTTGTAGAATTATTTCCTCGTGAGCGGTACTTCCCGGTTGATTACGATAGCAAATTATCATCCTCTTTCGGAAAGTCTCAGGGTTCCCCTATTCTGGAGATCTTGTCTATTCTTGAGAGAGCATGCGAAATAGAGAGAAAGAGCGTTCGATAGAGAGAGTGAGAGATGATTTCTCTATTTTTTATGGCCTCTGCGCAGTAGGCAACATCAAAAAAGTAAAAGCACAATGGATTGGCTTTATACCTTCGTTTTTACTGTTCCTGACGTAGGAAACACGATACTTCGAGACTCGAGCAATTAGATTTCTCTAGAAATAGTCTAGTTTATATTGGTTTTTTATGTTTACACTTACGGTAGCTTAGACATACAGTAGCGCGCATAAGTCATTGGTCACTTTTTCAACCGGCAATATCTTTTGAACAGGAAAAGCAATCAATTTGAAAGTTTGGCTCGATATATCAAATCTATCGGACAGTATGATGCTGATATCGATTTGTTACGAAATTCCTCAGTGATTGCATAGTAAAGACGCAATCAACGCATACTTTTTCGGCAGTGCATTATTCTTACATACATTTCTATCTACTAGCCAAACTTTTTAAGCATTGAGATCAGCTAAAGGGCTGCCTGGAAAAAAAATTTCAAGTTGCTGCGTCTTCGCACCTTGGCTGCAGCAAGGCTGCAATTTCGCTGTCGCAAATTCGTATCTCGGCTTCTAGATGAGCTAGAGACTCGTTCTAAGAACCAAAATGATCCGCATATGGATTGTTGATGATTCTGATAATATGATACACGTCCCTCAACAATTGCACTCGGGGCACAAAAATATCGATTTTTTTCATGACCTATATTTGATGTGTCTCAATTCTGAGGGACAGTTCAGTAAAAATGTAGTTTTGGCGTACGTGTATTGCAAATGTATTGCAGAACTGATGCCCAACTTTTTGTTGGATTGGCATTTGTTTCCCAGGCGCGGCGACCGATTTTCGGAAGGACGGCCCGATAAGCCACGCCCCCTTTTTGCCTTATCGCCCTACAGAATCGCAAACTTTATTCCGTACAGAATACGCCCTACAGAATCGCAAACTTTATTCCGTACAGAATACGCCCTACAGAATCGCAAACTTTATCTCATAGCACGTTTGATTAGCGAAACCTGACATCGCGGGCTCAATTCACGGACCACAGATTCCTTAGGCTGGGCCAAGTTTGCCAAAAGTTGCTTCATCCTTTGATTAGTTGACTCGACATGCTACTAAAAAAAGTGTCGTTCATACCGTTCAATAACGAAAAGCATATTTGATCTTTCCGAACACCAGTATTCGATAAAGAACTAGCCTTCCTGTTTACACCCTAATTTTCAACTAACGCATTTCAAAACAGCAATCCAAAACGGTAACCATTGAAAACAAGAAGTGCGATAAAGTAGAAAACACTGCAATCAAGCGATAAATGTGTACCTAGACATACTATGGGTGTAAATATCAACTTGTGTTTTCCCTATCTAGCCTCGCGACAGGTACGTATCGAAACGCGCCAATACTAGACGTTCGCGTACCATACATCCCGCGTTTATATTTCATCAAAAATTATTGTATGCAATGTCAAATATTTTTTGCTGCTTAAATTTAGAGAATCGAAATTTAGAGAAATTTAGATAATTCCCTTGTATTCAATTCTCAACTTACAAAATATATATCTTTGCAGCCAAAGAAGATTCCAACATCATGCACTTACAATCTCTTCTCAACTCGATGAACGGAGCGTTTCCTGCTATTCATTCAATTCTTTTCATCACTGGTGTACTGAGTAACGTGGTGTTATTGTTTGCCGCGTTCAATAGAACTCCTCGAACACTCAATGTCAGCATTCTTTTTTTTGTAATTTAGAGAGAAAAAAAATATTTCAGACGTATTCTGTTATCATCAAAATATCTGCATGCAATGACTTGGTTGCAGTGTGCTGCGATTTCTTCACGATGCAACGGTAATTTTCCTATCTTTATCTACACAAAATATTCTTATTTGCAGAACTCTTGCGATTCCGGGAAATTTCATATTCTTGTCCTCCGGTCCCTGTTCCCTCATCTCGTCACATGCTTGCTATGCCGCTTACTGCCTGCAAATTAGCGCTCTTGTATACTCGATACACGTGACGGTTGCTCGTTTTGCGTATCGGTGAGTATTTAATTCGCTTAGCACTAAACTAGATCTAATCCAATACCAAAAAAATGGTTGTAGATAATTGTTGTAGAAACATTCTGCACTCAGCATGTTATTTACGCTTTTTGTCGTGTTGCATTATCAGGCAAGTATCGAAATGTGAGAATACGGACTCTTCATTTCACACACTCTCTAGACCGGTCGATAGTTGAGAGCGTGTGCGAAATGAAGAGACCGTGGTCTCACATTTCACACTCGACAGTAGTGTTGTTATTTGGAATAATTCTATTCGCGAATAAGAAAGGTTATTCGCGAATAATTCTTTGTTATTCGAGAATAACCCTTTGTTATTCTAGAATAGAATTATTCCAAATAACAACACTACTCGACAGGCAAGTAGAAAATGACAAAACAATTTCTGTGTAGACAGAGTTTTAACGTCAAGTTTTAACGTTCCTTTTTGCTCTGCTGTCTGCAAACGTAAATATAAATTTTATGTACAGTAGCGTCAAAAGTTTTCGGACACTTTTCCCTTTGTAAAACTTTTGAACCTGAAGAGGTTTTCCTCTGATAATGGTAGGGTAGTAAGTAGGGATGACAAAACGGCGTTCTTGCCGGCAAGGGCGCAATATAAAATTATGCAAATATAACTGTTACTAATTTGATGATGGCATTTATTAGTTACTTAAAATCCTTAGAAGTGAAAACAATCATACGATAAAAGAATTGTGCAAGCAAATGGTAGTTAAATAATTATTTTCCGCATTGATGCCGGCATTCCGTTTTCGTTTTGTCATCCCTAGTAGTAAGTGAAATCCATTTGAGATTACGATGTTACTATTGGGATACTGCGAAATCGTTCAGTTATTGCGTAGTGAAAATATACATTTTATGAACATGGTAAAATGAAGTAAATTTATAACATTTCTTCAGTTTGTGGATTCTTCCCCAAGCTCCTCCCAAGGCACGAACTCTCCTGATATTGCTGATGCTGTTGTACATACCGTCGGGAATGATGGGGGTAGGGATAGCGTGATATTATAGAGTGAAATTCGGGTAAATAATTTAAATAGCACTCTTCATTTCACACACTCTCTCACCGGCCGATTGACGAGATAGTGTGCGAAATGAAGAGTGCTAATTCAATTATTTACCCGAATTTCGCACTCTAGTGATATTATATGTTTTATCGACGCCCGTGGGCGCAACGAGATAACGTATGAATCGTGAGGAACAATCAGTAAATTCTCTATAGAGTAGGTGGTATGGGAACGATAGGTGAATCAGTGAATGGGAAGATCAATCGTCGTGGTCCCATCTGTCATTGTCTAACCGTTGTTTTCTGTGAGGACTTAGAGAGGAGGTATCCGAGGAAGGGGACTCGGACGACCAGGTTGACTCATCTCCGGGAGCAGACTCAGTGATCTCTAAATGGGGACGGGTTGGAGGGGAAGGAGAGGGGGGGTTAACGAAATGTAACTAACGAAACGTACAGTAGCGGTCAAAAGTTTTCGGACACTTTTTATCTTTGTTAAAACTGTTGAACCCGAAGACGTCTCGAACTGATTATGGAGGTGTCGTATGTGAAATCTATTGGAGATTACAATGCAAATATGGGGGTATTGCGAAAGTATGGGGGTATTCCTAAGAGTCATGGTAGGCCACTATTTGCCCTCAGGGCACAAAAAAATCACTTTTTTGCATTATTGTTGTCCGACCGAGGTCCCCCCTATAGGACGTACTCTAGAGATCTGGTTTCGGCGTGGATTCGGTAGAGAATCTATGTGAGATCCGATTGCTCGGGGCAATAAGCGTTTCGATTGGGCTCCTGCCCACGGCGATCGATTTCCGGAAGGACACTGGTTTGGCCACGACCGTTTTCAGCCCGTTGACGAGGTTCTGACTTTTGAGTATATCTCGGCTCTGAGTTAACGTAGAAGGCTGGCAGACCCATCAATGGAATCAGTATGGCTTGCTCTATAATCTCAAGCACACATTACATCATCACTATGTAATATTGCATCATCCTTAGGCAATATTCCTCAGAATGCTGAAATATTGCATATTAATGGCGTAAATTGAGCTCTAGACTCGCGGAAAGACCAATTTTATCTTATTGGCATTTATTCCACCGTTATCCCTTCACTTACGGCTAAGAAAACACAAAAAGTATAAATATTGCCTAAGGATGATGCAATATTACATAGTGATGATGTAATGTGTGCTTGAGATTATAGAGCAAGCCATACTGATTCCATTGATGGGTCTGCCAGCCTTCTACGTTAACTCAGAGCCGAGATATACTCAAAAGTCAGAACCTCGTCAACGGGCTGAAAACGGTCGTGGCCAAACCAGTGTCCTTCCGGAAATCGATCGCCGCGGGCAGGAGCCCAATCGAAACGCTTATTGCCCCGAGCAATCGGATCTCACATAGATTCTCTACCGAATCCACGCCGAAACCAGATCTCTAGAGTACGTCCTATAGGGGGGCCCTCGGTCGGACAACAATAATGCAAAAAAGTGATTTTTTTGTGCCCTGAGGGCAAATGGTGGCCTACCGTCACCATATTCTCAGGATCATCGGCAGTCATGATGGCGATCATTTTGATACTTTGAACGGGTCTGTGCGATGTCTAATAGGCGAGATATGGTTTTCCGATCTCGATTTTGCAGCTTTGCTGCAGCCAAGTAGCGGTAACGCAGCAACTTGAAAAAAATTTTATGGGTAGATCGTGAGCATGTCTCAACACCCTGAAAGTTAGGGGAGCAGGAAAAAATCCATGTAAGAATAATGCCCATTCAAAAAAGTGTGCATTGATTGCGTCATCACTACGCAATAACTGAAAGATTTCGCAATACCCCCATACTTGCATTGTAATCTCCCATAGATTTCACATACGACACCTCCATAGTCAGATCGAGACGTCTTCGGGTTCAACAGTTTTAACAAAGATAAAAAGTGTCCGAAAACTTTTGACCGCTACTGTATATCGGCTAATATCGTAATGACTATAATCTAGTTCACGTAGACGACTTAGATAACATAATGTTCGATATATGCACCAATATGGAAACAAATGTACAAAATATATGTCTTTTTTCTAGTTATCATTCCTTTCTACTGAAGATGATGTTAAAAAGCTAAGAGAATTTTTACGAAACAACGCGCCATTGTACCTGCTCGAATCCGGTCTTGTATCAGGTATTACAATTTCACCAACACTCATCCAAAATAATAAAACGTTCCGTTGGTAATCCGTGCTTAAAAACAGATACGGCTGCGAGAGAGAGAGACGCGCCGAGGCATAGAAAGAGAGTACACCAGTAGTCCATTTCATGAACGTATCATTTCAAAATTGTAACATCTGAAGACGATTTACAGTATTGCATAGTGCTGACGCCATTCCAGGACACTCCGGCTTATCCTCTCAGGAAGTTCTCAACACTCTTTTTGTGGTCGGAACTCCCGCACCAGCCATTGTTGTGATATTGCTGCTGCGTTACAAGGTTGGATTTTAAAAAAAGCCAGTAATTAATATTAATGAATGTATCAGATTCTCTCAATACTGGGAAGACATTCAATGTCTGATAAAACGAGAATCATGCACAGAAACTTAATAAAGGTGAATCTCATTTAACACATTTATCTGAGAAGAAGAAAAATGATTGAAACGGAATTGTCGGTAGTGGTGAGACTGGGACTGTGTCAAGTTACTGAGAATAATGCAAACGCCAGACGTTAACAGGTATACAATTGAAAAGCACACAAATACTGTATCATTTATATCTATATATATATATATATCTGTATATGATGTTTATTTGATGGTTGTTCCACCAGCATTCCGCCCCAGAACTCACTCTATCTGTCGGTCCAACAATAAACGATATCCTGATTCTTTTGGCGGTCTAGTGATATTAACATAAAAAAAATAAATAAAAATAAATATGTGCCTACCATAACTATCACGATGCTCATTTACAGGTGGATCAGGGTAAATGAAGAGGTCACATAAAATGATTAATTTAGTTAACATACAATTACAGCTATTTTTGTATAACTGTTTCGCTCCACGAATGGTTTTTTATCTTTATTTTATTTTTTAAAAGTTTTTGAAAAAAGGTAGCAACGCGAAATTGTATATTTCGAAAAAGTCTATTGACAATTCAGGCGCTAACAATCCATGCCATGCTTCCGCCCATATTCTGCGTCTCTACAGGGACCTATTTGGTGATCCGCTTGAACATTTATCGACACGCCGCACTCGAAAGGGCAGTGTAAACAGTATCAATTTGCTTTCTGAATAAACTCTCGACTCAATGAACACGATTTCAAGGATTAGTACACTTACTTACCGGACATTTTTTACGGTATTTATTAAGATTTATACCTAGAAAAAATAGGAAAAAAATTTTTGCCTTTTACGCAGATCTCTGCTATTCCTCCTGCTTGCTCTGCACTGTGCACTCTCTACTACATCGAGCCGTATCGGCGGTGGGATAATAATAATAATAATAATATTATAATAATAACGATAATATAATAATAATATAATAATAATAATAATAATAGTAATAGTAATAATAATAACGTTTTTTCTTCCTCCATAAAGCCAAGTCTATCCCATACACGAATTCATATCTTCTTCAGAAGCTGTATCACTGAAATAGTCTCGATCCGGGTATTCTTAGATGTAATAATTCCAATAAAAACATTTTTTTACAAATTCATTTGTGTAGAAATATTGATTTCTCCCTTAATCAGATTCGTCTCGTTATCCACTACCGTGCCCAGCAAAGCACGGCAGACGAGAGAGTGTGAAATGAAGAGAGCAGGAACGGATTCGTCTCGTTATCCACTACCGTGCCCAGCAAAGCACGGCAGACGAGAGAGTGTGAAATGAAGAGAGCAGGAACGGATTTGACCAACCCTAGCATGTTTCGCACTTTCCACGCAATGGGCTCATGTGGAGGGGTGGGGATAAAACAATTACGGAAATTGTCTAGCTTGAAATTGTTGCCAGAGATATTTGGCACGCGAGCACTACCGGGTTTGTTGTCTGTTATGCACAGCATTCGAAGCAGAGACGGCGACGACGAGAGAGCGCGCCAAACGAGAGGGTCAGACAACGAGAGACGTACTTTTCATGGTGCCAACTGGATGTTGTCTTGTATGAGTGTGCAGTCCTCCCGCAATCTGACTCACTCCCTCTCATCTTGCTTCAATTATAATGATAAACGCGTAGCGATACGAGAGTTCTTTAGAAAGATCCTCGGTGGCGCAAGGACTGAATTTTCGTAAAAACATAATCCCGGCGTTGAAAGAAATGCAGGTTCCTCATTTCTATCAGTGTGTTTTCCTCTTGGTAGCAAATAATGCCATGCACATGCTGCCGCTGTGAGAATAAACTCTTTTCAGAAATTGTTCTTAAAATTCATTCTTCGCGCTCTCTTAGAAGATTTCTGTTTGAATTACTATTTCTCTATTCACAGGACATTTTTACCTCTTGAAATCATGGTTTTTATTAAACAGATTCTCTCATTTAATTCGACGGGTGTTTGACGCTCTCTCGATTTTGCGCATACGATCGATACCATCGGTAGCTGAAATGTTTGTTTTTTTAGAGATAACAATACAAAATTTTTTTATTAATGTACACAATGGAGTATTACCCACGATTTTGGTTGAAAAAAACAGCGGATCGGATTGTTCGGTATGGACAAAGGAAGCTGAGAATTATTCATTTAATAATTAAATTAATCAAGAATTGTAATGCAAAAAGCTTTCCGCATAATTTTTCCGCATAAAGCATTCGACTCCTCAATTATTTAGGTATTTTATGCTGCGCACATTTCGTGGGTACAAAGTGCAAAACGTTTTATGTACCCTTTCATAACTTTTTTTCCTAGTGAAGATACAATTTCCAAACTCTCGACCACGAAGGTTCGAGATGGCTGTTACTAGTACGCATTACAATTTTAGGGCGGATGGCCTAGTGGTGTAAGGCACTGCTTGCCAAACGAAGGGTCACGAGTTCGATCCCCGACCATGTTCACCAAGCCTTCCATCCCCTCGTTGGCGGTAAAATTGGTAGCAACTTTGATTGCGAAACATACCTGTTCCCGGTTGTCAACTTATCAAAAATATCGCTAAAATCAAGGGGTGGCCGACGCGATCAAGGATTGGCAAATGTACTGGGGGCCGACAATTTTCGAGAACTATATATAATCTTTTTTTTGCCGTGATAAAATTATTTGCCTACTCATAATATTCTTTAAAAAAAAACAAATAAAATAGATGAAATAAGTTGTATTCATCTTGAAACAAAAATAAATTTGAATAAAAATCAATACTCTAGGGTTACTTTGTTGTGGCTGAATACCGTAATATGTTTGAAACATCGAAAATCTATCCAGGACCTTCTCGGTGCCTCCTCGCCCGTCCTACCGTATTCACTTGTCTCTTCCCTCGCCCTTCCTACCGTATTACATGATCAGATTGCCACGCATCCGAAAATCTACCGTATTAATCGAAAAAAAATCTACCGTATTAATAAATCACTATTTCGCATCGCAAAGACGTAAGAGAGAGAGAGAGAGCACGGTGCATTGCTTGCTACATGGGTTTCCCAAAGCTGAAGTGAGAGATCAACACCTGGTTCTAAGAACGGACTAAGAACAAATCGGTGGTGCTTGCTGCTCGCCTTGTCCCAACCCGGCGAGTTGCAGCAGTAACCCGGGAGCGCGATGAAACACTACTGAAACGCTAAGCAATGTCTAACTGTCCCTGTCTAAGTCAATGCGACACTATTCTAGCCTTCAATACGCTCTCACTTCGTTTTTACCGCTCCTTATGCTAACCACACCATTACTACCCTGTATCACTACGGCAATAAACATAATAAAGCCCCTTCTACAGCAATCAACACCCGATAAACCCGAAAAAAACAAACAAAAAGAAAGCAAAAACAAGGGAGAGTCAAGCTGTGCATTACCGTACTTAGTTGACAGAGTTGTGTCACCTCAATTTCGGTGTGTCATGCAAAGATGACGCTGTTTCTCGAAACTGATGCAATTGTACGTTTTCCCGTGTGAGCGCAAAATTCATTAGTAGCTCCAGCAGTAATTATTCGTAAAATAAAGAGTAAAAACACCTCCTCCGAAAAATGAAGTGCTTTCGACTGGCTTTCGACTGGCAAGCAGCGAGTTGACGGCCAGTCGAAAGTCAAGTCAAATTTGTCAAACTTAACTAAAAATTACGTGTTGTGCCTTACATTACTAAGTTTTTCATGCTCTTTCAAAGCGCGAGGGCGGCGGAACACGTAAACTGCTTCAAATATGCGCAATTCTTCGCGAAAGATTTTGCGTACTGTAACCCGAGGATCCTATCACATACTGAAAAATCCTGTCACAGCTCTCCAAAGTATTACGGTAGCGTTGCCAATCGCTTACTGAAGCTATTCTGTGACTCTTTTTGACTTCTCCTAATTTAATTTTAATTAATTAATTCAATTAAATATTCCTATTTTTATTAAATTATATTATTCATGTTGGATTTCTGCTCTGGTGACGGGAGGACTATGTGGGAATTATTTTTATTAAAAAATTCAGGGGGGCCGCCCTAGATTTTCAAATATATTTACGTAGATCTGTGCAGCAACCGGCCTAACCGGTCAGCCCCAGCAGAGTGGTCGCTCGTCGACGTAAAGTCCTCTTGATTCCGGTAGCAACTTTACCTTTATCTTACAATTTTACAATTTTAAAATGATACGTTCATGAAATGGACTACTGGTGGTACTCTCTTTCTATACCTCGACGTGTCTCTCACTTTGCCATGCTCTCTCGCAGCCGTATCTGTTGTTTAGCACTGATTATCAACGGAACGTTTTGTTATTTCGGACGAGTGCTCGTAAATTTGTAATAATTACGCAACTGTCATTGCTTACACAGTATTCGTATGCTAATCTATTATATGCTACCAATTCCGCTACAGAAGCTCGGACACACCTCTTTTTGAAAGGATATTTATACCGTGAACCACATTTTGAAATCGATGATTCCCCCCAGAAGGGGTATGACTGTCTGAAACTAAGGGAGCGAAAAAGTCATACCTATTGTATTCTTAACCATATTCCATTTGTAGTACACTTGACATAACAGCCGATATTGTAACCAAATTCAGTTAACGATCCCAAAGTAATCAAAATGCCCTAATTGTTCGCCTAATCCGCGCCATTTCAATCTCTTTTCACATGATTCCAAACATACAGACCAGGGTCAGAGCGAGATAGTGTGCAAAAGTGAGAGAGTCTCTCTCGATTTCACACGCTCTCTCACTCCAAAGGCCTTTCTGGATGGGTGACCGGCCTGTGGAATGATGTGTTTTATTCATCTGCCACCAACTGCCAGAAATAATTATATTTTAACTCATTCTCTAATTTTTTTTGTATTCTTTCTTGAACTCTGAGACCATGAAAAAATATGTATAAAATAAGTATATAAAAATAAGTATAAAAAGTTCTGTATGACCGTCAGATAGGCATCTCTTTCAAAGTGATCGTGCCCGACTCTATTTTTCCACAAGCATCATTAGGTGCAAACATACCCTACCATGCGTCGACGCATGGGAAGTGCCTACCAACTTTTTTTGGTAGCCCCGGGTTCATGATGAAAATCGATATTTTCGATTATCGATTGATCAACCCAACCTATAGTGGGATGGTACCGTATGGTCTACAGTAACTCAAAATCGATAATCCGGGTTACTGTAGCTTTCGCTGCGGGACCACCATTTTGCGAAGTTGCGCCAAATGAGCCGGGATTGCTTTTATAAGTTGGCATTCGGCACGACATTGCTCGAAAGGTATACTGTAGTCGGGCTACCGTACCCATGGCTGCGCTACGGTAACTTTCGCTGCGGGACCACCATTTTTCAAAGTTGTTCGAATTGAGCCGCGATTGCTTGTTTGAGTTGGTAGACAGTACGAAATTGCTCGAAAGGTATACGCCACGTCGCCTACTGTTCTGCGGGTTACTGTACCTTTCGCTGCGGGACCACCATTTTACGAAGTTGCGCCAAACGAGTCGCGATTGCTTGTAAGAGTTGGTATTCGGTACGACATTGCTCGAACGGTATACGGTAGGGTTGCCGTTTCAAGTCCAAGGGTGAAGGGCTTGGTTTTTCTCGCCTGAGAGAGTGCGATCTCTCGCTCAACACTTGATTAGGGAGAGGTCACAGGGGGAGAGAGAACCAAGGGCTTGGTTTATAAACCAAGCCCTTGGTTTTCAGTTCCTTGAAACAAAAACAATTTCCCTACACAATTAAACAAGTTGTTTATGTTGTTATTGATCTATTACCTTGAGTAGGACTCACACAAACTATAATCAACTATTTTTCAATTAATTATTCGACGAAATAGCGCTTTTGAATAGAACCAAGCGCTTGGAAAAACCAAGGGCTTGGTTTGTTATCTCTCTCGGCGTCTTATAACTCCAAACCCTTGGGCCCCCTGGCTGTTTATCTCTCGCACTTGGAATGAGAGAGAGGGTCAGGGGAGAGAGAGACAAACCCTTGACCCTTGATCCGGCAACCCTAGTATACGGCACATCGCCTACTGTTTCGCGGGTTACTGTACCTTTCGCTGCGGGACCACCATTTTGCAAAGTTATTCGAATCGTGTCGCGATTGCTTGTATGAGTTGGTATTCGGTACGACATTGCTCGAACGGTATACGGCACATCGCCTACTGTTCCGCGGGTTACTGTACCTTTCGCTGCGGGACCACCATTTTGCAAAGTTATTCGAATCGTGTAGCGATTGTTTGTATGAGTTTGTATTCGGTACGACATTGCTCGAACGGTATACGGCACATCGCCTACTGTACTGCGGGTTACTGTACCTTTCGTTTCGAGACCACCATTTTGCAAAGTTGTTCGAATCGAGTCGCGATTGCTTGTATGAGTTAGAATTCGGTACGACATTGCTCGAACGGTGTACGGCACATCGCCTACTGTACACCGGGTTACTGTACCTTTCGCTGCAGGACCATCATTTTACAAATTTGCTCCAAACGAGTCGCGTTTGATGCATGAGTTGGTATTCGGTACGGAATTAATAGTATGCGGCACATTTCCAACTGTTCCGTGGGCTACTGTACCTTTAGTTTCGAACATCATTGTATGAAGTTGCGGAAAATAGAAATTGCTGGTGAGAGGTGGACATCACGGTGAGTTACATAGAATATGCACAGAAAAACGCAATAAGCACTTGTTATGATCTAACTATTCCATCATTGCAGATTATCATGAGCACGGGCTGGACCCAGATGGCAGAAAATAGATATAAGATAGAAGAGATCAATAGAGTTGTAGCAACTGGTAATATTTTCCTTAATTCTGTTTACTCGTACCCACCTGATGTAGACCACGGCCACTTACTATTAGATGTAGACGAACCATCTCATGATCGCGATCCAAAGAATGAATGGAAAATGTCAATGCCGGCTGACTCGAGGGAAGAGTGATTCCCCTTCCCCTTACAACAAGGGTTCTCTTATTGGAAACTATTGGAAATGTTTGGAGAACAAAGAAACGCGGGCCGAGAGCGTGCGAGAGAGTGAGTGAAATGGAGAGAGAAGGTGGAGTTCATTTCCAATACTTTCAATAAGAAAACCCCATTTACAACAACTCCCCATCTGTGTGTATTTCGATAAATCATTTATGTATTTTGATAAAAAAATATATGAATAACATTCACTCTCAAAATTGCACATGTACGCACAAGGGGATACTTTTTTCGGGGAAGACTCGCTTGAAGCAACTTCGCAAAATTGACCTCGTCAATCGTCCCTACTGTAGTCATGAGTACGGAAGCCGAGATGCCGTATACCGTTCGAGTAATGTCGTACTGAATACCAATTCGTACAAGCAATCGCGGCACGATTCGAATAACTTTGCAAATGGTGGTCTCGAAACGAAAGGTACAGTAACCCGCGGAACAGTAGGCGATGTGCCGTATACCGTTCGAGCAATGTCGTACCGAATACAAACTCATACTAGCAATCGCGACACGATTCGAATAACTTTGCAAAATGGTGGTCTCGAAACGAAAGGTACAGTAATCCGCGGAACGGTAGCCGAGCTACCGTATACCTTTCGAGCAATGTCGTACCGAATACCAACTCAAACAAGCAATCGCGGCTCAATTCGAACAACTTTGAAAAATGGTGGTCCCGCAGCGAAAGTTACCGTAGCGCGCCCATGGGTACGGTAGCCGAGCTACCGTATACTTTTCGAGCAATGTCGTGCCGAATGCCAACTTATAAAAGCAATCCCGGCTCATTTGGCGCAACTTCGCAAAATGGTGGTCCCGCAGCGAAAGGTACAGTAACCCGCAGAACAGTAGGCGACGTGGCGTATACCTTTCGAGCAATTTCGTACTGTCTACCAACTCAAACAAGCAATCGCGACTCGATTCCAACAACATTGAAAAATGGTGGTCCCGCAGCGAAAGCTACCGTATCCCGCAGAACAGTAGGCGATGTGGCGTATACCTTTCGAGCAATTTCGTACTGACTACCAACTCATACAAGCAATCGCGACTCGATTCCAACAACTTTGAAAAATGGTGGTCCCGCAGCGAAAGGTACAGTAACCCGCAGAACAGTAGGCGACGTGGCGTATACCTTTCGAGCAATTTCGTACTGTCTACCAACTCAAACAAGCAATCGCGACTCGATTCCAACAACATTGAAAAATGGTGGTCCCGCAGCGAAAGCTACCGTAACTCGCAGAACAGTAGGCGATGTGGCGTATACCTTTCGAGCAATTTCGTACTGACTACCAACTCATACAAGCAATCGCGACTCGATTCCAACAACTTTGAAAAATGGTGGTCCCGCAGCGAAAGCTACCGTAACCCGCAGAACAGTAGGCGATGTGGCGTATACCTTTCGAGCAATTTCGTACTGACTACCAACTCATACAAGCAATCGCGACTCGATTCCAACAACATTGAAAAATGGTGGTCCCGCAGCGAAAGCTACCGTAGCGCAGCCATGGGTACGGTAGCCGGACTACAGTATACCTTTCGAGCAATTTCGTACTGTCTACCAACTCAAACAAGCAATCGCGGCTCAATTCGAACAACTTTGAAAAATGGTGGTCCCGCAGCGAAAGTTACCGTAGCGCGCCCATGGGTACGGTAGCCGAGCTACCGTATACCTTTCGAGCAATGTCGTGCCGAATGCCAACTTATAAAAGCAATCCCGGCTCATTTGGCGCAACTTCGCAAAATGGTGGTCCCGCAGCGAAAGGTACAGTAACCCGCAGAACAGTAGGCGACGTGGCGTATACCTTTCGAGCAATTTCGTACTGTCTACCAACTCAAACAAGCAATCGCGACTCGATTCCAACAACATTGAAAAATGGTGGTCCCGCAGCGAAAGCTACCGTAACTCGCAGAACAGTAGGCGATGTGGCGTATACCTTTCGAGCAATTTCGTACTGACTACCAACTCATACAAGCAATCGCGACTCGATTCCAACAACTTTGAAAAATGGTGGTCCCGCAGCGAAAGCTACCGTAACCCGCAGAACAGTAGGCGATGTGGCGTATACCTTTCGAGCAATTTCGTACTGACTACCAACTCATACAAGCAATCGCGACTCGATTCCAACAACATTGAAAAATGGTGGTCCCGCAGCGAAAGCTACCGTAACCCGCAGAACAGTAGGCGATGTGGCGTATACCTTTCGAGCAATTTCGTACTGACTACCAACTCATACAAGCAATCGCGACTCGATTCCAACAACTTAGAAAAATGGTGGTCCCGCAGCGAAAGCTACCGTAACCCGCAGAACAGTAGGCGATGTGGCGTATACCTTTCGAGCAATTTCGTACTGACTACCAACTCATACAAGCAATCGCGACTCGATTCCAACAACTTAGAAAAATGGTTGTCCCGCAGCGAAAGCTACCGTAGCGCAGCCATGGGTACGGTAGCCGGACTACAGTATACCTTTCGAGCAATTTCGTACTGTCTACCAACTCATACAAGCAATCGCGACTCGATTCCAACAACTTAGAAAAATGGTTGTCCCGCAGCGAAAGCTACCGTAGCGCAGCCATGGGTACGGTAGCCGGACTACAGTATACCTTTCGAGCAATTTCGTACTGTCTACCAACTCAAACAAGCAATCGCGGCTCAATTCGAACAACTTTGAAAAATGGTGGTCCCGCAGCGAAAGTTACCGTAGCGCAGCCATGGGTACGGTAGCCGGACTACAGTATACCTTTCAAGCAATTTCGTACTGTCTACCAACTCAAACAAGCAATCGCGGCTCAATTCGAACAACTTTGAAAAATGGTGGTCCCGCAGCGAAAGTTACCGTAGCGCGCCCATGGGTACGGTAGCCGAGCTACCGTATACCTTTCGAGCAATGTCGTGCCGAATGCCAACTTATAAAAGCAATCCCGGCTCATTTGGCGCAACTTCGCAAAATGGTGGTCCCGCAGCGAAAGCTACAGTAACCCGGACTATCGATTTTGAGTTACTGTAGACCATACGGTACCATCCCACTATAGGTTGGGTTGATCAATCGATAATCGAAAATATCTATTTTCACCATGAACCCCGGGTCATGGGTGGGAAGTGCCTACCAAAAAAAGTTGGTAGGCACTTCCCAATGTGCCGACCGTGGTAGGGTATGGGTGCAAAGTGAATTTTGATCGTGTATAATACAGGTCACATGATTCCAAACATACAGACCAGGGTCAGAGCGAGATAGTGTGCAAAAGTGAGAGAGTACCTCTCGATTTCACACGCTCTCTCACTCCAAAGCCCTTTCTGTAAGGATGACCGGCCTGTGGAATGATGTGAGGTGCGTAGACTGTAAAGGAGATTTACAGCATACATATTCACGAGAGGACCCACCCTGTTCTGAAATTATTGAGGATATCTAAACACTTATTCCGCAGGTGAGAGAGGAAGAAAAAGCTAAAGAAACGCCGATATACACCTACAAATCTCTTTTTGTACCCACTGTCTCTATGCGCGAAAACATTCAATAGATGGTGTGCCGTTCCCTGGGTGTTGTATCTATCTATGTGTATCCATTAGGGTTGCCTGTTCGGCGTCGGTTTCGGTATTACCTTTATCTTGTTCTCTTTCATACGGTTATCCTTTTCCGTCGTTCTCCCCTCCTTATCAACCGTTTTACCGATCTCTCTCCGAGAGGGCAGTAATACGAATACCGAACTTGCATCCCTAGTATCCATTCGACGTGCACGCCTGACGATTTCCGTGACCAGTTTGATCTCACAGGGAAATAAGTCTACGACTGTAGACTTCTCGGCTACCGAGCGACGACTTCATAAGTCTACTCGCTTCGATTAGAGGCAAGGGAGCGGCACTTTCTAGACTTTAAAGTCGTCGCTCAGTAGCCAAGACTTCTGAAGTTGTAGACTTATTTCCCTCTGAGATAGCACGTTAGAATAGCGAAATCTGCTTTCGCGATTCAAGTCACCGAAAATAGATAACAGTGGCTTGTTTGATAAAAAAAAGAAAGTTTGATAAAAAATAGGGAAAGGAGAAAGGGTGTGAATTTATTTTGCGATTTTGTCCCGTTGATAAGGCAGTTGAACGTCTGTTTGCCTGCCCGTCTAATTTGTGATTCCTTCAGTTCACAAAATTTTCGTATTTTCGCTACAAATCGCTTCACAATTGCGCTATTATCTCGGCCTCACGAGCCTTTTGTGACGGAATAAGTCTGTATTTTTTGTGGCGATTTACCTTCCCCATCCAAGTCGAGATTCAATTTAACCTGGAGCCGGCTCCCTAGCTCCCCCTGGAACGAACCTTGTGCCGAATCCCAAACTCCCCCGAACAGCGCGTTGTGTACGCATAGAGCGTAGTAAACGCTTAGAGCGTAGTGCATTTAACCTATTACATCCCGGCCCGTTTTATCAATATTTTACTGAATAAAGGACATTCAACGTCTGTACACGGTCCTATAAAAGGAAATTGTGTTTTCAGGACCCATTCACAGTCTCTGGTATGCGACACTTTGACGTAGATACCTTCAATAATGAATGATTGAATGAATGAAACATGTGTTACAATTATCCTGCACATGTATACTATGAGGAACTAACTTCCCTGTTACACCCTAATTTGCAACTAATGCATTTGGAAACATTAGTTCCGGTGAACATGGAACACATTTATTATATAAACAGAAAACACAGACATGCTTTTTACCAACAAAAATCACGAAATTAGTGAATACGTGTTTTTTTCTGACGCTTTCATGTCTCACGACTAGTAACGCACTAGACCTTCGCGTAGCATACAACCCGTGTGTTTTATCCTAATTCTTTTTATGAATGTGAGGACAATATTTTGTTGCAGTATAAAGTAAAAGATCATGCACTTCTACATCATTCTCAACTGGTTGAACGGCTCCTTTCCGGCTATTCACTCAATTCTTTTCATTACTGGTGTAATGAGTAACGTGGTGTTATTGATTGCTGCGTTCAGCCGAACTCCTCAGATACTCAATGTGAGAATTAAAATAATTTTAAAAATTGTGCAAAATATATTTCAGACCTACTCGGTAATCGTTAAAATCGCAGCTTTCAATGACTTGATTGCAGTATGCAGCGACTTTTTCACCATGCACCGGTTAGTTTTCTGGTTTCTCATACTGAACAATATTTTAGTTAAATGATCTAAACTAACGTAATTTGCAGAACACTTGTTATCCCTGGCAATTTCATTTTCTTGTCCTCCGGTCCATGTTCCTACATGTCGTCGCAAGCTTGTTATGCTGCATACTGCTTACAAATAAGCGCTCTCGTATACTCAGTACATGTTACGGTTTCTAGTTTTGCGTACCGGTGAGTGTTTAATAGATCTACAAGATAGTCTCTAGAATACACCAAAAAATGGGTTTAGAATTCCCCCGATGTTACTTATGGGGCTCTTTATCAATATTGAATTTCACACAAGCAGAAAACCATTGTCATTTTTTTTTGTATAGAGAAAATGTTCCCTTTTCTTCTACGGCGTGCAAATATGTAGTAATTTAGATTCTATGATTTTTTTTTTCAATTTTGTACATTGAAAATTAGTAATGCAGTCTGTGGATTCTGCACCGATCTCCTCCCAAGGCACGCAATCTCCTGATAAGATTGATGCTGTTATGCCTTCCGTCCGGCATTGTTGGGGTATGGATCACGCGATCGTTATTACATTTATAAAATGATACGATCACACCAAAAAGTTAAATGACGGACTTCCGTTGTTTACCACACAGGCACGTACGCGACCCTCTCACTTTTGCCCGCTCTCTCGCTTTGGTAAACACAGGAAGTACCATTTTGACTTTACCGACCCCAAAAAATAATAGAGGACATAGTTTTCCATATTTGCACCTCAGAACATAACAATAAGCAGATATATTCTCAGTTATCATTCCTCACTACGCAAGATGATGTTGAAAAGCTCAACGAATTTTTGCTAGCGAACGCTCCTTCTTATCTCCTCGAGCCCGGCATGGTGTCTGGTATCCGAAACGACTTTTCAGTTTTACATAGTGATGACGCAATTTCAGGACACGTAGGCTTGACCTCACAGGACGTTTTCGGCACTCTAATGGTGATCGGGACTCCGGTATTTTCCTTAGTTGTGATAGTGGCGCTACGCCACAAGGTTGGTTTAAATATATATGAATATTATTATTTAATGTATCAGATTCTATCTATTCTGGACAAAAATTCAATGTCTGACAAAACGAGAATCATGCACATAAACTTGATAAAGGTGACTATCATTGAACACATTTATCGGGAAATGTATAACTAGATCGATATTTTAGCCGCAAATCAACGGTAGGCAGAGATCACGGAAAACGGAAAGGAGACATTTAAAATACAGTGATTAACATTGTTCACATATGTGAGAATGTTTGACAAAACTTTTTTTCTTCATTTTATGGAATGTCTGAGCGGATCGAGATATACCCGTACAGGCAAAAAATAACCTATGCTGAAAAGTTGCTAGGTTAAACAGCAACAGTAGAGATCGAAAATGGCATAAGAAGTTTTATAGATAGCCGAACCCGGCTGAGATACGCTCGTCCAAAAGTAAAAATTTAATTAAAAAAAAGATTGCACCGTGATCAAAATTGCCACTAAATATACCCCGCAGCTCCAAAATGTGGCGAGTTGTAAAAAAACTTTTATTATGAAAGCGTGCGAAGCTCGCACAGCGAAATATTACGTAAACTCACTACACCGCATAAACTGAAGAAATTGAAATTAGACTAGCCGATTTTCAATGATATTTTTAAAACTACACTTATGGAGTAACTTTTCAACTCTAACTTTTCAGAATAGGTCAGTGTTTGCCTGTACGACCATCCTTGTCAGAACCTCAATCGACTCAGATATTCGCTCATATAACTATAGCTATTTTAAAAGCATTACAAACTTTATGTGGAAACAAGGTATAAGCGTCAATGCATGCAAATTTAGTTAAATTGTTCGAAAAAAGTAGAAACCAAAATAATTGCAAAACTTTTTAAACTCGGGAATTTTAATTCCTAATTTCAGGCACTAACAATCCACGCCATGCTGCCTCCCCTATTCTGCGTTTCCGTTGTAATCTACTCGGTGCTCCGCTTGAACATCTATCGACACGCCGCACTCGAAAAGGCCGTGTATACGGTAACTATTTGTTCTTGAGTAAACCGGAGACATTGCCGAGTATGCTCAAAAGAGCATAATCCTTTTCAAGACATAAGATTAGATTAGTGCGCGATTTTTATACTGTAGTATATATTAATATTTGATTACAATAATTCAGTGTGTGTGTCGCGGATAATCGTCATTTGCTGTCAGTTTTTTTTGTTTCTCAAAAATGGAGTGAACAGGGAGGGTCTGTCTTCCCTCATTTTGGAGTACAGACACCACTCATTCTCAAATAGACCGGTCCTGATGGACTCATCAAGCGGTTTCGCTGTCTAAAAATGAAGACCAGTCGGCGACACTGTTCACACTCGATTGTGCAAAATGAGACGTCCCGATACCTTTCTGACACGATCGATCGGAATGATTTGGATTTCCCGATACCGTTGCTCCATTACCCGATACCTTCTTGGCTCCGGCTTCGGGTCGGCTCACTTTGCGCAAAACGAGATAAGGTACCGATCGTTCCCCGATTTCCCAACCCGAATATTACAAATTCACAAATACTCGTCCAAAATAATATAATATTTCGCACGTAAAAACAGGTCCGGCTGCTAGAGAGCTTGGCAAGAGACACGCCGAGGTATAGAAAGAATGTACACCACCAGTAGTCCAATACATGAAGGTATAATTTAAAAATTGTAATAACGCACTCTAGTTCACACAATACATAAACTAGCCGGGATGTGTTGAGGTTAAATACACTACGCTCTATGCGTACACTACGCTCTATGCACAGTTCTGGGAGAAGGTTCGGTCCAGGGGGACCTCGGTTGCCTTCTTCAGGTATGGTCCAGGGGGACCTCGGTAGCCTTTTTCAGGTACGGTCCAGGGAGACCTCGGTAGCCTTCTTCAGGTACGGTCCAGGGGGAAGTCGGTAGCCTTCTTCAGGCCAGGGGGAAGTCGGTAGCCTTCTTCGAAAAAAGTTGCCACTACGCCACTTCGTGGCTCCGTGGCAACTTTTTTTTCGATCGCTCTCAGCCTCACGAGCCTTTCTCAACGGAAACGCAGGATACCGTGTGTTGATTTCCCGGGCGTATTCGAAATCGTTTGTGGCATCGAAAAACACTTTTCCAATGATTCCCTACGCTCGCCGGATCATTTGGAAACTTTACGAAATTTTCAATTTTTCACGTTAAAACGTGTTAGACACGTTTCCGACATCGCAAAACACGTTTCCTGTGATCCCCCACGCTCTGTGATCCAATTGGGAACTTTTCGAAATTTTCGATTTTCCATGTTAAAACTCGGCAAAACAGGTGAAAACGTGTTTCACCTTACTGAAGAACGTGCTAGAAGGGCATTTGACACTTGCGAAAAATGCGGCAAACGTTTTGCCCGCGGCGGGGTTCGAACCTGGGGGTCTCGGATTGTAAGTCAAGCGCGTAACCCACTTGGCTATGGATTTGGTCAATTAAATATTGCAAAATTTTAAAGGGATTTTGGTCTGTTGTCGTATGCAAAAGGATCCGAGAAGATAGAGCGATTTTGAAGCGATTTATTAGGAAGCTTCCGGATGCATGATTCCGGCCTCCAGAAAGGGGTCAGGGGCGAGAGAGTGTGCCAAAATGAGAGAGTCACTCTCAATTTTCCTTACACTCTCGTTCTAACTCCTTTCCTGCGAGATTGCCGGCATGAGGAATGATTTGGAACGAAATGTGCGAAAATTTCATGAAATCGCGTGAAATCAAGTGAAATCAATCGATATTTCACTTCAAAAATCGGCAAAAGATGCTCAAATGTGAATCTCGTTACTCAAAAACGGGTTTGGGCCACATTTGACACTTGGAAAAAATGCGGCAAAAGACTATGCACCGGCGGGGATCGAACCTGCGACCCTCGGATTTGAATTCGAGCTCGCTACCGACTTGGCCATGAAATTATCGATTTTTCAAATATAAAAATCGATGTGTTTCGTGAAGGGCTATCATATGCAAAAGGATCTGAGAAGATTGCTCAACTTTGAAGAAAGTTATTCAGAAAAAAGGTCCGTCACGCGGAAGGAAAAAAAACATACCAACATACAGACATTTCAATTTCCTAGTAGTGGAGGAAATATACAGCATTCATTAGATTTCTGGCGCAGATATCCGCAATTCCTCCCGCTTGTTCCGCGCTGTGCACCCTCTACTACATCCAACCGTATCGCAGGTAACTCATGTTTTTTTCCAATTTTTTTCTCGCAATAATTCAAATCTAAGCACACGTTCGTATATCTAAAAATATATTTTTTTTAAATAATAAAAATAATAATTTCTAACGTTGCCAGATTCGTTACTTGTTCCTCAACTCGTGCATCTCCCGCGCCCAGCAAAGCATCCAAAACCGTCTCGATCTATTTCCGTTCCTCTCCCAAAACCAACCCGATTCTAGCATAAACATTTATACTCAGACTCCGGAAAATTGAACAGTTTCCCTGACTAGAAGAGACTTTATTCATTATTGTTGATGACCGTACTGTTCCGTGTCATTCTTTTAATTGATGTTTTATACCATGGTTCCTTGTGATATTAATCAATCGTTTATCGCACTGTCAGCGCAATTCAAAGTACTTGCATACATATAATATCGCTCTTTCTGCACAATCCACGTTCATTATCATATGAAGTCGAGCACCCTAGACTAAAATTGAAGATGTATTTGTGAATATTTCTAATGACAAAATCTGAGACCATTAGGTAATAGAAGTTATTATGCACACTTTGAAAATTAATCACTGGAAAACTTCATATTTTCTAGTCTGGCATTAGTATGCGCGTAAGTGTTGAACTATACCGGAAAATAAGAACCTGTTACCATTCTTTGTCCCATTCCTATTGAATTAATAAGTTAGAAAATAATACAAACCTAGCCAAGGAGTTCACAATCAAGAAAGTCAGAGAAATCAAAGTTGACAAGTCAATGTGTAACTAAATTGAATATCGTACTTGATTATCCTTAATAGTGAGGTGATACAATGATAGGATAGAGTGAATTCATATTTGGGAATTTAAGATCGCGGTTTTCGAACGATTCAAATAACTGTGCCTTGTACTCATGACATGTCGTAGCAAGAGTGTTGAAGGATCATCGTCAACATTAACGTTATTGTGATTCTGAAGAATGTGCAATCGATAAAATAATTAGCCGACTGGTGCAGCTTATCATGGCAATAGCAAATCAAATGAATAAATAATAAATATATAAAAGCAAATAGCAAAGCATTTTAGCGGAAAATTACCTTTCCGACTAAAGTTCGGCACGGAGTGCTCGGAGAGCGCGAAATTTATGAAATATAGTACGGGATACCCCATACGGGAAAAATGTTATTGCTACAAAATGTTAGGCATTAATACTAAGATGTTTTGGTCGTTCCTGCACAGGAACAATATTTTAAAGTAAAATCACACTTAGAGATAAAATTGCTAGCAACTTTGATTGCGAAAGGTAACGCACCCCAGAAACACCTGATCAGCAGGGGATACGTAGATCTGTGCAGCAACCGGCCTTACCGGTCGGCCCCGGCAGAGTAGTCGCTTGTCGACGAAAAGTCCTCTTGATTCCGGTAGCAACTTTACCTTAGAGATGTACACCGCAAAAGTTGTGGTATGTGAAAAACTGACGCCCTAATTGTAAGGGCAGTTGCTCATCGTTCTCCACCAAATGTGCAGGGATGACTGGGCTATTACATTTATAAAATGATACAATCATACCAAAAAGCCAAATAACGAACTTCCGTTTTTTACCATACAGGAACATTGGCGCCCCCTCGCGTTTGCGTGCTCTCTCGTCTCGGTAAACACATCGATTTTTCAGCTTGCTGGAAAGGAGAAAGATCGCAGCAACTGAAAAAAAAAATTCTCAGAAGTCTTTGGTAATGTCATTGCAAGCGTTTTATTCTCCGGTCGTTTTGCTCTCTTTGATGCATTTTTCAGCACGATTACTTCCCTGGTTCAAAAGTTATACGATAAAAGAAACATGTGCAAATACTTTCCGGTGCTACTGTACAAAACAAGAAGTGCGTAAAAAGCAGAAAACTCTGGCATGCTATCTACTGATCAAATGCGTAGGTGGTTGCGAAATGTTCTCTAACGGAGTAATGATCAGACTCTCCTCATTCTATGTGCTCTCTCATCGATCAGACAGAGCGAGAGACCACGCAGAATTGAGAGGGTCAGACCAATACGCCTCTAACTTCTGACGACGGTTATGTAGCAAAATGCGCCAATTCTAGACATTCGCGTAGCAAACATGTTTCTTCAAATGCCTTCTATGTATTTGTCGTTACGGCTTAAAGAAGGAGTATCACGAATCTCCTGCTCCATCATTCCTCATCTCATATGTTTCAATGACGCGGTCGCTTTCTCCTCGTCCACCCTTATCCCTCCCTATCATTTTTGAATTCCTGCATTCAGGGTCAGTTTGGCACACAGCCAAACGCGAATAATTTTGTTCAAACTTATCGGATGAAAATGCGGTTTACGGGGCTCTTATCTGGAAACCGATTACCATAACCCGACAGTGAGAACTCAGTTGACCAAATATTCGTGGGACACCACCTTTAAAGTTGCAGACTCGACCAGTATGCCCTTACATTCCGCCCTCGATTTGTTAAACGAAGCATTTCCGGTTATACACTCAATCATTTTCATTACGGGTGTATTGAGTAATGTCGTGTTACTCCTAACTGCGTTCGGTAGAACCCCTAAAAAACTCAAAGTAAGGATTACATTTAAAAAAATTAAGAAATTGAGGAGAATATAATTCAGACGTACTCCGTTATCATTAAAATCGCTTCTATCAATGATTTTGTTGCAGTGTGCTTCGATTTTTTCACAATGCAACGGTTAGTTTTCTGGTTTGTCAAATTGCAAATTTTGTAATTTTTTAATTAAGTTATCCATTCATAAATTAACGATTTTTGCAGGACCCTCGCGATTCCTGGCAATTTAATTTTCTTGTCATCGGGTCCTTGTTCTCTCATATCATCGCAAGCTTGTTATACTGGATACTGCTTGCAACTAAGCGTCCTTGGATACTCAGAAAATGTTACGGTTGCAAGTTTTGCGTACCGGTGAGCCTTACGATCATGTTCTAATAAGGGAACCGCAAAACTATACGGAGCGGAATCTGAAATCTGCCGATGCCAGTCGATGGGAACCCCCAAGAGATACTCAAATCACTTTTAATATGTCGAACCTTTTATCTGCTAAGGACCGAAAATGCCGCAAAAGGTTTCCGCCTCTTATACTCGTTGAGTTGGGAGGAAGCTCCATCATCTGCCTATCTGGCTCAGGTGGTAAGGTGTCTGCCCCTGATCATCACGTAAACTTTGCGCGCGCATATCTCGGTCAGTTTTCGAGCTAGAGATTTTGTCTGCGAGTTCGATTCCCTCATTCTTCAATTTTTTTGCTGATTTTTTTCAATATATGAGAGGAATCGGGAGAGACTCGAGCATTTTGAATTTTACCGACGCATAGGAAAATTTATGATTTTTAAATTTTCTCATTTTAGTATGGGAGGTTGCTTGAACCCTCCTCTATTGAATAGTGTTTCCAGAATATTTTTATAAATTTTCTTTTTTACGTGAAACACAAACAAACCTGGTTAGTTTGAATTTTTTAAAAAAAAAGGCAAAGTTTGAAAAATCATAACTCGCTTCAAAATGAAGATACAGACAAGCGGTTTGGTTTGTTAGATAGAGAAATCACTCAAGTGTAATACTCACAGGATTTCGTAATTCTTGGCTCATGCGACGGTGCGGGGCGGTCGCTTTTGCTAATTATGTTGCCATTTTCGTTAAAGAAGGAGTGAAGGGAAAGGTTCTCAGCTGGAAGTCCCTGTAACTGCAATGAGCAGTACTGTAAGACTCTGTGAACACAGGAAGTGTTTACTCAGAGACTCTAACATGTCCAGGGAGGACTGGCAAGGATTATTCTCCCACCAAGGAGACAATGGATAAGCGCAGGGGCATGTAAAATAGGGAGGGCGCTGATTACACGAGACGGGGTTGAGACAGGGGGAGAGGAGAGTTGAGAGTGCATGCAAATCGTAAACGCAGGGGTAACGAGCGAGAGTCGAGGGATTATGCAGCTCAGTTAGAGATTTTGCAGCCCGTTGGCTGACACACATACGGAATCCCTGATCATCACGTAAACTTTGCGCGCGCATATTTTTTCGAGCTAGATATTTGAAACTTCGGGGATCTCTTATCGTTGAGCGAAGCAATCGACGTGTGTTGCCACTTTATCCACGAAAATATTCCCTTCACTCCTTCTTTAAAGATAAAAGTAGTGGCTGCCTTTATGTGCGTTCTAGAGAGAATAATCAGTACTATTTATAACCACTGAAGTAAGGTAAGACAGAGAGTGCGTTGTAAAGACGCGCTTTGTAAAGTGCAATCGTGTGGAAAGTGTTAATTGAAAATTTTCTTTCTCAGCCCCATTTGTGCTTGAAAATATTGGAAATAATTTAAAAACAATATTAAAGTTGACTTTGAGACATTTTAGGAGTAACTTTTTTGATGTAATAAAAATTAAAAATTTTGAGACTGGAATTTTGTTTTTCGAGGATTTTTTTTAATTGCAATGTAATTAGAGCACTCACCGAAATATGAAACTTGCGACCATTACGTAGAGACAATAGACATGAGCGCAAATTTGTATGCAGTAAGCAACAAAGCAGGCTCGAGTCGAAATCAAGGAACAAGGTCCCAGTGACAGGTAAATGAGATTGCCGGGTATTATGAGCAGGCTGTAAATGTTCCTTCTTTGAGGGAATATTGTTTTACTTTTTTTCTTATATGCGATGAATACATAATATGCGGTGTCCAGAATATTATGTATTCATCGCATATAAGAAATCATAAAATAAGCTTTTACCTATTTTTTGTTCAGAATTTCGTTGCTTTTAGACCAGCTGCTAGACAAATAACTACAATGAAACGATAAAAGACAATAAAATTAAGGTGCGAAAATAAATATGCAAATACCGTTGCATTGTGAAGAAAGCGCAGCCCACTTCGACCAGATCATTGAACGCCCCGATTTTTATCAATACAGAATATGTCTGCAATCAAACAATTTCAGAGTAGAATATTGAAATAGTTTTTAGTCTCTATGGATATTGGTATGTGCACTATATGCAAAAACTGATATAGGTATGACTGTATCGCTTCCTTTAAGCCTTACAATCAGGTAAGACTGGCAATGCGCACTGTATTAGTCGTTCCAAACGCGAGACGAAAATAACATGCTTACTTACAGGTTCGGCGGAGTTGCGTAGAAAGATGCAAGAAGTAGTCCGACGTTGCTCGTAACGCCAACCAGGAAAATAATCGAGTGAATAGCATGAAATTGGCCGTCCAACGAGTCGAGAAATGCGTCCATCTTCAAATCGAATATAATAAGTGAATAATATTTTTGCGAGGAGTCACGAGGAAACGCGGTAGAATCAAATAAATTAAAAGAGAGACTAAGTCTACTTCTCATATGATTAAAGGTGGTGTCCCACGATCTTTTGGTCAACTGAGTTCTCACTGTGGGGTTATCACACTCGGTTCCCCGGTAAGAGCCTCGCAAACCGCACGTTCAACCGATAAGTTTGAACAGAGTTATTCGAGTTTGGCTCTGTTCCAAACTGACACTGACGCGCAGGGATTCAAACAATGAGAGGAGGGATAATGGGAAAAGAGGAGAGAGAGAGCGACCGCGCCATTGGCACATAGGAGATGAGGAATGAGGGAGCGCGAGATCGTGATCTCTCCTTCTTTAAAAATACCTGAGGGCCCTTACAAAATTATATTTCGTCAGATTTTAAAAATTAACAACCACTCCGCACGTTGGAACTGATGTTGATGTAAGTAGAAACTTGATTTTTTATTTTAAAAAAATATATACACGCTGATATAATTTAGTCTATCGCAACTAGTAGCCAGACAAATCACAAACTGTTTTATTCCTTATATCTCATGGCATTGTTCCGCGAAAAACGAATGGAAAACAATTAGTGCAATTTATCATACGTGCTTCCGAGTTCAGTTCCCTGTTTTACTGTTTCGTATAGATCAATGTAACTGGCTGAAATGTTCTCTGATTTGAATAAATTATTTTCGTTTTTTTAATCATTGAAGATAAAAAAGAGATAATGTTCTAGGCTCCAAGTCCTGAAGGCCTCATTACCTGCTAAGGCCAGCGCAGATTAGGCAAGTTCTATCCGGAAGGTCCAATCACTCAAGTTACCTTAACAATGATCATGAATGTAAGATTAGGTTATCGAATAATCGGTAGCTAAGCGACCTAGTGCTATGACACAACAAGGGCAACATAGGGAGGAACTGGGTACAAATAGAAGAAAAAAAAAGAATTTGAATTTGCGGATACATTTAAACGGGAGCGTTTTGCATTCATTGACATTATGGCATTATTTTGGAACGATGTTCTATCGTGGATAGTCCCATATAGTTCGGAGGTAGTGAGCATACCTGCGCCACCGGAGTGGCTATTTTTTTGACCAGAAAAAATTGCCAAAAAGTGCGGGAGGCCGGAGTTATTTTTTCTCACGAAATCTGCGGGACGCCGGACCGTAATACTAATATTTCTTGTTCGGCTAATATTCAGTTTTTTTAACAAAATGGTTTCTCTAAAACAACCCTAATTCAAGCTTTTTTAATTGATTTTACGATATTTCTTTCTTAAAAATAACTTTCTTTTTCTAATATCACGCCTCTCACGAGAGGATCGAGCTAAATCGATGTATTCTGGGAATGGGGCCAAAAAGTGAAATTGAGGTTTTCGTGGTTTTGGGCCCTCCCAAGCCTGTCTGATAACCCCCCGAGGTATTGGAACCCACTTTTCATTTTGTGGGTCGTGGCACAGGGTCGGTCCTCCCGGTACCTAACTTTGACCCTGATTATCTCTGTTGTTGGTCATTTGTGTGAAAAATCATGTCTAAACAACCCTGGCTCATTTTTCGAGCTCTATCGATCCATGTTATTCAATTTTCATGAAAGCGACACTTGACTGTGCTACACTCCGGCTCAAGTATTACAAAAGTGTAGGAAAAAAACAGCTGGATTTTTGATATGTTATAGACGGCGTTGTCCTCTTTCAAATAAGTGGCTTATGCTGAAAATAGCAGAGGATTGGTGTGTGCTGTGCCGTTTTTCAGTTTCGAGATGATTTGAAGTCATAATCATTCAGCCCAGACCGCTGTGATTGATGCATAATTTAATTCACTTCATTCACCGCGCTCGAAAATGAGCGGTTTCGATTATGTGAAATTGACTTCAAATCATCTCGAAATTGAAAAACAGCACAGCACACACCAATCCTCTGCTATTTTCAGCATAAGCCACTTATTTGAAAGAGGACAACGCCGTCTATAACATATCAAAAATCCAGCTGTTTTTTTTCCTACACTTTTGTAATACTTGAGCCGGAGTGTAGCACAGTCAAGTGTCGCTTTCATGAAAATTGAATAACATGGATCGATAGATCTCGAAAAATGAGCCAGGGTTGTTTAGACATGATTTTTCACACAAATGACCAACAACAGAGATAATCAGGGTCAAAGTTAGGTACCGGGAGGACCGACCCGGTGCCACGACCCACAAAATGAAAAGTGGGTTCCAATACCTCGGGGGGTTATCAGACAGGCTTGGGAGGGCCTAAATCCACGAAAACCTCAATCTCACTTTTTGGCTCCATTCCCATCGCCAGCTCGATCCTCTCGTGAGAGGCGTGATATGTGCCAAATAATTCGTAGATCGCACTTTTCACAATTTCGGCACGCCGGAATAGTGAATTGCTTATTTTTTGTAAGTTAGCCTGTAGTAGTACATGATGCGATACGAGCAGACTAATTAAATCACTGTATATTCTATTTTTAGTTTGTTTTCTTTTTTTAGTTAGTTTATTTTCATAAATATTTTTCTTTATATATAAAATTAATTTAATTCATTCTTCTAACGATAATATATTTCTACATTTTGTTCAAATCTGCGGGACGCCGAGAAATGAAAGGAACATCCTGATTTTAGCGGGTCGCCCTTGTCGTAACGAAAATGGGGCGCAGGTTCTCTTGTGGGTGAATGGGTAAATGAGAGACGATCCCGATAGTCAAATAGGAAATGGCGAAGAGTCCATCCGTGATAATCTCGTGTGAAACAGGGATCTTGGATTAGAGCTTCAAATAGAGTCCTCCAAACTCGAGTCGTCGATCTTAGAGAGAATCAACGAGTATAATGATATTAAAGTTCAATTCAACTTGTAGGTCATACCCATCATACGGCGATCACTCCGGCTTGGATGGGGATTTCAGTCTTCATTAATCGATAGTAGAGACGAGGGGTACTAGGGGGCCTGGGGGGGAACTAGGGGAAAGTCCACCTCTCCATTGGAGGAACGGGAGAGGCGACCGCTCGTGACGGCTGACAAAAACGAGAAACTCATGCTCATACCAGACAAAAAAAGGCAGTGCTCGCGTAAAAAAACTCTTACTGTACTGGTACTGCAAATGAAGTGATATTCAGATTAAAGAAAATTTTATTCCGATTCGAATACAAAAAAATAGCATTTTTTAACGATTATTTTTTTAACGATTTTTTTGAACTTATGATTGTAACGAATTTTCAAAGGTCCCGTTTTTGAATGGAATGGCCCAGCAATACAGCGCGCACTAACACAGTATAGTGCCGGGTCATTCTAGCCGAAAATGAGCAGTACCGGGTCCCTTTAAGAGTGCGTAATAGGTATGTGTTATACACTTTGGTCGTAAGCGAAAAGCATGCACATATTAACAGTGTGAGTAATGACGAGGTGCGCAAACGCACTTATTAAGAATAATTCCAAGTAAGTAGCTTCCTGAACATTGCGAGTTCGAAGTATGTTTCAGAATCGAGGTCGTGTTGGTAGATGCACTAATTTCCTTCGATACGGTTTGAATGCGTTGCTGATTTCTGGAGACATATTGAGGGAGTACTAGAGCATTCGAAGAGTCTGAGGAGGAAATTAGAATAATCACGAATATGAATTTGTAACTATACATATTTTTATGGATATATGTGTAGCTAATGGTTGTGTTAAATGATCATTGGTATACCGAATAACGAAACTATTTAGATTTTAAACGAAAATGTGGAAGTATATACAAGAATTTGTATCATACTTGTTGAAAATATAGGAACGTTTACCGGAAAACGTGAAAAATATTCACTTTTTGTAACTTTGCGAAGAAAATTATTCACGACTCGTGAATAGGCTCATATTTTTTGTCCACCTCGATTTACTGGACTACCCGGACATGCCCGGTGAAATGTCTAAAATAAAGGAGAAAATTCGATGCGAAACCCGACCAAGTTAGCGATTGTCATCATTACCGTATACAGCCGGAAAATGCCAGTAATTGCCGGTTCAACCCTTTTCTTGCAATTGAATTTGTAGCTTTATTTTACACATTTCACCGGGCATGTCCGGGTGGATCCCGGCAAATCGATGCGGATTAATCGAATTAGCATAAATGCAAATCCTGATAATACGTACTCGCAAAGATGCAAAAAGTGAATATTTTTCACGTTTTCCGGTAAACGTTCCGATATTTTCAGCAAGTACGATAGGTGATTCTCAACTGAAACATTATGCAATTGTTAGTTCTACCGGCTCACTGCGGCCATATTTTCTCTCATGCATATTTGATAATGAGCAGCTTGGCTTCATTGAAAGAAAATTAGAATAATACCGTCGATACGGCTCAACGTAGTAGAGCGTGCACAAAGCAGAATAAGCTGAAGGAATTGAAGCTATCTGGAAAAAATTCAAAAAAAAATTCATTTGTGGTAAAATATATTTCAATTTATTAAAAAAACTTATTCATTTCTTTTCCTACAAACAACCACGGGCCGTGCACTGACCAACGATCACGGCAAATCTTCTAGGTTATTCCTAGACTTTAGGTAGGAGCAAATGCATACCGTATACACGGCTTTCTCGAGTGCGGCGTGTCGAACAATGTTCAAGCGGAGCACGAAGTAGATTCCCGCTGAAACGCAGAAAATTGGCGGAAGCAGAGCGTGGATTGTTAGAGCCTGGAATGATGAAGTAGATTTCTCAGGTATTTAGCCACCACTAGTCCTTTCATTTTAAATTCATTTAATACTCATAACATTTTACATCAACAGCCTCAGCAAAATTATTAGACAAATTGAAACCGAAAGCTTTGAGATTTAAGAAAGGACATAAGATATTTACAAAGAGAAAATAATTCTGTTGACTGAAGAATTCTCAAAAAAACAACATAATATATTGTCTATTTTTGATTATTAAGAGAGGTATCACGAGAGATCATATATAAAATGGGCCTTTGAGGAACTTTTTCAAAAAAAAGGAAATGTCCGGCTCCAACACACATGGGCCGCTGCACATTTCACTCGATATCAATAGAAGCCACCTTTATCAAGTTGCGGTGCATGGTTCTGGTTTTGTCAGACATTGCATGCCTGCTCAGAATGGAGAGGATCTGAAGACACGAATATGACGCTGTTTACGTTAGGATCAACAAGGGCTCAACAGGGGTCTGGAACAGGTCAAAAAATCGAAATCGCTCAAAACTTTCTCCTAGGGGTAACTTTTAACGCTGATCACGATTCTGTTATCGATTTCGCAATCGGACCCCTCTGGGCGCCGCTATGGTGCCGCGTCAATTGGGCGCCAATATTCATTTTCGACTATAACTCGCTTCGAAGTGCCCGTAGAGCAGCCTTTTTTGTGACCTGTTCCAATCATTTGTTGATCCTAACACAAAAAGCGTCATATATTAATTAGATTTTAAAATAAATGTTTTTTTAAAACCTTGTGACGTAGCACAAATATCATAACAAAGGCGGGTACAGGACTGCAATAAACAATAACAATGCTGAAAACTTGCTGAGAGCTTACGCCGACGTAACCTGAACATGGGTCATCACTATTGCATTTATAAAATGATACGATCACACCAAAAAGTCAAATGACGGACTTCCGTTGTTTACCACACAGGCACGTACGCGACCCTCTCACTTTTGCCCGCTCTCTCGCTTTGGTAAACACAGGAAGTACCATTTTGACTTTTTGTGTGTTCGTATCATTTTATAAATGTAATAGACTTTGAAAGGTCTGAATACAAAGAACTATACAGCTATACAAAGAAAACGAACTATACAACTACCCGTGCAAGAGGGAAATGACCCCCCCCCCACATCCTTCTCCGTGCGCTCTCTCTTCAGAAAAGCGGTGCATCCCCTTCTTATGCGGGCAGATGTTTAGTTACCTTTCAAAGTCTAATCACTACCCATCTCTGAAAATAATGTTTCGCAAACCGGATACAATGCCGGACTCGAGTAGGTAAGAAGGAGCATTCATTCGCAAAAACTCCCTTAGCTTTGAAACGTCATCTTGAGAAGACAAGAACGATAGCTGAACATTATGTAATTTTTGCAGAAACTAGAAATGGTATTACATTTATAAAATGATACGATCATACCAAAAAGCATAACGAACTTCCGTTGTTTACCATAGCGACCCTCTCGCTTTTGCATGCTCTCTCGTCTCGGTAAACACAGGAAGTCTCCAGTTCGACATTTTGTTTGATCGTATCATTTTATAAATGTAATATATACCAACCCCAGCCACCGCGGGCGGGACATACAGCAGCATCAATATGAGCAGTAAATTACGGGTCCGTGGAGAAGGCTTTCTCAGAATCCACAGTCTAAATTAATTTAGCATATTTGAATAAAACAAATTAAAGTAGATGTTTTCCTGCGGAAATTGCAATATGCTGGTCCCCACCTGCAATTGTAACCCAAGGTTTCCCAAGGCATCTACACACCAAAAAAAGTCTTATATGAGGCCCCTAACCACATCAAAAGTCCCCGAAAGTCGTCTAATATATAAGACTTTTGAAAAGGTCAGGGGCCTCATATAGGTCTTTTTTCTCTGTGTAAGGCGCGTTGCCTTCCTATGGCTATATTTTATAAAAGCTGGCGTCACGAGGTGTATTTTCAGCGTTGGTAACTTGTCACTAGGTGATCGGAGACAAACTTTAATTTTGTCAAATCATAAAAACCCTGCCATCTCGAAAAAAATTTGCGGTTGTTCGGGAAAATTTCATTTCATTTTTGGAATCTTCAAGAAAAACTATTAACTGAATTTGGTTGGAAAAATTAGAACATTCATGTTTTTAATTTTTCATTTTCAGAATGTACGCATCAAGGTTATACTTGGGCCAACTTTTCAGCATATCGCAATTTTTGCTAGAACGGACCCTTCAGACAGAATCTTAATCTTGTCAGAAAGTTTCTGATTTATATATTATCCATCTTAGCGATTGTTATCAAGCCTTCAGTAAAAGATAAACAAATGTTTGTAAAATCTATATAATCACTTACCGATACGCGAAACTAGCGACAGTAACATTTACTGTATAGAGAATGTTGCATATTTGTAGGCAATATGCGGCATAGCAAGTGTGAGAGGAGGCTAGCGAACAGGGACCGGAAGACAAGAAAATGGAGGTGCCAGGAATGACCAAGGTTCTGCCAAGAATACGCTATTAATTTTCATTATCTAACTAACAAGAAATTTACTGATTTTGGAAATCGAACCGTTGCATGGTGAAGAAATCGCAGCAAACGGTAATGAGGTCATTAAACGCCCCAATTTTGATGATTACCGAATAAGTCTGAAATGTTTTTATTTTCAATTTTTTTTCATTTGTGAATACCTCAAGAACAATCATTTTAGAGATGGATAAATGATTTTTAGAGATAGATGGATTTAGATAAATGAAAATGGATGGAAGATACTTACTTTGAGTGCGGAAGGGGTACTCGTGAACGCCGCAAACAATAACACGACGTTGCTCGATACTCCGATAATGAAAATGGTTGAGTGAATCACCATAAATGTTCCGTTCAGCCAATTCAGTGAGAAATCCATTGAAAACTGGCTGGGTCCTTACTGCAAATGTATAAACACTCGTCATAAATAGTTAAACAATCCGTTCATAAACGTCAGAAATTATTGAGAGATGAAACCGCACAAATCCTACTCTTTCCGGACTCGTCGAATTTGAATAATCATTACTTCAGGTATTACAAATTCACAAAGACACAGCGTTTCAGCACCCCCTAAATAGGGACTCCTGCGTTTGAACGGTTTTGATGTGCAGGGTTTTCAAATCCGAGGCGGCCGAACAGTATACAACAACAAAGGGGCGGAGACTGCTGTCTAGCGCTCTCTCGCTTTCACACGCTCTCTCGTGTTTACTAGTTTCTCTGCCGCTCTCCGCTCTCTTGCCCGCGAAAGTCCTCGCGTGAAACGTTGTGAAAGAGTCGTCCAAAATAATAAAACGTTGCGCTGATAAACAGCAGAAACGAAGGCGAGAAAGCACTCCGGTTTTTCAGCGCAGCTCGTGCGCGCGATTTCAATTTCACAAGCTGCGCGCAGGATTCTTTTTGCCGGACCTGGCTTTTCCGTTCGGGACCTTTTAACAGAACACGCGATGTGCGCCCGATTGGTGTAAGGTGCGGCGTATGCCGCGTCGAACCCTACACAAATCGCGCGCGCAAGCTGCGCTGAAAAACCGGACATTTGAAAACGAGAGAAGCAGACAGTAACCACACCACAGGATAGTACTGGAAGTGGAACGTAGTATTTTAAATTTGTAATATTACAATAGCATCCGTTCTTTCTCACTAAAGGAGACTCCTGACACTGTAAACTTTTCAATGCTGAAGCGTTGTAAAAATCTCTACTAGAAGAGAACTCGATGAAATTTTGCTGCGTTTTCGAATTTTTTTCTGTGGGTATGTAATCTGAACCATAGATAAAAGTTTTTTTTCTAACATTGCTCATACAAAATGCCATGATCACATATAATTCAGCGTTGAACTTTGCTAGAACCGAGAGCACAAAGTTTTTCGCTAAAATCGGAAAAGAATTAAGACTCAACGCTATTTATAGTATATCACACCTTGGATCGAGTCAAATCAACGGGGGCCTGGCGCCAAGGAAAATGCCAAACGAGTGATCTGCACAGAATCATCGAAAAAAGTAGAAGAATAATCCTATATAATTATATATATATATATATACCCCGAAAAGCAATAAAATGAAAAGCGAAAACGAATGAAATTGTGAGGGATTGTGGCAGCTTATTCCTGTTTAATTTTAATTGCTTTCCTCATTATTACATCCATTTATTTTTATTGAATGGACATTGGTTGTAAGAGAGGTATCACGAGAGATTGCAGGAAAACAACCCCCTTTCGGAACAATTTTGCAAAAATATTTTTGATTTTGATCAAACTTTTATGTAAGACCCAGGAGATAAGAATTCTATTTATCCCGGTCTCAGGTCTCAGAGCCGGCTTTTAGGAATTTGCCGGTTCTGTCGCCGGAATAGTCATAACTTTCTTCATTTTGAAGTTATAATGCAGGAAAGGATCTCAAAAAATGCGGAAAAATATGACGAATAATTTCTGTTGCAAATTAGTTGCCTAGGGCGACGGAAAAAAAGTTATAGCAAAAATACTGTTTTTACATGACTTTAAAAATTCAAAAGAATTCCAAAGCTGGCGAAACCCAGTAGTTTCTCAGCAGAATATGGAAGAGCTCCTCAAGTACTATTATAATAAATTTTGAAGAAATAAAAATGGGTCAACCAAAGATCGAAAAATGGCTTCGAATGTGAAAAATCAGAAAATTTCGAAAAATCGATTATCTCAAAATCATGTGAGACCTATTTTTCTATGGTTATTCAACCTTCCTGAGTTCCATAAAAATGATAACAGGTCATAGTACATGGATATAAACCTGCCAAAATTGGATAATTCAGGTCAGCTTTTGATAGGTCAGATATTGAAGAAAATTTTAGATTTAATTGTTCAATATTTTTATGCAACTCAGGAAGGTTGAATAACCTTTAAAAAATAGGTTACACGTGATTTTGAGATAATCGATTTTTCGAAATTTTCTGATTTTTCACATTCGAAGCCATTTTTCGGTCTTTGGTTGACCCGTTTTTACTTGTTCTGAAAATTTATTATAATAGTACTTGAGGAGCACTTCCATATTCTGCTGAGAAACTACTGGGTTTCGCCAGCTTTGGAATTCTTTTGAATTTTTAAACGCATGTGAAAACAGTATTTTTGCCATAACTTTTTTTCCGTCGCCCTAGGCAACTAATTTGCAACAGAAAAAATATTCGTTATATTTTTCCGCATTTTTTTGAGATCCTTTCCTGCATTATAACTTTAAAATGAAGAAAGTTATGACTATTCCGGCGACAGAACCGGCAAATTCCTAAAAGCCGGCTCTGAGACCTGAGACCGGGATAAATTGAATTCCTATCTCCTGGGTACTCTTACATAAAAGTTTGATCAAAATCAAAAATATTTTTGCAGAATTGTTCCGAGCCACCTGCAATCTCTGGTGAGACCTCTCGTAAGAGGTTTTCGTTAAGAGAGCGAGAGAAGGAAATTCCCTTGTTCATGTTTCAACGAATAGAGGTTGATTATATGCATAGTGCCTGATTCACCATGAAAAAAACTGCTCGATCCTGAGCCGAACACATCATTCCACAGGCCAGTCAACCATCCAGAAAGGCCTTTTGAGTGAGGGAGCGTGTGAAATCGAGAGGGACTCTCTCACTTTTGTACACTCTCTCGCTCTAACCCTGGTATGTAGGTTTGGAATCATGTGCGAAGAATCCACCAGCACGTCAAGATCACCCTTGTCACCCAAATCACCGATGGATAATAAAGTATTAAGTGCGTATTAGTATTACATTTACTGCGTCGAACGCTCATACGTCATATGTCAGAAGCCTACACCCACACTCCAGGAAGCCGCTTTATTGTTATTTTTTATTGCTTTTTTTTATTAACACATTTATGACGAGTCTGATGTACATGGCTGGCCAATCTTGACTTCGTGGTTGTCTCAGAAAATGGGAAATGGGAACGCGCCTTTTGAGATCTTTCAACAGATTCCGTAAACAAAACACCAAAAAAACTGTAGCGCAAGCTGCGCAAAAAAAAAGCGGAGCATTAAAGTGTGCAATTCACCGAAATCCTCGTGTCGGATTGCTGGCTAGCCTATTATTGTCAGTACTGTTTTGAAATCATTATTACCACTACTGTTATGTAGAGAAAATCAGATTTTCCTTACCATGTCTAACGCGGTAGATACGCAGGTGGTAATCCCAATCTGATAAGAAGAAAAACGACATTCTCACTCGACGTGTTAGCGTCCTAGGCGATAAATATGCAGTGTATGTAGTAATCAGCCCCCATTCGACAAAAAAAAACATGGATAGGGAACTTTCCTTATTGTGTCCTGGTATGCACGACAAGTTTCGAAACCTACAGACCAGGGTTAGGACGAGAGAGTATGCAAAAGTGAGAGAGTCCCTCTCGATTTCACACGCTCTCTCACTCTAAAGGCCTTTCTGGAAGGTTGCCGGCCTGTGGAATGATGTGGTTCGTACAATCAGTATTCATTTAATAAAAAAAAGTTTGACGGAAGAAACAATGAGGAAAACAACAAGTGTGAGTGAGCGACAATCACTTTTCGCAAATGATGTGCATAAAACAGAGATGGATAATTCAAAGACAAAAATGTTCTGCAAAAATCATAGGGTGCAAATTTTAGATATGAATTACCGATATTAATGATTTTGCTTATGCCACGTATCCGGTTGAATAAAGGATACGTGACATAAGCAACCCCCGCCCCCTTTGAACCCCCTTCTTACCCCTTCCCTCCCCGCCCCCTTTGAACCCCCTTCTTAATAATTTTCTCTTTTACTCACACATTTATGGATATGTTGTCGCACCCTTGTGGTGTACGATAAATAAATAAAATAAATAAATTTTATTGACCATATATTTGTCCTGATTATGGTTATGTGCCCTGAAGAGCGTACTCCCTGAAGAGGAACTTTGTACTCGCCCAACTATTGTTGAAAGTCGCTACCCCGTAACATATCCGGCCAAATTTGACCAACTCAGAGTTGATAGATCACGGCCAGCCTGCGGCCCATAATAGAACTTCTCCTATCGAAAAAGCTTCTGACCGTAGAGATTGATTGAGAACCACGGTTGTGCTGCACAGCGATTCAGGTGTACAGCGAGACGGCCACACACTTTTTGGCAAAACTCCAGAATTTGAATTTGAACTGTGGAGAGAGGGGCACGCAACGCGACAGCAATGCACGAGTCTCTTCATAGCGTTGTTGTCTCTCGCTTTATCTCACGTCGTCTAGCATGTGGCCGCTCTCGAAATGCTGTGTGCCGTCTTCGCGTTTCCTTGTGAATTTGGGTGTTTTTGTGCCCGAAGTGTTCATAGTTAGCAATAAGACTGGTATGAAGAAATAAAATGAAAAAGGAGAAAGCGCGATGTGCCAGGGTCGAGCATTTTTTGAGTGCCGAGCTGTCACCGGTCGAGACGCTGTGCATGTTTTGCTGATTGCGGAGAGCTGATCGTAGAAGAGGAGTATGCAAAGAAACTAAAAAAAAAGAAGACAAACATAAACGTAAAATATAAATTTTCTTGTGTTTTATTTTTGAACTGAGAATTCAGAGGTAACCCCAGAAACGAAACAGGTTCATTTTATGTAAATTTTGAAGAAGATGAGAACGTTTACATGCGAAAGCGTGTAAACGTATATTAGTATAGAATAGTAGTGAATCCATGAGTTCCTTGTACCATAATACGCACCTGTTGCGCATACGGCAGATCATAAAGCGAATCAGGAATGAACATTGTTCAAATCCAGCGAGCACAACGCAAATTATTAATGTTATTTTGAGTAGTTATTTTGATTAAGGCGATATTTTGAAATTGAGAATAGACTTAGTTTTCTTTCCAAGAAATTGTCAAGAAATAAGATCTTGAAATGCTTTTCATTGTTCTTGCAAGAAGTGAGATAATTGAATTTTCTCATTTCGGGATCCCAGGATGTTGCTTAGCAGACGAACCCTAGAAGACACGCATCTCGTTAGGACATCCCGCCAGAGAGAGCCAAACCGATATACTCGATAAGCGAATCACGGAAAATGTGAACCCCTTGAATGTATGGGATACTCGATTGGCCGGTCATCCGAATAGAAAAATATGTGAATGGCTGAGATATTTAAATGGCATTGGAGTATCTACACGTTTGGCCAATCAAATACCATTGTTCGATGGTGAGAGGTGAAATGGTGAACGGCAGCTCAATGGGAACGAGACGAGTGAATGGAAAAGTGGCGCCAGCCGTTCTAGTAACAAGGCCGTTCTAGTATATCGACTTAAACCGATATCATTTTAATATCGGTTTCGCAAATTACTGGACTGTCTCTACATCCTGCTTTGTTGTGGCAGGACTAGGCTTGGGCATTGCCTCAGCTCTTGGGCATTGCTCGGCTCGGCTTGGGCATTGCCTCAGCCTCAGCAGCCAACTCCAGTGCCTGCGGTGTATTTGTTGATGCGCCTCGCTTTTCGCTGCAACACGTTGACAATTATATTAACTATTGATTTTGTATTTATGTTTTGGGGAGAATGTGGAATGTTGATAAGTGTATTGAGCACGGACGAGAATAGTTTGTAAAATCGCGAAAAAAATAGTCTTGTTATGACCGTTCTGCGTCGATATACTGGAAAACGCTGTCATGGATTGCTTACAATTAAAATGATGGAATGAGGAAAAAAAAGGATTCTAATACAAGATTACCTACCGGCGATAGGGCTCGACATAATATACTTCGTGGCCCGGTCGTAACTTTTTTCGATTGCTTTCAATTTCATGGGCCTTTCTCAATTACTCTTTTGAATATCCAAATTTGTTAATTTACAATAGAGATTTGACAATGGTACTTGAAATGGATTTCGAAAAAAGCGCGATGTGCTAGAATCTAGCATGCTTTGTGAGTGGAGCAGGTCGAGATGATATGGATGACTTGCTTGTTGCGGGAGACTCGTTTGCCAAGGAGCACGAAACAAACCTAAAAAACGTGGGGTCATTATTGCGCTTAAATTTTCCGTTCCGTCAATAACGACCACGACCGTATCGCCAAAGTGGGCGCACATCATTCCACAGGCCGGTCAGCCATCCAGAAAGGCCTTTGGAGTGAGAGAGTGTGTGAAATCGAGAAGGACTCTCTCACTTTTGCACACTCTCTTGCTCTAACCCTGGTCTGTAGGTTTGGAATCATGTGGAGACTGTTAAGTTTTTGAACTGCACAATAGTTTTTAAAGGGACCAGGCAGCCTCCAAAAATAGATTTTTCATTTTCATAATTTTTTATTCAGCTTTTCTCACTGTCATCTAATGGAGAATGAAGAAAAAATTACTTTTTTTAGCATTTTTTTACAATTAGTTATTTTAATTCGAAATTAGACTCTGGAACGGTGCGTCGCCTATTTCCCAAAAGACAGAAAGCTGTTTAATTTGCTCTGACGATTTGATATTGATGCAAAAACAGGATTGCCGAGGGTTTGACCACTCCCGGACTGAATAAACACAATCACATTCCGTCAAAGCAGCTGGTTTTGGAGATACTAATTGTGGTGTAGTCGCTACCGTAACCCGCTGTGGTGAAAAAACGAAACTTTGAAAATTCATAACTAATTTCAAAAAAATCGCGGTTTTTAGCATTCTTCCGGGAACACAATTTTCTTTCATTTAAAAATAACTTATTTGTTGACTGCCTGGTCCCTTTAAAATGAATTTATATACAAACGAACTGTTTGTTTTTTTTTCAATTAAGAACTCGTTGGTTATCCAAAAAAACAACAAAAAAACGCACACGAAAAATTTTCATTTATAATCAAAGTTGTGAAAAAGATGATAATTTTAAATGTGAAGGGCTTTATGATATGAATTTTATTTCAAAAAAATTACCGACGATACGGCCGGACGTAGTAGATTGTGGAAAATGCCGAGAAAGCAGAAGGGATCGCAGCGATCTGGAAAAAAAACTTAAATAATTAGATTTTATAAAAGTATGTTTATATAATTTTCGTAAATTCAGATGTTTCCTCGATAAAAATGCAGATAGATATCGTGTGAAAATTTTTGTTTAGTAATGAATGAATGAACGATTTAAATAAAAAAAGTAGGTACCGTATACACGGCCTTCTCGAGTGCGGCGTGTCGATAAATGTTCAAGCGGAGCACGATGAAGATTGCTGCAGAGACGCAGAACATGGGCGGAAGAAGGGCGTGGACAGTAAGCGCCTGAAATAAAGGATTAACTTTGTGGCGCCAAATTCATCTTTAATCTTTAATCTTTAATCTTTATTCTCCAAGGGGCAATTTTGGGAGGGATTTGGATTTATCTTGACGTTATGATGGATTCTTCGGCTCTGGATCGAGCACTTTTTGTGGTGGCGGAATCAGGCAGTTTTCGTGTCACAATCACAACTTACGGATTCGCGAGGTGGTCATGACTAATTTTGGGGTCTTTCGAAGACCTACGGAGAATGGGATTTTGGGGGCAGTTACAAGGCGGGAGGGGAGGTTATTCCAGAACGTTATGGATCGACTTGCACAAGTGGAAATAGAGCCTGTTCTGTAAGGAATCGAGATGCGTAAGCCATGAGAAAACCTGAGAGAACGTGCTAAAGGAGCCAGCATGTATAGATTGGTGGTGTCCATCAACGCGTGCCTATGGATGGAATCATGCAAGAACTGTAGGTCACGCAAAGCCCTGCGATACTCAAGGGTCTCTATTTCGAATAATTTGAGGCGGTTGGGATAGGAAAGTGGGGGGTGTTGACTACGCTTGAGAACTAAAAATTCTAGTGAACTCTCGCTGTACATTCTCTAATCGATTAACTAGGCCTATTGCGGTAGGATTCCAGATTACGGTACTTGACTCGAGGAGTGGCCGGATGTAAATCTTATAGGCCTTAATAAGGGTATTAGGGGAGTTTGTGTGAAATGATCTTAACATTAGATTACACATGGACCGGGTCTTACGCGTTATTTGGGTAATATGATATCCGAAGTTCAGTCCTTTGGAGAAGTGAACTCCTAAATCTCTAACATTATTAGAGGCTGCGATAGCGAGGTCATTCAACATATATTTTGATCTATTCTTTAGGCGGCCTAAATGGAGAACGGCACATTTAGGTGTACTCAGTGTCATGTTCCACTGAGAGGTCCAGTCGGCAATATTATTTATTGCTGATTGTAGGTCATCGCTACGGTCAGGAAAAGTTGTGTAAATTTTTAGATCATCGGCAAAGATGTTGTATTCAACACTTTTAGGAATACATTTGCCCAGGTCATTAATGAATAATATGAAGAGCAGCGGGCCAATTGCGGAACCCTGAGGGACCCCAGATTTAATTGGAGAGGGCGGAATTAGGAAATTTCCTCAATTAGACGCTTTGAGAAATCAGGTAAGACTCTAGCCATCTGATAATGTGAGCTGAAAACCCTAGATCTGCTAGTTTGTGTAAGAGGAGTCTGATATCGATGCTATCAAAAGCTTTTTGATAATCAAAGAAAATAGCGTCTACCGATCTACCATGGACCAACTCTTTTGCATAGAATGATAATGTTTCGCTGAGTGAAGTGGTCGTGCTGCGCGATTTACGAAAGCCAGCTTGGCGCGTATCTAGGAGAGAATTAGCGTCTAGATATTCTATTATTGAGTTTATCAGAATCTTCTCGAAAATTTTCGATGCAGTCACGGTAAGAGAGATAGGGCGGTGGTTGGCTATTGAAGTATTCCCACATTTTTTTAGGAATAGGCTTAACATGAGCAGTTTTCCATTGCGATGGCGATGTGGCAGATGTGAGCGACATATTAAAGAGGATTGTGAGGGGAACAACTACAGAGAATTTGCACTTGCAATATATTATATTAGGGATTTTGTCAGGAGAACCATTACACTTAGTAATCAACTGAGAAATGGCTAGGATAATTTGATCAGGTAGGATTGAAGGTAGGTCAAAAACGGGAATCACAGAGGAGAGGGGGGCTGAGGGGGGCAGACAAAGGATTAGTTTGAACCTTGGAGAAGAATTCTGGAGATATCATCATTGGAGATTTAAATTAATAAGTTTCACGATCATAAAGTGTGTCCCAGTTATTTCGTAAATTCCTATACAATGAGATGCACAAAATATCTTATATAAAAAAACTATCTAAAGCAAACAGTACAAGAAAAAAAAGGATTTCATCTTTTTATCCTCTGCGACATTACGTTTTATCCTCACCTTTATCAAGTTGCTATGCATGCTTCGCGTTTTATCGGACATTGCATGTCGGCTAAGTATGGAGAGAATCTGATTTCCTTCATTATTTTCGTCATAATTGAAAATTATTTTTTCTAAGCAAATCCCACCTTGTGACGTAACACGATTATCATTACAAAGGCAGATACAGGACTCCCCACGACAATCGTAATAGAGAAAACTCGCTGAGTGGACAAGCCGAGGTGACCTGAAATGGCGTCATCACTACGCAATACTGAAAATCGTGCTTCACAAACCGGATACAATGCCGGACTCGCGTAGGTAAGAGGGAGCATTCGTACGTAAGAACTCTCTAAGCTTTGCAATATCATCTTGAGTAGACAATAAGGAGAGCTAAAATTAATTGTTATTATTGTAATTTTTATTATTAAATATACTTACCGCAACCATTACTGGAGGGAGGTACATCATTATCATTAAAATCAGAAGCGTACGTGTTTTGGGTGATGATCGGGCCAGTATCCACAGTCTGAATTAACCTCATCAATGTCTACGAAAAATATGATGAATGACTTCAAGACCTCCGTGATTTTTTGCAGCAAAATTTATTGATACAGTACAGCTTCAGCACTTATAAAACCCGGACTAGCCTTTGAAAGGTAACTATGCAACTGTTCTTTAACACTATCACATTCCTCCTTCCTTCCCCGTGTTCTTTCTTCCGAATAAAAGATTGATTTTCTGCGTAGGCAACTAGTTAGTTACCTCTTGATCCTATCCTTGACTCTACCCCGACCCCAGACAAAATGATCCGTAAACAGTCTAAACAAGAGCCTGACCTGTAACCAAATCCTCACCTGGCGTGATAAGCATCTATGAAATTCGCTTACCGATAGGCAAAACTGGCGACGGTAGAATACATTGCATATAGAATGCTGCATATTTGAAGGCAATATGCGGCATAGCAAGCGTGAGAGGAGATGACAGAGCAGGGGCCGGAGGACAGGAAAATAAAGTTCCCGGGAATGACCAGGGTTCTGCGAAAGAATGCGTAATTACTTTAAGAAAACTAGTATTTTACATGTTAAGAAATAAAAGAAATAAATAAAACGAACCGTTGCATCGTGAATAAATCGCAGCACACAGCGATAAGGTCATTGAAGGCTGTCATTTTGATAATCACAGAGTAAGTCTGGAATTGTCTTATTTTCGAAACTAATTTTATTTATTTATAAATCTATCATACATTGCAAGTATGAGTATAGAAATGAATAGAAATCGTTGGATAATGGACCAATTATTATGAAGGAACATATTTTGGGGCTAGAGAATATTTATGGTTCTTACGTTGAGTATTGGAGGTGTTCTCCTGAACGCCGCAAACAATAAAACCACGTTGCTCGATACTCCGATGATGAAAATTATTGAGTGAATGACAGGAAACGCTCCGTTGAGCAAATTCAGAGGGAAATTCATTGAACTCTACAGTCAAAATGACATATTATGAACAAAATGCTATAACTTTTTATAAGTTATTATAACTTTTTATAACTTTTCATTTCAGTATGTTCCCGTGAACGAAATTATCTGTTGTTTTGGGAAAAGGTTCCCGTTCAGAATCGAATAACTTCTGTCCAAGGAATTATCGAAATATTTGTTGTGAAGAACGTTATCGCCGATAAAAATTATAATTACGAAATAGAGATTTGAGCCGGGGCCGGAAAATCTGGCCGGGAACCGGAAATAAAAGTCTTAATTTTCCGAGGAATACTATTTCTTACCGTAATCTTAACGACCTTTTCCGGTTCCCGGTCAGATTTTCCGGCCCCGGTTCTACTTTCTATTTCGTAATTATAATTTTTATCGGCGATAACTTTCTTCACAATAAATATTTCGATAATTCCTTGGACAGAAGTTAGTCGATTCTGAACGGGAACCTTTTCCCAAAACAGCAGATTTCGTTTACGGGAACATACTGAAATGAAAAGTTATAAAAACTTATAATAACTTATAAAAAGTTATAGCATTTTGTTCATAATATGTCATTTTGACTGTAGTCTGAAAACATATTGGAAATGAATAAAACTCGTAAGGAATTGTTTAACGTTCCGGTGGTAAACTACAGAAATGATTGAAATTTAGCATGCGATAAAGATCAGGCAGTTTAATGCTGCGCAAATTTCATCTGGTGCAAAACAGTTTTATGCACCCTTTCATAACTTTTTTCCTAGTGAAGCTCCAACTTCCAAACTTGATACAGGGATTGCAAGCCACGTTTGGAACATTTTCCTTTTGATTGGAACCTGTATCAAGTTTGGAAGTTGTAGCTTCACTAGGAAAAAAGATATGAACAGGTGCATAAAACTGCCTTGCACCTTGTACCCCATGAAATTTGCGCATCATACATTAACGAATTAATATTTCAGTATCGTTTTTGTCTGCGAGGAGAGGGCTCATTCGACGATGCAACAATCTGGTACAGTATTTGATACTAAAGAAAATGAACGAAAGAAAATATACGCTTAAAGTTGTGAGGAATTGTTACAGTCTATTCACTTTTATAGCCTTTTTACGAACTTTTTGTTTTGCACTTTATTTCTTCCGTTTTTGTTGTTGAATGTGAACTGATTGTACGCTTACTTGTCGTAAATTTCTGGACGCTTTAAGTAAAGTTCCCTATCCGTGTTTTCTCGAATGCGGCCTGATTGCTTACACCTGTTTATTTACCGCGACACTAATACGTCAATTCAGGAGGTGGTTGTTTTTTCTTCCGCTCAGCGTGAAATTCCTTTTTTCCTAGAAATCACAGTAATACTGAGGTGGCAATAGAATGTTGATCCGACATTGTGTACAAGGAGATCGGCGATGGGCAAATTTGGATAAAGAGATTTTTCAGCTCAGTCTGAGGTTAGTTGTATAGTTCGACTCATCTACGCGTCACGCACGCTGCATATCTGACTATACTGTCTATACTGACTATACTGACTATACTTTTACATGATTTCGAAATGCGCACTCCCATGCGAATTTTCGAATTGTAAGCGAGACTTTTCAACAAGGAATATTAGCGTCAAATAACTTAACTTGTTAAATAACTTGTTTTCAACCATTGAAAGGTTAATATTTCTTTGTCGACCACGATTGGGAACAAATCGACTACTGTGACATATGTTGCATCATTGCTTCAGTGCGTTCGATACGTGGCCTCGATACCTCTTTATTCTGCGCACTCTATCTTATTATAAATTCACAAACACTCAACATAAATAATAAAAGGTTCCACTCCTAAACAACAGCTATGGCTGCGAGAGAGCATGGCAAAGCGAGAGACACGCCGAGGTATATAAATAGAGTACACGTACCTGTAGCCGTGAACTTATCATTTTAATATTGTAATTCATGGGCAGGGAGAGTGCAAAATAAGCAGGCACTTATCCCTTGTTCACAAGGCCTACATGGCGCTATACGAGAATATATTTTTCGTTAAGACATCCTTATGATTTTAAATTTCGCTTGTCCACTCATAGGCCAACCGATGAAATAAAGTTGAGTGAAATAAAGTGTCAATGCCTCTTTCGCTTAATTGTTTTAATAGATTGAGACACCGACTCGCTCTTTGTATAGAAGAAATCAAACGAAGATACTGAACCCTCTGTGCGTAGTCAGAACTCCCATTCGATTCCAATGTTTCTTCAGCATAGCCTCGTTTCAACAAACAAAAATTATGCAAAGTACATTTATCGACATGACCATCAGAGTTATTTTAGACTGATTCTGTCATTCGTTCAATTCGGCGGACGTTTGCCGCCCTCTCAATTCTACGCACCAGATTACGGTAGCCGTCGGTAGCTGAAAACACCATTTGTATTTCGAATATCTGTTTAACTTAATTTAAATATTATTATTTCTCTACATTATTCTAGAATTTATTATTTATTTATGCTATTATTTATTTAGTATTTGTACCTCATAAGGAACTCACTCTTTTCATTGAGCTGAAACATCGGTGCGGATAGATCTCTTTTGACAAGCGAAGCTGAATATTTTATAAGTTTGTTTTGTTTTCATGACATTATAATGATTTTTTCCGTCTAATCTATCTAAAGTCTTCGTAAAAATCGATTACCTGGTGAGGATTCAGAGAAGTTAACGACGGTGAAAATAAGGACAAGGAGCAGAAGGAATCGGAACATTTTCGGATACTTTACTCATCGAATTCTAACTTTTTTTTATGAGACGAATCGCGAGAGAATCGACCAGAGCGCGGAACTAGAAAGTTTTTCTCTTCGATTTCCCTGTAAACATAATTCAAGGTACTTTCAATCGTGCTCTATTTGATAGCGTTTCCGTTTTTCGAGATAGGCCTTATTTTTCGAGTACGCGAGTATCAAAGTGACGGTGCTTCGGATTTTGCACCCGAGTGTGCTTCCGTAGAAATTTCATAACTCGCTTTAAAATTGAGATATGGAGTTCTAGTTTTTTCATTAAATAGAGAAATGGATTCTCCACAATTCCTATATTTTCACGTGACATTTTAATATTTTTCGATTTTGCAGTATTTTATAGGGTGAAAAGTGGCGTAAAAAGTGCAATCGGAAAAACTTCAATTTCCCTCTATGCACATTTTGTAGAGACCAATTTTATGTATTTAAAAAACCAACTTTCAGCCAAATTGGTAGGTGCAAACAAAATCGGCCTCAGGTGAAGATTTTTTCAAAAAAAAATCGATTTTTTGAAACATTTGTTTGTGATACTTTAAAATGGCACTTTTGCGGTCGAAACTGACTAATACCATCGGAAAACATTTTAGAAACTCTAAGTTAGAGAATACTAATTGATTTGACTCGAGGAAATCGATTTTCCGGATTATGGAGCGACAATATTTCGATCGATAAAACTTACGTTCCGGAAGTGTGACATGTGCCATATCGACTTGAATCATGAACATATGTCGGTAGGAGACAGCTTATGTAGTTATACAAAAACGGCGCCAGCAGAAATTGAGTTATTTAATTTTTAAGGTTTTTGAAAAGTTTACAGAATATCACATGCCCATTCGTTTGGTGGACACGATCTGACGTGCCAGGAGCACTGTGCTAACTATGCTGAACAACTTTGCTTTTTAGAGCTAGTTGATATCTTTTCATAGAAAGACGCTAGAGCCTCTTGAAAAGTGGCTCTAGCGCTGACGGGAGCGGGTGCTCTAACACCCCTCGCACCCTCCCATTTCCACGCGCTCCTATCTCGAAAAACGGAAAACGCTATCAAATAGAGCACGATTGAAAGTACCTTGAATTATGTTTACAGGGAAATCGAAGAGAAAAATATTCTAGTTCCGCATACCCCCCTCAAATGGTCGATTTTCTCGCGATTCCTCTCTTATACGAACGCTGCTCGTTAGGCAACCATTATTTGTGTGAAAGGGGCTGAATCACAAGATCAGTTCCATTAAAAAGTGCGTGAAAACATGTGACAGATAGTTTTTTTTGCGAAAAAAAAACTTTTGATCCAATATTCGCTGTTGTGAGCATTGATCACCTGACATTTTTCACTAACACCTGTTCACATCATTCCACAGGCCGGTCAACCTTCCAGAAAGGCCTTTAGAGTGAGAGAGCGTGTGAAATCGAGAGGGACTCTCTCACTTTTGTACACTCTCTCGTCTTAACCCTGGTCTGTATGTTTGGAATCATGTGCTGTTGTATACACGCGTACAGAAAGAAATATATTTTCACGAATAGAAATTGTACATGAAATGTGCAATAAAGAAAGCTATTTTTCTCTCTGAGTAATCAAGTAGGTTTTATGGAATTCTTTTACAATTTGAAGGCTAATGATGACAACTATAGACACAATAGTTTCTTTCCCAGAGCGGCTCGGCTTTTCTCAAAACCCGGTAATCAAATCAGTTTCCCTGTATGAGCGACCCCCACACCCCCGACCTTTCATGATCTCAATCTGTTATGCTGTATTCGTTTTCTCTTTCTATTTGTAACCGAGTTTCCATTGAACACGCATGAATATATATACAAGATATCATTCGAATCATTGTAGCAAAGCTTCCGTCACCGTTCCAAAGCAGCAGGGGCAGAAAATAGTGAAAGAAGGGAGAGAAAAAAATCAGTTAACAATTGCTCGCTATCGTATTCCCGGCTGTTGCCCGACTGACTTCGAAGCTGACTAGTATGCATGGCCGTACGTTATGGACGCCACCGTACAGTCCTGGTTGTTTCCCGATGAAAACTTTCAGGCCCGGCCGGACCCACATCATTCCACAGGCCGGTCTACCATCCAGCAAGGCCTTGGAGAGCGTGTGAAATCGAGAGGGACTCTCTCACTTTTGTACACCTCTCGCTCCAACCCTGATCTGTATGTTTGGAATCATGTGGACCCGGACGGGCCCACGCGGGTCCATGCAATTTGTGGCTCGAGTAGAAAGATATTTAAGACAAACTCTATGCAGTCAAAGAGTCCAGGCCTTTAGGCATCGATAAATGTCAATAGAAATGTAAATTAATTATTTTAATATTTTTAAATTCATAAGAAAATATCCTTCTATACAATGATTTACCACCCTTTCGGATCTTTTTGATTTTTTATATAAAAAACGCCTTCTCCGTGCACTATTGTCCTTTAAAATAGTTGATTAGACGTGGAAACTAGTGAAACACGTAACAGTATTACTTTACAACTGGCTCACAAACAAAAGTGCACACGTAAATGTATGTTGTTTATTGTTCGTTTCCCTAGCCGAAGTTGTGACGGCGAAGTCAATGAAACAAGAAATTGCATGCACAGTACGGAATGTTTCAATATTGAGGTCGTTTTGAGAGCGAAATTGATATCGTTCGAGAAAGTTGAGATGTTTTGGTGATTGCGTGTGAATTTTTTTGGTGATTGCGTGTACGCAACGAACCTGATAAATTTAAAAAAAATACATTAAAACTACCGATAAAAGTGGGAATACTAGGGTTATCTTCATGTTTTTGGATTCGGTTAGTATGTAAAATTACCCAAGTTTGTGGGTAATCTATCACTGATGATGGGTTAACTGACCCGACATGACCTATATAATTGATCTAACCCTTCATTCTATGGCTCTGATTCAGCACTTTTACTAACCGAATCCAAAAAAATACATTTTTTCAAATCAACATATTACATTTGACAGTTTGGTAATTGACAAAACTCAAGGCATCTTTGTTAAATTTTTGCAAATGAAGAAGAAAATGAGAGTTTGTTTTTGTGCCGGAAATGTTTTTTTTATTATTTAAAATAAATTTCTTTTTTAAATAACATAAATGGAGGTACCGTCGATACGGCTCCACGTAGTAGAGCGTGCTCAGTGCAGAAAAAAGCAGGAGGAATTACAGCAACCTGAATTTAAATTAAAATAGTGTATTGATTTTTGTTTAAAGAATTGATTAAACAATCGTCGAAATGTTCCGCATACACTGCATTTCCATTTCTAATGAAGTTAGCATTGCCACTCCTTGCTTAAATGTGGAATATTGGTACTTGAAAAACTGTTGTACACTTTTTATGCAAGATTATCTCTGTAGTGATGCTAGAAATAGTCATGCATAAATCAATGCAATACCGTATACACGGCCTTCTCGAGTGCGGCGTGTCGATAAATGTTCAAGCGGAGCACGACGAAGATTGCTGCAGAGACACAGAATAGTGGAGGAAGCATCGCCTGGATTCTTAGCGCCTGAAATCAAAGGAAATGGTTTGTTAAACTAGAGATATTTGCGTTTCCCCAGTTCATTCTGGTAAGGTCACTTTTAAATAGAACTCGGAATCTCTCTCTTTTTGTCCTAACCATTCTCCTACAAGTTAAAATATAACAGAGCGAGGAATCGAAATCGTTCTCTGGAATTTGGCCTATTCCTCATGTTTTCCATGTTCCTACCTAAAATTGTGCTTTTGCATTGTATCAGAATTTCTACCACTAGTGGAAATATAGATACAATGAGAAACCGAGAAGGGCCCTTAGAGATGTGTTCATTGTCATTGCCTTTATCAATTTACTGTGCATGCTCCTCGTTTTATCAGACATAGCGTGTCGGCCCAGTATGGATAGAATCTGAAATTGTTATTAGAATTTTTAAAAAAATATGGAATTTTATACCCTATTATTTATAGATAATAAAAATATGAGCTGCCTACCTTGTGACGTAGCGCCATTATCACAACAAGAGCAGAGGCGGGAGTCCCGATGGTAAGCAAAATTCTAAAAACGTGTCGAGCTGTAACACCGACGTGGCCTGAAATTTGAAAAAACGGTTTTTTTCAGAAAAAAAATAACCTTAAATTTTCAACCTTAAACTCCCGAAAACTTTTCCTGAGCTGACCAACGGCCTGTTGCCTAGGACAGCCTCGAAACAGACCGCTGATCATCTCAGGACAGGCTCTCGTTGCTATTCAGGCATACGTGTGGTCGAGACCGCATTGTGTGTTCAAAGTCTAGCACCTTTACCCTTAGCCTATTACTACGCAACAGTATAAATGGCCTTCAGAAGTATGAATTCACGAACACCCGAAGTAGACGACGATTTTAACAGCATACACGTAGCGTCGCCTCTTTTTTGACACGCTCTCTCGCTTACTGTGTTTAGCGGCGGAACGTTTTATTGTTTTTAAACGAGTGTGTTTCAAATACCAGACACGACTCCTGACTCGAGCAGGTAAGATGGAGCGTTCGAACGCAAGAAGTCCCTCAGCTTCGCAGCGCTATCTTGAGATGTCAGGAATGATAACTGGAAAATATTTCCGTTACTAAAAGTTTAATTAAAAATTAAAAGAAAGATTCTTTATTTGAGATTCGGCAGTCCAAATGTTAACAATGATGCCCTTGTGCCTTCATGTTTAATTCGGCGTTTAAGATCACCGAGTAAGGAAAATACCAGAATTCTTGAAATTCCATATTTTGGAACCGAGTCGAGCTAGCGACTTGAACAATGTTGATACTAAATGTCCCAGAAAACATCGTAAAACAAATTGCATTTCTCTCTCTACTCGGAACCGAAATATGAAAGTGCAGGATTTCAAATATTTCCTCGATTTGTACTTTCAACATTGCCTGAATTTCACATTTTCTGGCTCTTACCCCAACCAAAGCGGGCGTGACGTACAACAAAGCCAACACAATAAGTAGATTGCGTATTTTGGGAGGCGATCGGGTCAGAATCCATAATCTGAATTTTTCTTATAAGAATATTGTTTATAAATAGTATTTTAAATCCGGTTGCTTAATTGTAGGTTTAGTGTTTCAGCGACTATAATTAATCGTTAAAAAAGAAACAGACTTAATGAACCCACTCACCGATATGCGAAACTAGCCACAGTAACGTGAGTAGAGTATAGAAGAGCGCATAATTGCCAACTGAAGGCGACATAGCAAAATTGTGAGGAGACTAAACTGCAGGGACCATAAGATAACAAGATGCCATTGCCAGGAATGACCAGTGGTCTGCAAAGTCTCCACTTTTATTGATAATTAATTAATAAATAGCTAATTAAACTATCCCATGAATCCCCCATGGGTCAGGAGTGAGAAAAGTGCGTTTAATGCTGCGCAAATTTCTCGGGGTACAAGGTGCAAAACAGTTTTATGCACCCTTTCATAACTTTCTTCCAAGTGACGCTACCACTTCCAAACTTGATACAGGGATTGCAAGGGACGATCGGAACATTTTCCTTTTTGATTGGAGAGATTTCGTCCAATTTGAGCTGAGTTACACGAGTTTTCCACCTTTTGATGGCGAAATTTCCCCGAAGAAATTAACGCAGCATGAGAAATGTTTGTTTCGCGCCTGACCCCTTTCTGGAGGTAATAAATATAGAAGGAACCGTTGCATTGTGGTGAAATCGCAGCAAACCGCAATGAGGTCGTTGAGAGCGCCGATTTTGATGATCACAGAGTAAGTCTGAAGAAGTATTTCTGGTCTTTTCGAAAAAAATAATAATTCATACTTTTAGTATTCTTGGAGTTCGGCGGAACGCAGCTGTTAGCAAAACGACGTTACTCAATATGCCAGTAATAAAAAAAATGCATTGAATAGTTGGAAACGCTCCGTTCAACCAATTCAGAATGAACTCCATTGACGAATCTGTACTGCAAAATAACCATAGCACATCATTCCACAGGCCGGACAACCTTCCAGAAAGGAGTGAGAGAGCGTGTAAAATCGAGAGGGACTCTCTCACTTTTGCATACTCTCTCGTCCTAACTCTGGTATGTAGGTTTGGAATGATGTGATAGTCAAGATAAGATGCATTGGCCACAGATAAACATAATAATAATATTATTTATGCGAGTCACGAGGAGACGCGGTACAATGAGATAAATTAAAAGAAAAGGCACGAATCATTAATGGACTCAGGGAAACTGCTAAATTTTCGAGAAAGGATCAAATTCAATTAAAAAAAAGTTATCGTCACACTATGTGCGGTTCCCCCCCCCCTGTTTTTTAGCACTACTTAGTACTGCCTCTGCCCATTCCAAGAATTTTTTTTAATTGACGCTGGTATTTTGAACATTACATCGTAGGCAGAAAACAATATGGATTCTAAATTGAATGCGAGTTTTTAGTAATCTATTTTCCTCATTAGTTGTGAAATGTGCACTAACAATGTATATTAATTATATATTTTTTGCAATTAAACATCACATTATATTTTTTTCTATTTTTTTGCAGTAGGGAGAACAAAGATCTGTGATTACACAAATTTATCAATATTGATAATGACAATAATCAGACCGATTCAGTCATCGATCGTTCAATTCTTCGAACTTTTGAGGCTCGCTCTATGCGACGCACCAGATTGATCCCGATGCTAGCTGAAAAAATATTGAAAATTATTAAAAAAAGAACTATTCTATGCAAATATAAATAACTCACGCTTTTCGTTGAACTGGAACATCAAAGCAGATTGCTCAGTATTGACAAGGGAAGCTGACAATGAACATTATTTCTTTTTAATAATAATTGTATTTTGAAAAATTGCGAAAATTCTCTCATGAAATTTATTTAGCACGCTTTATCGATTACCTGGTGTAGAAGAGCAGCCATTCAACTGTTATCGCGCTTGTTCTTCCCTATTTTACCGCGAAGCTTCTTAATTACAATTACTTTACCTTCGGATTCCTTTTATTCATATTCTATAATATTCTATTCTTCTTATATTATACTTATTTATATTCTATATTATTTATTCTATATTATATTATCTTATATTATTTATATTCTATTCTATTCTAATATATTCTATTCTAATATATTCTATTCTATTATATTCTATTATATTCTATTCTATTCTATTCTATTCTTTCTATTCTATTATTCCAGTCTTCTATTTCTATTTCTTCTTTTATTATATACATTCTATTCAACTTGTACTTCTACTACATCTATTCTACTACTACTTCACAGTAAGAGCGGAAACCCATTTTTGCTCACCCGTTATAGTAGAGTTTGAAATTCGGGTGAATAATTGGATTAGATCTCTTCACTTCGCACACTCTCTACGCCGGTCTATAGGCGAGGGAGTGCGCGAAATGAAGAGAGCTAATCCAATTATTTACCCGAATTTAAAACTCTACGTTATAGTCATAGGAATAATTGATGCGAAAAGCAATGATCTCGTAGCAATGCTCTATAATCTGAATTGCTTTTCACATAATGTAATGGCGTAAACGTTGAATAAAAGTTAGCAAAAGTTCTCGAAAGCACGGTATAGTAATGAAGAATTTATGGATTATCTTTGGTCTTTTCTTATGGAAACCCTGTATACTTTATAGAAACCCATTCTACAGACCTAAAATTACGGTTAGCTCATTTTCTTCTTTTTTCCTCTCAATAGAAAAGTAAAACAACATTAAAACAGTCATACACGTTACAGTTTTGATTACATTTCACATGTAGAACACTGGAATAAGCTGTAGAAATTGTAATCTAATTCTATCACATTCTTTGCAGCATGTAGTATTCAAGAGCAGCCCGGTTACTTGCCCGACCGGCTATGTGCCCTCCGACGTCCGAGTGTTCATCTACCACAATAGTGAATTTTAATTAATTTGAATATTTAATGCATAATTTAAATATATATAATATTTAAAAAAGATCAATTCAGACACGAAATTGCTCAGCAGGGGCGTTACGAATGCCGCCGGCGAGATGCAACCCAGCCTGGATATTGGGGTAATTTCGATTAATTTCTAAATTATATTGAAATCAAAACGCCAGGAGAACTTTGTCCTAGGTTTCCTTTCTTGGAAACGGATCTGCTACATAGCATACACTCTCGCTTTGGTGGCAAACGAAAGTGCTCGTGGATTAGGGAGGGAGAACACAGAGGGAAATAAGTCTACGACTCCAGAAGTCTAGGCTACCGAGCGACGACTTTAAAGTCTAAAAAGTGCCGCTCCCTGCCTCTAATCGAAGCGGTAGACTTATGACGTCGTCGCACGGTAGCCGAGAAGTCTACAGTCGTAGACTTATTTCCCTGTGGGAATGTCCTTAAGAAATGATGCCTAGCTGAACCGTTCCACTAGCAAAGCTCTGCGTATTTAGATGACTTCCTTCATTTTTTCGATTCTAAAATAACATTCTTGGAAAATGTTTTTTTTAAATCGAGAAAAAATGCTTTATAATCATAAGATACGATTCGCGAACAATAGTTCAGGAAAAATTAAAAACCCTCATTGAAAACCAGTTTATTAGAACCGCTTCGAACCTTTTTTTTGGAAATATTCAATCACCATCGACCACGTCTGAAACCTAAACGAAACCCCATCTTGATCGGTTCAACTAAAGCGATACTGATACATTTTGTATTGTATTGTATTCTTCAGAATGTGCACAAGTCCGACCTCATCACCATGTACACTGTTTTTGATTGCAAGAAGAAGGGGCTAATCGAGAAATGTTTCTCACAGGACCACAAGCTGTGGGCGTTTTGTTCTCTTAATTTTTAGAGCTTGAAATTCGGGAAAATAATTGGATCAGGCCTCTTCATTTCCATACTCTCTATACGGTTCGGCTCATGAGAGAGTAAGCAAAATGAAGACATCTTTTCCAATTATTTACTCTACTATTTCAAACTCTTTTGATTTTCAATCTCCAAAACTTATAACTTTTTGATCGTAAGTGCTGAATTAGAAACATTTTGAAATTTTTGAATCAGATATTTGTTTAGATGCAACTTATCTGACGGGCTCATTATCTTCCCAGAGGATTTCACTAATTTCAACGAATCGAAGGTAGGGGAGGTAGGAGGTAGGGGACAAGGGAGATAATTATTTTTGTAAAAAAAAAATTTCCTACAAATTAATTCAGTGAGGTACTTTTCAGACTTTCGAATTTGAGGTAGGCAAAATCGATATAAACAAAGTATATGAATCACCTCGAGAGCGTTGGGAAGAAGGTAAGTGTTTTTACTTCAACTCTCCATAATGTCCTTAATATCTTGAAGTTCCAAAATGAGAAATATTGAGACAACAAATAAGGAAGCAAATGTTTCCATGCCTAAATTGTGTACTGTGTATGAATATTTACTTTGATTTGCAGCTATTTCTCGTTTAAAATCCTACTTTTCAGAGCTTTCAATAAGGAAGAGTGGGGAACTTTTCCTAAAAGGAGCTACCCACGCGCATAGTTTGATATATCTCCACCACGAAGAGCTGTCGTGGTTAATTTCATAAGTGTCACGCGTTGCCGAATCGATAAACACTGTCACTCTTCTTATTTCTTAATCGTTTCGCAAATGTCCTCTTTTCCTTTTCACATTTTTGCACAATATTAGGGTGGCGAAAACGGTACACGTGTACCGACGGTACACGAATGTACCGTCGGTACATCGACCCTTTATTAGCAAGGTAGGCTGAGGTGATACTTCGAAAACGACAGAAAACATCGTCTGAGGTACACTTCTTCCCTTTTTGAAAAGTTCATCAGCTGTGTTCTATTGGAAAACAGATTTTCCCTGCCCGTGTACCGCGGTACACGCACCGGTACGCGTACCGCCGTTAGCCACCCTACACAATATGCACAATTCGACACCGTCAAATAACAATACTAGAATAACGTGGATTCATACATAATTTGTTGATACTGACACAACCGATTGACCGCGGGATATTATTTGGGGAAAACAGATTGACGGAAGTAATTGATTTGCAATCGGTTGGTATAATAGTTTGGCGAATGTATTTATAATCATTACCTTATTTCCCCTTACCGTTTCTCGCTTCACCTAAAAAGTCAAAAATGTGGCGAAGGAGTGATCACGTAAATCGATTAACAAAGGATAACCGATTGGGTTCTTTAATAATATTAATTTTTGTATTCGACTGAACAAGCCGCGTCACAATTCGAAGTAATTGGCGGACGCTCTTTCTTCTTTTTTTCGGTTCTGGTTTCGGCTCGGTTTTCACCCTCGAGCTAATGGAATATCCATGTCATTCCAGGGCACAATGTTCTGGTGCCTCAAGGCATGTAAGGTAAACGAGCAACGAGTGTCTTTCCCTAATTGGGAAAAGGCGCCCAAGAGCCGCTGTTCGGCGCCTTTTCCTAATTAGGGAAACACACTACGTGGACGCTTCCCTGACAATCCGAACATTGTGAGGGGGAATGATCTCGCATCGTTGCTTTCGCTGTCAGCATAGTTGTACACTGTGATCGCATTTGCCAGGATAACGTTCTCCAAAGTTTCCTTTCTTAGATATTATAAATTCACAAAAGCTCGTCCAAAAAATACAACGTTCCGCTCCTAAACAATAGATGCGGCTGCGAGACAGCATGTCAAGTGAGAGACACGCCGAGGTATAGAAAGATAGTACACGCACCAGTGGTCCTTTTTATGAACGTATCATTTTAAAATTTTAATAACGCTTCTCCAACTCGCCTCCTCCCACACGATTACTAATACTAAAGAGATCAAACTAAAGAGAGCTTGGAATGAAGAGACAGGAGAAAACAAATCTTGGAGCATCGTTCTTCTAGGAAACTCTGTGCAAGAATGCATCCCCTGGGTACGAGAGATGTGAAAATGTATGGGCTGTTTAGTCAATACGAAATTGGTACTAAATATTAATGAGTTTTTGAATTCAAATCCATATACTCGTGGAAAGCTATGGTATGCGAAAATTGTGTACAAAAGCAGTGCACTTTACGAAGTACTCGCAGGAGTTTATAATAATGATGAATTCATGGATTATCTTTGGCCTGCTCACATTCGTTACTGCTGCAGATAAAACTACGGTATTACGGTATGAGTAAAACTAAATAAACTTAAAGTTGCAGATAGTCTTTAAGATGAGCCCGGTTAGGTGTCCGACCGGTTATGCGCCCTCGGACCTTCCCGTATTCACCTATTTCAACAGTGAGCTTCAACTAATTGATCATTTTTTCAAAAAAATTATTACAAATTAATATTAATTGATTAATTAAGAAAATAAACAAAACAGATGAGAAACTACTCAGCCGAGCAATGACGAATGCAACCGGATTCATGCACACAAGTGTCGAGATTACGGTATTTTCGGCTCGCGTTTTCTGGACAATTCTGCTCAGGCCATAAAAATTTCAAGAAGATCGGGATATGTGACTTGTAGTGTGTCCCATGTTAGCAATGACTCCCTCAAGACTGGGACCCCATCTGGTGGACGCTTTTTTACTTTTACTGTTTGCCCAAATTCATCATGTCATCCACGAGCTAGCCCTATTATGGAAAATTGCAATGTTTTAATAAAAACGGAGAAAAAAATTATTTATATTTTTTAAATTCTTCAGAATGTTGCCAATTCCGACCTCGTCACAGTGTACACGGTTTTTGATTGCATGAAAAAGGAACTAATCGAAAAGTGCTTCACAAATACCAGCAACATGTGAGCATTTTCTCTCATCCATATTTGCCTCTTAAAATTCTAGATGTTATAAAATTAACGAATTTAAAAATGGTTTGTCAAATTTTAAAATATCATTTTCAGATGCAGCGCTGCCGAGCGGCTTGTTGTCTTCCCAAAGGATTTCACAAATCTCACCGATGCGAAGGTACGAAAAATTAAACAATTGAGCGAATTTCTAGTAAAAATTAATTTATTAATTAAGACATCTGCTCTCCGTCTTTGGAATTTGAGGTTGGCAATATCGATTTGCGCAAGGTCTACGAGGCTACACGCGAACGATGGGAACAAGGTTTTTTTTTTTCTAAAAAAAATATTTTTTAGTTCTCCTAGTTATGTTGCCAATATTTTATTTTGCTTACAACAGTCAATAAGAAAGAAAAAACAACAATGAACAAAATTGGTTGCAACGGGATACTAGACTTTGAAAAATAACGGTTCAACTAGTTGCATATGAAAATCGACCGATTTCGCGAGAAAAGACTGCGAGAAATGATTAGAATGTGGGCTAACGCAACTAGTTGCATCATCACTTTACAAAGTCCACTGGACATACGTTTTTATTCTTAAATAATTGTTTCAGTCCTTTCAAGCACGCTGGAGCATCTCTCGGAGAACCTGCCCTCATTCGTTCTGCGCTGGGGCTGAAACGGGCACATTCGGAACACATTTACAGTGTAATTGCATAAATATAATGCGTCCCCTAAACGATAAAGTCTTCCACTTGCGAATCAATCCAAATACTATATTTAGACAGACTGCATTGGTACAAAGGTGACAGTAATCTAAATAAATTTAGGAAGAAATAACATGTCAGAACAGCGAACCAATTCCCGGGTTTGGCCGATTCGGAATTGGATTAATTCGATGAAGGGTCATTGATGAAAGAAAAGGTAAAACAGTTTAATTAAAAAGTTTCAGTTCATTGCGGCACAATCAGACACAATTTTCAGCTTGAAATTTCGGCCTTTCCACTTTCATGATTCTTCTTCTCCTCACTGGTCTCCCTCTTCATTTCCTCTTCATTCCTGTCTCTTTGGGCTCTTCGGAATCTGTGTTAAATAGGGTTCTCTTTTTTGAAACTTTTGGAAATTTAACTCGTCACTTCAAGAAAATGTGCCCCAATGAGATTCAAACATGAACATGTTTTTTGCAGTGTCTCCCATTGAGATGCAAATTGGGATCCAACACCAATAACCAGTGACTCTACTCCACAATGTTCGGATTGTCAGGGAAGCGTCCACGTAGTGTGTTTCCCTAATTGGGAAAAGGCGCCGAACAGCGGCTCTTGGCCGCCTTTTCCCAATTAGGGAAAGACACTCGTTGCTCGTTTGCGAGTGTCTCACCTGTTCCGATCCCTCGCCGCCTCGACTTTCTTCTCGGCACTATTTGCGAATGAGGCAGCAAATTGACGCATCTCTAAAAAGTGGTGATTTTTTCCTCATACGAATGTGCACTGATTCGTTCGCTTTTTTTTTCCTTTTCCGCAATCTAACTTGAGAAAAGAGGAATGTTTTGTAAAGATGCGTAGAGGGACGAACCTCTTCTTCGACGCCTCTCTGGGTCTTCGAGAAACGGCGACATGACGGACTTCTGCTGTTTGCTCTGCTGTTTCTGCAGCCGAGCTTGCTGCAGCTGCTGCAGCTGCAGCGCCCGCTCATTCAGTTCCCGCTCGGATTCAGCGAAGATGGCAACCTATAAAATAAGATTTTTTGCAACCATAAAACTTATGAATGCATAAAGGACAGGACTACCTCGTCTTCCTCTTCTTATTGATTCTTAGTCGTGGGACAACTTATTTTAAAACAAATCCAAGGAAGAAAAGTTTCACCTTCTTGTGAATAGCATTCGTAATTAGTACAGCTTTCTGTCTAGTCTCCGCAACTTGTTCCGCTTTCACAAAAGAAACACGGTCTCGCTGAACACATTTGAACTTATTTGCACAAATGGGTCCCAAAGTGAAATTGTTTATGTTTTTATCGTTCCTCTACTTGCTGTAGCACCTTCGCGGGTGTATGAAATAAGTATCAGCAAACATTGAAAATACATTGAAAATATTAAATGAATCATAACTCACTTTGACCATATCTGGTTGTTTAATATATTTCGATTTAGCAGATTGCTAAGCGACGGGGATAGGAATAAGGGGGAATTGAAATGGGGGAAATTGAAAGTGCTAGAATATATCCAAGAGTATTACTGAACATAGTCACACAACATAGTCACGCGAGATAACATCATATTTCCATTCATGAGAAGATTCCTTAACATGAGAGCCTGAAATTTAATCACGCGAGGCCAAAAGTTGAAATAAGACTTAGATGTTGACTATGAGAGGATTAGCGAAGAAATATGTTGGAAATCCAGGATTTATTCGTCTCACACAATCTTCTTACATGGATAGACCGGAAGATATGCGAAAGGATGAGATTCTGACTAGTTTTTTTTCTATTATACGAACAAGAGCTGGGAATTAGGAGTTCAGCAAATGCTAGCCGTACTGCACACAGAAAAAAGGTCTTACATACGGCCCATAAGATATGGGGGTTCTTAACAAAAGGTATTATATATAAGACATTTTGTTAAGAACCCCCATATCTTATGGGCCGTATGTAAGACCTTTTTTTCTGTGTGTGGTCACCGTGTGAGGAGTCCGTTTGCTGTTGGGTAATCACAGTTTCAATGATGTTCTATTGCATTGATGGGAAAAAAAGAGGAAATCATAAATGAGAAGAGTTAATGAGACTGATGGCGTTGCGCAATCTTGAGGATGAACATTTTTGGGACGACAAATACGGAAACAAACTTGATCGTATTATTGTTTTTATCATCTTCAACATCTCTGCTTGCAAGTCATAAACCGATAGCCTGCTCTGGTATTTATTTCCAGGTAGGATCCCGGTATAGCTCTCACTTTCCCGGTATCTATACTGGGATCCCGGTATGTTTCCAGGCTGGATCCCTGTCTGATTCCAGGCTGGAAATATACCGGGATCCTACCTGGAAATAATTACCAGAGTGCCCGTGAGATTCGCACGTGGTGTCACTTCTCAGTATTTTAGATATATTCATTAGGCGTAGTTAACAGCAAAACGACAGGCACTACCGTCCACTTGACGGATTATTATTATTATGGACTAGGGACGGTCGCGAGACGGTAACGGAGCCCTTGCTTGCTCTATTCGAATAGTCCTGAAGCGATTGGCGTAGGATGAATCTGAAATGGTTGTTTCAGGCAAAATATCTTATTGATTTATTTTTATATGAAATTGTAAAAGCTGATATTTTTACGATTTCAAATGGGGTCCATTTGGGATCCATCCGTTTCCCATCAAGGTAAAGCGTGGCACAACTTTCTCTTGTAACGAACTGTGAGATGAGGAGATCGTTGTGGTCTCACATTTCATGATCTATTGCCTACACAGAGAAAAATGTCTGTCATATATGGCTCATGAACTGTGTTTGTATGTCATATATGACATACAGTATGTTATATATAACATACAAGCGCAGTTCAGGAGCCATATATGACACATTTATCTGAGTGCAGGATCTCGCATTTCGTGTTCAATAGCCTACCTCCGATACGGCTCCACGTAGTAGAGTGTGCAGAATGCTGCGCAGGCTGGTGGTATTGCAGTGATCTATAATTAATTAAAAACTAAATAAAATTGAAACTAATGGCTAACGGCAACTAAATGTTAGTTAGTACTAATTGCTTTTAAAAATAAATCAAAACTAATTGCTTACTGTATAAATAGCTTTTTCGAGTGCGGCGTGATGGTAGATGTCAAAGAAGAGCTCGATATAAATACCGACGGCTATGCAATAAAGTGGAGGGAGGGTCGCATGGATTGTGAGCGCCTGAAATTTATTTTAAATTTTACTTTCAAATCGAGCGATTATACTGCATTCGATTCATTTGCTCTCGCCAATCATTTCCGCATTTAGCGCGGAATTCGTAATGGAACGTTTTATAATTTTGGACGAGTGATTGTGAATTTGTAATAACCATGACTCCAAAAGAGGCCCTTCCAGCCGCATTAAAGAAGGAGTACCACGAATCACCGTTGCCTGATTTTCAATAAGCCACTACAGTATACCGGACACGAAAATGGAGCGCGCACACTCGTGTTAGGAGCAATTTATATGATTTCCATTACGAAAAATATTATATTTTTGATGAAAGCCGATATTATCCACAGGGGGAAACATTATTATATTAACGAAAACTTCATTTTTCGTCGATTGCATGTATTTTTGGTCCTAACACGCGTTGCCTGTCGATCATTGGCTCTTTTGTAGCCATTTGAGCGTCAATATATCGATTTAGAGATTACAGTAGATTTTCGGATGCGTTGAAATGTGATCGGGTGAGCGTCCCCCATAGCACTGCGTTGGCAGTTTATGTGACCAAATATTCGTGGGAGGCCTTCTTTAAACCGATCGTCGTTGTTCAAAGGGAATGGATCCAGTTGCGCTCAAATCGGAAAGAAGCCAAAATTATTTATAACATCAATTATTAAAAAAATAGTATTGAATATTTATAAATGCATTCTCTTGGATACTTTCGGCCAACCTGCACCAAATTGCTGTGCATTTGCTTCGTTCTCTGCGACATGCTGTCGCTATGTTGGCGGAGTTTGGAGAGAATCTGAAATAGGGCTGGCGTCTCTCCATTTTACACACCCGAAGCAAGAAATTCCCAAGATCAAGAAATTGAATCTGTTTCAGTTTACAATCACTTTAGTACCCTCAATCAATAATAAAAGCTGAGCAGATATCGGGTTTGCTAATTGTTTCTAATTGCTTGTTTGCTCATTTCTGTGTTTCAAATACATGAAAAATGTGAAAATGAAACTTGCCTTGTAGCGAAACGTCATTATAGCCACGTACGCCGGTCCAGGCGTTACAATTAGAAATATAATAGTCGCGATTACGTGAGGTGTCAGTTCGGTGTGACCTGAGATTGAGTAATGATCTGACACTCTTAAATCCACATGCTCTTTCACGCTGGCTGATCGATAAGAACGCATGTAAAATTAGGAGAGTCAATTAGTCATTACTCCTGAGATTCCTTCGTTGCTAGATATTATAATAATAATAATAATAATATTTATCAGTATCGCTTTAGGGGCGCTGATTCAGGAAAGTCTTATTTTCCATGCTTCGTCACTAATGCTCCACCAATCAGTTCCGATTCTCCTTTTCAATTCGTTTCTCCATCTTTCCTTCGGTCGTCCTCTTGAACGTTCGTTTGCGTAATCATATGGTGTCCACACAGTTGATCGACGCGCCCACCGATCTTCTTCTAGGCTCCTGATTTTGTGGGCCCATTTGAACTTTCTTCTTTCTGCTTCCATCACCCAATCCTTCACTCCAGTAGCGAGCCGCAATCGTTCATTCGTCCATTTATCCGACCAAATCAATTTCATCATTCTTCTCTCCATCTTTCCCTGTGCAATAGCTAACGCTTCCTTGTCTGATTCTCGCATGGACCAAACTTCGCATCCGTATAGTACTGCAGGCATGATACACGCATCAAATGCTCTTCTCTTTGAGGCAGCACTCACGAGGGGATGTCTTAGCAAGTCACTGATCTTTGACCATGCATTCCATCCTCCTTGTATCCTTCTCTTCAGTTCTTTGCCATTGTCCATAGGAAGTGAAATCCACCGTCCCAAGTATTTCCCTCCTCCTTCGTATTCAAGTTTCTGTCCCTCTACAACTATCGATCGCCGGTTGTTCTCGTCTTCAGTCATCAATTTCGTCTTTCCTGGATGTACCTAATGGCTAATGGGACACTCATTAGCTAGATATATATATATATAAACAAATTGTTTCTTTCAAGAAAGGCATGTTTTGAGTTGATTGTTATTCAGTACGAATATTACTTTTTTATAAATAGATTCAATTAACCGACCAGAAAGCGCGCCGTCTTCGTGTAGATACGAAGGGGCGTGTATTTCCAAAAATGCTCGAACTTCATCGATGGGCGCTTGCGTGAAAGTGAACGCGAACTGAAATTATTATTTTTTAATATTAAAAAGAAATCCAAGCCCTGCTGATGAGGAAAATGAACACCGATTCACCCTATTCTGGTAGGTTTCACCCACTGGTCTCCCAGATCCACCACTGAACTGAACCAGAACTGGGATACCAGAGGAAAAAAATTCAAACGTTATCAAATGCATCCTGAATAACGTTTTCGTTACTATTACTATTCTGATATGTTATTTTGGTTTGTGTGCTTGGAGAAAATATTTTGTTATTATTTTGATTACTCGTCTCGTCATTTTCCGCACGGACAACCTCACGTCCTTTAATAGCTACGGGTATGTGCACACAATCTTTTATTACCTAAGCGTGTGTCTCTGCCTGACATGCTCTCTTGCCGTAATTTCTATGTTTAGCCAAGGAACGTTTCATTATTTCGGAAATTTATAGCATCCTCACCCCATTAATAAACGGAGGGATGTAGAGTACAGCCATGATGAGCAACACATTACGGATGCCCGGAGGCGGTCGATGCAGTATCCACAGGCTTCAAAGATGGTACTTTTTAAAAGGAAATATACATTCTTATTCGGGGGAATCAATTCCGAAATTACAATAAGGATAACAAAGGGACTCCGGTCGCACGGGAGTTGAATTTTCTTACCGTAAGAGTAGCTGTATTATGCTGTGAATTGTTTGGACGAATTAGACTTACCGAAAGGCGAAACTCGCCACCATGATGTAGAGTGCATAGATGATTGTAACAAGTTGATAGCAGTAAATGAGATAACAGGCTCGAACTGAGATAAGGGAGCACGGGCCGGTAGACAAGTAGATGAGGTTACCAGGGATGACGGGCATCCTAAGAAAGATATTTTGATTTTTCTTTAAAACGAGAATTATAAGGTGGTTTAGAGAGTTTGCTTAGTCGACAAAATTGGGTAAAGTTTAAAAGCAATAGCGTATTACCGCTGCATTGTGAAGAAATCACACCACACAGAAATGAGATCATTTATCGCTCCGATTTTGATCATAATAGAATATGTCTGCAATAAAAAAAATAAAAAATTAAGTAAATTATTATAATTAAAAATTACTTGCCGTCAATGGTCGCGGTGTTCTACAGTAAGAAGCCAGCAGCAAAGCTCCGTTGCTGAACACTCCAATAACGAAAATAATCGAATGGATGGTAGTGAAATGGCCACTTAACCAGTCAAGAAACGCCTCCATCGGTTCTTAATTGATCTTGTCAGTGTCTACAGTCCTGGTTGTTTCCCCAATGAAAACTTTCCGGCCCGGACGGGCCCAAGTGGGTCCGCGCTATTTGTAGCTCGAGTGGAGAGAAATTCGAGACAAACTCTGTGCAGTGAACAAGCTCAAGTCATTGGTCATCGAATGTTATTGATTGAAAATTAAATTATTTGCTTTATTACGTTTCATTTCGTTGAAAGAAATGATTGCAAGGAAAGGATTTTAGATAGAGGTTGACGCAAAATATTACAGTATCTCTTGGATTCTTGGATTAACCACAAACTGATTTTTCATCGAACGAAATTTTCTAATGAATTTAAAATTACTAAAAAATAGTTATTCAAATTTTTGTTGACACTTACCGATCACGAATGACCTGAATTCTTTGACTGCACAGAGTTTGTCTCGAATTTATCTCTAATAGCGCCACAAATTGCGTGGACCCACTTGGGCCCGTCCGGGCCCGGCCGGGCCGGAAAGTTTCCATTGGGGAAACAACCAGGACTGTAGACCAAGGGCCGAAACACTGATCACCATTTCCTTAGGCTTTTCTTTGATCTTTTCTTAATTGTTGACTAGTAATTGTAGTCTGTCAAACATTTCCACTTAATAATTGGTATTCGAATTAAACATTGAAAAATAGTGTGAAATTTTTAACAAATTAGAAAAAAAACTATCCCAAAGTCACGTACAGAATCAAAGGGAAACGAGAATACTGACTAACTATGAGCGAATAGTGTGCTCTACAGTTCTTCACACGCTCTCTCACTCTAAAGGCCTTTCTGTAAAGATGACCGGCCCGTGGAATGATGTGTGTAGGTACAATAGTTTTGCTAAGTTACCGTCTAGTCACGTATTCATGTTCTTATTATTTCCTTAAAGGGACCAGGCAGTCAAAAAACAACTTAATTTCATTTTATAGAGCTTGAAATGCACTTTTTAATCGATATAAGCAAAAAAAATGGAAAAAATCGACAAAAATGCAAATAAATAAAATAAGGCGTATTTAATTTTGGTCGAACAGTGAATTATAGCCATACTGTAATACAAAAGGAACTGTCCGACTGTGATTATTACCTTTTCCCGGCTCTAACTTTGAAATTTGCGGTTCGGTAGGCTGTACTTCACTTCTGTGAAATTTGACTTCTTTTCATCGTTTTCATTGCATTAACGCTGTATTTTATTTATTTTTCGTTGTAATTTGTTGGGACACTTACTATTTTACTCCCCGTAATTGGTTTCATCACGATTGCTGGTAGGATAGACTTGTAAATGTGGTAAACACTTGTAGGATTGATCGTTATCACATTCTTCCCCATACGCCGTTCGTGTATTTTATTCCTATTTGAGAGATTGTGCAGGTTTGTTACGTTTGTTACAGCTGAACGATGTCTACGCGCGTGTGTGACATCAGTTACAAACGGTCTAGCTTGGTTCAGAGTTAGTCTAAGCTCAAAATGGACGCTAAATGGACGGAGTTGAGCAACCATTCCCTTCTGTCCTTTTGCCTTTCTTGTGATGACGGGAAAGAGTTGGAGGCGGGAATTTGTGCCACTCAAGAATGGGGCACGAACGAAAAAAGAATGGTGCTCGCTTCGCATCTGCTGGTGCTTCTGCCTACACACGTGAGCATATTCCATTTATTAATTTACTCGTATTACTGATCTTTTTAGTAATTAATGGTTGTTATTATCCTATGATATATGTTCATATCGATCGTTACTGTACTCGTTTTAGCTCCAACTTATTCTGAAAGATATACTCCCTACGTTGGGAGATGCTATGAGTGAGTAGAACTAAGATGGTTTTAGTACAATAATACTGTAGAACGCCTTGTGGAGGCGAAACGCACGACATATAAAGTCGATGATAATCTCTAAACAATTAATTTACTCTAAAATACCTCATTCATTTGCAGCCTGAGGCTACTGTAGACGACAGAGGTAAGGTATAAGATTTTTGGCAGGACTACGCTTTTTAAAGTCAAATACATTTCAGTTCAGACGAGTCGGTTTCATTGTAGTAATTTTTTTATGCGATAAACAATTGTTTTGTTTCGATGGTTGGACAATGTAAGGCGTACTAAATTACACAAATACTTATAAACAGAATTCAGCAAACTACAGATAATGTGAAATAAATAGTTCATCGGACAAATTTGTATGAGTACATGGAAGCTACTCGTCAGATTGAAAATGAATGGGAGAGAAAGGGACAAAATAGGATTGGTGGGGTCACGGGGATGATTACTGAATCGATGACTAGCAATCAATCGATAACACTCTGACGACGATGTCGTACTTGATGTAGGGCATCTCAACTTCCTCGTCATCTTCAGGTTTGAAGGTCATCACTTCAAGTACGAATGGCTTGACGTTCCTGGGTTTGGGAGTGACAGCCATTTCCTGCACGACCGCCGAAACTCTGCAAGGGGAGGAATTAAATGACCGAAAAAGAGACGATTTCATTCCATACGATTTCGTTCTACATATTAAATGAATTATGAAACACAAAGGTAGCAAGGTTTTGATTTGGCATGGATAAAGATGAAATATCAAATTTATTTACTTATTCAATCATAAACTAAATTAATGACGAAATGCCCTTCAATACTACTATAATCGACTTACTCGGTCGCCTCTCTGGTCACTCTCTTCTTCGCATCCATGAAGAACGAGTAGATGACATCATTCCCACCTCGACACGGCTCTTCTGCAACGGTAATCGATTAAGGTACGGTAACTATCGATCCACGCAATACACACGACTACAGATCACTCCTACCGTACCTTCTCCACAAACTCCTGAAGTTCAGCAAGCAAAAAAAGAAAGTAAAATCACCCGCTTACTTGCAAGGTTCGCCTTCCAGCTACACTATTTCCATGTATGACAGAATATATTTTTGGCTGTTCAAAAGGCGACATTAATATTATTATTATTATTGCATCAATCAATCAATAAAAAGCAACCGTGCCGGTGAGCAGCGGTGTCTCGTCCGTGCTGTTCGACAACCAATCAATACTCAGTTACCGTACCCCTCCCCCCTCTTCCGTACGCCGCACTCCCACTTACTTTTTTATAACATTTATAACACTTTTTAATGGAATTTTGCACCAAATACATGGCCATACATTCAATCTTCACTTTATCGCCGGCCGACAGCGGAGACTAAACGAGTCAAATTGGCACAAATAGTTAGTCGATGAACACTCAACATACATTGCAATAAATATATAATTAATATTATTTATATTATGTGATCTACGATGCTACGATACGATACGATACTACGATGTGGATCCCCTACGGCTGGAAAAGACCCCAAGGCCACCGCAATACCCGATGGAGAAATTACCTGAAACGAGCAATCGGGCCCCAATGGTGGAATGCAACCAATGAAGAATACCGGCCCTACTATTATTCAAGGGACTACTATTCAGCAAACCCAAATAGGGCATAAATTATTCCATGTTTACTCCGTGTGTTAAACTACCAACCATGATAGCATTCTTCTCCTCCGGTCTCAGCCTTGCCCATGGGCTCAGCCACGCCTTGCCAACCGCTTGAGCTGTGTCGTTATCCTGCAATTTAACTTACACATCGGAAATAGAGGCGTTTTTTTTGCAGATTTTCATGAATTATTTAGCTTTCCAAATAGGCACATCTTTGTATAGTGCACCGTGTAAATACATAATAATATTAACAACCAAATAGATAAAGGGATCCTTACTCTGAAGAAGAATTCGAAGTCGCCTCGCTCAGTAATGCGGGGCAAGATTGGCTTGAGGTCATCCACTTAACCGACGAGTGTCTTGAGGATGAAACGCTGTCCGAACTTGCCACCATTTGTGACCTGAATCATGTTCGGTATTACAACAAGCAGTGGCAAGATGGCCCAATTAACACGAATATCCGACTGCAAGTGGTTTATTAAACTCACCCTGACTCTGCTGACAAAATCCTTTACAGTGCTGCCGGCCACGCCGTTTACCATCTGCAATAAATCAGAAATAACAAATGATTGTATCCCAATCAATATCGCAACTCGGTTAAAAAATAATCGATTGTTTTAGTAATGCCTATATAGTTCGCATGTTAAAGTTAGCGGTGAACCCTGACCCCCGTATTTTAATAGTAAGAGATAAAAATTCTACATAAGAAATTAATATTTTTTAGAGAAATAAATAAATCTAGATTTAGCTCGTAGTGCATTCTGGGAAGTTTCGGGCCTGATGGCTGAACCCGGTGGACTACGGTATATTGCGAATATATATATATATATATATATATATACTGCCATTACCTTTATTTCATTCATTTACGTTCATGCCTCTCACCTAAATATTCTTCTTTTGCTCGTAGCTCCCTTGATTCTTCGGAGGAGGGCGAGGTAGTCCACGGTTCATGTAACGCCCTGGAATATGCGATAATAGATATTACATGAGCAAATAATATATTCCAAAACTTGAAAATATGCGTGGACATACTTGCGACATTGATGCGACTCTCTTCTTCCTCTTCTTAATAGAGGTCATCGAATCGGGAGTGAGATCAGCGTCGATTTCCTGTAATGATTTATTTAGCGTTAAAATAAAAGTGACGAAACGAATAGACTCACTTTGAATCGGTTCATACTCTTCTGCTTCGGATGCAGTAGTCGAGATAGGCGTCGAAGCAGCTACTTTTACCGTACCTGAAACGTAGCAAGTCATACTATGAAAGAGCACCAAAAATATACGCCGTTTCGAATTCGAAATATACGTCGCCCTTTTTGGGGTGCATGTCACGCACTGAGCAGATATATTGAACTCAAACATGTATTAAGCTGTCACTACTCTCCTGCTCTTCGTTCACGGTTTAGAAACAGACCGACCCGTCTTTATCTCATATTCACCAGGCTCTGTTTCTCAACCTCTTTTGGCCTTCCAACAAGCAGATATATTGAACTCAAACATGTATTAAGCTGTCACTACTCTCCTGCTCTTGGTTCACGGTTTAGAAACAGACCGACCCGTCTTTATCTCATATTCACCAGGCTCTGTTTCTCAACCTCTTTTGGCCTTCCAACAAGCAGATATATTGAACTCAAACATGTATTAAGCTGTCACTACTCTCCTGCTCTTGGTTCACGGTTTAGAAACAGACCGACCCGTCTTTATCTCATATTCACCAGGCTCTGTTTCTCAACCTCTTTTGGCCTTCCAACAAGCAGATATATTGAACTCAAACATGTATTAAGCTGTCACTACTCTCCTGCTCTTGGTTCACGGTTTAGAAACAGACCGACCCGTCTTTATCTCATATTCACCAGGCTCTGTTTCTCAACCTCTTTTGGCCTTCCAACAAGCAGATATATTGAACTCAAACATGTATTAAGCTGTCGTCCGACACTGTCATGGCCAAGTGTGTTCCTGTAGGCACCGGTGTGCATCCCCAAGTTGGTATCAAGTTAAGCTCAAGTTGGTATCAGGGCTGGGGGCAACTTGGGGAACGAGCTCATCAAATGAGAGAGTGTGCCAAATGAGAGAATCAGACAACGAGACAGAAATTCATCAAGTTGACGTTCCCCATATTGGTATCAAGCCCTGTATCGTTGTGTTCTCTCTCTCTCACCCTGACACGCTATTTCTTACTCAGTGTTTGCAACAACAATATCTCTTATTTATTAAATTCTGTAAAATTATGGACGTATTTCAATATATTTCGGATATTTTGCGAAAGATTTTAAAACCCGTGATTATCGTGACAAACAACAGACGGAATTACGTCAGCATATAGCACCGATTTCAAGTAGTGGTAATAGACGCAAAATAATGTCAAAACAAATGAATGCAATTGTTTTGCTCTATTACCGTCTATATATGAGAGGATATCTGAGTCGATCGAGATACTGCCGTACAAGCAAAAACAAACCTATGCTAAAAAGGTGCTCCAAGGGTAAACATTGGCCGTAGAGACCGAAATGACCATAAGAAGTTTCATAGATCAAACCCGGCTGAGATATGTTTCATCACTTGTCCAAAAGTGAAATTTTCAATTGTGGAAGAACGTATCCAAACCCCATACATAGTTATATTTTCTGAAAGCTCGTGTAATAAGGAACATTTTTCATGTTGAAACTGAGTTTATATCTCACACTTCAAAAAAGTTATAATTTTTTGAAAACTCAAAATTAAAATTTCCATATTTCATCATTGCCCATTGCACTTTTAAGTATTTTCATTCGATTGCGCGTGTAATTTTACCCCCGTACGCTTCGAATGAGCAAAATCGGGGTGTATGTCCATGGTGAATTTCTTTAAGGAACAAGCGCCGCCGCGCCAGTACGCGACGCAGAACGCGACGCGTGTCTCAACGGAGTAAACAACTATAGTGTTATCGGTGCCAAAATTAATTATTAATTGTAAAAACATTAATAGCTATCAAGATTCACTAGAAGTTCGCCTAGAAAGTTGAGGTTTCAACGAATTCCGAAAATCGAAAATTATTTAATATAACATCTGATTTCAATGTGAAAAGCTCAGAAAGCGCATTCCATTCACATGTATCATATCGAAGATGCACTAGGCAACTGTTTAGGGTTGACCGTTCGGTTTCGGTTTCGGGAATACGGCTCTCTCGTCTACCCTCTGGCAGTTTGTTTCGTAACACGGAGGGAGAGGGGAGAGGGCGGGGTCAAATGCCGTATTACGGAAAACGGGCCGTGTTGGAATGTAAACAACATGGAGGGAAGAGATAAATTGAAAAAGCAAGATCATAGAAAAATGTAACTAATTACCAGCATGTGTTTCCTCTTTTTCCCTTTCCAAAAGGTAGCTTTTGAAGCTAAATTTGTATCTTGGTGGAAAACAGCTCAATGCGAGTCAATGAAATTGAGTTCGTTAGCACCAAACAGACTATAAATAATAAGTTATCGATAATTGATAAAAAATGCACCTTCTCACAATTTACTATTCCCTCTTCCCTCTTTTCTTGTTATCACCCTTCTTCTTTCTGTTTTTCGGTGATATTCATCTGAAAAGGCTATTCGGTGTAAAATAAGGCTCTAACTGTTAGAAGCGATACTAACATGTATGATGGAAACTATAATGAAATCTTATTAGACTTCCAAAGACTCTCAAATCAATAAAATTGTAACGGAAACTGGAGCTAGTGGTGCAGGGAATAAAAAGAAGTTGCAAGAGGCCTCTCACATCTAACTGTGTAGCGCAGTCGGTAAGATGTCCGGCCAGCTATTTTGCATGACCAGGTTCAGTCCCGCTCATGGTCTTTACTTTTTGCCCATTTTTCAGAGCCAACTAATTTGAATTTAACAAATTCACCGCGTTTTGGCATCGTTTCACGGGATCTATAAACTACCAGACAGAGTTCCAAAAAAATCAATCTGTTAGAGTAAGAGGAATTCTCTCAACTTCTCGCAGTCGTTTTGTGTCTACCCATGTCTGGCAGTTTGCAATCATGAGATTTACATACAAATTTCAGCTCCTGACTCTCAAGGATACTCTGCGTGAACATTTTATACATAGTAATATGCAATAAAATAATACAAAATGACTGAAATCGAACGGGGTAAAGTGGACACTCATCCTTGTCCCTATTATGAATTTTCTACTTTCTCGGTTTTCACCATTTTTCTAGTATGAGTCGATTTGCGATCACCGATTTTCACTCCAAAACGGCCCGTGTTCCGTAACACGGCATTTCCCCTCCCCTCTCCCGGAATACGGCGAGTGATAAGGGGTTGACCTCTTATCTCTCGTAACACGATCGCGCGAGGTCAGGGAAGCGAGAGAGAGCCGTTTTACGCAAACCGAACCGGCATCCCTACAACTGTTACCAACTTTATTTACCGAAGTAGCGAATAAATATTGGACGAAATTGCCACTCCTTCATTTTTCTTTGGTGCCGCTTAAACTCTTATTAATGAAAAAAAATCCAAATCATGTTTATTCGAGTTTGAAGAACTTCGGCGAGCGTGGCAAAGAAAGTTTTCGTACTTTCTACGGTCCGTAACCCGAATATTGAAGTATACAGGCGATTCCACGGCATATTTTGATCCCCAAATCTCGCTTAGGAAATGTGAAGACGAAGCAGTGAATCATTTCTACGAAAAGCACCAGCATGTTAGGAGTGCATGAAATGCTCACTGCCATGTTAAAGAATCATCTGATACTGTGTGAAACGAAATGAAAACTTTTTAAAAACCTTTAAAAAACAATTCCACTCATCTCAAAAAGGTTCGATTTCATCCTTTAAAATCTAATCCTACAAGGATTTCCACATTCTCAGCAGCATTTGAAAATTATTTTAGATGGCATTTCATGCACTCCTAACATGCTGGTGGTTTTCGTAGAAATAATTCACTGCTGCGTCTTCACATTTTCCTAAGCGAGATTTGGGGATCAAAATATGCCGTGGAATCGCCTGTATACTTCAATATTCGGGTTACGGACCGTAGAAAGTACGAAAACTTTCTTTGCCACGCTCGCCGAAGTTCTTCAAACTCGAATAAACATGATTTGGATTTTTTTCATTAATAAGAGTTTAAGCGGCACCAAAGAAAAATGAAGGAGTGGCAATTTCGTCCAACATTTATTCGCTACTTCGGTAAATAAAGTTGGTAACAGTTGCCTAGTGCATCTTCGATATGATACATGTGAATGGAATGCGCTTTCTGAGCTTTTCACATTGAAACCAGATGTTAAATTAAATAATTTTCGATTTTCGGAATTCGTTGAAACCTCAACTTTCTAGGCGAACTTCTAGTGAATCTTAATAGCTATTAATGTTTTTACAATTAATAATTAATTTTGGCACCGATGGCCTAGTGGTGTAAGGCACTGCTTGTCAGACGAAGGGTCACGAGTTCGACCCCCGCCCAGGTTCACCAAGCCTTCCATCGCCTCGTTGTCGGTAAAATTGGTAGCAACTTTGATTGCGAAAGGTAACGTGCCGCAGAAGCCTGATCAGCAGGGGATACGTAGATCTGTGCAGCAACCGGCCTTACCGGTCAGCCCCGGCAGAGTAGTCGCTTGTCGACGTAAAGTCCTCTTGATTCCGGTAGCAACTTTACCTTTACCTTTGGCACCGATAACACTATAGTTGTTTACTCAGTTGAGACACGCGTCGCGTACTGGGCGGCGCTTGTTCATTAAAGAAATTCACCATGGACATACACCCCGATTTTGCTCATTCGAAGCGTACGGGGGTAAAATTACACGCGCAATCGAATGAAAATACTTAAAAGTGCAATGGGCAATGATGAAATATCGAAATTTTAATTTTGAGTTTTCAAAAAAATATATCTTTTTTGAAGTGCGAGATATAAACTCAGTTTCAACATGAAAAATGTTCCTTATTACACGAGCTTTCAGAAAATATAACTATGTATGGGGTTTGGATACGTTCTTCCAAAATTGAAAATTTTACTTTTGGACAAGTGATGAAACATATCTCAGCCGGGTTTGATCTATGAAACTTCTTATGGTCATTTTCGGTCTCTACGGCCAATGTTTACCCTTGGAACACCTTTTCAGCATAGGTTTGTTTTTGCTTGTACGGTCACTGTTGAGAGAAACTCAATCGACTCAGATATTCTCTCATATATTATCGACGTCGTGAGTTAAAATCAGTAAATTATGACTCTATATAGAGGGGATAGGTGGAACCATACGAGAAATCAGTGAATGGGTAGGGTAATCGTCGTGATCCCCATTGTTCATGCTGTTATCATTTCCTTTACATAAAATATTTTTTCCATAGTTCTTCCTGACCATTTTGAATTGCTCAGTAATGAGAAGTAAATGTGATAATGAGTGAAAAATCAAAACTCATTTTTGGAATCGCGTGAATGGGATGCTTTCGTTGCTGAATTGCCACATATTATTCCTCTCCATTTCTCTCATACTCTCTAAATACAAGTCGAAAACGAGAGAGAGCACGGAAAACAGTGTGGCCTATTAGCGAAACTACCAAATAGCATCGTGAAATGATACTCCCTTTGTTGAAAACTCACTATAAAATCGCCAGCGTTACTCTCCTGTATCATAATCGAAAATGTTTTCCACACTTCTTCTCATCCTTCTCCTGTCTTCGGCAGCCGTTGAGTGCTCCCCATTTCATGTATGTATCTACAATCGAACCAGATTTAGAATAAAAAAAATTATTAGAGATTCAGAGAGAGAATTAAAATAATTTATACCTTCTGTATATTTCAGAATTCATTTTGTTGCTACTTAGCTGAATACAAAGTAGGAATGCAATAGCGTATTATTTATACCATATAAAGTTTTATTCATTCTACATAAGATATTCTCAATATATAAAAAAAAGTACTATTTCAACCTCAACCGTGAAATATATTCAATAATATTTATAAATATTCATAACAGGTTGTAAATCATTATCTGCTCGAGCAGGACCTTCGTTCCGTCGATCACAGTTTGTCTTATTCTCTATCATTTACACTCAGATAAACGCATACTTATTTATAAGTACGCTAAATTATGAAAACGACATCAAGTTGGAGTCATACTTGCATCTAAGCATGACATACTTGTATGTAAGTATGTGCCTACTTATATCCTATTATATGCGCCAACTTGATGTCGTATTCTAAGTAGAATTTCTCTCTGTGTATTAAGTTAATTATTAATTATTCAAATATTTCAGCAGTAAAGACTATCAACAAGAGGGCTGTGAACGAACCAATAGGGAGACCTCGCCTTCCTCAACACAGTATTAGAGCGTCGTCAATCTTTGGAGTATTGGTCTGACCCTTTCAATTCTGCATGCTCTCTCGCCCTGTCTGATCGATTAGAGAGCGTGTAGAATGAGGAGAGTCTGGTGATTACTCAATCTTTGATAAAATTTCTTTGATAAATACTGCAATTATTGGATGACCCGAAGTCCGACACTGCCATGGCCAAGAGTGTTCGTGTAGACACCGATGTGCATCCCCAAGTTGGCATCAAGTTATTACAAATTTAAAATGATACGCTCATGAAATGGACTACTGTTGTGTGTACTCTCTTTCTGTACCTCGGAGTGTCTCTCGCTTTGCCATGCTCTCTCACAGCCGTATCTGCTGTTTAGGATGAATTTTATTATTTTTTTCGAGTGTTATTGAATTTGTAATAATCTCAAGTTGGTGTCAAGCCTGAGAGCAAGTTGGGGAACGAGCGCGTCAAATGAAAGAGTGTGCCAAATGAGAGAATCAGACAATAAGACAGAAATTCCCCAACTTGGCAGCAAGTTGACGTTCCCTATGTTGGTATCAAGCTCTGTCTCGTTGTCTGCTCCCTCTCACTCTCACATGCTATTTCTTACTGACTGACTGTTTGCAAAAATAATATCTCTTATTTGTTTAATTCTGTCCAACCATGACCATATGTTAATTTATTTTAAAGCCCGTCATAATCGCGACAAAAGACAGAACTCACGTCAATTTTTAGAACCGATTTCGTGGTGCGATAATAGACGTAAATTATAGTCAAGGTTATGTATATACAATTTTTTTGCTCCGTTACACTCATGTCACGTTTCCATTCTGTGACCACTTGTGTGAAACTACATCCCCATAGTTCTTCCTTAGCCTTGAACTGGGTAGTGATTCGGGGAAGAAAATGTGATTAAGAGCCAAAAATCAATACTCATTTTTGGAATCGCGATGAAATCGCGTTGGAATTGCTACTTGCTCTACCTTTTTCAACCTCTATTCTTTTCCTTTTCCCACAATATTATAAGCTGAAAACGAGAATGCACGGAGAATAGTTTGGCCTATTAGCGAAATAAAAGCGAAATGCGTAATGGTACTCCCTTTGTTGAATGGGCAGGATAAAATCGACAACGTTACCAGTGTTATCATTATCAAAATGTTCTCCACACTTCTTCTCTTCCTTCTCCTCTCATCGGCAACCGTTGAATGCTCCCAAGTCCAGGTCCGATTTAAAATAATTACCCAAACGAGCAATCATTGTTCAGGGCATATAACAACTTACTAATTTGACAGTTATTCATGGCAAATCAGTCTTGCGAAATCCATTTTTTACTTATCTTGCATTAAGCGTAGCAGTGCGTTAGACTTGAACGAAGTATTCGATTTTATTTCATAATAAAGCTATATTTTAAAGCAAGGAATGCCAGCTCCATCGAAGATGTTCGAGGACCATCGGCGAAGCATCGATTGTGTGTATTTTGAATATTTATATTACATAATATTTTGCTTAATGAATGTTGTTTAACAAAACAATCAATATAAAAAAATTTTCAGCGATTCAACGCACCCGGAGAGAGTACGTTCCATGGCAAAAGGAGGCGGGCCTCCCACAAGTCGGGCATCCACGCAATGGCATGACTAAAACCGGTCCCGGATGAGTACGATACGCTGCAATGCACACATTTTTTCCATCCATTCTCTTCTTTGATAAATAATGATTAAAGAAGGTGTCCCACGAATATTTGGTCAACCGAGTTCTCACTGTGGGGCAATGGGGGTCGAATACCCGATGAGAGCCTCGAAAATCGCATGTTTCAGTTTTTAGTTTGAAGAAAGTTATGTTTAATAAACTGTCCAAAACGAACAGAATTTTTACAGTATCTCACATTGAGCCTGCAATCTTTATAGGTGGGAGTAGGAATTTTATGGATAAATAGTCAGAGAAAGGCAGAGAGATAAGGGGAAAAGAGGAGGGTGCGCGAAGAAAACGCGCGCTGCATTTGTGTTTCACCAACTACTGATAACAGAAATGAAACCTGAAACATCACTAAGGGAAACTGCTCAATTTTTAGAATTGACTTGAGGCTCTGAGAAATAAACTATTATTTTTGCAATTAGAGGAAATGGAGTCGTTTGTGAATTTCAATCCATTTCTGGTGAAGCAGTTGTAAAAAAAAGAATCGCCACCTGAATTGCCTTTGCACAGGGTGGTTTCTTTTTTAAAAGATATTTTGAATTTTCCGATGGGAAGATTACTGGTCGAATTTAAGGCTTCTTGTTTCTAGTGGTTGAGCCTGTCATTACCTGCCATCTTGTTTTCACATCAAACTAGCTGGAAGCGGTTGAATCAGTATCTGTCTTTCTGTGTGTGGCAAAGTGTGCTGCGTTAAAAAAAACGCTCCGGAAGAGAAAAGAAAAGAAAATATTTGAATTCCCGCATTTATTGATTCTAGTTATAACTGAGCAGCCAGTGATGCTAGGAACTTGAAATTTTAAATGTAGGTAAAAAGTGGTCGATCGATTCGAAAAACGAAATTTCAAATCTCTAGCTTCACTGGCCGCCGAGTTGTGGCGAAAAATCAATAATTGATTGAATTCAAACATTTTCTTTTCTTTTCTCTTCCTAGGGTTTTTTTAACGCAGCATCAGTGCGAGAAGGAACGAGGACGAATGACGGAGCACATCATTCCACAGACCGGTCAACCTTCCAGAAAGGCCTTTGGAGTGAGAGAGCGTGTGAAATTGAGAGGGACTCTCTCACGTTTGTACACTCTCTCGCTCTAACCCTGGTCTGTAGGTCTGGAATCTTGTGGAAGGAGTGTCACAACACCACAGGTGGTAGGTTCAACACACCAACCTTCGCTTCCGTTGAACAAAATGCCAACAAAAGCATCACTCAATCTTCCAAAATATCTTATTTTTGTCCGGATGTGATCCCAAATTTCAAAACATTTTTCCGCATACAATTGAATAAATAATTAGCTCGAATTTTTTCTCTGAAATTCGTGATATTTTTCAAAATTTATTTCCATTCGTGATTTCGTCAAAAGAACGATAGTTTTTTTGGTGATTCCATTTCGGCATTAACTATGAATGGTTATTGGTTGTTGTGAATGGATTTTTTGTACAGTTGTGAATGTGATTCTCACACGAACGAACTGTCATTATTAGTATAAAAGAGCAGAAGCGGTTCATAGTTGGTTCATATTCAACCATGATCCTCTCACTACTCCTCGTCCTTTTCCTCTCCTCCATTGTGACAGACGCTGCTGCATTCCAGGTAAAAATCGAAATATATTGCGAAATTAAGTTTAAATTCCGTAAAATCATATAAGACAAAAAAAATTTTTTCCAAAACAAATGAAAACATTATCAGTCAGATGACGGTTTTTCTAAAACGCTTACTACTTTTTAAAAAAAATTCAAAATTTGTAAGAGTTTACAAAATAAGTTACAGATTCGTGACCCGCTTGGCTCACTGGAGCCAATTCGTGGAAATCGCAATGCTCCAGTCGACAGCAGAGGTAGGAACCCGATTGATTACGCTTTTGTATACACTTAGTGATCACTTAATTAATGAGTTATTAATTATTAAATATTAAATTTATGCTAATTGTAGCCGGTAGAAGAACGGCGAGAGGTGCGATGACGGATGCATGCGAGAGCTTCAAAGAAGACTACAACAAATACATTCGCTGCCTCGGCCCGCTCCGACCCCGCAAATAAGCATTGCATTTAGAAATGTTAAATTTATTACAAATTCACAAGCACTCGTTCAAAGCAATAAAATGTTCCGCGACTAAGCTCACGTCCAGCTGCCGAGCATTGCAAAGAAAGAGAAACGCCGATCCATAGAAAATGAATACCCTCACCAGAAGTCCATTTCATTTACGTATCATTTAAAAGGGAGAGTTACCCCATGTTGAATTCGCGCGAATTCCTAGGGTCTTTCCACGAGATAACAAACTTACAATCCCTTTTCCGGACTAGTGTGATTCCCTGGATGCGAGCTCACCTCTCCTCTCTCGCACTCTGTTTGATCTACTCAGTATCTCTTCTCCTCTCGCCCCTCTCCTCGATTCCCCAATCTCTCTTTTCTTATCAGTTCCATTTCTGTGCTCTCTCCAAAAGAGATGGAGTAGGAGAGGTCAATTGCTAGGCATTTTTGTGGGGCATTTCTCCCTTTAATATTGAGATGTTTTCCAGGGGTTCTCTATCTTCGGCACCGCCATTGGAAATCCATTTTGCTTTATCTATCTCTTCCAACAGAATGTGGCATTCTCAAGAATAGTTAAATTTGATGCTCTCCACCTCTCATCTTCTCTCTTGGTGCTTCTCTCTTGGCTTATGATGTGTTAGTTTCTTGGAAAAGATAATTGATAAAAGGAAAAAAAAAGGAAAAGGAAAGGTGTTAGTTTTCCGCCGCCTTTTTCGGAAAAAGCTCAAGATTTTAATTGCCGCATTTTTATCGCTTATAAATCGGTTCCAGAAGGGCTAGGCACACGAAACTTGGCATATGATTTCTAATAGTGAAAATCAACCATAAAACGAAGTTTCGCAAGCCTATCTTCACAGGGAGCCGAGATAATGAAAATGCGGGAATTCAAATCTCGGGCATTTTCCGAAAAAAGCGGCGGAAAAATTAACACCGTTTTTCAATTTTCGTTTCCAATAGATAGCATATTCAAGTATCACTGAATACCAAGAGTACTCAACAATTGCATTTATGCATCTTGGTCATCCAAAACGTCTTCAGAATGAGCTCATTTCTGTACGATAATCTGTCATTCACGAAAATCGTCAGTGTCTGATTATTCCACGGTTCCTTCGTCTTTTCGACTTCTACACGTGAATCCTCAACACACAAAAATCGATCATGGAGAAGCTGCGCCCTCTTTGTCCAGACTCCGGGTCTACCACCGGTTGATCGGACAGGTAAGCTCAAGAATGCCCTTCGGAATTTGTGAGAAGAGATCTGAAAATGCGAAATGAGAATGCGAAAATGATGAAAATGCGATCTACAAGCCGAAAACGAGAGAGCACGGAAAACAGTTTGGCCTATTAGCGAAACTGCCGAATTTCAGTGTTTAATGGTATCCCCTTTGTTGAACCGCCACTATATAATCACCAACGTTCCCTCTATCAATCACAGTCCAAAATGTTCTCCATACTCCTTCTCGTCCTTCTCCTCTCTTCTTCAGTAGCAACTGTAACAATCTTGGGGCATATGTCGGTACGATCTTGTTTTATAAAAATATTTCGGCGGCAGAAGTTCCATAGGTCATACACTGATACATTCTGAATAGTTATGAATTCTTTTGTGCATGATGCAAAGTTGCATTGCAAACCCTCTCAGATGAGGACAAAAGAAAAAAATAAAATGATAATACCATTAATAAAATGATAATAGCACAGTGATAATATCATTAAAAGTGATAAACATGCATCAAAAGGGATCTTTAAAAGGCTCAAACATACAAATTATACAAGCATCATGCAATTTATCCATAATATATTTACGGCAGCTCTCTAAGGATCAGCACCCACAACTCGTTGATCTCGTGGACGATTGTAAGGCTTTTTCACTCTCATTAACTAATATATTTCATTGTTGTATATTCGAATATTACGTGCATTTCAGCAGTAAAGACCATCAACAAGAGGGCTGAGAACAGAAGAATAGGAAGACCATCCCTTCCTCCGCATAGGAATTGAGCGTCAATCTTCGATAGTTAACCACTAGGGTTCCCTTATTGGAACTTATTGGAACTGAACTGACCACTACCCTCTCGATTTCACACACTCTCTCGCACGCATTGCGGTCTGCGTTCCTTTGTTCTCCAAATTTCACAATTCCATTTGATTCCAATAAGAGAACCCTATTAACCACTCATCTTTATACTCGTCGACAAATATTGCAAATATAGGATCATCCAAAGTGTTCAAAAGTAAAAAAAGCAGTAAGCTCCCAGATGTGCGATGAAGTACAGCGTTGGAGCAGAAAAGAGACAACCAGAGAATGGATGATACATTCGGTGATGTCAATACCGAGATTTCAAATAAGAAGATAGCGAGAATGACGAATCGATAAACAACCCCGATACCGTACCCAACCTCAGATAGAATGCCACCAGAATAAGTTAATGTACTTAAACAATACTCAAATATTTATCATTTGAATTCTCTTCAAATGCAGAGTAGAGACGAGGATTAGAAGGACGGCTGATGACTTAATCTGCAGTAATCGTCATTAGTACCGTTACCATACCTAAGGTATGAATCTTTAGAGGAGTAGAAGGAAAGATTGTATTGATCCACAGAGAAATAAGAATTTACATCCTACAGTATCCTACAGCTTCCTACAGTATCCCACAGTATCCCACAGTACCCTACCGTATCCTACAGTACCCTACAGTATCCAACACTATCCTACAGTAGCCTACAGTATCCTACGCTATGCTACAGTACTCTACAGGTTTCTACAGTATCCTACAGTAACCCACCATCGTAGTGCCTGCAGATGTCATTGATGCGCTCGGTACAGCGGTGGTCTTTGCATTTCTTCGATTGACTACCGTTTGCCGGACCGAGATATTTGGCATCTGCAATGAAGGATACTGTAGCGGGGTCTAGTAATTCATTGATGTCGGATTCAGTGATCAGTAATGTACATTAGGGTGGCTAACGGGGGTACGCGTACCGGTACGTGTACCGCGGTACACGGGCAGGGAAAATCTGTTTTCCAATAGAACACAGCTGATGAACTTTTCAAAAAGGGAAGAATTGTTCCTCAGATGATGTTTTCTGTCGTTTTCGAAGTCAGCCTACCTTGCTAATAAAGGGTCGATGTACCGACGGTACACGTGTACCGTTTTTGCCACTCTAATGTACATTGATATACTCTTCATTTCACATCCTCTTTCGACCGGTCGGTGACGAGAGAGTGGATGAAATGAAGAGTACATCAGTGTATATTAAGGTGACACTGAGGCATTAAGGTCCTGTACTAATCCTCTGCATTTCCTACTGTAACCCACCGTAGCTCTGCTCGCATACGTCGTTCAGACACTCGGAGCAATGACCCTGGTAGCAGTTTCTCATGAAGGTACCGCCCATAATCCCACGGTGTTGATGTTCTGCAAGGGAAGCGAAAAGTATTGTTAGATCGAATAATTCTATTCGCGAGAAAATGGGTTATTCGCGAATAGGATATATTTCAACACTAGAAGCCAGACTTATCGACACTGGTTTACTTTACTGGACCAGGCACACCCTTCTAATAGTGACCGAAAGATTCACACTGTAATGCTGCGCTAATTTCTTCGGGGAAATTTCCCCATCAAAGGGTGGAAAACTCGTGTAACTCAGCTCAAACTGAACGAAATCTCTCCAATCAAAAAGGAAAATGTTCCGATCGTGCCTTGAAATCACTGTATCAAGTTTGGAAGTTGTAGCTAATTCCCTAGTTTATATTTAAGGTTAATTTCTTCTACATTAGTACTTTCTTATGCTGCTCTAATGACCTAACGCAAATTATACAGAAAATAGCCTAAAACGAGCAAGAAAAGATGGGTGAAAAGTTCGCGAACTTCTGACGGATTATAAGGGTCGTATGAATTACAGAATCATTTTATTAGAACGGGTTACATGGTCCGGTAATGCATACCAGTGTCGACTTAACCAGGATTGCATATCGATATGTGTGAAAAGGTGAAGGTTAAAGGTAAAGGTGTTCGTTATTTTACATTTGAAGGCTACCAGGCTAGATGGGTAAAGCCGGTAAGCCAGCTGCAACGTGGGATTACGTAGCCCGAGCTTTCCCAAGTCATCTAAGGAACGCTACTTTTTGCAATCAAAGTTGACCTGGAACAACTTTACATTTTATGTTTGCCTTTAACATATATCGATATGTAATCCTATCGATACATCTTTAAAAGTAATTTTTTTACGATAGTGGCATGCTCTCCATTCTGCACGCTCTCTCATCGGTCAGACAACGAGAGAGAGCATGTGATATGGAGAGAACCAGACACTTGCTCAGGACGGCTCACTTCGATAGTAGCATGCTCCGTCGCGGCAGTAATTGCAGCCGTCGTGGTCACAGACAATGTGCGAATTCTCCTTGTAGAATCCATATTCATTTATGAATTCTCTGAGAATGGCTGCAAAAGGCAAGTATAAAGATCAAATTTATCAGAAAAAGGTTGGTTAACTCTCTTATGCTGCGCAAATTTCATGTGTGAAATTCCACCCTCTGAGGGTGGAAAACGTGTGTAACTCAGCTCAAACAGAACGAAATCTCTCCAATCAAAATGGAATTTACGCAGCATAAGAGAACGGTTTTGGAGAACCGTTCTCCCAGCTAACTTGCGCTCTGTGGACAATGAGCACAACACCATCATGTCATTGGCATAACTCACATATATCCGTTTGGACTCCATACGGTTTCTCTAAGTCAAATGATATGTCAGTTTGCCTGCAGCATGATCCATGTTTGCATGCATAGTGATGTAACTGGTCTGCTTCGTGGGGCGCCGGCCGTTCTGTGCGAGCTGCAAAGACAACTAGATATTACTTGTGATCCTACGGTACCCATTACATTACCCGTAGACCGTACCGGACCCAATGACCCACAGTATCCATCGTGTACTATCCCTATCCTCATTTACACTTTCTTCCACTGGCCGCTCAACCCTACAGGCTTTGGAGTAAGAAGCGACTAAAATCGTGGGGTACTCTCTCACTTTTACCCGCTCTCTCGCTCGGTCCCTTTCTGGCGGGTTGGAATCATACGTTTACACTCACTCGACTGTTCAGGGTCATCATAGCACTCCGAGCAGCATTTGTCCTCAATACACGTAACCTTGGGCGTCCGATGGTTTCCCAGCGCACACCTGAAATAAAATAATATTTTATTCTCCATCGGGAATGTGGGCGAGATGGGTTATCTTGACGTGATTCTTCGGCACAGGATAAAAAAAAATTTTGTGTGCAGAATTACTGTATGTTGCAGCGCTCAGAAAACCTCGCGGTGCCAGGAGAATACGGTAGCCGACTACGGTATTGGTTTACTTTACCGGACCGGGCAAAATCTTCATCATCCCGCTCTGTGAATCTAGCGGTTACTCTATGCATTAGAATGGGGAATCTGGTTCGGTAACGCAAACCAACCTCAAACATTACCGGTGGGCAGGAGAGTACGGTAGCCGATCCTGGGATCTCTAGTTGGGTACGGTGGAGGGTACCGTCCAGGGGGAAGGTGCACGTACCCGACTATTCCGAGCAGAGTGAGAGCGAGAAGGCTCTTCATTGGGCGCGAAGGTCGACCGGTCGATGGAAATGAATGGGGGAAGAAGGATCGCGGGGTTTTATAGGTCGAGAGGAGGCAGGCAAATTGGGAATTAGAATGGAAATGTGAGGAGATAAACAGGCTTATCCGCAAACGAATATCTGATTCGTGGTTAGACTTTGAAACGTAACTAAACAACTACCCGCATAAGAGGAAAATTACACCCCCACCCTCTTCATTCTCCGCACTCTCTCTTCAAAAAAGCGGTCAATTTCCCTGTTATGCGGGTAGTTGTTTAGTTACCTTTCAAAGTCTATTCGTGGTTGATTGAAAGTAGCTTTGAATGCAATTCTGCATCGACTATGACGGAATGAAATCAGAAATAATTTAAATTAGGACACTTTCGTTTCAATTTCCGTCATTGTAGAGAACTTTTTTTTGTATTTTATTACATTATTATTATAAATATAGCAATTGCAATCCACTCCTGCTAAATTCAACTAAGCTTACTGGAAAATCCTTTGAAAAAAACTCATTTCAAAAAGAGTAAAACTTCCCCTAATAGTGGTACTTGTCAAATAATACTGGAAGAGGCACATTTATGAAACATCCCACTCGGACTCCCTCATTTTTCACTCTCTCTAATCTAGTATTGTGCGAAAATAGCGTGGAAAAGGAGGAGAGTCTCTGTTAATGTATCATTTGATACTTTGCCAATGATTGCTCGCATGGTGAGATAAAAGTGAGGTGTCAGTTCCTTTTTTCGAACACTCAATCATGATCAACAAATTTCTTCTCTTTCTTCTAATCTCTGCTTACGTTGTCGAGTCCGCTCCGGCTACGGTAACATTTAAAAAAATATTTTTCACCACACTCCCCCCTCGAGAAGACATACATTTAGAAGTGTGTTTTGGATATAGACTTCCTATTTTTTGCTCCAAGTTCGTAGGTATATTTTGTAATATTGAATGATGCAAACAAGTTGCAGAGAGACGATTCATTCTCGGGAAATCGTGCAGTTCGTGCGCTAATCGAATCTTACTGTAAGCCTACAAATTCATTTCTCTAGTCGCATAGAGATGACAAAATAGGCGATAGATGGAATGTAATGTCTATAACCTCTGCATTGCAGAATATTCCTAGACGATTTCAATGCATGAGAAGTGAGGAAAGAAATCAAATTTTCTTTTAAACGATTCTTTTAAAAAAAAATAATATGAAATGTTTCAGCTAAGCGAGCGGCAGAGGTCAAGTATCCCAATGTCGTCATCGGAACTCCCGGAATCGGCAGACGTAAGAGAGATGGCTACAGGGTTTTACCCCACAGTCAGAGTTAGAAAGTGAACTATAAGTTGCATGCATAAGTGCATTAATACCTCTGCGATATGTAATTGTGATTCCCCGTTCTTTAATAACTTGTGTTGTAAGCACATCTTTACTTGCGTGTTGTCGGACCGTTTTACGATAAATATATAAATACATTGTCCGACTTAACCACTTCTATGTCATTATATTGCAGTCGTTTGCTTCCCCTTGATACAAAAAGTATTACCGGAATCAAATGGACAATCAAGCGTTATTACAATTTTAAAATGATACGTTCATGAAATGGACTACTGGTGGTGTACTCTCTTTCCGACCTGTCTCTCACTTTTCCATGCTCTCTCGCAGCCGTATCTGTTGTTTAGCACGGATTATCAACGGAACGTTTTATTATTTCGGACGAGTCCTCGTAAATTTGTAATACGTCGACAAGCGATTATTCAGCCGGGGTCCATCGGTAAGGACGGTTGCTGCACAGGACTACGTCTCCCATGCTGTCCAGTCTTCTGGAGCACGCTGCATTGCGCAATCAATGTTGCTACCAATTTCACCGAGACAGAGGGGGGAGAAGTCTCGGTGAACTCCTTCAAATTGCTTTAGAATAATAATGTTTATCAACGCCCGAGGTGCAATATGATTAGAAATATTCCTGGAAATCGGAATATAATCTATCAATCTTTTCGGATGTGCATTGTCAATTCATCTAACTACGAATTCAATAGGTGATGAAAAAACCGGCAAAAAAAGGTTAGAACACGTTAATGTTTCGTTTGCGCAATTTCACGAAAATTGCAAACATTTTTAGCCAAAACTCAGGCAGGAGGATTCGAACCCACGTCGGTCATGTCGCGCGCTTTAACCAATTGGCTATGCACTTGGTGATTTAAATGTTGTAGATTTTAAATGATTTTGGTCAGATATCATAAGCAAAAGGTTCTGTGAAGAGAGTGCGACTTTGAAGCGAAATATAAGGAAAATGAGAAAAAATATTGATGGGCGTAGAAATGGAGAAAAAAATACAGCCCAACAGACCGCCAGAGATACAGACATTGATTCCCTAAAGTATAGTAATACATCTCCTCGTAAATGTTAGCTTACAGTTGAATCCTTTGTAAACTCACATTTCAATTCGAATTCTCCATTCTCTAATGGGATAACATGAAAACTGGCAAGAGTACAATACTGTAACAGCCCATTTGGACTCTCTCCTTTTTCACACTCTATACTCTAGCATTGTGCGAAAATAGTGTGGAAAAGGAGGAGAGTCTCTGTTAATGTTTTATTTGACACTTTTTCAATGAGTGTTCGCACGGTGAGATAAAAGAGAGGTGTCAGTTCCCTTTTCTGTCAGTCAGCCATGCTCATCAAATTTCTTCCCTTTCTTCTAATCTCCGCTAGCGTTGTCGAGTCCGCTCCGGTTACGGTATTATATTTAAAAATATTCTTTCGAGAAGAACTAGAAGTGGATTTTGGTTGTAGTCTTCCAATTTTTTCCACCCAATTCCGAACTTACATTTTTTTTATTTTAAAAATATCGAATATTGACTTTGCAGGGAAACGATTCATTCGCGGGAAATCGTGCAGTTCGCTCACTCTTCGAACCTCACTGTAATGCTGCGCAAAAATCAAGGGCGGAAAGTGGAAGAAAAAATGCAAAAATCCTAGGGTGGAACTTTTAAATTTGAATTCCCGCAATTATCGATTTTTGCGTATATCTCGACTCCCGTTGAAGCAACCTGCACAAAACTTCGGATTTAGATTATTTTACACGTTTCAAACTTGCAACCGAAAATTTGTCTGGCTAGGTTCACGGAGAGCCGAGATATAAGCAAAAATCGATAATTGCGGGAATTAGAATTTTTCTTTCCACTTTTTCCACCCCAAGCCTTGGGGAAATTTCCCCGATGATTTTTGGGCAGCATAAGTCCACTATTTCATTTTTCTAAATGTACGGAGTTGACAAAATAGGCGGTTGATGGAATGCAAATTCTACAAACGCAGTATAGCATACATTGCATAATAATCATAGACGATTCCATGGCATGCGAACTGTGGAAACAATCTAATTTAAAAAGAAAATTCTTTAAAACAGATCACCGATGACTTGAAATGTTTCAGCTAAGAGAGAGGCAGAGGTCAAGCTTCCCAATATCGTTCCTGGAGCTGGCGGATTAGTCAGACGCGTGAGGAAAGTGGACTGCTTGCAATTAACCCTTCTGGATATGCATCCCGATTGCTACCCCACAAAACCATATGCATAAGTGTATTGATACCTTTACGTTGTGCAATTGTTCTCTCCCGTTCTTTAACAACACGTCTTGTATACGCACATTTACTTCCCTATGGTGTACGCCAGATAAACAAATACATTTCCCACTTAACCAGTTCAAAGTTAGTTATCACATTGCAGGTAAATCTAATTTGAGCTTCCATTGTTTGTAGCTCGCTTCCATAGAGAGTGCAAAATGGGTTTGCTACTTTTCAATTACAATTACAATTACAATTTTTCGTTCATGTTTCGCAATTGGACCAATATTTAGAAGAGATGTGTAAGAATCGATTTCACAGTTTTCCTTTTCCGAAATTTATATTTTTCCTCATTTTATTGCAATTTAGTCGTTTAACGCCAAACTGTGTTTGTTCGTCCATACTAAACTCGTCTTTCCCTTGTTCCTGGGCGTGTTCCAATTGTTACACTAATACTGAGGAATAGACTTCGAGAAATGACGAAACAACGGGTTGCATAAGAGGCAAATGCACCGCTCCGGCAGTGAGAGATTGTGAGAAATGAAGAGAGCGGAGAGTGATTTGCTTCTTACGCAACCTGTTGTTTCGTTATTTCTCGAACTCTACTGAGGAACAATCGGAACAAAAGCGAATCTTGTGACTTTCGCTGCACTATAGCATGCGTTCTCGGAGTGGGGGTTGCCGGCAGTCTTGTTTACCCTAACACTAAAACTGCTGACGTATTCGTCGAGCGTGGTTAGCTTATCGCTGAAATGACCGGCTAAATATACGACGTTGTTACCGTAATTGCTCCGTTTGACGCGCTGGTCTATTCATCTTACACACTCTTTTAAAACGCACTTCAAAAAAGGGACTGGAATACGTGAGTTAAAGGTGATAGAAATTCTGCACTTTCTATGAATAGTTATACTCAAGATATAAAAGAGAAGTAAGACTGATAACTGACGCACTTAACAATGTTTTCTCTTCTCTTGACTCTTCTCCTCGTCTACGACGTCATAAACGCCACTGAAATTCAGGTGATATTTGAAACAGAGCACGGCATTAGACTGTTTTATATTTCACTTTCTCATCATGTGTCTCAGTTACGGTTTCCTTATTGGAACTTATTGGAATTGAACGTTTCACTCCCCTCTCAGTTTACCGAAGTCTCTCGCTCGCGTTGCGGTCTGCATTCCTTTGTTCTCCCAATTTCACAATTCCATTTCATTCCAATAAGAGAACCCTAGTCTCAGTTGGATAGAGCGTGAAATAATTAAGTCTCCACTCGGAAGGCGAACTGTTCTAGGAGTGAAGGTATTAACGGCTACAACACCTGCTATTTCATTCTTAAAAACGGTGTTAACGCTTTGTTATTTCAATTTATTTCATGACAATAAGGCAATTGCAGATTGCGGGAGAGCCTAGAGTTTTCGTGCATCCATCTAACCGTAATGCTCCATTCGGCAGCAATTGTGAGTATCTAATTTTAACGCCTGATCATGCCATTAAAACGTCAAATCGTCAATTGCTTACATGGTTTCGGTTATATGGATCCGGTTGTCGGATAGTAAATTCGCTATATATTCTGTTACTAAATGGTGATTAAAAAATTAACTTTTTGTATATATTTCTGTATATTTCAGCTCGAATCCGACTCGCGAGGAGTGTGGAAAGTGCATGTGAAATGTTGAGGGACGATTACAATCGATATATTCGATGCCTCGGGCCACACCGACCGCGGAAATAAAGATGCAATGTTATAGCCAACTGTACGATCGATAAATGACCTAGATTTCTGGCGTATATTACAAATTATGGCATAATATCGTACATTGATCGATAGTGCACACGTATACGCTCAAGAGGCCGGATTGGAGCGTAGAGAGTGCATGCGAGAACCTGAGGGACGATTATATTCGATACATTCGCTGCCTCGGACCATACCGACCACGAAAATAATGGCACAATACAATCGATACACGACATTGAAAGAAAGGGTCTCTCCCGTTCGCAAGTTTCATCCACTTCAACCAGTGGTAAATCTTGTTCCATTGACTAGTGTGTATCTCCAAATTTAGAATATTTTGTTGATCATTGTTTTCTAAGTAGGGCTATCTTATTGGAAACTATTGGAAATCGGAAAGAACGAAAAAACGCAGACCGCTATAAAAGTAATGATTGTCGAAAAAGTTAAATATTTATTGAATTGCCCCAACTGTTCCTTTGCTTCTACGACCTCACATCCTCCTCACTGATGTAGCCGAACTTGCAAATCGTAGGTGCTTTCTCATAACCTCGTTGGTGATTAGCATAAAAAGAGGAGGAGATAGGGTCTTGATAAGCACTATCCATGGGAGACACATAAAGACTTTCTCTGACCCTTCTGAATTGAGGATCGCCCAGTAGATCTTTAAAATCAACAATCGATTTTTTTAACTTAATTGTATTTTAAAATTTTATTTTAAGTTTTTGTCAATTAAATACCTGATAAATCATGGACGGAATATTGGTGAGGAATATTAGAAATCCAAGTAGGAGCATTCGAACTTCGCTCGTATTGGCCACGTCGATCTGTTAAATATTTTAGAGAAATAATTTATAAAAAAATGAAACATATTGTGCGGTTTTGCCAATATGGTCGTTAGCGCGAAATAGTCCATTTTTTAGAACATTATATTCCCCATGAAGGCATACGTTTTATCTAAAATGTATTCACTCAGATTTCATAAAATTCGACGGCTAATTGAAAGCACGTAATAAAATCACGGAAATATTGACATGGATTGTTGCCAGCGCAGTTTTTGCACAGTGGTTTCGTTATTAACTGAACGGAAAAATTTACGCACAAAAACAAATATTTTAAAAAGAGACAATTTTGAAAACCTTTGAGCGGAAAATTTGCACCGCGATGATTGCATAGATAGTGAACGATAACGTGGAGCAAGCAAAGGTGTGAGCAGTCACGAGCGTGCTGCGATTTATCTGTCAATTAAAGGTTTGTAGTTTACAGAAGTCGTTCCAAGAACATGGCCCACTAAGATGTAAATGTACGGCAATGGAAACCTAAAACAAGATACAGAAAAAAAAGGAAATTTGGAAGAAGTTGTACAAACGCATGAACGAAACGTGCACTTTCAATTTGGTCTTTTGATTCTGTTTTCTTGCTGTTCGGTGAAATGATCTTTTTGATCTTCAGGCAGCTGCGCTTCTTTCATAACTAACTGCTTTAAAAAATGAAATTGCCATTTGAACAAGTGGTAACTCACGTTGGGAAAGTAGAGATTGGAATCGGCATGAAGCATGTAAATCTGCAAAAAAAATTAAATAATTAGAAAATATTAATTAATTACAGTACCTTTTCCGAGACGTTTGCATCGGGCGTTATATCCAGGAATGCTCCTGGTGCGCTAATGGTAACAAAGCAAGAGGAGAAAGAGAAGAGAATCGAGCAAGAAATCAGAATCAGCGTGAGGCGTCGCGTAAAGAACTACAAAGTTATGAAACTGATTTTGTTCAAATTCAAATGAAATGTAGAAAACATGTTTTCAAAAATCAAACATTTTTGAAAATAAAAGGAAAGAGTAGTGCGAGAAATCGATTGACCGCCACGAGAACGTTTGCTACATCTTGCACAGTGGGTAGGAAATACATTGTTCTGAAAAAAAATATTAGATTCCAGTTAACCAAAGGGATTGAAAAAGGTTCGTCGATAATTGCACCATCTATTCGTTTTTAGTCCGTTTCAAAGTTATTAGTAACTAAACCATTATAAATTCACTTCGCATTTGCAATTTTCGGGAAAGTGTATCGGAGGAAATTACTGTGCCTGGTAATTCTTCATTAAAAAGGAAGAACCTACGTATTCGCGATAGAAAATAGCAAAGCGTAGTCCACTTTCCATTTGTCCTCGTAGGAAATTACAACGAAACTAGCGAAAAATGGAGAACAAAATGGTTGAAAGGGTAGAACATAGAATAATATATTCATGAAGAAGAAGGATACGTCCTAAACACAATTTTATAGAATTTTTAAACTCTTGTAGCTACTAAATAGGCATGGAAAGGCTAGAATAGTTGCATGAGAGGTACATAGAAAGTTTTCTGAAGAGATTGAGAGCGCGGAGAGTAATCGTGACTAATCGTGTCGGAAATTGTGTTATGAAAACAAGTTTCCTTTCAAGTCTAGGAGTGATTATTTTTAAATAATTAAAGAGCTGGAAATAATTAGGAAAAAACATTCTCACCGCAACACCCATGAAAATGAACAACGTGTAGAACGACGATGAGAAATCAGGACGAATTAGAAGCAAAATGAGCTCGATTATGTAAAGAATCGCCAGAGGAAGCGAAATTGTCATGTAGACAATGAACAATGCGATTCGAATGTGCATCGATATTTTATACTCCAAGTTTTATCTCGATAATTTATACTGGAAGTTAGATATTATTAAGATAGAGATAACACATTACGGCGTGCATAAGAGCGAAATTAACCACTTAGATAGTGAAAGAGTGTGAAAAGGAGTATAGAGTGTGTGTTACCTCTTACGCAGAGAGCTGTTTCGAAATTTTCGAAGTCTATATACTCAGAGATCGAAGTTTCCAGCTTTCCTTGCTCTGAAGTGTTCACATCTCCAATTATTAGGATAAGTAATGTCTCCACCTCTCGATTTCTCATGCTCTCTCACCTGAAGACATCTCCAAAGTAAGGGAAGTTGGAGACTTCCCGTTCTGAGTAGTCATTGACCAAGAGTTGTAGGTGAAATTTGTGTTGGCTATTAGTCAACACAAATTTCACCTACATGCATCTTTACCAGCTACTTGCTGGTAGAATACATAATTGTTGTTTTCTCCTTAAAAGCGAGAAGTTAGAGGAAGGGTCAGGTGAAATACAACTCTACTCTCGCGACCGACGTGTTTCGATGGTAAAATTACGATTGGGCTTATTTTCGAGAGATGCCAACACAGATTTATCAAGTTATAAAGCGGTTAGGAGATTCAATACAACTTATTGTAACGTTCTAATGTCGCAAACACATTTTCCCCACTAATCAAGAAATAAATACGAGGTGAAACACAAGTGTATGATCAAGATTGAGCTTGAAAAAAAAATATTAACATTATTTTGTGACGAGATGGAAGAAAGAGAAGGAATTAAACAGGATTAAAACACTATTGTATATGAAATTGAAGTATACAAACGGATGATTGGAAACTATACGTTTCACGAATTTGCAAACAAGAAGCAAGATCCTTCATCTACTCGATTCTCCCACGTGTACTGTGATTGTGGACTCGAAAGTGCTCGTGGTCTTAATTGTTCCGGCGATACGGCGTGGAATTAGCATCCTGAACAGACTGTGCCGGATATTGTATTGACTAGACTCAGGGAAAAATTACTTCGCCATGCACGCGAGTTAGTAAATAAACTACTTACGCTCTCCTCATTTCCCATGCTCTCTATGCTAAAAAAGTAAGCAATTCATTTGCTAACTCCCATGCTTTTTCTCTGAGTGTATTGTCTGTAAAATTCGGGAAAATAGTTGAATCGAATCTCTTCATTTGGCAAAGCTCGTATGCCGGCTTCTATTGATAACAGAGAATGAGCAATGATCCAACTATTTATCCGACCTTTTTAATAAAAAAAATTTTAAAAAATTATTCCCATTCACACTCCACAAGGGATCACTATGGAGGTTCCTCCCCCGTTGCCTAACCATAATTGTCTTCGCATGGCTTCGTTGGTGACTAGCATCAGAAGTGGCGGAGAAAGCGTCTTGGTGAGAACCACCCAAGGGAGTGACATGAAGACGTCCTCAGACCCGTCCGACTGCATTATGGCCCAGTAGATCTGAATAGATTTTTTTAAAGCAAAAGTAGAAAAGGCTCTGAAAAAGACGGCGTTCTGGCGAGCCAATGTAAATTGAGTCACAAACTTAGAGAGTGTGAAAATAAAATGTTAAATTTAAAATTCAATGCGCGCAGATAAAACTCACTTGATATGCGAAAGAGGGTATATTTGCCAGGAAAATAAGAAAGCCAAGAAGAAGTAGCCGTAGTTCATTAGAGTTGGCGAGTATCTGCATATTTGTCATTTTTATTTATCATATTTTGCGAATATGTGATTGGCAATAAACTTACTTTTGATCGGAATATGTGCACTGCAATGATACAGTAGATGCTGAAGGTGAAGCCAGAACAGACGAAAATGTGAGCAGTTATCAGAGTGCTCCGATTGATCTGAAATCATGAGGGATATATAAGCCGTGGATGCACTAGTGATGTAATTGTAACGATCTATGTAGGTAGTACGTGTTCCTAAAAATATTCCACTTCCTGTTTTGGACAGGTGGAGAAGTTTAGTTACATTTTGTAGTACATTCGTGATTCTTTGTTGACTGGCCATTTTGGAATCTAATTGTCACATACCATTGGAAAATTGAGTTTCGAATCTGCATGAAGCATGTAGATCTGTAATTAGTCTTTGCAAACATTGGAATTAGACCATGTGTTTTCTTCAACTGTATCTGAGACATTCGTGAAAAGGAAAAAAATACGGAAATAAAAAAAATAGGCTCTTTTCAACGATTCCTAATAATATTCAATAACAATAAATAACAAATAACAATAACAATATTCGGGCCATGTCTCATGGACTTCATATTTCGGACAAACTTACCTTGGCTGAAGTATTATCTTGAGAAGTAATGTCCAGAAAGAATCCGGGCGCTCCAACGGTAACGAAACACGACGTAAATGAGAACAGAATCGAGCAAGGAATCAACACCAATGTTAGGCGTCGCGTGAAGAACTAAACACCCTTTTTGAAGCAAAATTTAAAAGAAAAGATTCCAACATTTCTGAAAATTAGAGGAAAAAGAAGGGCGAGGAAACGATTGAGTGCGACGAGAACGTTGGTGACGTCTTGTATCGTCGGCAGCAAGTACATTGCTCTGCAAAAATGTTCTCGTACACAGAAAAATATTTTGCCCCTCCAAAATACACGAAACATTTTCAGCTCAATATGGAATACATTTCCATGTATATCTGTCTGGTTATTGGGTCTGGGGCGAAACATATTTATCTGTGTGCATGATAATTGTTTGAATTTGAGAGGTTCGTTTCTAGCCAAGTTAGATTCATGACAACAAACATAGGATAACTATGCTCTGTTATTTTATCTCTAATTGTAAGACTAATAGGCACATACGTATTGGCGATGGACAGCAACCAATAATATTCCGGTCTCCACAGAGTATTGCCCGGTTCTTTCACCAAGAATCGTTCATAATACGGAGATGAAAATGGTTGAAAGGGCAGAAAATAGAAGATTAAATTCATCAAAAACGAGAAAATATCCTGGAATGTAAGGGGAAAATGAGCAAAAAATGTGAACCAAAGAATGAATACGATCTATCCGAAAACGGCAAAAGATTTGGGCCGAACCGGGAATCGAACCCGGGACCTCTCGCACCCGAAGCGAGAATCATACCTCTAGATCATCCGGCAACTGACAGAGACGCAGTTGCTTGAGCTAAAGTGGGGAACGCCCAATTGTTGTTTACTCACCACGACTCCCAAGAAAATGAACAATGTGTAGAAGGAGGATGAGAAATCGGGTCGAATAATGAAGAATATCAATTCGATGACGTATAGAACAGTTAGTGGCATTGCCATTGCCATGTATACAATGAAAAGGACTACTCTGACGTGCATGGCAGGACAACTTTAGGAATACACGAGCTTTTTCCCCTGACCGGGTGATTACTCACCTTAGAGGGGGAATTAGGTGAAGGGTGCTGCACACTAATATCACGAGCCAAAGTATCAGGTGTGCTATGTTCTCTCGCCTTTTAGCAGCTATTTGGTTGGCGATCGTATTTAGTGATTCCACGACGAGAGATGGCGAAAGCTAATTGAGCACTATTAGTTACAAAGCACATGAGAATTGAATGGATTTGGACAATGTTTAGCCAAACATTTATCTGATTCTATTTTACAAAATAAAATACAAAGTAATTTTTTAATGACAGAGTGCGAGATACTGGCAGACGGCGAGCGGCGCGTACTTGTGCTGCAGTTTGTCCATAACTTCGTCGATTTTCTGGAAATTCAGTAATTATTTATTTTGTAATTAGAAGTAATTAGTAATAAGATAGTATTCATGTTTTTCTAATGCAATAAATAATTCGCTGAAATAATATTTGCGTGATAGTGAGAGCGAGATAAATTTTCGATCAAAATTGGCGATAGCTCCAAACAAGAATGTGTACACATACTAGACTACATTCAAGCGAAGCTCCGATAAAGAGTGGTTGAATAGAGAGGAAGCGTCTCTCTCTCATTTTCTGTCTCTCATTCATTTCCTCTATAGTCAGAGCAAGCGAGAACAATTGATCCAGCCAATATCCCCAAAGAATCACAAACGATGATTTCGGCTGAAAGATCTTTCAGTCTAAACATGGAAGGGTTTTATCTTATCTTGGATTGCGAGAAGAAAATAAAACCTGTTTTCGACAAAGACGAAGATAATAGTAAAAGAAAAAAGGAAAAAAAGGGAAAACGTACCTTATTGAAGACGCTGACGCAGACTTGGGCGAACGTGGGGCCGAATCCATCGAGACATTGCTGGTCCAGTGTCTGCAAAATCACTTGCTGTAATTATGCCTTCATATCCCATCATCCCTCATTTTCAGAACCAATTTGCTTCTGCACAACATTATTCATAGCCGAAGAATAACTGTATTGATGATGGTCTATGAAGGGAACATAGGGGACGCCATCGTGAGAGGTTGAATCAAGAAACAAACAAGCATTCACTTTTTTCCCGAAACTAATGCGGCGGTTCAAATTAGAAAGGAATTCAGCCTTCCCTTTGCTCACAAAAATTGGCCAAACAAACTTTCTAATTAGTTGTCATTCTAAAAAATATTGTATTATTCATTATATTTATATATCTAGATTTATATATCCGCTCCCCGATCATCGTTAAATTGTCCATGTCGGTTCCGAGCTACCCGCTAGTGTGTACTCGCGCATTTATTGTTGCGATAAAGATATATAGTATAAAAACTCACGTTTTCGAAAACCTTGATCTTGTTGATGTACTTGCTCACAGTCTGCTTGACGAAACCCTGGCAGAGCGGGCACACGAATGCTGCTTGCTGAAATATTTGAATATTTTATTTATGTATTTATTCCACCTGCATCCCTGCAAACGTATCAGTGCAATATTGATAATAATGGAAACAGCAACCACAGTTCTTCATTTGTGTTAAACTAATAGTCTGCATGAAACGTACGTCATTCTGCACTTTGGAGGGCAGTTGCGTAGCGAGAAGACCGACGACAAGCAGGGAAAGCAGAACAACCGATCGCATCTATCAATAATATTTGTATTTTTATATTATCTATATGAAAATTACAATTATCATATAGAGGCTGGAGACGGAAAATAATCGATGTACATTGATGCTTAGCCAGAATGTGGGAGCGAGAAACAAAATAAAATCAATTGGTGGCAGACGATAGAAGGAGTAGAGCTACGAAGCGATAGAACCACTCGTTATCAGTGACGACGCTGCGATCTGTGACCGTTATCAGCACATTATTGCCATGAAACCACGCGTGTATTCGAGTGTATCTATCAACATTCCGAGATGACATGATTCTGAAACTCCAGAGTGGGGTGAGGAATGCGGGAGAAAGATCGGTTCGAAACGTGAAACCACCCTCTCTTCACTTCTCATAAAACGATATTGTTGTCGCAGATTTCGCGAGGAACGAGTTATGAGCAACGTGAAAAGAATACATTTTACGGAGAGTCTAGTCCTGAATATCGTACATTGCGATATTTTCATCCGACGACGTTCACGAACATAGTTTATTCATGTTAAAATTAAAGCGGCTGATCGCATCGAAAGATGGCTTTACAAATCTGAGGAGCACTTTCGGTGTCCGGTTCCTCCAGCACTTTGAACAGAGTGCCCATTTCATGGTCGAGCACCTGTAAATTATTTATTCTCGATTATTTCTTCTGTAAAATTTAAACATTATCACCTTCTGACATATGCTTTCGAACGATGGATTGTGCTCGAAAAGCGATTGGCAGAGTTCATTTGACGCCTTAATTGAAATATACTGCAAAAAAACGAAAGTTGTTTCAAACCGTTGTTATGTTGCTCTGCTCCCTTTCGACGGATTCTTCGAAGGCACTGCAAAGATTTTTAAACAGTGATTTGTCACGCTTCCCGCACACGATTCTCATTCTCCAGAAAGGGGTCAGGGCGAGTTCTATCTAAACTTTCTATAAAATGGTCCTGTATGTTAAAATGGAGAATAAAGAACAAGATCCGTAGGATGTAACAGAAGTGGCATTCAATTCCGTCCCTGAAATAATGAGAAAAACGCTTACTGCACGACATCTTTGCACACGGCGCATGCGATCTCACGGCCTTTTGACGTTTTCACGCTAAAATAGGCGCATTTTGTTTCTGCACAATGACAAGAACATAATGCTCGAAAAGTTGTTGGTTTGAAGTGTTCAAATTCGAACCTCACAGAGCTGATTCCATGAAGGTACAGAAATGCAGTGACTATGAACGCTACTTGCGAGGTGGACATTGATATCGCGCTCTAACAGCTCCTTTTCACATCGATTTCTCATATTTACCACTTCGATCTCTCTTATTTTCAATGGATACACCGTCGAGATTGGCGAGATCGGATAAGCGTTGCTATTGTGTGAAGAGATCGATTCGGCCATGCAAAAGCAACAATAGTAGAAGTTTTCCCTATAAATGTGGATTCAAACATTATGAAAATAATTATTCTTGCGGTAACACAAATACGTTACGATTTTTGCTGAGATGCTATCAGATGATCAGTTAGAGTTAAAATATGTCAAACTTGCATAGCACGTGAAACATATTCGATACAGGCTTTCAATAGCACAAGAAAAGGGAACTGCACTATTCCGAAAAATATCAAATATAAATAATTCTGTTATGTCTGTGCACAACGGGTGTTTTAGTGTTATATATTTATAATATGGTAGCAAAAGGAATAACGACGTCCGCTACGCCAACGGAGGACAAGAAGTGAATTACGTTAGAATTACGAAGCACACTTTAGCCATTGCGTAAAGTGTGTATGAAGTGTATTGATTACAATATGTCCTACGCATTTGGGGTGTTATGCTAGGTCAGATACATGACTATGCTCATACACAGCAATTTCAGATCCCTGTTTTTCAAAATCAGAAATATTTTTAACAACGTGCCCTTACAGAATGGAACTTACGATTTCATCACAAACTGGGCGCTCAACTTGAGGCCATTGTCTAACACAAAGCACAGATAACATTGACACGGATTCTCATGCGAAGCTACATATTGAACGCGCATTTTTGATTTCTATCCAACCAATATTGTATCTTATCAATAAGTCAGAGGGTATAAATATCGACAAATCGTGGTGAATACAGTTCATTTACTCAATAATGACTGCCCTCCTCACCTTCACTGTCGTTTCCTTCCTAGCTGTGGTCGCATCGGGTAGGAATAATTTAATCCAAACTTGATTATTTATGTAATTTCTTTATATTTTGGATATTTTTTTTGTAAATATGCAATTGCAAGATTACTATTCATCTTTTTAGCCCATCTACACAAGTATGCCCTGTCCGGCGTGAGCCAGGTGCGCAACTTCCCCGGAAAATGCGCAAGCACTGATCAGCTTGTGAGTCGCCCTGACATTTCTTCTAGTGGTTTTGTATATTTTCTTTAAAAATTCAAAATACTATATAATTTAAGCAGACAAAGGGATGCTTGGACGCCTATTTCTCCATGTTCTCAATCGATTCCTCTACAACACTTCCTGAATTTCTAGAGTACAGCGCGAAAACGAACTCGATCATTCGCCTGTACGGAGTGGCGGGCATGGACATCTACTGCAAGTGAGGGAGTAGTCAATTACAATTTTTTACAATTCTTTATTCCGCCAGAGGGCTATTAGCTTCGTTTATGTGTCGTTGATATTTTCTACAATGAAACATTTTGTGTCAATAAGTATTGATGTTTGCCGTAGAAAATATATCTAGATAATACGAAACATATGCACTTTTTAATTAAATAAAATCGCAGCTTCGAAGCAACTCTCGAGTCGTGCTTGGGTCCACTCATGAACTCGGCTTGCATGAATCCAGACAGTTTCACTGCAATGTACGGAGTAAATCAGGTATGTTTCATCGAAAGTTCAACGACGAATCATTTTATGATTTTTCTAATTTGCTCTTTGTTGCAAGGAAGAGAAAAATAAGAAAACAAAAAAATCTTTGCAGACGGAATCCATCGAATACGCGACTAGCTTCCAAGTAGAATCATATACTTGTCAGAACATAGACAGTGAGTTTCTAGAAGTGAATTCTCTTTCGAAAATGAATTATCAGTTATTTGTATAATTAAAAAAACAACTTTTTAAATGACAATAATTCAGTCTCAAAGAAGTACTTCGACTGTATGAACGGCATCGATGCTGATCACTTCCAGGTTGCATAATTAGTTGATTCTCAACTTAAGACACGTTTTCTGAGAGACTGCAGGACCCCTGCGCACAATTTGCAAAAGTTTGCCCAATTTTGATGATATAATTATAGCAAAGGTAGTTGGGGACGCTGATAATTCTGATATGGTTCATTTGGCCCAAAACCGGGTTTTAGGAAAATGCCGGCTCCGGACCCGGTTTTGATGTATCTCAGCTCCCATGTGAGCTAGGATGATGGCGTTTGGCTTAAAATTTGCAGAATATTATTCTAAACAACTTTGCTGTTGACCACTTTCTAGTTGCTACAAAATCTGAGGTCGAAAAAAATCGCTAATCCCGAAAAAATGGAAAAAAATTCGAAAAAAAAATTTCCTGGAAAATTTTTCTATCTGTTACGGGCGATATTTTACAGATTCGGATTCTACTAATCAACTAACGTATAAATAAAAATAGAAAAGGCCCAAAAACCCCCCTTGGAAAAAGATATACGCCAAAAACCAGAAGATATTCGAGATTTTTTATAAACACTTTTTTGGAAATTTTTTTTAAAACGTTTCCCCACTCCCAAACGTTGCCAATGTTCTTCATTTATGTTATAATTATTGTTTACACTTAATAATCGTGAAATAAATGTTATATAAACTCGAAAATTTATTTTTGTATTTTCGTCCTCTACTATTTCGAAATTTTAAATTTCAATGCAACTATCAACAAAATAAGGCCCTTTCGACCCTGTAGTACTGTCACAGAGTATTTTAAGATTTGTTTCGCCTTAACTACTACATCATAAGACCGATCACTTTTCGTTTAGCAATTTTCATTTCAGAGTTATGACTGATCGAAAATCTGTGAAAATCCTTTTCGATTTTAAAGTTAGTGGCCACTGAAAAACTGACCCCCTCTTTTTATATTTTTATGGGAAAGAAAAAAATATTCTAAGAATTCGGTATTTTTCAGAAAAAAAATTATAAATCAATATTTAGCCAGTAGTAAATTCGAGAAAGCGCGGGACTGATGCCCTGATCCCAGGTATACTGTAACTAATATTGATTTTTCACACCAGGAAACCCTGTTAATGATCCGAAATGGGGTTGGAAACATGTCGACAAAACATCAAGTGACCTATAGTAGCAATACCAAAGTACTTTGAATACTGTAGAAAAGTTACCGTAACCCGACTACCGTAATCCGAATTTCTGATATTGATCAAATTACGTCATTGTTATTTGCATGAGGTAGAGCTCGTGTAGTCATTGCCTGAGGGCGATACCGTATTACCGCACTACCGTACTCCCGGCTAATCGACTTGGGATTGTTTGTATGAGGTAGATCTCCAGCGGGCAATGTCAGAGGTGTGCTCAGTTCCTCGGCGACACTATCCTCGCCCCGAATTTTAGCTCACTAACTCCGGATCGACATTCGCATTTTCGAATTTTCGAGTTACTGTAACCATACAAACAATCCCAAGTCGATTAGTTGAATTTCTTATTTGCACACTATTGTAGGTATACTGTAGCCGGGAGTACGGTAGTACGGTAATACGGTATCGCCCTCAGGCAATGACTACACGAGCTCTACCTCATGCAAATAACAATGACGTAATTTGATCAATATCAGAAATTCGGATTACGGTAGTCGGGTTACGGTAAGTTTTCTACAGTACTCAAAGTACTTTGGTATTGCTACTATAGGTCACTTGATGTTTTGTCGACATGTTTCCAACCCCATTTCGGACCATGAACAGGGTTTCATGGTGTGAAAAATCGATATTAGTTACAGTATACCTGGGATCAGGGCATCAGGCCCGCGCTTTCTCGAATTTATTACTGGCTAAATATCGATTTATAATTTTATTTCTGAAAAATACTCTTAGAATATTTTTCTCTTACCCATAAAAATATAAAAAGAGGGGGTCAGTTTTTCAGTGGCCACTAACTTTAAAATCGAAAAGGATTTTCACAGATTTTCGATCAGTCATAACTCTGAAATGAAAATTGCTAAACGAAAAGTGATCGGACTTATGATGTAGTAGTTAAGGCGAAACAACATACTCTGTGACAGTACTACAGGGTCGAAAGGGCCTTATTTTGTTGATAGTTGCATTGAAATTTAAAATTTCGAAATAGTAGAGGACGAAAATACAAAAATAAATTTTCGAGTTTATATGACATTTATTTCACGATTATTACTATATATTAGAAAATGCTAACGTGTTCGTTTTTTTTGTCCAGATGTCCGTCCAGATTTTTTTCTCATTTTCCTTATATTTCGCTTCAGAATCATGCAATCTACTCAGAACCTTTTGCATATGATAACTGACCAGAAAACCTTTCAAAATTTAAAAAAGAAAAATGCGCTAAATTCATGGCCAAGTCGGTAGCGCGCCAGACTGTAAATCCGAGACCCCCAGGTTCGACCCCCGCCGCGGGCAAACCTTTTGCCGCATTTTTCGCAAGTGCCAGAAACTGTTCTAACACGTTTTTGAGTACCGTGATTTTTCACCTGTTTTGCCGAGTTTTAACGTTTTCACCTGTTTTGCCGAGTTTTAACGTGAAAAATCGAAAATTTTGAAAAGTTCCAAAATGATTCAGAACGCGTAGGGGACCGCTACAAAAGTGCTTTGCGATGTCGGAAACGTGTCCGAACGTGTTCTAACGCGTTTTAACGTGAAAAATCGAAAATTTCAAAAAGTTCCAAAATGAATCAGAGAGCGTAGGGGATCACAGGAAAAGTGATTTACGATGTCGGAAACGTGTCTGAACATGTTCGAGTTTAACTTGAAAAATCTAAATGTTCGAATGTTTGCCAAACAAATCGGGGCGTCTCGGGGGTCACAGGAAATAATATTTGCAATAAAAAAGAAGGCTCCAGGTTCGGTCCAGGGGACCGAACCTGGGGCCAGTTACCGAGCTCCCCCTGGACCGAACCTGGAACCGACCACCGAGTCCCCCTGGACTGAACATTGAGCCGGCCACCGAGTCCCCCTGAACCGAAACTGGAGCCACCTACCGAACTCCCCCCGGACCGAACCTGGGGCCAGTTACCGAGCTTCCCTTGGACCAAACCTGGGGCCAGTTACCGAGCTCCCCCTGGACCGAACCTGGAGCCGACCACTGAGTCCTCCTGAACCGAAACTGAAGCCACCTACCGAGCTCCCCCTGGACCGAACCCGTACCCAGAACTATGCATAGAGCGTAGTGTGCGCATAGAGCGTAGTGCATTTAACCTCAATACAACCCCGCTAGTTAAGTGTAAACAATAATTATAACATAAATGAAGAACATTGGCAACGTTTGGGAGTGGGGAAACGTTTTTAAAAAATTTTCCAAAAAAAAGTGTTTATAAAAAATCTCGAATATCTGCTGGTTTTTGGCTTATATCTTTTTCCAAGGGGGTTTTTGGGCCTTTTCTATTTTTATTTATACGTTAGTTGATTAGTAGAATCCGAATCTGTAAAATATAGCCCGTAACAGATAGAAAAATTTTCCAGGAAAATTTTTTTTTCGAATTTTTTTCCATTTTTTCGGGTTTAGCGATTTTTTTTCGACCTCAGATTTTGTAGCAACTAGAAAGTGGTCAACAGCTAAGTTGTTTAGAATAATATTCTGCAAATTTTAAGCCAAACGCCATCATCCTAGCTCACATGGGAGCTGAGATACATCAAAACCGGGTCCGGAGCCGGCATTTTCCTAAAACCCGGTTTTGGGCCAAATGAACCATATCAGAATTATCAGCGTCCCCAACTACCTTTGCTATAATTATATCATCAAAATTGGGCAAACTTTTGCAAATTGTGCGCGAGGGGTGTCGGATTCCTGCAATCTCTCAGAAAACGTGTCTTAAACATTATGCAATTGTTAGTTCTACCGGCTCACTGCGGCCATATTTTCTCTCATGCATCATCGTAGTTAATAAAAGATAAAATATGTTCGAATTGCAGGGAATCTTCGACTGCGAAGCCACCATGCAAAACCAGCTTCAAAACGCGACAGATCCCTGTGTGTACGTGATAAACCTGGAAGCTGTCATTACTTATTTTCTTCATCACAAGTAAAGTGAATGTTTTGTAGCAGAAAAAAACAAACCACCGAAGTGTATGCAAGTAAGTTCATGAAAAGTATCTCAATTTCGAATTTCAGTCCCGTCTCTGACTACGTCACGTGCATGGGCGACTACTACGTGAGCTACTGCGACGAGGGCATCAGAGGGTACAATCATAATTGATTTTCTACCCAGTTGTATCAACAAGTCCCTCATTTATATGAAAATGTGAAAATTTCTGTTTCACCCAATACACTCATCTCATTTTTTTGGTGGAAGCTAATGACCGCCGTTTCAGATTTATTTGCAACACTCAAGATATCGCTATGAACTTCGACATGGACGATTACTGCGCGGACAAAATGCCCAGCTGCAACGAGTGAATTGTATTATATTACTAATAAATCGATAAATGTTTATTTCAAGACATCTTTTTTATCGAAAACTGGTCAGTTTCCCAATGGCTACGCGTGAATGCACCGGTACCGATAGCGTCTTGCACTCGATAAACCGCATCTTATGAACACACAGAAAAAAAATGTATAAATCCAGCCCCATCATACATGAAAATATACGAAAAATGTATTACATTTGATTCTACCGCTTTGTCCTCTAACCACACCACGGTGCACTTTTCCCAATTTATTTTCGAAATTGTCGCATTTCTGGAAAATTCGACGCAGACGAATTCCTAATGCTGGATGACTACTAAGTTTAATTCTGAGCGATTCATCTTCATTTCCCGAACTTGCTACGTCATTAGGAAACGTCGAACTTGCACACCACGAGATTCAAAATGATCATATCTCAAAAGGGAAAGTTCAAACATTTTTTTGCTATTTCTTTCCGTGACAGGGGGCTCATATTCCACTAATAGAGCTCAAGTTGTCAATCTATGCCGGGTTCTTTTAATCAGGCAAATGTGAGAGGACGTGTAATTGTTGGTTTTCGAGACAAGAAAGAAATGTCAGTTGCTTGCTAACTGAACAGTTTGCCATTTTCATGCGCTTTGTCAGTTCTACTCTCCACTTCCGCCACTCGTCTAAATGGCCCTATTGATGTCGCTGATCAATCGGAATGTGCACTTGCGTATGATTGCGCAATAGCATAGAGCAGTGCAAGTTATCTCATGGACGCGCACATCGGTCATTGTGTTTTTTCTGTGTGTTTTTTTTCAAGCGGAAGTCATCTCTGCAATGCCTCACACAAAGATGGCGGGCATATGTGGAAATGGAGGTTTGATCTTCCCTTCAGCAGATTGCTCGTCAAATGAGATGCACTTGATGTATCCATAGGCAACATGGCAAGCAGTCGCCCACTGCACGTCCTCTTTCCTCCTATTCAAGCTTATGTATGTTTCGGTCGAGATGAAGTCGTCCCTGCAGTGCCTCTTTCATAAAAATGACAAGCACATTCGGAAGCGGAGACTTGATCTTTCTATTAATTTCAAATCAATTCAATTCTGCAAGAGGGTCACTAGCTTCGTATGCGGTTGATAGTAGATAGTTAGCGGAGGTATATAGACATGGTGCAGAGCGACTACCGTGTGGACCCCTTACAGCAGAACTCGTCCCCCGGGCCAGCCAAGAGCAAGATGGAGAGATGACCTAAGGAGAGCAATCGGCGCGAACTGGCGGAATGCTACTTATGAAGACTACCGCCTGATATGATAAATTGATTGATTATATCGTCTTCATGCGATTCGGTTAGTTTCATTTCGCGAATTGCTCATCAAATGATCTTTATTGAGTGTATCCATGGGCAACTTCACAATCAGCCGCAGATGCATTTCTCCATCATACACCGTATTGATTGGCGATGAGAGTTCCTATCCTTCTTTTCCTTCTCTTTCCCCAGGTATTCATTTTGTTATTTTAAAGAGCTAGTTGCTAACTATCTCATATGTGATTTGAAGGCGCTAAGCCAGTTCTACTCTCCCATCCCCACTCCTCCCACGCGAATTCGACTGCACGGCCCTATTGATGTCGCTGATCAATCGGAATGTGCGCTTGCCTGTGATTGTGCGGTCGAAAAGTGAGTAAACCACACAGAAAAAAACCTACCGAACAGCTCTCTTGAATTGATTTTAGATTGTGTTCTAAATATTTGTATTGGCAGATATTTGAAGGTAAAACTAAGTGCCCTCTAACCCAACATCTCACATTCGGGTAAGGGAACACTTTTTATTTATTTATGCTGCAGAACCGACAACTGCAAATTCTCACCTCCCATTCCTCCATCCAAATGTCTCGCTTATTTCTACGCGAATTGAGCTTGCGCCCTTCTCGGAGAAAGTGTTAACGACGACTGTGACGTCAATAAAGTAAGAGCATTTTTAATAGGCTACCATATAAAAAATTGGCAGTCCGTGGAGGTATCCTGCTCATAACTGTAATAGTCAGCTCCGGACTAATTTCAGGACTAAGAACTACTTACAATTAGCAACAAGTACGCAACATAATATGGTGGAAATGCCTGCTTTCATTCAGACTGAATGGGTTCACATCGCGGATCCCTGTAACAACGTAAACTGCGGGGGTAACGGTGCTTGCGAAGTATTCGATGGATACCAGCCCTACTGCAATTGCCGCACGGGTTACCAGGGATTGGATTGTGGAGACGCTATTAGAAATTTATGGCGTCCATTCGGTCCGACTGTTGGCGGTATGTATTATATTTTTTTGTCTCAACAACACATACGTGAACTGTGAAGATGCGAAAAGATAGTTATCGGCCGCACCTGATCAGTGTGTTCAACTACCTGAATAACTTTCAGAAGAGTCAGACGCGTGTGACTCCTCTCCCTGTGGCTCCAATGGGTGTCAAGGAAGGCTTCAAGTGCCTATGCGAGCATGGATTCAGCGGAACCAATTGTGACCTCCCAATCTAACTAGCAGATGCTTGAAAATCCGGGCGATTGGATTTGCCTGCTGGTTTATTTGGGTTTTCGATTTCTCTTATTGTTAGTATAAGTTCTCTTTGTCCGTTGTTCGAACGTCGATAAAGTTGCAAAATGTGCAAGTGCGACGGTTGAGTGCGTTGCAATTATTTCTCAAATGCACTGGTAAATACTTTTTCTTGCGCTAAGTTATTTCATTGTTAATACATGCTGCATTTTATGCGCGACATATCGCTCAATGCACGCTGAACAGTTCCCCCGTGATCCACCTTGTAATCCGTGTTATGAGCGAGCAAAGCACATCCTTCTCTGCACGTGCCATTTCTCACACAATTGACAGGCATCAGGAACCAATTCGTGGATTTATCGTCAAATGAAATGCATCTTGATGGGGTGTTTCCATAGACAAGCAATCGCCCACTGCACGTTTGCTCTCTGCAACCACTCAACGAGACACATTATTACTCGGAGATGAGAGGCTCCTGTCTACTCTTCCTTCTCCTTCCTCTGGTAAGAGTAATGTAATTCGTTTATTGTGATTCTAACGCAACGGTGAAGGGGAAATAAGTATTAGATAAGAAACCAGCTAGTTTTAGAATATAATTTTGTGCCATTTTCATGGTCTATGCCGGTTCTACTCTCCCATCTCCACTCCTCCCACGCGAATTCGACTGCACGGGCCTATTGATGTCGCTGATCGATCGACGTGCGCACTTGCCTGTGACTGCACAATTCCAGAGACCGATTTGTTTTTATCGATTTAAGTTTTATTTTTTCTTTTCTATTTAGCTACTATATGGTGCTGTTTATTTATGGGTAAATCAAAATCTTCCTCCCCAATATTACCCATTTATGGAAACGGGCAATTAAAATATATGTATGCTTCAGAACTAACAACTGCCGCTTATCTCCTCCAATTCCTTATTCCAACTGCCTTGCTTATTTTTACTCGAATGGAGCTTGTGCCCTGCTTGGAGAAAGCGTATACAAGGACTGCGACGTCAACAAAGTACGACTTTTTGCAACCTATAATTAAGGAAAAATATCAGCGGATTGTAGAGAACAAACTAGCACCTACTGATTATACACTGAGGTGATCTAGATGACACATTGTACTGAGAGAACGTGTTCAAAATAACTAAAGAAAGAAAGAAGATAGAAAGTTGATGTCATTAAGATGGAATGGGTTCTAATCGATAACCCTTGCACCGGTGTAAATTGCGGTGCCAATGGTGCTTGCGCAATTTACGATGTCTGCAAGCCCTACTGCAATTGCAAGGAAGGATTCCAGGGAATGGCTTGTGAAGAGGTCGTTGAAACGAGTAAGTGTTTCCATACCGAGATAGGTAGTTGGTCTTCTTCGCCTGATGAGAGTTTTTATGTGTCTCAATAAGTTTTAGACGAGCCGAACGCTTGTGACTCCTCTCCCTGTGGCTCCAATGGTCTCTGTCTGCGTGTCAAGGGAGGCTTCAACTGTCTCTGTAAATACGGATTCACCGGCACCAAATGTGACCTCCCGGTCTAGCTAGCAGATCCTAGAATATCTATCCAATACTGTGCAGTAGCAGGACAAATTGATTTGAGTGTATGAGCGAACGGATTTGACTGCTTCTTTATTTGGGTAAAGAGACATTTGGCTAACAATTAGTCAATATTGTATTCATCGGCTGTTTGAAAGACGATAAAGTTGCTTCGGAGGTATCCCTCAATGATTGTGACAGACTTAATTAAGAAATAAGGGAATTCGAATGGGTGATAAATGCAAGAATCAAAGGAGACAATTTTGAATAAGCTGCTCAATAATTCTTGCTGAAGTTTCCAGTTGGTTGTTATCTAATCAAGCATCACAATCTTCCCTTGAAATAAATTATTAATGTCGAAGTTGAGCTAGATTTCCGAGCACTGCAAATGTTCTACGACGAGGGCATCCGAGAGTAAACATATTATTAATTTCCTATCCCGTTTTATGAGAGGAATCGCGAGAAAATCGACCATATCCGGGATAGCGGGGACGTAGAAATTTTATGATTTTCAATTTGGCTGAAAATATGGCCTAAGGTATTTCAAACCTTCCTCTATCGAATGGCGTTTTCAGAATTTCGATAAATAATTTCGCAATCGTGTGAAACACAAACAAGCCTGGTGACTCAGCGGAAAAAAAATTAGAGAGTGGCATGTTTGACAAAACATAACATGCACCAAAATGATGATAGCGACACGTTCTTTTTTAGGTTAGATAGGGAATCACTCCGACTACAAACTACAACTATTGAACTCATTCCTGGCTGATGCACCGGTGCGGGGCGGTCGGTTTTGTAAAAATTTAGTTATTTTTCTTAAAACTAAAAAGGCAATGGGTTTTGTTGCTTTTTATTATAGTCACTGTGTGTACTATTTAAAACCAAGAAATGGGCCAAATCCGTACGGAACTTTTAAAGACGCCCACCATTTCGTGCGACAAGCCAATGACATCTCATGGTCAAATTGTTGGAATCATCCAAGTTAGTGATGAAAATGATCGTAAATGAATTAAAAACAATATTCCTATTAGTTTTCATAAATCTTTTGCCATAGCTTGGTGTAAATCAAACGAAGTAAATCGTCCAGAAAAATAAGCGTTCGAACTTGAGAAGTACCGGCAAAAGATTTGTGCCCGGCTCGGGCGCCGAAACTGGCGAGAGAGTGCGCGGAAGTGAGAGAGTGGTAGAGAAGCAGAGCGTGCGGGATTTTGCGCATGTACGGTTTTCTAAGCGCCGTAGTTATTTTGTACGACTAGATAGCAATTCACTTTCAAAGAGGAAAATGTTTGTGGCATTATGAGGAAACTCCATACCAAGTAGCGTCAGAATAGGGCCGATTTAAAATGTCGCTCTCGCTTACTGAATATGTAGACAGAAACAACCCATTTAAAACTCAACAAACATTGAAATACGAGTAAATCAATGTCGATCTATCAAAATTTATTATATGTATTAAGATTTGACACACTAGCGCTTAATTGAACCGCATCTTTGATGAAAAAAATTTTCGTTCGAAATTTTTTGAAATTTTTTTCCTAAAAAATCTCGAAAAAGAATCGTCTCAAAACTAATAGGAATATTGTTTTTAGCTCATTTACGATCATTTTCATCACTAACTTGGATGATTCCAACAATTTGACCATGAGATGTCATTGGCTTGTCGCACGAAATGGTGGGCGTCTTTAAAAGTTCCGTACGGATTTGGCCCATTTCTTGGTTTTAAATAGTACACACAGTGACTATAATAAAAAGCAACAAACCCATTGCCTTTTTAGTTTTAAGAAAAATAACTAAATTTTTACAAAACCGACCGCCCCGCACCGGTGCATCAGCCAGGAATGAGTTCAATAGTTGTAGTTTGTAGTCGGAGTGATTCCCTATCTAACCTAAAAAAGAACGAGTCGCTATCATCATTTTGGTGCATGTTATGATTTTTCAAACATGCCACTCTCTAATTTTTTCCGCTGAGTCACCAGGTTTGTGTTTCACGCGATTGCGAAATTTTTTATCGAAATTCTGAAAACGAAGGTTTGAAATACCAAAAGAAGGTTTGAAATATTTTCAGATATCCATATTTTCCATAAAAATACATAGATATCCATAAAAAAATATCCATATTTTCAGCCAAATTGAGAATCATAAAATTCTACGTCCCAGCCATGCTCGAGTTTCTCGCGATTCCTCTCTTATGAACATGTCCATCATAAATTTTGAAATGCGAAATTTTTTATCTCCTTTTTCGCACAAAGCAATTTCTTCGAGCATCTGGAACAATTTTTAGGTGGTAATCAATTGTTGCCCATTCAGATTCATCTGCAACACTCAAGAGTAGAGTACGAAATGTGCGACCACGGCCTCTTCATTTCAGACACTCTCTAGACCGGTCAATAGACGAGAGAGTGTGCGAAATGAAGAGACCGTCTCTAGAATCGCCGGTGGTCGGTACCGTAGCATCTATTGGTCGGCCGCGAGATGCTACGGGACCAACCACGAAATGCTACGGGACGAACCACGAAGTGCTACGGAACCGACCACGATTGTCCACTGGTCCGACCACAGTTTCGATCTTTGGCTACGGGACCGACCACAAAATGCTACGTGGTCGGCCATCTGTCCACAAGTCCGGCCACGAAATGCTACTGGACTGATCACCAGCGATTCTAGAGGTGGTCTCACATTTCGCACTCTACTCAAGAGATCGCCACGAACTTCGACATGGACGGATATTGCGTGGACAAAATGCCAAAGTGCGATGGTTTAATGTGTTGCAATTATATCACAAATGTACTGATAAACAATTTACAAAATGGGAAAACTGTCAGCGCAAACTGTTAATTTCACCCACAAAATGTAAATGCGCCGGCAATTCATACAATCGGGAAAATTCACAAGGATCATTGTCCGATGTTCACTTACTTGCAAGTGAAATTTCAAGTGACTTCCACTTACAGGTAAGGGAAAAAGAATCGATTGGATCAGACCACAACGTGAAGATGCTCAGAGCGGGAAGTCTCCAACTTTCCTTACTCTGGAGATGTTGTCTCCAGGTGAGAGAGCATGAGAAATAGAGAGGTGGAGACATCACTACTCCTAATAATTGGAGATGTGAACACTTCAGAGCAAGGAAAGCTGGAGACTTCGCTCGCAGTGTACTCAATGCTCGTCATTCAATCCGTATTCACAATTTTCGGATCGTCAGGGAAGCGGCCACAAAGTATGTTTCGCTAATTGGGAAAAGGCGCCGAACAGCGCTTCTTGGGCGCTTTTTCCCAATTGGGAAAAGACACTCGTTGCTCGTTTGCCTTACATTCTCTGAGGCACCAAAAACATTGTGTATTATGAAAGCGTAGAGCACTTCGTGCAATATGTGTGTTTTACTCGAGACGAGGCCATGTCTGGTGTGTCTCTCATAAGCCAGACAGACTCATGGGGAAATGGAGCCAATCTCTCATTTCGCTGACGCCTCATCAAACCAACATGTTGTATCCATAGGAAACATGTGACACACCCGTAGAGTCTGCTTTCTGCCTCATTCAAACTCATTATTCGGCGATGAGAGGCCCCTGTCTGCTCCCTCTCCTCTTCCCTCTGGTAAGGCAAATATACTATTTTTGATACTCAGACAACCGTGAGAGGAAATGTAATTGTTTGTATACAAACTCTTTTTTGCTTCTACTAACAAAAATACAGGAAAAGGATAATAGCTTGCGGAACATTTTCCAATTTCCATTCGCTGTGCCAGTTCTACTCTCCCATCTCCACTCCTCCCACCCGAATTCGACTGCACGGCCCGCTTTCCGTCGCTAATCAATCGATATGCGCACTTGCTTGTGATTGCGCATCTGGATCGTGAGTGATTATTCAAAAAATAGAAATAAAATTATAATTATGCTTAAATGGAGCTACTCGTTTAGCTCTCTTACCTGACTACACAGTCTTCCTCCCTATTAGATATCTGTCTCACCTAATAAAAACGTAATGTGGACATGAAATATATTCGATACAATGCAATACTCCGTTTTCTGGATACCTAATATTCGCTTGCCATTTTTATATCTTCAGCTCGATCGATTGCTCCTCCTTCATTCCCTCCATCCCCCCTTCTAACTGTCTCGCGTACTTCTACGCGAATGGAGGATGCGCCCTACTAGGAGAGAGCATCTACAACGATTGTGACGTCAACAAGGTGCGATCTCTGGACGCCATTTGACGATCGTGTATTAGCCTTCTGTAGAGAACTCGTAGAGAACTTGCACACAGAAAAACTTTTGTCATTGATTGCACCCAGAATGAATATACTCAATATTTAGTGTATCATATACTCGGTGTCATATCTTAGTACATTCATTCTCTGTGTGTACCGAGAGAAAGTAGCTATAATTACAACAGTAGCAGTGTTCATTAAGACTGAATGGGTGCACATCGAAGATTCGTGCAACGGAGTCAACTGCGGGGCCTACGGTGCTTGCGCCGTTTACGATGGATTCCAGCCCTACTGCAATTGCAGCAGGGGATACCAGGGATTGGATTGTGGAGATCTCATTGGAACAGGCAAGCCATATCGACTTTTTCCTTACAATTTTGTTATGTAAAACTGCTTGTGGAGACCCGAATGAACCGATTTCGGTTACAAAATCGCTCAAAAGCATTCCTTGAGAGAATATACTTTTATTTCTTTTTAGCATGTTCAGTGTGTTGAAACATTTTTGTGTGATGTTGTGAATTGAACAAAGGAAACTTTTGTGGTCGATTAATCATAGGAATTCTGAAAGATTTACAACCTTCAGCGCTACATTAAAACATTTGTTATATGGCAGATATTTATTGACAGATTATATATTGTTTTTTTGATTTATTAGGTTACAACTATTGTCATTTATTGATTATTTATTTATTTCAGACATGTCTTTCGCCGATCAGAAATGCGCGGAGATCAGCGACCCTCCTGGCTATTCCGTAACAACTTCTGATGATTCAATGACGTTTTCAAAGTGCCACGATAAGCTGTCCCCAGAAGGATACAAGTTTATGAGTGAGTTTATTACAATTTTAAAATGATACGTTCTTGAAATGGACTACTCTCTCTTTCTATACCTCTGCGTGTCTCTCGAGTTGGCATACTCTCTTACAATTGTTTAGGATGAGAACGTTTTTATTATTTTGAACGATTTTTTTTTGTGAATTTGCAGTAAACCGCTTCAAGATTTCCTTTCAATTCCCATTTTTCTCTATCTATTTCGGCTTTGTAAGCCAATCTATTTTAGTTATGGCAAACAAGCATTGCTACACTGGCGAATACTGGGGAAGTCCCCCGGGGCCGGCAGAGAACGGACCCTCATCGTGTGATTGCTCCGCCCCCTGCCCCGGTGACTCCTCTATCAAGTGTGGCAATAGTAACTGTGGAGTCGTTGTGCGCCCGACCGTAGCCGGTACGTGTTTTTATTACATTTAGTTAAATTTAGTTTATTTTTAATTTCATTTAGTTACATTTTTTAATTACATTACATTTCATTTTTTAATTAGTTTAATTACATTTGTTCATTTGCCCAACAACTTATAACATACGCTTTGTGGGTGTAAATAGGCAGTTGTGTGATAAATTTTCGAAAACACAAGTCGAAAACTCTAAAGGAAAAGGTTATGAGCTCCAGTCTAAAAGGTTATGTAGTCAAGCAACTGAATATCTTTCAGACGAGCCGAACGCTTGTGACTCCTCTCCCTGTGGCTCCAACGGTCTCTGTCTGCGTGTCAAGGGAGGCTTCAACTGTCTCTGTAAACACGGATTCACCGGCACCAAATGTGACCTCCCGGTCTAGCTAGCAGATGCTAGAATATCCATACATGTAATACTGTAAAGTAGAATGCGTAATTGAGTGGGCGTTACACAATGTTCGGATTGTCAGGGAAGCGGCCACGTAGTGTGTTTCCCTAATTGGGAAAAGGCGCCGAACAGCGGCTCTTGGGCGCCTTTTCCCAATTAGGGAAAGACACTTGTTGCTCGTTTACCTTACATTCCTTGAGGCACCAGAACATTGTGGTTAGGATTTGACTGCTGGTCATTTGTCTCAGCAAACTCTGTGTTCGTTAGCTGTTCGAACTGCGATAAAGTTGCTTTGCAGAGGAAACTTTGTTTGAGCGGTTATTTGGGTCTCGAGTCGAAAGTCTCTTCGGAGGGTACGGTATACGGTGAGTGAGAGGGGTCGGGGGCTATCGATCGAACAAGGCAGACTGAAATTCGATATTATATGATATTACCAATCAACTTGATGTATTTATTTATCATTCACAAGGACAATTCCTAAATAATAAAAGATCCGCTGATAACACACGGCACACTATAGGCTTGCGAGCCCGTACAAAAACCATACACAGCGTTTCACGCGTGGACGTTGGCGGGCAAGAGAGTGGAGAGCGGCAGAGAAACTAGTAAACACGAGAGAGCGTGAGAAAGTGATACACAAGTCTCCGCCCCTTTGTTGTTGTTTACTGTTCGATTTTAAAACCCTGCACATCAACCATTCAAACGCGGGTGTCCCTATTTAGGGCGCAGTAAAACGCTGTGCCATAGACGCCCAGGTAGTGAGTGTGCACAAAAACCATTTCGAGGAGGTATCATTTTAAAGATGCAAAATTGTTGTTTTCCCTGGCACGAACTATTCATGTGGAAGGTGATCTGGATTTTAGGCGCATTACAGATGAGTGGCAGAAAAAAAAGAGTCACCAGGTGGTCGACCTGACAGCACATGATTCCAAACCTACTGAACAGGGTTAGGACGAGAGAGTATGCAAAAGTGAGAGAGTCCCTCTCGATTTCACACACTCTCTCACTCCAAAGGCCTTTCTGTAAGGTTGAGCGGCCTGTGGAATGATGTGGACAGGAGTCAAGGAGAAAAGACCAAGAGCTCATATTGAGATTTCCTGTTTTTGTCGTACCAAAAACTTGAAATCCCAGCAAACGTATCCATCTACGTTTATGTAAAAATTTCATAATTCCAAATTACATCCCCGTCTCTGACGTCACGAATGCTAAGTGAGTTATTGCGACGGGGTCATCGGAGGATAGTCAATTCATACTTTGTTAAATAATTTTTCCTTTGAGTGACTTTTCCCCAGAATTTTGTAAGCGCCATTTGCACGTCAAAACAATCTATTGATGATGGTTAGGCATTAATTTGTCAAAAATATAAGTTAGGGATAATTCGTAAGATTCATTTCCAACATGCAGGAGGTCAAGATGAACTTCTACATGAACGAGTATTGCGAGGACCAATTATGACGCGTATATTGTGATACATTGCAAATGAATCGATAACTGTAACTTCAAGGCAAATTTTAGTGTAAATTGCACAGTTCCCAAATGTCATGCGTAAAAGAACCCGTGTTGATATAATGTTCTACTCGATAAACTCACACAATTTCCGCTACGTATTATATTTTGGGGAACAGAGCACATCATTCAATGTGTGTTTTGCTCGCGACGAAGCCCTCTCTGGAGTGCCTCTCATAAAACAGACAGAGTCATGGCGAAAATGGAGCAGATCTCTCATTTGGAGGATCTCATCAAACAAGCATCTTGTATCCATTGGAAACATGCAACCCTCCCTGTCCTCATCCGCTTTCCCCATTCAAGCACATTATTCGGCGATGAGACGCCCCTGTCTGCTCTTCCTTCTCCTTCTTCCTCTGGTAAGAATAGTACATTATGTTTTTATGATGTAATATAAAGTAAAAAGTAGAAAATAAGTAAAAAAAAGTAAGTACTGTATGTAGTAAAGTCAAACTACAGTTCGTTCTACCTCAATGCAATACAATAATGAGAATGCTATTTTCAGGCCCTCTGCCAGTTCTACTCACCCATCTCCACTCCTCCCACTCGAATTCGACTGCTCGGCCCTCTTACCGTCGCTGATCGATCGAAATGCGCGGCGGCCTGTGATTGCGCAGCCCAAAGGAGCATAAAAAATGCCACCGATTAAGTAACATTGTATATTTTGTGCACACATCTTTAAAAATATACAAAACGGCGCCATTGGGAAAGAGGATTTGCAAATAATCTTCAACGATATTTCAGAATCTGCTCCTCCTTCACTCCTGCCATCCCTTCTTCCAAATGTCTCGCATATTTCTATAACAATGGAGGATGCGCCCTTCTCGGAGAGAGCATTTACAACGACTGTAGCACCAATATAGTGAGGATTTTTTGAGATCTGAAAATGGCGTGATAAATATGAACAGGTTGCAGAGATCTGAGAGAATATCTCAGGCTGTTGAGATTCTGGTAATATGAGAAGCGCAAGAATAATTTGATAAACACTTACAATAGTACATCATTCTTTCAGACGGAATGGGTTTACTTCGAAGATCCATGCAAAGTCACGAACTGCGGGACGAACGGTGCTTGCGAAGTCTTCGATGGATACCAGCCCTACTGCAATTGCACCAAGGGATACCAGGGATTGGATTGTGGAGAGGCGATTGAAACGAGTAAGTGTTACCGTTAATATTTTCGCGTCACTCTTTCCATTGAATTCCACACAATTCCATATGCTTCGTGAGGGGTCAGGAGTGTAATGGCTTATTAAAAACACACTTGCATACTCTCACCCTCTGACCTTTCATGTAGGATTAGACAATTGTTTTTTTTTGTGTTAAAGCATTTTGTCATATATGAATGCATATTTAATCAATGAAATTTTCTTGAATTATAAATTATAATAGTAATAAAATATAATAAAATTAAATAAAAAAATCGATAACATTTGATTACAGACGTGTCTTTTGCGAGGCAGGAATGTGTGAACCTTGTTGGGCAACAAACTCAACAAAGCCATTCTTTCGACGGACTATTGAGGATTGACAAATGCTACGGCAAGATGAAATCAGTGTCTCACAATTGGTTGGGTGAGTTCTGAAGTCGAACCGTTTTCGTTTCTTACTAGACAACTAGACGAGGAATTTTCTGCGCTCTAACTTTTCAGCCGTAATATTAGTCGTAGTCGTGCTGAAAATTGTCCGATGAGATAGAATACGATTGCTTTATGTACTCATTGTCAGAGCGGGAAGTCTCCAACTTTCCTTACTCTGGAGGCATTGTCTCCAGCTGAGAGAGCATGCAAAATGGGAGAGCGGGCGAGAGATAGTGAGAGGTGATCTCTCGATTTATATGCTCTCTCAGCTGGAGACAACATCTCCAGAGTAAGGAAAGTTGGAGACTTCCCTCTCTGTGTAGTAAAAACAGGAATTTCAGTCGTTGCGGGCTATAAATGCTACAGTTCCACCAGCAATCTTCCTGTGGCCACACTACTTAAGGTCTGCGACTGCTCCCGACCTTGTGATGGCAACGCGTCCGAAAAGTGTGGCTCCTCGTCCTGCGGCAATCAAATAATGCCGCTCGAAATGGGTACGAACAGAGTGCTAAATTTGTCCATTTTTTATCCATTTGTGTCTTTCATTTCGAGCCAAATATGATCGAAAATAAATAAAGAACACGCTAATTTAGAAATTCCTTCCGCATGCGACTCGATTCCCTGTGGCACCAACGGTCTCTGTCTGCGTGTCAAGGGAGGCTTCAAATGCCTGTGCAAGCAAGGATTCACCGGCACCAAATGTGATCTTCCGGTCTAGCCAAATTCCAATTTGTGATCAATTCTCTTCTAACATTCGAAATTGATGCACATTTCATAGTGGTTAGGATAGTCTGATGCCGTGAAGAGATTGTGATTGTTTGCCGTAATAATAAGATGAAAATCTGCTTGAATGAAGAATCACAATTTCACAGTAGAAAATACAGCAAAATTCCTTCAAACTTAAAATTAATTAATTTCAAAGATACAAGGTTGCAAGATATCTTTAACAAACGGACGATAGAAATGAGCACTGCATGAAGCATTTGATTGCAACGTAATTCAATTTCTTTAATGACCACTGTCTCACTTTCTTTCTCACTTGCATGGAATGCAGAGAGAGAAGATTGAAATTTTATGAATACCATTTTATGCGGTAACATTAGCTATCAGTATCAATTCATGTAAAAGTGCGCCATACTGATTAATATTGCATTGCAGTGAAACTATTACAATTTTAAAATGAGACGTTCATGAAAAAGTGGACTACTGGCACGTGTGCTCTATTTCTATACCTCGGCGTGTCTCTCGCTTTATTATGCTCTCTCGCAGCGATTTAGGAGCGGAACCTTTTATTATTTTGGATGAGTGTTTGTGAATTTCAAATATTCATGCATCACAATCCGGCAGTTTTCCCTGGCAGAAGTTATTCATATCGAAGTTAAGCTGGATTTCTTGAGTGTTGCAGATGAATCTGCAAATAATCCAGTGTTGGCCTTTTTTATATTGTTTAATCCCGAATCATTTCTTTTTTAGTTAGAGTGCTGAATTATTGCCATACGAGTACATGAAGGGTTGGATCACATTTTATCGTATATTTTTTCCCATATTTTTGCTTATTTTTTCGCTTATTTTTTCCTTGTGGTTACTGGAGCTGGCCACTCTAAATGCACTACACAGGATGAAAAACTTCAGGAAATGGTAGGAGGGAAATCATGTGAAAGTGGGACTGATTTTTTCTTTCTATTTTCTTGTTTCAACCCAATCTTTGGAGGTGTATGACTAACCCTTTGATGCTTTCTCCACAATAACCAACATAGACATCCTCGAGACAGGTCACATACTGGCTGATCGGTCTGCAAAAACAGCGATTTTATGAGGAATTAAAATACAATTGAAAGTTGTAAAAGACGAGGTAAAAATTTGTTCAATACATTCGACTCGTCGAAATTTTTCTACAACATTTTCTTTGAAACGTGACAAATTTTTCGAGACATCCTATCCTTACACACAAGTATCCGACTCCCCATTCAGTGCGTTTTGCATTGCGTTGGAGCAATCAATGATATCCTGGAAGAGATGTTCATTAGGGATTCGTGGTCAGTCGAAAACGCAAAACAAATGCATTTATTAGATAATACCCGGTTCTGGTACGAAATTGTTCTTGTAAAGTTCCATGCATGCATAATACGTCTACTCAATGACTATGTATCAATCACAATCGACAGGCAAAATTTTAGAAGAAACGAAAAAAAGAAGAAGTTTTTTATTTTTTATTTTATTTTATTTTATCTTTTTTTTAAACGAGATAAAAATAATACAAACCTGGAAGTGGTTCTTCGAAATATCCACCATACAATCGTAGTTCTGCTTGACCACTGGAAATATCTTATTTAAATAATTAATTTTGAAAAAAACATTAATTACATTGCAATTTAACTGATGAGGACAGAGGGAAAAGATGCAACAGAGTAGTAGAATACACATTTCATTGTTGTTATATCAGACACTATCTGAGAAGCTCGAGATTCGGCCGCACAAGGACACGTAACCTATGCTGAAAATATCACCATAGAGTAAACTTGTGGCGCAGAAACCTAAAATCGACCTTAGAAATGCTGATTCTCAAACCCGGCTGAGATATGCCACTGGGTATGAAAAAACGGCAAAAAAATATTTCGAGAACGAAGCGTCATAACACCCTACATAGCTATATATTCGGTTGGTCAATAAGTTTTGCCCGATTTGATGTTTGAACTTTGCGTTGTCGATTTTCCGCCAGTTCTACTTAGCAAGCCTTGTGTTCATAATATGTTGTAGGAGGACTGTTAAGTAACAACTTCTATCTTTGGTTTCTTTTCGCACTCTCTCGGGCTCCTTGATATAACATTGTGTAAATTTTGTGAGATCCGCTGAAAATTCGAGAAAAATGTTTATGGACTCCTTGGCGTCAAGAATTTTTCCCAGAGCCTCAGCTTAGAACCAATTATATTATCAACAGTCATCTTCAATTTTATGGTAAGAATGAGCCGCTGCTTTATTTCTTTTATAAGTTATGGTTCTCGATATTAGATAAGTCCGGAAAAAGTAGTATCGCTTCGATTTCAAATCACGATGTCGAATGCAAAGATATCCAGGTGTAGTAGTGCACGATTTACTCACTGACAATATAACTTACTTTAACAATTGAGACTTTAAACTGTGCCCTCCTGAACTTTTCGAGAAACAAAAAAATCATAAATTTCGAAACTTGCAAATTTTCAGAAAAATTCCAATTTTTGGTGTCTGATTTGATAAAGTGTCCTGTCGAAGTGAACATGAATCGACCAAAGCCCCACTGAACAGCAATACTATAGGACTTTTGCTGCAGAATGGGCGGCATAAGCTATCGCTAAATGCTTCCCTAAAATTAAGACACTTTGTGAAAGCACGTTTTCGTGCAATGATTTCAGGAATAATGGCAATTCTCAGATAGTTCACCGATGGTAGCACCTAGTTCAAAGTGAGTAGTACTATTGTAATGATAGTAGGTGCCCTTCTAAATCAGATCGGAATGGGAATTCAATTCGGTTCAGCGACATTAAAAATCGGAAAATCAGTGGCACCTTGAAATTTCGCGCGCAGCTTTTATATTTGTGACATCGATTCTGGCTAACTCGATGTTGAAGGTCCCTTCTATGAACCTTCCTGCATTCAGGACAACAGATCAGTCTTTCAATAAATAGGTTGTGTGGAATCATCTCTCGATCCCTCATGAAACGGCAACTCGACAAAAATGCCGAGTCGAAACCGACCCGACCTACTTTCTCAACTCTCACTTCTCGACTAAATGAATGGGCAGCATCGAAGTAGTGGGCGATGAAAAGGGGAAGACTCACTTTGTATAGTGAGCGTACAGGGAATTTGATTGCAGACTTACAAATGAAGCGCGATAGAATTTTGAAAAATTTCAAAATCGGGCAAAACTTATTGACCAACCTGATATTATGAAAGCTCATCGGAAAAGAAGCATTTTAGCTGTTGAACATTTCTTTCTAACTGTCATTTGAAAAAAGTTAGAAATTTTTTAAAGTTTGAAAAAAATATAAAATATTTTTTATGGTTGCCAGTGCATTTCTCTTGTTGCTCATTCGATTCTACGCGAAAAGTTGTGTTAGCCCAAATTTTTGAGCCCGATTTCACTTACAGGTACTATTTTTAAAAATTCGTCGAAAGAGCCCCATTAGCGTATTTATACGAAAAGTGAATATCCAAGCCAAACCATTTTTCACCGTATCTTTGTCATTCGTGCTTAAAATTTGTTGTGTATTAATACAAACATTTCCCCTTAGATAATTGGTGTTTGCACCGTTCTACAGGCATCTGAAAAAATAAAATGCAATATATAACCCGAAAATGAATATTTTGTATATATTAAATTCGATTGACGGTCTTTACTGTCAGATTGGTCCTTAATAGTGCATCAATCGTTCAAAAAAATTTTTTTCTAAATTTGTAGCTTCTTTATTGACCAAAATTCGGTTAGGCAGGATTACTATAAAAATGATCGAAGTCCCAAAAAAATTTTTTTTTTGACATTTTCAAAAATTTGCAGTGGCATGATTTCTTTGGCCTCTAAAACTGTGAAATGAACAAAATTTCAAATGGAGAACAAGTAAGTTATCCTATAATAAATTTTCAAGATCAGGGTAGATTTAGTTAAAGAACCAGGAGTGAAGAAAACTTTGCAGATAAACGATTACTATAACATGATGGAGATTGCTTCTTACGAGGGGTTCCTGTATTAAATATTTAATTATTTGATTTTTTTCTATTTGCATTTGTGCTTTCCGCTTTCAAGTATTATTTTTATTTCTAAAGTTTTCTACGCTTCTGGATCATTAAACAAGGCGTAACACCAATGCTTCAAACTCTTTCATTTCCCCATGTTTGAGGTTCCATTTTTTTTCTTAAGGTGGTGAAACATAGAAACCTCGTGAATAGATAATTAAAGTTTTTTTTCTATTTGCTTTGATGTTTTTTTCCTCGCACATTTTTCTATTCCTTACTCCCGCAAATATTCCGCAAATTTGCCCTTGGAACTCAACTTCCAACTCAACTTTAACCAAAAAAATATGACGATTCCGGGCGAAAGTATCGGTGAATTTCTAAAAGTGGGTTCTGAGATCTGGGGCCAGGATAAATTGAATTCTTGTCTCCTTTTTACTGTTTCATAAATGTAGGATTCTTTTTTATTCTTTTTTTGAACATTTTGTCTCAAAGGTCTTGAATACCTTACATAAATCTACCCTGATCTTGAAAATTTATTATAGGATAACTTACTTGTTCTCCATTTGAATTTTTGTTCATTTCACAGTTTTAGAGGCCAAAGAAATCATGCCACTACAAATTTTTGAAAATGTCAACAAAAATTTTTTTTTGGGATTTCGATCATTTTTATAGTAATCCTGCCTAACCGAATTTTGGTCAATAAAGAAGCTACAAATTTAGAAAAAAAATTTTTTGAACGATTGATGCACTATTAGGGACCAATCTGACAGTAAAGACCGTCAATCGAATTTAATATATACAAAATATTCATTTTCGGGTTATATATTGCATTTTATTTTTTTCAGATGCCTGTAGAGCGGTGCAAACACCAATTATCTAAGGGGAAATGTTTGTATTAATAAATAACACATTTTAATCACGAATGACAAAGATACGGTGAAAAATGGTTTGGTTTGGATATTCACTTTTCGTATAAATACGCTACTGGGGCTCTTTCGACGAATTTTTAAAAATAGTACCTGTAAGTGAAATCGGGCTCAAAAATTTGTGCTGCTAAAAGAACCGGGTATTATCTAATAAAATGATATTTTCAGCATAGGTTACGTGTCCTTGTACGGCCACTGTTGACAGAAACTCGACCCTCTCAGATAGTCTCTGATATTTTTGAAATGCGTCCAAGAAACGGTCACCTTCCTTGTTCTGACAAGTGTACGCCTCAACGGGAAAGCTAGTGGCGTAGTTTATTGCTTCTGTCTATAATTAGTGACTTAATAAATTAGCTACATATTTTTAAATTATATTTTGAAAGATTATTTACTGAATTCAGGTTGTACATGTCCGTGAATGCGGATGGATTCATACAGGAAGAGTTCATCTTCTTGCCCAAGCAAGCCTCGAGAGTAACTTCATAGCTGAACTTACAATATCACAATGTTGAACCAGTTTTTCAAAATTGTAGAACAGTTGTTCCCCTTTGGATCATAATGAGTTGTGTTTCAATGCGGCATCAAAGAACGATTTGACATCTTTTGTGCAATTGCTTACGTCCTTTAAAGAAATAAACACCAAATATTCTTTCTCAATTTCGGATAAATATATTGTTTTCAAGTTTCGGTTGGAATGTTGTTCATGAAGGTGCTCAACTGCAAAAAAAGTCAATTATCGTTATTACCTGCAGTAAATATCATATCCCGCGATACCGTAGTTGTCAGTGATCGAAGTGATCTTCGCCATGTACTCATAGTACTCGGGCAGTCCCTAAAATCGATAAACTGGTTATCGATTGATTATATTTTTTTGAAGAAAAGTTAAATATATAATGTAATGAAACCTTGGATGAATCGATTCCGTACGTTGCAAAATAGGAATCCAGACAGTCCTTGGTGCGCTGAAAAGCTTTTGAAATATGATTATCATTTTAAACAATTTTAGAAAATTGAGTTATTTTTAATTATATAAAACATTAACCTGTCGGTCGATGATGTCACAGCGGCCGGGCCAGTTGCGAATCTGCGGCAAAGATTTAGGCAGGATCGGTCCATGAGGTGGCAGTTTTACGTGGTCTACTGGACACAATTTGTTATTGAAAACCACGGCCCGTTGCAAGCAGAGAGTATGGACCCCGGAGGGCACGCGACGCGCGTGCTTTTTCCCGCCTTCTGTTAATTCAAACAGGCCTGACGTGGTTCCTTAACGGGCGCTCTTGGTGGCGAAAATGCGCCGGGGCTTATATCATGGCACCCGCGACCGCACTTTACGCGAGCCGGGTATGAGAAATAGCACGCGAAAGTGAGAGAGCATGGCGTAATCGCGACTGTTTTCCTTCAAACGATGATAACTTTTCTTAAACTCGACAGATCTTCAATTTGTTTGTATTTTTCGGCGCGCAGAAGTCGTGTTCACAAAACTTACTGGATAGAATTTCCTGTATGAGTCGAATACGAACGATAATACCCTTTTAGTAGTGCAATCGATAGCAGTGTAAAATACAAATGCACTTAATACTTGTTAAACTCGAAAAATCGAAAATTTATCCAGTAACTTCTATGCTCTGTATTGTTCTTCATATATTTCATTAAAAATAAGGAAGGAAATTGACGGAAAAGAAAAGTTATCATCTTTCTACAAGTGTTGGGCACTATTTCGCAAAGTGGGCGGGGCCAAGAGCGGGCGACGCGTGTTTTCTAGGAGTGCTGACAACGAGCCGTGAAACTGCTCTCAATTTTCAATTATTTCTTCTTATACCGTTTTACTTTATTTTTTTCTAATGTTCTTTAATGGCCTCAATATAGAAAAAAATACGACAACAAACGAATGGCAGGAGAAATGAACTCACCCGAGGCCTCTGATGTAATGAAGAAAAGCGCAGACACGAAAAGTCCAGAAATCATGAGAATTGAGCAGAAAACACTGAAAAGAGTAAGTCTGCGTTCTAATTAGTAGAGACAGGAATGTATTAGAAAGTGTGTGGTGATTGTGTTTACCGACAAGATTCAGGCCATAAAGCGGCTCTCGCTTGTGACCTGCGGCTGATAACGATTAACGACCTCGCGATGCGAAGTCAGCGCTTGAAAGCAACTATATTATAGCTGGATTTTTTTGAGAGTATAAAAAAAATCAAAGACATTAGCAATGTTTGTCTAGTTTAGAAATGTCCTTTGTTTCAGATGATGGTACTTTATCATTCTTCTGGAACCATTCACTCTTTTTTCACAAAGCGTTTCACCTGCTTCACATAGTTATGAACATATTGTCTTGAGCTCCGAGCACACGTGCAGCTGACAAAGTGAGAGAAAAATCACGTATCCTCCCAATCTCTCTCGTTGTCGTATGCCTTCGCAGCAGGAAAAAAATCTTCTTCAAATACTAGACATTACTTTAATTCAATTTTTTTGGCATGATAAATGATTGATTGAAAAAAAAACTTCAAACCAGTGGTAGTTGGAGTTTTAGTTTTCTGCGTAATGTATTGCCAGCGTGTACCCGGTGTCGATCATTTTATATTCCTCCTGCACGAAACTTGAATAGAGACAAGGCGCAGAGATGCACGTTTTCCCTTATCAGTTACGCTCCAAATAGGGATCTCAGATTTTTCGATGCAGCGCATAAAAGGAAGTGAAGCGAAAGATTGGCACATACTGTTCTCACTATGGCTTCAACACTGCTGCTCACAACTCTTTGCGTCCTGGCCGTGGCATCGGGTACAAAAGAATGAATCAATATTTGGTGCAATGTCGTTAACTTTTGAAACATTTAGATATTGCAAGCGAGCTACGTCAGTTTAATCTGTTAATTTGTTGTTTTGGTGAATATCCTCACTGACAAAGACATTTTTGTTGTTGAACATTTAATAAAATGCTTAATAATTCAGCCAGCCTACTCAAGCAGCCTCACTATTCTCTTCCCAAGACAGCCCAAGTGCCGAACTTTCCCGGAACATGCTCGACCAAAGATCAAGCCGTAAGTCCTGTTCCATGTTTTACAAAATGTGCATCATAATTTTTCAATGCAATCTACCCTTTTTGTGTTGGCATTTGTAGTGTTGACTGTTTTCTTCATCTTTATGAATTTGAATTGGCTGACTTCACGATTGCTTTCCCAAAATGGAGATAACCAAATATTCTTGCAGACAACGAAGGGCTGTCTCGACAACTACTTCTCGCTCTTCTCCATCGATTCATCCACTACACTGCCCGAGTACTTTGATTACGTCAGCAAAATGAGCTCCCTAGTCAACCTGTACGGAGTCAACGGCATCGATATCTACTGCGAGTCAGTTTTTCGTAATGTTATCCTTGTATATTTTCGCACTAAAAATGCGGTTTTAATATCCTATAGTATAGGACATTTGCCCAGTTTCCAATAATGTCTTTCTTTTAGAACAGATAATGTTTTCTTGATTATCGAAAATATGTATTTCCAGTTTCGAAGCAACGCTCGAGTCGTGCATGGGCCCTCTCATGAGCTCGCCCTGTATGAATCCCGAGGGTTTCACTGCTCTGTTCGGCATTGGCAATGTATGTTTCACCCAACTATCAAGATCTCAACGAATTATGTGTTGACATTGGGTCGTTCAGTTGTCACGTTAGAAAAACAAAATAATGAATACAAAGGCGTAATTCCCGGAAAAAAATGGACATATTCATGAAAAAGTTACCGGAGTTTGCGGTTTAACACTTTTCTTTCTTCAGGGAGAAGCAACCGAATACGCAACCAGCTTCCAAATCGAGGCGTACACTTGTCTGAACGCTGATCGTAAGTTATTTCTTCAATTATCATTTCGTCATCAGCCGAGGAATCGAACTAATGTGCGTGCTTGTACTACGTCAACAAAGCACATGTTACAATAATAATTAAATATTTAAAATTCGTAAAATATAAAAAAACTTTTTTTTAAAATTATACAATTACAGTCTCGAAGAAGTACTTCACGTGTATGAACAATCTCAATGCGGACAACGTCCAGGTACCTTTAAAATTATACAAAAGGGAACACTTTTCACTTCGCACCCTCTCGCAAATGTCCGAGCGGAGTGCTGCTAGATTCAGTGAAACTCTGTACAAAACATTGCTAAGAACATTTTTTTTCTCATTTCTGTTGGTCGACTAATTTTTTGTTACATTATATTACAATACAGGGTTTCTACGACTGCTCCAACGCCATGAACAGCACTCTACAGCACGCAACCGACCCCTGCCCGTGAGTTAATTTCACACATTCGGCTGTGAACGATTTCATAGACTAATGTGAACACTTTAAAAAATATCGGAGTGGAAAATGAAATTTGAATTTTAAATATTTAAGTATTTCAGTGCGATGAGCACCTATGTGACCTGCATCAGCGACTTTTACGTGGGCCTGTGCGACCAGGGCATCTGGGGGTGAGGATTAGCATCTATACTTAGGGGCCGCAACGTGATCTGTCAATTTCATGCCAAGTGGTAGAAAGTGTGTTCAGATGAACCGCTCAGGTCTCACAAACATCATACTCTTTGCTGTTTGTAGATATCTTGTATCTAAGCCGCGCTACAGCGCGAAAACCAAAACGGTTGAGGGTCAGAATGTGGGCACTCTCTAGCGATGGGCGGAGTTTGCGTGTATAATGAGAGAATGAAGAGATCCTATCTGATCGTGGAGCAAATGTCAGAGTTCTTCACCATTGTCATCTTGGCTCAGTGGTTGAGTGGTTGCATGGCGCGCGGATGTCGCTTGTTCGGTCCCCATCCTTTGCAGTTCTTTTGCTCATCACCCAAAATGTTGCAAGTTGAGCCGCTAAACACCGTAAGTCGTCATGCCAATGAATATTACCGGACTATATTCGTTTAAAAAGAAGCACAATTCAGCGCGGAAACCAAAATTGGTTCTGTTTTCTCTAAATGGAACAGACACACCATCCCCACGAACTGCGAGATGCGCAGCTAAGTACCTTTACCGGAAGTGCATGAATTGCCTATTATCGCTAATGTTTATCGATTTTTGACCTACTTAATCACATCAGAGCATGGTGCGCACGGGATATGTTGTAGCCCCTGCCAAGAGCTCTCGAATAAGCCCGAGCACGAGGTTTTTAGTGAAGAATTAAACTTGTGCTACTCATCCGCCATTTCTCGCCCCTTCCATTAGCGTCTAGGGGGCGGAGCTTACTCCCCCTATCTATACTCTTCGCGCGTATGTGAAGAGGAGATAGGGTCCTCGACATTTGAAAAATCATCAATTTTGAAGAATAGCAGGACTTCGATTTCATTTTCCAGTTACATCTGCAACTCCCAAGAGATCGCCTTCAATTTCGACATGAACGGACAGTGCGACGGCAAAATGCCCAATTGCGACGCATGAAATTGTGGAAATATTGGATAAATATATTTCTCTAATCACATGATTCCAAACCTACAGACCAGGGTTTGGGCGAGAGAGTATGCAAAAGCGAGAGAGTCCCTCTCGATTTCACATACTCTCTCACTCCAAAGGCCTTTCTGGAAGGTAATGATATTCCGATCAGAAATTCGCAAAGCAGATCAGATGTGAATTTACCCTACTGTCTGATGTGATTACATGTTTTTTGCAAGCAATGTATTCCCTAAGAAGATGGTCTGTGAATGGGAAGAAGACCGATCCTCTACTCCGACCCCAGCCGAAATTATCCGTGTATACTGAGAAGAATGATCCTGTCCCCTGAAACCCCTGTTATCGCCTGATGTGACAAATAGTTGAATTGAATTGAATTGAATTACCTCTGTCATGATAACTAGACTTTGAAAAGTAACGGTTTTGGCACTGGGCAACTAGTTGCTTTCATTCTGAAGCAACGGGCCATTCCGTCATTTACCCGTTGCTTTGAGCGGCGTGTGCAACTAGTTGCTTTTCCGAAGCATTTCGGAACAAGCGCTAAAATCAGATAGATAGTGAAATACTTACCATTTAAATATTTCGTCATGTAAATATTATTTTCATGAATAACAATATTGGAGTTTTTTTTCAAATCAAAGTTATGTGTGTGAACAAGTCATTACTGTTTCAACCAATTGACAAGAGTTCAGTTACTGATTGCCGTCCTACTACTGTAATACAAATTTGAAAATATATTTTGGACGTTCCCTAATATGACTAGTGAAAAGAAAACAAATATTACTAACATTTGGGCTTGATAGGACGTTCCACTGATTAATCGTTTGAGCGCGGCGTGAACCAACTGATTTCGATGCCGAACATAGTGAGAAATGATCTCACGATCCCCCTCATAAACATATTATTAATTCCCACCATCTTCCATGTAAATCAGTTCATGAAAATTTGTCAAATCAGAAAGCAACTAGTTACTTCAAATGCTACTAGTTGCATAGCCCGCTAAAGCAACGGGCGAAATGAGGAATGAAGCAACTAGTTAGTTATCTTTCAAAGTCTAATGATAACCCTCCCACCAATTTCTATTCAATTCTATTCGTCCCTGATGATTGCAACGCAATTATTCGGTCCTTGTCGTTAACCAGTTTCCCTACATCCCCCTTTCTCTCATCCCATAGTAAACCACCGACGGAGCAATAACCATCAAGCAATATTCGCTGTGCAACTCGGCGTTTATTCGACAAATTGGGCTACACTCCTTTAACGACGCAATCAGTTTAAAAAATAAAATGTTAACCGATGGGATGGCCCGACTAGATGAATTTTATCGCAATTTTATCTCGTTAGATAGTTTACAATGTGACTGTTTAGTACCGACGCCAGCGCGGACGATCTTAATGGGCGTAACCATGGAATTCAGGCAATATAAAAGAATGATTTCTCTCCTAAATTTTCAGTTTCTCGTTGATTATCTAGAGATGACTCAGCCTCAAGTCTACACCAAAACGAGACTTCTGTCGTTCCTTCGGTCATTCCTGAGTAAGTTTGGCAGCTGCTGCGTTTTTTTTCTATTTTTAACGAAGTAGCAACCTTTTGGCACAATCTTCACCCTTTTTTGTGGAAATTGACTTCTAATAGGTTCTCAAAACACACACACAATCGATAATTTTCCGCTGCAGTAAATGGCGTCCATTTCAGCTAGAAACTACGAATTCGCTGGATTTTGGCACGCAACTCGAGAAGTGGGGCCATTCAGCCCTCATTTGGGCATCGAAGGCTTCAAAGTGCTGGATTTGGACAAAAGTTAGTTTCAAAATAAGCATCCATATGCTGTTCGGGAGCTCTAAACAAGCACCGCCTTCCAGGTAGACTGGTATCGATTTTATGCCAAATGTAATGCAGGTCTAGAGGCGTTGTTCACCCGCAAACCCAACCTGAACACGCAACCCGAGCAGTGTCTATCATAAAATTAATTTTAAAAGTTTGTAAAAATGATTTAGGAAAAAGATTGTGATTTTAGATGTACAGGGGCCTCAACTGTCGTTTGCTGAAGCCGTCCAGAATCTTGTGAACACACTCACGCTGTCGCTGCCTCCTGACACTAGGTATTACAAATTTACAAGCACTCGTCCGAAACGATAAAACGTTCCGTTGATAATCCGTGCTAAAAGACAGATACGGCTGCGAGAGAGCATGGCAAAGTGAGAGACACGTCGAGGTATAGAAAGAGAGTACACCACCAGTAGTCCATTTCATGAACGTATCACTTTAAAATTGTAATAAAAAGATACCCTTTATTTCTGTAATGCCGTATGCCAGTGTGCAATTAAATTGAAAGGGGGGAACACAGTTTGTCACATCGAGAAACATGTATCTATAAAAGATGGGCACATTGATAACCCATAAGTTTCGTTACAACCATTTCTACTCCCATTTTGGGTATGCCTGTTTCGATTAAAGAAAAGGAATACTGTCGTGCAGGTTTTCCATCATTGCCGTGCACCCTCAGCTGACCGGCGGTCGTCCTTTCTGTAGCATCTATGATAACGTTAACACAGGACGCAACATTGCTGGAGCAGTAGCTGCGTGCATTAATACGGGAGCGGCAATCGATTTCTCCGACTTGTTTCGATTTGAGTTAATTCTACATATTTCATAATAGTGATAGGACGTTTTGCCGTATAGGGACCCTGAACAATTTTTCGTATTTGTTTGGAATACATTTCAAACTTATAAATTTTGGGTTTCTTTTTTTGGGTTAAATTTTTGAAATTGTGGGTTATATTTAGTGTTTCTAAACGACAGTTCCGAACTTTACCATCAAATTAAGATTTTTGTCAGCTTGCTGCTGCTTGTGATAAATTGTTGTTACGGTAAATTGTTTGCTCCACTTCTACAACCACAGAACAGTGCAACATCCCCACGCACAGAAAGCGATCCGGAGATAGATAGTGGGACGATATATCCTCAAAACGGACGGAATTGAACCTTTTTCGAGGATTTTGCTGAAAATTTCCTAGAGGCTGGAAAATTGATGTTTCTCAATGAAATAGCACAAATGTTTGCATGCGACCACTTTATCAAATGTATTTTAAAGAATATGAAGTAATGACCCGCATTGACGTTTACCTCTTATCCAGATTATTCAGAGCAAGCCTCTAAATAACGATTTCAAGACACACTTAAATCTTCAACGAGAACTCCATTTCTGACCTCACCAATAACCTTTAAAAAGTAACGATGCAACTAGTTGCTTTTCTCCACACAATCCTCATTTCTCGCACTCCTTTTCACAAAATCGGTCGATTTCCCTATTATGCAACTAGTTGAGCAGTTACTTTTCAAAGTCTACTACTAAGCAGGAGAACCGTAACTGCTCTTAACGGGCTCAATTATGAAAAGAATATGGAACACTAGTTGACACAGTTTCCCTTTCTCGACAGTTCGATCATTCGGGAGAGGTATCCCTTTTTCGTACTATTGATTAAACGGAGACAGGGGGAGGGGAGAGCGCTGACTCATACACTATGACAAAGGAAATAAAGGTTGCTGAGAGATCCATTCGTTTCTCTTGCTTTTGTCCCTGTCCGCGCTTATCCTCATTTTCCACGATGCTCGGTTTCACTAAAATTTTTGCATTACAGCTTGCTCTATGTGCATGCAAACGCTTTTGCTCTACACGCAAAATGTTCCACTTGGTTCAAATTCAACTTCGACATTCGTAAGTCACCTTGATTGTCTTTTCCTTTGTAAATGAAATATCAAGGTCTTTTCTAGTTTTCCATCGCAAATAGTTAATGCCAATAGTAAATCTTTGGGAGTATTTAAACAAATGCAGCCTCTTCATTTTTGCTTTAAAAAAAAGCAACCTTAGGGGGGGCCTACTAATCGCCTACTTATATATTAGTAGGCGTGCCAACTTGATGTCGTATTCCTACTATGTTTTCTCTCTGTGTACATCAAGGAGTCGAGAAGAAAATCTCGCAAGTATTACCATTTATAAATGAATCATTGAGTTTCACAACCCGGGGAGAAAGAAATTCACGATGAAGAAATAATAGCCTAAATCCCAGGAATCAGGCCAGTGTTTGGGATCGTTCGTGGCAAGTGCAAACGAGAGGCGTGCAGCAACTTCTGGGCAAGGAGTACGGCGCCTGCGACGAGAAAGCGAAAATGTGAAGTGCTGGAAGGGGCTCTCGACGAGCTAAAAGAAAATCCTTTTTATTGATAAAATAATTAATTTGTTGACATTTCTATCATATTCCACAAACGTACTCAGAAAAGGTATCTCTCCTACGTACTAATGATTATACCGAGGAGATGGGAAGGGAAATGGAAGGAGGGAAGGGCGGGGCTGACTCATACACAGCATCCAGTTGGCATCATGCCAAGAACGTCTCTCGTTGTCTGGCTCTCTGGTTTGGCACGTTCTCTCGCCATCTCTCTCTTTCTGTAACTGGTTCTCGTCGACTCTGTTTCGAATGCTGACTCATACACTATGACAAAGACAGTAATGGAGGAAAGGATTCAGAGAGCAGCTCATTTCTCGAAACACCAAAAATCGGAAATTCAAATCGGGAAGAAAACTTTTTTGACCCTTACTTGGCCCAACAATTTCAGACCAATCCTACTCTATATTTACCCTTATAAATCATCACACATGATTCCAAACCGACAGACAGGGGTCAGGGCGAGAAAGTGTACTAAAGTGAGAGAGTCCTTCTCTATTTTACACGCTCTCTCACTCTAAAGCCCTTTCAGTAAGGTTGAACGGCCTGTGGAATGATGTGATCATATTCTCTATTGCTATATACTGTAATAGCCAGGTGCCGACGATGACGCCAAATGCATAAATCTGAACATAAATGACATCAAATAGGATGAGAATGGATGCACTATTTGGGTTTACGGTACGCCGAGTGATCAATCTATGTGATGAGGAATCGGTGACCCATAATATACGGTGCGGAAAGCCCAGTGAGTAAAGCAATAGATATCTCTTTTTCTAGCTCGCCGTTGCAATGTTAGTTTTTAGAATGTAATTTTTTTGGACGCGAATTCACAAATTTTATTATAGGGTGGTACGTGATGTAAATGGCAGATCGTAAAGACCAGTGGGCACAGTAATAGCGACGCCAAGTTGGATGGTCGTAGACCGTCGCAACGCCCAACATTGCTGTACATAACCAACGATTGGTCCTCCTTTCCATCAGTCTACTTTTGAGTTTGACGAGATGAGTCAACTGGAGTTCACCAACGGCCGATACAGGGAGTTCCTGGAGTCCCTGCTCAGTGAGTTTCCCGTATTGTTTTCTTCAAAATTATAAGTTATATAAGGCTCCTTAATGTGGATATGCTAAATTTGGCACGGCTTGATATAAACAGTAACGTACACACGGAGTTAATCATTCATGCATTTTTTTCTGAGCGAATGTTTATGATTTTTTTCACTTTCTGATGCGGAGCATTCACTAATTTATCAGCATTTTGTTACGAGACTTCTGAACGGCGCCCTTTCAGACAGAAACTACATCTTCGAAACTATTGAATATGGACAGCCATGGGATGAAGAAGAGGGCAAGTGCTACGGACAAATGATCATTGAGGGATTCCGGGTGCTCGATCTGAATGAGGGTACGATTTTACAGATACAGATGAAGATTTATCCTGTCATAAAAAAAGGGCCTGCAGGAAGGTAGCTTCGTGGGCAGAGGGGGGCAGGATCTTCGAACTCAGGGCAACAGGGTCGAGGGAATAAATCATGCTTGTCTGCTTTGGTCAATTGTAGTGTTCGTCAGGGTACGATTTAATTTTTACAAACATTTAAAATCTTGTTTTTAACGGGCTACTTAAAACACTCTGTTGCCAGCCGGCAAACTGAGTGTTTTAAGATTATGCCGTATATGCCTAGATTGCGTGCACACTGAAAAGCGCAATGTTCCGCGCATGAAAACATGCTCAAGACGGAACTACCTTTACCTTTTTACTTAAAATAGTACAATATAACACGACTATGAGACTTTTCAAAATTACATGATTTGATGCAGCGTTAGAGGTTCAATAAGTGGTGATTCTTGAACAAATATTATCCAAAAAGGGTATCCGTTGCGATAGAGTACCTATAGAATTCAATTGTTCACGCTGCCCCTATCCTCTACTCCCCTTTAGGGCTAATCCTCATTAGAATGCAAATCAAAGCATTCAAAACAGAGTCAGCGAGTTAAAGAAATAGAGAGATGTCCTGAGAGCGCGCCAAACGAGAGGGTCAGACAAGTTGAGAAGTTCTTGGCATGGTGCCAACTGGATGCTTTCAGATGGCGCGGAGCCTCGACGCGCCTTTGCTGCAGCAGTGCAGCAGCTGGTGAACTCGATGCAACTATCGATGAAACCAGGAACGAGGTAAGACGCGATTTTTAATGAACCTACAATTTGCTAGGCCTAATTTGGCGCAAAAGCAAAACACCCCTGCGAGCCTCCAGAAAGGGGTCAGGACATGTGTCGGCTGTTTCCAGCTTGGATAAGCCGGTCTACGAGAGTATTTCCTCAAAAGAATAGAATATAATTTATCAGTGTCGCTTTTTGGGCGCGGATCAGGGCACAGCATTCGAAACAGAGTCGGCGAGAACGTGTTAGAGAAAGAGGGACATGATGAGAGAACGCGCCAAATGAGAGGGTCAGACAACGAGAGGCGTTCTTGGCATGGTGCCAACGGGATGCTGTGATCAGGGTAGTCTGGCTCTTTTTGCCAATACTCCACCAGTCCGAACCGATTATTCATTTAAAAAAAACTTAACTTTTCCTAATTAGGAGAAATTGCAAACCATCACTGCTAGCCTCCAGAAAGGGGCCAAGTTTGGTATCCGCTGTATCCAACTTGGATAAACTGGACTACAAAAATAATTTCTTAATGTTGTATTAGCCTAATTAAGGCCGCGCATGATCTAGCAGCGTTTGCCGCAGGCTAGAGGGCGCGAATGCATTTTCCTTAGTGTTTTAGGTACAGTATTTAATTGCTTTCATTATACATTCATTCTTTTTGCAAGGTTCCACATGATCCCCAAGCACCGCAATATGACCGTTGACATTTGCCTCTCGTTCGAATTACTCGAGGATTACGCTACGACCGGACGACGAATCGCCTCACACGTTGCTATATGTGAAAATGTTGATTTCTCCGATACTTTCCGATTCGAGCTCTTGATGGCTAACACAAATACCCCTGCACCCACTAATCATTCTGAAAATGGACAAAATCTGGCAAGCAGTGCTTTGCCAAACACATCTTACGATGAGGAGTCTGACGGAGAATATCCTTATGAAGAAGACATCAGTATATATCACCACGACGAGAATGAAGGAGTGACGAAGAATGGTGATTTGTTCCATGTTGATGTCGATAAAAAATGATGCTTTTATTTCTGTGGCAGTGAACAGAACAATGGTTTGCATTACAGTACCACGTATTTAATTTTCGATAGCGTCGTCCGCATCGGAAAAGCGGTGTTCACACCATAAATTTTATAATAATATGTCGAAATCTTTTAAGACTCGAAAGGGAGCCCCGATTCACGTGTAAAACGAGAAACTGGGAATGACTTCGTTGGAGAACCTGGATATTTTGCGCTCTCTTTAGTTGCCGCAGTCGATGTGTTGTGTGTATCTAGACTCGATGAATCTCCTTCTGAGATTGATGATTTGAGTTTAATTGACGCAAATTCAAGAAAGCAGGAATTGCCTCTTTCTTCGAACGCAACATCTTCAATGTCAAGCGCTCAAGATCGTTTCTTCTTTCTCCAGCCTAAATTCTGGGTCTGTGATATGGAAAGAAGACCGATCTCGAAGCTCAATTCTGGACAAAATGACTCATTCCAAAGAAGACCATCGACCACGTCTGAAACCAATACGAAACCCCATCTTGATCAGCGCCCCTAAAGCGACACTGATAAATATTGTATTGTATTGTCGATGTGTTTCACAACCATGTGAAAAGTCAAGTTTTTCGTTTTTCACCGATTGTTCTTGTCCGTATTTCCAAATATGTTTCATTACATCTACGCATTGCAATCGGGTACTTTACCCGCACAATAGTAATTTGTTATAAATTGTGGTCAATAGCTGTAGGATTCCGGAATTATGCAATATCGACTCTCTTTATCAAATGTCGAATTGGAATTGTGTTTACGCGTCACACTTGGGCATTTTGTCCCTGCAGTATCCATTCATGTCGAAATTGAAGGCGATTTCCTGCGTGTTGCAAATGTATCTGCAAAAATGAAGTAATTCGATTTTTTTTAAAGATAAGATTTATGCATCTAATCGTATTTATCTCTCCGGTAGAATTATAACCGGAGCCACATATTGTAGCTCCCGATATAAGGAATGCGGTCATTTTCAGGAGCGTTTGTGGACATAAGTCCTTCTCATTCACTCGTTCTTTTCTCTCTCATGCTTTTTCTCCGAAACTCACCCTCTGATGCCTTCATCACAGAAGCCCACGTAGTAGTTTTCGGCGCACATGACGTAGTTGCTTATCGTGCTGAAATTTACAATTTTTAAAGATTTTTTTGAATATCCATTTTTATGTGCGAACTACCGCTCAGAATCTTTGGTATGAAAAAGTAAAGCAAAGATACTCACGCGCAATACTCCATGCCTTCATTGATCTCGTTGTTCATAGTGATCGAGCATTCGAGCAGTCCCTGACATTTGAAATTTCCGCAATTTTAGAAATTACTTTGAAATAAATAAACGCTATTTGCGATGCTATTAATACAGGCATATCGATTGATATGTGTAATAGAATTGTTGAAACTCAACTCCGTCTGATCGATTTGAATGAAAGAAGTACGAGTTTCGAATATTTTACATAGGGGACGCAAGCTCCGCCCCCTACCTTTCTCGACGAGAGGGAACAATTGTCCCAATCGAATGACAAGCTTCATTTTCAACCAAATCCCGCGTTCAAAAGCTTATTCGAGAGGTCTCGATCTACTCTACGAATGAGACGTTGCGCACCTTGTTCTGACAACATTTAGTAGATCAAAATTGACTGAAAGCCTCAAGAGTAGGTGTTTAGAACACTTCCAATTCACCGACACAGCTGCGCAAGTCTCAGTATAGGTGGAATAGTATGCTGAATCTATACAAACAAAAAAAATAAAATTTTATTAATCCGCAGAATTGTCATTTGATTTTAAAGATATTGGAAAAATCAGCAAAAAATTTTGCAAACCGCTGGATTTGAACCAGCGACCTCCTGTTTATAAAGCATGTGCTCAACCCCTTGAGCCATGGGGGAATACGTATAGTGCTCTTTCACTCTCAAAATCAGTCAGGATTTAGAGATGTAGATTAGCTCCGCCCACTTCTCTCTTTCACCACTTTCTGTCGAATAACGCGCATGGTTTTTGAGGCGTAGTGCGGCTCAGAGACAAGATATCGACAAACGGCAAAAAGTATGATGTTATTGAGACCTTAGCGGTTCATTTGACAACATTTTCTTTCAATTAGCATGAAAATGGAAGATCACGTTGCGGCCCCTAATTTTACACAAAACTTCTTGATTTTCACGGAGCCAAGCTGGTTCACTCTCCGTATAAATATTTTTTTTGAAATGAAAAAACAATCGATTAATATAAAATATTTTTAAAAACCTTGAAATGATCAGCCTCAACATCCATCATGCAGTTGTAGTACTTTTTGGTCACTGAAAAAAATATTATGCAAATATTTTTTTATTATTTTATATTCTCACTGAGCCAGAAAATTGGAACATGCTGAGTCACAATCTCCCCATAATATCCATAATAATTATATCAATTATAGAGTCATGCAGTATTATCCTATTATTTGCAAATTCCAAAAAAATACCATTCAGCTAATCGTATTTTTGTTTATCTATCGTCGTTTTAAACTCACATGCGAGGTTCTGGCAAGAGTACATCTCCACTTGGAAGCTCGTCGCGTAATCGATGGACTCGGTCTGCATATATTTTTAAACAAAGTTTCAATATATCCCCAGCTTAGTGTTTTAACATCTCCACTTGAAAAACAATAACCGAACTGTACCCGGCGACGGAAATCCCCCTGTACCGAACTGTACCCCTTGTCAATTATAATTTGGCTTAATTCACATTTTGGGTGATTTTAAAAAAAATTCTGATAAATGTGATGATCTACCTGATTGATTCCGTACATTGTAGCGAATGCAGCAGGATTCATGCAGGGTGACGTCATGCGGACGCCCATGCATGACTCGAGAGTTGCCTCGAAGCTGCAATGTAGGTAGGCACTTACATACAAAAAATTAGCTAAGTACTAAATAGCTCACTAATAGTAATAAATAACTAATAAATAGTAATGATCTAAAACAGTTCGACACCATTTTGGATGAGCCAAACTCAGGTAGACCACACGAGTAACACAGGGAGACAATTCGGCAATCACGGGTAGACTTTGAAAAGTAACTGTTCAACTAGTTGAATAATAAATAGGGAAATCGACCGATTTTGTGAAAAGGAGTGCGAGAAATGAGGAGTGTGTGTGGAGAAAAGCAACTAGTTGCATCGTTACTTTTGAAAGTCTAATCACGGGTAGCCCGGCACAGTTAGGTAAAGAAGCAAAAAACTCAAATATGCTTCAGACGGGCCACATATGATATAAGACATACTGCTTTTCATTAGCGCCCCCAGTCTTAATGAGACAAGTAATGTTTAAAATTAAGTTATAAAAAATAGATTCCATTCAAAAATATCTGAATCACTAACTCGCAATAAAAATCGAATGCATTGATTCCGTAGTTCTCAGTGAGAGAATTGATGATTCTCCAGTAGGAAAAATACTCGGGAAGCGTCTGCGTGCTGTTAATGCCATAGAGAGCGAAGTAGGAGTCGAGGCAGACTTTGGTTGACTGAAAATTGATACATGTTTCATCTTCTTTCAACGGAAATATTGAGGTCAAAAAAAGATAAATTAAATTATGTTGTATATGAAAAGCCTAATACCTTCTGATCGTCAGCACTGCATTGTCCAGGGAAGTTGCGCACTTCGGGAGCCTTCGGGAGGCGAATTGTCGGGAGCTTTAGCAGTGGTTGGCCTGAACATTATATTTGAAGAAAAGTAAGCTCAAGTTATGTTTCTCATGTTGTAACACTTTTAAGTTCCGTATTGAACTACGTGTAATGATCTTCTATAAGTTGGTTCTGATAGAATGTGTGTGTTCTGGCTTTAAAGAAAACGGAAAAGAGGAAGTCCATAGTTAAAATAAAAAGAAAACTAACCGGAAGCAAGGACGATGCACAGCACCGACAGTAGCAGAATGCGAACCATTGCGAAATGAATCTATAATATATTCTACTAAGTTACTAAGTTGTTTGTTACTTAGAAGGTAAACTGAAGAAATTGAATGCGGGGCAAGGCGGATACTATATGTTTCAACAAACCAGCGTAGGGCAGCGGGTCTGATCTGTGGTGCCAATCCAAGGCGATAAGGCCTTTTTGTATTGGCGAGACCGTGAGACTCACTGAGAGTCCAAGAGAGAGTACCAGCCCTTATCAAGAGAGTACCAGCCCTTATCAATTGATAAACGCCGCTTTCACCATCATGTTACAATTATCATTGTGTTTCACAACCGAAAAATGGTCATACAGACCATACGTTCAGATGAGTCAAAATTACGTCGTGCAATGATGAATTATTGGGTCGCATTATCCAAACATGCCCCGAAAGGGGTCACCGATTCACGTGCACACAACACGAGGATAGCCTCGCAACAGACCGCTGATCACCTCAGGACAGGCTCTCGTTGCTAACAGTCATAGGGGTGGTCGAGACCGCCTTGCGTGTAGAAGACCTAGCACCTTTAACTTTTACCTTTTACTCTGTGCGCAGATTCCAATTTGACCTTGCAGACAAGAGAGCGCAATTGAAGACAACTCTCTCTACGAAAAAAATGTTTCAACGTTATCAGAGCTTCCATTCGATACCCCCAGTAGTTTTAGAGACGGAATCTACTGCACTCCCCTACACTCAGAGAAAAAGCATGGGACTTAGCAAATGAATTACTTACTTTTTAGCATAGAGAGCATGGGAAATGAGGAGAGCGTAAGTAATTTATTTACTAACTCGCACGCATGGCGAAGTAATTTTTCTCTGAGTGTATGCCTCCAAAACAATCCATTATACGACTCATATAGTTTCTAATTACGCTTGTGCACTGCAATTCTCATTTTTTTTGTCAAATCCGGGTGCATTTTTTTGTCAAATCCGGTTTATCGATATATCTGTGTTACAATATCAGTTCTTTCAGCACTTGGGCAATTTGTCCGCGCAGAATCCATTATAGTCAAAGTTCAGCGCGATCTCTTCTGTGTTGCAGATGTAGCTGAAAATAATTAATTAGTATAAATAGTAAATAGTGTTTTTGTGAAAAATAAGCCTGTTCCCTTGAATTCTCGGTTGCGCACAGGCAAATGCATGAAGTTTGGCATAATGATAGTTGAAAAATGGAACAGTGGAGAAATAGTTTCTTGATTTATGTATTCAAAATTATTTTAGTAATTAAGCAGAAATTAAATTTATCAACTTACGATCTGACACCTTCGTCGCATGCTTTCACGTAGATGTCCTCAACACACTGCACGTAGTTACCGAGAGGGCTGAAAAGTTTTATTTTGTTTTACAATCAAGTTTACACTATAAAAGATTGCATACCACGCGCATTTGCTTATTGCAATCGATGTTGTTGATATGAAAGGAGCTTTGCGGTTTCATAACAACATTTTAATTGTTCCAATATAAATGCAAATTTATTTCGCTCTAACTCACACACAAGTATCGTTTGCATGCTGAATATCGTGGACCATTGTGTTCGAGCAGTCAATGATGCCCTTAATTATTAGTATGTTATTTATTTTACAAATGTCTCCGAATTTCTCGCTCTCGCCCTCGTTTCAGTTTTTGAAGTTTCCAGTTTAGCTAAACACTTATTTATTTCCAATGAAATAAACAGTACCTGGAAGTTGTTTTCGATATCCGACATGCAGCCAAAGTACTTCTTCGAAACTGGAAATAAACGAATTTTCGAAATAAATTTAGCATCAATCAGTAAGTGTTAATATAATTTCACTTGTGTTCTAGTATTTTACATTTTGAAACATACCATCAATGTTGTGGCATGAGTAGGCCTCGACTTGGAAGTTTATCGCGTAGTTGTTGCTCTCAACCTATATTACAATGTTAAAATGATAAGTTCATTAAACAGTAAAGTACTCTGATTATTTTGGACGATTTCTTGAGAATTTGTACTATGAGAATCATATTTCAAGCCTAGCGACAATCTCGATAAAAATCCATATAAAGTTTGGTAACACATACCACGTCGATACCGTACATTGCGCTGAAACCCTCGGGATTCATGCAGGGTGAGTTCATCAGCGGACCCAAGCACGACTCGAGAGTGGACTCGAAGCTGAAACAAAATCGAAATCTTTTTGTTGAATTTATTTTAAAATTAGAAAAATTCTTCCATGCATAGTGCAACGACGATGATCATACATGAATTTTTCCCGTTTTCAATAGAGCATGAGAAAATAGAGAGAGAAAGCTCGCGCACGCGCGAAACGAAGAGACCCTCGTCTCACATTTCATACTCTGTCCATATGCAAGTGCTAATATACTTATATATTAATTATTTAATTAATTACACAGGGAATTAGTTAATTAATTCAAATAAAACTAACATAATTATGAATTAATAAAAGTACTAACTTGCAGTAAATGTCCAGACCATAGATGCCGTACAGAGTGATTGGAGTGGTGGAAATTCTCGCGTAGTCCATGTAATCGGGGAGTGTAGTGGAAGAGTCGATGTTGAACATAGAAAAGTATGTGTCGAGACACGACTTGGTCTTCTGAAAAGAACTTAATTAACTTAATTAGGTTAATTAACTGATTAAGTAAGTCTTCTGAATCCATTTAGTTCCTACGAATTGACTACACTACTAAGGATGTAGTTAAGAAATCCGATTAGCTCATTTTGTTCTTTAAAATATACAGATTATAACTCCACTCGAGTTCAAGAGAGCTTACGCAGTATAAAAACCCTCAACGCATATGCGTTTGTCGATACAGTTTATTGTAATTATGATATGTTTGTTCGAAATATTCGGGTAGAAATAACGATTTTTGTTTTTAAAATACCGTTTGGTCATTGGCAGCACACTTTCCGGGGAAGATGGGCTTTTGGAATGTCGCGGGGAGTGAATACTTCGGCTTCTTGAAGAAGTGGGCTGAAAGGAAATCACATTATCACTTTATTATGATACCTCTTCTCTAAATAACGCACAACTCAAAGAGGCACAGCGCACAAAAATATTTTTCGAATTGTTTTCAAAATTAAAGTTTATTTACATGCAATTGTGTTTGTTCTGATCTTCATTCTTTCTAGGAATATTCAACTTTTCACACAATCAGATCAGTTTCCCACCTGCTAGACCTAGAACAAAAAACATTGAAAACCTGTCTATGTAAAAATAACTCATAATTGACTAGACTGAATTTGAGTCACCGAAAAAACTGAGAATCTGGATAAATTATGCATTATTGTCTCACCCGAAGTAGTCACAGACAGAAGGCAGAGAAGAGAGAGCACGAGTTTGGAAGTCATTTTCCTCTCGAACTGCAGAAAAGAACTTAATAATATTAATGAATTCTCAGGAAATAGTGCTGGTAAAATAAAATGCGGTAAGATGAGGTGAAATTCAATTATTTACGAATACCGCCCATCTTCATCTGAGCACGATTGAAAGACAAATAATCGGATTGAATAATTGTACACGAGGTGAAGAACCATTTACGCAAATAAGTATGAAACGAGTACTTTTTTGCGTTAGCGGTTCATCTTCTCGTTTACGCGTGCTTTATGAAATACATTCTTTTCTGTGGCGCGCTGTTTTTGATTCCAAGTCTTTTATGCACTCTGCGTCATAAAAAAACCAATTTGTGAAGCGCCGCTTGTTCTTGACTGATAAGTGTACCCACGCGGAATTTTAGCCTAGCCTATGGCAGCCACAAAGGGGTCAGGAGAAAGATGGTATGTGGAAGCGAGAGAGGTGTTATTCCATCTATCACCTTTGACCGACTTCTGGAAATTTCACAGGGAAGGAACAAAAAAGATGTTTTTATAAGATACCAAGTTCTCGGTATCAGTAGGTTTTTTTTTACTAAGGGGGAGGCAATAGTGGAATACGCTAATTTCGCACAGTGAACTGTTCGATGTATCCGCCGCTTCCCTTTTATATGCCGATTGTTCGCATTCAAACTATAAACTGACTGTTTCCCGTCATTTTCACTGATAATGAATACGCGCTCTCCTATCCATGAGTCGGTTAACATATGGAGTCCGGAGTCCGGCTTCTCCCTTTTGAAACACTCTCTCTTTTGAAACACTGGCGTGACTAAACTCCAGACGACCAGGCTAATCGTTACCGAGAGGACCAGTGTAGTACAATTTAAAAAGAACATGTGTACACGAAACTGCTGTGTGTACTCTCTTTCCATACCACGGCGTGTCTCATTTTTTGTGTTGCTCTCTCGCAGCCAGATGTTTGGGAGAGAGAGAGAGATTTCATAAAATCTGCAATCTACGAAACAATTAAATAATCATTCAAAAATAAAAAGGCACGGAAAAAGTACACGCAGCAGTAGCCCATTTCGTGTACGCATCATTTTAAAATTGAAATATACTGTTCCTCTGGCTAACGATGGCTGTTGTATGTAGCCTGGTCGTCTAGAGCTTAGTCACGCCAGTCAGTGAGAGTGTTTCAAAAGAGATAAGACGGAGTCCGGACTTCATATGTTCATTCATAGGAGAGCGTTTGTATTCATTATCAGCAAAGATCACGTTTATAGTTTGAATACGAACAATCGGCGTATAAAAGGGAAGCGACGGATAAATCGAACAGTTCCATGTGTGACATTAGTGTATCCTACTATTATCACCCCGTTAGTAAAAAACCTCCCTACCGATACCAATAACGTGGTCATAAAACAACTTTTTTGTTTCTTTCTTGTTCCTTCCCTGTAAATTTTCCACAAAAGTGATAAAGGGAAGAATATTGAGATGGTCTCTCTCGCTTTCCCATACCATCTTGCTCGTGACCCCTTTGTGGCTGCCATAGGCTAGGCTAAAATTCCGCGTGGGTACACTTATCAGTCAAGAACAAGCGGCGCTTCACAGATTGGTTTTTTATGACGCAGAGTGCATAAAAGACTTGGAATCAAAAACAACGCGCAGATAAGTTTATTTCATAAAGCACGCGTAACCGAGGAGATGAACCACTAACACAAATATTTACTCGTTTCGTACTTTTTTGCGTAAATGGTTCTTCACCTCGTGTACAATTATTCAATCCGATTATTTGTCTTTCAATCGTGCTCAGATGAAGATGGGCGGTATTCGTAAATAGTTGAATTTCACCTCATCTTACCGCATTTTATTTTACCAGCACTATTTCCTGAGAATTCATTAATATTAGTAAGTTCTTTTCTGCAGTTCGAGAGGAAAATGACTTCCAAACTCGCTCTCTCTCTTCTCTGCCTTCTGTCGGTGACTGCTTCGGGTGAGACAATAATGCATAATTTATCCAGATTCTCAGTTTTTCGGTGACTCAAATTCAGTCTAGTCAATTACGAGTTATTTTTACCTTGATAGATAGACAGGTTTTCAATGTTTTCTTTGTTCTAGGTCTAGCAGGTGGGAAATTGATCTGATTGTGTGAAAAGTTGAATATTCCTAGAAAAAATGAAGATCAGAACAAACACAATTGCATGTAAATAAACGTTAATTTTGAAAACAATTTAAAACAATAATTTTGTGCGCTGTGCCTCTTTGAGTTGTGCGTTATTTAGAGAAGAGGTATCATAATAAAGTGATAATGTGATTTCCTTTCAGCCCACTTCTTCAAGAAGCCGAAGTATTCACTCCCCGCGACATTCCAAAAGCCCATCTTCCCCGGAAAGTGTGCTGCCAATGACCAAACGGTATTTTAAAAACAAAAATCGTTATTTCTACCCGAATATTTCGAACAAACATATCATAATTACAATAAACTGTATCGACAAACGCATATGCGTTGAGGGTTTTTATACTGCGTTAGCTCTCTTGAACTCGAGTGGAGTTATAATCTGTATATTTTAAAGAAGAAAATGAGCTAATCGGATTCTTAATTACATCCTTAGTAATGTAGTCAATTCGTAGGAACTAAATGGATTCAGAAGACTTACTTAATCAGTTAATCAACCTAATTATGTTAATTAATCTCATTTCAGAAGACTAAGTCCTGTCTCGACACCTACTTTTCCATGTTCAACATCGACTCTTCCACTACACTCCCCGATTACATGGACTACGCGAGAATTTCCACCACTCCAATCACTCTGTACGGCATCTATGGTCTGGACATTTACTGCAAGTTAGTACTTTGATTAATTCATAATTATGTTAGTTTTATTTGAATTAATTAACTAATTCCCTGTGTAATTAATTAAATAATTAATATATAAGTATATTAGCACCAATAGCACATGGACAGAGTATGAAATGTGAGACGAGGGTCTCTTCGTTTCGCGCGTGCGCCAACTCTCTCTCTCTCTCTCTCTCTCTCTCTCTCTCTATTTTCTCATACTTTAATGAAAACGGGGGAAAATTCATGCATGATCATCGTCGTTGCACAATGCATGTAAGACTTTTTTCTAATTTTAAAATAAATTCAACAAAAAGATTTCGATTTTGTTTCAGCTTCGAGTCCACTCTCGAGTCGTGCTTGGGTCCGCTGATGAACTCACCCTGCATGAATCCCGAGGGTTTCAGCGCAATGTACGGAAATGACGTGGTATGTTTCAAGGAGCAATTATATTTTCTTGTTCGGAGAAGTGTTGATTGATCGTCAGAAGTTTTTAGAATTTGTCATACACGATACCAAAATTTATATGGATTTTTATCGAGATTGTCGCTAGGCTTGAAATATGATTCTCATAGTACAAAATCTCAAGCGATCGTCCAAAATAATAAAATAAGCCGCTCATAATCTGAGCACTTTACTTTTTAATGAACTTTTCATTTTAAAATTGTAATACAGGTTGAAAGCAACAACTACGCGATAAACTTCCAAGTCGAGGCCTACTCATGCCACAACATTGATGGTATGTTTCAAAATGTAAAATACTAGAACACAAAAGTGAAATGTATATTTTCACTTACTTCTTGATGCTAAATTTATTTCGAAAATTCGTTAATTTCCAGTTTCGAAGAAGTACTTTGGCTGCATGTCGGATATCGAAAACAACTTCCAGGTACTGTTTATTTCATAGGAAATGAAAAATGGTTTAGCTAAAATGGAAATTTCAAAAACTGAAACGAGGGCGAAAGCGAGAAATTCGGACACATTTGTAAAATAAATAACATAATAATAATTGAGGGCATCATTGACTGCTCGAACACAATGGTCGACGATATTCAGCATGCAATCGATACTTGCGTGTGAGTTAGGGCGAAACTTATTTTCTTTCTTTTTCAGATACATGGAAGATCTATCGTGTAGATTGAGTGAGAAGGGAATAAATTAAAAATTAAAAATGTATTTTTATTCCATTTTTCATTTTTTTTTCATATCAAAAACATCGAGTACAATAAGCAAATGTGCGTGGTTTGCATTCAGTTATAGTGAACAACGTGATTTTGTAAAAAAAAATGCTAAAACTTTTCAGCCCTCTCGGTAGCTACGTGCAGTGTGTGGAGGACATCTACGTGAAAGCATGCGACGAAGGTGTCAGATCGTACGTTGAAAAATATAATTTCTGCTTAATTACTAAAATAATTTTGAATACATAAATCAAGAAATTATTTCTCCTCTGTTCCATTTTTCAACTAACATTATGTCATACTTCATGCATCTGCCTGTGCGCAACCGAGAATTCAAGGAACAAGATTTTTTTTGCAAAAACACTATTTGCTAGTTATTCAAATTAATTATTTTTTAGCTACATCTGCAACACAGAAGAGATCGCGCTGAACTTTGACTATAGTGGATTCTGCGCGGACAAACTGCCCAAGTGCTGAAAGAACTGATATTGTAACGCAGATATATCGATAAAGTATTAACATTGACTAATATCGCATTGCATGAGTTTAGTGCGCAAAATATTGTTCAATGTTTGCTAAAACGGGTAAGATTCCCAAGTGTGATGCGTAAAAGAAATTCCCGACGGAGCGAAACATTTCACTTTGCATTGAATCACATCGTTTCGGATTCAATCTTAAATGCAACAGAACGTTCAACGTATGATAAAATACCCAAGTGCTGAAATCACCCATTGATTGTATCTTCAACAATAAACTTTCGCAGACATTCACTTTTCGAAAGTAAATTTTTATAAATGTACTACAAACGCGTCAAAAATAATGTTTCTAACTTGAGTTGCACGCAAAAGTTTGAATGTCATCTCTGTGCATGCGGCCCCTACTTTTTCGACGAAAAAAATGTTTTCGAATGAACTAGAACGATTGACTCTGTGGCGTCTCTGCCTGCGTGTCAAGGGAGGATTCAGCGGAACTACATACGTCCTCCAGATATAGCCAGTCGATTGCAATATCTGACCTTGTATTAAGCAAACTAATCTAATCGTTTTATTTTAGTCAAGGTTGATGCTTTATCGATATACATAGGATACAATATCAGTTCTTTGACGCGTCGCATTTGGCCATTTTGTCCCTTTAGTATGCTGAACAACAATCTTGCGCATTGCATTCAGTGGGATTTTACTTAATGATAATGTTGTATCGATGTATTTGGGTTACAAAAACGTTTCTTTTAGCACTTGTGCATTTTCATACTATCAAATACGTTGAACATTTGGAGTGCAATCGAAGTGATGTAATGTGTGATGAATTCTTTATCGATAAATATGGATGAGTTCTTTTACGCGTCGCACTTGGGCAATTTGTCCGCGCAAAATCCGTTCGAGTCAAAGTTGAGAGCGATCTCCTGCGTGTTGCAGATGAGGCTGGAAAATAAGAAATTTGTATATTTAGTAAACTGTGTTTTTTTAAAAATTCCCTGTTCACTTCCATACTGAGTTGCACACAGGCGTGAAGTAATACATAATTTAAGCAGGGAAATAATTTCTTTGCATTTTTAAATGTTTTTTAATAAAAAATAAATTGTAGAAATTAGGTCGAAATTTTAAAAAAAAACATGTCTCAACGTACGATCTGACGCCCTCGTCGCATGCCTTCACGTAGAGGTCCTCCACACACTGCACGTAGTTACCGAGAGGACTAAAATATTTTATAATTTCTTTCAAGTATAAATAAATGTCTCTAAGAAGTCCAAGATACTGCTTGCATTGCATACAAAATCCGTACATGTTATTGGTATTTTGCACAATCGAAAGATTAGGAGCTTGTAAAAACAAAGAACTTTTGCACCACTCCTTTAAGGTTATGAAGACTACTCAAGAAATGACTACTTGATTTGTATAGTTTACCGTGTTACGTTTTAAACTAAAACAAAGTCGAACCAACTCTCACTCACACGCAGGCGTCGGTTGCGTGTTGAATCTCATCGACCATTGTGTTCGAGCAGTCAATGATGCCCTCAATTATTTTCAAATTATTTCTAGGTTAGTTAGAATGCTGAATCATAACTATACGAGTACGGGTTGTATCGGATTTTATTGTGTCAGAAGCGCTTAGTATATTTTATTTATTTTTAAAATTTCTAACATCAAGAAGTCTATTTGTATTATATTTCTGAACATTTTATTTCTAAGTTTTAGTTGATTTTGTATTTGTAATTGCATTTTAATTTGTTATTGCATTTGTTATTTTAACTAAACCCAGTTAATTTCAGATACAATACCTGGAAGTTGGTGCTTCCGATGTCAGACATGCAGTCAAAGTACTTCTTCGAGACTGGAAAAAGAGAGTTGTGGATATTTTGCGGCAATCAACAATGGTAAAAAATAAATTCGACTTTCGGTTCTAGAAGATTACATTTTTGAAACAAACCATCAATGTTATGGCACGAGTACGCCTCGACTTGGAAGTTGGTAGCGTAGTTGTTGCTCTCAACCTAAAGAATGATGATCATTCACTTTATTGTGAATCCTACAGAAAAGGGGTTCGAGTGAGTGAGGATGTGAAAGCGAGAAGGACTTTCTCATTTCTGCCTACTTTCACACCGGGGCTCCTTTATGTGTGGTTCGGTACGACACTAACCATTCCAAAGCCCAGGAAAAGTCTCGACAAAATTTGGAAGAGTCAATGACATATTATTAAACTGCTATCTATAATTGGCACACATCTCTATACTAGAAATTATAATTTATCGTCGAAACATACCTGGTCGATTCCGTACATCGCGCCGAAACCCTCGGGATTCATGCAGGGCGAGTTCATCAGCGGACCCAAGCACGACTCGAGGGTAGTTTCGTAGCTGAAACGAAATTCGATTTTTCACTTCGGTATATTATTAATTTTTAAAAAAAGGAAAAAAATGCACGCTTTGTGCAAAGGCGGAGAACTTCGCGCAAGTAATTATTTTTGTATTTTCACACTTTTTCATTAAAAAACTAAGAAATTGTATATTTACAAAAAAAATAAATAAAAAAACCTACCTGCAGTAAATGTCGAGACCATCGATTCCGTACAGAGTGACTGGAGTGGTGGAGATTCTCGCGTAGTCCATGTAATCGGGCAGTGTAACGGACGAATCGATGTTGAACATAGAGAAATAGGTATCGAGACACGACTTCGTCTTCTGAATTGAGATTAATTAATATAATTAGGTTAATTCAGCGTTTAATTTATTCAGATAATCAGCGTCTTCTAAAATGTAATTAGTTCTTAAGAAATAATCAAGTTCTTAGTTAAGAAACTCTTCCCGAACTTAGTCCTAGTCTTCTTTTGAAAAATGCAGATTTCGACTTCACTAGAGTGCACCGGCCAGGAAGTTTCCCAGTATAAACACCATCAATAGTATGCATTTTTCGATAAAATCCATTGTGGGTACGTTTTTACGAAAGATTCGGGTAGAAATAACAATTTTTGTTTTAAACGTACCGTTTGATCATTGGCAGCGCACTTTCCGGGGAAATTGCGGGTTTGGAACGTCGCGGGGAGCGAATACTTCGGCTTCTTGAAGAAGTGGGCTGAAAGGCAATTCCATTTTCACTGCATTGCACTACTCGTAGAAGTGGGATTAAATATCTTAAGTGTGCACAATATGGGGATGCAAAAGGATGCAAAGATGGAATGTTCAGGAAAGAATATGCTTTCAAATAAAAATTGCAAATAAGTTGCAGTCTTCATTTTTATAGGTATTTGTAACATTTTTCTCACTATCAGATCGGTCTCCCACCTGCTAGACTGGGTCATTACCTAGCACAAAACCTGTCTGTCTATCAAGGTAAAAATAACTCGTAATTGACTAGTCTGAATTTGAGCCACCGAAAAACTGAGAATCTGGATAAATTATGCATTATTGTCTCACCCGATGCAGTCACCGACAGAAGGCAAAGAAGAGAGAGCACGAGTTTGGAAGTCATTTCGACTCGGAGTGGGCTCTCTCGACTCTCGATTCCTTGCCTTTTATGTGCTCTGCGTCATAAAACCCAATCTGTGATGCGCCGCTGGTTTTTGACTGATAAGCGACAAAAGCACGAGCTCTATGCAATGATTAGTCGGGGATCTCAGCTTCGGTGGAAAAAGTTTCCATCGTGTTGTGCCCGGTGCACCGAATGCAGTGAGCATCGCTCTCTAATGTTTCTTGTGCTGGGTCAATTGCGCCCACCATTTTACCGGGGACGAAAAAAAGAGGTGTTGCTTTATGTCCAGGCTTTAAAGGCTATAGTACACTAATTTAGTACATTCAAAAGGGTTCGATTTATCTCTTGATTCCATGCAATCGGCGTATTCCATGGAATACACCGATTGATCCCGCAGTCAAACTATAATTGCAAAAATCTCGTTACCTTCACTGATCACGGATCCGCTCTCTTCTCTATGCGTCAACGGAATGTACGATAAAGTATAACATAAGAGTGCGGCTTCTCTCCATTTTGTACACTCTCTTAGCATCTGACTGATGTGACTATTACAAATTTATAATACTACGTTCCACTTCAACTACTACCTGTGGTGTGCTTACTGTCTGCTTCTCTCGCTTTTGCATGCTCTCTCGCCCTCGTTTCTGCCGTTTATCAGCGGAACGTTTTTAATATTTTGGACGAGTGTTTGTAAATTTGTAATAAGCGCCAGTCGACAAGGCTACGAACGACATCATTCTTTCTCGGGCTATTACAAATTTAAAATATTACGTTCCACTTCAAGAACTACTTGTGGTGTATTTTACTGTCCGATTCTCTCACGTTCGCGTGTACTCTGGTCTTCGTTCCTCCTTTTTATCAGCGGAACGTTTTAATAATTCGGACGAATGTTTGTGAATTTCTAATAGTGTGACTAAGAGCGAGACGATGATGAGTACATGATGTCATACTTCCCGAGGACGTGAAACCGAGAGCGAAAGTGTGTAGAGTGATCGCTTCTTGATGGAAAAAAAGGAAAAAAAATAACCAACACGAATACTGGTGGACCAGTCGACAAGTGCCTTCCATGAAAAAGGCGAGATCGTACCAAAGAGCTTGCCGGCAAATTCTTAGTTTGAAAGGCATTCAGGCTTTCCACTGATCTTCTCTAATTAGGAAGCATACTTGCGTTACAAACTCTAAGGTGTGGAACATCACTACACGATGTGCATTTCGATGCCTCCTCCGTGCTTTTATCTCCCGCTGATTAGAGTTTCCAAGGGTCGTGGACTCATGGTGTCTTCATTTCGCGGACACTCGTAGTATTCGCCACTCGAAAATCTACTGTACAACACCCTGGATTGAATAGTGTGAAGAATGAGAGACTATTACTGGAATGGTGTGTAGTCTTCGAGGAAGATACAGGCTGATATCTAGTATACAGTGTGTATGGAGTCGAATGTGTGCTACATGACTGTGAAGCTGTTTTGAAACGCACGGTGTGTGCACGCACCACCCCGTGCAGTGTACTGACTCTCTTACATTTCTTCCCTCTCTCGGCTGAGTATCAGCGAGAGAGGGAAGAACTGTGAGAGAGACGTTCATTCGAAAACCGGAGTAATAATTCAGGAGATTGCGAAGAATCAGAAGTCAATGAACAAGTTCATTTCGACCTGCACATGCCATGCGCTAGATCAATTGGTTCCCCGGAGAGAAATGCAACAAGAAGTCAGGTCCACCCTTACCACGTAGCGTCACAGCATGATGCGATAAATACTTACTTACGTACTTACTCGTATACTCACAATTACGAAGAGTACTAAGTTCTCTCGCAAGTAGGAGATGTGTGAGAGCCCGATAGTGTTATCCATAATTTGTGATGAAGAGTGTACTTTTCTTACGGTCGGAAAATTGGTGGGTACGTAAATGTACTGCGCCGTGACGTGACGACGTTTTAAACGGCTCACATTCAGCTTTCACACCAACCTGTGAAATGTCAGGCGACGGTCACTTCATTTCGCACGCTTTCTCATCTTCTAACCGATGAAGAGAGTGTGTGAAATGAAGAGACTTTGGTCTCACATTTCAAATGTGCCAATGTACTGTTCTGTGACGTGGTAACGACATGGCTCGCAATCAGCTTTCACAGACCCCGATCAGGGAACCAAAGCTAGTGTTTAGTTGGTGATCAGTGATGATGGAGAGCGTAATGAGAGGCTGAAATACGTATCCGTCTCTCCTCATTTCGCACGCTCTCTTACCTTCCCACGAATAAAAGAGTGTACGTAATGACGCGACACGTTGGCCGCACTCTTGGGAGCATCTGAGTAATGGCCTGACTCTCTCAATTCTGCATGCTGTCTCGTGCTTTCTGATCGACGAAAGAGCATGCAAAATGGAGAGAGTGAGAGACTCGAGCGCCTCATAATGAGCATCCGACTGGACATCGATGTAGCTGTGACGCGTTTCCTCATCCTTCATTTTGATCTATTCATGTAAGGTTATTTAAAAACGTGTCGTTTCTCTCATTCAAACCACGCAGAGCGCTAACTCAGCTAGGAAATCTGTTCTCCAACCTTCTCATTCCACGCGTTCGCTCATTTGCCTACCGAAGAGTATTTGAAAAGAGGGAATTTTGAAAAATAGTAAAGAAATTCGTGAGCCTTTTCAGATTTCATGATTTCATTCTATTTTTTTCTTGTATAGACATTGCGGAAATTCATATTTTGCCTATAAAATGTACGTGATGCAATTTCCTTATTTTTTCTCAAATTGTTTTGTTTTCTTCAAAAAATTGACAATCACATTTATTTTCAAATTCAAACAGTCTTCGGGGTTTGTAAATTATTTCAAGTGTGGCCAGCATATTTCGTATTTTCAGCATACGTAATGAACTATTCAATCTCAGCGGTAGAGTGCGAAATGTGAGACCACGGTCTCTTCATTTCGCACACACTCTCAACGATCGACCGGTGTAGAGAGTGTGCGAAATGAAGAGACCGTGGTCTCACATTTCGCACTCTACTCAGCACGGCCTTTTGCCATCGCTGCAACCTCATTCTCTTGTTTTTTCCTGACGCGTGCTCATAAATTATGGATCGCCCCGTATTCACAACAAGGTTTCGGGTTACGTGAGAGTAACACGTAACGCCTAATTCCGTAGCCCACTCTGGCCTCCAGAAAGGGGTCCGCAATAATAGAGTGCGCAATAGGGAGAGGAACTCCCTGACGTTGACATCTCAATCCGTTACGTGCGCTTCAGAACAGTGTACGAGGATTTTTTTCCAATTTCCGATCATCTCTTTTGCCACTTTTTCTATATTTTCCATTTATTGTCCGGTAGGGTAGGGGGACGTGAGGGTGTTCTATTTCAGGTGGTCCTCATTATCCTTTCCCTCCTTTACTTCCGCGCACTTGGACTTGGACCCGTGATGCCCGCCCCTACTCCCTGAAATCTCCCTTTTGTCCGCCAGGGATTGCGAATAATTGATGCGTAATAGACGGGGGAGCATCTATAGCCAAGACTGATACATCTTCTATAAATGGCACCTGTATACCGGCTTCTCGTTTGTTGTCATCGGATTTTCAGTTTCATCAGAAAATAGCGCCCGTGAGCCGATTAATTTTGTAAAACATCGTCAACGTTTTGAAATTTGTACAATCCCGTTTCCGTTGGTTTTGCTGTACAAGATTCGCTAACTACGCGTGTTTGACTGCATTACTCATGTATTTTTTAAATTTCATTGAATAGGATGCACCACAGTATTTTTGTCGCGCACATGGACGACCATTAGGGATTCCGGGTTGTGTGTAGCCTCTTGCTTTCTCTTTTTCTCTGACACTGTGCTTCTTATCGGCCATAATACCGACCTCTCGATCAAAATGCCGAAATACGAACAGCGAACCGGAATTACTAAAGCCCATTGGAATGAATACGTAGTTATGAATGAACGTAGATCGAAATGAATATAGTGCGAATGTGGTGTACAGAATGCGCCACGACATTCTTGTTTTTCCACACTATTCCCTATATTCTTTTAAAGTAAATGAAGTGAAAATGTGGTGTACAGTAATTTCTCACGCTACTTCCGTCAGAGAATTAGTTAATAAATAATAAGTGCTCGTATCCGAATAGAAATAGTGTCCCTTTTGTGGTAGTATCCCAAGATGTAAGAAATTTTTGGGGAACGCCATTTCGTTAATCATTAAACAATGGGATGGAAATGATGAATAAAGAATTCGGAAGATTGGGCCATTGTTCAAAAATTTATGAAATGGCGTTCCCCAAAAAATTTCTTACATCTTGGGGTACTACCTCCCTTGTGTGTTAGTGGGATTGAACCATTTTAGAAGTTTTCGTTTCGTAAATATCTTTCAAGAGTCGTCATAAATCTATAAATACAGTATTATATAACTATCAGTTCTAAAATGGCACATCCCGGTATGGTACGGTACCGTATGGATATGATCCTCCAGGGAGCGTGAAAGCCACAGATTATAATGGGAAGGCAGTACTTATCGATTTTAGAGAGTAACACGCTCATAACCCTGTATACGTAATATAACTGTATAACGATAATTACACTAAATAGGCGATTGGTATGTGGTTGTACTCCCTATCCATAATTCGGCGCCTTTCTTGTTTACAATATTCATTCCTTTCGTACATTATAAGCTTGTGAATTTTTAATAAACTATATTTTTATATATTTTTGTGCTATTTGTCGAGCACGTGTAGACTACATTATTTTTTCTCACGCTACTTCCGTCATAGGAGTACTTAATAAGTAATAAGTTCTAATATGCGAATAGAAAAGGTGTCCCTTGTGTGCTCTATTTTTTAGAACTCTTCGTTGCGTAAATCAGTTAGAACTTTTTATCAAGGAGCGTCATAAAACTATTAATGCAGTATTCTAAAGTTATATGTTCTTAAATAATCATCCCCAGATTGGCCCATTCCTCCAGAGAGTGAGAAAATGAAGAAAAAATAAAAAAAGTATAAGAGGAAGTCCGTCCTTATGACTTTTACAGAGTCTCATGCTCATAACGTAAGCGTTAGTGAACCAATGCCTTTATTCTTGGCGCATTCTTGTTCGTGTTTTGAAATGCGAATTAATAATTGGAAAATTATAAACTTTAAAACATGGGTCGTTCTCAATTTTTCGGCAATTCCGGATATATGATATATCCGAAATCATTGTCACAAGCCAGAAATCGATTGTGCGATCGCCGAAATTCATTTTCATCTGACGAAACCGAAACATTCTTCAGGTTGTGAGAGAGCGGTTTCACTTTGAATTCATTGGACTTTTTTTTTCGAAAATATAACCTCATTTACCCCTCCGCGTAACCGGAAGTAAACTTTCCTCGTTTCACAAACTCTCTGTGACTTTTACCGGTGAATAGAAAGTATGCGGGATGACGAGGTCGTTTTAAAAACTCTATCCTCTAGTCTCTCCACCCCACCGGCCATGAGGGGGCAGGGGGTCAAATTTCATCGCACCGGATGATGTAGATTGTGATATCGCCCACAGCAAACATCCTCCGCCTTATTCGGGCGTACGTGAGGTATCACGTGGCACGTTTGCTCCCGGGCCAAAAATGAGCCACTATACAATGCGCTGAGTTCCCCACGGTTCTCTTCAACTTCCATATTAGTTGTGAACCTGTGCTGGAATTTTATGCCATAATTTTCCAACGCCAAAATCAATGCGAAACAAATGTCAGAGTGCACGTACACATTCTTGGCCCTCTAAATTGAGGGTACCATTTTGGAACCCGATTTGGAACCCCGACTTTCATTTTCATCTCGTCCTAACCCCTGAAGGATGTCTGGTATACGAACGCCCTCACACCAGCTTCGGAATCCTTTTTCCCTCACCACCCCCACGCCAATACATCATTTTCCGTGCCAGACCATGCTCAGAGCACGAGCTAGTTCTTGTTTTCCCCATAATTTACGAAGTAGAGCCGATAATTAGGGACGACCTGATCCAAATATTTACCTCATGTCGAGTTCGGTTAGGAATGAGTGTGAAACTCTCGTAGTCCAGTTTGCAGTATGTGCTTGGGACAACTGTGTTTGCATATAATATAACAAAAAGTATATGCGAAACCTACCTACCGCTGTTTCTGATCTATGAAATGCGCAGCAGTCACAAATCTCATTACTGAGCCAATCGAGATTATGATGCGAACCGATACGTATTGATTCTGCACTTTTGGCGCAGGTGCTTTGCGCGTATAAAATGGAGATCGTTTATTGGGCGCGCTGAAATGCATCGATAGTGAAAGCGCATTCTATTTTCGCCGAGCGAAATTGCTATTTCACGCTGCACAAATCGGTCTAGCCGAGAATTTTCAAGCGCTCGTAGAGATAGTTCCGCGTAATGTTCTGTGGTTATGTTACGGTAATTCTTGGTTATGTTACGGTAGTTCAATGTCTGTCGTTATAACCTTACCGTACCACATCATTCCACAGGCCGGTCAACCTTCCAGAAAGGCCTTTGGAGTGAGAGAGCGTGTGAAATCGAGAGGGACTCTCTCACTTTTGCATACTCTCTCGTCCTAACCCTGGTCTGTAGGTTTGGAATCATGTGGTACCTACGTCGATTGTTGTATCTAGTACATATCAGTCCATGTAAAAATGGCGCTTATTGGAGTTTGAAATTCGGGAAAATAATTGGATCAGATCTCTTCAGTTCGCACTATCTCTACACCGGTGACCAGGTGAGAGAGTATGGGGAATTAGGAGAGCTAGTCATTTTTTTGTATTTACCAGAACATTAAACTTTAACGTTTATGCATTCGGTCAGTTCATTTGAATCAGAAGTAAATCGTAGAGTTCAAACGCATTGTTGGCGGCGCACTTCGAGGCACCAAAAGTCATGTTTAGGAAACTCGAAAGTCGGCAAGCAAATTTCAGTAAATATAATGTCGTCGTCACCCGAATCATTCTTGGAATTGGCATTCTTATTGCTTTCGACCCGATTGTTTCCCATTCCGTGCCTCAAATTTTTTTGAAATCGACAGTGTATTAGTTTGAGCGCAATCGCGTAATGTCCACACGTTTCCCGGTTCATTTACATCCTAGGGAAATACATCATGTTCTAGCGATTTTTCAGGCTGTCCCCTGATCCCAGTGATTTTTGTCTCGAAATTTGTTATGATATTTGCAAAAAACGCAAATCTGAGTGCGCGAGAATCTGAATCGGGTCTTCCATTTCGGGTTCACGCATTACAATCGCAACATTTATCGTGAGATTATCGCGCGACCTTTTCTCATGCGCGCGCACGCAATTCGCGAGTTTGTAGTATAATGATTACACCTGAAACATAATGGAAAACAATAAAATACAGTGTTATATTGTGCAGAAATAGGCAGACGCATTCGTAGTTTTATTGGTCTGCCTCAATGTTATCATGCTGTGAAGTCGCTATAAAAAGATCCCACTTCTGGACTGTTGATATCGGTTTTCGTTCGCCTTATTTGCGTTGATCTTAGCTAATCAGTCGGAAACCTTGCCGTTTTCGTAGCGAATAATAGATATAAATGATTGAGGTGGGTCGCCTTTCTAGTTGTTTAGAGTGTAAGTGTGCCTGCGAAAACATGGCACCTCACAAATAAACTACCACTTCACCTTATATCCAGTTCAAAGTGACAGAAAACAGTCGAGCAACGGCAAGGAGCCGTCGAATTTCCTTGTTTTTGGATTGTTGATCTGAAACTTCGTTACTCCATCATATAGTTTCCGCCTTGTAAATGATTTACTATTCTGTCTTGAATTTGATTAAAGTCAAAGGCTGGCGAATGTAAATAGTTGCGCCTATTGTCCCTTTAAACACTTCGAGGTGTGGGTCGCATGTTTTCCTTTATTATTAGATTTGAATATTCCATTTATATAAATATTCATAATTTGAGAAAGAATTGCAATTGGTGGAAAAGTGTCACTAGAGTTCTTATGTAGATTGAATAATTCGCTTATGACAATGCATTTTTACCGAAAAACTTTTGATATTCACGAATAGATCTAACAACAATAGTGCCACGCTTAACATTTGCATAGTATAATCCTGATTACTAAAATCTGACGTGCTTCACGTTTGCATAGCATAATTCTGAATCCTACAATCCTATGTGGTTTGCAAAGGTAAGAGTGCGATCCGAAAATACTCATCTGAATATTTGAATCGACCCTTTCCGCGCCTCTTTCGCGGATTCGCAACTCGTCGTGAGAATAACGCGACCTTTTCTCTCATTCCTTCCTCCCTCGACCCATTTGCACACCCTCATTTCTCGTAAAAGACGTGCTTTCTACACGGATCCACACTTTTTACGTGTTTATACCCTCCGGACGAATCTTATTTTCAGAAGTTTTCGGAAGATAATAAAGCCAGTTCGCCATGGACCGACTACCGTTTCTTGATGTGCGAGCTCTCCGTCTTGCACTTGTAACATTCGTCATTCTGTGTACAGTAACCGCAGCGCCAGGTGGATTCAGGTCAGAATATTATTTACTATAATTATAGTTTACAAGTCAGTGATTAGATCATATGCATCTGTTCTCACGCAAGTAATGCGGTCTTATTTACAAACAGCCGGTAATAGTTTTCGAGATCAAGAGATCGAATTCAATTAGTTGTCATGAATTTCATGATAGCAAGAACATGGAAAGATTTCGTACAAAGTTAATGCCTTCGCAGAATTATTTCTCTGGGGAAAAAGAAGGCGTCTGGAATATCTACAAATTGAATTATTAATGTATTTTATTTCAATAATTCCAGGGACGCGCATTGTTTGATGCGACTGTATGACGGAAAAGTAACGCAACAGAGCATGGCAGAATACGAAGAATGCACCGAAAATTGTAAGCGGATGTTTACTTAGAGAATCCACATCATTCCACAGACCGGTCAACCATCCAGAAAGGCCTTTAGAGTGAGAGAGCGTGTGAAATCGAGAGGGACTCTCTCACTTTTGTACACTCTCTCGTTCTAACCCTGGTCTGTAGGTTTGGAATCATGTGAATCGCTCAAACGTTAGCTTTTCGTCAGGATTTTGTTTAAATCAAAGAATCAATTTTTTTAAACGATTACCTTTTGCTTCATTCTATTAATAGAACCCTACGAAAGATATTCGCTGTTACAATTAGATGTTTTCACACAGCTGACTAGTGAGAATAACTCATTAGCATGTCGATAAAATGTGCTAGGCTAGTCTCTGACGACTGATTATCAGTCGAAAATGCCTTTGTCTGAAAAAAAATGGAAAGCTAAGGTTCCGTTCCGGTTCGTTCCGGCTAAATCCTTTGTTCTCCGTTGTTCTCCCTCTCATTCCGGCTTTTCGACTGACCACCTCTATTGACGCCTCATAATTTATCGTTCCAGTGAAATCTGCTCGATTACGGGTGAACACCCACGCGGAGCATCCCTTCCACACTGACGACGAGTAAATTTATTTATTTATAAAAAATATTTTCAAAGTTTTAAAATATCAAAACGTGCACAATATATTGTATGTGTCGTGCTGCTCAAGACGACATTTCTTTACATGTTTGAAATGTGTCAGACAATTTGCAATCCGTAATAAGTAAAGCATATGAAACACTAAATTGCAGACTTCGAAAGCCGTCCCCACACACTCACTGCTTGTTGGTTGTCGAAGCGGCCAAATCCATCCTCGAACCGGAGGTTTACGAGCGGTTGCGGAGCTGCTATGAGGATTCTGGTGTGTTGTTTCTGCTAAAATATGATTACGGCTCTGGTTACGGTGGTGGACTTTTGGCGATGAATGCCATCGACCGCGATCTGACTGGTCTAGAGGTCTGGATGATGAAGAAATTGCAATTTAAATATTTAAAAAAATAATTTCAGCATGCTCGAAATTGATGGGACCATGCGACGGCTCACTCGATGGCAAGAGACGATAGCCGTCACTGTATTGTATTGATGTATCAGGGAAATGAATAAAACGAAATAATACAAAAGTATACTCACGGTTGTGACTCACTTCTAACTGAATAACATTATTATTAATGTTTATCACAAAATACATAAGATATGAACACATGAAGTGGGGCACGGACCCAATAACTTAGTCAAGCCAAAAATGCAAGCCTAGTACTGGTGTAAGCGTCAGACAATTTTCGGTTCAGCAAAAAGTGAAGCGCGGTTTTCAGTAGACATTGATGTGGTGTAATTATTGGCCTAATATTGTTGTATGCAAATGTGAAAAGGTCAGAAGATCCGGTTAATATCCTTTTTTTCGATAATAACCTAATTACGGTGTATAGCACGCGATAGCAATATCGCCAAACTCTTGCCTTAGATAAAATTCAAGTTCATTGGCTGGTCTTGATTCGAGCCGCATCGCCCACATCATAAACACCGTGCTGCAGAAGGCGCCTTTGAGTGGGTGAAACATTCCGCTCTGAAAAAAAGTTCTTTAATATTTTTCTTGTATTCTTTGTGTTTTATCGCACCATTGTAGTCTACGAAAAATAAATAAATAATTATTCTTAAAATTCGGTTAAGTGACTTTTTTAAAAAGAAAGTAAAGAGATATAGATAACCGACCAGAGCGCGGAACCAGAAAATGTCATTCCACGATTTCTCAGTAAAGGTGCTTTAAATCTTGCTCTATTTGATAGCTTATTCTTTTCGAATCTGTCCTTGTTTTTCGAGTACGCGAGTGCCAAATTGATGGTCCTTATGATTTTGCACCCGAGTGTGCTTGAGTAGAATTTTTTATGAATAACTTTTAATTCAAAATAAGTAGCTCTAGTTTTTCTTCATTAGAAAGCGTAAGGAATCCACCACTCATTTTACCTTTCCATGTTTAATGAAAAATCTAGGACTTCATAATTTTCAACGCAAGCACACTAGGGTGCAAAATCCGAAGGACCGTCAAATTGGCACTCGAGTACTCGAAAAATACGGTCTTCCTAGAAAACGCGAGACGCTATCAATAGGAACACGGTTGCTATGTACTTTGTGCTCTCTTATGAGAGAATTCGAAGGCAAACATATAAATAAATGCTAGTTGCGTAAAAAAGCATACTGAATTTGCCCAGAATAAGTCATTCGAAAAAGGCAATCTCACGTATAAGTGTGGTACTTGAACCATGTCAAAAGATCACATCATTCCACAGCCTGGTCAACCTTACAGAAAGGCCTTTGAGGTGAGAGAGCGTGTGAAATCGAGAGGGACTCTCTCACTTTTGTACACTCTCTCGCTCTAACCCTGGTCTGTAGGTTTGGAATCTTGCGAAAAGTACTCACTGGCGTGAAAAACGCTAGTGCGTCTCCGGCTTTCGTACACTTCATGTTTACTTCACTTTGCGAAGCTTTCGAGCAGACCTAAATAATGTTTATCATGGATGAAAGGTTCGGTTATCGAATAATCGGCAGCAAAACGAGGCATGCCTTATTACTATGCCACAACAAGGCAACATAAAACAGTCTACTATAGTTTTTAACTTACTCAACTTGTAGTACACTTGAAATAGCAAACGATATTGTAATCATATTGAAATAGGGTGGAAGTGGGTACAATAAGTTATAATCTATTTTTATTATTCCTCAAATATAGCTTGAATCATATTTGTGTGAATGATTTTAAAATGTATTTCCGTTATAAATTAAAACAAATTTAAAAAAAAACTATTAGCACCTTGTTAGCAGCAACACAATGGGCGGGATTGTACTGACGAAAGATGTTACAGCCGTTGACTGGAAAGTAATATTATTTTATTATTTTCTTCTATTTTATTTCATCATTATTATTTTACAGCCGTTCACTGGAAAGCATTAATATTTTAAATCCCTTAGAAGCTTATTATTTGCTCGTAAACCTAGTTTGCCTACTTTGGATTGATTAACTAGCATACATGCGACATATCTTGTTTGCCGACACTTGCTAGACGCACCATTTTGAATTGCTAATTGATTAGTGAATGAAAATATATTAATGTAAATATATTATTATTTCAAACGCACCATTCACTTCGGGGGCTTCCGTTACTGGGGCGGGCGTTGCGGGTGCAGGCGTTGCGGGAATTCGACCTCCACTCGAGGGTCTCATCGGCAGGCAGCCAAACGCCAGTGACGACAAGCATAGCAGCAATACGAACTGCCGCATACCTGAGGTCGATTACCCGATATTCTGAGCATTAATGGCGCGACATCGATTATTTCCATTCGCGAGAACAAACGGTTGTGCGCGAATAGGATTATTCGATGCAACGACAGCACTGAGCATACGAAAAATGTTTGTATTAAGTTGAAATGAGAATAGGATGGGCCGAAGACCAGATGCTAAACAATATCAGGGAAATGAGATTTCGCAAGATATCTATCATAAAGCAAGCTATAACAATAATGAGAAGGGAACTTATAGTGTTTCGTGAAGGGACATTCCGGACACATGATTCCCAGCCTACAGAGATGGGTCAGGGCGAGCATGAAAAGGTAAGAGAATCCCTCTAGATTTTGCATGCTCTCTCATTCATAACCCCGTACTGTAGGGTTGGCCTATTGAATTATGTGCGAACACACGAACAGTGACTCCGGTAGAAAAGTGATACAAGTGAAACCCTTCATTTCGAGCAATCTCTTCATCAGTCGGTGGATGAGAGAATCTACGAAATGGAGAGACCGTTTGTTTCAAATTTTGTAGAGACGGCAATGCTCACGCGCTGCCACTCATGATTCGCTTCCCCTAAGAATGGTTATCGGAAAATGACAGCTACCTGGGCGGATCTACTCATTCTTATATTAATGATCTTTCGAGTGGTGTGGAGTATCGAAATACGTATAGCTCATGTGTTTTAGGGGGGAGAGCAAGAGGAGTACGGAGTGGGTTCGAACTTGATCTGGAAATGAAAATGTGCGCGGTTTGGGCTGCTTCTATGCAGTGTTAGTTGGCGCCCCTTAGCCAATAGCTCTGCACCCCTCTTTTTCGAATACCCCTCTTCCAATCATTAAAGGGACCAAGCAGCAGTCAAAATAGATTTTTAATTTTCATGTTTTTGTTTTGCGCAGTCAGTGGTTTTCGATGGGTCTCTTTGGGTTAGAATGACTGGTGGGGTCTAGTGTAGGCACATGATTCCAAACCGACAGACAAGGGTCAGAGTGAGAGAGTGTACAAAAGTGAGAGAGTCCCTCTCGATTTCACACGCTCTCTCACTCAAAAGCCCTTTCTGTAAGGTTGACCGGCCTGTGGAATGATATGTAGGGATGGCGTGGCAGGAAGGATAGCGAGATAAATTAAATTCAACGTTGTAATTGTTAAAGCGTCGTAAATATATAGTTATGAGTCGAAAGAATGTCATGTCTATGTTTGAAATTGTTTTATAATATACATTTATTGCTGCTTAATGAAGACAACGAATTCGTGCATAATGGCAATGAGCACTATTCTTTGAATTTGATTACAATATCGATTGCTATGTCAAGTGTACTACAAGTTAAATACGGTTAAAACTACAATAGGTATGACTATTTCGCTCCCTTAGCGTCTGACAGTCATACCTCCCCTGGGGGGGAGCTCGTCAGTGACGTCCCCAGGAGTGGTTAGGTCAATTTAACTTTTTTCAATAACAAAAGTTTGATTATAAACTGGAATCTATTTGTTAAAAATGGACTAGACATCAAATCAAAGGGGAAGAGAGAGGCGCGCAGATGTCTCTTTGTCTTTAATTATGAACAGTGGATGGCATCGTTCTTGTTAAAAGTTCAGTGGGTCGAATGCAGGTCTGTTTGCGGAAACAACTCTCGCGTAGAGAAATTCGTCATCGCCGTAAATGTCGAAACGGATATTGTTTTTGGTCACGATAAATGAGTTCTCGAGGACTCCGGTGAACTGTAATGTGACGTAATTATGTTAAATATATTTATTAATATATATATTAGCGAGCTATGCACAAATCGGAAATCAGTTGATACTTGAATTTTTTGGGAACCGAATGAACAATATTTTCACAAATCCTTGCTATTTCTCAGTTCGCCGTGTAATGGAGAGAAAAAAGGTCAACCTTCAGATGGATAATTGCTGTATACCTCATATCCATTGTTTTGCGCGATTCTCCTTCCATCGGTTTCGAAATGATCGACATTGTCGAATAACGCGAGCATCCAGTCGAATCGGCCTATTTGTGCTCGGGCCTGAGAGTGACGTTGGTTAACTAGATGGTTAACCAAATTTGGCCATATCTCTCCTCACTTTACATACTGTCTCGCGAATCGACCGGTCGAGAGAGTGCGCAAAGTTAGGCCGCTAAAAATAATAGGATGTCGGCAATTAATGCAGCACGAACCTCCGCCGCTTGCAGCACTTCTTCGAATACAGCAACGCACGTGCAACAACAGAACAGTTCAACTCTTTCGAAATTGAGCAATGAGATCTGAAATTCACTGATTACTATATTTCATGTAACCTATTAAAATTGTAATTAAAGACTGGTCATTCAAATTTTGCAAATTACCATCGCTCCCTCCGTTCTCCAGTACAACTTGTTCAAGGCCTTGAATTTGTAGCTTCCCGGATCCGAGATGAGAGCTTGAATAAGGCAATCGTCGACTACGTTCTCGTTCACTGTTAGTGACCGAACGCTCTTTGCGATGCTGCAGGTGTGGTATTTTTTTAAAATTTCAGTGTTGTGTGTTATTTGATCATTCACGCTTTCTATTCACCGAAATTCTATTGGTGTGGAAAATGAAGAAGGTAAAAAGGTAAAAAAAAAGAAGAGAAACCTATAATTTCTCACAAATCCTGATGTTTTTTTATGATAGAAAATACAATTACTTAATAAAATTGTGCGCACCCAATAAAGTCGCTTGACGTCAGGGTTTTGTCGTATTCCGTTTCGTCCGATTCCATTGAACTATGAAAGCACAGGGCGAATTCTCTCGCGTACATCTGTAGAACATTGGTGAAAGACTCGAGGAATTGCCTGGTGATGTGAACCTGCCAATGTTCTGCATATCAATCCAACAGGAAACATATTTTACGTTATGCTTTTGTTAAAGATATGTGTGCAGGCGGCGACGAAACAGGCGCCAAAGCACAAACATTTCGCAGTTGAAATGCAAATTCAACTCACCTTTCGCAGATAAATGGTTCGTGGCGCGAAAATGGCAAGGACAATCGATAGTTGACTGTGTAGATCTGCTTGATTCGCTGGCACTGGCATGTATTTCAGAGGGGTCTGGAATATTATAGAAATAATATATTTTTATCGAGTTATGTAGTAATCAATAATAATTGCAATGATGTTAGGCTAAAAGAAACTACTGCAAACACGAAATACGATGTCTCATAGAGCGACAAAAGAGCTTTGCAGGAATATGATAAAGTTACTTGTCCGGTGTTACCAAATTGAGCTCATTTGCTATGCAAATGCAAATTTCAAGTTGGATTAACTTTCTCCTAACTCAACCACACCAGCTAATAGATATAGAATATTGTTCAAAATCGTAAGGGCTTTCAAAATTGATGATTATATTTTCGACTAATTAGCTAATTAGTTAATTAGTGGAAATTTCAAAAGCGTCGTAGAGATGTATCCCAATCGATCGGGGAGCGCTTATTCGTAGTGAGGAAAATTTATTTCGAAGATAGTTCAAGTTTGCATTGAGTTATGTCCCGTTGCCCTTTTGTCGGCTGCTCTTTTATTACATTTATAAAATGATACGATCACACGAAAAAGTCAAATGATGGACTTCCGTTGTTTACCACACAGGCACGTACGCGACCCTCTCACTTTTGCCCGCTCTCTCGCTTTGGTAAACACAGGAAGTACCATTTTGACTTTTTTTGTGTTCGTATCATTTTATAAATGTAATATCACCCCCCTCCCCCGAAAAGTTAAGTGCACAATCGCAAGAGAGCAACTTACAGAATGAGATGGGATGATCGCTTTATCTCTATGATTTACAATAGCCTTTTTCGGAAAGTACAATATGCGAATATTGAATACATTATTGTCCTGAAATTAAAATGTAAACTGATATTTTTAACTCGAATGATATTTTACAATCAAAAATAATACCTGTACAATTTCAATTTCATTGACAAGCATGCGCAGGTTTTTGAGACGTTCGAGTGTTGAGAGATTACTCAATAGACTAGTCCACCTCTTGCAAACTGAGCGGAGAGCGAAAATAAGCGGGAGGCTGGAAAAATCAATAAATTATTGATCACGGAAGTAAGATAATATCCTGTTTTCCTTCTAATATTTTGACTAAATACATTTCATTTTATTTATTAAATGCATAAAATTGAAGTACCTGCTCTCTGTTCGCATGCAAAATAGGCTTGAATTTGATTTCGGCAAAAATGAGAAAATATGAAAGAGAATTTCGTCGGGTAGTTGATTGATGAGCTGAAATTTTGAGTGTCAATCGTGATGAATTTTCGCGGGAAATATTCTTAACCTAATACTCCTTCACTACGTAGGGAGGTGCAGAAATTTAAAAAAAATTACAATTTGACTTCAGAAAAGCAAGCGTAGCGAAAGATACTCTCTGCCGTTTTTCCTAGATCCTTCAGGAAAACTAACGCCGCATCAAATATTGTATCACACAAAGATCAACTCACCGCCAGTCCAGGGATTACATTGGGATAGTTAAGCACGGGATCCATCCTGCAGCTCCCAGGTACTGTACAAACCTATTGCAAAATGGTTAGTTTAAAGACAGCGAAAGACAGCGGTTCGAGCGCTTGAAATGTGTGAATGTCAAAATATGTATATTAACAATAAAAACGCTACAATACCTAATATAGAACGCTCATAAAGGAAGAAAAAGGACGCGATATGAGCCGCATCATGACGGTACACCTAATAAATAAATCGGGGAGCGATAGCGTGTAGATAGCGTTTGAGAGAAAGTTTGATATTCCTCTCCCCCTATGTCAGCACATCAGAAAAGGGTCGGGGCGAGAGAGTGCGAAAGTGTGAGAAACTATTTTATTTGCAAACACTCCCCAAATCTCATTTAATGGAGTTTCGAAGATGGGGGCACCCACTGAAATTTGCAGAGAAAAAATTGCAAAAGTCAAGCAGGGATCAGAATTCCAAGGTGAGGTCAAACCAACAGAACTGTGTCGTGAATGAAACTTCCTGTTTAGCTTCCCGGTCTCGATAAGCGTTTTTGTTTAAATTAAAAATTCATCAATAATATTTATCATACGGTTGAAACGATACAAAGCAAAACTCTATTAATATGAATCCAATTCAAGTGGATGATTTAGTGAGACAAGTGGTAAATAACAACTCAATCGTTTTCCCTCATCGAAAAATTACCTTTTGAGTAGGTACCACACAACATCCTATACGTTGAATAATTCGGATAATACGGATAACAATACCACGACTTGCATGAAACCTATACGAAATCCCATCTTGATCAGCGCCCCTAAAACGATACGGATAAATATTGTGTTGTACATTGTATAATGTTGAAAGCGTTTTAACAGACTTTGCATTGTCAATAAAGGTACCTACGTTCGATTTACATTTCGGAAAACGACACCTTGCCTGCTCCTAGCCTTTCTCCTTTCTCAGGGGTATAATTGATAAAGCGCTTCCGCTTCACGTGGCATCTGTTGTTCTTTACAATTTTAGAACATTTGTTCCGTTGCGTAATGGTGACGGTGCTTCATGGAAAGACAAAATTGTCGGCGTCAGAAAGATTTTATGCGGATCATGTAATTAGAACTTCAAGTATTTTTATAAATGTCTCATGAATAAGGGCGGTGAATTTTCGTGTTGAAATACATATTCAAAGAGGTTGACGAAAAAAACATTGACATCGAATATGTATTGCCTAATAGGTATTATAAAGATTATTATAAACACACAATTCGATGATAGCATGCATTAGATATCATTGAGTGCTCTCTTCTGATCAAATCAGAATTCCATGGTATTCTTGTCCATCTCGGCAAACTGTATGAACACTTTTTAATAATAAAACGTGTAGCATATTATTTCTGTTTAAACATGTCTTTGCAAAGTTAAATTTTCAATAGATCTTTCGTATTCGGAAGTACGTATTGCACATAAAAGTTTAAATTCGATTACAATCATATTATCTCTTTAGGATTTTTTTTGCAAAGGAGTTACAACTACCGTCTCGCTTGTTGATTCGCCCATATTAAAATCGGGTGGGGGAATGTTCCGGTTGCTGACAGGCTTATTAGCTGCTGAGACGTTCGGAGACGAGGGAGCGAGAGGCATTTCTTCAGGAAGCATATCTAACAATGATCAATAGAGAGAGAGAGAGAGAAAATATGTCTCATGCTTGCGCTCACTTGGACAGAGAGGCTTATTGAACGGATGTAGACACTGAACCACCGCAGCTGCGATTAAGAGAATGATGATGAGAATGAGAGTGCAAATGACCACGAAAGGCCACATCGCAAGTTGTTCTTTCTCGCAAGCAATTGTCTTTAAAGGATTATATTTGTGATACACGGATAAGAGAAACTATTAATGGTACACTCAGAGAAAAAAATATGATTGAATTACGTAGTTTCTGCAGAGAGTGTGTGGAAAGTGTGGAGAGCTTCAGTAATTTAATCATTAACTCGCATGCATGGCGAAGTGATTTTTTCTCTTTGTGTATAGCTTCAAACCTCGCGCATCGGCGCTATGCACATCATCATCAGCGTGGGTTCGTCGTCTCTAGGGAGGGTGTTGGTGCAAATATCACAGCGAGCTGTAGGACTCCAAACTTCCCAGAAGAAATCAAGCTGAAGATCAACAGATACATTATGCATATTTCAAGTATGAAACATGAAATAGGAAATTGCAATTTCGCCGTTATCCCCCTGTCCATTTCAGAAGACTAATGTGTTAGTTTTCCAAAATGAAAATGAAAAAAAAATTGCGATAATTTAATCCCCACATTTTCTTGTTTCAGTTTCCCATCATTCAATCGACTTCAAAATGTAATGTTAAGAAGTTTTCATCGCTTTTAAACCTAAAAATGAATTTTTAAAACGTATCGTACATCGATGAACTGAGCTAAGAAATTGCGGCAATTCATATGTCGGCCTTTTTCTATTTTTGTTTCAGAAATCTAACACCGCTTAACATTGCATCCACTTACAGAGTATAAGACCACGCGTCTGTCATTGTCGATGCAATCCGTGGTCAAATTGTCGTAAATATTATGATTGTAGTAGGTCAGGTTTGAGCCATCCATCCACTCGAAGCGGTGAGTTGCCGAATTGCAAACGATGCCAGAAAAATAATATCTCTGTTGTATAGTTGAGTGTTTGTGTGTCTAAGTAAGTGAGTGTTGTACATTACGTAAATTCAACCAGTGACTAAACATAAGTTAGGAGCTCTGGAACAGGTTAAAAATCTAAATCGATGAAAATTCGGTCCTAGGGAGAAATTTTGACGCTGAACATGTTGGTGCCATCATCGCACATCATTCCACAGGCCGGCCAACCTTACATAAAGGGCTTTGGAGTGAGAGTGTATAGAATCGAGAGGGACTCTCTCACTTTAGCATGCTCTCTCACCCTGACCCCTCTATATAGCTTTGGAATCATGTGATCGATTAAGCAATCGGACTCCTCTGGGCACCGATATGGCACCGCGCCACATTTTGAGCGATTTCAATTTTTGACCTGTTCCAATTTGTTAATCCTAACGCAAATAGCGTGTGAATGATAAGTGAGGAGATATTGTTTTTTTCTTCAAATAAATAAATTCATCCAAACCCAAGACAATGATCGGATTGTATACTCTTCTCCTCGCAATACGCGACATCATGCGGTTATCCTGAGAAAAAAAAGAGAAAAAAGTGATTGTATAAATTTTACAAAAATACTACTAACATCATCGTCCCTGATAATTGGAAGAACAGCGTCATCCTTCTTGCACTCTTCGATTCCCCTCGACACCAAATTGCCGATGTCATGTTCCAGGTTCACGTAGAGTTCTCGAGTGCACCTAAACTTATTCAACGTGCACACAATATGATTCAAATTTAAAAAAAAACATAGGCACATTTTAGTTTAACACACTTTATATTTGAATTAGAGTTAATTAAATATAAAATTATTTATATTATCATATTTAAAAAATATGATATGCGTACACACATTTACTGTCAATTCCAAGAGGACTCTTGGAATTCTCGTTTTGAGAGTAGGCGAGAGATCATTTCATTCGGAAAGGCCGGACTCGTCTAGAGCAGTGAAACTCAATATACCATACGCATTTCCTTGTTTTTGGAAGCGTAGAATACAGTACCAAGCAGTAAGAAAAAATTTGCTCACCGGCGCATAATAGGAGCAGGCGACATCGAAACATTGCGCGTGCGTGAAAGGAAAGAAAATACTGTGTTGTAAATCGCGGGTTTGCAAAGCAAGGTGATAAGGGTCTCGTGTGCCGTGATATTAAATTCCCATTCACCTCGTTGTAGTTGTTGATTGGATTACGATCGGTTGAAGCTGGCATGTCGAATAAGCTGTATCCCTATGTGTAATCAGTGAATGATTGAGCACGAATCTACCCTTCAGAAACGGTTTTTTCTATTAGTTACAAAATTTTTAGACCTTGTCTACATTTCTCGCCACCTCCCTTTCTAGGCATCATTCTTGTATTCAGACTAATAGTGAACGATAAAGCCCTACAGTACGGGGTTAAACTAATCGCTAGCTAATCGTCTCTTACAATACAATAAAGCAATAGAAAAAAGTAGGGGAGAATTGAATAGAAATCCTTCCCCCTCCACCGTTTCTGATATTAAAAAAAAACAAATATATTAAAAATATATGCTCATCACAAACGATCACAAACAATCCGTAAAAAAACAAAGCTCACATTTATTCAATCCAAGGTTTAAAAAAATAATATGTGGGGATATTAAATAATGATAAGAAGACCATTTAATGCATAAAATTGGTAACGCTAACGAAAACTGCAGTAATACCAGCTGTGTTCAACGGGTTTGTTAGAAGTTCAGAGGGTCGAATGTGGGCCTGTTTGCCGAGACAACTCTTGCGTAGAGATAATCGTCCTCGCATTGAATGTAGAAGCGGATGTTATTTTTGGTCACGACAAATGCGATCTCAACGTTTCCGGTGAACTGTAATGTGGCGTAAAATTAGCGAGCTAGGAAAAAATCGGAAATCAGTGGACTCATGAAATTTGCAACAATATCTTCACGTGTTGTGGCTAGCTGTCGCTTTGCTGTGGAATGGAGAGAGAGAAAAGGTGTACCTTCAGTTGGATGAAAACAGCGTACCTCATATCCGTGGTTTTGCGCGGTTACCCTTCCATCAGTCTCGAAATCATCGACATTGTCAGATAAAGTGAGCATCCAGTCGAATCGGCCTATTTGTGCTCGGGCCTGAAAGAGATATGACTTGATGAGTAATGGTATGACCCTCTCAATTCCGCACGCTCTCTCGCGCTGACTGATCGATGAGAGACCAGGTAGAATGAGGAGCGTCTGATCATTACTCGACTTGATACATTGAGCGCACATTTGCTAGGGCGACTCTTAATGGTGTCGTGTCATCGAAAAAAAAGGTTCTGCTGCGACAAAAAAATCTCTGAGCATTGGAAGAAGCGTGCTGAACGATGAGTTTGGAGAACCGTTTTCTCAGAAACGAAATCATAATGGTGCACATTCGCAGTCGATTTCCTATCATTTTGAGTGTCCCAATCTCTCCTCACTTCACATTTATCGCGAATCGACCGGTCGAGAGTGTGTGTAAAATAGACTTTGAAAGGTAACTATACAACTACCCGCATAAGAGGGAAACTGACCGCTTTTTGAAGAGAGGGCGCGGAAAATGAAGAGTGCGGGGTCTAATTTCCCTCTTATGCGGGTACCTTTCTAGTGTAAAATGAGGAGAGGTTGGACCCCTCATAATAATAGGGCATCGACAATTAATACAACACAAACCTCTGCCGCTTCTAGCAATTCTTCAAATGCAGCCACGCAAAAGCAGCAATAAAAGATTTCGACTCTATCGAAATTGAGCAAGGAGATCTGCATTTCATAGCTTATTATTTTTATATAACAAATTATAATTGTAATTAAAGAATTTCCTTTTAAAGGTTGCAAATTACCATTTCTCCATCCGTTCTCCAGTACCTCTTGCTCAAGGCCTTGAATTTGTAGGTTCCCGGATCCGAGATGAGAGCTTGAATAAGGCAATTGTCCACTACGTTGGAGTTTACTGTCAGGGCGCGGACGCTCTTTGCGACGCTGCAATTGCAACATTATTTATTTTCAGTATTATCGATTAGTTGTGTTCGTATTTTTCCCACAAATGCTTTTCACTGACACGTTCTCGGTTTCCGAAAAAAAGATTATGACTGGCAAATAGATATTTATTGCAGTAGAAATGTTGCCCACCCGAGAAAGTCGCATGACGTCAGGGTTTTGTCGTATTCCGTTTCGTCCAATCCCATTGAACTGTGGAAGCAAAGGGCGAATTCTCTCGCGTACAGCTGTAGAACATTGGTGAAAGACTCGAGGAAAATCCCTGGTGATGTGAACCTGTCATTGTTTTCATTTCATTCAACAATAGTTTAATGTTATATATTTTTGCAAATATGTTTGATGGTATGATTTTGTCAAAGTTTGTGTAGGAAGAAGAATGAGCCAAATAATGATGACTTAAAAAAATACAACTCACTTTTCGCAGATAAATAGTTCGCGGGGCGAAAATGGCAAGGACAATGGATAATTGAGTGTGCAGATCGGCTTGACCCTCTGGTATTGGCATGCATTTCAGAGGGCTCTGGAATTGTAAAAAGTTACTTCTGCGGTGTTAACAAAATGAGCTCATTTGCTGTACAAATGTTTTCTCTCGTAGACACTCGGCTTAGTACCACGGCGGAAATGATAAGTTAAGTGCCCAATCTCAAAAGAGCAACTTACAGAATGAGATGGGATGATCGCTTTATCTCTATGATTTACAATAGCCTTTTTCGGAAAGTATAATATACGAATATTGAATGCATTATTGTCCTGAAAGGAAAATTTAAGTTAATCACTCTGAATGATATTTTACAATTATGAATAATACCTGTACAATTTCAATTTCATTGACAAGCATGCGCAGGTTTTTGAGACGTTCGAGTGTTGAGAGATCCACTTCTTGCAAACTGAGCGGAGAGCGAAAATAAGCGGGAGGCTGGAAAAATCAATAAATAATTGATCACGGAAGTAAGATAATATCCTGTTTTCCTAGGAATATTAAGAGAAAAATACATTTAATATTTCTTATTCGAAAATGTGGAAAATTGAAGTACCTGCTCTCTGTTCGCATGCAAAATAGGCTTGAATTTGATTTCGGCAAAAATGAGAAAATATGAAAGAGAATTTCGTCGGGTAGTTGATTGATGAGCTGAAATTTTGAGTGTCAATCGTGATGAATTTTCGCGGGAAATATTCTTAACCTAATACTCCTTCACTACGTAGGGAGGTGCAGAAATTTAAAAAAATTTTTTTACAATTTGGCTGCTTTTCAGAAAAGCAAGCGTAGCGAAACATACTCTCTGCCGTTTTTCCCCAGATCTTTCAGGAAAACTAACGCCGCATCAAATATTGTATCACACAAAGATCAACTTACCGCCAGTCCATGGATTACATTGGGATAGTTAAGCACGGGATCCATCCTGCAGCTCCCAGGTACCGGGCAAACCTATTGCAAAATGAGTAGTTTAAAGACAGCGAAAGACAGCGATTTGAGCGCTCGAAATGTGTGAATGTCAAAATATGTATATTAACAATAAAAACGCTACAATACCTAATATAGAACGCCAATAAAGGAAGAAAAAGGACGCGATATGAGCCGCTTCATGACGGTACACCTAATAAATGAACCGGGAAACGATTGCGTGTAGATAGCGTTAGAAAGCCCCTTCGCGTTTAGGCACACTCTCTTCTCTTCGCAAGTTTAACCATAATGATTTAGGCGTCGGTTTTACACAATGGTGGCATGTGGAGCCTTTTTCGTTTATTCGTTACCAAAATGTTATTATACAATTAACGGTTGGTTTAGATATAAATGAGGTAGGAGAGTAGGCTTATCGATAATAAGAAACAGCGTTTATTGATGAGTAGTGAGTAAATGAGTAATTCTATTGGAACAAACTAGGCGCAAAAATAGCGCAGAAAATGTGCATGGAAATTTACGATAACACGGAAAAATAAAAAAAATTGTAAAAGTTTAGCCGGAATTTCTGTCATTTCTGGGCCGTGGACGGTTTGAATAAGCATGTAACTTTTGCGGGAAGTTGTGATAGGGGCCTGGTTATCTTGCGAAAAGTGTGATAGAATCGCTTAATGGCACGGGCAGAATCGGCCTTCAATCGTGGGCATTTCGCATAACTCTGGGGACATCCGGTCTTGTCGTTATTAGGCAGCGATTTCGAATTAATCAACTCCAACGACTCCGCTGTTTTCCAATCGATATTTGGCTTTGGTTTTGTTGAGCTCGCAGTTCCTCAACTTGCTTCTTCCTGATATTTTCACAATTGTATAAACGAAATTTAAAATAGTAAAAACGATTGAAAAATGATAGAAAATCTCACAAATCTATGCACTGTTTGACCATTTCCTTCGCATCTTCGATAAACATTCGCATTGCCGTTTCGTAATTCGACAGAACATGTTCATCCGTAATCTCGCCGTCCGCCATCCACTGGATCAGTGTTTTCGTGTCATCCGACAACTCGGAAATGTTGCTGTCCGCCTTAATTATTGCATATCATCAAAGACTTCCGTCCCCCCAATATCTTCAACAAATTTCACATCCTGTTGCGCCTCGGGCGTAGATAAATTATTATATTTATTTATATAATTTCTTACTTTTCATAAATAATTGTGATCAAAAATGACAAATGAAGACGTGGGACACACAAAACTCACGAATTGGATAAAGTATGGCAGCACCCTCAATCCCGCAAAATCTCCATTGAATTTGGTCAGTGATCGACGCTCAATCTAGAATAAACACATTTTAAGATTTGTGATTAAACATATATCGTGGAAAAACTCACTATGCTGAAATACAACTTCTGAAGGGTCGTTTCTCTCTCGGAAAAGGCTTGGTTAGATAAATTGAGATCGTCGAATCTATCGATCGTGGTGTACGGTAGATCGAAGGCCATGTCGGATGTATTTGACCCTGACATTCGTCAAAAATGTAAATAAACATGGCTTTGAAATGGAAAAAAACAGAAGGCTTAATGCAAGGCTTCTGCTCTATGGGGCTGACTGCTTTATGTATGAAACGACTGAGATGTAGGCTTTGAAAGGTAACTATACAACATCCCGCATGTGAAGTAAATTACATCACACACTCCTCATTCTCCGCGTTCCCCCCCTTCAGAAAAGCGGTCAATTTCCCTCCTATGCGGGTAGTTGTATAGTTCAATTTCAATGTCTACTGAGAGGGCGAGGGAGGGGGAGAAGCATAACAAGTTGCGTAGCAACCCCCCCCCCCTAGTTTTAAATGCTTTTTAGTTTACATTTTTTTGTTGTTTTTTTTTTGCTATGGTGACTCCACGCATCCTTGCGGATTAGGATGCAAACGTGCGAAAATGGGATTAGTGTTGAAAAGGTATTGAATTTGTAAAAAAAGAAAATGTTCCACCTCCATTCTCTTATGTCTCGATGCGCCGGCCACACTCTCTATATTCCACGCGTGATGTATCTTTGCGCAATAGAAAATGCATCGCAACAACATTATTTATCTGATTTTGAGCATTCCAGTGATGCATCTAAATAGTCGAGGCACTTTTGAAATGAGAATCTCAAATACCAATGAAAGATTGAATCTTCTTCTTATCATCCGCTTAGTTCTTCTTTCTTTCTTCGAATGAATCCAAATCCCGGTTGTCCGCCAGCCACGACTTGGCACGCTGCGCATAGTACCTGAAATTAATCAAATAAATTAAGTTCCGATATAATTAATTTAAATACATTAGTTGTCGATCGATCATTGACCCTGTCGGCTTGGCCTACTGTCGAGTGGCCATATGTAGATCTATACCGTTCCTCTGGACTTGATGCATTGTCGACATATGAATACATCTATTTTAAAATAGATTGTATGTGCATTAAATTTCCACATCACAACCCGTAGCAACGTTCTATCTAAATACCAGCAAAGCCGGATTCCAAACCGAGTGACAGGTAAGGTTGGCCTCGTGAGAGAGAAAATGAGATTTCGAAACAGTGTAACTCAATTATCTCGCTGGTTTCGAGAACAATGGACGAGTTTCGAGATCTCGAAACTCCCCTTCATCCTAGGTATTCCATCCATTTCGCGGTCTATTCTTCTCTATTGCTCTCAATTTCTCATATCTTCTCAATAGGTTTCGAGATGTCGAAACCAGCATTTTTCTAGTTTGAGAAATAGATTGAGAAATGGATTTTTCTCCGAGGCCAACCCTTTTCATTTTCGAACACCGCCAAATATCATTTTTTGAAGGTTTGAAGGTGACACGCTGAAATTCCGAGGTCATGTAAATCCTTCAGAACCGCCGTGAAAGATCGTCTCTTTAGATGCCCGCTCCCGATAAAACGATATTTACAATAAAAAATGCATCTAAACTGTTTATCATCCGGGTGTGTTGTGAGAGTAAAAGAGACAATCGATGCAATGAAAATCCGTGAATATTTAGGAGATAAGTGTAACAACGCAAGTGACTCCGTGAGAACCTAATCCATCAATTCCTAATCAAGTGAAGAAAAATAAAAACTTCGAAATACAAACAAAAATACAAAGTACGACCATAACCTGCACTACCGTAATCGGCACTAACGAAATCCTAACTAAATTAATCGGCACTGCCGTAATCCTAATTACCGTAATCCTAACTGCCGTAATCGAGACTACCGTATCCTGCGTAATCATAACTGCCGGAATCAGCACTACCGTATCCGCTCAGTCACGTGCGGGGACGTGGCTGTGAGTGGCCTCGTCGTTGAAGTACAAGCACTCGACGCAGACCCTCTTGCCGCACTTCTTAAATACGAAATGTTATTATCCCTTTTTTAAATTATAAACTATTTGAAGTTTGGCAAAAAATAGCTTTTCATGTTCATAAATATCGACTCGTGCAATTCGTACATTACACGTAGCCAGCAATAATTAGTCGCTGCTACAATAATCTCTACTGCAGAAATCACAGCTACCGTAATCGGAACTACCGTATCCTGTGAGTCACGTGCGGGTATACCGTACCCGCATAGAGTCCTGCATGAAGTGGACGGGTGCGAAGTCGATAGGGACGAACATCTGACACGTGTCGCACATTTGATGGCGGCGGAAGTCGCGCGTGGCAATGGCTGTAAATTGAAAGAATTTAAATTAAATTATTTTAAAAATTGAAAAAAACCCGTCTAGGAGTCTGCGGCGAGTGAGTGCTTATTGATAACTTATCAAAATCTCAGTTTCTCTATCACCCTCGATCCCTTTCTGGAGGCACAGAGAGACTAATAGCCTAAAAAGTGACAAGCCCCCAACCCGCTAACTTTTTACAATACAATACAATACAATGTTTATCACGTCAGACGGTAACGTCAGGTGAGGATGTGGTTTCAGGGGTCAGGATCATTCTTCTCAGTATTCACGGATCATTTCGGCTGGGGTCGGGGTAGAGGATCGGTCTTCTTCCCATTCACAGACTATCTTCTTTGAAGTTGCTGGAGGAATAGACGAGATCTCTCTTAGGACCATGGACGTAGGAGGAAAGGGGAGGTTACGTGAGGCTGAAGGCAGTCCTGACGAACGGATGGCGCATCTTTCTTCCACTTGCGTCCACCAAGCTCGAATCATCAATCAAATTGAGAATTAGCGAAACTGGTATCTGAGTAGCCAACATCAAACGGTCATACTCATCCACGGTGACCAGGCCGGCTAGGACGGGGATTCCGATCTTGTCGAGTCGTTGGTAGAAAGACGAGGGGGTCCGGGGAACTAGCTAACTTTTACTGCTCAGAAAATAATAATAATTGCATCCGCTACTCACGCGTGAGATCGAGAAGACGCGTCGCGGCGACGGTGCCGTCGAAGTCGCGGCAGCACGCGACGCCGCCGGGCAGTCTGAATCACAAGGGAATTCAGGCACTGTCGGACCACTTTTTGCAGATTCGAATGAGAGGCGGAAAGTGGAATTTTTTGCGTAGATCTTTGGGGGGGAGGGGGATAAAGATCATGAAATGGATGGAAGTGGAGCGATTTTTCTTGGCCTCACCTCGACTCGCCGTCACACTCGTTGAACGATAGACACCCACACGAAGCGACCACCGGGAACTTGTTCGGACAGTGCACCCCTGCGAAAATAATTATAAAAATCGGTAAATCGGGTCGGAATAACGCTAATAAGACATTAATACTGCACGCATATTGAGCTCGCGTTGGGCAGGTAGTTGGGTGTAGTGGCTCAAATCACCTTATCGATTGATCGAATCAGGCGCACTTACCGTATTGCATCGTGCAGCGCGTGCAGCTCAGAACCGAGTGCAGCAGTCGCTGCAGAATGCGGCCCTCGGGTACGGACTGAGCCCATTCGGCTGCGGTCGCAGCGTGCGTCCCCGCCTGCATTTTAAATTATAGCGCCTTTTCAAAAATAATTAATAATAATACGAAAAAAGATATTGCAGCACCTGCAGCGCAGCCGCGACGTTCGTGTGCGTGGCAACCAGATGGGAGGTCGCTGCGACCAGATGATGCCGCGCGTGTCCCTTGCCGTCGCGGTTGCGCAGCGCGCACGGGGCGCACATCACGATCTGTAAGTTGATTATTTAGAAAAATTGAGGTAAAATCGATCACCTAAGTGGTGAATGTTTTTTTTGCGCAAATCCTGACGAAATTTGGAATCGTGCAATTTTTTTGTCATGAAACATGCAAACTATCTGATTTAAAAAATGTTGTACCAGTGTATCGAAAAGGAAAAAAATCAATAATACATGAACAGACACTACTAGAATGTCCTGATGCTGTGCAATTCGCCCACTAGAATACTAGAATGTCCTGATGCTGTGCAATTCGAAATTGAATAAAGAAATAATAATTAAATAAAAATACCTCGCCCGTCGTCCGAGCACCAGGGGGCATTATCGCGCATCCTCTGCAGGCAACGACCAGGGAATGAGGGAATCGCTGCTGTAAGGGAATTGGTGAAAATAATATATTAAGAAATGTAAATGTTATTTAAAGATAGGGTAAGTCAATAAGAGAATTCGAATTTTGGAACTACTGCTGAAGCCCGGAACAGGCCAATAAATAGTCAATGCGCTCTTTAAATGAGCATTTAAAATGGCATTGTCCATTGTTCAGGAATCATTGTTCTTATGCCGCGCTAATTTCATGGGGTGCACATCAGTTTTATGCACCCTTTCATAACATTTTTCCAAGTGAAGCTACGATTTCCAAACTTGATACAGGGATTGCAAGCCACGTTTGGAACATTTTCCTTTTAATTGGGTCCTGTATCAAGTTTGGAAGTTGTAACTTCACTAGGAAAAAAGTTATGAAAGGGTGCATAAAACTGATGTGCACCTTGCACCCTGTCTCTGTTGACCAGAGATCATCTCTTATTCATCGCTTCTGCTTATCTATCTTGATCGGTTATTTCTCCCTCTGTCCTCTCTTCTCTCTCATTTCACCCCCACAATTCGCTAGTATATAAGCCCCGCTATTCTATGATAAAGTATCTTCCACTGAATCATCAATAGCAACAAGTGGTGCATCGTCCATTCCCCTCCGGCGCTTCCGCTAGCGCTGGAGGGTCGACCCGAGTCGTCATCTGTGCCTAGTCTTCTCTGCCTGGAATCGCCTACCGTCTCCCCAAACCACGCCGATCGTCTACGGAATCGCTAACTGCCCTGGATCCCTCCCCTTTGCACCGTCGATCACTCGAATCACAGACGGGAAGTCACTCGAGGGAAAATTGAGAGATCCATCGAGGAGCACGTGCAACGGAGACTCTTCGTCCCGTGGAGGGACGTCATCTGACGGATACTGTTCTGAAGGTGGGACAAGAGGAAGACGGGCAATCGGGAGGACGAAGGACAGTTGCCATCGAGGAGGTCGAGGACGTCGTCGGGCCAGCAACGTACAGGAGTCCGTCCGTGCCACGTCGTGCCAGTCACTCATCAGCGTTGAGCAGTGCCATGCCTTGGCCACGCGAATAGTCGACTAGTCAAGATCACGATTTGATTTCCCTTATGTAATTATTTCGCCCGCTCGTTCTTTTTCGCCCCTTTGAGTGTCTCTGTTGACCAGAGATCATCTCTTATTCATCGCTTCTGCTTATCTATCTTGATCGGTTATTTCTCCCTCTGTCCTCTCTTCTCTCTCATTTCACCCCCACAATTCGCTAGTATATAAGCCCCGCTATCCTATGATAAAGTATCTTCCACTGAATCATCAATAGCAACACACCCCATGAGATTAGCGCGGCATTAGATTCAGCACTAGTGCCCGAATTTTTCGTCAGTATGATCGCCCTTTATTCAAATTTTACAATGAATGCACTCTCTTTATATTCCTCGGCGTGTCCTTTTCCCATCTTTTTTTAAATATTTTAAAATTTTATTATTTTATGCGAATGTTCATAAATTTCTAGATGTCGCAAGGCAGAACGGTTTCAATTGGCTGCAACTGCAGTTTGCACACGATCAACCTTACAGAAAGGCCTTTCGAATGAGAGAGCGTGTGAAATCGAGAGGGACTCTCTCACTTTTGTGCACTCTCTCGCTATAAGCCTAGTCTGTAGGTTTGGAATCATGCATTCGCGAACATGCTTGATCGAGAAGGGCTCTCTCACTTTTGCACGCTCTCTCATCCTGACCCCTTTCTCTAGGATTCGAATCATGTGGCTCACCAGGGTCGCGGTCGAGCGAATGCAGAGTCCACATCGGAACGCCGCCTTGCACATGTCCTCGATCGTGGCTGCAAGGAATTATATTTAGAAATGTTAAAAACATCAAAAATAAAAAAATTTAAAAAAATAAAAAATTACTAAAAAAAATTTAAAAAAAAACTAAAATAAACAAATAAAAAGCGAGAATTCGAAACTTTTAAAAGTGTTTACTAATTATTGTAATTGTAAAAACATGCTGAATTGAGCATTCTTCCGGAACCATAACTATACTTTATTAAACGTATCTTTTTCAATTCCAAAAAGAGCGATTTATGTCCAAATTTCGGAAGACATGAGTTTCGCCGAAATACCAGACACTCTTTTTGAGGAATTGCAAAACAATTGATTTGAGAGTATAGAAATCGCAAGGTATGTTTTTGTTGTGTGCTCGTGGTGCGGGCGATCGAGATCTACCAGTTTTAAGTACTGTTAAAAATAATTACCTGGAATGTAATTGATTATTGGCAGAGTGTTGAGCTGCGACGGGTCTGCGGTCACGCTGCACGACTTGAGCAGCACCGGGTCGTGGCTGCTGCAGGTGACGCTCTTGCTGCAAAACGACGCACCTTTATTACAAATTTAAAATACTACGATCCACTTAAAGAACTACCTGTGGTGCGTTTGCAGTCTGATTCTCTCACTTTCGCGTGCACTCTCGCCCTTGTTTCTCAGTTTATCAGCGGAACGTTTTAATATATCGGACAAGTGTTTGTGAATTTGTAATATTGATTAGCGCTATCTTGTGCCGGGGAGCCATGTGCACTAGCGGGAGAATCTATTTCATGGTTGAAATGGCGATTGGTTGGTGAGTGTGAAAGTTATGGCTCGTTCTATTTGCGGTGGTTTGAGATACCATAACTGGATTCCAGTGAGGGGGGGAAGAGGAATAGATCACACACCTGGAAGTCGTGGCGTGCATGATGCAATCATTGCAGACGGTGTGGCCGCATGGGAGAGCACGAACAACCGGCGGGCCTGAGTAGTCAAAACATTAATTTTTTTTTTAAATTTCAATAAAAGACAAGAGGAGAGAGGGAACGCAAAGGTAGGGAATGTTCCCCGCGGGGTAGAGGGAACGCAGCACTCTTACACCCAGAATGAATATACTTACTATTGAGTATATTTTATACTGAGATATGACACCGAGTATATGATTCTCTCGTTTTCGCACGCTCTCTCGACGCGCGAATATACTCAATATTGAGTATATCATATGTATACTCGGTGTCTCATCTTAGTATATTCATTCTCAGTGTAGGTGTGTGGGACACTCGGCAAGAATGCTAAGTCTCCAAGCGAGGCAATTTGGAGTCCCGAGGAGGGGGTAGTTGCCACTATTTTACTAATCGACGATGAGAAAAAAGTCAATCGACGATGGTTACGAGAACGAAAAGAACTGGAATTGTGGGAACACTCACCATGAATCAGCGCTCCGCTACCGTATCCACCAGAGGCCTTCGCGTAGCGACGGCACTTGATCACGCAGTGCCAACCGGCCATCACGCGATTGAGCATAGTCCACTCAATCATTCCGAATTCCGGAGCGATTCTGCAACAGTCCACGATTAGTACCTCCAGAAAGGGGTCAGGGGCGAGAGTGCTCGGGCCCATCTCTCACAGGTTAACATATTCACACATCTTGATGGTTTGCTTGGAAAGCGCACAATTATCTGGCGAAAACAAAGGTTCAGAAACGTGCCAGAATTAGACAAGTACTACAGAGGTCGCAGTTCGTTTGTTGGCTTTTCAAATGGGATTGCAATTCCGGAGTTAGGGAAGGACCCCTCCCCCAACAGTTCGGCTCATGGGACAATTTTCTTTTCGCCAATTAATATGCATTTTCTGACCAAAGGCAAGTATTGATAACATCTGAGAATGCATCAACCAACCTCTGATTGGCGGCGTTAGGTGCTGCGGCGGCCATTGTAGTAGCACGCGGGTTTCAGCACATGTTTTAATAGCACATGTTTCCACATATAACCAGAACGGCGTCAGAGGCGAGAGAGGAAAGGGGAAAGCGAGAAACACTATCACTTTGAGCGGAAGTTCCGTTCAAAAAATTTTTGTCAGAAAATAGGAAAATAACGCTTTAGAACCTGCAGAGAAACGCAATTTGGAATGGGACGCAATGCGAAATCATGAATAAAAGCGCGACGATGAGATAACACGTGAATGGGAAGGATAAATCGAGAATGGGGAGAGAAGGAACAAAGTTGAAGCGATGATTTAGTCGAAATGAGAGGGAAACAGTGTGGGAGAGAAGAGAGGCAGTGAATTGGGAAGAGGGTCCACGCCTCCCCCCGGGTTTACTCTCTTCCCATCTCTGTCTCACCTTTTCCCTCCCATCCACAGTACTCTTTCTCTATTCTCCGGATATACGGCTTGCTCTGACGGCTCCCGGTCTTTCCCGCCGCAAATTTCGTGAAAATCAATATTTGAGCAGCGGAATTAAATGTATCAGATATCCTGAGTCAGTCGAAAAAGATTCACTGTCCCATATTTGAATTTCAAGGGGGGCCACAGAATTTCAAGGGAGTCAAGTTATTTAGCTTATCAAAACAAGAACTTACTATTACAATTTTAAAATGATACGTTCATGAAATGGACTACTGGTGGTGTACTCTCTTTCTATACCTCGACGTGTCTCTCACTTTGCCATGCTTTCTCACAGCCGTATCTGTTGTTTAGTACGCATTATCAACGGAACATTTTATTATTTCGGACGAGTGCTCGTAAATTTGTAATATTCCAGATATCATCGGAGACCATTCACCGACCGATTCTCATAAGATTTATGAGCAAAAGTATTACATTTATAAAATGATTCGATCACACCAAAAAGTCAAATGACGGACTTCCGTTGTTTACCACACAGGCACGTACGCGACCCTCTCATTTTTGCCCGCTCTCTCGCTTTGGTAAACACAGGAAGTACCAATTTGACTTTTTGTGTGTTCGTATCATTTTATAAATGTAATAGTTCATTCTCAGTCGAGGTTATGGAAATCTGTTGTTGATCTCGTAGATAGTGGGCGAGGAAAAGAGTGAGACATCGGATTTGGCCTCCCTCCCATTCTGAGAAGCGTGTTTGGAAAGAATCGGATGGTCTCACTTTCAAAACTCTACTCGAACCTCGACATACATAGGGACCGCAAGGTGTGTTGCCGATTTTATGCAAATGTTTGAAAAATATGTTCAAAGTATCCACTGAGGTCCCAATAACATCATCCTTTTGCCGTTTGTCGATATCTTGTTTCCGAGTCGCGCTATAGCTCGATAACCATTCGCGCCGATTGACTGAATTGGTAACGAGAGAGAAAGGGGCGGAGTTTATCTGCATCTCTAAACTCTGACTGAGCATGAGAGCGGCATAGAGCTTCTTTCCCGCGTTCCCCGTGGCTCAGGAGGTTGAGCACGGGTTTTATAAGGTCGCAGGTTCAAATCCAACTTTTTGCAATTTTTTGCTGATTTTGTATAATAATTAAAATTCAAATGGCAATTCTGCGCAATAATAAAATTAAATTTTTTTCTTGATATAGATCCCTCGAGCTAATCCACACAAACTGAGAGTTGCGCAGTTGTGCCGATGAAATGGAAGTGCTCTAAACACCTACAATCGAAGCTTTCAATCAATATTTGATCTACTAAATGTTGGCAGAACACGGTGCGCAAGGTCTTATTTGTAGAGTTCACCGAGAGCTCTCGAATAAACTTTTGAACGAGGGATTTGGCTCAAAATGAAGATTGTCATTTGATCGGGACACTTCTCGCCTCACGTGAAGACAAAAAGTGGGCGGAACTTGCGTTGGCTAGACATAAATACAGAACAGAACGAAGTGATAATGGTTCCGGAATCTTTCAAGTTTTAGCTCCTTTCAAGGAGAGAAGGACGATTCTGATTTCGACGAGCTACTTCGACAAAACGATGAAATGGATCTGAGAACTAGGGTTCCGCAAGTGAGACAGCTCGAAATCGAGTCATTGATTGGATTAGTGTCTCCCTTTATTGATGTCTCCGGGGGAGACGTCTCTCGACGCTAATCTCCAGGGAGACAATTGGAGAGATGTCTCCTTTCGCATTGTTCCCGTGAATCACCGGAAAAAATGATCCCATCTCACGTTAGGTCGAGATTGAGCGGTCGACACGATCTCATTCACCACCGATACAACAGCTCACGACACTGATATGTATGTAAAATGGCGAGAGACGTCTCCCTCTTTTCATCAATCAATTAACAGAAACATTCAAAATTAGATGTAAATGGTGGGAGACGTCTCTGTCTCCGGATTATGAAGGACACTGACAGCAAATTTGCTAGGAGAACGGTTCTCCAAGGTTTCATTTGTCAGAGAACGGTTCTCCACCTTCCTCGTTTCGCACACACTCTCGTCCCGACGAGCAAACGAGAGAGTGTGCGGAATGATGAGGGTGGAGAACCGTTCTCTAACAAATGAAACCTTGGAGAACCGTTCTCCTAGCAAATTTGCGCTCTGTGGAGACATTACAAATTCCTTTGTTTTGAGTCTCCCCAATTGTCTCACTTGCGGAACCCTACTGAGAACCGGCTTTGCATTTCAAACGACTACATACATATACATACAGATAATACATATTAATCGCGTCAGACGTTAGTGTTATCTTAATTGGAATCAGGTTATTGTGTTCTAGGTACATGGAATCTTATGGTCGAAACACGAAACAAAATGAAAGTTACATTCTAAAAGTCTAGAAGTATTGCTTTTCATTTCTGAACCGTGGAAAGTTTGAATAAAAGTGAAACTTTTGCGGAAAGTTGTGATAGAGGCCTGGTTATCTTGCGAAAAGTGTGATAGAATCGTTTAATGGTAAGGGCAGAAACGGTCTTCAATCGTGGGCATTTCGCATAACTCTGGGGGCATCTGGTCTTGTCGTTATTAGGCAGCGATTTCGAATTAATCAACTCGGTTTTGTTGAGCTCGCAGTTCCTCAACTTGCTTCTTCCTGAAATTTTCACAATTGTATAAACGAAATTTAAAATAGTAAAAACGATTGAAAAATGATAGAAAATCTCACAAATCTATGCACTGTTTGACCATTTCCTTCGCATCTTCGATAAACATTCGCATTGCCGTTTCGTAATTCGACAGAACATGTTCATCCGTAATCTCGCCGTCCGCCATCCACTGGATCAGTGTTTTCGTGTCATCCGACAACTCGGAAATGTTGCTGTCCGCCTAAATTTTGTTGCACATAATTTCTTACTTTTCATAAATAATTGTGATTAAAAAAGATTGAAGAGGGAATACTTGGTTGTCTTCATGTTTTTGGATTCGGTTCGTGAAAGTGCTGAACCAAAGCCATGGAATGAAGGGTTGGATCAATTTCAGCGGTCATACGCGTTTCGGGTCAATTAACCCATCATCAGTGACAGTTAGATTATTGTGTTTAAAAAAAAGACAAATGAAGAACGTGGGAAACACAAAACTCACGAATTGGATAAAGTATGGCAGCACTCTCAATCCCGCAAAATCTCCGCTGAATTTCGTCAGAGATCGACGTTCAATCTAGAATAAACTCATTTCATGATTTGTGATTTAAAATAAATCGCGAAAAAACTCACTATGCTGAAATACATCTTCTGAAGAGTCGTTTCTCTCTCGGAAAAGGTTTGGTTAGATAGGTTGAGATCGTCGAATCTATCGATCGTGGTGTACGGTAGATCGAAGGCCATGTCGGATGTATTTGAAACTGAAAGAGGAGAGGGCTCTCTGCAAGGGTTCTATGCTACAAGGGAGAGGATGAGCGCATGAATCCAACCATACAAAAAGCGACATGGTTTAAGAGTGTGCAAAAGAGAGAAGGGGAGAGTCAATCTCGATTTGTCACGCTATCTCGCTACAATCCCCTTCCGTAAAGGTGACCTGGCTTTGGAAACAGTGTGAGGAAAGGGAATATGCCCTAGCAACCGAGAGTACATTGGTGCACTAGTATCCCGAGTTGACGCCTTGTTGCAATGACAGATAAAGCCTCTCTTTTCTATCTAATTTCAAACGAATTTTTGGATTACTCTTATGATACTCACGATGTGGATGATTTGATATAGGTATGACCATTTTGAGAGAAGTGATTGTAGCCGTTTCTAGGAAAAAAAGAAAGGAGTATCAGGAATCCACATCACATCTCTCCTCTGATGCCTCAGTGGTGTTCAAGCCACCCACGAGTCTAAGATGAATCTTTATCCGCTAAACAATATTTAGTATTTTGATTTCACTTTTTTAACGCTCGGCGATAGACTCCCAGCCTGAACTGCCTATTATTCGCCTATTAGAGTATGTCTCTCGGTATGACTTTGAAAAGTAGCGGTGCGACAATTTAAGAAATAGTAGAGTTTGAAATTCGGGTAAATAATTGAATTAGCACTCTTCATTTCACACACTCTCTCATCAATCGACCGGTGAGAGAGTGTGTGAAATGAAGAGGGCTAATTCAATTATTTACCCGAATTTCAAACTCTAAGAAATAGGGAAATCTACTGATTTCACTAGAAACCGTGCAAGATATGAGGAGCCTGAAGAGAAAATCAACTAGTTTTACCGTTACTTTTCAAAGTCTACTCTCTCTGAGTGTAGACCGGCCGATCGACGAGAGAGAATGTGCGAAATGAAGAGACCTAGGTCTAACATTTCGCACTCTAGTTGCTATGCAGCTGCTTAGCAACCAATCCCCTCTTCTCTCCCTTCTCGTCGCTTCGTAGCCGCTGTCATAGAAACACATAGAGCAAGTAAGTGCACCACCCTCCTCCTCCTCTCTCTCTATTTCATAAATTATTGCAAATTTAAACGAATTGAGTCAAGAACGCCCCTTGGTGTGCTTTGCTTTCTGTCTGTTTATCTCTAGCCTACGCGCGCGCTCGTTTGGCCATCCTCGTTGTGTATCAATGGAAAGTATCTGCGAATTTTAAATATTTTTTTGGTGATCCACGCTCGTGATTCTTTTTCAAATTCATTAAATTCAGACCGAGTAAAAGCGGAAAATGGCTGTCGACTGGCCTTATACGATATACGGTAGTTATGCGCAGCTTAATCTCACGAAGGCAGCATTTTCGGAGCGGGAAACGAACATTCAGCGGCTGTATATGAGTACCGTAAGTTATTCCAAACCTCCGGAAAGGGGTTAGAAGCAAGGGAGGCAGTCGCGCGTCGTATTGCGCAATCGCTGCCTCCCGACTAGAGAAATGTGAGACGGTCTCTTCATTTCACACAATATCTTGACCGGCCTGAGGAGGAGAGAGAGTGTGTGAAATGAAGAGACCGTGGTATCACATTTCGCACTCTACTCCCGACCTCTTTCTGGAGTGTGCTTGGCCGGGCGGTGGAGTGACATAGTAATTGTAGCTCGAATTCCCATCCTTCGCCAAATTCGAGGGCGATTTTGCTGGACTGAAAGTGCTGCCATACTATGTTCTAGACGTGAATTATGATATGTGTGTTCACTGAACACTGTTCAGCGAACACTGAACACTGTTCAGCGAACACCTGAATAAGTGGAAATGTCAAGTTTTGAAATTTACGTTTAGGACCCCCCCCCCCCTAATATTTTCCCCAGGAATTTAGTTTCAAAACGTCACGTAATTAGCTTTCCACTGAACCCAAAAAGAGATAATTAGATTCCATTTTACGGTTAATAACGAGGCTTAGCCAGATGAAGGAAAATTTTTAAAAAAATAACGCAAAATAACATTAATAATAATAATAATAATACTAATGATAACGCAGGCGAGCGGCAATATTTCGTTGCTGTCGAGAGAGACGCATGCGATGCTCGAGCTGCTGCGGGAGGGAAACAGCTCGGAGGATCACGTGCTAGCATACTACGATATGGCAATGAGCATGGTCATCGACGACGCAAAGGAACTCGTCAAACAGTGCATTGATCTGTGAGTTTTTGAGAGGACTCACAAAAGAACTTTACATTCTTCTCTCGATTTATCGTTTTCCTCTCTCTATTTGTAACCGCGTTTTCTTTGAACACGCATAAAAATATAATATAGAGTGCCAAACTCCATGTCAGAGTTTGAAACTCTAATTTTCAAAAGGGTGTACGAAAACGAGAGACGCGCTTTCTTATAGTCCTAGTTGTTTCCTCCAATGAAAACTAAGCGGGTCTACGCAAATTGTGGCAAAAAAACTGTGGTTAGAGAGAAATTTGAGACAAACTGTGTGCAGTCAAAGAGTTGAGGTCGTTTGTCATCGGTAAGTGTCAACTTAAATTTAAATAACTTATTTTAAATCCGTTAGAAAATACAATTCTATGAAAAATCAGTTTGTGGTTAAGATGAGAATCAAAGAGATACTGTAACATTCTTCGTAAAACTTTAACAAAAGTCCTTTACTTGCAATCATTTTGTTCAACGAAATTAAACGTATTTAAGCAAATAATTTTACTTTCTTCAACTATATTCGATGACCAATGAATTGTACTCACTCACTGCACAAAGTTCGTCTCAAATTTCTCTTTACTCGCTCATCAAATTGCGTGGACCCGCCGGGCCGGAAAGTTTTCATTGGGGAAACAGCCAGGACTAGAGTCTCGGTATTGACTGACTAATCGAAATCAAAAAGTTGACAAGGAATCATTTCAACGCGTTGATTTCATTTCAACATTTTCAACAAGTCAACTTGTCAATAAGGGGTCAAAAATTTGACAATGGGGAATTATTGGGCCGAATGATAGGGAGTGAAACACATCCCATCGCATTTCCTTCAACGATCACTGGTATCGGCGTGGAGTGAAATGAGGTCGACTTGTTGATTTCTTGTCAACTTTTCAATTTCATTCCTTGGCAAAAAGTTGAATCATTGTTGACTGGTCACTAGCAACGCGTCAATATGAAATGAAATGACAAGTCATTTGTTTTCGAGACTCTAGCCAGGACTGTATTCTCGCTAACAATAGAGTTTCTCCGCCTCGGCACTTATCAAGATTGGAGTTGTTTCTTTGAGACGGAAACTTCCATTTCCCACTCGTTTCACATCATCCCGACCAAACTTCCGGGATTGGGGGAGTTTTGTGAAAGGTAGAGAGCCGGTACTGCGCGCCCTCTGACTCCATGCTGGAGAAGTAGGGGCAGGGGGTGAATCGTTTGTTTTATTATTTCAAAAATTGCAGGCAGACGGAAGTGAAGTCGCTGCGAGCGGAGCAGCTGCGGCATGCTGTGGATAGCAATAACATTGCTCCGTCAGACGATGCCTTTTCCGCTCAACCACAAACATCGCCCAAGCACACCACGAATCCCACTAAATTAGCCAACTGCTGCTGCCCCCTGTGCCCGTCGAAATGCCACAACTGCGAGTCCGCTTCGACATCTCGAAATTTGCGATTCGCTCTGCGCAAGATCGCCAAGCCACTGTTGACTTTGCAGGGAAAAATTTCACTTCTGTTCAAGTCCACCGAAAAATAGAACAAACTAAATACAAAATAGTAAAATATAATTTACGTCCTATTTGTCTTATCTGTCTTTGTAAGTAAACATGTTACTTATCCTCGCCAGCTTGTGTACAAACATTCAAAATCAATAGCACATTCAATTAATTGGACAAGATCCCTTCATTTCGCACACTATCTACGCCAGTTAAAAAGTAAGAGAGTGTGCGAAATGGAGAGAGCTAATCCAATTATTTACCCGAATTTCAAACTCTAGTATTTAACATTCTTTTCTTAACAATTCGACATAAATTTTTGATATCAACCGATGCTTCATGATGACAAATATTTGCGAAAGAGTCTCAATCTTTGAAACGAATAAAGAAAAACAATCCAGGGGAGATGTACCCCTCTAGTTCCTATTATCTCTGCACTCTCTCGCGTTGCTGTGGTCCCTCTCGTCTATCTCGCCCTATCACTCGCTCTCTCCCTCCCCTCTCTCCATTTCACGCACTCTCTCGATGAGGAGAGGGGAAGAACGCGGATCATTCGATGCTCTTCGCTTCCCTTAGCCTCGTCAATAAGAGCCCAAGAAGGGACTCGGCTTATTTTTGCGAATTTATATTGTCTCTTTCTCTCTTCCTTGTTTTCTGTTGAATTCTCATCTGACTTGATCCTCCAGAAAGAAATCAGGGGGCGACAGAGTGTGCGAAAGGTGTCCTCTCACGTTCACACACTATTTCGAAGCCTGAAATCTCTCTGAGAGGTTTTCTTATGCGGGATTCTGTGCCACATCAATATACGTCTATGTACTCTTTATTTCACCCACTCCACCGGTGTGCATCCCCAACTTGGAATCAAGTAAACATCAAGTTGCCCCCAGGCTTGATACCAACTTGGGGAACGAGCGTGTCAAATGAGAGAGTGTGCTAAATGAGAGAATCAGACAACGAGACAGACATTCCCCAACGTTGACGTTCCCCAAGTTGGTATCAAGCTCGTTCCCAAGTTGGTATCAAGCTCTCGTTGTCTGCGCTCTCTCACCCTGCCACACTATTTCTTATGAAATTCCCCAAGTTGGCATCAAGCTTGATACCAACTTGGAATTCAACATTAGGCTTGATACCAAGTTGGGGATGCACACCGGTGTCTCTGATCTCCTGACCAGTCGAGAGAAAGTGTGAAATGAAGACCAGATACATTGATTTGGCAATGAATCTCGCATTGCAAGTTTTTTTTGTATTCTCAGAGGCGTGAGATGCTCGCAGCACAGCCGGTCGACGAGGACATTCGGTTCGTTGTCCCTTTCGTCTTATCTAGCTCGCAAAGATCGATGGAATCGCCTAGCTCCAAACCTCCAGAAAGGGGTAGAGGTGATCGGTTTGCGCGTAAAGGTGAGAAGGACCTGAGCGATTCTCTTTCTCTAACGGTTTGACTGGGACTCTGTGGAATGATGCGGTGTCTCTTCTCATTCATCGATTGATTGTCATTACAGATTCGGCACCGTCGAGTGGTCGTTGCTCGGGAGCAGGGCTGTGCAAATTTTTTCCCGCACTCCTGGTTTCGCAAGCTCTCTCGCCGGTTAGAGAGCACGAGAGAGCTTGCGAAATCGAGAGTGCGGGAAAAATTTTGCACAGCCCTGCTCGTCGCCAACTGGCACTGTGTGCCGACATGCCGCTTCTATTCCAAGCACATGATTCCAAACCTACAGACCAGGGTTAGAGCGAGAGAGTATGCAAAAGTGAGAGAGTCCCTGTCGACTTCACACGCTCTCTCACTCCAAAGGCCTTTCTGGAAGGTTGACCGGCCTGTGGAATGATGTGCAAGAATGCGGGCGGCTACGGCACCGGATTTCTGCTGAACGGTGAGCGGACATATTTAATTATTTACATTGCAACTTTGCCAGTGACCTATTTCCGCGCACATGGGAACCACGGCTTTCAAAAAAGGGAGGGGGGGCTACGAGCAACAGTTTGCTTGAGGAGCGAAATGGTCTCTCTCATTTTCTACAGTTTATTGCAAAGTCTGAAGGTAAGTTTGTCTCTGGAATGCTGCGTGCTTAAAGTTAGTGGTGAACCAAAAACTGACCCCCTTTTTTATATTTTTATTGGAAAGCGAAAAATATTCTAAGAAACTGGTATTTTTTTAGAAACATTTAAAAATCGATATTTAGCCCGTAGTAAATACGAGAAAGCGCGGGCCTGGTGCCTGATCCCGGTACACGGTAACCGAATATCGATTTCTTCACACCATGAACCCCTGTTCATGGTCCAAAATGGGGTTGGGAATATGTCGATAAGACATCAAGGTTACCGTAACCTGGCTACCGTAATCCGGATTTCTGAAATTGATCAAATTATGTCGTTTTTCGTTGCATGAGGTAGATCTCGGGTAGTCATTGCCTGAAAGCCAAACCGAATTTCATCTACCGTACTCCCGGATACAGTAACCCTACCGTAATCCGAAAAATGGAAGTTGATCAAATTGACCCGTTTTTTGTTGTATGAGCTAGGTCTTGAGTAGACAATGTCTGAGGGGTTTACCGTTTCTCGTTCACAGTATCCCGGGTTACAGTAACCGCATTACAGTATGCCTAAAACAAAAGTGCGAAAATTGAGCCGGAATTCGTTGCATGAGTTGGAACTCGGATAAACAATGCCTGACGGTTATGCAACTAAAAACGACATAATTTTATCAATTTCAGAAATCCGAATTACGGTAGCCAGGTTACGGTAACTTTTCTACAGTACTGAAAGTACTGTGGTATTGTTACTGTAGGTCACTTGATGTTTTGACGACATATTCCCAACCCCATTTTGCTCATGGTGGCATAACAGGGGTTCATGGTGGCATGATGCCGACTCGATGCTGTGATGCGCCCTCAATATTGATGCTCGTAATCTATTCCGGGGTTTCTCAGGGTTGTTTACCCTGCTGGCTGTCAGAAGGAAATGGACAATTTAAAATACATGAGTTCGATCCAGATTTCAGTATATTATTTGGAATAATTATAACCCTCTCCACTCTATTGGTTTCGCGTGCTCTCTCGATCCGGAAAGGGCGCATAAGGCATCTGTGATTCGGTTGCTTAGGAGCGACCGGTGCCAAAAGTTCCCCCAAATACCATCTTCCTCATTTATTTAACGATTACATTGAGAAACAACGGTTCCCTCCTCGTTTCCTTCAAAAATATTTCAAATTTGTCCATTTTAATAATTTTAAATAGTTGAAAACATGAATGTTTAATTGTCAGGGGCTACCTCGATCAGCGTTCTCCCCTGTGGACACACCGTCTGCAGCCACTGTGCGACGAGGCACACGATCCGGGGGTTAGTTCCGAATAGACTTTGAAAGGAGACGATGCAATTAGCTCCTTAACACGCCTTTCCTCCTCTTTCTCTGTGCTCTCTTTAGAAATGCGGTCCATTTACATTGTTAGGAAACTAGTTGTATAGTCATCTTCCAAAGTCTGGTGCCCAACCACTTATAAGCCATTTTGCAACACCCGGATAGGTCGTTGATGAGATCACGCCTCCCACTCATCTACTCGTTTGAAATGAAAAAAATGAGAGAATGCGATTGCTGCCTGTCGATTCTGCGTTTCAACTGGGTTTCTAAAGTTGCGCCCATCTCTTGCAGTGAGCCTTGCAAGCATTGCGAAGAGTAAGTGTGTCATTGCAGCACTGCTGTGCGCTGCGGAAGCCCCAACTCGATTGAGGGCGGAGTCTGCGCCGCCTCCCACGACCACATGATGCTGCACAATCAGCCGATCGCTCGACACATCCCAGGTAACTTTAATCATTTTTGACTTGTAAAAATTGGCTAGAAGTGAGAGGGAGGCCTGTTTCTTCATAATGTGTCCTTTTCCTGGAAAAACATCGCTATTTACTGTAAAAAATTGGTATACATAAAAAAATGATATCTTGTTGTGTGTTCTGTTTCCGGATAATTACAGATTCTGACAATTCGTCATTTCCGGATGTCATTCGAAAACATTATACTACAAATTTTAATGAGCGAAATAAAGATATGGACGAAAATACTGAATTGATTGTCAGAGAAGTGATTCATAGAGAAAGCGACATAGAGACGGTTTTGACGGTTCAACATGATAGGGCATCGATAATGAAGGCGATTTATCTACCTGCGATTATCTGCGATTTATGATTTATTTATTTATTTACCCGAATTTCAAACTCATTATAATGAGTTTGAAATTCGGGTAAATAACTGGATCAGTTTTCTTCATTTCGCACCCTCTCTCATTAATCGTCCGGCGTAGATAGTGTGAAATGAGGAGTAATCACCCAATTATTTACCCGGTTTTCAAACTCTAGAAGACAGTACAACGGAGAGACTTTGTGATTGCAGAGACACTCTCCGAGATGCTGAAGCCCGCCTTCACGTGTGCATCCTGCATTGTCTCGAGTACGACACTAGTGAGTAATCTATTACAATTTTAAAATGATACGTTCATGACATGGACTACTGGTGTGTGTACTCTCTTTCTATACGCCGGCGTGTCGCTGGTTTTGCCATGCTCTCTCGCCAGCGGAATTTGTATTTAGCCGCGGAACGTTTTATTATGTTCGTGAGCTTGTACTACTCCATACAGGGGCCGAGGATGATAAAATGTGTCGATTTGAGAAAGAGAATAGATTCTCGCGAATAGAAGAGAGTCGAGTTTACGGGAGTGGTGGCATCACTCTTATTTCATTGTTTCTGCTCTTTCTTGCTTCACAGAGAAATCGTCCGGATCAGTAGTCTCTTAAATTTGGAGAGAAAATTCCAATTATCTATATTAGTGTTTTAAAATGATTAGTACATGAAATGGACTACTGGTCTATACCTCGGCGTGTTTCTCGCAGCCAAATCTGTTGTTTAGGAGCGGAACGTTTTATTAATTTGGATGAGTGTTTGTGACTTTGAAATAATTATTTTGTGATTCTGCAGCAGACATTCCCGCAGAGCCTGGTCGTCGCGTGTCGCGGATGTACGCTGATGCCGCCCGCTGCGCGTACTATTACATTTATAAAATGATACGATCGAACAAAATGTCGAACTGGGGACTACCTGTGTTTACCGAGACGAGAGAGCACGCAAAAGCGAGAGGGTTGCTATGGTAAACAACGGAAGTTCGTTATTCGGCTTTTTGGTATGATCGTATCATTTTATAAATGTAATACGCACATGATTCCAAACCTACAGACCAGGGTTAGAGCGAGAGAGTATGCTAAATTGAGAGAGTCCCTCTCGATTTCACACGCTCTCTCACTCCAAAGACCTTTCTGTAAGGTTGACCGGTCTGTGGAATGATGTGTACGGGACAGGTATATTTATTAAATAATGTTCCATTCAGCAACTTTCTTTGTGTGCGGTGTTAATTACGATAGAAAGTTCGGCGTGCATTTGATTATTGCTGAATGGAACATTATTGGAACATTACCATCAGCAACAACAATGTCTGTTAGAATCCGATAAAACATTTGCAAACAATGAACGCAATTTGATAGGATGAATATTTCGTTTGCCCACATAAATCGGTTTTTTTTCTCCTTGATTTTTTATTAGCATTTAAAAAAAATGTATTGATTGTTTATAAAATATGTTTTAGAACGTCGTGTGCGTCCTCTGCGCGCTGCGGAATCGGGACGGCAAGGGGCATGCGCGGCATTATCTCGTGCCCGCGTCTTCGCTGTCTGCGACTCAGCCGACCGTTGCTGCAGCGCTGCAGGTGCTGCATCTCAACTTCTTTAAATTCAACGATCTTACGATTATTTTCAACATTTTAAATACTTTTTCGTATTATTTTCACGGAATTTCAAAGCACGGGTCTGTGTGTGCGGTGTCAATTACGGTAGAAAGTTCGGCGTTTGATCATTTCATTTTTTCTCCATTTGCATCATGATATTAGGTAACGGTGAATGTTCGGGGCTGCCACGCAGAGGTTACGGTATCCGTGCAGTTAGATTAATGGGCGGAGTTTTTATATAGCTGAAATGCCGCATTTTCGAATTTTTTCAATTATAAATATAAAATATAATATAAAATAACTATAATAAATATAATAAATAATAATAAATATAATATAAAATGCAGGCGGCTACCCATGCAGAAGGACGAAACGTGCAGCGTCTGCTGCACAACGTGCTCGGCTGCACCCGCTGCACGACGGAATACGGTAAGCGCACCGCGGTTGATTTTTAAAAAATCTGCTCTCAGGTACCCACTGCCCGAACAAGCACCCTGTCGTATCTTCGTGTGGCTGCGTGTGCTGCAATGATTGTGCAGCGGAGATGAGGTGATGTCAGCAAATATGCACAGAGCGAGAAATCTCCAAATTCCCGTACTCTGGAGAGGTTGTCTCCTGTTGGAAGAAGATGCAAAATCGAGAGAGCGGTAGATATACTGAGAGATTATACTGAGATATACTGAGAGATTATCTCTCGATTTTGCATGGTATTTCGACAAGAGACTCCATCTTCAGAGTAAAGAAGGTTGTAGACTCCCCGATCTGTGTAGCTCCGCAACTCTCCGTCACTCTATTTGCAAAAATCTCTCCAGAAAGACGCAAACAATGTCGCATCCCAGTGAATGTTTCCAGAAAAGGGTTTTGTGTTTGCTTCTTACAATGAAAAATACGTTTTATTCAATCAATGCGGTGTTTTCCTCTCCCTATGACCGTTCACTACATCGGAAAAGCACTAGAGGAAATTGCCGATTTCGTCGTGAAAGGTCTGAAATATGTCATTCGGAGGACCCGGCGGAATCGAGTGCTGCCAGTCCTTCGATCGCACCGTTGCGTCTACGAGGCTACTCGATCTGACGCGTGAGTCGCGGATAAAAACAGCAGCTAACGTTTGGACAATCAATTTTTCCTCAAATTCTAGCCGTTTTTGGTCTGGTTTTTTGTTGTTGTATGGTGATGATCATTGATAAGCAATTAGCGTGTATCCATCGGGAATTTTTTATTGAATTGGCACCATTTTAGAGCCTCCATAAAGGGGCCGAGGGCGAGAGCAGGCGTGATTACTAACAAATATTCCCTCCCTTACCCACGAACTCGCTCGCCGGAGCTGAAAGACTGAACGGGATGCAAAAATGAGTCAATAATTTCGAAATCCGAAATACTTTTCCACCGACAACCACCGTACCTTTGAATTAATAAAAAAATCAACCTTAATTTGTATTGATCCTAACTAGGGTTCGCTTATTGGAAAAGAATTCCATTAGAAATCCATTGGAATTCCATTGCCCTCTCATTCTCCGTTATCTCTCACCACCCTCGCTGTCTGAGTTCCTTTGTTCTCCTTATTGGAATTCCGGAATCAGTTCCAATAAGAGAACCCTAATCCTAACATTTTGCAGCCGTCCTCTCGCGTGACGCGCGTCGTCACAAGTCGTGTGACACGTGTCAGCAGCTCGTCCCCGTCGACTTCCGTCGTCGACTCGAATATGGTACGTCAATCACGAACGATCAATCAATAATTCAAATTATTTCAAATTAAAAATCAATTCGCATTTTCTCCCATTAGTCACGCGCTAAAAATTGCGCAAAACGCATATTTCATTGATTTGTGCGAGAAAATGGGGTTTTTTTTAATTTCTAAATAATTTCAGAGATGCTCGAAGATGGTGTGTGTCGATTACCTCTTCACGGCCGGTTAAGACCACTCCTGAAACGCACGCGACGCGTTATGAAATCTCGTTCATGGTCTCGCCCAGATTTCGGTTCGCTGTGTCAAACATATGATTGCGACTAAGAGTTGTTTTCTTTTCCAGGAGATTCATTTTTATTGCGATGTCGCAATCGGATATAAATCTTGTGGATAATTATCTAATGTAAATACTGTGATTTAGTTACAAAGAATTAACCAAATGGTCAAAGATCAAAGAAAATATCGATTAATACGAAAATAGTGAACTCAATTTACGCAGAAACGTGATACTTTTTTAATAAGGCTCCTCATCATGACGATTTCAATCTTAAATAGTTCCTGACTGATCTATTCATCGTTTGGTTCCACGAAAACAAGGGAAAAGTCTAATGCATTCAAGAAAATTGAGTTCAACTAAGGAGAGCTTGAAAAGGTACTTTTCGTAGAAGCGTGATAACTTTTGATTGCGGTGTCGAAGCGGGCCGAAATTGGGTATACGCTGTTCTCTGTTTACACGGCTATCTTTTGGTTCCAATATTAAATGGGAAATTGCTGAAATAAGTAAGAAAATAGACAAAAACGGCCAAAAACGCAAGTTTTCTTTGTTAAGGAATCTTGTTACTTTTTGAATTCCAAAAAGCGCGCGAACGGCTTGCGAGAGCGCGGTTACTCTTCGAGTTTGTTTCCTCTTGTTTAACGGGCCGTGTCTTTTTCAATGTCGACGCCGTCCATCGTCACGTGGCGGCGCGCAACTGAGCGAGCCGTGAAGGTGATTACGGTAGTATTGTGAACTCTACTTGCATTTGGAGCAGATATTGATTGTATTTATTGTCATTAGATTGGTAGCTTTCTGTATGTAAAGTGTTGTCGGGATCGTCGTCATTAGGATATAACTAGTATAGCAAAGTGATTATCATGAGAAATAGGATTAGGCTGTGGAGCGACCTGGTTTGTTAGTTCGATGCTCGTGTTATTTAGGTATTTTACATTTAGATTCACGGGTTGAGCACTCGATTGTGTTAAATATTATTATGCATATCTAATTAGGTGTTGTTGCCATCTAAAGAGATGGTGCAACCACATTTCGCGTTCCGTTGTGTACAATTTTCATGTGTAGGATGTGAAAAGGGGTAATAATTATTTTGTGCGGTCTAATTGGTCATCGATTGCATTGTTTCCTCGTGTAGGGGATATTCATCAAGACATTATGTCGTTTTTATATCATGCACTCAATCGAAATCGTTGAAAATAAATAACTTTGACTGCGGTTTTTAATTGTAAATGTTGTTTGTCGGACCGTAATGCGAAACAGTAATTCTTTTTCGTAACTCCTTTCTGGATGTTTGTCGGGAGTAATGGTCTGACCCTCTCAATTATGAATGCTCTCTCGCGCTGTCTGATCGATGAGAGAGCATGTAGAATGAGGAGAGTCATATCATTACTCTTTCAATTACTTGCTACTACTCTCGACTGTCGCTTCGTTCGAAAACAACTGGCTAATCCTGCATAAATTTGGTACGAGAGATCGTTTTGCAAATGAAAGAGCCTCCTTTCCCCCACCAAACACACACGACCTTGAAAAGTAACTTTTCAAACAGTTGCGTAATAGGGAAATCGGCCGATTTCGCGGGAAAGAGTGCGAGATGAGGAGAAAAACTAGTTGAATCGATACTTTTCAAAAAAAAAAATTTCCTTTCATTAGATGCACACGCCCATAGGTAATGAATGAATCGCAACAACATTATTTATCTGGTTTTGAGCATTCCATTGGTGTGTCTACATTGAATCTTCCTCTAATCTTCGCTTAGTTCTTCTTTCTTTCCTCGAATGAATCCGAATCCCGGTTGTCCGCCAGCCAAGACTTGGCGCGTTGCGCGTAGTAGCTGCAATTTTAATTTAATTAAGATTAATTGCATTCAGATTTAATTAAAATAAGTTAGTTGTCGATTGACCGGACTAACCCAGCGGGCTTGGCATGCTGCCGACCGGGTCGCTCCCACGGTGCATTCGGCTCCGGCGAATGATGGGAAAGCGGAGAGGGCACGCGCACCTGGATACGGTAGTTTGTGGAATACTGTAGTTATGAGTACGGTATTTTGTCAAACACTGTAGTAAGCTGAACCCGATGATATAGCCTAGGACCTAAGATATTGAGATTTATTCGTTATTAGTTGCAGCCTAAATGTTTTATTATTAATTATTAATTAACTATAAACCCGTTATTAAAATCAAATACCTCTTGTCTCTGGTGTCTGTCCTCGCGGGGAGGTGTGAAGTTGGCACGAGGGGAGGACTCGGGGAATCTCTGGTACGTCATCCGATGTCTCGGAGACGGAACCATAGCCGGTTCGTGGTACGGAGACAGGTTCTGGGGCGAGTACGAACCCACTTCGGGGTCCCTGGTCGGAGCCGGAGTTGTGTTCTGGTACGGAGTCAGAGTCGGAACCGGGTTCTGGTACGGCGTAGGAGGAGCCGGGACCGGGTTCTGGGATGGTGACGGAACCGGGTTCCTGGTCGAGACGCGCTTCTTCACCGAGGCAGGCTGCGGGGACTCCTCGGGAGGCGTGTAGACGGGCACGTCCTCCAGCCGCGTGGGGTACTGTAATCAGAGTACGATATTATCGATCGATATCGATCGAGCACTTACCGTATTCGGATTCGACTTCGCGCCGGGACTCGTGCTGATATCCGACTCGGCTCGTTTGTAGATGGAGCGTTGCGGCGCATCTAGAAATGTGTATTTGAAAAAAACTGAAATTGAGGGTACTTTTTTTAAATATTACAATAGATAAACTTACTATGTCTCATTTCCGCAGGAACGGCATAGGTCTCGAAGGGATCGTTGGCGATCGATCCTTCCTGAAAACGAAGATTATCGATTTACAGTAACCTCCAGATTACCGTAAGCGTCCGGTTCGGCGAGAGCACCTCCGTCTTGATACCGTAGACGGGGTCGTCTGAATTGGAATTATCGATTGATTTTCCTTTTATTTCTCCACAAAAAAATGAAATTTCGCAGTGAAAAGTCGTAGAAATCAATAAAAATTTTCCAAAATCAATTTTGTTAAAATACCGAGATATTTCATCGTATCCGACTTCTCCTCAGTCTTCTGGCCGGTGGTTGGGGCATTCGTGGGTGGCTGCAACCATTACTTTTTAACCCAGCGCCAGTGCCCCGGTCGGTGCCAGTGACCCGGTCGTTGTACCTTGCTCTCCGGTACCGTGAGGGTAGCCGACGTTGCGCTCGGTGTGGTGCCCAGTGTCGATGGAGAGGCCGACGATCGAGCTGCAAACATTAACTTTGCCACTGGCACTGCATTTTATTAGATAAATTATGTCCAAACTAGAGTGTTGAAAGTTAATGACTTTTTGAAGAAAAAAGTCATTTCTCAAAAAGTCGCTTTCACCAATCACGTGCTTGATGACTGGCAGCAAAGCCCACACTCACTATTGATCTCGGACATGGTCTGCTCCGCAGGGATGGCATTGAGAGCGGGCAGATTGGTCTAAATGATATTTTAAATATTTATCAGATTAGCATAATTTAATAAATTTCTAATTATCGATTTTGCTAGATAATAACCTACCATATTCGGCAGCTTGCGGTTGTCTGCCTGCGGCGAGATGTTAATGTAGTCGGAGGCGGTGAGCGTCGTGTAGCCGGAGACGTCCGTTGCCACGTCATCCGTCTGTAATGATTGATCTCAGTCTACTATCAATCGATAATTAGGGATCAAAGATCGAAGATCAACGCACGGCGGGATCCTTGGCGGGCGTGCGGGCGGACAGCGGCTCTTCCGAGGTCGGCGGCCCGGAAGCGACTGCCGCGCCTGCGACCGGCGCAGCAGCTGCAGCAGCTGCGGGGCCGGATAGAGGAGCTGCAGCTGTAGGATCCGCAGCACGCTGCACAAGTTGGATGGGCTGCAATATCGTCATTCAATCACAGGGATGGCATTGAAATGCATTGTTCAGCAAACAAAGAAGAGGGAGCCGTGAAACACATTCCAAATTCGTTGAAATTCCGTATCCAAAATCCGAAAACGCACCACCCGATCCTTCTTGTTCGTCGAGTCCGTGGTGTGCGCGGGATCGTGTGAGACCTGGAAATGAAAAAAGAAATGACGTCATCATTACGTAATCCAGCAATTGCGTCATCACTACGCAATTTGAGTATTGTATCATGACTACGCAATCCAATGTTTGTGTCATTATTACGCAAACCAGTCATTGCGTCATTACTACGTAATCCTTACTGACCGGCAGGAAGGCCTTGTCTGAGCCGGAGCCCTTGGCGACTTTGGACGCCATTTTCTTCACCGCTCGATCGAGCAGCCGCGACTCCATGTGGATCATCTGCAAGTTCGGGAATTCCGTCTTTGATCCCTATCAAGCTTGGCTAACACAGTTGACTCTGCAGCACCTAAACCAGTCGCGAATTGCAGTTTCGGCGGCGCGAACTCACAGTAATCTACAACACCGAACCTTACCACTTCCTCAGAGAAGTTTTTTCTTCAATTTTCAATGAGAAAATTTACACCAAATGATTTGGAAAAGGCGCGTTGGGAAAAGTTATCATTCTCGCACGGCGCCAACTGAATGCCAGGATATCGGCACGGTGCCAACTGAATCCCAGGATATCGGCACGGTGCCAACTGAATCCCAGGATATCGGCACGGTGCCAACTGAATCCCAGGATATCGGCACGGTGCCAACTGAATCCCGGGATATCGGTACGGTGCCAACTGAATCCCAGGATATCGGCACGGTGCCAACTGAATCCCAGGATATCGGCACCGTGCCAGCATGGGGGTGCACCCACATGAGCATAGTCGCCGTAGACTCGGTACGTGGCGACCAGCACAAACACCGCCAGCAGCGGCAGAATCGTCGCGAAGATGTAGAAGGCGGCGGAGGGAAAGCAGCAGCCGGCTGCAAATAGGAGTACGGTAGGATACGGCACTTTGAGTTGGGACAGCATATCTAGAGCTAGGTCCGAATCGAGATTTGCTTATTGTCATTCAGGGGATAAAGAAGGGTAATGCGCGCGTCTTTCCTATGGAAATAGATCTAGGTTACAGTACGTTTGTTGGAAAGATACGGTAGTCGTTTTGGATACGGTAACAGCTGAAGGGTACTGTAATTGTCGGAAATGTACGGTAAACAACTCACGCTCCAGTGCCGCTCCCATTGTGGATTGGGAGGAAGGAGGAGTGGACCGATGCGGAGGAGGGAAAAGACTGAAAATGAGTGGAGAGTGATAGAGAAGCGGAGGAAGATGAGGCAATTAGAGTGAACAATGAGGATTAGCTAATTTTTAAGAGAGAAAACGACTAGGGTTCTCTTATTGGAAAAATTAGGCTATTGGAACGGCCTTTGTTTCCTCTTCATTTCCAATAACCCCTCATTAAGAGAGCGGTCGCCTATTGGAAATGGACCGACAGTGGAATTCCAATAAGAGATGGAATTCCATCGTCAGAAATTCGCTTTTTTGTGCATGAATGACCGTTTTTCTTGGAATCAACAATTCACCATGATCTGTGATAGTGAAGATACTAGTTTATCAACAAAAAGAAAACAATTTGGACAGGAGAATAGGCTAAGGGGATCTTATCGTTGTCATCTCTCATTTTATTCCTACTCTTCTAGGTCATATATAAAACACTAAGGACCTCAAGAGAATGGTCGGTCGTGTTCGTATGCTAGATCATGATTTCAATGGTTACACTAAAAACGAACACTTCTTTTTTTCAGCAAAAAACATTTGCAAACAGATGGAATTGAACCGGTGCCACTCAGATTATAAAGCAACCTTTCTACCGACTGAGCCACACTCGAGATGGGAACGAAAGCTCTCACACTTTCACACCTTCGAACATCGATCCTATTAACAAAGCGTGCTATTATGTATTCTCCTTCCATCGCGATAGATAACTTACCTGTGCACGCGCACACTTATTGATCTGTTGACCATTCGTTTTTCCCCAATCTCACAAAACGTTCATCATAGAGAGACCATTTAGAAAGAGTCGTGGGGGCTCCTAACGTGCTTGCGGAGTTTTCAAACTGTTATTATCCGAAAATATATAGAAATTATATTCAAATACACACAACCTTCGAGTTGACCAAGCAGCTCCACTGACGAAAGAATTTAACAATGAAAAATTGTGGAAAAAATCAATGCGGAGGCATGAAAACGAGGTTTTCTGTTAATGGAATTCCATTACCAGCGGAATTCCAACCACCGAACAACGGGGAGATAATGGAAGAAATGGAAACAGAGAGCGCCTTTGTTCTCCTTTTTGGATCTCCGGAATCAGTTCCAATAAGGGAACCCTAAAAACGACAAATATGGGAGGAATAGGTGCACACTAGGGTCCCGCAAGTGAGACAGCTCGAAATCGAGCCATTGATTGGATTAGTGTATCCCTTTATTGATGTCTCCGGGGGAGACGTCTCTCGACGCTAATCTCCAGGGAGACAATTGGAGAGACGTCTCCTTTCGCATTGTTCCCGTGAATCACCGGGAACAATGATCCCATCTCACGTTAGGTCGAGATTGAGCGGTCGACACGATCTCATTCACCACCGATACAACAGCTCACGACACTGATATGTATGCAAAATGGCGAGAGACGTCTCCCACTTGTCATCAATCAATTAACAGAAACATTCAAAATTAGATGTAAATGGTGCGAGACGTCTCTGTCTCTGGATTATAAAGGAGACATTACAAATTCCGTTGTTCTGAGTCTCCCCAATTGTCTCACTTGCGGAACCCTAGTGCACAATCAGAGTTTTCTTATGTTTCACGATGCACTCTTTACACATCATTCCACAGGCCGGTCAGCCTTACAGAAAGGCCTTTGGAGTGACAGAGCGTGTGAAATCGAGAGGGACTCTCTCATTTTTGCATACTCTCTCGTCTTAACCCTGGACTGTAGGTTTGGAATCATGTGTTTAGTCACGCGTACGTCGGCAAAAATAATCCTCCATACAGTATCGAATAGGGATGCAAGTTCGGGTTTCGTATTACGACCTTCCCAGCGAGAGATCGGTAATACGGCTGATAAAGGGGAGAGAACGAGAGAAAAAGAGACGCCGTATTACCGAAACCGACGCCGAACGGGCAACCCTAGTATCGAATAACAAATTCTAGATGAAACAACAAAAAAAATGAAGAAACGGCGTTTTGGCATAAGCAATGTTGAACGATCTTAGAGATCGAGAACAACGCAAAATTGCAGTGCAGAGCTCTCGCATCGCCAGGAGACCTCTTCGGAGAGTCTTAGTATGTTAATTAGTATGTTAATTTCATATTTATTTCTACGAGGACTCAAAGTAATTGTGTTCAAAACTGCTATATGTATCATTGCTTCGCTCTCTTAGCGCTTTTGCAGACTCCTTCCCATAGAGATGTGAAAAAACGGTACTGAACTAATGCTACCTCTGCACAAAATTCTTTGAAAAGAATAGAATTTCTTTATCAAAATTCCAAGTAATATTTACAGGTTGTCACTTTCTGGGGTGGTTCAAACAGGGAGAAGTCTTCGGATCGAGTGAGTACATTTTGGGATTGTCGTACACAGAATCCTCGCAAGCAACCTGGAATTGGTACATCGAAATAATATAACGTTCCGCTGCTAAAAGCAGAAATGATTGCGTGAAAGATTTTTAAATTATGAGCGTTGTGTTGAAAGAGATTTGTTGTCCTTATTCCGTAAGCATTTAACAAATAGTAATATGCATGTTATTCTTGAACAGATAAAGCACATCATTCCACAGACCGGCAACCTTCCAGAAAGGCCTTTGGAGTGAGAGAGCGTGTGAAATCGAGAGGTACTCTCTCGCCCTAACCTTGGTATGTAGGTTTGGAATCATGTGAAAGAAGACAAACCTTGTTGGCTGCATTGAGCTGGACAAACTGGGCCGGGTAGAAGTTAGGGTCGAAGTAGGAGATCATTCCTGTAGCATTTAACAGATTCTTTTTTAGAGAAAAATTTTGCGTTAAAAATAGACAATGGTCATTCAATCAAGGAAATGCTAATAATGGTGAGTTAGGTTTCACGAAGATCACTTAAGTGTGGTTTACACAATCTGATAAGATTCTATTCGCGATTTGAGACATTGCAAAAACATAATAAAATATTTTTTTTATTATGGCATACATCTCATTGGATCGGTGTTCTTAGGGTTGAATTTGAAAAAAAAATTATTTTTTTTAAATTCTGAAATAAAAAAAAGTATTCACCTCCATATTCAGCGGGCGCGCATGCACACGGTTGCTCCTTCCAAGTGGACGACCAATCGGGTTGATAAGATTGATTCTGACGGAGCATATCAAACTTGACTGGCATCGCTGTAAATAGTTTTTATTTTAAATATAAATTTAATTCATAGTGAATTGCGTTTTGCGTATATATTCTTAGTTTCGTATATCCACCGCAGTATATCTTCCTAGTTTTAAAATATAATAAATACATTAGTTTTAAATAGTTTTAAATTGTCTCACTCTTGCAAGTCAGCGTGTTATCGGCGCCGGCGGGGACGCTGAAATACTGGCAGAACCACTTGAAGGCCTTGATACGACGAGACTCGCCTGGACCACCGGGATTGGAGGCGTCCTAAAGGAGGATTATTGATTTATCGATTGGAAATTTGAGAAGAAACTCTACTTGGTTTTAGTTGACCAACTGATTGAACTGGGGTATGTTTCACGAGGCTAACTTCAGTTGAGTGGGAACAATCAATTGATTCCATTTTCGATGTGTCTTGAAGAATCCTAGAAAACAATCAATAATACCGTACCTCTCCATTGCATTCGTTGTTGATAATGAGTGAAGTGGGGCCGAAGATCGGGCCAGAGTAGCCGGCAGCAGTGTTTGCCGAACCGCTGTTCCATGATCCTACAATAATACTCCAAATAATACTCTAGTTTTTTGATTCATCTTTGGTTTGCAAACTGTTTATCAGTACGTAATACATTGACCATTGTTGCAGTACCAACACTTGTAGTTCTTGTAATAGCATTTTCGTTGCAAATTGTTCAATTAATTTTTTAATAATAAAACATGCACTAACCCATGACGATATCGTGCATGGCGGGCTTCGGCGGCTGCGGAGTCATGTAGAACCTGAAGAAAATCTGTTCAAAAATTCAAAAACCAAAATAGTGGTGAGCGCCTTTCTGTTGTTTCACCACATTGTCCTCGGTGGCTACACGCGGAACGGGACAATACCGTAGAACAACACCCCATATATTTATAATGATTATCGTGCGTGAATCACTTCTGGGATGAAAAAAATGTGGTAAGGGAAAAATGTTTAATGATTTTGAAATTATATGAATACTGTTTTTTTTGACTATAAATGTAATCGATTTATTTGCTTACCACAGCGAAGCCATAATGGCAAGAGGCGGGTCCATTTTGGTCATGACGAGATTCGGATTTGCCAGAAGGTCAACCACGATTCCCTGAAGTTATTGATTTTCTTTAATTATTGATTTTTCAAAACTAAAAATAATCTTCAGAACGTTGATGTTACCTGAGACTTGAGCCAGTTCTGGAACATTCCATAGTTGTAGTTGTAGGAGATCTGCAATAAATTTACTATGATTATTATTATTATTATTTATGGCGTGATGGGAGGAAACTAGTTATCCCTATACCAATTTTGGCCATAATTTACCTTTAAGACACTTCTAACTAGCAATATCTTTTCTATTAAAGATGAAGTTTCATTGTAATTTGGGAAAATACTGCGAACCTGGATAGCTCCTCTTCCAAAGTAGCATCCCTTGTACGTGTCAGGCTTACTACCGGTAGCATTCGAGCATCCATAGAAGTAGTTCAGCTCAGCAGACTCGGCACAGTACCTGACATATTCCAGTTCACTGGGTCGTTCGCTTGGGTCAAACTCCTTACCGCCCTCCTCTGTTGCACTGGTTTCCGTCTACGGGTTGATAGCCGGGCGAAGATTTGTCGAGGAAGGAAGAGACTGGTCCACCCTTAAGATAGGATGATTATGTATAATAACTTGGTCAAAACATTTAGAAAATTTGATCAATAATTGGTTCAATCATCGCTAGACTTCCTCCCGAAACAAAAAAAAACTTGCCTCGAACCAATTGTAGAATCCACCGCGGTAGAAGCAGTTGGCCGCCTGTTGTCCGGAGAATTTGCTAAAAAAATTCATTTTATTATTAATTACAATTATTAATTGTATTTATGCTAATTAAATTTAAATTCTTACGCGTAGAGATCGGCATTGTTTTCTCCCGTTTCCTGCACTGCATGAGCGAAGAATGCAGCCAGATCGCGCTTCTTGTTCTGATCGGCAGTGTAGATCTAAGAGTTTTATAATTTAAAAAAAAAGATCGAAATAAGACAGTTTACGATATCTAATTGCTAGCCTTTGCACCTGAGCTATTGTAATTTTAACTTTTCGTGTTGATTGTTTTTGATTCGATCGGCAGAGCGTGTTTACTTTTTGTAATGTTTGCTCTAAAATATTTGTTTCCTACAAACGCCACCGACTTACCATTGAATCCTCTTTATATAATATTTTACAACTCCTTTTGAAACTCATCTTTCATCAGGCGGGTATAAATCCGCACAGTGCAAAAGGGAAAGGGGAAAATAATCGCGCATTTGTTATGTTGTGTTACGCGCATTATGTTATATGTTTCGTTGAAGAAAATTTAAAAAAAAACAGGAAATTATGGAATTGTTGTTCCTTGCCTTATTCGGAGATACAGTGCCGAAGTCAGGGAAATATCTGGCAGCGATAACGAATGCTTCGTACGAGTAAGGGAAGCACTTGTTCGGTCCCCAGCCGATGTTCGCGAACGGGAATAGGTCCTGAAATAATCATATATTTATGATTTCAACTTAAAAAAATTTTTTTTACAAGTGTTGCTGGTACTTGTATATCATTAGAACTACTACTCACATAGAACATCTCTCTCGTGAACCACTTCTCCAGGGCGGACGCGGGTTTCTTGTTGGGGTCTGAGGGACCGGTGCAGCTCGCCGGCGGTCCTCCACCGAACTTGGCGGCGTTCGGGCACGATGCCGCCGAACCGGTTACTGTAACGAGGTGATTATTGATTTTTTACTAATAAGGTATACGATAACTTACCGCTGGATCCGGGGGCTTCGGGCATGGGCGGCGCGACGTCCTTAATTAACAAAAATACTTTTTATGTATGAAATATTGATTAGTTATTGATAATTAAATAAAGTATACCTCCGGAAGTCCCGAGCGACCGCGGAAGCCTTGCACGGCTCCAGCTGTCAGCAATACGAGAAGGCAAGGGAATAGTTTCATCCTGAAAAAACACCAAAATCTTAGAAGGCCGGAATGAAAAGAATGGGGGAAGCCTAAGCATCTAGGAATAGATCATCGCTTGTTAGCTCTAGTCTACTGGTTCCTAACTACTTTGCTTTCTGGAATGGGCAACGGTAAACAGAAATCAGGAAAGACAAGGAAAGCCGGAAAACTGACTGCTTTTAGAGGCGGCCCCATCTGTTTTATACTGAAATGGTATGGCCTGAGCAAATGGAAGTCTACGCTCATTTCGCGAGTTTTCGGCGATATCCGGAAGGGAAACGGTTTCGGATGCGCGATCTCTATCACTTTCTCATTGTCTATTCACGATTGGTCTCGCCGATTGTTGCGTATTTCCGTGTTTGCATTGTAGTTTGGCCCAATTTCATAGTTTGACCAGCTGCTAAACGTAATGCGAAACAGGAAAAAAAGACATTGGCGTAGCGTTTCCTCTGCGTTTTACGTGCAAAGTCAGCAAAAAGGTGCATTCCGGAAATCAAAGAATCCGTTTTCTCGGGAACGCGTATTTTCGTTCGTTCTGGTGGAATTGGGCGCATGTCTGTGCAAACAATGAGGCCACGAGGTGCAGGAGTTCAATGCATTATAAATATATCGCCCCTTCTATTGATGACGTGAAAAAAAGCTGAAAACTGATCCTAAGTCGTACAAAAGTTTCCTTCAAAAACGAAAATTCGTAGAATTCTCAGGTCCACGTTGTTCCTTACTGTATCCCGGTTACAATAATATGGTGACATATATGAAAGAGAAAATGGATCCCCACACCCGTTTGTTGACATGAAAAGTGCGCAGAGTACTAGAGAGGTGGATCAGCGCATCTTTTTAGGGGTCGCTAATCACAATGTTCGGATTGTCAGGGAAGCGGCCACAAAGTGTGCTTCCCTAATTGGGAAAAGACACTCGTTGATCGTTTGCCTTACATTCTCTGAGGCCCCGCGCGTCTGACCGGGTATCAATACCGGCATAGCTCTCTCGTGGGCGTATTAAATAGTATGGTGGCGACAAATAGTCTTACTCATCGGTGCTTTTATGACCGATTTTCAGGTTCTCAAGAGTGGTTGTCAATGATATCTCTCTCTAAGCGATGCGTCCATTGTTGAATTGTCAAAATAGTCTCGTCATTATCCACACTCTCTCAACCGGTCGGCAGGTGAGAGAGTGTAGTACGGAATCAAAAGATCATTTCTGACCACTCAGCGACAATAAACGCAGGATAACCTGTTATCAGTGAAAGGCATCACGAGTCACTGATTAGTGCTTCAAAAGCGGCTCACGCGTATTTTGTCCGCTCCTATTGCACGTATTGTGGATATCCCCATGTCTTTGAAATCTCAAAAAATATAATGAATGTAAATTACAATATTAGACATTAGTTAATGATTGTATTTCTCATCTTCAGGCTCATTTCCCTCAAAATCACTGTTGCATTCATTCATTCACTCATTGTTTATTCCGTCAGAGTATCTCATGCAAGAAAGTTAACTGTGAATTGGGGACAAGAAACGGATGTCCGTCGACGTAGTTGAATCGGTTTTATGCATGGCAGCAAGCGTATGGAGAAGAAGGGTCAGAGCCAATTCTTAATAACTAATTCAGAAAAAAAAACTTTGCTTGCAGCTTATGATTACACATTATAGAGAAAGGTAAAGTAACTACCGGAATCAAGAGAACTTTGAGCGACTACTCTGCCGGGGCCCTCCAGTCAGGCCAATTACTACGTATCCCTTGCTGTCCATTCTTCTCTGGGGCACGTTACCTCAACGTTGCTCTCTATTTCAACGACACGGCTGAGGCTGGAGGGTTTCGCGAACCTAGGCGTGGATCAAACATGTGACGTACGACAATTATTTGACTAGAATTTGCTTTGTATATTTCCCCCTATCAGTATCCGATTCTATTCTTGAGAGCAAATAATGTCGGAAAAAATATTCATGTATCTCTTCTGGGACAAGTTGTATAACGAGGCATAAGAATAGAATTAAGAAAAGAACCGGACAAAGATAAAGGCAGCACAATCAAGAAAATTTGTAATCGAATTATTGTCATATCACTCAGGACATGCAAGGCTCTTTTTTATGTATAATTGTCTGCTTTTGACAGTGAGAGAACGAATGAGCGGTACTGCATTTTACGTGCAAAGCCAGTAGAACGGTGCGTTCTGGAAATCAAAGAATCTGTTTTCGAGAACGGTTTTTTTCGATCGCTATGCACGTTTTGTGGACAAATCTATGCAAACAATGAGGTCATGAGGTGCAGGAGTTCAATTTCTCCTTCATTTGATTCGTTTAAAAATAAGTCGGCTTCTCGAATAATGCCGTCAGAGAGAGAAAATTTTTAACTATATGAGTTTTGAAACTAAAAACAAACATGCGACTGTTTTCAAACAAATGCACAAGGAAATAAGTTTTCTCGAGAAAGATTTCTCGAACTCACCGGGTGCACTTAGTTTTAGTTTTTTGTGCAAATGATTGCTATTACAACTTTTAAATGGTACATGCATTGAATGAACTACTGATGCGTGTACTCTATTTCTAAACCTCGTCGTGTCTCTCGCTTTGTCATGCTCTCTCGCAGCCATTCTGTTGTCTAGTAGCGGAACGTTACATTATTTTGGACGAATTTCTTTAGTGAATTTGTTATTCATGTGTTTGATACACTCATCGCTTTTGTACAAACTCACATATATTACATTCTATGAGCACTGATCTCATCTGTTTAACCAGAAACTTTGAAGAGATACCAATGCTCTCCCGACCCCAACCGAAATTACCAACTGATACGCAAAGATGGCATGTAAAAATTTTGTGCAAATCTGAGGGACAAACAGCTGTCATATCTTCGTATAGTAAGAATAAATAGAGATCTGGCCAGTTTAAGGGGACTTGCACTATAGTTCTCGCCAGTTTTATGCGAAATCTGTCCGGTTTATATATTTCGCAATAAGCCGTATTGTCAGTGCGACGAAAATGTGTGGCGTAAATGCAAATGTTGTACATGTGTGTAGTCTGTACTTCATTCGAATGTTTAACTTTTTTTATAGAGAAATGTCGTAAAATAGTTATTTATCTCTTCTGGGAAGAAACTGTGCATAACATACATATTATGAATATAGAGCGAGTAGTAAGCTGGGCTTTTGCCCTTATTATTACAGTTTGAAATTCTGGCATTTGTTTAGATCTCTTCATTTTCCACACTGTCTTTCCCAATTTGGTGGCGTAGAAACAAAAAAAAAAGAGTTGATCATACTATTTGCCCGAATTTAACAAACTCCTGTAGCCGGGCTCATTATTGTCCGATTCTGTTCTTAACAGTGAGATTCGTAGGGACGAGCTCGTCTTTGTCAACGAAAATCACAGGAGGATGCTCGAAGAACTGGCTATTGCAGAGATAACGATAGTAGAGGAAGACGATCTGCAAAATATAACTTAATTGAGAAAATGTCCAATTTTTGGAAAAGTCCAATTTTAAAGAAAAAAGGTGAACACAATTTTTTGTGCATTTTTTCAATTAATCAAATAATTCACACCGACAATCAAAACAGTTATCTCTGTTCTCTTTTTGTTTACAATTAGCGGAAAATTTTACTGCCTTTCAACTTTAAAATTAGATTACGTTTCTGATTTTGCGCTATTGGATGTAAAGAGATGTCAGAGGGGAAAAAATGCCAATTGTTAAAAGAACTAAACTGACCCTCCAGCAGTAGAGCGCAGCCGCGGTAACTGTGAGCAGTGCGGCAGCAATGAAAGAAATCCCGAAGAGACCGCTCACAGATTCCTCATGATTGATTTCCTGCAAGAGAACAAAGTTTAATAAGTTATTAATTAGATATCACGCTTTGCTAATTTTTGAATTGTTTTCTATTCACTCTGCATGATTGAATTTCTGGAACACAATTCTTGAACCTAATATGTTTCATCATAACATGATACACAACTTTTCGTTGCATCTAGTATTATAAGGTAGCTATTCGTTTTTATAAAACGATTAAAATGTAACCAACCAGTACAGCGAAGACGGTGATATAGAGCAGAGAGCAGATCTGGATTATTTTATATTAATTTTATTTAGTCAAATTTTTGATATAAAAAATATAGTCAACACTTAGTCATTCCATAAAAATTGGATTCACTTCACGATATTTTTTTTAAAAATTAAACAATAAAAATTTTTAGACCGACTATCACTGAATATTATGACTGAATATTATGAAATATAATGACCCCACCTCAAGATAGAGATATACGAGTACGGCCCTCTTCTTCTTCCCGTAGACTCCGTACATGAAAGTGGCAGCTATGGCCACTTGTAGAAGGAGAATTAACTGATCCTTAGCAGTAATCGGTGTGAATGCCCATTGGGCGGTGTGCTGTAATGAAGAAAAATACAATAATTGTTTTGTATTTACTATTAAAAAATTCTTCTTTCATAAACCATCCTCAGACCACATCATTCCATAGGCCGGTCAACCTTCCAGAAAGGCCTTTGGAGTGAGAGAGCGTGTGAAATCGAGAGGGACTCTCTCACTTTTGCATACTTTCTCGTCCAAACCCTGGGCTGTAGGTTTGGAATCATGTGAGACGCGATAAAAACAATGAAAAAAATTACACAAATTTATCCTAAATGATTAATTGTTTGCGAATTATCACTAGAATGTCAAATTAAATCAATAAATTATCCCCTTCATAATTAAATTGCTACGTGTTCGTCTGACGGTATAAACAAATGATGAATAAGTAAAAATGGGTCACCTCTCGGAAGAGAAACGCGAAGCAAGTAGCCGTGGTGAGCAGAGTGCGAAGCACAGCGATAACCGGCGTCACGCGCTAAATTAATTAACGTTTTAAATTAATTTTACTATAATTAACTAATTAGTAAATTAATTAATTAATCACCTTCACATGCCACTTGCAGCATGGCACGATCAAGAAATCCTCCTCTTTCGCGTGGCCATTGTTCATACTGAAGAGAATATGAAGCCGTTCGCCAAAGAATCGAGTGGATCCGGGAGGGTCCGGCACAGTGTAAAAGTGTCGATTCTCTAAAACTCTGTAATTTGAGGTTTTCGAGGATGCTGATAACGATGCGCATACTCATTTTGTATGTAGGGCGCCCGTTGGCGCCAGATGGCGCAGCGTCTAAATCGCATTTTCTTCTTTTTCTCCTCGCCCAATATTGCTAATTTTTTGTCGTTGTGGTCCTAGGGTCAGAATTCGATGGGGATCACGCTGATATAGTTCATTTTATGCAAATATTATTCATAACCGCCAAATTATCAACTCTTCGTAGAGACAATTGCAAGCTTGTTAATGTGTACAGATCGGACCGGAATGACGAGAGGATTCCAAATATATAATTTGAGCCAATTTCATCATCAAATCTCGCTATGAGCTAACATAAAGTGTATTGAGTTTGTAAGTAAAATAGAAGATTTACTCTCCTCTTTCCCCCGACCTCTCTACGCTCTCTCTCATCCTCACGCTCTATCGCTTTCCTCTCGCGTACCCCCTGGCCCCTTCCTATCTTTCAGGCGAGAGAGCGTTTGAATTCGAGAGGGTATGGAAAGACCGCAACAAATAGTGGAGAGAATAAGACCAATTTTAAACCATTTTATGTTAGCTCATAGCGGGATTTGATGATGAAATTGGCTCAAATTATATATTTGGAATCCTCTCGTCATTCCGGTCCGATCTGTGTACATTAAAAACCTTGCAATTGTCTCTACGAAGAGTTGATAATTTGGCGGTTATGAATAATATTTGCATAAAATGAACTATATCATCGTGATCCCCATCGAATTCTGATCCTAGGACCACAATGACAAAAAATTAGCAATATTTGGCGAGGAGAAAAAGAAGAAAATGCGATTTAGGCGCAGCGCCATCTGGCGCCAACGGGCGCCCTACATACAAAATGAGTATGCGCATCGTTGTCAGCATCCTCGAAAACCTCAAATCACAGAGTTTTAGAGAATCGACCTTTTTTCACTGTGCCGGCCCTTACTCGACTCTTTCGCAAACGGCTTCATATGTTTATTTTTGCTCCACTGCCTCTCCATTCCTCCAGAAAGGGGTAACGGGCTAGAGAGAGTGCAAAAGTGAGAGAATAGTTCTCCCTTTTCGCAATTTTTTTTTCGCTCCCGACCTATTTCTGGATATTTGAAAGGGCAGTGAAGTCATGTGAAGCGACAAAACAATGGCGGTGACTGATAGGAATCTACTGATAAGAGAAACTTTCGTTGTCCCTATTACTGCCGGCAAGAAGCCAAAGTGGCATTGATTGTGATAAGAAGTAGAGCGCGAAATTTGAGGCTACAGTCTCTCATTTTGCAAGTGTGCGAAATTGAGAGGCCGTGATATCATATTTCTAATAAGAAGAGAGATAAGCCGAAGCGATATTTTGTAGTGGGCTAGAAGTATTTTTCTAATGGCAATTGACGCAACCAGAACAATATAATAACAATAATAATAATGATAATAATATTTGTCAATGTCGCTTTAGGGGCGCTGACGGAACAAGAATACGCTGAGAAATTTGGACGAACTATCTCCGTCCTCTTATTTAGCTGCCATTGAATCAGTATTACATTTATAAAATGATACGATCATACCAAAAAAACCGAATAACGAACTTCCGTTGTTTACCATACAGGAACATTGGCGACCCTCTCGCTTTTGCGTGCTCTCTCGTCTCAGTAAACACAGGAAGCCCCAGTTCGACATTTTGTTTGATCGTATCATTTTATAAATGTAATATCACGCAAACTTTGTATTCTCGGAATTGGGAAGTGAAAAAGCAAGATAATTGAAAGGAGTAATGCAACAGCAACACGAAACTTTGTTACGGAGAAGAACAATATTTTTCTTCGCAACTAAACCGATATCGGATTGCACACTCTCATTTTCGAATAGGAGATACACGCAGAACATGAGAGAGAGTAATGAATGGACAGAAATAGCGAGGAGAGGAAATGAGTCAATCAGCTTTGATTGGCATCATCACCGAGCAAGGCTGTGTGTAATTGTAGCGGCAAAAACAGAGAGTGGAGAAGGAAACGCAACATTTCGCATTTTCGTAGACGCGGCGAATTTGTGTTTCATGAAAATCATTAAAGAAGAAGGTATTAGTGGCTTTGATACAGCGCTTGTTGCCATTTCGACAAAGAACATTCTGATACCTGTGTAAGCAAGCTATCGCGAAACACCGCGCCATTCTACATGCCGGTCAACCCTTCAGAAGAGAAATGGTCGGACCCTCTCAATTATGCACGCTCTCTCGCGCTGTCTGATCGGTGAGAGAGCATGTAGAAGGAGGATAGTCTGATTCAGAAAGATGTGGGCTGCGAAAGAGCGTGTTGGGAGGAGACCCTCTCACTTTTTCAGGCTCCCTCGGCATGACCCTTTTTCGGAGGTTTTCAACGTATGTGCTAGCCTATTTCCACTGCCTTTCTGAAAGCAAAGGATGGCAGAGTTCGATTTTAAAGCGTTCTCTTCTCTCTAATTCAATCGCCTTTTCCAAAAAAGTTGGAAATAAGGGGGGAGGAAGCTCTGAACACATCTGAACGCATCCGTAGCCGGGGGAGGAGTGGTAGGTCATTGTCTGCCTCTCTCGTTTCCCCCACTATTTTCGTCTCTCTGCTAACCCCCCCCCTCTGAGGTATTTGATGCGGCGTCTGAGGGTTTGTTTGAGGAAATTGAAGCTGGCGGACGGAAGAGGAAGATTCGCAGACAACAAACTCTTGTACTTTTGTTTTGATGCAAAAGATTAAGATAATGAAAAGCGTATAGACGCCCGATGTGGCCTCCGGAAGGTGTAGAGTAGGGATGCCAATAACTCTCTTCATTTCGCACACTCTCTCACCGGTCTGACCGACGAGATAGTGTGTAGAATGATGAGGGCATTTCTTGCGCAGCCATCCCTAATGTAGAGGGCGCGTGAAAATAGAGGGGTTTCTGCGCGCCTATAGCACACTATTTCTTCCTTGACCCCTTTCTGGAGATTTAGAATGGTGCGAAAAACGAGACTTTTCATTGTACTAACGGACAGCGAATGGGAATGAGGTGGGCGATGGAGAAATTGTATCGGGGGGATATTTCTCGGATGCCCCCGCGCAAATAGGTTTCACGGAGAACATGAAAGAGCGGGGGTGTCGAGGGCAGCGGTGGTATTCCATCATGGGAATTAAACAATTCAGACTCGAGATATTCACCACTCATGCAGCGCTTGCGTACAACAGCGCAACACAAATTGACAGAATTTTTCGTATCATCGCTAACTCTCTCTCTCTCTCTCTCGCCTCCCTCTCCCGCCTCTTAACGAGAGACTATTAGCGTTGAATTTGAGCACGGAACGCTCATAACTTATGATTGCGCTCAAGCGAGAAAAATCAACTGGAAACACGCGAAAAGTGCGGGAAAGAAAGTGAGGGCGCATCGATCCTCTCTCTCCCTCTCTCTCTCCCCCCCCCCTCTCTCTCTCTCTCTCTCTCTCCCTCCCTCCTCCCTGGCACTCAATGCGCACGTTCTAGCGCTGTCTTTTGGTTAGAGAATCGAGAGAGAGAGAGAGAGAGGGGGGGGGAGAGAGAGAGGGGGAGAGGGAGAGAGACGAAAGAGAGAGAGAGAGAGATGTAAAAAAACGGGGAAGAGGGAGAAGCGGAAAAGAAAAAGTGGAAATGCGCCCGTGGGAATCGCAACTTTTCCCGGAATGTGACGGAAATTGACAAATGCCCGCTCAAACGGAAGGAAATGTGTCTTTGAAACGTTCGCATGATTTCCAATCTCCAGAAAGGGGACAGAGGCGAGAGAACGTGCGGACACGAGAGAATTTTGGGTTAGAGAATCGAGAGAGAGAGAAAGAGAGAGAGAGAGAGAGAGAGAGAGAGAGAGTGACTGGCAAATGCAGTCAACACGCGAATTCGCTCGGATTTCGCCATCAACTTAATTCTTTTAAATATTTGTTTAAATAGTGTGCGAATGAGGGAGAGTAGATTTTGAAAAGTATTGTCTTGAGTATGAGAGAGTTGTAGTTTCTAGATTTCGACATCGAATAGAGTATGCGTCCTGATTTCTTGATTTCTTTATGCTGCAATGTCCGGGGGAAAAATTAACGATGTCACGTTTTACGTAGTAGGGGTTTCTTCTTCAGATGTTCTTCCAATTGGCACAAAATATCAAGTAAAAATCGCACGATTCCTTTCCGCCCATGTCATATGGACAGCGTAAAACACGATTGTGCCTTGTTCATGGTAATGTCGCCCATATCTCCTCATTCCGGACAACATTACCGCAATGGATTTCGGGTGAGAAGGCGCGGAAAATCGAGAAATTTTCGAGAGATCGGGCACATTTTCACACTCAGTCCCCTTTTCGTAGGTTTGGAATCATGTTGTGTCCCTTCGGACAAATGCCTGCGGATGTTTTTCAACGCAGCTCGTGCGCGCGATTCCAGTTGCACAAGCTGCGCGCCGGACTGTTTGCCGGACCTGGCTTTTCCGTTCGGGACCTTTCAACAGAACGCGCGATGTGCGCCGGATCGGTGTAGGGCGCGGCGCGCGCGCGGCGGCGCAAATCGCGCGCACAAGCTGCTTTGAAAAACCGGAGTATAGCAAGGAATTTCTGAGAAAGAGCGGAAGGGGTGGAACTCAGAGGGAAATAAGGCAACGGTTCTAGACTTATAGGATGGACAGCGACGACTTTCAAAGTCTACCCACCCAGCTCCCCTGCGGATATGAGACTTTGAAGTCGTCGCTGGCCAGCTTACTATTAGACTTATTTCCCCGTGAGAAGGGTCCAATCTCCTATTTATTGAAGGGGATAAGGGATTCACGCTTAGAGATCGAAGCACTTTATCGGAAAAGAGAATTGTGCGGAAATGAGAGAAGATTAGCCAGTGCAATTGCTTCCCTTCCAGTGAAATTGAGAAGCATCCTTGGAGGATTTTCGTTGCATGCTTCCGCTAAGACGAGTAAAAAAAGTCCGGTCGAGAGGAGCGATCATGATCTCTCTCTTATATTTGTTTCAGTTGCTTGTCTGCATAATTTTTGCATAAACATTTCGGACGAGAGCTGTGATTTTGTAAGGAAGAACGCGCATCTTTCGGCAGGCTGGTCAATCGCACATGGTGGGTACAGAGAGGAAGACGAACACATTTTTACCACATAATCACAGAATAATATCGGCAGAATAAGCTCAATTAGCCATACAATCAGGCAGAACTGGCTTGCAGACTCCCTGCGAGTCGAAGTTGATGCCCACTTCGAGAATATTACAAATGTATCTGAACGAATATGAATATTATTGATGGAATTTTAAACTTGGTTTATCGATTTTGATAGAAATTCGAGGAATTCAATCAATAATCGCTCACCCCTTGACCTGCTGCCCACAGTACTTGACGTAGACATCGTCCGTGCACTTGACGTAGTCGCCCCAGGGGCTGAATTATCGATTTTTTTATTATCAATAATTGCTTGTGTAACTGCAGGGGTGGACGATTTCTCGCCGGAATTTCCGCCAATTTTCGAGCTATTTCGCTCTTACCAGTAAAGGCACTAACCTTCTGGCATTAATAATATTTGTATGATTGTATTTGTATAATTAATAAACCTGCAATAATCTCCGTCCTTGACATTCTTAATGGCCGTTTCGACTGCGGTGGTGCATGTTTTTCTCTCGTCGAGATGATTATCGATTATGTCGTTGAAACACACGATATTCGCCTTCATGACTGAAAAATACTGTAATTTACATATTTTTTAATCCGTGAATTGTGCGGGAAAATTGTAGTTAAAGGAATTGTGTAAGGCTCACCAAGTCTCTTCCACCCCCCCCCCCATCGGTGGCGGTAAAATTGGTATTCTGACATTCCTGTAAGTGTGGGCGACTAAAAAATAAAAAGAGACATTTCACTTATATTGTAGATAAGATACAGATAAGTGATATATTGTTCACTCCTGATTCTAGTGACATTTTTCTGGGGGCAGAAAGAAACTCACAATCCTCATTGTTGCACATGTACGCGCGCACTGGGAAGTCGGTGGAATATTCGAACGCCTGGGTCTGTAATTCATTTTCATTATTTCTATTTTTTCTTCCAAAATTGGGATGATAAATTGATGTGGAACTACAGTCCTGGTTGTTTCCCCAATGAAAACTTTCCGGCCCGGCCGGGCCCGGATGGGCCCAAGTGGGTCCACGCAATTTGTTGCGCGAATAGAGATAAATTCGAGACAAACTCTGTGCAGTCAACGAGCTCAAGTCATTGGTCATCGAATGTTATTGATTGAAAATTAAATTATTTGCTTTATTACGTTTCATTTTGTTGAAAGAAATGATTGCAAGGAAATGACTTTCGATAGAGATTGACGCAAAATATTACAGTATCTATTGGACTTTTGCATTTACCACGAACTGATTTTTCATAGAACGAAATTTTCTAATGAATTTAAAATTACTAAAAAATAGTTAATTAAATTTCTGTTGACACTTACCGATGACGAATGACCTGAATTCGTTGACTGCACAGAGTTTGTCTCGAATTTATATCTATTCGCGCCACAAATTGCGTGGGTCCACTTGGGCCCGTCCGGGCCCGGCCGGGCCGGAAAGTTTTCATTGGGGAAACAACCAGGACTGTAGGTAGGGTAAAAAAAACAAAAAAAATCACAAACCAGGTTCATGTTGTACATGTCCTGGAACGAGGCGGCTGTCATGCAGGGAGAGTTGAAGAGATAACCGAGACAGCTCTCAACAGTCACTTCGTACCTGAACATTAATGATTGTTGTAGAAGCTAATCATATATTTTCGCCCGGCCAGAACTCTCATTTTCACACACTCTCTCGCCTAGCATAAACACGTAAGATATTTCATAAACACGTCAGATTTCTATCGGAAGTTCGATAAAACAGGTCAGATAGGGGGCAATTCTTACTAAACTCGACATTCTGCGTATTCCTAGATGGGTCTCGAGTCTCTGAACTGATTGGTTCAAAAAAGTGTAAACCCAGAATCTGGGCCAACTAAAATGTATGAAGCTAATTATCCTGACAAGATTGTTGGTCCATGGAAGCTTCGGAATTCAAACTTAAAAGAGATCAGTAGGCCCCCTGACCACATCTCAAAGCATGAGACTGATAACGGTTGATTGAAGTAGCTACTATCCTATGCTGACTTTGTAATGGGCTTGTGCACTAAAAGGTAAAGGTGTTAGGTCTTCTAGACGCAAGGCGGTCTCGACCACCCCTATGCCTGAGTGGCAACGAGAGCCTGTCCTGAGATGATCAGCGGCCTGTTGCGAGGCTATTCTCGTGTTGTGTGCACGTGAATCATGTTTGGATCGTGATTTATCAATCACTACCAACATTTCTTAACCCCTTGGTTGGGTGGATCTGCAGGCACGAGGGGTCCATGCACAGCACTGTAGCAGCCATATCTGTTGTTTAGGACAGGGTTGTTTTATTATTTTGGATCAGTATTTGTAAAAAAATCAATGGGAGAATAATTACTGGCAGAAAACGTCAACGCCGTTGTCTCCGAATTTCTCCGTAATATCGACGATTTTCTGTAGGTATTGATTGAAGGGCGGCAGTTTGGCCGGGTTGAGACCGTATCCGGAGAAGTACGCGTCGAGACACGACTTGGTCTGCTGTAAAAAAATAATTCTGGGTTACGGTAGCAAGACAGTCGTACTTATAGTATTTCGATCAATATTCACTTGTAGTACGTATATAATTTACCATAGTGATTCTGGTTTGGAAAACTAACCGCCATATAACAATAAAAAATATTTTTATAACAATAAAACATATTTTGAAACATGTTTGGAGACTAACCGCCATGAAGGCAGGGGAGCAGGAGGAACCAGCCTTTCCGTGGGAAAGCACACCTAAATTTTGGAAAATACATTCATCGATAAATAATAATTTTGTTAGGTGACTTTGCATTTTTTCTAAGATTGACAGTAGGGTTCGCCTGCCAAGCAAGATCTTGGGATCCCGAAATGAGATAATTCAATTATCTCACTTCTTGCAAGAACAATGAAAACCATTTCAAGATCTTGTTTCTTGATAATTTCTTGGAAAGAGAACTTAGTCAATTCTCAGTTTCAAAATATCGCCTTAATCAAAATAATTATTCATAATAACATTAATAATTTGCGTTGTGATCGCTAGATCTGAATAATGACCATTTCTGATTCGCTTTATGATCGGTCGTGCGCGCAATAGGTGCGTGTAATGGTGAAAGGCACTCATGGATTCACTAATTTTCTTTTCAGTGGGTAGACTGTAATACAAAAATGTCAAACAAAAGAATATTTCCAACGCTTACGGTAGAGGTAAGTCGGAATTTCGAAGAATGAGGCCAAACTTGTAAGATACGGGTGTTATGCGTTCGTTAATAGCTTGCGATGTTGTTAAAACTACTAAATTGTTATTAACAATTTTAACAACTTTCTTGAAATATTCTTGGTTCTTGTTAATTTCTTGGTTCATTTCAAGAAACAAACAAGAAATATTCTCATTTCACTTCTTGCCAAGATCATTCTCCTCATTTCGGGAAAAAGAGCTGTCTTTTTTCTTGCGAGGCGAACCCTCGTTGACAGTCGTGTACGTGTGAGTTTTGTGGTTTGCAGTACTTCCTATTTTCGTGAACACTTCTGGAGAGTCCCCCCACATTCTTGTTTTTTTTAAATTACAAATCCTGTTGCCCCTCGGGCGTAGATTATTTTTTTTTATATATCATTTATTTTTAAAAATTATAAATTATTTATTTAAAAAAAAACAAAAAAACTCACCGCACGTAACAGAAGAGAACAGGGCGAGTGCAGCAACCACTGGAAGCATGTTGATTTCGATCGGCGTGGTTTCACAAACGCAGCCCATGTCCCTATATACCCCCCACCGATTCACCCTTATCATTAGATATGTGAGACAACGGTCTCTTCATTTCACACACTCTCTCACCTATCGACCGGTCGAGAGAGTGTGGGAAATGAGGATAGCGTGGTCTCACATTTAGCACTTATCAGCCCCAACACTGATATCCCTCGACAGCTTATCTTTGAAGTGAGTGACTCAGTGCACCATAATCAGCACCAAATCGTGATGTTGCGCGTGCGATTGAACGTTTGGTGGAATATTGCGAAAAGAGAGATCAGATCGTTCGCACGATCGTCACTTTCGGTCTATGTGTAGCGCGAGAATCATGTTTCTGACCCAAGCAAGTTTGGTTGCCCCAGCAAACTTCTTCAATAAGGGGGTTACGGTTGTGACGGACAGACCGACTCACTCACTCACGCACAGACAGGGCTTGGCGTTTTAGATAGATTAAGAAGTGATCCGGCATATTCAGAATTATTTTCGGTCGCTAGTTTATCTATATTGTTGAACGTCGCCCATTATCAAACGATAGGCTCTTACAGTAATTCGGATGCACAGCGATTCAGGTGTACAGCGAGGCGGCCACGCACTTTTTGGCACAATTCCAGAATTGAATTTGAACTGGGAGAAAAGGAGCACGCAACGCGACCGCAACGCGCGCGTCTCTTCAGAGCGCTGTTGTCTCTCACTTTTTCTCTCGTTGTCTGGCATGGGGCTGCTCTCGAAATGCTGTGCGGATGGTTCGGTTGTGTACTGGTACGTTCAATAGCAACATGTATTATTTTCAAGAAATGTCTTTATCATTTTGAGAATGGCCCAATCTCCAATTTCTCAAAGGGGAGATGAGATTAGGGATATTGAAGCACTTTATCAGATTAAATGTATGAAGATTGTTCACACAATGATCTCGTGCATTTAAAATGTAAAGCACTCTTGCAAAATGGCTATCTCAATTCGTGTGCTCTCTAAAAAATTAGAGTTTCTAAATGTTGAGATTTTTTTTTGGTAAGTGTTTACAGTTTACAGAATTCGTCTATACCATTCTCTATCTCAGTATAGACTAGACTTTGAAAGGCAACTATACAACTACCCGCATAAGAGGGAAATTGACCGCTTTTCTGAAGAGAGAGCGCGGAGAATGAGGAGTGTGGGGTGTAATATCAATCGTATGCGGGTAGTTGTATAGTTTTTAGTTGTATAGTTGTATAGTATATATTTTGTACATATCTTTCAAAGTCGAGTGCGCACCAACGCTGCGTAATGGAACCAGAGATGTGTCTTTCAGCGTGACGCTTTGATGTGTCCAACAAGAGTTGTGATTTTGGAATGCGTTTGAAAACCGCAACGAGGTACACTTTATCGCACAATAATGGAATACTTTCGACAGTATCAGCAAAGAGGCAGAATTGACATGCAGATTCCCTGCGAGTCCCAGTTGATGCCCTCTTTGATGACGTTGCAGACATATCTGCACGAAAATGACAATTATTGATTGATTTCAGGCTTGGTTTATCGATTTTGCTGGAAAATCCAGAAATTCGAGGAATTCAATCAATAATCGCTCACCCCTTGACCTGCGGCCCGCAGTACTTGACGTAGAAATCGTCCGTGCACGTGAGATATCCGGCCCATGGGCTGAATTATCGATTGTATATCAAAAATAATTTACATATCTACAGCACATGTTTAGGTTCAAAACTTCAAGTCGGAAAAAGGTATGCGGACGAAAAGAATTCCCATGTTCAAGCTCTCTCTCGTCTTTAGTAGAGGAACAAACTTTCGACATTCGAGAGATTGAAATGATTGTACGGAGTAATGGTCTGATCCTCTCTATTCTGCATGCTCTCTCGCGCTGTCTGATCGGTGAGAGAGCATGTAGAATGAGGAGAGTCTGATCAATACTCATTGTACGTTTACAATACAACGAACCTGCAGTAATCTCCGTTCTTCACATTCTTAATATCCTTTTCCACTGCTGCCGCGCATTGTCTCCTCTCGTCGAAATGATTATCGTTAATGTCGTTAAAACACGCGAGATTCTCCTCAACGACTGAAAAAAAACATAATGACTTCCATATTTTTAATTAATATTTTTTTCGCGGAAATGGGATTCGTAAATTGAAGTTGAAATCGTTGTTTCCCCTAGAGTTTTCGCAGCCTGTCAGTTGATCAAATGTGACTACGATACCAGGCAAATCCTACCCACACTTGTTCCGTGGTTTATCTGAAAACGCAGGAAAAGTTAAGAATACTTTCGAGTTTGGTTATGTTTAATATATTGTGCTTGTTGCTCTACATTTTCCTACACTTTGCCTGTGGTTTGTGTCTTTGAGCTGGGAATGAATTCTCCATTCTTTCGTTCAATTTCCCCAAGGTTTAAAAACTTTTCTTCTCTTCTAACAGTTTTTACACTACTGCGATAAATAAATTTATTACCCTGAGAGAAAAGAGGGTATTATAAACTCACAAACACTCATCTCAAATAGTAAACACCTTCCGCTCCTAAACAACAGATAGGGACGTGAGAGACCATGGCAAAGCAAGAGACACGCCGAGGTTTAGAAAGAGAGTACACCACCAGTAGTCCATTTCACGAACTTATCATTTTAAATTTGTAATATATGATCAGGAAACAAAGTGAACACGTTCACGTGCAAGTGAAAGCAACTAGAAATGTGAGACACTTTTTTACAGGAAAGTGAGCATGCTGACTTTGGATCCTGATCCTAGTCATTTTTAATGCACACACACAGAAAAAAGTCTTAAATGAGGCCCATGATCCTTTAAAAAGTCTTACATTTAAGAATTAAGTTCTTATATATATACTTTTGAAAGGGTCATGGGTCTCATATAAGACTTTTTTTTCTGTGTGCAGGAGGAAACTCACAGTCCTTATTGTTGCACATATACGCACGCACGGGGAAGTCGGTGGAGTAGTCGATAGCCTGGGCCTGAAACAAGTTATTTTCCTTTTAACATTAATTAATGTTTATTAATGATCCCCTTCGCGTGACCCTGTTGCCCTGATCACAAAGTTACCTTCCTACAGGTCATTTGCCTTAATTTCAGGATAAATATGTAAATAAGAAGGGCAGAATAATTGCTTAGGCTTGGAATTGGACAAAAAATACTCGATAAACGAACCAAATTCATGTTGTACATGTCCTGGAACGAGGCGGCTGTCATGCAGGGAGAGTTGAAGAGATATCCGAGACAGCTCTCAACAGTCACTTCGTACCTGGAGTGTCTTCTTTAACGGGAGGGGATACTGTAGGGCGGATATGGTAGGAGGGAGTACTCGTTTTCGCTAGGTTCTCTGCAGTTCTCTGCCCTCTGGCATCCCTATGCGCACCCGTAAAACGCCGTGTGAGTATTATAGATTCACAAACACTCGTCCAAAATAATAACAGGTTCCGCTCCCAAAGAGACACGCCGAGGTATAGAAAGAGGGACACGCACCAGTAGTCCATTTCATCAACGTATCATTTTAAAATTGTAATTTGCTTTTCTAATTATCCCTCCCTTTGCTAGATCGTTAAATGGGACTTTCACAGCGACTCAGGTGTACAGCGAGACGGTCACAAATTTCCGGAAAAACTCCAGGATTTGAATTTAAACTGGGGAGAAAAGGGGAGCGCAACGCGACCGCAACGCACGAGTCACTCCAAGCGTTGCTGACTCTCGCTTTTCCTCTCGTCTCCTGGCATTTTACCGCTCTGCTGTGACTTTTAACAAGAGCAGAAGGGGAAACGCGAGTGCTGATCTGAGCCTCTCAATTATGCATGCTCTCTCGCGCCGTCTGATCGACGAGAGAGCACGTAGAATGAGGAGAGTCTGATCATTATTCGGAAACGCACTTGCAGAAGAATTCGACGCCGTTGGGTCCATTTTGTTCCGTCATGTCGACGATTTTCTGTATGTAATCTTCGAAAGGCGGCAGTCTAGCCGGGTTGAGACCAAAGCCAGAGAAGTAGGCGTTGAGGCAGGATTTGGTTTGCTGTAAACAATGCCACATCATTCCACAGGCCGGTCAACCTTACAGAAAGGGCTTTGGCGTAAGAGAGCGTGTGAAATCGAGAGGGACTCTCTCAACTTTTGCACACTATCCCGCTCTAACCCTGGTCTGTAGGTTTGGAATCATGTGGTAATGGTATGTATCAGTCATCATCCGGACGCAAGAAATATTCTCCTGTTGCACTCATAGAAATAACTATAGAGATGCAAGTAATTGTAACTAATGTTATATAGTAATTTAAATATATTGCAAAATATGCTTACAAGGGAAGACCGCATACTTAAGGTGGCGGTTCAGAACGACATATAGCGCGATCGATTGGTATTCCGAAACCATTTCGAAATCAACATACCAAATCTGCTAAATGGCCGCGGGCATGAGAAAAATCGAAAAAGCTTTCTCGCTATGGGGATATCGCACCCTTGAAAATGCGAAGGAACAACTGGTCGAGTGGTGTTGAGGTAAGAGGATTGTCTTGGGAGCGATGAGTTGATAGTTCTACCCCATCCCGCTGCAAATACTTTTGCTGTTTTTAGCGATTATTTCATTGCATTGTTATGACGAAACATCCATTGGTATCCATTGTTAGTTGATATCGATGGTGTGTTATGCCTTCTGCGCTAACATCTTCCGACCCTTCCTGACATACAGATGGTTCAAGGCTGGATACGTTGATGAGCGGCTTCCTTCATTCCTGACACCCACGCAGTTCTGCTTTAACTCTCGAGTTGACATCAAATTTGAGATCGCTGGATGCATGAATGATCACATGTTAAAGTGTCCTCGCTGACACAATTTCATTTGTTTCCATAATTTCGTTATTGAATACCATAGATGTGAATGAGCAGCCATAATGTGTAAATGTGTTAACTCGCTACCAATACTAATTTCTATTTAACTATTTAACTAATTTCGTCATAACAATGCAATGAAATAATCGCTAAGAAAACAGCAAAAGATGGACAATCATCTTACCTCAACACCACTCGGCCAGTTGTTCCTTCGCATTTTCAATGATGCGATATCCCCATTGCGCGAAAGCTTTTTTCAACTTTTCTTATGCCCTGCGGCCATTTAGCAGATTTGATATGTTGATTTCGAAATGGTTTCGGAATACCAATCGATCGCGCTATATGTCGTTCTGAACCGCCACCTTAAGTATGCGGTCTTCCCTTGTTAGAAAACTAACCGCCATGAAGGCAGAGGAGCAGGACGAACCAGCCTTTACATCAGGAAGTACACCTGAATTTTAGAAGATGTATTCATCGATAAATAATAATTTCATTAAGTAACATTGTTTCATTAAATTGACAGCATTTTTTTGTGTTCGTGAGAGTTTTTGTGGTTTTTTGCACTGCCTATATATAGAAATATGATTGACTGATTACTTGAAAGTGATTACTCAATAGTTATTTCTATGAGCGAAACAGGCGAATATTAATGTATATATTATTAATTAATGATTATATTATTAATTATATATTAATGAGCTCACCGCATGCAACGGAAGACAGCAGAGCGAGGCCCGCAATCACACGGCGCATGTTGATTACGATCGGGTGGCTTCAATCGATCATTTGCCACGCCAAAACTTGATTGATTTGGACTAAGTATTATGGAGCAACATGATATTTTATGATGTCACGGCTAGGTGACAAAGACAATATGCGAGTGATGCTGCGCAAATTTCTTGGGGTGCAAGGTGCAAAACAGTTTTATGCACCCTTTCATAACTTTCTTCCAAGTGAAGTTGCAACTTCCAAACTTTATACAGGGATTGCAAGGCACGATCGGAACACTTTCCTTTTTCATTGGAGAGATTTCGTTCAGTTTGAGCTGAGTTACACTCGTTTTCCACCCTTTGATGGGAACATTTCCCCGAAGAAATTAGCGCAGCAGAAGAGAGGTGTACACTCAGAGAAAAAGCATGGGAGTTAGCAAGTGAATTACTTACTTTTTATCGTAGAGAGCATGGGAAATGAGGGATTTATTTACTAACTCGCATGCATGGCGAAGTTATTTTTCTCTGAGTGCAGTGAGTGAAAGATGAGGTTTAGTGACATGGCTCGTATTTCGGAGTAATTAGTCTAATTACAGCTAGTCCTAAACGAGTCGCACAGCATTCGAAACAGAGTCGGCAAGAACGAGTTAGAGAAAGATTGAGCGCGCCAAACGAGAGGGTCAGACAACGAGAGACGTTCTTGGCATGGTGCCAACTGGATGCTGTGAGTCGCTATTGCATGATAGTACGCTTCACCACCGCAGCCCTTATATACCCCGCCAATTCGCCCCTATCAGCCCCAAAATGTTTAGTCGTGGCAGGCTTATCGATGAAACGTGATTCAGTGCATCATAATCAGCACCGTTATTGCGATGTAGTGTGCGAATTTTATGCTTTGTGGAATATTGTGGAAAGAGACGTGAGTCATGATCCAACCGATCGTCACTTCAAACGAGAATCGCGCTTACTCAGAATGGTTTTGTTGGTCGCTCATTAATCTATATGAGAGACTATCTGAGTATGTCGACATATTTGCTCAGAGACCTGGCACTGGGCTGAATTTCAAAAGAGATGTTAATAATGCTATAAATTAGTGCATGATGTGATGAATATGAAAGCACTAAAGGCGAAGTTTCAAGACGCGTTTACGCCTCAGGGCATGAAAACGAGCGAAAATGACGTCACCAATAAATTTTACCAATTTGAATCGAATCACTTCGTAGGGTATATTTATGGATTCATTATTTCATCGAAAATATATCGAATGCCAAAACAATGTCGATCCACCAGATATCTTCTCATATTGTTTTCAATAACCGATAGGCTCTCACAGTAATTCGGATGTTTCGGTTGTGTACTGGTACGTTCAGTATTACATTTATAAAATGATACGATCAAGCAAAATGTCGAAACTTTCTGTGTTTACCGAGACGAGAGAGCGCGCAAAAGTGAGAGGGTCGTCATCGATCCTGTATGGTAAACAACGGAAGTTGGTGATTCGGCTTTTTGGTATGATCGTATCATTTTATAAATGTAATAGAAGCATGTATTATTTTTTCGTCTTTAACATTTATTAGCAATTATTTGCGTATGCATCCTGCACAGTAATATCAAACAGATATCAAATTTTACAACAAAATTTCAGAGCCAGCCAACTTCGAAATACTCTTGTTCATATACTTTTCGACTATCACAAGGAAATGGTGGAAATGAAATAGAAGAGAGATCAACGAATCTGTTACAAGGGTTGAAGAACTATTCGTGCATTCGACTTTTGCGCTAACATAGAGTATTAACATAAGAAATAGTGACTCAGGCTATGAGTAGTGTTGATACTCAGAAGGATCCCTAAATCTTTGCATACTGTAGTCGGTCGTAACCGTGGGGTTAATAGTCGCACGAGTGATAAGTGGGCGGGGCTTGCTCTTGCTGCAGCTGCTGCAGCTGCTGCAGCTGCTGCTGCACTGAATCGTCATCTACTTTATAGAGAACCGCTGCAACGCCCTTCACGGCAGCCTTTCGCATGCGCATGTATAGGTAGAAGTTGAGAATGATCTGGAATGCACTTTTCTCTCTCTGTGATCGAGAAGATTTAGAGAGAGGAGAAAATCAGTAATTGATTTTTCAAGAAAAAAAAATTACCATCCACATCCAGACTATGAATGCGAGAAAGCCTGCAGTTGCTAGAGTGAAAAGGAAACGAACTGAAATGGTGTAACTAAGATTTGCAAAGTTATAGCAAATAATGTTTTGCTGAAACCATTAGTTTTTTTCGTATCTATTTAATGTTGTTTTTTTTCGAATGCAACTGTGAGACCTAGCCCGCGAATTATGATTTTGCAGCAACGGACACAGTTTGGAATGTGCACACGAACAATTGTTCACTCCACTTTGCACTCCTAGATAGTGACTTGAACCACATAGGTGTATATTAGAGATAATACCTCGATCTCGCTCATAATCTTTTTTTTCTTTGTTTTTAATGTTGTGGGTGGGGGGAAGATGTGTCATGAATAGACTTTCAAAAGTAACGATGCAACTAGTTGCTTTTCTCCACACACTCCTCATTTCTCGCACTCTTTTCACAAAATCTTCGATTTCCCTATTATGCAACTACTTGAACCGCTACTTTTCAGCGTCTAGTCATGATTATCTTACTTGCTTTAGCGTGTGCGTCCTCCAAACCTCGTTTAGACACTTCGTCATCGATCTTTAACAAAAACATAATAAAATATCAATCAAATATAAACTAGCGGGGTTGTATTGAGGTTAAATGCACTACGCTCTATGCGCACACTACGCTCTATGCATAGTTCTGGGTGCGGGTTCGGTCCAGGGGGAGCTCGGTAGGTGGCTCCAGTTTCGGTTCAGGGGGACTCGGTGGCCGGCTCCAGGTTGGGTCCAGGGGGAGCTTGGTAGCCGGTTCCGTGTTCGGTCCAGGGGACCGAACCTGGAATTTTCTTATTGTATTGCGAAACATTTCTTTCCTGTGACCCCCGAGACTCCCCAATGTGTTTGGCAAACATTCGAAAAGTTCGATATTTCAAGTTAAAACAAGTTGGAACACGTTCAGACACGTTTCTGACATCGCAAAACCCTTTTCCTGTGATCCCTCACGCTCTGCGAACCAATTGGGGACTTTTCGAAATTTTCGATTTTTCACGTTAAATCGCGTTCTCAACGGAACCGCAGGATACCGTGTATTCAGTTCGTATGCACTCCTCGTGCGTGTTTGTACACGTTTGTGACATCGCAGAACACTTTTCCCACGATTCCCCACGATCGCCGGTTCATTTGGGAACTTTTTGAAATTTTCGATTTTCCAAGTTAAAACGTGTTAGAACACGTTCAGGCACGTTTCCGACATCGTAAAACACTTTTCCTGTAATACCCTACGCTCTTTGAATGATTCTGGGACTTTTCGAAATTTTCGATTTTTCAGGTTAAAATGTGTTAGCACACGTTCAGACACGTTTCTGCCATCGCAAAACACTTTTCCTGTGATCCCCTACGCTCTCTGAATCGTTTTGGAAGTTTTCGAAATTTTCGATTTTTCACGTTAAAATTCGGCAAAACAGGTGAAAACGTGTTTCACGGTACTCAAAAACGTGTTAGAACGGGTTCTGACACTCGCGAAAAATGCGGCAAAAGGTTTGCCCGCGGCGGGGGTCGAACCTGCGTCGCTCGGATTGCTAGTCAAGCGCATAACCCACTTGGCCATGAATTCGGTGATTTAAATTTTGTAAAATTTTAAATCAATTCTGATCAGTTATCATATGCAAAAGGTTCTGAGAAGATTGCGCAATTTTGAAGCGATTTATAGCGAATAAATGAAAAAACTGCAACGGAAGGAATAACAAATAAAAAAACAGACAGACAGACGTTAGCATTTTCTAATATATAGTAACATACATGATCTGAACCAATGTGATCGGCAAGTTTGTAGATTGTGTGAAGAACGTAGAGGACCTGGTTTTTTTTCAATTAAGGGTAAATCATTTACATTCAGAGTTTTTTTTCTCAAAATTTCCTACAAACACTCCTCGAAAATATAGGTAACTTTCTCACATTCAGCGAGTAATAAGGTGAAAGTGAAATTTCGCAGTAACATACTCTCATCATAGCACACTAAATTTCCTCGAGCAATTTTTCGACAGAATAATTGCGCGCTACGTGATGAGATCGGGAAAATGTCGAATCGCGCATCCAGAGAACAAATTCTCAAATGTCTTTCACTTACAGTAGGAAATGCTAACATAGTAATTATTAATTGGCATATCTCTTGCGCTTTCAAATTTCACGAAGTTTATGCGCCTGCTAAGTTAGAAAGCAGTAGGCTCAGTGCTGGTATTACAAATTTACGAAAACTCGTCCGAAATAATAAAACGTTCCGTTGATAATCCGTGCTAAACAACAGATACGGCTGCGAGAGAGCATGGCAAAGTGAGAGACACGTCGAGGTATAGAAAGAGAGTACACCACCAGTAGTCCACTTACATGAACGTATCATTTTAAAATTGTAATAGAATGCGCTATTCGGGCAATCATCGCTTCATTTTGCACGCAAACTCTCTCCAAACGACCATTGCAGATGGCGGTAAATTAAGAGTTAAAGGTGGTGTCCCACGAAATTTTGGTCAACTGAGTTCTCACTGTGGGGTTATCACGCTCGGTTCCATGGTAAGAGCCGTGCAAACCGCACGTTCAAAAGATAAGTTTGAACAGAGTTATTCGAGTTTGGCTCTGTGCCAAACTGACCCTGACGCGCAGGGATTCAAAAATGAGAGGGAGGGATAATGGGAAAAGAGGAGAGAGCGACCGCGCCATTCGCACCTAGGAGATGAGGAATGAGGGAGCGCGAGATCGTAATACTCCTTCTTTAATACCGGCATTTCGCAGAAAAGGATGGCTCAATACCCCACTTGGAACAGGAGATAGGGAAGGCAGAACAGCTCCATGTCGTCAAAAACCGCGTAGTACAGAATTATAATCGAGGCGCCGTCGAACAGAGTGAGGATGAATGAGAGCAGGTCCTATTTGATTATTATAAATATGTTTTACAAAAAAAGCATTTGTTAATACATTACTGTACACTGTAGTTGATGCTTAGCTATGTTGCATCTCTACCGTAACCCTTTTGATTACGGTCCTATCGATTTTGCAGTTATCGGTGCACAATGCCCAACTGATACCGTATCAATACCGCACTCTCTCTCAGTGATCGATAAACGTACCCTTTCGTCTTCGCGTCTCAGTGTCAGCAGCACGCAGCGCGCCAAAACGACGAACATGGCAACCGACGCGACGGATTGCGCCGCTTTCTGAAAAATAAAATATTGTATATTCAAAAAAAATAGAATATCTCCTGGAATTGTAAAAGTTAACGTGACTTTGGTCTTAAGGATTGGCTCACGGGAAAAAAAACCAGCTGCTAGGCCAGAAGGCCAGATTTTTTCCAGAGTCGTCAGCTCACCGTTACGTGGTGGCGCCCGAGGCAGGCTGCGTAGTGGTGCCAGCGCGGCGACTCGGGGTCGAAGTGGGCCGGCATTGGGAACTAGGGATGCAAGTTCGGTTTTCGTATTACGATCCTCTCAGCGAGAGATCGGTAATACGGCTGATAAAGGAGAGAGAACCAGAGAAAAAGAGACGCCGTATTACCGAAACCGACGCCGAACGGGCAACTCTATTGGGAACCCTGCATTTTTTTCAAATATTACTTTAGCTAACAGCCAATAGCCACAGTCTAAACAAGCCGGCAAAAATTTCCGAATTAAATGGAGGAGCATTTCTGAAATGAGCAATGTTTCTATTGGAAGCGAACTCTGAGAACGATAGTGTGAAATGTGAGACCAGCGTCTCTTCATTTCACACACTCTCTCTCGTCGACAAGCCGGTGAGGAGAGTGTGCGAAATGAAGATACCGTGGTCTCACATTTAGCACTCTACTGAGAACCACAAGAGATGAAAGTCTCTCAGAATGTTCTTGTAAGTAACTGAAAGTTGGCAGAAAAGTGCTGGGTACCTCATATTTCCTCCGCGCCTTCGCATCGATTCTGTTTTTTTCGCCGGTTCTCCTTTGCTCTGCGTTGGTTTCGCAGTACTTTTTTAAGCCACACTTCTCTCTCTCTCTTTCATTCTATCTCTCTCTCTCTCCCTCTCTCCCCCTCTTCCTCACGTATTCTGATACTCGAGCACAATTATAGATAGAGTGCGAGACGGCGGTCTCTTTTTTTCGCACACACTCTAAAAAGGTCGGTGACTGAGAGAGCACGCGAAATGAAGATAGTCTCACATTTCGCACCCTAATTATAGATGTGAGGGGGACTCGTGTGCAAATTAGCGCGGCAGATGAGCCCAGGTATGTTTTAAAATCATTAGAAAGAAACATATCATTTCGAGACATTTACGCTACATATTGTTAAGGTATGAACAGTATCTATTTTTCAAAGAAAAAACTCATCAGTAATTAGACATGAGTGAAATTGGAGTCTCTAAAACGCGAAGTGAAACTCAACATTTCGCGGAGTGTGAAACAAAACAAGATTCACCAAGGATTTTCAATACTTAGTTAATCTAACTTTTAAATATTGCAATTTGTACATTTTCTTTCTCTACTTTCATCTCCTCTTATTTCCTCCTCCATTTCCAGTCTTAACTCTCGTTGCGAGTGGTCGAATGCCCCCTTTGCTCTTCCTACTCGTCCACATACTGCCGTTACTCGCGTGAGTCTACCGTAATGTTCCATCTACCGTACCACAGCATCAAATCGGTACCATGCCAAGACCGTCTTTCGTTGTCTGCCTCAATCTTTTTCGCGCACTCTCTCGATCATTTCCACTTTCTCTAACTTGATCTCGCCTTTACTGTTTCGGATGCAGTGCGTATCCTCCCCGATTACCGTACCCTTCCTCTACCGTATCCTCAAAAGACTACAGAACCATTCCTCTACCGTATCCTCAAAAGACTACAGAACCATTCCTCCACCGTATCCTCAAAAGACTACCGTACCCTTCCTCTACCGTATCCTCAAAAGACTACAGAACCATTCCTCTACCGTATCCTCAAAAGACTACAGAACCATTCCTCTACCGTATCCTCAAAAGACTACAGAACCATTCCTCTACCGTATCCTCAAAAGACTACCGTACCCCTCCTCTACCGTATCCTCAAAAGACTACAGAACCATTCCTCTACCGTATCCTCAAAAGACTACCGTACCCCTCCTCTACCGTATCCTCAAAAGACTACAGAACCATTCCTCTACCGTATCCTCAAAAGACTACCGTACCCTTCCTCTACCGTATCCTCAAAAGACTACAGAACCATTCCTCTACCGTATTCTCAAAAGACTACCGTACCCCTCCTCTACCGTATCCTTAAAAGACTACAGAACCATTCCTCTACCGTATCCTCAAAAGACTACCGTACCCCTCCTCTAATGTATCCCCCGCTTCAGAATCGTCTCATGCATGCCGACCAAGAAAAATCGCAATCCAAAAACGCCGAGCACGAAGGAAAAGAAGCCGGAACCGAACCCTGCACCCTTATCCGCACCTCCGCCCACACCCAAACCAGACACGCCACCGCCCCAACAACCGGTGAGAACCGTCTCCACAGTATACCGTATCTGACACTGGTTTACTTTACCTTACCAGACATCCAGTTCTCATAGAGTGGCTTCTAGATTCACACGGAGAGGTGGTGAATGAGAGACTGACTCTTAGCACAGAGCACCGTATCCTGCACGTCTACCCTGATTGGTTACTGTATATTGATTTTCAGTCATCGGGGAACAAGTCTGAGACGGGTCGGAAGTCTAAGGCACGCACAATCAACATCGGCAAACCGGCAGTTGCCCCTTCCCCTTCTAAAGCAGCAATCGGAAATGATGCCAGACCGGCAAAGAGCGTACCCGTCCATCTATCGCCGGTCAACGCACCTCCCAGTCCGAGTGAGTGGGGGTTACTGTAGTCGGGAAGGGGATACGGTAGTGCGAATTGATTATCGATTAACAGAACGCCGCGCCAATACGCCCAACGGCGTCACCTTCGTGCCCAGATCGGTGTCGTGCACGCAATACAACAAACGTACGGTATTCCCGCTCCCGGGATACGGTAGTCGAGACAGCCAATCGCAAACTGAGCCCAGAAAATGATCTCACTAAAAAAATTGGCAGCGTGCCTCTTCGGTATTCCCACATAGAACTAAGAAACAATAGTTATCGATCGGTCAATCTACCGTATCCCCTTATTTACCGTAACCTCCACTCCATTTTAGTCCCTCCCACTCCTCGACGACCTCGTCGAATGGGAAATCGTCGATCGTTTATCGAGAGGACGGACGGCACGTGGACAGATCATCTACGAACCGCCGAGGATCATTCAATGGAGGAGATGACGGTAGGATACTGTAGACACTCCCGATTGCATAATGATGATTCAAGAGTTGCCTAGTGATGACGTAATATTCATTTTCAGTGTGACGGCCAGAGGACGCGCGAGACAATTCGGTCAATTCGATCGCGCGCCGACCAAGTGGCCTACCAGGACTACACGGCGGTTTCGAAGGAGTGCGTAATTAAACTCAGTTGTCGAGTCTCATCGTTCCAATCCTACCGTACCCCTCATTTCAGGGAGCGCTCTCTCGTCACTGCCATGTCCGAGCACGATTTCGAGCAATTACCATGGCAAGTGGCGGGAAATGTGGACGAGGACATGGACTTTAGCGACTTTCAATCGTATATTGGAGAGCAATTGGAATCTGATCGTTCGGTGGGTTACGGTAGGATTACGGAAGAGTGATTTATAACGTCATTTTACTGATCTTTGATCTATCAGAATTCGTGCCTACAACCGACAGATCCACAGCAAGTCTCCGCCATAATCTGTGGTCACTACCGTATCTGGCTGTCGAACAAAGTCGGATCGCAAGCTGAACAGGTGAGGAGAGAGTTGTTGTTTGTAGTGTGATGTTTGATCTTTAAACTTTGATCTTTGATCTCTTCAGCCGCCGGACCCTCAGCAACAGCAAGAGCCGCCGCCGGCGCAATAATGTCGAAGATAAATCGAATAGAATATCGTACGCTAATCGAATGTGCAGATAAAATATGTTGCGAGTTCTTGTAGATTATGTGCCCCATGGGCATTTTATGTATAATGAGGGATTTATTTTTTAATGTAAACCAATAACGGAAGCGAGTTCTGCCAACTGGAGCTGTAAGTTAAGGCGCATCCGATAACTAGAAGTTGGTTGCTGATTCAAATGTAAACAACAAAAGTTTATCGCCGTGCTTTAAACAAAGCGGAGCACATTATCCAGCAAGGCTATCCTGAACGGAAATTGTATCGAAATACTTTATACTCGTTCACTACCGACCCCTTTCTGGAGGATAGGCATTATGTGGCAGGCAAGTCAATTTCTGCAGTGAATAACAACTTTCTCCATTGATGATTCGTAGGAGGGCGGGTCGGAGTCGTGGTTTGCCTGAAAAATAGCAAGTTTCTCTAAAATGGGATTTGAATTTATTTTATTTAGATAAGAGCTAAATACTTACTGAATTACTAAATGCATTACAGACCGACCAGTTACTGTCGACATAGAAAAGAATTTATCCAAAAAAGGAAATGGAAAAAGGCCAACATTTGAATTCCCGCAATTTCTTATCTCAGTTCTCCATGGAGCAATCGACTCAAAACTTCGTTTTTTCAAATGTTGGCCTTTTTCCATTTCCCTTTTCGGAAAACTAACACCACGTAAGCGCTTTGCCCAACTAACAGGATTGTAGGGCCGACTCACCTGATATGTGATCTGTGCGGCAGTGCCGAGCTCTTTGTCTGTGAGATAGTTGATGTAGAGGTAGAACATCTAAAAGCAGGTCTTTATCCAAGATATTTTTAAAAAGTGGGAAAAAAACACTCACTCGCAACATGAAGAGCCACATCAGAATAATGAGAATAATAACTATAGAAACGGCTAAAAAAATTGAGCGAAATCAATTTAATACAAATGAACGTACCTGCATCGAAATTGCCTTTAATGTTCTGGAAATAAGTATATTTTATCCTAAGAATTTTCAGTTTTCCCACTAACCGTATCGACTATCTGGTTGGGGTGGTTGAATAGGAAATAGACAACAGCGATTTCGGCAAGGATCTGAAAATGGGAAATCAATCAATAATTTGAAATCTTTGGCAAACTCCAAAAATTAGATAGGCGATGATGCAATATTTGTGTTCCTTGTGTACTCCGTACAGCAAAACGACAGCCAAGATCGCTTCAACGATGTGAGTTGGCGCGAAGCTTTTCTGTAAAGTTTTCATACACATTGCGCAAATTTGCCACAGAAAATGTGATTGACTAGGTTTCGAATCTTGGAGAACGAATATCTCTCCATTTAGTACACTCTCTCGCTTAGCCCCCGAAACGAGAGTAGTGTGTGGATTCAAAAGTTCGGAAAAGCGTTCCGTCCTATTTGCTCTCAGGGAAATATATTTCGCAAAAATTACACTGCTGATATTTCTAAATTCGAACCGGATCATACATGTCGCCGATAATTACAATTCCAGCAAGAACAGTGGAAATCTTCGCCCAGATAATGACAATTTTCTGGAATGGATGATAAGCGAGATTCCCCCTTTTCCATTCCAACTAATGTAGCTTCAAACCCCGGTAAAGAAGTCAGGGGCGTTCTATCGCTACTGACTCCTTCCTAGATGATTAACTGTTTTTTTTACGAATCCTTGGTAAAATGAGTTCAAAACATATCTAAATTGATTATTTTGTTTATTTTATTATCATTTATTTTGGCTACAGTTATAGTTCTGCGACATGCAAACATAATAATTTGATGTCAATCAAACCCAAAAACTGACGTAGTGTAGCTTAACTACGGTGCTCCGAATACTGTAACCAAGCTTCCTAAACCAGGGAATCAGAAATAACGCAGTTCGGATTAGTGGTAACCCCATGAGGTGGAGCTCAAGCGGTCAATTACTAACACTAAGAGGTAGGTTGCGAACATGATTACCGATTACGGTAGCCGACCTACAGTAACCCAGAATGAGAAATCTGACAGGTATCTTCTGCATAAATAACTTAAACTTACTTTCGAGGAAATTTTTGCTACCTACTATTTCGCTTTGGTTGCCGAAGCTCGCCTACCGGTAGCCGAGAAACGGTGCGCCCCCCCCCCGGGATACGGTAGCCGAGAAACGGTGCGCCCCACGGACAATCACTACCCCATATCTACCTCGTGCATGAATCCCTGAGTCATAATGCTGAATTCCAGAATCCCGGATTATGGTAGGCCAGATGGGGTAACTTGGATACAGTATCCGGAGCACGGTAGTTAAGCTGTATTAGGTCACTTGGGTTTTGTTAACATAATCCCAACTTTAACTTTAAATACCTTTACTTAGCTTTCACACGTGAAAAATGCTCTTGCCACTCGTTTTGAGCCATTATCCAGACAAGGATTCGTTTCGAATCCAGATTCGAAACGAATCCTTTCATTTCGAATCCATAGACCGGGCGATTCGCACCGCAAAGATTCGCAATGAGAAGGAAAGATTCATTTTGCTATCCCTAATGTGCAGGCTTTGAATATGTTAAATTCTCACCGAAATATGACATCCACAGCAATGGAGGTACTTGGGATCGTCCTCATTGAACGTCGACATAACCTCTAAATAAAATTCTACTTTCTAAAATGGATTATAATAGGAAGAGAAGTACGAGCCGAGAGGAAAGTAATTGAGTGCATCGTTAGGATGAAATACAGGGAATAGTGTAAACTGCCAGCCGCTCGATCATACTTTGCTTATGTAAGTCATCACTGTATGAATTCCGGTAACGTAAACAGATCGATTATACTGTGCGATGAGGCTGTAAATGCGGTTTACTAATTTCATGAAATGGACTGGTATGTGTATTCTCTTTATATACCTCGGAATGGCTCTTGCTTTATAATGATCTCACTCGCCAGCGGAACGTGTGAGTCTTTGTGAGTTTATGATTCGAGGATTTTTAGAGATAACTTACACTGCCGGAAAGGAGGGTGTCAATTTGATATGCGATCTTCCAATATCTTGAACCATCGTATCTGGACCGTTGGGACTCGACAACTTTTCAACGGCTGACTATTAGAATTTTAAAATGATACGTCCATGAAATGGACTACTGGTGGTGTACTCTCTTTCTATACCTCGACGTGTCTCTCACTTTGCCATGCTCCCTCGCAGCCGTATCTGTTGTTTAGTACGTATTATCAACGGAACGTTTTATTATTTGGGACGAGTGCTCGTAAATTTGTAATATTTATCGGCGTATTTTAAGCAAGTACGAAAATATTATAGTGAATCGGCACATAAATGGTGATCTAGGTAAAGCAGGATCAAAATAATTTTGTCGTCCGATTTGACCGAATTATGATCATAAGCCGATCTTCGCATCTATTGGAGCAGACTGCTGATAGCCGGGGTAGTCAGCATCTTGTAATTTTAAATTTCCCGAATAAATCAGGAAATCAAGTGACTGCGACAATTTGAAACTTTTTTTGTGAAATTCTTTTTGATGCAACAAAAAAAGAAATCAGGGCCTTTCAACCCCTTCTAGTGGTTTACAATGACATCCGTATTACATTTATAAAATGATACGATCATACCAAAAAGCCGAATAACGAACTTCCGTTGTTTACCATAGCGACCCTCTCGCTTTTGCGTGCTCTCTCGTCTCGGTAAACACAGGAAGTCCCCAGTTCGACATTTTGTTTGATCGTATCATTTTATAAATGTAATACCCGTGGTGCCGTAGGCTGAGTGTGATAGTTGACGCTGGTTGCTGTCTTTGCCACCTCTTTGTCTCTGAGGAAGACGTAGAGAGTGAATAGCACCTGAAAAAAAGTATTTTATTAAATAATGTCTTTGTATTACAATTCAGGTGGACTTTTTTACGATGGAAACTATTTATTTTCCTTGTATGCAAAATAATAGTATGGTGTATTGAATAATAGTATTGCGTTTAAAAATAGTTTTTTAATTAAAAAATCAAAATTTTAAAAAAATTAATTAAAAAAACTCGCTTTGCAATGGAAGATAACGAGGACCTCGATGATTAAGCAGGCGATGAGAATGCCGAATGCTTAGGTTGATTGAGTTAAAATCCAAAGAAAACAATATTAGTATTCATTTTATGGCCGTGTTTATTGCTGTTGATGAATTTTGTTATTTGTTTTTACCACAAAATTCCATGAGAAAAAGTGAATTTGATAAATTGCAGGAGTGATCACATTCGCTTGAAACATAACACGCACGGAACAATTATTTTTAAATATTTTTCCGGTGCTTATTGTTAGTCCAGTTAACTGGCAATATCAAAACCAGTAGTGGATTGCATAAATTTGATCGGTACAAATAAATTATAATTGTGAAGGTGTTAGGTCTTCTACACGCAAGGCGGTCTCGACCACCCCTATGCCTGAGGGGCAACGAGAGCCTGTCCTGAGATGATCAGCGGCCTGTTGCGAGGCTATTCTCGTAAGTAACAAAAGTAAATCGATACTCTGCACTGTGGTGACCTCGAAAGGCCCGTCAGAAATGGGCACCAGAATCTTAAAGGCTGGAAGATTCGGAAACGGAATTTTCTGAGAAAAGAGGGAGGACGGGCGTTCCACGTGATGAAATATCGCCATGGTGCCTCTCATCGATTCTGTCTAGACGCAAAGAGCTGTGAGATACGACGTTCTCTTCATTTCGCACACTCTCACCAACGGTTGAAGGATGAGAGAGTGTGCGAAATGAAGAGACAGCGCACTCTTGTCTAGGCTAAAAGCGCAGTAGGCGTTCTCTCCCTACTGAATGGAGAGAAATGGGAAACGTCGAGGGCCTTCTGACTCTTGTAAAATCTATAATGTCCTCTATTAAAAACGATTTTGACGAGGTAATGGCATGTTTACTCAAACAACATGCATAAAGTTCAGTAAAATACAAGAAAGGAGGTTGAGGAAGAGGGCGTTCGTTCTCTACATGAAGAAAAGTAGATGACGAAAGCCTCGAGGGAACGTTGCTCTCTCTCTCTCTCTCTCTCTCTCTTTCTTCCGAGGCAAAGTGAAGTTTTCGGAGCACTTTGGAGCTTTAAGAGGACCCTAAAATTTGATAAAGGAATAGGTTGAATCTGCAAAATGTACTTGTAACTTTCCCCCCCCCCCCATTTCTATCGTACAATTAAATTGTGAAAGAAGAAAAAGAAAAAAACCTACAGACCAGGGTTAGGACGAGAGAGTATGCAAAAGTGAATTTCTAGAAAGGCCTTTGGAGTGAGAGAGCGTGTGAAATCGAGAGGGACTCTCTCACTTTTGCATACTCTCTCGTCCTAACCCTGGTATGTAGGTTTGGAATCATGTGTCCCTTCTCCGCGAGCAAGCCTCGAGTATGAAGACCAAGGATGATGATTGATGTCTAGGTAGATGGAAATAATGACAATGTTTATTATGTTATTTGTAGATTAAATTAGCCTCAGAATATGACTCTAGTGGATGAAGATTTGATCCCGTCAGATATTGATTCATTAATGGGTGCGTTAAAGCCGAGAAATTTACGATATGAATACGGGAATGAGATTATCAACAACAACAATTACATTTAATCAATCTTTTCGATGAGCGTTGAATCTTCGGATAGAGGGCTAGTTGATGCTGTGCAAATTTCAGGGGTGCAGAATTCTGGAAGGTTGATCGGCCTGTGGAATTATGTGATGAGTGTGCGCGGGCGTTCCACTCGTCGCCGGGAAAAAATGAAAAAATGCGAAGCCACGGTCTCTTTATTTCCCTTAATTAACTCTTAATTTAATTTCTTAATTTAACTTAATTTAAGACTCTTAATTTAATTTCCAACCTGCGAGAGTATGACACTTGCTAGAGATTTTTTATGAAGTAAATCGATTTTTTATGAAGTAAATCAGGAAGCAGGGCATTGATCATTAGATGTCAGAAAGTTCAACGGGCTGGAAAAAAATGAAATTAATGATGATTGCAAAGGTTCTCGGAATCGTCGCTGCGTGAAATGCCCTTCTTTAATCTTCAATCTCGCGCTTTTATTCTCGCGCTTTTGGGCGGGAGAAGATATATGACAGGAATCGCGAGAGACCCGAGCTTGCCCGGGACATAGAAATTATGATTTTTGAATTGGCTGACAAACCTCCCTCTATCGAATAGCGTTTTCGGAATTTTTTTTAAATTTCGTTTTCGCGTGAAACACAAATGAACCTGGTGAGTCGGGAACTTTTTCGAGAAATAGCAAAGTTTGAAAAATCATAAATATCTTCAAAGTGAAGTTAGCAATCCGCGGTCTGGTGCGTTAGATAGATAAATCACTCGGCTTGTTTACCAACCACTTGGCGTCATTCCTGGATGATCCGCCGATGCGGGGTGGTCGCTTTTGTAAAAGTTGAGCTAACTTTCTTAAAAGTCAAAAGTAATGGTTCACTCAGAGAAAAATTACTTAGTAAATGAATTACTTAGTCAATTACTCAGCAAATAAGTTACTTTCAAGGGTCCAATTACTTCTATGGAAGTAAATCAATCACTCACGCTGTAAGTAATTCATTTACTTCGATGGTCCGTGGGTATCTCTACCTATGAATAGTCAGTATGCGATTGATAGTGCAGCGTGTTTCTTTTCTTTTTGTGGAGTCAGTAGCTTGAAGTAAATGAAATACTTCGAATTACTTCATCATTTGTTTGCTTATTTTTCTTATTATTTTTGTGGTATTGCTTGTATTTCGTGATTGACCTTGTCAAGGAGCGTTGAGTAACTGTTTTGTGCGTGCCTGCATGTAGCTCACGTTTGGTTATGTTAATGTCAGCTCAAAATTGTACTATTTAAAAATAAATTTAATTTACAAAAGATTAGTTGTAAAAAGTACTAGTACGCGATCGTTAGAAACTACTGTATGTACAATATTGTTTGATTATCGCAGACTCCTACCACGAAATTCGCGTGCTAATTGGCTCGTCGCTATCGGATTTTTAAACATGCCGCTCGTCGCTCTGTTTTTATCGATTTTGCAACCATATTGCTGTTGTTATCATTATCATCGATGTTCAGTGCCATGATAGACTATCCTAGAGGGGACCAGCGCAAGAAGGAGAAGGCTCGTGGCAAGGAGAAGCAGATCCCTGAGGTAATAATTGTCTGTTCTTTTTTTCTTCTAGTAAAGAGCTGTCTTCTCCGTTAGTGTAGTTGCTCTACTATATTAGAACAGTTACTACAAGAACGAACAACCTGGCAAAGTGGGACCGCAAACAATAAGTACAATAAGTTGCGCGTTATGGTTTACAACAAAGTGGTCTAGCAACGTTCCGTTGCCCCTTCATCACCCATTGCCTCGTTTAATACTGGCAAGTGACCGTGAGTCATCAATCTTGCCCACTGTAGACTGCGTGGATGTCATGTTGTTGCATTTCATAACTGTAAACGTCGTCGCGACTCACGCAATTATCAGGTTGGCACGAAAGTTTTGCCCGATTTTGAGATTTTTGACTGAATCACCACGTGGGAATTGCAGCTAATGATGCCAAGAAAATAAAAGTTTCTAGTGCATAATCACGAAATTTTCAATTTTTGTCTCAGTATCACTGGCGGTAGGGATAGATGCCCCGTTCTTCCCCGATGCATGTTGCTACTTATCCTTGTTATAAATATATTATTCACTTTTAGTATGGAGCTGCCACTACCGAGCTGATAAAGACGCAATGTACGAGTCAAAATTAGAGATCGAAAAAGAGACATTAAAGGATCTCACTAATTTTGAGAAGCTTGTACAAATTTTCTTTTTCGTTAATTTTAAAGAGAATGTCTAGTAGTACGACTGATTCTTTGAGCATTGTTCGATTTCACCTAGGCTCCATAGGATAGACCATCGAACACGGTAGCCAAAATTGTCGATTATCAGGAAATCTGAGTAGCCTTACAATTTTAATATTTTTAATTTCTACGAATGTCTGAAAGAGCTTATTTCGAAATTATACTCATATCAAATAGCCCAAGTGCTAAGTAGTAGAAAACACCATATTAGATGTACGTCTCTTGTTTTTCTGCTTCGGCAATTGAAATCATAAATGTGATGTTTTTGATCGGCAAATCAGATTTGAATTTCTGTAACTTCCAAACTAAGAATAGCACCTATTCAATCCTGTCATAATTATAAAGAGGGTTGTTCGTAGTATCACTCGTTAGAAGAACAGATCTTGAAAATAAATTCGCGACAATTAGAGAGGCCCAAGACATGTTATCGAAATTTAAGCTCGCGAGATCATCTCTATTTTGTTGGATATCTAAGAGACCGAGTTGAAATCGAGCGAACCCAATGTTGAATTTTGTTATGCGACAGTCCACGTATAGCATGCTAAGAGGACAAATGATGTCGATTTGAACTGTGGGAGAACCGAACCCTCAAACTTCAAATCCAAAATCGGGCAAAACTTTCGTGCCAATCCAATAGAAAAGTTCCAAAACGGCTTTTGTACTGAAACTTAACGGAAACGTTGCCTCTCCTCACGCAATTCAGAAAAGTCGCGCATTGATAGGCTAGGTTTCAAATTAGCTTTGAATATTCTCGATTTCAGGACTACTACGCGCCTGGCGCTCCCGCTGGCGCCGCGCCCGCCGCCCAGTATGCGCCCGGCTACTACCAGGCGCCGGCGCACGGTGGCGCCGGAGACTCGATTGGCTACGTGCTGCCCATGCAGCCGCACCAGGAGGTGGTCTACTACGCAGCTGCGCCTCCTTGCGGATGCTCCGCGCCCGGATAAGCCTAAGCCCCTGCAACCGGTGATTATACCTTATCGTTGTCCCTTGTGTGATTTATCAAACATCGAACTGGCACACGCAATGGGAATTTGGACTAAAGCGTGTGTTTGCAGCCCGAGGCAGTGTTCGCAGCCATGTTGCTGTCCGGCCAGACAATGCTGCCTCTGCAGAAACAGCAGCAGCCGCAGCAGACACCGGGCGCCACCAGGTGAGTGTGGGAAATGTCTTCTACGCACACGCAGGGCTATTGTTGACGCATCACTCGGACTTTTCAACGCACGATGTGCACCGCCACAAGATGTGCGCCCGATTTCACAAGCTGCGCGCCGGATTCTGCAAGCTGCGCGCCTTTTCAGGCTTTTCCGTTCGGGACCTTTCAACAGAATGCGCGATGTGCGCCCGATTTCACAAGACGCGCGACGGATGGGTGTATGGTTCGGCGCATCGCGCGTCGAACCATACACCCATCCCGCGCACATCGTGCGTTGAAAAGTCCGAGCATTAGAGTGGTAATTGTCGCCCTCATTTCAGATGCCCCAGCACTACGGCATGGCTCCGAATGGCTACGGGACAGCCTCTGCAGCACGCTGGTTCCATGCAGCAGCTGCATCAGCCCATGATGCCCATGGTGTGTCAAGATCCTACCACTGACCAGATGATGCAGCAGCAGCGCATCAATAGGTGAGTGAATGCAGCGGAACAGGCGATTGTTAACAAATTGCAGAATGATGTCGACTGACCCGGCCACGATTCCGCCCAATCTCGACGACATCTCACAGATCTCTCGCCAATCGTCGCCTGATTCAATCATCGAACACCCCAGTCAGGTACGGTAGTTGGTTTGAGGAGTACTGTAGTTTGGATTCGACGTATCTCCGGAACTGTAATTTGTCTTGGGTACTAAAATATGGGTTAACTCTAAACCATCGGTTGCTGTTCTTTGGTTACTGTAGCTAAATGGTCTAGCTACCGTAATCCTATTTCTGCAGCGTCATCCCTCTACGCCCGGGACGTCGCTGCGTCGTCGTGTGTCCCTCCAGCCCAACAATCAGGTATACGGTAGTGATCTTGGGGATAATGTAGTATCGATTTTGTGGTATACCGTCTTCTCAATGTATATCGATTTTGTGGTATACTGTATTCTCCACGAAGTCTGTATTCCAGAACGGAGGCCACATTCCCGCTCTGATGCCCTCGAACTAAAAGACTCGCATGTGCACGTAGTGGCTGGTGAAGCGGTACGGTAGCTCAGCAAGCGGACTGTGCGCGTATGCAGAGAGGTACGGTAGTGGGGAGAGAGGGGGGAGGAGTAGTGTGCTACTGTAGATGGAAAGACAGATAGGTAGAATGATGATGTTTCGACATTCTATTTATTGTGTATTTAGGCGACAGTTGTTTCGTACGGTTTGCTATAGCAGTTTATTGGTTACGATATCTGTTCATTAGGTTACGGTTTATTTGCAGATGCGAGTACATCCACCCGACGGACCGCGAATTCATCGCGTACAAGGCTCACATCGAGTCGCCGGCTAGCTCCAAAGGAGAGTACACCAGATACAAGGCCATGTTCGACGAGGTACGGTAATCGATTGCTGTATTGTTCTGTGTGGTTACTGTAACATGAACTGTAGCGTGGGGTCAACCTTTTAACAATGATTATGACGTAAAACATTATTATTTTATTGTGTTTAAGGTGCCTGGCGTGGCTCCGATTCGTCGCGGGCGCGGTGCGCATTCGACTACAGACGGCGACGAGGAGAACCGATCGTGCGCTCCACCGATTCTTCCTGCGACGCGGGCGAGGGCGCGTATGGCGCGTCGTCGCCAGCCGCGCGCTCGCGTCGCGGATCGACGCGTGGCGTCGAATCTGGCTACCTCGGCTCTGTCATGCCACCCAGCATGACGCGTTTCCCTTCTCTTCCCCCTAATCTCGCATAGTTACAGTACCCCCTAGGGTTACGGTAGCTTTTACCGATTCATTTTCAAAATGTGATAGACACACTTATTCCTGTTTTTTCGTATCGTTTCTTTCCCTTGTTTCATGTGTTCGTTCCATTTTGTTCTTGTAATCGATCCGTCGAGTGCTCGTAAGTTTATGTTGTAGCATTCATTTGGTAATAAATCCATCAATTTTAACTAACTTGTTTTCATCAATCCATTACAAATACTGCTAAAAGGGACGTGGGCGGAGCAAAGCGAGCTGTCGGGCGGGGCCAGGGTGGACGGTAATAAAATCAGTTTGCGGTTGCGATTTCTAAGTAATTCATTTACTCCTTTGGAGGGGCGGAGAGTGCCGAACCCGGGCGGGGGACTAAGTAATTGAAATTACTTACGGGTAAGTAATTATATCTTCATGCATGCGAGTTAGTGATTAAATTACTTACCTGGAAGTAATTTTTCTCTGAGTGTTCACTCCAAGAGATGTTCTGGTGAACATTGTTGGTACTAACTATATTGTAAAAATGAGCGGAATCGGGCCATGCATTCTAAAGATACTCGCGATTATGTCAAGTCGGTCACATATAATTAATGGCCGCGGACATAAATTCTGGCCCATTTGTGGTGAAAACTATCGCAAACTATTCAAAAACAATATTAATGTTCTTTGTGGCATTTTTCATTCATTGATTTTTCGAGTAAAATTTGAAAAAAAAATCAATGTCGATTTTTGGATTTGCGGTATTTCGATTATTTCGAAGTCTATATGTTTCTTATTAGGTTTCATATTATTAGTTATAAACGCTGGTGCAAGATGTTTCTGTAATTCCTTTTGCAAATATATTTTGACCACTGAATCTACACCTAAAATGCGAAATTTGTCTTCCACTATTAAATCAGGTTCAATTCCTTCCATACTTTATCATGGCATTCCTCATTATAGGTAGACCAATTTCATTTTTGAAAGTGAACGCATATCTGTTCGTAGAAAAGAGTTACAGCGCCTAGAAAATCGATTATAATGCGAAAAGCGCGTGCTCTAGCTTCTCTAGCACTCTCTCAATTCCCCACGCTCTCTCGCCTAGGTTCGGACCCCGAGCTGGGCAGAAATCTTTTGCCAGTACTCCTCTGATTCATCTCCAGGATTTGTGGGCAGAATTCACATGATTTCGATAACACAGAAGCTTTGCAAAAGATTTCTGCCCAGCTCGGGGTCCCAACCCAGGCGAGAGAGTGTGGGGAATTGAGAGAGTGCTAGAGAAGCTAGAGCACGCGCTTTTCGCACCATAATCGATTTTCTAGGCTCTGTAACTCTTTTCTACGAACAGATAGCCGTTCACATTCAAAAAGGAAAATGGTCTACCTATAATGAGGAATGCCATGATGAAGTATGGAAGGAATTGAACCTGATTTAATAGTGGAAGACAAATTTCAGATTCAGTGGTAGATTCAGTGGTCAAAATATATTTAGGGGGCGCAAGCTCCGCCCCCTACCTTTCTCGACGAGAGGGAACAATTGTCCTAATCGAATGACAAGCTTAATTTTCAACTAAATCCCGCGTTCAAAAGCTTATTCGAGAGCTTTTGATCTACTCTACGAATGAGGCGTTGCGCACCTTGTTCTGACAACATTTAGTAGATCAAAAATTGACTGAAAGCCTCAAGAGTAGGTGTTTAGAACACTTCCAATTCACCGACACAGCTGCGCAAGTCTCAGTATAGGTGGAATAGCAAAAATAGGTGGAATAAAAAAAATGAATCTATACAAACAAAAAAAATAAAATTTTATTAATTCGCAGAAAATCTCAAAATCAGTCAGGATTTAGAGATGTAGATTAGCTCCGCCCACTTCTCTCTTTCACCACTTTCTGTCAAATGACGTGCATGGTTTTTGAGGCGTAGCGCGGCTCAGAGACAAGATATCGACAAACGGCAAAAAGTATGATGTTATTGAGACCTTAGCGGTTCATTTGACCACATTTTCTTTCAATTAGCATGAAATTGGAAGATCACGTTGCGGCCCCTAAATATATTTGATAAAGGAATAACAGAAAAAACTTGCACCAGCGTTCATAACTAATAATATGAAACCTAATAAGAGACATATAGACTTCGAAATAATCGGAATACCGCAAATCCAAAAATCAACACTGATTTTTTTCAAATTTTCTACTCGAAAAATCAATGAATGAAAAATGCCACAAAGAACATTAATATTGTTTTTGAATAGTTTGCGATAGTTTTCACCACAAATGGGCCAGAATTGATGTCCGCGGCCATTAATTATATTTGACCGACTTGACATAATCGCGAGTATCTTCAGAATGCATGGCCCGATTCCGCTCATTTTTACAATATAGTTAGTACCAACAATGTTCACCAGAACATCTCTTAGAGTGAACCATTACTTTTGACTTTTAAGAAAGTTAGCTTAACTTTTGCAAAAGCGACCACCCCGCATCGGTGCATCATCCAGGAATGACGCCAAGTGGTTGGTAAACAAGCCGAGTGATTTATCTATCTCATGCTGCACAAAAATCAGGGGGTGCAAAGTGCAATAAAAAAATTGGGGGTGCAAAAATCAAGGGGTGCAAACGAAAAATTTGAATTCCCGCAATTATCCATTTTTGCTTATATCTCGGCTCCCGGTGAACCTAGCGGTACAAAATTTCGTTTGCAAGTTCGAAATGTGTAAAGTAATTTACATCCGAAGTTTTGTACCCCTAGCTTCAACGGGAGCCGAGATATAGGCAAAAATCGATAATTGCGGGAATTCAAATTTTTAGTTTGCACCCCCCGACATTGTTGCACCTTGGTGCAATTGCACCCATGATTTTTGCGCAACATAACACACCAAACCGTGGATTGCTATCTTCACTTTGAAGATATTTATGATTTTTCAAACTTTGCTATTTCTCGAAAAAGTTACTACTCACCAGGTTGATTTGTGTTTCACGCGAAAACGAATTTTTTTTAAAAATTCTGAAAACGCTACTCGATAGAGGAAGGTTGATAGTACCTTGTGTTGAAGTTTCAGCCAATTTAAAAATCATAAATTACTATGTCCCTGCCACGGCCGAAGAGCTCGAGTCTCTCGCGATTCCTGTCATATGACGCTGTATGCGTTAGGATCAACAAGGGCTCAACAGGAGTCTGGAACAGGTCAAAAATCGAATTCGCTTAAAACATGCTCCTAGGGGTAACTTTCGATGCTGAACACGCTGGCGCCATCGATTTCGCAATAGGACCCCTCTGGGCGCCGGTATGGCGCCGCGCACTTTTGGCGGAAAACGCGTTTTTTGTTAATAACTTCTCAGAAACTCATCAAAATTGCGGGAAAACTAAAAGTTTAAATCAGAATTTGAAGCTCTATCAAATGGCGTTATTGTCACATCTTGACGTTTTCGTGTTTTCGAGAAAAAGTCGATTTTTGTCATAGAGCACATTACGGCCGCACCCGATACCATATTAAAGAGCGTATTTTTCTGACAATTTTGATATATTTGGTTAAGCAATAAGGTTGAAGGACGATTGTTTCCCATTGCGTCAAAGATTTTTCACGCGCGCGGAACGCGTGTACATGGTCGATGTGGTAGTGGTCTAGAACTTCAATCCGAAGGTCATAGGTTCGATTCCTATCGGTCGCAAATGTTTTTTGCCGAATTTCTTTTCATCGAAATTTCACCCCCTGGCAATATTGGCATATTTTCAGAAATCTCGAAAAAGTGATTTTTTCGAATAAAAAAAAGTCGGCAAAAGACATTTGCGACCGATAGGAATCGAACCTATGACCTTCGGATTGAAGTTCTAGACCACTACCGCATCGACCACGCGGATGCCGCGTGTGTACACGCGTTCAGCGCGTGTACACACGCGGCATCCCCCCGAAAAATCTTTGAAGCAATGGGAAACAATCGTCCTTCAACCTTATTGCTTAACCAAATATATCAAAATGATCAGAAAAATACGCTCTTTAATCTGGTATCGGGTTCGGCCGTAATGCGCACAATGACAAAAATCGACTTTTTCTCGAAAACACGAAAACGTCATGATGTGACAATAACGCCATTTGATAGTGCTTCAAATTCTGATGTAAACTTTTAGTTTTCCCGCAATTTTGACGAGTTTCTGATCCTAACGCAAACGGCGTCATATTTAGACGTTATGATATTGAATGAATGAATGATGGATTTGATGGATTCTTCGATCGAGCACTATTTGTGGTGGCGGAATTCAATTTTTAAAGAAACATTTCCAAAGTGATAGACGATCTCTCACTTGTACTATTCTCCGTGTTAAATCTTCAAAAGTATGTTTATTAAAATAGTTCTAATGTACATTACCTGTCTCGCTTACCACCGATCATCTGCGCGGCTATTGCACCTAGTTCATTATATTTACACATCATTCCACTGACCGGCCAACCATCCAGAAAGGCCTTTGGAGTGAGAGAGCGTGTGAAATCGAGAGGGACTCTCTCACTTTTGTACACTCTCTCGCTCTAACCCTGGTCTGTAGGTTTGGAATCATGTGTTTAGTTTTCCCCATAGGTGGTCAATGATGCTCTTGAGTAAGGAAGAGACAAGAAAAGAATACGCACCGGGACAAAGCCTATCCCTCCACTCAACTTACCCAGTATCTATGGTTTCCACGCATTCTGACTATGAGCCGCTCTCTGATTCCACAGATTGTCAAGAGACAGAATCGGTTTTGAAACGTAATAGAAGGCTGACGATGCTGAAATTTCTACCTTTCCCTCACCGCAATATGTCCTTCGTCTCTAGATATGCAATTATACTTTTTCCTCTCGTTCGAACTATAGCTTTAAAGGGATCCGGCATCGAAAAATAAGTTATTTTTATTTTAAAGATTAGAAAATTCTAAGAATATCTGTGAAAACCGAATATTTATAAGATTAAAAAAAATTAATTATGAATTTTCAAAGATTGCAAAATTTAGGCAAATGATAGCTCTCGCATCCGCGGACTGTTTAGCGGTTGTAGAATCTCAAAAGGGATGATGCCGTAATATTTTTTTGTTTTTTTTTCTTAGGATTCGTCCTCACGGATACTCGACAACACTCATTTTCACTTTGCTGAGAACTTTTTAAAATATTGCAGCCGCTAAACAGCGTAAGATTTGTGGATGCAGGAGCTACAGTACCTTTGAAAAACGATTTTTTGAAAATTCATAATTTTTTTTTTAAATCGTAAAAATATGTGGTTTTTACAGATGTTCATATAATTTTCAGCTCTTTTGAATAAAAAAATAGAATTTAAAAAATACAAAATTCTGATTTTTTGTCAGCAAACTCAACATAAACATAAACAACATAAACATAAATGAAGGCCTTTTCTACTTTCCTATTTTCCGTCTCAATCGTGCACGCGTCTATTACCTTGTTTTCAGAACACCACAAACAAGTCTACAAACTATTCATGCTGTATCGCCCGCACGTTCGGAGTATTCTCGGAACCGCTGTGGTTGCACTACTACTTTCGACTGCGGCGGCGGTAATAACTCCCGATGGTCTCTTCGATATCAGCCCCTGCCTCTGCTGTGACTGCACTATGGCCGAGTGCACCTTCAACTTCACCAGGTTCAAGGTCAGTTGGGACAACCTTTCATTTTTCCGCGCAACATGTAGAACTCAAAGCTCCCTTACGACATAGTAATTAATGAAACCTTTTTTGTCAAGCGCACTCACAGGCCGAACGTACTTTTATGCGCGGAACGTTTTATTTTCGTGACGAGAATTTGCAGGCTGGTGATCTCGTGAAGGAACCGTGGGTAGAGTCGACCTGTGCGTGGGAGAAAGTCAGGATTTGGCAATTCAACATGAAAGCGAATCCTTCGAACACCTCCATGGAATCGGTAGCTCTATTTTTTGTTATTATTTTCATTATTGTTATAGTTATTATTTTAATAGTATTATTGTCTCTGAGTTGTTAGCAATAGAGAGCGAAATGTGATACCACGGCCTCTTCATTTCGCACACTCTCTTCACCGGTCGAAAGACAAGAAAGTGTGCGAAATGAAGAGACCGTGGTCTCACATTTATTTAGCGCTCTGGTTACCAATGGTCTAGTCATTCCGTACACTCTGTCACCTTCTCTGGTAATTTTACCCCAACTGATACACCAATGGGGGGAGATCAAAGGTGCCGACAGTTTTCCAATGTGGGAAACTGTGGTCCCCGTGGGGGGAAATTCTCTCATTGGAATTCCACAGTTTCCCCCAATTGAGAAACCGTCGACACCTTTGATCTTTCCCCCGTTGGTCTATCAACTGGGGATCCATTGGGGCAAAATACCAGAGTTTCCAGCATTCTAGATAGTGGGCGCAATGACAAGACCATTCTTGAAACTATCAGCGATAAATAGTAAAATCATCACAAGGGAATGTCTATGCGTACGATTTTTTCCAGATCACCTACAGCTTCCTTTGCGGTGATACGCCTAAGAGAACTCCGAGGACTATTTATAAGAAACGTAATTAACTTATGAATTGTATACGATATCGCTTACCCAACAGTTTTGTATATCTCCCTTTCGTTTCATCAATAGTTTACAAGTCAAAGATTCCTCCCATAAAACCTTTTTTTAAACCCACGGGCAAGTAATAATGCTGATTTGTCGATGTCCTGTCATCGTTAAGGGTCAAAACTCTACTCGCTTAGCGAGTTCGCTCGGCGAATTAGAACTAATTAATTCGAATTAAATATAATAATTATAATTAACGAAATAATTAACGAATTAATAATTAACTAACGAAATAATTAACGAATTAATTCGGTTCACGAAATAAGCGAATTAGCGCGGGACGTGAGAAGAGTGATGATCCCTCAAAATGATAGGACGTTGACAATGAATTAAGCCATCCGTCCAGATTTCAAGAAATAACCAAGCAAAAGGTTGCGTAAGAGGAAAGCATACCACTCTAGCAACGAGAGATTGTGAGATATTAGGATAACCAAGAGTGATTTGCCCTCTTACTCAACCGTTTGCTTCGTTATTTCTCGATGTCTCCATCCGACTAATGCTTTGCCTCTCGCAGTCGAGGATCAATGTGGCACTACAACGACATCAACTGCGCCGACTGATAGTGCGACCATGGCAACTGCAACTACCACTATTACAAGAAAAAACAATACAACGCTGTGAGGGCCAAAAGAGTGCACCATATTTGTTTACCTATCTATTCCTTCTCACTGAACAACTCGACTACTCCCGTGACATACTTTTTTTTCATATTTAGCAACGGTGCAAGATAACACAATATGCAAATATCCTGAACTATTTATCGATCTAGGCAGTTATCAGTATGATTTAAGTTTTTTTTTCTAGATCACTGTCGGAATACTTTGCGCTCCGTACTACACTACGCGTGAGTTGTCTTGTTTTTGTTGCATTAGGGTGCGTTTGTTGGCTGTGCGATTATCAACTCAGAGGAAGTGCAACACTAATGCATCCCTTTGCAGCCATGTGTAGCACCACTACTTCTTCCACGTCAAACGCAGCATCGACAACCATGGACTCCTCAACAACTGCTCTGCCTTCTACTACTGCGACCATTCAATCTACGGCTATTGTAACACAGTCTACCACAAGATCTACAACCACTATATTACCAACGACTACTGTAGTCGATACAACCCTAAAACAATCGACCACCACATCCCCTACAACTACTATAGCTCCCACTACTATTAAATCCACAACAGCCTCTACATCTACGATTACGGTAGCACCGATAACTACCAGATCTACTATCAATACAGCCCCTACGACCTCTACAGACCCTACGACGACTACATCTAAACCAGCATCTACATCCACGTTTACTGTAGCACCTACAACCACTAGATCTGCGACCACTTCAACCCCTACGTTCTCTACAACCCTTCCTAAAACCGCATCTACTGCAGCTCCTACATCTACGACTACTGTAGCACTTACAACCACCAGATCTACGACCACTACAACACCTACTACTACATCTACAGCAGCTTCTACATCGACGACTACTGTAGCACCGACAACTATAAGATCTACGACTATTACTGTCCCTACGAGCTCTACAACCTCATTTACTACTGCTTCTGCATCCACGACTGTAGCACCTACACCCACTAGATCTACGACTACTACCGCTCCTACGACTGCATCATCTACAACCGGATCTACATTCACAACTACTGTAGCTCACACGACTACTAAATCTACAACTGCTGCCACATCCACGACTACTGCAGCCCCTACTACCACTACATCTACAACACCCTCTACGTCTACAACTACTAAAACACCTACTACGACAATATTCACGACCACCACATCGCCTAGTACTACGGCATTAACAACATCTGCCACATCTACTGCTACTCTAGCCTATACGACCATAATATCCACGACTACTACAGCACCTACAACTACTGTATCTCCAACGACTAATACATCTACATCAGTTTCTGCATCTACTACTACTGTAACACCTACAACTACAATATCTAAGACCACTGCAGTTTCTTCGACTGCAGTGTTGACTGGACCAACAACAGTCTATTGGGGTGGAAGCTTCACCGGTTCAACGACAAATTCATCGGGTGAGGGAGATTTTCGACGTTTGCGCGATACTTTCAAATATTCACCTTCTTTGATTGTAGTAAAGCTGGGGAGGGGGGAAGAGTCGGAAGCAAATTGTTTTGCGCAGATGCACCTATTTCGAACACGACGACTTGTCCAGACGTCAATGACAATGACATTTGCGATGACTATGAGAGTCTGCGCTGTGAATACTCCGTGCTGAGTGGGAGTGCCTACACCGTAGCCAAGGTCTTCTCAACCTCATTGAGTGATAGAGAATTATTACATTTATAAAATGATACGATCAAACAAAATGTCGAACTGGGGACTTCCTGTGTTTACCGAGACGAGAGAGCACGCAAAAGCGAGAGGGTTGCTATGGTAAACAACGGAAGTTCGTTATTCGGCTTTTTGGTATGATCGTATCATTTTATAAATGTAATACATAGCACTAGAAGCCAATTTGTCATCTGATTAGCTTTGACTGTTGCACGTCAGTATTAGAAATTTTGTAATTGGAAACCACCGTCAAGAATGAAATTACTGTAAGCACATTGAATTGAAGAGGGAATACTTTGTTATCTTCATGAGGGAATCAACTAGTTAGAATTCTGAATCATAGCCATACGAGTACATGAAGGGTTGGATCTGATTAAGCACATGTAAGCACATTGTAGATCTTCATGTACATCGCAACAATTTGGGTGATTCTGTGGTGCATCGCAACAATCGTCGCCAACGTTTTACACAAGTGAGAGGAGAGGTCTTAAATAGATAGTACGATTGCAATGTTGCGTACAAAGTAAAATCGCTGGAGCAACACTTTTGAATGGTACCTAGATTCTAGAATACAACTGTGTTGATAGCGGAACTTTTTTTAATTATTATTTTGTGAATTTGTAATTAAATCTTTCCGATAAATTAAAGAAACACTGGCCATCATCGATGGATTCATCTGCTGGAGGAACTTGGTATCATAGTCCTGTGGATGTTCATCGGAATTCTGAATCTAACGATGAGAAACAATGTAAGAAGTCATCACATTTAATAACATATTGATTCAACGCTTACAGAGTTTCTGTAAGGTAAACTCCATTGTCATCCACTACTTCATTGTGATGATTGCTGCATGCTTTGTTTTCGAAGCAATCTTCGCGAATTCGTGAGATTTGTCAAAATTAGAAAATATATTGGTAACGGGACTATCGGCGTTCTCCTAAATCCGAAATAACAAAGTCAATAGCCGAAATGGTAGGATATACTTGCATTATATAGATGATGAATTTAGGATGGTCCATAACAAGAAGAAACTGAATGGAAGCATTCCTCCTCTTCTCAACTACGTCGTCCCTATTCTCGTCGCTCTCATTCCAAGTCTCATTACTTACTTCACGAACAAGCAGTACTACGGAGCGAACGGAATGCAGTGAGTCGTAGAACGCTAAATTAGAGTTTGTCTCGTGAGAAGGAGTTTCCAGATCTCGAAATTCATCATCATGTGGGTTCACATTGGAATTATCGAAAATAGATAAGGGTTCCCGATGGTTCAAAACCACCTAATTCGATTTTCGTTTGAAATTGACAGCAATACAGCCGGAAACAAATTAAAAATACAATGAGTTTCAAGATCTTGAAATTCGACTTCGTTCGTTCTTTTCTCTCGAGGCAAACCCTAGGCGTAATTCGGTCCGGATAATCGGGAAATGGACCGGTGCCTCGTCGTTGGCGAAAAAAAATTGAAACTTACCCGAGATCAAAACTTTATTCGATATCTTAACAATTGCTTAACAATTGTGCTCTACATTTTTCCACGAAATAATTTTATAACCGATTAAACTACTGTTCCAGCTGTTTCGTCTTCACCCAACTCTCCATCATGTACGCTTTCGTCCTTCCTGTTGGGGCACTTCTCATGATCGCTTCGTTTGTGTCATCACTAGGCAATCTCGCTTGTGATCTAACTCGACGCGATCAGGATAGCAGCCAGTGCTACTGGGCCAAGTATGATTGCTTCATCGAATTATTTTTATCATCAGTTGGCAGAAAATCGTGCAAGATCCTTTCGTTTCTCTCATTCTGGATATTCTCTGCTTATCTTACTTGCATGTTCGGAAGTAGCAGCCAACGACTTTGGGTTAGATTTTTTGTACTTTAAATCCATATGTGAATCTTCTCAAGACTGGAAGCTTATAATGCAACTATTAGTACAAGAAGGAAATTACTACTTCTCTGACAAGAGAAATCACTGCTTTTCTGAGGGATGTGGGCGTGTTAAACAATTAATTAAATAGTTTAAAAAGAGTTAAAATATATTGTCGAAATTTTTAAAATTTATAAAAAAAACAGGTTCTCATCCTCTTCGTCCTCCAATCGCTGGTTCTTGGTCCAATCATCTTCGTCGCTCATACATTCTGCCACGTCAACGTTAATATTTTTTGCTCCACCAGTCTACTGCAATCTTTGTTCCTTTTAGTTCTCCCGTTGAATATTGAGAATCAAGCAAACAATGTATTTAAGCTACCGTCAACCCCCCCCCACTTATTCAAAGGATATAATGATGACAGTTGAACAAATAGTTGTGTTATGTAATTACATTCAGACCGCCTCCAAGTGTCATCGTCCCTCGTTCCCTGGTCGGTTCTACGCTCCCTGCCACCTGACTCGCACTCCTCTCATCGCTCCGCCGCTTGCAATGCACAAATATTGCAAGTCTCCTGTGGTATGATAATTAATTGTTTGTGATGCAGTATAATTTGAAACTTATTAGTTATCCTAAACGGCAGTTCCAAAACATACCATCACAGGTCTCCCCCATGCCTCCTCGCCCCGCTAAAGAGGTTTTCGAGAAGCCTCATCGCGGATCTGCTATCAAAACGGTGCGTTTTCTGTGAGATCATCACGAAAGAGAATGCTTTTTAATCACCGACCCGTGTGATACTGCTAAGCAATTCTGATTCGGGTTCTGATTTAGATTCTAATTCTGATTAAGGATTTAGATTCATATAATGATTCTGATTCTTTGAAGGGCGACGAGCACATGGTCGCGTCAGATCTGTGGGGATGGGCGTCGACGAAAGGGGAGGACGAGAGAAGGGATGAGGTTCTCTTCGCACCTAAACCAGTCTGAACAACCCTAAAGCCTTAATACGAAGAGCGAGATCACAGGAAATGGGCACAGCATAATTCTCATCGCCTAAAACGACAAAAAGTAATATTACAATAAATATTAGTATAAATATGAAATTACGTCGCATTGTCATCGGCATTCTGCCTTGGAAAATTTGATCGAATCAAGCGCCAATTTCAAACTTCAAACCCCTGAAGCACTTGATCTCGAAGAGAACATGAGCCCAAAATGAGTTGAAGCGGGTGAGCGGGCACCAAATTGCATCGAGGTGTAACAAATAATATTTAGGTCGGCGCAAGCATGCACTAACGCCGGTTGGGGCTATCATACAGGGGGCATGCTAACAAAAGTATCAGTGATCAGGCTGTAGTGCGAAGACTCGCAAAGTCTAAACACCTCATTCCCTGCGTCTATCAGACTTTGAAATGGTCGGAGGCCAGTATAGACTTATCGAGTCGAAGACCTGTTTCCGCGTGAGAGTTGTGTGGTAGGAGGAGGTAGGCAGTAGGGTTGGTCAAGTCGGTTCCTGCTCTCTTCATTTCATACACTCTCTGTGCTAGGCGGCGGGCGAGAGAGTGTGTGAAATGAAGAGAGCAGGAATCGATTGGACCAACCCTAGTAGGAGGTAGGGATGTTACTAGTCACCGAGGGAAGCGAGAGGTGATGGGTAACTCGAAACTGCGCAAACACGCATACACTAATTCTACTTTATGGTGGTGGGACCGTGGCAAACGATTATGAAGACCAGTGAGCAACAAAATCAATTTGTATGTATTATATGGGTGTCCGGAAAGTTTTCGCACTCTGACACTCGCGACGTCATAAAAAATCGCTTTAGCAGACAATTAACATAATGCCATAATATAACACTCCGCCCAGGAAAACATTTCAGAGCGCAAGCTTCAATGGGAACAGAGATACTCAATTGCGGAATTTAAATTTCAACTTTCGACATGTTAAATTTGCGCAACATATTATAATCAAGTCAGTGTTCTGCGTTTGGGACAAGAGATCGTGCCAGGAAAACGAAAATAGACCATGCAAGTAGGGCGGCGATGTCGTCGAGGCTTGAGCAAGGCTGAAATATATCGTGCATTTATTTAATTTTATTTGTAGCACGGCAATTATAAGTGAGTCTGAAGCGATGGAGGAGACGCTAATCGAATGTTTGTCTTATTGGAGCTCCATGTGGTGTCCAAGTCAGTTAAGTCTTCGCAAGGGGAGGGACCTATAGATAAAGACTAAGAATAGATGAGGAACAAGAAGACTACGGAGGTGATAGTGGGTTAGGGGCTTATCCAGGGCGCAACCTTCCAACACCCGGTCCTCTCTGATAATGGGCAAATACATGTGACCCCTACAATAAGCCTTTCTCGTTAGAAAAACAGAAATATTCTGTGATAGACAGACAGGTGTCACACCATAGAAGCAGGGAAACCAATCTAGGAATACATTTTACAGAGGAGTTGCGAACCAGCAGTTTATCCACATTGTTTAGATTCTTATTATCGCATTTATGTCACAACAAGACTGTAGAAATATCTAAGCAAAAGTGGTTTCTACATGATAAATACGTAATGATGAGCATTGCACAGCAGGGAAAGGTGGTGCCTGTTAGTGGCTTAGCGGGAAGAGGAAGAGTAACCCGAAACTCGGTAAACACATGAACTTTTTAGTTTCCGTATGGTGAAAAATATCAACGCGAACTTAAAAGATGGCAGAAAGGATAGCAAATCGGGAGAGAGTATTGACACGAAACCATGCTCCTTCTCAAAGACCCTTCATTATTGAGGGGGTGATAATGGGTTTGGATTGCGCTACCTAAAGGGACTCCTGCCCTTTTTGCTACTGAGCAAATACACCTCCCGCGCTCACTAGGTAAACTCAAGGATTGAGAGGCACACGGTAGATTCGAGAACAAAATAATGCAAAACAAAAAAAACATTCAACAGGATTGGGAAATGGAAGGAAACGCTCGAACTTGGGTTGCCTGCTCGGTGCTCACACATGATTCCAAACCTACAGAAAGGGTTCAAGGTGAGAGAGTGTGCAAAATTGTGAGAGATCCTCTCGATTTCACATGCTGTCTCATCAAAAAAAACCCCTTTCTGTAGGCTTGACAAGTCTGTGGAACGATGTGCTCACAGAGCGGCCATCTGACGACATTCCCATTTCACTCAACACAATTAATAAAAATAAATATTTTATTAAAAAAAGCGAGATTGAAATTTATTAGGTTTAATGATTCCACAACAAAATATCTAACCCATAATACTGCGGACAGCCGTTATTGAACTGTCTGACAGTGAATGCGTGAAGTGGTTGTTTCGTCATAAAATCGGCTTTGGTCCACCATTCCCCACATCGCTTGGCCGATAATGACAAATGTAACAGAGCTAATGATCATAATGTAGAAATAGATGTCGTCTTTCGAATATTTTCGATTGTTTTCATTGTTTACAACAGTTCTTCGTACGTTTCCCTCGTTTGAGAGAAATTTGTAGAGATAGTAGGACACCTGCAAATTAGTCTATGTAGTATGCTTGATCTTTTTAGAATCTACTTGTTTTAAAGGTGTAATAGTATCTTGTTTCTCGAAAATCCTTCATAAAAATTAGATGGATCACTTATTTCACCTTGACGTTGTATATTAAGAAGACTTCAACGATCACCATACAGGGCAGGAAGCAGTGAAACATTATAGCTCCGATTGATCGCTAAATGATTTATATTACCGGTGCCCAAATCGAATAATTAGCTGGATAATATGTTCATATTCCGCCCTAATTTTATTTTGTTCGTGATTATTACTCAAAGTCGCTTGTGAATATTGCAGCAAACTATAGGAAAAATAGTGATGAGGAAAATACAATCAATAAAATGTTTAAAAAGTACCGTTGCAGGCAAGAATTCGGATCTAGGCAGCTTGGCAACCATGAAGCACAGATTCGTCCATAAAAGGAAGTATAGAAACTTTGAAAAATCAATTATTAAAAAGATATTCAAATTTTAATTATTCCCTAAACATGCTCATTGTGCAGCATACAATAGTGGGAAATGAGTATAATTACTGGCGAAGTAATGCCAACTACTGCCTTCATGTATTTCCATACTATATTAGCAATATTGCACTCTCGCCGCGATTCCTGTTGGATCCATAGTGAAGTATCTATTTCTCCACTTCAAAGAGATGTATAGGAACAACGGGGGACCAAGCGAAGAGTAGATGATGTACAGCATCGGTTTAGTCTGCAGTGAGAATGCGCAGGCAATCAATTTATCTAATTAACACTTCAATTATTAATTGTAAAATGACCAATCGAAAACGGGGTATAAAACTGCGTTGCGAGCTAAGAGATCTATCTAAAAAAGTAGCTCAATGTAAGCAAGATATTGTTAGCACAGAAAACTATACGTCCAATCGGGTCCATCGTGTAGAAGTTATGGGATTCGTCTTTTACGGATGATTGCCGCAACTTGTATTTGATATTTTGAATTTGTGAAATAAAACATACCGGTTCCAGTAGGTAGAGCACGCTGCAGCAAACTGCCACTGCCAAGAAGACGTAAGCGAAGAGGGTCGCGGCGTGCTAAAATATACATTTCTCCATTCATCAATAATCAAATATCGGTGTTATGTAGATAGTCCAAGACTTTTGGGTTATCCCTTCACATTCAATATGAATTGTAAATGAAACGCACGACGACATGCGCCTTGACGGGTCCGATCATCACATATTCGCGGTCGTTGACGTCGTCGTTGACTATATCGTCCTCTGCCATCTGGGCAACGTCAGCAGAAACAAGAATATAGCAGACGAAGACAGTGGGTTAAATATAGAGTGCGAAATGTGAGACCACGCTCTCTTCATTTCGCACACTCTCTCGTCTATCGACCGGTCAAGAGAGTGTGCGAAATGAAGAGAGCGTGGTCTCACATTTCGCACTCTAGTTAAATACACATAAATACTGTCCGCCCCGTACGAGTGGCAACGAAAAAGCAAAAGAATGAACAAATCATGGAAAAAACGGAAACAAGTGCCCCTGAGGGTGCTGACGAGGGAGATGAAATCAAGTGTCCACATGAAACTTGGTTTTGCAGAGGGATTGAAGCACATCATTCCACAGGCCGGTCAACCTTCCAGAAAGGCCTTTGGAGTGAGAGATCGTGTGAAATCGAGAGGGACTCTCTCACTTTTGCATACTCTCTCGCTCTAACCCTGATCTGTAGGTTTGGAATCATGTGGAAGCAAAGGGCGAGGAACGGTTGCATCTCACTGGCGTACAAAAACAGAAAGCAAACAAACGAGGAGTGGTAAAGACAAACAGGGTTTAGCGAGCGCCACCTGGGAGAAGGGAGAAGGACGTTCCCTTTCTTTGAAAACGTCGTCCGGTCTGTCTACATCTGACTACTCTCTAGGGTGAGCATATTTCGAATGATTAGAATTAGATTCGAAAAAGGCAATCGCTAAGAGAAAAGGAGACAGCGGAATGAATAAGGGGATTGCCACTCGTAGAGAGAGGCGTAACTCAAAATCGCACAAATACTAACACATATTCTCACGAGTAGTGGTGTCGTGGAAGAGATCGCTTCCGTAGGTGCCAACTGTTTACGAGAAGAGATGAATTTCACAGCGTGAGAAAACCTATGAAGAAGCTCATTCTCACCTGGGAGTTACTGCCGATAAGTAACTATTTAAAGATTCGTGTGGGAAGATCACCTCAAAATAAGAACCCCCCCCCCTTGTCCTCTCGGTCACTCATTGCAGTTGCTCAGTTGATTGCAGTTGCACAGCACAGTTGATTGGTTGAAAAGGAACTGTTTTTTGTTTGTATTTCAAGAATGAGACGCTGCAGTTTGTTGAGCGTGTCACAATGGGTACATTAATTTTATCGGTGCTTATTCACGGAGGAAAGAGATCGACGGCTTGCCGAACATGATTGCAAACAATCTTTTATGATTGATTGCGTTCAAATTATGCGATATTCAATGAGCCGGTATAATTAGCTGTAGAGAATAACATGACTGGAAAAATACTAAAAATAATGAACAATTGAATGATTATTGTTTGGTAATTGATTTCATACGATAACGAGATGGCTGGATCATGAATTTGGATGAGAAAAACAACAAAATTCAGTAGTCAACTTGCTTCCCTGCCACAAACGAATTCCTTATTTAAATTATGTTTTGCCTATTTAAATAAAGAAGTGATTGCTGAATCAAGGTGCGTTTACTCATCACTGCTCTTCCTCCTCGTGTAGCTCTTCAGATTGGTTGGCGAGCTGAATTTACCAGGAAAGAGACAGATGCGCGAAGATGCATGGGGGAACATTTATCCAACAATGATTGTCTCGTACCTCATTCGCTGCTTCTTCTTTGCGCAGCATTGACATGGCGACGGTCGTAGCCAGCTCCTTCTCGAAGAGGTAGTGATGGAGACAGAGGAGAACCTAACGAATGGTTCACTTTACACAGAGCGCAAATTGCAAGGAGAACGATTTTCGAGCCTCCTCATTTCACGCGCTCACGCGTTTGATAAACACAACGACAGCAGAGTTATGCTGCGCAAATTTCATGGGTGGACAGTGGAAAAGTGGAAAAGCGTGTTGTACACCTTTCCATAACTTTTTTCCTAGACAAGCTACAGCTTCCACATTTGATACAGGGATGGTAAAACACGTTTGGAACATTTTCCTTTTTGATTGGAGAGATTTCGTTCAGTTTGCGCTGAGTTAGACGAGTTTTCACACTTTGATGGGGAAATTTCCCCGAAGAAATTAGCGCAGCATTAGACAACCGTTCCCCTATCACATTTGCGCTCTGGATATGGTATTTTATGTGTTGTCAGTTTTAAGTTCGTATATTTGTGCTCAACATTGAGTGGTCCATCGTCAACTGTGGTCCACGGTCCAGACCATGGTCGTATGATTTATTTCAAATAACAAAATGATCCAGTAAGAAAATGATGACAAAATAGATACGCCCATACTTGACTCGGAATTTCAGTTGAGCTGTGAAATTCTTACCTTAATTTTGTAGCCGTAATAAATATCGATGACAATGCTGAGAATGAAGAGAATAAGGGCTGCAAATGTATAAATTTATTTTGCGGAGTTTGTTTTCATTCTGAAATACGTACAAAAGCGTTCAGGAGCCGTATATATTAGAGTTTGAAATTCGGGTAAATAATTGAATTAGATCTCTTCATTTCACACGTTCTCTCACCAATCAACTGGTAAGAGAGTGTGTGAAATGAAGAGTGCTAATTCAATTATTTACCCGAATTTCAAACTCTAATATATATCAGACATTTTTCTGAGTGCACGGATGAAACAACATCGTGTTCCCGAAAACGGGAGGCGGAATTATGTTTTGTTTTATTTTAAATTGACAATACATTTAAAATATGTTACTTTGCTGAATGGTGAGCTCAATTTCATATTCGTCCAACTTGGTCAAAGTCATTTCCCACTGAATTGTATCATTAATTAAACAAATTGTAATTTAAATAAATAAATAAAGTTAAATAAACACATTTATGAAATATGCTTACGACTTCGACGAGTCCGTCTCCTACTATCCAGTGGTATATGAGCAGCATCGTCCAGGAGCAGAGGGCAAGAACCTAGGAGAAGAATGTATTCATTCAGAGCCGATACGAAAATAACTCCTGGTGCAATAAAAAACGCAAAAAAAGCTCCAGGATTCCGCCATTCCTATTCTTTTTTTGAGGAGCGTTGCATTGTGCTCTGAAATTGACAAAATAGTCACCGATATGATGAGAACAAGTAACGCGAAGCATCGACTTCTCTTCTTCAGAGCTAAACAGATGAAGAGAGGTGTGTAGACTGAGATGGTGAGACAGATCACCTTTACGAGGGTCTGAAAGAAGAATAGAATCGAATATTTAATTACCCAAATTTGGGTTCCATCACCGCACTTCACCTTGCCATTGCCTGAACCTTGCATTAGCGTTTCCGTATAAAAACACCAGTGCAAAATCACCTATCCAGTGCAACAACTTTATCTTAGATTTGAGGAAATAGCCTACCGGATGCACTAGAAGGAGAAGGAGGCAGAAGACAGCGAAGGCGATGTCCACAACCGCCACGAACTTCGAGATGATCTGCAAAATGGAATAATTATTTATATTAAATAAATGTTACAGATTATCAATTCTCATAATTGTCTAGTATCTACTATAAGGGTGTCCCGAAAGCACTTTCTAACGTTTTTGCTTCTTACTCTTTTCGCCTCATCCGTATGGGACATTGTTGTAGTATGTTAGTATGAGGGCCAGCTCTCACTACTTTTCGAGTGTTGACTAGGGAGTTGTGGTACACTTGGTGCCTTCTGTAGAACTGCAAACTTACCATACACAGACCTGAACTTCACTAGTTTTGAAATTTTATCTCGAGTAGGAGTCGAAAAAGTTCGTCCAAAGTGCCAAATGAGTCAACGGGTGATTGCGGACATTTTGTGAATAATTTCGTCATCACTACGTAATAATGAAATTTCAACGTGTTTTTTTAACCGCTGAAATTTTCTACGCAAAATCGGTGGCTGTGAATTCCTATTAGCCTATAAATGTGTATAAACCATTTTTGGGGGGAATTGGGGCTGAAGAAGTAGGAAATTTGAAAATGTCGAAAAAAATATTTCGACGATTTTCGAGTTTTCATTAATGACGAAGAAATGATCAAGAGTTAGACCTGGAAATGCAAGTTAAATTCACTCTCATTACACACGTAAAGTCGTATTTAATTAGCTTCAATATTCATAAAGATTTAGAGTCTGAAAGGTATGTTTCGGAAATCATTTCATTGCATATTGCATCACTACTAGGTAACATTCCGACAAGCCAACAGCATAATTAATTTCGTTAATTTTTTGTATTGATAAGACATGTGATAATTGGTGGCCAGGAAGTGTAATTTTTCTAAAATTTTCGAAAAACTGAAAGTGCAAAAACTTTCGGGACACCCTTATAGATACTGCTCTTATTCTAGATACTATCTAGGCGTTACTCCGAGACGCTACTCATTGAATTAGATTAACGGTAAGAGATGTAACCACTCACGACAGCGTTTTTCTTGATCGGGAGAAGGATGAAATCTTCATCGGTATTCAACAACGTTGCTGTTCTTCTCTGCATCTAAAATATGCAATTTATAAATAAAAAAATACAAAAAAAGAACATTTGAATTGGGCCACAAAGAATGCGACGATGTCTACTTCTAGGTTCACACACAATACTGCGATTTAAGAAAGGTCGCATATTCCCAAACAATGAGCTGGTAGAAGGTTCTTATGAGAATAGAACTTGTAGACTAATAAGATACGCTTCTAACGAAAGGAAAGATGGCGGATTTCCGACTGAAATTTTCCCCCGGGATGAAAGCGTTGCCTAGCAACGTCTCTATTCAAAATCTGTGTATTAAAACGTAAACAGAGGCATCAACGAAACGCACTTCTTCAGTGACTCCGAAAATAAAGAAAAAAATAATAGTATTCTAGAAGAAGATCCTACTGTAGTATCATTTCTGTGGTCCCACATGCCAGTGAAAAAACTATTCACAAGCACTCTACTAAAATGCGAAAGATCTGTTATCAGCAAGAAAAAGCAAGGTCATCGCCTTTTCTAGGCAACAAAATTCGAGGCGGCTCTAATATACGAGCAGTTAAAAGCAGGTCGGTGCTTTAATCCCCTGTTTTTGCCTTTTCGCGGTTTTCAAGTATCTGAGCCTACGTTTAGTAGTCACGGGAGAGATAGCCGTCGGATATTGTCGGCTTGCTACGAAATTGTAGCAATGAGAGGAAAGTGTCAGATAAGTGCAAAATTCAAAATGAATCGTTTTGTGCTGAAGCAATAATATAATAATGAAACACTAAGAGAAACTTGGGTAAATATCATGTGACTACATCGATTCCCTGATGTGAGATGCGTTGCCTAGGCAGTATCCACTTTCTATGATTTTATGGACTCTTTGAACAAAAACCAAATCAACGAAACACACATCTTCATTGACTCTGAAATGTATTGTTTATTATTATGTTAAAGAAGAACATGCAGAACATGCATACGAAAGTCCGGCTAACAAGCGAAAGCCAGAACACTGAAAGCAAATTTGCTAGGAGAATGGTTCTCCAAGGAGCAAATTTGCGCTCTGTGAAGTAATGCAAGCACACTAGTGAGTCCTTCACTTTCTCCCTTTCCTCACTTTTTTACTTCCGGTGGTGTCGATTTAGTTAAGTTCACGGAAGCTATTCTCAAATAGTGTGAAAATAGACGCAAGAAAAAGGGTGAGCGTATGAAAAGGGAAGAGCATGATTAGAGGTATCGCGAAAGGTGTCAGGAGCGAGACAATGCGTGAAATTTGAAGGGCTCTTCCCGGTTTATGACACTCTTTCGATCGTCACCTTTTTGGGAGGGCTGACCACTTTCTGAACACCCAGAATGAATACACATCATACACTGAGTTAGGGCATTTAGTTTATGATACACTTACAAATCTCTCGTATTCGCACGCTCTCTCGACGCGCGAATACACTCATTACTGAGTGTATCATACACTAGATGCCCTAACTCAGTGTATTCATTCTCTGTGTGTGTGGTCAGAGGGGGGCTGGTAATGTAAACAATAATTAGTTAGAAGCCACGATGACGTTTCCATCTAAACAACTGGTGCTGACCTTGTCCAATTTCCAATTTTTTCCCAAAGTTGAATCAGACATTACTAACTGTTGAACAATGGTTAAATTATTTATCGGTGCATATTGGGGAAAATAATTGCAGTGCTAAATTTTGTTCTAATGGCGTTAGAACTTAATTCAATATGCATTTTATTGAATTAATTATTAGGATTTCAGGTTCAGTCATCTCTCAAGGGAATGTTAACATGACTACTGAAAATTGTGATGAGTAAAAAATGCATATTTTAAAATACATTCTTCTCTTCGAACATTTGTTGTTGTCCCTCGTAGCCTTGGTAGGAGCCCTGCGAACGATGGAATGTTTTATTAATTGTTATATCTGTTTCTTTATTTTTTATTTTTTATATGAGAGATTTATATTAATTTTATAATTTTTTATAATTTTATATTTTATATGTATCCGCGAAAGGTGCTTCGAATACGCAACAAAATGGTTTGTGCCACTGATTCACTTACCTGATAAGCGTTAGGCGCTGCGTTGTGCAAATTCGCCACAGATCTTGCCGAAATTTCCTTGTCAATGAGGAAATTGTGGAGGTAGTAGAAAACCTGCCAAGTGAACGAAATATACAGCAGAGTTTACATTAAATGGAGCTGATGAATATCTCTCCGTTTTCATATTCGATTTCGCACTTGTTACTTTTAAAAAATCGAATCGACAGTTTTTTTTATTAAATCTTTATCGCGGCGTAGTGTGTTATCTCTAGCTCTACTAAATGTTGTGGATATTCTTTGACAAAAGTTGTATTACCTTCACTTTGTAAATGTAGTAAATCTCATGAATCGTGCATATGAGAACGACGATTATCACTGAAATCTTTCTTTTTCTTTTTTTCTCCTAATTTGATTATTCAAGAGATTGACAAGGACGTTTACAATTATCTTTTATGTTTGCGCATGCTCAGGACCCCTTTCTGTAGATTTGAGAATACAGTGGGTTGACAAGGTTATGCTGTGGTTAAAAAAGGAACATTTGAGATAAAATATAAGGCTGTTAAGAAAGTTTCGCTCGATTTTGGGTGTGACATTGGAGCCACTGTACCTCAGCGTGTGTCAATGCAAACAGCCCCTGTTCACAGTATGTTATGGGACAATAGTTGTTGTCTATAGTCATACATTGGCTGAACTATTCGCAATTTCTAGCTCCGGGAAAATACTAAAAAAGAAAAGACCAATTTACTGTAAACCCGCGATAATATTCACAGAGGTTGGATTTGAGAACGGAAATTTATCTATCATTGGGCCTAATAAAAAATGAGTAGCCCCATAACACACCTCTCAACCACTATACTTCATTCGGTGGTCAGCTTCCAGAATATAGAGATATGATTAGTCGAGTACAGTAATCTCATAAACCACGTGTCCAGATTGGAATCACACAACTCAGTAGGCGAGCTCACAGATATTGTCTAATCACGGGCGCTGTGTTTGTGTAATAGTCATACAAGTATTCATCACAATGGATTAGTATATTGAACCTCCTGTTTCAAGAAAATTGAAAATGGACAAAATCACCAAAATCTCGAAATTTTTCGAAAAATCGTTCTTATGGTGGTTTCGTAGGAATTCTCTGGCATCGGAACAAGGAGAGTTCGAGACATGAATCTAATAGAAACTTTTTTGACTATGGTTACTCTCCAGAATAATCAAGAGATATTTGAATTTCATCGTGAAAGAACGTAGAAATATTCGCCAACATGTCAATTTCGATAACAAAATTGGGGTGGTATAGTTTATAGCAAGATTTTTCAGCTTCGAATGATGCAATGAAGTTGCTACTAATATCAATTGAAAGTAATGTACGTGCACTATATTTGAACATAATACCAGCTCATTTCATTTTCGAAGCCCTGAGTAGCATCTGGAATCGAGATTTCGATAGTACGCGGTTACCCTCAATGTAAATTTTCGGTCCTTACCAGGCTTTGCACGAAGTGGTGTAAATGTGAAATAGGGCGTAGTAAATATACCTATCAATGTACTTTGTAATACTACACAGCTAGTAGATCTCTCTACCCTACTTTTGTAATAGCAGCTCAAAATCTAGGCACCGTTCAATACCCACCATGCGTAATTAAGAGACCAATAGACTTGATGTTATTAATCGATGGCTACCACAAAGTGGGCGAGAAATAGAGGTATGATGAACCTTCAAAATGCGCCTAAGCATGAACTAATCCGAGCTCCGCGTCCAGAGATATTAGTCAAAATATGGTGGCCGGAAAAACGAGCGAAACTTTCTTAACAGCCTTATATAAAAAAAACTATTTGATAAAATACAAATACCCTGAGGAACGATGAGTGTAGTGTCGGGTTCTTCCATCTTTGTTAGTGCCATTTCCCACTGAAAAGTGATATTTTTGGCCTCAAATTGTGTCTTCATTTATGCATATCAAATTAGAGAAAACAGCTATCGGATAATATGAAAACGCAACTGAACTAGCAGTTTGTCGAAATGGATATATGTAGGTAAGCGTAATTTCATGAAGTAAATAAAATAACGTATGATAATGAGAAGAGTGCCTCCGAAGAAAGCTGTGTACAAGCATGCCACAGACCACAATAGGAGACCGATAAACTGAAATGATAATAATCGATATATTTATGTACACGTACTGTACAAATAAAAAGACATTCGATCCCTTAGCGCATTGTACTCACAAAGGTGGTTTTTTTTAAATTCCAGCTTATTCGCGTTCTCAAGAACCCCACATCTGCTGAGCAATTCTTTGGAGTTAACAGTAAATGGAATGAAATAAGGCAAGGGTTTTAGAATTTTCACAATTTTCATAGGTCATTTCTTCACATCTCAAAAACTACTTGAAAAGCGCAGAGCTCATGAGAATGTGAGAACCCGTCTACATTGTACGTGCTATTTCGCTCAGGGTGCGACATGTCCCTCCATTTTTGAACGCCTGATATGACTCACAGATAGAATAAGCGGAATCAGTACGTAGTGTTTGTTCTCCTTCTTCAACGAGAGGTGTACAAAGGTGGGAGTGATTACTGAGAAGGCGATGGACATGAACTTGGAGAAGGTCTGAAAAACTATTCGTATTTTTGTTTTTATTTAAATAATTAATTATCCAAATTCGAGAGTGAATCAACGTTATATTTACGATAATTACCTTTCGTATAACTGTTCAACAACTACATTTCACGCCGCTCTACTTTATTTTGGTACAGCCCCTGTTTTTCGAAATCGCGTTTTCGATGTTTTTCAAAATCGTGTTTTCGATGTTTTTCAAAATCGAGTTTTCGATGTTTTTCGAAATCGCGTTTTCGATGTTTTTCAAAATCGAGCAACAATCGAGCAGCGAGAGCAACAGGGATTCCGCGCCGGGCACTCCACTGTAGATGGTATATATATTCTCAATACTCTCATCTCAAATTGCAGGGAATACAGGCGCCCTCTCTATCTCCTTTTCCTAGACGTTAGCAAGGCTTTTGACTCTGTCCTGTGTAGTTCCGTTTTATCTGCTCTGGAACATGACGGTGTGCATTCAACGTATACCCGATTCTTGCAGACACTCACAGTTCAGAGTAAAAGTTCCATAGTTGTCAATGGGAAAGCGGTGGAGGTTAACATCGGAAGGGGGGTGCGCCAAGGTGATGGATTAAGCCCGCGTCTTTTCGTCTCGGTGCTTGATACGGTATTCCGCAGGGTAAAATGGGACCGAAAGGGAGTATGTATAGACGGCGAATATCTCTCCCACATTCTCTATGCAGATGATTGTGTAATAATCTCCCATGACTCACGCCAAGTCTAAACTATGGTAAAGGAACTAGAACGGGAACTACTGAAGGTGGGATTGCAATTAAATGGCTCAAAAACTGTCGCTTTAACGACAAACCCAATGGGCAGGCCGGTCGTAGTGGGAGGTGAGGAAGTGCAAACGGTAGACAAGGTGGTATATCTGGGGCAAGAAGTCACTCTCGGTCCCAATAGGTTTGTGGGAGAAGTTCACAGGCGGGTTAGAAGCGCGAATTGGGAATTTTGCAAATACTCCGAATTCTTTCGGAAACGTGGGTCCCCCATGTCACTCAAAAAGCGCCTTTTCGACGGTGTAGTTCTACCCGCACTCTTGTATGGTTCCGAGACTTGGTACCTCTGTAAACGAGAAAAACAAATTCTTTCCGTCGCTCAGCGCAAACTAGAACGCAAAATGATTGGAATTACCGTATTTGATCACGTCACAAATGAGCGGATCCGTGACATCACTAAATTGAAGGATGTAGTTAGAGAGGCGGAAAGACGGAAATGGATATGGGTAGAAAGAATCTCGAATCAAAGCCATGATCGGTGGAATCGGAAGATGCTCGATTGGACCCCAAGAGGGAAGAGGAAGCGAGGCCGACCGGCAAAGAGATGGAGAGATGATTTCGTCGAGAGATGATTTCGTCAACGCTGCTGGACCACAATTCGTGCAACTCGCAAAAAACGATCGCAAGCAATGGAGATCTCTCATGGCAACCCAGCTTTAACACCCAAAACCAGCTGATAAAGTTGTTCAAATGTAAAAATGTAAATGTCAAAATCGCTTTTTCGACATCTCTACCAGAAATTGGTGAGTGCATCTCGTGAGTGCATTTCCCCCAATAACAAGTAAAAAATTACTAAGTAATTACAATTTGTCTTTTCTTTTTTTTCAAATTTTATTTGTGCACCAATGCGCCAGTTAACATTGAGCATGATCAATCATCCTATGCTATATACTCCGTCTTTGATGCATTTTCGTATTCATCGATTATTTCGTCTGTTTTCCGAAATGATTAAACGAGAACGAGCGTACAATAGTACCGAAAATCTCAACATTCACAACCTGGGCACCCATCCCCAGCGCCGACCGCACGACTCCCAACCACACACACAGAGTGAGGGGGGAGGGAGTCAAGTCGTTCTAAATTTACGATATTTCACTGCATTGTCGGTTTTTACATAGTTTAAAGCCCCCCTTTTTTATTTTACAGTCAATTTCGAAAATAGCTTACGGGATGCATGAGAAAGACCATGAAGATGAGGGCAGCGAAGCCGATGTCAATGAGCGCCAGAATCTTTGCTGCATGCTGCAATCGCACACGTTTAATAGTATTACGATAATATTTCGGATATCCTTTCAAATGGTCATTTCGATAACTGCTTACATACGGTGTTGTGAAAAGCAAAAGCGCTTTCATTGTCTGTGAAACACAGTTCGAATTTCAAGAAAAGTAGAAATTGAGAGAAACACTGACTACGACATGTTTCTTGAATGGTCCGAGGCTGACTTGGAAGCGGGGATTGTCGACGTCAAGCGACGACGATGCCATTCCTCCATCCATCTGCAACACATTTACTTGCCCAAGTACTTGTCCAAAATATTTAAGAGAGCATCCACGAGAGGCCGGGGCTAAGGAGGGTCCACGGATGGCGTTTTTGCAACATATCTCAATAACTTGGGGGTGAAGTCACGAGTGCTGATATTTGACCAAGTAACTAAGGTTCTGGGTCCCGCACCGAAAAGTTACAGTACTCGCACCTTCCGAGATCGATTTTTTCACCATTCGAAAAAGTTCGTTTTTATAGTCGTTCTAGGTGTATTTTGCGAAAACAATACGAATGAAACCACTTTGAAAGCGATCAGGCATCGGCAAAAGGTCGAAAAACTCATTTTCCATCGTTTTTTTCGCTCTCCTGAAAAAATTTTTCACACGTTCCCAAAATATATTAACATTTTCGAAATCTACAGCAAAAACTACGTCTACTATCCTTCACCGCAGGGAATTCAGTGCGCATTGCCGAACAGGGTAAAGCGGCGAACTTCACACATTTCGCGTTTTCAGGTTGCTTCAAAAGAGATTTTTTTATCGCTTACGACATAGTTGGTCCCAATTTTCATCCCCATTTTATTTTTATTAATTTGCCGTCATTTATAACCTATTTCGACACCATTTCAGCGAAATTTTAAAAATATTTTGATTTTTCGCGAAAAATTTTTTCTTCAAAAGTCGATTTACCTGTGTGAAATGTGTTCAATACATGTAATACAATAAGTGTGCTCAATATCTGACTATGGCCTTAATAGTATTACACTATTCAGCTCACACTACGAAAGAAACTCGCAATAAAAATTCAATACAAAAAAATAAATTCTGGTGCTATCTCAGTCCCTTCCCTTCCCTCAGTCCCTTCCCTTCCCTCAGTCCCTTCCCTTCCCTCACAGGGAGAGGTGACTTTGACCTCGCTCTCTCCCCTCTCCGCTCTCTCAATTTGGCACACTCTCTCGCCATCAAGGAACCGCTCACGAACTACAGAGTACCGACTGTAGCCTCAACTCGGTACTCTATCAGGTGATGAATACTTCCGATATGCCTCCCCCTTCTCTTCCCTCGACTTCTCAGGCAGCCGTCGTCGATGAGACTCCCGCCCTCATTGGAGCTGTCAAGCGATCGAGAACTGACGACTCGAACCCGATATCGATGGAGGACCTCACCAACATCGTCTTCCGACTCAGATGTGAACTCGACGACGAAATCGAGAACCGCCGCAGCCTGGAGGCCCGGCTACGTGAGTTGGCATCCCGAGTGGATACTCTCCCTCCTCCCCCTCCCCCTGTCACTGTGGACGAGGCTATGCCCATGCAGACTGCCGGCCCCCAAGATCCACCTACCTCTGTCCAAACTGAGAATCCGTCTGATCTTGAACGATCGATAGTTATCGCCCGTCTACCGATCGACCCAAATCTAGATGATGAAGCTCAAGTACGACAAGATTATGACCAAGTAGTTGCTATCACTACTCTCATTGGTTATCCCGTCCTTCCTGTCACTGTCTACAGGATGCCAGTGGCAAACCCCTCTGCCGCCCACAATCGACTGACCAAAGTACTGCTGCCTACAAGAAAACACGCCGAATTGATTCTCAAATTCGCAAGTAGAGTAAAGAGAGATCCCCACTTCTCTGATATCTTCATCAGGCCATCCTACGCAAAGCCTGAGGAGAGACCAAAGACTCCTCCCACTAGTCGTCGCCCATTCCTCCATCAGCCCCCTCACCCTCACCCTCCACAGCCATTGATGAAAGTACAGGCGGAAATCCCTCCCACACGCAACCGATTGGATTCTGTATTCAGCCAGAAGAAGGGACATACCAATGCCAATGGAAAGCGTCGTAACACACTTCGCTCTACGAACCAGAATCCTCCGAATGGCCAATTCATGAAACCTCCTTCTATCCCGAACCCTCCCCATCCCCAGAACCACCACCAGCAACAGCCCCAGAATCTGCCCCTGAACCCTCATCCAGTACAGTACACGACCCAGATACCGTACCTGGCCCACCCCATGACCAACCATAATCTCGGATATGCTCACTACCCACCCCGTCCTTTCGTCCCCGGTTACACACTCAATAGCCCATTCATGTCGTTTGCATCACAGTGCGGTTTTCCGAATAATATGGGTGCGCAGGGAAACTTCTATTGAATCTCCGGACTTCTAATCACTCAGACAAAAACTCATTCACATTCTCCGCTATTCTAGCTAACTGCCGCTCTGTGCGTAACAAGTTACCGTACCTCTCACAGATTCTATCACAAAAATATACCATAATCGCCCTCACTGAGACCTGGCTGGCTTCAACTTTTCCAAATACGCTTCTATTAGATTCTCAAGACCAATACTATAACGTGTTCCGCAGAGACCGAAATTCCCGTGGAGGTGGAGTGGCAATTATAGTCCACTCGTCAATTAGTGCTATTCAAATTTCTGATGAAACAGTCAAAGGCTCGCATGAGCTTCTAGCCGTTGATTTAGATATCAATGGTGACCTAATAAGATTCGTATGTATCTACCGTAACCCAAAAGCTACCACTCTTCAAACTGACGCACTGCTTAAATCGATAATTGATCTTTGCTCATGCCCCCAACCTACAGTAATCACTGGTGACTTCAACCTCCCCGATATCGATTGGTCATTGTTTCCATGCCCGCAAAAAGAAAAGATTACCCCCGCATCGCAGTCCCTTTTAGATCTTTGCCTATCCATAAAACTCGCGCAACTAGTCACGCATCCGACTCGGAAAAGTAATATTCTCGATCTAGTATTATGTAATACCCCAGGATTAATTATTAATACAGTAGTAGGCCCTCCTTTTGATATTTCTGACCATCATATTGTAAAGTTCCAACTTTCGCTCTGCCATTCAGTTCCTGCATTCACTCTTAGAAGAGATTACAAGAAAGCCGATTACGCGCTAATCAATTGCCAATTAGCCAATGTTGACTGGACCATTGCGTTTTCGACAATGAAATATGTCGATGACATGTATGATCTACTCATGAAACTGATACAGAAGACAATTGACACCCATGTCCCATGGATAAGAGTAAATGTGACCCATGGCAAAGTACCTCCCCATATTGAGAGACTTATTAGTAGGCGCTTCTTAGCTTGGCAACATTCCATTTCTGCAGACGAGCCAACCATAACTCGTAAATTTGAGAAACTAAATAGGCAATTCCGAAAAGAACTTATACGGTATCATAAGACTATTGAAAAGAGAATTATCGATAGCGAGGATCGGAATAAGTTCTTTCGTTTTATGAAGCGGTGCACCAACAAACCTAAGGGAGTTGAAGGCCTCAAAAAGAATGATGGAACTTTAGTGATGGACGACCATGGAAAAGCAAATCTACTCGCTGAAACCTTTGCGAGTGTATTCACCACTGATAATGGAACTTTACCTAATACAGGTACCCTACCCAACTTAGGTAGTTACAATGAACCTTCTTTTTTAAGGCATGAGATATGTTCACTAATTGAAAGATGGAAACGCTCTAGCTGTCGAACACCAGAGAACATTGACTTGGGTTATATCAAAAATATAGCTGTCCCAATCTCCGAACCACTCGAAATTATCTTTCGCCTTTCATACGAATCAGGCATGGTCCCGTCTTTATGGAAACATTCCATTGTAACACCAGTTAAGAAATCCCCTCCTTTCTGTGACCCCCTAAACTATAGACCCATTTCAATCACATCACTATTCTGCAGAGTCTTTGAAAGACTCCTGTGTAAGCCGATCATAGAACATTGTGAAACCCTAGATATATTCCCTGATGAACAATACGGATTCCGAAAGAAACGCTCCCGCGAGCTTCAAATGCTAGACGCTTTGGAAAATTGGACAGCGTCTATTAGTGATGGCGAACCTGTAGATGTAATATATTTCGACTTCGCGAAGGCTTTTGATAGAGTATCACACCCTAAACTAAAACACAAACTAGGAAAAATCGGGCTTTCACATAAAACTATTGACTGGATTACTTGTTATCTTGCGAACAGAACTTTCCAAGTTAGAGTACGTGAGAAACTGTCGTCATCATTCCCAGTTACAAGTGGCGTTCCGCAAGGATCGGTATTAGGTCCACTGCTATTTTTGATTTACACGTCTGAAATCCCCTTACTAGTCCAGAAAAATGGTGTCGTTGCACGAATGTATGCAGATGACATCAAAATTTACCGCCCGTTTAAAAGAACGGAAACCACTATTCCATTACAAAGCGCAATTGATACCATAGTCAATTGGTCTGAAGAGTGGCAGCTACCATTAGCTGCACATAAATGCAACTCATTACATTTAGGTAGAGCAAATGCGAAGAATAAATACAAAATAGGCAATACTATACTAGAACAGAAATTAGTCATGAGAGATCTCGGTTTCATATTAGAAAAATCGCTCACTTTTTCCGACCATTGCAAGACAATTGCTCAGAAAGGTGTATCCGCGTGCCACATTATTCTCAGAGCTCTTCGAACCAATAACGCTGAAATACTCCTCAAAGCCTACTCTATTTACATTCGACCCATACTAGAGAGCGCTTCTATGGTTTTCAACCCCTACTTAATACGTGACAAAGAAATCCTTGAAAATGTTCAGAACTATTTCACTAGACGACTATTTATGAGATGCCACAAATCAACCTGGCAAACAATGCCGAATTTCCCTAATAGAAATATGCAGTTAGGTCTAGTCTCATTAGAAAAGCGTAGAGAGGAAATTGACCTGAAGACAGCCAGTAATCTCCTGAGAGGCAATTACAAAATATCTAAAAAGACACCACATCACTTTAGCTATTACTTCACTCGACATGGGATAAATTTCACTAACACTAGTTCCACTTCAAACTACCGACATCATAGTTTCTTCCCCAGAGCGGCAAGGCTATTAGTGAAGTCCAGAGAATTGATCAGTTTCTCTGAGTGACTCGTTATTAGATTGTCATTGTCTTTCAACTGAATTCGTTTTTAATCTAACTTAATTTTGTACCGCGTTTCTTGTGATCGCATAAATATATATATATATCTTATAGTTTTGTCGTGAAATATTGAGTACACTTATTGTATTACATGTATTGAACACATTTCACACAGGTAAATCGACTTTTGAAGAAAAAAAATTCATGGTCGAAAAAAATATTTTTAAAATTTCGCTGAAATGGTGTCGAAATAGGTTATAAATGACTGCAAATTAATAAAAATAAAATGGGGATGAAAATTGGGACCAACTATTTCGTAATCGATAAAAAAATCTCTTTTGAAGCAACCTGAAAACGCGAAATGTGTGAAGTTCGCCGCTTTACCCTGTTCGGCAATGCGCATTGAATTCCCTGCGGTAAAGAATACTAGACGTAGTTTTCGCTGTAGATTTCGAAAATGTAAATATATTTTGGGAACGTGTGGAATTTTTTTTCAGGAAAGAAAAAAATCTGAGAAATTTCAGATTTTCGACCCTTTAACGTTGTCAGATCGCTTTTAAAATATTTTCATTGTTATTTGTTTCGCAAAATACACCTAGAAAACCTATAAAAACCTACTTTTTGAAATGGTTAAAAATCGATGTCGGAATGTGGGGTTACTGTAACTTTTCGGGGCAGGACCCAGAACCTTAGTTACTTGGCCTAATATCAGCACATGTGATCCTGACTTCACCCCCAAGTTATTGGGATAGGTTGCAAAAAAACCCGTCCGTGGGGTATGTCCGGCCTCTCGTGGATGCTCTCTTAAACGTTCCGCTGATGAACAACAGAAATTATCGCCATCAATTGTGCTGAAACAGAATAAACTGATCCAGATCGAGCAAGAAGTAAATGTTCTTCGAGAGCCTAGTAGAGACAGAGTTACAAGTTGGCCAACACGCGAAACATCAATTGTCCGGGAGGGAAGCGCGCTGCCCCCCCCCTGTGTCTACTCGAATTATGCACACATAGGAAGTGTAGTAGACATCGAAGTCCTAGTTGAGAATTGTATAAAACAGCGCAAAAAAATGAAAAGAAAAAGGGAGGTGAAATTTTACGTGAGAAAAGGGAGATTGATGCCAATCTTGCTCGCGGAAACATGTTTTATGGCGTGAGGAAATGGGGGCAATGGGAGATGAGGGGAGGGGAGGAAGCTTTCCTCTGAAACCTATAAAATGGCACATTTCGGTTCACTCCTATAGCGCGCATATGACTAGAAGGAGATGGAAACGCCATTATGAAATCCCTTCTCGGCGAGCAAGCCTCGAGTATGAAGAACAAGGATGAGGATTGTGGAAATGAGGGAATGTCTCCGTACGTGAGGCATGGATTCAGTAATCGATGTTTTTATGCAGCGATATTATTTGAGAGACGAATATGGGGTTATGATTCTCAACAGCGCCTATTATATGTAATCCACGTGTATGATAAGCATTGAATCTTCGGATAGAGAGCCCGTTGGCTAGGAAAAATAATTCTATCATATGTACATTGAAATATGATACGCGCACTTAGCAAATTTACGGCGAAGATAATTTTCTCGCGTGACTTCGCAAGCATTTTTCCTCTTTTCTAATGAAATAGTCGCAACTTAAATCGATAATGAAAACGCGAAAGGCACTTTAAAGAACAAAATTTCTAGATAGCGAGGCCAATTTCGTTCGCAGAAACAGATTTGTGCGCCAAATGCGCATTAGGAGAAGACAGCCAATATCAAGAAACGAGTGAGAGAGTCAGTCAGACCTTCAGCCCATTCAAACGTTCGTCATGCGTTGGATGTGAGAAGAAAAGAGAAAGAAGGGGGAATGAGAGGAGAGAAGAGGAAAGGAAATGATGGATGCTGGGCTCTTTTAGGGCATTCTGAGCAGGCTTTCGGGAAGGACAGAGGCGATCCTTTTCTTCGTCATCATCCCACCGCACAGAGAAAAATGTCTGTCATATATGGCCCCTGAACTGCGTTTGTATGTCATATATAACATACAGTATGTTATATATAACATACAAGCGCAGTTCAGGAGCCATATATGACAGACATTTCTCTGAGTGCGCCCCTTTAAGCCCCGGAAAGGGGTGAGGGGCGAGAGAGAGAGGTTGCAATAGATGAAGAGAGAATTCTGGGGCTATCTCTCTCTCCGGAAATAGTACCCTCCAAAACCATGTACCCTCTGTCTTATTGAATCGTTCATCTATGATCTTCATTCATCTACGTGAAGTTGGAGAGGGGAAAAGGAAAGAGGCAGACAAATGTGGTATGACGGATGCATGCTTTTGGGGAAACACTGGAGATCCTTCTCCGGGCAAGTCTACACTTATATTTAGTGTGAGGAATAGACAAGTACATCAATGATCAGCAAAACGAGAACGAATTAGTACAGATGTTTATCGAAAATGGAGAATCGAAAATTGAAAGATTGATACTCCAAAAAGGTGGAAGGGCGTTGCCAAGCTTTTACTCTCTGGGAATTCAAAAACGTGGCTAGGATATTACCTTTTTTCACTGTGCTGTACAAACATGAATCAAATTCGTAGAAAACACTTTAGAATCTGCTGAAAATTAGCCAGTTTTCCCCGTTTATGAGAGATGTGTAATTTATTTAACAAAATCCAGCACAACAAGTTACCAAGAAGACAATGGAAATCTCTATTTCCTTCTAAAACGTTCATATCTTTTCTCGACGTGAGAGGAGAGAGGGAAATGAAAGACGGAAAAGGAAAAAAAAGACATGATGCTCATTTCAGTGGGGGACTAGTGGGGGAAACCGTCGGTACCTTTTATGTTGCCCCTACTAGGAGAAGAGCTAGGGGACTAGTAGGGAGAAAATATCAGAGTTAGGGAATACATAATTGTAATGAGATCAATTTTGGCTTTGAGATCAAGTCAATTTAGAACACGTTCTTCTCTTCGAACATATGCTGTTGTCCCTCGTAGTCTTGGTAGGAGCCCTGAAAACGATATTGATTTATTAATTTTTATATTTTTTCTATATTCCGAAAATAACCGTGAAAGGTGCAACAGCAATCAAAGAAAAAAACTAAAAAAAAAAATTTTTAAAAATTTAAAATACTAAATTTTAAAAAAACTTTAAAATTGTATATTTACCTGATTAGCAGTAGGCGCCGCGTGATATGCATTCGCTGCAGATCTGACTGAGATTTCTTTGTCGATGAGGAAATTATGAAGGTAATAAAATACCTGCGAAGTGTACGAAATATAAATTGAGTTTACATTTAAGGAAGGTTTTAAATATCTCTCATTTTTCGTATTCGCTTTCGTACTTGTTAATTTTAAAATAAATATAATTGACAGTTTTTTTTCATCATATTCATCGTCCTGAAATTAATGGGCAGACACCTAAAATTTGATCTTTCAAGGAGATATTTGAGAATTTCCTTCAGAATGCAATTTCTCATCCGAAAGACTATCCTCCGGCGTACATAGTGTGTTACCTCGAGCTCTACTAACCGTCATTTGTATTCTTAGACTAAAATCTTATTAAAACCCAATGAACCGAAACATCGAACCGCGATAGTTTAGGAAGTCAACTAGACACTTACTTCTTGCTCAGTATCATCTATTTCCTAAAAATTAAGTTTTTTTTCCCTAAAATCACTATTTCCTAGAATCAAGTTGTTTTCCTAAAATCATTATTTCCTAAAATCAAGTTTCTTTCCTAAAATCAAGTTGTTTTCCTAAAATCACTATTTCCTAAAATCAAGTTGTTTTCCTAAAATCATTATTTCCTAAAATCAAGTTCGAAAGTCAATTCAATTACCTTCACTTTGTAGATGTAGTAAGTCTCGTTGATGGTGCAGATGAGAACGGCAACTATGACTGAAAACGATTATTTTTTTTCTTTTTTTTCTTCGTCCTTATTTTTTTTATTTAAGAGATTGGCCAGCACATTTATAATGTTTTTTAATTGCGCATGCACCCGATAGCTTTCTACAGATTTGAGCATGCAGTGTGTTAACAAGGTTATGCTGTGGGTCACAAATGCCGTAATATGTGTGCTAAAATGAAAACAATTTGAAAAAAAACACAAATACCTTGAGGAACGAGGAGTGTTGGGTCGGTTTCAGCCCTTTTTGTAATTGCCATTTCAAACTGAAAAGCGATATTCTTCTTCTTCTTCGTTAACATATTACATTTATAAAATGATACGACCATACCAAAAAGCCGAATAACGAACTTGTTTGCCATACAGGAACATTGGTGACCTTCTCGCTTTTGCGTGCTCTCTCGTCTCGGTGAACACAGGAAGTCCCAGTTCGACATTTTGTTTCATCGTATAATTTTATATATGTAATAGCAATATATCAGCGTCAATTTTCATCTTCATCTATGCATATCCAGATTAAGAAAACTGCTATCTAATAATATGAAAACATATGTGAACTAGCAGTTTGTCTTTATTGATATTAGTATGTAAGCGTAATTTCATGAAGATGGGAATTTCAAAAAAAATTCAAAAAAAATTGAGAATTTCATGAAGATTTCATGACGACATACGACAATGACGGGACTGCCTCCGAAGAATGCCACGTGCACACACGTGAAAGACCACAAGAAGAGAAAGATATGCTGAGATGGTATTAGCCGATATAGTTTGCTCGTTCATCGATATCTTTATACGCACTGTACAAATAAAAATACATGTCGATCCCTTAGCGCCTCGTACTCACCAAGATTTTATTCTGTTTTATTCCGGTTATTCTCGTTCTTAAGAAAAAAGTTAAGAGTAAATAAAATGACATATTGCAAGGGTTTTAGACTTTTCACAATTTCTCATAGTCCACATCTCCAAAACTACCTTCCAAAAGTGGCCCGGAGCTCATGAGAAAGTGAGAGAACCCATCTAGATTTTACATGCTGTTTCACTCAGGGTGCGACACTCATTTCACTCAGGGTGAGAGTATTTCACTCAGGGTGAGAGTTATAAAAATAGAATCGGAAATAGAACTTGATTCCTTTACATTTTGTTTAGTAGTAAATTTAAAATTCAAATCCTCGTCTTCCAGAGCTCATTTTCATTCTATCCCATAGGATAATATTGCTCATCTCAAATAATGAGAGAGTATTACAGAAGACCGAACAATAATCTCAGTTATAAAAATGTCCCTCCATTTTTCAACGCCTCACAGCATAGAATTGGCACCATGCCAAGACAGTCTCTCGTTGTCTGACTCTCTCAATTTGCGCACTCTCTCTCGCGATTCTCTATTTCTCTAACTGTGCGCCTTACATGACTCACCGACAGAATGAGCGGAATCAGGGCGTAGTGTTTGTTCTCCTTCTTCAGTGCTAGATAGGTGAAGATGGGAGTGATCATTGAGAGGGAGAGGTAAATTAACTTCTTGGAGAAGGTCTGAAAGACGATTTAGAAAATATAAAGCATGTATTAATATAAATCGATAAATTGAGAGATTATTGTTCGGTCTTCTGTAATACTCTCTTATTATTTGAGATGAGCAATATTATCCTATGGGATAGACTGAAAATGAGCTCTGGAAGACGAGGATTTGAATTTTAAATTTACTACTAAACAAAATGTAAAGGAATCAAGTTCTATTTCCGATTCTATTTTTATAACTCTACAAGGTCTGACACTTTGAAACATATTTGTGTTTGTGAACTATTCGTGCCGTTAATAAGCGATAACACAATCGTACTTTTTTGGGTGATACCAACTATTACAATTCATTCCAAATTTACGACATTTCCCTACATTGCCGGTTTTTTTAAAAGCATTTTTTTCAAATAAATTTCGAAAATAGCTTACGGGATGCATCAGAAAGACCATGGAGAGTGCAGCGGAGCCGATGTCAATGCGCACCAGCCACTTTGCGGCATACTGTAATCGCCCACTATTTATGAGAGGCATCGCGAGAAAATCGACCATATCGCGGCAGTAGAATTTTTTGTCGCCGATTTTGCTCTATAGAGAATTGAGGGTACTTTCAACCATGCTCTTTTTGATGGCGTTTACCGTTTTTCGTTATAGGCCCTATTTTTCGAGTACGCGCGTATCAAAGTGACGGTCTTCGGCATTTCGAACCCGAGTGTGTCTCAGCAGAAATTTAATATCTTTTTTTAATGAAGAGATATGAAGTTCTAATTTTTTACACTCGATAGAGGAATGGATTCTCAACATTTCTAACATTTCGATGGAATTTTTAAATTTTTTCTCTTTTTGCTGAATTTCGAAATGTGAAAACGGTCATAAATCGTCAAATCGGAAAAACTATTGACTCGCTCCCTGCGCGTTTTGTAGGACCTATTTATGATCAATTTATGCCCAAGTATTAGCCAGATCGGTCCATGCGAACAAAAAGGGCGTTAGTCTAAGTATCGACCACTTTAAATTACACCTTTGATAAGTCTAGTTCTACCTCGTAAACCTAGCTCATTTGTGACCAAAAACTATCTTTGTATATGGAAATGATCAAATAAATTATATATGTCATCATTTGACTCGATTTGAGCAAAAAAAACTTGATTTTTCGAAAATTTTCGTCTAAAACGCTTTTTCGTCTTCACAAAGTGTTAATACAGTATTTGACATGTAATTTCACTCAGAATAGAGTTTCTGTATGCCAACGAACATCCTTTGCTTGTAAGACAAAAAGGGCGCAAGTAGAACTTCAGATATTTCTCTTCAAAGATTCACTAAATTTCGGCATGGAAAGCACACATTTACACAAGCTCCCTGACCAAGACGCTCATTGATTCTTCCACGATATATCTCTTAAAGAGCTAAATAAGTTTGCTTCTGAACGTATGTTGATATCTTCTCATTGAATGACACTACAGTCTACAGAAGTTTGAATTATGTGCTTCAGTCACAAGCCCTCTCACTTTCTCCCCTTCTCCACCGCTTCAGACACGCTGGTTCGAATCCTGTCTGCGGAACAAATCTTTTGCAGAATTTAATCTCCCTTTGGTCAGTACGTCAAACAATCATGTATAAGTTCGTATTTCCTCTGCTACAATCCAAGTTTTCCTCCTACGATTTCAGTCCCTTCACGAGGTTTCTTTACACGCACTTTCACTCTCCTTGCACTCTGTCACTGTGACTCGTCTACTTGTCGGTGCTAATAAGGCCGTTATCGCGATGAATAGACGGGTGAGAGAAAGAAGAACGGTTAGATATTGCGCAGAGAAAGAGTGACGAGCAACAAAATTAATAGATACAAAAATTCATCTCAATATCGCTCAACATTAATGCACATTAAATCGTGTATAATAGTGATGAAAGAATTACACACATCAAGAATTAGACACTCCTTTTTCTCATTTTATATCGGGGCTCATCTTCATCTGGAACGACCTTTTCGTCCGCGTCGACGAAGAATTTAGAGGAGTGCTTTTTGATAATATCCCGCAGGATCTTCTCATCTTCACTCTCACTCCTCGTCCTCACTTGAACCATCATCACTCTCTTGTATGTGATTAGCACATTTCTTCCCATGTTCCTTCTTGTGAGGAAGTTTGGAGGAAAGAGTAGATTCACTCATTTTCGCAGGTTGTTCCTATTGATTATCGCCTTGATCTGTGTGATCGACAATCTATTCTTCGGTGAAATCAGAAGTGGCCCGTTTTCTCTTGCAGTCTTCATGAAGATTTCCGCCTCGTGCGGGTTTGCCTTCATTCCTTTCCCTCTTTTCTCCACGAAGAATTGACGAATGAGATCACGGGCTGGCTTGTCATCAGCATTCCCTCTCTTCGATTCACGGAGTGCCCAGCCTTCCTCGAGAATAGTTGTTCCAGTGTGAACTGAGTTTGCGATCGCAACTCCGAGACGGCTCGTATCGGGGGCACCTCGATTTCCGAGAGACAGAGAGACAATCCCGGAAACGTAATCATGCACTGTCTCCCGTTCCAATTCGAACTTGTGCTCTCCAGTGTATACGTGCTTTTCCAGCTGGTGGAAAGAAGTGCATCAATTTTGAGCGATATTGAGATGAATTTTTGTATCTATTAATTTTGTTGCTCGTCACTCTTTCTCTGCGCAATACCTAACCGTTCTTCTGAAATCGTAGGAGGAAAACTTGGATTGTAGCAGAGGAAATACGAACTTATACATGATTGTTTGACGTACTGACCAAAGGGGGATTAAATTCTGCAAAAGATTTGTTCCGCAGACAGGATTCGAACCAGCGTGTCTGAAGCTCGATCGGTGGAGAAGGGGAGAAAGTGAGAGGGCTTGTGACTGAAGCACATAATTCAAACTTCTGTAGACTGTAGTGTCATTCAATGAGAAGATATCAACATACGTTCAGAAACAAACTTATTTAGCTCTTTAAGAGATATATCGTGGAAGAATCAATGAGCGTTCTTGGTCAGGGAGCTTGTGTAAATGTGTGCCAAAATTTAAAAAAAAAAAAATTTTCCATGCCGAAATTTAGTGAATCTTTAAAGAGAAATATCTGAAGTTCTACTTGCGCCCTTTTTGTCTTACAAGCAAAGGATGTTCGTTGGCATACAGAAACTCTATTCTGAGTGAAATTACATGTCAAATACTGTATTAACACTTTGTGAAGACGAAAAAGCGTTTTAAACGAAAATTTTCGAAAAATCAATTTTTTTTGCTCAAATCGAGTCAAATGATGACATATATAATTTATTTGATTATTTCCATATACAAAGATAGTTTTTGGTCACAAATGAGCTAGGTTTACGAGGTAGAACTAGACTTCTCAAAGGTGTAACTTTAAGTGGTCGATACTTAGACTAACGCCCTTTTTGTTCGCATGGACCGATCTGGCTAATACTTGGGCATAAATTGATCATAAATAGGTCCTACAAAACGCGCAGGGAGCGAGTCAATAGTTTTTCCGATTTGACGATTTATGACCGATTTCACATATCGAAATTCAGCAAAAAGAGAAAAAATTTAAAAATTCTATCGAAATGTTAGAAATGTTGAGAATCCATTCCTCTATCGAGTGTAAAAAATTAGAACTTCATATCTCTTCATTAAAAAAAGATATTAAAAGAGAGAGAGACGCCCTTTTTGTTCGCATGGACCGATCTGGCTAATACTTGGGCATAAATTGATCATAAATAGGTCCTACAAAACGCGCAGGGAGCGAGTCAATAGTTTTTCCGATTTGACGATTTATGACCGATTTCACATATCGAAATTCAGCAAAAAGAGAAAAAATTTAAAAATTCTATCGAAATGTTAGAAATGTTGAGAATCCATTCCTCTATCGAGTGTAAAAAATTAGAACTTCATATCTCTTCATTAAAAAAAGATATTAAATTTCTGCTGAGACACACTCGGGTTCGAAATGCCGAGGACCGTCACTTTGAAACGCGCGTACTCGAAAAATAGGGCCTATAACGAAAAACGGTAAACGCCATCGAATAGAGCATGGTTGAAAGTACCTTCAATTCTCTTTAGAGTAATATCGGCGACAAAAAAATTCTACTGCCGCATAAGCACCTCTAATGGTCGATTCTCTCGCGATTCCTCTCTTATAGTATTATCAAAATATATCGGATATCCCTTCAAAGAGGACATTTCGTTAACTGCTTGCAGGCATGTTTGTTGTGAAAAAAAACAATACAAAATCATTTTTATTTCATGTGGAATCCAGTTGGAACTTCAAGGTACGACGCCTAAATAAAGGGGGAAACTTACGAGGACATGTCTCTTCTTGAACGGGCCGAGGCTCACTTGGAAGCGAGGATTGTCGACGTCAAGCGATGACGATGCCATTCCTCCATCCATCTACACAGAGAATGAATATACTAAGATGAGACAGACAAGTATATGATATATACTCAATATTGCGTATATTCGCGCGTCGAGAGAGCGTGCGAAAACGAGAGAATATACTCAATATTGAGTATATCATATACTCGGTGTCATATCTCAGTATAGAATATAGTAAGTATATTCATTCTGGGTGTACCACATCATTCCACACGCCGGTCAACCTTACAGAAAGGGCTTTGGAGTGAGAGAGCGTGCAAAATCGAGAGGGACTCTCTCACTTTTGCACGCTCTCTCGCCCTAACCCTGTTCTGTAGCTTTGGAACCATGTGGTACAACACACGCAGAGAAATCCTACTAAGAACAGGCACTAAAGTTGACCCGCCTACTAATATATATGTACGTATGCGCAGCTTATATATTAGCAGGCCCTACTTACTAGACTTTGAAAGGCAACTAAACAACTACCCGCATAACAGGGAAATTGACCGCTTTTTTGAAGAGAGAGTGCGGAGAATGAAGAGGGTGGGGGTATAATTTCCCTCTTATAGTTGTTTAGTTACCTTTCAAAGTCTACTACTTACACATTAGTAGGCGGGTGAACTTGAGTGCCTGTTCTTAGTAGGATTTCTCGCTGTGCATTCACTTGCCCAAGCAATTGCCCAAAATAATTAAAATTTCCGCGGATGAAAAAAAAGAAATTATGGTTAGAGTAGCAAAAGAAACGACGAGGTAGAGAATGAGTTGTAGCTTAGAGAAGGTGAATTTATTCCGAATTATCATAAATGCGGGATACACGTGGGAACATGAAAAAAATGGGAGAATCTATTGGATATTACATGCTTTCCATATTTTCATTTACGAGTACTCGACAAAATAACCTGACAATGAGACAAATCGGGCTAGACGTCATCGGCCGACGGGAGGCTAGCAGAAAAGCCGATGCAAGTTAGCTAACACGCGAAACATCAATTCCCCGGGAGGGAAGCGCGCTCCCTTTGCCCCTGTGTCTACTCGAATTATGCACACATAGGAAATGGAATAGACATCGAAGTCCTAAAAGGGAATTCTGCACATTTAAACTCGAGGGAGCTTTCCTCTGAAACCTTGAAAATTGCCGCTTTCGGTTCACTTCTATAACGCACATATATGACTAGAACGAGATGGAAACGGCATTATGAAATCCCACATCATTCCACAGGTCGGTCAATCTTCCAGAAAGGCCTTTGGAGTGAGAGAGCGTGTCAAATCGAGAGGGACTCTCTCACTTTTACCCTGGTATGTAGGTTTGGAATCATGTGTCCCTTCTCGGCGAGCAAGCCTCGAGTATGAAGACCAAGGATTAGGGTTCTCTCATTGGAACTGATTCCGGAATTCCAATAAGGAGAACAAAGGAACTCAGACCGCGAGGGTAGTGAGAGATAACGGAGAATGGGAGGGCAATGGAATTCCAATGGATTTCTAATAGAATTCTCTTCCAATAAGAGAACCCTACCAAGGATGATGATTGCTGTCTAGGTAGATGGAAATAAAGACAATGTTCATTATGTTATTTGTAGATTAAATTAGTCTCAGAATATGACACTAGTGGATGAAGATTTGATCCCGTCAGATATTGATTCATTAATGGGTGCGTTAAAGCCGAGATATTTACGATATGAATATGGAAATGAGATTATCAACAGCAACAATTACATTTAATTCATGTATACGATGAGCATTGAATCTTCGGATAGAGGGCTGGTTGATGCTGTGCAAATTTCAGGGGTGCATGTGCACCCTCTGCGGGCAGAAAACTCGTGTAACTCAGCTCAAACTGAACGAAATCTCTCCAATCAAAAAGGAAAATGTTCCGATCGTGCCTTGCAATCTCTGTATCAAGTTTGGAAGTGGTAGCTTCACTTGGAAGAAAGTTATGAAAGGGCGCATAAACTGATGTGCACCTTGCACCCCATGAAATTTGCGCAGCATTACTCGCCAACATTGGAACATGATAAGCGCGCCCGGCAACTTTACTTCAGAGCAATTTTCTCACTTTACTTTCATTTCTCCTCATTTGTAACGGAATAGTCGCAAGTTGGATCTATAGCGAAAGCGAGAAATATTTATATAATAGAAACGAGTGAATATAATAGAAACGAGTGAGAGAGAGAGAGAGAGTCAGACCTTCGGCCCATTCAAGTCACAGAGAACTCTTGCGAGAACAGAATTCAGAAATAGCTAGGGCAATTTCGTTCGCAGAAACATGTTTGTGTGCCGAATACGCTCTAAGAACTAGGACCTGACAGCCAATATCAATAAACGAGTGAGTGAGAAAGAGAGAGAGAAAGAGAGAGAGAGAGAGAGAGAGAGAGAGAGAGAGAGAGTGAGAGAGAGAGAGAGAGAGTCAGACCTTCGGCCCATTCAAACGTGCGTCATGCGTTGGATTCGAGAAGAGAAGAGAAAGGGGAAATGAGAGGAGAGAAGAGAAGAGGAAGGGACATGATGGATGCTGGGCTTTTAACACATCATTCCACAGGCCGGTCAACCATCCAGAAAGGCCTTTGGAGTGAGAGAGCGTGTGAAATCGAGAGGGACTCTCTCACTTTTGCACACTATCTCGTCCAAACCCTGGTTTGTAGGTTTGGAATCATGTGTTAAAGAAGGAGTGTCAGCTAAATATCTTGGCACGATTACCCTGAGGGAGGGAGGTGGAATACTGTAAGAACAATCGTCCGACGTCAGCGATGGAACTCGCTGTCTAGAAAAATGCGCGTATGCAGATGGGCAGAAATTAGCAAGAGTGCAAATCCTCCCTCCCCTCCTTTTGGATATCTATTATCCTTCACATGGGTAAGCGATTAATATGACAAACTCCACATCCTATTTTTGCTGACACTCCTTCTTTAAAGAACGAGCAAGCCGGTTTTAAGGAAGACCAGAGGCGTTCCTCTTCTTCTTCAGCAAACGAGAATTCGTTCATGATTTACGAAATTGAGATTTTCAAAGATGAATACTGATACAGCTTTTTGTGCTCATGAAATTGAGAATCGTGACTCGGTTATTGCATTTTCTCGTTATGCTATGCAAACATGTGCCGGATTCGCAGAAACGAGCTAGAATCAATTGAGAAATTGCCATGCCCGAGGCACAATTATGCTTATGTTTACTAAAATCTACACGAACTGGAGATGGCAAACTATCTTTCCTACAAAAAAACGTTCGCCTCTTTCCTTCACAGAGAATGAATACACTGAGATGCGACACCCAGTGTATGATATACTCAATATTGAGTGTATTCGCGCGATGAAAGAGCGTGCGAAAACGAGAGATTTGTAAGTGTGACCATACACTTGGTGTCCTATCTCAGTGTACTCAATAGTAAGTGTATTCATGCTGGGTGTAGACGTGAGAGGGGAAATGAACGATGACGGCAAGAAAAAGGGAAAGGGGCATGATGGATTTTGACTGAAGAGCAGGGCAGACTAGAGACTGACAGAGACTTGAAGACGTGTTTCTACACGACAAAAGGACTCGTACTAGATCACGCGTGATATCAGCTGCCGGATGTCCCTGCAGGTAGGATATTTTAATTATTTTTAAAATTTACGAATGTAAAACAAAACAGCTCAAACCCGGCGGATGCGACTCAAGTTGAGCCGTGCGGCAGGAACAAAATTTTGCAACTTCCCGAGGAAAACGTGCTGCTCGCCCTACATCAAGACACTTGTCGGAAGCACACTCGTCTGTGCTATACCATAGACCATTCTAGGAACTGGTATAGACCTCCTAAGAGAAAGAGACTAGCTAAAAGATACAAATATTGTCGTTCTTTTCCTTTTTTACTTATAGGTTGTTGCGATTATTTGCCTTTCCGTTCACCGACCTCATTCACATTTTTGCATCATCTCAATTGTCTCTCGTGACAAATTCCTATGATTTGCCCTCTAAAAATCGCATTATTAATTCGCGCGATACGCGCAGTCTGAGAACGAGTAAGGCATAAAACGAACCAAATTTGTCCTTAGAATTATAATCACACTCAAAGCTCGTCATTTTACCTTTATCACAATCCGGATATTGACAATGATATCAGTTTTAATGACGCATCTATCGTGAAACATGGTATTCCATTCTTCTAGTACAGTATTCCAGATTCGTGTGCTAAGCATACAAATTAACTTGCGCACTTCATGGATATTAAAAATCCAAATGGAAAGATGAAAAGAGCAAAAATATGTTTTGAAGCTTACATCATCAAAAAAGCATGACTCTCTGAACAATCATTAATCAGTCTTATGGTTCTTGATTAATTCTAAGACACATACAAAACATCGACGAAAACATACAATCCTGATTTTCGAGCTCGTTTTATTTAGAGTGACTCATCACTGTCGATTGCATTACATTCGATTTGTAAAAAAAATCTTATTGCTCTTTTTTTTCTTTCGCCTTGATAATCCATGACGGATGATTGAAAGTGACGTTTCTTTGATAGAATTTGGCAACCAATTAGCTCGTTCTTTGCCGAGAAGAAGTGTGCATCATACTTGGAGGTCTTCTGAGCAAGGCACACTGTAGGTGAGAATACAATGTTGTACAAACCCGCTGCAACCTCATTTGGTGATACTTCATGCGCCTTATTATTTCTGATCAGATTCTTCGACATGTATCAACACCTCATATTCACTTTTCATTTTCAACCCTCTCTTATCGATATTGTTCTTTTTGAGTTCAAGTTCTGCACTTCGCAATGGCAATGGATGATGATGTTATGAACGTTCTGAAAGTTATCGAAAACATTCTGTATGTGTGCCTATTTATTTTGGTACCTATACAAATACGGTAAGATGTTCTTTTCTTTGATGTTCATGAAAATTCCCATATAGGTTTTTGTATGTTATCCTTTGTGGCAAGGGCCAAATTCCAAAGCTTCTGAGGATAATTATTTCGCACATATGTGCGTTTATCTCTCTCAAACTTTCGTCGAAAGAAATATGCACCAATGTGTTCGGGCTTGCCTTCTTCCTCTTAATTTTTCTCGGTGTTCATAAGAATGAACGAAGTTTTCCATTATCTGACGTGGTACGTGCAATAAAGACTGTTTTCGTGTAAAACATTTAGATTGCAGCCTGCCGTGCTCTTCACTACCCTGGTGCGCAATAACACCTGTTAAGGAAAACAAATTAAACTTAGAAAAATATAAAATCCTTTTCATAGTTTCAGTAGCCATCTGTGTTTTGTTATTGTTTATTACTGGTTTTGTCACCAAATTTTCATGCAGAATATATCATCGTGGCTTGTGAACTGTCTACTCAACACATTACATGCATTCATACGCTTAAATGCGATCTGTAGGCCGTTTTGCTACAGAAAGGTATTGGAACATTACAGTTTTATGAACACTCGAAAGTTAAAAAAGAAGCACTTTGAGCATATAGATAAATGTTATTTATACGCTGACTGGTCTTTTTGTAGTAAAACTTTGTTGACCGGCCGTAATAACGTTTTTAATTTTTAAAATAATTGGGTAATGATCTTTCGAGTTTTTTTTCAGATTCAATTGAAAATATATTTTTAGGAAGAATTTCGACGAGAAATTCACTCATCCGTTATACGCACGACATTCTCTTCATTCATGTTATGCGCAAGTGAGTCTTGAAAAGGCTAAATATACATTACAGAGATCTGTTACAGCTGACTGTCTATTCGGTCTTTTATATCTTTATTGGGACGTTCAGTTTGTCTTGTCTTGGCCAAAACAATGGACTCCGGGACTTACATTTCAGTATTACTTCATCGTGTATGTATTTCCATTTTAATGTACAATTAAAAAAAACATTTTAATGCACTTTTTTTCACAATTTTAAGCGAATTTCTGATAGTCCTCTCGCAATTACGCGAGATTTGGTTTCACGTTTTGCTCATTCTCCTCTTTCCCAAGGCAAGAACTTTCCCGATAATACAATGTCGCAATTACATGATGTGCTTCGTAAAATGTTTATTATTGTTAGAACCCTCATTCAGGGCAGAAAAGTTATAAACAGGAAACCGAACTGTTGATTATAATATAATATTCATTTTCTAAATATATTCCAAAATACTCGGGCGATTGACAATTCCTAACTACAGATTCGTCGAATGTTCCTTGGTGTACACAAAACGGAATGGAAATTTGTTAACGGCGAATTATTGATCAGATCTCCAAGCAAAATCGCCAGAGCAACTCTTTTTTCGCCTCAGAATTAAGCAATAATACGAGCGCATTGCACAAATTGAACACGCACGTATTCCATTTTCCCTCCGATACTTTCCTCTCCAAATTGGTCGTTGTTCACTCGTAATTCTAACTTTGAAATGAAGATTAAACACCAATTTTTGAGCTGAAAAATTGGTTATGTTGCCGTTCCACTAAAGCTCTACCGAAGAGTTTATTGAGAAAACATGAAAGAGTTTAAAAATGCTGTCGTTCTCTGGTTTGTTGTCCAGTCTTAATGAGTAGCACATCAACATAGATAGTCCCATTCGATTTCGTGCAGCTACTTTAATGTAAATTTTTTTCACAAATATTAGAAATCTGCCTTTCCATTTTATGCATTTTCGAATATGTTGAGTGTGAGAGAATTCATTTTCTCTTTGTAGCCGTTGACCATAGCTGCGTGGGAATTTCCTACTGGCCGCGACCCTAAATGAAATTTAATGTATGAATGGGCCCTTTTCGGCAGTCTATAACGGCATCTAGGCATTTAACACGAACTTGTCGGCTCGACTCTGACATTGAGAAAACAGTGACTAGGATTAGGACATCAAGGGAACTGATCACAGTAACTATTTTCTGAGTGTATATATTACAATTTTAAAATGATACGTTCATGATATGGACTACTGGTGGTGTTCTCTTTTTCTATACCTCGGCGCGTCTCTCGCTTTCTCGTGCTCTCTCGCAGCCGTATCTGTTGTTCAGCACTGATTACCAACGGAACGTTTTATTATTTTGGATGAGTGTTTGTGAATTTGTAATATCGCGGTTTTCGCTGCCGCCAATCACCCCCTCTTCCCCCATTTCATGTGACATCTCTTTTCCCTCTTCTCATTTCCTTCCGAGTTTGACTCTGTTGTTGACAGTTTCTACTAGAAACGTCACTCATATGCGACGAGGAAATTCCGAAGGAATCAATTGTCCCTTTTCCTTTCTTCCGAAGCTGTTTCGAGCAGCTCCAAATACTATATATTTTACAGGGAGGGAATAACTCTACGGCACTTCCCCTTTGTCAAATACGAATTGTGGGGGGACGGAATCCTAGTGAAGAATTTAGAAATCACTTCATTTTACTCACTTTTTGTTGCCTTCTATTGTTCCCCTTTTTCCCGTTCCCCTTTCCCCGCTATTGTGTTTCGCGCATTTACTGTCATAGTACAGTTAGCAAATTTGAGTATTGCAAAAATTTAAGTGTTCATAACCATCTTGATAACATCTGGTCTCGATTTTTCATTATATTCGCTCACCAGAGAGGAGAAACTCGATGCCGTTTCTTTCGCTTCATATTTCTGCGAACGCTCGTCAATTAGCTGACCATCCCTCACGTTCACATCCTATTTTATGTAATTCCCTCGAGATTCCGCAGGTAAACAAGCGTTCAGCTATTAACAATTCACAAAGACTCGTCCAAATTAATAAAACGGTTCCGCGGCTAAACACATTCGGCAGGCGAGAGAGAATGACAAGGCAAGAGGCACGCCGAGGTATAGGAATATAGTGCACGCTAGGGTTGCGAAAACGGTACACGTGTACCGATGGTACACGAATGTACCGTCGGTACATCGACTCTTTATTAGCAAGGTAGGCTGAGGTGATACTTCGAAAACGACAGAAAACATCATCTGAGGTACAATTCTTCTCTTTTTGAAAAGTTCATCAGCTGTGTTCTATTGGAAAACAGATTTTCCCTGCCCGTGTACCGCGGTACACGTACCGGTACGCGTACCGCCGTTAGCCACTCTAGTGCACGCACTAGAAGCCCGTCTCGTGTACGAATCATTTTCTGTAATAGGCAATCTTACCCTGTTTTCATAGTGGCGCATGAATTGTCGCTTTGGCATTACACACGGTATTGATTGTGTTGCCATTGATTGTATTCTTACACATTATGTACTGTATCTCTGTACTCTATCTCGGTCTTGAAAGACTGAGATAGAATCAAGAGAAAGTGAGTCCGAAATACACAGATGATTTCTAGTCCCACAGCAAGAATGCTCGCACTAAAACATCGTGAACTAAACAATGTGCCTGAAAAATCAGATTTTCTCAGAGAAAGTAACTCCTAAGCATTTTGTGAATATATCCTCTTCAAAATTTCTCGAATGGCAATTAGCTGACCATCCGTCTATGCTCCCTCTCTTTTACTGCTTCGTTCCCGATATTCCCTCGGGAATCCGACACTGCCCACTCAATTCGAACACTTTGTCTGTGGCGCGTTCTCCGGCTCACTTGGTTCTATGAATGACAGTTGAAACATGGAACGAGCGGGTGTGCGCTGATCGACTTCTTCCTATAATGAGATTGTTCACCACATAGTACCGTTTCGCTTTTTTCCTATAAACTATTCATTCCTTTGTTAATTGTTATGCTATTTCGTTTCTTTGTTATTTATTAATCATTACGAGACAGCACTTCCAGAATTTTTTTCCGTCCACCCCGGGGCGGTAAATTGGTAGCAACTTTGATTGCGAAAGGTAACGTGCCCTAGATGCCTTGGGAAAGCTTGGGTTACGTAATCCCACGTTGCAGCTGGCTTACCGGCTTGCCCCATCTAGCGTGGTAGCTTGCTACTGTAAAATCGCTTGACATGGAACACCTTTACCTTTACCTTTTACTTCCAGAATTTGTTGGATGTCGGCGCAAACTGTAATACTCATCCTGGATGTTACCGTTAACGTGCTCTACGTTATTCTTTTCCTGCTGATACCTGTGCAAATAAGGTGCGAATAACCATAGATTTTTTTAGAAATTTTGGAAAAAAGGGGTGTGAAAGGGCATTGTTTGTGTAAAAAAGGGGATTGTGGAAAGTGAGAGAACCCTTTGTTGCACAAATAAACCCCTATGGTGGCTTTCTAGGGCGATGGAATGATGTGCGGCAACAAGTCGTACGGAAGTGAAAAATACATGTACAATTAAGCATTTTCACAGGCTCATCTACGTGATCCAATCAGATCGAGTCCCTTCCATCTTCAGAATAATTATTACGCACATTTGTAAGTATTTTAAATAACCTGCAAAAATAAGACATTACATTAATTAAACTCACTGTTTCCGTAAATACAAAGTCGCTTATTTTGTTTCATAGTCCTAGTTTTACATAAAAAAGACATTATTTTAGTGCTCTCTCATATTTGGACCAATGTGTCTGGAGTGATCAATTACATCTTACAATTTACTGGAGCGGTGAGTGAGGTTTTTGAAAAAACGAAAATGTGCCATAACATTGCAGATTACATCCACTAACTACGATTCAGACTGGGTATGTTCACTATTCTTTTCTTTTTTACTTTAATATTATGTAAATAACAATTTCGAGGCTCAGAAACACAAATTAGAATAAAATATGCCAAAAATGTGATATTTTCAGGTGGCCGTGCTACTCGTGATAATGGTTTGTGAAACATATTGCAAGACAAGATACATAATCTCACGTAAAGGCGCGGCTGTCTTGGATTCTCAATTGTCTGCTAAATACCCTTCACGCATTCATTCGATTCGACTCGATCTGCCAGCCGTTCCACTATAAAACGGTATTGATTGGGATCAGTACTGATGGTTTTGCTCGCTATGAGCGGCTTGATTCTGACTTGATTCACTCCACGATTAGGAGTAGAGTTTGAAATTCGGGTATATAATTGAATTAGCACTCTTCAATTCGCACACTCTCTCATCAATCGACCGGTGAGAGAGTGTGTGAAATGAGGACTGCTAATTCAATTACTTACCCGAATTTCAAACTCTAATTAGGAGCCTCCAAAAAGGGGTCAGGAGCGAACGATCACTCCTCGCGTCCATCGATTTATCGTTAATTTGAAAAGGCTGTGAGCGATGTGTATGGTGGAGTATCGATGGAAAATTAGGGTATCATTGCAGAATTGCACCGAAACCTACGTCAAACGACGGGCAGCCTTCATCTGGACGATCACTTTGTTGCTCGGATTCGGGCGACTCTTTGGCAGTCACAACTTTGATCGGTTTATTGTGAGAGTTTCTATGTATGCCCGGTTCGGTGTTGCACATACACCTTCTGGTAGTCTCCGTTTCATTGTTCTCTGTACCTTCAGCTGTTAAATTATTAGCGAGGTTGAACCACTAGCATCCAATACATTCACTAAGCGCACATTTAGCAGGATAACCGTTCTCCAACCTCCAAATTCCACGCGCTCTCTTTTGGTGTAAAATGAGAGCGCGCGTAGTATGGGGTGTCTGAAGAGTTCTTCTCCTAAGTAAGGAAACCTTGGAGAGCCTGCCTCCCACCAAATACTTTGCACTGTTTAATCACGCCACGACTTTGCAGAGCGTGTGCTCCTTCATTTCCATCTGCGTCACTTTCCTGCTGTACACGATAACCCTAGTATACTTCAAAGTCATGAAGGTATTTAATTATTTATTTGACTCTTGTACAACAGAAAAGAGCTTCAGCAAATACGGTAATGGTTGAATGCAAGAAAACTGTTTACAATAGAAAAAGTGGAGAAACATTCGCAAAAGATTGAAGATTACTATTTTCAAGCTAGACTTTGAAAAGTAACGATGAAACAACCTTTTTCAATCAATATTCCAGGCTGAGTATCGACGGGAAATTCCGGTCTCAGTAGTGCGCACGACACTGTCATCGTTTCTCCTTTGTGCAAGTGAGAACTTTAAAATATTTTTTAACAAGTGAGAACTTTAAAATATTTTTAATATCTAAAAGAAATAAGATTTATTTATTGAAAAAAAATCGAATTTGCAGCCGATTCCGCGTCGAGTTTCATCTTTTTCTACTTGGAAATTACGTTCTATCTGTCGTCAAGCAAGTGGACACAAGAAATGATAATAATGTACGAAACGCTATCGTAAGTGCGCCGATTATCGATTGATATGTCAAAGGGTGGATCCTATTGATTATCGATTGGAAGATATTAAATATATTTTGAAATGATGTTCCAGCTATGTTTACTCAATCCTGACTCAGCTGAGGGAGCTCACATTTCTCGCGTTGATGATTCTACTCTTTCCCAAGGCGAGGCTTGCACATGATTCCAAACATTCAGACCAGGGTCAGAGCGAGATAGTGTGCGAAAGTGAGAGGGTCTCTCTCGATTTTACACACTCTCTTTCACTCTAAAGGCCTTTCTGTAAGGTTGACCGGCATGTGGAATGATGTGCTTATTGTTGTTGCTCAGCGTTATGAAACAGAAGAGTATATTTCTAACCATTTTTAATACTCGTAACGAAGCATACTACCAATTTGAAATTTGAATTTGAAATTTGAAAAAAATATCAATTTTACTATTGTTTGCAGATTCGTGACCTGTTTCTCGGAGTGCGGGAAGAGCTAGACAAGGAAACGAGACGGGCTCTCTTACTCAGAGCCCAAACAGTCTAATTATATGGTGCTCTCTATCGGAAATACATTAGAAATGGCTAAGATATAGTATTGAAGAGAACATCTCGTCGTCAACAAAGAAATAACGAAGAAAACAACGTTTCACGCATTCGAAATATCAGTAATTTAATAAATCAGTCATCAATTTTAGTATATTTTAAAAGTATTTCTTAATTCGTTAAACGAGTACTCTGGAGAAGGTTAAAAATAAGCTCTTTCATATTCTGGTAATACTAAACGCCACTAAAACAGTAAGTATCATCGATGCAAATGAAAATTATAATGGAAAGATACTCTACTCACCACATCACGCTTACGCACTATTAGCTAAAAGATGGTTCACATCAGGGGGCTGTATAATCTGTCAAAACTTCACCAAAAACTGTGCCAAGTTTTCACTGACATCGTTCAAAACTTCACCAAGTTTTCACTGACATTGTTCAAAACTTGACCAAGTTTTCTTTAGAAATCAGCCATCTACGTCATCAGCCTGTTTACATTTTTGTTTCTGTTGTTTATACTCGTTTAGTATTAATATCTTTGGCAATTTCTAATGCAATTACTATTGATTAACTGGCAGGATCATTCCATTTCATCCATTCCCTCACTTCCAAGAACAAAATCAAAGTCTCTACAAAGAAAACAATTCATTTCATAGGAAGCGTTATAATGCAGTGTTATATAAGAAAATGGGCTTCACAAGACGATAAGAGCATTGCGGATATAGTTGTACGATTAAAAGCAGCGAAAAAAACTAAACAAACCATGCAAAATTGCAAAAATAACGAAAAAAATCGAAATTTGAATAAAACGTTCCGATGATTTAGACATTTACACATGGCCGATTTTTAAACTCTACTTTCAACAAAATTTGTTACGTTGATTTAGAATTTGCTGGAATTTCATTATGAAAACAAGGATGCAACAGACCATCAGCACTCAACAAAGCCAAAATTGGAATTTTAGCGTTCACTTCATTGCGCCCAAATTCCCCCCCTAAAAAAAGGCTCACATACACGCATACTTTTCCCTCTCTCGATTTGCGTGCTATTTCTCTTTCTCTAACCAAACTTGGCCAAGTTCCGTTTAGAACTTCGCCAAGTTTTCTCGCACATTTCCGATTGAAATTTGGTTAGAGTGCCGAAAATAGCATGCTAAATTGAGAGAATTAGAGAAAAATCTGCCATGTTTTGAGCGATGTTTTTTGCCATATTTTTCTCGCACATTTCTGACAGATTATACAGCCCCCAGATATTTTTCCGGCACTTTCGAATTTTTTTCTTCGAATTCTTCATTTACAAATCTTTGGTGAGATATGACAATAGCGAGACTCTAATAAATACAATGTAACGGAAACCAATAAATTAACTATCTATTAAATTAACTTTCAAATGAACTACTTATGTCACTGATTAACTAATTAGGGAAAACAATCGTCGGCCGCTTCCTCCGTTTGGCAAAAACAAGCAATCGAGCGGTAGTCGTGTCCACCAGTCCGCTTCCCTCGTGATCTACCCGCGGATTATCGATTAATTCGGACCTCCCGGTATCGATGGACGCCGATTCGCGTACATTATCGATTGATTTTGGTAGGTCATCGAGGGGCGGGAGGAAGGGGACGACAATGGGCGCCGTTGAATCGTCGACGACCTCAGGTCGAGTGATGTCTGCAAACTACAATTTTAAATTTTGAAAATATTTATTTTTGAATTATTCGGGAATCGGAAATGTAAACATTAATATCAGAGGTGCATTTGTTGTTTTGAACAATACATGAAACACATCATTCCACAGGCCGGTCAACCATCCAGAAAGGCCTTTGGAGTGAGAGAGCGTGTGAAATCGAGAGGGACTCTCTCACTTTAGCATACTCTCTCGCTCTAACCCTGGTCTGTAGGTTTGGAATCATGTGAAACACACCTCCCAAGTCGTCCTCCTCGACGTCATTCGACACGGTGTCCTGCGCAACGTCCTTTGATCTGTCAGGTTCGATAAATATTTCTTTGTCTAACTCGAATATTTATTTGAAAAAAACAACACTTTTACGAGAGGCGTATTGTTAGATATAGTTTAATGGAAAAAAACACTCACTTCGCATCAGGACGAAAGAACAGGGAAGGATGGACCTCATGGAGCAATTCGTTCAATTGCCTGTAAATGGGAGGATTACCATTGAGAAGTATAAAACATAACTGGTGTTTTTCAGAAGAGCGTGTGATGAAAGCGTGTGAGAGATGCAGATATGCGAGTTTGTTGTAGCAAAATAAGACTAATATTTATGAATTAGCATACTTTTGCACGTCATCCGCACTCCCTTCTATGGATTCCTCCGGTCTTCGAGCAGAGTAGGCATCGAAACACTGAACATTACATAAATATGTAATTACATTTGTTTAAAATCGTAATTAAAATCCGCAAGACGCCTTTACATTATTTCAGGATCTAATTTGAGAACCTATTTTTATAAATAAGCTAGAAAATATCTACCTGACATGCGGAAAGGATGGCGGAAAAAGCAGCTATAATTCTCATACGTGCGGGCACGTGCGGATCCACCCTTGTCACCAGATATTCATTCCCATTCCCATTGTTCTCTCTCTCCTTCCTCTTTCCTCATTCCTTCTCTCATCCCTCGGCCACTCACCCATAGCACTTTTCTTCACTCCCTCCACTACAAGTAAGGCCGGTTTAGCACGAACTCTTCCTGAGGGAGAGGCGAGGGGGGGACAGTGAAAAAGGAACAGAAAGGGAATAATGGGCCGTGAAATTGGGAGGGGTTCGTATGTGAAAAAAAGGGGATCAATAAAAGCACATGTTGTTGGCTCTTAGTGCACGTCTGCGAAATTGGAGCAACTATTGAGACAAATGAGGCTGTTCGGCGAATGTTATAAATACTTTTGCTGCGCTTCTCGTGACGCCTTGGTGCGATGTGGAGTGGATTTGAAGCACTAATTTACCGTGGAAGAACAGATATATGAAGAAATGAACCACAAAGAGAAAAGAAAATGAGCATTTTCAACTTTCTCCAATGGTTGGCCTCTACCACAGCAGACCAATAAATATTTTTTAAATACAAGACGGTGCAGAATAGTGATACAGCCCTCTCTATTCAGTCTCCTTGCTTCTTTGACCCCTTTCTGGAGGCTTGGAAGCAGACATTTAGTGTCCTGCGTTCAACTACTCTCGCACTCTCCCTCTCGCAAACCCCGTGCGCGGCGCACTAACTCATGTCACCCCTTACTTAGTATCACCCCCCCCCCCCCCACTCTCCCTCCACCCTCCTCCCCTCTCGTCCCTTCCCGAGTGGTAGTGTTATCGAGAGTAGGCATCACAAAGGTGTACCCTCCTCCTTCTCAATTCCCCACCTACCTCCTCCTGACCCTACTTCCCGGCGCTGGTCATGCGGATATCCGGCATTCTGTTACTAGCCGGCTGCTTCACGGTCGCGGCTCTGCCGGATCTGGATGAGGCGCCGAAACTGACGCTGGATGAGCTGGTTGGCGCGGGAACATTCGCGCCGCCAACCCTTGCACCTGACACCACACACGACTTTGGCATACCGCCAAATCCAGAAGCGAGGAGATCGGTAAGTTTAAATCATCTATAATTATTTTGTTCCGTAATTAGAAATTGGGAGATTTGACATCGGGAACATATTTACCACAGAGAAAAATCACACCGACATGTGACACGGTGCGTAATAACAAGTTCACTAGTAGTTTTCTGCGGAGAGATTGAGGAAAGGAAAGTGAGCAGGGTATGATACGTTCTAGTTTTGAGAAGGATCACGGTATGCAAGATTTTCAAAGAAACTATACATTTACTTGAAATGCGCCTTTGACTCATGCTTTTTTCCTCTTTTATTCAACGCACAAAACAATTGCCGTTTGTGGTCAGCGTGAGTTCGCCAAACCAGTTTGAGACGCGCAGACACGCTTGGTTTTAGACTTTTAGCGCCGGCCCGCGCGCTGGGTAGAATTCATTGAGTGTGCATTGAGTGGAGACGAAATGACGAATTTGTGCAGTATAATTCTGCTTTTATGGTTAAATTTGGACGAGGCTATCGATAAATACCTCAAAAAATGTTCTCCGAGAACAGTTATTAATCGTCAGCAATATTATCGTGTCTTGGAAAAGTAGGCGCAGTACTATCATTTCCCCACATTAAAGTTCATTTGAAATATAAATGAAACTCAACACATCATGTGCTAGCGGCGCAGCGGTTGAAACCCACAGGGCAGTCCTATTAGGAATGAGCAAATATCGAAATATAGATTTATAAATTAATATAAAATCAATAAACAACAATTTTACAGCCAATCAAGGGCATCCGGCTGCCCGTTTTTGATCCAACACAAAAGTTCGACGGGCCTCCGCTGGTCGATGAGAACAGGGCGCGATTCGTGCCCATGCCCAAGGGCTCCTTCCATATCGAGTGAGTTCGAAAATATTGAGAAAGATGTGAAACAAATCGGAGTAAATCCGTTACGCCACGTGATAGCAGAAGCGTTGACAAATCGTTAAGTAAGTTCATAGAAATTCCTTGAAATATGATGTTGAGCACAAGTTCTGTAAAATTGTAATTGAAATAAAAATAATACATAATTTTAATAAGCATTGATGTTTTCTATTAGAAACGAGACGAGAACGTCGCATCTAGTGCAATTGGTTACACAGAGAAAAATATCTGTCATATATGGCTCCTGAACTGCGTTTGTATGTCATATGTAACATACAGTATGTTATATATGACATACAAACGCAGTTCAGGAGCCATATATATGACATACATTTCTCTGAGTGTACCATTCTTTCTTTGGCGAGAATCGTACCATCTAATAATTTTAAGTGCGTAATATACCGCAGGTTCGACAAGAGTCATCCGTACCCGGACTACAACATCTCGCAGCCAATCACCCTCGATTTGTCAAAGTAAAACTTAATAATAATACTTAATACTTTATTCTCCATCGTTGATTGGCCGACAAGGGACATCTTGACGCGATAGCCGATTTATCGATTCAGGATCGAGCTGTTTTTTTATTAGAAAGCTCTCGAAACAGCGATAAAACATAAGCAATGCACCCAAAACCCAAACTTCCAAAAAATGGTAGTCTTTTTTACTCGTGGTCCTTTTCTTGAGGAATAATAATTATATGAGCACTTGCGCGCTTCAGTGTAAAACAGTGTTTTTTTTCGTAAAGATCGATTCACATCTAAATGCCTTATTCGCAGATTCATCAGTAACAAGTACGAGTGTGCTTTCTGCTTGAAAATTGTTTCCCGTCTGAAAGAAGACATTCAGAAGAAGGGAGCACAGGCGTTCACTGAGGCGAGTTTTGTTTTCTTTTTTCATTCATTTTAATACTTGATTAATGTCGAATCAGCACAGGAATTCGCAATCGAGACTCTTACATCGACTCTCAAAATTATTGAGAGTGGGATGTTCATTTGATCTCGCGCTATTCTTTATTTACTATTCTACTGCTCAGAAAACAATTTCCTCAATTAACCATTCCCTACTATTCTGCCTAGATTTTGTAGTCCTCGTCTTCGCGTCTCAGTACCGTATCAGACGTCAAACCGATTTATCGTTCAAAATCTCGTATTACGAATCCCGCATCTACATTCCCACTTCTCCACTACACTTTGAATAGTAACGGTGCGAGTTGCTTTTCTCCACACACTCCTCGTTTCTCGCGCTCGATCTCGCGAAATCTGTCCATTTCCCTCTTATGCTACTAGTTGAATTGTTACTTTTCAAAGTCTACTTCCCGTCCTCCCTCTTGTTTCTTCCCTCGCAGCCTCTGTTTCTTGTTTCCACCACAAACCAGTTAATAACCTTTGATGGTCAGTGTAATCGATGGCCCCTGAGTGCAAGCCACTCATGGTTTACTAATATCGCACAAGTGTCTGATTGTTTGTATCGAGAGTACACATACGAGTTATACATATGCTCCACCGCACTCCCTTCCTCCCCCCCCACTCTCAGGTGCCCAAGCTCGAAAACACGTTCCGAGCCGCTAGTAATACCTCCCGCCATCCTTTATTCGCCGCACCACGGAAGTTTTCGCAAAAAGCGGACAATAACTCCGTTGTGCCGCCTGGGCACCGAGGAATTTGTTGTGCGAGCAGAGGGACGATTTTCATTTTGTCCCGTAGAAAAGATTTATAATGCCGCGCAATCTGGCAAGATCCAAAGAAGAGTTTCGGGTTGAATTGACTTTTCTGCGCGATAATTGTTGTCTGCTGAGACTCCCTACTATGGATATGGAGGCGATGACTTTACCGCAACAACGAAATTCCGAAAACATGCCGATTAATCGATAAATTAGTCAGTGTTCACGTCACGACTCTTGTTGTTTCTTCTCACCGATTTGGCAGAGAAATTGAGCGACATGCGTTGATAAGAATCTATGCAGTTGTTGACGAGGAGTGGAAATGTTAGAAGAATAGAGAGGAGAACATTGTAAATCGCTTGCGAAATGCATCTGGCACAAGGGGATGGGCAATTGTCTTTTTTCACACCAGAAAATACCAATTTTAAAATTAAATTCGTGGAAATTGAAGAAAATTTGATCGAATTTTTAAGACACAATTCGAACATCGACACCAAATTTCAGCCACATCAAATAAGAAAACTAACTACAACTGTTTGTGTTGCGTATTCTAGCGCTAGTCTACTCTATTTCGGTGTGTGTGTGCTCCGAAAAGAACACGTTGTAGAGAATAACAGCAAGATCTATGATTTTTTGTTGTTGAAAAAAAGATGTTATAGTACGAATTCTCAGTGGAAACATAGGTGGTAACGGAGATGCAATTTAGTTCGTTACCGATAACATTAAATTCCAGGAGCTTCAACACACATGTCAAGCACAGAAGGAGATTGGCCAGTGGCAAACTAGCTGTGAGCTGATCGATAAGGTATACTGTGGCAGAAAGTTACTGTAATTATTGATGAACCCGACAATACCAAACGACATCATTAGGAGAATGTGCAGTTGCTTAGTGCAGGATAAGATAAAACAACTAAATGGAAGAGAGATTTTGGACTTTGCATAGGAGAAGTCGGCAAAACAATTGATGACCACGACATTTTCGAAAAAAAAGGTAGTTTGTTTTATACTGCATGAGTTATACTGTAAACAATGTGGATACGGTATTCTGATATCGCTCGATCGGAATATCTTTCGCCTTGAAAGTGCTGAGATTTGGCCGGAGATATGGAAAAGAACCGTGAACTTTTCCTCCCGCGGGATGTTTACCTAAGAACTCATGGAATACTCTCTTCAATCCGCATACTATCTAGTACTCTAGGCGAAGAAGTAAGTGTGTGAAATGAGGAGAGACAGGTGTTACTCGAATGGCGCACTCTAGGTTCTACCCGTGCCGGAATACCAGTTGTTTGCATTTAGAGGTCGATCGGAATCGGCAGATCACTATCAACAGTGACCGGGAAAGGGCCGGAAAAGGGAAAGAGGCAAACAGCAGAAATCAAAATGCTAAACAAATAGCTAGAAAGCAATTATGATTCAAATTTGTCATTTCTTATCCTTATCATTATTCTTATCATGAAGCTAGTACAGAGCGTCATTTCATAAAAAATGGTGTAATTATGTTAATTTATTTAGGTCAAAGTGGAGCGGATGAATGCCCAGACTGCCGAGGCGGTATGCATATCGGAGAAGCGCTGCAAGAGCGAGGAAGAGGTGTTTATTTTATATTTATTATTGAATTAGAATGCTAAGACTTATGTGCACGTCAATGAGTACTACAAGTCATAGTGAAAAAAAACTCGCTAAACGGGATATCAAATGAAAAACATGCATAGACTGCGACATAGTGCGAGCTTTTAGAATATAAAATTCGCTTGAACTCCCTTGACTTGAACCATTTTCTCTTCGTTGCGATAGCGTGCCGACATATATTTGTTGGTGTTCATCTTATTTTTGGGAGGATCGCATGGAAGCATTATTTAAACAGAATATCTGGAAATATCACATGCCCGTGAAACCTAACTGTACCAAAGCGTCACTTGAACAATTCTATTTAAAAAATGAGTTTACAATATATATAGCCATTATTAATGAGCTACGGGCAATAGTGATAACGCGACTAGTAATCGAATTTAGTTATCACGGCATTATTTCGAGTCCATGTAAATTGAGGCAGACAGTTAGAGTGCGAAAATAGCATGTACATTGACGATGGTATCACCGCGAATCTCTTTTTGGCAATTTGCCCAGAACGCCATGATTATCGATTTTTGAATAAAAAAATCGCAGACAAAGACTGCGCTGCTCGCAATAGACGCGCTTGTCGCCGCGCAGAAGGACGAGGACGAGATGAGGGAGAAGTGGAAGAAGGAGAACGAGAAGGCGAGACAGGTGAGCTTAATTAGCTAATTATACTAATTAGTTGATTAGTTAATTATCTTCTGCGCGGAGGCTTTCACAGAATCAATGTGATAAACGCTGACTGAGAATTGGTCATTATCGATAATAGGAAATGGAAAATCGATAATTATTTTAAATGGAAAAAAATCGATAATTGCTCGTAGATCGTCGAAGCTGAGGAGGAGAAATGGCGGCGCGATTTCAAGCGCACGCACAACGAGACCTTCGGCATCAAGCCCCTGCTGCTCAATCTTCCCGAAGTAAGCATTTTCAATTTATTTCATGTATTTTTTTTCAATTTTGCAATATAATAAGTTAAGTTGAATTATCAAGAGTTAAGTTAGTTGGAGTTGAGTTCTAGTTGAACTATCAAAAGAAGTTCAATTCAGTAAATAAAATACCTTGAAATTGATTGAAACGACCTACCCGATTCTTCATGAGTTGAATAGTTTTGTTTAAATGTAAAGGAAACGTGTAGAACTGCTGAGAAATGGCGGTAATGTGGGTGAAAAGTATATTTTAAGTATAAGAAAAAATGGGCAAAACTGAAGCCCACGGCCGGGATCGAACCGACAATCTTCTGATTAGAAGTCAGACGCCTTATCCATTAGGCCACGCGGGCTGATGGTCACATGCGCTGACGCATTGGCTATAACGGTCGAACGCATACTGCCCTTCGCGTTCGTATGTTGCAACACATCTCGTAACTTAGGTAATAATTAATTAATGCAAATTAATTTATTAATTAAGGGTCACGAGGGGTCGGGAGACGATGGGTGGAAGCCGGACTTTGGCGGATGGACGCTCGGTGATCATTCTAATGAGACAACGACTGAAACGGTAGCGAATTTATTTTCAAAAATATTCCGTATAATCATAAATGCATTCGCACAGCAGAACGAGAAATGTGCAAAATCCGCACTACTCGATATGAATCCCCGTGATTTCGCAGCAAATCAAGAGCGGGGGTAGCTTACGTCTAGCATAGACAACAACACAGTTTTTTTAAAATATGTACAATTAAAATAATATTGAACAATTCGAGATACTGTAGACCAAATCGGGATACTGTAGGTGCCGCTGAGTACACAGAATTTCGGCGTGGAAGAGAAGACGGCCGAGGGCGCTGAGGTGATTAGAATACTGAGTAATTATAGTAATTAGCTCAGAAAGTAGTTGATCGTTAGTGATTAGAGCTAGTGAAAGTTAGGTCCTAAGTACCGGGGTGTGTCTGGACCCCCCTCTCTCGCCCCTGACCCCTTTCTGGAGGTTTCTATACACGTCTTTTCCAGGGAGCAACAACCGAATCGTCCAATCTGTCCAAGTTTACTATTCAAGCAAAGCCAACATCCGACTTCCTGCACGAAGTGTTGGGCGAATCGGTGCAGAAAGTAATCATTAAGTTAACTCAATCCAAATGTTCGTGGTTCAAGGCATCGTAGACAAAGTTCTATTCAGACTGTAAGTAGATTTTTTTCACAACCATTCGCTGCGGAATGTCAGGGTGGCTATCTGATTTCATACTTTTTCTTCAGGACGACTCAACTACTCCCACAACCACCGCTGCAACGTCCGGAACCGACGGAGACGTCGTGGTACGGTAATCTCATTTTGGAAATTTGAAATCAATCGATAAATCAGTATTTTCAGGAAGAACCGGCCGTCTCCTCCGTCGCTTCTCCAGTAGAGTCGTCCGTAGTGACGACGACGCCTGAGGGAGGAGCAATGGAGACGAGTAGTCCGGTGATTTCGTCAGCAGGCGTTCTCGGTGGACTGATGCCTGGAACCGACGAGGCCGGGGTGAGCGATTCTTCGCTTGGTCTCCTCAACCTAATATATTTTCTCAGAAAACAACTCTCTGTCTGACACTGAGATTGCCTACTCCTTTGACACGATATCTAGACTTTTTTTTAAAACTATAATTGTCCTATTCAAATTTGTAAATAATAAATATTATAGCCTGAGCCAACAACTCTTTTCTCCACGACCACCGAGGCTAACCACTTCACCAAGAGCGACAAGGAGGTGGCGGGAGAGGAGGAGGCGAGACGGTGGGTTTAAGTGGGAAACGTGAGACCACGTTCTATTCCGTTCGTACGCTCTCTTATCAACCGGAAAAGAGTGTGTGCGAAATGAACAGACCGAGGTCTCACATTTCGCACTAGAGTGTTATAGCATTTTTTTTCCGTAAAAAGACAAAATGAAATATATGAATCCGCTTCAACGAATCAAAGAAAGTGCACTGACTTTATAAAAGACGTTATCTTGGACAAAAACATATTTTCAGCACACTTCAATCGACGATTCTTGAGGCGAAGAAGACTGTTGATGAGGACGTTGGTGAGTGACATTTGTAACCATTAATTAATAATTAATTATGATAATTTCCAAATTACGTTATTTTTGATTAATTTGCTCCAAAACTGCATTTCCAGGCTTCATGTCAAAGCCGGTCGTCATACCGCGCAAGGACGGCGGTTCAGGTGATTATTTGATTGTTATCTTTTGACCTCCACTCTTGTTGTTGAAACACCACCTTATTGCTGTTTTTATTTCCGTATTTGGTATCGTGAGAAATTTCTCTTATGAATTTCAATGTTTTATTTGAAGCCATCAATTTCCACGTGAACCTTCACGAATTCGTCTCTCCCCATCATCTGGGCACCGCTTCGTCTCCCAAATCAACGGTCGACGCTGCTAGTGTGGACGAAGCACCTGCAGTAGCTGCAGCAGTCCAACCGGTGAGAATTTCTGGGGACCTTAGGTCACAAAATAATGAAATCTATAAGACTGCAATCGCATAGTAAACTGACAAGTGTAACTTGTGAGCAAGTGCTTTGTTTCACGACGGATTAATCTGCACCGACACTTTCGAAAATTAATTAGAGGATTCCGGACAACTATTATTTCGAGAAGAATTACTTTTAATCACTTACTAGAGTGTTCAATGTGAGACCAAGGACTCTTTTTACGCCCACTGTCTGATCCTCTGACCGGTGAGAAAATGTGCGAAAAGCAGAGACCTTGGTCTCACATGTCGTTCTCTACCAAGTTCCAGTTGGAAAAAATTATCAAATTGAAGTGAATAAGTATTTTTGAGTACATTTTTGCAGAATCTCGCTGCCAACATTGATGCGGGAGAAACTACAATTTCTCCGCCGGTTAGAGCGCCGGTCCAGTGCGATCCTGTTGTGAAGAAGGTGATTCCTAATCTAATTTTTAATTACTTAATTTGTATTACTCTTCAAATATGGATCTGAAACGCAGTGGGTAGTAGCTTGCATCTGATCGTTTTTTTTTGATTTTGGTAAATTTCAAGTTTAAAAATCTCTGAAAATAAAGTGAATTGTGGCTGCTGCAGAAGCAGTTCTCCGCCCACCCCGCAGCCGCAGCTGCAGCAGCAACGGGAGCTGCAGGTGCTGCAGTCGCAGCTTCCGCCGACTCACCTGCCGACACGGCTGCAGCCGTAGAACCGGAGGCGACCAAGGTGCGTGGATTGAACGCCTGATCAAGGCCATTGCATTCTATAGTGCATGATTACACATGTAATTGTGAAAATGGTCAATATTTGTTTGGGATACGTTTCAGAACATTTACTAGCATTTTTTCGGGTTTCTAAACGGCAGTTCCATAGTGTTCCATGACCTTGACACATTTCAGCTTGAGATTACGGGAGAACAGGAAGGCCCTGCTAACATGGCAATTGCAAAAGCAAGACCGATGAGGGTAAGATTGTACTTTCTTTTCTTTATAATACTTCTTAAATAGGGTCGAAGGATCAGACCCCCTGCAACCAAGTCGATATTGTAAAACGTGAACAATAAGCCTCCATGCATGAATCTCAAATTGGCTGAATTATTCACAAATCCGACCATTTCAGATAGTCAACCGCGTCGTTAACGCCGAGATGCAAGTGGACGACATCGCGCGTTACTGATTTAATCGTTCCGCTAATTGGTCGATTACACCCGATTTGAGTGGTATTGATTGTATTGTTCATCGATCACGCCCAACTGGAGCGAAATCGATTTTATCGTTCCACTTATTTCGTCGATTTCGTTCATTTTCTAGTCAGATACGAGTACAACAATTGTCGAATTACATTCGTGTCGACAACTCTCTGAACGCAAGCATAATCTATTCAACGATAAACATCTATAAATCAATTCGTTCGAATTGTGAACGGTTAAAATTGTATCCGTATGCACTATATTGTTAATGCCGTACACTGTTAACAACTACTTTTATACACATCCATGTTTCAGAACTGTTAGGCAACAATCCCATAACTTCAAACAATCAAAAGCTTATAAATGTAGTCAGAGTCTCGTTCACGATCCTACTAGGAAATAATACATTTATAAAACTCAAACCCTAAACGAGCAATTCAATTGAGATTATTGGGTATGATCGATGACCAGTAGAGAAAGAGTCGTTACTCAGCACTCCCGAGTCTGGAAATCCTCACCTCTGCAATGCAATATTGCTTCATATTACGGTGGCTAACGAAAGCGCGCTCACAGTTCCCTGCACAGCGGTGCTGAACAAGACTATTTTTAAAAAAAGTTTTGGAGGGATGCGAAAGAAAATTAATTCAGTATAATTATATTACACAGATCAAAGTGTTCTCATTTCGCACTTTAAATTGAATCTGTCATGATAATATGCGAAAATGGTAGACATGCTTTTGCCACCCTATCCTTCGGAGCGGAACATCATGCAGCAGGACGGTGAAGCTTACAGACATGACTTTGAAGTGAGAGGGCGAAAGCGACTCTCCCACGTTTGCACACTCTCTCACCCTGACCCCCCCAGTTTGCCATGTGGGAACTCACGTGCAGTTACAGCCCTTGTCACTTCCGTAGCAGAATCGGCCTCTCCTCATGGGACACGAAGGTTTCCAATCAGTCCAGGGAGACCAATAGGTGTGAGAATCTGATATTACAAATTCAAAGATAATCGTCCGAAACAGTAATATAAGGGTGTCCCAAAAGTTTGTGTTTTCTTTTTTCAGTTTGACTGTTTTCTTTTTTCAGTTATTTCTCACCGCTGCTTTTCTCGATGGGAGCTATGCATAATTCTATGATGAGGACAAATTCTCATTATTTGTTTAAAATTGCAACTTGAACTGTACACCCTCGATTACGATTGCGCGATTACGCTTTTTGAACAAGACTCAGACCTCGAAAATCATGATTTCTCTGAATTTCCTATTAGGAGTGGTGTGAAAATTCCCATTTTCGCTGCAATTAAGTTCAAGGAAGGTTGCGCGTAATCGTGCCAAGTTGCAATAAATTTCGTCATCCTTACGCAATTTTAGCTTTCCCACGTAAATCTAAAAAAAATTCGAAAACCGCTTCACAATCTATCTGTAAATTTTTCTAGTAATTAATAATGAAGTATAAGCCATGTTATATTGAACAAATTCCAACGAGACTTCAGATAATTAAAAATGTGGAAAATATTGAGCCTGCTGCGCCAAGAGTTTTGAAAAGAAAATTTGTATTTCTTTTGTATATTTACGGATTCCGCCGTTTTGTGTTTAAAATTATTACTGAACACACTCTCTACACTACAATAATATTAGGTATTTGTTCGCTTCCACATTCATCTAGATTTAACTTGCCGAAAATGGGGTTGTAAAATTGGCATCATTGAACATTCGCTAATATTGCGTCATTACTATGACATCGTTACCCAAGATGAACATTTTCTTAAATAGGCCATGGTTATGTTATATGACCATAGATGAATATTTGGATGTACGGTTAAACTTTTGGGACACCCTTATACGTCCCGATGCTCAACAACAGAAACGAGGGCTTGAGAGCAAAGACAGTGAAAGAACCAGAATGTAACTAGCAGGGTGTGTTGAGGTTAAACTACGTTATGGTAGGTGCGCACTACGTTTTCAAAGTATGGTTCAGGGGGCGTTCAGTTGCAGGGCACAGTTCGGTCCAAGGGGAGCTTTGCAGCCGACTCCAGGCTCGGTCCAGGGGGGAGCTCTGTAGCCGGCTCCAAATTCGGTCCAGGGGGAGCTCGGTAGCCGGCTCCAAGATCGGTCCAGGGGGAGCTTTGCTGCCGGCCGAAGGTTCGGTCCAGGGGAAGCTCGGTAGCAGGCTCCAAGTTCGGTCCAGGGGTTTTTAGCAGGCTCCAAGTTCGGTCCAGGGGAAGCTCGATAGCCGGCTCCAAGTTCGGTCCAGCGGGAGCTGGATAGCCGGCCCCAGGTGACATTGAAGCTCGACTTGTTGGGGAGTGTTAATCGCTACAAAAAGTACTGGCTTATTCCGTTGTGTAAGGCTCGTGAGGCTGAGAGCGATCGAAAAAAGTTGCCACTACGCCACTTCGAGGCTCCGTGGCAACTTTTTTCGATCGCTCTCAGCCTCACGAGCCTTTCACAACGGAAACGCAGGATACAGTGCGTTCAGAATTAGAGCAATTTCGGAAACGTTTTCTATGATCCCCTACGCTCTCTGAATCATTTTGGAACTTTTTGAAATTTTCGATTTTTCACGTTAGAACGTGTTAGAACACGTTCAGACACGTTTCTGACATCGCAAAACACTTTTCCTGTGATCCCCTACGCTCTCTGAATCATTTTGGAACTTTTTGAAATTTTCGATTTTTCACTTTAGAACGTGTTAGAACACGTTCAGACACGTTTCTGACATCGCAAAACACTTTTCCTGTGATCCCCTACGCTCTCTGAATCATTTTGGAACTTTTCGAAATTTTCGATTTTTCACGTTAGAACGTGTTAGAACACGTTCAAACACGTTTCTGACATAGCAAAATACTTTTCCTATGATCCCCGACACTCCCTTCACCATTTGGGAAAATATCGAAAATTTCGATTTTTCATTTTAAAACTCGGCAAAACAGGTGAAAACGTGTTTCACGGTACTCAAAACCGTGTTAGAGCAGTTTCTGGCACTTGCGAAAAATGCGGCAAAAGGTTTGCCCGCGGCGGGGATCGAACCTGGGGGTCTCGGATTCAAACCAAGTAGTGGAACGCAATTTTACTTACAAGTTCATTTATCGTACGCTTATCGTACACGCTTTTGTGAAAATTCATTATTCTTAGAAATTGAAGTGTTATGTTTTTATTTAGAAAAATGTAGATATATATTGACATTCGATAATTTAATAAATACTATGTAAAACACATTTAATCAATTCGGCAGAGCAAATTGTATGATATGTGATCCACAGCAGTCGGCTCGTCTGGGTTCACCTGCAATCATTGCCAGATTCATGTTCAATAATACGATATTTATCATGTCAGACGATAACGTCAGGTGAGGATGTGGTTTCAGGGGTCAGGATCATTCTTCTCAGTATGGACGAATCGTTTCGGCTGGGGTCGGGGTAGAGGATTCATGTTAATCCGTGTTAAATTTATGTATTCAAAGTTGCAGTCACAATACAATGTCAGGAGGAGAATGCTATCAGACAAATCTCTGTTGATTTAAAGGAAAATATGCTACGCTTATTAATTTGTTGTAGAAAATAAGTAACTCACTTTCCCTGAGCATTTGCGTAGGGGTCGTAGTTTCCGGTACCGCAGAAGAATTCCCGAGTGCCTTTGTGTAGCTGCAATTAAAAAGAATATCTCTAAATACAATACAAAATAACGATGTCGCGAATAGTTCAAGTAATATTAACTAGCAGGGTGTGTTGAGGTTAAACTACGTTATGGTAGGGTGCGCACTACGTTTTCAAAGTATGGTTCAGGGGGCGTTCAGTTGCAGGGCACAGTTCGGTCCAAGGGGAGCTTTGCAGCCGACTCCAGGCTCGGTCCAGGGGGGAGCTCTGTAGCCGGCTCCAAATTCGGTCCAGGGGGAGCTCGGTAGCCGGCTCCAAGATCGGCCCAGGGGGAGCTTTGCAGCCGCTCGAAGGTTCGGTCCAGGGGAAGCTCGGTAGCAGGCTCCAAATTCGGTCCAGCGGGAGCTCGATAGCCGGCCCCAGGTGACATTGAAGCTCGACTTATGTTGGGGAGTGTTAATCGCTACAAAGAGTACTGGCTTATTCCGTTGCAAAAGGCTCGTGAGGCTGAGAGCGATCGAAAAAAGTTGCCACTACGCCACTTCGTGGCTCCGTGGCACGTTAGAACGTGTTAGAATACGTTCAGACACGTTTCTGACATTGCAAAACACTTTTCCTGTGATCCCCTACGCTCTCTGAATCATTTTGGAACTTTTTGAAATTTTCGATTTTTCACGTTAGAACGTGTTAGAACACGTTCAGACACGTTTCTGACATCGCAAAACACTTTTCCTGTGATCCCCGACACTCATCGGTGCGTTTGGAGAAAGTTCGAAAATTTCGATTTTTCAAGTTAAAACTCGGCAAAACAGGTGAAAACGTGTTTCACGGTACTCAAAACCGTGTTAGAACAGTTTCTGGCACTTGCGAAAAATGCGGCAAAAGGTTTGCCCGCGGCGGGGATCGAACCTGGGGGTCTCGGATTCAAAGTTTGGCTCGTAACCCACTTGGCTATGGATTTCGTTAATTAAATTTTGTAAAATTTGAAAGGTATTCTGGTCGGTTATCATATGCAAAAGGATCTGGGAGGATAGCGCGATTTTGAAGCGAAATATAATGAAAATGCGAAAAACGTGACCGCCGGACACACACACAGACAGACACACAGACAGACAGACAGACAGACAGACGTTCTGAAATAATAGTCTTTAGAAAAATATTGAAAATTATTCATATTTTTAAATACTGACCGATCTAATGAAGTTTCCACAGCACGTCGGAAGGGGATACTTACAGAGGGCAATGCCACAAGGGCCGGTATCAGAATCGGTACCGCTGAAATGAGGTATTGGTATCAAGGGACAAGTAGCATTATTCGTCATCTGAACATTTTGCTGTAGTCAAGGGACACGGTATCGTACGTGCAGGGCGGGTTGGTGCAGGTCCGGGTGCGGGGTGCGGTGTTGCAGGATCCACAGGTCGTCGAGCAGGTTCCCGTGGTAGTCCAATCGCTCCAGATGTTCGTGGGAATGGCCTAAAACGTAGATTTTTATGCTTGCTCTGTTCAACACAGTGTTCAACAATCACAACATGGGGTAAAGTAATTAGTTCTGTTAATTATATTGTCCAATTTTAAAAGAGAATTTTACATACTCCAAACTGAATAAAGGTAACGGTAGGATGGTGCTTTCGTTCGATTTCGTGTTTTACTCGGTTAGAAACTAGCCTGATCGCACAGAGTTCCTACAAATCCAACATTGCAGACACACTTCGGCAGGTTCCCGCTATTCATGCAATTCCAGTTCGGGCCACATTTCGTATATCCCACGCACGGATCTGGCCTATAATTTTGTCAAAATTATCGTTATTATGCAATGCGAAAAAAATGAATTAACATGGGCTGTGTACGCTCTTCCCTCTTAAATTCTGTTTTTTTTCTAATGAAAATTCGAATAAAAGGGTCATACTGTGCCACATCTTTGTTCGGAGTTTTACTGGCGTAGGCAACAATATAACTTACACTCCCTGAGCTTTTTCGTAGGGGTTGTAGTCTCCATCTCCGCAGAAGAATTCCCGAGTTAGTAGATGAAGCTGCAATTTAGAATAATATTGCAATTTCATTGCGATCCCGAAACACGTGAAATACTCATCAAATCACCTCTTGCTTTTCGGATTTGACGATAATTTATGCAGTTTTACGCGATCGCACCGATAAGCATTGCAAACGCGTTTTTTTCGCACGCTGTCTCGACGCACGAATAGACTCAATATTGATTGTATCAGACACTGGGTGTCTCATCTCAGTGTATTCATTCTCTGTTTCGGAAAGAACTGACCGATTTTGCGTAGACTCCACAGCAGGTCGCAGTCGGCCACGGACAGAGAGCAATACCGCAAGGCCCAGTGTCAGCAGCGTCACCACTTAATAATACATAATACATAATACTTTATTCTCCATCGGTGATTTGGGTGATAGGGGTTACCACTGGAACATGGGATTGTGTCAGGCATAGAAATGGCAAGGAGGAGTGGATTCGTCTCGTCCCATGGAATGCAATTTTGCATGAACGAAAAATCATCAGCATATTTCTGGCGGAGTTTTACCGTGGGGGGCAAATTTGGATCTATAATTTCCTCATCACGTGAAAAAGGGAAAGAAGAGGGTAGATGATGGTTCGTGTCATTCCTGGGAACACAATTGTTCTTGAATGAGGCCTTTCTTTCCTTTCCGCCTTTCTCTCGCCGTTGTGATAATATTGTAACTACAACACAAAATGAGAGATCGAGATATAAACTACAGTCGTTTTTGACCCGTTGTATCCACATAATCTGTTCTATTTAAACGATCACGTAACTCATATATGCACACAAAAATTTGCAATAGGTAAGTCAGCCTATGCTTGGTAAATTTATTATGTTGACCCAAACATCCTAATAGTTCCATTCAACCATTTCTTATTTTGGCATATTTCGGCTGATCATTCAACGATTCTTGTTGAATGATCAACTGAAAGAATAAAATGTTTATCAAAGTTAATAAAGGTAAAAGTAAAGGTAAAGGTGCTAGGTCTTCTACACGCAAGGCGGTCTCGACCACCCCTATGCCAGAGTAGCAACGAGAACCTGTCCTGAGGTGATCAGCGGCCTGTTGCGAGGCTATTCTCGTGTTGTGTGCACGTGAATCGGGGACCCCTTTCGAGGCATGTTTGGATCGTGACTTATCAATCACTACCAACATTTCGGGTGCATCTGCAGGCACGGGGGGACGAACTTGTGACCATTCGATTCGCATTCTAGCACACAACCACTGCGCTACCCGGCCTGTTATCGGACACGTATGCAGAATAGTGCAATGTTAAATTACTCTATTCTGCATACGTGTCCGATTTTTTTGCGTGTAATTTACTTATTGGCTAGGTATGTCTCAGGAATGTCAGCACCATTTTTGCGATGCAAAAATAACGGAATCTTACTCGCAGGGGGGGGGGGTCGATGCAGGTCCGGGTGCGGGGTGCGGTGTTGCAGGATCCACAGGTAGTCGCACAGGGGCCCGTGGTAGACCAATCACTCCAGATGTTCGTGGCGGGAGCAATCTATGATATTGTCCATTAAAAACTCACTCAGGCGCTCAATACAAATAACGGTATCATTATGAAATCGTTCGAGTTGTTTAATATGAGTTATGCAAAAGCAAAAAAATAGACAAAAATCAGAACTTACCAGGGGTAGAAGCAGAGAGGAGAGGATGACGCGTCTCATCTGGGGTGATTACTGTTGGGACTCGACGAGGGTATAATGAGACACTCAGCGATACAAAACAAGAACGTGAGATGGGGGCCGGGAATCCTTCAGACACCCCTTCGAACACTAACTAAGGTCAATGCGCGACTGGAGATTCGAAGGCATCTCCCGAGAGGAAGGGGGTGATACGGTGACCATTCCACCGGGCAGCTATTGAATTAATTGTCGATGCCCTATCATTTTGAGGGGTCTTTTCAGTGTTTACACGCTCGCTAATCCACCGGTCTAGAAATGTAGATAGTGCGTAAAGGGAATTTTTACAACTCAAAATTATCGGGTATCGACAAGGAATGCAGCATAACACGCGATAGGGAAGAGTTCAAAAGCTGGTGCGAGATGATGAAGAGATAACGTGTGTTCCTCCCCTTCCTCTCACCTGGTTTTTATATCCGCTTCTCGGCGGTTACTCTCTCATAATTGCTTGATCTCTCGCCCTCCTGTTAATAACCTGATTGATTTCGCCTGCATATCACCAACTAGCCACCAGCTTTTGATTAATTTTCGTTATCCCTAACGCTTTTTTAATATTAATGGGAAAATTCGTGTTGGCTATTCGGCAATTGCGCTCTAGCACTTCCTTCACTTCCCCCGCGCGCTGCTATTCCATTGTAATTTAAAATAAATAGATTCACAGCAAATCATCTAAAATTTACAGAAAATTGACGACATTGCGAAAAACGTTCGCCATTCCGGAGTTTTCGAATGAATCCAAAATATGTAAGTCTTTGGCCCCATGAAATGTTTGAGGCGTTTCTTCGCTCTGCCCACTCATTTCTAGCAATTAAGATTCTGAATGTTTCTTTTGCAACATTTCAGCACAACATCTTTTATTTGCAGAGTTTTCATTTTTTTCCGCTAATACTGTGTATAATTAATGTCTATTTGATTATCTTATGAGTACATTGAATATCAGATGTATGCGTGCACACATGTGTTGTGATAACAAAGTATTTATTACAAAATAATGGAAATCAATTGTTTAAAGATTTTTCATTTTTTCTTCTTCTTTTTCGATTATCTCCGTTGATGATGAGTGACGCTGTTTTCTTGCACGACGGTACTGGAAATAATTGTTTGATTATTACAGTATCCTAAGAACAAGGGACAGTATGATTCGTACTGGCGAAACTGCGCATTTTGAGAGTCACAAAACGCGTAATTCTGGCCATTCATTAAGCGTTAAAGGGGAGGGATCGGTTGAAACTGCGCATTTTGCGAGTCACAAAACGCGTACTTCTGGTCATTCATTGAGCACAAAAGGGGAGGGATCGGTTGAAACTGCGCATTTTGCGAGTCACGAAATGCGCATTTCAATTGATTCTCCCTATCAGAACAATTGTGCGAACAGTTATCACGCGGTTATAACTAACACCCATGTCGTACAATTATGCAAGAAGCTAAGTGATTGAGCGTGAGTGCCTTTTAAAAAAAACAATTTTATTGGAACCTGCATGACATATGACTCATGAAAATACCACAGTGATCAAACAGTATACTCTGCTTTCATAGTCTATAATGGGATAATGTAATTCATAATGGGATACTGTTACTCGATCCTACCGTAACCCGAAAGATTTAAATTGAACAAATTGACTGGCATAATGCTGATCTGGAGTAGCCGTTGCCGGATGGGGATCCCGTTTCTCACCTATAGCTTTATCGGATACGGTAAACTTAGCGTAACCCGGATTTCTAAAATTGAGTAAATCGTTTAAGAATTTTGTAGGAGGAAAATACGAAATTGCGCAAAATTGGCCCGGGACTTGCTGCATGATTAAGATCTCGTACGTTATCCTAGGTCAATTCGCTCAATTTCACAATTCCGGGTTACAGTACGATTGATTATGGTAGATATTTTTGTAGAGGGGCACCAGGTTGAAGAACAGTATTCCACTATGGGTAGGGACCGCAAGGTGTGTTGCCGATTTTATGTAAATGTTTGAAAAATATGTTTAAAGTATCCACTGAGGTCCCAATAACATCATCCTTTTTGCCGTTTGTCGATATCTTGTTTCCGAGTCGCGCTATAGCTCGATACCCATTCGCGCCGATTGACTGAATTGGTAACGAGAGAGAAAGGGGCGGAGTTTATCTACATCTCTAAACTCTGACTGATCATGAGAGCGGCATAGAGCTTCATTCCCGTGTTCCCCGTGGCTCAGGTGGTTGAGCACGGGCCTTATAAACAGAACGTCGCAGGTTCAAATCCAACGGTTTGCAATTATTTTTGCTGATTTTGTAAAATACTTAAAATTCAAATGGCAATTCTGCGCATTAATAAAATTCAAATTTGTTTCTTGGCATGATTCCTCGAGCTAATCCACACAAACTGAGAGTTGCGCAGCTGTGCCGATGAAATGGAAGTGCTCTAAACACCTACTATCGAAGCTTTCAATCAATATTTGATCTACTAAATGTAGTCTATGGGCTCGGTCTTGTTCATCTTCACAAACTTACATTATATAAATTGGGACGAATAGTTGCAACAGCAAACAACCGCAAGAGGAGATGAGAGAATGGAGGAATGTGATATGATTGGTTACTAATTTGGTTATATTGATTTGTGTCTACCTCATTTCACTGGACTCACTCACTGATGCACGGTCGTCTCGCTAAATCCAAGATCACAAATGTGAGTATCGCTTGTAAATTACCACTTTAGAACTATTACATTACCTACGATCTTATAAATTCGTTCCCCGCCCTCTCCCTTGACTTAAGAGAGCATCCAGGAGAGGCCGGGGGTACCCCACGGATGACTTTTTTGCAACCTATCCCAATAACTTGTGGGTGAAGTCAGTATCACGAGTGCTGATATTTTGCCAAGTAACCAAGGTTTTGGGTTCCTGCCCCGAAAAAATATCGATTTTTTTACCATTCGAAAAAGTACGTTTTTATAGGTTTTCTAGGTGTACTTTGCGAAAAAAATGCGAATGGAAATACTTTGGAAGCGATCCGACGTCGACAAAAGGTCGAAGTGTGTGAAGCACGAGCATTCAGGAAGCTACTGAAAGCAGATTCTGAAATAAAATAGCAATGTTTAGTTTGAAAATAAGCACTTTAAGCTGTCAGAATATCAAACATTGCAGGTTTTCTCAAAAAAAAACACATCCTCTTCTTGAGTATACCATTAAAGTACCATTAAACCACGTTATAAGATTTTAAAGAGGTGAGAAATCGATTTATATGACCGGCTAGAACAATTCAAGCGTAATCGAAAAAAATATTCATTTTTGGAAGAATTTCAAAATCTTTGGTTTCAAAATACTCGGCCATTTAGAGAAAAAAGTTTTTTGCGACTAGAAATATTTTGACAATACTACTTATATATAATTGTAAGAATGTTTAAAAATAATTATTAGACATAAATTACATCATTATGCTTCACTATTATGAGTCTTTTGTGTTGTAAATTTTCAGCCCGCTCTAATACTGTGTATTTTTTGGAAAATTATGTTTTGCACTTAGATTTCCATTTATCGCGTGCCAATTAGGTGCATTATTATTGTAAAGTCGTGTGCATTGAGTTTCTGATGAAATATGAGCTAAATATTTCGCAACCGAAAAGTTTGTATTTTGGATAACCACGAAAAAAGCGTTTCTGGCGGTTTTCGCCTCTTTATAGTGTCGTCGGCGTCAGGACTCAGATTCAGTGGTGTAGTACACTAGACGTAGTTTTTGATGGAGAATCCGAAAATGCAATAAAATTTTTCCCACGGAAGAGGATCACTTTTCAGGACGGCGAAAAAACGGAGAAAAATAAAAATTTCGATTTTGTCGACGTCGGATCGCTTCCAAAGTATTTCCATTCGCATTTTTTTTTCGCAAAGTACACCTAGAAAACCTATAAAAACGTACTTTTTCGAATGGTAAAAAAATCGATATCGGAACCCGGGGTTACTGTAACTTTTCGGGGCGGGACCCAAAACCCTAGTTTATGGCAAAATATCAGCACTCGTGATACTGACTTCACCCACAAGTTATTGGGATAGGTTGCAAAAAAGTCATCCGTGGATATTCCTCCAGCGCCCCGGCCTCTCGTGGATGCTCTCTTAAAATGGAAAATATACATTAATGTGTCAATCGGGTTTCCATGGTTTTTTTAAAAGCAAACGTTATATCACTTGGCCTCTTGCATAATTGTACCACGTGGGTGTTAGTTATAACCGCGTGATAACTGTTCGCACAATTGTTCTGATAGGGAGAATCAATTGAAATGCGCATTTTGTGACTCGCAAAATGCGCAGTTTCAACCGATCCCTCCCCTTTTGTGCTCAATGAATGACCAGAATTACGCGTTTTGTGACTCGCAAAATGCGCAGTTTCGCCAGTACGAATCATACTGTCCCTTGTTCTTAGGATACTGTAATAATCAAACAATTATTTCCAGTAACGTCGTGCAAGAAAACAGCGTCACTCATCATCAACGAAGATAAGCGAATATAAAGAAAAACATATTAACAATAAGTAGGGTTCTCTTTTTGGAAAAGAATTCCATTGGAAATCCGTTGGAATTCCATTGCCCTCTAACTCTCCGTTATCTCTCAGCACCCTCGCGGTCTGAGTTCCTTTGTTCACGTTATTGGAATTCCGGAATCAGTTCCAATAAGAGAACCCTAACAATAAGACAATTGTTTTCTATTATACTGTAATAAATTATGTTTGTTGATGGATAACAATGTTTTTCGTATAGCAAAACAGTACATTACAGTAACACGACAATTATGAATAGAAAAGGAATAATATTGGATAATTGAAAAAATACACTTCGTTGTGCAGATATTTGCACTGGAAACCAATGAAATAAGAAAATTTACAATAACCTGATTTTTGATTTTTTTTCACCTCATTTAACAGTCAGTTTTTCAAAACTGCTTCAACCTCTTGGAAATAATAGTTTTACCCGTTTTATATTACTCTGCTTTTCTCGTCCCTAATCAGGTGATTCATTGCAGTCACTAGAGATTACCAGCACAGCATCCAGTTGGCACCATGCCAAGAACATCTCTTGTTGTCTGACCCTCTCGTTTGGCGCGCTCTCTCGTCATCCCTCTCTTTCTCTAACTCGTTCTCGCCGACTCTTTTCGAATGCTGCGACCACTGTGCCCCAGCGTTGTAATATTGCTTCATCATGGATTACAATTTCCACTACGATGACCATTCGATCAATCATTCATAGTATTACAATATTAAAATGATACGTTCCTGAAATGGACTACTTATGGTGTACTCTCTTTCTATACCTCGACGTGTATCTCACTTTGCCATGCTCTCTCGCAGCCGTATCTGTTGTTTAGCACGGATTATCAACGGAACGCTTTATTATTTCGGACGAGTCCTCGTAAATTTGTAACATGTGATCTCTCATTTCGTGAATTATATTAATTTGTTTGAAGTAGAGGAACGCAATTGTACTTACAAATAAATCCATTTATCGTACACTACACGCGCCATGTGCAAATTGATTATACTAAAAAAGAAAGTGTTTTAACACTTAAAAGTAGTTATTAACAATTTTGTAGATGGAAATGCAATCAATCAATAATTTAATAAATACTATTTTTAAAATATTTGAACAATTCGGTAGCGCAAATCGTACGCTTTGTGGATCAGTCGGCTCGGTTACGATCGTTCAACTGAAAGTTTTACAATATTGATGTTTAAGCATATTGAAAGCAACACATGGGCTTCCGATTACATATTTTCGGAACTTTCCTAGATCAGTACTAGGCTCCTCCTCCTTTGCCCCACCCCCTTTTAGAAGGGAGTGGCGGGAGGGCGGGACCATTCTGTCCCCGAGGGGAAAAGCGGTCCCTATCCAAGTAGGGAGCTAGGACAGTGCCATATTTTCTGTGGTTGTACATTTTAGTCGATTTTCGGGACAAAAGCTTTCCCGTTAACTTGAAGGTGAAATATGCCCTTTTTCTACGGAACGCGGTAATATTTCTGTGTGGTGCTCATGAATTTTGTTGTAGAAAATCAATAACTCACCGTCCCTTTGCATTTGCGTAGGGGTCGAAGTTACCTGTACCGCAGAAGAATTCCCGAGTGACTTTGTGTAGCTGCAAGGTCATTGAAATAAGTAAAAATGCAACAACAAATTATGATGTCACAGTATAAGGCTAAGTAACAAAAAAAAGGTTTATTAAAAAAGAAGTTTATTTTGAAAATTATAAATATTTTGTAAAATAACCAACCGATCTGATGAAGTTTCCACAGCACGTCGGAAGGGGATACTTACAGAGGGCAATACCACAAGGGCCGGTATCAGAATCGGCACCGCTGAAATGAGGTATTGGTATTAAGGGACCAGTATCATAAGGGACCAGTGTTCGTCATTTGATCATTTTGCAGTATGGAAAGGAAGCGGGATCTTACTCGCAGGGCGGGTTGGTGCAGGTCCGGGTGCGGGGTGCGGTGTTGCAGGATCCACAGGTGGTCGCGCAGGTTCCCGTGGTAGTCCAATCGCTCCAGATGTTCGTGGGAACTTTCTGATATATCGTCCATAGCAACGCTTGCTCACTGGTGATTTTTTTTGTTTGTTGAATACTGGACATTCTGAAAAAAAACTAGCCTGATCACACAAAGTTCCTGCATATCCTTCATTACAGACGCACACCGGCAGATTCCCGCTATTCATGCAATTCCCGTTAGCACATTTCGTATATCCCACGCAGGGATCAGGCCTGTAATTTTATCAACATTGACCTTGATATACCCTCAAAACGGACGCAAGTGAATTTTTTTTCGGCGAAAGTCTGCTTTTCGGTGCTTTTATTGTGACAGGCTGGCCATTCGTTGTTTGTGAACGAAATCGTCCAATGTTTACAACACCTAGATTTCATCGATATTCAAGAAATGACTTTTCAAAACGAAGAAAATTATTGTTTTGAAAATACATCATTGAAAAGTGGTGTGATTAGGCGTCGAGCGGGCGCATTTGTAATATCGTACACTGAGAGAAAACATACTTAGGAGTGTGCATACTAACCGGGCTAGTAGGCGCCTAGGGGGGCTAGGGGAAGTAGGGGGAGGCTCTGATTAGTAGGGCCTACTTACATATAAGTAGGCAGGCCTACTTGCATCCGGAGGTCCATCCGCTTTGGGCGCGGTGAGACAGGATTCACACTATCAGAATGCTTCCTATTTTTTCACTTTTGCGATTATTAAGTGGTATATCATATTATGAGACATGTGTTCATCCTTATATTACCTTTGCTGTAAATTGCATTCACTTTTTAATTTTCTTAGTTTAATTTCCTTATTTTGCATAATCCTATATTGATAAAAGCATTGTTGATACTAAAATAAATAAATAATATAAATAAGTAATAAATAATATACAATTAATATAAAATCAATGTTTGGAAACTACGGTATTTCAATTGTATATGAAATTCATGGGCTCCCACCACGACATCCCTGACTGACTACAGTATCCCCCAGTTTCGTAATTTTTGAAATTGCCGCTATTGTTTCTTCGTTTTATCGATTTTATGTCGTTACTTTGTTTATTCAATTTCCTTTTTTACTTAGCGTCATGCCGGCCAGCATCGGAGAGGGCCGCACAAGCTGAAGAAGGCCGACAAGGAGGAGGAGAAGCCGTTCCAAGGTAAGAATGTGTTTCGAATTCAACTTTATTTGAAACGTTCCTCCAACTTCTATATTAGGCTTTCTGATCTACCGTGGTTATTCTGCGCTTTAATTCGCGTAAGCACACAGGTGCGCAAGGTACTGCGAGATTAGGTGTTGCGTTTTGCCTGTAATTGCGTCTGCTCAAAGTTAGTTCTCTTTCACTAAAGTGGCCAAACCCTGCGACGAGTATTTGACGTAATCTGTGCACGACGAAGTTTTGTATCGCATACAACTAGATCGACAATCCCAAGGTCACGCTGCGTGCTGCGAAAAGGCGTTGAACGGAAAATAGGGCATCCGCGAACTGAAAGTGCAAATTCCGCCCGTGTTTGTGGCCCTCGTATTATTTTCAAATTATCAGGGTCAAACATGAGCCAGGACGAGGCGTATCTTGCTGAGTTTATCAAAAGGAGAACTTACCCTGGAGCTGATCTCGACCAGCTCTTCGACATGGACAGGTACTTTCCTTGAAAATGAGTTTCTATAGTCACAGAGTAAATAGTTCAGTTAACCGATAAACTTAACTTATTGCAAAGTTATTTATCGGAAGCTTATACATGAAGGTGTTGGGAACATTATTTAATAATTCCCGTACGGATCTGATGACACTCATTTGAGAACGCACGGTAGATTTCTTATCGGAACTATTTATTCTGTGTGTTTAACCCTAAAATTTAAAACTGTTCATGCATTGCACAGTATTGTTCAGACAGAAGCTCGCCGAGCTCTTCAAGTCTCGCCCCCGCAGACGTCTGTCCCGCTGACCCAAGCGCAAGCTCCTCGCTCTTCTTGCTCACCTCCAGAAGGTGAGGTGAACTTTTAAAAACACTTTATGAACCTTTGCTTGATTGTAATGTTGACGTGCAATATCTTGGGCAAAGTGCGTAGTTTGAACTTTAGTGCACACCCCGCTAGTTGAAATACAGTAATGTTGATCTTTCTCTTCATATTACTTAAATAAAAACTATTCATGTGCTTTCAGTAACGCGATCTGTTCGAGAAGGAGCACCCCAAGAATACGGGAATCAACCTCGACTTTTCGGTCTACCTCGTGAGAGGAGTCAGGTGGGTATCCTCCATAATTGCTTGAAATTATCCACCAAATTAGTTTACCATAAGGTCTCAAAGATTCTTAGTTTCAAGTTTTCGCTCCCTTCGAAGCATTCTGTTTCTGGATCGCATCGATTATTCACACTTATATTTTTCTCAAATAGTGTATATTCTGCAACATTTTTGGCCTTGTAGTAAATTCGGGAATTCATTTCAGCAATTTCGCTTTTAAAAAAACTGCTTGGGTGCCATCTTTGTTCGACAAACTGTATACCGTTTCTTTCTTTTTTCAAGTAAACTTTCGTGAACTATCTTGTCGCCGTCCGGCTTTAGCCGAAATACAAATGATTGTTTAATGAAACGGTTTACGATTTGTTTCGCGTTTCGAGTTCTTATCCTTCATATTATCGATTGACTATGCGGGATACTGTACTCAATTCTGATTCTATGCAATTTTAAGAGCATTCGTATTCACTAATTGCATTGAACCTTGATTTCCATACCGTTCACGCACAGTGAATCGATAATTATGATCTACTGATCGATTACTTCGATGCTGGGTATATTTGTAGTGAAACTGATATTTATTTTTTTTAAATACTGCAGTAATTTGAAAATTTCTTTATTAATTATTTGCGTTTCTTCCAGATCGCTCATCGTCCGCCAGTGGAGGGAACGGTGAAGGATGATGACTACAGCTGCGACACAACTTAACCGACATAAATATAATTGGGATGTTTTTTTCTGCATTATTTGATTATGATCAAAACTAGTTGACTGATGTTTCACTGTTGTTTATCCATTTCACTTTTACTATGATGTTGTTTGTTCTCGTGTGTTTTGTCTCTCGGTTGTTTCTGTTATTTAAACTATCAGCAATAAATCAGCCACTGTCAAATATTCGTTGTGCTTATTTACACATGAACGGCACAGATAATGCAAGCAATGCATGGAGGGAAGGGGACGAAAAACCGTACCGGGGCGGAGCCAATCGAGAAAAGGGGCGGGGCCAGGCCGGAGAGCCCGCGGGTTAGTAGGGCGCATACTTAGTAGGGCCCCCCTACTTATATATTAGTATAGCTTACTTGGTGTCGAGATCATAGTAGGCCGCCTACTTACATATAAGTATGTTTTCTCTCTGTGTACGCAAATCTGAGCGATGCTGACACATGACGACTGTTGTTTTAGCTCTTTTTGTTTTTCTCCTTGAAAGAGGCGTACTGTGTGGCATGTCCTGGTACAAACTGTTTCCTATCTTCCTTTCATCCAGCATAGCACCAAAAAAAATTGAAAAAAATAATTTAAAAAAATATAAATGCCGAAAAATTAAGGCAGTTATCAGTCACGCTTAATACCGTAATTGGCGCTTCAATAATATGTTTCCACATTTGCAGATAAATTATTCTAAACTTATATTTTAATTTATCACTTATATTTTTGTGCTATGATAGAGGAGAGCAAGGTAGGAAATGGTTCTTATCAAGATATTCGCTTCTTTCAAGGTGAAAAAAGAAAGTCACAGTATTAAGCCCATGCCTTTCGCATACCCTTGTTATCTTAATACTTAATGCTTAATACTTTATTCTCCATCGGTGATTTGGGTGATAGGGATTATCTTGACATGATGGCGGATTCTTCGGCTCAGGATCGAGCAGTTTTTTCATGGTGAATCAGGTAGTGTTCGTGTCACAATCACAACTTACGGATTCGGGAGGTGGTCGTAACTAATTTGAGGTTTTTTCGGAGCCCAACAGAGAAGGGGGTTTGGGGGGCGGTTACTAGGCGGGAGGGGACGATATTCCAGAGCGTTATGGATCTCTCGCTTTATCTCTCCATTGATCGTTTCAAGAATGTAGAAAAACAGCCAGAAGCAGCCAGAGTGTCTAGCAACACAGCCAGAGGGTGCGCCTGACCTCTTATCACTCTTTCGCCCCTCAGATCCGGAGTTCAAAGGCGCAAAACTTCATTAGTTACACGAAATCTTACATTTCCTTGCATGCAAAAATCAGGGACTTTCCGTTTCAGAATACCCCGTGCGCTGCAAACCCGTTTATTTATATATTCAAATAAGAGGGCGGGGTCTATCTGCTGTTTTGTTCTTGCGTTGGGGTAAGCCTTTTCTTAATTGTGTGAAGTGCCTAACAAGTGTCGTACTGTGTTCAGTGTGTTCAGAATGGTATAGGTGTACGATATACAACAAGGAAACTTATACTCCCTGAGCTTTTTCGTAGGGGTTGTAGTCTCCTTCTCCACAGAAGAATTCCCGAGTGAGTAGGTGAAGCTGCAATTCTAAAGAATATCCCAAAATCAACGCGTTCGCTTAAACAACCGCAATCCTGTAGTACAAGGTTGCTTGGTGAGTTTTTCACATATTCTTGTACGTATTAGTGTGCCAACAATTGCCCGTTTCATTTTTGAAAAAAAGTCAAACTTAAATTTTGGATAAATTTTAGAGTGCAATTTTGGAGTTGAGTTACAGCTTGTGTCAAAGAAATAAAGCAAGGTCATGACGCATCTTTCTGCGCTATTTGTTTATACAAATTCTTATTTTGGATAATTTCCGGAAATTTTAAAGCCCGGTTTTTCGAAAACCGAGCCAAGTCCAAATAACAACTCCTGATGATTCGTAGTCTGGTCCGGCAGCTCCGTCCTTCTTCGTTCTCGCTATGGCCGTGCGTATCTCCGAGGGGAGAATGGGAAGGGGATCAGCACATGGAGGCGACGGGCAGCGAGGGACTGGTGTCTCAGATCGGAAGAGGTCGGTGTAGAACTCCTTCACTCTCTCCTCGATCCCGGCTCTGCTGGTAATGGCGGTTCCATCTGAATCCAGAACAGCTTCCATCGGGGATCGACCCTTCGATAGCTCCTGTTTGGCCTTCTTGAGGGAGCGCCGGGCTTCTGCAGCCCTCAGCAGTACTGTACTTCTGTGTTCCTTGATGTCCCTCGCCACGAAACTCCTGCACGTCCAGTTCGCCATAGTTTTCTCGAGGATGGAACAATCGGGGTCACGGGAAAGTTCGCCTCTTCTTCTTATCCAGAACTTGGATGCATCAGATAGACGAGGAGGGGGTGGTGGGGAGGAATCTCAGCTGATCTCGCGCAGTCCTTGAGACCGACGCAGATGAAGTCGTAGTCTCGCGATGGGTCGGGGTCAGATCTCCAAGGGTATCACTCGATGGCTGCCTGGTAGAGGAGGGGAAGAGGAGTCCGCCAAGGAGACACAATCTCACCCAAGCTGTTCACCGCGGCACTGGAAGATTGCATGAGAGACCTCGACTGGGAGACGGAAGGAATCAGCATCAATGGGAAGCGCCTCTCGCATCTCCGATTTGCGGACGACATAGTTCTACTCGGCTCTGACATAGCATCGCTGGAGAGGATGCTGACAGAACTTGCGGAAGCAGGAGAATCGATTGGGTTGACGATCAACAGGAAGAAGACGCAGCTGATGAGGAACGCATGGTGCCCTGGCCCAGATATCGCTCTGCACGGAGAGACCCTCGTGGAAACTGATGCATACGTATATCTTGGAAGAGAGCTGCGAGGCGACGGCTCAATCGATACGGAACTGAAAAGGAGGAAGAGAGCAGCCTGGGCGGCCTACGGAAACATCAGAGAAGTCACGTCCATGCTGAAGGACGCCAAGCTCCGCTCTGCGCTCTTCGACTCTCACGTCCTTCCCGCTCTGTGCTATGCAGCCGAGTCATGGCCTCTCTCGAACTCAGTCATCTCCTACATGCAGACCACACACAGAGCGCTCGAGAGATCGTTGATCGGCACGAATCTGTACACGATGCACCAGAAGAAGCGCAGCAGCTCGGACGTCCGACGGCAGTCACTCCTCACCGACCCGATACGCTACATCAAACGGGCGAAGTATCGATGGCCGGACACGTGCTTCGACGGGACGACGGCAGATGGTCAACAACAGTCACGGAATGGTTCGCTCCCGATCTCCGCAGACCTCCAGGAAAGCCGCCAGTGAGATGGAGGGATTCGATCGTGGAATATGCGAAGATGCCTTACAGTGTTCAAGGACGTATTACCCGATCGTCCTCGCAGCGTCAGCCCTACCGACATTGGACTACGCGCGCTCGCGATAGAGAAGAATGGAGGAATTGTGATCCACACGGCAACGGCCGATGAAGATGGATCTTCTAAGTATCTAAGTATCTAAGTAAGTATGATTCGTAGTTCTGAGCATAGCCTACACTGAGAGAAAAAGCATGTGAGTTAGCAAATGAATTACTTACTACTCTAAAGTCGTAACTCCATTCCTGCTACTAGGCAATTTTGGAAAATATTACAAGTTTGCCCTCATGTAATTGTGCATTGTAGACGTTTGAGAAAATGAGTGAAACGAAACATACACTCAGAGAAATTCATACTTATATATAAGTATCTCATACTACACCAAGTTGGAGTCACACTTACATTTAATCATGTCATACTTGTATGTAAGCATGCGCCTACTTATATTCTAGTAGGCGCCAACTTGATGTCGTATTCTTAGTAGGATTTCTCTCTGCGTAATTAAGCACATGAATACCTACAGACTTTGCAAATGCTCATCAATTCGCTTTTTGATGTAGGGATTTTGGTCAATTTATGCTTCTCTGCTGATATGCAATACAAAACCAGAATGTTGCATTATTGGATCTTTTTATCAAAAATAAAATACTTTAGGGAAATAACTGACCGACTTTTGGTAGACTCCACAACAGGTCCCACTCGGATGTGGACAGAGGGCAATACCGCAAGGACCAGTGTCTGCAGCGGGACCACTGAATTCAATAATACTCAGAGGGAAAGAAATCCGAGAATCAAAAGTCTGGGTTCCGGTTACCGGCACCCAGACTTGCTTCAACTTTTTAAGTCGTCGCTCGGTAGCATAGATATTGCATTCATAAACTTATTTCCCTATCAGCATCGGCACCACTGGAACATGGGATTTGTGTCGTCCATGGAAATAACAAACAAGAGACCCTCATATGCTACTGTATACGCATAAACTGATTTATTAAAATATATTATTACGGTGTTCCGAAATTTCTGTCCCTTTTGCGCTGTAAATTAAATATTTACGCCTACTGAGATCGAGCGGCTCTAAAAAGTGAGATAGTAGAGCAACCTTTGCACTTTAAATATTAAATTTCTACCGATTGCATCGCACTTCCGGTGAAATATAGCGTTCGGGTGAAATATAGCGTTCGGGCGATATGACTGTTCAACCACTCCGCCGAGTGTTCACTAAATATTTTTTAGAAGAATAGAACAATAGTGTCAAAAATTATTAAATAATTATTGTGGTTTAGAATGACTATCTAGGACTTTAAAATCGTTCACGAAACAGATTAAGTAGGACAAATGGTGGGTTTTCATTCCCCAATTTTGACATTTTCGGATGTAGTTCTGGAAGCATCAAAGCCAGACACAGTTAGTTTCAATACCTTAATAAAGAGTACATAGCGTCTCTCTATTGTGGTTTTTTGCAGCAAGCATCACGTTCAACCGCACGTTCAGGCGATAACTTTGAACAAAGTTATTTGCGTTTGGCTCTGTGCCAAACTGACCCTGACGCGCAGGGATTCAAAAATGATAGGGAGGGATAAATAACGGGGGATGAGGAGAATGCGACCGCGCCAGTGAGATATGAAACATATGAGATGAGAAATGAGGGAGCAGGAGATTCGTCATACTCCTTCTTTTAAAAAAGCATGCGATGCAAAAAAGGAATCTTACTCGCAGGGCGGGTCGGTGCAGGTCCGGGTGCGGGGAGCGTCATTGCAGGACCCACAAGTTGTCGCACAAGGGCCCGTGGTAGCCCATTCGCTCCAGATGTTCGTGGCGGGTGCAACCTATAATATTCATATAAACGTACTTAGGCACTCAATAAAAATAACGATTGGATGATGAAATTTATTATGTGTAATCTGAGTATCTTACCCATGTGCAAAAAAAAAAGAAGAAACCCTTACCAGTGGAAAAAGAAGGGAGGCGAGGACGAAGGGTCTCATTGGGCGACAAAGGTATTAAAAATTCACAAACACTCGTCTAATTGGAAACAATAATTTTTTCTCGTCATGGTCAACGCACCGATAAAAAAAAATAATTTTATCACCAATAACTGAGGCGTGACTAATACGGAGATACGAAAAGAACTAGGGGAGGAAGTAATTGGAAACAATAATTCGAGATAAATAGATCAAGGGTGTTTATAGGCGCATTCCGAGAGGAGGGGAGTGTTTCGCTGCCTGATGGATTATCAGGAATTCGATCACTATTGGGAACACACATTACGCGCCCGCGTTCCTGACATGCCTAACACTGCGGCGTGACCTCTGTGCAGCCGTTAACGGGAAAGATCGAAAAGTTCAAAAGCTGGTGCAAAAGGATGATGAGACAACTTCCTTGCCCTTTCACCCTGGATTTTATGAGAGGTATCACGAGAGATTGCAGGAAAAATCCACATTTCGGAACAATTTTCGAAAAAGTATTTTTGATTTCGATCAAACTTTTATGTGAGAGTGCACAGGAGACAAGAATTCGAAATATCCTGGTCCCAGGTCTCAGAGCCGGCTTTTAGGAATTTGCCGGTTCTGTCGCCGGAATCGTCATAACTTTCTTCAGAATTGCACAAGAACGCCCAAATAGGGCTCAAAATGTGCGGAAGAACTAGATAAACAATTTTTATGTTGGTTATTAGTGAGTATCTGTCTGACCTAGAAAGTTACTAGAGAAAATTAGATTTTGAAACGTTTCCAAAAATTATTGCATAGTTTAGATGGGCGAACCCAAGAGGTTTTTGTTCAGAATATGAAAGAGTACGTTAACTATAGTCAGGTAAAAAATTAAAATCGAGCAAAAGTGGGGGTCTTCTAAGTGAAAAATCGCTCTGAATGTCAAAAATCGCAATTTTTTTGAAATTTTGGAAAAAATCATTTTTCTAAAATCACCTCTAATATATTTTTTCGTAACTCCGGTGCGAAAACGAGTTCGTTAAAAATGATTTGAGATCATAAGGTCAGTGTAGTTCTTCACAATAACATATCAAATTACGTCAAAAATTATTCAATTTATTCTGAAGTTTTTGATTTTATTGTGAAGTAGTACACATATATTATGTGTTGATATCATTTTTACCATTCATAAAGTGACTCAATAGTTATGAAAAAATATATTAGAGGTGATTTTAGAAAAATGATTTTTACAAAATTTAAAAAAAAAATTTTTTTTCACCTAGAAGACCCCCACTTTTGCTCGATTTAAATTTTTTACCTGACTATAGTTAACGTACTCTTTCATATTCTGAACAGAAACCTCTTGGGTTCGCCCATCTAAACTATGCAATAATTTTTGGAAACGTTTCAAAATCGAATTTTCTCAAGTAACTTTCTATGTCAAACAGATGCTCACTAATAACCAACATAAAAATTGTTTATCTAGTTCTTCCGCACATTTTGAGCCCTATTTGGGCGTTCTTGTGCAATTCTGAAGAAAGTTATGACGATTCCGGCGACAGAACCGGCAAATTCCTAAAAGCCGGCTCTGAGATCTGGGACCAGGATATTTCGAATTCTTGTCTCCTGTGTACTCTCACATAAAAGTTTGATCGAAATCAAAAATACTTTTTCGAAAATTGTTCCGACCTTCCTGCAATCTCTCGTGATACCTCTCTTATATCCCCCTCTCAATTCAACTCAATTGATCTCAGGTGATCGCTCTCTCGTAATTGCTTGGTCTCTCGCCCGCCTGTTAATAACCTGATTGATACTGCCTGCATGTTGCGCACTAGCAGCCAACGTTCGATTAATTTCCGTTGGTTGTCCCTTTCGATTTTTTGGAATTAATTGGAAAATCCAATTAGCTGGTTTTTAGAGCATCATACATTCGTTGTTTGATCTTAAACATTAATTCCACTTCCTGGTCTCTCCTCTTTTGTCGAGGCCACCCAAGCCTTCCATCCAACGCGGTGCGGTAAATTTGTTGCAACTTTGATTGCGAAAGGTAACGTGCACTAGATGCCTTGGGAAAGCTTGGGCTACGAAATCCCATGCGGCAGCTTGCTTACCTGTTTGCCCCATCTAGCGTTGTAGCTTGATACTGTTAAATCGCTTGAAATGGACCTTTCTCCTCTCTATTCTTCTATAACATCCCGTCGTAGTACATTAATCAATACTCCGAAGTCATACATTTACTAGATAATATCTTTCAGCTAAACTATCATTGTTTTTTAAACATTCAAAAAACCTTCTCACTGTTATAGAGAATAGTATTGGCGTAGAATTCAGCTATCTTTCGTGAATGACCTTTGTTGGTGTCATGCACAAAATATAACTTGGCCATGATATTGTGACCTAGGATACGGTTGCAGCATCATGGCCAAGGCAAAGAAGAAATGCACTCCTATGAACGAGTTATATTTTTCCGTATGCCAGCGAAGGGCGGATGAAAAAAAAGACAGTCTCCCCAAAAAAACAGGTAGTGAAGTTGCATGGGGATCGAATCTCTCGGTCAGCACTGTAGAAACTTACCTCTGAACTAACTAGTCCGGTTTGACACTGGTTAAGTTACCTTGACTCATTTTTGGGGGAATGCCGGGAAGCGCTTTCCGGCAGATAGTAGTGGACTACTAGCTGCAACACAATAACTTTCCGCGTAAGAGAATGCTGAGAGACGTTTATCCCCGCGCTTGAAACGCTTACTGTACTCTATTGATAGGACACTGTGCGGGGAGGGGGGGGGGGTTGCCCTCTGCTAAGACGGACTGCAATGCTCTGGGCGTTAAACCATCACGACTCTTCTATTTTTCTCATATATTCTATATATTCTTTATATTCTTATATCTTTATAGTCTTTATATTGCGATTGTAGATTTGCGGCTGCTCCATCTCTGATTAGAACGACATCTCCCTGTCCTTTGTCTTTCTGAATATAACGATTGTTCTCGTCAACCCTTTTTTCTGATCAAGAGTTTCTGATAATATGTTTTCCTTGGCTATTATGTGTGTTCTAGTTATATTTTCTTTCAGTCTTTGGTCGCACGATATGTCTTCAGCATACGTTTTCCTTGGCATGCTCTAAGGAAAAAAGTGAAAACTTTCGCTCACCTGTAAGTGAAAGTCACTAGAAATAAGAGACATTTCACATACAGGAAAGTGAACATTTTTACTTGGTGTCCTGATCCTAGTGATCCAAAGCGACGTGTGATTCTATTCCATTTGCAATGTAGTAAGGTGAGAACTCCGTTGTTGCATGTTTATTTATGCTAAATATGCAAAAACTTACATTTCTAAATGGCCGTTCCAATCATCCAGGTTTTGAGAGCACTATTGTTCTTCTGAATTCTACTCTGAAATCGAACCAAAGTAATAATACCTTTATTTTATTCAAAATTTGAAAATTAGAGCGTGTCTACTAAATGAGAATTAGTAAATTCATGCATTTCCTGTACACTTCTACCCAAACACAATCCGAATCATGAATGCACACGTATGAGATCCGATGATAGAAATATAATTGTTTAGTGCGACATTTTGAACTGAAACATCTCTAAGTTTTGTCTCCATGAAATTAGCAACTTTGAGAGGGCAGCTCAGTCGAATTCGATTGGGAGGAAATGAAAAAGGATCGTAAAAATGAGTAATAATACCATTTTAATTGTTTTTTTCTCACTAATTGTTTTAAATGTCAACATGATTTATCCATCTGGGAGTTAGTTATGTGCCAAGGAAACTTCCACGTGTTTTGTGGCTGTTCGCAAACAAACATACATTTCAATGTATAAATGCCGAATTCTTACCAATTGAAATATTGCAGATATTAAAAAATTACTAAATGTCAGTTTCCGTCAATTGTCCCCATATCCTTCTCAAATGTTTTTAAACTTATGATGCCCCTCACCGAATTCGCAAGTCCCTACTCCTCCTATTGTCCACCCACCCCTTCACTCACATTGCATACTCCCTAGAAAGAGAATATTATCGATTTTCACATTAATATATTTTCATTATCGGGGGGGGGTCTAGGGCGTCGAAAAAATGAAAATATGTATGTGGTTTTGTCTATGTATTTTGGTATACGTCGGCGTCTGGCGTTCTTCGCTACTTTTTAAACCGATATCATAATCACGGGACTTGCAATTATCCACTTTTTTTTGGTAAAATATGACTTTCCTCAATATGCTCCAATAACATGTATCTGTCGATCTCCCTTTGTACCGTCCGCGTATTCGGAAATATGTATTGAGCACATGTGATGTGTTGTAGTCATATCAGTTTGGGCATAATCTCCGAAACAGCTGTATAAAATATATGACTATGATTTCGGGTGGATAACTTTTCCGATTCCATGTCTATGCTCAACCGTGTTTTATCCGTTTCTGCGAAACTTCCACAATTGCATATTCAATTTTTTAAAATACATTAATCGAGAATGGAATATTTGTTTCAAACACAGAGGTACAACATGCAATTTACAATAGTTATTTATCGATCTGCACGAGGGACTAGAAGCAAATTATGAATATTATGAGAATGTAATTTTGATTAAGAAATTTAAAAATAAGGGTTTGTGGAAGAAAAAAATGATAACTACAGTAAGAGACACATTTAATCCATCTGGAAGTCCACGTTGTCGGCTAGTAGGAAGTGCGTATTCATTCAGCTGCAATTTTCGCAAAAAATATACGTTAAGGAAGGTGTTTGATGACGAGTTTCTCCCCTTATTTTTTCTAATTTTCGCGATTACATTGCTGCTGACTCAAGAAATATATTGGAAACTGACATTCCCAGTCCGGTGGGATCGTTGGGCCCCGTTCCGCAGAAGAATTTCAGAGTGATGTTGTGTAGCTACAAATTTCACATTATATCAGCTTAGTGGGAAATCTATTACTCCAGGCTCAGCCTATTTTAAAACAGATCAATTACCGACCGACTTTATGTATGGAGAGCAGCAAGTCGGCGTCGGGCTCGGACAGAGGGCAATCCCGCAGAGAGCTCTATCAGAGGAGGCACCGCTGCAACCACACACAGAAAAAAAGGTCTTACATACGGCCCATAAGATATGGGGGTTCTTAACAAAATGTCTTACATATACCAAGACCTTTTGTTAAGAACCCCCATATCTTATGGGCCGTATGTAAGACCTCTTTTTCTGTGTGCAGATAAAAAGATAAGCATATAAAACGAGGTTCTCAAATGTGTCCTGTCTCAGAGAATTGTTTTCCAGCCTCTTTATTCCACGAGCTCTCCGCTTTCCTCACAGAATCGAGAGAGCTACTTCATGTTTTTGACGAAATTTGTTTTTGATTGCATTCAGGGAAACCGGGCTCGTACGTGCACGGTGGACTGGTGCAGATCCTGGTGCGGGGTGCGGTGTTGCAGGATCCACAGGTGGTCGCGCAGGTTCCCGTGGTAGTCCAATCGCTCCAGATGTTCGTGGGATTGATCTAACATGTTCGATCTTGTACATGGACAAACAAACGCATTCCTGCTCTTTTGAAAAGAAAACGTACTGTTCCGATAGCTTACCTCCGCACAGGTCGATCCCTTGTAGCCTACGTTGCACACACACTCCGGCTTGTTCCCATCCTTGACCGCGCATTTGCCATTAGGCCCACATGACGTGTAAGCCAAGCATGGATCAGGGATTCGGATGTACTCGATCTGAACATGGTCATGCATTTTCGAATAAAAAAGTTCAACTGGGGGCTCACAAATAAAGTTCAACCAACCGAATTCGTGCTACAGTCGTTGTAGATACTCTCCCCGAGAAGGGCGCACCCTCCATCGCGGTAGAAATACGCGAGACAATTGAGAGAAGGAATCGCAGGTTTGAACGAGGAACAATTAGTCGAGCTGAACATATTTCATCTATCTCGCTGCCCAGTGTTCTGATCATTTGATCGTTATTTTCAAAGGAGAAATAATGCATCGAAAAAAAACAGAAAAAAAAAGTCAACTAACGTTCCGAAAGCGCAGTCGCACGCCAGTGCACAGATTGATTGATTAGCGACAGTAAGCGGACCGAGCAGTCGAACTCGAGTAGGAGGAGTGGAGATGGGTGAGTAGAACTGGCAGAAAGCCTGGCAAAGTTCTTGTATTAACAGTGAGCATTAAAATGTGCACACTATGTCAGGGCGGGGCTCTGCCATTCTGCAAAGTTGCCTGTATTATTTTCTCACCAGGGGAGAAAGAAGGGAGCAGAGGACGGTTCGTCTCATCACGGGGAATACAATTGTGCTCGAATGAGGAGGGAGCAGGCTTGGGGAGGATTAGGTCACAATGTAGTCTCGTAGTTAATGGAAACGGTGTTTTTGATGTGTCTCGTTACATGGAAATGAAGTCCCGGAGAGGACCAGTGAGCGGGGATTCAATGAGGTGGAAGGCAGACAGATGGGTCTAGATGTTCGTGTTGTAGGCTATGGAAACGGCGTGCTTTGGTGTGGCCGGAGGACACAATGAGCGTCTTCGAGTGCATTTGTCTGTTCGTATAGACACAGAGAAATATCCTTCCTTTCAGTATTCGGGAGAAGTATTTTCTGTTGAGAGTGACTGGATGAGAGAATGAGAGATTGTATCTATCTACAAATATCAAAAGAAGTGATAACTACTGACAATATGTGATCACATATCTGAAGTTCCCGAATGTGACCCAGACGAGTGTATTGGAGTAAGGAGAGTAGCCGATTCTCTTTTATTTCAATCCTCAGATACTCACATATTCACATTTTTATTTCAACTATGATTTGGTAGAATAACAATTGACTACTAAGCGCAGACGAGCGAACGTGCTTCCCAAGAGTAGGGAGAGCAAGTGTCTAGGTTCGGGAAGATAGGGCTCTTTATTTCAACACTCAGGCACTAATAAAATCACTTTTTTATGCAAAACATTATTTTATCTCAACTACGGATTGGTTCAATCAATTAGAGGTTCAATCATCACTAGGGTCTCTTATTGGAAAATTTTTCAAATGTGGAGAGCAAAGGAACTAATACCGACAGACTGAGCGAATAGTAGAGAGAAGCTGGCGTTTTGATTTCCAACTTCCAATAAGGGGGACCTAGTCACGATTGGAATCTAAGCGCACACGAGGGTGCTGCCGACGAGTGTCTTGATGTAGGGCGTGCAGCACGTCTTGTTCGGGAAAGTGCACAGCTTGTTGCTGCCGCACGGCTCCGATTGAATGGCTCCCGCCACATCATCAGCGCTGAAATGGATATTCATATTAATTTTCGTAGCATCAGATACACGGGGCTCAAATGTGGATAAAAAGGTGGTATTACGAGAACCAAATGCATTTACTACGATGTAATGTCATATTCCATTACGTGACATCTGATTACATCTGATTAAAATTCCACATGGTCCACTTGGCCACAGTTGAGTGGCATTTTGGAATTTTGCAAAGGCCAGTGACCACTCCCTTGTCACCTCACATGATTCCAAACCTACAGACCAGGGTTAGAGCGGGAGAGTGTGGAAAAGTGAGAGAGTCCCTCTCGATTTCACACGCTCTCTCACTCCAAAGGCCTTTCTGGAAGGTTGACCGGCCTGTGGAATGATGTCACCTGCATGGACATCCGGCACTCGATTTCACACACGTTCGCGTCCGCGTCCGCTTGTCGCACCATCCACATTTTGCTGTCGTACAGCTACCCGACCATCCCGACCACGTCGACCATTTGCCTGCGATATATTTGTATTGTTTATTCATGCACACAGTTTCTATCCTGTACATCTCTTACATCAAAGCTAAAATACTCAGATTTGTTTTTAGCCTATAAGCCTCGCCCCGTCCCCCAAGCCTATTTCTCTGATATGCAATGAGAATTGATTCAGCGACACCAGCAACACAGACGAACACTTTGTCTTTTCGATTCGAAATAGAGTATTCTGATCCACTGAGTTGTCCAAAAAATAAATGTAGTACGCACTGGCTGGACAGCAGGGAATGACGGCCTCTTGCGTGTCGCCTACTCCGCAGAAGAACGCCCTTGTATCGAGGTTGAGCTGCAATCATCATCCATCAACGATTCGTAATAAAAAGTAATGATGTCGGTGAGTGATGAACGTTGCATCGGCTGTGTACTAATTTTTTTGGATATCGTACACTAGTCTACATCTAAGCCCTTTTGTCTCAGAAATTCTGATGTTATTGAGAATAAATACGTGCAAAAAGCAAAATAACTTACCGACTTGGTGTAGGAAAAGCAGCACGTCGGATTTGGCCACGGGCAGAGGGCGATTCCGCACGGGCCAATGTCGGCGTCGGATCCCCTGGAAGCATGATTACTCACAGGTATCCAAAGTTTCAGTGTGCGGGCCAGCGCTCTTTCATTTTTATACTCGTCGCTCGGTAGCCTATATTTTTGAATTCAGTGATTTATTTCCTTGTGGATTGCAACCGCTCTAAAAATTCGAGATTCAATTAGGGCACTCACGTGCAGGGACAACCAGTAGCGGCGGTGGTACAGGTCCTCTTGCGGGTCGCAGTGCGGCACGATCCACAAGTGGTCGGGCAGGCTCCAGTGGTAGTCCACTCGGACCAGATGCCGCCAACGGGACAACAAGCAGGCTGCAAGAAGATGTTTTGTATACTATTTACTAGTAGAGCTCATGGCAATAACAATAGTTATAGCAAAATTAAATTGAAAACACCCATTTTCAGGTGAGTGTCGATTAGTTTCGGGAGAAGAAATGCGTACAATGCATCATATTATTTTAAGCTGCTTTATGATGTTTTTTTGGTTGTAAATTTTGCATTAGACTAAGCAGAACTAACATCCATTGTCGTAGTTGTCGGTTGCGCCGTTGTGGTCGTGCAAGGCAGAGACTCGATCGAATCGCCTCCCCTGCAGGTACACAATTATTTCAGGCAGTACTGGTTTGACTAAATTACTAATTACTTGTTGAGTTTTGGATATACTTAGAATGTTCAAATCCTATTCTAAATCCCTATTCTATTCTAAAGATTCGGTGCTGTTAATAAGTAAATGTATCAACGGGGCGAGCAACAAAAAGAGGAAAAAAAGAAATTTATGTATAATTAAAGAAAGCAAAATGAGCTCACGTGCACATGCAGCCCTTGTCCGCTCCCAGGCAGTATCTTCTCCTCGTAAATTGGCTTTCGATGCAGAACTGACTCCACTCGCTCCACGCAGACCAGTATGTAACCGATTCTACGGTACCAAGTTTGAGTACCACGATCGTTTACAATGATTTTGTACAAAAAGATGGGTACCACGATCGGACCCATGAGAGCGGTCCAGGTGTTGGTACCACGATCGGGTACAAGGGTTGGATACACGTGTTACCACGACTGTTTTAAATTCCCAAATAATTCGCTTGTCGGGCAGTATAGTTCGGCGGGAGGCGATGCGACGTCGGCCGTGCCACAGTAGAACTCCCTCGTCTTTTCGTTCAGCTGCATAACATTTGTTCAAAATCGACTGTCAGAGGTGAAATATCGTCCCTTTGCATAAAAGTATTTATTTCATTATCACCTCAAACGATTAAGGAGTTCAAATACCATGTACCACTGTAATTTCTCCCATTCCCGGCCCAATAATTAGTGAAGCAAATGGTGAGATTTTATTTCATTTAGAACCAACATATACTTTTCAGTTGCTACTTTTCTTATCATGTTAAAAAAATATACTACCCTCAGGAAATGCCACTAGGAGCAAGAGGCAAAGTGAATATGTACACTTACCTGCTATATTTCATTTATAGTGAGATCATTCCAAAAAGTCAAAACACGTGCTTCCGCTATTTACCAAACATGCACGTTGTCGACGCTCTAACTTTTGTGTGCTCTCTCACCTTCGGTAAGGACAGTAAGTACCATTGTGACATTATGTTTGATCAATCATTTTATAAATGTACAATGAGTACGCAAATACTCACGAGCTTAATGTTCGGTGCACAGCACGACTGCGAATTCCCTCCATTCACCCACGGACACGTCACGATTCCACACGGGCCCATCTCGGTGGCGGCACCACTGGAACCATTTGCCAAAATCATAATCTGGAATGTGGTACTAGTTCATGGTAACACTACTAGGGTCAGGATATTTATCATGTATAAATGAATAGTAAATAACCAGCATCTGGTACTCTAAACCGCGGCCCAGGATCCGGAACTCACGTGCAGGGACATCCGTCGGCTTAACTGACGCAGGTGCGCTGGCGAGTCGCTGAGCTGCAGGATCCACAAGTTGTCGCGCAGGCTCCGATGGTGGTCCACTCAGACCAGATGCCGCCAACGGGACAGCAACCCGGCTGCAATATCGTCATAACACCACGATCGATAACATCTTCAGTGATTTTATCTTTTCCGCTTTCCGTTTAATTTTTTTGTTGCATTATTTCTCTCGCGAGAATCTCTGAGAACTACTGAGTGAGGAGCTATAGAAACAAAAACAAAAAAACTCACAGACACTGTCGTTGTTGTAGTAATTGACGAAGAGCACATGCACAACCGCTCTGCAGAAGAAAAAAACGGGAATAGTTCGCAAGAAAGCGATTCAAAAGTGAGCATGATAGTGACGCATATATTGTACAGCGGTGTAAATATTTTGCGACCCACTTTACAGCCTCATGTCGAACTAGTAATCATTTTCTTGATATACATCATGGTAGATCATGGTAGTAACTTATTGGAACTTACCGGGGACGCATTGCAGCACGGGGTTGGATGGACTGAAAGTCTCGGTGACTGTTCCTGTTTCCGTCTCGATTGTTAGCAATCCGCCTATAACAGATCTACCAAATATTATAAACTTAAATTGATACGTTCATGAAATGGACTACTGGCGGTGCACCCTTTTTCGGCATGTCTCTTTCTTTCCCATCCTCTCTCACAGCCGCATCTGTTGTTTGGGAGCGGAACGTTTTATCATTTGGAACGAGTGTTTGTGTTATAATAATGGACGACGCATAACATCAGCGCTGCAAGGTCTTACGAGAAGCCCTCGTTTAGATTCATCGCATGTTTCTTCACATAAACGCCCCAGATGTATTGCCTTTTCGTTAGAGATCACAATTTCTATAATAATTGAATGTACATATATTGTTGTACGAATAGTTTTTCGAAGATTACCGTCGCATTGAAGTCTCTTGACGACCGTTCCATCTAATTTCTGCAGCAACTCTCCAGTCGAACAGTAGTTCTCCTTGCCGGGATAGAGTTTGATGTTTCCAGACACTCCCGTGGCCAGGTTTTTGTTGGTGATCTCACAGTAAGCTGCAATTTCATTTCGCTATTTGGCCTGAGGGTTCAATTTATGTTTATTATGGATTCGTCGTTTTAAAAATATGGAGTGCAATCTCCGCAATTTCAACAGTACATATTTTACGGCCATGTGACTTTGCTAGATGGAAAAAAATGAATGATCGACCTTTAAAATTATGTTGCATCGAGAGTAGACTTTCAAAAGTAAGGGTTCAACTAGATGTATAATAGGGAAATCTACAGATTTCGTGAAAAAAGTGTGATAAATGAAGGAGAAGAGCAATTTGTTACATCGTTACTTTTCAAAGTCTAATCGAGAGTGAATGCAGCTTTAGAAGCGAAGCAATTTTTGCTCACGTGTATTGCAGCCCATGAGCAATCCGCTCTCAGTAGTGAATTTGGATCCGTCGACACGCGTTACTTCAAGGGATCCTTTCGATCCGACTGAAAGAGATAAATCAAAATTAAATATAAATTAATTAAATATAATAATGAAATATTGTTTATTGATAAATTAAATATATTTATATATATTTAAATGGAATTGATATTTGCCAGTTGATTCATTGTTACACTAGGTGTTTTCCGTATTACAACTTTAAAATGATACGTTCATGAAATGGAATATTGCACTGTGCGTTCTCGTTCCAACTTATGAGTTATATTATTTTGGAAACATTAGTACAGCATTATCAAGGCATTCTCGATTCAAAATGTAATATATTCAAAGGCGCACCTGCATCTTTGCACTCCACACTGGTCGCTGTCCCTCCATAATACAGCTGCATTTCTTTCCCCGGGGGACAAGTGAAGATGTCTCCTACTTCTGGGAAAAGTGACTTAGCGCCGCCAGTCTTAGACATGTCCTGCTTCAACAAGCAATTACATTAGATAAATGAATTGAATTTAAAATAAAGATAAAAATATAAATTCATTAGAGAGACGAATAGACTAGATGGGCGTCTGAGAAAAGCCAAAGACACACACAATTCGTTTAAATTAAGTAAAAAAAAACTTCAAATTCGTTAATTGAGATAATTCTTAATTCGTTATCTGAAATTCTAACAAAAATGCTCAAACTCACTTGGAACGCTTCCCACTTCACCGACACAAGTCATCTGAAATTTTTTTCGTCAAATTTAATTTTTTATGTGAAGATGAAACAATTTACGGTTTGGCCGCAACTGAATTTCATCCGAAAAATACAACAAAAAATATATAATAATGGCTAGACACCATCTTTGAATATTTTCTATAAAAAATGTTGTACACGTTAACTCGGTAGATGAGATCAGACGAACAGAAAAAAACGAGAGAATTACCTTTGTTGGTAAGTATCCTTGACCATCCTTCCATCTGAAAGTTGACGAAATACGCTTTTTTTCATAATTTGATATTATAATTATTGTTCTTGTTCTTGTTATCAATACTATTATTACTGTTATTATTATTATTATTATTTTTTCTTACATTCCGTCGGCCGGGTTACAATCGAAGAAGCTCTTTTGCATGATCACAGCTTGCCCTCCCACACCGATGGTCTACAAATTAATAATAATAATAATAATAATAATAATAATAATAATATTTGCATTAAAACAAATCATAAAAAATGCAAAAAAAATAATATTGTTCATGTGTTTTTATAATTTAGTTTTCATGCATCATTAAGGAACCCTTCTACTGATTAATAATATATTTCGGCAACACTACTGTGCTTTCTCCCTTTCCAACCCTTCAAAAGCGCAACAATATCGGCTAAACTGATTCGACCATGTCGACAGACATCCGTCTCTTGCCCCGCAACAATCCAAATCATGCCATCCAATCCTCCCTGATGGAATACACACACAGAGAAATCCTACTAAGAACAGGCACTCAAGTTGGCCCGCCTACTAATATGTACGTAGGGACTACTAATATATAAGCTGCGCATACTTACATATTAGTAGGCGGGTCAACTTGAGTGCCTGTTCTTAGTAGGATTTCTCTGTGTGCAGAAAGAAAGAAGAAAGAATATCGGTAAAAATCAGACCGCGATGAGCATCGTGCCGTCGTAAGGTTGGCAACTGATTCTGCTTATTCCGTTAGTGAATTCGACGTTGAAGTCCTTCCTGGCGTAATAGCTGGGAATCTCACTAGCCGGAACCTCTTGAGGCAACGCGCATTGAGAAAACACTGAAACACAATTGAGAAATGCTCATCATCAACGTCAAACTACAGTATCCGGCTGTCTACTGTACAGTATTCGCGGGTTGGAATGGATGGCTGCGGTAAGTCTAGGAAGTCGATGAAATACGGTGTTGTAAATAATATAAGAAAATTTACACCGAAGTTTGGAAAAAAATGTACCTGTGACGGGCAGTAGGCATCCGAGGATCAATGCCGGAATCTGCATCTTTGAATGACTTTCTGCCCGATCCCAATCGTTTTTATACGAGAGCAGAGCTCCTTGAACATCAAAGATCAACACTCCTTCAGCCGCATTATCTCTACTGAAGCTGACTGTGAAAATAGCTCGAGAAATGGAGAGATCAGGGAGAAAAATCAGGAATAATTCGCCTGCTGCACGATGACACTTTGCACATCCTTTGCAAAATATCTCGATCCTTCTCCCCAACGCTAAAATATGCATACCCAAAGTGTCATGTGCTATAGTCTCTGTGCACAATGAGCTTTGAATAGATTCTTTTTGCATGAAATCAATATTTTTTAGAGGATTTTTTAGTATCTAGATAAACATAAGCCAATGAGTGGTGCCATCCCACTTAGTCCCAACTGAACGGATCCTTTCAATGCCGATATGTAGACAGTTTCCATACTGTAACTAACGAGGACTCATTGGATTGATGTCTCTGATCGGTGTGCATATCAACGAAATTGAATTGGAAATAAAAAAATAATAATAGTAAATAAGAAAATAATAATGGTTAGTCCGAATCCGGAAAAGGGAAGAACGATTACATTCAATTATCGCCGCAAAATGTCAACCAATGCTCGGCAAGATTGCGACTTGATTTCCCAGTGTTACAACGATCGAAGATCTTTTACTTTCAGTTCGTATTATCCGGGTAAGTGGTTGCGCTATTTGAGTATACTGTATACTGTGCCTCGGCTACCGTAATCCGGGCTACAGTAACCATGCCTACATTTGTCTGACTTAACAAAGTTTATCGAATAGAGTCGAGATTGCTTGCATGAGTGCACCCCAGCCGAAGTGCCTATCAAGGTGGGCGCGTCGCATGCGTGGACGCATGTAACGTGGTGTCATATCCCAGTTTTATATATGTCATCCATTCCTTATGGGCGGAATGGCCGAGTGGTGTAAGCAACTGCTAGTCATTCGAAGGGTCACGAGTTCGATCTCCGCCGAGGCCAACCAAGCCTTCCATCCACCCCGGGGCGGTAAATTGGTAGCAACTTTGATTGCGAAAGGTAACGTGCCCTAGATGCCTTGGGAAAGCTTGGGTTACGTAATCCCACGTTGCAGCTGGCTTACCGGCTTGCCCCATCTAGCGTGGTAGCTTGCTACTGTAAAATCGCTTGACATGGAACACCTTTACCTTTTCCATTCTCTGCGCAGCTCACTGCATTTACTGCACAAAGAATGCTCGAACGGATGTCATCACCAAAATTCCTCTTCTTTTCGACAGTCTATTGAACATATTTTATATAGGATTTGCTTGGCAGTCCTAGGGAGAGGACCTAGGGAGAGGACCGGGAGAGGAAAGAGAACAAACTCCAAATGAAGTGAATTAAAATTTTTCGGCCACAAATGATTTTATATATAAGAAGAATACCACCCCAGTATCCCAAATCTCAAAAGAAGGGGACCTGACGCGAGAAATTGGTGGAATGTAGCCTGTGAGGCGTCATCAATACTAACAATAAGCGATGTTTGGGTGCACGTTTGTAAATCGTGTCTGGAAGATAGAGACTCCAATGTTTTTGTGTACTGTGTCTTGACATTTAAATGATCGGTAAAATTTTTAAAATTGTTTTTTTCTTCAAATGGACAATAAAAGCATGCGTTAAAGGAATACACAAGGTAGTAAACAATTTTTTTATGTAATTTATTAAGACATGCTGCGAAGACAATCATGTTCTATTCGGCTTCGACGGGACTTGGTGTACTTCCTACAGTGTTCCGCAGTAGAACGTCCGCGTCTCCTCGTCAAGCTGTAATAGTCTGCTTTTTTTTAATTCTGATAACAAATTCTGATAAAGTAATTGAATTTAATTGAATTGAATTTTTTACTTAGTTTTTTCTTCTACTAAATATTCCATAAATTGTGACATTTTGAGGCAATGAGGTAATAATTTTTTATATAAAATAATCCGGAAACTAACCGTTCTTTGGTAGGGCTCGCAACACGTGGGAATGGGCCACGTACAGAGACTTCTGTTGCACAGCACGTTTTCGGAATTCGGTCCTCTGGAATCATTATTGTGCTCCAATGTTTAAGGAATCGACCGCAGGACCAATACATAAATATAAGTCATCGTCCCCTTATTCACTGTTACTCATTTTCTTGGAAGCTATCTTATTACGGAATAATTCCCTTTCTGAACTATTTCTGAGTAAAAATTACCAATGAGGCTCAAAGTTTGCGAAATAAGAAATGGGTGAATGAGTGTTCCTACGTGCAGGGACAGCCTTTCGCGGCGCTTGTGCAGGTTCGAGTTCGGGGTATTGTCGCGCACGATCCGCAGGGCTTCGCACACGTTCCCGTCGGCTCGCCCCACTCGGTCCACACGCCGCCCGGAGTGCACTGCAATATATATATATATAAAGGTTTTTAAAAATAATTATCTTGTACTTATTAGTGATTAGTGCACACCTCGATGCATATATCGTACGCCAATAACACTCTGTACAAAGGTGTGGCACTGTGTGGCACAGTATGGCACTTTTTGGCACTTTTTAGCACTTTCTGATTTTCACCTCGAAAGGAGCGAATTTTGTGGCATATCTTGTTATAAACCGTTTCCTATCTAACTTTCCTCTAACGTAGCACAAAAAATAAAAATTAATGAATCAAAATAATTAATTTAAAATGGTTCAACCTAGGGACCACCGAACCGGGAATTCCAAAATGGGAGCCGGGGAAAATACACAAACGACAGAAACGGCCCCGGGAATTCAAATATGTGCAGGAAAACTTTTTTTTGTTGTATATTTCGAGTTTTAGGGGGTGCCCCTATCAGGATTTGTTCTTTATATGAAATAAAGATGACTGCAAAGTAGCACAAGCAAAATTACCCAAATCGGTATTAGCTAATGTGTTAAAATTATTGCACGAAGTTCAACGATTTCAAACTATATTAAATAGCACGTGTTTCAGGAGGTGCCCCTATGGACGTACTTGATTTATTCATTTTTGATAGTCCGTTGCTTCTTCAGAGAAACTATGAGGAAAATCCGTATTCGCCAACCTTTCGTATTTTGGCTTCAAAGATTCACAAGAAAAAAGCCATTTATGGTAGTTTTCGCTTCAGGAGTTGAAAACAGTGTAATAAAATTTATCGATTTCACTTTATTGGTCGTTCATTTGGCAATTGCAACTCTAGCTGCTGGTTTTCCTCATTGTTTGTCATGACATTTGTTGGTAAATAGCAAAATAAATCGCAAGAGAAACAAGAAAACTGCCACTGTGAGCAGATCTGATTCGACGGAAATTTATTCGCCCCAACGAACCATTGCCGCTACGCGTTTATCACGCGTGCGCGCGCTCGACTACACCACGAGGGGCGGGGCTTAGAGAGGTCATCTGGTAGTCGCTGAGCAGGAAATATTTGGTAAATCTGGAAACGCTATCGTGATTCTGCACTCCTCATTGCTTGGAAAACACAAACAATGTAATTTTAGGAATAATATTCAATTTTAAGTGGTGGTCCCTAGGTTCAACCGCCAAGGTCGAAAAATAAAATCAGTTGTCAATCGCTCCTGCTTCAAGCGCTGATTACGGTGTTTGACGCGATTGAGCGTGATTGACAACTGCTTTTATTTTTCAAACTTGGCGGTTGAATCATTCTAAATTAAATATTTTAATTCATTAATTTTAATTTTTTGTGCTACGTTAGAGGAAAGTTAGATAGGAAACGGATTATAACAAGATATGCCACAAAATTCGCTTCTTTCGAGGTGAAAATCAGAACGTGCTAAAAAGTGCCAAAAAGTGCCACACTGTGCCACACAGTGCCACACCTTTGTACAGAGTGTTATTGGCGGACGATATTATTATGAAATAAACGTTTCAAAATCAAATGTCAATTGTGGGCCGGAGCGCAATATTTTTTTTATTTTCACAGTTGTTTAATGATTTATGAACATTCTTGTACGTCATAATCATTAGTGAACACCTCGCATATGAAATAAACATTGCAATTTCAACTGTCCAAGTCTCCGCTTGTCACCAGATTTTTAAATTCGGCTAAATAATTAGATCAGGCTTTTCAATTTCGTGCTCCCTCTATCACCTATCGAGGCGTACGTATAACAAAAAATACAATGATATTTATGGTTAGCAGATCATGATATTAAAATGCTACAACCAATGTGCCCGCCATAATTGTACTACTACCATATTTTTCAGTGACTCGCGTAATAAATAATTTTTAAAAGAAGATATCAAAACAATTTTTAAAAAATATCTTTTTAAAATTTTTTTCATATTTTTTTAAAATGCATTTGATACAGTGACAGTCGTGGTCGTTGGCGCTGTCGTTGTTGATGTGGTTGTGGGCGGGCACTTGCACACGGTTCCTGGAGTAGATTTCCACTCATGACACCTCATGACCCCCCTCCACACTTGCTATTATTTGAACATCGAGCTACATGATTAGCTCCCTTACCTCACTACATAGTAAACAACCTTCTGCCTATGCACAAAGTTCTTATTATGTGTTGTGAGATAACTGTGTTGTGAGATGAATCGAATTGAATTCCGAAAGGTAACTAGGAAACTAGTTGTTTTTTTTATATCCCAGTAAAAATTTGTTCGCTTTTAGTTCGAGATGTTATTAGAAAAGATATTTCGTCATAATGTGAAGCTTACCGGGAACGCATTGCAGCACAGGCATGTACGGCTTGGTGACGACTCCGTTTCCATCTTCAATAGTCAAACCGCTCCCTGTAACGTTGGAAACATGGGGAAGACGAAATATGAGATACTATTTATAATAGAATAATTCAATGAGCCAACCTATTTCGACAATAGTGATTTGAGAAATTTGACATTCGGCTAATATCTTCAAGGGTTTTATTAGCGAAAGAGTTGGTAGATCAGAGGTACAACCTCTCTTTACTAACGATAATGCCTCTTCTTCTTTTGTAAACTACTATGGCGACCGATACAATTTTCGGTTGATGAGACACTCTGATTACCGTTGCAATCGATTTTCTTCACAACCGTTCCGTCCTCTTTCTGCAGCACTTCTCCAAACGGGCAGTAGTATCCCTTGCCGGGGTAGAGCGAGATTTGTCCCCTCTGTCCGCTCGTCGCAATCTGCTTGTTGTAGATGCCACAGTATACTGAAGGATAAAATAATTGGCCGATACTAATAGCTACCTCAAGAATTTTTGATCCGATGTTCCTACTCACACTCGGCCGAGTGTGAGCGGGAACAATCGGAACATGCCCAGGAACAAGAGGAACATGCTAAAAATATAGCTTTTCTTACAATTTTCTAAACATTCAGTGTGCAAAGTTTTGAAATAGTAGTGCGAATGAAATTCATTTAAAATACAAGAAATAGCGTCAACTTCGAAATTTTGTGTTCCAGGTCATGTTCCGATTGTTCCTGGTTATGTTCTTGATAGGAGGAACATTACCAGGAACAATAGGAACACAATCGGAACAAGAAATTCTTGAGAAGTTTTTACATGCTGATTATCCCTTGCACATACCCTGACATTTGTTATTTATCTTTTTTTATTAATATTTATTATTATTCACAATCAGAGTGCAAACTGACTGAAAGGCGCGCCGGCGGGGACTGAGGCGCAGTTGAGCTGTAACGATCACGTTTATTCTGATCACGATTTCATTGAATTCTTAAAATCAATAAATGCGTGATAAGCTAGCTAGGTACGATAGCGCCCTAGCTACTGAGAGCGCGAATTCTTAGATGTCGACATCTAGATATTCCAACTCTTTTACATTTAAGAAACTTCACTCTCTACTCTCAGAAATTGATGCATTATCTTATCTATAGGGTGACTGAGTATCTGTTCGAGAGCTGGTGGAATGCAACTTATGAAGACTACCGACACATTCTTATCTGGCGATAACCGCCTGAAATGGTAAGTTTCTTGAAATTGATCATCTATATGTCGACAGCTAATGCTGCGCAAATTTCATGGGTGGAATTCCACCCCCTGAGGGTGTAAAACTCGTGTAACTCAGCTCAAACTGAACAAAATCTCTCCAATTAAAAAGGGAAATGTTCCAAACGTGGCTTGCAATCCCTGTATCAAATTTGGAAGTTGTAGCTTCACTAGGAAAAAAGTTATGAAAGGGTGCATAAATCTGTTTTGCACCTTGCACCCCATGAAATTTGCGCAGCATAAGATAGTTCACCCTCTGTGTACTGAGGCAAGAATAAGAGCACTCACGAGAGCTGGAGCTTCATAACCACCAGAGTGGACCCATCTGCAAGAATAATTGAGTGGTAATGATTAGAGATGACAACTCAAAAAGTGGAAAATGATGAAAAAACAATGCGTTTCGACTCAGTTTTGGTACATTTCTCACTTTGTTGTTCAACTTGAAGTGTCTAATGGTCAACACTAGTGTTCCTTAATGATACACGAAAATCCAATTATAAAAAGTGGAACAAAAGAATTTCTATTGTTCAAATTTTTATAATTGGCTTTCGTGTATCATTAAGGATCTCTAGTCAACACTATCAATGATCCGAATATGGCGGAAGACTAGGCGTGTTTTCTTGACAATGAAGTTCTTCAAGAAGCACTATGAATGAGCTTCGACTTTCGTGCATCTAATTAATTTAAGGGATACTAGATTTTCAACAAAAAAAAGTATTTAGAGACTCCGCCTAAGGTTGAATAATTTTTACAAATAAAATGGATTGACTCACTTTCTAGTCGTCGCGTCGCATCTATAGCCCTGGCCGTATGAAAAAGCCGACACTCCGGCGCCCATTTGCTGCAATGAATTTCCATTTATTAATCGATAAATACGCAAGTAATCAATCGATAATTGTTCAAAATTTATCACACACTCCAATGTACACGAAGGGGCAGTTGATCCAGAAGTCGGCTGCAGTAAAATTCTTTTTTGTATTTCAAAACAGCAAAGAGCAACAGAGAAGACGGATTACTATGGAGCGTAATTAATATACATAATTAATACACGTAATTAATACATGATACACATAATTAATATAAATATACGTAATTAATACATGATCAATTTTACATGATATTTTGCTATTACGTCCACTGACCAAATCGCATCACATCATTCCACAGGCCGGTCAACCTTACAGAAAGGGCTTTGGAGTGAGAGAGCGTGTGAAATCGAGAGGGACTCTCTCACTTTCACACGCTCTCTCGCTCTAACCCTGATCTGTAGGTTTGGAATCATGTGGCATCGAGCGAAAAAAACGTACTTCCATCGTGTGTAATTTGCAAGTCGCCTCCTCGTACCAACGGGGCGGGATACTCGCTGGGAGGGACCTCGGGAGGAATCGCACACTTTGGCTGAGCTGTAAGTAAGTGTGCCAAGTTGACACTGCCAACTAAGGATGCCTGATCGATATGGTTACCCGAATTTCAAAATGTAGTGTTTACTGAACAGTAATGCTATTAGATGGAATAATCCTATTCTCGAGTAACAATGCATTATTCGCTAATAACCTTTGTTACTCGCGAATAGAATTATTCCATCTAACAACACTACCGTACAGTACGAAAAGAACCCTTTGCTGCACTCTAGTGTTATTCTGTCGCTCAGAGTCCTTTCAGACGTCGACATCAATATATTCGAAACACATCATTCCACAGACCGCTCAACCTTCCAGAAAGGCCTTTGGAGTGAGAGAGCGTGTGAAATCGAGAGAGACTCTCACTTTTGCACACTCTCTCGCTCCAACCCTGGTCTGTATGTTTGGAATCATGTGGAAATCTCTTACGTTCAATAGATTCGGTCATTTATTTCTCAAATTCATGCACCCAAGAGACTATTTAGATGCCGATATCTAAGAAAGTTCATGAACTGTGTGCTAGTCAAGTGAGTGCGAAATGTGAGACTACGCTATCTTCATTTTGCACACTCTCTCAACCACTGACCGGTGAAGAGGGGGTGCGAAATGAAGAGACGGCGGTCTCATTTTTCGCACTCTACTACACAGAGAGAAATCCAACCTAGGAATACGACATCGAGTTCTCGCCTACTAGTATATAAGTAAGCGCATACTTACATACGAGTATGTCATGCTTGAATGTAAGTATGACTCCAACTTGGTGTCGTATTCATAGTATGATATGCATATAATGCCCTCTTCAGTGTCGCATCAATGTACTAGAGTTCCTTAATGATACACGAAAAGCCAATTATAAAAAGTGGAACAATATAAATTCTTTTGTTCCACTTTTTATAATTGTATTATCGTGTATCATTAAGGAACCCTACAATGTACATCGATGTACTCTTCATTTCACACACTCTCTCGTCCACCGACCGGTCGAGAGAGAGTGTGTGAAATGAAGAGACCGTGCTCTCACATTTCGCACTCTGCTAGTCAGTCATTCTTACGATCATTGCAGCCAATGAATAGCTTGTCATCTTCCGTGAACGCTGTGCCATTGTCCAGCGTTACGCGAGTGGATCATTTGGTTCCCGCTGGAAAGAAGCCTTGTTCAGATATTAGTTACGGCGAACATGCGTAAGTTTTGCTACATATGCCATAAGTTAAGACACACTAGCAAAAATATTGCTTGATAAGCTTTAAGCAATCTTGTTAAGTTAAATAAAGACACATGTTATGATATGTTTAAAACTGGGAGAATTCGGTTTTTTTTAAAACTAAAACTGCGACTTACCAGCAGCGGTGCACAATACGTCAGTGACGATCTCTCCTATATCTCCCATTCCGCCAGTGTATAGACGCATTTCCTTGCCCGTCGGGCAACTGAACGAATCTCCCACGGGAACGTACATGTACAGTCCGCTTTCATCGATGCGAATGTCAACGATCGTGCAAAGTTCTGAAATTCGGAGAATCCCCCCCCATATCTCTTGTAAACACTCATATGAGGCCGGTTGCCTAAGAGTCGAACAATCGTGTACAGGGGTCCGGACATCGATTTTCCAGAAAAAATGGAACTAAGGTAAGGCGAAGGCTAAGGTATCCTGTTACACCTCGGGCGTAGATAGATTATCTATTATACTCGAAATGAGATAGAATCACCGATAGGTGCAGTACTAGATTGTAAGCAAAGGTTCAGTTACATCGATTTCCAAATTAAATACAAATATTTATTAATATTTACAGCAATATTCTAAAAGAAATTAATAATTTTAAAAAAAATCAACTCACGTGGAACAGTTCCGACTGGATCCGCGCACGTCATCTGTAAAAAAAAACAAATTGAAAAATGTGTGTCATATCTACACACTTTCTACTCAGAACGCCAAGTCTCCAACTTTCCTTACTCACGAGTCAGGAGATTTTGTCTCCAGATGAAAGAGTATTCGAAATTGAGAGATCGAGACATCAAGTCTCCCATTATTAGGAGATGTGAACACTCCAGAGTAAGGAAAATTGGAGATTTTGCGCTCTGAGTACCTCCTGACCCTGACCATCAGGTTTAAGACACAATCAGAGGTGGGGAGGGCGTTACCTTCCATTACAATGAAAAAAACCCGTGGTGGATGATGTGAGATTATCTATATTTTTGCATGCTCTCTCAGCACTAGACAACTCTGAGTAAGGGAAGTGGGATGCTTCCTGAGTTGTTTGGGGGGAATGATGCGGCATAAATCTTACCGAATTGATTGAGTATCCATAAGAACTCCACCTGCAAATCTTCTGTTTGGTAATATTGTAACGTTCAACATAAAAAATGCCTCTGCTCCTATTTTTCACCAATATGTTTCATATGCATTTCCCTTACGTGCCGACCGCAGGATTGCATCTATATGTTGCCGATTCAGCAATGATAGACTGCCCGCCAGCAGCAGTGGTCTAAAATGTTTTTTTTAAAATTAATCAAAATTGCATCATTAAATTATCAAATAAAATATCCGTATGCTCAGTACAAAATGATTGACGCTGATGATCATTTTGATTTTTCACTTTATATTTATAAATCTACATATTGTATCTATAAATGGAAATACCGAACCAGAATGATTTTCGCGCTATCTTGAGGTAGACATTTGAGGACACTGTTTCCGTTTTCATCGCTTTGGTCGAAGTCTTTTCGAGCGTAGTAACTGGGCATTTGATTGGCCGGCACCTCGGGAGGCGGCGCACACAGTGAAATCACTGCAAATACCAGTATTTTCATTAACCGAGGAGAATTTGCTCCAGGCAGGATAAGTCAACAGCGCTAAACGGAAAAACATCACAATTGGAATAGTCTTCAGACAGAGCTACTAGTGACTTTTTGCTGTACGGAGGGATTGCCTCAAACGTGTAATATCGTAACTTTTTTGACTGTGGTGTACTGAACGCCAAGAGATATAAAAATGCTATACGTAAATGAAAAAAATCACAATTGGGATATATGCCTTTATGTGATGGTCACAGTTAAATATTTTGGAAAAAAAATTAATTTTAGAATAAAAAAAATTTAGAATAATTTAGAAAAAAACCTGTGCTGGGCAGAAGACTGCAGAAAAGCAGAGCCGGAAACCGCATTTTCGAATGGATTTCTGCCCATTCTGCAGCGCTTTTATTCGGGTTTAGGCAGCGTTTACATCAAAGATCAAGTCTCATCATTTCACATGATCTCTCCCTTCTCTGACCATGAAAATAGCTTGGGCAACGGAGAGAATGGACATCTTCTGCCTCTAGATGATACTTGGCATATTCCCTGCAAGGGAAGCGCAAATGCTTCTTTGCGCCGATATCCCTGCTTTTGTTGTGGTAATAAAACGCGTACTGGAAGTACCATCTGCCATCCATCCATCGCATCGGGCGATCAGCGACCGAAAATGCATCGTATACGGCTATTACAAATTTACGAACACTCGCCCGAAATATTAAAACGTTCCGCTGATAAACGGCAGAAACGAGGTAGAGAGAGCATGCAAAAGCGAGAGAAGCAGACAGTAAGCACACCACAGGTAAACTGGAACGTAGTATTTTAAATTTCTAATATGCTTAACGACGATAGATGAACAAAGAGACTATTGGAATAGACGCCTATTAAACGAATTCGACCTATTGGAAGACCAAAAATGAGATGGAGAGATGAAATTGTTGAATTACTTGGTGTAAATTGGGAGGACACCTGCAGAAGAGACCCCCACATATGGAGAAATAGCATCGTTCATCGGGTCGAGACCTTGAAGCATGAATAAATCTGTATCTGTATCTGTAATCTGTATACGACGTCCATCTCAATATGAATATTCTTCTTATAAAATGATACGATCATACCAAAAAGCCGAATAACGAACTTCCGTTGTTTACCATAGAGGTCCCAGTTCGACATTTTGTTTGATCGTATCATTTTATAAATGTAATACTGTTGAAGTGTGCAATGAAAATGGAGTAATTGAAAGCGAGGTCACAGTGAGTGCTAGAGATTTGAAAAATATGTTGTGAGTGTCCCGGCCCGAATCCAGTCAACAATGCGGATGGAGCGTTCGTTCGTTTCACGTCCAGAAGGTAAGAGGCGCATGAACACACACGGTTTCCATTAGCTACGCAAGAAATGGTGAAAGTCCATCCTTCCAACTTTAACCACCAGATTGCTTACTCCCTCCTCATTCAAATCCACATTGTATTATCCCCGATGAGACAACTCATCAAACACAATTTTTGGTTTTATTTATGAAGTCCAAGTTTTTACTTAACTTTACATTTAATAGTTGGCCAAATTCTCTTCAGAAATCGGTCAGCTACGTCATCAGCCAGTATCTTTTGTTTTTATCGTACATTTCTGGCAGATTATACACCCCCTGACAAACTTTCCGAAGAAGAGTAATATGTATATACTTACCATTCTTTACAACCGCGTGCAAAATTGACAAGGGATAAAAGAAAATGCGTATATCGAAAATTAAGAAAAATTACAAAGATATACAATGCAATAGAGGTGAGTAGTCTACGGCTAATTGTTGAACGGATACAGAGTTGGCCAATTCACGACTTGAGAGTTTCAGAGTCAAGACCCTTACTGCGTTCCACAGATCCAAGTGTTACTCGTTGAATTCAACTGTAATCTCTGCGTTATTTCAATTAATTTGTTGTCAATTTATTTTTGCCCATAGTCTAACGACCCTTATAATCCGTTAGAAGTTCGCGAACTTTTCACGCATCTTTTCATGCTCGTGTTTAGGGATGGCAAAGGAAGAGAATAAGAGGAGGCGTGTCTATGCTAATGCGCTCAACTCTTCCGCAAGAGCTCAACTCTTCCGGAAGAGTTGGCTGTGAAAACCTTGAACAGAAGCTGCAAAAATCTGATTTTCGTTCCCAAATTGACGTTTTACTTTCACCTGTGAAAGATGTAATTGGTACAATTTGCATACATTCGCTTTTATTGAAATTACAGCTTTGGCCGGTGATTAACGTGCGCAGACTAATTCCAAAACAATGTAAAAGTGTTGAAATGAAGAATAAACGAGTCTCTGATGTACCCAGCCTTGAATTAATTGATAATGACGGCATACTTTATCTGAAACAAGTCGCTGGCATAGCCACCGTTTACGATAGCATAACACTTGCTCTATGTTACGATATTCGAGGTTTAGAAAGCGGTAGATTCAACGAAATCCATATTTCTGTCGTCTCTCAGTATTTAGACCAGATCACACAATATAACGGTAGATCAAAGATCACAAATGCTTGATTCCCTCTTTGCGGATGGGCGAAACAGAACGTATTCACAGCTTTTATCACTCGTTTGGAGATTTCATAGCAATTTGAAATATTTTGAGCACACAAGACATGTATTTTCATCGCAAAAATAGTTTTCTAGCCAATATTCTTTAGAAGTCGAAAAGTGGACGGGATTTGCATGCGACAGTTGTCAAAACATGGTCAGTAACAAGATATGCAAAGTAGGCCACACGTTGCAAAAAGAATCGCATCGATATCTCGCTTTAGAACTGTTTTCTCACCCCCAACTCTCCCGGAAGACCTCTACTCTTCCGGAAAAGTTAGCCGATTTCGCCCCCTCTTCGTTGCAAATTTCCATTTCCATAATCACAATGGGAAGGTCTTCCTCTCACTCTTCCTTTGCCTTCCCTACTCGTGTTAGGTTATTTTCCTTATAATTTATGTTAGGTCATTAGAGACGCATAAGAAACTACTAATGCCGAAGAAATTAACCAAAAATATAAACTAGGGAATTAGCCGCACCTCTTAGAAGGTCGCGGAATTCTGCGAGTTGTTTTACGCGGAACGAGGAGAGGGAAAAGTAAGAGAGACTATCTGACTCGATCGACATATTTGTTCAGAGACTTGGCACAGCGCGAAAAGTGCGTTGATGAGATAAACATGCCACGTAGTAGTGTGGCCGAGCTTGAGTTGAGGCATGCTATGGAAAAGTGTGAAAACGCTTCTACGCCTCAGGGCATGACGTCATAGGAATTTCCGGTTTTTCGAAAACTTCATCGAATGTCCTAATGAGTGGTACCAATCGATTCCTAATAATATTCTAAGACTTTTTCGACTTCATGAAATTTTCGCTAATCTTTGATCTAAGCTTGGAAAATTCAAAAATAAGTATTTATATTTAAATTAAAATATTTTTTTGCTGTTTCCCTGAGGGTCGGAAAAAGTTTTATTCGCGTAATACAATACTATAACAGTAATGGTTCAACTATGTAAAGGACAGTTTGTATCGAGGCGACTAAGCTTGTTCAGTAGGCAGAAACCCGAAGTGCACTTGGTATTATGGTGTGCTTACAGTAAAACGGAGTAATTTTCAAGTATTCTTTGGGAATCTCTGGTTGGGCTGGGGTCTCGGGTCGACCATACACTTGGTGACCTGAAGTTACTCATTCATTCTACAAGTGATACTGTAGCTCCCAACGCTTTTAGAAAATACTCCGGGTTACTGTAACTACACCATAATACCAAGTGCACGTCGGGTTTCTGCCTATTGAACAAGCTTAGTCGCCTCGATACAAAATGTCCTTTACATAGTTGAACCATTACTGTTATAGTATTGTATTACGCGAATAAAACTTTTTTTCCGATTCTCAGGGAAGCAGCAAAAAAATATTTTAATTTAAATATAAAAACTTATTTTTGAATTTTCCAACCTTAGATCAAAGATTAGCGAAAAATTCATGGAGTCGAAAAAGTCTTAGAATATTATTAGGAATCGATTGGTACCACTCAATAGGCCATTCGATGAAGTTTTCGAAAAACCGGAAATTCCTATGACGTCATGCCCTGAGGCGTAGAAACGTTTTCACACTTTTCCATAGCATGCCTCAACTCAAGCTCGGCCACACTACTACGTGGCATGAACAATTCGACTGACAAGGGAAGACCGCGCAGTCGATATGGAGTTTCTGGACGAGACCATGAACGATCGATAGGTCACCCAATTCCATTACGATATCGGGCATCCAAATCTGCTAAATGCCCTCGGGGCATCAGAAAACTCGCAAAAACCGCGACAAAAATTGAGCGCGAGCATATCCCGCGAGTCTTACGCTCTCTTCCCAACGGTCTTGTGGTTCCCAACGGTCAATGCGATGAGGCGCCAGTCTCAATCCGAAGGTCGTGGGTTCAGTTCCCGCCATGCGAAATATATTTTTGCCATATTTTCTCCACTGCGTCATAAACTATTGACCAATAATTTTCACGAATTAGTATTGTGCCATTCAAGAACTCAGCAGTCTCCGCCCACTTCTGGCGATCCTCTGGTTATTAGAGAATTAGACCAAGATTAGCTTCGGACTATGTATTTCCCGCCGTGGTTCCTCGGCTTATATAATGTGGTCAGAGAGCGCGCGCTACGCGAGCCGGGTTGCCCCGCCGGGCGAGGGAGCGGGCGACGTTGAAGTCAACAACGTCGTAGGGCGCCAACCCGTCTCGAGTAAAGCGCGCCGGGCCATGACCTAACCGGAGTTTCGAAGCATAGCGGTTTAGTTACCCCAGTCGACAAACTATGGTAGAGGGCTAGTATCGACTTCTATCGTAGTTTGGCATAGGTGCGGTGGGCGGAGCTTGTGCACAACAAATTCGCCGCAGCTGCACACCTTTTGGCGACACGGAATTTTTAGGTCGGAACTGAAAAATTTCGCACAATAATGCTTCGAGTGCTGACAAGACGTGGAATTGTCCAAAAGCGACTCTCGTTTTCACACAATCTCTCGCTCCTGACCCCATTCTGGAGGTCCTGTATCAAGAGATTCCCAGAAAATTCCAAATGTTTCTAGAACAAATCAGAAGGCAATCGAGATTCTCTTTTCAACTTTCTATTGCGTATCGCACATAGCTAAAGTAATCCAAATTATTAAAACTGTTCTTTTATTTCACAATGTTAGATTTTTTTTATTAACAATGCATTGTTTTGATCGTACGATCTTCCGACTGGATGCAATATTTGGACAGCTACAAGCAGGCTACATCATTCTGGAGGTCCTGAATCACTGTCTCCAGAATGGGGTCAGGAGCGAGAGATTGTGTGAAAACGAGAGTCTCACAGAATCTCACACAATGTGTGAAAACGTTCTAAAGCTTTTGGACAATTCCACGTGTTGTCAGCACTCGAAGCATTACTAATTCGTGAAAATTATTGTTCAATAGTTCATGACGCAGTGGAGAAAATATGGCAAAAATATATTTCGCATGGCGGGAACCGAACCCACGACCTTCGGATTGAGACTGGCGCCTCATCGCATTGCACCACAAGACCGTTGGCAAGAGAGCGTAAGACTCGCGGGATATGCTCGCGCTCAATTTTTGTCGCGGTTTTTGCGAGTTTTCTGATGCCCCGAGGGCATTTAGCAGATTTGGATGCCCGATATCGTAATGGAATTGGGTGACCTATCGATCGTATATGATCTCGTCCGGAAACTCCATATCGACTGCGCGGTCTTCCCTTGTGAGTCAGATAGCCTCTCGTAAGCTATGTTGTTGTTGTATTTCTGCGCTCTCTCTGTTTACGTGCTCTCTCGTCACTGTCTAGCTCGCGGAAAACAACTCGCAGTATTCCGCGACCTTCTAAGAGAGCATCCACGAGAGGCCGGGGCGCTGGGGGAATATCCACGGATGGCTTTTTTGCAACCTATCCCAATAACTTGGGGGTGAAGTCAGTATCACGAATGCTGATATTAGGCCAAGTAACTAAGATTCTGGGTCCCGCGCCGAAAAGTTACAGTAACCCCACCTTCCGATATCGATTTTTTTTGACATTTTAAAAAGTAGGTTTTTATAGGTTTTCTAGGTGTATTTTGCGAAAAAAATGACAATGAAAATATTTTCGAAGCGATAGGAAATCGATGAACGGTCAAAATATCAATGAACGGTCAAAAAAAAAAATTCAATTTTTTTTCGACCGCCCTGAAAAAAAATTGGCCAACTATTGACAACGATTTTACGATTTTTGGAATCCTCGTCAAAAACTACATCGGACAGACTACTTCATGGACTCCGGGCTTTGGGGGCGATGTACGTAAATGTGGTCTGAATGTTCGGATGTTAGCCGACCCTGGCGAGTACCTGGGCATATTTCTCATCCGAATTGCGAAATATCACTTGTATCAAGTGGTATATTATTTGCCTACGATTCTGGAAACATGGCTGACACAATTATGTCATCGCTAGGTTGAAAATTTTTCAACATTTTTTTCGACCATGAACATTCATGGAACGTTCATGGAATTTTCGTGAAAACTTTTTTTCTCAAAAGTCGATGTACCTGTTTGGAATGTGTTCAATACTTGAAATTTGATATGTGTGTACCGTTTTTGACTATGGATATTGTAATAATTGACTGTCGTGGTGCAAACTACGAAAGATAAACACCAAGTAAAATTCAACGCAAACACATTAATTCTGGACGTATATGGCTATTTTATCGTCAAATAAGGTGCACACATATTAACTTTCAAGTAATAAACACATTTCAAACAGGTACATCGACTTTTGAGAAAAAAGTTTTTTCGAAAATTCCATGAACCCGGGTTCATGGTCGAAAAAAATGTGAGCGATGACATAATTGTGTCAGCCATGTTCACAGAATCGTAGGCAAATAATATACCACTTAATACACGTGATATTTCGCAATTCGGATGAGAAATATCGCCAGGTACGCGCCAGGGTCGGCTAATATCCGAACATTCAGACCACATTTACGTACATCGCCCCCAAAGCCCGGAGTCCATGAATTAGTCTGTCCGATGTAATTTTTGACGAGGATTCCAAAAATCGTAAAATCGTTGTCAAAATACACCTAGAAAACCTATAAAAACATACTTTTTAAAATGTCAAAAAAATCGATATCGGAAGGTGGGGTTACTGGAACTTTTCGGCGCGGGGCCCAGAACCTTAGTTACTTGGCCTAATATCAGCATTCGTGATACTGAGTTCACCCCCAAGTTATTGGGATAGGTTGCAAAAAAGACATCCATGGGGTATGTCCGGCTTCTCGTGGATGGTCTCCTAAGAGATGCGGCTAATTCCCTAGTATATATTTTTGGTTAATTGCTTCGGCATTAGTAGTTTCTTATGCGTATCTAATGACCTAACGCAAATTATAAAGAAAATAGCCTAAAACGAGCAAGAAAAGATGCGTGAAAAGTTTGCGAACTTCTGACGGAATAAGGGTCGTAATTGTATATTTTATGTATGGTACGTGCTGAAATGATCGTTTACCGAAATGTGATTGAAATATGCAATTTTCTTTGCATATTCATGAGTAAGCGCATGCCACCGCGATTTACCGGGAACTACCGGATATGGCCGGTGAAATGTGTCAAATTACGATAGTGCTGACCTTCTTGATGTAAGGTTCACAGCAAGTCGGCTTCGGGAACAAACAGAGAGGAGTTCCACACGGAATCGTATCAGAAGTGGCACCGCTGGAAGTAGGTTTTGCTATCACGCGGTACGTGGTTTGGTCGTACATCATATAAATAATACACAAGCGAAATATGGACTACTGATGTGTGAACTCGCTTTCTATACCTCTACGTCTCTCTCGTTTTCTCAGTCGTACTGTTGGCTATTTGCGGAACGTTTTATTATATGTGAAGTTTAAATACGACGCGTTTATGTGCGAATCCGTAAGTTGTGATTATAACTCGATCACTGCCTGATTCACCATGAAAAAAACTGCTCGATCCTGAGCCAATGAATCTACCATCACGTCAAGATTACCGATGGAGAAACAAGAATTACGTATTAAGTATTTTCTCATAATGAAGGCGCGCTTCTCACGTGCAGGGCGGGTTGATACACGTTCGAGTGCGGGTCGATTGGGAGCAAGAACCGCACATGGTAGCACACGGACCACTGCTTTCCCACTCACTCCAGCTATTGGCAATCTAAAAAAGTATATAACTAAATCTAAAATATCAATCTAAAATAGTGTATAACTAAATCTAGTGGAGTGATTATTTCTTTCAAAAATGTGAAATTCGAAAGATCAAATACCCCTTGCTCCGTGCGGGTGCTAGGATCTCAGAAAGACTCACCTCATCACACGTAGTTCCTTTATAGCCATCATTGCATACACACTTAGGCTTGTTTTCGTCGTCGACCGCACAGATTCCGTTTGGTCCACATGACGTGTGGTTCAGGCAGGGATCAGGAACTCGGATGTATTCGGTCTGATTTAAGGAAGAGCAGTCGGTTGTCCTGAATAAACTGGATATGGCCGCTGAGTTTTTGAATGATCCGCAGTACATTTGACCTCGCTCACTTCTAATATTGCCAGTGTTAGAAAAATCTAGCATTTCAACCAACTATGATTCAAAGTTCATATATGTATATATATATATATATATATATATATATCAGGTTGATGCATAAGTTTCTTTCTTTTTGGAGTACCTAATTCAGGGCACTCTATCTCGGCTCTTTAAAATTCAATCACCCCATGTTTAAAGGATTATGTTGGGCAGCTATTGTACTCCAAGAGCATAGAGTAATCATCATAGCCAACGCTGCCCCCGTTTGTGAGAAGCAAAATAAAATGCATGTACAGTCATGAAGCAACAATTTGGAAAATTTTGCACAAGCTTGGATTTGTCTAAGAATCGTTCCTGGGATTTATCGTACAGTGGATCGAACAGCCACATAAGTCCTCTTTCCAAAACTATACTTATCATGGTGCTACATTTTCGTCATCAAGATATCTGTCTCGTCAAATGTGAATCGTTATTGAGAAATATGAATGATATGAAGTAAAACTGTTTCTAAGGCAATCACACAGACTAGGTCCAAGTAGGGGGGATTTATTAGTCTCTTATCTAGTTATCCATTTACCACAACCGGTAAGCTGAGTTGTATTTAAAATTCCAGGAAATCGAAAAATTCGAAAATATTTAATATCCACAAAAATTCGTAAAAATCGGTATTATAGTGCATCAATAGAATATCGGTCATAGAACGTCGAGTGCAAATCGAATCGTCCCTTTCTTATACATAATTCTACTATGCATATGAAAAACCACCTTATTCGATACAATCCATCGCGAAAGAAAGGTAGCGCATCAAGCAAAATATCATTTTCGACATCAAAAAATGGACCCCGTTTTCGTAGCTATTTTGTCCCCCTTCGAATGATACAGTCCGGTAGTTACCATATTTAGTAGAAACCCACATGAGTATGTTAAGCATCACTTGTTAGCATGAGATTACTTCACTTTCACCATGACCCGGGGTTCATCGTGAAAAGTTATTTTTGGACCATGACCATGGTATTTTTCCAAAAAAATTTTTTTTCATAAGTTTAAGTTATTAGTTTCATAGTTCTTGTTTAGGTATATGAAAATGAATGTTGGCAATATTTCGCTCGAAACGTTTCAGAAATCCTCAGAATTAATTTTTTTGTCCAAAAATTTGAGCAATTTTGAGTATTTGATTTTTTTATGACATCAAATCATTCATAGATTTGTATACAACCAACAACAAAATGATTCAATGATACTTTCTGAACAATTTGACCTGCACCAGGATTCGGTAGAGATCCAGATTTTTGAGATATGTGTGAAAAAGTGCACGTATTTGCGCAAAATACGATATTTGCTCTTTGAGAAGGCTGAGCACGCGCTCTCAGACAAATATTGAAAATACAGTTGCTGTAGCTGCCCACAATGAATAGATAGGGACTCACTTTCCATTTTCCGACTGCTCTTCGCATGATAAGGGAACTTCCAAGGGTATGGCGAGCGGTGTAAAATATGAAATCGACCATCACACGAAGAGTGTTGGAAACGCGATAACGATTTAGTATCTGCATGTATCTGCGAAAATATTCTCCCGAGCATCATCTCTCATGATTATAACAACAATATTATACAATAGGACCTTGTAAAGTACAGTTTCTTCAAAAGTGAAATTCAGCCCTGAAAATTTTCGAATTTTTTTCTCTCAAAAATTTCGCTTTAAAAGTGTCCTAAAACAACTTGTATGGTGTTTTTATATTGTGTATGATTATTTACACTGCAAATGAGACTGTTCGTGACAATGGCATAAAAAAAAATTTTTCCAAAAAAAAGTTCGGCAGAGCGCAATTGCCACGCAAGATCCGATTTGGCCCTCTTTTGGGTTATGGTGAGCAACCAAGCTACACGTTCTAACAAACAAAGAACCTAAGATTGGTTTTAATTTTACAGCGATTTATAACATTTTTTTATGAAACCGACCGCTTCGCACCACTGAGCCAGCCAGGAATGAGTTGAGACAGTTGTGGCTGTAGTCAAGTCTTTTCTCTATCTAACAAACAAAACCGCCATTCTCTACCATTATTTTGAACCGAGTTATGATTTTTCAAACTTTGACCTCTCGGCGGAAAAATCCGAAGACTCCAGGTTTGGATATGTTTCACACAATTGCGAATTTTTTTATCAAAATTCTGTCAACGCCAATCGATAGAGGAGGTGTTGAAATACCTTACGAAAAATTTTCAGCCAAATTAAAAATCATGAATTTCTACGTCCTGGCCATGGCCGAAGTGGTCGAGTTTCTCGTGATTCCTCTCATATGTTCCTGGATCATGCGCAGAAGCGATAATAATTCAAAATTACCATAAACAAAACTTTCCGTAAACCACCACCTCACTTTAAGAGCTCATCCTGCCTTTCTCCGAAGAAGTATAAGTGTGGTGTTCCCCAGGATGGATCGGCCTAATACTGCCCCCGATAATACTACTTTGATCGTAGACCTCTCTTGTATCTCTTTTGTAAAATGTTTTGAAATCTGACCCATTGCAATTTCCGACAATACCAAACTTAGTTTCCATAGGTTTCTACTATGTGAATGAATGCCTCCCACTTAGTGTGTAAGAAATAGAGGACACCTGGTAGACAAAAATATACCTATACTGTAATCGATTGGAATCCCCGTTCGAAAGACACGCATAAAATTTAAGACGATCAAAAAAGAAAGAAACTTATGCATCAACCCTATATATCTTTATCGCAACAATAAATGCGCGAGTACACACTTTTGTAATAATCAAGTCGCACACTATTGTCAATGTAACCTATGTTACAATCCAAAATCATAAGTTTGTGAAATGGGAAACTGTGTGTACTCTTTCTACAAATATGTTTTGCAAGCGGAATTTGTGTATAGACGAGATTTGTTTTACTATTCAGGGCGAGTGTTTGTGAAATTCTAATAGTTCTAGCAATACAACTCACAGTCCACTGGCGCAATCACATGCGAGTGCGCAAACCGATTGATTTGCGACGGTAAGAGGGCCAAAAAGGCGCTGTCGAATGGGAGAAGTGACGACCGGCTTGTAGATCGAACCACCCAGCGCCTACAAAGAAGCAAATAAAAAATTTCGAAACGAATATAGATTGTTTTCGTTTTTGGCATGATAATATCGTATGTTTTTGAAATTTGTAGAATATAAACTTTGAAATTTGATTGATTTATCCCGCGAACAAATGGTTGATGGAGTATCTAAAGGTTCTACTATCATAAATTTAAAATACCGGGGCGGTGAGCGTAATGTTGTTTTAGCTCCTCACCAGTTCAACGACAAAATAGTTGAGTAGAAGCCGTCTCATGGCGAAGAGAGTGAGAAGGAGCCAAGAATGAGGGGCGAGAAGGAAAGAAGGAGAGGTCCTAATAGACATAGGCTCATATGGAAACGCGGGCAATTTACTTTGATCTCGATGAGACCCATTTCCTGCCCATCAAAAAACCTAGTGAGCCCTCTGGATATTTCCTTCGCTTTCTTTCTCTGAATATGTTCTGCAAAATAATAATTTGTTGCTTATATATTTTCTCGCAAAGGACTGAATGAAAAGGATAAAAGCTACTGCACCAGATGGGGTAAGCCGGTGAATCTAAAGGGCTGAAAAAGAAAGAAGTCATCTGTGAAGGTACAAGAAGCAAAATGTGAAAGGATACTGAAATCTTTAGATGATTCACAAGCATTCGTCAAAAATTATTTAACCCCTTCCACTGCTGAAATAACCATGGCATGCGAAAGAGCATAAAAAATCAAGAGACATGCCGAGGAAATGCCTAAGAGAGCACAAACACATCTGTTGTCCTTGTGAACGCATATTGCAATCGATCTTCTCAACAATTCTTTATTGCACAATGAACCATTTACCAAGGAGTAAGGGAGTAAATCATGTAGTTTGCTTTTTTCAGATAAATGGACTGAACATAATACGATTGGTTGGGGGAGGGGTCATTTTTACTAGCCACAAACAAGTGTGTTTCCGACGAGCGCCTTTTTGTACGGAGAGCAGCACGTCTTCGCCGGGAAGTTGCACAATTCGACGCTGCCGCACCCCTGTGACTAGAGTTCGAAATTCGGGTAAATAATTGGATTAGCTCTCCTCATTTTGCACACTCTCTCACCTATAGACCGGCGTAGAGAGTGTGCGAAATGAAGAGAGCTAATTCAATTATTTAAACCGAAATTCAAACTCTACCTGTGACTGCTTGCATTGTGCAGGATCCCAACTGAAATGAATCGACAATTACGACCCTTATTCCGTCAGAAGTTCGCAAACTTTTCACGCATCTTTTCTTGCTCGTTTTAGGCTATTTTCTTTATAATTTGCGTTAAGTCATTAGAGACGCATAAGAAGTTACTAATGCCGAAGAATTTAACTAAAAATATAAACTAGGGAATTAGCCGCACCTCTTAGAAGGTCGCGGAATTCTGCGAGCTGTTTCCACGCAGCTAGACAGTGACGAGAGAGCACGCGGAACGAGGAGAGGGAAAAGTAAGCTATGTTGTTGTTGTATTTCTGCGCTCTCTCTGTTTACGTGCTCTCTCGTCACTGTCTAGCTCGTGGAAAACAACTCGCAGAACACCGGTGTGCAACCACAAGTTGATATCAAGCCTAGAGCGAATATCAACTTGATATCAAGCTCCCGATTTCACAAGTTGATATCAAGCAGTTTCACAAGTTGATATCAAGTTCCCGCAACCGGGGAAAATACTCGTAAACAACTCCAGACAATGCACTCAAAGCACGGCGCGTTCACCGCGTCTCGTTTTCAAATCAATTTATCGATTTCCTACTGTTATTTATCGAATTTCGTCGTTTTTTTCTATCTCAAATTACTGTGGGAATCGTGTAGAATGGAGTCATTCACATTGAGGTTTGATTTACTGCGGAGTTCCCATAAAACTCGTCTTTTCAGAATGTGAAGTTATCGGAAATGGATATTTGGTTGAATAGTTATAATTTTTACACGTTCTCATCCATAAATGAAGGCATCTGATCCTCATGCAGTGTTTCGTCACAAAAAGGTTCGTAATTGAAGAATAATCTTCTTTTCAGATCCAGTTAATAAATTTTTTTATACAATGTTTCTTTCTATCGGCGAGATCATTTGTGCCATTTCTAATCATCAAGTTGGAGATTTAGTCGATACTCAAGGTATGTGAAGCGTTTCCTACAATATTCCTTTCAGGAAGCAGCCGAAATTTCATATTTGAATATCGGGCCGTTCTTTCAATAATTTCAGCGCCCTTTCTATACGAAGAAGCACCACTTAGAAGAAGTGAATCATATTTTGTATGCCCCATCATGTAAAAGATTTGTGCATGATAAACTGATTAATTTGCTTGAAAAACATGAAAGAACACGAGTATAAACAAGGGTACGGGAGCGCGGGGCCCACAGAGTTTCCACAAGTTGATATCAAGTTGTTTCACAAGTTGATATCAAGCTCATTCACAAGCTGCCTTCAAGCTTGATGTCAACTTGTGAATGAGCTTGATATCAACTTGTGGTTGCACACCGGTGAATTCCGCGACCTTCTAAGAGATGCGGCTAATTCCCTTGTTTATATTTTTGGTTAATTTCTTCGGCATTAGTAGTTTCTTATGCGTCTCTAATGACCTAACACAAATTATGAAGAAAAAAAAACGAGCACGAAAAGATGCGTGAAAAGTTCGCGAACTTCTAACGGATTATAAGGGTCGTTAGTTTTTAGGCATTTTTTGTTGTTATTTCGATTTTTTCATCACTCATGACATACTAGGGTGATTTTGGCGCGATTCACAGACCCTCGGCAAGGACTATGCCATTCACGGTGCGTAGTAGAGTGAGCAATGTGAGACAACGATCTCTTCATTTCACACACTCTCTCGACCGGTCGGTTGGCGAGAGAGTGTACAAAATGAAGAGACCGTGGTCTCACATTGCGCCCTCTAGTGCGTAGGCACAACATTACAGTAGTCTTGCCTGCAGGGGCAACCGGTGGCCGGGATGACGTCGCAGTCTCTCGTTCTCGTCTGGACATCGCATTTGCCGCAGGGCGAGTTGCAGCTTCCCGCCCACTCCGACCAGGGATGCCACGAACCAGGGATACGAACGAACTCCGTCTTAATTAATCAATAAATCGGCCAATTATTAATTGTCTTTAATAAGCGATAGCAACATTTCGTTGTTCACGGGCAACCATAGTGTTATGTAGCTGTCTACCCCAACTCTGAGAGCATAGAGGAGTAAGAGTTTATCTACAAGCAACCAGTTGACACCACTGCACGGATCGAGAGTGGAGAGGGGCGAAGGGATAGTCACGTATCTAATTATGCTAAGATGGACTCATAGACAAAAGGGGCGAGTCACGTGATAGGATTATGATAATTGACTAAGGGGAGTGGAGGGAAACTACACAATACAACACATAGTGTTCTTTTAAAGATTTTTCCAATTATGGGGCAAATTTTAAGAAAGAAAGTGTAACTTACAATGTTGGTATTGCAGTCGTTGTAAATGCTCTCTCCAAGCAGGGCACATCCCCCGGCCGAGTAGAAATATGCGAGACAGTTGGAAGGGGGGATGGCGGGAGTGAAGGAGGAGCAGTCAGTCGAGCTGAATGCAAAATTCGATCTTTATTAAATCTAGAAAAATATGGAAATGGTGGATTAGCTATCTCTACTCTAGTCTAGAAAGGAAAGCAAAAATCACTCACGATCCAAAAGCGCAGTCGCAGGCAAGCGCACAGATCGACTGATTAGCGAAAGTGAGAGGACCGAGCAGTCGAATTCTAGTGGGAGGAGTGGATATGGGAGAGTAGAACTGGCAGAAAGCCTGAAGGCGCTAATCTACCTTTTTTGTATTCAGTTGAATTTTTCTTTATGATCCAGGACATCAGAACTTAAACGGACATGGATTGTAGGAGGACCTTTTAGGAGAGGTTCTACGTCTTTAATATCAGAGATAATTGTTAGGAAATAGTACTAGTCCTACATATTGCACTGAATTCCTCTTTAATTATGTATCTAGTATAGTCTTACCAAATTATGTATCTAGTATAGTCTCTCCAAGGGCGGAATGGCCGAGTGGTGTAAGCAACTGCTAGTCATTCGAAGGGTCACGAGTTCGATCCCCGCCCAGGCCAACCAAGCCTTCCATCCACCCCGGGGCGGTAAATTGGTAGCAACTTTGATTGCGAAAGGTAAACGTGCCCTAGATGCCTTGGGAAAGCTTGGGTTACGTAATCCCACGTTGCAGCTGGCTTACCGGCTTGCCCCATCTAGCGTGGTAGCTTGCTACTGTAAAATCGCTTGACATGGAACAACTTTACCTTTTAGTCTTACCGTCTGAATAAGAAGGGAGAGAAGGACGAGACGGTTCATTGTTGGGAGAATGATTGAAATGAATGAGTGCTTGGGTGCAGAAACGGTGTTTATAAGGGATTCGTGAAACGCATGACCATCACCTATGGATACGCTATGGAGTCTGGCGCGAGACATCAAAAACAAAGCTATATTTGAGGGCGATGTTTCGTTAGACCCTTCAGTCAAGTGGAGCTGATGTTTCAGAAAAGCTTTTGCAGAGAATAGAAATACGAAACAATTATTACATTTTTTTATTCAAATTTTTATAATTTGCGATTTACGATTTCACAATTTTGCACACTTTGTGTTCGGTTGTTTCATATCCGTTGAAGTTCCATTAACGAATTCGACTCGGAAGTGTTTACCTGATATTGAATTAATCTTATTTTTTAAAACTTTTTTGTACATCTACACAGAGCGCGAACTCTATAAATTGTCGGCATCTAGATAATTCAACGCTCTTAGAGAATTGGCGAAAGAGTGCGTGTATTCAAGAGCGTAGAGAGTGAAGTATCTTGAATACAAGAGTGTTGGAGTAGAGAGATGTCAACAAGTTAGACAGTTTGCTCTCTGTGTATGCTCTCTTCAGTTCACACATTCTCACCCACTAGTAGAGAGAGAGTCTGAGAAATGAACAGCACATTGGGATTCGTGGATGGATATTAAATCCAGTAATATTCGTGTGACCTACCCCTGCCGGTGCATTTTATCGATTTTATCCGGGTTCCATCTGCAAGACGCAGTTCCGTATCGTCCGGGCAGTAGTTCTCTTTGCCAACGAAAACGAGAGATAATTGCTCGGCGCCCGGATCCTGCTGGTCAACGAGATAGCAGTAGCCTAAATATATATTTTTTTAAATTAAATTAAAATTAATACACTGAAATTAAAGGTGGTGTCCCACGAACTTTTGGTCAACTGAGTTCTCACTGTCGGGTTATGGTAATCGGTTTCCAGATAAGAGCCCCGCAAACCGCATGTTCAGGCTATACGTTTGAACAAAGTTATTCGCGTTTGGCTCTGTGCCAAACTGACCCTGAATGCAGGAATTGAAAAATGATAGGGAGGGATAAGGGTGGACGAGGAGAAAGCGACCGCGTCATTGAAACATATGAGATGAGGAATGATGGAGCAGGAGATTCGTGATACTCCTTCTTTGATAATCAAGTTAGGGTACCTGGCCAGTGGGCAACGGTTTTCTCCGATGTGAGACAACTCATCTGCAAAGTCGTTTTTTTGTTTATCTTGTTTTGAACAAGAATTGAGCGGCGAATTCTTTTCTTAAACTATTAATTAATTATTTTGATCGTTCTCTCCTGAAATAAATTTTCATTGACGGAATGAAGAATGAACGAGTGGTAAAAGAATTAATTCAGAAAAGGAAAAACAATAACTAAATATGAGGAAACGTACATATTCCGGGGCAGTGTAAAATACGTCGTTCGTCCATCTGAATGTAAATATAGTCCATTTTGACGAAAATTGCAGTTTGCAAGCCGTAGTTTGCCAAAATATTTGATCATGAACTTGATTATTCAATAAGCAAATAGTTAATGAATAAATAAATACATTAATCATACTTGCGTGACTCTCGATCGCATTCGAACCTGCCTCCTAAGGCAAAGAGGGTACTGTTGGCATCAAGTTGCTGCAAAAAATGAATTACTTCAAATCTGGATGATTAAAGTATGTGAGACTTTTTAAGCAAAAATAGGAAACATTGTATTCTTTAAAATTAACAAAAGCTCACAGCGGCGATGAAGGAGCAATCGATAATCTCGACTTCTGAAAGAATATGTTTTTGGAAATTATGAAAATAAGGTCTCCGCTAGATTGTGTTATTCATACAAATAGCACAGCATTTCTCATGTGTGATCACTCTTTTATATTTTCCGACTATTTTTAATTTTCTGATTCCATTTATCTTTAAAAAGCAAATAAAAGACTCACCGCTCCTCTTAGAAATCAGGAATGTGCCGACTCGGAAGGGTTTAGGAATAATTCTCGGATTGACTCCAGTAGGCAATAAACATTGAGAGTGCACTGATACTACTGAAAATAATAATAATATTTTTTTAAAAAGCAAGATTAAGCCCATTCCAAGATTTCATGAAAACATTACACGGCGTACACGTATATTCATGCACCTCCACATGATTCCAAACCTACAGATCAGAGATAGAACGAGAGAGTGTGCAAAAGTGAGAGAGTCTCTCTCGATTTCACACGCTCTCTCACTCAAAAGGCCTTTCTGGAAGGTTGACCGGCGTGTGGAATGATGTGCCTCGAATGTATTGATAGAGAGAGGAGAAAGATATTTACCGAAAAGCGGGAAGAGGGCTAGAAGAGGTGGCATTATGAGTGGCGTCTCCTGGTAACTGGAAGTCGTTTTCCGAGTGAGCGGGGCTCTTTTGTCACTTTGTGAGGATGCTTACTTAGAATTAGTGTTGCAGTTTGGAGACTCGCGAAGGAGGAGCAACTAAAAATGCGTAATATATGGAAATCCTTTGGAGAAACATATGTTAATTAGATGAATCATCAAGGTGATCGACGACTACACTAGAAAAATATGGAAAACACTGACAGTCACAGTTCAAAGCAAGCGAAATCTGGAAATGAGAAAGAGCGGGAAGAAACAAGGAAAAGCAAGAAGAATTGTCTGTCAATAAATGCACATTGGACGGCGGAACGACACATTAGATCGGTCGTATTCAGAATTTAATGTGTTTCTTCTTTTTCATCGCGGAGCTAACAATAAGTGCTGAGCTGGATTGCCTGCAAAATCCAATCGAAATTCACCATGTTTTTCTTACAGGGTGGACAGGTGGACAAAAAACGAAGGGATATTCCAAGAAAGACCGATTCGGGTTGAAATTTTAGATTTTAGCATTTTTTATAAGGGGCAACTAAAAAAGTTCTTTTTCTGTTGTAAAATATATTTTTTCATGATCAAATGGCCTACAGTTGTGTGAAAAAACGGGGAGGGGGCGTACTGCGCTCATTTTATGCGGTTGTTTCGCCTATTGACGCACAGCTGCGTGTTTGAGAAACGGCATCGCCTGTTTCCAGTCAATGCAGAGAAATGTGGAGCACAGGAAACGGAGCGTCCCAAAAATGTGCGCTTCTGTACTGACTATAATTTGGAGGTATAGATTTTTCTAAAAGGAAACAACAAAAAACTATGGAAAAATGTGTCGATTAAATGGAGAAATAATTTGTTTTAAAATACAGATATAAAATTATGTGGAATAAAAACATAAAAACATAGAAAAATAAATAATGGTTTTTTTTTCTTTTTTTTTATTTAATTTTTTCGAGTCTATTGGAAATAAACTTTTAAAATGAGAAATAAAAATATGGAATCATGAATAACTTTAAGTCAAAAGAACGACAGAGAAGGATCAATAGTTGGCAGAAAACAGAGGACACGTAGAATTCAAGAAGAAAGAAGTTTAGATCAGACGACCTCTTGAAGAAGTTCACGTTTTTGCACCAGTCCTTGTGCCCTTCTGGAAGGGATGCTAACCACGCGCGCATCGGGATTGGTCAATTGCTCTCGTTTAGCTTCTCTTACCCTTTGTAGGGATTTGTCTCTCTTTGTAGTCTTTTGCGCGATATTGGGCAAATCGTGCGCGAACAATTTGGCTGGGGTTGGCTCCACTTTCTGCCTGAAATGACTAGCAGAAAGCCAAATTACGATACCCTTCTCTTAATTCGACTTTTTTAAAAAATATAATCTGGAGAACTCTTTTTAGTCTTTTCTACTGTTTTAGTGGAATATTTTTAATAATAACTGGTACAAAAATATGAGCAACAGGAAAAAGGGTCAGAAATGTATTGAACTTGACAGGTGATCTTTAAAGAAGAAGAAATCAATAATTGGAATCGAGTAGAATCCAAGTTAAGCCAAGTCGAATCGAACGAACGAGAATAAAACGAAAGAGATTTTTGCTTGCTTCCTCTTCCACTTTAAATCGCCAAAACTAAATGATCACTGCCCGGGAGTAGGAGTGGAAAGAACGGTTTATGCTTTCCCCTTCCTCTATTTGAGCAGAGTATAGTTTGAAAAGGAGCAGTGCGTCTCTTCATATCGCGAACTCTTTTCGGAATTCTATTGACTAGAGATTGGGCAAAAAGAGGAGAGTCGTAGTCAAAACGACTATGCACAGCTGCTTTTATGTGGGTGCAATCTTGTCCGCCTTCCACCTCGACGAGAAGAGTAGTGGTCGTTTCCGTTAAAATATACGACTCACAAAATTGAATAACTGCGAGAGGGTTTTGCCTCAACTTCGAGTATTTCACAGTTGCAAAGAACTTTATCAGATAAATTATACAAGGAACAAAAGCTTTTACAGTTTGTCTAGCAGAAAACAGTATTTGTCGAGAACTCATTCAAGCGAAGCAATTGGGCAGAGAATCCTTGCAAGAGTCTTTAGAATCGACGTTGATGCCAACCTCGAGCACGCTGCAGATGTACCTGAAAGGAATGTTCATTTCGATAAAACTTCAGTTATCGATAGATCAGTCTCGAACGGCCAGAGTACCGTAACCGATCGATAATCACTCACCCCTTGACTTGCTGTCCGCAGTGCTTGGTGTATACGTCGTCATTGCACTTGACAAAGTCTCCCCAGGGACTGAATTAAAATTAAAGGAAATAATTAAAATGACTAATTAAATAAAAAAGTATGCAAAACCTGCAGTAATCTCCGTCCTTCACGTTCTTAAGCGCCGTTTCCACAGCACTCGAGCATTTCTTCCTCTCGTCGAGATGGGAAACGATTACGTCATCGAAGCAAGCGAGATTGTCCTTCATGACTGAAAATTGCAGAATAAGCGTCCATTAAAATTTCAATACAGAATTGGAAAAAAAACTAGTTTTTTTTAAAATGCTAATCGATGTCATGTGACGCATGGATAAAACTATAGCTCACCGGTTAATCCCCCCATACCCCCGCATTTTCACTTGTTCTCATGGCACGGCGTTCTGGGCTAAATGTTTAAGGACCATTGCATACGTAGCATACATACTATTCTCGCTCTATTTAACTGTCGGCATCAATTTGCATTAACTCTCCGGAATGCCGGCCATACATGGGCAGTCATAATGTATGTATCGGCTGATGCCGATAGAGATCTCTGCTCCAACCCCCGTGCCGATTCCCCCTCTCTCATTGATATCACTCGTGGATAAAGTATCTTGCTAGCCTGGTTGCCCACTGATTACCACCGAAACAATGTACTGATTTCACATCGGGTGTCGATATCAAACATTCAACTGACACTGCTTGTTGTTGCACATGTAGGTACGCACGGGAAAGTCAGTCGAGTACTCCCAGGACTCCTCCTGTAATTGTCGATTTCAAAAAGAATTAACTCTCACCTTGAGATGTCGAGATGGGTAGTTTGAAACTCACATGTGAGAGACTTTTGTTTTCGGGCGATCTATCAAAAACAATTTCAAACTTTCCGTCTATGCATGTGGTGCGTCAACCTCCTATTCGTTTTCTTCGTGCGTGAATGCTTTTTAATTACAATAACTTTACCTAGCAATACTTGTGAATAAGGTGATCTCACGGTTGTCATATTGTACATCTCTTGGAACGAAGCGGCAGCCATGCAGGGAGAGTTAAACAGATTGCCGAGACAGTTCTCAACAGAGACTTCATACCTGCAGTTCAAACACTATGCATTTAATTGTGTTAGTTGTCTTCAAGCTGGATTGAGCATTTCCGGGGTGCTTTCATGAACTTTTAGAATTCAATTCAGACTAACGAGCAGAAAATATCCACTCCACTGGGTCCATAATGCGTTGTTATGCTGACGATTGTATGTATGTAGTCTGTATAGGACGGCAGTTTGGCCGGGTTGAGACCGTACCCAGCAAAGTAGGAGTCGAGACATGCCTTGGTTTGCTGCAATATGTAATTGTTTTTTTGTTGTATTTTTAGAGCTACAGTAGCGCCGGAAAGTATTGGCGCGTTTTTTTCGTCCTTGTGTAACTTTTGAATCATAAGAGGAATCAAGCTAACATTTTTACTATAAGTAGGGAATCTATCAGGGAACACGTTGCTGATACTGACATTTCATAATGGTACCGCAAAATTATGTAGTGATGACGCAACCGAACAACACTTGCATGAAAAATTATTATTCCTTGGACAAAAATGTTTAGGTTACAAACTTTTCGGAGCATGCAGGCATTGCAGTAGGCTACCCGGGTCTCTAGCTCATCTGGAAGCCGAGTTATGAGTTTGCAGCCTTGATATTGCAGCAAGGCTGCTGCAAAGGAGAAAAATCGCAGCTACTTGAAACTTTCTTTCTGCGTAGCCTACTGCAATGCCTGCATGCTCTGAAAAGTTTCTAACCTAAACATTTTTGTCCAAGGATTAATAATTTTTCATGCAAGTGTTGTTCGGTTGCGTCATGACTACGTAATTTTACGGTACCATTATGAAATGTCAGTATCAGCAGCGTGTTCCCTGATAGATTCCCTACTTATAGTAAAAAGGTTAGCTTGATTCCTCTTATGATTCAAAAGTTACACAAGGATGAAAAAAACGCGCCAATACTTTCCGGCGATACTGTAAACTTTTGAAAATTTTCGGCATTATTATGAAATACATACCGACATGAAAGCCGGGTAGCACAGCGTGTCAGCTTTTCCCTTCACTGCCGCAGCGCCTGAAATACATTTCTATGTAATTCGTTGCAGCATAAACACAAAAAAAAATTCACGAGTGACTCATCAAAATTCGAACGAAACCATGGAATATGCAAAAACATATAATTCTCTTTTCTTTATGTACATTTTCCAGCCCAACAGTCTTTACAATCATTGAAAAATGAGGTAGTTACCGAATGCTGACGATCCAGCGAGGAAGAGTACGAAGACTGTAGAAATCATGACTGGAATCACCGCTGTTTTCCTCATTTCACGTCCCTGATTATATACCCCACTAATAATCTCTTATCAGCGCTATCACTTCGTGATATCAGTGAAAGACTGTTTCGTGCTGACTCAGTACACCATGATCAGCTCCAAATCTTGGTGCTATCCACTTAATTTGAGCTAGCCTCATTGTGAAAATGAAGCCCATGCAATCCTTTATTCGAATCAAACGGCTACAAAAAAAAATGCGTCAATTAGCAAGTAATCATTTTACTCCATTTGACAGCACACACGGAGGTCTTCTTTTTATTCCGGATAAATCGTTAGAAGGGAAAGCCAGGCGTCGAATCTAAATAGAATACACGTGAATTTAATCCGATCTCATGCGGAGGATGGGGATTTTTTTTTTAAAAATTACAAAATTTGAAGATTTAGGTAGGATCATTGTACTTATCATCACGTTTCGTCCTTTGCAGTAACGAAATGAAAACTCCCAATTACTATATCAAAATACCTTTGGGAATAGCAGAATTAGAAGAAATGGGAAGCAAATTTCTCTCAACAGCGCGGAAATTATGTAAATTGTACTGAAAAATCAAATTTTATTCGTATATTGAATATGTATGAACGAGTTCTTCTATGAAACAACGGCATTTCAAGATAGGGAGGTGAAACACGGTGCAAAAAATTAAATCATTAGATATACCCACTGGTAGAACCTGAATTCACCATGTTCGTGTTCGTACAATCCGTTTGGTAAATAAAAAAAAATAAAATAAAAAAGCATACTCGATGTATATCCAAAGAATATTTCCGCAGATGTCAACTGTAAAGTAATGAATTTTTTAAATTAAAAAAAATGAATGAAAAATCGTTACCCGAGCACAACAGGAACGAAGATATGGTAGTCTTGATTACGGATGACGGAATGCGTCGCCGGTTGTGGGCCTGAGACAGGCAATACATATCATGGCAACTTTTCCATTTTTTTTTTGAAATTAGAGGACCATTTTAAACACCATATATCAGACGGTAGATCAACACCATATGAGGCTGTTCGTGAAAAGATCAATGAAATGGACGTACACTGAAATTGAAAAATGGTACCAAAATTTACGCAAAGGGGTTATTGAAAGTGCTGATCATCATGGTGACATTCATTTTCCATTTCACTCATCGGTTAGGTAGTACTGTAACTACCGTTTTTGAGGCTGAAATGCCATATCTCTTGAACCTCTCAACCGTTTTTCAAAAAAAAAATTTTCTGCGGGTACTTTAAGATGCTGATAACAATTGGATACTTTAGTAAGAAATATAAATAATAAAGTTTCAAAAAAGTGTTCCAGAACACCATTAATAAGTACCGCTAATTTCATATAACAGAACGACGATCCTTACGAGGTCCTTCACAAAAGTGATTGATCGTCTCGCAAACAGCCTCATATGAATGCACTCCGAATGTTTAATTTAAAAAAAAGATCGGTCGCGCCACCTTCATTTCCTTCAAGTATCCGATAGTGTATACATACAGTGAAACTGTTATGGCTGACGAGACCGTGCCGATTACAATCTGAAAAAAATACACGTAATTCTGAAAATAATTTTTCGCTCACGTAGCACGCTGAGTACAATCGTAGACTGACGAATGTTAGCGGCATGAACGCGCCAGTTACGATCCATGGTCAAAGTGCTCAAGAGTTTCAACCTTCCGACTGTCAAATTCTCAATTATAGGTATAAATAATTACCAATCAAATCACAAACATTTTTTAAAAATATAGTACTCGCAAAACTTTAACGCTGATGTTTTTAAAAAATGCACTTTAAACATTAATTAATATCTTAATACAAAACGAATCTACTCAAAAATATTGCGCATATTACCTTCTTGTAACTGAAAGGGCGACAGACTGAATTGTATCTCGCCACAGAGTGTAGAAAATTAAGAATATTATTGACGATCCATGAGGAATTGTTCTAATTTTTGCATTTTCAATTGCTGCTCTACGGAAAACCAACCAATGTTATCACGAAAATTGGAATTTGCACATCGAATCTCCAATAATTTTCGTACCAGTCTTCCGGAGGATACTGGGTTAAATATTATTCACGTATGATCTAATTATAGAACACAACCGGAATAATACTTACTCCTAGCACAATTAGTAGTCGGGCTGTCATTCCAAAAATATTGATGCACAGATGCGAAAATACTGATAAGAGCTTCATATTAACTACTCAATGAAACGACTAACTGATATGACTGACGATCACTCGAAAAAGGCTTGTGATTTTCGATATACTATATAGCACAACATAGAACAGCCTAGAACGACTCGTTGAGCATAACAACAAATAGAGTGCTAAAACACACTGACCTTAATTGAAGTATCAGTGCAGAAATCATGATCAAGTAGAGAATATTTCGAATAATCAAGAGAACATACATGGCGTCATCCATGGAAAAAATGCACGACGATGGAAAACTGAAATGAGCGACAGCGACTTTCCAGATAAAAAAAAGAATTATGAGCGACATTTAAGGAGAATGATTGGAACCGCCCGCGACTTACACTGATTTCGATGTTTTTTTCCTCATTTTTACCAAATTTGTGCAAACTGGTATATTAAACAGAATTAATGTAGTGGCAAGTAGCGGCATTTCCATTTATCTCGTTTCTTTACAAAAATGAAACTGAGCAGTTAATAAAAAATGGATTTAAAAAAATTCACGCATTGGTAATGCTGATTGCATTACCAATGCGTGAATTCATTCAAAACGATTTATCCGTGTTCAATCATGATCAAATCGTCACGATTTCGTTACTTTTGCGACATTTGAGGGAGAGAAAAAGGTGGCGGTATTTACTCATTATTTCTTAGTTTAGCTTAGAAATCGTTTATCAAGTGTGGTATCACTGAGAACTCTGACGACGTTGGAACTTCTCAATTTCTTCGATTGGTTCTCATCTGTAAAACAAGTAATCTTGAATGTTACTCGCGGTGAGCGACTTACTTTCGCATACATTGTGCAAGACAGAAAATATGTATTATGGAAACACTTGAAGCCCTGGGTTAGAAACAAAAATGCCTGTAGCTTGAGAGAGAAGCTTTGGTACGATCAGCTTCAAATCTTGATGCTATCTGAGTAATTCTAGCGAGTTTAAGGAAGAATTTTTCATTCGAAGATCAGGACAAGCGGGTGAGAACACAGTGAAAATCATGTTTTGCCACCAGATACTGCCATAACAAGGTGATTGCAGAAAAACACACGATTCCGAACCTAAAAGTGATAAACAAGTACAATCAAAATAATAGTATTAAGTTTGTAAATAATTGGATCAGTTCTATTCAATACACATATTGATGTCTTTGTGCACTCAACCGGTACCACTTCGAGCAGAGGACTCGGATCGACTACATATAATTCAAGTCGTCAACTTTCAAGAAAGGCCCCAGTCGACAAGACTACGACGTGAGTTCCCACTTTGGTTGATACACGCTAGTCAGGACGTCACTGGAAGCTGGAAGATCTACTTCTACGCTCAATGTCTATCGTCCAAGATCGGCACTACAATTGACCAAGGAAGCCAAGCATGATCCATTCCCTTGACCCAGTTGCCTCGAATTCGAAGATCCCGACCACCGCTGTCGCCGAATGATACCTCCTGCAGGCCCTTGCCTTGATGTCAGGATAAATATGTATATGTATGTGCACTCAAAAAAATTTCTTCGTCGCATGCATGAAGTAATTAATTACTTCTGTGGAAATTCACTATAACTGTTTTTGAAGTAATCAATTACTTCGATTGCTATTCTAGCGTGTTTCCACATAAGTAATTAATTAATTCATGCATGCGATGAAGTAATTTTTCTCTGAGTGTGGCTGTGCGTCGGTCTGTTTCTTATCCACCCGTTTTCCTTAAATAACTTTAGAATCGTTTGAGCAATAAACCTCTCGAAACAGTAATAGCACAGCCCATGAAGTCACACTTCCATTAATTGCATATCATCTCCACAGAAACAATCTGTAAACAACAAAAAAAATTAAAATATCAAATATAGTTTCGAAAGAAGCACTCACATCTTGCCTGTACACGTGGCCGTAGAACGAAGTAACACCCATGAAAATCGTGAGAAACCAACCACCTGCAGTTCGTTAAAGCAATATTACACAGAGCAAGAAGTCTCGTATGAACATATCTTTCACTAAACATTATAGGCTAGGAACTAATGGAATTCCTTCGTTTATGTTGATTGCGCGGCATTTACCTGTGCACATGAACACTGAGGCGACTGTAGCTCGAATGACGACAATTTATATTTTCAATTGACGACCTTTAAAACTTACATGAAACTTCCTCGCGTTCATAGTTACTATCATGTAGGCGAGAAGAATAATCAACTCCAGAAGACCCCAAATAATCATCGTCTAAATTGCATGCATTTAGAAAAAGATACTAGGATCAGGGCAACTGATGAATGTTCACTTACCTGTATTTTAGTTCACTTACATCTAAAAAAACATGGTATCATGTCTAATGATGTTTTTTTTGCTAATTATTACCTAGTGACTTTTTTCTCATTGCAGACGAGAATGGGTGTGAAATATGAAGCGACTTTGAAATAGGGCACTACGGTGCACCGCTCCATGCTTCTCCAAACTCTCGAAATGTTTAATTAACGAAAGTCCGCTCTTCATCGTCTCTCAATCTCATTAATCCTCCTCCGCCCTTCGCTCCCTATTTGAATGCAAAATGAAGGGGAGGATCCGCAATTTCCGCTTCTCTCCTCGACTTTCATCTTAATTCAACGCCCTTTTGTGCGAAATGAGAGCGCCCGCAGCTCAGTTTTCATTGCTTTTCAACGCTCCTCAAGTCTAGCGATCTCAATAACCACATTGTCCATTTTTGCACCTTTATTTCACCATGCTGCAGAGGTTTCATGTGCGATTTAGCCACTAGTCTCAGTAATTTTATGGCAGCGGAAAGCACAATTTTGAATTTATTTCCGAAAATAATATTTATAACAGGTAATGAATCAAAACTCGTCAATCGATCGTGAGGATGAGGAATTTCGTTTCTCCATCTGCTGCGACACGCATGTTTCGGCAAGTACACACAGAGAAAAATGTATAAATCCAGCCCCATCATACATGAAAATATATGAAAAATGTATTACATGTTATACATTTTCATGTACGATGGGGCTGGATTTATACATTTTTCTCTGTGTGTAATTGATTAGATTTGCACAATAAGGAGAAGAATGTATCAATTGTTATATAATATGCACAACATTGTCGACTGTGAAAAAAGAATTATTTTAAAACAAATGAATAAATTAAATTAGTTTTTAATTAAATTAGGATTTGATTTGCAAATTTTTTTTATATATTTTATAAAAGTATGTTGCAGAAAGCAGTTGGCGTCGTAATGTCCATAGTTATTGTCCTCCAAACGCTGCACTGTTTCAGTTTCTTTTTCTACGTAAGTTTCTCATTTTTCACAATTTCTCTCATCTTTCCATCTATTTTCCTTTTTGGCATTCGGTGTGTATGATTTGCCATAATTCTTTGGCTTTGCCCATCTATTACTTTCTTCCAAAAAATAAGGAATTTATATATTTTTCAGTCCTGCCCGAACTTTCTCAGTCTCGTCATAGAGATCGTCCTCGTGCTCTTCCTCTCCTTTGGAGTCTATGGAAAGCACAGAACTTATCTGATATGCTTGACGGTGTGGATGGTCCGTTTTTTTTCAAAATATTTTTAATAAGACCTCCTGAAAGCGTAAAACTAAAAAAACTCATAGGCGTTATCTAGACCCGTTCGCTCTGCAAACAAGAATATGAATGGAGAATAGCGGGAGTACGAGTTTTACAATGAGGAGCGTGGGAACTTTTTTCCAAGAAATGAAACTTGTTGGAAAATCATTTTCCTTGCATATTTGAGTTCTGTGTATGGCAAAACAGATATGCAAACCTTTCAGATCGAGGTCGTTCTCCAAGACGTGTACTTCACCCTGCTCTTAAGTTCCAACTCCAACGTGAGCTCCACTCATCTATCTGCTCGCCCCCCTTTTTCAAGAAATATATCAAATTTTCAAAGGTTTCAAAGAATATTTTCAGGTGCTCAAAGAGCTCTACCCTCGACTGCTCGAATTTCGTGAGTACATTCTTTGTATTAGCCGTACACCGCCTAGCTATCGGTCTCGCAAAGCCATTTCTGTCCTTCATAATGCACAAATTTCCCTTTTTCGAATTTTTTTTAATTTAAAAAATGAGGACTAAATTAAAGAAATAGTAATTCAGACGGTAGCAAGGAGCTCTACGTGACTCTCTTCGCCGTCGGGTGCTTCTTCGAATTTCTCGTTTTCATCATCTTCTTCAACGTAAATACTATTAAAAAATATTTTTTTATTGTTGTATAATCTCTAAATGTTTTAAAATTCGCGCAGATCATGAGCACCTACAGCAGCTTCCTCAAGGAGCGCGACACGCGCACGCGATCCGCATCCATGCGCTCTCAGAACGACGCGAACCGACTGAAAGAGGTATTACTTTTTAATAATAAAAATACAATGAATAATATACAGCAGCGAATATGCTAAAAGATGTTGCTGATCTAATGCGGCGCTAATTTCATGGGGTGCACATCAGTTTTATGCACCCTTTCATAACATTTTTCCTAGTGAAGCTACGACTTCCAAACTTGATACAGGGATTTCAAGCCACGTTTGGAACATTTTCCTTTTTATTGGGCCCTGTATCAAGTTTGGAAGTTGTAGCTTCACTAGGAAAAAAGTTATGAAAGGGTGCATAAAACTGATGTGCACCTTGCACCCCATGAAATTAGCGCGGCATTACAGAGATGAGCAATAAAATGGCGTGCTAGAGGTTCATGAGCAATTTCCAGCAAAAAAATCTTTTTTTTTTTTTTTTTTTTTTTCCAGCAATCTGCGGCTCCTGTGCGAGCAGATTCACGTCAATTGTAGGCATTCTATTGTGTTGAACATTGTTTATTTCGTGGTTGGAACATTTTGGGAGAGCGAGACTATACATTCTACAACGTTTATTTGTGTGTTTCATCAGCGTCAGAGAGGGAGAATAAATGTATTGTATCATGTGTTTCAGCAGCTGTAGTGCAAACGAATAAAAGTGGAAATGATTGTTGCTCGTCCCTTATTCAATCATTTCAATTAGAGTGCGCAATGTGAGACCACGGCCTCTTCATTTCGCACACTCTCTAGACCGGTCGATAGACGATAAAGTGTGCGAAATGAAGAGACCGTGGCCTCACATTTCGCACTCTAATTTCAATCGGACACTCCTAATTGCTTGAATAGAATCTGCAAGGAGTTGCATGGATTCCTTACCAATATTATTTTTTGTTTAACGCTATTTTATTGTTATTGCGAACAAAAATAAAGTCGTGTCAAAATTTGTGAAAGTTAGGGACTAGCATTTTCGAACACTTTCCAATCACCCAATTTGTAGGTGCGGAAACAAATGGCGTCACGCAGAAACATGGAGGCGTTCGGGGACAGGGAAGGGGGCGGGGGAAAGAAGTCTCTAGTCTGCTCTGCTTTCCAGACAAACCTGCATCCATCACGCCCCCCCCCTTTGCCTTTTTCTTGCCGTCATCGTTCGTTTCCCCTCTCACGTCGAGGAAAGAGGCGAACGTTTTTGTAGAAAAGATAGTTTGTCATCTCCAGTTCGTGTTTAAGTAAAAATAAGCATAATTGTGCCTCCGACATGGCAATTTCTCAATCGATTCTAGCTCGTTTCTGCGAATTCGACAAATGTTTGCAAAAAATAGCGAGAAAAATGCAATAACCGAGTGACGATCTCAATTTCAAGAGAGCGTAAAAACCAAGGAAAGGCCTATTTTCAGTACTAATATAGAAAATATAAATTTTCGTCAAAAGTATGTACGTATTCTCGTTTGCTGAAGAAGAAGAGGAACGCCTCTGGTCTTCCTTAAAACCTGTCTGCTCGTCCTTTAAAAGCCCATCATCCATCATTCCCTTTCCTCTTCTCTCCTCTCATTTCCTCTTTCTCTTCTCTTCTCGAATCCAACACATGACGAACGTTTGAATGGAATGGAGGTCTGACTCCCCCTTTCTCTCTCTCTCCCTCTCTCTTTCTCTTTCCTTGATATTGGCTGTCAGGGGATGTTTCTGCGAACAAAATTGGCCTCGCTATTTCTGAATTCTGTCCTTTTTTCTCTCTTTCGTTATCGATTCAAATTGTGACTATTTGATTACAAATGAGGACAAATACTTAATAATAATAATAATATTTATGCGAGTCACGAGGAAACGCGGTACAATAACATAAATTAAAAGAAAGGAAGTACTTGCGAAGTCAAACGGGAAAATTACTTCGCCGTAAATTTGCCGAGCGCGCATATCATATTTCAATGAAGACGGATATTTCCCAACCAACGAGCTATCTATCCGAATTTTCAATGATCATCATATATTAGGGTGTTCCGAAAGTTTTGTCCATTTTGTTTGAAAATTAAATATTTCAGCCTACATAGATCGAGCGGCTCCATAAAGTGAATACACTATGGAACACCCTTTGCACTTTGAATATTTAATTCGAACCGATTGCATCATCGCACTTCTAGTTAAATATAGCGTTCGTGCGATCTAACTGTTTTCACGACATTTTTTTTTCAAGATTTTGAGCACCGGGAAAAATCTGAATATATTGCCAATCGAGTTAATTGTTGACGAGAAGTACGTGAAAACCAGCCCGGCTTCCGTGCACAAGTTACAACATCACTACGCAATACGATTTTTTCCACGTAATTTTCATTATTTTCGCGAAATTGATTCCGGCAATAGTGTCCAAAATTATTAAATAATTATTGTAGACTAGAACCATATAGGCTTTTTTAATCCTTCAAGAAACGGGTTAAGTAGAAAAATGGTGATTTTTCCCATCCCCAGTTTGACATTTTCGGATGTAGTTCTGGAAGAACTAAAGTCAGGCACAATTTCAATAGCACGATAACAGAAGTGAAAAATCAGTCATTTTTGCTTATTGCGTCATCACAACGAAATATTTGCCAGATATTAATATGGGAAAAATAGTTCTGCTGGAGCTGCAACTACTACAAAACGATGTGTTATTTAATTAAAGAAGGAGTATCACGAATCTCCTGCTCCATCATTCCTCATCTCATATGTTTCAATGACGCGGTCGCTTTCTCCTCGTTCCCCCTTATCCCTCCTTTGAATTCCTGCATTCAGGGTCAGTTTGGCACAGAGCCAAACGCGAATAACTTTGTTCAAACTTATCGGCTGAACATGCGGTTTGCGGGGCTCTTATCTGGAAACCGATTACCATAACCCGACAGTGAGAACTCAGTTGACCAAAAGTTCGTGGGACACCACCTTTAATATTAATTAATTAAAGGTGTTGACGAAGGTATCGCGCCAGTAGAGAACGCGGTTTCCAGTGGTGCTGTCTCCATGCCACCACAATCGATAAATTATTTATTTTAAACACGAGTCTATGTATCTATTTATTACACAAACACAAAACAGACAGCGCGCGCTTGGCTATAGATTTGGTGATTTAAATTTTGCAAATTTTAAAAGTAACCATGGCCAGTTCTCATATGCAAAAGTTTCTGAGAAGAGCAATTCCTCCACTACTAGGGAATCGAAATGTCTGTCTGTGTGTCTGTTGGTTTTTTTCCTTCCGCGTGACGGACGTTTTTTTTCGTTTTTCCGCTATAATTCGCTTCAAAGTTTAGCAATATTCTCAGATCCTTTTGCATATGATAGGCAACGACAAAACACATCGAACTTTATATGTGAAAAATCGATAATTTCAGGGCCAAGTCGGTAGCGAGCTCGACTAGAAATCCGGGGGTCTCAGGTTCGATCCCCGCCGGTGCATACAGTCCTGGTTGTTTCCCCAATGAAAACTTTCCGGCCCGGCCGGGCCCGGACGGGCCCAAGTGGACCCACGCAATTTGTGGCGCGAATAGAGATAAATTCGAGACAAACTCTGTGCAGTCAACGAATTCAGGTCATTCGTCATCGGTAAGTGTCAACAGAAATTTAAATAATTTTTTTTTTAGTAATTTTAAATTCATTAGAAAATTTCGTTCTATGAAAAATCAGTTCGTGGTAAATGCAAAAGTCCAATAGATACTGTAATATTTTGCGTCAATCTCTATCGAAAGTCATTTCCTTGCAATCATTTCTTTCAACAAAATGAAACGTAATAAAGCAAATAATTTAATTTTCAATCAATAACATTCGATGACCAATGACTTGAGCTCGTTGACTGCACAGAGTTTGTCTCGAATTTATCTCTATTCGCGCCACAAATTGCGTGGGTCCACTTGGGCCCGTCCGGGCCCGGCCGGGCCGGAAAGTTTTCATTGGGGAAACAACCAGGACTGTAGTCTTTTGCCGCATTTTTTCCAAGTGTCAAATGTGGCCCAAACCCATTTTTGAGTAACGAGATTCACATTTGAACATCTTTTGCCGATTTTTGAAGTGAAATATCGATTGATTTCACTTGATTTCACGCGATTTCATGAAATTTTCGCACATTTCGTTCCAAATCATTCCTCATGATGGCAATCTCGCAGAAATGGAGTTAGAACGAGAGTGTAAGGGAAATTGAGAGTGACTCTCTCACTTTGGTACACTCTCTCGCCCCTGACCCCTTTCTGGAGGCCGGAATCATGCATCCGGAAGCTTCCTAATAAATCGCTTCAAAATCGCTCTATCTTCTCGGATCCTTTTGCATACGACAACAGACCAAAATCCCTTTAAAATTTGCAATATTTTATTGACCAAATCCATAGCCAAGTGGGTTACGCGCTTGACTTACAATCCGAGACCCCCAGGTTCGAACAATTTTGCAGAGTTTTAACTTGGAAAATCGAAAATTTCGAAAAGTTTCCAATTGGTTTGCAGGGCGTGGGGGATCACAGGAAAAGTGTTTGGCGATGTCGGAAACGTGCCTGGAAGTGTTCTAACACGATTTAACGTGTGAAATTGAAAATTTCGTAAAGTTTCCAATTGATTCGCAGTGCGTAGGGGATCACAGGATAAGTGTTTTGCGATGTCAGAAACGTGTTCGAACACGCCAGGGAAATCAACACACGGTATCCTGCGTTTCCGTTGAGAAAGGCTCGTAAGGCTGAGAGCGATCGAAAAAAGTTGCCACTACGCCACTTCGTGGCTCCGTGGCAACTTTTTTCGATCGCACTCAGCCTCACGAGCCTTTTGCAACGGAATAAGCCAGTACTTTTTCTAGAGAACATTCCCTCCAACATACTATGCTCCCCCTGGACCGATCTTGGAGCCGGCTACTGAGTTCTCCTCCCTGGATCGAGCCTACAGCAAGCTACCAAACTCCCTCTGAACCGTACCTGAAGAAGGCTACCGAGGTCCCCCTGGACCGTACCTGAAGAAGGCTACCGAGGCCCCCTGGACCGTACCTGAAGAAGGCTACCGAGGTCCCCTGGACCGAATCTTAAGTATGTTACTTAGCTCCCCCTGGACCGTACCTGCAGCAAGATACCGGTCTCCCCCTGGACCGAAAGCAGGTTACCGAGCTCCCCCTGGACCGAACCTGCACCCGGAACTATGCATAGAGCGTAGTGTACGCATAGAGCGTAGTGTATTTAACCTCAACACATCCCGGCTAGTTTTGAAGCAAAATATAAGGAAAATGAGAAAAAAGTGCGACCGGACGGAAGAACAAAAAAAAACGAAGAAACAGACAGACAGACTTTAGCATTTTCTTTAGCACAGTGAGATAGTTCGTATTTTCAGAAATTGTTTAGACTTCGATCAATTTCTGTACAAAGGATCTTCATCTGCTTCCATTCCATTGAATATCCCTCGAGAAATATTATGTTCACGTTTCTTCAGAGCACTGAACATTTTCTCAAACAATTTCACTGAAAAATGCTTTGCCTAGTAGTGATACAAAGTGATTCAATGTCTACAAAATAAAAGACGGCGTTTTGGCGCCATTTATTTTGAATATTTCCGTGTGCGAACCCGGTTTGCCCTGCTCCGTGTGGCAAAATGCCAACGTGCAAACCCTCTCATTCCCTCCCGTCTCTCGCTCAATCGATTAGATCAGACGAGAGACACTCTCTCACTGATCTACCTCTCTTCCTCGTCCCCTGTCGAATGCCGTGCCAGAATGTAGATCAGTAGATTGAACGCTCTCTCCCATATCCCCCTTCCCATCTCTTCCCTCTGTCTCCCCTCTCACTGCTCTTCCTCCCCTCCCCTCCCCTCTCCCTTATCCTTTTCTGGTCTTTTCGCGCTTCAAGTTTGTTTGTTGTTATTTTAATCTCTATCTTCCTTTCCCCCTCATTTTCTTTTAAAATGTTATTTTTTCCTGCCCATTTCCTTACTTCGTTCACTCATCGTACTGATCCACCCATCGTGAGGCGGTTGGGTGTCTATTACATTTATAAAATGATACGAACACACAAAAAGTCAAAATGGTACTTCCTCTGTTTACCAAAGCGAGAGAGCGGGCAAAAGTGAGAGGGTCGCGTACGTGCCTGTTTGGTAAACAACGGAAGTCCGTCATTTGACTTTTTGGTGTGATCGTATCATTTTATAAATGTAATACGGACCCAACACACCGAAACATTCAACCGCGCCACTTTAGGAAGTTCTCTATTTGCTTACGTCTATCTATGCAGCTCTTTCTTTTTGGTGAATATCAAATCCGATGGCTAATTTAATTTCCTTCCCCTCTGTCCCTCCCCTCCTTCCTCTCTCTTCCCCCCTTCTCTCTTGGTGGTTTGATCTACGGAGACCCAGCGGGTATGGCCACCGTAACCCGGCCATACCCTATGGCGTTTAGACCGAGCGCGCGCTAAAGGGCGCCTAACCTCTCTCTCTCTCCCTCCTCACTCATACTCTGCCGTTCATCCTCGTTTCCGCCCTCTTTCTGCCGCGCTTTTTGCCACATTTTGTCGTAATTACCTGAATTCCGTCCTTTCCCGTGTCGTCTGAACTTTCGCAAAGTGTGGACGACTAGCCGTCATTTATAGTCAGAAAACGCGACTAGACGTGTCGCTCTATTGGAGAATGTGCCTCCCTTTTCATTCTCGGATAGATCGAGCAGTCTAGTCGGGTTTACTGGCTGGAAATGAGGACTAGTCGTATGTTCGCCCCTTTAGTCATCCAATAGCTTCTCCCGATTGCAGAGTCAATGGAATCGTGGTAATTCTCACCCGACGTGTCCTCGACCACGACGCGACCGCGACGCGCGCCACGTCGGCGTCGTCAGCAGAATCAAGAATCCACGAGGTACGGTAGTCATACGATCGATCGATTATCGATCAAACCAATCAATAATCTTGATAACGGTCTATTATCTCCCGCAAATTAGTTGCTCATTTGCACGTGCGTTAATCCGTGATGTTCGATGAATCAGGCCCTTTTAAATCTCGCGCGCTTTTTTGAATCTTTGATCTTCAGAGAGAGCGAAATGGCTGTAAACGACTCGTTCCGCTGGTCACTTTAAAATATAAGAGTGCTTACCAGTAAACCATCTAAAGTGGAACTAGTTTCGGGTTTTTTTTTGGGTTGGAACTTGTTCCCTCAGTGGAAGTTTGTGGATAAAACCCGGAACAAGTTCCAGTTTGGATGGTTTACTGGTAAACCCTCTTACATTAACTAGTAATGGGAATTCACATGGAAGAACGCGGTTTCAAATAAGAAACAATAACATTTGCGATGCAATTTATCAAGCGAAACATGAATATCGGGGGACGGGGGTTGCTCACTCAGCGAAACTGGCCGAATTCCCGGAATTTGCGAAAAGCCTGGCCGCTCTAGGGAAGAAACTATACTGCTTGTAGTTTGATGTTGAGAAGCAATTTGTGAAATTCAGTGAAGTAAAAATGATGAGCTCTCGTTTTAGAGATTTTGTATTTGCCTCAGAAGTTTACAGGCTGTCTTCAGGTCTATTTCGTCTCTGCGCTTTACTAATGAATATAGCCCTAACTGCATGTTCCGAATAGTTTCTCGGGTCATTGTCTGCCATGTGAAATTGTGGAAACGCATGAACAACCTTCTGGTAAAATAGTTCTGAACTTTTTCGAGAAACACCTGATCTTGTTTTTGAAAGGGGTTGAAGGCCATTGAGTCACTTTCTAGTATGGATCTAATATTTATCGAGTAAGCTTAGACTATCCCATCGAAAATTGAATACTGCAGATTCTGACGGCGTCGAGGGATGCTGGAACCGAGGGCGCATCGTCGTGGCGCGCGCGGATGCAACTACTTGCGCTCCTACTGCAGATGACGTCGGCAGGTGAGCAAATCAATCGATATCTTGACATACAGTAACCAGTGCATATCGTAATCCATTATTTATTTGCAGGAAGGACGACGTCAACCTGCCGCCGATCGGCAATCGGGCGCGCCGGAAAGAATCTGTGCGTTTTTTACAGTTTCGTGTAACTTTCGAATCAGCCGTGGGATTGATTGATGTCGCTGTACACCTCACTTTTCTAGCGAGAGAGCGCGGGGAAACGAGAGAGCGCAGACAGTTGAGAGAGCAGCGAGCTCCCTCCAGTGAGGGAAGGGAGCTCGCTCGAGAAGAGAGACAAGCGTTTGGTCAGAGAGGTTAGAGAAGTAGAGACATAGGCTATGGTGCTGGCTGTTATCGATCGAACCTCGCAGTACAGAGAGATTTTGATGGAATTTCGACTCCGTTCTTTCTACAATTTTTGTGTTGATAACGGTAGCTCTAACGGAAAGCCCGAATAGCACTGTTAGACCATTTGCAAGTAGTTTTGTCATCATGTTTACAAAGAGTTGCTAAAATTGCTATTCGGACTTTCCTTTAGAGCTACCGCAACCCACAAAAAAATAGTAGAAAGAACGGAGTCGAAATTCCATTAAAATCTCTCTGTACAGCGAGGTTCGATTGAGATCAGCGAGCTCCATTGCCTATGTCTCTGCTTCTCTAACCTCTCTGACCTAGCGCTTGTCTCTCGTCTCAAGCGAGCTCCCTTCACTCACTCGAGGGAGCTCGCTGTTCCCTCTACCGTCTGCGCTCTCTCGCACCCCGCGCTCTCTCGCTAGAAAAGTGAGATGTACAGCGACCCCAATCAATCCCACGGCTGATTCGAAAGTTACACGAAACTGGGAAAAAAACGCGCAAATACTTTCCGGCGCTACTTTTGTTCGGACCAAAACACTGGTTCCGGACAAACGCCACTTTATTCGGACTAAAACACTGGTTCCGAATAAATCACTGGTCGAAAAATGACCTTCGCCCTCAAATCACTGGTCGAAAAATGACCCACGCCCCTTTTGGGGCGGAACTCTTGGGCAAAAACGCCGGGCATCGCCCATTTTGGAAGAAGGAATTATTGGATTTGAACATTCGACTATGAAGTCTTTGAAACAAAGTACTAAAAGCCGAAGGGCGTCGTGGTTTGGGGTTCCCGGCACGGAGGAAACACTGGACGTCCCCCGTTTCAAATTTCGGATTAGAAGGATGTTTCAATTCAATTCTTTCTCTCTTTCTTAATGTGTTGATGCCTGAACACAAACCTGAGAAAAATTCATTTTACATCGAACAGTGAATTCAGATTACAATTCAGACTAACATCCAGACAATACAATTCAGAATATACAATTCAGACAACAATACAGACTACAGGTTATCGAAATGGACTACAAATCACGATCTCTGGATCACGGACTGGATCACGGCCTGGATGGATGGAAAATGAATCAACAAATGGAAATTGATGAAATGGAGAAATGGTATCACAGAGACGCATTTTATTTAAACAGCAAAATGTGAAGACGAGAAAACAGTTAAAAAGATAAAGATTAAATGATAAGAAAAGAAGGTAACAGAGATACAGACAGTCACAGATTAAAAGGAGGCGTTGAAAACTGAAAAAAAATAGAAATTATGCAATATAAAATTGCATTATGCCAGAGCGAAGAAAAAACAACCTCAACGGTATCCGCGTAGGATCCGAGTCTCATCTGAACGACAGATCTCGGCTCTTTGATTGCTCTCTGTGCACTAGTTTTGTTATTTGGAATAATTCTATTCCACAATGTTCTGGTGCCTCAAGGAATGTAAGGCAAACGAGCAACGAGTGTCTTTCCCTAATTGGGAAAAGGCGCCCAAGAGCCGCTGTTCGGCGCCTTTTCCCAATTAGGGAAACACACTACGTGGCCTTCCCTGACAATCCGAACATTATGATTCGCGAATAACCCTTTGCTATTCTCGAATAGGATTATTCCAAATAACAACACTACTGTGCACATTCCAGTTGCGGGTGACGTTGGTGATGACCTCGGCGCGCAGCGATTCAGGTGTACAACGAGAAGGCCATACACTTTTGGCAAATCTCCAGAATTTTGAGTTTGAGCGGGGACACATCATTCCACAGACCGGTCAACCATACAGAAAGGCCTTTGGAGTGAGAGAGCGTGTGAAGTCGAGAGGGACTCTCTCAATTTAGCATACTCTCTCGCTCTAACCCTGGTCTGTAGGTTTGGAATCTTGAGGGGAGAGAAGGAGCATGCAACGCGACCGCAACGCCCGTGTCTCTTCACAGCGCTGTTGTCTCTCACTTTTTCTCTCGTCGTCATTTGGCCGCTCTTGAAATGCATTCCCGTTTCTGTCAGTCGTCGTGAGCGGTCCCTCTCCATTTTCCTCTGATGGAGAAGGGACTTCCCTAGTTCCCCGGACCCCCTCGTCTTTCTACCAACGACTCGACAAGATCGGAATACCCGTCCTAGCCGGCCTGGTCACCGTGGATGGGTATGACCGTTTGATGTTGGCTACTCAGATACCAGTTTCGCTAATTCTCAATTTGATTGATGATTCGAGCTTGGTGGACTCAAGTGGAAGAAAGATGCGCCATCCGTTCGTCAGGACTGCCTTCAGCCTCACGTTACCTCCCCTTTCCTCCTACGTCCATTGTCCTAAGAGAGATCTCGTCTATTCCTCCAGCAACTTCAAAGAAGATAGTCTGTGAATGGGAAGAAGACCGATCCTCTACCCCGACCCCAGCCGAAATGATCCGTGAATACTGAGAAGAATGATCCTGACCCCTGAAACCACATCCTCACCTGACGTTACCGTCTGACGTGATAAACATTGTATTGTATTGTATTGTATTGAAATGCTGTGCGGCGCGAGCATGGATATGACGGATCTAAAATAATTAATTAGGTAATTAATTCATTTATTGTTCATTCCGTTAGAAAATATAATATAATAATAAATAATATAAATAATATTATAATAATATAATTAATACAAAGAATATAATTGTGAATAGGGGTCAAGAGACGAATGTCCGTCGACGTCGTTAAATCAGTGCTTTTGCTTTGGCAGCAAGGGTATGAGGAGGAGGGTGTCAGGGGATCAGAACCAATCATTATTTTTGCATTCACACAGAGAATGAATACACTGAGATAGGACACCCAGTGTATGATACACTCAATATTGAGTGTATTCGCGCGTCGAGAGAGCGTGCGAAAACGAGAGATTTGTAAGTGTATCATACACTTGGTGTACTATCTCAGTGTAGGATACACTCAATCGTAAGTATATTCATTCTGGGTGCATGGAAGAATGAGATGAGTTGAGATCGAATAAATTAGCGGAAAGAATCATACGAGGTGCGGAAAGAATCATACGAGCCGTAAACATCCGTGGGGCGTCACAGTAAGGCTACCGTACCAAACTACAGTATCCACAGATGAGTTCGGTGTGTCAGATGTTAGGTCAGAGTCATGATTCAAACGTTTACGGCACAAATCATGAATCTGACCCGCCGTCTGACACACCGAACCAATATGCGGATACTGCAGTGGGGTACGGTAGCAGTACAATGATACTACTCCCATATCGATCGGACCACTAATATTCGAGTTATAGCCCGTTTCCGTTTTGTCACCCCCCAATTATCATATCAATTACCATGGCAATTGAGTTTGACTGTCTGTAGCACGTTTTGGAAGGAAAGTGAGCTTGTCATTCTCTTCTTCATTTTTCTTCTAACGCGATTTTCTGAACTGATCACTCGTTTCTCGTTTCCTCAGACATGGAAAACTGGCAAATTCTCAACAGATTCTAAGGGAATGTTTACGAAATCGACACATTTTTGCACAGTGTATCCGTGTCCCTTTTTTTCAGAGCGTAATAAGGTATACAACGCCCTTCCGTTTATCCGGCTGACTAGTCTACCAATTTTTGATTTCTCCGTTTTCGTCAAACATGCGTAAGAAGTTGTTTTACAGTATCGCTCAAAAGTGTTTTCCCCATATTTTCCTTTGGCCCGTAGAGCCTCGTTGAAAATATAGATGAACGTAGGATGAAGACAAGAGCCACTTTGTGTTATGTTACTATTTCTGGCGACATCGGTAACCTCAGAATTCTCTAATTATCGCACAGTCTCTCGCCCCTGACCCCTTTGTGGAGGATTTCGGTGGCGGTGGAATGATGAGGAAGAAGAGGAACGTCTCTGCCCTTCTCTAAAGCCTGCCCGCGTGCCCTAAAACCCCATCATCCATCATGTCCCGTCCTCTTCTCTTCTTTCATTTCTCCTTCTCTTCTCTTTTCCTATCCAACGCATGACGAACGTTTGAATGGGACAGAGATTTGACTCCCCTTTTTTCTCTCTCTCTCTCGTTCCTTGATGTTGGCTGTCAGGTCCTAGGTCCTAGAGTACATTCGGCGCACAAACATGTTTCTGCGAACAAAATTATCCTCGCTATTTCTGAATTCTGTCCTCGCTAGAGTGAATTTCTCGTTTTCGTTATCGATTCAAATTGCGACTTTCATTAGAAATGAGGGCAAATGTTTGCGAAGTCAAGCAAGAAAAGTTACTTCCCCGTAAATTTACCGAACATTTCAATGAAGACGAATATTGACTACCCAACGAGCTCTTTTTCCGAAGATTCAGTGCTCACCGTATACATGGATTGCATGCAATTGCTCAATCATAATCGCGCATCCCTATCGTCCCAGAATGAATATACTTACTATTGAGTATATTCTATACTGAGCTATGACACCGAGTATATGATATACTCAATATTGAGTATATCATATACTCGGTGTCTCATCTTAGTATATTCATTCTCTGTGTATATCTCGGCAATAAAGCACCGATTTGAAGCAATGTCTCACGTGCGGGGACACCTTCTCATTTCTAGCATGTATCCGTCGAGATGGGGTTTCATTATTTCATAATCTCATCTCGTGAGAACTATGAGTAATGCTTGCGTTATGGGAATGAGTCGTAAGGTGCCATTCTCTAGGTTTCAGAGGAAAGCTCCCTCCCAACCCCTCATCTCCCATATTGCCCCCATTTCTCACGTCATAAAACATGTTTCTGCGAGCAATATTAGATTTTCACCGTCTAATTTTTTTGTGCTGTTTTATAAAATTCTCCACTAGGACTTCGATGTCTCCTATGTGTGCATAATTCGAGTAGAGACTAGAGTGTAGCGTGCTTCCCTCCCGGGGCATTGATGTTTCGCGTGTTAGCTAACTTGTAACTCTGTCTCTACTAGGCTCTCGAAGAACAATTGCTTCTTGCTCGATTTGGCTCAATTTATTCTGTTTCAGCACAATCACTGGCGATAATTTCTGTTGTTTTTCTGCGGAACGTTTTAATATTTTGGGCACTTACTTGGGCAAGTGCATGTGTTTTAGATGGAGGGAGGAATGACATCATCGCTCGACGTCGACAATCCCCGCTTTCAAGTGAGCCTCGGCCCATTCAAGAAGCATGTCGTCGTAAGTTTCCTATATTTTTTCTCTCTAAACACCGAACAGGGGGGTTCGGGTCAAAGAAAAGGTCGTTTTGGTTTTTATCACTCGTTTCCCTTATAATCGTTTCAAAAACGCAGAATGGTGTCAGGATTAGACTTTGAAACGTAACTAAACAACTACCCGCATAAGAGGAAAATTACACCCCCACCCTCTTCATTCTCCGCACTCTCTCTTCAAAAAAGCGGTCAATTTCCCTGTTATGCGGGTAGTTGTTTAGTTACCTTTCAAAGTCTAGTCAGGATTGTGTGTGTGAAAACGGGAGGGTTTCTCGCACACTCGTAGGTTTGGCAGAGCTATGGAACGAAATACAGTGTCAAAAACGAAAATCTATTCAGGGAATGCTAAATAATTACGATTATTTATTTTTCTTAAAGGCACCCGGCATCGAAAAATAAGTTATTTTTATTTTAAAATTCAGAAAATTCTAAGAATAACTGTGAAAACCGCATATTTTTAGGATGTAAAAAAATTAGTTATGAATTTTCAAAGAAGGCGAAATTTAGGTATACGGTATCTCTTGCATCCGCGATCTTACGCGGTTTAGCGGCAGCGTAAGTTTTGTGGATCCAAGAGCTACAGTACCTTTGAAACACGGTTGTTTGAAAATTCATAATTAATTTCAAAAAAATCGTAAAAATATGCGGTTTGCGCAGCTCTTCTTAGAATTTTCAGCTCTTTTGAATAAAAATAGAATTAAGAGAATATAAAATTGTGATTTTTTGGCTGCAAACTCCCTTTAAATATTTAAGATTGCAGCATGCCGCAAAGGTGCTGGCGCTCATTGACATTGGCTTCTCCGCCCTCATTTTCATAGTCTTCCTGATGCATCCCGTAAGCTATTTTCAAAATTTATTCAAATGTAAATGGGGTTTTAAAAATAATGTGACGATGTGCGAAATGTAGAACATTTGTAGCAGCTTCGTATTTTTGGTTCGATTCTACCCCTTTATCACTTACTAGTTATTCATTTCGGAAAGAGACGGCATCAGTAGTTCACAAATCCGAAAGTGTTTCAAAGGTAGAACACATGGGATGATTGCTCGAGCAGATTGCAATGTTGTTGCAGGAACAACATTTTGAAAAAAAATATCAAACAAAACATTAAGTGCTAAATAACTTCGTTTCTTATTATTGGGGAGAAATCAATATGTACTGTCAGCCCATTACATGTCAATCATCGGGAACAGGAAGTTGATTCACCTTAGAATTAGGTTAATTAATTAATTATAAATTCTAATCCTAACCGTCTTTCAGACCTTCTCCAAATTCATTTCCATCTCCCTCTCTGTCATCACTCCCTCCTTCGTATATTTAGCACTGAAGAAGGAGAACAAGCACTACGCACTGCTTCCGCTTATTCTGTCGGTGAGGCATATCGCAGGATGAAAAATGGAGGGACCTCACATGTCACGCCCCCCCGCAAAGGCTCCAGAATGGAGTATTGAATGAAGTGGCATGTAAAATCTAGACGGGTTTCTCATATTCTCATGAGCTCCTGGGCTTTTGGAACCAGTTTTTGAGATGTGAAGAAGTGACCTATGAGAAATTGTGAAATATCTAAAACTTTTGCCTTATGTCATTTCACTTGCTATTAATTCCGAAGAATTACTCGTCAGGCTGCGCAAATAACGATAAACTGGCAAACTATTTCGATAATGATCATTTTAGTTTATCGGTCTCCTATTTTGGTCTGTGGCATGCTTGTACACGGCTTTCTTCGGAGGCACTCTTCTTATTATCGTACGTCATTTTAATTAAATTTATAAAATTGAAGAGATTATCCATAATATTTCAGTGGGAAATGGCACTAACAAAGATGGATGAACTCGACGCAACACTCATCGTTCCTCAGGGTATTTGTTTTCTCTAAATTTTACCACACATATTCCGGCATTTGTTAACCCACTACATGCTCAAATCTCTAGCACGGGGTCGGGAGGATGCGCAGACATTCAAGAGAATTGCATATAAATGTGCAGGTCAATATATTGCATAATCAAATTAGGAGGCAAAAATATTAATAATATTTCAGTGATAATCGTCGTTCTCATATGCACGATCCATGAGATTTACTACATCTACAAAGTGAAGGTAATAAGACTTTGTCTAACATGGGTATTACCTGAACTCACATTCCCGATCTTTTTAAAATTTTAATGGTAGATTCAGCATAAAATTCTAACCATGAATCTGTTTTCAAAAGTTGCGGAATGTTTTTTTTTTGAAATTTCGTCATTAATAACAAATTAATATTTTAATTAATAAATAAGCAAGATTAGAAACCCAAAATATCTCGATTGAGATATTCACTCTACGACGTTTGAAGTCGAATGCTGCCGTAAAATGTTTAAAGGGACCAGGCAGTGAAAAAAGTTTTTTTAGATAAAAGAAAATTCCGGAAGAATGCTAAAAACCGCATATTTTTGCGATTTTTTTGAAATTAGTTATGATTTTTCAAAATTTCGCCTTAAGGACAGATTACGGCAGCGACTACACCACAATTCGTTTCTATAAAACCAGACATTTTCATGAACTGGTTGTGCGTAATGATTCCGGGAGTGGCCAAAACCCTTGCGTTCTTCTTTTTGTTCCATTATCTAATCATCCGACCAATTTAAATAGCTTTCTGTCTTTTCGGAAATAGGCGACGCACCGTTCCAGACGCCAATTTTGTGTTAAAATAACTAATTGTAAAAAATGCTAAAAATTTAGTTTTTTCTTAATTTTTCATTAGACCATGGTGAGTGAAGTTCATTAAAAAATTACGAAAATTAAAAATCTGTTTTTGTACGCTGCCTGATCCCTTTAAATTATTTTTTTTTAAATTATGACAATTAAAAAATATTATTTAAAAAACATTCCGCATCTTTTGAAAATAGTTTCATGGTTAAAATTTTATGCTGAATCTACATAAAAATTATAAGATCGGGAAATGTGAGTTCAGGTCATTCCCATGTAAGAGTAACCAGGACAGTTAGTAGAGCTCGAGATAACACACTACGCAGGACGATAGCCTTCCGGATGTGAAGCGAAAAAATATTCAGGGAAGAAATTCTTTAATATTTAGAGAGATAACATTCCATATAGCTATTAATTGCAGGGCGATAAATATTTGATAATGAACTATCAATTACATTTTTTAAACAACAACTAATACGAATTTCACGCTCCTTTTAATATAATTTATGTATTAAATATACATTAGAGTTTAAATTATATAAACTCTAATGTATATTTAATACACTCTGCAGGTGTTCTACTACCTCCACAATTTCCTCATCGACAAGGAGATTTCGGCCAGAGCTGCGGCGAATTTGCATCACGCAGCGCCTACCGCTTATCAAGTAAGTGTACCAGTGATAATTTTAATTTTTTTTCACATATTCTCTATAATTGAAGCAACACTAGCATAGTAGTATAGTAGCACCTTTCGCTAGCAAAATTTCAAATAAATAATTACACGCAGCACGAATCATTAATTAATTAAATATAATTAATATAACATTATCTTTTTCAGGGCTCCTACCAAGGCTACGAAGGGCAGCAACAGATGTTCGAAGAGAAGGACGTGTTTTAAATTTACTTGGTCTCAAAGCCAAAACTGATCTCATTATAATAATGTATTCCTTAATATGCACTGATATCTTTTTTGCACATGTTTTGTCCCATAATTAGCAATAAATAGTTACTTTACATAAATAAAACATTGAAAAATTGGAGCAGGTCAGAATGACGAAGATCGAATTACTGAACAACCATTTCACAATTTCATTGTCAGACAATTCTGTAACGTCTGTCTGCATTATTTTGTTGACGGAACGTTATAAACCAAATACATCTCAATCGAGCCTTTTAGAATTAAGTGTATTTTTTATAAGTTTTATTTAGTGAAACAAGGATGGATTGAGATGGCCGTGTCATGACGTTTGCTCAGTTTCCGGTTTCAAATTCCGCCGTATTATTGCATAGACCAATGTTCTTCTCGAAAAAAAACCATGAACCTCTCCGACCGCGTTGTGCTTACCTAAAGAAAGAGGGTATTTGCTCAGTAGCAAAAGGGGCAAGTCTCCTTTTCGGCAGTGCAACCCAAACCCATCATCATCACTTTAATTATGAAGGGTGAGAAAGCTGGAGCACGGCTTCCCTTTCCCGTTTCTACTCAGCCGTGTAATTTCTCTCTGTAAATCGTATGGCAACTTTCGCGTGCCCCAGAAAGTCGCTAAATGGGTGCACGGATAATCAATTGCGTGATTTTTAGCATGAACTTTTCAAACGAAAAATTCGCGTTGAATTACTGAGTTGGTCTCAATCTCCAACGGAAACAAAAAGGTCATGTGTTTACCAAGTTTCGAGTTGCCCTTCCCCTTTTCCCTTTTCTCTCTCCTCGAAAGCCAATAGCAGGCTGGCACCACCTTTCACTGCCGCGTAATGATCCTCATCTCGTATTTAGCACTTAAAAAACACGTTTGCTTAGATATTTCTACAATTTTGTTGTCGCATAAATACGAGATCAAGATCCCTGATTTTTTTAGATAAGTGTACCCAGTTGTTGGTTCGCACCTCCTCCGAAAGTTGTGTTCTTGAATTGGTGTTTCGTATCTATCATGTGACACTTCTCCGTCTATTACGAATATCTGTGTTTGTCTAATGATAGAGGCTTCGGACCGGGGTCGAATATATTTGAACAGTAGCAGAAAGGACCGGGGTGTCAGACGGCTGCTCCCTGGATAAGTCCCTAACCCATTAGCACCTCCTTAGCCGCGACTTTAGCGCTACTAAATACACTCTTCGATCTTACCGAGTTCTTGGAGTTTCTAAGTTTCGCATTGATTCTGATGAGTAATGATCTAACCCTCTCAATTCTGCATGCTCTCTCGCTCTGTCTGATCGATGAGAGAGCGTGTGGAATGAGGAGAGTCTGCTCATTACTCATTCTAATTTCAGATGGAGCGGATAAGGAGAACGGACAGACGGAGCCCCACTCGAGAGTTGATCGATGGACAAACACAGACGGACAGAATGACAGAAGGCTACATGATCAGCATCGGGCCGCTCAAGAGACATGTCACGGTAAAAAAACTGTCCTCTCCCACCTGATAAAGTTTCTTAAAACAAAATGGGCGTAGGCTGAAAAGATTTCCGATTACTAATGCGATGCTAAAAAATCGAGGAAAAGATCAGAGATGTGATCTTTCGCCTGTTAAAAATTCCGCCCAAAGGATCGACAAAAGATCGAATATTTGAATTCCCGCACTTTCTGGTTTTATCGATTATCTCGGCTCCCAGAGAAGGCAGAGACTCAATTTTTGATCACGTGTTCCAAATAGGAGTATCGATGGTCACCTAAGGTTTCAACATTCTAGCCCCACTGGGAATAGAGATATGCGCAAAAATCGAAAAATGCGGGAATTCGAATTTGAGATCTTTTCGATCTTTTGGTCGTGAATTTTTTAACAGGTGTCAACATTTGAAATCTTTTCGAAGATTTTTAACGCCACACGACACATTGGGCTAGAACAACCAATCGCTTAAGCACTGACGAAGAATAAAAATACTAGAAAGTAGTGTTTTGTTATGTCAAAATCCGGGGGTTTGCAACTAAAATTGAACTCTCTACTCTCTAGAATTAGTGTTTATTACTCTGGATTCTAACACATGAGAAGTTAGTGTTTTTTCTTTGTGAGCAAATCAAATATCAACGGTTCTCCTTGATTTTACGGGAAGTCGCGACTCTCTTAGCACCGATGTACGCGGTTGCAGCTTGCTACTGCTTATTCATGTTCTTTAAAGAACCGGTATGTTTTTTCTCGCTTAAAACGTGTTCTCTGCAAGAGCGTTCTGTAACCCATGTCCGTCTTTGAAAAAAGTTTGAGTCCGGGGTGATCACTTTGAATGTGTAGTAGAAACTGCGTACTACTCTTCGTCCATAAACCATTTATCGCCTGATAGAATGCGAATGAATGCCAAGGGAGAGATCGTCTCTCTCCCTTTTATACATGTACAATATGAATCAGCTCTTGCAATGAGGGAAGAGGGATGTTGCTACACGTCAGCATAAGCAAATGTACAGAAATGTGATTGTATAATATCGTGATTGGTGGGAATCACGACAGAATGAGTTGTGCCACCCCATCCGACGGTCTTATAGCGAACGCGTTTAATAACCTCATTTGTCAGCCTTTAGTTGCATAGAGGATTAGTAAATGCGAAGCATAGCATACGATGGAGAATCGAGGCTGAGTTAATCTAATGAGTTAATTTGTTAACTCTTAATTCCTTGAGTAGGCATTTCAACGAAACGAGGGGCTCTTATGGTCCAATGAATCTGCCGTAATTCAGACATTTGGCAACATGTGCAACACCGGAATCTACCTGCTTCCACCTGTATTCTCATATCTCTCACTGAAAACAGGAATCAAAACCTTCACCGTCCTGCCCTGCGTCTTCGCGGTGAGATTTCTTACTACAGTGAACGCGAGACCTCCGAATTTGATCCTGGAAATTTGGCAAACTCGTAATTACTTAGGATTTTCTTTGCAGATAATGCAGCTCACTGGCTGGTCGACATTCTGTCTCTACGCCGCACGCCTCTTCAGGCACAGTCTGACCTTGGTATTTCAAAGTTATCCTTGGTGTTACTTGATTCCTACAGAAATGAGTCAGATGCGAGAGCATGAGAGTATAAGAAAATACCTTTTTTTACACGCTCTCTCACTCCCGACCCCGGTATCTAGGGTTTACCTGACTGTGTGCTACGAATCAATTCAACGCTTGATTGATCGTGTATATTTATGAAACATAGTTATAACCCAGAAAATGCATAACTGAATATCAATCAACCACAATAGCAGTTCCTATCAGGTTTAATCAGGTGCTGTAAACACTGATTTCAATTGTTCTCTTTCAGCCCAATGGTGGAGAGATCTTCTACAGCTGTCTTCCCTTCGTTGTGCTAATCGAGATACTCTTCATCTACAATGTAAAGGTAACTAATTCAATGTTAATTAGTGTTTTTCGAGCATATTAGATTTTAGACGAAATAACGAGTACAATTGAGGTGCACTATTACATGTACTGCTTCCGTCAAGCGAGGGAGGCTAGAAATGCAACGCAAAGAAGCGAATCGGAGAAGGAATGGAAGAAAGCGTACACTGGTTGCTGCTCCGTGATTTCGCTCACTATTTTCGTTTTGATTGCGATTAATCTGGAAGAATTCAAGCACTTTGCCAGCGAGCCCTGTCAACGAGCCTTTGCTGGACCAGTGCACATTATTTCGTGTGCGCTACGCGTTTGGCCCTAATAAATTACCTTTCCCTTACACAGTCTTTTCATAATTAATTTAGGTATTTACACAAAAAAAACCATCTATAGCAAGATTACACCGCTTCATCATTGCATCACATTCTAATAGACCTTTCTTTATCCCTTCTCAGCATCGGATAAACGTTTTCATCAAACTATACGTTTCCGACAAGTCTCTGTTTGTTTGCTCTGTTTTTCCTCGGTTGGCCGTTCGTTTGTCTCTAGCACTGCACCCTACATTCGTCCCTTTCTTTGCACTTTCGAACTCTCCGCAAAGTGAAAATCGGAAACGGATGCTTCTACGTTTACCTAATTTGAAGTATAATCTTATATATTCATCGTCGGTTAATATTAGATCTCAAGAATTTCTTGTTCCGATTGTGTTCCGATTGTTCCTGGTAATGTTCCTCCTAGCAGGAACATGGCCAGGAACAATCGGAACATGACCAGGAACACAAAATTTTAAAGTTGATGATATTCTTTATATTTTAAATACATTTTATACGAACTGCTATTTTAAGACTTTGTACACTGCTAAACGTTTGCAAAATTGCAAGTGAAGCTATATTTTTAACATGTTCCTCTTGTTCCTGGTCATGTTCCGATTGTTCCCGCTCACACTCGGCCGAGTGTGAGCAGGAACATCAGGAACAATCGGAACAAGAAATTCTTGAGATGATTAAATAAATAAATCAATATTTATTTTTCATTATGTAGCACAATATCGGCTAATTCCGTGTTCTCCGCAATAGTTTACTATTTTAATTTATGCCATTATATTTTTATAATACATTAAAATTGATTTTGTTGCTCACTTCATGATCGTTTGCCATGGTCCCACGACCATAAAGGGGAATTAGTGTATTCGTGTTTGCGCAGTTTCGAGTTACCCTTCACTTCTCGCTTCCCTCGGTGACAGCCTCCTCCTACCACACAACTCTCACGTAGAAACAAGTGTACGACTCGATTTGTCTATACAGGCCTCCGACGACTTAAAAGTCTAGGCACAGGGGAGTGCAGTGTTTAGACTTTGAAAATTGTCGCCCTCCAGGCTTACGGTTTCATAGACTTATTTCCATGTGATGTTAGGAGGTGAAAGCCCGAATAGGTCTCGACGTATGCTTATACCGACCTAAATTTTACCCATATATTATATTGTTGCACTTCGATGCAATTATCCATCCTTCACTGGTTCTTGACCTCCTATGCCCTAGTAAAGAGAAGCCCATCTTGGCTCTTGTTTTTTGCCGAATTGCACTTCCCTTCCTCTGATTCACTGCTGGCCATTAGACGGTCGAAAACCGGTCGATTTCCTCTTATGCTAGTTGAATAGTTTACTTTTAAAGTCTGTTAGCAATCCTTGGCGTATGGCGTATTAGATTCTGTAAATTCAACAAAAGCAACATTTATATGTGCCCTTTCAGAGTCCATCCTAATTCAGGTAGTCCGAGGAAGATGCCGGTTCGTTACTTTTCTCCCAACTATCGTCCGAGTAAGCCCTACATAATCGTGAGTATTTTGTTCATCCTTGTTATTGATTTATGTTTTATTTACCGAACATCACATGGGTGCTACATCATGGACATAAATGGAGCGAGTAAGACTTTTATCAAGGGGTGGTGAATTCACAAGAGAAGGGCGCGCTGTTGACGCTTAAATTGGAAAAATCTAGTCGATATTGGGACAGAAGGAGCAGCAGGAACCTGTTCATACCGTAATATTTGAGAGAAAAAATATTTCGAAATTTGGGAATTCTCTTACGATCGACTTTTACAGATGAGAATTGAAAATTCCAAATAAGCGCATGTGTTTCAGCGAGGAGAGACTCTCGGTGGATACATTGTCTGTTGCGTTTTGCAGTTGTTGGTAAATCCGGTACGTTTTCGATTTGAAACATAACGAAAACTCGAAAAAAAACATCTAAGCATGAATAAACGCCTCGAGAAACGGGTGTCTGGAGCAAGACAGTGTGGACACGCGGTATTGTCTTTCTGAGGTAGATCAGTGAGAGAGTGTCTCTCGTCTGATCTAATCGATGGAGCGAGAGAGGAGACGGGAGGGAATGAGATGGCTGACGGCATTTTGTCACACGTAGTAGGGTGAACCCGGGTTCCGACACGGAAATTTATAAAATAATTGGCGCCAAAACGGAATTTAAATCAATATAATTACAGGATCAGCCGTTGTACTCAAATTTGATCTCTTCTCTTGTCCCTCCTCTCTGTATTCTCATCGCCCGCCCGCAGGACAGCGAACTTCTCGGATGGCTTCCAACCTCCGTCGCCGCGAGTTTTATTTAATTAATTAATTAATTAATACCAAACTCAAACCTACGGAACCTTTTACGGAACTCTACGGAAAGTTTCTGAACCAGAGTCTCTTATGCTGCGCAAATTTCATGGGTGGAATTGCACCCTCCGAGGGTGGAAAACTCGTGTAACTCAGCTCAAACTAAACGAAATCTCTCCAATCAAAAAGGAAAATGTTCCAAACGTGGCTTGCAATCCCTGTATCAAGATTGGAAGTTGTAGCTCCACTAGGAAAAAAGTTATGAAAGGGTGCATAAAACTGTTGTGCACCTTGCACCCCATGAAATTTGCGCAGCATAAATTTCAAAATAAACGATGAAAAGGTAAATGTAAAGGTGCTAGGTCATCTAAGGCGGTCTCGACCACCCCTATGTCTGACTAGCAACGAGAGCTTGTCCTGAGGTGATCAGCGGTCTGTTGCGAGGCTATCCTCGTGTTGTGTGCACGTGAATCGGGGTCCCTTTCGAGGCTTGTTTGGATCGTGATTTCCCAATTTCTCAATCAAGAAATTCAAATTGCAAATTTATCAGTTAGTTTTTTATTTGCATATGGTAATTTAGAAATATTATTTTTCACTCGAAATTCTAAACCCGGCGTGATTTACTTTTCAGAAATTCTTGCTAAACGAAGAAGGAAACTCTAGATCGGCAGACGCCTATGACGTCAGCATCGGTCCCGTCAAGATACACGCCACTTTCAGTTTCTCATTTTAAATAATAAATTAGAAAAAAAAGAAACTATAAAAAAGAAACGTATCTTTAGCAAGCTGTAGTGCCTGTACTCTGACTGCATATGCTGGACAGCAGACAAAAGATGATATCATATTCCTATTGATTACTATCCTTATAACATAATCCCTCCTTTTATGTTTTTTAGAACAAACAAATAACGGTTTCAAATACCAGGTTGCAGTTTGCGGAACGTAAAATATTTTTTAACAAATTTTGAATCAAATTTCAAGATTTCAGAAAGCCACAACTCTCTTCGCGTACGCCGTTTTACTCATCGCTCTCTGCTTCACAATGGTCGTTTTTGCTTTCTATCCGGCACGTTATTTATAATTATTTTTTACAAAAATTTTCATGTTGCATTGTCCTACAAAAATTTTACTGAATCTAATGGGAAAATGATAAATGTAAATAGCTTTTTTTAAATGAAATTCGATATGACATAGGAATCTCCCAGAGTAGACCCGAAAATGCCATTGGAGTTGATATTTTTTACCAAATTGAATGATAAACGTTACAGACAAAGGAAAACTTCTCAGACATCCCCTCCCTCGTCATTCCACCCACCATCGGCCTTCTCGTAATTTTTTTAAAAATAATACAAATTTAAATATTTATTTATTTTATTATTAATAAGTCTCTTCATCGACAGGCGAACGAAATTTAAAAAAAAAGAAGTAACGTCTGAAATTAGATCTATCAAAAAGCTTTTTTTCCGGAAGTAGTTAGAAATTTTTGGAAACACCATCCTGTAAATTTTTGAGCAATGGCCCGCTCTTCCCATTTCTTTGTTCACCAATTTGGCGTTTCCTTCAAAATTAGTTACATTTCTTACATTCTTACACCCATAATGAATACACTCACTATTGAGTGTATCATACACTAGATGCCCTAACTCAGTGTATTCATTCTCTGTGTACAAGATACAACCTTTCCAGGCAGTCAATCGTGCCAGCAGGAAGTTCGCTCTGGCCAACGCCTACCTCGCGGTATATTTATTACAAAATTACAAATTATTACAAAAATTATTACAAAAACAAATAGTGAGTTGCCAATATTGACATTTTATTTTCAGCTTATTTACGCCACCTACGCCACGATCATCTGCATTGGAGCAGCAAAGAAGGTTATTTTAATTATTTTTAAAATCATTTCTCATTGGAAAGTGCTAGTTACGTTTTTCATCTAACAAACGGCGTACGTGACAAGAGATACTGAATCTAAATGCTGAAAAAATATACTAGATTCAAAATCTAGCGGAAGGGAGGGGGGGCGGAGCTCGTCAAATTCTCAGTCTTTGCCAGCCTCATGACAAGGAACCCTCGGCGCATTTCTACCAAGACTTTCCCATTCTTGTTCTTGCCCTAATCGACATTTTCTTCCTCTACAATCTCAAGGTGAGCATTTATTTTCCTTATTTTCGGATTATGGAAGTTACCACGGTATCCGGTGATACGATAAATGATTTACCCCTCACACAATTACTACTCGTTTAAGAGACCGGATCGGTAAGAATTGAGCACTGCCGGACATCCGCGCGAGGACTTTCGATTTGGCCCACCATACTCATACCATGGAAGTGTCTCGGGACCCTATTTACAAAAGTACTCGAATATGTGCCCTGAGGCTCAAACCCGGCTCGCATATCGCGCGCAACCGACGAAAAAGTGATTTTTGTAACTTTTGACGTACATGAGCTAGGATCAATTTTTCTTCGGCAATATTTTAAGCATGCTCAGTGTGCACCGAAAAACTACTTGAACAATTTTCAGAGTGATTGGAAAAATTTTATCCGAATAAATTTTTCGTCATTTTTGAAATTGCTCCTCAAAGATTTAAATTCGGCAAATAATTTCACGGTGCGCATTGTAGCGCAACATAATCTGCACACTGTGGTGCATGTCATATTGCGTGCCATCATTTCGCATGAAACGAAAAATTCGATTTTACATTTCAAAAAATCGTCCTGAAAAAATCCGACAGTGGGATGCCATCATCTCATAGTATTATTCTGCATTCATCGGACTAAATTTACTGAAGAAGTATCAAATTTATCCATGAAGTTTGTAAGAAAATATTTTTTTGAAAAATCCATGAACCCGGGGTCATGGTCCAAAATCAGAAAATATTTTTGTCGCCTATCGTCAATCCCATACTGCCTCCGCTATCTTACCCATGCATACGTTCTGTATTCACACTTGAATGAACCGTTAGTGGCTTGAACCTGTACCACGAAACGAAAAACGATTTTGCTATTATGAACCACGACCCCGGGTTCATGGATTTTTTTCCAAAAAATATTAATTTTTGAAATGGTAAAAATTATTTATCATATCTTCATCCACCGGCGAAATGATGATTTTTGGCATCAATACTTTGAACAATTTTTTTTGGAAAAAAAACCATGAACCCCGGGTCATGGTCCAAAATAGCAAAATCGTTTTTCGTTTCGTGGTACAGGTTCAAGCCACTAACGGTTCATTCAAGTGTGAATACAGAACGTATGCATGGGTAAGATAGCGGAGGCAGTATGGGATTGACGATAGGCGACTAAAATATTTTCTGATTTTGGACCATGACCCCGGGTTCATGGATTTTTCAAAAAAATATTTTCTTACAAACTTCATGGATAAATTTGATACTTCTTCAGTAAATTTAGTCCGATGAATGCAGAATAATACTATGAGATGATGGCATCCCACTGTCGGATTTTTTCAGGACGATTTTTTGAAATGTAAAATCGAATTTTTCGTTTCATGCGAAATGATGGCACGCAATATGACATGCACCACAGTGTGCAGATTATGTTGCGCTACAATGCGCACCGTGAAATTATTTGCCGAATTGAAATCTTTGAGGAGAAATTTCAAAAATGACGAAAAATTTATTCGGATAAAATTTTTCCAATCACTCTGAAAATTGTTCAAGTAGTTTTTCGGTGCACACTGAGCATGCTTAAAATATTGCCGAAGAAAAATTGATCCTAGCTCATGTACGTCAAAAGTTACAAAAATCACTTTTTCGTCGGTTGCGCGCGATATGCGAGCCGGGTTTGAGCCTCAGGGCACATATTCGAGTACTTTTGTAAATAGGCTCCCGAGACACTTCCATGGTATGAGTATGGTGGGCCAAATCGAAAGTCCTCGCGCGAATGTCCGGCAGTGCTCAATTCTTACCGATCCGGTCTCTTAAAAAAACTTTTAATTACCCATTTAGTTTCCACGACACAATGAGAGAGAAATGAGAGAGATCAGGGAAAAATAACTCATCAAGACAGATAAGCAGAAGATATGAATAGGAGATGATCTCTGATCTACAGAGAAACTAGTAAAAATAATCGTTGCAAGTTGCACAATTTGTTCCTGACGACCAATTTACAGGTGTCCTTCTTTCTCTATCGATATATGTCTGACAAGGAAAATGAAGCAAGCACTGAGGAAACTCTAAAGACTGCCGAACCCAAGGAGGAGTAATTTTCTATATAAGCAAATATGTACCGTAATAATAGAGCTATAATTAAGTTATTTTTCGAGAACCATCAATGTATTCCTAATGTGCATGCATCATTATGTTTTCCCCAATTTTCAGTGATCTCATTGTTCGTATAAATAGACATTCTTCACACTGCAGAAATTCACTCTTCTTATAAATTGCTTATTAAAATTGACAAGATACGGAAATCGATAAATTTTTGATATTTGCATTCTATTCTGCAGCAGTATTCGATGTAGCGCTATCATTCGAGAAAACATAGTCGACGGGTCTTCCGTTCCCCTATTTTTAAATCTTTTGTTCGCTTTACGTAAAATAAATAGAAAAAGGAGCAAATATCAAAGAAAACTATGACATTTGAAGGCAAAAAGATCTCGCAACATATTTTATCTGCACATTCGATTAGCGTACGATATTCTATTCGTTTGTTCGACCCTTATTCGGTCTCTATTGCGCTGGCGGCGGTTCTTGTTGCTGCTGAGGGTCCGGTGGCTGAAGAAATCAAAGACAAACTACAAACTACAACTCTCTCCTCACCTGTTCAGCTTGCGATCCGACCTTGTTCGACAGCCAGATACGGTAGTGACCACAGATTATGGCAGAGACTTGCTGTGGATCCGTCGGTTGGAGGCACGAATTCTGAAAAATCAGAGATGAATAAAGTGACGTCAGTTACAGTAATCCTACAGTAACCCACCGATTGATCAGTTTCCAATTGCTCTCCAATATACGATTGAAAATCGCTGAAGTCCATGTCCTCGTCCACATTTCCGGCCACTTGCCATGGGAATTGTTCGAAATCGTGCTCGGACATGGCCGTAACGAGAGATCGTTCCCTGAAATGAGGATCACGGTAGGTTTGGGTTCTTCGATCGATAACTGATGTAATTACTCACTCCTTCGAAACCGCAGTGTAGTCCTGGTAGGCCACTTGGTCGGCGCGCGATCGAATGGACCGAATTGTCTCGCGCGTCCTCTGACCGTCACACTGAATTCGTGTATTGCGTCATCACTAGGAACTCTTGAATCGTCATTATGCGATCGGGAGTGGCTACAGTATCCTACCGTCATCTCCTCCATTGAATGATCCTCGGCGGTTCGCAAATGATCTGTCCACGTGCCGTCCGTTCTCTCGGTAAACGATCGACGATTTCCCATTCGACGAGGTCGTCGAGGAGTGGGAGGCACTAAAATGAAATGGAGGTTATGGTAGCTAGAGGTGATACGGTAGATCAGTCCATCGATAACTGAAGTTTATTTTTTCTATGTGGGAATACGGGAGAGCTGGCACGTTGCCAAGTTTTCTAGCGAGCTTATTTTCTGGGCTCAGTTCGCGATTGGCTGTCTCGACTACCGTATCCCGGGAGCGGTCTACCGTACGTTTGTTGTATTGTGAGCACGACACCGATCTGGGCACGAAGGTGACGCCGTTGGTCGTATTGGCGCGGCGTTCTGTTAATCGATAATCATTTCGCGCCACCGTATCCCCTTCCAGACTACAGTAACCCACTCACTCGGACTGGGCGGTGCCTTGACTGGCGATTGTTGGACGGGTACACTCTTCGCCGGTCTGACGTCATTTCCGGTTGCCGCTTTAGACGGGGAAGGGGCGACTGCTGGCTTGCCGATGTTGATGTTACGTGCCTTGGACTTGCCACCCGTTTCAGACTTGTTCCCCGATGACTGAAAATCGATAATACAGTAACCAGACATGGTAGAGGATACTGTAGGCCTACAGTATCCCTTGGGTACGGTACTCACCGGTTGTTGGGGCGGTGGAGTATTCGGTTTGGGTGTGGGCGGAGGTGCGGATAAGGGTGCTGGGATCGGTTCCGCCTTCTTTTCTCTCGTTCTCGGCGTTTTTGGATTGCGATTTTTCTTGGTAGGCATGCATGAGACGATTCTGAAGAGGGGGAGTACGGTAGTGTGAGGTTACTGTAGTCTTGGGAGGGTACGGTAGGTGATAGAGTACGGCAAACTCACGCGAGTAACGGCAGTATGTGGACGAGTAGGAAGAGCAAAGGGGGCATTCGACCACTCGCAACGAGAGGAAAGAGTGGAAATGGAGGAAGGAAAGAGAGGTGAGACGATGAAAAGAGAAGGGAACGTGCACATTGCAGTATTCAATCGATTGATAAACATATTGTTCACAAGTTGACAGTCAAATCGATGTGATCTCCTTTGAGGCAAATTGCAATAGATATGCTGCACTCTGTGTAAGCGTGAACACCTGACGCTCCTCGGTCAGACGAAGTTGTATTAAAATTTCATAAATTATACATTTCTTTTTCCATAAATTCGTAACTCTAACATTCCCAATAATACGCAAGTCAACGTCAGTGATACCGCAGAGAATTCAAGCGGTGAATTGCACTTCGTCGGGCTCACATTCCCTGCAACACAATTATTGATTTTTTAAAAAAAATGTAATTATTGATTCTTTAAAAAATGCTGCACAATTCCAAGTGCTCGAATTTGATTGCGGGATACAAAAACAACAAACAATGTTGCTTGGCATTTGAGCAGTGTGTAGCAGCTCTTGTGGCACTGAGCGATGAAGCAAGAGAAAGCGATGGCAGAGAGGTAGGCTACTACTAGACCACTGCAATGACACTTCCAGAAAGGGGTGAGGGGTGAATTAAGTTGCACCCTCGTGTCATCAGTGAGATTGAGTGTATAAGGTGCTATCTAACTCTCCCTCCCCCACTTCTCGTCCCTTTCTAGGAAACCTAGTTTTCTTTGAAACTATGGTAACGTTTTCTGCATTTGGAAAAAAATCTTTTGGAAAAAAACATTTGGAAACCATGCTCACACTATAGTCCACGTGTCCATAGTGAACCAGATGAAGGTTTCGATTCCGCATGCGAGGAACATACACGCACTCAGCCACTGCAAGTTCACAAAATTATCTTATTATAATATCTTATTATACACATAATTATCTTATTATATTCCTCTCTTCCCCGTTTTTGTTCCTGTTTTCTCAGACACGCTTGGCGGATCTTTCCTAGGAACAAAATCATTTTCAAGAAAACAATTTCTTGAATAACCTTAGTATTTAGCTGTATCGTTTTAAGGTGTTGATCAAGATGAGATTTCGTATGGGTTTGAGACAGGGATTGAATCTCCCTGCTGATCATTCGTTCATTAATTTTCATCGCTGAGAGGATGTTTTTTTTAAAAGTAACTTCAATATCACAGCCCGGTCATCATTCTCGAAATATGACTCTCCCACTTTCGCACAATCTCTAACATCTTGTCCTATTTTTTATCATTTTAAACAATGTGAATAATCACTTGACTTCCGATGGCCGGAATCACAAGCAGCGCTTTCTTCGTTGAACATCCGACAATGAGCAGTATACCGGCAAGCACCTCCAGACCGACCACCGTACCCTAAAGAGTTCTTTATAAAAAATGTCATATTCAAAAATAAATTGACGAACAGAAAATACTAAGCAGTTTTGATGCCAAGAAAATGTGTGCTTTCGAAAGGCACGCTGTCTGCACATCTATACATGATCAGCCAAAAATGGTTTTCTTAAGTTTCAATGATCAAAACACTATAATTTGTTCAAAAAAACGACTATACCCACAATTAAAGCGTGATTAACAGGGTCATTCTCGACGAGGAAGTCAGCAAGGAGGAGTAATGCACTTAGAAGAACACCAACAACGGCCATTGATTGAGAAGCGATCTGAGGTATGGAAAATTATAATTAGTTTTCTAAAAAAATTATCTACACCCGGGGCGCAATCGATTTTAACAAGGGATGAAGGAAAGATAAGAGTGGACTGTCCAAAATTGGATTTCCGAAACGAGCCGGCAAACTCCTTTGTCCGGTATCATTTTTTGAACAAAGAAATTTTTCGACTGATCAACCCTAGTGAATCGGTCTTTCTATTAAGGATAGAAATGATCTGACCGTCGTACTGCAGCAGCAAATCCTTGGCGTTGCTCTGGACATCACTGTAATATGTGTATTTATAGAACATTTCGCCACGGTGTTATATCATTTAAAAAAGACAAATAACAAAAAAAAAGTTAAAATGTGCATTCGTGATTCAGTTCCACATAGAAATGGCAATTCTCCTATTTCCCAAGCAGAAGACCAGTGGTACAAGAAACCAGTTCGATTTTCGTTTTCGTTTTGGAATTTCCAGTCAGAATTGAACGCAGACATCAATTGTGATGCATAAGCATTGTCTGATTCAGGCCTTTTGGCATTCTCTAAGGACTGTTTCAAAAGAAAATGATTAGGGAAATGAAAAGGAAGCGAGAAAAGTTTTCGGGACGAATATATATATTTTATATATAAAACGAGAAAAGAGAAACGGGAATCAATGCTGAAGTTGCTTGTGATCTATGACACCGGGAAAGAATGATATCGCGCCGGGATATCAATTTCACCCTCTTCACCCTCTTTTACCCTTATCATTGTGTGAGCGTTATATGTGCTTGGGCGTTTTGTGTGCCTGCTAGACAAGCATGGTTCTCTGGATAGAATATAGTTTGGCGTGTGAATAAGCCTGCTACATATTGATCTTTCGGCGTGAAAACCCAGACAACGGCTATCGATGGAAGAAATTGCCTCTAGAACTATCACAATCTGGAACTCTCTCCCTTATAAATCAGTTTTCACCTCACATGATACTTTCCGCAAATTTCTTCGCTCTCAACCCATCTCATTTTTCCCTGAATCCATTATTAAAAATTGACTCTGATCCCCCTCCCCCCTCCCCCCCTCTCCAATGCCCTTGCTGCCAAAGCAAAACCACCGATTCGACGACGTCGACGGACATCCGTCTCTTGCCCCCATTCACAGTTATAATTCTTGAACATGATACTGACGGAATAAACAATGAATGAATATTCAGTATCAATATGTTTATACAATCGCCAGGTAGATATATAGTCTGTTGAATGATGCTAAAGTTCCGTGTATCGGGGTATCACATAACCAATTAAAGGTTAATCAATAAAAGATAATTAGGGATTGAATTTGCTTGAAATCGTTAGAACTGAAAATCTGTAAACTGCTGGAAATCGTTAGAAGGGTTATCGTTGGAACAAAGGAGCTGAGTAAATTTATATTGAGAGAAATCGGAGGAATGGCGAGTTCTTTCCAAAAGGAGAATCTCAAAGACAACTTTACTAGATGCTGAATGCTGACACTGTAGCTATGAGCAATACCAGCAATTGTGAAGCGATGACGCAATTGCGGGCAATAGTTTTTTTTGCAAACTGCGAATTATCTGAAACTAGCGGGGTTGTATTGAGGTTAAATGTACTACGCTCTATGCGTACACTACGCTCTAAGCATAGTTCTGGGTGCGTGTTCAGTCCAGGGGGAGCTCGATAGGAGGCTCCAGGTACGGTCCAGGGGGCGCCCTGTAGCCGGCTCCAGGTACGGTCCAGGGGGCGCCCTGTAGCCGGCACCAGGTACGGTCCAGGGGGCGCCCTGTAGCCGGCTCCAGGTACGGTCCAGGGGGCGCCCTGTTGCCGGCTCCAGGTACGGTCCAGGGGGCGCCCTGTAGCCGGCTCCAGGTTAGGTCCAGGGGGAGCTCGGTAGCCGGCTACATTAAAGCTCGCAGTATGCTGGGGAATGTTAATCGCTACCAAGAGTACTGGCTTATTCCGGTGTAAAAGGCTCGTGAGGCAGAGAGCGATCGAAAAAAGTTGCCACTACGCCACTTCGTGGCTCCGTGGCAACTTTTTTCGATCGCTCTCTGCCTCACGAGCCTTTCACAACGGAAACGCAGTATACAATGCGTTCAGAACTTTTAGAACACTTTCAGAGATGGTTCCTGTGATTCCCTATGCAAAACGCGTTAGAACACGTTTCCGACATCGCAAAACGCTTTTCCTGCGAACCCCTACGCTCTCTGAATCATTTTGGAACTTTTCGAAATTTTCGATTTTTCACGTTAAAACGTGTTAGAACGTGTCTGAACGACACGTTTCTGACATCGCAAAACACTTTTAAAGTGATCCCCGACACTCACCGATGCGTTTGGAGAAAGTTCGAAAATTTCGATTTTTCAAGTTAAAACTCGGCAAAACAGGTGAAAACGTGTTTCACGGTACTCAAAAACGTGTTAGAACAGTTTCTGACACTTGCGAAAAATGCGGCAAAAGGTTTGCCCGCGGCGGGGGTCGAACCTGGGGGTCTCGGATTCAAAGTTTGGCTTGTAACCCACTTGGCTATGGATTTGGTTAATTGCATTTTGTAAAATTCGAAAGGTATTCTGGCCGGATATCATATGCAAAAGGATCTGAGAAGATTGATTGAGTTTGAAGCGATTTATAGCGAAAAAACGAAAACTTCCGTCACGCGGTTAAAACTCGGCAAAACAGGTGAAAACGTGTTTCACGGTGCTCGAAAACGTGCTAGAACGGTTTCTGACACTCGCGAAAAATGCGGCAAAAGGTTTGCCCGCGGCGGGGGTCGAACCTGCGTCGGTCGGATTGCTAGACCAGCGCGTAACCCACTTGGCCATGGATTTGGTGATTTAAATTTTGTAAAATTTTAAATCAATTCTGGTCTATTATCATATGCAAAAGGTTCTGAGAAGATAGAGCGAATTCGAAGCGAAATATAAGGAAAATGAGAAAGGAAAATTAGCATTTTCTAATATATAGTAATTAGTTTTCCCACAAGTTTGCATTAGCTTAACGGTTAGTAATAGGCCAGCAATAGGTAATAATAAATTTACGCGAACATCAACTTTTTTTCCATTCTCTCAATCCAAATCGCCTCTCTTTCACTCTTTTTTTTCGATCGTTATCGCTCCACTCTCTCACACAATCTCCATCAGCTGTCTGCATCTCAGTAATCGACTTCGTAAAAAATGAGAGAGGAAGTTTGGAGAGATCAACTAGTGTGACCATTGGTTAAAAAAAAGTTTGTAATAGTGTATGCATTGCCAACTAGATAGATATAATGGATATCAAAAGTGCAGAATCACCAGCTTGACTCTTACTCATTTTTCGTCTATTCCTTGCTTTTTCGATGAGTATTTTATCAAAAAATAAACGATGATCTGCACAACAGCGAGTTATTTTTTCATTTGGTTATCGTAATCTCTGCAAACGCGAAGAAAATAGTAAATTACACTTCGGTGAACGGACTGACGTCTATATCTACAATTTCAGCTGTTCTCGCCGAGAAGTTCTTCAAGGGATAGATCGTCGAGGTATAATTAAGAGCATTTTAGTAGTAGAAAGTAGATTGCTTTAATTAATATGTGCATGCTACTAAAAATAATTTCATGTAAACGTGAGAGGGTCACGAAAGTTCTTTGTGGTAAACAAAGGATGACCGTGTTAGCTCGGATCTATTTTCGTAAGCTTTTTTTGTTTTTTTTTGTTTACAACCGACCTTAGATCATTTTGAAAGTATCATTAAAAAATAAAAGTAATAATTGAAGGTGAGAGGTGAGCACTATCTGATGCTGGATGCAGTGTCTAATATGAAGAGGCGTCTGGACAACTTCATCAATACGTATCAAGTGAGTCCTCGCATGTATACCATATTAAATTTTTCAAATTATAGATACGTTAAGCTACTGCACTCTTTTTCTCTACTTTAGCATTCGACTTCGAAGTTACCAGCGGATGGAGCGACTGATCGGCGACGTGGCTGACAACAAGCAGGACTTGGGAAATGATGCGAAGGCGGTGATAATCAGAAACGAGCTGGAGAGTGTTTACACGAGGTGCGTTTTATCCCCCCGATTTTCGACATCAATGACTAAAAACACTGATGAACGAGAGTGTGTGTGAAAAAGGTATCACATTTCAACACATTTTATCATGCTCAGAGAGCGAAGTCTCCAGCTTTCCTTACTCTGGAGAGTTCATGTCTCCAGTTATTAAGAGAAGTGATGTCTCCATCTCTCAATTTCGCATGCTCTCTCACCTGGAGACAACATCTCCAGAGTAATGAAAGCTGGAGACTTTGCGCTCTGTGTGCTCTCTTAATTTATTAGTGAAACTCTGGATTGTGACTTAGCATTCTTGTGTGAGACAGAGATTGAACGTTGTGCAGCTAGCCCAGTCCCCAGAAGGGAAATGACTGACGTTCCTCCTGAATATACCCAATCGAAGTGCGAAATCTCAAAGTCACTTTCGATTCCTCAATCCTTCTCAATCCTTCCTCGTGTTGGTGTACAATGGCGTCAGTGGGTGCGACAATTACGCCTTCCGCGGCCACGTATGTTTTATTAATTTTACCTTTTTCTTAATGATAACAATGCCATAATCTCATAACCCATAGTACGGTATGTGTATAGCAACGAAATGCTTCATTTTTGACGAGTGTTTGTAAATAGTTATTAATATTTCCAAACTTTAGATCGCATATTGTATGTATAAGAAACAGGTAAGTAGATGCAGCGGGAATAAATTCACTAAACAGAGAAATATTGCTATCGCTTCTGTTTTAGAATTACGTCACGCAGTTCCATCGTGGCAGCTGCAACATCGTTGTGTACCGTAGGACATCGCATCATCAGGAAACTTACTGGTTTCCCGAGCAGCATTATCAGAATGAATGCCGAACACAGAGGCGAGTGTAAAAGAAGAGTAAGAAAAAAATAACTTTTTGTTTAATTTTTTTTGAATTTTAGAAGTGCTAACGATTCTCTGATGGATGCCGTGGACAATCTGAAGAGAATCTGCGCTAATCAAAAAGGTAATCGACTTCCTATCAATCAAACAAACCGTTTAGCTCGAAAACTGTGAATAACATCAACTGCATAGGAACGAGTTAATAGATAGTTAACGTCTCTATTCGCATGAAGGACATGCCGGCTTGGTGAGTCCTAAACACCACTTAAATTATGCTCTACGAAAATCATGCAACGATTTCAGCATCTGAACATGCAAAAATCAGTTAAGGTTTACCTCCGTCTCTTGCAAAAGCCGACATCGTCACAGGAAGCACGGATGGGACACGAACACGGTCGATGCGTGGCTGATTATCGGATGCCAGTGAAACACAATTACAACCGTGTATTGAAGCAAATGATAAAATATGTATGTGCGATTCCTGTAAAGTAGTGTTATGTTTTTGTTCATGCAGAATTCGGGAATTACAAATATTCGAGCTACAGTAGCCCCGGCAAAGAATAACTTGAAACTTTTTTTGGCTGTCTATCTGAATGTCATCATGCTCCGGAAAGTTTATAAGCTCAATATTTGTGTCCAAGGAATAAACATTGTTTATTCTTTAGACCTTAGAGCTTCTGTGAAAAAACGTATAAACCCCATTCGTTTATTTTGAAAAAAATTTTTTTTTAAAGTTGTGTTATTCTTCCTTATTTCTTCCTTCTTACATGGAACGCGTTTTAATTATTACAAATACTCATCAATGACTTCAGTTCTGCGAACAAAAAAAATAATTTTGTAAGATGCTCACTAGTTTTTTCATCAGAAACGCTGGATTGAACGTTCAATTTCTGGCTTTCCGGCCACATATCTTCACTCCATCGCTTCTACATTCGCTTCGTGAACTCGCAAGTTGTTTATAGCCTCGTCAGAAAATAAATTGAAGAATCCGAAGTTGTTGTCGCTCGGGTCCTCAGTTCCCTACGATTCAATGGAGGAATAAGTCCTTGCCGCCCGTACATTGGGGATAAAGCGTAAAACGTACATTGGGGATATGTAAACATTTGTATTCATTGGTTAATATATTTATCATGTGTATTGATACATTGTTGCGAAAATTATTCACGTGCATCCCACAATCAGCCAAGCATCGCCCGTTCTCCTGACAGCCGATCCCCTATCGTATTGATTGTAGCTGTCGCAAGAGACGGAGGTGAACCTGAATAGATCTCTTCGTTTTCTGATACTGTAGTTTACCGGAATCAAGAAATGACTTTTCTAAAATCGAATGTAAATAATGACTCACCACGCAGGCATGTCCTTCATGCTAATGGCAACATTGTGCTCCTGAAATCTCATATGTGAATATTCAAAGTAGTGCAGCACATGCATTGACAAGTAATATTCCATTGTTTCCTAAATGTCGAATCACAGCAAAACAATTTTTTGTTAATGTAAACATTGTTAATGTTTATAAAAAGCGGAGAAACCTTTTTGATAAGAGCGACCAATCCGGAATTGGGAATCGACCTCTTGACATTGTCAACGACCCTCATCAAAGAATCGTCTTCTCTTCTTAAATTACATTTTTTTTACAAATTAATATAAACTGCCAAGCTATTCAGTTTTCTTTATTTCTCCACGAAAATCAGCCTTTTGCAGGTTCGACGTTGGTGCGAATATTATTTTAAACGAGTGATGCCGTATTTATCACTCGCCTCTTGGTGTGGCATTCATTCTCATAATCGCGTGCGGGGAACCAGCAGGTTCCCTGGTGTAGCGACGTTCTGCGGTACACCACAATGTTGCAGCCGCCGCGACGGAATTGTGTGATGATCTAGAATTCGGAAATGATGGCAATTAGCTTCGCTGAAGTACTTTAGATCAAAACTGTAATGTAGGTGATGTTTTCATAAGCGGTAAAAGGGCATAGATGCCATTAATGCAAGATTACTGTTGTGGTTTATGGGATTCGAGAAATTTGTACTTTAAGTAATCAATGTTTAAATTTTAAAATGCTCATTATATGGGCTACTAGTGTTTGCCACTCTTTCCTCTGCATTCTTCGCTTGTTGTGCCCTACTGTCTCCTCTATCATTTCTGCGTTTAGCAGCTGACTGGCAACGGAACGTTTAATTATTGTGGACGAGTGTTTGTAATACATACGTGGCCTCGGAAGGAGTGCTTGTCGTATCCACTACATCCGTTGTAAACCAGCACGAGAAAGTGATCACTGAAATTGGCGACTCACACTTTTCGAAAGAGAGACCGACCGTTATTTCGGATTTGCAACTAGAATCGTTAAAATGTATAAAATGATAATTGCATGAAATTAAAAGGACTACGCCTGGACCAGTACTCTTTGTATGACAGTGTTTTGTCCTAATGTAACGCAAGCAATTTCTCTGCGGAATCATCGCGCTTTTTTCCGACTCTCCAGAAAGGGTCACAGAAGTGTGTGAGTGAAGATTTGTCCTTTTGATATCCATTCCCAATTTTCTCTCTCTGACCTCGTGTATACTCTCTCCAGCTCGTCTCTGATAATCACCGCCTTCGCATCATTTCCCAAGTGCTGATAGTCGTCCGCCACCCGGCCGATCAGCCGCTCCACAGTGTGCGGCCAGTAGTTGTTCTACAAGTTGATTGTTTTTTTCGCAGAACAAATGCAATTGTTTCCATCGCCGCTGGGAAAGAGAGAGGGGACACAGTATTCCTTCTTCACCAGGCAGGGTAATCGTGCTAAGGTATTTTGCTGACACGCCTTGTTTAATGAACACTATAGCGTGGTCATGCCATGATTTTGTGACTTCGACCAAGAAAAAAAGTCAAAGTAGAGAAAGAAATAGTGTATAAAGAAATAATTTCTTGGCGTATCATTTGAATGTCGTAATGTTGAATGTGAATAAAAAGTTTTCACAGAAACTTCGATGAACCATTGAAAAAGTGTCTCAAAGATTGCAACCTGCACAGAACAGTAGCTGTCTAAATTCGGGGAATGACTTCTGTGGCATAATAGTTCACTGGGATCTTAGTTGGGTCTATAGGCAACCGAAAACGTCGAAAACGCGATTTCGAAAAACAGGGTCAGTGCCAGAATTTGTTCACTAGTGAGTCGACCCTCTCGTGAGAGGCGTGATATGCACAGCCTACCAAGAACAGGCACTCTAGTTGACCCGTCTACTATTATGAAAGAAGGCGGGGCAAAATGAGTGTCTTTTCTTAGTACGAGTTCTCCGTCTGCATAATACAAGCGACATCTCACTTCGTAGTTGTTGATGAAGTTGTCTAGTTTCCACTTCACTTCGGACACTGCATCCAGCATTCGATCATGTTCAGCAGTGAACTGAAACATGAATAATAAAATTCATAATTCGATAATTTACTGTTACAAACCAGGGCTGGGATTTTTTGACTCAAAAATTTTTGATTTTTTTGAATTTTTTGACCATTTCAAAAAAATCAAAAACTCAAAAATTTTTGAAAGTATTTTCAAAAAATTCAAAAAAAAAATTACACTAGATATTATGGGCATTTTCGGAAAAATTTTTTGAAAATCAATGATTTCAATAGATTTTTTTTCGAAATTTTTGAAAATTTCAATAATTAAGCCAATAGTAGTTTGATTTTAGAGTATCTTGAGGAACAAATTGCTTCAAATAAATTAAATAATGGACGTTTTTTTGCAAAACTTACAAATTATGAATTTTAAATGAATAAATGATTTTATAGGAGCCAAATCGTTGTGAGAATGGCTTTCAAAAAGGAATTTTAGCGGCTGAAAAAAAATTTGTATCATTTTTAAGATTTTTTTTTGATTTTTTGAATTTTTTGAGCACATTTTTTTGAATTTTTTGATCAAAAAACTTTTTTGAAAATATTTTTTTTCATCCCAGCCCTGCTACAAACGTTTCTGTCGTTATGGGACCAATTAGCCGGTTCTAAAATGACGGAATAACAGATACTTTCAAAGATACCTAAAGTATATGAGTTCTTCTTAGTGCTTCATAGTTCAAAGTACTTTATTGTTTCCAAGTGACTTAAAGTTGCAAAACATTTACCTCGCCGATCATTCCTTTGTAGAACTTTTCCGCGAGATGCTGAAATTGTTACATTTTGTAATGATTGGATGGATACGTAATCCCACGTTGCAGTTGGCTCACAGGCTTGCCCCATCTATCGTGGTAGCTTGCTACTGTAAAATCGCTTGACATGAAACACCTTTACCTTTTCTCAGGATGGAGGGAATACGTGCTTAAGCACTCGTAATGGTCTTTGTTGAAAAACAAAACAAAGACAAACAAAGAAAATAAACGCAAAATCTTAATTAAAAACTGGCTCACCATGTATTTTTTTTCATTTTAGACCTTTCGGTAGTCACTTCTAGTTAGCGCTAACGCCTTTTAATCGTCCAAGGGACTCACCAGCATTCCAATCACGTCGTGTATGCTTTTCTTCCATGTATCAAAGGTCTTCCGCGTCCGAAGCGGATCTGCGTCCATCGCGGCAACGAGCGGATTGGTCGCGTCGTGGCCGAGGCGACTGAGGATATTCTGAACTTGTTTCCTTATAATTCATATTACAAACACTCTGGCGCAAGAATTTCGTACCATGTGACGGTAAGTTGGTATAGTTGCTTCTACGTTCATTACATTTGCAAATTTAATACGCTGATGTATTGTTTGAGCTGGAACGGCTGCCTCTGAACATCTTTTGAAGTTCACTTGAATATGTTGTTCTCTTGATGAGCCAAAACAAACAGTAATGGCACCATTAAATTCAAGGAAATTTCAAAGGTCTCGTCGCGAACTTCGTACCATGGGAAGAAATAAAGCAAAAGACGTGCATATGATGTGCATTGAAACCACTTGAAATAAAATATACCTGCTCTATTGCATTTCTTATTGTTTGAATAATTTGTCAATTAATGTATGTTTCAATTTTCGAATACAGACAGTTTACCAGAACGAGACTGTGCGGTTTTGTCTGATGGTGCTGTTCCTTGAACGATCGTACCGCCCCTGGTGTCCGGTATTTTATGACGTCACGCATTAGCCGGTCGAGAACTTCCGCTTCAATAATCACATTCTGAAAAGGAAAAATATTCACATACCATACCATTTGACAAATTTGTCAAAAAAAATCTTTCTAAACCCAGCTCCTTGGTATTTGCTTTTTGTTAAACCAAAGTCATGTACCCATCGGATATTGAAATAACAAGAAATAGATAAGGCCTTTTTTAAATAAAAAAACATACTCGAATAAACTCGTGTTCCACAATGAGCAGGCGTAAATTGTTATTGTTGTCGTTGATTTGCAAGCTCAGCTTTAAATATTCATTATTTTCCATTATGTATTATGACGAATGAGTGTAAATTTTCTGTATCGCATTTTTATGAGTAACACTCGTTATTCGATGTGTAAAAAAAGAAGAAGAAAACAAGATAATTGAGAGTACAAAAAAAGAAAGAAAGAAAAAGATAAATGAGCGTACTTTGGTCATTTGATTGCTCAATGCTTCGATCAGGCGCAGCACTTCTCCATTTCCTTGATCTCCGCCCTTGAGAAAGATACACTTTTAACGTATTTTTTTTTCTTCAAAAATGATATTTGAAAACAATTTCGAAATGAGTTCTGAAAATGAAGTTCCATAGTTTCCGAAGAACACTTTGCGAGTGGGATGGGATACACAAGATATTCTGGCCTTTCCTCACTGCGTGACTTATATCGATTTGATAATCAGCGATACACTGTATAATACCTGCAATATCAAGCCGACAGTGGAAATGGCGAGTAGTGCTGGTGCGGGAATCGGGTGTATTATACCGCCAGCCTCGACAGCGAGGTTTGCATAGTCCAAGGCTGCTTGGATATCTGAAATTTGAAAAATCCAAGAAAGAGTGCCAATTCTGGAATGAATTTCAGATTTTGTTTCGTCTCACGAAATTTCATGATAAACACTTATTGAAAATTTCTTGAAAGTTTTACTTGGTTATAGAGGAGTTCGGTAAGCTCATTTTGGGGCGGCTAAGTATTGTAACGAAATGGGAAACAGTTTCTGAATCCATTGTGAAATTTAAAAAAAAACATAATAAATATACTTTATTGTATTTGAACGTACTTCCCATGGTTGCAGTATGGTTGTCCTAGAATACTTCGCAGTAGAAAAGGATTGCTGCGTTGTCTGAAACAATATTTGTTAGCCAAAATAACGTAAAAATAGTTGTTTAATTGATGTAAGAGGTAGGCATGTAATACAGTCCTGGTTGTTTCCCCAGTGAAAACAATCCGGTGGAGCCGGGTCCACCCGGGTCCTAGCGGGTCCTTGCAAATTGTGACTCGAGTAGAAATAATTTTGAGACAAACTCTGCGCCATCAAAGAGTTCAGATGATTGGTCATCAAATGACCTCGACAGAAATATAAATTATTTGTTTAAATACCATTAATTTTGTTTGAAAAATAATTAAATATAATAGCCTGTTTGTAATTAAGGCGAAAATTTTAGCGATACTGTAATATATTTCGTCAAACTCTAACAAACCATATTACTATTCGTTTTTATAACAAAATTTAATACATTTAAGCGAATAATCTAAATTACTGTCGACATTATTCGGCGATCAATGACTTGAACTCTTTGACTGCACAGAGTTTGTTTCAAATTTATTTCTACTCGAATCACAAATTGCAAGGACACGCTAGGACCCGGGTGGACCCGGCTCCTTCCTTCAAAAAATGTCAAACTCTGAGAATGTATTCTTGCCTCTCCCATTGTATGTAATCACTGCTGCACCGGACATACGAAAATGGCAAAGTGTGGAATTTCTTTGGATGTTAGTGACCGTCTCTTTTACGCTCTCACTATTGATAAATAAAAACGGAAACGACTGGGACAGCAAAATTGCAGAAGGGTTTCTTTCTATAATTATTTTGTAATGCATGTCACTAGCGTAAAAGACTTTTATATCATAAATGCGAATGCGCAAAATGCGACTTAGATTGCGCAAGAAAACGTGCCCCAGATTTCGTAAGCAACCGATCTTTCCGATTGGAGCCGGCAGCGCAAAATCACTTGATACCGTCAAACAACTTTAAGTTTTGCCAAATACAAGTTATAGACAAGAAATGGTTTAGGGAGGGTGGTAGAGTTATTTAGATCAGGCTCTGAATTTTCATATTACAAATGTACGAGATGGAAGGAGAGGAAAAGACTGACGGTACTTTCAAAGGCTGCTTTTTATATGGATGCAATTTTGGGACCTCTCTCTGATTCCCACACTTTCTCCGTCCGTATGACCCCTCTGCACCCTACTCAGTTAGTGTTGTCTCTCGGTTGTTTGCTAGGAATGCTTGAACGTTTTCGGACTTTGAGTCGGAATTCGCCCTAATCACCTAAGCTCGCGTTATCAGCTCGCCTCTCCTGGACAAGCCATAGGTAAACATATTGCTCAATAGTGACCAAACTAATTGAACATTTATTCGCTCTTTCATTTAGTCAATGATTATGCGAATTTCCTGGATAAGCAGCGGCATTTCGATGCTCTTTACGAGATAGGAGATGTGCCTGCATGCGAACATGTGCGCCGTAATAATGCTTACTCGATGAAAGCGAAGGACGTTACTTTCTGTGACTAGAAACTATGGTGATGGGTGTTTACACACCAAGCTAGACACCATGGCCCCATATGACCATACATATCAGTGAGCACTTGTTTTACGTCATTCAGTGAGTGAAATTACATGTAAGCCATCTAATCCACAATGTCAACTGCTAATTTCGAGGAATGGGAAGCAGTGCAAATTATGGATGGCTAGTCAAGCAAGATAGCAAGATCTTGTTGGGAAATTGCTCATTTACATAATTTCCCAAGAACGTTGTCGGTGAAGCAAGATTCCCAATCCTAGAATCAGTCATTTTCAATTTGGCGGCTGAAGTGATCGGACAAAACTACGCCAATTAGGCAATGTGGGCACAGATAATGCGATTTCGACTTGAAAGAAATTTCATTGGTCACAAAACGTGGTCTTTTTTCAAGCAAGATTCTTGACAGTTTCAAGAATCTTGCTTCCCATTCTTCCCAGCAATACTCCCAAGTCATTTCCCTCTCTATCCAAGAATGAACAAGATCATTCTTCACTTTCTCAAGAATTGTACCGGTAATTTTTCTTGCGAAGCCATCCCTAGTGCAAATAAACAAGAGTTCAAATTACAATTCTAGTCTGCGATATTTGAATGATATTTCAATTTATTAAAATAAAATGTTGTTTATTAATTGAACAGATCAACATTTTCACAAGGCAAACAGCCGGCACCATGATCGCTTGAGAGTAGAGTGCGAAATGTGAGACCACGGTCTCTTCATTTCGCACACTCTCTCACCCACCGACCGGTCGAGAGAGTGCGTGAAATGAGGAGAGCGTGGTCTTACATTTCGCACTCTACTTGAGAGGGAGCACGCGATGCACTATTCTCGCGAAACCCTACCTATTCTCTAATAGCAAAGGGAATTCTCCAACTCCCTTTGCTGTCTGCTGTTGAGAACTTGCCAAAATAGTTATGTCTATCTTGCTCTGCCGGAGACAGCATCTCTACAGTAGGGATGGCTTGTCAAGAAGGATAAGAACAACTTCTGGGGAAGTGAGACGTTTCAAGAATCCCATTTCGGGCAGTTCGCTGTCATTTTCAACAGATTTCGCCGTGTTTTGCCAAGAAAGAATCTTGCCAGGTTCGAGATTCTTGCTTCCCATCAGTTCTCCCACGTTCAATTCCCCCTCTCATTTTTTCGCATTAGCAGGACATACATTATGCATTTACGCATAATAAGCATATTAGCAGGACATTAACTTGTAGTACACCTTACATAACAATCGATAATGTAACCAAATTCAATGCATAGCCCATTTATCATGCCAAGTCATCCCTACACAACGGTAAGCGAATTTGGAGATTTCTCGCTCTGAGTAGCCTCTTGATGACTCAGAAACAAAATAAAAGCTGAGATGGATTTGATCATAGTGCTTTGCTTTTTTAAAAATACAAACATTTCAGATAAGTATTTCATTATTAGGAAACGAGAAATGATGTTATTCTGAATCAATGCAATATTGCTTCGTCGAAAATAATCTGTTAAAATGGAAACTGGAGAACAACATTGTAATTGCATTGCAGGCCAATCTTTCGAGCGTTATTTTTCAAGTTGTATTTCAAGTAAAATCGTCCGTGAATAATTTATTCAAATGCTTTCGATCGGATGCTGTCAAATGTACTTGTCTCCACATTTAATGTATACGTTCCACTCGGATTGATCGATGTTGACGTCGCCTAGATTGTGGGTCTTTTCGGCCTGAAAGAATTCAAAGTTAATATATTTTTACTCATTGGTTGTATCGTCAATTACAGTAAAGGAAACCATAATATTTTGAATTATAAAAACTCTGTCTCGTGTCTTTTTCTTTCTTGTGAACGGTGGTAAGCTATTTGCTGAACTCGGGATATTTATTTTTTAAATTTCTTACCTGGCCGACATCATTGGGGTCGATTGTGTCCATGTGTTTTTCGTAGACACAAATTTCTCGTTTTTCGAGTGGCTTGCACCTTTAAAAAAATTGATTTTCATTTTAAAAATTTATCAAGACAGTTCACATTTTGTAAATGATGCGATACAAAGTAGTCCTAGTTTTTAGTCATTTATATATTCCTTTATGAATTACAATTGATTGATTAGGTATATATTATTAAATTTATTTCAGGTTAAAATACTTTCGCATGAATTATATTTATAATTGTAACGCACTTTTCCTCTATCCAAGCACACGTTGCGGCCGGTCGAAACGCGGCTTGGCACGAGAACATGTACACGAGGTAGAACTTGTGCTTGTTCGGCCAGCTAGCCGTCTGCATTTTAATTTTATTGATTGACTAAATAAAATAATAATAATAATAATAAATACACTAACTCGCCTTCAATCGATTACCAGCAACGTGAAAAACGCCAGTGAGATTGGTCGACATAGAAACGAGTGGAATACCGCGCGTGTTTACTGAAATTTGCTCGATTTTTTGTTACCTTTTCTTGGTAATATCATGTTGCAAAGTAACTTTGTTTCTCAAGAAAAAAACTACCGATAATGAAAATAAAATAAAATCTGAACTATTGATCCAATAAAACCTTGAATATGTCACCACTCACTCATAGACCCGAACACAGAGAAGGGATCCTTGTAGACTTCCCATTATCTCAACTCGACGTAGACAGACGGAACAGGAACAATCGAGTTATTCTGAAGTACAGATTTATTTTTTTCTAAAAAAATAATAGAAATAAGAAGATAGTTACGTAAATAAAAGTGATTTTTAAATAGAAGTAAATCACTAACCCGAGCCTTGCACACGAGTCGTCCGTGGACGTTAACCTTTAATTTTTTCAAAGTAATGGTAAATATAATATTTTACTTACCCCCATGTCCACCCAGTATCCATAGAGCGAACAGATTTGCAACGAAAGGAGGAATAGAGAAGAAATGCCGCCACCCATTGGTGCAGAATAACCACTAGCCAGCGACAGCGGAGGATGAAATGATCGGGAAATGAAGAGTAGAAAAAGATTGCAATTGTAATTTGACATGACAATTTGCGCATTGTCCCCTCAATTCGACACGTCAAAAGAATAGGGCATTGCGAGAACAAAATCGTATTTGCGAATTATCCATTGTTATTCGCGAATAACCTTTGTTATTTGGGAATAGGATTATTCGATCTAACAACACTAATCGACAATACAACTCTAAACATGAAGGAAGGGTCGTTTTGTTAATAGTTTTGACTAAACACATATTGAAATACTACCAACTAGCAAGATAATAGCAGAGAACTGACAAGAAATATTTTTGAAAGGCTATTCAATGACTGTCTCAGCTAAAAGTAAAGTAAAGTAAAGTTGCTACCGGAATCACCTAATCAACCTAATCACAGTTCTAATCAGCTACCTAATCAAACGAAAAAACGCCTAGAATGGGGAAAAAGTGAATTTTGGAAATTCCGCTTTTCTACCGTAGTCTTGCGCTGTGGTGTGACACCACGGTGTAAATTCAAACGTTGTGTTTTATCTACTGTTCCTTCCGATAAAACTTTTGTTTGAATTGTACACCGTGTTTCACAGGGACAGGGGTTTATTGCTGATTAGAAAAGTGTAAAGTAGGGATGGGTTTAGAATTGGATAAGTAGGAAGGCGAAAGAGGAGGATATTGATTCGTGAGCGAAAGGACCTTGGCTGTAATGAGACGAGATAAGTATTTTAGCTCCTACTCCGTATTCCAATGCGTCTTTTATGAAATGGGCCTTTCTACCTCCGGGAAACAGAATGGGGTAGGAAGGAAGGCTAGGCCATAGAGGGAGACCTAGAATGATACGACTCCCTGCTATTCTCGCCATGGTCAAGGTGTCGGAGATCAGAGATGGAGGAGGAACGCACCATAGAAGATCACCCTTCTTCCAGATCTGGGGCTGTCTTTTGGCATCGACAAGAGATGAAGCGGGATCCTCAGTTTTCGAGACGAAGCTGGAACACTTGGTATTCAGATAGTTCGCATACATGTCCCATTTGGGTGTGCCCCACTTGCGAGCGCAAATTTGAAACACTTCCTTCTTGATTCCCCAGTCATCCTTATCGATTACTCTACTGGCGGAATCTGCTTCCTCGTTTTGCTCCCGTGGTATCCAATTGTAAGCGAATTTTGAGGTCAGGAAACTCTCGAGCTGGTTCACTTCTGCCGCTATGGAATGTAAGCGCGGTTTCATGCTACCTCGTGTGAGGATTCGAACTGATGACTGATTATCGTTTAGGATGAGTACGTTCTTCCCCCGTAAGAAAGATTTGAATGAATGCACGCCGAACGACACTCCCAGTAATTCTCTGGCGGTGCTGCTCTCTGCCCTTTCGTTAGGGGATAGGTTTCGGGAGGTGGAGATTTTTGTACCGTCAAAATTGAGCACTGCTCCGAGGGCGCAACTAGAGGCGTCCGTTGCTAGGCTAATGTTCGGAACGAAAGTTTCCTCGGTGAATGACCTGGACGTTCTCACTTCCAATTCCCTTAACCAACCTTGTATCTCCTCTCGCTCCTGGTTGGACAGGGGGACCTTGCGTCCCTTACTCGGGCATGAGGCGACTGATTGTGACACGAAACGGAGGTGAAAGGGAGCGGATCGACCTAGAACGAGATGGAAGCTAGAGAGGTGACCAAGTGTTATCATTCTGTCGTGGATGGATGGGAAAGGATTTTCTAACAGATTGGTAAGTTTCTCCCTTGCGTTATTGATTCTCTTGGAAGAAGGGGTAACGTGGCCCTGCGCCAAATCGATCGAATATCCGAGCCAAGTGCCCTTTTGACTAGGTTCCCAATGGGATTTTTCTCCCGCTATCAAGAGGCCTGCCCTCTGCAGATCGAGTCTGGATACTCTTACTGCTCTCTCGCACTCGTCTTTTGTGCTTCCAAGGATCAATCCGTCGTCAAGGTACATGAAAACACCCCTAGAAAAAAAATTTCATGCAATACCGATTACAGGTTCGTGAGATATGGCGATGTAGCATCAAAAACGGTAGTTACAGTACGCTTCAGCCGATGAGTAAAATGAAAAATGATTGTCATCATGATGATCAGCGCCCTAGAAAACGCCAGTTTCTTTGCTTTCCAGAAAGTCGATGTACGAGGTCCTTCAGTCAAGTTGTTGATCCTTACGCAAACAGCCTCATATGATATTGCAGGAATCACAAGAGATTTCCCCCAAGAGCTTGTTTTGATGTAATGTTTGGGGGTACCTGTCAGATCACCGACGCATTAGTGGCAGCGACTTAGACTGCCACAATCAGAGAAAAATTAATTCGCCATGCATGCGAGTTAGTGATTAAATTACTTAAACACTCCACACTTTCCACGAACTCTCTGCAGAAATTAAGTAATTTAATCACTAACTCGCATGCATGGAGTAGTAATTTTTCTCTGCGTACATGGTATAAAAAGGAAAAAGTGTTTCATGTCAATCGATTTTACAGTAACAAGCTACCACGCTAGATGGAGCAAGCTTTCCCAAGGCATCTAGGGCACGTTACCTTACGCAATCAAAGTTCGCAACCAATTTACCGCCCCGGGGGCTTGGTTGGCCTCGGCGGAGATCGAACTCGTGACCCTTCGAACGACTAGCAGTTGCTTACGGTCATTCCGCCGTTAGACCGTCATGATATCGTAGGAATCTGAAGACCGGAAAGACGAAAACTCCAACTGCTTCCAATACTGACTTACGGTCAACTGGGTTGTCGGATAGACTCCGCCCCTAATTCCCTCCTCCTCTCTGACCAATCATTTTATCCACACATACTTTCTGACAATAATGCCACTGAACTGATAAATACTGATCCAAGAGATCCGCTTTTTCCATTGTGCATTCTACCACGTAACCATTCCGAGAAAACCGGCGAGTTGGCGAATCTGAAATAGTTTCATTTATTTTTAGGAGGTGTGTGGTTGGAAATATTTCGCTTGTCGCACAAAGATCTCATCGCAACTGATTCGCGCTCGCGGACTCAATGCACCATGATCAGGTCCATTTCACGGTCTGAGTAATCAAAGGAGAGAAAAGATCGTCTGAAGAGCTTCTACGGCAATGAAAACCACGTGAAAATGACGTAATTTTCGATGTTCGCGAATTCGATGCGAATCATTTCGTACTATTCATAAATGTGTTCCTCATCGAAATACAAGTATTTCTTGGTTACGGAACTTTTTTGATTGGGGAATTCAAGGTTGCTTCGGTAAACAATGTTTCCTGGTGTAGCAATCAATTTTTGCATTGAGTCAGCACGCGCGAATCGCTTGCTGATAATACGAATAATGATCAGACTCTCCTCATTCTAAATTATCTCTCATCGATCAGACAGCGCGAGAGAGCATGCAGAATGGAGAGGGTCAGACTCGATAATACCATGAGATCCTTGCGTTACGAGCGTGATATTTCTGACCATACGCCACAGCGATTCAGGTGTACAGCTAGACGGCGACACACTTTTGGCAAAACTCTCTTGATTTGAACTGTGGAGAGAAGGGCACGCAACGCGACCGCAACGCATGAGTCTCTTCATAGCGTTGATGTCTCTTGCTTTTTCTCTCGTCGTCTGGCATTTGGCCGCTATCGAAATGCTGTGCACGCCTCCTCCCTGTATCGACCCCGTTCGAGTAACGGTCTGAGCCTCTCAATTATGCATGCTCTCTCGCGCTGTCTGATCGATGAGAGAGCATGTAGAATGCGGAGAGTCTGATCATTACTCCCTCGTTCGGTTCGCGAACTCGCGAGTTCTCCATAGCCTCGTCGCGATTTGTAGTGGCTGAATTTTTCTCGTTCCGTTCTTTAGATTGCTACGATATCATGACGGCTTACGTCTTACGTTACACAGAGTGCGAAGTCTCCAGCTTTTTTACTCTGGAGATGTTGTCTCCTGCTGAGAGAACATGAGAAATCGAGAGATGGAGACATGACTTCTCCTAATAACTGGAGATGTGAACACTCCATAGCTGGAGACTTCGCCCTCTGAGTATGACAGCTACCACCAGAGATTGCATGACAAAAGGCCTTTGGGGAAACTTGGCAATCTCTGGTGATAATAGAACATAAGAAAATATGTGTGCATCGGATTGGTCAACATATTTATCAGGTGCATCAATACATCGTTACGAAAGTGCTCTCTCTCTCTCTCTCTTTCTCTCTCTCTTCAGGTGCATCCCACTATCAGCAAAGCTTCGCCAATTCTCCTGTACTGGTCCATTCTATAGTAATTTATGCAAGGCGTAGAGATGTACCTGAATTGATTTCTGTTTTTTTCAGATACTGTACTTCACGAGAATCGAGAATTAACTTTTTAAAGCATAGTTTAAATATTGTTGGCCCACCATGCATCCTTCTCCGTCATGCGTATAGCCACATTGTGCTCCTGCAAATACATGTATTGTTGTTGTTGTTGTATGTTATGTATTTTGCAGTAACACGTATTACAATTTTAAAATGGTACGTTCATGAAATAGACTACTGGTGCATGTACTCTCTTTCTATACTTTTGTATTCTGCACTCAAAGCGCGAACTCTCTTAGATGTCGACATCTAGATACTCCAATTCTCTTGCATTCAAGAGACGCCAACCTCTACAATTCTCACATGCATACGAAAACTCGTCAAGAGAACAATTTTCTTGAAGTCCACATCTAAGGGAGGTCGCGCGGCACTTCTTCGCTTTACCGGACCAAGCAATATGTCTGTGAGTGAATCAGAGGTGACCGCTACACACCATGTCAAGAGGGGGAAGAATCTTCATTTGCGTGGCGCGAGATTCTGATCGGATTAACGCTTATTCCGGGGCGAGAGATGGAGAGGGAGTGGTCGGAATGAGGTATTTTTGAGATAAATAAATTCATAATTCGATTAGTAGGTCAAAATCGAAAATTCTGCTTCCAACACATTGTCCGAAATTATCTTAGGCACGTCGTGTAAATTTATCACGCACTCACCTTTGATTTCCGACTTGTTATTCCGCATCGAAATTTTTAACTTGGAATAACTCTTCGAGGAAAACAGCTAAGATTACGCGGATTTTATAGAGCACTCCTAAGAGAATTTCGGAAAATTTGTTGGAAGCAGAATTTTCGATTATGACCTACTAATCGAATTATTAATTCATTTATCTCAAAAAGACCTCATTCCGACCGCTCCCTCTCCATCTCTCGCCCCGGATTAAGCGTTAATCCGATCAGAATCTCGCGCCACGCAAATGAAGATTCTTCACCCTCTTGACATGGTGTGCGCTAGATTCACACAGTGATATGAGGCCGATTGCGTAATTGTCGAACAAAAGTCAACACAGCTCGGTACAGCCGAAAAGTCAATGTCTGAGAAAAAAAATGGTTTTCGGTACTATTTGATATGCTGAACAAAGTGGTGAAGTCTCATGATATGCAAATTCATCTGGAGCGCGATCTTAAGCTCCTAAAATCCGGCCAATTCACTGTTTTTAGGCTATATCTGGATACCCGATCGAGCAATCGAAAAAGTTTGAACACATACTTAGGGACCGCAAGGTGTGTTGCCGATTTTATGCAAATGTTTGAAAAATATGTTCAAAGTATCCACTGAGGTCCCAATAAAATCATCCTTTTTGCCGTTTGTCGATATCTTGTTTCCGAGTCGCGCTATAGCTCGATAACCATTCGCGCCGATTGACTGAATTGGTAACGAGAGAGAAAGGGGCGGAGTTTATCTGCATCTCTAAACTCTGACTGATCATGAGGGCGGCATAGCGCTTCTTTCCCGTGTTCCCCGTGGCTCAGGTGGTTGAGCACGGGCTTTATAAACAGAAGGACGCAGGTTCAAATTCAACGGTTTGCAATTTTTTTTGCTGATTTTGTAAAATACTTAAAATTCAAATGGCAATTCTGCGTATTAATAAAATTCAAATTTTTTTCTTTACATAGATCCCTCGAGCTAATCCACACAAACTGAGAGTTGCGCAGCTGTGCCGATGAAATGGAAGTGCTCTAAACACCCACAATCGAAGCTTTCAATCAATATTTGATCTACTAAATGTTGTCAGAACACGGTACGCAAGGTCTCATTTGTACAGGGTGGCTAGAAAGTACGGGCTCATGTATTCATGAATGTAATTTCTTTCAAATTCAACAAAGGCTAATGAAACTAAGTGGGTTATTTACATGGGGTCATACGGTCATACCAATATGTAGTTCGTTCTATCTCATTGTCGTCGGCCTTCATGGCGTCAAGGATTCTACCTTGGACTCAGTGGGTGAAACGCCGTTAGTATTTTGTGTCGATCTTCCCTCGTGGTTTTAAGAGAGCCTTCTTGAGTGAGTTCCTATTTTGAGAGGTGGTAGAGTATACCTCCTTCTACAATACTGACCACACGGCAACTCGTGCGACTTGAGCTCCGACTATTTGGAGGGAAATTCCGAAGTCGAAAAAAAAAAAAAAAAAAAAGAACTCGCATAATTGGGTGGAAAACCGGTTTTGGGCGATTTTCGAATGCTGAATCTTGCGGTATCGCCCGCGTTTGTCTTTTGAAATAAAAATATGATCAGAGAGTAAAGATGTTCTTTATTATCACTTTGATTAGATATTCCCTACAGTTCTTCGCTCAATGCGTTGCAAAAAAGAGATGGGTATTGGTGATTTCGGAGCACGCCACAAACAAAGGGACAGAGCGGATGGGAAACGAGGGATAGACTAGCTGTCATGGTTGTGGCTTAATGATGTCAGTGAGTATCGTACGTACTGAAAATATCGGAACGTTTACCGCAATGTGATCAAAATGTTCAGAATTTGCATCTTTGCGAGTACACATTATCATGACTTGTGTTTATGCTAATTCGATTAATCCGCATCGATTTGCCGGAATCTACCCGGTGATGCCCGGTGAAATGTGTAACAGAAAGCGACAAATTCGATTGCAAAAAAGGGACAGAACCGGCAATTACTGGAATTTCCCGGCTGTATACGGTAATGATGACAATTCGCTAACTTGGTCGGTTATCGCATCGAATTTTCTCCTTTCTTTTAGACATTTCACCGGGCATGTCCGGGTAGTTTCCGGCAAATCGAGGTGGACAAAAAATATGAACCTACTCACGAGTCGCAAATAATTTTCTTCGCAAAGTTACAAAAATTGAACATTTTGATCACATTGCGGTAAACGTTCCGATATTTTCAGTACGTACGATAGTGATTCTCAAATTGTGGGGATGCGATACCTCCTACACAAAGAACTACGTATCATCGAAATGGTCTGTAGCCGTTTTTCAGCCACAAACGGCGCGCATTAAACCTGTCATGCATCTTTCGAAGTGTTTTAGGATATGCGCTGCCGTAAGAGCATGGTCTTAACGTATCGTGTAGAGGTATGACGTGTGCACAGAATGAACCATGAGAGGCATCAATCGCCTAGAGATTCCGAGCTAGGAACCCATTTGTCTCACGGATCGCTGTTGGTTGCGTTATTCGTCTGTCTCACTAGGTTTCTGTTCTTGGGGATGAGGGGAGCTCGGAGCATACCAGATCTAAGATAGTCCTTGGTGATACCTATCTTCTTGTACCATGTGACAGTAGGGCGAACTGCTCGGTGGGAGATACAAAATTTTTATCGAATTGAAGTTATGTCCTCTCGGAGAGTCCAAATATCGATTTTCGATTGGTGCATACTATGTGGGCGCACCATGACCGCAGGAACCTAGCCAACTAGTGTCGTGTAAACAACAACATGTATTCTCTAACGTGCTATAACCGTTTCTGTGGGAACGTGTTTTGAGGAGAGTTTTGATTGTCACAACGTCGAGCCCGTACTTAATAGCCACCCTGTAGAGTTCACCGAGAGCTCTCGAATAAGCTTTTGAACGAGGGATTTGGCTCAAAATGAAGATTTCGGCCTCATATGATGAATGAGGGACCGACCTCGGGATACTTGGTCCGGTAAAGTGAAGAATAGGGTTCGCTAATGAAACATGTTCGATACACGAAAATCCAATTATACGCGCTAATGAAACAGTATCATGGTAATTGAGATGTCTCAGGAAACACGAAACACTACCATTTCTCCCCATTCTTTCTCGTTTCGAGCGGTCATTGTCGCTCTTTGTCTCCCCTTCACCCCCCTCCTTTGTTCATTCTTGAAAGCAGTCTTCCACTCTTCATTTTTCACCAATCAATAATGATCTCGTGAGAAAAATTCCTCATTACCATGTATAACTAGGGTCCACAACGTCCGCCCACTTATCGCGCACCCGGATTCGACAAAAAATGAAAATTTGAGAGCACAAGCGTAATTCGAAACGATATGAGTCATATTATAGCTTGTTTTGGAGGTCTTGAAGAGTGCAATCGATTGTGCCTATATCAGGGTTGATCGGAGAACGTTGAGGTCTCGAAAAAGTGAAATTTAATTTCGAAATCGTCGAAATCGGGCTTATCACTGAACTCACAACTCCTGATAGACCCGCATTCTATTCTTTTGAATTTTCAAGGAATATTACAAGAGAAAAAGACATCAAAATCGGCGATCCTGAATTGTGCTCTCGATTGCAAAAATAGTGCGAGAATACGAGTACGAGAGTATCGACATTCCGTTTTACTGTAAATAGCAACGGTTTTCGCAAAAGAGGAATTGAACTTGCGGGTGTGCGATCACTAGGCAAATGCTCAACCCACTGCGCCATACAGGCAGTTACGTCCTCTCTGCAATTACGTGCTATGTTCCTCCACTCCCACCGCGCTTTGGCATGTTCAATCCTCCAAATTGAGACGCCAATGTACTCTCCATACCTTCACAAACTACTTATCTTTTGACACAACATCAAAATATCTCCAATTAAGCGCGCTATGCCCCTGGAAAGAAGGGCGAATAGGCTCCGCCTCCCCATCTCCCCATCGCGACTTTCCCCCCTCTCACAACAGTCGAAGCGCGCCTGGTTTTGGAGGTGTAGCTCGGTTCAGAGATAAGATATCGAGCTAAATCCAAAAGTTTCATCTTAATCAGACATGAAGGGACATGTTGACACTAAATGTCACCCCACCTAGTCAATTCCGCTGACCAAGTTGTGGCCCCTATGTATAACTTCGAGTTTCATTAGCGATGGAACAGTGCAATCAAAATTCACGTTTGTCTCGAACATGTTTCATTAGCGAACCCTAGTGAAGAAGTGCCGTTCGCGCTCTATTCAATAACACGTATCATCCGCTTGTGTCCTAGAGGTCGTATAACGAACAAGAAATTTTTTTCCACAAGATTAGAGCCTTATAAACAGTGGAAAAGAATACCTTTTTGATGAGTGCAACAAATCCCGAATCGGGAGTTAATTTCTTCACATTTTCAACAGAGGAACTCAGAGAATCAGCTTCGCGTCTTAAACAAATGTAACTATTTCGCCAAAACAGTAGTTGTAGGTTCTAAGATTACAATCATGAACTGATTATATTTTACAGTGATAGGAATATTTGATTATTATTGATTATGACTATTCCTATGCAACATAAGACGGAAAACAAGCTCAAACAAGCGATAAGTGATACAGAAGTGGCATAATACATAAGTGTATACACACATAAGTGATACCGTCTCACTCGCCTCGTTGTCTTGCAGTGGTTCCGATAAGCCCAGTCGGGCTCCGGGCAATTTCCTTGGTGGTGCGACGTTCTGCGGTAAACGACAATGTTGCAGCCACCACGACGGAGCTGATCGACGTAATTCTAAAACAAAAACAAATTATTTTTAATTCTAAAAAAATTTTTAATTCTAAAACAGGAGCGATAGCATTAATATATTATACGAGGGTTAAAGTGTAAACCCTCCCATCTGGAACTAGTTCCCGGTTTTTTTGGATTGGAACTAGTTCCCTCAGCTGAAGTTAGTGCACTTTCTACTGAGGGACCCAGTTCCAACCCCAAAAAAAACCCGGAACTAGTTCCAGATAGGAGGGTTTACAGTTTTTCCCTCATATATTTTTTGTTTAGAGTAGACTTCGAGAGATAACGAAACAAAGGGTTGCATAATTTAAAAAAAAAGTTTAAAAAAAACGATTCAGCGGCGTGCGGCGAGAAATGATGAGAACTGGGAGAGATTTGCCTCTTATACAACTCGTTGTTTCGTTATTTGTCAAAGCCTAGTTTATTTTTTAGAGTTTTTCCCCGCTGAATCAGCTCTTTCTTAAACATAACATAAGATAAATTAATAACAGGATGTTGTATATGCGAGATAAAGGTGGTTTATGAGATTGTGATATTTTTATTTGTAAAAAATCTTCTTTTACTAGGTTTCCATGAAAAAAACTCAAAAGGGGAAAAATCAACCTGTGATATGGCTTACGAAATTCGCAATTTTTGTAATTTAATAAAATCGAGAAATACATCGTCGCCGAGGTAGTCGTGCTCCACTGTTCCATAGCAAGCATTGTACACCAGCACAAGGAAATGATCACTGAATAATAATAATATTAATAATAGTGTTTATCATGCAATTCACAATTTTTTTCCGTGTAGGCAAACATGTTGCATAGAGTGACAAAGAAGGTTTCTCTCAGATATGCTGAGAGGAGTGCACTGCGTTTGACAACTCAGCCATTTCGTGCTAGAGGCTGCTTCTTTTGCATGGCCAATGCATGGAATCAGAGAGCTCAAACTCGGGAAAGTAAACCAGACTTCACCATGCAACAAAGGAATAAGTAATAAATCAAAAGGATATAATTTAAAAGAAAAGAATGATGATAAGTAACGCACACATTTTCTCGGCGGAATCACTCGAATCTATATTTCTCTCTCTCTCTAACCTCGTGTAAATTCTCTCCAGCTCTGATTTAATCTTCTCCGCCTTCGCGTCGTTTGACTTGAGCTCATTGTCGTCCGCCACGTCGCCGATCAGTCTCTGCACGGTTTTCGGCCAGTAGTCGTTCTGAAAAGCACAGCATCGAGTTGGCACCATGCCAAGAATGTCGTTCCTTGTCTGACTCTCTCTTTTCGCGCACTCTCTTAAAAATACCCTATTTCTTTAACTTCATCAATACTTTGGCATGACCGAATAAATAATCGAAAACAAGAGTCAATTTCCGAAGTTTAAAAATACGAGTCTTCAAATTCGAGAACTGCTGATATTATACTGTAAATTCGTATCATTTAAACGTTGTAATGAACAATACAACACAGTGATTCAGGTGTACAGCGAGACGGCCATACATTTTTTTTGGAAAATTTCCAGAATTTTGAATTTGAACGGGGAGAAAAGGAGCACGCAACGCGACCGCAATGCGCGCGTCTCTTCAGAGCGCTCTTGTCTCTCGCTTTTTCTCTTGTTGTCTGGCATGTGCCGCTCTCGTGTGTACAAGAAAGGTCTCACTTGATACTCATTGATGAATTCGTCCAGACGCGTCTTCACATCGGAAATTGCATCCCGCATCGAATCGGGTTCACTGCCGTTACCGATAGGCCGGCTCTGAGTTTACGGATTAAAAGTGACCATCAAATTAGCTAATATGACGTTGTTTACGTTAGGATCAACAAGGTCTCAACAGAGGTCAGGAACAGGCCAAAAATCGAAATCGCTCAAAACTTCGTCCTAGGGGTAACTTTCGACGCTGAACACGATGGTGCCATCGATTTCGCAATCTGACCCCTCTGGGCGCCGGTATGGCGCCGCGCCTCTTTGGCGTTAAACTCGTTTTTTGAAAAAAACTCGCTTCGGAGTGCCCGTAGTGGCAGTAAATCGCGCGCATAATAGCAGAATTTGATGCTCTATCTCATGGACTAGGTGGCTGGTAGAAGCGATTTCTCGTTTGAGAAAATGCGATGTTTTGATCCAGAGAGTAGAAAGTGAATTTACGCACATATATGGAAGAGCTCGTCATACTGATCAATTTGATATATAACACTAATAGGTTTAAGCCCTGCATCAAAAACTATTCAAGTTTTGCTGATTTTCGCGCGCGCGGAACGCGTGTGCAGACGCGGCATCCGCATGGCCGATGCGGTAGTGGTCTAGAACTGCAATCCGAAGGTCACTTGTTCGATTCCAATTGGTTGCAAAAGTTTTTGCCGAATTTTTTTTCTTAAGCCTATTAGTGTTATATATCAAATTGATCAGTATGACGAGCTCTTTCATATATGTGCGTAAATTCACATTCTACTCTCTGGATCAAATCATCGCATTTTCTCAAAAACGAGAAATCGCTTCTACCAACCACCTAGACCATGAGATAGAGCATCAAATTCTGCCAATAGTCGCGAGATTTCGTGCCTCTACGGGCACTCCGAAGCGAGTTTTATTCGAAAAACAAGTTTGGCGCCAAAGAGGCGCGGCGCCATACCGGCGCCCAGAGGGGTCAGATTGCGAAATCGATGGCACCAGCGTGTTCAGCGTCGAAAGTCACCCCTAAGACCAAGTTTTGAGCGATTTCGATTTTTGGCCTGTTCCAGCCACTTGTTGATCCTAACGTAAACAGCGTCATACATATACTTCACACTCGATTTATTCTAAGTGCTTTAAAGTTCAACGTACTTGAGTTTTTCCAAATATCTTGTACTTGAGAGTTTATAATAATAATTTAAAAGTTTACCTCGCCACTCATTCCTTTGTAGAACTTTTACGAGATTAGCTGAAATTGTTGCATTAAAAAATTAAATATTGGATGTGGTGAATATGTGCACTAGTAATGGTCTTTTTGGAGAAAAAAAAATTCAACGCAGTAAAAATCTATTTCGAAATTGAGTGATCATGTTATCGTCTGTTCATTTTAGACATTTCGAATGGTAATAACATCTGTTGAGAATGGAAGCCTTTCAATTGCCCGCTCGTGTAGGAAAAAAAAGCTCACGAGAATTCCTAGAACGTTGTTTATGCTTTTCTTCCAAATGTCAAAGGTCTCCCGCGTCCAGAGCGGATCCGCTTTCATAGCGGCAAGGAGCGGATTGGTGACGTCACGGTGGAGGCGGCTTAGGATGTTCTGAACTTGTTGCATGTTTCTACATTTGATAAAAATATCTATGTTTTTATTTTATTTTTCTATATATTTCATCAACACGGTAATATAGGCCCCTTGGCTCAGGCGAATTTCACGTACCGTTTTTAACCATGTTTATTTACATTTCAACAACTTTCCGATATTTTATTTCAGCTGGGATGGTCCTTTTGAACAATTTTCGTACTTCAGGCTGAACAAAAACATGCAAATTCTTTCAATACGATTTATTTTCTTGACCTTTTTAATTGATTATTGTATGATGAATTTGTCCGTCATTTTAAAAAAAAAACAATTTTAAAATATTTTTTAAAAATCTTACCAGAACAAGACTGATTGGTTTGGTCGCCTGGCACTCGACCTTGAACGATTGCATCGAATCTCGGTCACGATTTCTTATGGCGTAAAGCATTAACTTCTCCAGAACTTCGGCTTTGACGATCACATTCTAAAAGTGAAGAATAATTTTATGACATCATATTTAAAAAAACTGTCTAACCCGCTTGCTGAACCATGGTGTAATTTTTTAGTTAAAGGAACCAGGCAGTGACAAATATTTCACCGTCTCTTAATTTCACACACTCTCTCATCAACCTGTAGAGAGTGTGCGAAATGAAGAGACCGTGGATCCACATTTCGCACTCTACTAGAAAAGACAACTTCAATTTTAGACTTTTCTCCACAGCACAAATCTAAAATTTAAAATAAGTAATTGTAAAGAAATATGAAAAATGTGGTTTTTTTTTCGAAAAATGTAAAACATGAATAAAAATTATGAAAATAAAAAAAATCTGGTTTTTGCCACTGATCCCAATTATAGAAAATACACTTACTGTAACAAGTTCGTGTCCCACAATGAGCTGACGTAGATTGTTGTTATTGTCGTCGATTTGTGTGCTCAACTGAAATATTCATTATTTGTAAAGATTTATTATTCCGCCACCGCCTCACCAAGGCGCTCGAATGAGTAAAGATTGGTAGTGGTGTAACCACGAAGGTAACTAGATCCGAAGAAGAGATTGGGCCCTCCGGATTGAACTGGCCTATTATGCGCTGGCCTTAGCAGTGACTCCCTCAGGACTTGGAGCCTAGATAAGGGGATGCCTTTACCTTTATCTTTACCTTTTTTATTATGACGAAATAATTTAAATGACAGTTGACAGAATTTAAATGATAATATTCGAATAATTTCTGTTATAAAGGAATAATTATAACCAATAATAATCAAATATTCCTATCACTGTAAAAATATATTCAGTTCATGAGTGTCACCTGCAACATCTTTTGGCACGCTCCCATTATTTTTTATATTTGAATACCCGCCAAAGTCCCTGATGATAGCTTTGCCTGAGTATCAGCCTAGTAATTTAATTGTTGTATTTTCCTAAACTAGGCTAGTCTAGTTCTCTAACTATTCTCTTATCTAATCGATATTCACGTTTTCATGTGACCTTTTGCTAAGTAGATCAAGTAGCGTTTATTCTACTCGACGAACCACAAGGAAGCAAGACCATATGCATAACAATTTCAATATCGATTCTGTTTCAGCAACACGTATTAAAAAATCAATAAATAGGCGCACTCTGTCCATTTGTTTGCTCAGTTCGCCGATTTGACGTAGAACTTCTTCATTTGCGTCACCGGACTCTCCGAGCTTGATGAAAAAAAATTTCAATGATAACATATTAATAAATTGAATGTTCTGAAATGGAAGATTTCTTGTTTTCTTGATGATGGGATACAAAAGATATTTTCCCTTTGCCTATATGGCTCATATCGCTATCAATTTGCTGATTAGTTATAAACTGTGCTAGAATACATTCAATATGAAGCCAATGGTGGTAAAGGCAAGCTGTGCTTGAGGGGGAAGCGGGAGCATTCCGCCAAAGTTAACAGCGGTCTTAGCCCAATCCACGGCTGACTGCGGAGCATCTGAAATGAAACATTTACTATTATAAATTCACAAACACTCGTCCAAAATAATATAACGTTACATTACTCTTCCGCGATAAACGCAGAAATGATATGCGAGAGAGCATGATAAAGCAAGATACACGCCGAGGTATAGAAAGAAAGTACACCACCAGTAGCCCATTTTATGAACGTATCATTTGAAAATCATAATAACAAGCGCGTCAAAGCGCGTTAGAGCGACCTCCACATGCGATTCCCGACCTTTCCTGATCTCACTTCCACATGATTCCAAACCGACAGACAGGGGTCAGGGTGAGAGAGTGTGCAAAAGTGAGAGAGTCCCTCTCGATTTCACACGCTCTCTCACTCCAAAGGCCTTTCTGGAAGGTTGACCGGCCTGTGGAATGATGTGCTTCGATATGCTTTCTTTCTATCTCTAACCGCGTTTTTTTTTTTCCATTTTTAACATGAATGGAATGAAGATGTTCATTTCAGATTTTGTGTCGTTTCAGAAATAGCTTTTTTTAAAAAATATATCTCATATTTTTCTGGTATTGTAATTTCATGTGAAAATCTTTTCACCTCCTGATACTAACGCGAAGCAAAGTAATACAATAAATTGTTTTCGAACGCACTTTCGAACATTGCTGAAGTAAGTTTGTCCCAGGGTATATCGCAGTAATAAAGGCTTGCTGCGTTATCTGAAAAATATTTATTCGCCAAAATAATGTGACAAAAGTGTTTAAATAATGGATTCGGGGCCCTCGGAGAGTATAATGGAGGAAACAGGGGAACGGTAATATAGCGATGTATAAATAATACTGTAGACAAGTACACAACACTAAAAAGATATACAGTCCGGTCACATCTCCCCCTGAAAGCATTTCGCCCCGCGCGCCTCCGGGCGCCCCCAAACGACCCCCTCGCTTCTAGTGCTCTGGATAAAATATATATTTGAGGTAAACTCTGTGTGATCGGTATCAGCACCGAATTCCTGATCGATTTGTGTTTTTAGAATTTTTATAAAAATAAATAAAGGGGTATATTTTATTTTTTTATATTTGTCAGCGTCGAATCATATATATGACACAGCCGAAAGAATACGGTATGCGGAATTTGAAGTTTGTAGTTTGGAATTGGATGTTTTGCCAATTCTTCTCCGACCTCGCATTTTCACTTTTTTCGTGTTTCTTTGTGGTTGTTGCCTTTCCATCGCCAATTTCTCTCTCATTCTTTGTTGATTGATTATTTTTTGTGTATTCCGGTCCCTTCGGCGTCAGCGCCCACTCGGACGGCGTCCTTCTCCGTAATCTTTCATCTTTCAGCCGATGTTGGCGCGCAGCGCTTCCTCTTCACCTCGGAGTTCGTATCCGAGGGGCATCCGGACAAGATGTGTGACATTATCTCGGACACTGTCCTCGACGCCCACCTAGCCCAGGACCCGAAGGCCAAGGTTGCTCTGGAGAAGCTTCGTGAGGAACTCATCGAGCACGTCATCAAGGTATTGGCATGTACCTTTTTTAAAAAAAATATTTCGTGAAGGACTTTGAACGCGATTTAAATGTGATTTTTAAAAAAAAATGTCGGAAATTAGAAGAAGTGGATGTATTCTGCGCAAAATAGCCGTATGTGAACACCTAATTTCAGAGCATTATGCCCGCCCACCTGATCGACGAGCAGACCATCTACTACCTCAATCCTTGCGCATCTCGGTTAAGACCAACATCATCAGAGGCAAACTCGACTGCGCCCCTGCTGGCAGCAAGTAGATCAACACCATAGATACCGTAATGTTTGTCCATAGAATATATTGTTCATGTTATTCTTATTGATAAAGTGTCTCGATGTCCATAAAGTTATTTCTACTAAACATTTTTGTCATGAATCATTTCTAAATGACGCGTGTTTTAGTGAGCACAATTATTTTGAAGAAAAAAACTTTATTGATCATGAACAAACTGCCGTTATTAGCACACATCGTCCGTAAAAAGACTTGCAATATCATAGCGCGCGAAAAATAGTACCACTGTAATCGACACAACGTGAGGAAGCTCATGGCAACAATGAAACATAGCAAATAGTGGGGAAAATGAATACATGGGGTATTTAGGGCTAGTGGGTAGATCAAGACTTCGGTCCGCCCATTCCGTTGGCTTCCCGAGACATAATCTTGGCGAGAAGCTCGGGCTTGATCTTGAGCTCTCTGCGCCCATGGGAAGTGCTCGTGGCCGAAGTGGCCGTTGCGAGCAGTCTGCTCGTAGATGGAACGCTTGAGGCCAGGTCCTGCAATTATTTAATTCCCACTATCCGTTGATGTCTAAAGGAACACTTAGCCCGCGAAAAAAAAAGAAATTAACCAACCAGCAAGGATTGAGGTAGTAGATGGTCTGCTCGTCGATCAGGTGGGCGGGCATAATGCTCTGAAATTAGGTGTTCACATACGGCTATTTTGCGCAGAATACATCCACTTCTTCTAATTTCCGACATTTTTTTTAAAAAATCACATTTAAATCGCGTTCAAAGTCCTTCACGAAATATTTTTTTTAAAAAAGGTACATGCCAATACCTTGATGACGTGCTCGATGAGTTCCTCACGAAGCTTCTCCAGAGCAACCTTGGCCTTCGGGTCCTGGGCTAGGTGGGCGCCGAGGACAGTGTCCGAGATAATGTCACACATCTTGTCCGGATGCCCCACGGATACGAACTCCGAGGTGAAGAGGAAGCGCTGCGCGCCAACATCGGCTGAAAGATGAAAGATTACGGAGAAGGACGCCGTCCGAGTGGGCGCTGACGCCGAAGGGACCGGAATACACAAAAAATAATCAATCAACAAAGAATGAGAGAGAAATTGGCGATGGAAAGGCAACAACCACAAAGAAACACGAAAAAAAGTGAAAATGCGAGGACGGAGAAGAATTGGCAAAACATCCAATTCCAAACTACAAACTTTAAATTCCGCATACCGTATTCTTTCGGCTGTGTCATATATATGATTCGACGCTGACAAATATAAAAAAATAAAATATACCCCTTTATTTATTTTTTTATAAAAATTCTAAAAACACAAATCGATCAGGAATTCGGTGCTGATACCGATCACACAGAGTTTACCTCAAATATATTTTTATCCAGAGCACTAGAAGCGAGGGGGTCGTTTGGGGGCGCCCGGAGGCGCGCGGGGCGAAATGCTTTCAGGGGGAGATGTGACCGGACTGTAACTATTAAAATTGGTTTTTTCATGGGTATTCAAGAGCTCATCGTCAAGATTAGATGGAATGAATGTAAGGAACTGTGAAAAGTGAGCATTTCAAAAACTTAAAAAGCAAATTATCGTCTCGACGAACTGCTTTTGATCTTCTTTTGAACCTAGTCTCAATATTTTGTTTTATGAAGTCAAAGACTGTATGATGGTAGAATAAAGCAAGTGAAAAAACTGCATGATATCGAGAAAAGGGTAATTGCGTGCTTGACCAAGTCCCAGGGGGGACAAAAACTATATGTTGCATGAATATAGCCTGAGGCAATCGGCTGATTTCATGCTAAACGAAGCTGTGTAATTTGGTGATATCGAAGTTGTTGATGACGATAGGCATTTTGCATATGGGGTAGCCGTTGGCGCCAGATGGCGCCTATTAGGAATCGCGTTCCTCATAGGCGCCATCAATATGAGCCTACTCACGAGTCGTAAATAATTTTTAACGTTGCCGTAAACATTCCGATATTTTCACTGCGTACGAAATCGAAATCAGATAGAGCAGAAAGATTAATTTTGGCTCTTGTAAGGATTTTGTTAGATTTTATAAGAGCATCCTGCAAATGCATTGTGCAAAATAAGCGTGTGAAAAGATGTTGTAAAATGGAAAACAAGAGAGATGATCATTCGAATTTGAAGAAACACAGATTTCGTTCTATGTGCAGTGATTTAGTAATATAGTGAAACCGTTAGGACAGATTAATTATACGAGGAGTCATTGTTTACCGAAGCAACCTTTTCCCCTTCAAATAATCCTTTCCCCATTGATTACTCAGACGCACCGTGAAATGGAGCTGATCATTGACCATTGAGTCAGCGAGTGCGAATCGTTTGCTGATATTATAAGATTACAAAAACTTGTCCGACACCACGAATAAATCGTTCCACTTACTATTTCTCGAGTGCGGGAAAAGATGGATTTGAATTTCGGAAAACACACTAAGTGACTGCACCCAAGGCACACCGTTATTTTTCAAACACTTGTATATTATTAATTTTGATTTTAAAATAATATTTCTGACGGTTATGCTTTCTCAAACAAGCTCTCCATTCATCCCACTGTCAAGACCACTGTGCAATAAACCGTGTGTAATGATGTTTATCGAATAATTACAACGATAAATGAAACAAATTTCCTGCCGAAGAAACGAAGGGCGAGAGCGACACGGAGAAGCATCCTGTGAATAATTGTTTCTGGTTGAATTTTACTCGGCATTCAGAATGAAATAAAATGTCCAAACTCCGATTTTGACCGCAACAGGAAAAGAAATTATGAAGCGAAAACTGACTCACCGAGTGCCTCATTGCTCGCTCTCGAACTCAATATCGGCAGGGACCACCAGTCCCGAAAGCCTGAAAAAGGGAACCACAAGCAAACATAAAAAGTTGTTGGTGAAGGCACAAATGGAAATAGTCTCACCTAAATCCCTTGAAACAGCTCGCATTTTGTACAGGCGACGCGCCAATCATTCCCTTCGGCCGCAAAACATGCACTGGAGTATGTACAATTATTAGCGAATCGAAAAAAAAAATCAAATCATAAAGAAATAACAAAAAACCGCCAAATATTGATTGAGCGTTAAAGAGGTTGCGCAACGCGCGTTGCCGCGCACTTTCTCCTTTTACATATTCGCGCGGTCGCAGCGTGCGCGTTTAAACAGATGTGCGGGGTGGTACTGTCGGAAGTTTTTATACGTATAATAACACCCATAAACAACCATGATTAGAGATTACCATGGGGGTATATAATCGAGGGCTTGGAGGGGAAACCAACAGTGCAGCACCTGCAGCGCCTGCAGCACCTGCAGCAATGATCCGTGCAGCCCTCGTCATAACTCTTCTCTTCTCGGCGAAATATGGAAATTGAATAAAAAGCATTTATCGACTTGTAATCTTTTTTTCGAAAATTAAATAAGATTTATCGGTGATAATGTAATGAACTTGTCGTTGAAACTAGTCTCATCACAGGCGCTGCGGTCAGCGGGCAAGCCGATTTCCAGTGCTCCCAAGCGTTTCTGGCCATAAGTCTTGATCATGATTCATGGATTTATTGTCTCGCATTTTTGGATCAATAGGAGCACATACAAGTCGTAAGTGCAAGTCGTGAGTCCTACGTCGATGCCGCGAATGCGTTGGTGATACGACATGTATCACAAGAGATTGCATGAATACATCCCTTGGGGAAAACTTTGCAATCTCTGGAAATACCTGTAATAGAACATAAGTAAGTACATCGGATTGGTCAACATATTTATCAGGTGCACCAATACATCGTTGCGAAAGTGCTCTCTCTCTCTCACTCTCTCTCTCCCGCTCTCTTCACGTGCATCCCACGATCAGCAAAGCATCTCCCGTGTCCCTATTCCATTCGAGCATATTGTGCATAACATGGCTTTGGCAAGAGACGTTCATGGACCTGAATTGATTTATGCTTTGTTACATACTATAGTTGATGGTTGTGCGCCAAATTTTACGACGTTAAATTATTGCAAAAATCGATAACATCGTAAAATTCGTTAAATCGTAGAACGTCAAGCGCCCTGCTGTAGTTCACGAGAATCGTGAAGTGTCTTTTTTGAAAACCTAGTTTACATATTGGGCTTTTGCGTGCTCTCTCACCTCGGTAAATACAGGAAGTCCCAGTTCGACATTTTGTTTGATCGTATCATTTTACAAATGTAATACAAAGGCATTCCTCACCAACAGAGACAATTCGGTCATGGGTAGAATGCGAAATGTGAGGCCCGGTCTCTTCATTTCACACACTCTCTAGACCGGTCGATAGACGAGAGAGTGTGTGAAATGAAGAGACCGTGGTCTCGCATTTCGCACTCTAGTCATGGGTTGGTAAACCACATATTGCGATTTGTAAGCGAAAATGACACCGAGAAAGGGTGCATAAAACTGATTCTTGCCCACAGTATCATTTGAAGCCACATGGTGAGCGGCTAAGCGACTTATGCCGCGCTAATTTCACAAATTTTATGGGGTGCAAGGTGCACATCAGTTTTATGCACCCTTTCATAACTTTTTTCCTAGTGAAGCTACAACTTCGAAACTTGATACAGGGCCCAATTAAAAGGAAAATGTTCCAAACGTGGCTTGCAATCCCTGTATCAAGTTTGGAAGTCGTAGCTTCACTAGGAAAAATGTTATGAAAAGGTGCACAAAACTGATGTGCACCCCATGAAATTAGCGCGGCATAAGTAGACGTGTAACTAATCTTTCCCCACTCAAGCTCGATAGCTAGCTTGCTCAGTACATATTTAGGATTAGACAAAATGGGCAATAGATTGTTGATTGAGTCTTCTCGCTATCCTAACATCGCGGATCTGTCAGAATATGAGCCCAATGGAACAATGGAACCGATTGTAATGATATCGAGACCGATGAGGATACAGATTCCTAAAGACTATTATTTCAAAACGTCTGTGTGTGTGTGTGTGTGTGTGTGTGTGTGTGTGTGTGTGTGTGTGGTGTGTGTGTGTGTCTGTCTGTGTGTCTGTCTGTGTGTGTGTCCGCGTGTTCAAACTTTATTGCTGAATAACTCGAGAACGACGAAAGATTTCGACACAATCTCTTCACATGTGTATCAACAAAAGTAATCTTTTTAATGTAAAATATTTAATCAAAAATCATGGCCAAGTGGCTAAAGCGCTTGCTTTCAAATCCGACCGACGCAGGTTCGACCCCCGCCGCGGACAAACCTTTCGCCTCATTTTCGCAAGTGTTGCAAGTGGTCCTGATCTACTTCAGTACAGTGAAACACGTTTTCACCTGTTTTGCCGAGTTTTAGCTTGAAAAATGGAAATTTTCGAACTTTCTCCAAACGCACCGGTGAATGTCGGGGATCACAGGAAAAGTATATTGCAATGTCAGAAACGTGTCTAACACGTTTTAACATGAAAATTGAAAATTTTGAAATGTTCCAGCATGATTCAGATAGCGTAGGGGATCATAGGAAAAGTGCTTTGTGATGTCGGAAACGGGTCTGAGCGTGTTCGAAAACGTTCTGAACACACTGTATCTTGCGTTTCCGTTGTGAAAGGCTCGTGAGGCTGAGAGCAATCAAAAAAAGTTGCCATGGAGCCACGAAGTGGCGTAGTCTAACACGTTTTAACATGCAACAGAATAAGCCAGTACTCTTTGTAGTGACTAGCACTCCCCATCATAAGTCGAGCAGCCTAATTGTAAGAAAGCTCCTCCTGGATCGAACGTGGGTCCGGCTACCTTGCTTCCCGTGGACTGAATCTGGAGATAGCTGCATAGCTCCCCCTGGACCGAACTTCGATCCGGCTACCGAGTAGAGATGCCAGAGGAAGAGTTTTTGGACAAAGGCAGACCTCGCCAAGATGTAAATTAGGATTAACTCTTCCGGAAGAGAAATTGAAACCAGTAAAATCACACTCAGAAATATTTTTTCCGCTATTAAATAAAATAGAAGCCCACAGCGAGGTGTTCCTATTTGATTTGAGCTGATTGTTTGGATGTCGCGATATAAAGTCATTGTCAGACTCTCACTACTAATGTAGAAGGGCTAGAAAAGGGAGGAAAACGCTGGGAAAGTGTCCAGTTGACTCATGGAAGATTCCTTCGAGTGGGTAGCACATCTTCATCTCCTCAATCACGCTTTCTCTGTCATGAAAATAGGAATACTAAATCATTTAGTATGAGACGAAACATGTATAGTCTCCACGCAGAAACATTGCATAATGGGCTTATATGGTAATTACATGCCTATTTGTTAAAAATTATGTCTCAGAGTAGTTATATATTTCATTCCCAATTGACAACTCTTCCGGAAGAGTTAATCCCTTTTCCCTACTCTTCCTTTCCAAAAACGCATTATCATAATCACAAGGGCGAGAGAAAGGAAGGCCTTCCTCTCACTCTTCCTCTGGCATCTCTACTACCGAGCTCCCTATGGACCGAATCTGGAGTTGGATGCAAAGTTCCCCCTGGACCGAACTTAGAGCTGCTTACAGAGCTCCCCCTGGACCGAACTGTGCCAGTCGACTGAACGCCCCCTGGACCATAGTTTGAAAACGTAGTGCGCACCTTACCATAACGTAGTTTAACCTCAACACACCCTGCTAGTCATTGGCGATTCACAGCGTTTCACGGGTAGACATTGAGGGCGAGAGAGTAGAGCCGGCAGAGAAACGAGAGACACCCGCACTCTCCGCTAGGGTTCGCCTGCCAAGCAAGATCTTGGGATCCCGAAATGAGATAATTCAATTATCTCACTTCTTGCAAGAACAATGAAAACCATTTCAAGATTTTGTTTCTTGACAATTTCTTGGAAAGAAAACTTAGTCAATTCTCAGTTTCAAAATATCTTCTTAATCAAAAAAATTATTCGTAATAACATTAAGAATTTGCGATGTGATCGCTGGATCTGAACAATGGCCATTCCTGAATCGTTTTATGATCGTTCGTGCGCTCAATAGATGCGTGTAATGGTACAAGGCACTCATGGATTCACTAATTTTCCTTTTCCGTGGGTGGGCTGCAATATAAAAATGACAAACGAAAGAATATTTCCATCGCTTACGGTATAGGTAAGTCGGAATTTCGAAGAATGAGGCTAAAAATGTAATAAACGGGTGTTCTGCGTTCGTTAATAACTGGTGATGTTGCGTAAACTACTAAATTGTTATAAACGGTTTTAACAAATTACTTGAAATATTCTTGGTTCTTGTTTATTTCTTGGTTATTTCAAGAAATAAACAAGAAATCTTCTCATTTCATTTATTGCCAAGATCATTCTCCTCATTTCGGGAAAAATAGCGGTCTTTTTTCTTGTCAGGCGAACCCTACTCTCCGCCCCTTTCTCTCCCTCCGTCTGCCTACTCTCAAACCCGTCTCGCGTAACTCGCGCTCTCCAACTATGCTATATATGACGCTGTCCGCGATAGATTCAACAAAAGCTCACTAGGAGGTCCGCGAACTCGCACCGAGCTTTCCGGATGAGATATAGCGCATTCGAAAGAGCTCAGTGAGATTTCAATTTTTAGCTGCTTTCCCTGAAGGAGCTCCGAGTTATTGAGGTCCGAAGTTTGACCTATTTTTGCATAGAATCAAGGGCTCGGCGGAGGACGCGCCTATTTAGTGAATCAAGCTCTCTAGCTAACATCGGTCTCTAGTGTATTGATAGCATGCTTGTCTTATAAATTTTTGCCTCTGGGTTCGGATCCCCGACAAGGCATTTAATTTTGCTCCTTTTTCAAAGCTATTTCCCATCTAATTTTCACTACAATAATCGACTTTGATACTAACTTTCAATTTACATGCATGAAGCACGTGCATTACCCTATTTTTTTCATGCTTATGTCTATGTCACTTTAATTCACAGAACTGTCTTACGGGAGTGGGTAATAAGCGGGCAAAGTATATTAATTAGGGTTCCCTTATTGGAATCAAATGGAAATGTGAAATTTGGAGAACAAAGGAACGCAGGCCGCAACGCGTGCGAGAGAGTGTGTGAAACCGAGAGAGGAGCGATGAGTTCAATTTTCTTGGACAACGGGACATGATCACAGTTCTCGGCAAAGACGACGAACAACTTCTCGCCGAGATATCCATCGAAAAAAATCCATCTGTCTACCCTTATCTATTTCCAGACGGGAAGATCAATAGTGGAAAGTGTTAAACGAAATAAAAGTGGCAAAGAAGTAAGCATGCAAAAATAGGGTAATGCGGGTGCTTCATGCATGTAAATTGAAAGTTAGTAAGGTAAGGTTAGGAAATAGCTTTGAAAAAGGAGCAAAAATTAAATGCCTTATCGGGGATCCGAACCCAGGGACAAATTTCATAAGACAAGCATGTTACCAATAAGCTAAGAGGGATGATACCTAGAGAGCATGATTCACTAGATAGGCGCGTCCTCCGCCGAGCCCTTGATTCTATGCAAAAATAGGTCAAACTTCTGACCTCAATAACTCGGAGCTCCTTCAGGGAACGCAGCTAAAAATTGAAATCTCACCTAATCTCACTGAGCTCTATCGAATGCGCTATATCTCATCCGGAAAGCTCGGTGCGAGTTCGCGGCATAGGTCACCACGCCTGAGTGGATACTGTAGGAACATAATGGCATGCCGGAAATAATTTACACACTCGAGATCTACCTCCTACAAAAATCCCGAGACGATTTGATCATTTTCGTATTTTCGTGTTACGGTAGGTTACTGTAGCCGGGAGTACGGTAGATGAGGTACGGTATGCCCCACACACTTTGCCTACTCGAGGGTTATCTTCTATAAAAATGCCGAGCCGATTGGGACACTTTTGCAAATTCGTCTTACGGTTGGGTTACTGTAGCCGAGAGTACGGTAGGATGATTACGGTATCCCCCTCAGGCAATGACAACTCGAGGTCTACCTCATGCAACATACCAGGGGTCTGTATTGTCAATTTCGTATTTCCGGGTTACGGTACCATAGGTTACGATAGTCTGTTTTCGTTGCGGGACCCCTGCGGTGAAGTTACAGTATACCACTTTTACTTTGGTGGGACCAACTCAAAACCCATTTTGGACCATGACCCCCTATTCATGCTTGCACCGTGCCCCAAAAATCACCATGAATAGGGGGTCAGGCTTGCACGTTGCTCCAAAGACTGCCTCCACGTCTGGTGAGGTATGGTTCGCGGACCTCCCTAGTCAGCACAGCAAAAAAATGAAACGTCTCGCAAACATGTCCCTAGGGGTAGTTTTCGATGCTCTACAACGTGGAGTCTTTCATTTTTCATAAATTTTACTTTTGGCGCCAAAATGGCGCCGCGCCAAAATACAGTGAAATCACTTTTTCCAATATTTCTCCTTCCGTGGTGCAGCTAGAGATTCGAAATCTCACGTGCACTATCAGAATTTGATGGCGAATCTCGCTATGTAATTCATTTGTCGCTAATTAGCTTAATTAGCCTGTAATTAAGCGTTTTTGACCCGTTAAAGTGTGAACGTCGTGATATAGCTCATTCGAACCGCCGTTAGACGCTGATTCTAGGGATATGTTTATGTGGCAAACGTACCTACGCAACTATGTTTTTGAGATCATTTTAATGAAAAATAGTGGATAATATATGATTTAACACTATTGACTTGAAAATGTTAGCACAAAATTAGTTTTCCACTCTAGTATATGCATTTCCAACATAAAGTTTTCGTTTTTCTATTACCCGATTCACGTGGGTTCGGATCCCCTCCGTGACGGCTCATTTTGCCAAAAATTAAATTCTGAAAATATGCAATGAAAAAGTGTTCTGTGGTATTATTTTGTGATTAATAGCACTTTAGAATGTTATTTCATTTTTTTCATGCACTAAAACACCCTTTTCCAACTCTTTCAGACAAAACATCGAACGAAAAACATAGTTGCGTAGGTACGTTTGCCACATAAACATATCCCAAGAATCAGCGCCTCACGGCGGTTCGAATGAGCTATGTCACGACGTTCACACTTAAACGGATCAAAAACGCTTAATTACAGGCTAATTAAGCTAATTAGCGACAAATGAATTACATAGCGAGATTCGCCATCAAATTCTGATAGTACACCTGAGATTTCGACTCTCTAGCTGCAACACTGAAGGAGAAATATTGGAAAAAGTGATTTCACTGTATTTTGGCGCGGCGCCATTTTGGCGCCAAAAGTCAAATTCATGAAAAACGAAAGACTCCACGTTGTAGAGCATCGAAAACTACCCCTAGGGGCATGTTTGGGAGAGATTTCATTTTTTAGCTGTGCGGAGCCCTGTTGGAGATTTGTTGAATCTATCGCGGACAGCGTCATATGCAGCGCGTGCAAATTAGCGACAACGTCTCTGATTTCCATGATTCATCGGCACATCTTATCACTCGAGTTTTGCATGGCCTGTCCGGAGCGCACGCAACGCGTCCGCTTCGCTCTCAATTTCGACATCCCCGCTGACATGCACATCAAAGAAATTCAAAACCAAAAGTCCAAAAAGCGACAGGTGTGAAAAGCTGTGCGATTCATTGTATTGTTAAATGTGTTGCATGTAACCCAATAAATAAACGATAGTGTTTGAAAAACCGTCATGAAACAATTGATATGAGAAAGGAAGGAAAACAAATGTAAAATATAATTGTCCATTATTCCTCCTATTATCATTATATATTGGGGCGGAATGGCCGAGCGGTGTAAGCAACTGCTAGTCATTCGAAGGGTCACGAGTTTGATCCCCGCCCAGGCCTTCCAAGCCTTCCATCCACCCCGGGGCGGTAAATTGGTAGCAACTTTGATTGCGAAAGGTAAACGTGCCCTAGATGCCTTGGGAAAACTTGGGTTACGTAATCCCACGTTGCAGCTGGCTTACCGGCTTGCCCCATCTAGCGTGGTAGCTTGCTACTGTAAAATCGCTTGACATGGAACAACTTTACCTTTTTTATCATTATATTATCCTGGCCATTATTTTATTATTTGACTAAACGGACCACTTTAATCGATTTCCAAAATTATAACTACCATAAAGTTCGGACCATCATGAATTGGCCAGACCATTACTTAAGGAACTTTAGCCAAATATTGTTGGCTCACCATGCAGGTATCCCTTTCATGCGTATAGCCACATTGTGCTCCTGCAAATACAATGCTTATTGTTGTTGTACGTTATGTATTCTGCAGCAACAAGTATTACAATTTTAGAATGGTCACAAAAAGGACTACTGGTGCGTGTACAGTCTTTCTATACCATCGCTTGGTTATGTTCTCCCGCTGTCATATCTGTTACTTAGGAGTGAGACGTTTTTATGATTTTGAAAAAGTATTTGTGAATTTAATATCATTCGCTTGTTTTCTAGAGGTTGTATAACGACAAAGCAATCTTTTTACATGTTAAGAGCTTGATAAACAGTGGAGAAAGATTACCTTTTTGATCAGCGCTACTAATCCCACACCGGGAATCGATCTCTCCACATTTTCAACGGCGGGCAACAGAGTATCTGCTCTGTAGCTTAAAAATAAACTATTTAATTTAACAGTTCACAAAGAAAACGAACGGCCAATCTACTAAATTTTCTGACTTAGGGCTGTGGTTGACCGCTCAGTTTCCGTTTCACCGATTTGAAGGAATGGAAACATGATACCTATCCAATTTAGCCCGTTTCATTGTAATTATTTCGGGTCACACAGTGAATTTATTTCTACTCCCAAAACGGGCGTTTTACGTGAATCTGCCTGTTCTCTACTCCTTCCCCTTCTCACGGTGACAGACTGCCAGAGGGTAAGGGATAGTCCGTTTCACGGAAACCGAACATGCAACCCTACTTAGTGCCTTTTTTCTAGAAGAATTTTTTCTCATAGTCAGAGCCGAAGTTAACAAGGTAAAAAAATGAGTGATACTGTGTCACTCGCCTCTTAGTTCTGCAGTGATTCCGATAATTCTCTTCGGGAAAAGTGCAATTTCCCTGGTTGTACGACGTTCTGCGGTACACGACAATGTTGCAACCACCACGACGAAACTGATGGACGTACTGAAACAGGAGCGATAGTAATTTTTCTCTGGTTTGAGAATTTTTTCGCGCTATCTTTTTTGTGCTAACCTAAGAAAAATCGGTGAAAGGATGTTGTTTAAAGCATTTAAATTTGGTTTATGTGGTTCGTGCAATTTTACAAAATCAACACTTACATGGCCTTTTAAACTGCAGGGATTGTAAACAAGCACGAGAAAGTGATCACTGCAATTAACTCAGCTATTTCGTGCTAGAGGCCGCTTCTTTTAATTGGCCTAGGCATGAAACGAGAGGGCTCAAAATCGGGTAATACAACCAGACTGCAACATACAACAGGGAAATCAGTAATAAATTTGAATGATGATCAGACTCTCCTCATTCTGCATACTCTCTCATCGATCAGGTAACGCGAGAGAGAATTGAGAGGGTCAGATCATTACTGAATAAATCACAATTTATAATTTGTAAGAAAAAAATGATCATGAAACGAAATGTACTATCCCTGTGTGTATGCTTTCTTTGACCCTTGTTGATAAAAAAACGCAAACATTTTCTCGGCGAAATCACGCGAACCTCTCTCTCTCACTCTCTCACCTCGTGTATATTGAATCCAGTCTATCTCTGATAATCACCGCCTTTTCATCATTTCCCAAGTGCTCATAGTCGTCCGCCACATCGCCGATCAGTCTCTGCACGGTTTTCGGCCAGTAGTCGTTCTGAAAAGCACAGCATCGAGCTGGCACCACGCCAAGAATGTCTCTTCCCGTGTCTGACTCTCTCGTTTCGCGCACTCTCTTAATGATTCACTCCTTCTCTAACTTCATCTCGCTGTTACATATGTGGTGTTAGTTTCTTGGAAAAGAAATTCGAAAAAAGGTAGTTTTTTTTGCCGCCGCCTTTTTCGGAAGAAGCTCACGATTTAAATTCCCGCACTTATCGATTATGGCGTATAACTCGGTTTCCAGAAGAGCTAGGCAAATGAAACTTGATTTTTAAACTTTAAAATTAACCATAAAACGAAGATTCACAGGGAGCCGAGATGCTGAAAATGCGGGAATTCAAATCTCGGGCATTTTCCGAAAAAGGCAGCGGAAAAACTAACACCCTTTTTCCTTTTTCCATTTTCTTTTCCAATAAACTATCACCGCATTACTCTCTCGGATGCTCTGAAAAGGAAACAAACTTTGAAAAACATTTCAACATAGTTTACGAAACACTTCGGCACGGACAGCAATACTATAGGACTTTTGCTGCAGAATGGGCGGCATAACCTATCGCTAAATGCTTCCCTTAAATTAAGACACTTTGTGAAAGCACGTTTTCGTGCTCTGATTTCAGGAATAATCGCAATTCTCAGATAGTTCACCGATGGTAGCTCCTAGTTCAAAGTGAGTAGTACAATTGTAATGATAGTAGGTGCCCTTCTAAATCAGATAGGAATGGGAATTCAATTCGGTTCAGCGACATTAAAAATCGGAAAACGAGTGGCACCTTGAAATTTCGCTCGCAGCTTGTATATTTGTGACATCGATTCTGGTTAACTCGATGTTGAAGGTTCCTTCCATGAACCTTCCTGCATTCAGGACAGATCAGTCTTTCAATAAATAGGTTGCATGGAATCATCTCTCGATCCCTCATGAAACGGTAACTCGACAAAAATGCCGAGTCGAAACCGACCCGATCTACTTTCTCAACTCTCACTTCTACTAAATGAATGTGCAGCATCGAAGTAGTGGGCGATGAAAAGGGGAAGACTCACTTTGTATAGTGAGCGTACAGGGAATTTGATCGCAGACTTACAAATGAAGCGCGATAGAATTTTGAAAAATTACAAAATCGGGCAAAACTTATTGACCAACCTGATACCTTCGAGGCCGTTGGGTTGAAAATACCGTATACCACAGTTGTCAATTTCGCAATCACTTTTCACGTATTTCGGCAGTCTATTTCGAAAACTTATCAATGTTATTGGATCGAGGATCATAAAAAGAATGGACAAAGCACGCGGTATTCACGGAATACTCTACAGAAACATAAATAAACGACTTCGAATATTGATGAATTTCAATTTATCGAGTTGAAGGCTAATTTCTTCAGGATCGGTAGAGTTCGCAGTGAAAAAAATAAAAAAAAAAAAAATCAAATCAGAAAATCGATTGGAGCTGCCGATTTCGAGAAAGAGTTCGACAAAGTTTCGCATTTTATAACGGGAAATTCGCTTTTCTCGCATTTTCTCAAAATCCGCGGCGTGTTCTTTCGAATACTTTTATTATGATGTGAATTATCGAATGTTTGAGTAATGTTGAGAAAACAAACAGTGAACACGCCGCGGATTTCGAGTAATCGATCGTCGAAAATAGCTAAATGGAGAGTTACTGTAGCCCAGTTCAATCAATCATTATTTATTCGGTCTGCGACTTTTGATAGCGTACCTCTTCTTTGCATAATTTATTTTCCATTTATTAAAACAGAAATAAGCAGATAAAGTACTATCGACTACAGTACTATCGATAATATCCAAACTATATGCCAACTAGCAGAAAAATCTCACGAGTTCAACATGCCGCTTCACATCGCCCTAGTGGATTACAGAAAGGCATTCGATTCTATAGAGTGGAATGCAGTTTGGATGGCTCTCTACCATCATGGAGTCCATTCCCAATTGATCGATTTTTTGAGAAGAATGTATGAGAATACGAAGACCGTGATACAAGTTAACGAAGGGAAAGTTGAAGTCGATGTGAGAAAAGGCGTTAAGCAGGGAGACACCATCAGCCCAAAACTTTTCAACGCCACTCTGAGATTTGCACTTGACAATATTGATTGGAAGAAGGATGGAGTAAGAATAAATGGAAAACAACTGACAACTTTGTGCTACGCGGATGACGTAATCGTAGTCGCGAAAAGTAGGAAGGAATTGGGAAGAATGTTGCGGAAACTAATCAAAGCTAGTGAAGAAGTTGGCCTACAAGTACATCCAGGAAAGACGAAATTGATGACTGAAGACGAGAACAACCGGCGATCGATAGTTGTAGAGGGACAGAAATTTGAATACGAAGGAGGAGGGAAATACTTGGGACGGTGGATTTCACTTCCAATGGACAATGGCAAAGAACTGAAGAGAAGGATACAAGGAGGATGGAATGCATGGTCAAAGATCAGTGACTTGCTACGACATCCCCTCGTGAGTGCTGCCTCAAAGAGAAGAGCATTTGATGCGTGTATCATGCCTGCAGTACTATACGGATGCGAAGTTTGGTCCATGCGAGAATCAGACAAGGAAGCGTTAGCTATTGCACAGAGAAAGATGGAGAGAAGAATGATGAGATTGATTTGGTCGGATAAATGGACGAATGAACGATTGCGGCTCGCTACGGGAGTGAAGGATTGGGTGATGGAAGCAGAAAGAAGAAGGTTCAAATGGGCCCACAAAATCAGGAGCCTAGAAGAAGATCGGTGGGCGCGTCGATCAACTGTGTGGACACCATATGATTACGCAAACGAACGTTCAAGAGGACGACCGAAGGAAAGATGGAGAAACGAATTGAAAAGGAGAATCGGAACTGATTGGTGGAGCATTAGCAGCGAAGAATGGAAAATAAGACTTTCCTGAATCAGCGCCCCTAAAGCGATACTGATAAATATTATTATTATTATTTATTATTAAGCAGATAAAACTGTTCATAACAAGTAAACTGTTTTTCAGTTTGCGATAGATGTGATCAAAACGTGACACAGTCACTGCTCCACTTGAACCAATGACGTCGCGCAAGTAGTCACTCTTTTCAATCATTTTTCTTATTAATTAGACTTAATTAGCTAAAATGAAGTTGATAAGTCGAAATGCGGTAGAATAAGCTATCGAATGATCATACTCTTGTAATTTATTTCATTCATCGATGTGCAACCCGCCCGTCCCTACAAGTCACTACAAACATCCCTCTGTCGAATAGTTTTCAGATTTTTTTTCAAAAGTTCGTTTACGCGTGAAACAGAAATGAACCTTGTGAGCCGGGAACTTTTTGGAAAATAGTAAAGTTTGAAAAGTCATAAATATTGTCAAAGTGAAGATAAAAATCCACGGTTTGGTGTGTTAGATAGATGACTCAGCTTGTTTTCCAACCGCTCGAAGTCATTCCTGGTTGATACGCCGATGCGGGGTAGTGGCTTTTGAAAAAGTTGAGCTAATTTTCTTAAAAGTCACAACTGCTGGTTCACTATAAGAGATGTTCTGGTGTACATTTTTGGTACTAACTATATTTTAAAAATGAGCGGAATCGGGCCATGGATTGTAAAGATGGGATGAATTGTATGACGTCATCCAAATGTAACTATTATTCACGAATCATAACTATGGATCTATTTCAGTGAAAACAACAAATATTAGAAGCAGTAGAAAAAATTCGCTTGCATTTTATGAATTCCGTGCGGGAAAGTGCAATACTCTATAAATTACGGAGAGATTTTCCCTCCAGCGAGTATATCTAATAATAAGAAGATGTTTAAGATTCATATCGACTTTGAAATGTGACATTCAGCAAATCCAAAAATCAAAGATTTAATTTTTTTTCCTTTAAAAAAGTTGTTAATAAAAAACTTCACAAACAACCTGTATATTGTTTTCTGTTAGTTTTACATTGTTTTCACAGAAATAGATCCATAATTATGATTCGTGAATAATAATTACATTTGGATGACGTCACACAATTCGTCCCATCTTTACAATCCATGGCCCGATTCCGCTCATTTTTGGCGTATCATTTGAACGTTATAATGAACAATACAAGCGAGGCCTCACTACATACTCATCGATGAACTTTTCCAGGCGCGTCGTCACACGGGCAACCGCAGCCCGCGTCGGATCGGGTTCACTGTCGTTACCGGCTGGCCGGCTCTGAGTTTAAGGATTAAAAGTGACCATCAGAATTGCTTAGTATATCGTATACTTGACTTCATCTTAGTTGTTCGTAGTTCAACGTACTTACTTCAATGTTTCAAAATATCAAGTATTTGAGAGTTGCCAAGAACAATCAAAAAAACTACCTCGCCGTTCAGTCCTTTGTAGAATTTTTGCGAGATTATCTGAAATTATTACATTTATCAATTTTTTTTGGATGGGCTGAATACGTGAGTGTGCAGGGAAGAAAAAAAAGGAGGAAAAAGAAAAAGAGAAAAAAAGAAAAAAGAAAAGAAAAACAACGCAGCAAAGATCTATCTCGAAACTGGGTGAGCATGTCATGTTCTTCTCATTTTACAAATTTCGGATAGTAATATCTAGTGAGTACAGAAGCCTTTCCATTGTCCGCTCATGTAGAAAAAAGGACGCACGAGCATTCCTAGAAGGTTGTTTATGGTTTTCTTCCAAGTGTCAAAGGTCTTCCGCGTCCGGAGCGGATCCGCGTCCATAGCGGCAAGGAGCGGATTGGTTGCGTCATACCCGAGGCGGTTGTAGACGTTCTGAACTTGCCACCTGTACACATTTTTTTCTTTTTTAATTTTTTTTTAAAATTTTCATTCCAGATCTATTTTATTGATTATTGTTTTAAGAATTTGTCAACATTTTATTCAATTTTTTGAATGTTTACCAGAACGAGACTGTGTGGTTTAGTCGCTTGGTACTCGTCCTTGAACGATTGTATCGACTCTGGGGTCCGGTATTTTAAGACTTCAATCATTAGGGCGTTCAGTACATCGGCTTTAATGATCACATTCTGAAAATGAAGAATAATTTCATGAGATCATATTTTTTTAAAACGATCTAAACCGCTTGGTATTTATCATCGGAAAAATAAATATCTAGAAATAGTTAAAATACCATTTTTTTAATTGAATAAAATAAACTTATCCGAATAAATTCGTGCTGCACAATGAGCAGGCGTAAATTGTAATTGTTATCGCTGATTTGCGAACTCAGCTTGAATTATTAAGTGTTATTAAATATGCATTATGACTAAATAATTTAAATTACGGTTGATAAAAATCATTTCTATATCGATTCTGTTTCAGTAACCCGTATAAAAAATAAAATAAAAAAGCGCACTCTTTCCATTTGCTTGCTCAATTCATCGATCTGCTGCAGTACTTCTTCGTTTCCGTTACCGCCTCCGGAATTTCCGAGCTTGACAAAAAAAATATTACATTTATAAAATGATACGATCATACCAAAAAGCCGAATAACGAACTTCCGTTGTTTACCATACAGGAACATTGGCGACCCGCTCGCTTTTGCGTGCTCTCTCGTCTCGGTAAACACATGAAGTCCCCAGTTCGACATTTTGTTTGATTGTATCATTTTATAAATGTAATAGATGTGAACACAAGATATGAGAAATTCTTGGGAGCGCGTTCTTATATTTTTGACCAATGGAAAATGTTGAACAACGAAATAGGAAGATCGAGCCATGTTCTACAATTTACAGAATGACGTTTCCCAAATATTTCTTTCATCTTGAGGTACTACTTGGGAGCGTATTCATAAATTGTATAAATGAAATTTGGAAATGATTTCTCAAATGAGTTCTGAAACTGAAGATCTCTAGTTTCAGTAGATCTTCCGGCTGGAGGTATACGAAAGATATTTTGGCCTTTGCACATGTTCATATCGATATCAATTTGCTGATTAAAAATTAAACTGTAGAATACATTCAAAAAGAAGCCAATGGTGGAAAAGGCGAGCAGTGCTTGAGGGGGAAGCGGAAGCATCCCCCCAAACTCGACAGCGAGCTTAACCCAATCCATGGCTGTCTGAGGAGGATCTGAAATGAAACATTTCCCAAAAAAGAGCGCCAAATTGTAAAAAAAATATGAATGGAATGAAGAGGCTCATTTCAAATTGAGTGTCGTTTTAGAAATAGCCTTTTATATTTCCTCATATCATAAAGTTCGAAATTCTCATGTTTTTACGGTTTTGTATATTAACGGGAAACTTTCTCAACTCCTGATTCTATCGCGAATCAAATTAATATAATAAAAAAACTTTCTCAAACTTACTTTCTAACATGGTTGCAGTAAGTTTGTCCCAGAGTATTTCACAGAGATATTGGCTTGCTGTGTTATCTGTAAAATATTTGTTCGCCAAAATAATATAACAAAAGTGTTTAGATAATGGTTGGAAGGGCCTCTGAGAGTACAATTATGGAATAATGTGAACGGCAATATAGCGGTGTATAATACTTGGATAAGTACATAACACTGAAAAAAATGATATTGTTAACATCACGAGGTTTATGGGTATTCAAGAGCTTACCGTCAAGATTTGGTGGAAAGAATGGAAGAAATGTTAAAAGTGAGCATTTCAAAACTAAAAAGGCAAATATTTGAATATGCGCACACCTAGAACTTTTGAAATGCGGTAAAGAAAAATATCGTCTCGACGAACTGAATCTTTTGAACCTACTCTAGAATTTCGTACCTCCTGTGCCCGGGTACACTCCTAGGAATGTACCCGGGACTGTACCCGGGTACACTCCTAGGAATGTACCCAGGACTCCCCGGGACTCCCAGTCCCTGGGAGTCCCGGGGAGTCCTGTCAAGTCCCTTCGTCCGGTTTCTTTGAGTTGCACATCGAATTTGTGAAAATATTATTGTCTGGGATATGTGTGCACTTCTGACTTTCAATTCCCGATCGATTGATGTCATTTAAATAAAGTAAATATAATTTTTTAAAAAATAGAAAAAATTCAAAATCATATGCATGACATACTTGAACTCGCTTTTCGGACTTACCGTAGTTAAGCCCCTTTCCCATTTTCTTTTTAATTTCGTTTTTGGCATTTTCACTTTTCTTTTTTCATGTGTTTCGTTTGTTGATTGATTATTTCGTGTTTTCCGGTATCGCCTGCGTCTGCGCGCGCTCGACTGGCGTCCTGTTGTGAAGGAGCGGACGGGCTCCATCTGCGGGACTGGGAGCGACGGCGCGAAGGTTTTTTAAAATGATTTTTCGACGGGAAAGGTGATTATTTTTATTATTGCTGTCCGGCGGTCCACTAATACTGGCCGAAACCGCCGGTCACAGCATAGGAGCGACCGGTTCGCCGTTTCGCTTCTGGCGAACCGGTCGGTCAGCCCCGCGAAACACGGGTAGTGCTGAGGAGCTCCGCTGTTTGAATTGTTTATTTGTTGCTTTAAATTCACCATTACTATTTCAAATTTTCGTTATTCAGGTGTCACCTCGCCTCGCCTCGCCTATAACCTCGCGCGGTCCCTGGACGACCTGGTTGTTTTTTCTATCAAGACCGAGTTTTTTCTCTTTTTTTCCTTCGATCAAAGTGAGTTCTTTTTACTTTTCCTTGATCGACGGTCTATTTTAAATGACCGAAACCGTCGGTCGACCACTAGAGCATCCCATTCATCATTTTGCCAAAGATGAATGGGTTGGTCAGACCCCGAAACAGGGTAAATACTGAAGAGCTCTGCTTTATTTTTTGTTTGGTTAAAATAAAAAGTACTCTTGCGGAATGTTTATATTTCAGCAATATTTATTCTTCTTTGCTCGAAGACGCGTCGTCGAGCTGTCCGACGCCGTCTTGCTTTCTTCAAAGATGTGTTTTTTCTAGTTTTTTCTCTCACTATTCGCAAACAAAAGGTTGGTTTTCTTTCTTCATTCTGTACCGGCGGTCTCTCACACTGGCCGAAACCGCCGGTTCAGCTTACCGAGCGACCGATTCATTGTTTCGCTTAATGTGATTCGGTCGGCCAGGCCCTAAAACGGGTTCAGACTGACGAGCTCGTGCGGAATATTTGTATTTTAAGTGTTTAACAATGTGAATCAACTTGTTAACAATTTATCAACATAGGGAACAGTTAATATCCCTCTCGTTTCTTATTCCTCAGCGTCGTCGTCGCACGCCACTCCGTCGATGTAAGGGCGGACGAATGTGTAGTTAGCTGCTGCCCGACGCTTCAGGAGATGGTTAAACCTAGGATATTTGAATTCTTTGTAAATATTTATTTGTATAAACTCACTTGTTTTTCAAGTAACTCCATAGAGAAGCGTGTCCATTATTGGAGTTGCATCGAAGCAGTCTGACTTGCTAAATTCACTATTGTTATCAGTTATCTTTGAAGATTGGTAGTAGACAAAATTTGATACCTCCTTTACAAACTGGACTCTAATCCGATCCCTCTCGTCCACCTTCATAGTGCACTCCGATGGTAGAGAAACCGCATCCATAAGTTTCCGCATGAACTCTATATGGGAATGGGTGTCAGAGGAGAATCGAACGACAGTTTCTTTGGGAAGAAACATGGGTCCCTTGTCTGAAATTGTAAAATTATCTAGTCATGTTATAAGATGCCTCATACATAGGGGGTAGGGGCGGGCATTCGCATTGTCCGTCAGAAACTCGAGAGTTTTGGACTGTTTCTCTATCAGCTGTGTGAGTTTGTCGATCGATGACTTGACTTCCTGATACATGTATTACAATTGATTAATTTAATCCAACCGCTTACGTCATTCATATTGGACGATGCCTGCTGAGAGATAACTGGAACGGTTGGAGCCGTAGACTCGTCATCCGAATGGGAGCTGTGAGACCCGAGAGAGATGGCGGGGATCACGGCCTTTCTGTAATTGTGATGTATTGAAATGTTGACAAGTCATATTTAACCTCTCCATAGTCTTCCCAATGTTCACTCGTTTCTTCTTCGTTTCCTTCTCTTCCAGCTTTCCTCCCTTTCGCTTGTTGTTGGGCGACACCGGCTCCTCTGAATCTTGGAGTGTGAAGGAATCGTTCATAACTTCAAACCTTTCACTCTAATCTTGGATGTTTGCATGGAGGTGACCGAGCCACCAGCATCGAAGAATGCTAAACAGAAATAATAACGATCATTCATGTATGTTTTTGGAGTATGACACGCTAAGATGATAGTAATAATACGAAGCCATACACTTAGAACGTGTCGTCCTCTTTCCTCCTCTGAGATCGCTCAGAAACGATGTTGGGCGATCTTTCGATGCTTGGCCGTCTGTGAACGTGATAAATTTAATTAGATCGATACACCACTAACTGTTGATGAGCATCTTATGCATCTCCTCGCACTGGGCCTTGGTGCCCATGTGAACTATTGTCCTCTCCAAGACTCCGCCATACAGAGGATCTCTGTATGAAATCTTCGCCTCGACAGCCGCCTTTCCACTGATCCTCGTCTTTCCATCAATCACGTGGAGTACGGTAGTGTCTTCGATTTGTCTTACTAGAAGAAAAGACATCGAATCTGAAAAAAGGAGAACGAACAATAAGCAACAGAATATGAAAAGAATGTGAGAGATCGACTAAAAACGATGATGACTGAAAATAGATCGGAAGATGGCCCCGCCCCTTTTGGCATCTGCGAACTGCTAATTTGCATGGGCATAAAATTTCCAATTCTTTTATCATGTTTTCTCAGTTTTTGTGCTTTTTTTCTTATTGTTCTTGCCTATTATAGTTTAGTTTGCACATTTCGAAAATGTTTGTTTATTGAATTGCAGGAAATGCCACTAAGCGCCGATGCCAGGCAAATCTGCCGCGAGCAGAATTTTCTAGGCAAAAGTGCTCGAGCGACATGGACAACTGACGAATCGGTGGACATTGTGCGGCAAGAATACGACATGCATCCAAAGTTCTCGGAGAAAAGGGTTAGTGTTGAGTATTGTATAGTGATGATGCAATATAAAGTTACAGATGGCGTCATATCTAAGACGGAAGCACGGCATCCCTATGTCGAAGCGAATTCTCCGAGCACTGAAGAAAGAGGCTGGTCTGCAGTCGTGGCGTACCATGTCGGTTTTGGTCACACAACCATCATAACAAGCTAAGTAATTATAGATCAGTGCCCAAAATGACCGACATTCACAAGATGAAACGGTTTAACATTACAAGCGATTGGATCAACAACAATGAGACGTTTGCTAAATGGGTTAGTCATCATAATGTTACTTCACTCATAATGTTACCCATTCAGATGTGGTCTGATGAAACATCAGTGCAGCTCGATGGAAACAGGGACTTCGTCACTACCACAGACAAGCACGATCCTCGTCGCCTCGTCGGGGTACAAAAGTTCCCTGAGAAGGTTAGCAACGGAATCGTACACAGATTATCATGATAGATGTTGCAGATTATGGCTTGGGGGATCATAACTGGAGATGGACCCGGACCATTAGTGATTCTGAAGAAGGGCAAGACCATGAAGGCAGAAAATTATGCGGAAATCCTCGAAAAGTACCTTCTCCCCTTCATCTATGCCACCTACAAGAAAGACACTGTCTTCCAGCAGGACATGGCATCATGCCACTATGCCCAGTCCACCATGGAGAAATTCTCAGAGTGGGGTGTGACCGTCGCCCCATGGGCCCCAGTTTCCCCTGACCTCTTTCAATAGAATACATTTGGAGGGAGATGAAGCTGTGGATTTTCAGCGTCGCCAATCCCACCACTCGGAAGGAGTTGGAAGACGCGTGTCTTCATTGGTGGAACACGGAACTCACTAAAGAGATGTGTATGAAGTACATATCTCATATTCAATCAAAAATTAGACGAGTACACGAGAACTTGGGAGGGCCCATTGTCGACCAGTGGAAAGATAGGCCCAAGTAATCCGCTCTATTGTCACTCTCTTCTTTTCACAAATATTCATTCGAATAAATTTATCGTTAGTAAACCTCGTTCCTGCATTTAGCTAAAGATAAATAAAATTTCAGTTTCACAGTTTACTCATCTTCCCTATGCCGTCTCTATTGGTAGCAGGGCACCAGAATCTGTAACAGTAAAATTTCAAATGGCTAAATAAATTTCTATCAATGCACAGCCAGAGCTCGTCAGTCTGAACCCGTTTTAGGGCCTGGCCGACCGAATCACATTAAGCGAAACAATGAATCGGTCGCTCGGTAAGCTGAACCGGCGGTTTCGGCCAGTGTGAGAGACCGCCGGTACAGAATGAAGAAAGAAAACCAACCTTTTGTTTGCGAATAGTGAGAGAAAAAACTAGAAAAAACACATCTTTGAAGAAAGCAAGACGGCGTCGGACAGCTCGACGACGCGTCTTCGAGCAAAGAAGAATAAATATTGCTGAAATATAAACATTCCGCAAGAGTACTTTTTATTTTAACCAAACAAAAAATAAAGCAGAGCTCTTCAGTATTTACCCTGTTTCGGGGTCTGACCAACCCATTCATCTTTGGCAAAATGATGAATGGGATGCTCTAGTGGTCGACCGACGGTTTCGGTCATTTAAAATAGACCGTCGATCAAGGAAAAGTAAAAAGAACTCACTTTGATCGAAGGAAAAAAAGAGAAAAAACTCGGTCTTGATAGAAAAAACAACCAGGTCGTCCAGGGACCGCGCGAGGTTATAGGCGAGGCGAGGCGAGGTGACACCTGAATAACGAAAATTTGAAATAGTAATGGTGAATTTAAAGCAACAAATAAACAATTCAAACAGCGGAGCTCCTCAGCACTACCCGTGTTTCGCGGGGCTGACCGACCGGTTCGCCAGAAGCGAAACGGCGAACCGGTCGCTCCTATGCTGAGACCGGCGGTTTCGGCCAGTATTAGTGGACCGCCGGACAGCAATAATAAAAATAATCACCTTTCCCGTCGAAAAATCATTTTAAAAAACCTTCGCGCCGTCGCTCCCAGTCCCGCAGATGGAGCCCGTCCGCTCCTTCACAACAGGACGCCAGTCGAGCGCGCGCAGACGCAGGCGATACCGGAAAACACGAAATAATCAATCAACAAACGAAACACATGAAAAAAGAAAAGTGAAAATGCCAAAAACGAAATTAAAAAGAAAATGGGAAAGGGGCTGCCACGCAGTCCTTAACTACGGTAAGTCCGAAAAGCGAGTTCAAGTATGTCATGCATATGATTTTGAATTTTTTCTATTTTTTAAAAAATTATATTTACTTTATTTAAATGACATCAATCGATCGGGAATTGAAAGTCAGAAGTGCACACATATCCCAGACGATAATATTTTCACAAATTCGATGTGCAACTCAAAGAAACCGGACGAAGGGACTTGACAGGACTCCCCGGGACTCCCAGGGACTCGAAGGGACTCCCGGGGAGTCCGGTGTGTACAGGGGGACCGAACCGGACTGTACACGAAATTTTTGAGTAGCCTCAATATTTTGTTGTTTTATGAAGTCAAAGACTGTATGATTCTAAAATAAAGCAAGTGAAAAAACTGCATGATATCGAGAAAAGGGTAATTGTGTGTTTCACCAAGTCCCAGGGGGTCAAAAACTATATGTTGCATGAATATAGCCTGAGGCAATCGGCTGATTTCATGCTAAACGAAGCTGTGTAATTTGGTGATATCGAAGTTGTTGATGACGATAGGCATTTTGCATATGGGGTACCCGTTGTCGCCAGATGGCGCCGATTAGGAATTGCGTTTTGTCGAATATCTCAGCTCTTGGTATAGCTAATTCGATGTGGACAAAAAAAATATGAACATACTCACGAGTCGTAAATAATTTTTAACGTTGCCGTAAACGTTCCGATATTTTCAGTACGTACGAAATCGAGAGCAGATAGTGCAGAGAGATCAATTTCGGCTTTTGTAAGGATTTTGTTAGATTTTATAACAACATCCTGCAAAGCGCAACGAACACATTATGCAAAGTAAGCGTGTGAAAAGATAGATTCAAAATGGAAAACGATCATTCGAATTTGAAGAAACACAGATTTCGTTCTATATGAAAATGTTCAGTGATTTAGTAATATAGTGAAACCGTTTAAGACGGATTAATTATACGAGGAGCCATTGTTTACCGAAGCAACCTTTTCCCCTTCAAATAATCCTCCCCCCCCCCTTTGATTACTCAGAAGCACCGTGAAATGGAGCTGATCATCGTGCATTGAGTCAGCGAGCGCGAATCAGTTGCTGATAACACCCAGAAACAACGGTGATAAGAGATTACCATGGGGGTATATAATCGAAGGCTTGGAGGGGACTAACCAATAGTGCACCTTCAGCAGCTACAGTAATGATCCGTGCAGCCCTCGTCATAACTCTTCTCGTCTCAGCGGCATACGGTAATTGAACAAGAGCCGTTTATCAGTACTACGGTAGGATAACTTCCTGATGGGCATTATGGTGACCTAGACCTGGGCGACCGGGGAACGGGAACAAAATTTCAGCACCCTTATGTTCCCAACATAGACAACCGAGTACCCGATTGTTCTCGGTACCAACAGGAACTTGCTTGTTTCCGCGAGGACTTTAGGCACAGCTAGTTAAGAAACAAATTATGAACCTATTCTCCCATTTTTTATCGAAAACTGATCATATTGATTGAGGTACATTATATTTTAAAGCTCCTGTGAGGAAAGGCTAGTCAATACCACCGGTATCTAATTGTATTGAAAATGAGTTCTCGTTGAAACTCATCTCATTCGCAGGCTCGGCTGTCAGCGGGCGCGCCGATTCCCAGTGCTCCCAAGCATTCCTCGCCGTAAGCCCGATCAAGATTCATGAAGTCCCCCATTTTTGGAACAATAGATAATTTGAAAATCACTCATTTATTAATTATTAAATTAAATTATTTGTCATGTTAGGCAATACTAGTCACCGGAATTTTTAAGTTGTATAAATTACAGCAAAAAAACAGTTTAAAAACAATTTTTAAAAAGTTAAGTTGCACAAAAGGAAAAAAAAGTAAATTACAGCAAACCAAGTCGTGTCTCGACGCGTACTTCTCCGGTTACGGTCTAAACCCTGCCAAACTGCCGCCCTTCACTGACTACGTGGCCAAGATTGTCGATTTGACCACGCATTTCGGAGCTAACGGAGTCGACATTTTCTGCTCGTAAGTTGCCAATTATTTAATGGAGATTATCCTTCAGATGGTTGATTTCAAGTTCATTATCAATTTTTGAATGACCTAATAGGGGATTACGAATATTTCATGACAGTTTTACAATACAAAAGAATTAAAATATTTCAGGTATGAAGTGACCGTTGAGAATTGTCTCGACTATCTCTTCAACTCTCCCTGCATGAGTGCCGCATCGTTCCAGGACATGTACAACATGAACCTGGTTAGTTTATCGATTTTTTCAAACATGATCTTACCACACCTTTGTGATGACAATCCATTTGAATAGACAGTGAATCTTGCTGACATTAGCAATTCTTTAATTAGCGATGTTTAATAAAGTAAGTGTCTAAGTATTGGCATTCTTCGCCCCAGATCTGCAATGAATCTGCATAAAGTTTGCGATGCTGTTAATTTCTTAATCTTAATTAATAAATTAACTATTAATAATTAATTATATTTTCATTAAGCATTAATTAATTACAGAGTGACGCCATCGAGTACTCAACCGACTTCCCCGTGCGAGCTTATATGTGCAACAACAAGCAGTGTGAGACTTTAATAATTCTTTAATAAAATATTTTATATATACATTACCAGTACGACTGCCCACTGCAAAGGTACAATGGCAGGCTAGCAAATAGAATAGATGAAACTCATTTCTCGCATGAAAACTTTGAGGCCCATTCCTCCTGGAAAGTGAAACTTAAGAAAGATATTGTTCCATTGATTACGAGGGTAGTCTCGCAATAGACCGCTCATCATCTCAGAATAGATTCTCGTTGCTGCTCAAGTATAGGGGTGGTAGAGAACGCCTTGCGTGTAGAAAGGCTCTTTCCTTCAACCTTTACGGAGATATTACCTGCTAGTGGAAATTGGTAACAAAAAATAAATAATCCGTTCAGTCATGAAAGACAATCTCGCGTGCTTCGACAACGTCGTCGTTTCTCATATGGACGACAGGAGAAAATGTTCAACGGCAGTAGAAACGGCCATTAAGAATGTGAAGGACGGAGATTATTGCAGGTAATTAACTCCTTTTCTATACCAAATATCATTTTCAAAAAAATATAAATATCGTAGCTTATCTAATAGGTTGGAAAATTTACCGAGTTTCATAAAACTTAAGTTACATTTCGACAAGCACTTTTAAATCGTATTGTTTACTTTATTATTGATAATAAATCGATAATTCAGCCCCTGGGGAGACTTTGTTACGTGCACGGACGATGTCTACGTCAAGTACTGCGGGCCGCAAGTCAAGGGGTGAGCGATTATTTATTTACATCTCTTTTTCTCACCGAATATATAGACGTTCAGCAAATAGGCGTTCAGTGATCCATGAATCGTTTTAATATAATTTAAATATATATATATATTTATATATATATATTTATATATTTATATATATTTAAATTATATATATATATATATATTCCAGATACATCTGTAACGTCGTCGAGGTTGGCATCAACTTCGACTCGCAGGGTGCGTGCAAATCCGTTCTGCCCAAGTGCTTCGCTAACTAGACGAAAGGAATAAGACTTGCTGTTAATGATCCTCTTACCTCTCTTTATGTTTCTTGTTCGCGCCCAAGTGCTTCGCTAATTAGACGAGAAAAACCCCGTTCAATAGTTTTAAATGATCCACTCATTTCTCTACAAATTTCTCGCTCTGATAAAGCTTGATTGAACTTCACGATTGCTGAGATTAAATCATAAATCTTCAAAATCTTCGCTAACTAGCCGAGAAGTGCCTTTGAATAGCCACATTTAAAAAAATAAGTCAGTTCCCGATTACAATCTTGCTAGTTAGTTTCTTATTAGGAATTGTTTCTCGTTAAAGATCGTCTTTCCCTACTATCGTTATCTATGTAATCGGTAGTTCTCCGAACATCCTCCTGTTATTTTCGTTGACAAAGACGAACTCATTAGTGTTGGCTATTCGGCTTTTGCGTAATGCAATTCCCCCCTCTCCTTTGCGGAATGCAATGGGCTCCGCCCACAATTTCAATAGGCAATTTTGAGGGAAATCTATTCGGCGCCCAATAGATTTTCCGATCCAGACCAGCACTCAAATGTGATTCAACTCATCCCTTCGAATCTCACCGTCAAAAACAGAATCAGACAATAATAAGGGCGAAAAGAGCCCAGCTACTATGTATTATGGATTGTGCGCACGATTCTTCATAGGATAATTTAATAAATTATTTGTGGAACTTTAATTCATTTGAAAAATAAAGTCAAGTTGAATTGATCCTCAGTATCAGTACTCTTGTTGATTCTCTCTAAGATCGATGACTCGAGTTTGGAGGACTATGGTTCAAGCTCTAATCCGAGATCCCTGTTTCGCACGAGATTCTCACGGATGGACCACCTTGCCATTTCCTATTCGACTATCGGGATCGTCTCTCATTTCCACTCATTCACCGACAAGAGAGCGATCCTTACTTCGAAAACCATTCAAGATGACTTGCTCTTCGGAAGACAATCAACCGAAGACACTATGCCTTTTCAGAGCTCCCATTCGATTCCCTCCGAATAGCCTCTCGATAAACAACTTCTAAACTAAAACTAACTTGTATGAAAGTCACTTGAAGCACTCGAATACAATGAAGAGGTTGGAGAACCAGAATCGAAACCACGGAGAACCTTTCTCCTGTTCAAAATTTTCGCTCCGTGAATTGTGCAAATGGGCGGGGTCTTCATTATCTTCATTCGTTTGATAATAGTCAGAGGATAAGAGTTGCACAGGGCGTCGCCCATAAATTTTAGATTCTGATTTATTGGGCACTAACTGTGCTATTGTCGGTTGTTGTGTTTCCTTGACATTCTCTCATCAATAGGGCGTGGCGCCACGACCACGGAATCAATGAGCAGATCGGAGCCAGCATCAGATAAGCGCCACGATTGATAAGGGCAATAAGCAGTTCATCAGACTACGGTATACTAATTTCCCGTTACACAAGACAGCAAAATTATTCGGGCGGGCGTCAACTAGATTGGAAACTAGGACCAGCTGAGCACATTCTCGAATCTTTCTTGAGCATACCGAAGCACGGTAGACAGATAAGGGAGCTCATGGGTTGAGACAGCATTTTGTGATTCCCTTCGCAAAAGTTGTGCGGTAGTAGGAAGTTGAGGCGTCGCCTCTCATAAGCTAGTTCCTCTTATCAGCAAATTGTTTCAGATAAAAGCCCGTCGGAAGCGGCACTAACAAGCACCAAGACGAGCTAGATTGCACCTGGCTGCTCACAAGAGTGCGAGCTGTCAGTCCACGGTCTCCTCATTTCACACACTCTCTCATCCACCGACAGGTCGAGAGATTGTGCGAAATTGAGAGACCATGGTCTCACATTTCGCACTCTACTGCTCACAACGCCAGGCATTACGATATGTTACACTGTCACCTATTATGATATGGCATTCTTTTTGTTTAGAGAAATCGGCTCCGCAGCTTCCCGAATCTAAAAAAGCTCGCGCCTGCAAATATTAAAACATTACTTGTTTTACTTACTTTTAGTTTTTTGCTAACTTCCTTTTTGATTTACTACATGTTGCTATATTACCTACCATTGCAGATGCGTGTCGTTTTGATCGCCATCTATCTTGTGGTAGTCGCTGGTGCGGCTACGGTGCGCCCTTCCCACCCACCCCTAAGGCATACGTCGCCCGCCCAACCCTCGGATAGCTCTCGGTACCCGGAACCAACCAATTCGTCGCCTGCACAACCCTCGGATACCTCTCGGTACCCGGAACCAACCAATTCGTCCCCCGCCCAACCCTCAGCTTCCACTCAGTTCCCCTCCCAGCAGTAAGTCTGTTTTTTTAAACATTGAGGTATAAACTATGTGAATTTCAATTTAGCTTTTTTCGGCTGGTCCCATCTAGCGAAGTATATACTGCTACTGTAATTTCGCTTGCCATTTAAAGGGATACGACATCGAAAAATAAGTTATTTTTATTTTAAAAATCATAAAATTCTAAGAATAACTGTGAAAACCGAATATATGATAAATAGATTTAAAGGAATATACAATTATGATTTTTGGCTGCAAACTCCCTTTAACATGACATGGGAATACATTGAGGTGCGGCCAAACTCCCATCAAGCCCAATCTCTCGGTAGCCCTGAAAACATCAAACGCCGTTGTTGGAGGACAGCCCGTTATCCCCAACTCCTGGCCGTGGACGGTCGCAATCTGCTACATGGGTGAGTGTGTCGACTAGTGCTAAAAGTCGTCGGGCAAAGGCGCACAGATCAACACACCACAAACCATAAACGGCATATAAGTTATGAGTGGTTAACTGTTAATAGCAAGCGAGAAAAAATATGTGGTTGAAGAAGCGAGTAAACTGCTCATTGTCAGAGCGGGAAGTCTCCAACTTCCCTTACTCTAGAGATGTTGTCTCCTGTTTAAAGAGCATGGGAAATCGAGAGCGTGGTCTAGACTCTAGAGATAGTGAGAGATGATCTCTCAAGTTTGCATGCTATCTCAGAAGGATAAGGGAAGTTGGATACTTCTCGCTCTGTGTACTAATGTCCACCTCATTTGCAGATTGGTTCGGCAACTGCGAATACCAGGGCGCCGGCGCGATTATCAGTGACCGCTACATTCTCACTACCGGTTGGTCTTTGATCTTTGCGTTATTTATTTATTTGATAAGAAGGAGTTGCAAAAGATGTCAATCATGAGTACTTCGGATAGATATAGAGCAATATTCGTGAAGTCTTCTTCGGTATGTTTTGCTTTTCAAATTCATTGACGAGCAACTCGACTAACTCAACGAATAACTTTTTTTAAAAAGTTTTTAATAGAAGTGATTATTTAATTCGATGGGAGTAATCATATAGTAATTAGTTAGTAATTAATACCTTACCTGGAAGTAATCATTTTGCGCATTTCTTCCAGCAACGGCGGTTTCCTCAAGCGACTCCAACAAACCGAAACAGTGGCGCGTCCAGACGGGAGTAAACGACCAGAAAAACAAGTCAGAATTTATAAACAAAATCGTAAATCAGTTTCCTGAGATAACAACAATTTTCATCGTGCACTGCCCAGATCACATTATAATTAAAAATATTAGGCTATGTAAGAATAACTTTTTAAAAGAATCCATAATGTCCAAGAATGTATAATATCTCATTATGTTTACACGATACTTTGGTGCACACTCGTTCTCACTCTCTATTCTTCTCTGAGTAATGGTCTGACCCTCTCAATTCTGCATGCTCTCTCGCACTGTCTGATCGATGAGAGAGCGTGTAAAATTAAGAGAGTCCGATCATTACTCCCTTTTCTGGAGGTTTTAAAGAAGTTTTCAGGGGCGAGCCGACCGAGCAGGTGGTCACTGTCCTTGAAATCTCCAAGCATTTCCAATTCAAAGGCGGCGCAGAAAACAACATCGCCATGATTCACGTTGGTTACCTATTCAGCACTTAGAAAAATGATAGTAATTTTTAACTTGCATGGTTGGCACATGATAGTAAAATATAACTAGCAATATGCTCAACATAACTATCATGCTAGTTAAAAACTACTATTATTTTTCTGAGTGTGGCTTTCTGCCACATATTACGCCTACTATTCTTTCAACGAATAGTTTTGCAATACTGAATTGGTACATTCACGAAACGAACTACCAATGTGTGTGCACTCTATACCTCGGCGTGTCTCTTGCTTTGTCATGCTTTCTTGCCAGCGGATAGTTAACATTTTGGATGAGTATTTGCGAATTAATAAATAATCACATACTCCAAAGTATAATTCAACTGAGTCAAACCCAGATTACATCACCTTCATTTTAATTATTCTTCTACATTTAGCTGGAGAAGCCGCTTCGGTTCGACCAGTTCACGCAGCCCGTATGCCTTCCTGCCAGCGATACTGGCATGGTTAGTAGTGTGCGCAAGCATCGAGGCACGTGCCGCACACTTGTTGTACTCGCTGTCTTTAAGCATTTGTCTGTTACAGATTGAGCCCGGACGGTCGCAGTGGTACACCGGATGGGGCTTCACGTCGGGTGTGTTTGGTTGCTCAGAATTCTCTTAAACATAAACCTAGTGAATTTGAAAGAACACAGTCTTTCGAATAAGAAATGCCTGAGCTGGCTGTCATACGCCGCTCTCTCATCACCCAGCCGGTGTAACGAATGTGAAATGTACAGATTAGATAATACTATTGTACTAATTTGTGAAACTGTACATTTCGCAGCTCACATTTCGCAGCTCTAATTCCGTTTCGCAGACTCGCAGAGTCCGGCCAGCAGCCTGCAACAGGCCCTCCTCGCCGTTAAGCCACTCTCAGACTGCGCTAAGTATTACGAGGAAGAAATTTTTGTGCGTTATTCAAAAAAAATTGACCCTACATTGAGCTATTTTTTTAGTTGTTTCTGTACTAGTGTTGTAAGATCTAATAATTCTATTCGCGAGAACAAAGTTTTATTCGCGAATAATGCATTGTTATTCGCGAATAACGTTTGTTATTTATTTTTTTCGAAGTTTGTCTGTTTCTATCACTTTCTGAGCTATGAATAAAATTTGCAGGCGGATGAAATCTGTGCTGGCACCTCGCAAGCGACTACCTGCATGGTAAGGTTTTTTTTTGGTTTGGCAACTTTTAAAATTATCTATTATCATAATTTTCGATTGGCCGTGTTCCAAATTGTGCTTAGAGTGCTTAGATACTCGATCCACGAAATTTTATTACAAATTTACAATTATAAATTACTACTACTGCGTGTACTCTCTGTCTGTAATTCGGCGTGTCTCTTGCTTTGTCATGCTCTCTCACATCCGTACCTGTTTTTAGGAGCGGAACGTTATATAAGTTTGGTTGTTTTTGCGAATTTATAATATTCACAGGGTGACGCTGGTGGTCCGCTGGTTCAACAGAAGACGGTCAACAGTCCCTGGTTCCTGTACGGAATTTCCTCCTTCCACTCCAAGAACTGCGAAGCCGTTGGTAAATATTTACGGAATATTCCGTTCAAAGTACGCGGCGTTGCAGCACGTGCCGCGCACTTATTTTCGAAAATATACACTATTCACGCAGGCTTCTTCTCGCGCATCTATAACTACTGTCCCTGGATCAAAGTAATGACTGGAGTCGCATGCGTTTAATCAAGTGTACGGAATAAGGAGCGATTACTACACTTATAATATGATACGATTATGTCATTAAGTCAAAACACGTACTTCCGGAGTTTACCAAACAGGCACGTTGTCGACCCTCACACTTCTGTGTGATCTCTCGTCTTCGGTAAACACAGGAAATAGCATATCGACGTTTTGTTTGATCGTACCATTTTAAAACTGTAATACGCTCGACGATAAACACTTTTCACAATACTGGAGTGTCTGGAATGATCTTGAATAGAAAACCGTGCTTCATCAGGGATATCGTTTGGAGTAGCCTTACACTCAGAGAAATGTCTGTCATATATGGCTCCTGAACTGCGCTTGTCTGTTATATATGACATACAAACGCAGTTCAGGAGCCATATATGACAGACATTTTTCTCTGTGCATTTTCGTATGAGAACGACAGTTGACTGCATTCCGCAGGTGAAAAAAAAACAAATTAACGAATGTATGATACTCGTGAGAACGAGAATTCTGCGAGAAATGCATCGCTGAGGCACTTTGAGAGCAATGATCTGACCCTCTCAATTCTGCATGCTCTCTCGCACTGTCTGATCGATTAGAGAGCATATAGAATGAGGAGAGTCTGATCATTACTCCACTTTGAATACAGTCGATCAAATTCATCCACCTTGAACGCTTGCCTTACATACATACATATTTATCTTGGCATCAAGACAAATGGGTCTGCAGGAAGTCTCACCGGGGCATAGGTATTCGGGATCCTCGAATTCGAGGCAACGGGGCCAATGGAATGGAATGGAGCTTGGTTTTCTCGGTCAAGCATAGTGCTGATCTGGGACGATAGACATTGAGCGTAGAAGGAGATCTTCCAGCTTTCAGCGACGTCGAGACTAGCGTGTATCAACCGAAGTGGGAACTCGGGAAACTGTAGACCGAAAGTCACGAGGCGCAAAAAATCATATACAGCTACAAAAATGTTGAAAGATATGCTTTACTTGGCGGCGAAATGTGCGGTTCTCGGTGATTTCATTATCTTTCTCATAACCCAAGGGCGGGGCATCGTGCTCAAGCCAGATGCACATCATTGCCGCAGACACATGATTCCAAACCTACAGACCAGGGTTAGAGCGAGAGAGTGCGCAAAAGTGAGAGAGTCCCTCTCGATTTCACACGCTCTCTCACTCCAAAGACCTTTCTGGAAGGTTGACCGGCCTGTGGAATGATGTGGCAGAGTAATAAAACATCATTCCACGCCCCGGCCACGCCCCTGAAAGTAGTCAGTAATGAGAGACTGAGCAAAATCGAGAAGAATTCTCTCACTTTCCCACACTCTCTTCCTCATGCCCAACTCAGATTAGATTTTACGATTTTGTGGTTCACTAAGCACTACATGTGCGGTTATACGAGATTGAGTGATGGGGTCTCACAAAATCATGCGTTATCAGCAACAAATTTCAGTTAAAAGCGCATCGGGATGGTTCCAAAGCCAGATCGCCAACTGGCGGTGTCCCATAATATTTTATTTCGCATTTACCCATCTATCTACCATAGCTAGCCCGAATATGACGATTTCCATTATTTCTTCCCACATATATGATCAATTTCTTCATTTTACACAATATTCCCACCGATATATCGTTTGCCGCATCCCATAAATCAGCTCACCTAACTGTTATGTCTGTGCACAACGGGTGTTTTAGTGTAATATATTTATAATATGGGAGCAAAAGGAATAACGACGTCTCGCTACGCGAGCGGAGGACAAGACTAATGAATTACGTCAGAATTACGAAGCACTCTTTAGCATTGCGTAAAGTGTGTAAGAAGTGTATGGAAGTGTATGGAATACAGTATGTCCTACGCATTTGGGGTGTTGTGCTAGGTCAGATACATGACTAGGCTCATACACAGCACTAACCATTCACCGGTCGATTTGCAGATGCGTACCGTAACTCTGAGTCTGGTCTGCCTTTTCTCGGTCGCTGGTGCCGCGTCGGTACCGCCTTTGTACCCGTCAACAACCACTTCGACTCAGCAGTTCGTTGCTCTTATTTTATTTCTCGTTTTCGAACTTGCGTCCGAAGAACACTTGGTCAACTCAGTTGCAATGAGCTGATCAAGCTGGGCAATGGGAGGATTTCACCGTGACGGAACATCTAAATAAACTATCGGGGGAAAAACAAATTCGTTATCATATCCTATATCAACTAAATTCAGATGCGGTCAGACTCCCATCCAGCCCAATCTGTCCGTGGATGGAAATTCGGTGATCCCCAACTCCTGGCCGTGGACGGTTGCCATTTGCTACATGGGTAAGTGTGTCGACCGGTGCTAAACATCGTCGGGCAAAGGCGCACCGATCCGCACACTACGAGCCACATTGAAATCATGAATAGCCGACACCTATTCGATACTGTCATTATCACCTTTAATATTTGCAGATTGGTTCGGAAACTGTGCCTACCAGGGCACCGGCACGATTATCTCCGACCGCTACATTCTCACTACCGGTTGGTCTTTGATCTTTGAGCACTGGAAATGGGGCCTGATCAATTAGAGAGATATGCAATTGAACTTTCCAGCAACGGCGGTTTCTTCAAGCGCAATCCAAGAACCGACCAATATCACTAAAGGAGATGAAGTGAGTAAGTGGAAGAATTGGCGTGTCCAGACGGGAGTCAACGACCAGACCAACAAGTGAGACGTTGATCTTTGTTCTTATCTTTGCATCTTTTTCAAATATATTTTGTGAGAATTAGAATTTTAGATTGTTTTTACTTCCTATTAGGCATGCTCTTCTCTTGACTATGAAATATATACGACAGCATATAATTACACCTAATATGCGATCTTTGTCACCCTTTACGGACTATGGAAATCAGACCATCTATTTTTGGATCGCCGTAGTTTTCTCGACAAAGGAAAATGCTAAATTTCATGTTTTCTTTCTAACTTCGACCGCTCACCACCAGCTCTGGTTCAGAAATTCTACTTCGGCTTTACTGTAGAATACCACTGGAAAAAACTTGAGTAGGATTCCACTTCGATTCCAAAAGGTTCCCAGTAGGGGGACTAGGAAACACAGAGAGAAATGTATGTCATATATGGCTCCTGAACTGCGTTTGTATGTCATATATAACATATACTGTATGTTATATACGACATACAAACGCAGTTCAGGAGCCATATATGACATACATTTCTCTGAGTGAAATACACAAGACGCATAAGCACACAGTTCCTTATCGATCGATTTTTTGGAGAACTGTAATGATGTGTTCAGGGGTGAGCCGAACGAGCAGGTGGTCACTGTCCTTGAAATCTCCAAGCATTTCCTATTCGACGGTTTCTACAACGACATTGCCCTGATTCACGTTAGTTATCGATTCTTAGCTTTCAGCAACCTATAAAATCTTGTTTTTCATCGATCTTTCATTTACTCTATATCTTATATGTACCTTATCACCGAAACACAACGATGATTGTTCTACATTCAGCTGGAGAAGCCCCTCCGATTCGACCAGTTCACTCAGCCCGTGTGTCTCCCATACAACGATACCGGCATTGTGAGTAGAGCGCGCACGCATTGAGGCGCACGCCGCGCATTTGTTGTACAAATGGACCTATTCGACGGATCGAAATGTAAAACAACTCGTACTGCCTCAGAGCCCTGCTATATATTTGCCAAAATCAATTGTGAGCGTCGACGCTCACTTGACCTACTAGCTATGCAGGAATGTCCCTAAAAATGGTCGGAGCCTGCGGTTTCTATGCATTTCTATGTTGCAGATTGCGCCTGGGCAGTCCCAGTGGTACACAGGATGGGGCTACACCTCGGGTGAGTTAGAATGTTCATCATTTGTATTATACACATTTTATTTTTGTGGAAAATCTTCATCCCCGCTTTAATAATTACACTTTAAGAAATAACATGTAACACGTTCCGATGCTGTTCATAGCCAAATTATCCGATAACCACAGAGACTGCTAAATTTCAGCATGCCACAATACTTACTCTAATTTCGAACACTCTATTTTAAGTTCCGAATTTTCAGGTTCGCAGAAGCCCGCCAGCAACCTTCAGCAGGCGTCCCTTACCATTAACGAAAACTTGGAATGCGACTACGTCTTCAACGGCCAGATAACCGGGGTTAGCACTTAACATATAGGTAGTGCCCACAACATCCGCTCACTTTTTGCGCTCCAAAAAAGCAAGGCGCGGAGTAATCAAGCGCAATTCTTAACGCAAATAATCGTGTTTTACCACATTGTAAAAAAAAACTTTACAGGGCGGTCGAATCTGCGTGGGCACCCCGGAAACGAACAATTGCATGGTGAGATTTAGAGTATTTGTGAATGAAATATTATACAATCTTTGTCTTTTATTTAATATTACAAACAACATATGTAACGATTCTATCTTTGTTCCGTCCGGAGGGAACCGGGATCATGAGTGGGTCGTTAAGCGACAAGAGACATGGTCGAATCGGGATAACATTTATTTTTCGTAGGCTGATTTCGGTGGTCCGCTGGTTCAGCAGAAGGCGGTAGACACTCCCTGGTTCCTGTACGGAATCTCCTCTCATCACTCCAGCAAGTGCGACGAAGCCGGTAAGCGTGGAACTAGTTTAAAGTACGCGGAATCGTGACACGTGTCGCGCACTTTTTTTTCAAGAATCTGGAGTATTCTTGCAGGTCTGTTCACGCGCGTTAACACTTACTGCTTCTGGATCAGCGTGATGACGGGCATCAAGTGTGTTTAGAGGAGAGTACTGGCGAGGAAGTACTAAGTATAAGATGTTGAACGATAAATATAATTCATAATACTGTAGTGATTGATTGCATTTAAATATATCGAGTTCACGAGAGAAACTCAGACTCTTGATGAGAGTGTATGACTTAAAGATAGTGTCCCACGAACTTTTGGTCAACTGAGTTCTCACTGTGGGATTATCACGCTCGGTTCCCCGGTAGGAGCCCCGTAAACCGCACGTTCAACCGATATGTTTGGACTGACTTATTCGAGTTTGGCTCTGTGCCAAACTGACCCTGACGCGCAGGGATTTAAAAATGAGAGGGAGGGATAAAGGGGAAAGGGGAGAGAGCGACCGCGCCTTTGGCACATAGGAGATGAGGAATGAGGGAGCGCGAGATCGTTATACTCCTTCTTTAAAGAGCGAAGAGAATGACATATCTTGAATATTAGATACTATATATGTATGTAAACATTGGAGTGAGTTCGCGTTCTAAGCATAGAGATAAATGAGATCATACCTAGAACAGATGTACTTACTATTCAGTTTTCTGCACAGAAATCTAGCACTAAGTGAATTATTCAATTTCAAGAAAATATTTTCAAATAAAGCAAGCATTTCGGAGATCATCCTAGCACGATTAGTAACTGGCGAAGTGATATTTATAGTGGTCTAAGGCGCCCTCACCTTCCATTCCATCTCACAAGTGTTCGACACCCCGCCACCGCCGCACCGAGGCGCCGGCCCAGTGGGACGGGGAATTGGTAGTCGTGAATAAGTCACGCATTTTCACATACTGGAAAGAGCTGTTTGAAGGTGCTCATGGCTAGGCGCATCGTCCGGAGAATTGCTTGGTACGGGCTAAGTGATCTGGTCGAATCTTTCTCTTTCATTCTTCACACTCGCAAGACTTCCGACTAAATGGGATGCAATCATATTTTAATTAGACAACCCCCAGTGTTACGTGGTAATCAAAATTCAATCAATTTCTCTGTATGCTTTTCTACGCGATAAATGTGCTGTAGAGAGTGATTTCTTTGGGTTTCTCCGATAACAATGGCCGTGCCACAGATAAATCAGATAAACATCATTACCGCAGAGTAATAAAACATCATTCCACGCCCTGGCCACACCCCACGGAAAGGTGAAAGACTGAGTATATCGAGAGGGACTCTCTCACTTTCTCTCTAGCTCATGGATGCTCCACATTAAAATGTTAGAACATTGTGCAAGAATACGTGAAGTTCATACCGCCATGGGTTATTGAGTCATAGTTTCTCATAAAATCATCCGTTATCAGCAACTGATTTCATTTAAAAGAGCATCGTGATGGCACCAAAGTCAGATCGTCTTGTGGTTTTCCTGAATTTCATATTTTTCATTTGTCCATTTCCCAAACTAGTCCGAACGTGAACCTTTTCCAATATTTCTTCGCACATATTTGACAAATTTCTTCATTTCACACAATATTACAACTCGTTTGCCGTATCTCATAAATAAAGTGCACCTAACCAATTATCGGACGATTTGCAGATGCGTTTCGTAACTCTGACTGTGGCCTGCCTTTTCTCGATCGCTGGCGCCGCGTCGATACCGCCTTCGTACCCGTCACCGCAGCAGTTCGTTGCTCTTGCTACCAATTTTACCGCCACCCAGGGGGATGGAAGGCTTGGTGAACCTGGGCGGGGATACGTAGACCTAGTTAGCGAACCGGCCTTACCGGTGAGCCCCGGCAGAGTAGTCGCTTGTCGACGTTAACATCTCTTGATTCCGGTAGTAACCTTACCTTTACCCGTCACCAACCACTTCGACTCAGCATTTCGTTGCTCTTATTTTATTTCTCGTTTTCGAACTCGCGTCCGAAGAACACTTGGTCAACTCAGTTGCAATGAGCTGATCAAGTTGGGCAATGGGAGGAGTTCACCGTGACGGAACATCTAAATAAACTATCGAGAGAGAAAAAAAGATTCGTTATCATTTCCTATATCAACTGAATTCAGTTGCGGTCAGACTCCCATCCAGCCCAATCTCGGCGGACAGTCAGTCATCCCTAACTCCTGGCCGTGGACTGTCGCAATCTGCTACATGGGTGAGAGGGTCGACTAGTGCCGAACGTCGCCGGGCAGAGGCGCACCGACTAACGCACCACGAGCCACATTGATATTTTGCATATTTTATCTCTAAACTAATTCCAGATTGGCTCGGCAACTGCGCCTACCAGGGCACCGGCACGATTATCTCCGACCGCTACATTCTCACCACCGGTTGGTCTTTGATCTTTGAGCACTATTTTCTCTTTAACAATTAGTGTGGTAAGATGTTCTTTAACAATTAGAGTGATAAGATGGATCTTTACAGCAACGGCGGTTTCGTCAAGCGCAATCCAAGAACCGACCAATATCACTAAAGGAGACGAAGTAAGTAAGTGGAAGAATTGGCGTGTCCAGACGGGAGTCAACGATCAGACCAACAAGTGAGACGTTGATCTTTGATCTTTACATCTTTCCCAATAGACTTTTTAAAAATTGACTGAAACGTATTACCGGGGGTTAAAACTCCAACGTGTCCCTGGTGCATGTCTAGTGACAAACCCCGCCGCCCAGGGAGTCGTTCAGTGTCATACAAAGGACCTGAACATTGATGGGCATCTAATTAAGCTAATCAATGAACTTTTATCGATTGGTGGCTAGTAATTGCACACTTTCCCTTAGTGTTTGTCTCACTCTACGAATTGTCCCTATCAGACAATCAATATTTGAATCGCCGAAGACGGGACCCGGTAATACCTTTACCTTTACCTTTACTTTTACCTTTCTGACTTTCGCCTGCTCTGCCACCAGCGACCCCTTTCTGGAGAACTGGAATGATGTATTCAGGGGTGAGCCGAACGAGCAAGTGGTCACTGTCCTTGAAATCTCCAAGCATTTCCTATTCGACGGTTTCTACAACGACATCGCCCTGATTCACGTTAGTTATACACCTAGCCTGACTTTCTGTATACAAAATCTATTCAAAACATACAAAATCTATGTTTTCCACAAAGCTTCATTTACTCGTTACTTGGTCTATAAGTGCTTTACACCGAAACAAAACAAGGAATTTCTACATTCAGCTGGAGAAGCCCCTCCGATTCGACCAGTTCACTCAGCCCGTGTGTCTCCCATACAACGATACCGGCATTGTGAGTAGAGCGCGCACGCATTGAGGCGCACGCCGCGCATTTGTTGTACAAATGGACCTATTTGATGTTGTAGATTGCACCCGGGCAGTCTCAGTGGTACACCGGCTGGGGCTACACCTCGGGTGCGTTTCCCTTTTCATCTTTTGTATAATTCACATTTTCAACGAAAGGGAATTTTTGTGGGGGAAAATGTTCAATCCTGCTATAGTAATTGCGGTATAAGAAATAACACATTCAGATGTTGTTAATGGACTAATTCTCCGATAACCGCAGAGACTGCTAAATTATAGAGTGCGGTGCCACAATTCTTGCCCTAATTTTAAACACTCTCTTTTCATAGTTAATTTCCAACTTTTCAGGTTCGCAGAAGCCCGCCAGCAACCTTCAGCAGGCGTCCCTTACCATTAACGAAAACTTGGAATGCGACTACGTCTTCAACGGACAGATAACCGGGGTCAATAGTATTCAAAATCTATATAGTGAAACCTGAAATTTATAGACATACTTTGACTGTTTGATGATCGTATTATTATTTTTTTCTTTTCCATTTCTCTCACCTGTACAATCTTTGCAGGGCGGTCGAATCTGCGTTGGCACCCCGGAAACGAACAATTGCATGGTGCGATTTGGATAGATAATATCTTTTTTCTTTTAATTATATTCTTATTTTAATATATTTCAAATAATATAACTTACAATAGCATTTATTTTTCACAGGCTGATTTTGGTGGTCCGCTGGTTCAGCAGAAGGCGGTCGACAGTCCCTGGTTCCTGTACGGAATCTCTTCTCATCACTCCAGTAACTGCAAAGAAGCCGGTAAGTGTGGAACGTGTCTACGAAAGTACGCGGCATCGTGGCACATGCCGAGCACTTGTTTTCAATAATATGGACCTTTCTTGCAGGCCTCTTCACGCGCGTTAACACTTACTGCTTCTGGATCGGCGTGATGACGGGCATCAAGTGTGTTTAGACGCGCTGAAGGAGAAGTAATATTATGTTGGACGATAAATGTTATTCATAATTCTGTAGTTATTGATTGCATTCAAATACAGAGTGCTTCACAAATGATATTTTGATGTGAATACGACTAAATGGTTAGTGTCTTTGCCGAAAATTGAAATTTTCACAGAACAATTTTTTGCCTGGTTCGGCTTCGAAAAATAAAAAAAACTTAGGATAACAAAAGATGGGAATGAGTATCTGCACAGAGTGCGATACTCATGCTGCGCAAATTTCATGGGTGCAAGGTGCACATCAGTTTTATGCACTCTTTCATAACTTTTTTTCCTAGTAAAGTAACAACTTCCAAACTTGATACAGGGATTGCAAGCCACGTTTGGAACATTTTCCTTTTTGATTGGAGAGATTTCGTTCAGTTTGAGCTGAGTTACACGAATTTTCCACCCTCATAGTCAGAGGATGCACATGCACCCCTGATAATTGCACAGAGTGCGATACTCAGACTCTTGATGAGACTTGAAGAGAGAAGAGAATGTCATATCTTGAATATAAGATATTATATATGTAAACATTAAAGTGAGTTCGCGTTCGAAGCAAGGGAATACATGAGATCATACCTAGAACAGATATACCTACTATTGAGTGTATTCATTCATTTATTCATTCATTATTTATTCTGTCAGAGTGTCGCATACAAAAAAGTTAACAGTGAATGGGGGCCAAGAAACGGATGCCCTTCGACGTAGTCGAATCGGTTTTATGCATGGCAGCAAGGGTATGGGGAAGAAGGATCAGAGCCAATTTTTAACAATTTATTCAGGGGAAAATGAGTTTGGTTGGGAGCGGATGAATTTCCGGAAGGAATCTCGGGATAAATCAACCGAAAGGGAGGGGAGGGAATTCCAAATGGATATAGTTCTAGAGGCAAGGGTGGTGTGGGAATTGGGACGGAAGAAAGGTAAAGAGATAGTAAGAGGAAAACGAGTGAGAAGGGAATAATCATCAAGCTCATAATTCCTATGATGAATGGAATGGAGAAATACAATATCGTTAACAAATCTACGGCGTTCTAAAGTAGCTAGATTTAGGAAATGTAGCGATTACGGTAGCTTACAGGAGGTAAAGACAGTCTACGACTCCAGAAGTCTTGGCTACCGAGCGACTACTTTGAAGTCTAAAAAGTGCCGCTCCCCTGCCTCTAATCGAAGCGAGTAGAGGACTTTTCAACGCATGATGTGCGCGGGATTTTAGCTGCGCGCGATGTGCGCCGGATTTCACAAGCTGCGCCGCCGGTCTATTTGCCGGACCTGGCTTTTCCGTTCGAGACCTTTCAACAGAACGCGCGATGTGCGACGGATAGGTGCGGCGCAAGGCGCGTCGAACCCAACACCCATCCGTCGCACATCGCGCGCTGAAAAGTCGGAGGACTTCTGAAGTCGTCGCTCGGTAGCCGAGAAGTCAACAGTCGTAGACTTATTTCCCTGCGATTAACAACGGAAATACAGCTTCCTGTCAACGGAATTAATGGGGTTCCAGACAATAGAGCAGGTCTCGAGACAAGGAAGAATGAAGATTATGAACGATTTCCGATAAATATCAATACAATTACTACGGAACGCTTTAAAAAGGAAGTGCATTAACGTCGTGGCTAGATCACGCATTTTCGCATTCTGTAAATAGCTAGGTGCATCGTCCGGAGAATTTCGGTGGTCATCCTAGCAGGAATTCTGCACTGAAATCTGGCACTGAGTGAATTATTCAATTTCAAGAAAATATTTTCAAATAAAGCAAGCATTTCGGAGATCATCTTAGCACGATTAATAACTGGCGAAGTGATATAGTGGTCTAAGGCGCCCTCACGTTCCATTCCATCTCACAAGTGTTCGACACCCGGTGACACCGCCACCGCCGCACCGAGGCGCCGGTCCAGTGGGACGGGGAATTGGTAGTCGTGAATAAGTCACGCATTTTCACATACTGGAAAGAGCTGTTTGAAGGTGCTCATGGTTAGGCGCATCGTCCGGAGAATTGCTTGGTACGGGCCACACGATTCCAAACCTACAGACCAGGGTTAGAGCGAGAGAGTGTGCAAAAGTGAGAGAGCCCCTCTCGATTTCGCACGCTCTCTCTCTCCAAAGGCCTTTCTGTGAGGTTGAGCGGCCTGTGGAATGATGTAGGGCTAAATGTAAGTGATCTGGTCAAATCTTTCTCTTTCATTCTTCACATTCGCAAGACTTCCGACTAAATGGGATGCAATCCTATTTTAATTAGGCAACCTCCAGTGTTACGTGGTAATCAAAATTCAACCAATTTCTCTGTATGCTTTTCTACGCGATAAATGTGCTGTAGAGAGTGATTTCTTTGGGTTTCTCCGATAACAATGGCCGTGCCACAGATAAATCAGATAAACATCATTACCGCAGAGTAATAAAACATCATTCCACGCCCTGGCCACACCCCACGGAAAGGTGAAAGACTGAGTATTTCGAGAGGAACTCTCTCACTTTCCCACACTCTCTAGCTCCTGGACGCTTCACATTAGAAAGCAAGAACATTGTGCAAGAATACGTGAAGTTCATACCGCCATGGGTTATTGAGTCATAGTTTCTCATAAAATCATCCGTTATCAGCAACTGATTTCATTTAAAAGAGCATCGTGATGGCACCAAAATCAGATCGTCTTGTGGCTTCCCTGAATTTCATTTTTTTTTTCATTTGCCTATTTCCCAAACTAGTCGGTACGTGACTATCTTCCAATATTTCTTCGCACATATTTGACAAATTTCTTAATTTCACACAATATTACAACTCGTTTGCCGTATCCCATAAATCAAGTGCACCTAACCATTTATCGTACGATTTGCAGATGCGTACCGTATCTCTAGCTCTGGTCTGCGTTTTCTCGATCGCTGGCGCCGCGTCGGTACCACCTTCGTACCTGACGTTCGTTACCTTTCACGTTTCCATTAGAGTGCGAAATGTGAGACCACGGTCTCTTCGTTTCGCACACTCTCTACACCGGTTGATCGGTGAGAGAGTGTACGAAATGAAGAGAACGTGGTCTCACATTTCGCACTCTAGTTTCCATGCCATTGGTATTATAGTTGCATTTGGCAAAACAGGGGGCTGTTTAATCTGTTTAGAAGTTGGCCATCTTTTCGTTTTTCTTTTTCGTCAGTTTTTGACTTAATCTTAATTCCTTTGCATTAGTTCGATAAAGCACGATGAAAAAGTAAGATTGCCAACGAAATCAACATAAAATATAATGTAAGCGACTAGCAAATTCGTGTTAAAGATGGCCGAAAACTAGAAGTTGGCCATCTTCTGTTTGCGCGGGCTAGACAGTGACGAGAGAGCACGGGGATCGAGGAGAGGGAAAAGTATGCATGTGTTGTTTACTTTTATTGCGAAATTCTGCGCTCTCACTTGTTTACGTGCTCTCTCGTCACTGTCTAGCCCGCGAAACAGAAGATGGCCAACTTCTAATTAAAAGTTGACCATCTTCTAGTTTTCGGTCATCTTTAACACGAATTTGCTAGTCGCTTACATTATATTTTATGTTTATTTCTTTGACATTCTTACTTTTTCATCGTGCGTTATCGAGCTAATGCAAAGAAATTAAAATTAAGTAAAAAATTGGCGAAAAAGAAAAAAAAGAAAAGATGGCCAACTTCTAACAGATTATACAGCCCCCAGAAGAACTACTAACAATATGATTTTGTCATTATGCTTGATAATTTTATATGTGCAATTAATATCGTACATACTAAAAATATCGGAACGTTTACCGCAACGTGATCACAATATTCGATTTTTGTAACTTTGCGAAGAAAATTATTTACGACCCGTGAGTAGGTTCATATTTTTTGTCCACCTCGATTTGCCGGAAACTACCCGGACATGCCCGGTGAAATGTGTGAAATAAAGGAGAAAATTTGAAGCGAAAACCGACTAAGTTAGCGAATTGTCATCACTACCGTATACAGCCGGGAAATGCCAGTAATTGCCGGTTCTGTCCTTCTTATGGAATCGAATTTGTCGCTTTGTTTTACACATTTCACCGGGCATGTCCGGGTAGATCCCGGCAAATCGATGCGGATTAATCGAATTAGCATAAACACAAATCATGATAATGTGTACTCGCAAAGATGCAAATTGTGATCATTTTGATCACGTTGCGGTAAACGTTCCGATATTTTCAGTACGTACGATAGTGCCTGATCCGTCGGAACGTAATGATTCTCACCATTTTGAAATTTTGAACATATAGTCTTCTACAGACAGGTAATGTTTACAGTATTAAATATTATTACTTGTAGAGTACACCTCAAGATAGCTCAAGATTGAACACCATTTCAATTGTATTCAGGTGTGGACAGACTCCCATCAAGCCCAATCTCTCGGTGGCCTCGAAAATTTCAAACGCCGTTGTCGGGGGACAGCCAGTCATTCCTAACTCCTGGCCGTGGACGGTTGCGATTTGCTACAAGGGTAAGTGTATCGACCGGTGCTAAACGTCGCCGAGCAAAGGTGCACCGACCCACACACTACGAGCCTCATTGAAATCAAGCAAATTTAGACGATGTTTCCACTCCTATTCGATACTTTCATTATCTTCGGTACTATTTTCAGATTGGTTCGGAAACTGTGCCTACCAGGGCGCCGGTACAATTATCTCCGACCGCTACATTCTCACTACCGGTTGGTATCTATGCACTTTTAAATAATTTTATATGCTGTACTTGTATATCCAGTAAGGCGTGAATTTTGAATGGGCAGCCTAGTGAGAAAACGCATAGGCAACATGATTCAAATTTGATTTCCTTTGTATCGTTCTTCAAACTAGGCGACTATTTAACGGCTTCCAGCAACGGCGGTCTCCTCAAGCGGATTCCCGGATTCAACCAAAGGAAGCGAAGAGAATAAGTGGAAGAATTGGCGTGTCCAGACGGGAGTCAACGACCAGACCAACAAGTGAGACTTTGACCACGCAAAACCCTCGTTCAGTTTGCTCGGTATCTACATTATAATGCATTCCTCCATACTCTATCCTATTGAATACTCCTTAGCATCTATCTAGTAAAAACTTCACAACTTATCTCAACTTCACAACTTACAACTTAATTTTTCTACACTTCACAACTTAACTTATCTTCACTTCACAACTTAACTTATCTACACAACATTTGTTTTTCGCCACTCTTTTTCACCACTTTCTGGTGAATAGGAATTAAAAGTGTTAAGGGGCGAGTCGACCGAGCAGGTCGTCAATGTCGTTAGTATCGTCAAGCATCACAAATTCAATGGTACCGCCTACGACATCGCCGTGATTCAGGTTATTAAGTTCATCATATGAGACTAACGTGGGTTCGCGAAAGACAAACGCAAAGTGTGAGGGTCGCGAACATTCATGTGCAGTAACCAACTAGTCCGCGGCTCGGCATTTAGAAGAGCTCGTAGTTGTATGCATGAAATAAAACTTAGTGGTCTGCCAAAAACATTCCTGGAGAAATTCACTATGTGTAAACTTTCACTTTCATTACTAGGTCTTTCCTTATATTCACAAACATTACAATTCTGGATGAGGCGGTGTAAAATTTTGAAAATATTCGTTTAGTAGACCAAGTTTTTTTATCCTGCCGTCGAATAGTATATTTTTTTCAATTGGGATATTACCCTCTTTATTGCATCATCATTATAATTATTCTTCTACAATATTTATGCATTCAGCTCGAGAAGCCCCTCCGATTCGACCAATTCACTCAGCCCGTGTGCCTTCCCGCCAGCGACAACGACATGGTGAGTATAACGCACATGCATCTGCACATCTGTTTCCTTTAATAAATATATTCGACGCATCCAAATGGAAAGCAGTACCTACTGTCCCACAGCCATAGCATTGCACGGTCGACTAATTGGGAAGTGACCACCAACTTTTTTTGGTGGTCACTTCCCACCCATGACCCGGGGTTCATGGTCAAAATCGATATTTTCGATTATCGATTGATCAACCCAAACTATAGTGGGATGGTACCGTATGATCTACAGTAACTCAAAATCGATAATCCGGGTTACTGTACCTTTCGCTACGGGACCACCATTTTACAAAGTTGCGCCAAATGAGTCGGGATTGTTTGTATGAGTTGGTATTCGGTGCGACATTGCTCGAAAGGTATACTGTACATCGGCTACCGTACCCATGGCTGCGCTACGGTAACTTACGCTGCGGGACCACCGTTTTACAAAGTTGTTCAAATCAAGTCGCGATTGTTTGTATGAGTTGGTATTCGGTACGACATTGCTCGAAAGGTATACGGCATATCGCCTACTGTACCGCGGGTTACTGTACCTTTCGTTTCGAGACCACCGTTTTGCAAAGTTGTTCAAATCGAGTCGCGATTGCTTGTATGAGTTGGTATTCGGTACGACATTGCTCGAAAGATATACGGCATATCGCCTACTGTACCGCGGGTTACTGTACCTTTCGTTTCGAGACCACCGTTTTGCAAAGTTGTTCAAATCGAGTCGCGATTGCTTGTATGAGTTGGTATTCGGTACGACATTGCTCGAAAGGTATACGGCAGCTGGGCTACCGTACCCGTGGCTGCGCTACGGTAGCTTTCGCTGCGAGACCACCGTTTTGCAAAGTTGTTCAAATCGAGTCGCGATTGCTTGTATGAGTTGGTATTCGGTACGACATTGCTCGAAAGGTACACTGTAGATCGGCTACCGTACCCATGGCTGTGCTACGGTAGTTTTCGCTGCGGGACCACCGATTTACAAAGTTGTTCAAATCGAGTCGCGATTGCTTGCATGAGTTGGTATTCGGTACGACATTGCTCGAAAGGTATACGGTAATCTGGAACCAGGAGAATTGCATTGGGACGGCTAGCTCCGGCCATATTTCGGGGGTACTCAATCGTAAATATTTAGTTATCACGTAAGTGCTAATGTTCGCAATCGATTTTAGCAGGGCTGTGGGCATAGCATTGCATGAGTCGACCCATGGGAAGTGACCACCAACTTTTTTTGGTGGTCACTTCCCACCCATGACCCGGGGTTCATGGTCAAAATCGATATTTTCGATTATCGATTGATCAACCCAACCTATAGTGGGATGGTACCGTATGATCTACAGTAACTCAAAATCGATAATCCGGGTTACTGTACCTTTCGCTGCGGGACCACCATTTTACAAAGTTGTACAAATCGAGTTGCGTTTGCTTGTATGAGTTGGTATTCGGTACGACATTGCTCGAAAGGTATACAGTAGCTCGGCTACCGTACCCATGGCTGCATACGGTAGCTTTCGCTGCGGGATCACCGTTGTACAAAGTTGTACAAATCGAGTTGCGTTTGCTTGTATGAGTTGGTATTCGGTACGGCATTGCTCAAAAGGTATGCGGCACATCGCCTACTGTTCCGCGGGTACTTTTACCTTTAGTTTCGAACATCATTTTATGAAGTTGCGGAAAATCGAAATTGCTGGTGAGAGGTGGAATGCGATGTGCAGGGAATGTGATATGTAGCTATCCCTTTTATCAAGCTGAAATATACAGGATACATTAACACATGTTTTTACTGTTTAACCATTTCTACTTTGAAATATTAATTGCTTTATTCATTTTGTCGCTGTTAGCACTTGAATTCGCTGATATTGAATCTCTTTAATTTTCGTTCGCGGTGATATCGTACCTTAATATTTAAATATTAAGTTCGCGATACATTATCACAGTGTTCAACCGCATTGAGGTTCTCGTATAATAGCCAATGGTAGTTGACTCTTGCTCCATATCTCATTCTATTAAAGCAGCTCAGAGATATACGAAGTGACTGCATGATCAAACGTGGGAAGTATCTATAATTATGACTAACAACTTTGAAAAATGGTGGTCCCGCAGCGAAAGTTACCGTAGCTAAGCCATGGGTACGGTAGCCGATCTACAGTATACCTTTCGAGCAATGTCGTATCGAATACCAACTCATACAAGCAATCGCGACTCGATTTGAACAACTTTGCAAAACGGTGGTCTCGAAACGAAAGGTACAGTAACCCGCGGTACAGTAGGCGATATGCCGTATACCTTTCGAGCAATGTCGTACCGAATACCAACTCATGCAAGCAATCACGACTCGATTTGAACAACTTTGTAAAACTGTGGTCCCGCAGCGAAAGCTACCGTAGCGCAGCCATGGGTACGGTAGCCGATCTACAGTATACCTTTCGAGCAATGTCGTACCGAATACCAACTCATGCAAACAATCGCGACTTGATTTCTACAACTTTGTAAAACGGTGGTCCCGCATCGTAAGCTACCGTAGCGCAGCCATGGGTACGGTAGCCGATCTACAGTATACCTTTCGAGCAATGCCGTACCGAATACCAACTCATACAAGCAATCGCGACTCGATTTGAACAACTTTGTAAAACGGTGGTCCCGCAGCGAAAGCTACCGTAGCGCAGCCATGGGTACGGTAGCCGATCTACAGTATACCTTTCGAGCAATGTCGTACCGAATACCAACTCATACAAACAATCGCGACTTGATTTGAACAACTTTGTAAAACGGTGGTCCCGCAGCGTAAGTTACCGTAGCGCAGCCATGGGTACGGTAGCCGATGTACAGTATACCTTTCGAGCAATGTCGCACCGAATACCAACTCATACAAACAATCCCGACTCATTTGGCGCAACTTTGTAAAATGGTGGTCCCGCAGCGAAAGGTACAGTAACCCGGATTATCGATTTTGAGTTACTGTAGATCATACGGTACCATCCCACTATAGGTTGGGTTGATCAATCGATAATCGAAAATATCGATTTTGACCATGAACCCCGGGTCATGGGTGGGAAGTGACCACCAAAAAAAGTTGGTGGTCACTTCCCATGGGTCGACTCATGCAATGCTATGCCCACAGCCCTGCTAAAATCGATTGCGAACATTAGCACTTACGTGATAACTAAATATTTACGATTGAGTACCCCCGAAATATGGCCGGAGCTAGCCGTCCCAATGCAATTCTCCTGGTTCCAGATTGAGCCCGGGCAGTCCCAGTGGTACACCGGATGGGGCTACACGTCAGGTGCGTTTTGTTGCTTATTAGAAGATCATATGAAACTATTGTTTACTCTCACATTTGGTAATGCAACAATGATATTTTCTTTGTTTGATTTGAAAACTGTAAATTACGCAGCCCTAATGTCGTTTTACAGACTCTCAGAAACCGGCCAGCAACCTGCAACAGGCACTCATCACAGTTAAGAAACGCTCCGAGTGTGCCGATTACTACCAGGAAGATATCTGGGTATGTGGTCGAAAATGAAAATAACAAAGCGTTTCGGTACAGTTTCGGAACAGCTCTCTGTTTCGTTGTTAATCTTTCTTTTCCTTCGGACAAAGCAAGTTTCGATTGGGCACCACTATGTCAATGGATCCTCGATTGAATTGATATTTTAAATAGCTATTTCGGCTAGTACTACGAGTAATAGTTTTTCGAAAATGGTTTAGATATGACTGTTTTTTTTCGATGTTTGGCAAATCATTTACTGAGCTATGAGCAACGTTTTCCAAATTTTGCAGGCAAATCAGCTCTGTGCTGGCACCCCGCAAACTACTACTTGCATGGTAAGGTTTATAGTTTTTGCAACATATAAAAAATTCATTACGTAATTTTCGGTTTGACATATTACAAAAAGCATGGGCAATTTTCTTAAATCTATAAAATTTTATTCGCAGGCTGATTTCGGTGGTCCGATTGTTCAGCAGAAGTCAGTCGACAGTCCCTGGTTCCTGTACGGAATATCCTCCTTCCACTCCAAAAACTGCGAAGCCGCGGGTAATTTTAACGAGATTTCATAGAAAAAGTACGCGGCGTGGTGACACGTGCCGCGCACTTCTTTTTTTAATATATTGACTATTCATGCAGGCATCTTCACGCGCATCTGGAGCTTCTGTCTCTGGATCCAAGTGACGACTGGAGTCAAGTGTATTTAGAGGATAGAGTGCTAACGAACAGCAGTAATATGTTCGACGATAAATACTTTTCATAAAACTGAAGATTATTGATTGAATTTTAATACACACATGCAAACCCTGTAATTACTAGTCATGTAGTTATTGCCCCTACACAAATGACAGAGACAGTTACAATGTCACTATTTCAAAAATGGACGGCTTCCTGTTTCCATATCTTCAAATTCATCTAAACGTTTCGGCTGTGTCCTTTTTCTGTTTCGTCTCACGTTTAGCAGCTGTTATAACAAACGGAGAAACTACAAAGCAAACACGGAATTACGCGACAGCCAACAATGCCAAACGCAGAGGGACAATGGGAAAGCGAGAGAGAGAGAGAGATCAAGCCGTTTGTGCTCTTGATCCCTGAGGTATCCAAGCGAGAACGAGCTAGAGAAAAATAAAGAATACGAGATAGCGCACCAAATGAGAGGGTCAGACAACGAGACGTTCTTGGCATGGTGCCAACTCGTTGCTGTGCCCTGAGGCATCCAAACCGCTTCTCTTCCGGAAATCGGCTGAAATTTGTGAGCGAGCGTAGACTTTCATTTGCCCAGGCATGCGACATTGGCTATAAAACCCGATCTTTTTTCTCAACAGACATAGAGCTTTTGATCTCTTCTTCTCCCGAGCTTCTGTTTACCTTTGACCGTTCCCGTAAACAACATAATATTGGATTGTTAGAGTAGTGCAAACACGCTGACTGATCCCCTAGAGGTGTTTTTCTTGACTTTGACCACCTTGATGAGTGGTAGACTCTGATAGGTCTATTATAACATATTGTTTAGCTGACCCATACCTCCTCATGCTCCGATCTTCTCTTCAGAAAGGCGGTCCATTTCCCTCTTATGCAACTAGAACTTTATTTCCAGGATGAAGCTAACTCCTTCCGTTCTGGTTCTATTGACAGCAGGAGCTGTGCTGTCCGTCACGCAAGCTGCATCTGGTAAAACAATCAATAAAATCAAAAATCAATAATTAATCGATAATAACAAAATTACAGTAACCGGATCGGCCTCAGCATGTCCCCAAGCGAGAAAGTTCGGGGGCGGTCCTCCCGCTAGCTGTAAGGGACCTTCAGACCCTAACAGGAAACCCGCATCGGCCCTGGAGAAGTGGTTCACGAGAGAGATGTTCAATGTGAGTATAAGTTTTTAATTGCTTTTGATTTTTGCTTTTTTTCCCAGGGACCTTTCCATTCATGAAGTGTAGATCTTGAACAAAGATATTTTTATAATTAATCGATTTTTCACCATTTCAGGATCTATTCCCCTTCGCAAACATCGGCTGGGGACCGAACAAGTGCTTCCCCTACTCGTATGAAGCATTCGTTATTGCTGCAAGATATTTCCCCGATTTCGGCACCGTTTCGCCCAATAAAGTAAGAAGAAAAGTTCGAGAGAGAGAAAGTTAAAAGAGATTTAGTTTTTTTAAAGCATGATTTAAAGCAGTATTATTTTATATATTATTAAAAAGCGAAATTGATTGGAACTGCGCGTCAACAAATTTATTGTGTTACATAAATAAAAAAGAAAAACTAATCAATAAATTGTAGATCTACTCGGCAGATCAGAACAAGAAGCGCGATCTGGCTGCTTTCTTCGCTCATGCAGTGCAAGAAACGGGAGAAAACAATGCCGATCTTTACGCGTAAGAATTATAAAAAAACAGGTTCCAGGGACATGCAAAACAGCAATACAAATTCCAAGCCTGATATTGATAATTCATGAAAGAGACATTCTAAAAATTGGCAATTTCAGACAGTTCACCGGACAGCAGGCGGCCAACTGCTTCTACCGCGGTGGATTCTACAACTGGTTTGAGGCAAGTTTTGATTTGTTTCGGGAGCAACTCGATGGCGAATTTTCGAACAATAGTCGAAAACTCATAATCATCCTTTCTTCAGGGCGGACCAGTCTCTTCTTTCCTCGACAAATCTTCGCCCGGCTATCAACCCGTAGACGGAAATCAGTGCAACAAAGGAGGACGGTAAGGAGTTTGACCCAGGGAAACGACCCAGTGAACTGGAATATTTCAGTTACTGTGCCGAGTCTGCTGAGTTGAACTACTTCTATGGATGCTCTAATGCTACTGGAAGAGGGGCTGGAACATACAAGGGATGCTATTTCGGACGAGGAGCTATCCAGGTACGTAAACTAACTTTGTAAAAATCAATAAAAAACCAATTTTCAAACCCGTATATTCCAGATTTCCTACAACTACAACTACGGCATGTTCCAGAACTGGCTCAAGTCGCAGGTAACTTCAACCGTTCTGACTTTGACTTTTAGATTTGAATAATCAATAATCAAATAAAATCGATATTTACAGGGAATTATGGTTGATCTGCTCGCTAATCCGAATCTCGTCATGACCAAAATGGACCCGCCACTTGCGATTATGGCTTCGCTGTGGTAATTTTTTACCTCATTTCGCAGTCACGGAATTTCACATTTTGTTCTTGCCAAGCCAGCTGTCTCACATACTTTTCACACTCCTGGCCGCGTTGCTGGGGGTGTGAAATAATCTTATGAGTTCCAAAAAATAATAAGAATACAACATATTCTAATAATGATAATAATATTACAGGTTCTACATGACTCCGCAGCCGCCCAAGCCCGCGATGCACGACATCGTTATGGGTAAGTGACCTATTTGCATTTTAAGTTAGTATTGGCATCTTGCCAAATTATTATTTTTGGAATTGTGCCAAGATCTCATGCATCTTCTCATAGGAACATGGACCAGTGGTGCGGCCAACGCTGCTGCTGGATACTCTGGACCCATCTTCGGCCCAACTTCTTTGATCATTAACAATGAGTGCAATGGAGAGGTACGGTACTATTGATTGATTTTCAAGGATACAGCAGACAGAATCTGACAAGAATCAATAGTTCGTCGCCAATTCAGCTAAAGTGAGCCTTGTGAAACATATCCCAGCCCAAACAGTTGTTCAACAATAAACAAGTGTAGTTTTTTCTTCAATTTCCAATCGATAAATCAATAATCCTTCTTCAGGATGCCTCCAATCCCGGTGGTCCAGGCGAGTCTCGTCGTATCAAGGCTTTCAAGTGGTTCTGCCAGTATTTCAGCGTCCCCGCCGGCGCAGATAACACATTGACTTGCAAGAGTGAGGATAATCAATTTCAATTCGAAAACAAAATTTTTGAAAAGAAATAAAACAATTCCATCGTCAACATCAAAGTGCTCTCGATATTCACTGTATTGGAAAATATACATAATTAACAAAAATAATTTGTTACAGCAATGCCAATCAAATTCGACATGCTCCGTCAGAATCAATCTTATCAACCCGATTGGTCGTCCACTTGGAAGGAACAACCTTGTGCATGCGCACCGGCTGAATATGGAGGTAACTACAAATAATATTTATATTCCTCCTAGGCACGTTCCAGTTTCAAGCAATAGGTTAATCGTGCAGAAAGATTACAGTTATGTTATATCAACATTCAATCGTTACAATTTTCAGGAATGATCTCCTACTTCGACCCCAAATTCTACCCTGCGCAGTTCGTTAAACTCAATGCTGCCAACAAGGTTTGACTTCTAATTCAGAAAAAAAGTTTAACCATTGGCGCTAAAGGAATGACACATTTTAACCCAAATAAATAACTTATTTCCAGATCGCCTGCGAGAATTCCCTCTACGACAAGCCCTCCATCTACTCTCTAGATGCGAAAACATCGCCCTGTTTGAACCATCCGAGGAAGTAATTCGTTCGAACCCCCTGTAAATATGGCTTTGCATTTTCTTGATAAACAATTGATTTTAATTCCATTTGTAATGAATCTTTTTCACATGCTTCTGTTTTAGCATTCTCCACTGTTTTTTCACCTTTCGCTCAATGGTAGGAAATGGGCGAAATATCAATTGTAGACGGTTTCCAACTTGAAAAATGGTGGATCCCCATTGCTGTGGGATTTTCCTCTCTACGTCCGTCTGTTGTTGAAAAAGTATGATAAATGAAGAGATCTAATCCAAATATTTACCCTATTTAAAAAAAAAAGATAACTCTTCTGTCAATGCCATGACCGACGCCCTCTTCTCCTCCTCTCGTCGCCCACCTCCACTGGCTCGGGTGGCGCAGGCGGTTAGGCGTCTGCCCCAGCGACGGCGTCACGCTGGTTCGATGCCCCACCCGGGGGAGCTGCTGGTCGGCGTCCCTACAAGAGGCGTGTGTCCGGCAGTGCCGGGCACGTTGAGCTACGCCGCGCCCCTTCGTTTACTCACGTGAGTGTGGATGGAGGAACAACTAGCTCGTTTCGCGTTACGCGCTAGGCAAGGCCAGATTTGGGTAGTGCCCCGAGACCAAAGGTACTTTCATTTTGATTTTTAACTTTTCACTCTGTCAACCCGTTCAAATTTATATCGTGAGATATGTCTCGCTTTCCTCCATTGTGAGTCTCCTTGGTCTCTCAATTGCGGAGCCCTATTAAATTCTGAATATTCTCTGCCGAACAAAATAAATGTATTTTGAAGATAGATCTTAACCTACAAAAAAACGTCAAAAGTGAGCGGTCATGATTGTATCTCGATGGGGAATTCACGCCAAGCAGTAACCCATCAAGGTTCGGACCAACTCGTTGCACACTAAGCGATAAAGTGATTATATAGGGAGACGAAATGTTGAGTGATACGCGAGACGGGTTTGAGATTAGTGAGAAAAGCGAGACAACGAGATAGAAGGGATGAGTAATCGCTCCAGACAGAAGGGAAATGGGCACTGACACGTAATTTCAATCGTCTATCAAAACGCTGTGGGGAAGCAAAGATTGAGAACGATAACGCCTCTCAATTTTCATCCAGTTTAGGTTTGTCCGTTCGGTGAATGAAAGAGGCTGCGTGAAAACATCACAAGAGTTGGTGCTTACCTGAATTGAATCTGTTTATCAGTAAAATGAAAGTTGGCCGCTCGCTTCATGTGCGCGTTTTTTTCATAGTTCAAACATTAAAATGTGCAAGTCGTATTTCATTCAACACCTGTTTGTCTATAACCTCTTCTCTCAGGGAACGGAGAACTTGTTTAATCGCCTTTTAGTTTCACATAATTTATTTTCAGTCCAGGCTCCGAGGAGCTATGGGAAATGAGAGAGTGTAACAATTACATAAGCTCTCTACTCGCTATCTCTCTCGGTTCGAACCTGATGTGTTATCTTTCAGCGCCCTTTGCTAGGGAGCCTTAATTCCGAAGCTGTTCTTCTAAACACATTGAAAGAATTTTCTGATTGAATGGGAGAATAAAACCTCCGCATTTCCTTGTGTTTTGTTTGCATTTTTTTTTCAAAGTCGTTTAATTCGCGGAGACATTCTTCATTCACAGCACTGAGCAGTGTTTCCAATTCTCTGTACCTTGCTATGAATTTGCTTCTTCCTAATTTAATGCTCCTAATTTAGAGTTCCAAATAGAATTCGTGAATGATCATAAAACTTTCGTTCTTCTTTTTCCAGTTAGATTTCAATGAAAAAAATGTTCCTTTATTTCTTACACATATTCTCTCTCCCCGGGCTCTTTCTCGAGGTTTGAGAAGTGATGTATTCTTGTGTGATCGATTTTATTTCCAATCTAGATTTTGCACGTCATATTATTCCGTTCAACGTTTTTTTCTATTTTTTCCCAACACTCGAAGAGAGTAATGTAAATTGCTCGAAAGCAGTATCGATACGATCTAAACTGTTCCATCGCACGTTGTCTCCACCCTTTCCATTTTTATTTTTACCTTGGCATGTAAATATTAAAACTCTGAAGAAATTGCTCAATCTCAAAATTCGTAACCATGGTTGAAGTGCTGGAAATTCTTCGTCGCACAGTAAATGTGCTCTACGCGTGTCTGTGTGCCGCACTAATTCTTCAAACAAGGTTATTTATTGTATGTTCCTCTGAAACAACCCGCTTTTAAGGTTGCTCTGCGTAATGACGGCGAAAACATCGAAAATTTCTTTAGTTTTCCGCATTGTTGTGTCACATATCAGTGAGTCGGCATTAAATATCTGCCTTCAATTAGCATTTTCAGCATTTTCTCATGTTTGCATCACTATTTTCGGACTTTCGTTCGAAGTGCTTGCTTTTTTTGGAATCGTAAGTTCGTCAATCATTTGCATTTTACTTACCATATACATCCAATGTAAACATACCAGGTAGCGCATGTTGGTACGCTACGTAAGTTGGACTATATTGCCATAGCCACAGATTACTTAATTAAAGTGGTTGGTTCGTCTATATTTTAAAATAATAAACAAATAAAATTACATAGACAAACGCATTTTGGGTTGCAAACTATATGTTGAATTTTCTTCACTCGGTCGTCAGGTTTAATTCCGTATGTCGGCCTTTCAGCTACATGAAGGTGAGACTCACATTAGTCATTTTCAATCAATAAATGAACTAATGATGCTTAAATATACAGTAGCGGTCAAAAGTTTTCGGACACTTTTTATCTTTGTTAAAACTGTTGAACCCGAAGACGTCTCGATCTGATAATGGAGGTGTCGTAAGTGAAATCTATTGGAGATTACAATGCATGTACGGGGGTATTGCGAAATCTTTCAGTTATTGCGTAGTGATGACGCAATCAATGCACACTTTTTTGAATGGGCATTACTCACAGGGAAATAAGTCTACGACTGTAGACTTCTCGGCTACCGAGCGACGACTTCATAAGTTTACTCACTTCGAATAGAGGCAGGGGAGCGACACTTTCTAGACTTTAAAGTCGTCGCTCAGTAGCCAAGACTTCTGAAGTCGTAGACTTATTTCCCTCTGAGTATTCTTACATGGATTTTTTCCTGCTCCCCTAACTTTCAGTGTGTTGAGACATGCCCACGGTCTACCCAGAAATTTTTTTTCATGTGGCTGCGGTGCCGCTAATTGGCTGCAGCCAAGCTGCAAAATCGAGATCGGAAAATCATACCTCGCTTTTTAGACAAGCCACAGACCCGATCTTAGCATCAAAATGATTGCCATCATGACTGCCGATGATCTTGAGAATATGGTCACGGTAGGCCACCATTTGCCATCAGGGCACAAAAAAATCACTTTTTTTGCATTATCGTTGTCCGACCGAGGGCCCCCCTACACTCAGAGAAAAATTACTTCCAGGTAAGTAATTTAATCACTAACTCGCATGCATGAAGATATAATTACTTACCCGTAAGTAATTTCAATTACTTACTCCCCCGCCCGGGTTCGGCCCCTCCTCCCTCCATTGGAGTAAATGAATTACTTAGATTTCTCGATCGCAAACTGATTTTATTACCGTCCACCCTGGCCCCGCCCCACAGCTCGCTTTGCTCCGCCCACGTCCCTTTTAGCAGTATTTGTAATGTATTGATGAAGAACCGTTAGTTAAAATTGATGGATTTATTACCAAATTAATGCTACAACATAAACAAACGAGCACTCGACGGATCGATTACAAGAACAAAATGGAACGAACACATGAAACAAGGGAAAGAAACGATACGAAACGACAGGAATAAGTGGGTCTATCACATTTTGAAAATGAATCGGTAAAAGCTACCGTAACCCTAGGGGGTACTGTAACTATGCGAGATGAGGAGGAAGAGAAGGCTACCGTATTCTCTAGTACTGGGCCGTGTTGACGTGGGACATCGATGTGGGACGGTTGATCTTGGGCTGCATGGCGCCACCATATCCGCCGTAACGGCGCGGCGCTCCACCGGCGCCACATTCGAGGCAGAGTGGACGCGAGTCAGATGACTGAAAACACGATTTGTTAGCTACAGTATCCTTGAACACTACCGTAATCCTTACATGGATCGATACAGTAATCTCCCCTCACTCACCTTCTCTACTCGTCCTTCTCAGTGTAGGCGCCCGACGCCAGGTTGTACACGCCACCGCCGGAAAATCCACGCTTCTTCATCGGCGCGTCGTCTCCCGCGCCCATGCGGAGAGCCACGCCAGGCACCTTAAATACAATAAAATAATAATGTTTTACGTCCTAATCATCGTTAAAAGGTTGACCCCACGCTACAGTTCATGCTACAGTAACCACACAGTACAATACCGCAATCGATTACCGTACCTCGTCGAACATGGCCTTGTATCCTTTGGAGCTAGCCGGCGACTCGATGTGAGCCTTGTACGCGATGAATTCGCGGTCCGTCGGGTGGATGTACTCGTATCTGCAAATAAGCCGTAACCTCATGAAGAGATATTACAAATTCACAAACACTCATCCAAAATAATAAAACGTTCCGTTGATAATCCGTGCTGAACAACAGATACGGCTGCGAGAGAGCATGAGAAAGCGAGAGACGCGCCGAGGTATACAAAGAGAGTACACCACCAGTAGTCCATTTCATAAACGTATCGTTTTAAAATTGTAATACCGTAACCCACAAACTACTGTCCCAAACCGTACGAAACAACTGTCGCCTAAAAACACAATAAATAGATTCTGTTCTGGAATAAAGAATCGGTTAGCTCGAGGATATACAGTATACCACAAAATCGATACCACAGTATCAACAAAGATCACTACCGTATACCTGGTTGGTGGGCGGGAGGGACACACGACGACGCAGCGACGTCATGGGCGCAGAGGGATAATCCAAGAACAATGGAATTTGCGATCATTATATGTCTGTGTTCGAATATTTACTGAGATCGTGGGAGAAGAGGAAGACGGCGTAACGCGGAAGAGCTGCACCGCTCGGACCTGACCATGCATCATAGTTTAGACATCCAATCGATAAACATTGATAAATGTAAATTATGAGAAATGCGGTATAGCATCCACGCAGTCTACAGTGGGCAGGATTGAAGAGAAGAGAAGAGTGGGCACAGTCACTTGCTAGTATTAAACGAGAAAAAGGAAGATGAAGGGGCAACGGAACGTTGCTAGATCGCTTTGTTGCAAACCATAACGCGCAACTTTTGTGCTTATTGTTTACGGTTCCACTTTGCCAGGTTGTTCGTTCTTGTAGTAACTGCTCTAATATAGTACATCAACTACACTAACATAGAAGGCAGCTCGTTACTAAAAGAAAATAAAGAACGAAATCGATAAAACAGAGCGACGAGCGGCATGTTTAAAAATTCGATAACGGCGTGCCAATTAGCGCGCGAATTTCGTGGTAGGAGTCTGCGATAATCAAACAATATTGTACATACAGTAGTTTCTGACGATCGCGTACTAGTACTTTTTACAAGTAATCTTGTGCGAATTAAATATATTTTTTAAATAGTACAATTGTAAGCTGAAATTAACATAACCAAACGTGAACTACATGCTGGCACGCATGTAGCAGTTACTCAACGCTCCTTGACAAGGTCATTCACGAAATACAAGCAATACCACAAAAATAATAAGAAAAATAAGCAAACAATTGATGAAGTAGTTTGAAGTAATTCATTTACTTCAAGCTACTGACTCCTCAAAAAGAGAAGAAATACGCTGCACTATCAATCGCATACTGACTATTCATAGGTAGAGATACCCACGGACCGTCGAAGTAATTGAATTACTTACAGCGTGAGTGATTGATTTACTTCCATAGAAGTAATTTGGCCCTTCTAAGTAATTATTTTACTGAGTAATTCAATAAGTAATTCATTTCCTAAGTAATTTTTCTCTGAGTGGATAGGACGTGCTCTAGAGATCTGGTTTGGGCGTGGATTCGGTAGAGAATCTATGGGAGATCCGATTGCTCGGGGCAATAAGCGTTTCGATTGGATTCCTGCCCGCGGCGATCGATTTCCGGAAGGACACTGGTTTGGTCACGCCCATTTTCAGCCCTTTGACAAGGCTCCGACTTTTAAGCGTATCTCGGCTCTGAGTAAACGTAGAAGACTGGCAGTTCCATCAATGGAATCAGCGTGGCTGGCTCTATAATCTCATTCACAAAATTTCATCATCACTATGCAATATTGCATCATCCTTATGCAATACTCTTCAGAATGCTGAAATATTGCATATTAATGGCGTAATTTGAGCTCTAAACTGGCGGAAAGACCAATTTTATTTCATTGGCATTTATTCCATCGTTATCCCTTCACTTACCGATATGAAAACGCAAAAAAAGATGAATATTGGATAGGGATGATGCAATATTGCATAGTGATGATGAAATTTGGAAAAACGTGACCAAACCAGTGTCCTTCCGGAAATCGATCGCCGCGGGCAGGAATCCAATCGAAACGCTTATTGTCCCGAGCAATCGGATCTCCCATAGATTCTCTACCGAATCCACGCCCAAACCAGATCTCTAGAGCACGTCCTATAGGGGGGGCCCTCGGTCGGACAACAATAATGCAAAAAAGTGATTTTTTGTGCCCTGAGGGCAAATGGTGGCCTACCGTGACCATATTCTCAGGATCATCGGCAGTCATGATGGCAATCATTTTGATGCTAAGATCGGGTCTGTGGCTTGTCTAAAAGGCGAGGTATGATTTTCCGATCTCGATTTTGCAGCTTGGCTGCAGCCAATTAGCGGCACCGCAGCCACTTGAAAAAAATTTTCTGGGTAGACCGTGGGCATGTCTCAACACACTGAAAGTTAGGGGAGCAGGAAAAAATCCATGTAAGAATAATGCCCATTCAAAAAAGTGTGCATTGATTGCGTCATCACTACGCAATAACTGAAAGATTTCGCAATACCAACGTACATGCATTGTAATCTCCAATAGATTTCACCTACGACACGTCCATTATCAGATCGAGACGTCTTCGGGTTCAACAGTTTTAACAAAGATAAAAAGTGTCCGAAAACTTTTGACCGCTACTGTATGTTGAATGACGAAACTAGTAACATCAACACTCATTTAGGATTGGACCAGATCCAGGCTCGTTTTTCTCTGCACCACAGTTTGGATTATATCGTTTTTCTTCGCAGCGCTGTTCATCTACAGCGACCGTGTGTACTTGATTAGCTCGGTGAGCACATGCTCGAGCTTTGTTATCTGCTAGATGTTCACGAACTTCTTCGCTTGTTTTAGAAAAAAACTGAAGCTAAGCAGAACTTGGAACGGGTTATCTATTTATATTTTATCGACGCCCGAGAGCGCAACGAGATACGAACATAGATAAATGTGAAAATCGATAATATTCTCCTTCTAGGGAGTATGAAATTACGAAAGGGTCACGAATAAGAGTGTATGAACTTGAACTTGGATTTTGTTTTAGAAAAAGAATCCTAATAGTCTTTCGAACATTGTCAATGACGAGATACAATGAATCCTCAACTATTAGGAAATGGACTGTACGCTTGTTTTTTTGCCCGTCCACGTGATCCATATCTCTTTTTCTATAAGTCGATTCAGCATCGCTCTATGTTTTGACTTCCTTTTGCCTACAGGATGCGTGAAAATTACTGGAACTCGAATTTTACCAATATTTCCCCTTTGAATGCGATTTGAGCGACTAGTTGTATATACTCATTTAATTAATTAATTAGCAACATAAGCATGCCCATGGATTTCGATGCGCTCGCATCTCGTTTTTAGAGTTTTTCGTGGCTCCGTGGAAACTTTCTTGAGCTCCCCCTGGACAGTGTTTTTTTTTCAGATTCCCGAAATTCGGGAACACCATCGCGCGCGAGGGGGTCGCGTAGTGTTGGAAGTAAAAATTACACTGTTTTCGACAGATTCCATTGAAAATAAAGTGATGACTTATGTTCCCGCTCCCTGTACTACCGATTCCTCCGCACATCTAGTCGATGCAAGGGGGTCAATTTTTTTCGGTGTCGGAAAATTTCGGGAACCGTGAAAATCACTGCCCCTGGACCAAACCCCCTCGAACTGTTCATTGAGCGTAGTGTACGAATAGAGCCTAGTGTATTTAACCTCAACACATCCCCGCTAGTTTACACATGTTTGAGCTCATTAAATGGTAGTCATTCATCACATTCTCATGTTCCAGAACTTGATGTGCATTGTAATCCCGACGCTCACTATCTCGCTCTATATATTCACCATCGCATATATGAAGATGATTAAGGTTTTTATTATTCTAATAAGTGACTTTGAAATCTTAATTATTGCACTTATATCACAAACTGAGCCAATATTTACAATGAAATTTCATCAAAAATCTAAATTTCATCAAAAAATGTAATATGTTGTCCCCTTACATTGAGCTACTTGTTTAGCTCTCTTAGCTCAATCAATCAATCAATCAATCAATTTATCATATCAGGCGATAATCGCTCAGATGAGGATGGGTCGGTAGTCTTCATAAGTTGCATTCCACCAGTTCGCGCCGATTGCTCTCCTTAGGTCATCTCTCCATCTTGCTCTTGGCTGGCCTGGGGGACGAGTTCTGCTGTAAGGGGTCCACACAGTAGTCGCTCTGCACCATTTCTCCGTATCCACACTCCTCACTTTCAATGCCCATTGAGCTTTTCGTTTTAGGCTTTCCTGTACCCAGTCTTTCACTTTGGTGATTTCCCGAAGTCTTTCATTTCTCCAGCGACCTCTCAAAGTCACTCCAATCATTCTTCTCTCCATTGATCGCTGTGTGACGTTCAGCCGATTTCTCTCATTCTCTCTCAAAGCCCACACTTCACTCCCGTAGAGTACTGTAGACGTGATGCAGCTTTCAAACAGTCTTCTTCTGGTCTTCATAGGTAAAAGACGGGACGAAAGAAGGTGAGACAGTTTGCTCCATGCGAACCATCCGAGTCGAATCCTATGTTCCACTTCTTCAGAGATATTTAGGGGAAGACTAATTGTCCCTCCTAGATAGGTGGCAGATGGAATGAAGTTGAACTTGTTGTTCTCGATCACAATGGGAGCTCGGGTCGTGGTGCATGAGGTGAGCAGATTAGTCTTCGAAGCATTGACTTTGAGACCAACTCGAGAACATGCATCCATAAGTTTCTTCAGCATTCTTTCCAGCTCTGGACGTGACTTTGCAATGAGTGCCACGTCATCTGCGTATTCCAAATGGGTCAGGTTCCTCCCATCGATCCTAAGTCCATCCTTCTCCCAGTCGATGTCGTCCATGGCGAATCGAAGCACAACATTGAAGAGGCGAGGGGATAAAGTGTCCCCTTGGCGGACTCCTCTTCTAACGTCGACTGGAACGAGATCTTCGTTGACTCTGATGAGTGTTGAAGATGACTCGTAGATACGGCGAAGAAGATCAACGAGGGTGGGATGGGCTCCGGAAGTCCATAGTGCTTGCCAAACAGTGCTCCACTCCACGCAATCGAAGGCTTTCTTGAAGTCGACAAATCCGAGGTAGAGGGGGATACCGTACTCATGGGTTCTTTCTGCTACCTGCTACCTGCTCTTAGCTCACAACACTGTGAAACAACCCGATGTCCATCTGATCCACATATAATAGTTAAAAGTGTAAATGAGATAAATTGAATTGAAAATGATAAAGGACGACTACAGACGACCGATTCCCATATCTGTGGTGAAAACCACGCTCTCGTCCTTCCTATTCTGTATTGGTACGTGATTTCGACTCAATAATGATGAGAGAATCTTCGATTAAGTGGATATTTTCGTAAATATTTTCGGGCTGTTTATTGACTATCGATTCTATCTGTCCATGCCGGGCGGACTGAATGTGCACCAAAGGGCCGAACTTGTGTCTTACTAGTGAGTTGCGTGATCTAACGATATAAGCAACGTAACTAAAGTGTTTTATATGCAATTTACTGTTCTGTTTTCGGCATAAGTTGTAATTATATCCCTGCTAATAGATACCGAAATTATTCTACTTTATATTTTCACAAATATATTTTGAACAGTTGTAGTAGCGGCTCTAGTCTCTTGTGTATCTTCTGATATCACAGTTTTGCAGAGCCTGGTTTACTATATCGTGCCAGCTCCGAGAAATAGTCTTTCCCTGTCTTCTGCTGATATTATTCCCGAAGGTATCTAATATCGCTTTTTTCGGGTATTACGGCACAGAAACAGAGAGCAAATACAGTTAGTGGAGAAGAAAATAACGAAACATTCCCTTCAAGTGGCTAATTTCCTTTTTATATTTATACTTTACCAATGGCTCTGCGTAGCGTGAGTAAAGAGAAGAAAGCTTAGAAAATTCTTTACCCGAATCTCATATTGTATTTATTTTTATGAATTATCAGATACGACGTCTGGCATTCGGTGTGAGGGAAGAAGTTGTAAACTCAAGAAGTGCAACGCTGCTTACAACGTCAATTTAAGAGAGGTCTCACCAGAGATTGCAGGTGGTTCGGAACAATTTTCAAAAAAATATTTTTGATTTCGACCAAACTTTTATATTAGACTACCCAGCTGACGAGGATTCGATTTATCCTGGTCCCAGGTCCAGAGCCGGCTTTTAGGAAATCTCCGGCTCCAATTCCGGAATCATTATAACTCAGCTCAAAAGTGAGCTAGAATGCTGTGGTTGGGCTCAAAATGTTCATAAAAATCGGACAAACAAATTTTGTGTTGGAAACGAGTTTGGTAATCGCTAACTAAAAAAGTTCTGACCGAAAAAGTAAATTTCGAGCTTTTCAAAAAAAATTAAGATATCGAAAACGCGAGAAGTCGCACTTTTTTATTGCAGAATATAAAAGAGCTCTTGGAATACGTCTCGGAAAAAAATTAAAAGCTAACAAAAAGGGGGGGACCTAGACTCGAAAAATACCTTTGAATGTGAAAAATCGAAAAATATCGAAAAATCAACTTTTCCAAAACCAAACAAATAATACTTTTTCATGCACCTTGCAACTCTGTAAGCACAATAAAAATAATATTAGAGTCTGCGAAACCCATTTAGACCAAAACAAATCGAAAAAAGTAAAAAGGTTTACAAACGAAGAAATCGGATTTTATAAATAAATAAATCAACCAGCTTAGAGTTTCACAGGCTCTAATATTATTTTTATTGTGCTTATAATGTTGCAATGTGCATGAAAAAGTATTATTTGTTTGGTTTTGGAAAAGTTGATTTTTCGATATTTTTCGATTTTTCACATTCAAAGGTATTTTTCGAGTCTAGGTCCCCCCTTTTTGTTCTCTTTTAATTTTTTTCCGAGACATATTCCAAGAGCTCTTTTATATTCTGCAATAAAAAAGTGCGATCAGAACTTTTTCGGTTAGCGATTACCAAACTCGTTTCCAACACAAAATTTGTTTGTACGATTTTTATGAACATTTTGAGCCCAACCACAGCATTCTAACTCACTTTTGAGCTGAGTTATAATGATTCCGGAATTGGAGCCGGAGATTTCCTAAAAGCCGGCTCTGGACCTGGGACCAGGATAAATCGAATTCTCGTCAACTGGGTAGTCTAATATAAAAGTTTGGTCGAAATCAAAAATATTTTTTTTGAAAATTGTTCCGCAAAGGCCTATTTTACATACGATCTCTCGTGATACCTCTCTTAAGGAGTATTGAAGAAGTGTTTTATTTTCAAAAAAATAGAGTAATATTTTATACAGTCCGGTCAGATCCCCACGTGAAAACGGGGCGCCCGGGGGCGCCCGGGGCGACCCGAAGCGACCCATTGACTTTCACAGCAAGGAGAATGAGAAATTCACGTTGAATTAAAGTGCGCTTTAATTCAACGTGAATTTCTCATTCTCCTTGCTGTGAAAGTCAATGGGTCGCTTCGGGTCGCCCCGGGCGCCCCCGGGCGCCCCGTTTTCACGTGGGGATCTGACCGGACTGTAGTATAAAAAATTGTGAACAGTGAAGAATCAAGTGCCAACGGTACATTATTTTGCTGCTTCGATGTGGATAAACCTATTTCGAACAACATAGCCTTCTGCGTCTGCTGTGGGTGAATAAAGCAAACTTACAATACAAATCGAGAATGAAGAAACATTTGTCATTAATTTATTTATTTATTTATTTTATCATTAATTTATTTATTTATGACAGGAATCGCGAGAGACTCGAGCTCATATGACCGGGACATAGAAATTTATGATTTTTAAATTGGCTGAAAATTTAACACAAGGTACTACACACCTCCCTCTATCGAATAGCGTTTTCAGAATTTTTTTTTTAAAATTTCATTTTCGCGCGAAACACAAATCAACCTGGTGACTCTGAGATTTTTTCAAGTAATAGCAAAGTTTGAAAAATCATAAATATCTCCAAAATGAAGATAGAAATCAGCTGTTTGCTGCTTTAGATAGACAAATCACTCGGCTTGTTTACCCACCGCTCGAAGTCATTCCTGGCCCGTGCGCCGATGCGGGGTGGTTGTTTTTGTAAAAGTTGAGCTAACTCTCTTAAAAGTCAAAACTAATGGTTCACTCTAAGAGATGTTCTGGTGAACGTTGTTGGTACTTGCTCCAGTAAAAAAATGGGCCAAATCGGCCCATGCGTTGTAATGTGGCGCTGACTTATGTTACGCCTTCCAAATGTAACTATTAGTCTCCAATGATAATTCTTGATCTTTTTAAGTGAAAATAATGTGAAACTAATAGAAAATAATATTCAGGTAGTTTGCGAACTTTTTTATGCACAGCTTTTTGGAAGAAAAAAAATTGAAAAATTTCAACTTCGATTTTTGCATTTTCCGAATATCTTATAGTTCGAAGTTTATATGAATGTGAAACATCTTCATAATATTAGATACACTCGCTGGAGGAAGATCTGTCCGTAATTTGTAGAGTATTCAACTTTTCCGCATGGAATTCAAAACATGCATCCGAAATTTTTCTACGAATATTATAAGCAGTCCAATTCCTTCTTTACTTCATCATGGCATTCCTCATTATAGGTAGACCAATTTCCTTTTCGGAAGTGAAAGTCTATCTGTTCGTAGAAAAGAGTTGCAGCGCCTAGAAAATCGATTATAATGTGAAAAGCGCGTGCTCTAGCTTCTCTAGCACTCTCTCAATTCCCCACGCTCTCTCGCCTGGGTTCGAACCCGTGCTGGGCAGAAATCTTTTGCAAAGATTCTATATTATCGAAATCACGTCAATTCAGCCCACAAACATTCGTGGTGAATCAGAGGAGTCTTTCCTCCAGATCTTCCTCCAGCGAGTGTATCTAATATTATGAAGATGCTTCACATTCATATAAACTTCGAAATATAAGATATTCAGAAAATGCAAAAATCAAAGTTGAAATTTTTCAATTTTTTTTCTTCCAAAAAGCTGTGCATAAAAAAGTTCGCAAACTACCTGAATATTATTTTCTATTAGTTTCACATTGTTTTCACTGAAAAAGATCAAGAATTATCATTGGAGACTAATAGTTACATTTGGAAGGCGTAACATAAGTCAGCGCCACATTACAACGCATGGGCCGATTTGGCCCATTTTTTTTACTGGAGCAAGTACCAACAATGTTCACCAGAACATCTCTTAGAGTGAACCATTAATTTTGACTTTTAAGAGAGTTAGCTCAACGTTTGCAAAAACAACAACCCCGCATCGGCGCACGGGCCAGGAATGACTTCGAGCGGTGGGTAAACAAGCCGAGTGATTTGTCTATCTAACGCAGCAAACAGCGGATTTCTATCTTCACTTTGAAGATATTTATGATTTTTCAAACTTTGCTATTACTTGAAAAAATCTCAGAGTCACCAGGTTGATTTGTGTTTCGCGCAAAAATGAAATTTTTAAAAAAAATTCTGAAAACGCTATTCGATAGAGGGAGGTTTGTAGTACCTTGTGTTAAATTTTCAGCCAATTTAAAAATCTTAAATTCTATGTCCTGGTCATGCTCGAGTCTCTCGCGATTCCTGTCTTATAGCACAGTTTATCATTTCTTTGTACTAAGGGTAGATTGAATTGTGTCGTTTTTTTTAGATTCAGATTCGCGTCTAATAGTAAGAAAAAGTCGACGAATCTGCAAATATATTTATATTTTAATTTTTTTTAAAGAAAACAAGTAAAAAAAAAGGTAAAGGTGCTAGGTCTTCTACACGCAAGGCGGTCTCGACCACCCCTATGCCTGAGGGGCAACGAGAGCCTGCCCTGAGATGATCAGCGGCCTGTTGCGAGGCTATTCTCGTGTTGTGTGCACGTGAATCGGGGACTCCTTTCGAGGCATGTTTGGATCGTGATTTACCAATCACTACCAACATTTCTTAACCCCCTTGGTTGGGTGGATCTGCAGGCACGGGGGGTCGAACTTGTGACCATTCGATTCGCATTCTAGCACACAACCACTGCGCTACCCGGCCGGCAAGTGCTCACCTACTACCTTGTACTTACCTACGGCAAGTACTTACCTTGGGAAATAGCGCTAGGAGCAGCAAGGGAAACACAATTTCAGTCAGCTGTGTGAGTATGAGAAATATCTCTCTGATGCTGAATAAAAAATGAATTTGTTAAGTTTATTTTCCATACACATATATGAAAGTTTCCATCTTTTTTACTCTGGAAATGTTGTCTCCTGCTGAAAGAACATGGACAATCGAGATAGAATCTCTAACTATCTCTCGTTTTTTTGAGCCAGAAATGACATTAGCACAATAAGGAGCGTATGTGAATTCTCGCTATGTGTACTTACTCTCTCACATGAAGTCTGTTAAATAAAGGGAAAATTCCTTTTTATGATGCTAATGAGCGTAAAACATGCTAATGAGCGTCGTGCGTATTTAATATTTCACAAACCAGTGCAGCAAATATGTTTCGTATTGATTCGTTAAATCGGTACTAGGCCGCAATATGAAATTCTCGTACAGCCAGAGGAGATTGCAGACGATTTCCACTGAAATTATTAAATCTAATTTTACAAGCAGATATACTATATTATCACTGGCACATAGAAGAAATGAAGAAAACGCAGTTCGTTTCACTTGGGCCGGAATCGACGTACGAAATGTACGCTGAAAGAATATGTTAATTTCATATATCTTGGGTCAGAGGAAAACGAATAAATGAATGTTTAAAAATTACATTTTTCAAAAAGACAAGTGTAGATATATAGATCGAAAGTGTCAGCAACGATGAGATAATAAGGTGAATCTGCTGGAACGAGAGAAAGAACAGCACTAGTAGACTTTGAAAGGTAACTAAACAACTACCCGCATAACAGGGAAATTGACCGCTTTTTTGAAGAGAGAGTGCGGAGAATGAAGAGGGTGGGGGCGTAATTTCCCTCTTATGCGGGTAGTTGTTTAGTTACCTTTCAAAGTCCAGTCACTACACACAGAAAAAAGGCCCCTAACCCCTCTAAAAGTTTTATATATGACCAAAAGTCTAATATATAATACGTTTAGAGGGGTTAGGGGCCTAATATAAGACTTTTTTCTGTGTGTTTCGAATTTTATTTGAAATCTCACCACTGCCAGCAAATACTGGTCTGTGAACGCGGAAAAATCGATAGCCGCTGCCACTACCCAACAAGTAATCGAGTATAAAAGTATTCGCTTCCGGGTACATCGCTGTTTAAAATGTAAAACTATGAATACTTAAAATATGAAATCAATAATACAAATAAAGTCCGATTTTGCTGTATCATGTAGACTACATGCAGACTACATGCTGTCTACATGATGTAGTTTACGATGCGACAACTGTGAATCAAAAAATCACCTCTCTGTAGTAAAAAGGCTGAAATATGGAGACGAATCGAATAAGCGCATGGAGAAAGTGCAAAGACGAACTTGTCATTCTCGAGGAGATTGTCTGGACAAGAGCGCTGGTCTACCCAGAGTGGGAAGTCTCCAGCTTTCTCTCGAGGTGTTATCTCCTGCTGAGAGAGCTTTCAAAATCGAGAGATCACTCTCTCAATATCTCTTGAGCGCTCTGTCGATTGTGCTCACTCTCTGAGCATGAGACAATATCTGCAGAGTAAGGGAAGTTGAAGACTTATTTCCCCCATTTGAAGACGAATGAAATGCATTCGAACCGCAACGATCAGCAAATAGGGAATCTGAAATATGCACGAAAATTATACTTAAATTAAACTTAAATTTAATTAGTATTAGGGAATAACTAACCAATAAGTGTCTGACGTCTTTTCCATTGTTCTGAAACGAAATATTTATTTATCTATATTCCAATTTTAAACAACGTACTAAAAACTCACATGAAATTCTTGGACCAGGAACAATGCTAATCCAGACAGATTCAATATTGTCTTTGCAAATACTAAAATGGAATTATCGTATTGAGAAAATATTTGTGTAATTAACACTCACATATTTGGGAAATCATGAGCCTTAACAGTGAAGGAATATCCTTCCTCGCTGATAGAAAAACTATGAGCAGCCTGATAAATGTTTTACAATTATAGACAAATTTATGTAATTGCCTGATATGAACAGGGATTATAATGAAGAGCACGACATAAAGTATATACTGTAGTATTTTTAAACCTCTCCAGACTTCAACTAGTGACATTTGGGAGTGGGCTGTTTGGTAGTAATTGTATCCTTTTATCGGCTCACAAAATAGCCAGCGAAGTGAGAGATGTGAATACCGAGATAGAGTGTAACGTTTGAGACGCTTCTTCTATCAAAGATGCAATCAAAACGAGTTACGCATGATGTTACTGCTTAAATAATGAATGCGTTTATGAAAATCATCCAGCATGTTTACATTGAACGTAGAAATCTGATTCTCTTCACCTAGGAGCTCGATTACAGAAACAAGTAGTTCATCGAATAAAACATTGATCATCGAATACTTCTCTACGAATCATGCTGAGAATGAGAGCCGCTTGTTTCGAGAAACCATGCGAGCCTAACAAAAACCATTTGCGCATTTACAAAACTATCACGCCCCATCGCCCTTGCTGGTTGTTTGAAAGGTGTTGCATTCTGCGTGACGCGATTGCTTTTCCAATCGAAAATGTGTACGTCATTTTATTCCGTTCCGCGATTTTTTCTCTTTTTTTCTTTGACGAGTGTGGAATGTAAACTAATCGAAAGCAGTTTTGATACGATCAATTCTACTCCATCGCACGTTGCTCCTCCTCCATTTGTATTCACACGTTGTAATTACCTTTTCACGTTTATAGTGCATTTAGAACTTACAGAATTTGGAATATAAGTAATAATGGTTAACTCGATTGAAATTCTACAGCTCACATATTATGTTCTCTATGTTTTTTTGTGCCCGGCTCTAATTCTTCAAATGAGGTAATTGTTTTTTAAACTTATTTTTATAGCTGCTGTAACAATACGTTATTTGTAGGTTGTTCTATGTAATTCTGTCGAAAACATCGAAAATGCCTATCGTTTTCCGAATCATCGTCTCTCATATCAGTGAGAAAATCATTTGTTTAATAGGTAGATGAATTATCTCTTTAAGCATTTTCTCATGTGTGCATTACTATTTTCGCATTTTCCTACCGAGTTCTAGAATTTTGTATAGACGTAAGTTTGTCATTTCGTTGCCTCTCTCCATCTCATAACCAGCAATTCATGGTGTGTAAATCAAATGTAAATATTGTTTTTAAATTATTCGATTAAACAAAAAAGTCGAAACATGAATTTCCGTTGATTACCAAACAGACACGTTGTCGACCGTCTTACTTTTGTTGCTCTCTCGCCTTCGGTGATGAAGTAATACTTTGACATTTTGTTTGATCATAATATGAAAAATATAAAATAGAAAATAGCCTGTAAAATAGCCGAACCCCCTCCCCTCCCCTCTCTCAGAATGAATAGGATTACAGGTTTTCTGAGTGCGAAAACATGTAAAAACGGCCGAACCCCCTCCCCTCCCCTCTCTCAAAATGAATAGGATTACAGGTTTTCTGAGTGCGAAAACCTGTAAAAACGGCCGAACCCCCTCCCCTCTCCTCTCTCAGAATGAATAGGATTACAGGTTTTCTGAGTGTGAAAACCTGTAAAAACGGCCGAACCCCCTCCCCTCCCCTATCTCAAAATGAATAGGATTACAGGTTTTCTGAGTGCGAAAACCTGTAAATAGTTGACCTTGCCTATTTCAGATGTCGTGCAACAGCGGACGGAATTCATTAATCTAGAAGAAGGATTTTACACAAGAATACGTTACCCACTCGTTCCATGTCTGATAAAAATTAATTTTTAAAATTATCGTTAAAACAACGAAACAGAAGAAATACAACGATAATATAACAAAACCAAATACAGAAATACAATTAATATGAGAAAAAAACTGTAACCATTATTGTGAGAAAATTACTTGCCTTCGAGGATATGCCGTCTCGAAGTAAAACCCCGTAAACAAGAGGATTCATCTACCCTAGAATTGCGAGTTTGGCCAAACAGGCTCTACCCTTAAGCCATAATAGTATGACCCGTTTTATATCATTTTATAAATGAAACTCACAGTGTGAAAATGTGCTGTGAGAACGGACGTTCACGGTTTAATTTCTTGGAATTCGAATTTTCACTTTCCTCACACTATATCCATTGACACGACCGAGTGTGTGTAATGAGGAGGGACAAAGACCAGTTTCCAAGATATGAAACTTTGGGAAACCGTTTCCCTAGCAAATTTGCACGCGATGTGTTTAATTTCAGTCAGCATATGTATTGGAACGTAAACCGGTCTATATTGACATACTCACAGAGTGTTTCGTCAAAACAGTTCGTTGGCTTTGATTCATTGTTCATAATCATGATAACATCTAGAAGAACGCTTTTTGGATTGCGAACTACCTGCTGAACTTGTTGCACTCTGTAGTTAGATTCAACTCGGTCTGCCGACCTTTCAGTTACATGAAGGCAAGTATTTTCCATAACATTACATCAAGTAAACCTGCTTGAAAGAGAGAAAAATATAAATAGTAATAGTGCAAACCCCCCCCCCCATTTAGGACTGGACCAAATCTCGACTTGTTTTTCTCTGCACACTAGTTTGGATTGTATCGTTTTTCCTCACCGTACTGTTCATCATCAACGACAATTTATATTGGATTGGGTCGGTGAGCACTAAAATACTCTAGAATTTATTGTACCTTGTACCCGGCTACGCTCTGCGCAGTGTGCCCGGGTACAACAAATACATGACCAGCTCAAGAATTTCGTGTATCTGGTCGTGAACCTCATGTACCTCCTGTACCTGGTCTGTACCTCCTAGAACTATTTTGAATTTTTCAATAAATAGACCGGTAAAAAATGATTTCAATATTACATAGGGGTGCGACATCACGTGTTATGAGTACTCATTGATACACAAAAAAGGGATATTACTTTGTGCTGTTTGTGTTTTGTCGTCCCCCTGGTCGTGTACCTGTTGTACCCGGGAAAACTGCGCAGAGCGTACCCGGGTACAGGAGGTAAGAAGTTCTAGAGAGGTACAAAACAAAAACACCACAGTCCAAATACATCTTAATACTAGTAACACTTGATGTTGCACAACTTGTGTAATATTTATATCTTTATCAAAATACGTCTAGGAGGTACAGACCAGGTACATGACGTGCAAGACCAGGTACAATAGGTGCATGAGGTTCACAACCAGGTACACGAAATTCTTGAGTAAGAGAATACTCACGAGGCTATTTCATTTATGAACTATCCGGGCCTTTTCGCGGACCTGTTGTCAACATTATAATATAGCACATGATTCCAAACCTACAGTCCAGGGTTAGGACGAGAGAGTATGCAAAAGTGAGAGAGTCCCTCTCGATTTCACACGCTCTCTCACTCCAAAGGCCTTTCTGGAAGGTTGACCGGCCTGTGGAATGATGTGATAGGAACTTGAGCATAGTTACACAATTTGTACGACTAAATGTCCTCAACACAACTAAATGTTAACATTTTACGAGTTCACTCAATCTTGCTAGGAATATTTTCAGAACACGATCTGCATTGTTATTCCAACGCTTACAATCTCACTTTATTTATTCACCATCGCATATATGAAGATGATGAAGGTATTTTCTCACTCCTGAAAAAAATAATTATTTACAGTTTTACATACATAATGTTTAAATCTATCCTTGATTTAAACATTATGTATGTAAAACGTTCGAGTTGCGTATTTATTTGATGAGTGCAAGTGGGGAGAGAGGCTTTCTCTTCCTTTCACAAATATCTTTTTTTTAAATTTTGTCATCAAAAATTCGAATTTACATAACTCATTGAATGCTGATTGTACAGTGTATAATTGTTTTCCGTTATGAGGCCCGTCTTATATACTTTCAGTGGCAAAAGTGATTTAATGGGAATGATTTTTTTTAAACATAAGCGGAGTTTTCGAATATTGTGCGAGTATTTATTGCATAATGCGCATGGTTAAAGGACGACTACAAACGACCAATTCCCGCCTCTGTCATAAAATCAACGCTATCATCATTCATACTGTGCATGAGTATGTTTTCACACTATATATATAATATATTAAGTAAATTATGTGACGCTGTTTGCATAAGGATCAACAAGTGCCTGGTAAAGGTCAAAAACCGAAAATGCTCAAAACTTGCTCCTAGGGGTAACTCTTCACGCTGAACACACTAGTGCGGTCGAGTTCTCAATAGGAACCTCCCGGGTGCCGGTACGCGCACTTTCGGCGGAAACGTGTTTTTCGATGATAACTTCGCATAAACTCATTGAAAAGGCGGGAAAACTAAAATGGTTAATCAGAAATTGACGCTCTATCGAATGGCACTGATGCCATATCATGAAGATTTTTCGTTTCAGAGAAAAAAAAAGTCGATTTTTGACACTGGCCGCATTGCGGAAATTAATTATCATTTTTAACTTTTTATTATGCACAATATCGATTTCAGTGGATATTTTCGGAAATGTCCTCTCGCTGTACATTTACTATCGATTCTATTTTTCCAATCCGGGCGTATTGAATGAGTCTCTCTTGACAGAGTATTATTTCTACGTGTAAGTTTTGTGGCCGAACTGGGAGAGAAAATTTGTTTGAAGCCGGTGAGATAATATGTTATGTTATCTCTACCTTCTCGTCTAAATTTCCGATAATCCAAAACGAAAAAAATGATATTTGGAAAATAAAAAGTCTAAATTTTCCAGTCACACATTTGCAGGTCCTGGTACTTACTAACCAACTTCGAGAAATTATTTTTCCCTGCCTTCTGCTGATATTATTCCCAAAAGTGAGCTTGCGAATTCACCATTCCCGCTACGGTTTAAATACCAATACGATGCTAACAGCCCGCGACAAAATACTTCCACTGGGTCCACATGATGTCTTGACTAGGGTTCCCCTATTGGAAATGATTCCGGAGTTCCAATAAGAGGAACAAAGGTCCTCTCGGTTTCCATTTCTTCCATTATCACCCCGTTGTTCGCTCGTTGAAATTCCACCGGTATTGGAATTCCAATACCGGATGCAAATTAATTATAATTCTCATTTCATTCTAAAACCGACCGCTCCATTCTTTTGTTCCCGTTATCGGAATTCCAAGAACCGATGGAACTCCACCACCCGGTCATTTCCAATATAAAACCGCTCACAAAATGAGGGGTTATTGGAAATGAAGAGGCAAATGAGATTCCAATATCCTAATTTTTCCAAGAAGGGGACCCCAGTCATGGCATTTCAACTGCGTAATATCGAAATATAATTCAGATTCGACGACTGGCTTTAGGTTCGAAGGATGGTTCTACAAACCCCAGAAGCCCGCCGTTGTTGACAACATCAATTTGAATTTTTCTTAACTTAGCGATTTAACATTGGCGGTCATAAATTATGTGCAGAAGTGCAGATTATTCGGCCGATTCGGTGTCGACATATCTTTTTGAACAATATGATCCTTTACGATAGTAAAGCAGACAAACAGTAAAGGGGTGTCGAATTCCTGCAGCACTCTCTCAGAAGACTTGTCACAGAGGTGAAATATATTCACAACTCTCCACATCCGCATTATCTTTGCATACGAATCCATCGACGATGTCGATTTTGTACGCCCCTGGTAATTCATAAAACTCCTCTATATTTCCCACATTTTCCCGATACAAACCATAATATTATACATATTATTGTACATTTCTCGCCTACTAATTGTCCCACATTGTCTTTGTCTCTCGCAGCGACTTTGCTAGATATTAACCAAACGTGTTTCTAGATAACGACACGCGAGCAAGAATTTTGCTATGTTTTAAGCAAATTCGTACGCTCACGGTGGGGGGAGTGAAATCGAGCAAAAGTGTGCCTCGAGAGACAAAGATCTTAGCACCCTTGTATTGTGATCAATCGTGCTCCGACATCTAGCCCGCATCTTTCCCTACCTTCCCTAACCGTAGATGTAAAATTGTGAACGGCAATATCATTTATCGCGTTCCTCTTGTCCCTGTTCATGTTTCGATTGTTCCCGCACAGGCTTGTGTGAGCAGGAACAACAAGAACACTCGGAAAAAAATGTCGAATATCTCATTACGCGAATATCTATTATCACGGATTGTACTATGTATAATTTCGAGCAACAAATTATATTATGTAGACATTCGAAGAACACTTTTTGATTCTTGAGTTATACTTTCAGTCGCAAAATTGAATATTCTATTCTAGCAAAACACCACCAACGAATGACAATGGAAGTAATTCACTATCTTATGTTGTTGTACTCATTTCTCACGTCGCTCGGAATGTGCACAAATTCGATGATAATCGTGGCGACCATTACGTCCAAGTGAGTTACTCCATAAAAACAGCAACACAACCGGTGAAATTTGATAGTTCTATCATTTACTTCACTCATTTTGAAGGAAAAAATACAGCTTTTATCCGCAATTTCCAGCTTTTTTGCCTCTTTAAGATGTCGACAAAAAAAAGATATGGGAGTCACATTCTTCATGGCTTACTCTTGTGAACGAAATCCCAAAATTTGGAAGGTTATCTTTCCTCAAAAGTGAGATATGCACGCGCAAAGAAGCTACAGGGACTAAATTCGATTCTCGCAAGTGCGCGACACAGATTGCTCGCGCTTTCACTCCCGCTGGGGATTTTTTTCACATTGGCTAATGTATGACCATCTGCCTACGTGCATCTGCCTGGACGTTAAACGAATGTTCTTACAGTTTTTTTTCACTAGTCATGGTTATCGTGCCAAGATATTCCTCCTTTAAAATATGTTTAGATCTCTTAACGGAACCTGCAACATATTAATCGCCCTCTGTGCATTTTCCGATATACTGCACCTTGTAAGTATTATTGTGCATATTGTGTCACTGGTCTAGACGAGACCGCCCTCTCAGAATGAAATGATCTTTTGTCTGCCCATAAAACGATCTAATAGAGCGGTATCGTCTAGACCAGTGACACTCTGTGAACCAATACTATTATTTATTGTATTCCCTCTTTTCCTCAGGCCGGTCACATTCCGAAAATCGTGCTCATCTTCACTGGGGAGCCCGAAATCTCCAGTTTGGCGTGCTGCATGTTAGAGGTCTTTTTCACTTATTCTTTCTGCATTTTGGCTAATTTTTGGCGCATTTTTTTTACATTTTCAAATTTCTAAATATTTATTTCTTTTTTTATATTTTTTATTAATTTTCTTACAGATAATTCCCCTCTTTGGCTTGTCGTCGGGCACTTTTCTCGTGCTTTCAATCGCCCTAGACAGATTCATCGCTGTCCGATTTGCAATGTTCGCGTTGAAGACGAGTCTCAAATGGCAATTAACCGTGCGTTTCTCTTATTTGTTTCTTTCTTAATTATCATTTCAAAAGCTATTTATAAAAAGTGATTTTTCATGACCAAGTGGGTAGCATTCGTGAATAGCAATCCGACCGCGCCAGGTTCGATCCCCGCCTGTGCGTTGTCTTTGGCCGCATTTTTTTTTGAAAAAAAAGTGTGACAAGTTTGAGTAACGAATATTTGAGCATGATATACAGAGTTTAAATGTGAAATATCGGTTCAAACACCTGGAACCTGATACCGACTCCTCCTGGACCGAACCAGGAACCTGATACCGAGCTCCCCCTACACCTAATTGGGAGCTGACTACCGAATTCCCCCTGAATTGAACCTGGAGCCTCTTATAAAGCTTTCCGCTGGACCTAATCCAGAGCCGGCCACCTGGTTTCCCCTTACCGTACCTGCTCCCGGAGCTATGCAGAGAGCTTATTGTACGCATAGAGCAACGTGTAAACGCATAGTGTAGTGCATTTTACCTCAAATCATGATGGCTAGTTGCTAATCGTGGTTATGTTTTCAGGCACACTTTGTCGCGATTCTCACATACGCATGCTTGCAATACTCATTCGTTGTGATCTTCTATGAAGAAACGTAAGGTTCATATCAAACAGACAACCTAGGTTATTTTTATTGTAAAATTCATGAACTAATGCCGCGCTAATTTCATGGGGTGCAAGGTGCACATCAGTTTTATGCACCCTTTCATAACTTTTTTCCTAGTGAAGCTACAACTTCCAAACTTGATACAGGACCCAATTAAAAGGAAAATGTTCCAAACGTGGCTTGCAATCCCTGTATCAAGTTTGGAAGTCGTAGCTTCACTAGGAAAAATGTTATGAAAGGGTGCATAAAACTGATGTGCACCCCATGAAATTAGCGCGGCATGAATTTTAAAATGTATAATTATTTTCAGCAAAGTCATCTGCAGTCCGGTCGAGCCGTATCACGGACGGGGCAAGGATTTATGGGCGCTTACCTCACTGTTGGTTTACTTCATAGCCATTGGCATCTACTTGGCAGTTTGGAGAGAATTGAGAAAAGTGACGAACGGTGGGTGGATTCCCATTTTTCGCAAACAAGTCCGTGTTTCGTCTTTTTGGTATGATCGAATCAGTAAATAATTGTAGCAGTAAAGCGCATCAAGAAATGACACAAGACTTAAAAACTTTAAAAGTCCTTGCTTTTAGTCTATGACAATCATTTCATGCGGAACAGAGAATATAAAATTGGATGTGCTTGATAGCGTCGTTTATTACCAGGCACATCTTCCGATGGCACTCGGCGCATTGCGCTTGCTATTTTCTCCATTACGGCGGTTGTAGTCTGCGGGTGGCTGCTCACTATGTCGATTGTTACATTCAACCAGTTGGTGCTGAAGGTTGAAGGTGCGGAAGTTGAATAGTTACTTACTTAGATACTTTAGTAACAAGCAATTGAAACGCCATTCATATTTGATGATCATAGGAATTATTCCTATAATCATCCAATAGAAATGACGTATGATATTTCTCCTTTGGTCTCAAAATGAAATGCGAACAAATTGAAATGTTGATTTATCACTGTTCACTCACATAAATGTGTGACTGGGAACTGATGTAAAAGCGCGTAATTCGTGATAGTATTTTTTTTGAAACTCTTATATTATCACAAAGTGTACGACATCTCAGGACGGGCGATGTTTATCGGAGAGGAACTTGCCGGAATTCCAGTCAACATCTCGATATCCATCAACTATTTCGTGCTGTACTTCACAAGTTCTGATTATCGTGTGGCGTTTAAACGGAATCTGGGAATGATGCCACTTATCGGAGGGTGTTTCATGGAGAAAACGACTAAAATTAGTGGATACTCGGGAACGATGACCCGTTAATTAATTATATATTTATCAAAATCATCATTATTATATTAATAAAAATGATTTCTTAAAATCATCATTATTTTATAGATATAAAGATTTCGTAAAAAAACATTATGAATTATTACAAATTTACGAGCACTCGTCCGAAATAATAAAACGTTCCGTTGATAGTGCGTGCTAAACAACAGATACGGCTGTGAGAGAGCATGGCAAAGTGAGAGACACGTCGAGGTATAGAAAGAGAGTACACCACCCATTTCATGAACGTATCATTTTAAAATTGTAATATCATGTGAACCATATTCAAGATGCAAAAGAATTGCTGATTGCTTAACCAAGTTGGCGTGAGTAGCGACATCAACTGAAGAGAAATAGTTCATTGTTCGAAATTGGAGCAATTTGTTGTTGTTTAGGAACAAGAAAAAACAAGGAATTTTAGAAACAATATAACACGCGGCCCATATTACGCTGTTCCATGTACGGATCAACAAGGGCTCAATTGAATTCTGGAACAAATGCGAGAGATCAATTTCGAGGTAGAAAGCTTCTTCAATCGAAGATTCAATCAAAACTTGATACACCTGAGGTGACTGCAGAGGAAGACAGGGGACTATTGTATAATACTTAATACTTATTACTTTATTCTCCATCGGGAATGAGGGTGAGGACAGTTATCTTGACGTGATGATGGATTCTTCGGCTCAGGATTGAGCTGTTTTGTGTGGAGAATCAGGTAGTTTTCGTGTCAATTGAATTAATTAATTTGAATTATAATTGAATTTGGAAGAAGACAAATACTAACAAGAGCCGAATTTGTTACAATAGAAAAACTGCGCAACGATGAGCATGAAAGTGTTTATTTACAGTTTCTTTTCTATAAATAATATAATATAAACTATATATAAAGCTTTTCGTGTTCTCATCAGCCCGGTAGAAGGTGATAAAATATAAAGTGCTGAATTGGGAACCAAATAGGGGAGCCTAGATGCAATGTAATATTATAACGATGTTACTGAATTTCTATATTTACAGGAACAGGCTTTTCATGTTCTCATCAGCCCGGTACATGTCGAAAACGGTAGCGTAGAAGCGGAAGAACACTTGGAACAGTGACGTACACTCCTGAAATGTTTATTTGGTCTTATTCAACTCATTTTAAAATTCCATATCTCTTCATTTCGCTCTTTTTCTACGTAGAGCACGAGCTCTTTTAGACGTCAGCATCTGGACACTCGAAAAATGAAATATTGAAGAAATGTATGTATCTAGATGTTGACATCAAAGAGAGTTCTGCGCGGTTGCGAAGTATGAGGTGCGCGAAACGAGAAAAGCTCGGGCTGGTTTTGAAACCCTATTCAAAACGTGTTACTAACCTGCACGACGTGAAGTAAACTCATTAAATTGCCAAGACGAGCGGAGAAATCGACGAGACCAAGTTCGAATCGATAATACAACTGGAGTTCGGCGAAAACGTCTCGACGAATCTTACTGAGAATGAGATGCGCCTCGTCCGATAGAACGTCGGAATCTGATTGAGTACACATCAATATTGAGCATTGAGTTGTTGTTTATTTATTTAAATATGTGTACTGTGTATATGTATGGCAACAGTAGAGAAATCGAAATTGGAATATGTATACTGACCGCCTTGACTCAAAAGCAGCGCCGTCAGAGCGTAGAATTCCTTGTCGGTGATTTTAGCTCGGCAGAAAATAGGAAGGAACACGGCTTTCTCATCATCAGCGTATGATTGCACCGAGCTGAATCAGGGATTATCCGGAAACATTCTGCATTTAATCAGAGACTTGATACTAAAGACCGGTTTTACATTCCGGTTTCATGAAATCGATATCCCTAATTTAAGGTGAGCTCAAATACCTGAGTAGGAACTGCTCGTTCTCATCGCTATCGTTGCTGTCAAGATAATGATCGACATCGATGCAGGTTACCGCCGAGCACATCACACTAGAAATACAAAATGTTTGAGCTTAACAATTATCTTTTATTTTAATCCGATTGTCTTTTACTCTCCCTCGTTACTTTATGTGCCGTACTTTAAATGAATTATTCTTGTGGATCATTAGATACGTCACCGAATGCATGCTGTTTTGAGGGATTATAAATCGCACTTCGTTCGATCCTTTGAAAATATTCTTCGTGAACTAAATATGGTTGCAACTCACTACCGCTTGACCTCTCCCCAATTCTTCCTCGTTCGATGATAGCCATCGATCATACTGAACTTGGCGATGAAGTCTTTGAAGAGACGCTCCTGAATTTGAATTTTTAAAAAAATATCATTGTGAAATCGTACTTGTTTGACAGAAGTAAGATGTTCAAGTGCAGGAAATGCCCTCTTGAAAAATGTGAAACCCTCAGCAACGGAGATGTGGTAGATTTCGAAAGCCGTATCTTTGTGCATGATGTATATTTCCTGAAATGAGGCAACACTCTTTATAACGTATTAATTTTACAAGTGAATATTGTGGTTTGCTTATCGAAAACTTAAAATTTTATGATATTTAGATCATAAATTCTTATAAGAATTTATGATATGAAAATTATGTTTTGCTTTCCAAACTTATGATTTGTTACTGCGCAAGCTTAGCTCACCTGAACTCCCTCTCCACCCGATCCATGATGGTAACCGTCTTCTGTGTCCGAATCCTCATTGGTCCTTCGTAGGTCACCCCACCGCGACGCACTTGTCGAAGCGACAACGGCGACACACAAACTTGCCGTCTGCATTAAATCTTTATAAAATTATACGATCAGAATACAATATTTAAACACTTGGATCTGCGTTGTTTACCACGTACGAATGCTTGTGATCCTACAATGGCCCTAGATACCCTGATTTTCTCATTTTATGTTAAAGAAAATTGTGAATAAATAGTGTTTTAATGAAAAATAGAGACAAATCCCTGACCTTTACGCACATCGCATTGGTTGTTGCCTTGCCTGCAGGGGTAATGCCGCCCGATGACCGTGGTTCGCTTGAAGAAGGAGGAGCAGGCTCTAAATTATTGATTGATTAATTAACTAATCAGTTAAGTTTAATTGTAAGCACCGCCGAGCTATAGTCTTCAATCACGGCATTCGAAACAGAGTCGGCGAGAAGGGGTTAGAGAAAGAGAGCGCGTCAAACGAGAGGGTCAGACAACAAGACACGTTCATGACATTGTGTCAACTGAATGATGTGCTTGCGCATCTCTCGATGATATGGGATATTAATTGTTGCTTTACAAAAGAAGAATTGGCTTGTTGCTTTACAAAAGAAGAATTTACTTATAATTTGTAAAATTTAATTTGTAAATTAATATTAAATGTACCTGCAAGTATCCATGCCCAAATGCATCGAAAATATGGGCGCCGTACAAACCAAACAATTTCGCAAGTCGACAAGAGCTGAGCTTGCTATTTCCATAGTCATTTCTGCAAGCAAAAAGATTGCGGATCGATGGGGATACAAAGAAAAGGCAGAGCAGAATGATGTAAAGGCGTTGTTAGAGCAGAAATAGTGACGTTTCGGCAATAATAGCATCGTTTCTCATGCAAATTACGCAATTTTAGCGTGTAAATAACGACGAAACGTATGCATCGAAAGAAACACACACATGAGTGCGCGCGCACGCTTTCATCATATGTTTCTCTATTTCTCTCTGCCTCTCTCTCTCTGCCTCTCTCTCTCTTTCTCTCTCTCTCTTTCGGATCTCTCTCTTTCTCGCTGCGTTTACAATGCGATTGTGTGGTCTATCTCTCTCTCGCACTCTCCCCTCTCCCTTGAGCCCTCGTCATTGTGTATCGGAGCATTCTTCCACACAATCTCGACACATAAAGAGAAATGGCTCAAAAGCGATAATTTTACTTGATTCTTTATTAACTTCAAGTAGAGATTGAAATTCGGATAAATAATAGAATTAGATCTCTTCATTTCACACACTCTCTAGCCAATCGACCGGTGAGAGAGTGTGTGAAATGAAAAGAGCTAATTTAATTATTTACCCAAATTTCATACTCTATGATGCAGCAGAACTCAAAGTACACCATCAGATAATAAGTATTTATGTCGACACATTCATAATTTCGAACCGATGAATAGGCGTCGAATCTGGAATGAGCTGCTGAATTTTGGATATACGCAAACATAGACTAAAAGGTTAATTTTATTGTTCACTGTCGATTTGTACGTTTTATCGAATTACAGTCTTATTTAGGAAAATATATAAGTTGTTTTTTAGTCAATAAATGGAAATGAAATCACACAATAAAAGGTGAATGATACACAACAAAAACAACCAATTCTGAATAGTTAATAAATGGTTTTCATCACCTTTGGGAACAGTATCAATAGCACTCCGGGAAACAATACTTCTCTGAGTTGAAACAATAGCATAAAAACCTCCCTGAAATTCAATTTCGCACGCATGCATACAATATAAATATAAAATATCAAAAATCGAAATATCATTTTGCCCCCCCCCCGTCTGGTAGGGTTGACCGTTCGGTTTCCTTTTCGGTCACATGATTCCAAACCTACAGACCAGGGTTAGGACGAGAGAATATGCAAAAGTGAGAGAGTTCCTCTCGGTTTCACACGCTCTCTCACTCTAAAGGCCTTTCTGGAAGGTTGACCGGCCTGTGGAATGATGTGCGGTGAATCGGACTCTCGCTTACCCCCTTGCATTTCTCTTCACGGACAACGGCCGTTTTGGGAGAGAGCAGTCAATTTGAAGAAATTTAAAACGGCAATCGTAGAAAAATCAGAAATGTGATTTTGATGATTGTGAGCCCAATCCAATTTATTGCGTTTCATTTTGATGATTGTGAGTCTCACAGTGAATTGATTTCTACTCCCAACACTTGCCGTTTTCCATGAAACGGCCCGTTATCTCTCCCTTCCCGGTTCACGGAGGCCTGCGGGTAAGCGATAGTCCGTTTCACGAATACCGAACATGCAGCCCTATTGTCGGGTCCTTTTAAAATGCTCTACTATCTCAGAACGCACTGAACATGGCCGCAGGACTGCTTGTCATGTTGACAGAAATGCAAAAATACCCAGATTATATTGCAGGGAATGTCAACTGCAAAACTGGCAATGAGATTATTAATTTACGTTTAAACTTTACAGCCGCTCAGAATAAAGCTGGATGTTGTCAGGCGCCATGCTGAAGCTGCTCGCTTGTTCGGTAGCGACACCTTTATGTAAATTATATGAATATATTGGCACATCATCGTTGAAAATTGACGATCATTTAAAAATAATACATTTTTATTCACCGTTGACCGCCTAAGTTGATAAAGTACAGAAATGTAGAGGAATATCGAGATCGCTGATGCCATGGAGCAGAGAATTGCCTGAAAAAAAGATAAAGTGGCGTTTTGAAATTAGGCGATGAATGTACTACATCTACGACATTTCAAATTTAAAAAAATACATAATTTCAAAATAACTTTAAATATTACCAAAATGAGGTCGAACATTGCATAACTTATCAATGCCGCGAAGGTGGGCACATTTGAGAGAAGCCAGATTGAAATAGACAAATATACCAAAAGACGTTTTGTCCAAGTCTGGAATGACATTAAAAAAGGATCAAGTGTTCAGTGAAAAGACTTCACCAATTTTTTTGGAAGTACTAAAATACTTAAATTGCACGAACTTTTCTGTATTGCAGCGGCCTTGCGATAGCATGAAATCGTACTACTGCTTGCAAGAGATGGAAGGAGTAATTGGCCGTCAGAGCGGTACCCATCTGATGAATTCGAATGTATGCCAAGTTGCTCTAATTATTGTTTGTTGTTCTTTTTATCTAATTCAGAACTTGTAATAGGATTCTACTGTAGAATCCGACTAGGGAAAAATGTAGTTCGATTCCACTAGGATTCCACGTGAGTGCTACCAGGAAACTAGGAAAATTAGAAAAAAATTTGAGAATGTGTGTTAGATTCTACTGGTGTCATATTGCGAAGTCCGGGTTGTTTCCGCTTTTCTTTCCGCTCTGGCCAAGCTTTAAAATCGATTTTTAAGAAGATTTTTTATATCTATACTGAACCTGTATGATTGCTAACATCGAGGTGGCCATTTTAAGACCTTCTTTGCATGTCTAACATGAACTGACTTCTGATGGTTTACATTTTTGACACCAACATTTCACAAAAATGAGTTTTTCACCAAAACGTATTTTTCTGAACTTTTGTTTTGAAGGTACTCCATTCGGAAAAAAAGAAGTGTTGAACTGCACTTTTTTGTTTTTTTCTTCAAATAATTTATATTTCAGTCAATGTAATTCCCTCACAAATGGCCTCGTTTCAGTATATGTACACAGTTTGCTTTAAAATAAACTCGTCTTGAGCCACAAATTGGAAATTCCCTCTTCTTCTGCTGGACCGGGAGGTTTTCACTGGGGAAACAAGATGGACGGAATTATAAGTGGAACATACCATTGCGAAAATGTAGAATTGTTGGAAAGGATCCACAAACACCGAAACGTTGGTGAAATCGACAAGAATGTGAGAGATGACTGGACGATGTGTTTTTCCAAAAAAAAACTATTTTGAATGTTTTAACCAATGTTGATCAGTAAGCAGCTCAACTTCTTCGCCAATTTGCCGGAAAAGAGTGTGAAGAGAATTCTAAAATAGCAAAAACACGTAGTATAGAATAGTGTTGTTATTTGGAATAATCCTATTCGCGAATAACCTTTGCTATTCGCAAATAGAATTATTCCAAATAACAACACTAGTATATAAATAGTGGAAAGAATAGCCTACCTTACCAGAATTACAATTGTGAAAAGGGAAATAATATTCACAACAATTTTTGCATAAGAGATATAGATCATGACCTGAAAAAAAAATTTAGACGGCTGTAATAACTATTTAACGAAAAATGGAACAACCTTGCTATGTTGGGCTTATTTAGCTGACAAAGAGGCGGAATGTATAGATGATGAGTCATGCGAATCATCGGGGCGTTTACATTTCGACAGATTCGATCACGAACGCATTTATCAACGTGTCATGATTGAAAATTGAAATCATTTTTGGAGCCTCTCATTCCACGCCAATCTCAGCCATTAATATGGAACCATAATTGCAATGAATTGACCTACAAGTTGAATTGAAATGACCTACAAGTTGAATTGATCCTCAGTATCCGTATACTCGTTGATTCTCTCTAAGATCGATGACTCGAGTTTGGAGGACTCTGGCTCAAGCTCCAATCCAAGATCCCTGTTTCGCACGAGATCCTAACGGACGGACCTTTCGCCATTTCCTATTCGACTATGAGGATCGTCTCACATTCCCACTCATTGAAGAGAGACCGATCCCCACTTCGAAAACCATTCAAGATGACTCGCTCTTCAGAAGACAATCAACCGAAGATACTAAACCTTTTCAACGTCGTCAGATCTCCCATTCGATTCCCTGTGAACCCGATTAGCCTCTTGATAAACGACTTCTAAACTAAAAAAAAACTAAAAAAATTGCAATGTCCCTTTTTTTGGAAAAAATTTTACGCATGCATGCATGCATGCATTTACGCATGCATGTTTGTAATAAAACGCAGAAATGTAGATGCCTAGATATATTTTATTTAGTTCTTCGGAAGCAATAACGGTAGATAAGCAAATAGATCAATTAAAATTTGTGGGAGGAAAACTGTGAACTTCGAATGCTTCACATTGTAGTAGATAATAACGGCGCGCTTCTCGAGTGTGCCGTCTCTTCAAATGTACCGAATGTCAACCGACGAATCTGATAATAGTGAATATCGATTATTTTATGTTCTGATCCCTGCCCAATTTTGTTACCCAGGTCAGACGTTCCTTGGCTTAACATGTGATCACAAAAAAGATTCTTCAATTAATTCCTAACTGATTAATCAGTTCATACTGTCACCTTTGGAAACAAAACCAGTAGCAGCCAGGGAAAGAGAATTTCTCGGAGTTGAACTGAGATTGTGTACCACGCTCTGAAGTACTATTCCATTTATAAAATGATACGATCATGCCAAAAAGCCGAATAACGAACTTCCGTTGTTTACCATACAGGAACATTGGCGACCCTCTCGCTTTTGCGTGCTCTCTCGTCTCGGTAAACACAGGAAGTCCCCAGTTCGACATTTTGTTTAATCGTATCATTTTATAAATGTAATACAATTGCAAGTATTGCCATTTTTTTAAATTGTCGACATGTGTTATGTGAGTAGAATGTACTAAACGTATTGCATTCTGTCTGAGAACAACTAAACGACAAAAAAATGATAACAGCGACGAGACAGACTGAAAGCGCATGAGCTCCGCCCCCTCCCCCCCCTCCAAACCATCCGGTTTCGACTGATAGTACGTATAGTCGAGGTACAACCAAAACATGTTCCCGAAGATGTCGACTACAATAAGGGATGAGACTCTGTGAATTTCAAATTTACTATCGTGCTTTCAGACCTGTCTGAATATATATCTTGTAGTGTAGAGATCAATTTTGTTCAAAAAGTGTGTTTAGTAAGCGTTGGCAAGCAAGAAATACGATGTTCAATAATGCGACTTATGCTTTCCATGCTCCCTGCACTTTAAGTGATTTATGTGCTATTATAAGATTACAAAAAGTTGTCTGACACCACGAATAAATCGTTCCGTTTGCTATTTACTGAGCGCGCGAAAAGGTGTATTTTGAATTTCGAACATTGTTTTCTCACTTCGTTTTTGGGACTACTTTTCCTTTAAAAACAGTATGTCTAATGATTTTGATTTCTCGAACAATCCCTCTGTTCACTCCAGTGAAGGCACTTCTGCTGAAGCCCAGATTCGTCTAGGTTCAAGGGCTCCAACCACTCCCTTCGACCGCAAAACAAGGTTTATGTTATTTTCCGGAGGAACGCTGAAATATCACGGACAAATGCTCCTGAATTTGTATTATGATAAAACGCGTTTTCTGTAAGAGCGCAGTGAAAGTTGGAGTAAGCGGGACAACTCATTCAAAGTGAGCGATTTTTCAAAATTTGACATTTCATGAATCTCTCACGTCTAAAATCAACTTCACGCCATAGACCATCTCTGAAAAAGGTTAGAGTCCGGAACGACAATGTTTAATCAGTTGTACCACCTCGACGTTCTTTCGGAGAACGCCTTTTAATTGTTCAATCCGAGCTTACTTGCGCAAAGAAGAAATGAGGAAAGCGTGGTTTTGATGACCGAGGCAGGAATCGGTCGTTTGTAGTCGTCCTGTGATCAAAATTTATAATATTTTAATTTTTTTTAAACCGCAATATTTTGGGGTCAGAGAGACTTTCCTAAATCAGTGAAGTGTTCCATGAATACAGTAACACGCTACTACGCAAGATGGAGCAAGCTGGTTGTCAGATGAAAGAGAGAGAGAGTATTGCACTGTATGAGAAAGCACCGTTTGCAACTAAATCTCTTTGTAATTATAAAATAGCTAAAATAACATAGCTTCATAATCTTCATGAATCCGATAGTGAACAGATAGAGATAAACGGTCACTGCCGACATTGCCATGCTGATGAAGTTCTGTAAAACAGAACTGGTTAAACCGTATTTTGTAGCATGGTACACTCGTTTTTTACTCGACTGGAAAAACTCGAAGCGATTGAGCAGACATATCGCATATTACAAAAGCGGAAAAGAGATCATTTTTTAATCATTTGTTATTTATTGTGCTCTTCTCAAAGAAAAAAAAGTTAGCAAACTGAATAAATTTGTCACTTTCCTGAATGATCGATTACCCTCTGGCAAAGCCTATCGCGACATACGGTATCCGAAACGGATCGATACGGGGGGCATTACAATTTGAAAATGAAACGTGCATAACATGGACTATTGGTGTGTGTACTCTCTTTCTATACCTCGGGCTGTTTCTTGCATTGTCATGCTCTCTCGCCAGCGAAATGTATCTTTAGTAGTGGAACGTTTTCTTATTTTGGAAGAATGATTGTGAATTTGTATCGTCTGTCTCTTATTTGCGTCGCTCACCGCGCCAATGTAAAACAAATAGGTGTCGAAGAATATTGTGCATGTGAAAAATCCAGTTGCAATCCAAACGAGTGCGCACAACAATATGAGCCGACCGTTGGTCCAGTCCTTAAAAATATTAATTTTTTAACAATTTAATTATTTTAACTAAACCTTCATATAGCTGAGAGGACGGCAAACCGAGTTGAATCTGACCACGGAATGCAGCAAATTCAGCAAATAGTTAGCGATCCACGAGGAGTTTTCCTGTTTTTTTATTAATTTTAATTTTACCGGGAAATGCAAACCAGTGTCTGTAAAATCTGTGAAATCAGCACGGCGGTAGTCAGCTTTTCCTCCCACGTCACCAACTGGCACTGAGCGAGGAATATTTTAATTCATAATAATAATTATGCAAAACGAGGCAACGCAAGAACACCCTCGGGGCGGTAAAAATGGTATTAGCTTTGCTTGCGGAAGTAACGTTTCCCAAGACGCCTGGATAGATACGTAGTCCTCGTTTACTGGCAAGCAACGGTAGAGTAAGCATAAAAGTTTAAAAAAACAGCATTATAAAAATGATTACCACTCCCAATTCAAGCAGCACCTTGAAGGTAAGTCCGAAAATATTGATGCATAGGTGGGACAGTACTGCAATTAAATGATTTTTCGAAAGTCGAAAGTATTCAACACGTGAAAATAAATTTACATTTTTAACAAGTTTCGGCACATAACATTGACAATGAAAAAAATACAAACTTACTGATGTGAGATACGATAATACGGAAAACGCTGGGGATTTTCGATTTTTGCGTTAGCATAAAGTAGAGCAACCTTGAAATATGTAAAGATTATATAATCTATATTTTTAAATATTTTTTAAAGCCTTTTATTTTAATGCCTTAATAATCTCACCTAGTCTGAAGAAATAGAGTGGCAAATAGTACTACGAAGAGAACATTTCTTGCAATCGAAAGAATTTCGATTGTGTCAAGCATGGGAGATAATTCATTAAAATTTAGCACTTCCTCAAAATCAATTAGAGTGCTGGTGTCAAATAGCAACCAACGATGCGAGAAGAGCAAGTTACTGCTTAGATAGTATCGCTCTAGATGTGCTAAAAAATCGGTAGATGCTCATCAATTAAAAGAAAGTCATACAGGTTCACCGAAGAAAATGCGAAAATTCGAAAAGTGTGCACCACTGCACACGAAATGAGATTTTTTTTCTTTTTTTTTCTTTTCCGTTCATTCATAGTAAAAATAATTTAAGATGTAAAACAGTAGCCCGGAAATTAGAACTCCCTGACAAAGGGCGTGAACTGCAATAGTTTGAAACCTCCAGTGCTGAAATTACATTGAGAGAGTGCGAGAAAGCAATGTCAGAAACACTCTCAGTTTTGCACACTCTCTCGCTTTCTTCCCAGAAGGTTTTGATTGAGAATTACGTGGAAAAAATGCGTCGGAACGAACTGACAGTGAAAAAAGCTCCATTCCCCGAGTGCAGAAACCATGAAAAATTTGCAAGTTAAAACATAGAGCTAATGGAGGTATGCTTTACCGTTCACTACATGCCTAAAGTAGAGCACTCGAAACAGAGTCGGGGAGAACGAGTTTGAGAAAGAGAGAGATGACGAGAGAGAGCGCCAAATGAGAGGGTCAGACAACGAGAGACGTTCTTGGCATGGTGCCAACTCGATGATGTGTAAAGCAGAGAGCGCTAATTTCATGGGATGCACTCATACTTCCACAAGGTCTTTCGCTCACTTACCGAAAGGACCTATTATAGAACGCACGCAAATTGAGAGGGCCTTATTGTTCTGGACTAGGTAAACACCAAGACTTGTGATGTTTTCACACAGCCTTTTTCATTCACCATTTGACATTTGATGAGAATTGAGAGGCTTTATCGTTCTCAATCTCTGTCTTCCCACCTCGCTTTTTCACGGACACATTAAATTACGCCCCAGCGCCCATTTCAAATCTGTCTGGACCGATTACTCATCCTTTCTATCTCGTCGTCTCGCTTTTCTCACTAAGCTCAAACCCGTCTCGAGTGGTACTCTGCGTTTCATCTCCCTATATAATCCCTCTATCACATAGCAAGCAACGAGTTGGTCCGAACCTTGATGGGTTACTACTTGGCGTGAATTCCCCATCGAGATACAATCATGACCGCTCACTTTTGCTGATTTTTTCATCATTATGCCTTTGAATGGAGAAAGTAATTTTTCCTAGACTGAAAACCTCGGTAACCTTCAACTATAGACACCGATTTCGCTTACATGAGTAGTTCCGTGGGGAAATTCGTTCTGCTTGTTCGCATCTTATTTATTAACAAAATGAGAACAATTTGTCACATCCTCTCTTCGTTTCTTCTCAAATTCACTCTCGAATAGTGGATGAGGTTCATCAATCGTCCAATTATCGTCCGGGAAGTGGCTGCTTCAACGGTGAAAAGAAGAAGGGACGAGATCCAGCAAGGGATCGTGATGAAAAAGAGCAGTTCGAGACGAGCCAGGCTGTGAAATTACATTTATGTTTTTTTGTGATTTTACTTTTTATATTTCAGTTTGGTTGACGCAAATTCAAGAAAGCAGGCACTATCTTTCTTTCTTCGAACGTAACATCTTTAAAGGGACCCGGCAAAGATTGGCAACTTGACCTCTATTAGTCAAATATGACATGCTGATAACGGGAAAAATAGTGAAAAAATTCTAGGAACTTTGTGTGTCGGGATATGCGAAGTTGAACTGTCGTGGTGTACGAATTCGACGTTTCCTAATGTGGTCATAACTTCTAGGAATGAACGTGGTATGCCCCGAATTCTGCTTAGTAGTCATTCAGGACATCGTAGGCATTCATCCACCACAAATTTTTGGAGCCGAGATACTTTTGAAAAGAAATTAGGAAACGTCGAATCCCAGAGCGTGTTAGGGAACGTCGAATCCCAGACCCTCTGGGAGTTGCCGTAAACCACTCCCAAAGGGTCCGAACAATTTTTTTTCTTATTTTTCCATTTATTAGTCGACCAAAATAATGCCAAATAAGTGTGTTTCACTATCTATGCATGGTCCCTTTAAAGGGACCAGGCAGCGGCCAAAAACAGATTTTTCATTTTCATATTTTTTAATCAGCTTTTCTCACTATGATCTAATGGAGAAAGAAGAAAAAATATATTTTAGCATTATTTTTGCAATTAGTTGTTTTATTTTGAAATTCACCCCAGGAACGGTGCGTCGCCTATTTCCGAAATACAGAAATGTATATATTTTAGTCAGACGATTAGATTTTGCTATAACAAGAGTTATGTGGGGTTTTAATACTTAATACTTAATACTTTATTCTCCATCGGGAATGTGGGTGAGGACAGTTATCTTGACGTGATGATGGATTCTTTGGCTCAGGATTGAGCTGTTTTGTGTGTGTGAATCAGGCAGTTTTCGTGTCACAATCACAACTTACGGATACGGGAGGTGGTCGTAACTAATTTGGGGTTTTTGACTACTCCGGGACTCAATGCGAACAACCACAGTTAATGAGAATGCCTAGTTTTTGAGATTCGAATTGTGGTGTATTCGCTACCGAAACCCGCTGAGGAGAAAATGCGAAACTTAAAAAATCCATAACTAATTTCAAAAAAAATAAAAAAAAAATATGCGGTTTTTAGCATTTTACGGGGACTAAGATTTTTTTTTATTTAAAAATAATTTATTTTTCACGGCCTGGTACCTTTCACGTCGAGCTCGCATGATCGATATTCTTTTTTCCAGCCAACAATTCTGGGTCTTTGATATGGAAAGAAGACCGATCCCGATGCTCAATTCTGGACATAATGAAGCATCCTAAAGAAGACCATCGCCCACGTTTGAAACCTATGCGAAAAAATCTTGTATCTTGTATTTCGTGATCCTAGTTCATAATGCAAGTTTGCAAAACCTGTACAGATCTGTGAACACGTTGACAACTTCCAATTTGCTCAAGTCCATGAATTTTCCGCTCTTAATTTACCATTTTTTTAAAGAAGGCAGGTATGCACCTCATCGGCATTGCATAGTCATCGTCCACACCGTAATCCTCCTCGGTAGGATCCGAGTAGAGCCGGAGAGCGGAGAGATACCGTTTGGTCCAGAACGATTCGATGTGTAAGAAGGAAATAAAGGTTCATTTTTGATCGATACAATGAAAATCATGTATTTTTCAATTGAATGCAACTATCGTGTGCCCTTTTCTTAGTTGCACAAATGTTCACGAGAACAGTCGCGAAACAGGGCTCAGGCTGTTGCTACACTCAGAATGAATACACTCACTATTGAGTGTATCATACACTGAGTTAAGGCATCAAGTGTATGATACACTTACAACTCTCTCGTTTTCGCACGCTCTCTCGACGCGCGAATACACTCAATATTGAGTGTATCATACACTGGGTGTCCTAACTCAGTGTATTCATTCTCTGTGTATACAACCATTTACTTAGGGTTTGCGCTAATGACAACTCTATTGTGAATTGTAGATGTTAAACGACGAACCCGCTCCTGCGGGAATATTCGGAGCAAAATTTGATTAATCCGATCGACAATTCTTCTCGAGGTCAGATTTCGCGAGAACAAGTAATTTTGCATGATCGGTGTACCGAGACGCTCCAATTCCTGTGTTTGTTTGGGCACAGTAATGCTGCAATAAGTAATCACTTATTTTGATAACGCTTGTGCGAATAAAATAAAATTTTAAAAGCGCACTCCCATAAGTATTGGCCCTTCTACTCCAACATTTTAATAAGTTGGCATTAAATGCCCCATTAACACGACATTTTTTTTCAAATTTTGTGTTGTAAAAATAAACGTGATTGCTGGAACTGGAGCCTCACATGTCCACCAGACAGGGTCGTTTCACGAGAGACATGGCCGCGACCATGTTCCTCTCCACCATGGCGACCAGCTTTTTATCGTCGCAAAGCCGTTGCATCAACGCTATTTGATAGGGCTCAGTGAGAGTTGCAGCTGAACTCTTCCCGAAAAGTGCCACAATCTGAAGGAGTAAAATCGATTAGTGATTGCAATCAGAAAGAATCGCTAGAACCAGGAAACAAATTGAACATGTTCAATTGCCTCTAAGCGAAATGACTTTTTTAAAGATTTTATCGGAAATGGTTTTTAGTGACTTTTACTAAAACGTGAATATATCCACGTTGCGTTCTGGTCTTATCAACTTATCCGAGAAATTATTTGCATAAAAGTGGAGAAACCACTACCTCCTGTCCTCCGAATGCATTTGCTTCAAGTGTTATTAGTTGTCTACTGCCGGAGCGCAGACCCGACAATAATTCTGGGAATGTTCTGGAAAGGAAAGGAATGTTTTGTGTGTTCAAAGGTAATCCAGGTAGTTTCAACTTCATTTTCATTGATAATGCAATAGATACGTTCTCAGCCCGGGTCTGAAATCGATTGCGTTTCCTCGGAAGCCGGCTGCATGGTAGTATACTGTAACTGTGAGTCCCAGCACGTAGACAATTGAAGTAGCCGATCGAATGAGCTCGGAAATGGGATTCCCTGCAGCGAAGCAGGTAGCTTTAGAATGCACTTGAATATGTATTATTTAAAACCACTCAAAATCTGCGGTCGAATGATCACCATTTCCCCTTAGTTCGCAATACTCTGTAATTTTTTTGCGACACGGGAACAGGGAATCGAGTGATACCGGTTACCACAAAAACGTGCGAAATAAATGACTCACTTACGATTTGCAATCGATCATTCACGGTCCTCAGTGACACGATGATGACGTGGATTACAGAAGCGATGAAGTGAAGAGAGGAGAATGGCAAGTGAGGAAAGAGAGAAAACAGTGAAGAAGGAGAGGTCGGTGAAGGCGATCTCTCCACTACGCTCCGTCTCGACGAATTCGAACTGGAAAGGGACGGAAATGTATACAGCGCGAAGTCTGCCGCGTCCCTTACTCTGGAGATGCTGTCTCTAGCTGAGAGAGCACCTCAAAACAACTCTGGTTTTTTTGCCCCAATGGGATCCCAATTCGCTACCCAATGGGGCAAACATCAAAGGCGCCGCTGGGATCCCAATGGGAAAAATTCGCCCCAATCCCAACGTTTTTCCCATTGGGATCCCAGCGGCGCCTTTGATGTTTGCCCCATTGGGTAGCGAAGTGGGATTCCATTGGGGCAAAAAAACCAGAGAAGATATTAGTGGTCAAGAGATAGTGAGGGATTATCTCTCGATTTTGCATGCTGTCTGAGCAAGAGTAAGGGGAGCTGGAGACCTCATGCTTTGTGTACATTTTAATAAATGCACTATAACAACACATATCGAATTCGAAGAAAAATGGCACACAACAAAAAACTAATTGTGTTGAGAAGTAAGAGAATGCTTACTGCAGTGTAGTAAGCGGGTGTGCTGATCTGGAAGAGTTGAGGCCTGCAACGCAAAAAAAATCACACTACCAAACCTGAGAGAGGGGAGAGATCAAAGATCAAAGATCGAGGTGGGGTGAAGACAGTGAGTGTGTGAAAATATGTGGATTCCTCTCACTTCAACAAACTCTATCTCGTCTCCCTCTCTGCATATCCATCTATTTGGTGCGATGATGTGCATCCTCTGATTTTTTTCTATAAAAATAGTTCATTTTGATGCCATCTCCTACATTCCCATAAATCATTTTATTTCGAACGCTAAAAAGTATCCATGGTTGCCGCCAAACTCATAGTCGTAAAAGTCGGTCGTGAGTTCGTGCATGCGCAGCACGCAAATCACACACCACGAGATGACGAAGACACTAAAAAGAGGCTGTAAACGAGCGGAATTTGGGCAACAAAATGGAGGAAAGGGTGAGAAGAGGGCAGATGAGGGTAGATGAGTGTACAAGGCCAACGAACTTCGTACAAAATTAAGGTAGCACAAAATCACGGTAGCACTTATAAAAGTCAATTGATCGTGCATATGCATTCCAGATCGCAAATAGAGCGCTAGAGATCTGTCGATATTTGATCAAATACATTTCACGGTGAGACAAGGTTGCGTTTCAACTTTCACAGAAAATGATGACCCATAGTTGGATGTTTGATGTTTCTTATGTTTGCGTGATAAATTTAGCGTATCTGCAAATGAGATTTCTACATTCGTTTGTATTCTGCAAAATTTACGATTGTTTGGAATTTTGATAGAGGCTGTAAATACTGTATATTGAAATCGACTTATGTATTCTCAGAATTTATCAAATCATCAAGACATTTCGATACGTAACTTGTAGCGGGCAACCAATTCAGAGATATGGGCAGGGAATGTGCAGTGGTGAGGAGTGTGGCAAGAATGAATCAAGCAGAAAATCAGTCAATAATTGGATCGATATCTCAATATCTCGGCATGTGATCGTCGCAGCCGTGGATGTGCTCCGTGTCCTCGGGCGTGTCGCGGTCGCTGAAAATTCGGAATTTATTTTCAAAATCGAGTTTTTTTTTTTAAATTTCATTGTGCACGAAATCCCATTTCGATCCATTCCCACGCAAACACTCATACAAAATTACTACGATAAGGACACCAAATGCTTCTTCTTTCTAAGTGAATAGTTTCACTTCGTGTCCTGATCATAGTGACTTTTTTCTCACCGCACACGGTATTGATTGATCAAGTTAGATGAATATTTATTTAGACTATTTTCATTGATCAATTTAGAGTATGATCATCGATTGATTACCGATCGGCCATGACAATTCCAGTCGGGGTCTTGGTGTCGAGTCTGAGCGCATCGGGGTCGAGTGCTTCCATCTCTTCTAGCGTAGCGAGATGAGGAGCGACGCACTCCCAAACCTGAAGGAGGAGGGAGATCAAAGATTAAAGATCAAAGATCTCTGATCATCATCGGACAATAGATTAGACGAACGAAGGAATAGTGATGGCGGGAACCATATTACGTTATTTCAAGGAAAATGGTAGAAGGCCAAGCATTTTCATCCCTGAAAATCAGAAAGGCAGAAAGTTGGGATAAGCAAAGATCAAAGATCACACCTTGTTCTCTCTAATGAGCTGGATAACGGCGGCGATCTCCGGCTGCATGAATCGATCACGGTTTAGAGGACTGCAAATTAATTAATCGATAATCAATTATCAGATCGTTACAGTACTCTCGCATCGATATCTCAAACATGGTTCTTCAACAATTCTAATTGTTTCAAGTTCCCTCATTTTTGATGCTATTGTTTTAGTGAGGATGTGTTAGTTGAGTGCTCGAGGTCGATTTGATCAGAATGGGCTTAATTTTAATTAGTAATGTATTAAAGGGACCATGCAGAGATAGTGAGACACACTTATTTCACATTATTTTGGTCGACTAATAAAGGGAAAATAAGAAAAAAATTCTTCGGACACAAAGTTCCGAGAATTTTTTCACTATTTTTCCGTTATCAGCATGTCATATTTGGCGAATAGAGCTCAAGTTGTCAATCTCTGCCGGGTCCCTTTAATATACTCACGGGGACACGCTCCGGACGAGTTCGTACACTTTATTCAGAGGAGCAGTTGAGATTAGCGGTTTGAGAAACTCGAGACCCTGGCAAGCCGCCAGAAGCTCCATTGCGAGCACTGTAAATATCGTATTCGAGCGTAATAAAGTCAGTTGTTGATAGAGAAAAGAGAGCTGCCGTACCCGCCTCGACGTGCTCGATGACGGTGAGCGCCTTGCGCGCCGCGAACCCGCCCATGCTCACGTGGTCCTCCTGCGATTACGGTTACTTATTATCGATTTATGGCATTTGTTTCTGCTCTCCACCCAAAGTGATAAATGAAATATGTTTCGTGAGATGTATTACTCCAGTATTAGACGTTATAGAACGCTGGGACTTTCTGTTGGTAGTAAAAATATAATTTATAACCAAGCAATGCATACCACATTTCACAGGCCGGCCAAGCTTACAGAAAGGCCTTTGGAGTGAGAGAGCGTGTGAAATCAAGAGGGACTCTCTCATTTTTGCACACTCTCTCGCTCTAACCCTGGTATGTAGGTTTGGAATCATGTGATACCTGATTGCACGATGTTGGAATGGAGTCGGCGGAGGAAGGATGGCACAGCACCTTGTTCTCGGAGACTGCGAAATAACAGAATTACAGAGAAATTCACGATCGGCTCTGTTTGTCACGCCCTTCCTCGTTCAGATGATGGGACATTAATCGTGTCAGTCCAGGTCCTATTTTAGGGTTCTGTAGGATTTTTTTTGCTAAGCGAAGTCTGCTTCCTCTTCTACAGAATACGGCCCAAAATGTTGGTATGATTGTCGAAAATCGGATCGATAAATGCTTGCTCACCAAGCGATGCTGCGGTGACTTGGATCATCATGAAGCCCGAGTTGAGTCCGCCATCGGGAGTGAGGAAAGTGGGCAGACCGGAGAGGTCCTGCAAGAAAAAAGTAAATGTAAGGGAATGAAAATTCCAAAAAATAACTTCCATTTCTTGATTAATAAAGGATTAAATGTAAATTGGATGCTCCCTGTGTTCCCTATCACTCATAGTTATTTACCAATATTACACAACGGCTTCTTGCCTGTCTGTTTGATCTGATCAGTTTTTCCAAAGTATTATATGTCTACTGTTTTCCCAGACTCGCTCACACCTTATTCACAAGTCTCTCCAGTCGCCTTTCCGACATCTGCGCCAGTTCGTGCACGGCGATGGCGAGGAAGTCGAGGGCCTGTAACAATCAATAATTGCTGGCACGGTGCCAAGAAAACAATCGCTGCGGGACTCACGTCGCTCTGAACTGTCTAGCAACATCCTTTACTGTTATATCTGTTTCAAATACGATTCGTTATCCAAATTGATACGAATTCTCCGCACTTTGTTGATCTATTTATTAAAGAAATTAGCATATTATATTAATTACCTTAGCGGGGTATTCTCCATGGAAGTTGCCGCCCGAGATAATTTCCTCTCTGCGTATTGCGCAATTATCGATTGATTACTAATCATGAAACGGTATCGATCGTTTATTGATTTATGTAAAACAATTATTGATTGATTACCTATCCGCGAACACGAGCGGATTGTCGGTGGCCGAGTTCAGTTCGGTCGTAATGATTCCCCGGACGAAGGAGATCGTGTCGTGAACCACGCCGTGCACCTGGCACATTCAATTATTGATTAACTTATTGATTCCGGAATTTTTCGGTAGTTACAAGAAGAGCATCAAAAATATCTAGCTTTGGATTGTTCAAGATATAATTCGTCGCAGAAGTACGGTGATATCTTGTTTGTTTTTGCCTCTTTTCCTTTTATGGACTAACTTTCGTAGAATGGATCTCTTTCGAATAATCGTTGATCTTTGATCTTTGGTCTAACCTGCGGTACGCAGCGTAGCGTGTACGCGTCCTGAACGCGGTTGCAGTTGCGATGCGACTCTGTAATATGTTATTGAAATAATAAATCTTCGTCCTCTACCCCTCTCCCCTTATCTTCTTTCACCTCATCGTCAATGTTAAAAAAAACCTTCCATAGTGATCATTTATCCAACATTCGAAGAAACGGAATATGCTCGACATTCAATCTTTGATCTAGACCGCAGGGCCGAAACACTGGCAGCCATTTTAGGCGTATTGATTTAGTTAGCTCTTCACATGACTAGTAAACATGGACTTTCGCATACAGATATACCTAATATTTGACCTCGAATCTCTGATCTCACCGGCGATCTGAGACGGGTTGGCTTCCGAGTGCAGAAGTGCTCGCAGTCTGGCAGCGGTCTCGTTCTGCCCACGGTGAGGGCGAATACGGTGGATATCTGGGAATTATAGAACTTAAAGGTGTCCCACGAAATTATAGAACTTAAAGGTGATGTCCCACGAACTTTTGGTGAACTGAGTTCTCACTGTGGGCTTATCACGCTCGGTTCTGCGGTCAGAGGCCCGCAAACCGCACTTTCAACCAATAAGTTTGAACAGATTTATTCGAGTTTGGCTCTGTGCCAAACTGACCCTGACGCGAAGGGATTCAAAAATGAGAAGGAGGGATAATGGGAAAAGAGGAGACAGCGACCGTGCCATTGGCACATTGGAGATGAGGAATGAGGGAACGCGAGATCGTATTACTCCTTCTTTAAAGAATAAACTTTTACATTGATATTTCTAGAAATTATCGAAATTCACTCGTTCCAACAGCATGAACATAACTGTGTTGACATTATTCGTATTTGTAGCGATGATACAACGCAATTATTGCCTCCCATTTGCTTCCAAGTGTTCATAACGTTTATCTGAACCACCTGAACGGACCTATTTTGCTATGAAGTCGAAAATAGCGCACGATGTTCTTACTTACCTTGAGTATTCGATTTTATGTTGTGCCGAACTTTTAGTTGTAGTGAACTTCAAAGGCCGCATAAACTGATGGGAAAGTGTCTTTGTATAGACGTTGCGCGCCCCCGTAAAATCAAATCTCTGGTTTACGGCCTGGGGACTATTTGATCGTAGAAAGGGAAACGACGCAAGATCAGGTGAGCTCGCTGAGCACAACACGTGACCTTTTGATCTCACCAAGCACAGCACCAACTTCGCGTCTTTGTTTAGTTTTAGAACAACATGAAGTGATTGCCCAAATGCCGCAACAATAGCGAGTATGCTGGCGGTCTATCGTTTCACAAGGTCATAATACAAAATCGCCTTCAGCCTGACTCAATATTTTTCCAGCCTTTTAACTCAAAAAAAATTAACCGCCAAATACTTTCAGAGGCTTACATATTGAATCTTGATTCGAATCGATATCGTCTACCGTATTTCCAATCGATAATCGGGCTCACCGGGATCGTACGCTCTGCTGGTTCCCTTCAGGACGTCGAGTGAGAGGGCGGCGATGACGTCAGCCTGCAGGGCGATGTTGGTCGCACGCTCCACGCCTGTAGAGAGTTCGAAGATCAAAAACTAAAGATCAAAGATCAAAGTGCAACGATGATGTGTTACCGAATCGGCACTGCTTGCCTCGACAAATTCGAGAATCAATACGTGATCTTCCTTTTTTTTCAAAATGGATCCAGCGAAGGAAGCCTACCAGTGCGAAAAATCCTCTATTCTGGACTTGCATCGAAGAACAGTCAGAGATCAAAGATCACAAAGAAATGTTCTCACCAAGCGCGCCGAGTGCTGTGACCATCTGCGTGCCGTTGATCAGCGCGAGGCCCTCCTGAAATTTGCATTTTGAAATTTTGAACCGGAAATCAATTTCACACCTTCGGACCGAGTTTCATCGGCTGCAGATTATTTCTCTTCAGCACGACCGCCGCGTCGTCCCAGCTGGAATTTAGGAATCAATACGCAAATACCGTATCCAACTGACTGGAAAAAAATCAATAAACCAGGCTACCGTACCCGGTGGCGGGCGACCACATGCGGCCCTCGCCGATCAGGCCGAGCGCCAAGTGCGCCAGCGGTGCGAGGTCGCCCGAGCAGCCTACCGTACCCTGCTGCGGTACGTAAGAGACGCAGAAAGCTGCAAAGGCAATCAGTAAGTGATTTTTTAAATCGATAATTAGACAGTACCGTAGTTTCCGTTTAGTTTTCTAAAAATATTGTAAAATTTTATAAGCACCACTAAATGCTGCAAAATCGATAATTATCAATTTACGAAAAAAAATGATAATTAGAAAGTAACGTACCATTGAATGCCGCAATCATCTTCTTAATGTTCTCCACGGAGATGCCTGAGTGGCCCTTGGCGAGGATGTTGATGCTGAAACGGTGGGTTTATGGATCCGCTTTTCTGGTTCCGGGACCGAGAGTACCACGTTTGTATTTTCTTATTTCCTTGATTATAAATTTAAGGCGCCCGACATCTTGATCACGACAATCTGTTCCCAGATATCTGGTTCTTCCTATTCTACTCCTTGTTTAATGTTCCTGTTTGCTGGTTCCCGGTTCCTGGTGTCCGGTTCCGCTACCGCTACCTACCGCAGGGCGAGCAGCATGCGGGCGCGCGGCGGCGACAGCGGCGCCCCGTAGCCCGCAGCGTGCGACCGGATGAGGTTGAGCTGCAGCTGCCTGCAAGAGGGGGACGATTAAAGATGAGCAAGTTGATCGCAAACTGATTGTGAGAAAAGCTGATACTTTCTGATAGAAAAATTAGTGTTTTGTACAGTCTGATTTTTTTAAGTACTAGAGGGCCATGATTTGAGAAACGAAATAAATTAAATTTTTTTTAAATAAGACATTGAACCCACTCCAACTGGTGTTTGTCGATGCGGACGTTTGCGAAGGTGCCGAAGCCGGTCGTGATACCGTAGACGGCTAAATTAGATTATTCAGTAATTACTTAATTAATTAAATATTTATTTTTCAAAATGATTTTTTTATTTCTTTCCAGACCCTTATCCTAACCAATGTGGGGTGAACTCTTTCTTCACTCGGGAGGCGAAGCAGTTGTGTTTCAATAGAAATATTTAATTTTTTGGGCCTAATGAAATTTGATATATTTATAAGTGTGTGGGAAAGACAAACACTACGCTAAACTTTCTAACTTCCACCATCCAAACAGTTCTCAGACCACTATTTTACGGCTCCAGCAATTTGCGGCAAACGATCTCGCTGGGTAAACGTTTTTGCAAGAGAGCAGTACAAAAATAGGCACTTTATCGCCCCCCTCTCAAGGTTGAGATTGTTGAAACAACGACTAAACATCGCGTGTGTTTTCTGTCGATGAAATGAACCACGTGACCATTTGCAGCTAGGAAAAAGTACTTTGATACAAATTTGAAAGGTAACAAAGCAACGATTAATGTTGAGCAGGACAATCACTCTGACGATCATTTCATAAAAATGATGCAACCGCAAACTTTCTTTTGTTTTATACCCGCCCTTCTCCTTCTTCAAGCTCTCCCATTTTCCGCAAAAAAACATTTATAATTGAAATAATACAATGAATGTTGATCGCGAAAACCTTTTTCAGTACCATTTGATAGTAATGACGCAATCGCAAACTCAACTCACTTTTGTGCTCCGAGGCGATTCTCTCCAGCAGATCGCGACCCCTGCGAATATGGTCCTCGGCTTCCAGAGAGAGCTGGGAAAGATCAAAGATCATGATTGAAATTTAATAGCATAAATCATAATAGAGAGATCAAATGTTTATGTGAAAATCAAAGTTTACTAGTCAACATTACTGCATACTGCATAAGACGTGCAGCATAAATTAGCCCAAAATGACAGCTAGTGTTCGGTCCTGCGACCTAGACACTGACAGCCTCCCATAGATCTAAGATCAGAAATGGGAGGTCAAAGATCACCTGTAGTTTGTACTCGCCGCGCTCGCACTTGGCCAGATCCGCAGGCTGTAGACTCTGAAAAAACCCGAAGATTGCGTCATCACTAGGTATTATTACGCATTTTCTTACAAATTTACGCTCTCCGAAGTGGCTCTCATTTGTTACCTCTCTCTCTCGGCCTCACCCCTTTCCGGATGCAACAAACAACTACGCAACACCGCGTGTTTTCTGTCGAGCAGTTGTCCATATGACCATTTACATCATCTTTCTCTGGCACTTCACTCATAGTATGACTACTTGCCAAGAAACCCATTTTCACGAACACATAAGAACGACGCAATCGCACCTCTCCATCGATGATGAGCATTTCAGTGGGCGTCTTGCCCACACCCGCGCGCCTCTCCGGCTCCTCGTACTCGAAAGTGATGCTGAAAATTTCAAGTCGGTCATGAGTTTAGGCGAGCCGTGTTTGGCAGCTCTATCAGGCCACCGAAGCAAATACAAGTTCATTTGTTTCGATGTAGTATCTATTCGATGTATCTTTGTCTTTGACAGATTCATGCACAGCAAGACAAACAAACCGACAGACGAACAGACAGACAAGGAATTGTAAAGTGTACCGTTTGTGCTCGTTGCTCCTGATCTTCTCCTTCATCTCGGCCATTTTGTCCTCGTCGGAGGCCTCGTTGCCATCTTCCAGCGGGTTCATAACTGGAATTGAAATTGTATAAAGACTATAGTATAAGGGCGTCTGTCTGTCCGTTTTTATGTATTTATGTTTGTCCCGTGATGATTTTTTTAAAATATTTATTATTAGAAAACTCGCAAATATTATATAGTTGTTCTTCTTAATATTTTTTAACTGTCCAATTCACATCGAAGGCCTGATTCTACTGAAATATGTTTCAAGCAGTTTTCAATACAGTAATCAATAAATCTATTGCAATGTCTTCTCTGATATACAATATTCCTAGAAATCGATAAGGAAACCCAATTACAGTATAATCATGAAAAGCTACCGTACCCAGCTGGATGAACTCGTTCTCCTTCAGGATGTCTCCACAAGCGTCTTCCGGATCGAGCAGCGAGTTGCCGATGACGCGGCGGATCTGAAGCTACCGTATCTCGGAGAGTCGTGCCGGGACCCAGTAGTTACAGTATCCCGTGTTCGCTACTATCCCTACGTCACATCCTCTAACGGGACTCTTTTGAATAAAGAAATATGTCGTGTCCTCATTAGTATTTTTTCAACAGTCACAGAGACGAGCCACTTTGTGCGGAGAATGGGGAAGTGCCGTAGCCCGAAATTTCCCTTCGGGACCTTGTCCAATACGAACCTCTCTGTACTGCTGCGGTCCCTCCATGTCAAAGCGAGCAAAGATGGAGGGCTTCAGCTTCTGCAGCTTGGCCAGCGACCGACGAGCCACCTGCAAAAGAAGTTACTTGAAACGGTTGTGTCCTCAAGATATTTTAGCCTGCAGCAGGAGCTTGCAGTACAACACCTATCCTACATCATACTTCTAAAGAATCGCCGGTGGGCGGACCAATAGCATGAGAACGCTAACAAGTGGCCGCTCTCTAGTCGGCGGAGACGTACTACTCGCCCGATCACAAAATGCTACTAGTCCAGCCACGCTTGGTTACTAGTAGCTACGAGCAAGATCATTCGGAGATTCTAGAGTAAAAGTATGCTTTACTTTTACCTTTTTAGAGTAAACGTATCTGTTTAAAATTTAAAATGATCAAACCTCTCCAATAGAGTCAGCTTCGTCGCTGGCGACGGAGATGCACTCGGCACCGACGTGAATTTGAAGACGCATCGTTCTCTGAAAAAAATCGATAATATAGTAACCCAAATACTTATAATACAAATCGATAATACAGTAATCCAAAATAGCGCTCAGGGTGGTATAGGGTGGGTTGCGTGGGTGGATGGTGGTAGGGAAAGAAATAAGGCTGCGCCAATGGATTACCACAATACTGTGGCGTGTGAAGACTACCGTAGCCCGGAGGCGAGGAACTACCGGAGCCCGGAGGCGAGGGGTACCGTTGCGCGGAGGCGAGGGTGTACCGTGGCCCGGGGGCGGGGGGTACCGTAGCCCGGAGACGAGGGGGTACCGTAGCCCGGAGGCGAGGGGTACCGTAGCCCGGAGGCGAGGGGTACTGTGGCCCGGAGGCGGGGGTACCGTAGCCCGGAGGCGAGGGGGTACCGTAGCCCGGAGGCAAGAGGTACCGTAGACCGGAGGCTACCGTAGACCCTCCGGACACGCAGACCAGCGCGCTCAGCTGGCCGCCGCCAGACTGACTGATGGTGGGCAGTTAAGATGAGGGGAGGGCTTAACTGTCCCATTCCCGCTCCTCCCCCCTAGCCCCCCCCCTCCTTTCCCACTACCGTAATTACTCGTGTCTTTCGTCTCCCTAACCGTGCCTCCGCCTATCCTATTTTCCCTGTATCTCGAGAGAGTTCGAATAGACATATAAAACGTCATAAAAGTGAGGGGGAGATGACATAGCGCGCGCACCCCCGACATTGATTGCATGGGAGAAGAGACACAATGTTATTTCAGCCAAACTTAGATCGGTGATGGGTTTCTAAATGTTATGAATATAACTCTTCGGGGAGAGAGAGCACATAAAATGATAGGGTAGCCATCATTCCTGTATGGTAAACAACGGAAATTCGTGTTTTGGCTATTTGATATGATCGTATTATATTTTATAAATGTAAAAGTTGCGGAGAATCAATGAGGGTGTGCGCGCGCTATGTCATCTCCCCCCCCCACTATTATGACGTTTTCTATGTCTATTCGAACTCTCTCGAGATACAGGGAAAATAGGATAGGCAGAGGCACGGTTAGGGAGACGTGGACTGCAACTTATGAAGACTACCGACCCATCCTCATCTGAGCGACTACCGCCTGATATGATAAATTTATTGATTGATTGATTAATGAGGGAGTCGGATGGCATTCGAAACAGAGTCGGCGAGAACGAGTTAGAGAAAGAGAGAGATGGCGAGACAGCGCGCCAAACGAGAGGGTCAGACAACGAGAGATGATCTTGGCATGGTGCCAACTGGATGCTATGAGTCGGATGGCAACGAAGAAATCTGTTGCAAAGTTCCTAAGAACCGTCAAAGATCAACAACAGACCGTTGCAATAAGAGTGCGAAATGTGAGACCGCGGTCTCTTCATTTCACCGGTCGCTAGACGAGAAAGAGAGTGCGCGAAATGAAGAGACCGTGGTGTCACAGTTTGCACTCTAGTGGCAATCATGGAAAGTACCATCTCAAGGTCGTGTCTTGAACTTTTGATCATGTTTCGGGTTGCACACCATTTCACAATTCTTATCCACATGGGAACCTCAAGAAATGCAGCGAGAGATCAGTGAAAATATGAGCAACGGTCTCGCCTCAAGCTCCTTTCTGGAGGGTTGGGCATCAAAATGGTTTCTGTGAGAGAAGCTGTCCGAAAAAAATAAGCAGGGGTCAGAATGAAATCAATTTCAGCGCTCGTTGCTCACACTCAAGAATTTCTTGAATCCCGTCGTGCTCCTGGTTCCTCCTAGAGCTATTTGGCATTTTTTTGCAACAACTAGAAATAATAGGATTTAAAAATTGTTCAAGGGGTGCAACATCAAGTGCTATTAGCATCCTTACACGCACGATAAGATTTTACCGTTTTTGTACCTGGTCATGTACTTGTTGTACCCGGGCACATCATTCCACAAGCCGGTCAACCATCCAGAAAGGCCTTTTGGGTGAGAGAGCGTGTGAAATCGAGAGGGACTCTCTCAATTTAGCATACTCTCTCGCTCTTACCATGGTCTGTTGGTTTGGAATCATGTGCGGGTAAACTCCGCAGAGCGTTTCCGGGTACATCAGAGACACAGGTACACGAAATTCTAGAGCAGTTCATGCATTTCGCACAGATCGACAGAATTTTTTTTTAAAAAAAGGGGACGTAAGGGGCTACTCTGTATTTTTTTGTTCCGGCGAATAGAAATGAATGATGAGCTTAACGGACTCACGGGCGAAAGAAGGGGAAATAGGTGCTAGCAGCACGGAAAATCGAGTGTTGCGCAGAGTCCATTGGTATTATAAATTCACAATCACTCGTCCAAAATAATAAAACGTTCCGCTCCTAAACAACAGATACGGCTGCGAGAGAGCATGAGAAAGCGCGAGACGCGCCGAGGTATAGAAAGAGAGTACACCACTAGTAGTCCACTAGTATGAACGTATCATTTTAAAGTTGTAATAGTGTGCATAATAAATTGCGAAATATGAGATCTCTTCATTTCGCGCACTGTCTCGGCCGGTTGATGTATCAGACAGTGTGCGAAATAAAGAGATCGTGGTCTCGCATTTCGCACTCTAATGCATAAGTGCAAACCGCGCACGCAAGATAATGCGATAGCGGCAGACAATAAAGGCGTTGATAACGCCTGGATTCAAAGTTCAGACAGGCGCTTCACAATGTTCGGATTGTCAGGAAAGTTTCCCTAATTGGGAAAAGGCGCCGAACAGCGCCTCTTGGGCGCCCTTTCCCAATTAGGGAAAGACACTCGTTGCTCGTTTGCCTTACATTCCTTGAGGCACCAGAACATTGTGAGACAATAAAGGCGCTGATAATTCCTGGATTCAAAGTTCAGACAGGCGCTTCTCTTTTGCTGCACTCTCCTCGCCTACATCATTCCAAACCTCAGACAGGGATCAGGGCTCCTGAATTTGAGTTCTGGAGGTAATAATACTTAATGCTTAATACTTTATTCTCCATCGGGAATGAGGGTGAGGACAGTTATCTTGACGTGATGATGGATTCTTCGTCTGGATTGTCTTACGACGAAATGGCTCAGCAGTACTCTGAGAGGGAAGTCTCCAGCTTTCCTTACTCTGGGGACATTGTCTCCAGATGAGAGAGCATGCAAAATCGGGAGAGCGGGCGAGAGATAGTGAGAGGTGACCTCTCGATTTTGCATGCTCTCTCAGCTGGAGATAATGTCTCCAGAGTAAGGAAAGTTGGAGACTTCCCGCTCTGTGTATAAGGTCAATGGTTTATTAGCAATGAGTGCAGTACTAACCACTACGATCGCGAATGTTTCAGCGCTAAACTTGCAGTGCCAATAAAGCCGGCTGCCGGGCCGTTAGAACTTCCTCTTTTTTGGACATTCCATTTGAGATCTCATCGTGTCTCTGCGCTCTCTCGAGTCCGCCCGATCTCTCGCTTTCTCTAACCAATAGTTTGTTAGTGCGAGGAAAGATCAAGATATCGAACGCAATTTCGTTGAAGAGCCGTTCCTGCCGGGGTGGAGTGTCCTTTCTGTGTCGTGGTCAGAGAACCAAAGTAATTTGATCTAAGTTCTCTCTCGAAACGGCTATTTATAGTATTGTGCAAAGAGTGACTGCAACGATAGATAATAAAAAAGTCAGTTGATGGTAGCCCATATGTCCGACTGTATAACTCTAATCAGCGAGAGAGTGCGCGAAAACAAGAGTTCAGTTCACTCTTTTTCCCACGCTCACATTAGATTTTTAACGTGTATGGCAGTGCGTATCAAAATTTGAGATATTTCTTTCTGAGATACCACTATGTCTTTCAAACACTTGTGTTTTTATCAGCAATTAAATAAAGTTCGTGGACAGTATACGATTCAAACTCGAGAAGTAAATGCTGGATTTATGTTCGGACACGATGTTCGATCCTCGCACTTGTTCTGTGCCCTACTCTGCACTCTTTTTTACTATGTATTCGCACTCTTTTTCCGGTTTTTGATTTTTCGACTGATCTCGTTACGTTCGTCCTTTTTCACCCTGCCCTTTCGCCATTTCATCGCTCTCATTCCGTTCATTTACAGCCCTTTTTAGAGCCACCGTCATCTCACGTGGCGGTGTGCGTGGTGTGTCATCGGCGTGCTGCGCGTGCGCCAACTCATGACCGACTTTTACAGCCACCACATGAGTGTGGGATCAACGATATATTATAAAAAAATAAAGTTCCAAATTCAGATAATAATAAAGTGTCGGTCGTTTCAGACCACAAACACGAAGCTCATGCAAGCCCAGTTACCTTGATGTCATTATACATCTGTATCTGTAATAAGGTTTCGAGGGGCACAGCATTTCGAGAGCGGTCACATGCCAGACGACGAGAGAAAAGGCGAGAGACAACAACGCTATGAAGAGAGTCATGCGTTGCAGTCGCGTTGAGTGCCCCTCTCTCCACAGTTCAAATTCAAAATTCTGGAGTTTTGCCAAAAAGTGTGTGGCAGTCTCGCTGTACACCTAATCGCTGTGAGGGGATATTCAAAGAACTTATTGCAAATCAATTTATGAGTCCGATAACTTTTCCGAAAGCCACTGATTGCGCCGGGGTACACTTTGAGATCAATTCAAATAAATTCAATTTATCTCATTTACACTTTTAACTTCTTAACATGTGGATCAGATAGACATCGGGGTGTTTTACAGTGGTGTGAGCTCAGAGAGCTCAACGTAAGGGGGGAAATATTATAATTTTTGATGTAATTCAGAAATAAGTCATAAAAAGAGAATTTAAAAAAAGAAAAAAATAGCACATTCAAAGCACATTCAAAGAAAAGTTCACAGCTACAAACATTCTTTGAAACTCTCTCTCTCTCAAAATCTAGACTAAAAATTTTATTTTGTAACAAGGGTCACAGGTGCTGATCGTCTGCACATAAATTTGCTCTTGAAAAAATTTCAGCGGAAGATAAAGTTCCGCTATGAATGCTGTGAAACGTTTTTAATATGTATATTTACGTAAAGGTAAAGTTGCTACCGGAATCAAGAGGACTTTACGTCGACAAGCGACTACTCTGCCGGGGCCGACCGGTAAGGCCGGTTGCTGCACAGATCTACGTATCCCCTGCTGATCAGGCTTCTGGGGCACGTTACCTTTCGCAATCAATGTTGCTACCAATTTTATCTACAACGAAGCGATGGAATCGAACTCGTGACTCTTCGTTTGGCAAGCAGTGCCTTACACCACTAGGCCATCCGCCCGTATATTTACGTGGCAGTGTACAAATGAAACGTAAAAATCGAAGAAAAACATTCATATTGTTTTGGAATTTTTTATAACTTTGAAAGAACTTTGAAAAAGAATATGAAATTTGGCTTTCAGACAGTAAAATATTTTGAGTATGACCAAAGGGGAGGAGAACGCTCACTATTCACTATATTCGACTCCAAATATTTGTAGTGAATTATAATTAGGATTGTGCAATTGTAGGAAATGATAAATCCTGTATCAAAATGTAGTAAAGGAGATGTTCATCTTTGACGGCAAACATCTGCATCGGCAAAAATCGGCACAGATTTCGAACATTTGAGATCAGTTTTTGAGGTTTTAGACAGGAAATTCGGAACTATCACGGAAAAATGCGTGTTATAAACCGTTTCACGCCAGTCATAATAGCGATGCTTTATTTTCGGCTGAAAAAATTCCAATATTTAGAAACATTTTTTTCTATCTCGAATTTTTTTCAAGCTCATAGTTACAAGGAAAATTTTGAGGTTAGGTTGTATTTTCTGATATCCGAGATCATTTCTTCCGTTCTCCGTTCTTCTTCCGTTCTTCCGTTTTCCGTTCACCTAATATGTATCTACGCGTATTCATCAACTTATATGACCAGGCGCGCATCCTATAACGATCTGGACAATCCGTGTACATATTTTAATCGGGAGTTTTAGTAAAAAAACCATTTTGGGTACATTTTTGTTACATTTTTGGTATTCATTTTGAGTACATTTTGGGTATTTTGGCCCATAAGAGTGCTTCACATCATTCCACAGGCCGGTCAACCATCCAGAAAGGCCTTTGGAGTGAGAGAGCGTGTGAAATCTAGAGAGACTCTCTCACTTTTGCACACTCTCTCGCTCCAACCCTGGTCTGTAGGTTTGGAATCATGTGGTTTGAAAAGATATCCCGAATTTGTTTGCGTCAGTTCAAACTTCTCATCTATTCAAGTCGTCGAGTGACGATACGGCAGAATTTTCCTTCACGGCTGAATATTTCGTTTCGGCGCGAAGCTTGTGAAAAATTGAGGACATAATATGTAGAGCATTTTCTACAAATGAACCTCAACAGATCACCATGAAATTATTTGATTTGGTTCGATAATCGAGTAAGAATATCAAAAATGAAAAAAAAATATTAATTTTTAAAAATACAATTGGAATAGTGTACAAAAAAAGTTTTCACGCACACAGAACACGCCTAAAATATAGCGGAAGGAAACACTGTTCCTATCTTGTTTGTTTGAAAAGTTGTGAAAAGCGCGTTTTCGCAATCTCTGTTACACATATCCAAGCAGGGTCTCAGCCTCAGGACACAAATACTTTTGTAAATAAGGCCCGCGTGCTTTCAAACAATGAGCATGGTGCGCAAATCAAAAGTCCTGGTACGAATGTCCGGAAATGCTCAAATCTTATCGATCCCAACTCTTAACGTGTCTTATGCGAAGAAAGAGCTACAGTAATTATTAATTACAACTCATCTAATTGTTAAAAAACACCTGTGTGATTATGAATTATGTTTAGAATGAAAGCACTTTCATCGACAAACACTCCCCATTCTTGCGGAACATAATTCACGCCATTACCAGACGTGGCCCGGCTATTTAACCATACCCTATATAGCACCCCGAAAGCGTATACCGATCAATCATCTCATGTGTTCGTTCATTAACAATTCGGGAACGATTGTCAATTCTTTTATAGAAGATATCGTGGGACGAAGTGAGCGAAGGTGGACGAGAGAGATTGGGAAGGACGAAGGGGAGAGTCACGATGCTCTGAACAAAAAGGTTTATTAATGGATAATGTGGGTGTTCCAGTAACATACGGTACCGGTGGTAAGCTGAGAGCAGTATACGTTGTATATCGTAGTATATCTTTATTGCCAGAGGAATGTCACACCGTTCATTCAGAAAAAAGATAGTAGCTTATCAACTTTCGATATAGTGAAATGGGCTACTGATGCGTGCACTCTCTTTCTCTACCTCGGCGTCTCTCTCCCTTTGTCGCAGTCATATCTGTTGTTTAGGGACGTAATTGTGTATGATTATTTCGGAAGAGTGTTTATGAATGTGTAATATCGCCCACCTTATTTCTTGCCCTGGGTACGGTAGAATTCTTCAGCGACGGCGGATGTGATGAGGAAGGTGGACACAACGGCGAGCAGAAGGGCGACGACTAGACTTCGAAAGGCGGAACAACTACCCGTTTATTCCGTCTCATTTTCAATAAACGGAGCGGTTGGCGGGTAGTTGCGAATTACGCGGGTAGTTGCTAAGAATTCCGTGGGTAGTTGTTTAGCATAGTGATCTTTGTGAATTGATGTATGAAAATCATGAAAGAAGAGGAGATCATTATTATTCCTCGCTCATTTCTCACCATGTCGGCGCCCAGAGTTGGTGGGTTGCCTAAGTTGGAGCTAAATCGGAAGGCAATAGCGCCTACTTACGCCAATTTCAACATCACCTACTCGGATTTCGGCTGTCAGATTTTAATATATTTATATTTAATGCAATATTTTTTTAAAAATGTTCCATGTTCACATCTTCCGAGGCTCTGATATCTTATACCCATCTTTGACATGTTTTCGCTTTCAGGCTGAAGTCGACCCCAAGTAACGTTATCACAAGCCTCTTGTACATGAGAAAAACTGAAAGCAACATATCTATCTGTCTGTGTTTTAGGGCTATCCGACAGTTCTTTCGCACTAGCCGTGGACATATCGAGGCTCTGATACTCTGACTCACATTATTTGACCTATCAAATTGCTAAATAGAATACGGTACTCAATGTGTCTTCCGGTTTGTAAAATTAAAACCATCATTGGGCATATCTTCGGTAATAATTTGACTAGGTTATGCTAGCCTCCTTTCTTCACCTAACCAGAAAATCAATATGCCGCGGGAAATACCAAGTACCTAACTTTTCAGAAATATGATCAATTTTTGATAGTCCAAATACCGTAATATTTGTCAAAGGAAACCGCAATCGTTCGAGAGTGCGATTAGTTACAAACGATATGTGAATTTAGATGGACAAGTAATCACTATACTGATAAGTTTAGTATCGATTGAAGAACTCACGGCTCATTCTACTTTTACAGAATCCCGCTTACGCAACTAGTTGCGGGGTTAAATAAACAACTACCCGCGAAACCGGTTATACGGAGAATAAATGGGAAAATGAAAATTCCGCCAATCTCGTACGCAACTAGTTGTATTGTTATTTATCGTTACCTTTCGAAGTCTAGCGACGACGACTCTCATTGTTGGACGAGGGGCGGGATGAGGTGGCTCAGCGATATTCCCACATTATTTTATACTGACAATGAGAGCAGAAACCCATAGAGTGGCCAAATTGACGGAGAGGGAGAGACAGAGAGAGAGAGAGAGAGAGAGAGAGAGAGAGACAGAGAATACAAAGAAGAATCGGGTAAGGACGAGATAAAGCAGAGAATGCAATGGAGCCCGTGTGTGACCGTCACACTTTCAACAGCTATTCGGCGAGCGAATTAAGTTTTGCGAGCAGCGCCTTGGCCGCGTGACTAACTATCCGTCGCCGTATAGCCATACACTTCATCTGAAAGACTCACGGAGGGAGAAAGTTAGAGAAAGAAGGAATCATCGAGAGAGAGAGAGAGAGACAGAGAGAGAGACAGAGAGAGAGAGAGAAACGAGAGCCAGACAACGAGAGAAGTTTTTGGCATAGTGCCAGCTGGATGTTGTGCCATACCCCTCAAGACCTCGGCGAATATGTTTGGCCATGAACATCTAATTCTGATATGATATGTGATAGTGTGAAATTGAGCTCAGCGCACCTGAAAAATGGAGACAAAAACGCGAAGAATAAAAGAAACCGCTGAATATGAGCGAACACATAGCGGGGTATAAACAGCTGCGTAAAATAACTTTTTTGCGGATTCGATCAATTCATAGGTCACCACGCCTGCGGTATCCCTATACATGTATCCCTATACGTGGAAGCCCCGTGCCCCAAAGGATTTCTTTGGGGCACGGGGCTGTCACGTATCACGGGGCGTCCAAAATGGGTTTTGGGTTGGTCCCACCAAAGTCAAAGTGGTATACTGTATCTTCACCGCGGGGGTCCCACAACGAAAACAGACTACCGTAACCCTACCTACCGTAACCCGGAAATACGAAATTGACAATACGGACCCCTGGTATATTGCATGAGGTAGACCTCGAGTTGTCATTGCCTGAGGGGGATACCGTAATCATCCCACCGTACTCTCGACTACAGTAACCCTACCGTAAGACGGATTTGCAAAAGTGTCCCAATCGGCTCGGGATTTTTATGGAAGATACCCCTCGAGGAGGAAAGCGTGTGTGGCATACCGCACCCCATCTACAGTACTCCCGGCTACAGTAACCTACCGTAACACGAAAATTCGAAAACGATCAAATCGGCTCGGAATTTTTGTAGGAGGTAGATCTCGAGTGGGTAAATTATTTCCGGCATATCATTATGTTCCTACAGTATCCACGGCTACTGTAACCATACAGAGTCGAATTTTTCATTTTCGAACTTTCGTAGTACGGTAGGTTACTGTAGCTGTGAATACTGTAGGAACATAATAATATGCCGGAAATAATTTGCCCGCTCGAGTTCTACCTCCTACAAAAATTCCGAGCCGATTTGATCATTTTCGTATTTTCGTGTTACAGTAGGTTAATGTAGCCGAGTGTACGGTAGATGAGGTGCGGTATGCTCCACACACTTTGCCTACTCGAGGGTTATCTTCTATAAAAATCCCGAGCCGATTGGGACACTTTTGCAAATCCGTCTTACGGTAGGGTTACTGTAGTCGAGAGTACGGTAGGATGATTACGGTATCCCCCTCAGGCAATGACAACTCGAGGTCTACCTCATGCAACATACCAGGGGTCTGTATTGTCAATTTCGAATTTCCGGGTTACGGTATGTAGGGTTACGGTAGTTTGTTTTCGTTGCGGGACCCCCGCGGTGAAGTTACAGTATACCACTTTGACTTTGGTGGGACCAACCCAAAACCCATTTTGGACCATGACCCCTATACGTGACAGCCCCGTGCCCCAAAAATCACCATGTATAGGGGATCGTGGAAGCCCCGAGCCCCAAAGACTGCCTCCACGTCTGGTGAGGTATGGATCAATTACAGCGGATGTGAATCACTCAACCACTCAGACACAGAGAGTCATGGCTTACAAGTCGCTTTGTTAGTCGCTTTATTTGGAGCTTCACAATCGATCGGTAGAATCGGGAGAATGAATTACTTTGTGTCAATTGGTAGGACAATTGCAGAAGAGGGGGGGTTGACCTTGAAGTGTGTCTGTAGCTCGTCGCGAGGCGTCTATCGTCGTCGGTTGCACTTGGGTACGACACAGCTGATTCGGCAGCGGCGGTTGCGACGTACGAATACAGCCACCTGCCATTTATGATCTCACATCCTTATTCTTTTATCATTGTATCATCTCCTCATTACATTTATAACCGCGTTCTTTGAGCATAAACGTGTATACATACCTCGAACACCAGCACGACGAGGCCGGCTACCGCGCCGGCGCCCAGCAGGTAGAGAGGATATATGACGCCGACCAGCGTGATGTTCTTGCTCTGCAGTCCGCCGGCCTCATCTGCAACACGCGACATTGTTTCACAGTAGAGGTGCGAAAACGGTGAAGTACCCATAAACGGTGCATTGTTGGTACACACCTGTGCACGGGAAAAAGTGAGAGTTGTGCGCCGTCAGTCCCCCTCCCCGCGCATGAAAGATGAGTGAGTGCGCCGGTGCACGCACCGCTGCTAGCCACCCTAGTTCACAGTAAAGTTATATCGACATGGGTATGTGGCAGAATATGTAATTGAGAAGAGGGGCAGTTCAGTGACACCATTGCCGGTGTGTGTCGAATGAATAGCCAGAGAGGAGGAGACCAATGTGGCGAAGTCTATGAGTGTGCGTGCCTATCCGGCCAAAGTGATGTCTGATGGTAATGCCTCACGTTTGTAAACGCAAGGCGACGAATAATTGGCCCGTTCTAGCGAGGGACGTTGCTATGTGACGCTAGTTTTGGAATGATTTGTCAATTTTTTCACTTGTCTTACCTTTGTCACGGTTCTGCATAGATGTCTTGAAAAGCTTGTCGGGCATATATCGCACGAGGCTAGCCTGAAGTTATTACATAGTTTTGCGAATTTGATGTGAGATCATCGATCCCCATGATGTGATAAATACGGCCTCGTCCCGAACATGTACTTATTACACATACGCCATCTTTGTCTAACACCAATATCAGTACTCCATTAGTCTTATTGGCAAGCCCACTCTTCACTTACGGGGTCCGTCGGATAGACACTGAATCGCAGTTTATTGACAGCTTTCAAAACAGCCCTTGAGTAGTTGGTTCGCGCAAGCAGGAAGGCGCTGGGTGCGCCCTTCTTCATGGCTGCGTCCAGGTATTCGAAGCCGGTCGTCTCCGCGTCCGCCATGACGATGCTGAAATCGATTGAATGTGCTGGAGACAATTAAGAAGCTGGATGTGTTACATTCAAAGCGAGTTTACAGTAGGACGCTAGTCGGGGAAAGATGGGGCAAGCCGGTAAGCCCGCTGCAATGTGAGATTGCGTCACCAACGTCTTCTCAATGCTTATAGGGCGTCACCAACGTCTTCTCAAGGCTTATAGGGGTTCCTAAATTAAAGTTGCTGCCTAATTTACCGCCACTAGATGGAAAAATAGACCTTTGTGCACCTAGGAGGAGATCGAGCTCGTGAAGAAGCTACGAAGGGACTTACACCACTTGGTCATCTCACCCTAAAACGACCCCCACAAAGGGAAAGCACTGGGACAAACAACGAGTTTCATTTTCTCTACCTCATTCAACCATTCAAACGCCGAGAAACTTACGGCCGGAGGAAGCAGTTCTTAGCCAGCTGTTCGTTTTGGAAGAAGCTGTAGACGTCTGTATTTGTGAAGACGCCGACTCTTCCCACACACGAGCATGTCTCCGCGAATCTTTCTCCAACCGAATCCGTCAAGATGATGTTGTTCAAGTTGCCGAATACTGTGTTCACAGCCTGCGTAACGTTCATTCTACATCAAGCACATCCATTCGTCTCACTTGGTCAACGAAAAGCAAACCTTTTCGTCCGGCAGAACGGTCTCTCCCCGCGCCATCACCGCCTCCCTTTCACCGGCCTTGAACTCGAACACCATTCTCGTGAAGGTCCTGCGACAATGTCAGTCGTCTAATTCGCAGACCAGATGTGTGCTTAGTCGCCACAACTTGGTTTCACTGAGAGGGATGAAATTTTGCGCAATCATAGTCCTACATGCCTGAATAAGCCCATTCTTTTGGGGGTGTGTCCACTTCTTATCTCTGAGCCGAGCTAAACCTCCAAAGTCGCACGCGCTTCTACTGCAGTTAGAGGAAGACAACTTTTACATTCTGACGATTCACATATTCATATGGCGAAGTTTTAAAGGTGTGTCGGACGAGTTTTGGGGAAGTTCTTACTGTAGAGCAATGGAAATCGGTAACTCTTTTAAAGTCCCGAATACCGCATGTTTGGTCGATAAGTTTGAACAAAGTTATTCGCATTTGTCGCTGAGCCAACTGACACTAACGAGCAGGAATTCAAAAAATGAGGAAGAGAAGCAAAAGGGGAAGAGGAGAGAGCGATCGCGCATTTCCGGCATAAGAGGGGAGGAATTGAGAATATTCATGGAACTCCATCTATAAACATTTTACAGCACTAGTGCCAGGTATGACTCACGAGCCCTGAAGTGGAACTCCCAGAAGCGTGTTTCCACTGAATCTGCCTTGCCAGTAGAGGATAATTATGAACGTCGGGAAGGCGGTGAGGGCAAACGTCAGCTTGTGGCACACGTCAAAACATTCCTGCAGTGACATTTGTTTTGTTCTAACGTAGACCACTTTTTCACACCCCATCTCCCTCCCACAGCGTTCCATCGCCCCCTAAATAGGAACACCTGCGTTCAAACGGTGGATGTGTATTTTCAAATCCAGGGCGGCCGAATAGTAAACAACAACACAGGGGCGGACACTGATGTCTAGCGCTCTCTCACTTTCACACGCTCTCTCGTGTTTACTAGATAGTTCCTATGCCGCTCTCCGCTTTTTTTGCCCGCCACTGTACGCGCGTGAAACTTTGTGCCTCCCTCTCCCCTTCTGAAGTGTGCGAAGTGCCAACACAGCATTTCGAGAGCGGCCACATGCCAGACGACGAGAGAGAAAGCGAGCGACAACAGCGCTATGAATAGACTCATGCGTTGGGGTCGCGTTGCGTCCCCCTCTCTACAGTTTAAATTCAAGATCTAATTCAAGATTCAAGAGACTAATTCAAGAGTTTAAATTCAAGAATTCAAGAAATTCAAGAGTTTTGCCAAAAAAATGTGTGGCCGTCTTGCTGTGGAGCTGAATCGCTGCGCCAACCTTGGCGGCGCGGGGGATGGCCTTCTTGCGGGCGACTCTGCTCTTTCGGAAAGATTGATGGCACTTCTCGAGGAGGGCGATGAGCACGAAACTTCCCGTGATGAGAGTGCCCACGAGAGGTGCGAAAATAGTATAATGTGCAATCGATGTCGTCTCCCCTCGGTTCGTGGCGCTCGCCTCGAGAAACACGATCTGCAACAGGCACTTTTAAAGAACAGCTCTTTCTATGCAAGCTGCTATGCGCGCTTTAAAAAAAGCCGTCCGCGATAAATCATTACGCGCGAGGAACATTACGAGTATCAAGCAGACACTACCGCGCTATTTAGTTTATGGTTAAAGAATAAGAGCATACCGTTGTGTGTTCAGTAGGTAACGAGGTCGCGTATCGAATTGGGTCCTTGGAGAGAACGTTTATCGGCAGAATGGTGGAGACGATGGCGAGGCTTTCAATGAGGCCGTCGGCAACAACGGAACCGTTCGTCACTGAACTCATAACGCGTCCATTTTCTTTCATCTTTCCGGGTATTACAGTAACCTACCGTACTTACCGTGCCTAAATGGCTACAGTATCTTTCCGACTGTTACGGCTCAGACAAGGCCTTCCCACAGCGTTTAATCGCCCCCTAAATAGGGACACATGCGTTTAAAAGGTTGATGTGGATGATTTTCAAATCCGGGGCGGCCGAAAAGTAAACAAAAACAAAGGGGCGGGCACTGGTGTCTAGCGCTCTCTCACTTTCACACTCAGAGCGCGAAGTCTCCAGCTTTCCTTACTCAGGAGTGTTCACATCTCCCAATATTGGGAGACTTGATGTCTCCTTCTCTCCATTTCACATGCTCTCTCATCTGGAGACAATATCTCCAGAGTAAGGAAAGTTGGAGACTTCCCGCTCTGTGTACGCTCTCTCGTGTTTACTAGTTTCTCTGCCGTTCTCCGCTCTCTTGCCCGCCAATGTCCGCGCGGGAAGCGTTGTATGAAATTTAGTATGCAATCAATCAATCTCGAATGCGCAATGAAATTCTCGGAACTTCGTTCTCAACCTGATCCTGAGCAGGAAATATTACGCTATACTGATCATTCTGATAAACACAGTTGAGGTTTTCGTCTGCACGTGTGTTCATTGTGGAAATGCATTGCAAGCCTGGAAACTGCCTTGAAATGATACACAAACGAAACGAACTACTAGTACATGTTCTGTCTGCCTATATCTCAGCAACTCTCTTCGCTCTCTCGTCTTCCTCACTGAGCTTATCACCAAATCGTTGTATTGTTTCGGACGACTATTGGTGAATTTGTGATACTCACCGAGGGCCTTGTATGGTTGAAATTTGATGCCGAGACAGCCCACTTCGCGAGCAACCGACTTCCACAATTCGACGTAGACGCCAGCATAGTTGCCTGCGATTCTTCTGTACGAGAACGGCACCACATCTGATTGTACGCCAAAGCGCATGAATCCGTCGGCTCCGCAAGCTGCAAGCAGAATGCAACGTGGATTTTGCAAATTTAAATTACTACGCTCCACTTCCATTATCACCTTGGTGCTTACATTCTGCACCTCTCGTGTCTGCTGTTCATCCGCGGATCATTTCAGTATTTTCGAGTGTTTATAAATTTGCAATAGAAGCGTACATTTCGCACACTCGTTCCACCGACCGGTGTACAGAGTGCGAACTCCGCAACACGTGCTTCCCTAAGATGGTTATTATAAACCAACAAGCACACATCCAAAATAATAAAATGTTCCGCTCCTAAACAACAGATATGGCTGCGAAAGGGCATGACAAAGCGAGAGACGTGCCGAGGTATAGAAAGAGAGAAAACGCACCAGTAGTCCATTTCATGAACGTATCATTTAATATTATAATAAAACATATCGGAAAGCGGACTCTTTTGAACACAGTCGAAATCACTACTTGTTAAAAGTTTGCGCTTTTGCATGAAGTAACCGAGATCAAAATGTAGATTTCTTAGGTAATTTCTTCATGAGCAAACGTGAAAAGGATATCTTGGAGGGAGTAATAATACATAAACGCGAAACATCAAGAGCTCATATGCACGCGAATGTATGTAGAAAACGACTTGGGCTACCAGCAGACTTCGAAGAGCGTGGTGTCCAGACGCCGGGGGAAGGAGTGGGAATTTCAGAGTACTGGCGCACTGTAAGAACAATCATTAACAAGCAGGTTTTAAACCCAAAAAAACGTGTTAGAACTACCCTTCTGTTTATTGATTTTGAAACCTTCATGTATGGTGAATGGAAATCAACGTAATCAACAAATCAATGTATATTCGTTTCTCCTTCTTTTAGTACTCGTTTTCCGTATATGTATGTACATGGACACAAACTCATTTTTTCCCACCTCTACTGTGGGAGGAGTCGGGATCGAGGTGGGATGAGAGGCCCTGCAGGAATATCAATCGATAGCAATGAGTGATTAGTGTTTATACAAAACCTCCGTACAAAAAGAGATAGCCGTAGCCCTCTTATTTCTTCAAAAAAATAACATTGAGCGCAGTCAAACTATTTATCGTTTCTTCAGCGCCCCTGTGGTATGGATTGACTAAAAAATCGAATCAAAAAAACCAAAATTTGAAAGAAAAATTTTAATTCAGTTGTTAAGAACACAGAGCGCGAACTCTCGAGAATTCGATTCTCTTGCATGTCCTACCGTAACCCAGAATAATCAAATTTACTCGCTTCTACTGTACCTTGAACAGGAGGAGAAACAGCAAGCTGGGGGTGATGATCATAATTACCTCAAATGATCATATCAATAATGCTTAATACTTAATGCAATCAGAATAGCGTAATCGAAAAATTACATCAGATAAATGTGCACTGAATTTTATTCGCCATTTGTTTTTGTAAAACATTCAACCTTGATTATGTTGACTATTAGAGTAGTCTACATGTCATTGATGAGCAAATTGTACTAGATATATCATGAAATATTAGAAATAGATATATCAACCCGAAAACATATATTTTAATGCATTAAAACGATCAGGAGTAGTACGGTAACTGTCGCGGCTAGGAGATGCAACTCTAGTTGGAATATCTGAGGAAGCACTTCTGTCGCTCATCGCGGTAGATGTCACGGGCGAAATTCGATACCCATTTGTTTCGAAGTCATCTTCGTGGGAAATTTGGCCCCTATTTCAACACTGAAAGACATCGGTTGAACTCAAAGTTGGTCGGGTACAAATACCAATCGCTGAGATCAAATTTGCCAGGACAGCACCCTTCTCCAACCCTCCCCAGATTTTTTTTTTATTGTCAACCGATCGTTTTAGAACTCTTTTGAAAATATTTATCAAAACAAGCTAAAAACTGCATCATCGAAGTTAAAGAAGGGTTTTAAAGTGGCCTCAGATGACCTCTTCCATAATGCGCAAGAGATGAGATAACTGCAGTAGCATTGGTCGCCTACTGATTCAGCCACCCCATCATTCCACAACCAGGAAAAATCTCCCGAAAGGGATAAAAATTTGAATCTTGAAATTATCGTCGAGTTGGTATATTGGGACAATGTGTAATGCGCCATTTACGTGTATCGCATGTGCCAATTCATGTCCGACTTTTATTACTACACCATGAGTGTGTACACAACGATAGATACATTTTGTGTGCGTGTGAAATACAGAGGGGCTTGGGGGATCCTAATCGATCGATAGTACAATACACAACGTGTTGATTCATTGCAAATCGGATATTAATATTAAAAATGGAAGAAAATGGATGACCAGAGGAGATAAAGAGAGAGAAAAAAAAGCTACCACCACGGAAAGTTTGGAATTTTTCCAGCTACAAGTTATCAATTTCGACAATTTACTACGTAAAGTTACGGTACAGAATCGAGAGAACTGCTGATACAGTACACTTGACCTTTGAGAACGAGCGTCCTACAACTAGAAAAAAATCACTGAGGGTCGGGAAAAATCAATAAATTACGATACATTCCGGTGGTGCGCAGAGAGGTTACGAGGGGCGGAGAACCGAAAAGTCAAGTTCGAGTTGGGGGAGGGGCAGACTCTCCTCATTCTACATGCTCTCTCATCGATCAGACAGCGCCAGAGAGCATGCAGAATTGAGAGGGTCAGACGATTACTGCATGGAATAAACAAGACAATTTAAAGAGAGAACTATGCAAGATTTCATAGTTGTCGGGATACAACAGTGCGCTTCTGATATAGATGGTGCAGAAAGAGAGAAAACAAAATGACGATTGCAAAAAAAGAAGAAAATATATAAATAATAGAAAGAATCCAAGAGTGATAGGATAGAGGAGACAAAACCTTGGGTTTGTGAAACTTATTCGAAGATCTTATGGGGGACGGCATCAATTAACCAATAATCGATTTAAAAAAGAACGGTGGAGAGCACTCGCATTATTATCCGAGACGTATTACGGTATGAAAGGGGCGGGAAAGGGGGCGGGGTTACGGTAAGAGGTACGGTAAGAAGCATCTAGGCGTTTACAAGTGTATTGCCATCAGACAGGTCGAGATATCGATAAGGGGGGAAGGGTGGTAGGTCAAACATCCAAACATCGATCGAAAAGGAAGGGAAACACAGTGCATGAAAAGTGGGCAAAGAAGATACAGTATTGGAAAGGACTGTGCTCGCGCGCGTGAAAGAAACTGACTGGGTCTTGGTAAAACTTACGATGATAGAGTGGAGGCGGTGGGGGTACGGTAGGGTTACGGTACCCACCATGAGACAGGCTTAGTGCTAGTCTAAACGTCATACTAAACAGAAAAGCAAACAGCACACACACTCAATACTTACTGCGGATAGCGAAAGGGGGTAGGGGAACTCTTTCTACGGTTAGTGGGAGGCGGTGCGCGGAATCGAGGCTATCCTCGGAACGCATTAATGGATGACGGAGCGCCAGCAGGGTCGGTTCAGACGGGAGTCCGTGTCGCGCAGACCGTACTTGACGCGCGCCGGCTGGGCAGAGGAGGAGTCGCCCTGAATAAGATAATAAAACTGAATAAGATAATTCAAATAATAATATAACAATACTACTAAATAAAATAATGAAAAAATTAATGAAAAAAGTGTACGCATTTATTTTGGCTTCAAAATTATACCCAATTTAAAAAAAAGGTTGGTCTCAAAACGAAATTCCAGTTACCGTACCTCTACACTCGATCCGCTCGCCGTGTCACTCGTGTTCTCGTCGCTCGTCGAGAACGCGCCCCGACCCAGCCTGCAAAAGCCAATCGATAATTGCAGCCCTGCCTACCGTACACCAATTTAACAAAAAAAATCGAAATGTGTTTTAATCATTTACATAGACGTCCACTTTGTAGTCGATCGATAAATACCGTATTCCGAACGAAAATATGATCAGTTATCGATAGATTGTGTGCTCGTGGTTACCGTACCTCTCGCAGGTGCAGCATTCGCAGCGCTCGTTCGAGTCGCCGAAAAAGTGGTCGCCGTAGAAGCACGTGATCTCGTCGCCCGGTCGCAGGTCCCGCAGCGCCTGAACAACGATTACTGTAGCGCATATTGATTATCAAGGACGTTTTTTATTGTCGTATTTGTATTTTAATATTAGTCGAGCCAGATAATTCAACAAACGTGTCCTATTCCGAGCTACCGTAATGGTTCGTGGGGATACGGTAAGATAGATACATATTACTCGAAAGTTACGGTATCCACTTGTATAGGGGTTCCGAGCTACAGTAATTGTTCACGGGGAAACGGTAGGGTTATTCACCTGTATGGAAGCGGTCCGTCCGTTGGGCACAAACTTGCACGAGGGTCGGCAGTCGTGGTTGATGTAGGCTCCGGGGCCGAGCCACAGCTGCGCACACTGCTTCCTGCAGCAACCATTTATTACGCCATTGCATCAACACTACTCAATCAGCAAATAATTCTTCCCACCCTCAGGGAACCATTCAACATTTCTGAGGTCTCGTCCCTACAAAAAAAAGCATCCAAGGAGCAGTATTTAATCGTTCAATGTCGCCAATTGTAGTCGTTTTGTCTCGGGGAATTGCGTAGTAATGACGCAATTCCGCCGGACCGCGCACTGTACGTGATTGCATAGTGATGACGTAATAATACTTACCGTGTGCTCTACATGATAGCATAGTAATGACGCAATACTGCCGTACAGCATAAATACGTACACATTTTGCATAGTGGTAATGTAATGCTGTCTTATGACGTGCTTGATTGCATAGTGATGACGTAATGCTGCCATACCGCCATAGGTCAAATAGGTTTTCGCTAGCGAGAATAGGCACTTCTGCACGGCGTCCAGGCCACGTCGGCAGACGAAATTTTTGAATGTTTCATCGTCGTATTACCACTTTTTTGACAAATTTATCGAAAATTGGGCAATATGCACTTCGGCACACGATTTTAGGCATTTCTGCACGAAATATCTGCGAGAACCCCATTTGACCTATGCCATACCGTGTGCTGTACATCACGGAGAAGTCGTTCTGGTCCTTGCGCAGCAGCGCCGCCTCCTCGGCAGCGTTCAGCTCCGAGATGACACCGCACAGCCGATCGATGCGGTCGCCCTTCTGCCTGCAAGCAACAAATTGAATTTGGTTACATTATCGATTGTTATGTAAAGTGTACTGCAAGTTAAATACGGCTAAAACTACAATAGGTATGACTGTTTCGCTCCCTTAGCGTCAGACAGTCATACCCAAAGTTCTTCTGTTTTTTTTAAAAATAATTAATTGATTTTTAACTAATTAATTGTGCAGTTAATTAGCTCCCAGAAGGCTGAAGACAAGTGAAAATGCGCTCCAAATTTGTGCATTTTGAATTGCTTATTTATTTTTCGCACAAATCTGGAAAAAAAGCAAGGAGACGCGGAGGTGCATCTAAAAAAATTAACTGTATAACCCAATTCCCATCTGTGTTTCCCCGTCTCACAATCACTACCTACGTAAACACTGTGAAACCTCTAATCACCTGCTTCTCCCAGAATTCAAATCTTTCGCAGAAAAGACAGATGTATTCCCTCAAGTCTACGATTATCAAGTAGGATAAACCGGGCGTGAAACCTCTAATCACCCGCTTCCCGTCTCTGTTTCTCCTATTTTCTCACCGGGGCTTCCTCAGCCGTGCCCATTGCTCGTTATTTCTACTCTCGAATCGTCAAAACAGCTTCTATCTCTATCTCCACCCTCTTCTCTCTCTTCCTCTTTCCAACTCGGGCGTAAACGCGCCGAAACCCCTCATTGCTCTGCTCGATTAGTGCTGGGAATTTAATTCAAAGCCACCTCGAAGAGATTCGCGCGGGCGTCGGACGTCGCATTGGAATTCGTGCGCGCGTGTCAGACGTCGCGTAGATATCCGCGCGAGCATCTGACGCCGCGTAGACTCGCGCGTGCGGTGCGCGTTTATCGATCGGAATTATGGTGCGCGCGCGAGGGGATAGGAGAGAGGGGGAAAACACGTGAAAAGAGCACGTGTTGTGGAGAGACGCTAGGTGCGGAGACGAGAGAGTGGGTGAAAATGAGAGAGAGTGAGAAGAAAGAGAGATGGATAATGAGCGAGTAAGGCAGCAAAAAAAACTCCCTCCAAAGAGGTAGCGTTTTTTTTCCTCATGGGAGCCTACTGGGAAATGAGGGGAGACAGATGCAGGCATACATACGGTGAGGAAAAGAAGAGTACAGGCTAAAATCTAGTCGCTAATAGCCACGAAGCGATTATTATTTGTGGAAAAGTGAAGGATTACGGTATGTTGATAGGTGTGCAATTTAAAAACAGAAAGACACAAAATAACAAAGAGAACCTACCAATGCCTCGTCACGACTAGCCTCGCTCCTTGGTTGTGCTCTGCCGAATACCTGGAAAAAATATCGACTTTTAACTTTTGAAAAAAATCAAAAACAAATCAGGGCAAACTACCATACCTGCTGCAGGGCTCTATCGTAAATCCGGCCTTGAACGAGAACATCTGCAGGAATCGTAGCAACTGCAAAAGCGATTTTGATTGGTTGTAGAGTACGGTAGGAGAGGGGATGTTGGATACTGTAGTCGAGAGCAACCGTACATGGTCTCTGAATTCCGCGCGCTTGTTGTCCGTCTGATGCGCCAGGAATGCGCGCACGGATTTCATCGAGAAGATCTTGCGCAGCGTGATCACAAAGTCGTTGTTCTGCAAAATCGATATTAGATTCTACCATATCACAGTAGAAAAACCGGATTACGGTAGCTCAGGATTCCGTACCTTGGCGAAATCCTCCATGATCTGGCTGGCTGCGCGGCGCTCGTCCGTCTTGATGTAGCGCCGACTGCAATATTAAACTAGTCAGTTGCCGGTAAGTGGCAGTGGATTACAGTACACGTCAATCGACAACTGACTCACCGATGATTCATCTTATGCGTGGTGAAGTTGAGCATGGCGTCGACCACCATCGTCGTCGCCATGTCGTCGTACGCGCACAGCTCCGTGGGCGTCAGGTAGTGCTCGCCGCTCGGCACCTGCAACGCACCAGATTACAACCGCAAACACCTGTTTTCCATACTTCCGCATAAAAAAATCGGCCAAATGCAGCAGAAAAGGCGTCAAGTGCAAAGAAAAATTATGAAAATTACACCAAAATCAGCACACATCTGTCCACAAATTCAATAAAAACAACACCCGAGGCACCTGAACCGACAAATTGGACGAAAACCAGCAAAAAAAACAATTTCCACAAAGCCCAAACAAAGTGCGCCGTTTTTATCGAATTTTCGGAGCGTTTATAGATATTTAAGGGCACTTTAGGCGGGGGATTTATTGATTTTTGAAAGGGATTTTACGTGCCTCTCTCATCGAGGTGAGCATCTTCTCCACGCAAACGTCGTACACGCCGTCCTCGCTCCAGTCCATCGCGGTCACAATACCGCCAACAACAGCAGTAGCCGGAAGCAGCGGGCAGGGAGACGCCGCCGTCGTGCTGCAATTATCGATTTTTCGGACTGAAAACGAGAATGCACGCGCGCAAACAACGTGTTGATCGGGAGAGGAGACATAGCGACAACTGCCGCTAGCCGAGCGCGCGCGTGCCGTCAGCCCCGACGCGGGCGCCAAGCACCTGACCGGTGCGAGCCCGCGCTCTCGTTCCCAACTTGTTTACGCGAAAACAACGCAAAAGTGGCAAAAAACGACGCTTTGTGTGCCGGAAAAGCCAAGCGCGTGCGCCGAGTGCGAAAAATGCAAACGAGGTTTTTGCACGCGCGCACGCACGTTAGGAAACCTCGACCCTCTATCCCGCACTCGACACCGTAGTCATTCGCTTCGGGTACACCTGCTTCTGCATCTTAAATCGGTCTCCTACTCGGATCTCCGCTTTTTTCTCTCAAGAATCTCGTTCTCCCGGTGCTTCGCTTCATTACGGTTGGTTACTTTCGGAACTATAGTAGTCTACGGAAGCTAACGCTGCGTCAAAATGGGGAAATCTTAGTAGTTTTGGCAAAAAGTGTGTAAACGTGAGGTAGATCGTTTATGTTTTGACTATTTCCCGTTGGCTGACGAAGATCGGAAAGGAATAACTCACATTTCTTCTCTGGGTGAGCCGTCCATGGTGTTGTCGTCCTCCAAATGCGCAAAGTGCTGCTCGATGATGACTGTTTTGGGGTTTTTTTCTGGAAAGGTACGTGATAAACAGGCGTAGGACGTGGGTCGATAACTTATCAACGGTTGCTAGGCTAATACACGCTCTATCTATGAGGGGGAATGAGCGAGAAAGTGGGAGAGAGAACTAGAGGAGGTTCTTCGCCGCTTTTCTCTCTTTCTCTGGGCATTCGGAAAGCTGTGAACTTGTAACGAGGAAGACGTGGGAAAAACGGACTTTGTAAACAAACGAAAAAGAGCGGATTAATTGTGTAATTAATTAAATTAATTAATGGTAATAAGTAATATTGCAAGTACAAAATATAGTAGTAGTAACGTGAGTAAGCGACGTGAGCAATTAGCCAATGAAAGGCGGAATGGCAAAGTGAATGAGAGAGAGAAAGAAAACGATGGGGTCGAAATGGCAACACAATGAAATACTATACGCGTGTTATCACGTGCGCGCGCCGTATAAGCTTCAGTGCTAAGGGCCCCTGCGGCAGCCCATACCTTAGGGCGGAAGAAGTAAATAACGGCAAAGAAACGGGTACGCGAAAACATCCTTCGTTGGAAAGAATGTGTTTCGATAACTCAGAAATGTTGGTTGGTTCTGGAAGATTCCGTCCGAAAATGTCGAAAGGCTGCCGGATATATTTATGATTAGTTTCGAATTGATAAAAAAACGGTTTGAATTTAGTCTGTTTCCTTCAGGGTAAAGTAGCTGAATGTTGCTTGGCTACGTGATTTACCTCTAGAACTATGGGGCAACCCCGCAAAAGAAATCTTCACTTTTTTATTCCCGTTGGTCTAGAACAGCAGGTAAATGCAGGATTTTGTGACTAGCGGGGGAAAATGGGGCCTATGTATATAGTGGATATTTGATATCGAGCGAGGGTCCGCAACGGCCCTCAAAATTTCCATAAAATTATGAGGCTCGCATATTCAAAATCTCTGAAACAGTCAGCAAATCGCTTTTTTTCTCAAATTTTCATGGAACTTGTGAGGGACCTAATGAAGAAAGAGAGTTGCTAGTATACAGAACGATCGCCCAGTCAAATCTGTAGAAACGGGGCAGGGAAGAGCGCAAATGTGGCAACGATCTCACTTTCGACAGACAGTAACACTCCTGACCCCTTTTTGGAGCTTTAGAATCGTGTGAGACGTTAGTACCCATCTCAAAAATCTGAGTGAAAATTGCGACAGAAAATTACGGGGTTGACTCAACCGCCTGACTACTGACTGAATACAAAGTTAGAGTGCGCACACTGATACCTACTTTTATCGATTGGGCTAAAGGGAACCAAAAAAAACTTCTCATCGTGCTCAGGTAAACAACAAATGTCTGGGGCCGCGTAAACGTAGAAGTGTAAATATCAGTCCTCCCCCCTGCCATTACACCTGTCACGCACGTCGTTTCTTTTAACACTCACTAGTTTTTTTTCTTTTTTTCCAGCACTCTCGCACTAACTCGACTGATCTACCGTACTCTTCCTACTCGATACTAATCAATAATGTGAGTGATATCGATTAATCCATACCCGATGAGTCACTGGTCTAGACTAGCCCTCTCCGAATTAAATGGTCTCCCGTTTTTAGGATAGGCGAGAGATCATTTCATTGGGAGAGGGCGGTCTGATCTAGACGATTGACACTGTGTGCACCATTACTTGTCATTTGACTACTTCTACAAAGCTTGTATCAGATGTTCCTGGAAAAATATGAATGATGGTATAATCTAGTTTTCAAAAATATCTCGTCATAATTTGCAGCACAACCAACACGTTCTCCGCTAATCCACCGTCTCCCTACCGTACCCCGCCCATCGTCACTAATCAATAACGTGAGTGGTGTCATAATCCTTCCGTGACCCAGAATCGCTTTGACCCCCTCACCCCGGATAGTTTTGCGTTTCAACCAGTCCTCATAATTAGCCGGGGCAGCCAGCTCATTATCCTCCTTGTTACCGCTCCCTCTCTCGGGCGCGGGCGAGGATTTTGTCCTGAGCATTCACTCCTCTCTCTCTCTCAATCTGGTTTCGGACCCCTGCGCACCCTTTCTCTTTTCCCCCTCCTTCAGTTCTTTTCGCTGTTCCTGCCTCTTTTCTCCCCCTCCTCCTTATTTTCATTGTCTTTGCTTTATTCGTCGTGCAAATTTCATGGGTGGATTTCCACCCTCGAAAGGTGGGAAAAGCGTATAACTGTTTTACGACCCCCCCGTACCAAGTGTGGCAGTTGTAGCTCCACTAGGGGGAAAAGTTATGGAAAGCTTGGAAACCTATTTTCCACGCACGAAATTCGGCATAAGCCGTCCGCGGCAATTGAATTTGCTCCCTCGCAGTCCGTCGGCGCGCCTCTGCGATCATATAGGTAAAGTAGGTTCTCGCTAGCGAGGATACGCTCGTATTTTATCCCAGCTAGATATTTACCCTGCCTGATTTCAGGCGGGACATTTTTTTGGCCGCAGTCAGTGTTTTTTTCTGGAATCGGGGTACCACCTCGGGTCCGAGGCGGTACCCCGATTTCAGAAAAATAATGTGCCCATAACTGCTCGAATTTGGCCAAATTGAATATTTCGCGGTCCCGCAATTCCCTTTCTCGGCGAACATTACACTCTACAAGAAAATATGTTCAAAAAATGCAACGAATGAAGCTCGTAGGAAATGCACATTAGCATATTTCGCAATAGCGGCGCCCCGGTCCGAGGTGGAGCGCTCATCCCTGCCCGCAGTAAATTGATATTCCATTAATTTAGGGTAAGATGTTGTGCCAAGGCATTTTCGCTCCCACTTACCCAATGCCGTTTGATATCTCATGGATTGTGATCAGCATTGTTTCTCCGCGAGAGAGAGAGAGAAATTAGTGGATGTATGATGCAATGGGACGGGTTGCCTGCCACCCTTCCCTCTACCCCTCCCCGATTTGCCCCTTATCACTAGTGAGATATCACCGATAAGGCGGCAGTTGGATCGCATTTCGCAGGAGCAACTTTGCTACTTTAATAAGATTTGCATAAGTTAAACGTGTTTGAAAGTGCTAAATTATTAGCGGGCGCGATAATTGCTATGCAGCCTTCTTGCACCCAATATTTTAATCCTTATCACTAACTAGGCATCAATTACTCAGCCATGTGATGAGCCGCTATTATTTTATTTACTGTTAATGTACTCCTAATTAGGGTTTGAAATATTATTTTCCTGTTCATATTTTTAAAAAATTTTGGATTTTAAAAAGGTTTCGATGTGCTACGTGGCAAACTCTGCGCCGGATTCATAATAAGACAGAGAAGTGAAGTGGCGGAAAGAGAGAGAGAGAGAGATGGAGACAGAGAAGAAAAAAAGAGAGAGAGAGAGAGAAAGAGAGAGAGGGGGGTAAGCGTGAAAAAGTGTGTTTGAATGAGATTACTGCCCATTCATTCATGACATCCCATTGAAGTTCGACTCCCACTCTCTCTTTTTTTCATTTCGGATAAAGCCATGGGAGTAGATACAGTGAGCGAGCTACTCAAACGGTCAGAGTTTGGCTTTTGCAAGTTGGAATAGTTGTAGCCACCCTCCCCCCCACACTCATTTTCAAGGACGCACATTAGGGTGCCTTAATGGTACGCGAAAACTGAATTGTAAAAGGTGGAACAATATGCATTTCTTTTATCCACATTTAATAATTGCCTTTTCTTGCACCTTTCATGAATCCTAGCATCCGTTGACTTTGTAATACTTGGGTTGTATTTTCGCTCAAATTAGCAACTCCCGTTCAAAATATTCCGGCTATGACGCCATTTGCGTCCTGGCAATAAAATGCATAACTTTACATTCAGCGCCTAGACGCGTTCACTTGGTTTCACTCGCTGTCTGCCCACCGCAATTTGCATAAGTTTGACGGGACGCCGTGCCTCGATACTTATTTTCTCTCTCATTTTCTCTTCCTGTATAGTGATTATCTGTACTGCATAGATTCTGCTGGTGGATCAGTTTCCTAGTTTCCTCCCTCATTAGCTTGCTGCTCGCTGAAACGCCTTTTCACCCGGGTATACGCTCGAATTGTTCATAATTCTGCCGACTCCTACACAATGTACTTCGAACTGACACGAAACCCTTAATCCTGGCGGAATAAATAATTGCAATTGTAATTGTAATTAAACATTAATTGTTGCAGCCTGGCCGCTTCTTCTCACGCGCCCGCAAGAAGCACGCCCGCCACGGCCACCACAAGGTATACGGTAGTTTGAAGTAGTACGGTATATTGCAGAATAAAGGTTACTGTAAATGAGATAGATCAGTGCCAGTGTGTAGGAAGACAATGGTCATGATAATTTTTGTAGCTCAGCAAATATATTTCACAAAATTAGTTTTGTAACCGACGATTGGGCATTTGCGAAGTTCGTGAATCTCGGTACTTGCAGGTTTAAGATAAGAACAGAATTTCTGGAATAGTGAGATTGTGAATCACTTAACGATGACGTTATCCGTTGCAGGCATGCGATAGCTAATGTTTCGTTTTTCATGTTTCGCAAAATATTTATAAATCTGTATTTACTCATTCCAGAATTTCGCTGCAAGAGGAGGAGTCGGAGCCGCTGATGATGGCTGGGTCGGCGTACAGAAAGGGCGAGGATGGCGTGCCACTCGGTGAGTACGGTAGTCTTATAATACGGTAGCTATCGGCAATTGACTTTATATGGGCAAGTGGGTAGCGAAACGGGATACATTAGTCTTTCTGCCTTTCGAACGCTAAATGGATGCTGCCCGCAGACAGCTAAAAGTCGGATTGCCCCCCTAATTTCCATAGGATTAGCGAATTTGCGTCTGGAATACATGGGGGAGAGGGTGATGACAAGCATGCAAATGACGTGACACGTGCAAGAATGTGTAAGAATGGGGGGGGGAAAGAGAAAATAGAGAGACGACGATCCGCCACTCCTCTCCTCTCCACAGGATTCCAAACCTCCAGAAAGGGGTCAGCGCGATAGTGTGGGCAAGTGAGAGAGAAACCCTCTCACTTTGCCGCACTCCCTCGCCGCGGACCCCTTTCTGGAGGCTTGAGACAAATTCCGCTTTTGTGAAAGCGCGCGCGTAGAAAGAGTCGCCTTTGTTGTCTCTTTTTCCTCCCTTGGAGATGGGAGGTTTCTCAGACCTGTCTACTCAATTTTTTTCTCCCTTCCTCTTTCGCCCTTTTCCTGTCGGTCCGATTTTTTTGCCAATTATCAAAGAGTGTTAATTTTTGACCTTTTCATAATCCTGGTTGGCCAGTGTTTCATGCAGTACATGAAAGCGGTGAATAATGCTTACCATTGATTGTCCACAGTTTTTGGATTTAAGTTCAATATAATAATTTGTCTAAATCGCTTTGTAACTCGATTTTTTCTCCCTCATCGTTGCTTCCGACGCTCTCTCTGTTTGCTGCTCTCTCTCACCCCCTCTCTTTCTTTCTCACCCTCTCAAGTCTCTCCTGTTTTCGCACGCTCTCTCTTCCTCCTCACTCACTCTTCGACTCATTCGGTCATCTGTTTGGTTTGTTTCCGTAGCCCTCCTCCCCTCCCCCCTCCTTAGCGAACGTCTCATCGATTCCCGTCGAAATTTGCACTAGACCACCGCGCGCTATCTCTCCATTTCACACGCTCTCTCGTCGTGCAACGTAAGATTTCCTCAGTATTTTTAGAGAATCATCAACCATGCGCTGGAATGAGCTCAAGTGGCGCGCCAAACGTGTGTTTTGTGGTCATTTTGTAAATGAATAATTGGTAAATGTCCGCATTGGAAAAAATGCATGGCGAATTTGCGTTGCAATGTGGTAGTTATAAGCGATGCGCTTGTTAGGCATCTAGTCGAGGTCTCTCAGAAAGTCGAAACTATCAACTAAGATGTCAGAATATTTTGTTGTGCCAGAACTGGGATTGATTAGACGTACATAGGCGAAAACAAACGATTGTATGATGTCAATGCCTTCGCCATGCGTTGAAAGGAAGTGTATTGGGGAATCCCGAAACGTTAGTTGGGTTTTATTCTTCTGTTCCTATTCCGTCCATAAATTCCAAAGTAGTGGCTATTGCAGAATGGGTTCGGCTCATAACCAAAATAATTGATTGGGGATTTTGGATGTTTTGTTTGAACTGACAAATGGAGGCTAGCTGGCTTATTGGTATTATTTCGTACTAGGGTGGGGGTTCGCATTTCAGCATGCCTTGGAAGGGTTAGGTAGTCAACTTTCTGATATTGTCCACTGTTCATTATATTGTTGGCATTGCAGTGACGATGTCGCGGCAGTTCAAGTCGAGCATCCGGAGGTACCTCTACGCCGTGGGTGAGTGGACTTTTGTAAAAAGAATAATTTTAAATTTATTTTGAAATGCAATTTAAAAGTAGTTTAGATTGCAAAATTTGCGTTGAATTTCGTTGTATCCCTAGAAACACACACGTAAAAATAGTCACGCGATACATTAGTAATTTGAAAGATACTCTACCTGATATTTTCACATACCCGGCGTCTCTTTGTTTCTAGGTAATGTAAAAAGTAGTCCTCGGTGCGTTTTCTTTGCTGTACTCTCGCGAGACCTTCGAACGGAAAGCCATGAAGTGAACTTCGAATTTCGAAACTTCCTTTATGACTCGGTGGTTCCGTGTTGTAGAAACCATGAAAAAACATGTGAAAATAAATTCATGATGGTCTATATATCCTCATTAAGACAATGTGAAAGAATTATCATCTTTGATTAAAAATCCTACTTCATTTTGGCGCTATATATTGTATGTAAATTTTCCGTTCTGTTAATAACGAAACTATTTTGCATAAACTGCGCGGCACGCTAACACGTCATATTAATTTTTCCGTGATTCAATTGCGTGCATTCGATACCAGTGGAGTACACGTTTTATGAAAATAGGATGAAATATTTTTTTAGAGAAAACGTTAGTCTGCTTAATATAATGTTCCGAATTTCCGAAACATGGACTAATTCGCGTTTTCGATAGTATTAATTAAACGGGAGGAGATTTTGTGAATCGCACAATATATTTTGTGGAAATTGATCCCTTTCTCGGTGGCCTGATGTTCCAGGCTGCGCCCAAATGTAGTAGTCAACAGGGAGTGCAATCAATTCTCGTTCTCGCAGGCTCGGTCATCTTCATCTTCCTCCTCTACCGGTACATGTCGAGCTCGCGCGGCGGCCAGCCGGACGTCCGCATGGGATACAAGGGCGAGGTGAGGCGGATTATTGATTTTTTTCTAGGACATATTTTATTACGGTACCTGTATTATCGATTTTATTCCGAAATTGATTCGACTACGGTACAGCCAAGGGCGAGGTGGGGGCGGATGTTCGATTTTTTTTTCAGGAATTGGTTTTATTACGGTACTCTTTTTTTGTAGCGTATGGTACAATCGTGGGCGAGATGGGCGGGATGTCGATTCCCCTCCGTAAATTTTGTAGATTACTGTACTCTTTTTGTATGGTACAATCAAGCGCGAGGTGAGGCGTGGAGGATTATCGATTTACCGAAATATATTCCACTAGGCTACTTTTGTGGAGCTCTACGTAATCAAATCAACCGAGTAGTCGTAATGATATTCTTAGCCTGTAACACGCGAGTTCGGCGCTACATGCTGCTATCTTCTATTTTTGTAATTGTGCAAGTTGATCTGTGTTCGTCCCTTTAACATATTTTAAAAAAATAATTTGAAACAATGTGGTTTGCAATTAACGAGAGACCCTCGGCAGTTCGGTGTTCCAGGATGCAGTTGAAAGAAATACAGCCAGATACCTTTTCAATACCTCCGTCTATCAAGTGCTAGACAGTCATTGTCAATCAGCGTCTCTTGCTTCACTGTGCTATACTAGTTTTCTTTTTTAGGCAACATTTTTCTCTCGATTAGCTGCCATGATCTGGTGTGGGTCATAAATCAGATATTTAGGGAGAGACGCGCCCGAGCTTGAAACCGTTCCACTGTTCTTGACGCGGTGCCGAAAGATCTCTCAATACGACGTGGCACAATACGTTAAAATTGGTGGTGACTTTGATTGCGCAAGGCAACGCGCCCCAGTAGCCTGGACTGCAGGGTATAGGTAGTCCTACACAGCAACCAGCCTTACCGGTCAACCCCGTCAGTGTAGTCGCTTGTCTTTTTTCTCTTGATTCTGGTTGTATCTTTGCCTTATCCTTTACAGTAAAGTACTGGCTACAGTAGTAACCCTATCAGCTGACAAGTTAACTAACCAAGCTGTTTTCTCATCACTCTGAGATCACACGAAAATCGCTCGTGATTCGATGCGTTTGTGTTTGTCCGTTTATCTAACTGATCTGAGATAGACGAAAGAGAGAGAGAGAGAGAGAGAGAGAGAGAAATGAAAACTATTCGAGATGAGCGACAGGCACGGCTAAAAATGGAGGAGCAGGTCACGCCCCGCCCGAATGCCTGGCGCCCTCTCCAATCCGCGTGATCTCTCCCACCGTCTGACCGACGATATAGCGTTGAGAATGAAGAGAGTTAGAGAGCAGTACTTCAGTTTGCGGGGGAGGGGTGAGTACAAAACGTTGTGCGAGGTGATGTCGGAGAGAACCGTGTTAGTGGTGGGAGGTGTCGGTTTGGTTCACTCGCATTGCTCCCTTTTCTTGTTCCGAGAACGAGCTACACACTTGCCTAGCGCGCGAGTAGTGGGAGATGGCATTCCATACCGCCTCCGACTGTTAGTATAGAACGGGGTGGACAAGTAGGGCACGGTAGGCTAGGGGACGGGGGGTTATCGGTGGCCGTTGCGTGGCGGGAAGAGTGCTTGCGTAAGACTGGGCGAAATAGGTGGAATAGGTGGTCGCTAGCGATAATTGACACTTCTGCCTGGCGCGCTGACCATGTCGGAAAACGGAAATGTTTGATTGTTTCATGCATTTATAAACATCTTTTTTTTCTAATTTATAAAAATTAATTTATCGAAATTCTGCAATATGCGCTCTGGCACGCGGTTGTAGGCATTTCTGCACAAAATGCCTGCGAGAACTCCGTGTTTACTGCATTCTGTTATACGGGTCAATGCTGGAAGGTCCTCGACGATAAATTTTTTAGCGACAAAAAAAGATCTTACGATGCCGTGGTACCCGGGCATTTAGAGGGTGTGAGGAGTAGGAGTGGCCAAGGCGTTGACTTTACAGCAAAAATGGTGACGACGGTTCCTGAGCCTCGGAGCAGCATAATGCGGGCGCGATCGGCCGACCCCCACCCAAGGTCTTTCTTTCTTTATTACAAGTAATGGAGAGGTGGCGGTCGGCGTGTAGGACAATGCGCTATAACAGTTCGGTTATCACATTTTGCTATTTATGTTTTGGTCAGATTACCGATGAACTGAATGAATGTGTGCGCGCGGATTTCTTTAAAATGAGTGAGAAGCGCGAATGGGTCGGGTAGATGTGATGTTTGAGAGATTCAGGGTGCCTTCAACAACTGCGTCGCAATTTTTCATTTAAAAAAGTAAGGCTACATGTTTTAATAGAGGTCATTGGATCGCTGTTATTGCTCTAGTTAATGTTTTTTTCTAGATTTTTTTGAAGTTGGGTTCAGTTTATCGCTTTCTTAAAGCTGCGAACGCGTGTTATCTTGTATGAGAAACGCGTCTGTGCCGGGATTACGGGGCTTGACACTCTGTGGGGATGGCATGCTTCTGAATAAGACAAATTGCATAGTGAACCCGAGAAACGGCAAGAGTGCACTCCGCGATTCGTACGCTCTCTCGTCTGTTAGAGAATGCGAGAGAGTGGGGCGATTGGAGAGAGTCAGAGAACCTCGGGAAGAATGGAGCGGGGACAACTGTTGAAGAAGAGAGAGAGAAGAGGATGAGGTCCATCGGGAGTGGGGCAGCTTGATCTAGCGCTAGTATTCATTGGAAGATCGGGAAGTAGTACTCTGGTTCAGAAATCCTAGTAGGATTCCACGGTAGGATCTTACTTGGAAACCGCTAGGAAAAAAATCCTAGTATGATTTCTGAATCAAAGTAGTGCGAAGGAGATTTCATCTTTGCGCTGGCGTGTTTCGAATTTTTGCAGCATAGCGGGATTGTGGTTTCAGATGGTTTTAGAATACCACCATTCTAGCCAATAGTACTCGTTTTGCCTTATTCGTTATTTCGAATACAAAGATTCATCTAGTAGGATTCCACAGTAGAATCCTACTTGGAAACTCACAGAAAGGAGTTTGGAGTGAGAGAGCGTGTCACTCTCTCACCCTGACCCCTATAGCAAACCATTGCGATAAAATAATACTGTTGAAGGCGCTTTTGTTTTTTTTTTGCTACTGCGATGTAGAATGCTTTGTTTTGCAGAATGGGAATCCGCATTTCGCGCTTTGCAAAGTTGTGAAAATGCAAATCACAGTACTATAAAATGGCAAGGAAAGGGGCTTCTAGGCAAGATATCTCCGTGCCTCCATAACATATTCTTGTTTCTTCACATCAGGCCAGTCATCCTTACAGAAAGGGGGCTTTGGAGTGAGCGAGCGTGTGTAATCGAGAGGGACTCTCTCAATTTTGCACAATCTATCGCCCTGACCCCTATCTGTCGGTTTGAAATCATGTGTCTTCTTCTCTTTGTCGTGAATGTCGTTTCGCCCCTACTTGCGTTCGGTACAGTACCCGTTGTAGAAAGTTCTCCGATCGATACCATGCGGACTACCGTACTCCTCCTTCTGTCCGCGACGATCGTCTCCGTGGTACGGTAATGCAGCCCGATCGACTGCTAGAGGAAAATCGATTAGAGTATATTATGCTGCGTTTGTCACTTCTGAGGGGTCAGAATTGGTCTCGTCATTCCGTGCGCTCTCTCACCAGCCGACCGCTCAAGATGGTGTGTGAAATGAAGAGACTATTTTTGACCCTCAGCGACAATAAACGAACTATTAGAGATCGAAGATCTTAGGAGCGATGATAGTTTTGTTTTGTTCGATTAAGTAGTTCTAAGAGTTCTGAGGGGAGAGTGGTTGTGATGTTTTTCGGGGGGAAACGCCAACGTGCCCAGCTCGTAAATCTCTCCAATTTGCTTAATCTCCGCTGCTCATTCTCGCCTATTTCTCGGCATTTCTCTCTCTCTCCAACAGTGCGAGCTAGCTGATCATCGGGGCCGACGACTTTCGCTGTCGTTTTAGCGCGCAAGCATTTTTCTCGCACTTTCCTTTTTCTCATTCGTACCTGCGTCATTTTTTTGCTGATTACACGACTATTTTGAGAAGGGTTGTCACACCTATAGAAAGGGGTCAGGGCGAGAGAGTGTGTAAAATGAGATAGGCCCTCTCGATTTTACAGGCTCTCTCACTCCAAACCCTTTTAAGTATAGTTAACTGGGCAGGGGGAGTAGGCGAGATGGGGTTTTGTTAACATGATCTGTTTTGGTGATAATACCCCCTTATCAATCATTTCTCCGCGAGCCCCGCGTAAACATGTGAAACACATTCCATACCCATCGCGCCTCTCACCACCCTCAGGGCACTATCGCAAGGAATCGATCATATAAGAATAGGGAAAAGGAGGGCAAGGGAGGAAATACCCCCCCCCCTCCCTCCTCCTCCTCCGAGGAACAACATGTGACGCAAACCCCCATGGTATCGTATCGTAATATCGTTCTCACCCCTTTCTACATGGTTCCACGCGTCGGTCAACCCTATGGAAAAGGGGTCTCGAGTCACGCTCTATCTCCCCGACCCTTTGTTGTAGATTAGGAATCATGTCACTACTGCAGTATTTGGGACCTCGAGTGAATATTGCACTTTTCATTTCTAACCTACTACTCAATTTTTGCAGTCAGCACTGGTCCGAAACACTGCAGTAGTGCCCGAATCGTGTACTTCTCTTTGTATTTTTTTTCTTCTTCTTCCTTCCCCTCTGTCTCTTCTCCAATGATCCGTGTAATGAGAGTTCACGCACGGGGTCTTCAGTGAAAGTATACGTGTGTATGTGTGATCCGGCAGGTTTGCCCTCCCCCCTCCGGACTGTTTGATGTGCCATTTCATCTCACCCTGCCATCTTTCACCTATGCTCTATCTCTTGGCTGTTTCTTCTATGGGCATATTAGGCATTTGCCCCATCCTTTCCCTGTTATGATCATATTGTCTCTAATTTCTGCGTCCCAGTTCGCGCAAAATTGAAGCCAGAATACCGTAAGCGGGATACCGTAACCCCATGTTTCCTTCTAGGTCAAGCCTCTGCTTGCTCGTCTTTTTGCCCTCATCATATTGGTTTCGGTCACTGGTCTCAATGTCAAATAGCGGCGAGTGTTCCAGTTCGTGCAACATATATACACCCTCCTATCAAGACCTACCGTAAGCGCGCTACCGTAACGTAATAGTACTTCTCTACTCATTCTCTGCTTCTGCCATACTTGGCCTATGCTCATCACTTTTTATCTAGTTTCTGCTTGAAATAACTGCTAGCGTTCCAGTTCGTGTGCAACATAGAGACCTACTCCGTAAACGCGACGCTACCGTAACCCGATGGTTTGCGCCGTTCGCGTGCTGCTGGCGCTAATCGTGCTCGGCTGCGCTGTCGCACCAGTCGTGGAGGGTCGGCTGAGCGGGCTGCAGCTGCTGCAGAAAGACATCCAAATGCTGACTTGCCTGTTCTTCCGACGAGCGTGCGAGGAAGTGGACCTGACGGATGCGAACGGAGCCTTTGAGAGGGTACAGTAACTGGAGGAACTACAGTAACCCACCTGTGATTTAGACCGTCGAGAATTACTCCTTGTGGTTTTATTGCAAAAACTTGTAACCATTGATACACCGATGACTAATAATGAAAGTTAATTTGGTGTGTAATTAGGGTGCGGTGGTTGAAGAAAATGTTAGTACCATTCCGGGGGAATCGGTGTTTCAAGGAGGCACAAAAAGAAATTCTCGCAGGGATTGCTAATACCTTGCACTAAAAATCACACTCTCATGTAATCAAAAAAATAAAGGATGGTGTAATGGAAATATAATTTGTAGTTTTAACTTTGATTTGATTTTATTAAATTAAATAATAATATAATACTTATATTCAGGTGATGTCGAAGCCGTCGGTGACGGGGAGCGACGGCGCCCCCGGCAACGTCGTCCAGCTGGAGGTGTTCATGGAGGCCCAGTGTCCCGACACGTCCAGGTACGGATTCGGTAGGGAAAGGCAATATGGCAGTAGGAGAGGGAGGGATATGGTAGGTTCGATAGAACAGGTTGTTTCACCAAATTATTTTTAAAAAGGCGTTTTTGTGCGCAGGATGCTACCGGGAAGTGCCTGGTGTCATCCGTTGCTACAAGTAACTATTTGTCATCCTGGTCCGGAAAGAACACAGTCCTTGGCTATTCTTCAGTGTTCTACTACTTCTATAAGTTGCCTGGTGATGACGAAATGCATATCCTCCATTGCCTAGTGATGATGCACTCCCTATACTCGAAAAGTTATCTGCATATCACGCAAAATTGTTATTCTCAATAAGTGATGGCGCAATCCCTATTTTTGATGAATTTCCTAATGATGATGATGTAATCTCTATTCTCGATAAGTTACTTAATGATGACGCAATAATTGCAGATTCGTTCGCTCGCAGCTGATGCCGGCGTGGAAGGCGCTGTCGTCGACGGGCCGCGTCGACTGGCAGCTGGTGCCCTTCGGGAAGGCACGCTGCGTCGAGAGGAGCGACGGCGACTTTGAGTGAGGGGACAATTATTGATTTATTCTGTATTTATTCCGTCAGGGGGATTGAGATCATGAGGTGGGTTGTTAAGGAGCAGGAGACGGATGTCCGTCAGCATGGTCAAATCGTAGGGAGAGGGGTGGGGGGGCGATAAATTATGGATTGATATTGTCGATTTATTGATTGCTATTACTGATTTATTTATTGATTGATATCTACATGACGCAAAATCATATTCCACATATATTGCCTAGTGATGGCGAAATCCCAGATAATTTATAATGAAAATGGTGCGGCCATGCATGTTCCGGTGCAATACATTTTTCAATATCACAGAAGAACTGGCATTCTCGTTCAGAAGTTTGCATTTGTTGCAATCGAGAAACTGTAATCATCCAGGTTTTTAAGGCACAGCCAATTGGCAGATTGCTAATCAGTTACCGTAAATTAGATCGATAGTTGTTGCGTTAATAACTTAATATGAAAGATCAATGTGCGGTTTTCAAAAGATCAATGCTAATTTCTGAAATATCAAAAATCAATTTTTAATTATTTTATTGCAGCTGCACCTGCCAGCACGGGCCGAACGAGTGCATTCTGAACCAGCTGATGAACTGCGTCATCCAGGCGATTCAGGATCCGGATAGGTATTTTTTTAAAAATTATCATAATGATAATTAAATTTTTAAAACTTATTATGTAATTCGAATGCATTGAAATTATCTGTTGCAATGCTGCGAGTCAATCGCGCCAGTGGAAACACATTGGCTTTCATTAGTTGGTGAAACATGGAACTACGGTCTAACTGCTAAAAATTTCCATTAAGAAATCCTCTGGAGGCTATTTAGAAGAGAAAAAAAACAACCTTACTATTAGCAGTAGCAGTGAACTCTGCAAATATGTTGTGTATAGAAATTATATAACATTAAAATAAATATATTTATCCATTTTGAAAAAAATAATTTTGCAGATACATGGAGACGATCGAGTGCATCCAGGGCAAGCCCAATCTCGACTCGGCCATAGAGAAGTGCATCGCGCCCAGCCAGAGCTTGAGCGTCAACCAGTGAGTGGTCATACTGTATGGTTACGGTAGCCGACTAATCAGCCTAGTACTACTTGTAGTGGGGGCTGTAGGGTTTTCGGTAGTCGACGATTAAGTTACCGTATGCTACTTGTAAGGAGGGCTATATGGATACGGTACCCGATCTTTCGCTGAACTTTTTTAGTATTTATTGAATGTCACTTAGCAGAATTTCAATCAGCAGAGTGCAGTACTATTTTAATGATCGATTGCTCGTTGAGAAACCAAATTATTCCCTGCAGGATGCAGGACTGCGCTACCGGCCCCAACGGAAGGAAGCTGCTCGCACTCGCTGGAGCAAAGTTAGTGTTTTTTTATTATTTAAAAATGGACGCAACAGGAGAACGAGTAACACTTCGAGGATTCTTTTATGTAGGTGATTTGCTAACCGCAATCTGGGTGCCGATAGGAATGATACTAGTAGAATTTTCCAAGAGAAAAAGTTCCTTGTGCATTATTTGTTTCTATGAAAAACTACATACAATCCATACATCCGTAATCAACACAGGACCATGCAACTTACCGAATTACCGTAACGCCTCATTCCACGCTCTCAGGACCGCCTCCCTCTCGCCGCGTCTCACCTTCGTGCCGTGGATTCGCCTGAACGGGGACCGCGTCGTGGACGCCCTCTACGACTTGCCCGGCAACCTCTGCAAGCTGCTCGAACCCGCGCCCCTCGCGTGCTCCTAAGATGGTTACGGTAGCCCCGCCGCCCCTGTTATCGATCCGTCTTGATAGGGTACGGTATACTCCCATCACCAACCAGTTATCGACCACCCACACTCGTCACAATCACTCCCGCGTCTTGGTACCTCTGCAACACAATCTTTATTTTCTAAATATGAGATATCGAATTGAGTATTATGAAGGAATTTGCAAGGGTTTTTCATTAGTAGTTCAAAACGCTAGTCTAATTGTAACACACAATTGTGATTGCTCAGTTTGTATTGTTTTTCATGTAGCTTTCACACGGGTTTTATTTGAAAACTGTGCTTTGCAGTTGTAAAATATTCTTGTTCACAATCATATTTCCCTCTTGATTTTTGCGGCCCATGTCAAAATCACCCACTCGTTTTGCTCACAATGCCTGTCATAATGCAAATAAATTATGAATTTCAAACAAAATTACACGTTGGTTTTGATTGTTATCAATTACATTGTCTCCGTCTAATCCAGATCCCGTCCGCCATGCAGGGATGGGACCGTGAGCGCGGAGTGGACTACAGTATCATCTCAAAAAATCACTCCCGCACAACTACAAATCAAAAAATCGGCGATGCCCTCGTGTTTGGGACCTAATTCCCACCCCCTACGGGATGGGGGTCTTGCGACCAATGAAAGAGGGGTGGCGTTTACACGGAACCAGAGAAGACTCCGGCAGAACGTCTTTACGCCAAGTGGATGGAGTGGCCAATTGACCCATCGACTAGCGATGGATACCTCTCAGACAGCGACTGGCTAGCGGCCAACCATCCGAGCTCCGACCACTCCCCACTCTGCGAGTACTGTAACGAGTACAGTACTCTCTGGCCACCCATCGTTGAGAAGAGATGTCGTCACGTCATGTCTCTCGTCACGAGTAGAGAATCGAGCCTGCAGGTAAGGAGGGTTAATTTGCTATCACAATTTTAATTAAGCAATATTGATCGTTAATCATCTCGATTTCAACTTTTCCCAAAGGTAGGTATCTCCGCTTTTTCACTCACGCCGTTTTGGCAAGAACAATTTTGAACAGCATCCTTCCTTCTTCCGAGATCATTCATAGAGATTCCGAGATCGAAAAAAGAATCAGGGTATTGGCAAATTGCCAGCACACAGTCTGTCTCACTTTATCTTCTCTCTCGCTGACCCTTGTCTGATCCCCCTCTCCTCTTTTGGTAGATTCTTGATACATCAGAATCGATAGGTAATTATACCTTGCGCTCACGTGGGCTGGGCACGGGGCTAGGGCTCGGGCTCGGGCTGGGCTGGGCTCGGGGGAGGTGGCGCTCGGGTAGGCAGGGTGCGGCAAACATCGTCCAATGGCGACTCGGGTCTCTGTAATTTCCATTTTTATAATGGTATCTTAGGCAGAAGGCTAACTGAAAACAAGCGATACACGGAGCGGAAACGAATAGCTTCTGGTACAGAGAGGGGGAGGGGGGGTGCCGAGAAGAGGCGGAGCCCGATGGAGCCTTTGATCGGTAACAGCGATCAGTTATTGCCAATAACAACCTCGGCCACTGGATCCGCCCCATCTTGGCGTCAGCAATAGTGTCCAGAGAGGGATGAGATGGACAAACAACAGCGGTGAAATAAGTTTTTAATTAAAAAAAGGTTTTAAAATGGCGAAATCAAAAGGGGACCCGCTGGAAGCCACGTCGACTCTGTAAGGAATCACGCACTAAATGAAGGCGTTTCGCTCAGAGTAAACATCCTATTAGCATTGATGCTAATTGGCGCAGACAAACCGACCAATGGCGCGTCGACCAGTCAATGCTAATTCATTGAACTACACGCACGGCAGTCTGGCGAGTCTATGCAAATTGAGGCAGAGACAGACAGCGACAGCGAAAATTACTATTATAGTATGTAAAAGCGCAATGGTCTCACCACGAATTCAATTTTGGCGTTTCCCCCAGAATGCAGTGACACGGTACAATACAACGCATGGACAACGGAGGAAGTCTAGAGCAGGGAAAGTGGTTTCGCGAAAACGTTTCGTCGAATAAGTTGCCAACACTATAGTGTAGTACTACCAAGAATTAGAGTGGCTGAAGGGCCGAGTTTGTCTAGCAAGCGCGCTAGAAAAGGCAGAAAAAAACATGAAAAAGGAGAGAGAGAGAGGAAGGGGGAGGCATACGTGGAGGGAGGTTGAAGAGAGATTGAGAGGGGAGCAGCTCGGAGGGAAGCGCTGAAGGCAGATCAAGACTGTCTCCCTCCTCTCCCCTATCAGACGATCGATATAACGAGTAGACGAGGAGCGAGCACCGGAAGTGATCTACAGCGACCAACAGAGTGTAGTTTGATGACAATTAAAACTAAATACGCAGTTCACGATAGCACGGTTTCCAAGCGTGCGCCATTACAGTAACTCTCAAATTCGCATCGACAACTGATTTTATTTGTGAAATTTGTTGTATTTCTTTACGTTGATAAAATATAATTTCTTTTTAATTCTAATATTCCGTTCTCATCACGCAAAAAGGCAGAAACAAATAACAAAAAGTCATGTACACAATGATTTATGCTAATTAGCAAATATTGTTGTAATCGTACTGTGTGACACAATGAACATGATCATGAACATGAAATACATAGGATAAAAAGAATGACCTGAAACGCAGGAATAAAGGGCAACAACAAAAAAGCTCTAATAAGAGACTAAAGCTGGACGGAACTTGACAACTTTGTAATGCTTTCAAAATCAACTAAAAAACGGGTAGGAATTAGCTAGGCTCTGGAATGATTCATTATACTTTGTATGATCTATTAACAACTTTGACAGCTCTAATTATTATTCTCATTAATCTTCTTTCTCTTGGGCGAGGGTCCCTCGTTGGATCGGTTGACCTTGATACCGTACTCTGACAGGGACGATTCGAATTTGGCCCTGAGGCAATCGATCGTTTTCTCTTCGAGATCCCGCGACAGATAAAGGGCGAATGAGACGATAGTAGTGTGCTGAGAAGCGCGCAGATCCAGCTGAAATAGGAAAATCAATAATCCCAAGGTTACGGTAACTAAGGAAACAATGGACACAAGGTTACGGTATGCAAGCAACAATTGTACAATTGCTGCAACGAATAAATAATCGATGTCCCGAAAAACAATATAAGCCGATCAGCGTTCTCTTTACATGGCTAGTGAAACACGACTTATGCTAGTGAAAAGCATGTCTCCGTTTGAATACAAACACTATTCAAAGAACTACGTTAGAGTATCCCATTAATGTTGAGCAGGTAACGGCACGATACACTTTATGCATACAATGAATAATCCGAGAAAAAATGGCGTACCCAGTCTTGGTCGAGTCGTCTGGCCACGGGCCGCTCCTCCTTGTTGTCATACACGAGCACCTGCGGTACCGGAATTAAAAAAAAAGTTTTCACATCATTTGACACGCGACTCAAATAGCTAGACCATCTAGAGACGTTTAGAGCATTATCGATTATAGTATCATGTACCTCACTCATCGGGTGCCGGTAGCCGTCCAGGCCGCTGTAGATGCGACGGCTCTGGAATTATCGAGAACAATAAAATCAGCTTGCGATAGTCGATACGGTACTGTAGCTACTACGGCAGGTAACTCACAATCACGTAAACGTCGTCGTCGATCACACCGTACGCCCGTCCGACTTCCACCAATTTCTTCTGCAGGCTCTTCTGAAAAGCGGAAATTGCGCCGCCACTAATTGTAAGCAATCGCAAAAAGGTATTGCGTCATACTTAGGTGACTCAGGAAACATCGACTTACCGAGACCCGATTGCGGTCCTTGCTGATGTCCTTGAGACCCTGGAAAGAAGGAAATATCTTGATTATTATTAGTGTTGCCTAGTAATGACGCAATTCCGTCCGTCCTCATGTCGTACTCACTAGCATTGCTCTACTTTCCTTCCACAACATACTTCTGCATGCCATCAAAGGGGTTATTCCTCAAGGTGGTACCATACTCCGCCTACATACACTATGGAATTCTATCAAGTTACACTGCAATTATTTTATCTAACCCTACTACCGTACTCCTTTTCTGACTACTACCGTAATCCCTCCGCCCTACCGTACCTCCTGATTGGGCGAGCACTCGACGTAGGCGACGAACCATCTGCTACCGTATTCTAACTATGGCTGCTACCGTACTCCATTTATATATGCTACCGTACCAAGTCTATGCCTGCTACTGCACTTCATGTAAATTATTACCGTAATATGATATTACCGTACTCCCTACCGTACCTCCTGATTGGGCGAGCACTCGACGTAGGCGACGCGGCGCGCCAGCCGCCGCTCCGAGATCGCGCGCAGGTACGCCTTGGCGCGCTCGAGACCCGGCTGGTCGGACGTTGAGATCTGCCAGAGATCAGAGATCAAACTACAAATAGCTAGCGATCAAACTACAAAGACTACGCAATAAAACAACAAAGTACACACGAACAAACTACGTGCTGCTTCGCAGTGGCAAAATACCTACACTTTGCGTTTGGTCCACAGAGATAGGGGGGCTACAAATGGCACGAAGTAAACTATAAAGATCAAACTACAAAAAATAAACTACAACGCACAATCTGCAGGATGGAGTCGTCCACGCTGCAGAAGACGTCCAGGTCGGCGTGCATCGTGGACAGCGAGAATCTGAATGCCATCGTTTTTTTGTAGTTTGATCTTTGATCTCTCTTAGAATAGCATTTTTAGCTTGAGTGTGCTTGCGCGCAGCAATAGTTGATCTATCAATGATCATTCTGGCCCCGAAAAACACCGGTGCGTTCGACCTGTGTAACTGTGTCCAGGCGCATTACAGCACCCGTGAATTTGATGTTTCAGACTCGCGCTAATTACTCGCAACGACTAGACCTTTCAATAAAGAATCAAGGCGAATAAGCAACAATTGATCTTTGATCTCTCTCTCTCTCTCAAAAATAATCACTCACCGCTCGCCCTTCTTGTTGCGGAACTGGACGTGCTGCTCGGCGGCCACGAACGCCTTCACGATCCTACAAAGATGAAAGATCAAACTACACAGATCTAATAGAAAACCGCACACTACAGGCCCATCCCTCGCCAATTACTCGTGTAATACAGACTGTTAAGCGCAGTTAATGAGATCAATTTATTTTCCCTTGGGTCTGGTCACACTATTTTTCACGTTGGAACTCCGTATAGATGTCGTGGTCAAATATAAATGGCCACACTACAAGATCTAAACTACACAACTAGACTGCAAACTACAAAGATCAAAGATCAGACTCACATTGCCTCGATGAGGCCTACCGTCTTGTGCTGGTAGACGCGCGCGTGCAGCACGTGGCGCGAGTCCGCGAGCGAGAGCAGCTCGTCCGCCGTCTGGAGAGAGTACGTTAGGTTACGGCAAATTACGGTAGGGTTAGAAAGGTACGGTAGCATGCGGAGTACGGTAAGATGCGGTAGGGAGAGAAGAATACAGTGTTTCACCGCCAAAAATACTACAGATCGTACACCTCTCAGCAATATTCCAAATCTCTTCCTTTTTTGCTAAATTTAAGCACGTAATACAGTAAGACTTCCGTACTCTTTCCGCTACCGTATGCATACACCGTATACCTTGCCGGCGAAGCAGATGCGCGCGATGCCCAGTCGCGGGCACGGCAGCACGCGGATGTTGTGCACGACGCGCAGCAGCGACTCCTGAACGGGGGAACTATCGCAGCCCCAGATATCGATTGACTACAGTACCCTGTATGAGCAACGATCAATCTACCGTAATCAGCGATGTCACCACAACCTCGATTCACTACACTTCAAATGAATATATTATCAATATAGCAAATAATGCACCAATACCTCGAAACTAGTATACATTGCTATTCGCGATATCGAATACCCTCGTAGCTACAGTAACCCCTCCCGATCTACCGTACCTTGCTAAATCTGATGCCGAATCCGGCCAGGAGCGAGTCGCGCAGCACATAGTCAAACTTGTCCACGTCGAAGCCGTCGTGAACATTGGACACGATATCGTAGAGGAACGACTTATCGATCGGCCTTCCCTTCGGGACCCAGGCACCGTCCAGACCCTGCGCATACGGCAGTCTTGCAGGGCACCGATCGAAAATGTATTAACTACCGTACATAAGTTTTTGCTCTCATTCACGTTCTATTTTCTGTATGCGAACCTCTGACGAAATAAGCAATGAATGAATTAGCTGCCCCCCCTCAATTTCCCCGAAAAAATCCAGATTCAACAAGGATTTTTTTAGTCAGGTTATCTACAGTAGCCTCGGCGAAAGGGAATTATCGATTGGTGTCAGCTACCGTAATCTGCTAGAATCGATTAAATGCTCACCAACATGTGCTCGGGCGGCGAGATGAGCTCGATGATGAACTCCAGATTGCGACGATACCTGAAAATAGGCAAGAGTGATCGATAATTCCAATGTTGTCTCTCAAAAAGATTCAGCTGCACACTAATTGCATCGAGTCTGCTCGTTGCGCATATGATACGTTGCAGCAACACAAGTTCGTCGGGTGGATCTCGCGCAAATATAAATTTGGCACTGACACGCCTGATCATAGATCGATCATGATAATTAGGGATACAGACATTTCGATAATGGTATTCGATAATGGCCATATTTTTCGATAAGCTATCGGTATTGCGGCAATGAGGTTGCAGAGAATCAGAGAACAAACGGGTGACCCTAGTATGTAAGCCCGATTCATCCCCGTGTTTAGGCGCAGATCTTAGTTGCTTGACAATTCCCGATAGCCCACGATCGTGTTCCTTCCGTACCTCTGCTCATCGCTGCCTCCTAGATGCGCTCTGAGGACGGCCGCGACGCGCGGATACTCGAAGACGCGCCGGAGAATCGCCTTCGAACCCGCCTCGTGCTGAAATGGGCGATTAGATTACGGTATCACGGGGGGTAGAAATGAAATAGAAATGAACAGCGAATGCTCGCGATCGCAATGCGTGAAATTTTCATTGCTTACTACGGTATTGCATTAAAAAAGTGAATTGTATCATAAAAAAGTGGTCCGAGAATCAGCTGTTCTTACTACGGTATAATGCATTATACCGTAGTAAGAACCAGGGCTGTGCGAAAAATAATTTTGCGAAAAAAATTCGAAAAAGAAAATTTTTCGAATTTTTTACTCGAAAAATTCGAAAAAATCGAAAAATTCGACAAAAATTAAAAATGCAAATTGGGCTTGCGAAATAGCAATTGTATGCCATTTCTTTATCAAAATATATTCTAAAACACTTGATTCTACCAATAATTACTGCTTTATAAATGAAAAATTCAATTTAAAATATAATGATCGATCCTAGCAAGTACTGTTTCTAATGGATAGTGTGGTTTGCGCAGGAAAATATATTTTTAAGTTACCAAAATTGAAAAAAATATGAACTAAATTATAAATTTGAGATTACTTTTCAAAATTTCATTACAAATTTCCTCTCGAAAGGGACATTTTTTCTCTCGAATTTTTCGAAAATAATTCGATAAATTTTTCGACGAAAAAGTTTTTCGAAAAAAGTCGAAAAATCGAAAAATTCGAAAAATCGAAAAAACGAAAAATGCACAGCCCTGGTAAGAACAGCTGACCACTTTTTTATCCGCCTTTGAGCCCCCGTGCGTATGTCAAGAATATGCTAGATAGAGAATACGATAGGTACCTTGCAAATTATTGTAGATCATCGTGCGATTTTTAAAGCCATACATGTTACCCTGATTCAGGCGAAACGCTACGCCTAGAGCCCGCTTGCGATAAAGTCGGACAAACCACTACGGGCTCAGGACAAAAGTCGACAAAACAGGTGCAAACATGTTTCACGTTAGTCAAAAATGAACCAGAACCACTTGCGAAATTTGCGAGAAAAAAACCTCCGTCACCTCAAGTGAAATTCGGAGAGTCCCCCCATATCTTCCCCTGATTTCTTAAAATTTCAAATCCTGTTGCGCCTCGGGCGTAGATAAATTATTATTATTATAATGAAGTAATTAAAACCTAACCGTCCACTGTCCGCCGACGCCCAGCTGCTCCATGAAGGAGCCGTCGTACATGTGCGAATACGGGCCGTGACCTGCGCAGATCAATAATGATATCGCAATTCGAATCACACCGTACTCACGGTACCGTACACCATTGTAGTCTAATAAGAGTGCAGTAATCGAAACATCACACACACCGCCCCAAATATCAATTCACATATGTACACTACTCACTGTAGCCTTATCCTCATGCACTTTACAGTAACTCTCTCTCTAAAACTTCTCTATCTACTCTACCGTAACCCTCCTACCGTACCGATATCGTGGCAGAGCGCCGCGATGGCCACACAGATGCAGTCCTCGGCCGTCACGCCCAGCTGCCTGTCCTTGCTCAGTCGCTCCAGGACCAGCTGCGCGATGTGGCAGGTACTATAACAATCAATCGATAATTGGCCGCCTACCGTAATCCTAATACAAATAAATTACTTATAATAGGTAGGTGATTCGCTCCAATTATAGTCATTGGAAATCGTCTTTAATGTGTTCAAACAGTCGATAATTATGTCTACAGTTCCCAAATCGATCGACAACTGATCCTACCGTACCCGAGACTGTGCGTGAATCGACTGTGGTTGCCCGAGGGGAAGACGTGGTGGGCGGCGCCGAGCTGCTTCACATTTCGAAGCCTCTGAAAATCGATCATAGATCAGGGAACTTTGATCTACAGTATCTCATCATCTATCGTGAGCAAATCAATGGCCACATAGAACTACCGTAATATTTAAGAAGCGCGGGGTCCCACCTGGAACTCTACCGTATCCACGATAACGTCGAGGGGCGGCGGCAGCGAGATGGATGTATGAACGATGTCGTTCACGCGCCGGATCTGGAATATTATCGATTGATTGATTGATTTATCGGTCGAGAAAAAAAATCGTAAATCGCTCACATATTGCAGTTCGTTTGACATGCAATGAAGGGAGGAGAGAACTAGCAAGAACAAGGAAAAGACACCAATGTTTTCGTGTTTTCAAGCAACACTTTCACATGGATGACTCAGCAGGGAAAACTAAAGCAAGGAAAACAGAGCTGAATCCTCCACCCTGTCGCATTCACGTTTCGTGCACGGCATTTCATGGAACTTTTTGGGAAAACAACGTTGAATGATCAGAACGTTTGGGAATACAGGAAAAGATGCTCACCGTTCCGGCTCCCGGCCACTCGTCCACGGTGTGCGGCATCGATCCCCTCTGGAAAGAAGGATTGATCTTTGATCTTTCAGCGCCAATCGATTACATATATCGTCCGGACAAAGGAAAACAAGTTGTAGTTATTGATCAATATCACGCATATCTAGTAAATGGCAAGAAAACTCCAAGAAATGGTCTGATCTCGGGTCTTTGCGAGCCAATTTATATTCTAAACCTGTAGCAAAAAAAAGCATTGAAAATGAATGACCGACCAGCTGACCAGGGAAAACTCTCTACACACTGCGCCATTTTTTCATGTCATTCGTCGTGTTCCTTTCACTTAGCCCTGTGAGATAACCATCGGAATGGGCTCCATTGAGCCAACCAAGTGGGCGAAAGGTGCTCAAGCAGTTTTAGAATTGTCGAACAAAAGAACCCCATACTAGCAAGGGAAAAGCATAGAGAGAGCAGATGAGAAAATGGAAGTGTTTCATCACTTTTACAAAATCCCTCACTCTTGACCCCTTTCTGGAGAGATGAGAGTACCACCTTGTTTTAGTTTCCAAAAGAAATTCCCCACGCTAGAGAGCTGATCTATACATATATACTGGTCTATACTAGAGAGCTGATCGCATACACAGCGAAACTTTGGAGGGATTCTGTCTTTGAAAAAAGAGAAGAAAAGGCTAGGTGGCGATAGAGATCCTTATACTAATGATGCCATGTGGAATAGCACTGATACCCAGTCAGTTGATTGACATCATTTGTACATGCTTCTTCAGTGAGCCCTTCTTTGTTCTCTACCGTTTGTAGCTTGTCACCTACAGTATACCCGAGCTTATCAGTTACTGCTATTCGAGCTTATCAGCCACAGTAGCCCATTCGAGTACCGTAGTTCTCAATCGATTATTCCACTCCATCATCAACCTCCCTTGCTCATCAATAGCGTCCGCACTTCTTTCTCCGCATCTTATCATTCATTATCAGTTGCTTGCAGGCAAAAGCTCATCGTAATACGCCCCAGGCACTACTCTTATCTTATCTGCGCTCTCTCACTATTACACACTCTCTCGTCAGTTAGAGCGTGCTAGAGAGCGGGCTAAAACGAGAGGAGCAGAGAAAAGCTGGCGAGAAAAGCTAGATTCGACGTCCAAAGTTGGCATCCAAATTCGAAATATTTTTTTTAGTCTGATTTTTTTTAAATAAAATAAATCGAAAATGTGACTCTTCCTGAAAGCTAACTTGAAATTCGTGTAAATTTTCCCGCCAATTATTGTCCATTTCACTCTTGGAAGAAGCGACGAAGATTAATTACACAGTAGGAAAGAAACTATTGGTTACGAAATTGGATGGGTGAATTCAAAGGTCAGAGAAAAAGGATGAAATCTTTATTTACTGGATAATCTTTTCGGGCCCACTCTGTGCGCATCCATATGGACCTGATAACATCTGACTGGCTGAATCGATAAAAAATCAAAGCCCAGTATCAATCCAACATCAAGCTCACAAAAGTAAAGACCAAGCACAAGATGCAAAGTGCGCCTTTCTAGCTGAAAGCTGCACTTACATCTAAACAACGAATAGTGAATACATCAAAACACTGGAGAACGAGGTCTGGAACGAAAGAGTATGTAAATTAAACACTCTATCTGTCCCGTTTTCCGGGGATACGACTGCTCGGCGGGGTGCACTATCTGCGCTTCTCCCCTCCATTGTTTCTTTCTCTGCGCTCTCTTCATTTGCCTATTCCCTCTCCATAGGGGGAGAACGGATCTCTAAGCCGAAACCCATCGATTACCGCTCCGCCTACTCACTGCCCGCTTACACCAACTGACCACTGCGCGTCAAAACATAGCCCGAGGGGGGTAGGGTACCCCTCCCAGCTGTCCGAATAGGGGAAGGGTACCCTCCCCTTCCCTCGACTCCCAGTGTCGATTCTGCCCCTCTCACTCTCCCCACAACAGTAAACAACTCTCTCTCCTGTCGCCATCTCTACCCACTCTCGCTCGTTGGGCAACGTGAGTCGTTCTGGCCGAGTGGTCTAAGGCGCTGCGTTCAGGTCGCAGTCCACTTCTGTGGGCGCAGGTTCGAATCCTGCGGACGACAAACCTTTTGCCCAATTTTTGCAAAATAATGTTGACAATTGAAATGTGATTTTGTAAATTGGGCTCATTTGTAAACATGCATTTTCACATAGATAATATTACATAAACAGGGGAAAACGGGAGAACTCACGGAATTTTTCGCATTCCTTGATCGGAAGAGCGCAACGCGCACTCTGTGCATACCACTAATGTGCATAATATCACGATTGCTCTCAGGCCGGATAATTATGCCACATTAACGGTATGCACATCGCACAAGTGCCGCGCAAGTACGGTAACTGCCGACCACTACTGTAGCCATCAGGCTACTACGGTAGAAGGTGGGGGGACATTCCGGGGACTACAGTAGACCATGAGGGCATTCCGAGAACTACGGTGGCTCCGTAGGTCATATCGATGACTACGGTGGACTGGTGACTGACTGAATAAGACGAGATGGGATGGGAGACGTCTGATTATCAATCACCCGACCGCGCCTTATATGCGCGCGGCCGTGTTGCCGCGATGACTTGATACGCTCTTATCGCTTATACGAGATAGCGTGCGGAACAGAGAGACTCCGGGCAGGGGCAGATAAGATAGCCGGCCGAGAGAGTGTGTCATTCGAGGAGAGCGCGCCAGACGGCGATACGCCGCCCTCTTCTACTATCAATCCGTGTACTATGGGCGGAATTTAGCGTGCGACCAACCAGCAATAATCGATATTCGAAGTCTCAGATTTCGAATGCAGTTATGGACTAGGAATTTCGAACAGTTTTGAGTTGCGGACCCCCCATTTTCATCCAAAATTTTCAAATTGTGTTCAAATTGCGGACCGCCACTGGGGCGTTTCCAGGCCCCGTTTCGAACGTCCGATCGATATGGAATAGCGTAGGAAGCATTTCGCAAGCGCCGACCATAATTCGCATCCCAATCGGATCAATTCGTCACCACAACGTGACCGTAAGCCGATGACTAAGCGTACGGTATATGTTCGTAAGTCGTTGGTCTCCTCCCGCTTTCACTGTATGATTTCTGGGCCGGCAGGACCATAATTGTCAACTAGCAAGTAAGGTAAATAAAACCACGTGGACTGTTTTCAGACAACAAATATACCCCCGCCCAATCATAGATCTCGGAATTCCACAGAGTGCCGCGAAATCTGATCTGGAACGGCGCTATTCTATAGCAGAAACCGTGGCCTAGATAGTTTGCGAAAGTAAGAGAGCTCTCACTCGGTGTCCTCGTGTGCCACGCTCGCCAGCCCTAATCATCCCCTCTTTCTCTCCCTGAATCCCCAATTCCTCTCGCACTAACGTCACCTATAAAGCGATAAAATCAGCCTTTCTTCGCAAATACCAAGAGCTGATTACGATGCCCCTGCTCCTCCTTTAGCGTAATCATGCCATCATCGCACTGGATGAACGATCACAAATCTCGAATCTGACCTACCGTGAGCATCAGCGTTCTGCAGGATACAGCAATCCATCGAACCCTAACCATCAGGGTTCCGCAGATTACGGTATTCCTCACAAAAGCACAGAGAAAACACCAGCTGATTGCCCATCGTAGCGAGTCAAGCCAGCATATGATCCTGTCAATCAAAATCTCGCCACGTCTCCATTTTTATCTGCACCGACTAGACCAGCTCGTCAATATTGTGTCCCACCGTAACCACACGTCACCCCATACCGTACCCTCGTAAGCTTCACTGCGCTTATCTTGCGCCTGTCTGGCGCCGCGCTCCACTAATGGGGATAGGGGGGGGGGGTGTCATAGTCCTTGAAAGTTTGAGGCCCTCGCTTTCTGCCTCTCACTATTCCCCTGATAAGATAGTAGTCGGCTCGTACAAGAGAGGAAACATGGTGCTAGTATCTGTGATAGTGAATAGAGATGCAAATACGAAGAACAAGAGAGTCATTTCATTATCAGATCACACGAATGATACCCATGTGAAATGGCGAAATGAGACATGGAATGATACGGTATCAGTGAATGATATGATACTGAAAGTGCACAATAGAGGCCATCAAGCAAATATATCCGACTGGGTTTGAGACTGATTTTTAAAATTTGAAAATGTTGGAATTGATCATCGAGAGTAGGCCCATTCAAAAGAGCGTATGGGATAGCCCGGAAGATTTCAAGGTTTCCCTTCTGTACCTCTAGAAATAAGAGAACGCCAGAGCCTCAATTCAAACGGATATAACCGTTTCGCGATCTCTAGTGTACAGTGACAAACAGTATAACCGATACTGTACATGTGCAAGTATTGACAGAGGTGGTGCGCCTACCGTATACCAGACAATCGACAAAATGAGATCCGAGGAAAAAACGTCATTTATCAATCAATCACAGGAATCACGCCGTGACACGATACATCAATCAATGGCAGATACATACTGTACAAAAGCGGACGATCAGGCATTGTGCTACGGTTACCAGATACACGTTTGAATATAAATATTAGTAGTACACACATCCTAGCATTGTAGGTCGGGAGGGGAGGAGGGAGGCTGCTATAAGGTAGACCATACTGCGTGGGGGTTACGGTAGCGCTCAGGACGAGGGCATCGATCCGTTGTGCGTCTCGACGCGATCGACGATGCCGAACTGGCGAGCCTCCTCCGCCGACATGAAGTAGTCCCTGAATCAGAGGTATGTATACTGATTTTCAACAGTTAATGTTTTTTCAAACTGTAACATTTCCGTTTCGGGAAAAAAATTAGTCCCCAACATGAATGCACGTTTCCCTATTAATATTAACTGCGAAAATTAGGCTCTTTCACGATGGAACCGCCCGGTGATCTGCGGCAGCATGGAGTATATAACCGATGTGCGATAGTTCACGTGATCTTTGGGTTCCTAGTATCATACCTCATCTCGCCCCTTGCTACAGTGGACTACAGTAGTGTAACACGTAGGAAAGTACCATAACATTCACAAACATGAGTCATTCTCCACTAATAAATCATCATTGTTCGCATTTAACCTTAATCCTACTGCCTCTCACTTACCGTAAGTCTAGTACCTCTGATACCGTACTCCTGCCTCTCTCCTACCGTACTCCGCTCACCTATCGACGGCCTCCTCGACGCGCTCCATCGGCTGGCCGCTGTGCGACACGAGGATCTCGTTGAGTCTGCAAGGCGTTTACATAGTTATATCAATATTTTATAGTAAATTTATGAAACTAACTAATTTATAGTGGACGGAAGAAGATCAAACGAACAATACAATGACTATTATAGCTTTCGTGCCGAATATATCTTGCAGGCATAGTTGTATTCCTATCACAAACGACTGGGCCTGTTTTATTCGCTCTACACGTCGGCGCATTCGCGTTACGCATTCGTATGAAGAGAGACAGGATTCACATGGATTCTGCTACCTTACTGATTTATCTGCACGATCCCCCGCTAGTTTTACAGTGAACATGGTCTCTTCATTTCGTACACTCTCTCATCCACTGAGTGTTGTAGAGAGTGTGCGAAATGAAGAGACCGTGGATTTCGCACTCTACGCTTTGCTCACCTCCTTCTCAGTCGAATAATCTCCTCGGCGCGGATGAGAATGTCCGAGGCCGTTCCCTGCAATCGATAATCGATTATCAATCAACATCGCCCTCCACAGATATTAAATACCTATCCCGAACACGTTCTAAAACATTTGTTAGGACGATAAATGCTATTGAAACCCATGTGATACTATAAATTTACGTGGTGTTGTTCTACAGTAATACAGTACATTTTCGCGTTCCGCTTGTAGCGCCCCCACATGCACTTTGCAAGAACATCATAAACTCTAAATGGACGCTACAGTACTTTGAAACATGCGACGAGAGTTTTTTCGAGTTTTTTTTAAACTTAAATTTAATTTGCTAAAAAAAGAAGTTGATAAGTCTAAGTGCGGTAGAATAAGTTATCGAATGAGCACACTCATGTGATTTATTTCAATCATCTGTATGTAACGTGTTTTCCCCGCTAAGAGGATGTCTCTCGCATCGTATCATTTTATAAATATAATAGGTTGCTTTTATTTTTATTATTAGGGCCAAAAAATACATGGTAGACCTCTTTTTCGCATTATAAAACACAAGGAAGGAGATATTTGACCGTAATTTTACGATACTATTTAATCTTTGTCGCCCTCCTCCTTCCTCCGCCGAACGTGATGATAAATTATTTGATAAATTCGTGGCAAACTCAAACTCCTCGTGATCAACTCAACTCTCCCCGTGATTTCAGGGTGCACGGTTTGTGCAAATTAGATTCGATTTTCAGCGCCATCAATATATTCGTAGCGAATGCAACGGAAGCAAAAAAAATATAAAGCATCTCATGTCAGCCTCAATTATGGACTGTGTAATTTATAACTCGTCCAATAAAAAGATCTTGTTGTTAACCAAAGCAAGAAGTCGATCACGCTATTGGCTATACACCATATCCTCAATACACCGGGCTAATTTCGGTTGATTCAATGAGCACTTGATCACTTCTTTGGTATACGATAACCAGTTCCCCCGGTAACCGTAACCCCGAATTATGGCCACGGTACTAACCTGCGCGCCTCCGCTCGGCTGGTGGATCATGACGCGCGCGTTCGGCAGGCAGCTGCGCATGCCCGGCTCGCCCGCCGCCAGCAGCAGCGCCCCCATCGACGACGCCTGAGCATCAGGGATTATCGATTTTTACTCTCTCACTCTCTCTCTCTGAAATCATACTGTAACTGATCATATTATCGATTTTCTTCTCTCAAACAGTATACTGTACAGAATAATGGACAAGTTTCTATGGCGGGACACACCACATTTTGCTCTCACGTGATTCCGGCATAAACTGGCCATAAAAACTGTTACTCTCATTAGCGTTCACTCTATTGGTATATTCAGTGACCCCAGAATCAGGGTGCTTCCGTAACCCCACGGGATACCGTACCTGTCCCATGCACCAGGTGGCGACGGGAGCGGAGATGTATTGCATCGTGTCGTAGATGCCCAGGCCGGCGGTCACGCTGCCACCTGTAATGCCCGAGAGATACGGTAAGATCAATAGCATAGACAAATGAAAAAAGATACTGTAAGCGCAACAGTAATAATGAATGAAAAAAATAATGCTCGAGAAAACTTAACTATTATTTGCAAAACCGCGAGCACATTACACTATCATACCTTGCACCGATTGATAATGCATTCTACAGCACTCCTTTTCTAATAAATCAGTAATCGATATTCGACCACCGTACCGGGGCTGTTGATGTACATGTGGATGGGCTTCTTGCCGCTGGAAGACTGCAGGAACAGCAGCTGCGCGATGATGGCGGACGCCACGTGGTCGTCCACCTGCGAATATAAATTATAAAAACAATAATTATTATTAAAATTATTTTAAACAATAAAATTAACAAATTATTTGCTTATTACTACGCGATGATTATTAACATAGTATTAATTATCGATACAGAACAACGATTAGCGTTATCACCATTCCATTAAGAACTATCGCAGAATCGCAAAACTCCAGTCCACCTAGTGTGATTGGTTGGTGCAAAAGGAAGAAGGTGCCCATTAAAAGTACTATTTGACTGCCGCCACTGATTGCTCGCTTGATAATTAATCTTTATTCCTCACAAAACGCTTCACCTCAGAGATGAAGCGAATAAATAAGCGGTAATTTTGCGGCTGCAGTGATAAACCATCATTTTCGACGTGGCAAACAGAGCCCCAGAAATAAATCAATAAAGCTGAACCAACCGGAGTCATGAGACAGACGATTCTGTCCTTGAGCAGGCGCGAGTAGATGTCGTACACTCGCTCGGATCTGCATTCGATTAATCAATAATTACTTCTTCCAGACAATAAATAATTTTATCTTTCAATCAGACAAATCGCTATTTTTTTTAACAAGCTTCCATAGGTCACATATGCCAAGTGGTTTCTCGCAGGTATTTCGTGCAGAAATGCCTAAAATCACATGCCGAAATGCGTATTGCATAATTTCGATAAATTTGTCAAAAAAAGAGAAAAAAAATGCATAAAACATTCGAATATTTCGTCTGCCGACATGGTCTTTACGCCATGCAGGAGTGCCTATCCTCGCTAGCGATAACCTATTTGACCTATGATAGGCCAAATAGATTCTAGCACGGGGGCGCAAAAATTCAGATCCTCTACAAGAGAAATGAACAGATAGTGGTCACGAGCGCAATGCGTAAAATTTGCATTGCTTACTACGGTATTGCGAAGAAAATTGTGGACTACATCAAGCATTATACCGTAGTAAGTGCAGCTTATTTGCGGACCGCTTTTTTATCCGCCTTTGAGCCCCCGTGTCTAGCTAATGAGGGAGGCACTGGTTTACTTTACTGGACCCTCCAGCACGTGCTAATAGAGTGAGTTTCTCATTCTCATTCCATCCCACTGTGTAAATCTAGCGGTCACTTTAATAGAACGGGGTGCCTGGTCCCGTAAAGTAAACCTGTGCCACGAGGAAAAGCACTTCTGCACGTCGGCCGAACCATGCCTGCACGCGGAGATTTCGGAGGATTTCATGAATTTCGACAACAAATGCACCAAAAATAATGCAACATGCACTTCGGTACGCGCCTTTAGCCGTTTCTGTACGAATATACTACTCGATACTCTCCACCGTACCTTCCTTCACTCTCGATCACGAGAGGTACGGGATGGGCGACGGCTGCGGTCGCGTGAAGCGACCTGCCTGCTGCTGCAGCCTGCAGCAATCCACGACGGAGAAGTGACGTCATCTACACATTGATGCCGTGATCATCTTCCACACTGGATGAAACTCGAAAGTTCCTCCTAGGTAACAGCACTTCGAATAATACGGAGTTCAGGAAGAAACATACAAAACAATCGATGAAAAAGCGAGTTTATCACTTTTATTATTGCTTTTTTTCGGTAATCGATCGCATACATACAGTGATCACGACTGTACACGGGGGGTTTCGAGCTAGTCAAGACTCGGTAAAGTAAGAAAAAGTACAATATCTGCATCTACTGACCTCTATGCTCTATAAATTTGTAAATTTTACAACACAACGCTCTATCGGAAGGGTAGGCGGAATTGTTTGTTATCAAACCGTCAGAAGGGACTAAACATCGATTGACAATCGACATTGGAATGTGTGGGATATAAATCACGTATCAATACTGCAGAAAAATGATAAACAGTGACGTGCAGGTACAAACTGGAGGGGCGAAATAAGTGAATTATGATTTCAACGTGAAGCAATTCGTTTAGCGGAAGTCCTCGGGGTTGAACAGACCGCGAGCTCGGTTGAGAATCGAATCCTGAATAAATTAAATATAATGTATATCGCAAATTCGAAAACTAGAATTGGCTTGTTGAGGAGACGAAAAATTATATCGCTCGTCGGAAATATTGACATAGTACATATCTTGATTGTTGCGTCCATTTTTATGGATAATAATGAATATCAAGTATTATTTATACACACCTTGGAGGGATCGTAGGGAGCCTCCTTGGAGGGAATCTCGAGCACGGCGGGAATCGACTGAGTGTGCTGGTCGACCGTGAATCTGCAGAGATTCGACACTGATTAGGTGAGCTCAATATATTACAAATTCACAGACATTCATCCAAAATAATAAAACGTTCCGTTGATAATCCGTGCTGAACAACAGATACGGCTGCGAGAGAGCATGAGAAAGCGAGAGACGCGCCGAGGTATAGAAAGAGAGTACACCACCAGTAGTCCATATCATGAACGTATCATTTTAAAATTGTAATATCGCTACTGTTCTATTATCTAAATGGGCACATCACCAAGAGAAGGATCACTATCACCACACTCTCATCATAAATAGAAAAAAGATTTTAGTTGGAAGCGAGACAGTCGGAGACAACACCAAGTAATTTTGAACAAAATAGGAGGTAGTGTGTTTTAACAACCGGAATCGAAATAGGTTGGTTGAACGGTAAAAAAGGGAAAGTACAGTCATGTTATGACAAGAACATGGAATAAGGGTATGGACATATTAAATTGAGTTATATTCATAGTCTATGAACACGTAATCATAGACAAGGCATTACAGAAAAGCGATAGCAGAAGCACCAACCGGATCTGCTCGGCGATGTGCTGGTTGATGAGGATGATGGCGATATCGTCACGAGCAGCGAAGGTCTGGAAATCATGATAATTATGCATGTCGAGTTTGGAAAGAAGAAAGCGTAGAGCGAAAAACTTTTAATATAAAATCATGCTTTAGACCATCGATATGTTTGAATTGAGAATTATCTTATTAAAAGCTATATCGTTTAATTTTAAACTATTCTTGTCCGTGATAACCAATTAGAAAACAAAAAAAAGATGAGAAGTAACCGAATTCACCTTGAACGACTCCTCGATCTCGGTGACGGCGGTGTTCTTGTCGACGATGAGGTAGTTGGGCTTGCGAGCCTGGAATTACCGGTTGTAATTGACAATGCAAATGAATGTTCAAACGCAAACACCGTGAACGAAGTAAAACAAATCCTTACAACATGAAATGTTGAGTTGCTCGAAAAGTGCGAACAACGACATTCTATTAGACTTCCATAACTACTAAAATTGCAGTGAGCCCTTCTCATTAACAGTTGTGCTAAATATCACTAGCCATGTTGACGGCTCTGGTAAACACAAATCAAATTTGTCATTCTAAAACTCGGTGGATGAATTATACAAGGGTCGACATCCAATTTGCCGCTCGACTTTGCCCGCTCACCTTGTTGAGCTCTCCGACTCCGCCGAGCAGGAAGCCGACGACTGTGTCCTCGTCGCCGATCACAGCCAGAATCTTTCCCTTGGTGTGGGCGGCCATCTCAACAAATAATGATAATCATCGAGAGACAAATATTGAGAATAGTATATAGCAGTTCACGCCAGATTGGAGATACACCATAAGTAATTAGAAAAGAATTGCGCCGCAGTAATGCTTCACTTGCAACGGTGGATATTCGTTGACGAAACGAAAGATGAAGCTCAAAACAAGCCAATATATGCGATAAAAACTAACTATAATACGAAAACAAAGGTTAGACAAGTATATGAGGTAACGAAGGGGCTTCTGCTGATGTTGAATGATAAAAAATCGATAAACAGAGATCAATAATCGATCAAAACGCAGTTCAAAGGGTTAAGCGACTCTTGCTCTCCGCTGAGCTAGGTCAGGCATATCGTGGTGGGAGTTGCGCGAATATAAAAGAAATACGGTAAGTCGTGTTCCGTGAGTCACACTTATGACACTTACTTACACTTACTTACTTACTTACACTTACTTCTTTCATTATTGTTGTAATTATATTATTATATTACCTTTCCGTAAAAATAAATAAAATGTTTTCGGATCGGCGGTCAATCGATATAGCAAATTTCTTTGAAACATTTGTCCTGAAGAGTAAACCAACGAGTTTCCAAATTCTGATCCTCGCTGATCTCAAGTTTCAAGTTCAATGCAAGTAGGCAGATCGTAGTGTGCCGATAATGGTTTCATATGAATCTTTGCTCAAAAGATACAATAACACATAAGTGGAGGCAAATTTATGCGTTCAACATTCCAATAGCATGAACGGTTGCAGTGGCAGATATTTTCAAATCGTAGTAATACCTCTCTTCTCAATCGAATCTATCAGACTTCCTGTTTGCTTTATTCCACACACCGCCCTCTTTCATTAGGTATTTATTCGTTCAAATCAGATTAACTGGGAGATGAGGGAATGATCAATTCTTGCGCATCATTCCAAACCGACAGAAAGTGGTCAGAAGTAAAAGAGTGCGTGAAAGTGAGAGATTTACTCTCGATTTCCCACATTCTCTCACTACTGAGCTCTTTCTGGAGGTCATTTCTTCTTGCTTTTCCTACTGCTTCTGCCCGATTTCTTGCTTCTCTTCGAACTCTTCGTTGATCTACCCGATCTTCTCGATGACGTCTTGCGCTCCTTCAGGGGACTGCAAAAGATCAAAGACCATTAAGATCACGGGATATAGATATAAAATGCATACTTAAAATTATCTAGAAATACAAGTTACGATCCCACAATCTCATTTACTAATCGGTAGTGAAAATGCATGTAATCAAAAGAACAATTACTGTCTAAAAATTTTTTTTAAATGATTGTATTTCTCACTTGTTGTATTTGGACGTCCGCTTCGTCGTCTGCGATGCGTCCCTCTTTGACTTCTTGCTCTCAATTTATAGATTGATTAAGTGATCTTTGATCTTTGATCTCCGGTTCTTTCTCACCGTGGTCTCCGTTGATCTCGTCGACGTCTGTCCCAGGTATCTCCCCTTGGGAGGGTTGCCCAGCAGCTGAAAGATCAAAGATCAACTTAATATTGATCTAGGATTATTGTAACCACTCTGGGGATTACTTTAACCCAACAGGGGATTACTGTAATACCTGAGAAGGTTACTCTAGCCCCTTAGGGATCACAGTGACCCATCAAAGGATTACTGTAGTCGATCGATCGATATTCACCTTGGTCACAAACTTGCTCAGGGTCATCTCGATAGGATTCAGGAAGGGCGGAGGGATGCGGGCGAGAATTTCCTTCACATCACTGCAATAATACACAAAACTTTCATAGTTTTGCTACCGTATCTACAGTATCCATATCCAAATGCTACCGTATCTACAGTGTCCATATCAAAATCCTACCGCGCCTACAGTATCTACAGTATCGATGTACAGTACTTTCATCCTCACTACCTTATCTTGACGCCAATTCCCGAGGCCGGAACTGCATTGAAGATGCACTGGAATCAGTAATTTGTCGATTTTCTTATACTGCCGTATCCAGTGCTACAGTACACCTACCAGCAACTGATTCTGCATCGCGCTTCCGATGATGTGTACGATGTTTCTGCAATATCGATTAGTCAAGAAAAATCAATCATCGATAATGGCCACCGTAGATGATTGATCCTTCCCTCCAACGGCTTCACGTAGCCGCGCGGGTCTTCGGCGTTGATCTGGGAGAGGATTACGGTAGGTCAAGCAAGTAATAATATTTAAAAGTTGCCAGGTACGGTAGTTCGGTGGTTCAGATTCTTTCTGGTAGGTCAGACTTGCCTCAATTGTCTCCACTAAATCCCACTTTCCCTCGTCGTCGCCCGTTCCTCGCATCATCGATTGATATTTCTTCTGTAGAGGAAAATTATTGATTTGTTAAAAGTAAGGTACTTAACAATCTCACATTGTCTATGCACAAAAAATTGTTTGTGCCGTATTTCAGTTATCGATCGTCCATTTCCCTATACCGTACCTTGCAGTCCATTCGATTGATAGCTTTGAGACGGAAGACTTCAGAGATGGCAGCGGCAGCCTGGACATTTTGAAAATTTTAATTTCAAGAACCCCAGCGATTTGACAATCTCGCAGCTAAACGAAAAACGCCATTGTACAGAGAGTCAGAGGGGCAAATCAGTGAGAAAGTTTATATCACAAAATTTACTCGATAAGCCAAGAAAGGTAGAGGAAGCAAGTGCGCGTGCAGGCATTCTGGGTCTCGCACGGAATAGGGAGGGTACGGTAGCAATCAAGTGCGGCACCCTCCGAGGGGCGAGAGAATGTGTGAAATGAAGAGAGTCTCACCTCGAATGACTGCTTGCAGTGAATGAGGAGGAGACCGTCGCTGGACTTCTTCTTCAGATTCTGAAATGGGAAATCCAAAATTAAAGATCCCGGTAACCCGGTTTGGTAGTCTAGGACAAATGCACTAACTTAGAGATCAAAGATCACCCGAATCTCAGTTGACCTTTGATCTCTCCATTCTCACTCACGTCCTCGTTCGTCTGCATCCACAGTAGCAGCTTGTCGGTGAGCGATGCGAATTCGCTAAAAGTGTGTGATCTTTGATCTTTGTTGTTTCATCCACTTTTTTGACTAGTAGCCTATGCTCGAAACAAAAATTTCAGTCTTTGATTTCGGAGTATGGCCTCTAGAAATCCATCTTCTCTAGTCTGCACCCCCATTTCACATAATATTTTATCTCTAGTCTTTGATCTTTGATCTTTGATCTCTAAAACCAAAAGCTCACCCCAACAGTCGATGAAGGGTTCTGAGTCGAGAGAGCGCGGCCAGCTCACTCAGCGTCACCTGGAAAGAGTTTGATCTTTGATCTTTCGTCTATGTCCTTTGGTCTCTAATTCTAAAATCGTTTCCAACAAGGCATTAGTCAAGACTAATTTCAAGCGAATATGTCGCATACAATCAGTCCTATTGGCAAGATCTGTATCACCGTCGACCTTTATCTTTCATCACTGTACCTATGAAATGTGATCTTTGATCTTTCCTCACCCTCGACTGCTCATGCAATCGATGCTCCTCCGATTCCTCCGTGTCCCAGTCGGTGAGATCCTTGAGTGCATCTAAATTTTATCGCGAAATAAACTGTTCAATCGATAAATACATTGTACAGTAATCGTTTTGCTATAAGGTCATTCTCAGAGTAGCTCATTTCAAAAGGCCTGTTGCGTACCTTAGTCCGTTAGTGTTCTAAGCAACTACTTAAGCATTACTTAACTTAGCACTTACCCTTAAGTTTGTCCTTAAGCTCGTTCTGCTCCGTTCTCTCCTCTTTCTTCGTGCGTCTCTTGAGACAGTGCTCCGATAGCGGGTCGATGTACACCTTAATATTTAGCGAATAATCGTCTGACCCTCTCAATTCTGCATGCTCACTCGCGCTGTCTGATCGATGAGCGAGCATGTAGAATGACGAGAGTTGGATAATTACTCACCTTGGCCAGCTCCTTTGCGTAGTTCACCATCAACGAGTGCTGAATTACGAAAGCTCCAGAAAGGGGTCAAGAGACTCTCTCACTTCAACACATTATCTCCCCCTGACCCCTTTCTGGAAGTCACTAACTATTCTAGCTAACCAAGACTCTGGGATCAGCATGGGTTGTATGATCCCTTTATCTAAAGTAATGCCGGTTTGACTGGGCCGCGGTGGAGATGTGGAATTGCCTAGTGATGATGCAATCCTTTTAATTAGACCCACCTGATACAGCAGAATATACTTGGCGCCCTCAATCTGCAGACCGATCGCCTCTTTGTTTTTGCCGCCAGCCTGAAGAAATCAATCAATAATTGTTAAACACTTCATAAATCTATCTGTCTACCGTATCACTAATCTACATAGACACGCTTGGATCGAAAGGAATAGTTAGACTTACACCGTACCTTTCTATTAGTCGTCAAATATCTACTATAGAAATGCTCTTCTACCGTAAGCCAATCGATAATCAGCACTTACCGTACTCCGCCCACTGCTCTTCTTCTTGGACGACGCCGACTTCCCGCTGCGCTCCGTTTGCGTTTTCTCCGTTTTATCGATCGTTTTCTCCGCTGATTTATCGATCTCTTTCTCCGATTTTCCGCGCGATTTCATGGCGCCGGCCGCTCTCGATGGGAGGAGATGAGGGAGAGTGAGGGGAGTGGGGAATGAAAGGAATAAAGGGGAGAGGGAGTTTATGCAAATGCAAATTTGACGTTGACTTTTCATTGTTTGAAATTTCGTAAAAAGGACAAATTTCCGAATCCGGCACATATTTTCGAAGGACCCATTATGAAACCGGCATTACGCGGGATGACGACATCTGGTCTAATCGTTTACCCGAATTTAATGGTACGTTTAGTGTCACTGGTCTAGACAAGACCGTTCGCTCAGAATGAAATGATCCCTCGTGCTGAGGATAGGCTAGAGATTATGTCATTCTGAGATGGCGTTACGTCTAGACCAGTGGAACAAAATGCGCCATGAACCATCGTTCGATCGATTTTCAGCAAAATAAAATTCATCACAGGCAACTGGGGAAACATTGAACAACGGGATCGATCGATAATCTGAATGAATCTGAAGGGAATTCTTAATGAGATACAAATACAATTAATTGGAATTGAAACAATCGATAATCTCTGCTACTTTACAACCGCTCTCTGAAAACAAAAAAATCCTACTTCTATACGAAATTAATATGCTAGCTCTTATATGGTCATCAGATCTAACAGGTATGGACAATCGATAAATCTGTAATGTTACAGCAGTAAATATGGGGAGTGGGAAGACGACCAGTATCTAAGCGATATCCATTTGCTCAGGTCAGCAATGGACAATCGATAAATCGATGCTGTTACAGAAGGAGAAATGGGGTACGGTAACTAATGGATATCAGGTCAGCTTCATTCTTATGAGGCCTTTCATCATATCGAACGTGTTTCCATCGTCTGAGACAGAGTACAACTGAAAAAAGAAAACATTTTTGAAAAAAAATCGTAGCAATTTTCAAAAATTTTGAACCAGGCGCAGATAAATTTTCTACCAAAGCGAACCGTATTTAACTTCTTGTGAAAGCGCAATACGGCTAGTCACCTTAGTTTTGTCATATTTTCATCCACAAACTTATGAAATTCACTCAAAAATATTCTCTGGTTCCCCGCTGTCCGGGACAGCCTGTCCCACTTACTTCACTTGATATCTTAATAAAACCAATCTCAATCTGTTTCTTTCTTTCTACTCTTTCTTAGGGACGGAGCTTTGAATATTTGAGTACGGTTTTCGCGCTACTACCTGCGACGCTTCAGCTCCCAATCTACCGTATACCTGTGTCTGTATATTCATTTACTGTTTTGGGCATTTTCGGCTGTCTTTTTTTGTGTTTTATAAGTTATTGTGGATTGGGAGCAAGGAAAATAATACGTAAAAGCTAAAGAGGTACACGAATACTTCCAGGCAAACAAGAACGACGGCTTGAAAAATTCGTGAATTTTAGAACTTGGAGGTATAACGTATTTTCGTTAGAGCAACTAGAATAGAGAGCGTAGATTGTTGAAATCAAAGCAGAAAATCGATTAGAGGAGTCGATTCCGAGAACAAAGCTGTCAAAGTTTCGGCTTTTACAACGGGAAAACAACTGTTCGTGATATTAAGAGTATTTGGGAGGCGTATTCGTAAGATCTTTTTTTGATATGTTGTTTGGAGTGCTACTTCCTAACTTATATCAAAAAATTAAGCGTGAATACGCCGCCCAAAGCAACGAAATTGCGCTTTGCAATTTAGTCAATTGAGGATTACGGTAATATTTTTTTGTTGTACAACGTAAAGGTCTTTCTGTGCTAATTATTTTGATGGGGTTGCGTTCTAAAATTATTGTTCGATTTTAATTAATGTATTTGTAACAGAATAAAAGAAAGAAAGATTGTTCTACCGCGCTTTCAGTTTTGTCATCCTAATCATAAGTGTGACCTAGCGAGACTAGGGAGTCGCTGGGCTTGAACTAAAACGTCGCATGTGGAGTTCATCTTTATAAGCAATTTTCTTGTTATTTTAGTTATATTTTGCAAAAAGTAAATTGAAAAGTCGAAATAGGGCACACTCAGCTACCGATGGAGCACAAACTTGTAATTTATCTGTCGGTTTCATTTACACGACCACCGTCCCTACTCTTTCTTCCCACTTTGTCCGGGCGCATTTTTTCGCTCTCTCATTATCCATAGTTTACTTATTTATATTTATAAATAAAATTTAAAAAAACCCCGATCTCACTCTAACTTTTCGCTCTCTATCCACATTAAAAATCACCTTGCTGGGTGTCTTCCTACTCCTGCACTCTAAGAATCCGTACTTGTCCAGTCCCCGAATGACGACCTTCTCATTGACGTCGCCCAGCGTGACCTCCTCCCGTCTGCAATATCGATCGCTTTAAACCGTTGGGTACAGTAGTGGCAGGGCATACTGTAGAATCAGGGAGGGGTCGGGTATGCTACTCATACTGTGACTTCAATTCGTGAATATTGAAGCCTCGGAAATAGTGCTACTCGGGACAGACAATGGAATCGGGGATACGGTAGACTTATGGTGTGCTGTAGAATCGGGGAACAGCTAGCTGTCTACATTCTATCCACAGTCAGGAAGTACCGATAAATGAAGTGGCAGCAATTCAAAGTTACGTCAGCCTCAGAAAAATGTGACAATCAGGCATATACAAGAGAATTCCGGGGTTACGGTATACACCACTACTGCTTCGGAATCTTAGGGATACGGTAGACTCAGGGTGTACTGTAGCCTCGGGGATCTCGGGGATACGGTAGGTCGTTCACTCACGAATGCAGCCAGTACTTGTAGTAGTGCTCGAGGAAGGCCGCCTGGCCCTTGTTCTCGTAGATGTTCACCATGTCTGAATTCAAATGTCAGCCACTGACAGATCTGTGATTCTTGAATGATTCATGCAAACATTCAACAACCCACATTCACACTTGCTCGTCACACCTCTCCAACAAAAAAAACACATTGTTATGTAACAGTAATGCGCGGTGGATTTTGGCTTCACGAAGTATTTTTACACTTTAAAAAAACCCACATTCAAACTTGTTCATGGTCGCCGCTATGACCTCCTCGACGGCGAAGTTGGCCGACTCGGGCGCGTTGTCCGGTAGCATGTCGTTGAGGCAGGTCGTGGGCAGCGAGTTGGACACGTTGATGCCGATGCCTGAGAGGGAGAGAGAGAGATTGCATAGGGATGAGATAATCCAGAGTACTTCAATTCAATTCAATTATTTATCATGTCAGGCAATAGTGCTCAGATGAGGATGGGCCGGAATTCTTCGTTAGTTGCATTCCACCATTGGGGCCCGATTGCTCGTTTCAGGTCATCTCTCCATCGGGTATTGGGGTGGCCTTGGGGGCGTTTCCAGTTGTAGGGGGTCCACATCGTAGTTGCCCGCGTCCAATGGTTGATTTCCATTCGCCTTATCTTCAAGGCCCATTTCGCTTTCCGTTTAAGTGCCTCCTTATTCCAGTCTCGAATTTGGGTGATTTCTCGTAATCGTTCATTCCTCATTCGATCCAGAAGGGTGACTCCGAGGCGCTCTTTGTCACTCGATCTCAAAGCCCACACCTCGCTACCATAGAGTACGGTAGGCAAGATACAGCTGTCGAAGAGCCTCCTCTTAGTCTTCATGGGAAGAATGCGTGACGCCAGCAGGTGGTGGTGTTTGCTCCAGGCAGCCCAACCCAGACGAATCCTGTATTCCACTTCTTCGGAGGGGTCCAGGGGAAGGGAAATTCTCCCGCCAAGATATGTGGTAAACTCAACGAACTTGAATACTTGACCGTCGATGGTAATGGGTGCGCGAGTCGTGCTACAGGATGTAAGGAGAACCGTTTTGGAGGCATTGACTTCGAGACCGACTCGTGCACACGCTTCCATGAGCTTTCGCAGCATCTTCTCCAGTTCCGGTCGAGACTTGGCGACAAGGGCGACGTCGTCCGCGTACTCCAGATGACTAAGATGGCGTCCGTCGATCCGGATTCCGCAGGTCTCCCAATCGATGTCGTCCATCGCGCTTCTCAGTACCGCGTTGAAGAGACGGGGAGAAAGTGTGTCTCCCTGGCGGACTCCTCTCTTCACGCACACTGGGACCAGGTCCTCGTTCACTCGGATTAGGGTGGAAGAGGACTCGTAGAGGCGACGTAAGAGATAGACGAGGGTGGGATGGACTCCAAACGTGCAGAGTGCTTGCCACACTGCATTCCATTCCACGCAGTCGAAGGCCTTCTTGAAGTCGACGCATCCGAGGTAGAGAGGCATACCATATTCGTGAGTCCTTTCAGCGAGCTGCTTAATGGCGTGCAGATTGTCGAGAGTACTGAACCCTTTCCTGAAACCGGTCTGGGTGAGTGACTCCGACTCATCGAGAGACGTCTCGACTCGCTTTAGGATGACACGGGTAATGCTCTTCAGGGTGACTGTCAGTAGTGAGATGGGGCGGAAGTTGCCAATGTTGGAGGGATCGCCCTTCTTGTGAAGAAGGGAGACGACAGCTTCGACCAGAGCTCCAGGGACGGGGTCACCGGCAACAAGGTGGTTCAGTAGATCGGCTAGCGGTTGAGCGAGGTACTCCCTTGATAGATGGAGCATATCAGGGAGGACACCATCGGAGCCGGGGGAATGACCACACTTGAGGAGGGATAGAGCATGTCGGGTTTCATCAGCCAGGAACGGTGGAAAGGGCTCAGAGGGTGGGGCGGCAGCGAGAGGGAGCGCCACTGCAGGGGTTTAGAGAGTCTCGTAGAAACGTTTGACGGCAAGCTTGGTTGCATCTTGAGAGAGCGCGCCAGAGATTGGGTCAGGGACGAGTAGGCGTTTCCGAGACGAGTGGAGGTCCTTCATCGTTTTGACGATGCTCCTTCCCTTGGCAGCCGCGAGGTGCGCTTGATTCTCCTTCCTTCTGCGGATGTCGTCACAAAGGGCGGCACGGGCTGTCTTGCAGGAAATGGAGTAGGACACGGTGGTTCGAGGGTCAGCGCGAAGGGAATGACGGGAGGCGAGTAGGCGACGAGTGGTGGGCGAAATCCAGGGCGGGGTTTGGCGCTTCCTCCAGCAGTTGGTAGCCGCGGTCTTGGCGAAAGCGGTGATGGTACGGTAGGCTTCCGGGGCGGACTGGGCGCGTGCAAGGGGCAGTGACCCGAGAAGACTCGAGTTGGCAGAATAAGCGCGCCGATCGAAATCGTAACGCTCCCTGCGTCTTTTCTGCTTCATCTTGCGGGTAAGAGAGAGACACATCCGGACGAGGCGGTGGTCGGAGTTGAACTCGAAGGGACCGACGACTCCGCAATTGACAACTCGCGCTGATGGAGGGGCAGCGATGAAGTCAATTTGCGATAAGGTCAAGCCGTTTGGGGACCGCCAAGTCCAGAGTCTACCGTGTCGTCTCTTGGGAAAAGTGTTCCATATGCGCAGATTGTTTCTCACGCAGGCCTCGGTAAAAATGCGGCCGCGCGAGTTCGGGGTCTGAGAGGCGAAGTCACCGACATGGATCTCATTGCCAGGCTCCCTCGACACTCTACAGTTGAAGTCCCCCGTCAACACTGGCATAAAGACTCTGGGCGCACTCTGCAGCGCGGCATCGACCTGATCGAGGAATGCGTCATACTCGTCGTCCTGGTAGGCAGACGTCGGAGCGTAGGCGCAAACGAGGAAGAGCCGTTTGTCGGGAAGCTGCAGAGTCGCTAGACGTTCGGAGAGGCCACGGAACACAGCTCCTCGCGCGAGGTGCGGTCGGAGGAGGAAGGCCACGCCATGGGACGCGGATGGGCCACCTGAGTGGTAGATCACTGTGCCTGAGGATGTAAGATTGAACGAGGCACAACCCACAATCCTGGCTTCCTGCACAGCAATCACGTCCCACTGAATCTTGTCGAGGGCCAGCTCCATCTCGATGTGTTTGTCCTTCGGGGCGAACGTCCGGGCGTTGATGGTGCCGATGTAGAGGTGGCGACTCATCATGGTGGCTTACAACTACCGAGGGCCAAACTCTTCTGGTAGAGGGACACTGGGCGGCTCACGAGCGGAGGGAAAGAATGTCCGACCACTCGCTACGCTCTTGAGAACCCAGAATGAGTACTTATGAGAATGAGAATGAGTAATGAGTACTCCAGAGTACTTATTGCATAGTAATGACACAATTCTGATTATGTGTTGCACATGGATGACAAGCTCGACATTTTCCGTCAACAAAGGTCTATTGTCTATGCACCGAAAAATAACACGATAAACTTTTGCCATCCTCATTAAACTTCACCTATTTCTGAAACCCAAAGCAACAATGAAAAAGCACGGGATTTAACTGTTTTTGGAAGCTGGTAAAAAATGCCCTAATAAACAGATAAAACCGTGATGGAGTCAAAACTTCCCAATTATCTACACCTTCAAAACGGAAGTTCCGCTCACCAACAGAGAACTCCACAGCGTCGTCCCTCGTCCTCGCACTCACTAGCAACCCGCCAATCTTGTGCGATCGATTGAAGTAGAAGTCGTTCGGCCATTTGACCCGCAGTGGAAAGTCCTGAAATACATAGATTTATGCCCGTAAGTAGAATATGACGGATCCAATTTGACCAATGTATGATATTCGTTGTTTAGGTTATTTACAACACATCGTCTTCACTCACTACTTCCCAATGAGCAGATCTACTATTGCCGAAACTTAAAAGGGATAGGTGATAACAGAAATGTACAAAACCGCGGAAAAGAATAGTTTTCTTTAAATTTCAAAATAGTACAAAACAAAATAAAATAAAATAAAATATTCCTTACCTCCATTCCACTCAGTTCGTGCACCGCTGCAGCCAGAGCGACCGCCGCGACGTGCTGCAAGTAATTAGCGATATTATTTAAGCAATTAATTAGCATTTCTGGTAATCCTTTCTGGAGTTGGTTCGCGGGGAAACCAGGTGCATCATCGTTTCTGCTTTAGAAAAGGGTCAAGACAGCTCTCTCATTTCCCCACACTCTCTCGCCCCTGACCCCTTTATGGAGTTGTTTCTCACCTGTATATACGAGGGACAACGGGCCAGGGCCGCGGACGTCGGCAGCGAGTAGGAGAAGTTGAACATGGCGATGCCCGCCACCGAGATGAACTCGTTCCCACCACGACCTGCCCGAGGGAAGAGATCGGGTTACGGTAGGTAGGAGTTAGGGATACGGTAGGCGAACGGATACCCTAGTTGAAAGGTTACTGTGGGCTAGAGGGTACGGAAGGCGAGATAGGTACTGTAGACGAACGAATACCGTTCTCAGGGTTACAATACTACGGCAGGTAGGAATTCCACATGGGCTGCACAGTAACCGCAATTGAAGTACAGCAGAAATCAAATACTCGTTTCTGTCTCGGAACGAAAATCAATAACTACCGTACCGTGTCCCTTCAGTTGCTGTCTCGCCACGACACAGACGCCGTCTTCACCGGGCAGAGCGCTGCTCAGACTGAAAACGGGAGATATCGAATATCATTAGAATTGTGTTGTAATATGGGCACACTTAAGTATGTTTTCCCCCGCTATTAAAAATATCTTTCTTTCATACTAAAATAATGCATGCACTATCGCTTCATTTCAAAATCATTAAAACTTCGAATCAATATCTACCGCATCCAAATTTCGAATCAATATCTACCGCATCCAAATTTCGAATCAATATCTACCGTACCTCCTGCAGACGTCGATCGTCGTTGTAGTGACGGGGATGTACAGTACTCGCTTGCCCAGAGCTACCGTATCCAGCATTGCGTAGTACTTCTTTGTGTCGAATGAGCAACAGGAACCCGCCTCGTCCCTGCAAACAAAGCATTGCGTCATCACTGTGCAATCGGTAATTTGTGCCATGGATTATTACGGTGGTTCGAGCCTGCGCAAGGTTTTCACCCTGAGTTTGCCCGCACGAGAACGATTTTCTTTTGTACTGATCTGATTTTCCATAAATATTTACAAATTGACAACTTTCCATAACCATGCAATAGAGAACACTGTATAACTTCCGGCGTCGCATCATCCTTACGCAATCTGGAACCTTACCGCGTCACTACTTGGATGGGCAGCAGGCTGGCAGTCGGCGTGGGCAGCGGGTGATCGGCGATCAGGTCCCGCCTGGAATCAAGGATATGATATGCCCAAGTAGTATCGTACTAAGCAACTACAACTACCGTATGCCTACCGTACCTTCTCATGAACAGATGAGGTTCACTGCCAATCTCCGTTCCATAGCGGAGGCTCTGAAAGTGATAAATGGTAAATTCCAATTTAAGATATGAAAACATGTCATATTGCTGTTTCGTAACCAGCACATAATCGGGAAGAGTGCAAGTTTTCAATGTGACTGAGATTTCTCAAGCCAACACTACCTCATGTTATCAAAATAATTTCCTGACCAGCGTTTTGGCGTTCATTGCCACAGCGAGCTCACTGTTTCACACTTTCTGCATTACATTTCCGTGTTATGACTATGCACTGAATCAATACGATTTACGGTTTCCCATAATCATAAAGCATTGCGATACTTTTATTGGTCGTGAAAAGTGCGTCAAAAAGATTTAGCTAACCAAGATTAATATTTTCTCTAATTTCGTGAATCCCAGCCAATATCCTTGCAATTCCAGCCTACTCTGTCGATTACCTTGCACTCGGCGAGAAACTGCTCGTCGGCGATGAAGTAGCCCATGGAGAGCGGCGGAATCTTCACTCCTTCCTCGATCTGGGAAGATCAAACATAAACACGGAAATTAACAATCGATTCGGTAATAAAATCGTGCAGATTAAACTCCATCGCCTTACAAATGCCTTCACTTTCACCCCCAGTCACCCCCCCCCCCCCAAAATTCCCCCTTGTGAGGTATAAATCTATTCTATTCTATTTATTCTAACCCCGGTTCCAGAGGGCATAAATACCGTAAGTAGAGGGCATAAATACCGTAAGCAGAGGGCATAAATACCGTAAGCAGAGGGCATAAATACGGTAACCGTAACTGGGTCACCCCGAGTCAGTGACCTACCTTCACTCCGATTCGCGTCAGCGACTCGGCGACGATGCGACTGCCCGGCGCCAGCAGCTGATCTGAAGAAATTTCCAGTTATTTAATTTTTTTAACGACCCACAGATTTCGCGTTACATGTACCGTTAATTAAATACCCAGCTACCCAGCGAGCGATGGTAAGTAGTAAATGCCTACAGATGAAAGATAAAGACGAGTAAAAAAAAGGTATATAGTAATGTCACTGCAATAAGTGATGTAAACTGAGTAAGTGTAATTAAAATACGTGAAGATGCTCATTGATTGATTTGTTTGGAGGCAGAAAGCAATCACGAGATACCAAACCTCCAGAAAAGCATCGGTTGCGAGAGTGAGGGAAAGTGAGAGGGCGCCTCTCACTTATACACACTCTCTCGCCTCTTGCCTCTTTCTGGAGGTCAAGAGTCAAACGTAGCGAAACTGTGTATGACGTCACCTGTGGTCGCATCCGAGAACACGGCGGACGCCGCGTGCGTCCCGCCACTCTCCATGTACAGCAGCAGCGGACTGTCTGAATGTGCATAGTGATGAGTAATGATTAGACTCTCTTCAATCTACCTGCTCTCTCATCGATCAGACAGAGGGTCAGACCATTACTCATTGTGATTGTTTCTTTCATTATGCCATTTGACCGTTTCCTAACATCCGAACCGGAACCGCACCAGTTAATAATTGGCATCGCAACACGATACCACCAGGTGCATTTATCTAGCAATTACTGTAAAATAAATAATAATAATGACAATAATAATTATAATAAATTACAGTACCCTGCTTCTTGGAAAGCACGACGCTGTACTTCAGCCCGCCGACAAGGTCCTTTGACTGGTAGCGCTCATGCACCTGATTGGTAGTTTGTATTGATCGATTGATAAGGATGAGGACACTATGAATTTCAGGAAACAAATCGATATGTACACACATACAAACCCTGCTGATTTATCGTTACTAATATAGCCCTAATTATTGAACAAAATGAAGGAATCACTACTGCTGCAACACAGTCATGTGCAAGAATTATTCCGATCTACCATAATCCTGCAATATGCCGTATCCTTCTACCGTACCTCTCAAATATACCGTACCCATCTCGAATTATTAATTTCAGGAAACAAATAGAGATGTACCATCACCACACATGCCTACCTGCTGATTTAGCGTTACTGGTGCAGTTCTAATCGCAAAATAAATACCGGCATCACTATTGTTCTAAATGTGGTGAAAACGCTTTCCAATCCGATTCCTTTACAGACAAGCGCTTGCTTGGTTCAAGGACCTTACACCACCCCCAGGGGGTGACCCCCTTCGTCGTATCACAGCTCAAATACTGCCGTACAAACGAGTACAATCTACCGTATCCTACCCATCCATCTACCGTACTCCCTCTCATCGACCTACCGAACCCTACTCAAATATATCGTACCCCTCTCATCCATCTACCGTAGTACCTCTCCATGCTTGGCGAGTGTCTTGAGTGTCTTCTTCAGGAAGCCCTCGAGATCCTTACTCATCGACCCGCTCGCCTTCTCTCCGAAGGCAATGCGCAGAAGTGAGGCCTGATATTGAGCTGATTGAATTGCAACATCATCATTACTACGCCTTAATCATCATAAACTTTCCAGAAGAACGCAACTAGTGAAATCGCGAAAATAGCAACAACAACAAAAATGCCACTAGGCGATTTTTCGTAGCACCAAAATCTGATAATGAGGATGCCGAATTCTCTGCGATTTTCCCCAAATGTACAATTTATAAAAAAAAATAAAATTAAAAAAAAACCTGTTTCTTGACGCTCTCACAGCTGGAGATGGAGGCGAGCAGGCTGTTCTGGCACACGAAGATGATCTTGCCCGACTGGAAATGGGAGGGATTTATCAGAACCCGTCAGATTCACGTTTCGGAAACTATTCATCTTGAGCGTCATCTCATAGATCTACTCTTCATAAGGCTAGTTTTAGCATTTGGTGATCAAAAGCAACGGTACGTAATGAGAGGCAAAAAGGAAAAGCGCCGTGAAACCCTCAATCAAGGAGGAGGATTTTGGCTCCTTATCAGATTCACGTTTCACAAACTGCTCATCTTGAGTGTCAGCTACTAGGACCACTATTTGTGCCACAAACTGAAACAAGTAACAATCAATCAATAGATTTATCAAAAAAGTCACCACATCCATAATATCTGAGTGTAACATGAGGCAACTAACCTAGAAAATCTGGTAGTAACGTGAGGCAACTAACCTTATTGAAGTACTCCTGCAGCTGTTTCCATGCCACATCGTCCAGCTCGTGGGTGTCCGCCAAAATGAGACAAGCAGAGCTGGAATAGAGAGATCAAAGATCAGTCATGCCATCTTCGAACATCTCTTTGTTCACGGAAAGAATCGTCCAGTGAGCCGCTCCATAACTTACTCATCAATCCACCTAAGAGATCAAACCTCAATCTAATTAGATATGGCTCCAGTGCAAAATTTCATCATCCCTTCCCAGTATCGTATCTTCTTGTCATGCCCGTTTCCTACCGTAGACCATTCTCCTACCGTGGCTCGGAACACATTTCACCAACCGTACCACCGGCCTCCCATCTCCTATTGCTCTGTAGTGTACTGAATGCCTTCTCCCACCGTATCTCGGCCCTCCATTCACCTACCGTACCTCGGGTCGATCCAGTGCGGCTTCCTGATAGCATCGGGCGATATGTTGAATATCGTATAGACTGCGGGCGGGAGAAGGGCGACGAGCGCCTCGTGGATGCGGTTGTACGTGGGCACCGCGCCCGCAGTGTAGACGAGCACCTGAGGAGAGGATACGGTAATCAGTTGGCAATTCTGTGTAGCGTACATTAATGAAAACACAGTGGCGTACGGTAATAAGAAGATTAAGACCTAGGATTTCCGTGGCAGAAAAGTAAAATACGGCAAGCGGGGTTCTCGTTTCACAGTGCACTGATATACGGAGACGCAACGTTGCACAGATTTCTTCGAAAATTGGAAAAGTTTAAAATGCTTCAATACATCCTCGACCACTGGCAGAAAGTGAGGAGGATTCTCGTCCTATCTATCCTTGATAAGCATCCAAAATAAGACCTACAGTAGTACTTCAATATATTCAATATGCCACGAGATACCTACAGTTTAAAAAAAGTAGAAAAAAAATTGCCCATATTGATCACTGGCATGTATCCGACGGGATTCTCGTCTCATCTACCCTTGATAAGCAATCCTAATGAAACCCACAGTAGGTGGTTTCATCGCCGGCTTCCGTCCTCCTCTCTCGTGCGCGCGACTGGCGGAGTGCAGACGGCGCGACTGTGAACGACGACGAGAATCGAAAAGGGAACCTGGAATGAGAGATCAGAGATCAAAGATCAGGTCAGAGGAAAAAAGATCAAAGATCGAGATAGAGATCAAAGATCAGAGCTCGGGATATAGATCAAAGACGGTAAAGTATGAAATACTATAATTGACATAAACTGGAAAGTAGCCTAAACAAGTGGTAAACAGTGTTTCGGCCCTGCGAAAACGGTCAAACTATGCACAAGCCTCATATCAGTAAGTGATAAAAAGATAAGAATTGTTGCCAAAGATCAACACACATAAAAAAAATCAGTCAGGACTTACAGTAGCGTTCTCAGACCCAGGCATGAAGAGAGAGATTTTGGGGGATCAGAGATCAGAACAACAGATACACAAATCACACAATATGCCTGGGTCAGGGGAAATTTTCACTAATGGTTTCACTACTGGAAATTGGCGAAAACATAGTCGCTCAGAATGTATTTGCGCACAAAAAAAGCTGCAGTTTTGGAGTGGAAACTGAAGAAGCGAGACAAACATCCATATTTTATCCTTGCGTGCTGTAAAACCGGGCAAAACATTGCGCGTCGTCACACTTTGAGGTACATTAACCAGGAAAAATTTCTCCCTTCGATAATAAAATAACTAAATAAACAAAATCACGCCAATTATCGCCAACTCTCATCACTCATTTCCTCTGCAAACAACATCGCGACATTCCCATCACACTACGCGCTAGAGACAACAACATTTCAGGGAGCTAGAGATCAGGGCGAGGCAGGAGAGCGCAGACGGTCATACAAGATTTGTCCACCCCCTATCACCCTGACCATCTCCAAATTGGCAGCGTTTCGGGAAGTTCGGGAGAAGGGAAGAGTTAAGTAGAGAAATGGACAGTAGCCACTCCAAAGAACGGCCAAGGTTCTTTGAGGTGAGATCTGATAAGTAAAGAGGCAGACCACGATCTCTTCATTGCACACGGTCGATGGACGAGAGAGTGTGTGAAATGAGGAGCGTATTTAGTAACCCAGACACATTTGCTACAAGGCCACTGGAAGACTGTCCTCGAGTCTTTCGCGCTCTCGCCAAGGTCACGGAATCAATATCAGACACACAGATACAGTATCCTGGTGCGACGGACACCATTCATCACACTACAGCACAGTACGAGATCAATATCCAAAATCGTCTTTATTTCGCACTTTACAGTACTCGATAACAGCCGACTTCCGATGCACGCAACGAACACAACACAATATCCAAATGAGTGAAAGGAATAAAATAAGTTCCCGATTAACCGAATTTTACCTCGTCAACCGACTGGTGAAAAGAGAATGTGAAGTTAATGCCCCCTTCAGTATCACATCAATGGACTTCAGTGTACATTGACGAACACTGAATCCCACATAAGAACTCCGGTTTCGTTTTTAAAATATCTTCACGAATCCTCGAGTTGCGCGCTTCAGAAATGGCATATCTACGATCGCACATTGAAGGCATTGATGTTTTCGACTCTCGGGTTTGCCACAAGACAGATGCAATACGCTACACTTTTTTCACTGGTCGGAGGATGAGAGAGTGTGCGAAAGGAACAAAGCGTGGTCTAACATAATGCACTCTAGTAGGGAGGAATAACCCCCATTTCCCGATTGCTCGTGTTCTCCCTACCGTATACCTCTGAGTATATCTGCTCCACTCGCTATACTGCTGCTGGTGCTGCCGCCGAAGAACGAGGCGTTCTGCAGCGACGCGCTCAGCGCCATCGGAGACAGCGACCGACGACGACCGCCTGAGGCAAATACTATAATTAATTTAACTTTTTTTTAAATAGTGGATTTAACAAAATAATGGATTTTACAGAATAATGGATTTTCACAAAATATTGTATTTAACAAAATAATGGGTTTTATAAAATAATTAATTTTATAAAGTATTGATCTACAAAATATGGTATTTTACAACAAAAAATGGTTTTACAAAATAATTAATTTTTGTGCGAAAACCCGTGCTGCAAACATCGATTTAGACTTGCAGTAATGCTCGGTATCCCCCCTATTACAAATGGAAATTATTTTAGGAAACGTGGGCATCAGAGATTTCACGAAGCCGCGAGCCCAGAGTTTCATGAATGTCCTATATTCCGTCAATCCGAGATACTGAAAGTACGTAGCTTATTTCTGCTCTGTTAGAGTAATAAAATATCGCGCGTGCTATCTCGAATGCATACCGTACAATGGGTACCGAAATTTCGAACCTCTTAAATCACATTACGCGTGCGGACGGATTTTTGATGCAGGGAACGGAATCATCAGTCGTCACAATATTTTCCATAAAATTTATCGAAAACAGTGTTATGCGAGGGGTTCCCGAATTTAGAGAACGCTAGAAACATTGTTTCACGGACCAGCGAATAGTGCGTTTCAGTAATGTCACATATTCGGCCACCGCGAGATGACACTGATGGGTAGATGTCTACAACTGACCTTACATTAAAAAATTCTGGTGTTCCCCGTCTAACATCTCGAATTCATACTGAGCAGTGATCACGGCTCTCAAAATATTCAAATTTCGAAATTTGAATCCCCTAGCCTACGCGGGCGGAGTGATTCTTCATGCAGGGAACGGGAGCATCAGTCATCACATTATCTTCCATAAAATGTATCGAAAAAAGTGTTATGCGAGGGGGTTCACGAATATAGAGAACGCGAGAAATCGTGTTTCTCGCGGACTCGCGAGTTGCGCGTTTCACCAATGTCACATATTCGGCCACCCCGAGAGGGGACTAATAATTCGATATCCTCATCTGATTTCAGAATGATATGTTCCAGAGGTCGCTACCACACATCTCGAGCGCAATCCGCACTTTGATCTCCGGTTTAAACCAAAAAATATTATGGGGAAACTGTTGTGACAGTCTCACGGGGGCTCAAAAATCCAGGTCCTCTACAAGAGAAATGAACAGACGGAAATTTGCATTGCTTACTGCGGTATAACAATGACAATTGTGGACTGCATCAGCCATTATACAGTAGTAAGAGCAGCTGATCCTTACTCTGATTCTCGGACCACTTTTTTATCAGCCTTTGACCCCCCGTGAGTCTATCGTAACAAGCCAAGAGTTCTCCTCCGCTGCAAAGCACTGATACATTCGTAGTAGTAAGAACGCCTCCCCCACGAACTTCTACTATGTTTCGATCTCAGATTGCTGTATCTCAGATGGCAAAGACCAAAGATCAACAAGTACCGTCGGGGTTGTAGAGCGCGTCCTCCAGGTTGTACATCATGGTGGAGTGGCGGCGGCGCTGCAGCAGCTCGATCGTCGTTAGACGCTGCAGCTGCAACGAAAGGGAGCATTGGACAATGTCAGAGAGGGCACATAATAAGAATTTTGTGAAACAGCTATCTCACTAGTTTGAAATCATTACAGCTGCAGCAATGATTTTATAAAGCACCGGATAATATAGCATTAGACAGTGACAGAAAGGAACAAGAATATGAATCGTGTGAAACAGAAGTCTGACCAGTTGCGCTGGAAAAATAATTATATACACCAAGTCTGGCGTAGGAGAGCATTGAAAAGTGTCAAAAAGGAACTGTAATACGAGTCTAGTGAAACGGCAATCTCTTTAGTTTACGCTATAAAGTTATAGTCGTCAGTCATTGCAGAAAAAGCAATAGTTGATATTTACCGACACTGATATATAACAAATATATCAGTGTCGGTAAATATCAATCTCACACGAAACCCCCTACCCTGACGGAATAAATATTTGAAAATTGTAATTGCAATTGTGATTGCAGGAAGCATCGCGCAGAGTCAGAAAGAAGGTCTAATAATTACGTTCAAAAACCGCAATCTCTCTAGTTTAAATGTTAGCGTGAAGTCGGCAGACATTGCAGATGCAGAACAAATTTTAAAGCTTAATGTGCAAAATGTGATCATTAACAAGTGCCTCGCATAGTAATTTCTCGCATAGTAATTTCGTAATACCCACAGAATCTCTCACATGACAACTACTATGAAGTGTTGAGCAATTGCCCCCACTATTTCTCAACACTACAAAATGGCTTCATCAGACAGCTCTTATTCGATAGTCCTGCTCATTGAAACGCGCATACACATCAGAGATTACGTCTTACTAGACAATAATTGTATCCCCTCTATGACATGAACCAAGAACTAGCTCGAAGAAGACCCTCTCACAACGAAGTACTCAAAAGGAGCCCGCGTATTCAGGCTTCAGTGCGTCCACAATAAGGAAATCAGGTTCTCGACTCAATTCCTCCTTGGAAATAACACAGTAAACATTCCTGAAGACGCCGTATGTCGATGGTGGAGTTAGAGTCAAGAATGTGTGATCCAGCCATACAGTCAAATCGGTAAATTATGATTACTACCATCATAGTTGCATTTAGCGGTCTTCTCCAAGATAAATTCCATAATTTTGAGGAATAACGCCACCCAGGATTATTCCTGCTACACGCTCACCACAAAGCCGAGCATCGTCCACAAATGACAATGATCTTCATTTCCGCCTTTTATCACATTGTCTCCACCATCCGATTAGATCATCCCTATGCAATCACCACTCTCACCGTACATGGTCTCTATAGCTATACATCACCCCTCCACTCAGTCTGCTATTGTATCATCCCTATGCAATCCCTCCTCCTCTCACCTGGGGGTCAATCGCAACCACGTCTCCTCCCCTCGCCGTGCCGCACTCGCTCTTGCTGCAGCCACGCAGCGCCTCGATCATCGGAGAGACGGCAGGACCTGATGCAATGTGGATAACGCATGCGTATTTGTATTAATGCGAAACGTGAAACTGCCGGCCCTGATACGACATTAAACATTTACATCCGTCTATTAGCTGATTTAGGTGTTAGGGCAACTAAATCGTCATTAGAGTTATCATTAGTGTTATATTTCGATTGTTCAGTGGAGAACTCTAATGGGTCTGATACAGCATTGAAATGAAAGTCATCTGTACTACGCAACCTCTGACACTGTAGACCTAAATAAACTAAAAGCTAAAACGGATATTTAAAAAGCAAGCACTATTTATGACCAGGTGAATTGAGGCTACGCCATTCTTAGATATAAATGCAATGGGCGGACTAATTGATCTCTTGTTGAAATGCAAAAACAAACAAATCAATCGTCGATTAGCCCAAACGGGATACCGTAATCCCCCGCCCCACACGTACCATTCCTCCGCGGACTCCGTGCCGACTGCACTTTGGGCGACGCCGGACCCAGTCGATGACCACTGCAATGCAATAGAATACGTTTATTGTTTCCAGGAGAACGAATGGGAAATCACCTATCCACTCCGCACTGCCTAATACGACGATCGTGAAACATCTAACCGCCGGTCGAGCACAACAGGATTTGCAATTCTTTTGTCACAATTGTATCTTGCTATATCTATCATGATGAATACATCCTGCCGTATCTCGTTCCCTTTGAGTCTACCGTACCCATTGCACTACGGTTGTGTCGGATAGACACGTACCGACAGACTCCGCCCCTATTGCCCCTCCTCTCTGGCGATTCATTCTCCACATACTTTCTGACAATGATACCACTGAACTGATAAATACTGATACAAGAGATCCCCTTTCCATTTATTCATTCTACCACAGAACCATTCCGAGAAAACGGTAATCCTCTCTTCCCCTCCGACACCCCCCCCCCTCACCTAATCTGATGCGGTGGTTCCGTGTCCTGTCGCTTGATTATCGGCGTCTCTTTGGCCGTCTTGGTCATTCGTGCGGAGGCAGATCGAAGCACGTCTAGCGGCATCTGGCGAAATTTATCGATCGATAAACGCCCGATACCATACTCCCCTCACTTCTTCTCAAAAACCTCGTATTAATCGTAATCAGTGAATTCAACTCTCTATGTAGTAAAATAAGGATATACAATCTACTCCTCATAGAAAAGTGCGCGCGGCCATATTTTTATGACCTACAGTATTCTTGGAGTGCAGGGGAAATCGATGGCCATGGTACCTCGTCTTCCGCCTCTTCGGCAATCGAAGATATCGATTGATTGAGTGTGTCTTCGGATCCGACCTCTGTCGTGGCGCCCGCCGAGTCTACCGTGTCGAGTCTGCCAATCACGAATCTGCTCCACCGAACTCTACCATAGTCAGGAAACAAAAAAACCAATCTTTACCTTCCTTCGGCAAGCGAGTGCTCGTCGAGATCCGAGCTTATAGTTATGCTGGGCGAGATGAACGATCGATTGTCGTCGGTGTACGGTAGCCGACCGACCTGCGACCTGCAACGGTACCGTTACCGTAACCAGACATGACCGTATCACTCTTAATACCTATTCTTCAATACATATATTCCGATGAAAAATCTATTGAGTGAAAAAGTCCACCGTGAACCACAGTTAGCCTTGGGAGAGTACGGTAGGGAATCAATACCTACCGTACCCTCTCTGGTTCCACTTACCGTATATCAGCAATAAAGAGTGGCTCGGCGGCGCTCTCCTTCACCGCAGTCCAGTCGATAGCGTCTTCTGCAACGATGATAAAAATTAATAATCTCCCATTCTACCGTATTTACTCCCTGCCCATTTCCCTACCGTACCTATCCAAAATCGATAATCTCCCATTCTACCGTAGCTCTCCACTTCCCTACCGTACCTATCCTATCCACACTGTGGATCGTCTGGAGTCTTCGCTTCTCTAACGATGACGGAGTGGTCGCGGGGGTCGCGACTGCTGCAGCTGCTGCAGCAACTTCCGGTTGCTGCACTGGTCGCAGATCGATGGGCGAGGGCGGCGGCGTGCAGTCGAGGGCGCGCGCAGAGAACGACGACGGTCTGCAAAAACACATTTTTTAAAAAATATTTTCAAAAAAGAATTTAAACAAATTAAACATTATTTAGAAGACAGTGAACATTTAGAAGCCCTATGAATGGGGTGAAGGCGCGTAGATGGGAATCTCATCTGACGCTAAAAATGCTTTGGAGGATGCGCAAAGTGAAAAGTGCCCTAAACAGAAAAATCCGCGCTTACATCGCACGCGAGAAACACGAAACCACCAGCTGATTCCACACACATGATTATTACAGTACTACAATATGCAAATGATGTTTCATAGATACCGCATATGGAGAAAAGCAATATTAGAAAAGCATTCGCTACTACACTACACTTCGTAACACGAAACCACCAACTCGCCGCTGCTGCAGCAACTAACAACTACTAAAACAGAGTAGTAATACTCTCTACGTCAATCTCTCTCCAACTGCACTCCTAATCCCTTCTTTTGCTTCTCCCCTCCCCTGGTTGACTCTCAATCTGAATTTCATTACTTTTTGCCCCCCTCTCACTCCCATTCCCTCCCTCTAGATTGAGTCCTCCTCTCTTCTAATGAAGAGTACGCGCTTCACCGGGCTTGCGCGTCCAAATTTCGTTATCACACTCACAAAAAACACCAAAATAGCCAGGGATTTGCAAAAAGAACCACTAAACTTACTTCGCAACTACTCACGAAGAAAAATACTAGGAGTTTGACATTATACAGGGTGCACGAAAACTTTCTCATGATCTCAAGCTCTCTAACATTACACTTTCGAACGACATATTCGAGTCCATTCTTTGAAAACATTGCTACGACATCAAAGACGTTAATAATCACGGCGCTATTGTAAGATACTACCGGAAAACTTAATTCAACAAATCTAAGAAAAAAAAGGTTCAAATGAGATAAGGGAGTAGTGAGAACGCTGTTTCAGACACAGGGTAAATGGAAGCCGCTCAACTCTAAGACAATACTGCGCTGACAAACGCGGCCACTTGTAAAGATTTCTTAAAAAAGTACACGCAGCTTTCACAAGCACTTGCCCAGAATGATAAAACGTTCGTTCCGCAGCCGAGAGAGCACGGCAAAGCAAGATACACGCCGAGGTAGAGAAGGGAAGTACACACACCAGTAGCATTTCATACACGATTGATATCACATAAAAAAGCTACTAATGACGGCACACAGCGTTTCACGGGTAGACATTGAGGGTGAGAGAGTAGAGCCGGCAGAGAAACGAGAGACAACCGCACTCTCCGTCCCTTTCTCTCCCTCCGTCTGCCTACTCTCAAACCCGTCTCGCGTAACTCGCGCTCTCCAACTATATGCAGCGCGTGCAAATTAGCGACAACGTCTCTGATTTCCATGGTTCATCGGCACATCTTATCACTCGAGTTTTGCATGGCCTGTCCGGAGCACACGCAACGCGTCCGCTTCGCTCTCAATTTCGACATCCCCGCTGACATGCACATCAAAAAAATTCAAAACCAAAAGTCCAAAAAGCGACAGGTGTGAAAGGCTGTGCGGCAATCAATGGAATAATTGCAAGATACTACCAGAAAAGTTATTCATTTCATCCAAGAAAACACGATCAAACAAGATAAGGTAGTAGTGAGATCGCTGTTACAGACGCAGCGTAAAGGGAAACATAATTGAACAATGCTGCTTTCAATAACGCTTAATTCTTCAAAGATCTCTTGCAAAATACGTCACGCGATCTCTCAATGAAATAACTCTCGATATGTTGAGACGGAGAATTTTGAAACTCTAGTGTTAGAGAGCGGGCAAAAATGTGAGCGCGCGTCTCTCGCACTCTCTCGAAAAGTTTCAGATTCGTAGAGATTTTTCCATGCGAGATCTTCGCAATTCGCGCTTACATTTCGCAACAATATCTTCATTTCCTGTTAAAAGTAGTAGTAACTCGTCCGGAAACTACGCAAACATGCGTGACGACAAAGATTCCTAATCGGAAATGGAAAGGTAAATGTGATTCGCTAAGCAGCCTTTGAGCGAGCAGATATTACATAGTGATGACGCAATCGCAGAACGTTAGCCGGCGGGCTTCCAGTAAGGACGCATGCTACTTCGATTGATGTAATCATGTAGTTGTCTAGGGTATGTTACCTTCCGCAATCAACAACATTGCGGAAATTATCCTTGCCGTACTTCGAAAGGAGGATTGACGGGGGAGAGATTGAGCCTTCGGGGATATCGATGGAAAGGGGAAAGGGGGCTAGATGAGATGAGGAAAGGAAAGGGGGAGCAAAGAATGTGAGATGAAATATTTATATGGCTTCTAGACGACAGCGTTAGAATGTCAGAGAGCGAATTTGCGCATATACGCCGTTGTTTACCTGCTAGCTTATCCGACAAATCCTAGAGATAAAAAAAATATTTCACGCATTTCGTCCATCAGAAACTTGGTTACATGTGTCCTGCATAGTAGGAGTACTGAGAGTATTGAGTACTAATAACCGATCAATCTATTAGAAGTCAGGATTTTTTAACTTCATTTCTACAGCCAGCTACCGGGGGAGGATTTTTCCCAGTCTGCGCGGGATACAAGAGACCACTCCACACATCAGCTTGGCTGGACGGATGCGTGAAGAGCCTCTCTACCTCGTTATGCTAGGGATTAGAAGTGAGGAAGACGTCGTCATGCCTATGCAACACTTGCTTACGTACATCCGCTACAGAAAGGCGGTATTGGGAATGCGTGCAATTAATAAGAGATGCTCGCTTTCTCACTCACTACCCCTTTCTGGAGATTCGACCGTATAAAATTGTAATCGATAGGCACGCACAAGGCAAAGGAAGTGTGGAACGAGAAGTGATTGAGACGAAGCACGCTCATCTTTTCACATGCCAGAGATAGGAAAGAGAGAGAGAGGAGGAGGAGAGAGACGGGGAGCCTTAGTTACTCTGTATCTCTTCATCCAGAGATGAGCCTGGGAAGAGTGAGCGATAGAGAGATAGAGATACCCTTCCCTGCACGTGGGATGTAGGGTGAGACGGGATTCTGGCTACTCTATGTAAATTAGAGTAGACAGTTAGAGAGTGCGAAAATCGTATGTGTACGGGCGTCGTTCTCACATTTTGGCTTTAGCCCAGAACGAAGTACTATTTTATTAGGGCATTGAAGTCCCGCCAAGCACGCGACAAAGGTATAAAATGCATAAATATCGAGTAAACAAGAAACAGTGGTACGGTAATTCCAACTAGACAACTACAGTATCTTCTCATACGCACCTAGCCAGCCAACATGCCTCTTCCTAAGGGGCAACCAGCAACAGTACCCAATCATCCCTCCGCTTTATTGTACTACCGCACTTCTCCATTCGTATCAACAAGCTACCGTTCCCAATCATCGCTCCGCCCCGCCGTACTACCGTACCTCTCCCTCAGCAGCCGCGGACTGAGTGCTGCAAATCGGGCGTGCAGCTCGTCCCGCCCCCACGCGATCGGCGACTGCTGGCGGTGTCGCAGCGACGAGCGAGAGGATCGAAGCGAACGGACTGAGGATGTTCCTGAAAAAAATAGTGGGCGAGGAGAGAAAGGAGGCGAATATGTGACAGTTATGGTATTTATAAGTAAAACTGTGCAGAAACAGACCGAATATGAGAAATAGCTATATTAATATACGAAACCAAAATGGGGGACGTTCCTGGGGAGAAGGGATAATACTAATATTTCACGAGGTAGAATCCGATTTATTACAAGGAAGTAAGTTATAATATAGTATGGACCCCGAACGGGCGGACGACGTTCCTTGAGAGAAATGGAGATGACGATGTGAAAATTTAAAAAAAATATAGGTACGATACACGAATAGTAAATTCTTTAGGAACAAGAAACACTTTTCAGCACCCCTTAAAAATGAAAAAAAAATGTGCGGGAAGGAAACTTGGTGAAGCACCGTTTTGCCTAGTTCACTAAAAGGAGGGATACACGAATCAGACAATCATGATCGCATCTATTAGAGTGCCCTAGGTTAATCGAGTTATCCTCTATCCGATGAAGCCCGGCTACCACAAGTTTACGAAAAACGGAAAGCGTGGGATACAGAATCATAACATTTCCCCGCACTCTCTCGCTGACCCCTTTCTGGAGATTCGGAATGACGTCCCCCCCCAAACAACTCACCAATGATCGAATTGGACAGGAAGTGGTGGTGGTCGCGGCCGGGCAGCGGGGGCGGCAGCCCTGCTGCTGCAGCAGCAGCCGCGGAGCTGAAGTGCGACCGGCGCGTCAGACCGCGTCTGCGAAATAAATAATTAAATTTTGTAAATAGATTTTTTAAACTAATAATTCTAATCCGGATTCAACCCACGTACTGCACAGTCACATATTTTCATTGGAGTAAGGAGTGGTTGAAACTCGACTCTCCCTTGTGCCAAAATAAATAGAACACACGATTCCATTCGTTATCCGTTTCCCACTAATTGGATATTTGATTGACCATATTATTTTCTTTCAAATAATGTCTAATAAAGAGAAACAAGACATAAGATCGTTGAAAGGCAAAATATTTCTAAGTTCTTATTATGACGGTGACACCTTAATACAACTGGTGGTAATCTCACTTTTTTCTTTCTTTAATCCTTATCGTCATTTTTATCGCGATTTATTTAATCCTTATCGTCATTTTTTATGGCTCCATGTATACATTTATTATTTTAAAAACACAATTAACACAAGTATTAAGTACTTAGTACAGTGGACACTTATTTCTAGCCCTATTAGTAAAGGATAATTAGCAAAATTACTAGCAAGTATTAAGTCATAAGTCTCACCTTGGCAGGGTTGCGTTCCCAATCAGATTGAGGGCGCCGTCCGATCCCAGCTTCGCCTTGAGCGCTGACGACAACAGCGAACCGAAGGAAGCACCCTGCAAAATCGATCGATTTATCGATTGACAACAGTACATATACTACCGTATCACCGCAACTTACAGTACACCCACTACCGTATCCCGATAACTTACAGGATACCTACTACCGCATCTCCGAAACTTGCAATACGCTCATTACAGTATTCCCATAACTACACAAACTGCTATTGATCCATAGATTGACTACAGTAAACCTTACAGTACCTACAGTACGCCCCCTACCGTATCCCCGCAACTACTAAACCTGCATAGATCGATCGATCGATTGATCACAGCATATCATCCTGCGAATCGATCGCTTGATCGTACTCGTTACTTACAGTACACCTACTACCGTATCCCCGAAACTAAAAAAAAACTTGCAATCGATCGATCTAATGTTTCACAGTACGCCCCCTATCATATCCCTTCACCTGCATATGCGAGCACCTATCAACAACTAGCATCAAAATTAGCAAAGTAATTATCACGAAACATCAATAAAAACCACATAAGATCGGCAACATTCGAAACCAGCCAACTCAGTGTTACAGAGCCATAACAAGAATAGGTATTTTCTACCGATATCAATTCTCCACCTGGTCAATCAATCTAACACCCCTCTTATTTACTTTACCAATATGCTCCCCGGCTACAGTACTCCTACCGTATCAACATTAATCCACCGCACTCCCTCCCTCTACCCTACCCATCTCCCGGACTCCCTCTGTATACAGCACTCCTACCGCACCCCCCCATCTACCGTAGTCACCTTCATTGAGTCTCCGATGAACAGCTCCTCTCACACCCTCTCACTTACTCTACCAACATGCTTACAGAGAGGTATCACGAGAGATCGTATGTAAAAAGGGCTATGGCGGAACAATTTTCAAAAAAATAATTTTGATTTCGACCAAACTTTTATATTAGAGTACCCGGCAGACGAGAATTCGATTTATCCTGGTCCCAGGTCCAGAGCCGGCTTTTAGGAAATTCCCGGCTCCAAAACCGGAATCATCATAATTCAGCTCAAAAGCGAGCTACAATGCTGCGGTTGGGCTCAAAATGTTCATAAAAATAAGTTACACAAAATTACTGTTGGAAAGAAGTTTCGTACTCGTTAACCTCAAAAGTTGTGACCGATAACGTGAATTCCATATGTTTCAAAAACATCTTAGATATCGAAAATGCGAGATGCCACGCTTTTTTATTGCGGAATATGAAAGAGCTCTTGGAGTACTACTAGGAAAAAAATTAAAACCAGACAAAAAGGGGGGGGGACTTAAACTCGAAAAATATTGTTGAATGTGAAAAATCGTAAAAAGTGGAAAAATAAATTTTTCGAAAACCAAGCAAATACTACTTTTTCATGAACCTTGCAACACTGGAAGATCGGCAAAAAAACAAATCCGTGCCTGTCATGCTCATTAAGGTTACTTTTCGGATCATCTATTCAGCAAACTGGTAAAAATGTCTAAACAACTGACAATTATGTAAAAATTCGAGACTATGCGTGGTTAGCGATTGTCAAAAATGGTGTATTAATGTTTATATGTAATTAAAATTCATATTTATATCTTAGTCAAGAACCGAGCTTGTCGGTATTTTATTTCTGAAACAGGATTTCGTCATTTTTAAGCAATTTTTGTAATTTTTTCGATTTTATTGGTAAGAATAGTCTTTACAAACACGGAAATGGTTTTTCCTGAGTTTACAGTGTTGCAAGGACTATGAAAAACTACTATTTTTTTGATTTACGAAAAAAATATTTTACGACTTTTTACGATTTTTCACCTTCAACAATATTTTTCGAGTTTAAGTCCCCCCCTTTTTGTCTGGTTTTAATTTTTTTCCTAGTAGTACTCCAAGAGCACTTTCATATTCCGCAATAAAAAAGCGTGGCATCTCGCATTTTCGATATCTGAAATTTTTTTGAAACATATGGAATTCACGTTATCGGTCACAACTTTTGAGGTTAACGAGTACGAAACTTCTATCCAACAGTAATTTTGTGTAACTTATTTTTATGAACATTTTGAGCCCAACCGCAGCATTGTAGCTCGCTTTTGAGCTGAGTTATGATGATTCCGGTTTTGGAGCCGGGAATTTCCTAAAAGGACCTGGGACCAGGATAAATCGAATTCTCGTCTGCCGGGTACTCTAATATAAAAGTTTGGTCGAAATCAAAATTATTTTTTTGAAAATTGTTCCGAGCCACCTGCAATCTCTGGTGAAACCTCTCTACAGTGATCATATCGTACCCCATCATCTACCGTAATCTATACATACAGTACCCCTCTACCACATTCGTCGCATCTCCAATAAACAACTGCTCCAGCAGCTCTCAAATTTGCTCAGTAACTATGCTCCTCGGCTATAGTAGCTCTCTACCGTACCCCCTCTCCCAGCCACACTCACATTCCCTCCATTTCCAATAAATAGCTGATCGAGCAGCGGTCGGGAGTCCATCACGGGCACGCTACCGTACCCATCATCTCCCGTATTCCCTCTATATACAGTACTCCTCTACCGTACTGCCATCCATATACAGTACTTCTACCGTATTCACATTGACTGCATCTCCAATAAAGAGCTGCTCGAGCAGCGGTCGGGAGTCCATCACGGGCACGCTACCGTACCCATCATCTCCCGTATTCCCACAATATTCAGTACTCCCTTCCATCTACCACCTCTCCCGTTTTCCCTCTATATACACTACTCCTCTACCGTACTGCCATCCATATACAGTACTTCTACCGTATTCACATTGACTGCATCTCCAATAAAGAGCTGCTCGAGCAGCGGTCGGGAGTCCATCACGGGCACGCTACCGTACCCATCATCTCCCGTATTCCCACAATATTCAGTACTCCCTTCCATCTACCACCTCTCCCGTATTCCCTCTATATACAGTACTCCTCTACCGTACTGCCATCCATATACAGTACTTCTACCGTATTCACATTGACTGCATCTCCAATAAAGAGCTGCTCGAGCAGCGGGCGGGAGTCCATCACGGGCACGATGTCCTCCATCGACGCCCGCGTCGCGCGACCACCAGAGGGAGAGCGCGCGCGAGGAGTGCGGTCACCGTCTGCAATACGGTAATCGATTAGGTAGGGTAAGAATGAGGGAGCGGTGGGGGAACAGTCGCCGTCTGGAAACGGACTATCGATTAGGCAGGGTAATCTTTACGGTACGGTAGGAATACTGTATTAAATCATCGATTGACAGTGATCCGATCGCCTCCAATTCACAATTGATGATGCATCTTTCGCAATTCTCATTTTTGTCAGTCGTCACGAGCGGTTTCTTCCTCTCCATTCCCTCCTATCGAGAGGTGGAGTTTCCCCTAGTTCAGCCCCAGGCTCCCTAGTACCCCTCGTCTCTACTATCGACTAAAGAAGATCTGGAATCCCCATCCAAGCCGGAGTGGTCGCCGTATGATGGGTATGACCTACAAGTTAATTTGATCCTCAGTATCAGTAAATACTCTCGTTGATTCTCTCTAAGATTGATGACTCTGGTTCAAGCTCTAATCCATGATCCCTGTTTCGCACGAGACTCTCACGGATGGACCCCTTGCCATTTCCTATTCGACTATCGGGATCGTCTCTCATTTCCACTCACTCTCCAGCAAGAGACCGATCCACGCCCACGAAAACCATTCGAGATGACTCGATCTTCAGACGAAATTCAACCGACGATAATGAACCATTTCAACGTCGTCAGAGGTCCCATTCGATTCCCCTGTGAACCCGAACACCCCTCTTGATAAACGACTATTAAAACTTTCACAGGAAAGAATATCATTGACAGCATTGCTTCTACTAGGCAGCTCCGTGTTGCAAAACACCTACTACTGCATTCAATGATGATGCCTTTTGATTTCATCAGGTTTTCCCGAAAAATCTACAAAAAAAAAATAAAATGCAGACAACTGCCTGGAAAAATGCGTGATTTTGGGTTTCACATCCTCCACAAATTCCGACTACGAAAGCTGATCCAACATCTCTCTTCTACGTCAAGCCGCATTATTTACGCACAAACTATTTGTGAACCCCAATTGTTTTTCTTAATTTTTTCTCCATCCTATGGGAACCGCCACTCTAGATGAGCAGAGATTCGTCGCAATCGCGATTTGCACACATTCCCCGCAGTCGTGATATCATCATCATCATTCACTCGATCAGATTATCTGTTCTATTTCCTTTTTTCTCGTTCAGAAATCACGTTTATTCTATAATCTTTGGTCAAATAGGGTTTTCGCAAGTTCGCAATTAGCATAGGGCGAGGGATGTCAACAGAGGCCTTCTTGTGTCTGTCCTGCACTCTCTAGCTACGTTAATCCGGTTTACATGCAAAGTGCAGAAGTGCCTTTTTTCGCACGCGAAGACCTATTTGACCCATGTCTATAATAACCATAAAAATGACCGAATGCCATACCGGAAATGTCCCCCCCCGGAATTGGCCCCAACCACTCACCATCGCTCCTCAGACTGTTCGTGGTCTGAGGAGATAAAGTGGCACGGAACCCATCGATCAAAATTCCTTCCTTTGTATCTCCTTCTCTAATCACATTTCAGCAAGAATGAGCATGAAATTGACTGGTTTTCACAACATAAATAATGAAACCGGAAGCGCAATGGAAAGTCCCAAAAATCTCACCATCACTCCTCAGACTGCTCGTGGTCGCGCCACTCTGGTCGCCTCCGGTCGAGGGCGGCGAGGGCGAGGCCACGGCGCAGTCCCCATTTACTGCTGCAGAGTTGTTGTTGCCGTGATGAGAGGGCGTGGACAGCCAGACCGCTGCAATTATGCATTTTTTTTGTTATTTATGATAATTGTTTTTTCATAAACAGCATGAAGCACAATTGCAGTGTAGCTGATGAATTTCGTATTCAAGTCTTTACGAAACCAGAACCAGCCTGCTCTCACAACCTCAACCTTACAACTGACCGCAGTCTTTCTCAAACAAGCAAACTATCAAGAACCCTCATCAAATAATTCGCAATCATGCGTATTGCATAATGGTATTGGCCGTCCATCGCCTGGCTCCAAGTTTAATGGCACAATTAAGACATAAGCTGTCCGAATTAAGCAAGAAGTCACATTTCAAAATATATTTTGAAATACTATTTATTATTAAAACTCCACCCCACTTCTCATCTTCACAATTGGCTCCCTCCTCTTCAGAGACGCCCGCAGCTGCCCGTTGGTCCACGCGAAGACGACGGAGGTGAACTAAAGAAAGAATAAAAAAATCGATAATTATTGGCTCGCTCTACCGTAATCCGAGTGCTAACTGGAGTACGGTAGTCGTGTGACAATCTAGAAGAAAGCAGAGAGAGAGACCTCGTTGGACGCAAAAAGGTTTACATGTTTTGCGGAAAAAAGCTATCGTATCCACACCATTTTCAGATCAAATCAAGTGCTACCGTAATCATTCTGTATCCAAATAACATCAACACCTACCGTATTTCTGCTACATCACGTTCTAGCTACTCCATAAAGTGTTTTCATATCATAATCAATAGCTACCGTATACCTACCGTATCCAGATCACACGCGTAGAGCGTCTCCTGCGGCCGCGTCCGGTTCCAGCCAACACGCACGCACGCCGACTCCAGCTGCAATTACATACATATTACAATATAAAAAAAATGCATATTTCCTTTTCGTAAACAAGGACTACAAATGGTACACGGTCAAGCCATGAAGAACTTGATCGCCCGCTGTTGCAGCAATCTCGCGGGTAATCGTTGGTAAATCAATCAATCGATCATTTATTATGCCAAAACTTGATTTAATTTTAATAAAATATAATATAACGGAGCAACGATGTCACGGCTAGGGTCCCCCGAGTTTTGATTATATACGTCAGACAAAGTGGGCGGTATCGACAAGACTATCCTATTTGTCAAAATATTGTCCTCACTGAACCGGAAACCTACTGGCTGCAACGCAAAGTTAACTGTGCAGGTTAGGTTTTCTTACTTAATTAACCGGGGCCAAACTAAACGAACGCCCTCCCGCCATGCATTCTAGTTATAACACAGCTCGGAATCCGCGATCCGCCTGGTGCAACTATTTGCTTTTCCCTTATTCGATCAAACATCTCCAAAATTTTCTCAAAAAATCAACAATACGAAATAATCACTCACAATAACTTCTCCCTCTTGCAGCAGTTTTTGCTCTTCTGCTGCAGCTGCATCAGTTGTCGGTGAGGCTGCAGATGCTGCAGTATCAGCCGAAGAGTGGGAGAGGGACGGGCCCAGTCCGTTCTCGGCCACCTGCGAGATTGCTGCAACAGCGGGCGCTCAAATGACTCACAGTTTGGCCGTGCAACGATAAAGCCTCTACGCTCTGTCTATCAGACAAGTATAATTTTTTACACAGACTTTGGAGTTGCCACACTTCTTTGTTTTCTTAAATGATATCAAACATAATAATGTTTATTTAACATTATTAATAAAATCAATAATCTTTCCTAACCTTTCGGGGGCGTGGCCACAATGAAGAATATCGAGTTGGCGGAGGGCGCAAAGTGCGAGCCGCTGGGCAGGAAACGCCAGTCGGAGGTGGAGATGGACTGTAATGAGAGAGAGAGAGATCAAAGATCAATAATAACGAAAACGCCGATCAATGCTCCTTCTCCCAGACTATCGCTCAAACAGGGCAACTTCCAGGTTTGACCTATATGTCTTACTAAATTCGGACCACTGCACCCATTAATGTAGACGATAATTACCCATCGACACAATCGATGAGCTGTAGACTACCATACCCCCTACTACTGTATCTACCGTACCTCATCAGGCAGCGCGACCACCTCCATGAGCTCGGATCGATAAATGGGCGAGCCGACGGGCGAGGAGGGACCCGCGGCTTCATCGGATCTGCATTGCAATAATATTACAATTACGGGGGGGGGGTTAATTCCGCCAGGGTAAGGGGTTTCGTGTTCGTTGCATTGTTGATATTGGAGCCGGCAGATGACCGTCGTCTTCAGATTATTGGAAGTTATTCGAGACGAAATTACATACAATTCGTACAATATTTTTGAATATGAAAAAAAACCTCATTTTGTTGTAAACTCATCCCATATGCTCCAGCAAGCCCCGTTAAAAGTGTCCTAGCCAGACGTCCCCCCTCACTCCGCTCCTTCTCACATCAGGCATTCATAGCCAATGGGTCGCCAACACGCCATGAACACTGAATAAACGGAACACCCTTCACACTGTCCATGTCTGTTTACAAACAAACGCCACTTTATAGGCCTGCATTAGTACCAATCCAAAGACCATACTCTCACACGATTTCAACAGTAATCATAGGTCAAAAGGTACGTAAAATACGACGAAGCCAACCCACATTTTGGCATTTTCAAAGCCAATTTTTGAAAAATCAAACCCAGATTTTCATTAAAAAAATTGATAAACCAACCCACAGTTTGAGTGTGTCATGCTCATTTTAGGAAAACCCAGTCCACATTTTCGACTTTCCCCAACGCACTCTTTTGACCTATGACAGTAATCCAAACTAAACGAGAATCGAACCACCGTATCATTCCTACAGTATTCCAACCATAACTACCGTACCCCTGTCACTCACCGGTAGAGGAATGGTTCGGAGGCGACTCGGGCTAGTGAGCCGTTCGCCGTCTCGACGCCCCACGACGAGAATCCCACACCGAGCAGGCGGGTACTGTAATCGGGTCGATTATCGATTGAATGTTTCATTACTTTGAAAATACTCTATTTCTATACCTCACTTTGTCATGATCTCTCGCCTATCAGTTGTGCGTTTCGCACGAATTAGCAACGGAACGTTTTTATCATTTTAGCGGAGTGATTGTGAATTTGTAATCAATCTCTTAGAAGAACCACAGAAATATAAATTCATGCGAAACTATGGATAGGTTGCAACTGCAAACAGCCTAGTTCTCGGATCACGATTCACCAACATTCCTGTTTAACTTTTGTTCTTTTCTGTAACATATTTAGATTTCCACGTGGAATTATTTTGCCCAATTTTCAGGCTAAATACGGTAGATCAATCAACAATCGATAATCATCACGTATAGTCTCTGGTCAAACGCGCCTACGGTAGAAAAAAATCGATAGTCCCCACACTTACAGTCGATGGGCGGCAGGGCGGCACACGATCATCCTCTCGGCGGCGTCGGGCGAGCAGAGGAAGGAGGAGAGGGCGGAGTGCAGACTGCAAAAGGGGTACTACATCATACTAAACAATCGATATCATTACTACGCCCGAGTCTGAAAAAGGGGTATGGTAGCCTAGCATACTACGGTAGCTAATCGACATCATCCCACCGCCCCCACGAAGCTTCCGGAAAGGCAAAAGTTTTAATCGGACACAATATTGAATCAGAAAAAATGACGGAATCATCTGCTCCCCAGATTTCACATTTATCAAAATGAGCTGAAACTCCACTTCGCCTGGGTTAAATCGCTAATAATAAATAGAGGTTACTGCCACTACCGCACAGATTAAAAGGTGCAGTCATCAGACGGTCCAGATTCTTCTACCTCGTGTTTTCGATAAATGACAAAAAGTAGCCTACCACATGGCTTTCTATCGAAATCATCGCCCAAAAAAATCCATTGGATTTTGGCACCTCTTGGAGATAGGCATCGACTCTGTGATCATCACACTCTTTCTCTTTACATATATTTTAGCGCAAAATTAAGTGTCCACTACGTCGGTAGCGTGGAACCGATTTTAAAATTCATTTCTTTTCGGTTATTGTCGATAAATGGAAAGAACCGACACATCCCTAGATTTCACTATTATCACTATTAGTTGAAACTCCACTTCGCCTAGGCCAAAATTGTAATAACAAATAGTAACGTCAATGACAACACTGACATGTATTTATTCAGTCGATAAAATGTTGTTTCAATCAATAATTCTATCTGAACTTTCCAAGCATTCTGCGAACATTTAATAACGCAACAATATTTTTGGGATTATTTTTGTTTGTAATAAAAACTTTTGAAATAATTAATACGTCCATAGCTTTATTATTATCACAATTATTTGAAACTTCTTTTCTCCTAGGTCACAACGCTAAGATACTGCAGCGTTATTGGAATCACCGTTGTTAGTTAAACGATAAAATATTACTTTCAATCGATAATTCATCAATTTACCGTCGCTTCCGCACGTTCTCAGCATACGAGGAGAGCAGCGACCACGCAAAGACGAACATTTGCGGGGATACGGTAGATTACGTCATCTCAGAATCAATAAATTAATCAATACTTCAGGAAAAGGAACACACATTGGAAATAACGTACATAACGGCTTCTTAAATTCAATCAACGCGTTTTTAGCCCTATTTATTCTCATACGGGGAGAATTATGTCAGTGCAGCCTCCACTATTCTCCCATTGTTAGCCATAGAATGGAACACAGATTCGCCGTTTCCTGGAACCAACTTCGCCGCTCTGCCCTAATCTTGTTCCCGAATCTTTGGCTAGCCCGGATTTTAGAAATCTGGTTAAAAGGTCAATTCCTCCTTCCAAACATTGCCAACATTGACGGATAAATCTTCAATGGTAAAGCATAAAGTAGGGAGAGATTCACCATTTTTCGACGAAACAGCCCATTAATCGGAGGTTCGGCCGCCCCCTAATCTCTTGTCTTCAATGTGAAAATTGCAATTCAGGGAGCGAACGAACATTTCGCATTGTGAAAGGAAGGGCAAGCGAGAGGGAGCAGTGGAAAATGGAAAGACAATGAATGCTCGATTTGGACGGAACTTCGCACACTGCATGCATTATATTTGCTCTATTTGTTCAGACGCCTACAATTGTTCGAACGATTTCATTTTCTCACTGAAGCCAGGTCACTTAAATGTCTAAACCAGCTGTCATTATCATTAATCATTGTCATTATCAAGATACGTGACACGTGCTCATAATATCAAAGTAAATTGCATTAAATCGTCCGAAAAAAACCTTATTCCCCTGCAGAAACTTCCGGTAATTAGCATCAAATATTTAATTCAGAAAAAGGGAGTTATTGATTATTTGCTAATGTTAACACTCTTGCATCCAACACACTGTATTGCATACCATTCCTCCATTTTTAGCCAGCCAATGAAACCCAAACTTGCCGTGGAGAACCCCCGGGGTTTGCATCCGACTATTACATAGTTACGAGCACTCGTCCGAAATAATAAAATGTTCCGTTGATAATGCGTACTAAGCAACAGATACGGCTGCGAGAGAGCATGGCAAAGTGAGAGACACGTCGGGGTATAGAAAGAGAGTACACCACCAGTAGTCCATTTCATGAAAGTGTCATTTTAAATTTGTAATAAATGTTTCGTACTATTCTACAGTCATTTAGCAATTAATAACTGCGTTCAACATCGTCCCTCTACCCTTACCCAGACTATGAAACGCAAATTCGCCGTTGTCAAGAACCTCCTATTTCAGCCACCCTTTCAACGGGCTTTCGGCTCTTTTCATTCATGGCAAACGACGGGTAAAGTAGCGCAAACGGGCCTTTTCTCCCTTCTCAATCGGGACAAAAAAAACAAAAGAAAAAAGAGAGAATTACATGTTTGGCGCACCCTGACTAAGTAAATAAAATACAAAGTATGGAAACTATAAATTTAAATTACACATTTTTTGTTGTAAAGAGACCAAATTGAACAAACTAATAGTATTCGTTAAAATGAATGTAAATACGTAAATAAAGGGAGAGTGACGTACCAATTCCGGGGCGCGCCATGGCTGGTGTCTTTCTGTCTCCACTGATGACCTGGAATTGAGTTAATGATGTCATCCATGTCCCAGGTGAATCAACACACGATGAACTCATATAAGTAAATGGGAGGTCCGAAACCCGAATCCACAGCCCTATCAATCCCTTCAGAAAGTTGTCGGAGAGTGATACGTGAAATCGAGTAGGCTCTCTCACTATATCACACTCTCTTGGCCTGACCCCTTTCCGGAGAACTAGAATTCATCAACTCACCTCATTCCCGCTATGCTTTTACTCGTTCCTGCGCGCCGGGGCTTCTCTATACTAGGCAGTGTGTTGGGCGTCAGACGCAGAGAGAGAGAGAGAGAAATAGAATGCAGTCTTCTCCCTCCCCTCTTTTCCACTCTCTCTCTCTCTCTCTCTCTTCCTCCTCTTTCTCCATCTAAAGGCTAGACATCATGCTCCGCTATCTCTCCCGCTTTTCCGCACTCTCTCATCGATCGTTGTCACTCTGCTTCTCTCGCTTCTCCCCACTCTCTCACCCTTCCCGTCTCTTCTCTCACTCTCTGCGCTCTCCTCTCCTCCCATACTCTCTCGCCGTCGCGAGGACCGCTTCCAGTCTCTGTCAGCTTCCTCCGCTATTCCTAGTTGGTCCCCCCATCTTTTCTCCTCTTCTCTCTCTCTCTCTCTCCTCACTTCTCCATCAAATGAGATAGCCCGGAAATGGGTGCACTTTCTCCATACAAAGATATCAAGAATCAGGTTCCGCGAAGGGAAACATGCCGTACTCTGTTCAAACAATTTGCCATAACTCGTTCTAACAATATGTAGCACCTCGTTGCAGTAAGTACAATACCGCGTTCCAATACAATACCGTACCCCGTGTTAATAAATACCTAACTCGTTCCAACACAATACCGCACAACACAACATTCAAGTACGATTCTCGGTTTCTTCAACCAATTTCACATTCACACTCCAATTTTACAAAAACTCAAGCTTCATTTCAGCAACGAAATAGGAACAATTGCGAAAAAATGGTGAACTGAAGAAGAAAAAACGAACAAAAAAGTATCTTGAAATTTGCAAAATTCTCTTGAATTTAAAGTTGAAAAAAACAACGAACGAGCCAATATAACAGTAACAATGTCAACAACAACAAAAAAAAATCGTCTTGTATCCGTAACTCAACAATCATTTGATCAATAAAATATCAAAGATCAAACTATAATCATTTCAGAGATCAAAGATCAGTTCGCGACTGCCTTGACTATGGCTTTGCGGGCCTTTGCCTTCTTCTTCTTGGCCAGCTTCGGATTCAGAATCGCCGATTCGTCGAAGAGCTTCTCCTGCACGGAAGAATGGTTGGACTACTGTATCGATCGATATCTCGAGCGGGTCAATAACCGCGACAATTCTCCATGATGTATGAAAACCTTTTCTCCCGTACATCAATCCCCCAATCAACCACAAACCAATCATTACATACATTCCATCTCCCGTAACCCAATAAATATAACCATCCATCTACCGTAGCCCGCTCCCACTTTCTCAACTACCGTACCTCTTGCTGCTCCTCGTACTCGCGCTGCAACATCTTCAGCGCCGCCAGATTGACGCCGTAAGCGTGCTGCAAAATGTTTTATGATATTTATTTTAATTGTTTGAATATCTCCCTTCAGGCTATCGGATAGCGCTCTCAACAACACAGTACGCATGCTGCAAATGTTTAGCATTTATTTTGATCGTTAAAATATATCCCATGTAAAAATCGGATTGCACTCTCAACAACACATTATGTAACAGCGCTGCTACCAGAAATCAGCGGGACAATCATACGCGCCCGCAGAAAGCAATGAAGAAGACTGCATTTGTTTTATTAAATTTAGTTTGAATTTAAACAAAAACAATAAAAAATCGACTGAAATTGTACGATTGACAGTAAACAACAAACACGTACAGTTTGGGGCGGGTTATGCCAACATTTTCGAAGATTGTTTGAATACTTTACCATTTGTCCCCCCCCCCATAAATTATTTATATTTTTTAGGATGCGCCTGAAGGCGAGGTCTCATCGGTGAAGTGCCCACTCTCCTATGATAACTCATTGGTGAGACACGAAGCTAGCGGGTATGGTTGCCTACTGTGTTGATGATACCATGCGTGCTTGCTGCTCTGATATAGTGCAACCACTACGGTACCTCTTAATCGACACCGCACCCTCCTCCCCTCACCCTGACGCTTGTAACAACCACAGCACCCCTACATTACTTTCCAATCGCTACCGTGCTCTTCTACGCTCATAACAACTATTACAACTTTAAAATACTACATTCCACTTCAAGTACTACTTGTGGTGTGCTTCCTGTCTGCTTGTCTCGTTTTCGCATGCGCTCTCGCTCATGTTTCTGTCGTTTATCAGCGGAACGTTTTATTATTTTCTACGAGTCTTTGTAAATTTATAATACAGTGTCCATAGGACGATACTGTACTCTCCTACCGTACCCCTCCCATCCTTCCACTCACTCTGATGCTCGTAATTCACTCATATCACCCGTCGATCCAACAATCCACTACCGTACTTCTCAATCAATACCGTACCCAATTCTCCACTCGCCCTTACACACTCGTAATACACTTCTGCGATTCACCTTGGTACGCAACAGAATTGTCCAACATGCTACACTATCCATAGATCGATACCGTACCACCCACCACCCACTCACCCTGACACTCGCCACACCTACAGTGCCTCCCAATCAATAACATTATCTCCTACCGTACCCCCGCTACACTCACCCTGACGCTCGTAATGCCCTCGGGCATCAGCTTCCTCATGCCGTCCACGATGGGCAGCATCACGGGCGAGTTGGTCACGTGTGTGTGGTGGATCCTGAGAACGTAATTATGGTAATTATGAATAAATTAGAACAATTAATAAAGAGATTAGCTGACAACTAATTCTCTAACATTTTTTCACACAAGATTATTAATCGTAACTGAAGATTTGAAGTTTCAATTAGTAATGAAAAACAACATCCGGAAAAACATGCAATCTGTGAAGCTGGGAAACACATTGCTCACAAAACATCTTATTAGTGAATATTTATAGTATATTAGGAGGCGTTGCTCGCTTTCCGCTCGCGCGAAGCAATTTTAGAAGCAAAAATAGAGCGCGAAGCAATTTTACATAATTTATCTCACAAATTAGGTTTTCCATTTTTGTTTATAAAAATCAATAATATTATCAAATCGATGGAACCTCATGAGATAGAGCGCGACTCTGGTGGCCAGCTCCAGCTTGTAGTGCTTCTTGACGGCGAATGCGAAGGCCTCGAGCAGATCGGGCACGAATCCGAACGGAACCATCACGAGCGCGCGCTCCAGGTTACTGTAATGAGGGGTACTGTAAGATGCGATGATGAGAAAATTGTTGCAAATAAGAGCGATCACTGTAATTAGAGGTACTGTAAGATGGGAACGATGAGCGATTATTGTAATGGTTGAAAGGTGCACTATGAGAGCGTATATACATAGCGAAGATAACCAGCCTAAATAAAATACGTGAAACCACAAATCACAGACACTTCCTATTACAATTTTAAAATGATACGCTCATAAAATGGACTACTGTTGCGTGTACTCTCTTTCTATACCTCGGCGTGTCTCTAGCGACCACCATCCCATGGAAACAGTATTTGTCCGATTCGAAAGCCTGTACCTCACGGGAAGAGAGAGGGCCGCATGTTCTGTTTTCACAGTAATCTATTGGAACATCACGACTAACTCATATCTAAAAATTAGAGAAATCTGCTTATGCCCCCACATGCTATAGCGTGTTGAAGTTTAAAAGTGCGTACAAATAATGGTAATTTCACATTTAAAGCGCTCTGCAATCCGTTCTAGAAGAGGGCCGCTACTTTAGAAAGATTTTAGTGATAAAGTAGCCATCCCTCTATAACATATCCGAAAATCAGACAATTCTGTTTGTGCCCCCGATTTTTATAGTAGATCAAATTTCACCGTAACATTTAATCTTTGATCTACTGTAGAATGCGGGGGCACAAACGGAATCGCGCAATTTTTGGATATGTTATGAGGGGATACCTACTCTATCAGTTATAACTTTTAAAAGTTGCGGCCCTCTTCTAGAACGGTTACTAGAGCGCATCTAATGAGGTAGCTTCACTTTTTGAAAGGGCGGGATTTTCAAAATTCGTAATTTACATAAAAACTTAACGTTTATATAATTTTTTCTCTTCAGAAAAGTGATTCTGCATACCACATTGATATGCTGTCATAGTTTTCATATCCTAGTTGTCAATTTGGTTCTTGCGGATGGTGGTCCCTAGCGTGTCTCTCGCTTTATCACGCTCTCTCTCCAATCATTTCTGCGTTTAGCGCGGAATAGTAACGGAACGTTTTATAATTTTGGACGAGTGTTTGTGAATTTGTAATAACATGATCGGGAAAAGTTGCAACTTGAGTTACACTGATTTGTTACTACGAACCAGAACGAGGGCAACGATAGCACCTCGAGCTCAAAATTTATCTACACCACCTATACATGAAACATGAATGAGCATGCCCCCACTGATTCTATTTCTACGTACAAGAGTGGAAGGAGAACTATAAACCAATTTACATAATTTAATTATTAATTAAATTACTAATTAGAATAATTAATAATTAACTAATCATCCAACCTCGGCTGCACTCTGCTCACAATGTCGACCAAGAAGTGGTTGAGCGAGGCACTGCCAATGGCACGGACGAGTGGGTGTGGCTGGTACTGTAATGGAAGCAATACTGCAATCGGAGGGATACTGTAATAGAGTACTCTAACGAGAAATACTGTCATAGGAACACTGTAACGAGAAATACTGTAATAGGAGTACCGTCACTAGTGGATATTCTAATCATGTATACTGTATCACCCTATGATAATGTGCAGACAGCGTGGGCAACTCGGTGAACTACAATCGTCAATTGTTGCGCGCCTTCCGCTATCAATAGTCCCGGTGAATTTCTGCTACGCCCTTGAATCTTGGTGCGGATCATTCACACGCCAGTTAATTTCATCATCGCTTGTGATCGAATACGCGTATCCCCCCACTCGCTCGCTTGCAAACGATTGCAACTATCACACTTAAGCGGGGAATATAAAATAATAATACATTTAATTATTTAAATAAGGAATTCAAATGATTACATCCTCCTCCTGCTCCGCGTGTCGCTCCTTCCGCACAATCTCGACGGCCTCGCAGATCTGCTCCGTCTGCAATGGGATTCACTATCAATCTACAAATTAGTCAGCAACACCAAACGACTACCAGGGAGATTCTGGTTGCGCCCGGTGCTCATAATACTTTTCACCATTGCACGATCAATAGGTGTAAGCCCCCAGGTAAAATAAAGACCACTTCGATATTACGATAAATTGATGCAGACAAAGAGCTGCGTAATAAAAGCAACTACAACAACAAACGCGTGCTGATGTCCCAGTTTCGAAATAATAATAATAATAATAATAATAATAATAATAATAATAATAGTAAACATTACGTAGCGTTGCATTCCCAATACAGTGTGACTTTTGCTGTAACTAGGAGCTGCAAAACAGCTTAAAGATCAAAGATCAGCGCGACCCACCGATGCGATGCTTTGCTTGTTCTTCGCCGCCGCCATCGTCGCCACCGCCGAGCGCTCCTGAATATTTCGAAAATCAATAATCAGGAATCAATCGATACCACTTGCCCCTATGTTCACACGAACGCAATAGCGTGCTTGAGGTCTTCAACTACAATGCTGCAATTAAACTACAGACTACAAAGTTCATAGGTCAAATGGGTTTCTCGCAGGTATTTCGTGCAGAAATGCCTAAAATCACGTGCCGAAGTGCATATTGCCTTATTTTCGATAAATCTGTCAAAAAAGAGGTCAAAATGCATGAAACATTCAAATATTTCGTCTGCCGACATGGTCTGGACGCCATGCAGAAGTGCCTATCCTCGCCAGCGATAACCTATTTGACCTATGACAAAGTTCAAACATCAGACTACAAATTCCAAATGCTCACCCCTCCGTCCTCGCCGGTCTCGACTCGCGTCTCGCCCGCCACCACGTCGTCCTGGTCCAGGAACTTGGCCTGCAAGAGGGGAGAAAGATTGGAGATCAAGGAGCAGACTACGAACAATAAAAAAACTGGCATATCCTAAATTATAGATCTAAAGCAATCATTATGTTCATTCATCGGATTGTTGCGACCAAACACACTCGGACCACAATAAACAAAGCCCTACAGAGCTTTCCCGATGGAGATCAAACTACAAACAAGTTTAGAAAGATCAAAGGACCAATATCAAATTTTGTGTTATTCTTAAAATCAAACTACAAACTCTAAACTACAAAGATCGCACTACTCACATCGAACTGCTCCTCCCTCTCGATGGCCTCCTCCTCCTCCAGCACGATGATCTCCTCCGTCAGCTCCCAGCAGCGAATCGAGCGGTCGTGAGAGGCAGAGATCTGAGAGAACGAGAGATTATTATTACTACTATTATTATTATTACTATTATTATTATTATTATTACTATTATTATTATTATTATTATTATTATTATTAGTGTATCATAATAATTCCAATTAATCTTGTATCAGGCAGGGCTGGGATCAAAAAAATATTTTCAAAAAAGTTTTTTGATCAAAAAATTCAAAAAATGTGCTCAAAAAATTCTTAAAAATGATACAAATATTTTTTCAGCCGCTAAAATTCCTTTTTGAAAGCCATTCTTACAACGATTTGGCTCATATAAATTCATTTATTCATTTAAAATTCATAATTTGTAAGTTTTGCAAAAAATGGTCCATTATTTAATTTATTTGAAGCAATTTGTTCCTCAAGATACTCTAAAATCAAACTAATAATGGCTTAAATTTTTGAAATTTTCAAAAATTTCGAAAAAAAAAATCTATTGAAATCATTGATTTTCAAAATTTTTTCCGAAAATGCCTTTAATATCTAGTGTAAGTTTTTTTTTGAATTTTTTGAAAATACTTTCAAAAATTTTTGAGTTTTTGATTTTTTTGAAATGGTCAAAAAATTCAAAAAAAACAAAAATTTTTGAGTCAAAAAATCCCAGCCCTGGTATCAGGATGATTAATATTTCCGGTGTTCAACAAGAGTTGGAAAAGAATAGGTGGTATCTTATTTTCAGGAGTGGAACTTGGGTGCGGGGGGTGCAGCGATCGTGAAACGCCGACCATAAAAAACCCTTTGGAAAAAATCTGCAGATGAACTAGACACGAACACGATATTAGAATTACTGGTACGTTTGTCTGCGGAAAATCAGTGAAATATTACCCAAAGCGGCTATGAATGCATGCGGGAGCCGTGAATCACCAGGTGATGAATTAACAACGTGTGCTCAGCACAATTATCATTTGACTACGATCTGCTATAACTATAATTTATTGTCGCACGCCGAACCGTGATAAAAAAATTAAACTCATTATTTTGTGAATATTTAATATCTAGGGCTGATCGATAATACCTTGCGCCTCCCGCAAGTTCCCCGTTTCACCCACTCACCATAACCGATCCGTCGCCGCTCTGAGCGAGCGCGCGCACCTCCGCCGTGTGGTTGTGCAGCACCTGCACACGCTCCCGCTTCACCGCGTCCCACTGCTTGATCTGCAATATTATAATATTTATTATTATTATCAATATTACACCCCCTCGCCCATTGACGATTATAGATATCTAACGTGACTCTTACGGAATAGGCCATGCATAAACTATGATTATCTGCAACATATTCAGGGAAAGCAGATAGGAGATGGAGGGAACTAACGCAGAGTTGAGCTGGAAACCCGCAGCAGTCGGTGGACCGCAACAGGGTCCGGGATTTCGGGGAAAACAAAAAAAATCGAATCTAAAAAGTATGGAACGAATAAAGCACGGCTAAGCAAAGAAAAAAAGGAGAGTGAACTGACGAAATGAATTGTCAAATTACTCAATAATTTTACGTTATTTAGTTTTTGACGACCCGCCGATTTTCTTCTCCATATCGAAAACTATATGTTTGCGCGATTCGCATAATTTTAAAGTGTGCAACGGTTTTTAAAAAGTCGCCCGCTAGGACCCGCTATTGCGCCAATATGGGCAGTTAGCGGGGACTAGCGGGGCATCTGTATCTTGCTTCAAACTTCATCTTCGCCACGGGAGACAACCATTCACTCGATTCGCAATCGCGAACAAAGTAAATCCGGGTAGTCGCATTTTGACTTATACACGTTTCGGCGGTCCGCAACTTGAAATTTTGCGTAGTTTTCAGCTCATCTGTGAACAAAAGGCAAAAGCCAATAGATACAATCAATAATAACCTTGCCGTCCTTGCCGGCGGACCACACGAGCATCTCCTCCTCCTGCGACGGCGAGAAGAGCACGCACGAAACACTGTAATAGTGTAATACCGATTTTCAAGAGCCCCAACTATTTCCATAGCACCCATCACTATTTAGTCTTCACCATACAATAGAAAGGGGAATAATCGATTTCCCATGGACCCCTTCTATTTGTTCCCTGGAACATAAACAATCTTCATAGTACATACCGTCTTATCTACCGGGGAGCCGTAATATTAGATCCAAGACACGAACTCATTCTTTAAGCAATTGCTGAAACTGGGACGACACTGGCGTTCAAAAAATAGGAAAAAATGAAAAAACGCGTCCAGAAGAACATTGATTGATGATTTCAGCTCTACCCCCTTCATATATTTCCATCTCATATCGACAGATTACCATTTCTTCATCACTATGAAGGAATTACATCATCTCTACGCAATCGCTCCCCTCCTGGGACTTCGCTCACTGCTTTTGGTGTGCGTGGAAGCTCTTGTTGTGAATGATAAGTCACTATGTTTCGATTTCATCATCCCTATGCAATCTCTCCCCTCCCCTCTCCACTCACGGTTCTTGTTGTGTTCGATAAGCAAATACACAAATGGCCGCTCATCACATCACCCCTATGCAATAGTCCCTCATAATCCCCTCCCCTCCACTCACGGCTCGTCATGGGCGTGGAAGCTCTTGTGGCAGTCGCCGAAGTCGAGTCCCCAGATCTTGATAGTCTTGTCGGCGCTGCCAGAGACCGCCAGCTTCGAGTCCTGAAATGAATAGGTAACGAAAAAAATTAATAGACACGTCCTATAAAATGCGAATTCGCTCACAACATTAATGTTTCATTGGCATTTCATAAGCCCTGTTCGAAATTTACTTCACTATGGCCAACGGATAAGTATAGAATTTGCAAAAAAAATTGAAGACGCTGATTCTCGGTATAACCTCGGTACACTCCAATTCTTTATTTTTTACATAGATAATTACTTTATGCAAATAAAATCCTACAGCGACTACGGATTGATGAAGTCACGTCAATTCCAGGCTCACGGATGCCAAATGTTTGTACTCGACGAAGAAGGGGGAACAGAAGAACCAAACAATTTTCACAACAATTCTCCTATTTCACGAAAGCCATACCATGTTGATTAACAGTTCAGACAATATCTAAAAACACCCACCGGCGACACAGTGACACTCGTCACGGGCAGCGAGTGGCCGTACAGCGAGAGGAAGAACTTGAGCGTGTCCGAGAAGTAGACGGACACGGTAGAGTTGAGCAGACCCACCTGTAATCAGTAATAATAATAATAATAATTTCACTTTGCAATACTTCTTTCACCGAACAAAGTATTCTTTCCTGGGACATTTTACGGGTACACGCGACGTGAAACCACCAAGTGGAACATTAGATGCCACTGACCGAAATAATAAGATAACTAGAGTCGACAGTGTAAAAGTATTCGTTCATACATGGGCTAGGGTGTAGCCAGTGACAGAGCCCTCCCGCTTTTTCCCCGAAAACCCTCCCGGTTTTGGTTCAAACCGTCACGAATTTGGATCAGACCCTGTCGGTTTTTGCTCAAATTCACCAGACATTGTCAATGACTCTCCGGCTTTTGACCTACCAACAACAACCTTCGCGCGTCTATGTATTCGTTGGTACTCGGCGGAATAATATTGCGCCCACTTTTTCCAGTTCATTTTTCTTCATCCACCAAATACGTACGTCATATATAATATTTCCTAACAATGACGCAACCGCTCCCACTCACCAGCAGGAATTTGCCGTCGGGCGACATCGCGACGCAGAGCGCCTCGTCGGGAACGGTGAGCACGCGAGACTCGCGGATGGATAGACGCTTCCTGCAATATTAGCCTTGGAAACAGACATTCATCGAACTGAATCCGCCAACATTTATTATACACATACCATGAGACGCAGATTCGCCTGTCGGAGACTAACATGCAACATCAATACAACTACATCATATCGTTTTGCATAGCTGAATTCATCATTTTTTTAAAAAAAATAATAAAATTAAATATTAGAAGTGGCCTCACTTGGGTCCCTCATCGACCAGATGGTAGTTCCAGAACTTGACCGCCTTGTCGGCGGAACACGTAACGAAGCCCTGCACAAAACAAACGTTTTCTTGCTCAACGCAACTGGAAATACAAAAGTATGCCACACGAGGTGGCTTCGCGTTTCAGCAAAGCCATAACGTACGCCGATACGGGAATTATCAGTGTAACTCCTATTGGAACTTGTTGCAATCCATTATGACATCCCTCTCCCTTCCGTCGTTTCTCTCCAATCGATAACTCCCACCGTATTGATTTTTGTCGATCAATAATGCCCACCGATAGGCATGATATATCCCCCACCACTTATCTTCCTGTCGGAAATCGGAAAAGTCCACCATAATTCTAATCAATCGATAATCCCCTTCCGTATTCACACCTTGTATATCAATAATGTCTACTAGTTCTAGTCAATCGATATTCCCCTACCGTACCTTCCTGTCGGGAGTGGGGACGATCTGCCAGATGGCGGCCTCGTGCGCCGCCCGCTTTACCTCGATGCACTCGGCCGACCCGAGCAGGAAGAGGAAGAGAGAGCCGGACTGCAAATAGATATAATGAGTACTGTAGAGTACGTCAGCATTAATGGAAACATACCACTCATAAATTTGAGGCAACTACGCATGGTACTTATGCAATCGGCGGGTGCAATGTGTGAAGCAGCGATGTGTGTGGTTTTTTTTAAAATCGCTCTCTCGAAATTTATTCAGCCAAACTAACTTCCCCACCGTATCGCTGCTTCACTGCCCGCACTTGAGCAGGATATACCAGTTTCAAACAGCGCGTTCAACTTTCCATTCTAACAACATTGCTCACTCTACCGTCTTGCACTAAGTGTAAGCATTACCCACACTCTACCGCTTTGCACCCAGCAGTTCCAGCGGATTTACAGTTTCACCACCACTTCTTCTTCTCCTCACCTTCGTTCCCACCACCACATGGTTGTCTCCCGTGGCGAAGATGAGAGCCGTCACATCGTCCATTCCGATCTCGCGCAGTGTGTTCACCGGCCGCAGCGAGTGCATGTTCCACACCATCACCTGCAATTTATAGTAGAATATCCAGAGAGCAACGATCGAGTCACCACGGAGCATCAAGCCCTTCATAAACCCCGTGCAACTCAAATCCCACTTCTCAAAGATCACGAAATATTTTTGAACAAAAATGCAGTCGTTAACGGTCGAGGCTTTCAAACCGGCCCTTTTATTCACAGGGCACGACACGAATTCGCCTAGTAGCTTCAATCCAAGTTCAAAATCATAAATCGATCCCCTCCCCTACAATCTACCGTACCTGCGATCCGCCGCCCGACGCGTACGCCGCGTTGGAGGAGGAGACGGCGAGCGCACGCACGTCCTCACGGTGGCCCAGCTGGAGTATTTATTTATTGATTCATAACGAAAATATTTTTTTAAAAAAAGGCCACAAAAAAAGCTAAATAATCTAAGCGAGATACATTAGTGCAAGGTACCGCACGTTCTACGGAATCTCTAGAGCTACAGTAACCCTATGGCTACAGTACACCCCCCCTCTCCTCACCTTGTCATGACCTACAGTATCCCACGCACTCCATACCGTATCTGCTACAGTACCCTCTCCCCCTCCACTCACCTTATCCAGGCTGTTCACACACTCCGCTCTCGTCTCATTCGTCTCCAGATCCACCGTGATCGCCACCTGCTGCACCGTGTTCGACTTGCACAGAATAAAAGCCTGCAGAATACATTGCATTTTATTATTAATTATGCAAAAATAACTTTGTTCGCCCTGGCTGTAATGCAGACGCTACTTTGCCAATATTTTTCGGGATTCAAAAAATGCGACGCATAACTAGCGTTTTTTGTTGAATGCGATTTCATGATACACACTATTTGCAACAACAATTATCCTAGTCAATGTTGATCTAGATATTCGAGATCGAGTTGGTGTTCGCAACTGTACTAGAAAATTCTACTATAGCAGTCTATAAGTATAGCAGTTCGCATTTCTAATAGACGTTAAACAAGAATACACCCCCCCCCGGGAAACAAAATCAACATTTGCACTCACCGTGTACGTGTACTTGCTCTCCTTCTCTTTCTTCTTCTCCTCCTTCACTTCTTTTCCCTTGCCTCCTCTAGCCTCGTCTTGCTTTCTCCTCTCCGCCGCCTCTCCCTTGAGCTCCTCCTCCTTAATATGTTTATCATGTAATAATAATAATAATATTTATACATGTCACATAATGTAACAAAGAGTTTTGTTGAAGCACTGAGTATTACATTTATAAAATGATAGGATCATACCAAAATTCAAAACACGAACTTCCGCTGTTTACCAAACAGTGACCCTCTCCCTTTGTGCGCTTTCTCGCTTCGTTAAACACAGGAAGGATCATTTTGGCAATTTGTTTGATATTTTTATAAATGTAATAATAGAACAATCAAACCTCTCCGTCCTCATCCTCCACGTCTTTCCTCGCCACGATGCCGCCCTCCACAGCCAGCGGCGCAAAGTCCGCCCATTTCACCTGCAATTAATTAAATATTTTAATTTAATTATTAAAAAATATTAACTAATTAAAAACTTGAGCATACTAAACCGGGACCCCGATTCGAACCAGTTTTGAAAGCAAGAGAGATCTTGCATGAGGCTCGTACAACCTGGGCAATTTGGGTTCCAACGATTCTGTAATAGCAACTGTGCCCGCTCGCAGTGAGGTCCTCTCCCGAATTTGGTTATGCAATCAACTTCTGGAGGCGGACTTCGAAAAATACAGTGTTCATTGTACAGCAAATTTTTTTTGTATTGACAGAAATAAACAAAATATCCCGCGAATATCATATGCTAATCAAACAGAAGCAGGAACATTTGTGAATAAAAAGTGTCACAACCAGGATATCTCATGTTCCAATGGCTCCGTAACAGCAACTTTGCGGGCTTGCTTTGAGGTTCTCTCTCGAATATGATATACACAATCATCTTCTGGAGGTGAACCTCGAAAAAGTACAACGCCAAGAGAGAAATAAATTACAGGGTGCTACTGGAACATGAACCCACAATAATCCCATTGATTGGTCGATTTGTATATTTGAAAAATTTCAACAGAAAGCAGGACACTAGTAGCAATACTCGCGCACAAATTTCTAACAAGCATGAAAAATTATGTTCAATTTCCAATATCCGTTCACACCCAGGTTTCATCTATTCCATAACACCGCACGTCTCGTTCTTGATTTTGAGATGTTCTCTCGAAGTCGATCTACGTGATTCAACTTCTAGGGGGCACCTCGGCAAATACAATTCTCGTTAAACATAAAGTAGTCCTATCCGAAATTGTCGCACATATCACAATTTCCACTATTTTTTTGAAAAATTTCAACACATTAATTACAATTAGTGATACTTATTAACAAGTTGTCCAAATTGGTCAAAGTTTCAGAACCAGGAGAATTTATGTACCAAGTTCACGGTAGCAGGCGAACTCGTGTTCCACCTATTCTACCAATACAAATTTCGTGCGCTCAGAGTGGGGTATCGTCCCGAAGTTGATCCGCGTGATTCTCCTTCTGGCCCATACCCCAGAAAATGCATATTTGAGTAAACGCACGAAATTAACACCCATCGCAACCACTAGCGAGCCCCGTCACAGGGGGTCCCTAATTTAGAGAACGTACACATTACTTACGTTCTAAGCAACTCTTTTCACTAGTTGGGGAGTTCCCTTGTTCAGGCAACATAATCAACCCTTCAGCAATTATAGTCCTAGTAATTATAGGGGGTAGGATACCGTACCAACAAGTCAAGTCAGTCGATTATATCATCTACACTCACCTTATCCTTCATCGCGCGGTATTCTCCGATGCGGCCAATCTTCGTCGTCACGTCGTGCGCCACGTCCTCCGCCGTCGGCGCCACCACGTCCTTGCTGCAATTTAAATGTATTATAATTTAATTTAATAAGTTCACTAAGTGATTGAGAGTGAGTGTCCGACAATGAGTTCAAACTGTTTGAAAATGTTCACGAAGCGGCAAAGCACGAGGGCCAAGTAAGATTCATCTACGCAGTAAAGCACACCCAAATAAGGCTGCTATACTTGTCATGATAAAAGACTTTTAAAAAATAGAACAAATTCAATGCCATATTTTCCACTCACGCGGGCCGCACCACCTACAACAGTGCAATGACTCCGGTTTTTCAGCGCAGCTTGTGCGCGCGATTCCAATTGCACAAGCTGCGCGCGGGATTGTACAAGACGCGCGCCGGACTTTTTGCTGGACCTGGCTTGTTCCGTTCGAGACCTTTCAAGAGAACGCGCGATTTGTGTAAGGTGCGGCGCATGCCGCGTCTTACCCTACACAAATCGCGCGCGCAAGCTGCGGTGAAAAACCGGAGAGTGCAATGAGTGAGCCTAGAAATACACCAAACGATCATCGACAAAAGTGCCTAATCCATAGATCAAAAACGTTTGTTCCTGAAAGACCCAAATGATTTCTGATTTCTTCACATGTGTGTATTTGATGCGGTGTGATTCTCGAAGTCGTTTTGAAACCACACACTAGCTGTTTTAACCTACCGTACTTCCCTATCCTATCAATACCAACCACCGTACCTCTCGGTATACCACTGTAGTAATCTCCTACCGTACCTCTCGGTCGCCTTCCTCTTCGCCTTTCGCAGCTTCTTCGTCACCCTCTTGGCCGTCTCCTCCTCCGTGTACACGCGGAAGATGTCGACCGCCTGGCCCGAGCCCTGCACGGACAAAGAAAAGTTATGACATTGAAATGACATATCGGAATGATTTTCTGAAAATATCTCCTGTTATGCTCAACATTCGACGACAAGGGAAGACTTTAAAAAAAATTACATTGCAGGCAAGAACTGACACGAGATACAAATTCTGTCCACTTTCCGGTAGTTCACTGCTTCAGTAACTATTTTAAGTGAGAATATTTAATTCTGCAGCGATACGATGGAAGCGACTATTCAAAAAAAGATATAATTAATATATTATCAAAGTTCCCATAACCTTAACTTGATACCCACACGAATCAGCGAGCATATCTCTTCGAGAGCCAGTATTTCACTCGGTTAGAAAATATTAATAGTGTGGTTAATTTTCACAGCACCGATAAATGGCAGACCGCTAGCGCTCCAAGAACTCTCAATGTCAATTCCATACCCACGGTACCGCCAGACACATCGAGGCCCCGGATTTTCATCGTTTCAGCAAATATACTAAGTGAGGCTAATTCATTCAACATCGATATGTGACATAACGATGTTGTTCGAATAACTTCCGCACGAATCACAATGCAAGCGTTTCACTGTTTCAGCAACTACTCTAAGTGAAGTCAATTAATTCAGCATCGATAAATGAACGAAAGTTCCAGCAAATCTAAATTTATTACCCGCGCGACTCTCGAGGAACAACACCTCAAGGCCCACTTATGCCAAATATTTTACAAAGGTACTCGCAATTTGATACCCACACGATTCAGCAGACACACTACCTCGCACCCCAGTATTTCAAAGTTTCAGGAAATATTTTAAGTGAGGCAAATTCATTCGGCATCTATACGTAACACAACGGGACCGTTCCAACAACTTTTCATTTTGACAGCCACATGACTCACCGGGCACATCACCTAGTGACCCTCTTCTACCTAATAGATATTTTCAAAGATAATCTCAATTTGCTAATCTCACGACTCACAATGCATATCAACCAAGGGTGTGCAAAATTTCCCGAACGGTTTTCCCGTTTCCCGGATTTTTCTTGAAAATGCATTTCCCGATTTTCCCGGAAAAAATCCGGGAAATCCGGGAAATGTTGCACTTGTTGTTTTCCCTTGAAATGTGGAGAAAATAGGGCCAAAATAGTATTGAAAAACTTTAATTTACTTAATGAGCGCTAATTCACAGAAAATCGATAATCTTGATAAATGGAAATTCTTTTTCAATATTTATTTGTTCTCTGTCTGTTCATCTTTTCCATTTCGCGTTCCTACCCGACAGGCGCAAGTTCGATTCCACCCGCGGAATAGTCTTTTGCTGATTTTTCTAAACATTATTGCGGAGTAAATTTTTTTTTGTACACAACAGTAATCATTTTTGAGCATTTTAAACAAGTTTTAAACGGATAAGTATCAACGTAAGAAATGTTTACTGTTTTCCCGATTTTCCCGAAATTTCCCGGTTTTCAGACCGGGAAAAATATTTTTCCCGAAAGATTCCCGAAAAGTTTTCCCGCACACCCTTGATATCAACTGAAGACCCACTTATGCCAAACATTTCACAAAGATATGATCATTGTGAATTTGATATTCGCACCACTCACCAGGCACAGCATGATGCGCTCGTCGGCGCTCACGCACAGCTGCAGCGCGCGGCCCGTCGACTGACGCAGCAGGCGGCCGAGCAAAGTAACGCGCACGTAACGCTGAATGATGAGATTAAAAATCAATCAATCTTCTCAACAAAATCATATACAAATCATCGAATTTATCAATCGCCCGCGAAACACAAGATTACCTAGTGTAACGTAAAACAATATTCTGTCACGATCAATTTAGCTAATTCGAGTTGTACATTTTGAAATATTCCAATTATTAACTAATCACAAAAGCTTTCGTTGTTTCATCGCCTCTCCAAGAATGCGTCACTCACATTGGCCATGTCTGCCTCGATCTCCGGCCGGCACTCCAGCACCTCCTCCGTCTTCTGCTTCTTGGACGAGGGATCGGAGGGGTCGGCAGACTGCTTCTTGCCTGCGAACAACGGCATAGGTCAAATGAGTTCTCGCTTGCGAGGATAAATACCCACTTCTGCACTTTGCATGTATGAAGACATCCTTTTTTTCTCTTTTTAGGCAAAAAAAGGTGCGAGAACCGCATTTGACTAATGGACAACGGAAAATTACCAGTGGGACAAGGGATAGTGAAGTTTCAGAAAACTACGTAAAGAGATTCAGTGAAACAAGAATACTTAATCTAGGATTTCCCCCGCGCATGAAATAACATTCGCCTGTTGTTTTTATTCGCCTGTTAGGATGGCACAGATGCAGCATGCAACCATTACCAGCTGATTGATGCAAAAAAATACTACGATGCTCATTGAGATGATATGAAAGTTTCAGGTTCTGATCATTAGAAGCACCAAGTTATTCTATGGTCATATCAACAGAAGTGAACCTGGTGGATTACATGCATTGTATCAAAAGCATTTTAACCAATCAGTAACAATGCGTATCACGAAATTTATCGCAATGCACTCCCTCTAATGGATTATCTTACTATTGTTGATATTACCGCAATCCTTAATGTTTCCCTCTACCGTACCTCCATCGATCCACTGCACACTGTAGACGAGCAGCTCCAGCTCCGCGCTCGCCGTCACCAGCAGCGAGTCGTGCTTGAGGAGGGCGAACGAGTACACCTAAATGGAGAGAAATTGAGGAGATATGAGGGAAGAATGAAGCAACGAACCAATTGCATCACATGAAAAAAAAATTTCAAAAAGCACATACGAAGATTAGAGGGGAATGACGAATAATAGCTATGTTCCAATAGCTTTAATAGCTATGTTCCAATAGCTTTGATTCGAGCACATTTTCATCACAGGTGCAAGGCAAAATTTGTTACTCCTTATCGAGATTTTTGAACCCGTCATGTTCCCGCTTGATTGGCTTTACAATTGTTGACAGTGAGAACCGGAGCAATATAATTTCGAAACCGAGAAAAAAACCCCAAAAAAATCAATAAATACGCGACATACCTCGCTGCGATGGTCGCTGATCGTGTAGAAGCACGAGTGCGACTCCACATTCCACAGCTTGACGTACGTGTCCTTCGATCTGGAAAATATTGTCCATTTCTATGTTCCTATTTTTAACTTTAAAAAATACAAATCAGAATCGTATTTCACCATTCCGCTATCCAATAGTTTGCTTTCTTATGGGGGGAAAACCAAAAAAGTAGCCATTGATAAATAGAGTAGTCATTTCAAACATTCAGGTATATAGCTTTTCAAAAAAAAACAACTACACCGACCAGCCATCGGCGTGCTTCATCAGTAGCACATAATTAAAAGTCATGAATCGGCGCCTAATCTGTTGCTGTGGCTGCGTACCACTATGAAATATGGTAACATAGCAAATTATTTCTTTTACAAAGAAAAATTATGGAGCACGCAGATTTACCCCTATTCCCAGCTCTCCGACAAACAATAATTCCCCCCTAGAGAGTCGCAATTTACTGAACATTTGTTCGCGTCATCACACATTATTCCGTTGCGCCTTCGGGCGTCGATAAAATATATATAATGGAATAGCTAATTTAATTAAATTCCCAATGAAAAATACATATTAAAAATAAGTAAGCTAACGAAGAGACGATGAATCGATCGTTTTTAATAGAATTTAAAGGCAAAATATTTTTTTTTAATAATTATATTTATTAAAATATTAAATATTTATAAAAAATTGATAAACTCACGACGAGACGATGAATCGATCGTTCGCAGTAAACTGGAGGTGCGTGATGCTGTCCTTGTGGCCGTTGAGGCGCACGATGCCCGTCTCCGCCACAATGTCCCAGATGACGATCGTCGAGTCCTGAGGGGAAGATTTGGAGGGTGATGCGGTATACAGTAGCAATTGGTTGAGGAGGAAATACTTATTATCTTCATCTTTTCGATAAGGCTACTGCTCGAGCTTGATGATTCAGCACTCACACTGTACGGTTGTAATTTATTACGCCGATATTATATCTCGTCAATAATATGTTTGCCAAGTTAATCTTAATTGAGCGCCAAAAGCGATCACGAAAGACCCACAAAGACCCTAGGAACATTCGAAATTTTACCCCTACCGTACCTTTCCTCCGGTGGCTACCGTAAGCCCGTCGTTGCTGAACGCGATGCAGTTCACTCCCGATCGATGGCCGATGAGGGAAGTGAAGCTGCGCTGATCTAGAACGAATATCGATTGTTAGCATAAGGTCAAATCGAATAGGAGCAAAAAAAAACTTTCCAGGTCATTATTGCATTATTTACGAGCCGCACAGTTTTCTCGTCGGTTCTGCGTTTCACAAAGAGTGATTCCACTGCATTTTTTGATTGCAGAAAAGAAACCCATAAGAAAGGAAAGTGTAAGATACTAGGAGAGTTTTTGCGGAAAACAAAATGAACTAGGAAATTATCATAAGTTTACAAAGACTTGTCTGACATCATTAAGAAAAAAACAGTTCTATATGCAACCTTATTGTTCGGACGCTGTTATTCGCGTATTAATCAATAACGAAAAGAACTTCTAACCTTCGGCGGTGCGGTCGAACAGTCTCATCGATCCATCATTGTATCCTATAGCGAGGAACTTCTTGTCCGTCGACATCTTCACTGCCGTCACCGACTTGCGCTCGTTCTCCATGTGCGCCACCTAATTAGCGAATAATTAAGTAATTAGCTAGTTATTAGCCAATTAGCGAGACATGATGTGCAAAACGCAAATGACTTAATATTTTTTTTTATTTTTAAAGAATTATTATTTGTTATATTCAGTGCTCGTGGAGTTATAGCTAAAAGTCTGGCGGAAGGCATAGCTACTTGCTAGGCGATTTCTGTCCTCTAACTAAAGTAGGCGTACTCCACGAGCACTGAGTACTACTGTCACAAAGGTGCAAATGTGTTGAACCAGGTTAATTTGAAGAAAAAGATGCAAACAGATCATGGAAAAAACTGGGGAAGGAACACAACAAAAGGCTTACTTTCTCAGCGACTCTCATGTTGAAGACGTTGACTCTGTCGCAGGCGGAGACGGCGCACGTGTTGCCATCAACAGCCTGCATGTATGATTAATTAGTTTAAAATTAAATTTATTACAATACACAACGATCTGAGCCCTTTTGTCCATTCTTTGCAAGTCGGTTTAGCGTTCGATACAACACAAGTACTGTTTTATCATAGAAATAAGCTTGTTTTATAGAAGACAATCTGATAATTTTTTATAGAAGATAATCTCCGACTGTTTCACCCAATAAGGATGACTAGAAGAGGAAATATCTTAAGTTTTACCTTACCTGCACGGCTCCATTGGCGCTGCCGACGGCGTTGCAGCTACCTGCGTGCACATACCGCAAATAGTCCTTGGTCAGACCCATTTTGCCGCTGAAACAAGGCACGAAATGAGAGAAAAACACTCAAACACGATCGACATTTATGTAACGCGGTGTCAAGCATCAGTAGAACAGAAATTCTGTGAAAACTAAGTAGAAATTAGCAAGGAAACATGAAAAAATGCGAAGTGAAACACAAACTCGCGAGGAAAAGAATAGCATGAGAATACTGTAGGTGCGCGTGTAGCACTGCCGATCACGAACTGATTTTATTAACACTATATTTTTAAATGGATTTTTTAAAAAATATCAAACATTTTTACTTTATTTTTATTCTTCCCAATTTGTCTGTCCCTTGCCATACAATGCTTTGAACATAAAAGTACGATTACAATAGATATTTATCATAAGGGGTGAGCACATTTGGAACTACTGTCTCTTCGACTTGGATACAATCTCTCTGATCATGCCGTCGACATACTGCACGTCGTACGCGGTGACGAAGGTAATCGGACGACGGGTCCTGAACGGAATTATCGATTATCGTAATCCGGATACCGTAGTCTCACCTGTCCACGCCTCTCTCGTTGTTGTCCTCGTGCTCCCACAGTTGATCTGTCCAGTCGACCATCACTTGACCTCTGGAAATGATACTCCTGGTACCGTAACCCTACAGTACTCCTTAGTACCGTAATCCTACAGTACTCCAGGTACGCACCTGGTATACTTTCCAGCCAATTCCACCTTTACTCTGAATCGCTTGGAGTCCTTTACTACTTTCTCCGGAACGATCGCAGTCATCACGGCGATCTCATCGCAGTATGCGTACTGCCTGAAAATTGATAATAGATCGCCTACCGTACCTCTCAATCAATAATACAGTTATCTAACTACCGAACCTGTTCGCCTTCGCCAGCTCCTTCCTTCCAACGGAAGTTGCGGTAGAGAAAAAGTCCGCCAACGGGGTTCCGAACGAGAGATGAGCATGGAAATCCACTTCCTCAATAAATACCGTAATCTCCAATCGATGATCACTACCGTATACCTTCTCGTGTTTCTTTCCGTCCAGGGCGAAAGCCTCCCATGGAACTACAGTAATCGGGGATTCAATCTCAGCCAAAACAATCGATGCTGCCTCTGGATCTCCGTGGAAATTGAATTCGGCAGAAGTTTGGGAATTGACGTTGCCCATTCCTGGAGTTGAGATTACCTAGTGATGACGGAATCTCCTACCACTTTTAGTTGAGTATTGCCTTGTGATGACGCAATGTTCTCACCGTAGTAATTTCCTCCCATAATCACTACACGAACTGGTTGAGTCTTGAAATTGTCATCCAATTTGAGAGCCAGAGCCAGGTTTGTGAGAGGTCCAATGGCTACCAAAGTGACATCTTTGTGTTCTTTGGTGAGGCGAATGAGCGCCTGAGCAGCGTGTTCCGACTCCCAGCACGAAAAGTCCGATTCGAGCACCTACAAGGATACGGTTGAAAGTCAGTATCGATTTTGCGAAATTTACAATTTGAACCACTCTTTACACTCTTTCATTAGTGGCTGAAGAATGGAAACTAGAACTTTTCAGTATTTAAAGTCGGGTCTCAATCGAAGTATTGCGTCATCGCTATGCCATTCGGGGCGAAGAAAAAAGGCGGATTTGGCCACTAATCGCAGATTGTTCGCTAATCTGTGCTTATCGGGTGCTGTTTACTTCTGGATTGTAGGAGCTTCAAGGGAGTTTGAAAGCAACAGATAACGAAAAAAAAATCCATGGATTTGTGGATCGATTTTTTAAAATAATCTAAATTTGCCAAGAAGGTCTGTCTAAAATTGAGCACTATACAGTCATGGTCACGCATTTTTTTCGTGCAACAACATGATATGAATCAAGGAGATGAGATAATGGCATTAATAATTTTACGCCGATCTCACCTCAGGGAAAGCATTCGGTTGATCTCCCAATCCATCCTTTCCAAAGAAGAAAGATTCATCGGACGCCAATTCATTGGTCACATCATTCTTGATCAACTGACTCGAGGCTCCCTTGTAGATTGGAATCTTCTTCTGCAAAAAAAGAATACTGTAGATTATTGATTATTGAGTCGGAAGTCGGACTATAGCAAAGATGTCAAACCGTAGTATATTATATTTCTTCTGAAACACATTCCTAAAGTAGGTATGAAATTAAAAAAAAGGATCGCAACCTTATCTTTACAAAATCTATCAAACGAGAGGCAAGTAATAATATTTTTCTTGAGATAATGATCAATAAATCAATCAATAGCCCACAGTAACCTCGATTCCATTTGCTCTCTGGGCTCGGGCGACATTTGCCGCTGCCTGAGTAGCACTCACACATCCATGAGTGGTGGTGAATGCGATGATCTGAGATTGCGATATTACTATGCAATCACTAATAAAGCTACAGTAATCTATTGCTTTCAATCGATATCTACCGTACCTCCACATCGGGATGCTGCATGGCCAGTGAGATGGCTCTGATGTCATCCGAAACTCCATCCGTGTCGATAATCAGTTTGCGCTTGGTCATGCTTACGGTAGGATTACGGTATGACGGGTTACGGTAGGAGAGGTCGGCGGAGATCGATAGGCCGTCAGCGAAAACTGTCCACAGTGCGAGTAGTGGTGCGTATCTTATCAGTGCCAACGCCTTGCCAGACATATTCTCCTGATAAGCACTTGTATCTGATCTCTCTGGTAATCGCTCAATACTCTCTCGGTTTCGCACGCTCTCTCGCGAGTCATTCAAAATAATGGTGTCGGCTAGAGCGAGTTAGAGAGCGCGCAAAATGAGAGGGACAGACGAAACCTCATTTTGAACAATCCTATTGGAACACTACTGAGCAATCACACGTCGTCTCATTGCCGGATACAAGTAGGGTACCATTAGGCTTTCTAGAGAACATGAGAAATTTGGCTGGCGCCAACTAACAAACCTACGTTGGGTAGTGATGATACGGATCACTTCCAATTAGTCATATGAGAAACGTTGAAAAGACGGAGAGGAAAACGCTCGAAATAGAGATGATTGAAATGCGCAGTGAACCGGAAACGCTCAAATCACAATGCGAATTGAGGCAAAATCGTTTTTTTCTTTCCCAACTGTATCTTTTAGATTTTCCCGGAAAATGTTTACACGAGATAGAATCGATTGTGCATTACAATCAAGACAATCTGTTTCGCTATGCATCTTCGATCGTGTAAATAGTTTTATCCGCTCTAGATGTCATGCCAAGAAAGTATCTCTTTGTCTGACCATCTCGAGATCTCGAGACGATCGTGTCGTCATTCTTTCAAACAGCCAATCAATTCCATGTGGAACGAGAAAACGATTCTACTGTAGTCTTTATTTGTTGGTTTGTGGTGTAGACGAGGGATTACTGTAGTTCTCGTCATCGTTTAGTTCTCTTCTCACTTCTTCTTCTTCTTTTTCTTCTTCTCCTTATTGGCACCCTCGGATTTGCACGATCTGCATTGAAGTTATAAGAATTTCACGAAAAAAGTCAGTTCACGATCGTCAAATTTCTGATTTCTACTCACTTTTTGAACAGAGCAATCATCGCTTTCGCGCGGTACTTCTTGATGGATCCCTCTTCTTCTAGGGTTTGTTCGATGGACTGCACCTCCTCGCCACTACCAGATGCACTGTCGCGTCAAAAAGATTATCGATTGATTACCGTGATCATCGATCGATTACAGTGCACTTCGATCGACTACCGTATACTTCGATCGAATACCATTAACATCGATTGATTACCGTATAGATTGATCGGCTACCGTATACATCGATGGACTACCGTACACATCAGCTACAGTATACCTGCCAGTGCCCGACTTGCGTTTCGCTCCCTTCGCAGCCGGACGCTTGCAGGGAGACTTCTGAACACAATTGATCTCTGATCTCCCCCAGATTGATCTTTTATGTCCTCAAATTGATGTTTGATCTCCAGAAACCGATCTTTGAACTCTACATATTCACATCATTCCACAGGCCGGTCTTCCAGAAAGGCCTTTGGAGTGAGAGAGCGTGTGCAATCGAGAGGGACTCTCTCACTTTTGCACACTCTCTCGCTCTAACCCTGGTCTGTAGGTTTGGAATCATGTGTATTGATCTACTCGCGCCACAAATTTGTGATCAAAATGGTCTTTGATCTTCCAAAAACTAATCTACATCGATAGACTACCGTAGAATGCGGTAGTCGACACATTACCGTTTGCTTCGGTTGCTGATCGCGAACTTTCTTCATTAGTTTCTTGTCCTTCTCCAGTTCGGACTCGGCTCCCTCTTTAATCTCCTCATTCGATCTCGGGACTGAAATACGGTAGCCAATCGATATTGATTGGTACAGTAATCGGCTTACAGCACCCCTCGCGGCACTACTTCTCCTTATCGGACCAATCAATTGATAATAACTCTCTGGAGGTGTGAATGGATTGCGACCGTTAGATTTACAGAGTGAGATTATCAATGAGGGTCGAAACCCGGGTTGCTTGGTCTGGTAAAGGAAAGAAGTGCCCAGTACCCCTCCCCTCTGTAATACGGTAGCCAATCGATATTGATTGGTACAGTAATCGGCTTTGCTAACTACAGCATACTTTTCTTCGGCAGTGCCGGCTCCTTGTAGCCACCGCTCCAAGAAATTTCCTCGATTTTCTTGGCGAGTCGGATGGCCTCCTTTTCAGCGGGGCCATGCTCCACTTTCAGCGAGCCTGAATGATCAAAGATCAAAGATCATCCAGAATAGGTACGGTAGAGGCCAACCACAGGGAGGGATACTGAACTTTACAAATCGATATCGAAAGAGCTACAGTATACCGTTTAGTGTCTGCGAATCCGGCTTCTCATTGTCCACGCTCATACTGAACTCGGGCCGTCCATGGGGCACTTCGGGCACCGGCGAGTTGGGCTGAATGTATGGAAGTGCTGCATTACGGTAGCACATATAGGGCGTTCGCACAGCATCCAATTGGCACCATGCCAAAAAGTTCTCTCGTTGTCTGACCCTCTCGTTTGGCGCGCTCTCTCGCCATCTCACTCTTTCTCTAATTCGTTCTCGCCGATTCTGTTTTGAATGCTGTGCGTTCGGTGAGTCAGATATGTCTTTTCGGTGACATCGAGAGCTGAGTTAGGCATAGATTCAATGACGGAGGTAAATGGGTAAATACTGTAGGAGTACGGTAGGTATACGGTACCTCCACTTTCAGGCCTCGAGGCAGGTACGTCCTCTTTTCGCTCGGCGGGATGGTTCCTCCGGTCGACAACTGACACAGCTTCCGGTGTACGCCCCATCTGAAAATCGATAGTGCCGTAACCGGGTTATGGTAGACTACAGTATCCAGAATGGGAGTGCGGTAGCAGCAAAGAACTGACGATCTGTAGTCGTTCTTGATGCTTCGCTCTGTCATCTTCTGCAGCACCTGATGCTGCAGGCACTCCGCCTGCGGGTTCTGAACGGAATTGTGGATTACGGTAATCGGGTTACTGATTATTGACTCACTCGTACGGTGTCCTGGACCTTGTCGAAGGTGACCTTGGACCCAACAGCCATCAGTTTCGGCAGATACGCGTACTGTTTGCCCTCGCTTGAAAAAAATCAATAAATCTATAATACTGTCTTTTTGTAGTGCTAAATGTTGATCGAAATTGTGAATACCGTAATCCCTGCCCAATGATAACGTACCTCTCGATACCGTACTGCGACTCGAAGATCTTGCGGCTGGCACATTTCGGACTTTTTGACCCGTCCTCCTTGACCGAGTCTTCGGACTTGTCATCAGAATCGTCCTGCGAAAGATAACCGTAGTTTCTGGGTACGGGATATTTAAATTTTCCGTGCACGATATGCACTCTTCCCAATTCAATAACCGTGTTTCTGGACACGGTAGTCCAAGTTTCGAGAAGTCAGCATTCTCGATATTTCTTACCTCTGACGGCAGCACTTCGGCGAAAAGGCTGAATTTAGTGGGATTACTGTAGGTTACTGTAGCCTTCAAATGGGATGCGCTAGTTTCGGATTACGGTAGATCTACTACAGTACTCACCTCGGTCTCGGAGTCGGCTTGGGCTTAACCTCCTTCAGACTTGACTTTGCAATCTTCTTCTTTTTCGAGTTGTCCTCTCTGGAATGGGAGTACTGTTGTTTGATCGCGAAATGGATTCTGTGGGTTACGGTATGCGGATTTTCGAGGGTTCCAACACGTCGATGCTAGTTGGGGGGAGCGGTGCCGAAGAGGAAATTTAGTGGAGAATACGATCCGGAGTACGGTAGAGAGAGATTAAGGTAGCGAGGAATACTGTAGCCGGATTAGGGTATCCAGGCTACTGTAGGCAGATTACGGTATGGGCACTACTATAGTGTTTGGGACCAGCTATTCTCTCAGTTATTTCTGCATTTGCAGAGAGCCCTCATTTCTGGTCTACTCACTCATTATTTGCGGTCTTTTTTTGCTGTCTCTCACTCACTCACTCATAGGTACAAATTTTTCACAAATTAGGCTAGAAATGTATTCAGAAATCACTGCGAGAATAGCTGGTCCCAAACACTATAGTAGTGCCACGGTATGCTCACTTTGCACTGAAGAATTCGTCGTCGTCCTCGGCGTCGCCCTTCTTTTTCTTCTTAAGCGCCATCCCCAACCGGCGCGCACCGAGGAAATGGATGAAAGTGAATGGAGAGAGGAGACGAAAAAAGAGAAAATACACACAAAAAATGCAAACCCATTTGCAGGAAATTAATTCAAATTATGTAAAATGAGTGTATTAAAATTTTTAAAAAAATATTGAAAGAAGCAGTAGATAAAAAATGATTCGGAGCCGGAGTAAGATCCGGAAAAAGGATACAATATTTTCGACGTTTACCAGAGCTGCTGCGAAATTTGCGCTGCATATTCTTGATGTACTCGAGAGTCGTTCCTTCGCTGTTTTCGCGCTTGTTGTTGACGTTCCTGGCTTATTTTCGCTGTTCGAATCAATTTTTGGCATCGTGTGCATTCTACAGCACCTTAATTTCCATATCGATCGACACTCCGGATCCCTATCCTTTCAAGGAACCGTTTATTATCGTCTTGCGAAACGCGATGACTCACTCGACATGCTTTCACCTGCATTACTCATCTGATCACTCCAATATAATATTATTGACCCGGTCTATGGGAAAATTTGTGCCGATACAACCTTCCGTCCCAAATTCGTCAATTTCCCTGTGTTTTGGGCTTGTTACTCATGTGTTTCTCGGCGGTGCGCAACGTTTTAAGATTGCCTTTAGTCAAATTATGTGTCTAAACTCGGTATTTTCAGTCATGGAGTTCCTCTTCGGTCGTCGCAAAACCCCGGCCGAGATGCTGCGCCAGAACCAGCGTGCGCTCAACAAAGCCATGCGCGAACTTGACAGGTTCGCTTCCCTTTTTCCGTAGCTTTTCTAAAAATGCGGCGTCGGCAAATACATTGATTATCATTTTTGCTCAAGCAAGCAGTAAATCGTGAAGTATAGGTTATCTTCCGAGCAATAATCACTCAAACCTGCACACATTCCATTTTCTCAAGCACTTTCGTTCAAGTTGTTAGAAGTTTAAAGTGGTTCGCATAAGTGCAAAATGACCTCGATTTGAGTAATGATCAGAATGTCCTCATTCGACATGCGCTCTCATCCATCAGACAGTGCGAGAGAGCATGCACAATTGAGAGAGTCAGACCAGTACTCTTGGTTTTACAGAGAAAAACAGCGCATGGAGATGCAGGAGAAGAAGGTGATCGCCGAGATTAAGAAGATGGCCAAGATGAACCAGATGGTCTGTTTATAATTTACAATTTTATTTTATTTTATTTATTCCGCCAGGACTTTACGACAAACAGTGCCAGTCACGAATTCCTCTTGGTCCCGGTTCAGATTTACCTTCTTGTTATTCCGCTAGGGTTTGGTACGTGAACTCATCACAGATTGTCGATATAGGCAGATGTTGAGTCCCTGTTTCTCCCCCCAATTTATGACTTTGCGCAAATACTCATGACGTTCTTACTCGCACAACTGCGTTTCTTTAAAAATATCGACGCGTAAGTGCTCATTGTTTGAATATCATTCGCTCTCTCTCTCGATACGCCTGAAATAGCAACGCAAATAAAACACATATCTTACCGACTCTCGAAGCCAAACTCACAATTCGTAGTTGTATTTTCGATTACGGACGGATTTCTTTGAAGCAATATCGATTGATTTCCCCAAAACAATATCGGTTCATGTCCTTTCCTTGCAGGACTCGGTGAAGGTGATGGCGAAGGACCTCGTGAGGACGCGCCGCTACATCAAGAAGTTCATCGTCATGAAGGCCAACATTCAGGTGAGTATTATCAATGCCAACAGACCAGAACATTCGAAACGACGTAACAAGTTCGACATACATGGGCCAGGGTGTAGCCAGCAACAGGACCCTCCCGCTTTTTGCCGAAAACCCACCCCATTTCGGTTCGGGCCGTAATTAATTTGGACTAGACCCTACCGCTTTTTGATCAAAATCACCAGGTTTTGTCACTGACCCTCCCGCTTTTCACCTACCAGCTGCAATCCTTGCCCATCTATGAAGTTCGACCTGAATTCCGATACTTACTTAGTTAAATATCATTTTAAACATGATAGATACGTAGTAAATGACGTCCACGAATGTCAAGATCCTCCTTTTATAGTAGGAGCTCATTATTACTGATAATCAGGTCCGATAGTCAATTAATTTTTTTTCTCCCTCCTTTCCATGAATACTATTAACACGCGTTAATAGCGGCCGCAAGATGCTAAAGGGGTTTTTTTAATTTGAGTAGAATTATTTATTTATTCGCAGGCGGTCTCTCTCAAGGTGCAGACGCTCAAGAGTCAGGAGGCGATGGCTTCGGTGAGCTATAATGATTTATTGATTTTTTTTTAATTTTAAAAATGGCAATGACCCATCAACGAACTGGTCACTTTTATGCAATCTTCGTATTCAAAGTAATAGGCAGCTGTCCCTTGCATGTTTTGTGCTTCAGACACTCGACTTGACAAAAAGCGCAGTGAACATTTTGATATTATATGGCTATGCTAACACATGTTACTTCCAATTTATTGGCTTCTTTAAGTCTATTGGAATATTTATTATTATTAGTAATATATTGAATATTATTTTAGGCGATGAAGGGCGTGACAAACGCGATGAAGACGATGAACCGGCAGATGAACCTGCCCCAGATCCAACAGGTTGCCTAACTAATTACTTAATTAATTTAGTTAATTAGTTAATTTATTTGTTATATATTATCACCCAAAACATTAATACTCTTTGTTAGTAATTATAAGATTGGTAAATCTACGTTGGAACAGAGAAGGAAGCATGTGATTTGGAATAGACGCTTAAATAGTCAAAGCCGATGATTCTATGTCTCAACGGAAACATGAATGCTGGAGTTTAGCCTAGGATTGTTGCACTCTTGTATTCGAGAACAATAGTTTGAAACTCTTGTATTCGAGAACAATAGTTTTTATATATGTTAGTTGTTTATTTTCTCCCCGCTCTCATGTCACTACTGACTACTGTATTCTAACCATTTATCGATCGCTTGCCTTTGCAGATCATGATGGAGTTCGAGAAGCAGAGCGAGATCATGGACATGAAGGAGGAGATCATCGGGGACGCCATTGATGACGCCCTCGGAGACGAGACGGACGACGCGGAGAGCGAACAGATTGTCAATCAGGTGAGGGGAGGGGGGGATACGGTAGGTTGTGAATCAGGTGGGATTATTGATTGATAGGGGAGAGGTACGGTAGGCAGGGAGTAGTGTAAACTGTGAATCAGATGAGGGGGTACGGTCGCAGATTAACTGCTATCGTTGGCAGGTTTTAAAATGCATGGCAATCCACGCGATTAGTGCGACTGAAAACAATGTGATTTGCAACTTTTTTCCATTTATTTGCCCTGAAACACATGCTAGTTTCGCTCTATAAGGGTAGGAAATTTTGGGTGTATCTGTGGGTACTGTAGGGAGGGAATACTGTAGATTATTGATAGATCTTGATGAGGGTGTTGCGGTATCAGAAGACAATATTGGTTGCGTTAGGCGGTGAATAGATCATCAGGCAGGTAATACACATTGATGGAGAAATGCTTGTATGATTATCCATTCGAGAAGGTGTGGCATTCATAGTATTTCTTAGACACCAAATCACCCGGGTCCGAACATTTTGTTGCGTAAAAAAGGCAAACTTTGATTTGGTGTTTCTCCTCGCTCATATTTTTTGTGCAATACCAAAACCGGAATCTGGTTCTGCGCACAATTGTGTATCTGGAAGTGCAATAGTAATTGTATCTTTTTCTGTTAGTTGTGCTATCAGACGGCATTGAATAATTCTATGGCAAATTGAGTTTTGCCATTGGCTTGTCTCGCTAGACTATCGTAACGATATATAAACGAAACATTTAAGTAGTATTGCTAATAATTAATTGGCTAATTAAAAATGAAGTGAATGAATTATGTATTGCTAATAATTAATTGGCTAATTAAAAGTGAAGTAAATGAATTATGTTTGTGTATCTTCAGGCTTTTCCCCGACTATCGGTGCGAAGTATAAACAATATATTTAAGTATTACTATTAATAATTAATTAACTATTTAACGATTAATTTAATTATTTTTTCCAGGTGCTGGACGAGCTGGGCATACAGATGGGCGAGGAGATGGGCGGACTGGTCGTGCCCTCGGGCAACATTGGCGCCGCCGAGAAAGCCGGCGACCGGGCCAAAGTGCCCATCGGAGGTACGATAGAGGACACCGATTATCGAGAACTGACTATATTATCCCTTTTATATCTTTGAAATACTGAACACTAATGGATTACTGTAAGGATCGGTTTCTGCATCCTTAAAATTATTGAAAACCTAGTTGTACTGTCTATGGATAGGCATTACCGTACTCTCAATGAATCGATATTACCGTATTCTCAATAGGTCGATATTACCGTAACCTCTCTCAATTTCAGCCGGCGGTATTCCCTCTTGTGGCGGAAGTGCGGCCGCGAGCAGCAACGATATTGACGACGATCTGCAAGCACGACTGGACGCGCTCCGTCGAGAGTAATCGACTGATCTACCGTAACCCCCTGTCCCAATCGATTGATCCCTACCGTAACCCCGCCTGTGTACTGTACCCCAACCCATATACACCTTCCGCATTGACCCACCGCAAAGAGGGTACTGTACCCCTCTACTGTCCATTCCCCCCTTTACGGTATCCAGCCAAGAACTAGTGTACGAGCCCGACTCACTATTTGTGTATTTATGCCTATCAACCAATCTAGCTAACTCGTCGTGTAAAGCAATCCAAAACGAGAGAGGTGACTTGTAATTATGTAAGATCCATCTAATTATGTTTACAGAAAAAAAAAAACGGATAAAGAGGAATTGATATGAAGTGGTAATGAAGTTAGAGGGACTGTGTACTGGCATTAGACCAATCAGGGGATTCTCCAATCGATCTCGAAGGGAATTTGCGAGATCCATTCAAAATTGTTCCCGCCTAATCGCCGTGATAGACAGTTGTTGTTGTGGTCTTTCTCTTTCTGGTTGACTTGATTCGAGAGGGAAAGTGGTGACTCATAGCGATCTAATCGAAAGGAAACCATGATAAGATACGTGATACTGCTCGCGTCGACCGTTCTCCCGAGTGGAATATCGATTGCTCCCGACCTGAACTACAGTAACCCGTCCAACGATACGCCTACCGTAACTATGACCAAGCGCAAACTGATTATCGACACGGATGGAGTTTCGGATGACATCAGAGCCATCTCACTGGCCATGCAACATCCCGATGTGGAGGTACGGTAGACATCGATTGAATCAACAGATTATGGTAGAGTTATTCCCGATTGCATAGTGATGACGCAATTTCAGATTATCGCATTCACTACCACTCATGGTTGTGTGAGTGCCACGCAAGCAGCGGCAAATGTCGCCCGAGCTCAGAGAGCGAATGGAATCGAGGTTACTGTGGGCTATTGATTGATTTATTGATCATTACTGTTGGCTAGTGATTTAATGTTTCACCATTATTTCAAGAAGAAAAGCATTTTTTTCTATCAATGCTTTTCTCCCATTCTGTAGATTGTGTAAAGATAAGGTTGCGATTCCTTTTTACGATTTCATACATTTGGAATGTGTTTCAAAGAAAGAATATTGCACAGTGTAGTTCGAAATGTTTGCTATGGTTATCACCGTCTGGCTAAAACATGAATGTTGTATATTATACAGTACTATTTTTGCAGAAGAAGATTCCCATCTACAAGGGAGCCTCGAGTCAGTTGATCAAGAATGATGTGACCAATGAATTGGCATCTGATGAATCTTTCTTCTTTGGAAAAGATGGATTGGGAGATCAACCAAAGGCATTTCCTGAGGTAAAAATCTAAAATAACTTTATTCCGACTTGAAAAATTATCCTTCATTTTTCTCTCATTCAGTCTCTGGTGTACAAAGATGTTCTAAAATAGAAGTTTTGTAAAGCCGATAATGACTGGCTACCGTATCCTTGCAGGTGCTCGAATCGGACTTTTCGTGCTGGGAGTCGGAACACGCGGCTCAAGCTCTGATTCGTCTGACCAAAGAACACAAAGATGTCACTCTGGTAGCCATTGGACCTCTCACAAATTTGGCTCTCGCCCTCAAATTGGACGACAATTTCAAGTCTCAGCCAGCTCGTGTAGTGATTATGGGAGGAAATTACTACGGTGAGAACATTGCATCATCGTTAGTCAACATCATTTGAAAACTGATGCGCCATTGCGTCATCACTAGGTAATCCCATTGTTTGAATTCAGGAATGGGCAACGTCAATTCTCAAACTTCTGCCGAATTCAACTTCCACGGTGATCCAGAGGCAGCATCGATTGTTTTGGCTGAGATTGGATCCCCGATTACGGTAGTTCCTTGGGAGGCTTTCGCCCTGGACGGAAAGAAGCACGAGAAGGTATACGGTGGTGATTATCGATTGGAGGTTACGGTATCGATTGAGGAAGTGGATTTCCATGCTCATCTCTCTTTCGGGACCCCGCTGGCGGACTTTTTCTCTACCGCAACTTCTGTCAGTAGAAAGATGATGGCCAAGGCGAACAGGTACTGTACTTAGATTACTGTATAATTGATTGATTGGGTAAGGTAATTATCGATTATCGATTTTCAGGCAGTATGCGTATTGTGACGAGATCGCTGTGATGACTGCTATCGCTCCGGAGAAAGTTATCAAAGAGTCGGAGAGACTCCGAGTCAAAGTCGAGCTTGCGGGCAAATTCACGAGGTGGGTTACGGTAGTTACAGTATCAGGGGTATTCCCAGTAGGAACGATTCTAGCACAGTAGGGTTACGGTATCAGGTGGTGCTGCAGAATTACGGTGTCAGGAATGCTATAGGAGTACGGTCGTGATACTATTTGATCACGGTAATCGATGTTTATTACGGTAGTCGTTTCAGGGGTCAAGTGATGGTCGACTGGCTGGCGCATCGATGGGAGCACGATGCCAATAATGAGAGGGGCGTGGACAGGTGGGAGTACGGTAGCCGGATTACGTTACTCTATTGTTCCGTTCAGGACCCGTCGTCTGATAACCTTCGTCACTGCGTACGATGTGCAGTATGTGGATAGTCTGATACGAGAGACGGTTCTGAAGTCGAGGAAGCAGTAGATCAAGATAGCATGAATCGAAATCTCCAGAAACGGAGCGAGACAGCGTGTAAATGTGAGAGAGTTCTTATCATATTCTGTAACTCCTCTTACCAAAAAAAGTTTGAAATCATGTGGAAGTGGTCCCAAATAAAGACTAATTGATTTTTTTTTGCTCATCGAATTATGGAAACAAAAGTTGAGATGAATCTCAACGGCGAACGAAAATAACCGGCCGGTTTCCAGTTTCAGGTGGACCACAAATAGCATCCGAATACAGGCGGACTTCGATGCCACTCTAGGTAATGATGCGATGATAATAAGCGCCTCTAAGTTAACAAAATTCGAGAAGAATCACATCATTCCACAGACCGGTCAACCTTACAGAAAGGCTTTTGGAGTGAGAGAGTATGCAAAAGTGAGAGAGTCCCTCTTGATTTCACACGCTCTCTCACTCCAAAGGCCTTTCTGGATGGTTGACCGGCCTGTGGAATGATGTGCCCCCCCCTCGTGGTATCCCGAAGTCCCGTGATTCTCACCTCTTTTGATAGACAATCCCCGTCTGGGAGAGTTGACGATGACGGAGATCGATGTCTTTATATAAAAATTGCATTTTGTATACTCGATCGCCACTGTAATGTGCAACACGAACAATTTGCGTTTATTTGCGTATAATCTGAATGAGTTCGACGTCGAAGACCAATGAGGCATTGGGCGGGATCACTTTGGGAATTCCGGTTGGACCGTACGCGAGATCCGACGAGACCTTCATCATTGCTCGCTGGCCCGTTGACATCTGGAAGAGGGACAAATACACAGCATCCAATTGGCACCATGCCAGGAACGTCTCTCGTTGTCTGACCCTCTCGTGTTGCGCGCTCTCTCGCCATCTCTCTCTTTCTCTAACTCGGTCTCGCTGACTCTATTTCGGAGGCTGTGAAATAAGGAATGAAAAAAATACCGTTCTTATCGTTGCTCAACTTTTTCAGAACATTCGAGAAAAGCGAGCTGTGAAACGACGTGAAACAATGTTGGGAAAGGACAGTTTCGCACCTGGGGAATTCCCTGCTCCCATCCTTTGATGAGTTCTCCCTTGCCGAGATTGAACTTGTATGTTTTCTCCCTGTCTCGAGACGAGTCGATCTGTACAATAAATCAGGGTAATGATCATAAAGAAATAAGCTGGCCATTAATTGTCTGTCTACCAAACATTTTCCTTCTTCTTTGAGACTTTAACATTCCATTTTTGGCTATTTTATGACGACTCTGACTCTTCGAAATGTCGTCATGCTACTACTAAAATGTAGTTGACTAGAACAAATCTTACCTTCTTTCCATCCTCGAGAGATAGTACGTAATGACACTCGACACGACTGCCCGTAGTGGGGAAGTTGGTGCCGCCGCCCTCCCTGAAGAATCATTATAAACCTCCCGAAAAGGGTTTAAAGTGAAAGAGTCATTTTTTTGAATTTTTTTCATTTTTTTTAATTGTTGAAGCTCTCTCTCAATATTTTTTTAGTTTTTCAATTTTTTTGGTATTATTAAATTACCGGGAGAGGTGCTACGCTATCTGATCGTGGTGATATCGACGGGCATTCGAGCTTCGTAGAAATACGCGTGAAATCTAGAAGAAACTGTAAAATAATTCGTAAGTCGCGCAAAATTGAACTTGCCTAAAACATGCAGCGAAATGTAATTAAAGAACTTAAAGGGACCAGGCAGCCTCCAAAAACAAATTTTTAATTTTCATTATTTTTTATTCAACTTTTCTCGCTATCATCTAATGGAGAATGCAGAAAAAATTACATTTTTTGCATTCTTTTACAATTAGTTAATTAAATTTGAAATTAGACTGTGGAACGGTGCGTCGTCTATTTCCGAAAAGACAGAAAGCTGTTTAATTTGCTCTGATGATTTCATATTATTGCAAAAACAGGATTGTAGAGGTTTTGACCACTCCCGGACTGAATGAACACAATCACATTCCCTCAAAATGGCTGGTTTTGGAGATATTAATTGTGGTGTTGTCGCTACCGTAACCCGATGTAGTGAAAATGCGAAACTTTGAAAATTCATAACTAATTTTTAAAAAATCGCAAGAATATGCGGTTTTTAGCATTCTTCCGGGAACAGGATTTTCTTTTATTTAAAAATAACTTATTTTTTGACTGCCTGGTCCCTTTAACACAATCTCATATCTCCGCATCTTGCGCAACTACTAGCAACGTTTCGCAGGCTTTTCTAGATTGCACAACAATTTGAAAGAATGCGATGAAAGGAGAGATGAACAGTTTGAAAAGATATTAGATGAGCAATGCACCAACAAATATACGGATAATCGCGTAAGAAAGACATAAAAATGGCGTATGTACTGGCCAGACATTGGAGGATTTGAACAGTAAGAAGAAATGTTCAACGTTCTCTTAGTGATGAGTTGAAGGGGTAGATAGTAGAGACTTATTGGGGGGAAATCGAAAGCAACGTTGTGGTGGATTGCGCTAACAAGGGAAGACCGCATACTTAAGGTGGCGGTTCAGAACGACATATAGCGCGATCGATTGGTATTCCGAAACCATTTCGAAGTCAACATACCAAATCTGCTAAATGGCCGCAGGGCATAAGAAAATCGAAAAAGCTTTCGCGCTATGGGGATATCGCATCATTGAAAATGCGAAGGAACAACTGGCCGAGTGGTGTTGAGGTAAGATGATTTTCTTGGGAGCGATGAGTTGATGGTTCTACCCCATCCCGCTGCAAATCTTTTTGCTGTTTTCTTATCGATTATTTCATTGCATTGCTATGACGAAACATCCATTGGTAGCGAGTTAACACATTTACACATTATGGCTACTCATTCACATCTATGGTATTCAATAACGAAATTATGGAAACAGATGAAATTGTGGCAGCGAGGGCACTTCAACATGTGATCATTTATGCATCCAGCGATCTCGCATTTGATGTCAAGTCGAGAGTTAAAGCAGAACTGCGTGGGTGTCAGGAATGAAGGAAGGCGCTCATCAACGTATCCAGCCTTGAATCTGTATGTCAGGACCATCTGTATGTGAAGGGTCGGAAGATGTTAGCGCAGAAGGCATAACACACCATCGATATCAACTAACAATGGGTACCAATGGATGTTTCGTCATAACCATGCAATAAAATAATCGCTAAAAAACAGCAAAAGTATTTGCAGGGGGATGGGGTAGAACTATCAACTCATCGTTCCCAAGACAATCCTCTTACCTCAACACCACTCGACCAGTTGTTCCTTCGCATTTTCAAGGGTGCGATATCCCCATAGCGCGAAAGCTTTTTCGATTTTTCTCATACCCCGCGGCCATTTAGCAGATTTGGTATGTTGATTTCGAAATGGTTTCGGAATACCAATCGATCGCGCTATATGTCGTTCTGAACCGCCACCTTAAGTATGCGGTCTTCCTTGTAAGATTTGTAGGAAAATGCGCGAATTGCGTAATTCGTTTGTATCTGTTGTCTTTTATGCTGCATGTATGTTTTTGCACACACTCTAGCATTGCCGTTTCTTCACCGTTGTAATCATGTGTAAAAAATAATTTCTTTTTGACAACATAATTATCATTTTTGTTCAACTTTAAAATTGCAAAAACTTACGCTCCCGGGTGGGTTCGAACCACCGACCTTTCGGTTAACAGCCGAACGCGCTGCCGATTGCGCCACGGAAGCAGATAGCAACCGATCAAACAAACGGAAATGTATACACGTACATTTTTTTTAGTGTCTTCGACAAATCTCTGAGCTTGCGTTACAATTTCTTTTCTTGACGTTTCGGAACTATTGTAAGGACTAGGGTTCGCTTATTGGAAAAGAATTCCATTAGAAATCCATTGGAATTCCATTGCCCTCTCATTCTCCGTTATCTCTCACCACCCTCGCGGTCTGAGTTCCTTTGTTCTCCTTATTGGAATTCCGGAATCAGTTCCAATAAGAGAACCCTAGTAAGGACACCCAATATACACATTTTGATACACTGTGACTGTGACTGCGCGCTTCACGTTTCGACATTCGGATGCTAATATCTGCAAGTTGGTTTGATCAGCATCTGCCCGGTTAGCTCAGTCGGTAGAGCACCAGACTCTTAATCTGGCTGTCGCGGGTTCGAGCCCCGCATCGGGCTGGCATTTTTTGCCGTTAAATATATAACGCCCATCTGTTCTAATTGTTCCATCGAGATTCTTGTGTTCCATTTTTTAGAAATACGACCTTTGTTGAAATCGCAAAACGTTGAATGTGTGAGGATCTGGAAGTGGCAAAATCGTTTTTTTCGATTTCGGTACATTACCTCCCCTTTTTCGAGAATCTGAAATAAATAAAAATAGTCTAACCTGCCTCATCCCCATGCTTATTTTGCCACACCCGTCGGTGGTAGCTCACCAAAAATGGTGCTAACCACGGGGATCTCGGGATACACAGAGGCCGGTGTGGAAGCCACCGGGGACGGACATGGCTCTGTTTTGCCATTCAAATTACACGCTAGGATCCGAAGCTCAGCGTTAGCTTGCCGGTGTATCCGAAGATCTACCTTACCGGAGCTCCTGTATACCGCCTGAAACGCACTACACGAGACGGGGTGGACAAGCAGCGACGGTTGACGACTAGTGGACGGAGTCTCGGGCACATACAGGTTGTGAAAGAGCGAGCGCGCTTCTACCGTACGTCTTGACTGCGTTCGCATATTACTCGTTTTCTGGTTAGTTGCCATCATTTGCGAAACGAGAAATTTAATACTCACGCAGGAGCAAACATTATTTATCAGATTACTGTATCACAGAAATTGATTAGAGTACTGTATTATCAGATTGCTGTATTAGGGCGTATGACTGATGTTAAGGCAGGCAATGAGTTCCTTCTCGTATTGTTGTCTATTCGAGAAAGAAAAGTGAATGGAGCACAGAGATGAACAGAAGGCATTGAGAGACCCGTCGGGGAAGTATTCGGTGCGTCTGAAATTGAATTATCCGTAGGTAATTCCATAGAATAACTAGGATTTTAACGAAACCTCCTTTGAAAAAGTCGATCATGTTGCCACACCCCGCCGGGATGGCTCACTAAAATTGGTGCAAACCACGGGACCTCGGGATTCCAAGAGGCCGGGTGGAAGCCACCGGGGACGGGCGTGGCGTGGCGCCAACGGACATACGTACTCCATCGGTGGTGGGGGTAAGGGGCCACGCCAGCCGCTTCCCGCGGAGCGGCTGGTCAGCGGGGCAGGTCAGTGGATCCGATGAGAGCACCTCTCGGCGCTCCTGTATACGGCCTGTGCGCGCTACACGAGACGGGGTTGAGAAGAGAATGGTGGAGTGGGCGGAGTCTCGGTTGAGGAGTAGTGTTGTTAGCTCGAGCCTGATTCCCGGAATAATCTTCGACGAATCATTTCTGGACAATATTCGCCGCTCACCCCCATTCGAGAATAAAAATGACTTTCTATCCGAGAATAAAAGGTGCTCGCGAATATTATTCTAGAATAATACGTGCGAAATGACATTTTCTTAAAACTGAGAATCAAAACTGAACGGTTCATTGAACTGTGCTTCAACAATCAATATCATCACAAGCTATTTCAGGATAAGGGATCTCTTGATAGGACATTGTGTAGACCTTGATAGCCATCTCATCTCCATGATTAATATCATCACATGATTCCAAACCTACAGACCAGGGTTTGGGCGAGAGAGTATGCAAAAGTGAGAGTCCCTCTCGATTTCACACGCTCTCTCACTCCAAAGGGCTTTCTGGAAGGTTGACCGGCCTGTGGAATGATGTGTTGTAACAAAAAAAATCATCCCTTCTTCAACTAAGGTCCTACGTTCGACTTATTAGACGTTGGGTCAATCAAAGTATAGCCCTCCATTGCGGGAGCGACCGCTCAATACGAGCGAGAAGAGGAGGTATGAGTGAGGAATGGAAATTTAGTCGGGAATACATTTACATTTATTCTCGACCACCGGTCAGCTCTAGAATAGACCAGTGAAATTAGTCTAGAACAATCCTATTCTCGACTAGATTTCAGAAATTATTCGCGGATACGAATTAGTCGATCTAAAAACACTATTGCGGAGTGATAGATAGATAGATAGATAGATAGATAGATAGATAGATAGATAGATAGATAGATAGATAGATAGATAGATAGATAGATAGATAGATAGATAGATAGATAGATAGATAGATAGATAGATAGATAGATAGATAGATAGATAGATAGATAGATAGATAGATAGATAGATAGATAGATAGATAGATAGATAGATAGATAGATAGATAGATAGATAGATAGATAGATAGATAGATAGATAGATAGATAGATAGATAGATAGATAGATAGATAGATAGATAGATAGATAGATAGATAGATAGATAGATAGATAGATAGATAGATAGATAGATAGATAGATAGATAGATAGATAGATAGATAGATAGATAGATAGATAGATAGATAGATAGATAGATAGATAGATAGATAGATAGATAGATAGATAGATAGATAGATAGATAGATAGATAGATAGATAGATAGATAGATAGATAGATAGATAGATAGATAGATAGATAGATAGATAGATAGATAGATAGATAGATAGATAGATAGATAGATAGATAGATAGATAGATAGATAGATAGATAGATAGATAGATAGATAGATAGATAGATAGATAGATAGATAGATAGATAGATAGATAGATAGATAGATAGATAGATAGATAGATAGATAGATAGATAGATAGATAGATAGATAGATAGATAGATAGATAGATAGATAGATAGATAGATAGATAGATAGATAGATAGATAGATAGATAGATAGATAGATAGATAGATAGATAGATAGATAGATAGATAGATAGATAGATAGATAGATAGATAGATAGATAGATAGATAGATAGATAGATAGATAGATAGATAGATAGATAGATAGATAGATAGATAGATAGATAGATAGATAGATAGATAGATAGATAGATAGATAGATAGATAGATAGATAGATAGATAGATAGATAGATAGATAGATAGATAGATAGATAGATAGATAGATAGATAGATAGATAGATAGATAGATAGATAGATAGATAGATAGATAGATAGATAGATAGATAGATAGATAGATAGATAGATAGATAGATAGATAGATAGATAGATAGATAGATAGATAGATAGATAGATAGATAGATAGATAGATAGATAGATAGATAGATAGATAGATAGATAGATAGATAGATAGATAGATAGATAGATAGATAGATAGATAGATAGATAGATAGATAGATAGATAGATAGATAGATAGATAGATAGATAGATAGATAGATAGATAGATAGATAGATAGATAGATAGATAGATAGATAGATAGATAGATAGATAGATAGATAGATAGATAGATAGATAGATAGATAGATAGATAGATAGATAGATAGATAGATAGATAGATAGATAGATAGATAGATAGATAGATAGATAGATAGATAGATAGATAGATAGATAGATAGATAGATAGATAGATAGATAGATAGATAGATAGATAGATAGATAGATAGATAGATAGATAGATAGATAGATAGATAGATAGATAGATAGATAGATAGATAGATAGATAGATAGATAGATAGATAGATAGATAGATAGATAGATAGATAGATAGATAGATAGATAGATAGATAGATAGATAGATAGATATTTATACATGTTAGGACATGTTCATTGATGTAGAAAAGGGTTGTCTTGGAATGAATGATATTCGTTCTCAATTCATTTCGTCAATCATCCTTTTGGTAAACTCAGAATAATTAGTAGGAAGCTTGACTTTCTGCAATAAAGATATTAGTAGTTTCGATATTCGATGCGCGAAGCTGTTTTCGCGCTGTTTCAACTTAGCCATGTCAATAACGACTTTATAACCAGCTCCTCTTGTTATAGTTCTCACAAGTGAGAAGAAATCCGGCATAACTTCGGAAAGTCTTCCATTCCCGAATATCATTTGATACGCTATTTTGATATCATTAACATTTCTCCTGTATTCCAATGAAGAAATATTTAACATTTCATTCCTAGTAGAATAATTCGGGCGATTGGAATAAGTATAATTCATCGTTCCATACAAAATTCGGCCACAGCATTCCAAACGTTCGAAAAACAAGCCGAAGGGGCGGGGAGGCTGGACTACCGTATTCCCTACATCAGCTTGGAATAACTCGTCTGGTAACCGAGTGTCTTCCTCACCATCCTATTGCTCATTTAATAAAATAATAAAATCTTTATCAAATAAAAAATATGAAATGATAACAAAAAGGGAGTGTCTGTCTGACGGTTATTTTCCAAACCACTCAGATATGCACTGCATTTTAATAAATATCTTTATTTATCACTTAGCAAACAATAAATTGTGAAATGGGGGGGAATGCGGGAGATGGATTGATATCGAGGGCTGATATCGAGGGATAGTGATGGCTTGATCGAAGGCTGACGAATTAACTGAGCGGAGAGGAGCATACTTGGGGCGGCCATTCTGAATAGAGTACGGTATTCAAGGAGTACGATAGAACTGGGAGATGGGATATGCATCATTACGAAGACCGGTCAACCGTACACAAAGGGGTTTACTGTGAGAACGTGTAAAATCGACAGGGGCTCTGTCACATTTGAAAACTCTCTCGCCCTGACCCTTTCTGTTTGAAACCGAGTTGATATAATATTACGGTAGAAAGGGTATAAAGTACCTGTAAGTGTCTTCGCTCTGCTTCTTCACAGCGGGGGGAGCGACAGTCGTGAGTACTTCTCTCTCAGGCAAACTTCTTCTCTCAGTTAGTCATGGATGCAGTGTTATCTGACGAACAGTCGGACGCTTGTGAGGATCGACATGAAGGAGACGACGCACGAGGTCCTGACATGAATGGGTACGGTAGAAGAGAAATATCGATTGATTACTGTACCTTTGCCTGATCTTCATCCAAACGGGACCATCCATCGAGTAAGCTCCTTTACACAAGCGACGAGCTACCGAGGCCTCCTCGTCTCCTTCCTCTGAATTATTATCAATTGATTAGAGAGAGAGGATATACGGTATCTAGAGAGTACTGTAAATAGAGTAAACTAACGGGAAGAGGGAAAAGGCGCCTGTCCACTGAGCATCGCATACAGAATGACTCCCAGTGACCATACGTCACATGATCGATCGTAGCCTTGACGGAGAACTTCGGGAGCAACCTGAGGAGGCAAAAGCATGACACACCGGTCCACTGTAATCTCAAAAGAGGAGCATGTCCTACTGGACTACCATACTCCGAGTGTATCGTCGTGTCCTACCATGATTACCGTACTTACAACACATGATTGTGACCTAGCGGACTCTCAATATATCAAAATGGCTCACATATTGTGCAGTGTAGCATGGAGTCATGAGCATTCCATTTTCAGCTCTCGATTGTATCGCAAATCCAGAATCGACGATTCTAATGGATTCCGGTCCTCCTTCATTGCAACCGTGCACGATATTCGACTGCTTCAGATCTCGATGGGCGATCTCAAAGGAATAGGGTAGATGATAGGGGGAGGGTACGGTAGATATCGATCGACTACCGTAATCTCACCTGATTGCAGTGCAAGTAATAGCGAGAAGAAGAGAACGGCCATGAACTGAAATCGGGTGGGTTTTCGGCAAAAAGCGGGAGGGTCCTGTTGCTGGCTACACCCTGGCTCATGTATGAACAAGAGAAGAGTACGTACCGTCGTTCACGTGACGACGCCCCATGTTGTCTGCCAGCTCGCGCACTTGGATCTTGGCCAGCCCCACGGTTCGGCTCCGTACCCGCTCCACGGGACGACGCGCCCACAGTGCGATTCGGGCCGAACCTGCACGACACAATTTAAGAATAATTGACAGGGGTAATGATGTAATAAAGACACTTTGTCGATTATTTACAAATTTCCACTTCTCCCTTCTCCCCTTAATAATCCCGTTTGTTTACAAACGAATCAATGTCAATCATTGGTTATTTTTCAATATGAGAAAAAGTACGCACCGTCCTTCTTGTGACGGCGCCCAATTTCGCGCCCAAATTTTTCTTCAAAAAACGTCCATTCCGAACACCGGCAGTTATACAACTTCCCATTCTGAACACATGGGTCGGTTTACCTGATACACCGAGATGGTTCATGATCGCTGCGACTGCACTCCAGTCACTGTGATCTCTTCGAGCGGCCAGTAGATGGGGGAACTCAGGTATGCCATATATGACAATAGCCCTGCCTCTCTCAACACTCTCTACCAAGTCGAGTACCATTGTCTCTGTCATTCCATTTTGGGACTCATTGGCCGCACGAGTCGGTTGACTCGCGAGAATGGGGAGGGGAAGAGTGGATGGGAGGGGAACAGAGGCAGGAGTGGAGGGGAGGACACTGATAGTGGGGGTAGAAGCTGAACAAGGAGTGGATGTTTCGGTATGGGTTAGTTTCCAGTGATGTAGTTCAGCGGATAAGCAACTCACGTTCTCCTTGAGTACAGCATTCTCGTCATTCACAGTGATCAACTGCGCCTTCAGTCGACCGATCTCCACAGAGTTGGCTCTTTCCTTGGCTTGTAGCTTGTTTATCGCTTGCCAGATCTCGGCCAACTCATTACCACTATTCATTATACTCTCATCAATGAGTTCAATACATCGGTCAAGTTTTTCTGTGGTACCTGAATTATTAGCGCGAGACGGGGTACGCATCAGGGTTGGACTCACATTATTGGGTGCCGACATTTCTTTTAGCAAAGGCCCGGCACTGAGACCTTTACTAATCAATGGGAACGATATATTTTGGACAATTTTCACAGACGACCGCTCCGCATCAGGGATCTGCGCGGGAATGAGATTGACTACGGTATTGCGACAACGCAGCGAAACTGGCTGGCACTGATAATCAGGGGTCGAGGTAGCCAACGCAATTATGGATTGACTATCCCTATCGATTGAAATACTGACTTTCAACTTTTTTGATCGATCATTGATAGAGTGGTTATCGATTGATGCAGAGAAAAAGGGAAATACTGAAATTTTAAATCTGATTTCAATGGACAAGCATCTTCACAAGATTCTATGATAATAGTTGACCCCCCCCCCCCCGCCAATCTGTCTGTCTTCTGTAGATAAAGTTGCCATTGCCTTGTGATGACGCAACCTCACAACAATACAAAAATGCATTTATTTTCGTTACTTGCGAGGAATTATCGCCGTCTACAATAGCGTGATTTGTGCGCTACGGAGCAAGAAGGGCTAGTGAGTATACGGTATTCTAATCGATGGGAGGGAGTACGGTAGCTCTTCTATCGATCGATATTTTCTCAAAATTGCGTCTTCGCCTCCGCAATCGTTCCATCTTCCTGCGTGTGTTTCGTGACGTCAAAGTCCGTCAAGTCATCGGCCAGTTGCTGTAAAGAAGAAGTACGGTAGACGGCTATGGATTACGGTATCGATTAATTGTCTGAATAAAGATTGACTACGGTATCAGGGATCTTGATACAGAGTCATGGTTGCAGGAATCGATCTATCTATCTTTGAGGAACTGTAGGTACATTATACAATGATCTCATGGAGAAGCATGGTTTCAGCTATCGATCGATCTGTATCTAGGTCGAACGATAGATACAGTATACTCACACTCTCCGGGACGGCCTTATGCCAATTGGGTCGCTTCTGAGGCGCGTTCTTCTTCTTCGCGTCTGGTTTTGCGTCCTCAGACTTGTCCTGCAAACAGGGAGGGATCTACCGTATACAGTACACGATATTTGCTGTAGAAAATACCGTAATCTATCTAGAGTACCATAGTTCAATCAACATCCCTCCATCTACCGTATACCTTGTCCTCCTTCTTCGCCGTCGTGGCGGGAGACGAGGGAGGAGCAGCGGCGGCGGCTGGCCGTGCTGTCTTTACAGGGCTGGGAATTTTCGAGCCCTTCTCCTCCTTCTGAAACGGGGATACTTCAGCCGATCTCTTGGAAATCAATCAATTCAGTTACGGTAGATGGTGAATCAGTCGGTGATCCGAATCGATAATACAGGATACTGTGGTATCGAATCGATCGATATACCGTACCTTCTTCGACTCGTCCATCTTCTTCATCGTGACTGACACCATCTCGTCCTCGTTGGCTCTCTGAAATACGGTAGCTTACTGTAACGACACTGCGTAACGCTGTAGCCTACACTGCGGTTACTGTGTATTACGGTAGAAGTACCGTACCGATGGCGGCTTGCCGGCACCCATCTTTTTCTTGCGCCGCGCTGCCGCCGAGTTGGTTGTGGGCGAGGAGGCGGCCGGCTGCCTGCGCGAAGATGGGATACGGTAAGGCGGGAGTACGGTGGGTCACCGAGATTACTGTAGGGATCACGAAAGGTCACAGAGATTACTGAAGGGGTGCCGTAAGACACACAGATTACTGTATAAGTACGGTAGGCCACAAAGATTACTGTAGGTATTACGGTCGCCACACAGATTACTGTGGGATTGGGGTAGGTCACAGAGATTACTGTAGGGATTACGGTACTTACGGCGATTGTATTGTCGTGTTGTTGGTGGTCGTGGTCGTAGAGGGCGTGGAGGGCGCGGCGGGCGTGCTGGGACGAGCCGGCTGCTGAAAAGGACTACTGTAGGATAAGGTAGGGGAACATGTTTTGTAGACTACTGTAGCTTACAGTAAACTACGACTTCTGTAGATTACTGTTGCACCGTAACCTGCTGCGGAGATGGCGCACGCGTCAGCTCGAGCGGCGTGGTGGCTAACGGCGTCCGCGCCGTCGTTGACGCGTCCTGAACGGAAAGCTTGGAGGGTTACGGTATCAGACAAAATGGGCACGGTACTGAAAGAGTATGGCCTCCGTTTCAACACTGTAACCCACCGAGGGCTTCTTCGTCAGTTGTTTCCCGCAAAACCACAGAACTGATGCGAGTAGCGCCTGAATATCAATTGACATCACAATCGACTATCGTATCTAAATGTAGTCTACCGTAATCGATCGATCGATAATCGAGAGTCTACGGTATCCTATGGTCTACCGTAGTCTGGGCCGGTAATCGATCGATCATCTACCGTACCCCATGGAAGGCGACGAGGAGGAGTAGCGGCAACAGCTTGGCTGACGAGTGGGGCGAGTGAGGATTCAGGGACGACCACACTAGAAGAGCGGAAAGACGGGGAATGAGGGGAGGAGGAAGAGTGGGTTTTATCGCAATTGCAACACCTACGACGTCACAAAAGACTAATAATTGGAATTGCAGACTGATATTTCCGTGGTGTCGAAAAATTGACAAAAAATTGTAGCGACTTAAATGGTACACAGAAACGAGAAACATTTATTTTGAACTATAGGTACAACAAAAATACAATTCAACGCAACCTAATTTCATCCATTCCATCATCTTCCTCTTTCATCTCACTCTTCCGGAATAGGCTGCATTTTTGTGAAGAACTGCAAAGCTTTCCACTAAAATCAAGATCAATATTTCCAGTCTACCGTATACCTTTGCCTGCTGCTTGGGTAGATCGCGGCAGATAATCGATATCCTCCTTCCCCTCGAGACGCGCTCGCAGTTGAATTCACTCTCCGTCTCGCCCAGAACCTCGTGCGTGAACTCGTACCGCCCGATGCCCCTGAATACACTATCAATTACTTTGGCTACCGTAAGGCGCGAGCAACATAAAAGCGCTACTATACCCTCGCCAAGGTCAACCCTAATCGATATCTCGACTACCGTACCCCAATCATTTTCTCAATCAAAATCACCGTACCCCAATCAATTCCTCAACTACAGTACTCTTTTCGTACCCCAATCGATACAGACTCCTCCTGGGGAGGTACATGTCCACGATCAGCTCGTCCTTTGCCTTCTCGTGGCGCAGTCGCATAACGCATGAGGACAGGAGAGAAACGCCCGTGATGACGTCACCACAGTACTGAAACGAGAAATGGTTACGGTGGAGTACGGTAAGGTACTATAGAGATTACGGTAGGGTGCTGAAGAAAATCCAGCATACCATACGCGCCAGCCTATTCAACTCGAGTAAAATAACACCTTCTGCGCTTATAAAATGCCATCCTCATCCATATTTCATCATCGCTTATTCCCATTTGCATCATCCCTATGCAACCTGCCACTTGCAATTATTCAATATTACATTATCGCTATGCAATACGCCAATTCGAAATATAATTTTCATCATCCTTACGCAACGCTCACCCTGACACTGTCAATATGTGGTTTGATGTGTCCGTCGGCGTGGAGATCGAGAATATGCACGTAGGTGAGGTGGGCAGTATCCTGGAAATGAGAGGTCAGATCAAAGATCAATTATGAACAGATGTTAAGACAAAAAGAAAACTTTGATAATTTCTGATCTACCAATTCTCTTGAAGCCTCCTCTCTCTCGTGTCTCATGCTTTCTCCATTATCGATTAGTTTTCTATTGTCTGCCACCCGGTTAATGTTGCCTTAATTCATGTGGTAAACCGACTGAAGATGGGCTGTTTGCCCGTTTTATTCCCAATTTTGTGTTTCAATGACCGCGCAGGAGAGTGCGAAATGAGAATGACAAATGTAAAATGATAATACCCTCAAAACGGAAGAAAATGCACCGTGTCCGGGAATTTCCGGGATTTTCCGGGAAAACTCCGGAAAGTCTGGCAAATCGTTGTTTCTCAATGAAATCGTCCAAATTTTGGAGAACGAAGGTTTCTCCGAAATTCAAGAAATCCGTTTTAAGAACTTAGAAATTTATTGATTGGAAGGCACTGTATCTGAAGTTGCGATTTTCGTTGTGTGTCGTGTACGACATGCGATACAGTAGTGTATTGGTGTATATTCTTTTTCTTTCAAAATGTTTTCTTTGTTTTCTTCTGTTTTGATAATATTCTTCATTATTTTGCTTTCTTAGCCTAATGAGAGTGTTCATGAAACGAAATGACGAGAAAATTACATCAAAATAGAGGAGTACAAAGACAACGTTTTGAAAGAATGAGGAATGTACACCAATACACTACCGTATCGTATGTGGTACACGACACACAACGAAAATTGCAACTTTTGATACAGTACTTTCCAATCAATAAATTTCTTAGTTCTTAAAACGGATTTCTTGAATTTCGGAGAGACCTTCGTTCTCCAAAATTTGGACGATTTCATTGGGAAACAACGATTTGCCAGACTTTCCGCAGTTTTCCCGGAAAATCCCGGAAAATCCCGGACACGGTGCATTTTCTTCCGTTTTGAGGGTAAATGGTGATTTAATGTCCATTTCCGTAATAAAAGTGGGAATCAAAAGGGCATTTTCGATTCTTATGGTAGGTCTAAAGTATACATGTCGCATAAGAATATGAAAGCTGAGAAAACGGCGCATCTTCTGTTATATGAAATTAGCGATTCTTATTAATGGTGTTCTGGAACACTTTTTTGAAACTTGAGAAATTATTTATATTTATTAATAAAGTATCCGATTGTTATCAGCATCTTAAACTACCCGCAGAAAAATTTTTTCACGCAAATCGGTTGAGAGGTTCAAGAGATATGGCATTTCAGCCCTAAAAACGGTAGTTACAGTACTCCCCAACCGATGAGTGAAATGAAAAATGAATGTCACCATGATGATCAGCACCTTCGAAAACGTCAATCAAGAGATTTCCAGAAAATTGATGCACGAGGTCCTTCACAAAAGTTATTGATCCTCTCGCACACAGCCTCATATAGGACCAGAAGGCATAGTGATGAGATCAGAGAGATTTGTGCTATTATTGATATTTGCAAAGCTCTACAAACCAGACTCCAATAAAATAGACGCACCAGCATTAGTTTTAAAACATCGGTGCAGCACAAAATCGCAGGGTTATGCAAGTTCGATTTATTCAACCAAAAGATTACTTTAAAACACAATTTCGCACAATATTAAATGTATCGAATTCAATATTAAACCGTTGAAGATCCTTCTACCGTAAACAGCTATGCAAGTATGAAATATTATTTTTTTAAAATCAATAAAATCAAAAATAATTAATAAAACTAACAGCCGGGAATGAGCAGGCTCGAACTCTCGCCAGCACTTTCTCATTTGCGGGCGTCCACGTGCGCTGCTCGCGCTCGCGATAGAGATGAATTGCCTGATATAGTCATCGGTGTGATTACGGTAGAACAAGCCGCCTTGATTGGAGACTGATTTTTTAAAATCACACACATAACTAGGGACCACCAAGTAAAAAGTAATTTTCATCTTAAAAATCCGTGTTTGTTCTCATTCGGGGAGTCGAGGATGCAAATTATGAATGGCGTCGTTAGAATTTCAGGAAACGCCCATTTCAGCGCGTTTTCAGCGATTTAGTTGAATCGCACCAAATTGAAAGTTGTGACGCACGCAACGCGTGGTTCGTGCGTCGCGGTTTTCTGTTCCTTGTGTCAACTAATTTTCTTTAAGTCATTTTTATCGTATTTCATCGACGAGCTATATTTTTATTTATTGTGATAATTACTCGACACATCAATGACGAACAATTATTGATTGTAATCAAGCAGTGAGTGTTATGGATAGACAGGGAAATACGCAATTCCCAATGCTGTCTTGTAATACATTACTCATTTTTCTTGTAGAGTAGTTCATTGCGCGTGTAACCTCGTCTATGATGTTTTACAATGTTGCAGTAGTGTCGCCAGATTCGATTATGACTCTCTCTTTTTTTCTTTTGAGCAAATAAATTTCATACCGTAATCCAGGGGTAGCTAAGCAAGAGTCATCGAATAATTCCTAGATCTTTCATCTTTCTTCGCATAAATTCTGTTCTACACAAACAGTAGTCAGAGAAGATTAGAGGATGATTTTACAGATATCTCTCGTTCTCTCACTCATGCTATTTTGGTTATAACATTTATATACCGTAACCCTGAAGTACTTATTCAAAGTTGGCCAATGATTTTCGAGATTTTTTTCTCAAAATCAAACTATTATATACCGTAATCCTTCTGAAACCATTTCCCTATGCTTGCTTGCTCTTTCCATTTGATTTAATCATTGTCACTTGACCTCATGATCTCCTTAACAGACATAGTCTCATAACCATGATGCAGCTAAAAATATACCAATTTTGACTAGTACACGTAGTGGCAACAGAGGGGAGAAAGGGGCGCGACAAGTGACGTTCAATTTGTTTCAAATAATCAAATCACACGAGAAATATCGAAGTCCAGCTACAGTATCCCCAGCAATATTCTTGATCTAAATGAACACGGCGACTGTTTCTTATTAAAAAAAAATTTCCAATGCATATCAAAATCTTCTCAACAGAACCACGTTGTCGGTTTTTTGATACCATGTTTTGTCTTCTCTTTAAAAATATTCAAAGGTGGACCTCTGACGAATGATCATAATCAGATAAAAACTTACGATAACAAGTCAAATTATTTTTTATTAGAAAGAAGAGTCTTCATGTACAAAGCATGCCTGCAGTGCTCATTCCTGACTCAATAACAGGCGCACATAGGATATATTTTAAGCACTTTTGTGAAAAAATCCAAATAATTTCCCTAAATCATGGAGCATGGAACATATTTTGTTCTTACTATGGGAGCCAGTGTTAGTACTTACTGTGGTAGTAATAACAAAGAAATACGCGGGATAGTTTAGATGCTATTCTCTCTGAGACGAATCTCCTATGTCAAAATCGATCCAGTAGTTTACTCGATGTGTCCGATTTAGTTACTTTTTAGACGTTAGTTAGTGTAAACACTAGCTTGATGAATGCTAAAATATTGATGTATGGGCTCTATGATTTGAGAAAATATTTAAATATTTTAAAAGTCCATGCTGACTGTACATGAGTGTACCGGAGATCGAGTCAGAAATGGGTACGGTGGTAATATTTTGAAGAGGAAGAGTTCCTCTGCTCAAATAAAATAGTTTGAAAATTTACCTTGATTTTGAAGAAAAATATAATTTTTAGTCAAATATTATGTGAAACGGTTTTGGAAATCTATTGAACTAGTCAACAATAAAGGAAATCAAAGATAGGCCTAAAGAAATGAAAGGTCAATCTTATAAATATTTTTCATATGAAGGCGAAACGTGGTATAAAAAAACTGGCAACGTGGTTGGAAAGAGCAAGAGTTGAAATACATGTACAAAAAAAAATAAATTTTCATAAGAATCCGTGATAATAAATTTTTATGACCAAAAACCGTAGAGTATGGTGGGAAAAAAAGTTAAATGAATAATAAATGTGCCCTATAATACATGTATCGGATACTGTAGCGCGATTTCCATTACATGGATACTGTAGCAGGGCTACGGTATACGCCGGAGGCAATAATAATCGGACATCTCACTCATACACCATACACAGTCGCAATTTCGTGACTGACGCCTTATGGGATACGGTAGTCGGGTTACGGTAGCTTGTGTAGGTAGTTGGACTACGATGGTTACATTAGAGTAGGTCACTAGGGGTTTGGTTGGAACAACCCTCGCGCCATTTTGGACCATGAACCCCGGGTCATGGTTGAACAAGAACAACGTGAAAGACACTATGTTCAACGCTTTACAGCACAATTTCGCGAAGACGAATTTTCTTCTTTTCTTGTCAGTTAATGGGCATAGTGTTGAACTTCTACTAGCCAGAAAATTGGAGAGGGGCACGCTTTCACACACAAATGCGAGCGGAAATAAACGGTTTCATGGAAAAAATTAACACCGTAAAACGCAATTTGTAGAATTTCGCGAAGACGAAATTTCTTTTATTTTTGGCAGTAAACTAGCAAGAATATTTAGAAGGCATATGCAAACAAAGCTAAGATGCGCACGCTTTCAAAAATCAATAAAGAACGAAAAATGAAATTTCCACGCTAAAATTTGAACTCCCGCAATCAGTGCGTGCACCACACGCGTCACAGTATTTTCGTCGGCTCTCACTTACGGCTCTGAGACTTGGGGGTCCCTACACATAACACTAGCAAATATCATTTTCTCATATCAATACCGTTACCCCAACTTTATTTTTCAGCTATCGATCAACTACCGTACCTCGTCCCAGTGGCTCTGTTCGTACGGTAGCTTCTGCAGTCGTCCCTCGACCTCCTCGTGCAGCGCCGTCTCCTCCGCCTCCGACACAAAATCTGCCGTCACCCGACAGTCTGACGTGATCTGCGACCAACAAATCGATAAAAAAATCAATTGATAATTAACTACCGTAACACGAAACTAGGATAAATCTGAATCTGTATCTGTACCCGAACAACTCATACCGTAGCATGCGACAGTGATGGGTCAAGAATTTCGAAGATTTGCAAGTTATGGTGGTCCGCTGTTTTTGAATTGTCTTGCACTTTTGCCTACCTCCCGTGTATATCGAATTTCTAGCACAACTTTGTCTGCGGCAAACAAATCAATCGATAATCAACTAGCGTAATCCGAACAACCCCAACAGTAGCTTCAGATATCGATCGCGATTCCCTACTACAGTACCTGTTCGATCATCTCTGGAGTCCATGCCTGTTTGTTGTGAAACCGCAGCAATCCCGACAAAACTCTGCTCGAGAGCCGGAACATCTGCTGTTCTCTCTTTTTCATCATGTTACTGTATTGATACAAATATCGATCAGTGTTTCTACGCTAATCTTTCAGCTCCAAACAGTCAGTCCAATTTCGGTTGAAATGTTTATCCGGACAGTTGTTATTTCAATCAAAGTCTGAGCAAAATCTGTGTATTTTGACAGTACGAGTCGGACAAATTTAGCCAAAACTACCTTCTACACTCTACTATTACGCGCTACCTCTGATGATGAAAGAAGGGGGCACACATTACGGAAGAGACGCAAAGAAAATGAATATCCGAGGGGGAAAATGGCAAAAAAATCGATACGAGAATCCATTGCAACAATCAGAGTGAGTAGTAGTTACGATAATTAGAGTACGGTAGTCACTTATGCTTGAGGGTACGGTAAGAGGAGGAGGAGGGTACGGTAGAGTTACTTGAGCCGGAAAAGAAGAAAAATGGTACTTGGGCACACACAAATGAGAAAAATTCGAGATGGGTTGGGGGTGGAGCGGTTACCTGCTATATGAGACGACGAACAAATATCATGTGACGAAAGAACTGGTGATACTTCGATTATTGTACAGGAAAAGTGGTGTAGTGAGGCAAAACGACTGACAAGTTAGGAAATCTCTCATCTTTCTACAACCTTTACCGTCTTTGGGAGGTGCAGTGGCCAAAAGAAGTTTAGTGTGAGCGGAAACCGTGATTGAGTACGGGTATTGCAACGGGGCGGGGCTAGATGAGACAGGGGAGACGGGAGTAGGGCAGGGGGTACTGTAGTGGGCGGATCGATTGATGCTTCTTGATTTATTCGACAAAGAGTGCCTGCATCTCGCGCAGCGACTTGACGAGATCCTCTCTGCAATTTTGTTGATTGCAAAATGTTTCAGAAAACCAGCAAAATTCCCGTTTTCGCGATCACTCTATATTCAGTGGGAAACCCAGTCCATCAATGTGTATTTACCGTAATGATCTTCTCTAAAGCTACAGTATTCCATCATCTGTTCAACCGTAACCTAACCTCCTCTCAATGTACAGCATTTAAAATCATCTGTTCTACCGTTACCCCCTCCCCTTCTCAATCTACAGTATCCCATCATCCCCTATCTCCATCCACAGTACCCCGTCATCTGTTCAACCGTAATCACGCCAATCTTCAGTAATCCTCACCTGAATCCGGCACTGCTCGTGTTGGCTGCCGACCGCTTGGAGGAAATGTGGAAGGTGACGTGGTTCTCGCCCGAGATCACATACGACACACCGTAACCGTTGTCAGCGACAGGGCCGAATCCGCCTGAAAGAAAAGTCAATCCTCGATAGCCGACCGCTACTCCAAGATTACCATAACCCATATGCCATACAACTAGAATAGTTGATCCACAAAACAAACACCGTCAAAGAACGGAGAAAAATAGATTCCTTTAGAAATTAGAAATTTAGAAATTAAAAAAAATTAGAAGATAGATTTTAGATAAAAATAGAGAAATTCCTCGATAGCCCCAATCTGTCATCTACCGTACCTCCGGCGGAGACGAGCTGCAGCTTCTTGGCGGCCGACAGATGCCTCATCTCGGCCTCGTCGTCGCACTGGTTGAGCGGCGTCTGCGAGGTGGACAGCAGGTAGGTGGGAGGGAAGATCTTGTCGAAGAAGGGAGACTCCTGCAGGGAATCAATTAAAAATTGGCAGTTTAGTCACAATAGTTCAGCAATGAGTGAGGGGGAGATAAGCAAGGGAAAAGTGGGGGAATTGTAATCATTACTAAGGGAATAGGGCCTCGGCAGTAGACTTTGAAAGGTAACTAAACAACTACCCGCATTAGAGGGAAATTACACCTCCACCCTCTTCATTCTTCGCACTCTCTCTCTCTTCAAAAAAGCGGTCAATTTCCCTGTTATGCGGGTAGTTGTTTAGTTACCTTTCAAAGTCTACTCGGCAGTAAAGAATTAAGATATTGGTACCGATATCAATATCATATAATTATTTTATTGATTTTAATGTTTGTCCCAAGCGAGTAGTGTATTATTAGATAGGATGAGAACAAGCTACTTATTACCACATCGTGAAATCAGAAACCACCAAGAAACCATCTTCTTTTTTTTCTTTTCAACTCATGGAAAGTCTTTAAATATTCTCTCACCTCCTCCAGGTATCTCTTGATGATGTAGAGGGCGAAGAGGTGTCTGTCCACGCCCCGACCAACCATCGCATCTCTGTAATTTGCATAATTAGCCAACTAATTCTTATAATTAGACAAATTAGTTAATTAACAATAAATCGATAATCACCTGATCGAGTTCTGGTGGTTGTCGCAGGCGACGCGCAGCAGACGCACGCGCTCCTCGCGCTGCAAATATACAGGTAATCAAAAAGTTACAGTAATCCAGCCACAGTAATCAGATAAATATAGTCAGTTCTCGATAGCATCAGCTGCCCTATCCTCTACTACTAATTCAGTCACTTCTCGCTAGCCTACGGCATCAAGGGAACAAAATCCAGTGACTACCGTACTCACCGAGACGTTGGGGTCCATCATGGAGCGGACAAAGTCGCAGCTCTCCACCGTGCAAGAGCGCACCGTCTCCGTGCGGCCTTCGCGGAAGAGACGCGTCATCGAGGCCTCGTACGTGAGCGAGAACTTGCCCTGGTTCTGGAAAAAAAGTTGTTGTAAACAGATTTTACAAAAGAAATAGGATGATAAACTAAAATATTGAATAAATAAAGAAGGTTCTGGAAAAAAAACGAATGATGTATTATATTTAGTAGCTGTGATGTTCGCAACGGATAAATGGAAGAGCAAGTGATTTTTTCATTGTCAATGGTAACACACACGACATCTAAATCAACCTGGTGAAACCATGAATGTCCTGGATGTCCTAAAAGCGAAAAATAATGAACAACTCACTCTGAAGTAGCATAGCTGGAGCGTCATCTGCATGAAGGCGTCGGGCGAGCACTTAAGCTTCTTCACCAGTCCCTTGCCTGCAATTAGCTAATTAGTCAATCGATAAATCAGACCAAAACCTCGCGGGTTAGTGTATACTGAACTTGATGTCGTACACCACAAAAAAGTAGTTGAATACAGTAACCACTTTGTTACCACACCCAAACAAGGAGTACGGTAACTGCACACAACAACAGACATCAGTCTTGCTAACAAGATGTAAATGCAAGATGTCGATCGCTTTGCTACCGTACTCAAGGAGAACAAGGATTACGGTAGCCTCACCAAACTCGTTCCACGGCAGCAGCGCCATCTCGACGTCGGCGATGAGTGCGTTGGCGACCGTGAGAGAGGAGTTGATCGCCTTCTGAAATAGAGGACATAAACGCATTAGATGTAATACGATCAATTGTATTTGACCAGACATTGAAACAGTAAAGAACATAGTGGTCTCGGATTTCCATTTTTTTCGATTTGCTTCTGAACGAGGGTAGAGAGATTAGATGGGAACTAGAGCAAAACCAACCATTTAGAAATAAGGAGTTTTCGAAATATTTGGAAAGATATTGAAACGCTAAACTACAGAGTGCTTTCAGATTTTTCCGTTTTTTTCACTTGATTTTGAACAAGGCGATAGAATCGATTAAATTATTCAGTACATCCAATATATTGAAAAAGCCTACAAACAAACCACAGTTGCATCGCCAATGAAACTAGAAACTACGGGCGCGTTTCATTCCTTGAAGGACCACAACTTCGAACAGATAATCGATAATTCAAATATACCGTACCTGGAGGGGCTCGGTGATCTGCCACTTGAGGCGCTCGGGCGCAATCTGCGCGCGCACCTCGCCCTTCGTGTTGCCGCTCTGCAAGCACACAATCAATCGATAGTTGGAAAAATAATCAATCGATAATTACTTTCACCAACAGTAATGAATAAAATGCGATGCTACAGTATGTCCGTTCTACAGAAAAGTGCACGTGCTCTGTGTTCTTGTCGCTATTTTTAATAAATCAGTACTCGATTGGCTACCGTACCTTATCGTATCCCTCAAAGACGACGTCCTTCAGCAGGACGTACTCGACAAAGTGTGCGGTGACTGCGGCGTCTCCCCTGAATGATAATGCTTATTTGAGACGATCATACTTCCAGTAACCAGTAACTGATGCCCAACGAGAGATGATTAGGCTCAGAAACAGGAGTGTACCAATTACATTTTTCAGGGCGTGAAGCCCTTCATCTTTATTCAAAAATTGAAATAATCCGTATTTACTATAGATCAAAAGAAAAGAAAATCCACACTTTTTGGCTACTCATCGAAACGAGAAACTTTTGATTGCCTGACTAATAATGGCAACCACTCACCACGAGTGCTCCGTGTTGATTCCGAAGCGCGCGTTCTTCGAGATGATAATGTTGAAGGACTGCAAAGAGGAGCACATTACAGTACCGCTAAATGCCGTAATGATTCAAAAACAGATAAGAGCCAGTCAGTTACCGTACCTTGTCGAACCATCTGTTGTAGGCCTTTCCGTGCAGGAGATTGTGCGCCCAGGCGTCGAGCTTGGACGAATCAGCTGGGTCGTAGTTCACTTCCTGCAAAGAATGAACTATTTATTAAAATTATTTTAACATTTAAAAAATGAACACTTCAATTTATTCCGATTCACAACCATCTCTTCTCCATCCCACTTTGCATTTAGAAAACAATAAATCTTAATTAATGTTTAAGATAAATTAAAAATAATGTAATTAGTAATACATTTTAAAAAAATAAAATAATTCACCTCATCATCGAGAATGACGACAAAGGCGGCGCGCTCGATCGTGCGCAGCGACGTCTTGTTGGCACCAGTGGAGAAGAATTCCTGCATATTGCGATGGAGTGAGAGATTAGATTCAGCAAGATAACCGAAACTAGTCGGCTACTAGTTTCACCGCCATATTATAACACTATTTGTTCAGCACTGGCAATATGGTTTTACAATTGTAATATAACACCCATCACTCTACATTCACGATCCATTGCTCGTTATCGGTTCAAAACTGGGAAAACAAACAACCAGCCGGCTACATTTTCACCACCATATTATAACGCCATTTGCTCAGCGCTGACGATATCAATTTGTCATTGCTCTGATAACTAGGACAACACCCAACCTGCGGGCTACACGTTTCACCAATATATTTTGCCACCGTTCACACAACACGAATGATCGCAGGTCAGTAATCGCTAACCTAAATAGAAGAAACATCGAACCAATAACTATACGTTTTTACCGAGCTCGCAATCATAAACACATCGCAACCAATGACCACCCCCGGCGATTTATAACTAGGATAACTCCTAACCAATCGATTACTAGTTTCACCATTATATTGTAACACCATTGACTCAACACGACTGATACCAGTACAGTAGGCGGTACAGAATATAACGAATCAATAAATATACCGTAATCCCCCTCCCGCAACTACCATATCATACCCCATGGTTTTAAATCGGCATTATCACACCACCAGGCTGTACCTTGTGTTTTAGCACCAGTTAGTGACATTTATTTGCTCTGCGACTACCGTACCTTTCTCGTCTGCGCCCATGGCTTTCTCTCGCCGGCAGTGAGCGCGGCAATGTGCTTCTCGTCCTCGCTCGCAGTTAGATCGCCCTTGAGGATCTCGTCAAACTGGTACTGCAGCTCGCACGCGTCCAGCAGTCTGCAAACAGCATAATAATGTACATGTCAAATAAATCGTGTACATTCAAAGTACAGTTGCAGCTATCTGCAAAACAAATATCCATTTAACGAAAAAAAAAGGAATCATAGGTCGAAAGGGTGCGTTGCGGCAAGTCGAAAATGCGGGTTAGGTGTTTTTTTACCAAAAAATCTCTAAATGGGGGTTGGCTTCGTCATACCTTTCGACCTATGAAAGGAATCCTCGTTTTAGATTTGTTTTTTAAAATATCAATTCCCGGCACTTTCTCGTTTCCCGTTGGGCATATAATTTCATTCCACTATCATGCAATGATATGGCCTGCATTTTTCAAACAACGTACCTCTTTCCATTGTGCACCGTGACCTTGAACCAGCAGCCGTTGCAGAAGACCGCGACGTGTCTCGCGTCGTCCCACTGCGCGAAGCGATCGCACTGCAACATGAAGGTAGATTACGGTAGTAGTCCTGATCGGGTGCTCCGTGGGTCATATGTATATAATGACACGATCATGCCAACAAAACAAAGGACAAACTTCGGTTGTTTACCAATTATGAACGTTGGAGACTCTCTCCCGTTTGTGTGCTCTCTCGCCTCGGTAAACACAGTAAGTACCATTTTTGCGTTTCTCACCTCTTCTCCGGGCAGCCTGCAGCTGTTGAACAGGCGCTCGTACTGCATCGTACAGAAGGGCACCTTGGTGCGCGGCGCTATCGAGAACTGAAACAGATTGTCGTTCATCTATTTCGATCTATCCAAAATCATCCCCCGGCATTTGGCCGCTTCACGCGCTAGTTATTTAGTATGAGAATAATTTGGGATGATTTTATCGATTTATAAAAATCTGCAGAACCCCCCTCCCCCCAAATTGTGCGAGGGCGGAAATGAATGTTTCTCCGCAGACACTTTTCCGTTTCGCGCGCAAACTATCCTCCTATGGTGGCACCTAACATTAATGATCTTATCGAAAGTGACATTAAATTATGCACACTGAGCTATTCGCCGCTCTAGCTGCCACCGGTCATGATTGGAGGAATTATTACTAACTTAACCTAAAACGCTAAGGACCCTCGCGCCCTCGAGCCTGCGGGCTGATAGATGATGCGCAACCGGAATACAAGGCCATCAACATGATAAAACAGAAATCGTTAAGAAGAAAGTTTCGAGGAACAATCGATAAATAGGTGTGAGTCTGTGAGTCCGTCCCGTCCGTAACTACGGTAACAAGTTCGCTGGAGCAACCACACTTGAATGGGTCAGATACATGATATTTGTCAAAAACACAAAAATCAATAATAATCAATCAAAACTACCGTAACCTACAGTACCCTCTGATGAGTTCGGTGGGTCAGACCGCAGGTCAGATTCATGATTTTTCTCAAAAACATGAAAATCGATAAATCAATAAATACTACCGTAACCTACAGTACCCTCCGATGAGTTCGGTGGGTCAGACCGCAGGTCAGATTCATGATTTTTCTCAAAAACATGAAAATCGATAAATCAATAAATACTACCGTAACCTACAGTACCCTCCGATGAGTTCGGTGGGTCAGACCGCAGGTCAGATTCATGATTTTTCTCAAAAACATTAAAATCGATAAATCAATAAATATGATACTACCGTAACCTACAGTACCCTCCGATGAGTTCGGTGGGTCAGACCGCAGGTCAGATTCATGATTTTTCTCAAAAACATGAAAATCGATAAATCAATAAATACTACCGTAACCTACAGTACCCTCCGATGAGTTCGGTGGGTCAGACCGCAGGTCAGATTCATGATTTTTCTCAAAAACATTAAAATCGATAAATCAATAAATATGATACTACCGTAACCTACAGTACCCTCCGATGAGTTCGGTGGGTCAGACCGCAGGTCAGATTCATGATTTTTCTCAAAAACATGAAAATCGATAAATCAATAAATACTACCTAACCTACAGTACCCTCCGATGAGTTCGGTGGGTCAGACCGCAGGTTAGATACATGATTTTTGTCAAAAACACGAAAATCAATAAATCAATAAGTGCTACCGTAACCTACAGTAAAAAGTTCGCTGGGGCAACCAAACTTCCTTGGGTCAGATACATGATTTTTGTCAAAAACACAAAAATCAATAAGTACTACCGTAATCTACAGTAAAAAGTTTGCTGGGGTAACCAAACTTCCTTGGGTCAGGTAAAAAGTTGCCACTACGCCACGAAGTGGCGTAGTGGCAACTTTTTTTTCAATGGCCCTCCTGGACCGAACTGTACCCGGCGACTCAAGTCCCCCTGGACTGTACTTTGAAAACGTAGTGCGCTTAACCTCCACGCACCCCGCTAGTTGATATACATTACACTTAGAAAGGAGAAAAGGCGAACTCACCGGGCTCACTTCCTGTCGCTCCACCTTCCTGCGGAACTGCAGCGCGGCCCACGTGATATTCGCGGCGCGCGCCGCCTGGATCTTGGTCGGGTTCTCGTTGAGCGTGTCCTGCACAATTTTGGAGTATAATTTGCATAATTAAAGCCTAATTCCAAACGACTAATTAGCATAATTGGAGGACACTGACAAATCCATAGTAGTTGCTGTTGATCATGATGGGACTGCGCTGGCGGTTGTACACAAACTCCTCCCACCAGTCGGTCATCTGCAATTTACCACCTTCATTTTTACATGATCATAATCGGTATATACTAATTTATATACGCCCGAGGCACAATATGAATGTTGACAAGAAATACAGAGAAGATATGCGGGAGGAGGTAGACTCTCCGAATTTCTCTTGAGATGGAAATACTACTTAAAATGTTTTTTCTTCAAAACCGGAAACTTCCAGTTTCAGTAGTGATACAAGTTCGAAGAGTGTGTGTGTTCGTCGCATTCCATGGTGAGAAGCGAGGACAACAAAACGCACATAGTTTATGGAGAAGAAGCTCTTGAGCGCCACAAAATGCCAGCTATGTTTTTACAAACATAAATATATTTCCAAAACCCGACAACTGCTGATTTCAGGCATATTTATATTCAAAAATTATCAATAAAAACGCACATAGTTGATGGAGAGGAAGCTCTTGAGCGTGAGGTAGCGCTGCAGTCTGCGGCCGACGCCCAGACGGAAGCGCTCCGACATCGTCTGTAAACAGCCGCAAATTAGGAATTGAATTAATTAATCGATAAGCAAATACATATTATTATTATTAATCAATAAATAAAGAAAATCAATAATCAATTAACCCACCTCGAGCTCGGCATAGTCCTTGTCCGACAGAATGGGCTTCATCGAGCGGAGGTGCTGCAATTAGCAAAATGATTAATTAATTAATCTTAATATCGTCTCCGCAAAAGATGCCATCTATCCACGTTCGTGGCCCGTGCTATTCCCGTTTCATGATGCCTACTTTCACCACAGGATATTTTTTTCTGGCGATTCTTGCACATTTCTCAAACTCGCAACCCTTTAATCTACAGTTACACGCACCGCCACGTGGCTGTTTTACCTTCTCTACGTCTCTCTTCGTCTAATCTCCGCAGTGTTTCCGTCAACGTTCCAGCAATCAATCATTGAATATTACATGTATAAAATGATACGATCACACCAAAAAGTCAAATGACGGACTTCCGTTGTTTACCACACAGGCACGTACGCGACCCTCTCACTTTTGCCCGCTCTCTCGCTTTGGTAAACACAGGAAGTACCATTTTGACTTTTTGTGTGTTCGTATCATTTTATAAATGTAATACCTATTCAGCCATCACTAAAAGGAAACTAGAACACGTCTCGTTCTGGCTTCACTCTCCCTATTTCCCTTAGTCCAGACAAGCTCGTTGATATGTTGGGATTTTCCAGTCCAAAAAAAAACAACAAAAATACATTTCACAGTAAGGATAACGCTTCAGCCCGTCAACTTAACGTTTCACAGCGCCTTCTTAACCGCTCCCCCAGATTCACAATTGATACCTCTCCTAGCGTCGCCGTAAACTCACAATATTTCCAGATTACATTTCTATTGATTCCGAAGACATAACCAATTCGGATGTTTTCCTTTTCAATTGATCACATCCCTCCATTCTCATAGTCAACCATTGTATCTACCCCGCCATTTCCCTGTTCCACACTACCTACATCTCTTCTCTCGCGAATAAAAAACCAATTCCTCCTTTGATTGCGCTTCCCCAAAACGCACCACTTCCTCAGTCGCCCAACGCTTACATCACGGTGATTTCTAGTTTCACCTCCTCTATATCTTCGCCCGCCCTCACCTTCTTGACAGTCCCGTCCAGACTGGGCACGGGCAGGTCTGTGTTTCAAGCAGACTACATCTCATTTAATTTCCAGACATAAACGATGCCTTTGCAATTCAATCTATACCCAATTGGTTGTTACGTCCAGTGTGGTTCCTACCCGAACTTCCCGTTTCACACAGCCTACACATCTTCGCGCGCGGATGCAGCACCAATTCGTCGTCTGATTTATCCCTTTCCAAACTTGCCACTTCCTCAGCCAACCAACGCTTACTTCATGCCGATTTCTAGTTTCACCCCCTCTATATCTTCGCCCCATTCTCACCTTCTTGACCGTCTCGTCCAGACTGGGCACGGGCAGGTGCGGCAGAGCGCCTTGGAACGAGTGCAGAGCGGGGCTGCACTTGGAGATGACGGCCAGGATCCCCTGAAATATTTATAATAATTAATATCACAATTATAATTATTAATTCTGCAGATTGTAATTATCGACAACTGAAAAGATGCAGACGTTTTTTTTTTGTTGTTAATTTCGAAACCTGGCAGACTCGTGCACCACCCCCGACGAGAAAAGGTGCACGCTCTTTGACGATATGGTTTAGCAGCCCGGCAAACAGCAAAACACCATTCATCGTGTTCAAAACCGTTGGCAACAGAATATTTTTTATGGATCTGACCAACTGCTAAACTACCGTACCAGCCAGAGCTTGGTGGGCGAGGAGATGGGCTTGCCGGGCGCCTCGTACATCCAGCCCTTGTAGCACAGCAGCATCTTGAGCGAGAGACGAATGACCTGCACGGAGGAGGAATTGCGTCATCACTATGAAATTCAGCAGCAACCAGCTATCGAAAACAGTCGATTATCGATTTTTCCTATAATTGCATCATCACTACGCAATCGCCCCTCTCACCTGCACGAGGGCGAACCAGATGAGGGCGGAGGCGAGCAGCAGCGAGATCGTGCGGCCAATGAGACCATCTCTGCAACGAATTTAATCTATAAATGCCGTAATAATTAATTGAAATACTAAATTAAATAATTACAACACCAATTGCCCCGTCTCCCAGCATGGACCTTGGACTAGGTGCCCCGCAGTTTCATACTGCTGATAACAACACATCGCGTCACAATCAAGCCACATTTCTAACGCATCATCACAACACCACATCATCAAGGCGCCGATTTCTAGTGTGTGCCAACTGCTGCTCCCATCCTCCCTTCCACTTTTTCACATTCTCAAATCTTCCAAAATATTTACTACTACTGCTACTTCGTCGTCTCCGCTATCGATCTCGCACAAATTACCAATCACCAAAACGACATGTGTTACGATAACAAGATACAAATAAAATGACGACAATTATTTACCTCTTGATCGAGACGACCAGATTAGCCACCCTGCACACAAGTGATTAATGTGGTGTTAGTTTTCGGAAAAAGGGAATGGAAAAAGGCTAGGATTTGATTTCCCGCAATTTCATATCTCAGTTCTCCGTGGAGCAATCGACTCAAAATTTCGTTTATAAGTGTAAAAGGGTCAAAAAATGTTATATTCGAAGTTTTGAGTCCCCATACCGCTGTTTACCTTCCAGCAACAAACCTTACTCATCTGTGGTATGATTGTTAACTTAACATCAGTGTTTCTCAAAGCTACCGATAAAAATTTAGCAGAACTTTCCGTTTGAGTTCACAATGATCCCGTCGTAGCCAATAGCTTAATTTAAGAAACGTGGGAAACACTGATAAAAGTAATTGTGGACGGACACTTTCTCCGTCAATTTTCTCCGACCCTCGCCACCTTATCGTACAGGGGGTAATAACCCCGTATCAGGGAACACGCGCACTATACAAGCAACAACTCTAACACTCAATGCCTACATAGGTAACGCACTTGATATACAAGAATAAGTTTAAATAATCACAGATCAAATACCTACCTCCAAGAGGTGCTAAAATCCTAGGAAGGGCGATAATTATTATTTAAAATCATCTGGAAGGCTACATTTTATTAGGCAAAAAACATAATAGACCTCTTTTCACTCTCGAAACCACAAGGTTGGACTGTCAGTTGACAGTACCTTTTAATCTGTATAAATAAACCACTAATCACTAATCACAACTCGCTTGCTCAGCTACTCTCTCTAGCCACATCACGCGCCGACTCGCGACTCTTCGCTCGCCGCATACTTTGCCCGGTGAAAAGGGGTTCCACCACCGCTATGTTATCTCGATAGATGGATCGCCTTGATAAGTGAGGGGGTGCGATTCGCTTGACCTTGCACTATCCCCAATTGATCTTGATAAACTCACGCACAATTCCGCCTTGGCTCAAAACAGGCGAAAAAGCAGTTACGTGGTTTTTTGTTAATTTTGTTAAAATTAGTATCGATTAATTATTGCTCACCCAAACACGTAGTAGAGCACGTAGTTCTGCAGGAACGGCACCACGCCAAACGAGACGTCGATGCCTTTAAATTATTAAATTAGAAATAATAATAAAAACATACATTTCGTCGTCTAGTGATTCGGACTCGGTAAAGAGTACAGGATCTAGTGATTTTTTTGAACTAATTCCATAATACTTATGTTATTATTACAAGTGTGAGTGCTGAATCAGAGCCATGGTAATGAAGGGGTTAGGTCAACTTGGTCGATTGATCTAACCTCTTCATTTCCAAGTCCTTTAATTCAGCACTCACACTAACCATATCCAAAAGGTAACTAAGTATCTATCACGTATTCGATCATTATTATTAAATATAAAACTAAGTATATTCACCTATGGCTGCAAACACGGATATGAGACCGACGACCACGGCGAGCGTCAGCGGGTTGGCGGGGAACATGCCGGCGCGAAAGTGGTTCTGCAAACCCAGCCATTTCAGTGCTTCAAACTTGTAATATAGTATCTACATCCCATGGAATGCTTAGTGAGTTAGAAAGTCGTTTTAAAATCATAAGAACCTTTAAATATCTGAGACCCCTCTATTTAGCGTTTCACACCCCTTATACATGCAGGTGCGCTGGGCGAACAATAGTGTGCTTTCGAAATCGATCATAGCTAATAACAAGAGACAAAAATGCGCCTCAGTTTCATGTTTCACACTTGTCATACATAGAAAACCTCAGAGGAGCCACTAATCATTTCTTGTTTTCATTTAGCAGTACAATCATGCACTCACATTGAATCGACCCATGCGCCGCTTGATCCCGCGCACGTAGCCATGCCAGAAATCGCGCAGCAGCTCCTGCAATCGATATCTCGTTACAGTAGTAATTGTGCAATTAGAGGCCTTGATGATCAGTGAAAGCTCAAGGTGAGCGTTGCCAATCATTTGGTTTGCAGCTTTCAGGACTAACAACGAGGAGTATCTATACTTTGAGGAAACAAACAATGGAACACCGGAGGTATGGGAACCACCCCATTACTAAAGCTCATACGAAACACAAGAACGACATGGTGATCATCTGCAAAAGTTTTCCACTCATTTCTACCGCGTTTTGTACGCTGGTATTTCGATAAAAAAACATTATAAATAGCATCAGTAGTACTTGCTCATCCTATCATATTTTACTGTCAGATATACCATTATTAATAGTATTATTATTATTATTATTACAAGTATCTCACCTGATCATACGAGACGCTGACACCGTCGTGCGTGAGCGAGAAACTCAGGGCCGCAGCCGAGTGCGCCTCAGCCATTCTGCAATAGCGCAATTAGATTAATTAACATTTTACATTTTAATTAATTTCAAAATCAATCGATAACTCACGCGCTTCAAGTACGGACGCGAGTGCTAGTCGACCAGCAGCTCCCGTCGCCCGCAAGTCGAGTGATGAGGGGTGAGAAGAGTGAGAAGGGGTGAAAGTCACCGACTGCAAGGATTAGGGAAATTGTAAATATTCGTAATACACATTAGGGTCCTTAATGATACACGAATACTCAATTATGAAAAAAAGTGGAACAATAGAAATGATTATTGTTCCATCTTTTAATAATAGTGGAATCCCATAATACGAAAGTGGATAAAAAGGAGCAGGTGTAACGGCGGCAACTTCCCTCGCAATGTGTGGCAAAAGAAAGCAAGACAAGTCTAGACTGGTGAAAAAGAATGCGCAATGCGGTTTTGAGGAGAAAAATTCTCGCGTGGGATCGTTGAAAACCCGGTAAACGAGGCGGTGACATCGCGTCAACAACTCGTATCTTCTAGAAGCGAAAGGGAGGAGGAGGAAGAGGAGGAAGGGAACACCCGCGCCACGCGGCGGCGGGCCTCAGACAGGGAGTCAGAGACATAGAGACAGACTAGAGGAGAGTGGGGCAAGAGATCCGGGGGAGGCGGAGCCACACATCCGCGTGCGCGCGGACCACGCGCAATCTCCGTAGTTTGTAGGCGGCGTGCCGCGCACTTTCCCTCTGGGGCCAAGTGCATGCCCTGATACGGCGGACGGGGGAAAGAGTGGTCGTTAGGCGACAATGTTTTCGTAGTATTCCTATGTGTGCCGTTTCAAGGGTACTGAGGACAGCGGGGGCGTCTTATTAGGGCAACTCCTTGCAACACCATTCTCATCTCGTTTGCGCACTCTTTGGTCGTTTGAGCGACACGAGGGGCGTGCTAATAGCAGTGAGCGATACTTTAAACCTTGTCCCCTCCCTGATAACGGGGGGAGGGAGGGAGGGAGTGTGACTAACGCTCTCTCTCCTTTCTCTCTCTATCTCTCTCCGGCCGACTGACTTGCTGCTCTAGAGCTGTGTTCGTAAAGAAGAAACGAGAAGGATGAGTTGGGAGAAAAGCAAAGTGCGCGAGAGAGCGTGCGATCGGGAGAGGGCAGCGAGACGGCGAGAGGGGACAGGGTACAAAGTACTCGCCTCCCCCCTCACCTCTGTTCTCCCCACTCTTCCCTCACTCGATCCCCTCCCCTCCCCCCGGATCTGACGTCAGCAAGTCATGTGGCGGTGTGGGGACTGAATGCAACAGCCATGATAACGGACTTTGATCTGTCCCTTGGGCCCGCTACACTATTAACACGACTTTATCAGTCGTCGCCAGTCGGAATTGACACAAGAAATCGAATCGACAACAAAGCGCACGCTGACATTTTAGAACACTTCATGACTGACGAGAACGGGAGCCAATGGGAAAACGCGTTGTGCAAAGATCAAAGTCTCAATGCCATAGATGGGCAAGGGTTGTTGCTGGTAGGGCAAAAGCGAGAGGGTCAGTGAAAAACTTGGTGATTTTAATCCAAATGTCGTAGGGTCTGATCAAAAAAGGAAATGGCTTGAACCGAAATCGGGAGGGTTTTAGTCAAATGAGTAATGGTCTTGTTGCCGGCTACACCCTAGCCCATGAATGCTCAATGAGCCAAGATCAAAGGTCAAACGTCATAAACCGCTCGACTCTGAAAGCGACAGCCGCTGTACTGACCAAAGTATCGTCACATGGCAAAAGCGAAAGCTCGTAAGGCCCGCAACAATATTTCGCTGATAAGATGCGATCATGCGACGCGCGGCTGATAACGCACACGAAACTCTGGCACCTGACTAATAATAAGCGTAAGCATCAACACGAGTCGTACTTTGTAGCCCGAAGCTCACGCAACTACCGATTGGGTCAATGAAACAACAGACACACATAACACTCTGGATTGCGATTTGAAGAAAAAAAACCTCCAACAGGAACGAGTTCTCTATAAGGGTGAACAGGTAGTTGAGAGGGAAAACTTCCCACAGGTCAAAGCAACCCGCCCATGTCTTTCTCTGATCAACAAAACCGTACCCCGCCCGTACCCCCGAGTTCGCTAGCACCCGAATGTGCGCAAGAACTAACTCGAAAAGAGTGCTCCGGCACTTAAACATCATCACAAAATATTTGTTCAATTACAAAGCCATGAATAAGTACACGTGGGGAGAAAATATCGAAAGATCATAATTTCGAAAATTCGCAGAAAAAGAAAATCCGAAAATCAAGATGGGCAAGCAATATATGCGAAAAAAAGAGACTACGCAGATCATGCCGGAAGTGATTGCACTTGCGTCGGAACATAAAACAATACAATTGATAGTAAAGAAACGATATTATTTCGAAATTTCGAAATATTTAAATTTTTCAAAGAGCCATAAATGGATCCGCGAAAAAGCGCATGACGATTTTTCTTACAGTACATTGAAAGTACAGGCGCCCTTCCAGAAATCTATCGTGCTCTGAGTTTTTAAAATAATTACCGTAATCAGTGATATCCATCTTTCCTTCACCGGCATTTAGAATTTATTGTTTTGATTGGGAGACGAAAAATGCACCATGATAGATCATGCAAGTGTTATTCGTAGTGAATTTAACAGACGTACAAAATTATCGCAGATACTATTTTGCAAGAAAATTTCGAGAAAAATACATGAGGTCGAAGTACACGGTTATTTTGAAATAAATAAATCAACAAATAGCGTTTCTCAACATATAATCGCCATTTTATACTGCTTCTCCTGATCCCTCGGTAAATTCTTCAAGGGTACGGTAGATTACGGTATCATTGCGAATCTCGTGTAGCTCGTTCCAATTTTCTGGACCGTACTCGTAGAGGAAGGCCAGCTATAATTAGCCATTTCCACATCCACTAATTAGTATAGAGACATTAATTACTGTAGATGCTCACATGTTCTCTTCGGACTTTCAGAGTCTTCTCGTACACAACCCACTCCACCGGACCCCGCTCATTGAACGTCAGAGACCCGGTGTAGTGGAGAAAGGGAGAGTTAGCTGCAACATCTTCATTGATGTCTGACTCATTATTCCTAACCTCCAGACAATGGTCAGGGACGACAGAGTGCGCGCAAATGAAGCCCTGACCCCATTCTGGAACTTTGACTGGGCAAACGAACCATGTGCTAAACGCCCCGATTTTTTTATTCTAACCTGGAATCAGATTCTGCGGTCGAATCCGCCAAAGATACTTTAATCTCTCCATCTTGTTCCTCGCTTTCACCAGATCTGCCAGAATCGAGAATTGATTTCCTGCTCTGAATTCTGACGTTCTGTAGTGTTGGATAATGAGCATGCCTTACTTGTGATCAATATTATCACCGGTTATCAACTGCTCCCAATTATTGATCGCCTCAACGAACACGGCAAGCACCACCAGTCCTGCAGAATACGTACCATCGATGGCTAGATACTGTAATTCGCTCAAACTTATTGGAGTACGGTAGTGGACTACTATAGTTAGATAGTTTCGCACTACACCAAACTATAGCGTACTGTAGGTCTGTAGGTGTAGGTGCTGTACCTACTGTATTGAAAATGCATCACCCACCTGCAGGCTTGCCCAGCGCCTCTTTCATAGTAGCATAGCGAATATTACGGTGGACGAAATGGATCTGCAATCGATGTCGTTCTCTGTCTTATCACTGCCGTACCTCGGCCGTTGTTCTTCTTCCGTTCAGGATGTGCTCACTGCCTTCCTGATCTACCGTATGTCCCCAGTGCGCATGAAACTGCTGTAGGACGAATGTCTCGTTCAGGTAATCGATGTGCAGCTCTGGAAGATCAACGATCAAATAGCAGGTGAAACAATTTTGAAAGCCTTCGGAAATTAGTCCACAGTAAACAATTAGATATTTTGTTGCTTTGTCTTTTTTCCGAGGCATAACTCACATTCAAAATCAAGTATCAGAAGCCGATAACGGAACCAAGCCAATTACAAAGATCAAAGATCAAAGATTATCAAACTCACTCTGCAGTCCGTTGAGCCGCACCTCCCAGTGGCCGTGGTGATCTCGGCAATCGATAGCCGACGGTTGACTACCGTATTCGAATCTCAGTTCGTCCCGCGACAGTCCCGGCACGGCAACTACCGTATCCAGCGCCGTCGGGCTCCGCTGTCGCTCATCTACAGTAACCTATCAATCGATAACGTACGGTAGACTTACGTTTGGAGATGCTTCGCGATTGTGCCAGCGCTATCAGCGATACGGTAGCTATCAATCTTATCATAGTGATGGGGGAGGGGGGAAACCCCCTCCTTTCTCACCCTTTTCTACCACCACGCGGTTTGTCTCGAAAACGAGTATTCCTCATCTAATCTTTTCGACTTTCTCACCAGTTAGAGAAAGCTAGAAAATAAGAGTGTCTCTACATACTATGCAAATTTCTCAGTATTCTCACATGGCCCACAGATCATACCACCAAAAGATTGAGGTTTGCGTGACAAGGCATGTCACTGACGTATTGCGCCACATTATACCTGCCTATATCAGCACTATTCTTGGTATTATGTCGGATGACACACATATTTGCCTGCTGAAAAAAAAATGTTGAAGAAATAGCTTTTTAGATAGAAAACAGTTTTCAAAAATAAATAGGCATAGTGTCCTACTCTTCTGTCCCCACCATCAACAATTAGATTTTATAATTTTATTAACAATGCATAAAGAAAACATGCAAAGTGAGCGATAAAGCCATAGTTACAGAAAGCGATACAAAAAAATGTAGGTAAAGTGAAAACGTGGTTAAGATGCAGGGGAAACTAGCAAAGATAAAAAATCAAACATTCAGTGTGTAAAGTTTAGCAGTTTAAAACATTTTCATATTCAGATCATGCGGGTATGACTCTCAGAAAGAGTGTTGGAGGAAACAACTTATTACACAAAAAAAAAGAGAGCACGAACCAATATTCAAAAAAATGTTCCTGATTTACAAATGGGAGCACTCAGAGTGTGGAGGGAAGGAGGCCGGGGCGTGATTATTGGTGTATGCGAAACAAAACAAAGTCCTGGCGCACCTCGGGTGTGGCTGCACACTCGAGTTGCGTCAGCGTTCCTAGCGCGCTTCAGGCGCTCTCCGTAGGCTGTTCTTGCTGCTGCTGCAGCGGCTGCACCGAAGCCCACACGTCCGCCGGCGGCTCCTCATACTCGACCTGAGAGATCATAATTCAATAATTATTGCATAGTGATGACGCAATTTCCCTTTCCTTCGACTCCTTTTTACTATAACTATGCATTACATCACACATTGGCTGATATAACACGATAAATAAAGCAATGGAAGCAATTTCGTGATTAAATTTCGCCGTAATCAACGGAAATCATGATCGTGACCCAACCTCGTCATCGTCGTTCTCCGACTGGATTACGGTAGTCGATGGGGTGGACAGCGCGAGCTCGGCCGCAGTGGCGGCTTCCGACTTTTCTGCGGCCTCGCGCCGACGCTTGTTGCCGTCCATCTGGAGAGCAGAGAAATAGATAACAATTAGTAAACTACTAAGCTGTCCTAAAGGAAAGCTAAACTTCTAATCAGTAAGAAACTACTATAGCTGCTAATTAGAAAGAAACATTCGGATTATATTTAATTTTCAAAATTAGCAGGGTTCATGTTTTACGTGTATTGGAGAAGTGGCGGTGTGGAAAACTACAATGCTTGTCTGATTTATTTTGTTCAGACTACACGGCGGATTCACGCTACTTGCACTAGATTAGCAACCGATTTTGCCATTTCAGCCAATAAGTTAAACGTAGCATAGAAATCCAACTTTTGTGCAGGCGGTCGTCCGGTCACAATTTGGCCCTGTAGGCGGTCGTCATATTACCCCCAAAGGGCCCTTTTTGAGGCGTTTACCAGTGAAACAGTGATTTTTTTCGGATTTTGCTTGCATGCGGTAGTCGTACCCCCCCCCCCCCTGCAGGCGGTAGTCAAGGTACCATGTGCCCACCTATGCAACTGGTTGTGCCATCTACTCATCACTAAAATATTACATTTATAAAATGATACGATCATTCCCAAAAGTTAAATAGACAGACAACCGGTGTCTACCATATAGGCACGTTCGCGACCCTATCACTTTTTCGAGCTCTCCCGCTTTAGTAAACACAGGAAGCGCTTTGCCATTTTGTGTGTTCGTATCGTTTTATAAGCGTAACTAGCAGGGATGTGTTGAGGTTAAATACACTACGCTCTATGCGTACACTACGCTCTATGCATAGTTCTGCAGGTTCGGTCCAGGGGGACCTCGGTAGCTTGCTTCAGGTACGGTCCAGGGGGACCTCGGTAGCTTGCTTCAGGTACGGTCCAGGGGGACCTCGGTAGCTTGCTTCAGGTACGGTCCAGGGGGAGCTCGGTTGCAGGTTCTAAGTACGGTCCAGGGAGAGCTTAGGATTTTGGGGACTGTTAATCTCTAGAAAGAGTACTGGCTTATTCCGTTGCAAAAAGGCTCGTGAGGCTGAGAGCGATCGAAAAAAGAGTGTCCACTACGCCACTTCGTGGCTCCGTGGCAACTTTTTTCGATCGCTCTCAGCCTCACGAGCCTTTCACAACGGAAACGCAGGATACAGTGCGTTCAGAACTTTTAGAACAATTTCAGAGACATTTCCTGTGATCCCCTACGCTCTCTGAATAATTTTGGAAGTTTTCGAAATTTTCGATTTTTCACGTTAAAACGTTAAAACGTGTAAAACGTTAAAACGTTAAAACGTTAAAAGGACACGTTCAGACACGTTTCTGACATCGCAAAACACTTTTCCTGTGATCCCCGAGACTCACCGGTGCGTTTGGAGAAAGCTCGAAATTTTCGATTTTTCATGTTAAAACTCGGCAAAACAGGTGAAAACGTGTTTCACGGTACTCAAAAACGTGTCAGGGCGCATTCTGGTACTTGCGAAAAATGCGGCAAAAGGTTTGCCCGCGGCGGGGGTCGAACGTGGGGGTCTCGGTTTCAAAGTCTGGCGCCTTATCCACTTGGCTATGAAATTAGAGGATTTTTATATTAAAATTTTGAAAGGTTTTCTGGTCAGTTATCATATGCAAAAGGTTCTGGGAAGATTGCGCGAATTTGAAGCGATTTATGGCGAAAATGAAAAAAAAATGTCTGTCACGCTGCAACAAAAAAAACATACATACAGACAGACAGACAGACAAACAGATAGACAGACACAGTCATTTCCTATAAGTGGAGGAATAATACTACAACTAAACGAGTAATCATCTGACCCTCTCAATTCCGCATGCTCTCTCGCGCTGTCTGATCGATGAGAGAGCATGCAGAACGAGGAGAGTTTGATCATTACTCACAACTAAACACTACCACCCACTTGGTCCATCACCTCCGTCATGAAGTCCTTGCGCGGCGCGTGCACGTGCCCGCGGCGGAACTCGTTGAATCTGAAACAAACAAATATTTAATATAAACAAAATATACATATATTAACGGAACAGCTAGCGTGGTAGCTTGCAACTGATATGGAACACCTTTACCGTTATGTAACAAACTCTCACTAAATTCTGGCAGGAACTAGGCTGCCTTCTACTAATCGTGAGACATCAATCAGCTTGGGTCCATGCATGGTAGCACCCCACTGATGTTCTGCTAATGTACGAGTCCGAAAATCAGAGAAAGGAAGAGGGAAAAGCACAAAGCGTTGTCCGGTGCTTTTGCGTTTAGCAACTAAAATGGTTGTAGAGAAAATAGATAAATAATTAAATTTACCGCAATTAATTAAATAATTAAAATAATAATTAATTAAATAATTAAATTAAATAAAATAATTTACCGCGCCGTCTTCTTCCACTGGTAGTAGTACTGGATGAGCTCGCCGAGTGTTCGTGTTGGCACCTGCACATGTTATTTCCTTTTATCCTATAATAGTTAGAATAGTTAGAATAGGATTCCTATTCAAGCAATATTGAATAGAGCGGTACGAAGCGGTGAAGACTTTCCACCGATTGCGAGACGTTAATAAACCGGGTTGGCACATTTAAGTTTTCCATTTAAATTACTTGGTGAACGACTCTTGCAGCTCCCCCAAATAGCAAAGTGCACTCTACTCACAAATGCCTCCCGTATCAGCCGGAAGTTCTTGTAGTTGTCCTTGAAGCCGGTCTCGAACGCCGCCTTCTCCTCATCACTCCATTTCTGCAATAATAATAATAATAATAAAAATAATAACAATATTAATATTTAAGGCTTTTAAATGTAGATAAATAATTTGCTAACGAAATAATTGCTGAAGCATTAAACACATGCTAGTGTCGCACAAACTAATAGAAGACTCGAGACGAGAAACCGCCATGTTTTTTTCACCACACAAAACAAGATTGAGCGCGAGACTCATCATCTACTTTTTCTCGCTCTACAGCTAATTAAAAAAATCAAGATGCTTCCACAACTCCAGTTTTTCTCGATTACTGGCTATTACAAATTTCATGCAAGTATCCCTCTCACTACTCCCTGCCCGCTACCGTACCTTGACCTCTCCGATCACCGTCCGCTTGCACTCGTTGGCTGCTGCAGCTGCAGGTGCAGCAGCTGTCTCAGGGGCTGCAGCATCTACATCAGTAGTACTTGCTGCAGCTGCTGCAGCAGCGTCGGCCGTCGAGTAGGCAGCGGAGAGCAGCGCGAACAGCGCGTCCTCGTCGTCCCGCCACTGCAAACAAATATGCATATTTCAAATTAAAGTAACCATTTAAGGCAAAGTCTACATTGAATGTTGCATCTGCTCCAAAAGACGTGTGAAAGTAGACGATTTCCAGTGATTCAGGAGTCCAGCTCCCTTGCGTTTGTAGGTTTAGACGAGCGATGCTTTAGTTCTATCGAACAGTAGACAAATTGAAATTGTAATCGAAACGTTCGTCAAACGTATGGTTCGATCGCCGCGCACTTTTCTGTTTCATGTTCAAATGAAAATCTGATTCATTAACGACTCTGCGCTCCAGCTGTCTCGTATCATTTAAACAGATAAATCATTGCCACATTTTTCATTACACCATTTGTACTTCCGGTAACCACGCACTATGCCGTTTCACGCTTAGTTAAACTACGACTATCCACGTCGTGCTCAATGCGTTCCACGATTTGCGCTGCTGATATAAAGCAATCATTTTTCTCTCTCGTATTAATGGCATAATCAAAATGACATCTGCGTGGAATGAATTAGCGAATGATTAGGCGATAGTAATAATAATAATATTAAATATTTCCACTCAACCAATATTACAAATTTAAAATACTACGTTCCACTTCATGAACTACCTGTGGTGTGTTTACTGTCTGATTCTCTCACTTTTGCGTGCACTCTCACCGTAGTTTCTGCTATTTATCAGCGGAACGTTTTAATAATTCGGACGAATGTTTGTGAATTTGTAATACTCACATCAATCATGCTCTCGTCCTCCTCCATCCCCGCCCTCCTCGCCTTCCACTCGTGCACGAAGCGGTTGAGCGCCGACGACGAGAGGCCTGCAATCAATCGATAATTAACAGGCTACAGTACCTATTTTCAATTACATCTCTATCGCTGCGTCTCATCGCACAAAATCACCTCGTTCTCCGTCTTCTAGGGAATCATTACCCAAAAAAAGAGAAAACGGATCAAACAATAATTGACAGGCATTAGATACAACACACCAAGTGGCACTCGATAGTCACAAGATATAGTATGCTCATAATTTCAGACATCATTTGCTTATGCAGATATTTACTGCAGCACATAAAAAAATTGCCAAGAAAATCAAGTAAACACCCGGCCGATTCGTGTCTCGCGCAGCGATCAAGAAGAATGGTAGTGCGATTATTCTCAATTTCATATCTTTCGCTGAGCATAAAATCATTTCGTTTTCCGTCTTCTAGGAAATAATTACGGGAAAAAGCGAAACTGGATCAACCAATCATGGATGGGTATCAGATACAGTACACCAATCAGTAATCGATAACCACCAGATACAGTACGCTCAAAGCTCACCGTCGCTCGGGCTCCACAGCAGCACGCTCGCCTCGTGCTCCTCCGATCGATCGCCTGACAATTATTAATTTCTTATTATAAATTCCAAATACTAATTTTGCTATTAATTTTTTTTGTGCAATAAAGGCTTCGGCCAAATTAGCACAGGTTCGTTTCATTCTTCCCTTCCCATACGCACGAAGCAGTAATTTACCTAGTCATTTCATTGCATAAATCTAACTCACTCCGCACACTAATTTCGCCATGCAATCTTACTCTTTAAAAAAATTATCTAAATAAAAAAGAATTTTTAAAAAATCCATACCGTCCTCCATCGTCTCCGGCACGACCGCCTGGTACAGCACGGGATCCACGCGGATTTGGAACTGCAATGCATTACGAAAATTACATCAGTGAAAAGGTTATTGTAAAAGAGCTGCCAGTGGTTTGCGTGCTTCAAAAACTCTACGTTCTCTAAAAGTGCTGAGGAAAGCAATTCCACGATGACATCTATAAAACAGCACTATTTCTCATTTTCGTTACAACGTGCTCTCACAGTTTTACTGCGAATGAAATTAAGTTTCAAAGAGTACTACAAGTAATAGTGTTTGAATTAAATTGCTATAGGAACGAATTTGTCGCTCCCTTAGCGCCTATGGTTGATCCTATCGTTACAACTAATTAATACAAGTCTAAGTTGTTACTAAGATAAACTAAAACTACCCACTCACCTCTTTCTTCTCGGGTGGTTCATAGTCCACATCGACTTCCTCCTCCTCCGGCTCTCCCGCGCCCACGCCAAAGTACGAGTCCGTCGCTTTCTCGATCGCCTGCCAAATTGACCATCATTTTTTTAACAAAATAATGCATTAAAATGTTTAAAAAAAATCATTATGCATAACCAGTAAAAAGACAAACTCCAAACAATAAATTCTGGATATTCACAAATATAAGCCAATTTTTAGCTTCACTAACGTGTCGAATACAACTAATTATTTCAGGTAATCATCGTTTCAAGCCGCGCATGAGAAAAACTAACATGGAAAACTGCGGAAACTCTAATACTAATCATAATTTTCGCAAAGAAAAATCAATCAATAATAGTACTACAGTACCTCGGGGCTGACCGCCTCCGGATGCTGGTCCACAGTCTCCGCCGCCGTTGACACAGATGGCTCCTCCTCTTCTTCTCCTTCCTCATCCTCAGGCGCCGCTGCTAATAAATATTTTAATTACCAGAGAAAATTCTCATGCAATACTGGGAGAGATTCCATCTGCGTTTATGCAATCAGTGAAACTCTAATCTGCTTGGCAGCAAGTAAAGTTTGATCCATACGACCAAATCAAAAATAAACGCTCAACTCTGTATTTAAAAACAGCAATATTTATATATACCAGTAATACTGTTTTAGTAATAAAAAGGTACAGGAGTTCCATGTCAAGCGCTTTTAATAGTAGCAAGGATGACTAGCAATTGCTTACACCACTCGGCCATATAATAATAATTTTTAAAAATAATAATGCTCACCGGGTGCCCCGTATCCGTACTTCTTGCGCAGCTCTTCTATGTCCATGTCGGCCTCGGCCTAGAAAGATACATTTTAAAAACACATTTTTAGATTATTTTCACTAGCCAATTGTCATTCTCATAATAACATATAGGGTTGGCAAGAAAGTCTTGTCCGATTTTTAAATTTCAGAAAACTCTTCTGCGTTTATTTTCCAAGTCGCCTGGCTAACCCTGTCTAGTATCATTATATGTAGGGAGTCTTCCTCTTTTCGTTGCTCACTACTTCACGACTGCCTGTTCATTATGTTGAGAAATGGGATTGGACAAATGTCGCCGGATTGCTTTCGTCTCTACACTTTCTTTGACGTGCTGTTCTATAATGGATCGCGGTAGAGTCCGATGCAAGTTATCCACTAGAAGGGTGACCTTTACCGAATACAGGAACGGCAATAAGACCGAGCTACCTTGTCTAGCTAGTCAGAAGCGATGTCTCAAAATTGAGTGTTGCGAGCCAAAGATCGCGACTAAAACCTTTTTTTAAATTGTCAGCGGTCTCCGTACAAATGGAGTTACGATTCCCCTCTGTTTTAGAAGGGCACCTACGACGGTTAGAAAGGTATTATTCACTTTGAGAAGGGTGGTCTAATCTTTGATCTGGCAGAGCGTTTATATGATGTCCGAAATTCGAGATCGAACATGGGGATTCACAAAGTGCCACAATTTTAGGAATGATCAGATCAAGCCGTTTGGCTGCTCATTACGCAGTAAAAGTCCACTAGTTTTATTGTTTAGTAGGTCGTTCTTTGATTTCTGCCTACTTCGACAAAGCACATAATCAAATAAGACTACTTAAATTGGAGTTTTTCCGAAATTTAGCGAGTTTCAACTTTTTTGAGTTTTTCATGTTTCAAAAGGTTGGGAATTAAATTGTTTGAGAGGATCACCATGGTAGTAAGTCATATTGTCAGTGAGTAAATCGCGCTCCATTACACCTCTATAGCTTCTCATTGGAAACTGTGACTTGAGATAATCCTCACACTACTTTTTCTGAGCGCGTAAAATCTGGACGACCATAACTTCTAAGATAATTATAGCAGCGACGTGTTCTCATCACAATTAGAATTCGGTGTGATTATACTCTAAGTGACTGTATGCATGGCTTCTTCGAAAAATTCTCGGCGAAAAGAAAACTATTTTATTATTTGTAACATATATGCCTCCACATCAGATACAATGCAATTCGCTATATCTAAGGATTCGAGGGAGAGTCAAACAACTCCAAAGTTGAAAGTTGTTATTCACTAGTGCCACTACAACATACCATGCATACAATGTTTGTTAATTTGAACTGGCCGAAAAACGAAAGCTTGAAGTTAACATCTCAAATCGGACATTACTTTCTTGCCAGCCTGATATTTGTCGACGTTCAAAACGGATCAACAATGCACATACAAACAGGTCAAAAGGTACGTAAAAAAAACGACGAAGTCAACCCACATTTTGGCATTTTCAAGAACAATTTTTGAAAAATCCTACCCACATTTTTGGATTTTGAGAAATAAAAACTGTAAACCCAACCCACATTTTCAGTTTTTTCATGCCCATACTTGAAAAACCCAACACACATTTTCGACTTTCCCAACGCACCCTTTTGACCTATTCACATACAATTGCACCTGTTATCCCGGTTCATCCTTAATGGCATGTGTTTGTCCACTCGATAAAGGAGACTGTTATCTCCGCTTGCGCTCTAGCATAGACGAACCATGGGACTACCAAAGTCCGAATAAGCACCAACTTTTTTCTTAATTAATTAATTAATTAATCACCTCCAGATCATCCAGTTCATCGTCGTCCTCATCATCATCCAGCAGCGCCTCCTCCTCGTCCATCGTGGCTGTAATGTTAATTAGTTAAGTTTTAACAATTAATTATTAAAATTTTCAGTAGAATTTGAAATTCGGCCAAATAAGTCGATTAGATCTCTTTATTTAACACACTCTCTACGCCGATCGGTTGATGAGACTATGTTGAATGAAGAGATTTAATACAATTACAGACATTGGAACCGGTACGTCTATAGTTTAACGACGCCTCTAAGAATCATTTGCTAATATTTTCAATGATTCGAGCGAACCGAATACATAAATAAAATAGGGGCGCTCTACAAGTGTATCCTGTTATAGGATCCGCTCAATTGTTATTAACAAAACAAACTCTTAATATCCGTATAATTTTGTTGTTGTATACAAGTGGAAGTAACCAGTCAGGTTCTTGCTTCATTCACCGCCTATAACAATTCCATCTCCACTCACCCTCATCGTCCTCTTCGTTCTCATCATCGACAAAGTCCTCGGCGTCTTCGTCGCCGGGCGGCTCTGCCGGAGGAGGGAAGGGGTCCTCGGGATGGTCCGGCAACTCCTCCGACTCGTGCGACACCTCTCGCTGCTCGTCCATATTACTGGAATAAATATAGAAATAACAAATAGAAAATACATAAAAAAAAGAGGTAAAAGTGATGAAGTAGAATAGATCTGCAGTTAACTGGGGATGGGAGCATAAGCGGGAGGTCATTATTAAGCAGAAAAGGGTGAGCTACCTCAACATTTACTCTAAAAAAGTATGAATAAATGCTCTACATGAGAAGTAAACGCAATACAGGCAGCGTCTCATTTAAACGACGCAACACATTCGAGAACGAATTAGCGAATTGCGGTGCAATTGGGCGTGATCTTCCAGGACAAGGTGGAGACAAAGGAGAAGATCGATAGGGGGATGTCACGCGACTAAAACAAGCAGCCAGCAGCAAAGGACAAGCAAAGTACAGCGAGCGTTAGCGCGATTCGCGAGAGAAAGTGCGACGGAACTAGGCACGCAACGCGAGTGAGCCATCGCGTCGCGGGCGAATTGTCGCGAGTTCGACGGGGCGCAACGAGTTTGCCCGGTCATGCAAATGATTTGCAATTTTTTTTTTAAAATTTCGCATTTTTCCTTTTTATTTCAGTAATCATTTTGTTGTAGAAAGTAATAAATTCAATCAAGACTACAATGAAAGCATAAATCGTTTATTTCAAATATTATTTCAACTTTTCCAAGTATCTTCATCATTCTTGAAACCCCCCGTTGTAGGCGTGATATTTTCACAAATCGTCCCAAACCTCCAGAAGGGGGTTAAGCGATATAATGTGTGAAACTGCAAAAGTCTCACTTTCACCCACCCTCACGGTCATGACCCCTTCCTGGACGGTTGGAATTGCATGACTTCTCTCTCTCCAGTAGCTCACTGTTATCCAAAACAGGATCTAATCCCCAAAACAAGTCCTCGGGGCGCAATAACTGATGACTAGTCGCGCCCCTGTCGCTGCCGCAGCATCATCATGCTCTTCGTGTCACTCTTTATTCCTTCTCCGGGGGGGGGCTCCCTCCCCCCCCCCTATCACTGTCCCCCCGGGACCGCATCATCCATCTCTCAGAGACGGCAGAGATTGCGAGAGATCCGGAAAAGTTGACTGCATGCTTCCCAACCCGGGTTCCGCCCATATTTCACGCTCTTTCCCTTTCTCTGACTCGGGCCAGAGATGTCGAGAAACATCTAAAATTTTCGATTTTTTCACATTTTTGTTTGTTGCATGCCTGCGATTCTGCACGCACGTATTGCTTTTGTTCACGGATGATCCATTATGATCCCTATGTGAAGCGTGCGATCGCCTGCCTTTTGTACTGTTTGGATCAGTAATTGATTCCTAGACACAATTTCCATTCGGAGATCCAAAAGTTGACGGAATGCTTCTCAACCCGGGTTCCGCCCATTTTTCACTCGCTTTTTCTTCTCCTAGTGTCTTGAGACGACGAAAAATCGCTCGATCTGGTCAACTTTACGCATCATTCTGAAATTTCATACAGGCCAATTGCGCATGCCCCTCACCTAAAGTAGTAGCCTGGCTTTTTTTGTTCTTATCACCAATTAATTCCGGTAATTTCCATGAAAAAATCCAAACTTGGCTTCTCCAACCCTGGTTCCGCCCATATTTCACGACGTTTTCCCATCTTTCAGTGCACTTGTGAGACGTCAAGAAATCTCTCCAAACCGCGTTTTCAAATTTTTTTTGCGTGTCTCTTCTGATTTTACTGAATTTTTTGCCGGATGAGCAATTACGATCCTTCTGTGAAATAAGTAATTACCTTGCATTCAACTGTACTGTAGGGATCAATCTACTGCTGGCACATGATTCCAAACATACAAATCAGGGATAGAACGAGAGAGTGTGCAAAAGTGAGAGTCCCTCTCGATTTCACACGCTCTCTCACTCAAAAGGCCTTTCTGTAAGGTTGACCGGCCTGTGGAATGATGTGCTGCAACACCATTTCCGGTACAAGATCAAATAAGTAACCTATAAAAGGATTCCAAGGCGGCTTCCGCCCTATTTTTCACGACCCCACCTCTCGTGGACCTCGTAAATATCTCGAATTGACAATGTTTCTCAAGTTCTCCTATTTGGTAAAAATATTTTTTTCAATGATTAACTACTACTCACCATGCGTAGCACGGATTAGTTATTACACTTCTCACGTGAATCGCAAAACCCCCTGCTGTTGAAATTCAATAATTATTTCAACGTCCGAGGTCCGATAGCTTCTCCTCCCCCCATCACGGGCTCCTCCCATATTTCTTGCGGTATTTACTGAAAATTTACTTAAATTTCCTCATCTAAAGATCTCGAGATTTTTTGTTGAAACAAGTAAACTACAAAATAACGTCGGGCCTAGCATAAGGAAATGTTACAGTCCTTACCTGAATCCTGCAACCACCTGTATTTGTATTGTTCGGTCTCGCAACTGACGTGAAACATATATTTTAATTGTAAATTGCGAAATGTGAGTCCACGAGTAATGATCACACTCTCCTCATTCTACATGCTCTCTCATCGATCAGACAGCGCGCGAGAGCATGTAGAATTGAGAGGGTCAGAACATTACTCGAGTGCACGATCTCTTCAGTTCGCACACTTTCTCACCGGTGAAGAGAGTGGGGGCGAAATGAGGAGGTCGGTGGTAGGGATGCCGGTTCGGTGTTGTGCATACCCTCTGGTAGTCTCTTTTTATCTAACTCTCTTCACCTTATCAGCCGTATTACCGATCTCTTACCCACAAAATCACAGTGATTCAGGTGTACAGCGAGGCGGCCACACACTTTTTGGCACAATTCCAGAATTTGAATTTGAACGGGGAGAAAAGGAGCACGCAACGCGACCGCAACGCGCGCGTCTCTTCAGAGCGCTGTTGTCTCTCGCTTTTTCTCTCGTTGTCTGGCATGTGGCCGCTCTCGAAATGCTGTCGTAAAACGATTACCGAACCTGCATCCCTAGTCGGTGCTATGGCAATTCTGCTGCGAAAGAGAGATGTGTTTAAAACGAGAGCGGCGCCTGAACTAAGCGAGAAGCGCTATGTGCAATAACTTGATGGAATCTAATGGTGAATAAATATCATAAACAGTTACTACCAATTTCCGTAACTGGCATGCGTCTCACCAATCGCCTATCTATTTTTACATTTTCTGCAAATCTATTATTTTTACAATTCTAATTACGATTAATATTATTTTTAAAATTTGCCCAGATGTGTCTCACCAATCGCCAATCGGTCCGTCTCATCGTCTGGGTGAAGCACGCCTACCACAAGTATCATCTGTCGCACCTCCTTTTGCTGGCGTCCTATGCAGGTGAGAAATCTCCAGAAAGGAGCAAGAGGGAGATAGCGTGTCAAATTGAGAGAGTTCGTTTCCCACATTTATTTCGCTACTCACCCTCTTCTAGAAGGTAGGAATCATGTGCAGCTCTCCAGAAAGGGGTCAACAGGGAGCGAGCGTGTGAAATTGAGAGAGTCGCTCACCCACACTCTCTCGCTGCTGACCCATTTCCGGGGTGATGCCTTGAGCGTACTGTAGAAGAACGATTACAGTAGCCAGATGTATTTTCAATTTAAATCATAGATACGGTATCCGAGTCTTTAATTATCGATTGCAGCCTTTGTCCTGCTCTCGACTACGGTATTCTTTCTCACCGAATCGATTCAAGCCAAGACATATCGGGCCCGTCACCATGCAACGATGAGCGCCGACAGGAATCGGTAGTGTTACAGAAAAAGAACAGCGAGAAATCCATGGTGCAACTCGTCAAATCGGTTATCTGCAAGCGGAAACCAGAAATCGTCATGTTTCTTACAATTAGGAATATTTTTGCACCAGACATTGTTCCCGTTGATTTGACACGAAAAAAGGGTTAGGAGTGCATAAAAGGATCAGAGGATGCTCTCACACTTTCGCACACTGAGAGTAAGAGTGAAATCGAGAGAGTCTCTCTCATTTCTGCTCCCTCTCTCTCTCTCTCGCCTCCTCACCCCATTCTGGAGGAAGACACACACTCATCACAGATTCGTGCACCGCATGCTTTGAGAGAAAAGATGAGTTCACCAGAAAGTGGCTAGAGAAGGCGAGAGGGGTTTGAGAACGTGCTCTGATTTTCGCAAACTTCCTCGCCTCCTGACCCCTTTCTGGAGCACGTAATCATCGCAGATTCGTGCACCGAATGCTCTTCCCTCGTCTCTTCAACAATTCACAATTGCTGATTTACGCTAATCCGCAGAAATCCTCCGCACTAATGACAATTATGAACGAGCAGTTGGAAAATTATGAGGTGAGCGAGGTCGATATTACATATTGATGACGAAATTCTGACCGATTAGTTAGGGTTAATATAAAGTGCTGTCTGGTAATCATCACTATGCAATATCTTGCGAATTTTCGATATTCCACGATTGCCTACCAACACCATTTCATATTCCAGCATCCAGGGGCGTGTAGAAATGAAAGGGCTCTCTCACTTTTACACAATCTCTCTCCTTGACCCCTTTTTGGAGATCGATCGTTTGCAGCATTATCTCCGCCTCCGCTCGCCCGTGCACCCAATCCCGCACACGTTCGGCGGCTCCTTGCTGTTTGTGAGTGTTTTTTACCAAGGGAGAGAAGGAATTGCGCATTCACTACCTGATCTCTTTTTGAGCCACCATTGAAACACAAATGAGCGGGCCAAAATTTAATGACGCATTTCCGTGTATCTTCTTGGAACCCAATTTACTGTGATCGATTCTCAACTGTTTTCATATTTTCCTGTAGATCTAATCTGATATATCAAATCAAGATAACTTCATTGGTTTTGTCAAGTCCAGACATTCGTTTGTCTTCGCAAATAAATATAAATAAATAAATAAATCTCTAAGGTTTTCTCCTCGATCACAACGCTCGGCTCTTCCTCTTATCCGATGACTCCGTCGGGACGAATTATTACGATGTTCATATCGGTTATCGGTGAGTTCCCGGCCAAGCCTCCAGAAAGGGGTCAGCAAGTGTCTAAAAGCGACTCCGAACTTCTATTTTTCATGAACACGAACACTTGAACCTGACTCCTTTCTGGATGAGTGGAATCATGTATGGGAAATTAATAATGACTTCTTTGTCCAGAAGTCCTTCATTTTCAATTTGCGGTGTCGAAACACTATTCATAGTCGGAAATACAAATACAAATACAAATACAAATTTATCAGTGTCGCTTTATGGGCGCTGATCAAGATGGGGGTTTCATATAGGTTTCAGACGTGGTCGATGGTCTTCTTTAGAATGATTCATTTTGTCCGGTATTAAGCGTCGGGATCGGTCTTCTTTCCATATCACAGACCCAGAATTATTGGCTGGAGAACGAATAGTGATCTCGCGAGCTTGACGTTGAAGATTTTGCGTTCGAAGAAAGAAAGATGGAGCCTTCTTTCTTTAATCTGCGTCAACCAAACTCAAATCATCAATCTCAGAAGGAGAGTCATCGAGTCTAGAAACTGAGGGACCAACCATCTTATGTAGTCATACCCATCACACGGTGACCAGTCCGGCTTGGATGGGGATTCCGATCTTGTTGAGTAGTCGATGACATAGACGAGGGAAATTGAAGGAAAATCCCCCTCTCCATCAGACAGAAATGGGAGGGACAGCTCGCGACGACTGACAGACTCGGGAATGATCTAGTCGGAAAAAGAGGACTCAAATATTGTCCCTCAAAGCTTTCGATTTAAAAAATAAGATTTATAATAATAAGAAAAAAAGATTTTAAAAAATTTTGTCACCGCAAATTGGATGATGAGCTATGAAGGAAGCAGCATAAAAGCGGAGTGACCGATGCTTCCTAGTTTCAGTTTTCCCATTTAGTCGTCCCAAATAGATAAAGACTCAATGCCTTTGATGCTTCCCCTTGTACCGATATTTTAGAATTCCTTTATTTTCATTACAAAAGAAACGCGCGACGTTGCATGACGTCTATATTATTTTTGAAATTTAAAAAAATTCTGATATTTTCAGGAAATTAAAACTATTAATTTTTTTAGGTATTCCATTCACTATTGTCGTCATCAAAGATCTGGCGTTTCTCGTCGCCAAAATCTTCTACTTCCCCTGCATGTGGCTGGGTACGGTATGATTTTCGAGTTGGGTACGGTATCGTTTAAGAACTGGGTACGGTAACGTTTCAGAGCTAAGTACGGTAGGTTTTCCGAGTGCGGTTCTGTATTATATCTAAAATGTGCACGGTTCAGAGCCAAGTATGGCGGAAATTCCAAGTTTGGTAAGGTAACGCTTCACAACTAGCCGGGATGTGTTGAGGTTAAATACACTACGCTCTATGCGTACACTACGCTCTATGCGTACACTACGCTCTATGCACAGTTCTGGGTGCAGGTTGGGTCCAGGGGAGATCGGTAGTTGGCTCCAGGTTCGGTCCAGGGGGAAATCGGTAGCTTGCTCCAGGTTCGGTCCAAGGGGAGATCGGTAGCTGGCTCCAGGTTCGGTCCAGGGGGCCTCAGTAGCCTTCTTCAGGCACGGTTCAGGAGGAACTCGGTAGCTTGCTTGAGGCTCAGTCCAGGGAGGAGGACTCGGTAGCCGGCTCCAATACGGTCCAGGGGGAGTTTAGTATCTTGGGGAATGTTAATCTCTAGAAAGAGTACTGGCTTATTCCGTTGCAAAAGGCTCGTGAGGCTGAGAGCGATCGAAAAAAAGTTGCCACGGAGCCACGAAATGGCGTACGAGCCTTTCTCAACGGAAACGCAGGATACGGTGTGTTGATTTCCCGGGCGTGTTCGAACACGTTTCCGACATCGCAAAACACTTTACCTGTGATCCCCCACGCTCCGCGAATCAATGGGAAACTTTTAGAAATTTTCGATTTTTTTCATTTTAAAACGTGTTAGAACACGTTCAGACACATTTCCGACACCGCAAATCACTTTTCCTATGATCCCCCACGTTCTGCGAATCAATTGGCAACTTTTCGAATTTTTCGATTTTTCATGTTACAACGTGTTAGAACACGTTCTGACACGTTTCTGACATCGCAAAATACTTTTCCGAGTAATGATCAGACTCTCCTCATTCTGCATGCTCTCTCATCGATCAGACAGTGCGAGAGAGCATGCAGAATGGAGAGAGTCAGACCATTACTCACTTTTCCTGTGACCCCCTACGCTCTCTGAATCATTTTGGAATTTTTCGAATTTTTCGATTTTCATGTTAAAACGTGTTAGAACACGTTCAGATACGTTTCTGACATCGCAAAACACTTTTCCTGTGACCCCCTCCGCTCTGCGAACCAATTGGGAACTTTTCGAAAATTTCGCTTTTTCAAGTTAAAACTCGGCAAAACAGGTGAAAATGTGTTTCACGTTACTCAAGAACGTGCTAGAAGGGCTTCTGACACTTGCGAATAATGCGGAAAACGTTTTGCCCGCGGCGGGGTTCGAACCTGGGGGTGTCGGATTGAAAGTCAAGCGCGTAACCCACTTGGCTATGGATTTGGTCAATTAAATTTTGTAAAATTTGAAAGATATTTTGGTCTGTTATCATTCGCAAAAAGATCTGAGAAGAAATAGCGATTTTGAAGCGATTTATTAGGAAGCTTCCGGATGCATGATTCGGACCCTCCAGAAAGGGGTCAGGGGCGAGAGAGAGAGAGAGAGGGAGCAGAAATGAGAGAGACTCTCTCGATTTCACTCTTACTCTCATTCCAAACCCCTTCCTGTACAGTTTGCCGGCCTGTGGAATGATTTGCAACGAAATTTACGAAAATTTCATGAAATCGCGTGAAATCAATCGATAATTCACTTTGAAACTCGGCAAAAGATGCTCAAATATGTTTCTCGTTATTCAAAAATGGGTTTGGACCACTTGTTACACTTGCAAAAAATGCGGCAAAAGACTATGCACCGGCGGGGATCGAACCTGAGACCCTCGGATTTGAATTCGAGCTCGCTACCGACTTGGCCATGAAATTATCGATTTTTCAAATATAAATTTCGATGTGTTTCGTGATCATATGCAAAATAGCGCGATTCTGAAGCGATTTATAAGGAAAATGCGAAAAAAATGTCCGTCACGCGCACGGAAAAAAAACCAACACACAGACAAACAGACAGACATTTTGATTTCCTATAAGTGGAGGAATCAGAGCTGAGTACGGTAGCATTTCACTGATTCGTTGTAAATTTCACTGAACTGAACTCTCCTTTCTGAATGGCGATAATGAGCGCGAAAACATTTTTTCTGAAGAAAAATGGTTTGAACAAAATGGCGATAGTTCTCGAATTTCCAAGAGAAAATAAGACAAGGAAGGTTAAAATATGACACCGCGCGCTTGAATGTTTCGCCATGCCAACATTTACAGATAGCTAGAGGTTGGAATGATATTCTTGTCAACTCAAAAAAATCGTAAACTGAGATTACAAACAAAGCAAATGATTTTAAAAATTGCAGAAGCATGTTGGGCTGCCTTTCGCTTCTGCACACTTCGTGCAGAAAGTGAGCAGAGGCTGGAAGTAAGTTAATTATCTATTATGACGTCATTCAACTGGTCTGCCAAGCCTCCAGAACGGGGTTTGGGGTGAGAAAGAGTGTAAATTTTATCTTATATTTGTAAAACGAAAATGTGGCCTGGCAAAAAAAAATGATGAAACGATAGGAATTTACTCAATACGAAAAAAATTACAACCTTGCAAGATTTGTGTTTCATCGCCTCTTCATATTCGAGCCAACTAAACGCAATCTGCTTGTTCGACAATTAATACTTCTATCTTGCCAGTCCCGATTCCGCGGAGTGCACGACTATGCGAAGCGCAAGCGCGACTACCGAGTGGCGCACAGCGAGCGGCTGCTGTCCATTCCGGTACGATAACATTCGGAGAATACGGTATTCCACTAGCTATGGATAAAACCTAAGACTCTCAGATTGGACGGATCTCATACGGTAGTAATAGCAGACAATCAATCAGTGTTTGCCAACTTCGGTATTGTCAATTGATAATTTTCGCAATACAGTACCGGCCTGTCACCGTAGTCACTGTGAGCACATTTCATACGGTAGTCAGTAGGTAGCTTATCGACATTTACTTCAGAATTGCCAATCGATACTTATTACCGTACTCACTCCGGATACTTCTGATTCGGTAGTGGAATAAGATAATCAATCGATAATTGCAGGTCGCCATTGCGATTTTTGCGTTGATCGGCTGGGCGACACTGGGAACTGTCGTGATCCGGTGGTGAGTCGATGATCTACTCATTAGCATTGCCGTTTCGGTGTTCCTATTCCGGACAATGTATCGAAAGATCGGTAAATGATAAACGTTTTGACAGAGAGTCAGAGAAAAAAGACTGCCATCCCAACACCCCGCATCCCTACTATTACAATTTTAAAATGATACGTTCATGAAATGGACTACTGGTGGTGTACTCTCTTTCTATACCTCGACGTGTCTCTCACTTTGCCAAGCTCTCTCGCAGCCGTATCTGTTGTTTAGCACGGATTATCAACGGAACGTTTTATTATTTCGGACGAGTGCTCGTAAATTTGTAATACTCATGATTGCCTACATCCGTAAGGCTCGAGAGGGACTGCAAAAATGAGGGGAGCATTCTCTAGTTACCATGCACTCTCCCACCCCTTGACCCCCCTTACATGAGATGTATATATATATATATATTTATGCGATCATAAGAAACGCGGTACAAAATTAAGTTAGATTAAAAACGAATTCAGTTGGAAGACAATGACAATCTAATAACGAGTCACTCAGAGAAACTGATCAATTCTCTGGACTTCACTAATAGCCTTGCCGCTCTGGGGAAGAAACTATGATGTCGGTAGTTTGAAGTGGAACTAGCGTTAGTGAAATTTATCCCATGTCGAGTGAAGTAATAGCTAAAGTGATGTGGTGTCTTTTTAGATATTTTGTATTTGCCTCTCAGGAGATTACTGGCTGTCTTCAGGTCAATTTCCTCTCTACGCTTTTCTAATGAGACTAGACCTAACTGCATATTTCTATTAGGGAAATTCGGCATTGTTTGCCAGGTTGATTTGTGGCATCTCATAAATAGTCGTCTAGTGAAATAGTTCTGAACATTTTCAAGGATTTCTTTGTCACGTATTAAGTAGGGGTTGAAAACCATAGAAGCGCTCTCTAGTATGGGTCGAATGTAAATAGAGTAGGCTTTGAGGAGTATTTCAGCGTTATTGGTGCGAAGAGCTCTGAGAATAATGTGGCACGCGGATACACCTTTCTGAGCAATTGTCTTGCAATGGTCGGAAAAAGTGAGCGATTTTTCTAATATGAAACCGAGATCTCTCATGACTAATTTCTGTTCTAGTATAGTATTGCCTATTTTGTATTTATTCTTCGCATTTGCTCTACCTAAATGTAATGAGTTGCATTTATGTGCAGCTAATGGTAGCTGCCACTCTTCAGACCAATTGACTATGGTATCAATTGCGCTTTGTAATGGAATAGTGGTTTCCGTTCTTTTAAACGGGCGGTAAATTTTGATGTCATCTGCATACATTCGTGCAACGACACCATTTTTCTGGACTAGTAAGGGGATTTCAGACGTGTAAATCAAAAATAGCAGTGGACCTAATACCGATCCTTGCGGAACGCCACTTGTAACTGGGAATGATGACGACAGTTTCTCACGTACTCTAACTTGGAAAGTTCTGTTCGCAAGATAACAAGTAATCCAGTCAATAGTTTTATGTGAAAGCCCGATTTTTCCTAGTTTGTGTTTTAGTTTAGGGTGTGATACTCTATCAAAAGCCTTCGCGAAGTCGAAATATATTACATCTACAGGTTCGCCATCACTAATAGACGCTGTCCAATTTTCCAAAGCGTCTAGCATTTGAAGCTCGCGGGAGCGTTTCTTTCGGAATCCGTATTGTTCATCAGGGAATATATCTAGGGTTTCACAATGTTCTATGATCGGCTTACACAGGAGTCTTTCAAAGACTCTGCAGAATAGTGATGTGATTGAAATGGGTCTATAGTTTAGGGGGTCACAGAAAGGAGGGGATTTCTTAACTGGTATTACAATGGAATGTTTCCATAAAGACGGGACCATGCCTGATTCGTATGAAAGGCGAAAGATAATTTCGAGTGGTTCGGAGATTGGGACAGCTATATTTTTGATATAACCCAAGTCAATGTTCTCTGGAGTTCGACAGCTAGAGCGTTTCCATCTTTCAATTAGTGAACATATCTCATGCCTTAAAAAAGAAGGTTCATTGTAACTACCTAAGTTGGGTAGGGTACCTGTATTAGGTAAAGTTCCATTATCAGTGGTGAATACACTCGCAAAGGTTTCAGCGAGTAGATTTGCTTTTCCATGGTCGTCCATCACTAAAGTTCCATCATTCTTTTTGAGGCCTTCAACTCCCTTAGGTTTGTTGGTGCACCGCTTCATAAAACGAAAGAACTTATTCCGATCCTCGCTATCGATAATTCTCTTTTCAATAGTCTTATGATACCGTATAAGTTCTTTTCGGAATTGCCTATTTAGTTTCTCAAATTTACGAGTTATGGTTGGGTCGTCTGCAGAAATGGAATGTTGCCAAGCTAAGAAGCGCCTACTAATAAGTCTCTCAATATGGGGAGGTACTTTGCCATGGGTCACATTTACTCTTATCCATGGGACATGGGTGTCAATTGTCTTCTGTATCAGTTTCATGAGTAGATCATACATGTCATCGACATATTTCATTGTCGAAAACGCAAGGGTCCAGTCAACATTGGCTAATTGGCAATTGATTAGCGCGTAATCGGCTTTCTTGTAATCTCTTCTAAGAGTGAATGCAGGAACTGAATGGCAGAGCGAAAGTTGGAACTTTACAATATGATGGTCAGAAATATCAAAAGGAGGGCCTACTACTGTATTAATAATTAATCCTGGGGTATTACATAATACTAGATCGAGAATATTACTTTTCCGAGTCGGATGCGTGACTAGTTGCGCGAGTTTTATGGATAGGCAAAGATCTAAAAGGGACTGCGATGCGGGGGTAATCTTTTCTTTTTGCGGGCATGGAAACAATGACCAATCGATATCGGGGAGGTTGAAGTCACCAGTGATTACTGTAGGTTGGGGGCATGAGCAAAGATCAATTATCGATTTATGTAGCAGGGATATGGAGTGATGTGATCTGCAAGTGAACGGAAAAATGAGATTTTTTTCTGAGTTTTTTTCAGCGCATTTTTGGGGGGATTTCTTCATACGTAAACCAGTGTCAAAGGTAACAAACGTGAGGTAAATCGACACTTAGTTATTTGCAAATTCAGGCACGCCCCTCATCTAAATTCCACCATGGCTTTCTACCATGTGTTCAACTGTCTAACAACCACGGGAGTGAGGGAAATCGAGTTGAGAGGTAACGATCGATAATTGGAATGAATAGTCAGTCAAGATTGAACACTTTGGACGATTAGAATGTCGTTACATCCCCCAACATCAAACACTCAGAGAAAAAAGAAGTCAGTAGTACCTTCTTCCCTTCTCACCCCTCTCTGGAGTTTTGCAAACATGATCCCATTCAGAGGACGCGCTTCCCCTCCTCTCACTCATTTTATATGTTCTCATCGGTCTCGCGGTGCTGTCCCTCTTTGTGAACCTTCTCCACAGCAAGTTCTCGCAGGTTCTTATTAGCCTTTGCAGGACTCGCAGATTCAACTTTTTATTCAATTCATATTACCGCATTGACACAACTTTTTATTCAATTCATATTATCGCATTGACAAGCTACAATTTATATTTGTGAGAAAAAAAACTAAGAAAAAAGTACATAACATTAAAAAAATCGATTCCGGGCATATTCATCTCACATTTTTTTGCATGTGTTGGTTTACGAGCGAGTGTGTGAAATGAAAAGATTGAACCCCGCAATATAATTTTTGCCTGCTTCACGTTCCTATTTCAGTTTCACGTCCAGTTCAATCGCTCACTTTACAGGCCTACTGGTTGCCCGGTCGCATGCAGCTGCCACAGCCTCGAGGGCCGGCAAGTTTTTTCTCTACTTTGCCCATATTTCCAAGTTTTGTCTCATGAAAATAATACAAATTGACAATCACTCACCCCACATAGTAAGACGATCCGCTGGTGAGAGAGCAAGAGTCACCCCAAGGTATTGAAAGAGAAAACATGCAACATTAGTCAGCGTATCATTTTAGAATTATTACAGCAAAAGATTGGCTCTTTACCAAAAAAAATTGTGTCAACCCGGCTCGAGTAGATCTCTATCTCTATCTCCCTCTATCAGACTGATCCGCTTGTCAAACCCGGCTCGAGTAATTCCCTCCCGTCCCTTATCAGATGGATCCTCTGCTCGACTCGGTTCTTCTCGCGTCCTTCGACAGTGAGGACGACGACCATCTAACGGACTGCCCCGTCAACCACTTTACTACACTGGGCATACTGCAGACGGATGTGAGCCTTTTTGTTAATATTTTGAAGTAAAAAAATGAAATTTATATTTTTCACTCGATGCTCATCTGAATATCTTTTAGACCCGGCCGCTTGATGTTTCGCACGGCATTCAATTTGACAGGTTTTTGGCCATGTACGATCTTGCGCAGAATTGTTCGCCATAAAAAAATCCAGAAAGATGTGAGATTGGGGGAAAACCAAGATTTTTGCGTTTTTTTAGTATTCGTTTCTGATTTCACCAAAATGCGTTGATTTGAGTTTCACGCTTCCGTCTTCCTTGGTTCGAAAGAGATTGGATTTGATCAGTGTCCGAAGCTGCCCTTCAGAAATAAAAGCGCGATTTTTTTCAAAAATATTTTCGAAATTGGCACTCAGGCTTCGAAATATTTGTGACTGCAGTCGTTGTAACGTTGAGTGAGAAATTACTCGAATGGCTAAGCGTAGATATTTTATAAAAATTGTTAATAAAACTGCGTTTCTTCTTAATTAAAATATTTTATCAAGAAGCACAACTGATCTTTCAATCTTTTTTGTTCTTTCATCATTCTTACTCAATCACAGGACAAATGCCCTCTCATCTGCCTCGCCCGACGTCAAAATGCCTACAGCGACGCAATAACACAGACAGGTAGGTCGTCATTTTCAAAATATTTTCGAAATTGGCTCTCAGGCTCCGCCCCTTTTGGCTCAGCGCCAGCTGGATTCGTGCCAAAACGTCGATTTATGACGCCAGATGCAGTGTACATCGACAGCCAGAGTGAGCGATACTTTTTTTTTTAAAATATGGACATTTCCCCATTACGCCACGAATTGTTTGGTTAATTGTGGCGCTAACGTTCAAAATTTGAATTTGGACGTTCAGATCGATCTTCTCGTGATAATGTGGGCGATTTGATCGTCGAGACGTACTCCAAGATGTCACCGAGATTAATCAATAGTAGAACTACAGAAAAACCAACTATGTTGTGAGTAGTGATCTTTGATCTTTCAACTCTCTTGTCCATTTCATTTACGATGTTCTTTCATGATAGGCAATTGCTAGCTGATAAGAATAGAAAAAAAGTATATTCGCATAGTGATGAATTCGCTAAATGATCGATAAAGCTCTTCTCGATTAATTTTGCTTCTGAAATTGTTCTTTTTGAATCTTTCCGTGAAAATGGTGTTTCATTTCATTTCCAGTAGATAGGAACAACGCAAGGAGTCTTGTCTCGGATCCATATTGACTAACGCTTCAAAACTTGGGGATTGTCCGAGGCGATTCGCGGGCAAATTTTCATTATCGATTTACAGTACACAGGAGACAAATATGGCTACTTCTCAAAAGTGTTCTGAGATAATCTGAAGGGCACACATCTAACTGTGCTACCCAATTTTCTCGGTAACGCCATCTACTTTTGCGGTCCCCTAGTGAGGGATCGTTGCAGTAGTCTCCCTCTCGAAATAAAATTCCCTTCTCTCGACATATCTGAGCTATTTATTGTGATTGCTGCTGTATAGTTTTCTTTGTCTGCCTGGTAATGTGCATTTCTCGTATCTAAGAGAAATAGCAAGAGTAGAATAGGAAACATTCCCCTTTCTCATTTTGCCGTGATTCATATCCTGGTTGTTTTGACTTCCCCTCCTCTTCCATAAAAAGGCGAGGAATCAACGATAAAGTATGACAAGAGAACGTTCTGCCTGAAGAATATTCAACCTGTACCGTCGAATACCTAATCTTGCCTGTTCTACAAAATTCAAATCATTGTTAATAACGGAGGAATTACTCCTTTCCATTTAATTCGCCCTAATTGTTGATGATTGGTCGGCTCACTCACTTATGATGGTAGTTTATTTAGAAGAATTTCTGTCCGTTTCCCTAACCTCTCCCTAAAAAATAGAGAAACTTTTTTCCAAAAAAGATCCACACACCTAGCCCCCACAGTCTCCGCCCAAATCCACCGGGCCCTCAATCGCGAATAGTCGAGCGGGGTGAAGCACAAGCTGAATTCTAAACGCTATGAGACGTGCTTGGGCTTATCTTGTAGCTTTTGAAAAGCTCTATTGTTCGAGCTCAGGCCCATGGTGGTGGGACGTCTTGAAGACGTTCAGAAAGGGGGAAAACAGTTTCAAATACCCCAAATAATGTAATTATAGCTATCGCAGCATGCTCGGCCGACTGCCATTCTATTGTTATCATCCTAAAAATAAAATCTGGTAAGAAAAAAACAAAGATAAAGTCTAAATTCGAATTGTGCTTTCGTTTGCAAAACAAAGTAATGAAAACGAGGGTTTTAAGAGTACGAGAGTATCAAAATTGCGCTTTACTGTAAATAGCAATGGTTTTCGCAAAAGAGGAATTGAACTTGCAGTGTGCTGCGCCTGAAGCGCGCGCTTAACCACTGCGCCATGCACAGTCTCACGGGAGTGCAATAAAATCAGCATTTGAGAAATAGTACTGAAACTCCGCCCACTCATTTGAATTGCTGAAAATCGTGGTGAATTTTCTCCCACACAGAATTTTAGCGTACTGTAGCTATTACTCCCCCAGTGTCTAGAGGAATCCACTGAGCGGCGATTCCGCGAGAATGGGGCGAGCTAAATTGATCAGCGTCACATCGGCCTACTTGGCTCAGAGGTAAGTTTCTACAGCATCAATCTAGGGGACGGGGGTTCGGCCCCCGCCCCATGCACCTTCTCTTGCTTATTTTTTGGGGGAGACTGCCTTTGTTTCAATCATTCTTTCGCGCATACGGTAGATAAGCACACCACGCGTGCATGGAGTGCATTTTCTTCAAATGCAGTTGCCATGATACTGTGCATGGGTGTGATCTCTCGTTCCACTCTCCCACGCGCTAAGTTCTTGCCCTCTCACCGCGCGTCAACTATCGCAATCGTCGCAATTCAGATGCCCTTGCACTCTCCACATCTTCATAAGCTATTTTTGTTCTGGCATACCTTCGAAATGTCTCCTATCACCTGAGTTATGCCCCTAGAAAGATGGACGATTAGGCTCCGCCCACCTCCCCTCCCCTCTCACCTTTCCCCCCTCTCACAACAGTCAAAGCGCGCGTGGTTTTGGAGCTGTAACTCGGCTCCGAGATAAGATATCGACTCAAATCCAAAAGAATGTTCTTATTCAGACATGTAGCAACATGGTAACACTAAATTTCACCCCTCTCATTGAATTCTGCTGACCACGTTGTGGCCCCTACACACACCTATGTAGAAAAAGCGCGAATATCACATTATCCCGTTAAAAAGACATATTTCCAGATAGTCCAATTTCTGCTTTTTCTCGCGTTGTCAAGTGAAGCTGCAGTGCTTTATTCTGATATCGATCTGGAAAGGTGCACGCAGGATACGGTAAAATATTTTCTCTGATGAAGTATTATTACTCGTGCGAGCGGAAATTATTGGTCATGGCCGTTTGTTCAACGAAAATAACTTCAATTTCCATTTTGCTCGTGAAATGAAAGTGAATCGTAACAGTAAACTGACCGGAGTTTAAAAAAATCAACACCTGTAGATGGGAGCCTCCAAGCGGGCACAAATCAGTTGTTATCTGTCGAATCTTTTACTTGCAAGGGACATAAAAATGCGGAAATCCAGTTCGCCTGGAACACTGGTCCCGTTGAACATTTCCAAAATCAAAAAAAGGCATTTGTGGCTCAGTCAAGTGGCATTTGCATTTTTTAGGTTTCTGCACATCTTCCCTTCCGTTTTTGCTGTCCCCTTATAATCACGGCTGTAAGGATGACCTAAATTATGGCAAGGCGCTTACCTCGTGATTGTTCAATTTCCATTTTGCGCAACCTTTTGCATTTCAAAGGATCTTTCAAGGAACCAGTAACTGTGAAATACTCCCTGTTGGAAACAAGTGCATAGGGTAATTTTTTAAAACTTTAATTTCCCTTGTAATGTTCCCGGAAATCGGTACTGTATGGTTTCCTTTCTCGGAGAATGATTCACAAACCTTCTCATTTCACATCTTTCTTTTCGATGAGCAATCGAGAATAGAAAACTGCTAAAACATGAAAACAGAGGATCGAAGAGGGTTTAAAATCGCTGTAATATAAATTTTACACTGTATTACAAATTCACAAACATTCCTCCAAAATGATAAAATGCGGCTAAACACAAGAGCATGACAGATAGTAGTTTATTTGATGAACGTATCATTTTAATATTGTATTATCAGGTATGCTTCTTTCGTGATTCGTGCGCTGACTTAACATCGACCAGTCTAAAGCTGACTCAAAAATGGAACGACTTCAGAGACTGTGATGTCATCATTCAAGTCAAGTGAGTAAACGTACAAGCAAACTTATTAGTTAATATGTTACTTGAATAAAAGATAGTCTTGTCATCGATGAATGTTTCTATCTCTTTCTAACAGTGCTACAAAGTAGCGAACTTATACGAACGGCATTTTCGATCGAGTTTTGATATTTTCTAATACTTATTTTATTGTAGGCCATTGACTGACTCTAAATTTCTAATCTTTCTGCGTGTCAAAAGATCGGAAAATGTGCGAAAACTGGACAAAGATTTTGGAGTTACGCTATCACTGAAACAGTACGAGTACTCCCGCCGTGCTCGGAGGGTTTTTACTTGCAAAGAGTCTGGGACAACAGTCAACGGGCAGGTACAAAGTGAGCGGCAGGTTTGACCATTCGGTTTCAGTGATAGGCGCTCTCCCCTGGCTGTTCTCTTCGTATAACGGAAAACGGCCGTTTCGGAGAGAATGCAAAATATAAACATATAGAAAAATCAGGAATGGGAAAGGGATACCAATCCAATTTCGAAAATGTGGAGAATTTACATGTTACTCATCAGCGTTTAATTTGCCCGTTCAGCAAGTTTTCTCCGAAGATCTCATATTCTGCGCCTTTATCACGGACCTGACTGAGGTAATTACAAATTCAGCAAAAAAACTAGTTAAAAATAATAAAACGGTCCGTTGCTATTTCGTTCTAAACGCAGAAATAAACCATATCATGTAGTTCTCATTACACAATTGAAAATAAGACACCGTTGGATTCCTGCTTCAAGAAGGTGATTTTACAGGGCGATATACGATCTACGCAAACATCCGTTATTTTCGCCTATTCTGGTGAGCAAGAGCAGGAGTTGGAGTACACGCACGATCTGTACGAACCCAGGGATAGAACAAGATTTTTCGAAGTTGCAAGAAGAAGGAACACGATTGAGAATAAAGAATTCCCAGCGCCAGTACCCCAACTTGATCCTAACGCTTAAAAATTAATCACATTGTTAGATTGCCCCCTATCCATCTATCCAGTTATCTATTTGTAATCACACTGTGTGGAAACATTCAATGACAGATATCACGAGAGATAAAGAGTCTGAAATAACATGGTTCACGAGCACCAATAATAATAATAATAATAATAATAATAATAATAATAATAATTTTCTTACTTCAAAATATGTAATAAGTTTTAACTGCATTATGATGCTTCAGTGCATTGTGACCTCTCATCGCACTCGCAATCTCTCGTTTCACGCACTCTCTCGCCTAGTATTGCGAAATCTCAATCTGCTTAGAAATTTACTTTCAACTGCCCAGATGTATACCCCAAGTTGATGGAAACTGGTTCGAAGTGGGGTGATTCTTACTAAGCAGAACCTCCCGCGTATTCTTAGATAGGTTTTGAATCTCAAAACTGCCTCCTTCACGAGAAAATTGGTTCGAAATTATCGCTGATATTATTAGCTATGGAAAATGTATCGATTTTCCCCAAGGGATATCGAAAATTGCGGATTCACTGCGCATATTGCGATATTTTTACAACAATTTCGGTGTCAATGCAAATTCGATTCTTTACTGCAATTCTTCACTGTTCCACAAATTTAACATCATATAAAAAAAGGTGGTACCACTCCTTTTCACTTCATTCGCCGTGATTGCAGAAGATTGGTCGCTCGCTCACTTATGATGGTAGGTTTCTTTACAAGTATTTCTGTCCTTTTCCCTTACCACTTAAAAAAACGAAAAGCACGTTTCATTAGAGAAAATACAGCATGACGCTTCATCACCCTATAAACATTTTTCCAGATAGTCCAATTTCTGCTATTTCTCGTGCTGTCAAGTGAAGCTACAGTGCATTATTCTGATATCGATCTGGACAGGTGCTCATGGGATACGGTAAGATCTTACCAGTTTTCACCCACGAAGGATCACCACTAGTGTGATGCAAACGAACTCGAGCTAAATGTACTCCATTCGTTGGACGACTCCGAATCATTGGCGACCGCTCGCGCTAAATGAACTCGGTCTAAATGATCGTTCACATTGGAGGGCGAAGCGATCGATCGTTTGGCTAGAACATGGCGATCGGTAATTGTACACAAACTAGTTTGTTTCTTTAACCCGTGTCAGTCAGAATGTTAAGTGTAATGAACAGACTTCACCCTTTTAAAGATAGAACTGAGCGCTGATTTTGCGATTGATTAGAGCCTACCGTAACCCAGCCAACATCCTCCCGATAACAATCTGAGCAACCCGAATACAATGATCACGTTTTTTGTTGTGATGGTTGGGTCTCGAAGAACTCAAAACGGCGCGGCGCCATAGCGGAACCCCGGGTACTTCGATTGCGAAATCGATGGCACCAGAGTGTTCAGAGTCAAAAGGTATCCATAGGGCGAAGTGTTGAGCTATTTCGATTTTTGAAGTGTTCCAGACCCCAGTTGAGCCCTTGCTGATCCTAACCTTAAAAAGCGTCGTATATTGGCCAAATAGGCCCATGGATTGCAATGTTGCTCCATTAGTAAGATTGCTGAATCATATATGAAGGGTTGAGACTAAACCCGCCGATCTGGAAATAGTTCCGGGGTTTTTTGGGTTGGAACTAGTGGAATTTAGTGCATTTTCCAGTGAGGGAATTAGTTCCAACCCCAAAAAAAACACGGAACTAGTTCCAGATCGGCGGGTGTAGTCTAAACCCTTCATATATCCATAAGAATGAAGGGATCGATCATTAAAATCGACTTTATCCGCCAAACGCGTTTCGGCTTACATTTTGTCAACTCGTTATCAGTGACATTTGATTACCTTCAATTTGGGAAATTAAACTATTATGAAATAAAACATTAATTATTTTTAGGGTCTAAACATAACGTATTCAAAATAACTTTCCAGATATGCTTCTATCGTGATTCGTGCGCTGGACCACCGCCGTCCAATCTGAAGCTGACTCCAAAATGGGGTGATTTCAATGATTGTGATGTGATCGTACAAGTCAAGTGAGTAAAAGTACAACTGAATATGCTAATCAAGGTCTTCTCATTGTTGATTACATTTATCAGTTTCTTAAAGTTAATGGCCACTGAAAACTGACCCTCCCCTTCCATTTGTTATATTTTTGTTAGATGAAGATAAACAAGAGAAATCAAATTGTGTCTGTCACACTTTTATGGTGCGCTACAGAATCCCGTTCGAGATTTACCAAAGTATCTAGTCATATGAGCTTCAAATGTATCTAGCATGGGAGCGGAATTTTCCACGTAGTAGACCAAGGGCAGCAATCCAGCTCGCATGATGCATTAAAAGCCCGGTGAATAACAATGGAAAATCTCGACCGGCATACTGTAACCACACCATAAATTGTCTAACTGGCTGCATATTTTTTTTGTTTTACCAGTTTCTTAGAGTCCTTTTCATTTACATATAAAAATAGGGGATCAGTTTTTTTCTGCGACCACTACTGCAAAGAAACAAACATATGTGAAACGTTATTTTTGATTTCATAGTTTAGCCAGTTTTTTAATAATTATTTCATTACAGGCCGTTCACAAACTCGAAATTTCTTATCTTTCTGCGTGTCAAAAGTTCGGAAACTGGGCAAAAGCTCGAAAAAGATTTTGGAATTACGCTATCACAAACACTTAACGAATATTCCCGCAGTAATCGGAAGGATTTTACTTGCAAAGAGACCGGCACGACTATCGATGGGGAGATTAAGAGTGAGCTGTAGAGACCGCCGAATGGATATTCGAGTGGCCTAACGAATGATAATCATTTTGCACATTTCGTTTGCTCTTAGAACGATGAATTTTGTTATGTGGTGTTAGTTTTCGGAAAAAGGAAACGGAAAAAGGACAAGATTTGAATTCCCGCAATTTCTTATCTCAGTTCTCCGTGGAGCAATCGACTCAAAATTTCGTTTATAGGTGTAAAAGGGTCGAAAAATGTTATATTCGAAATTTTGAGTCGATTGCTCCACGGAGAACTGAGATATGAAATTGCGGGAATTCAAATCTTGGCCTTTTTCCATTTCCTTTTCCCGAAAACTAACACCACATTAGCATAGAGATAGGACGACTGCAATAGTTTTCTTTAGCTAAAAAACTTTCCTTTGTTATTTATTTGGCCGTCTCTAGTGAGCGGGGGTCGCTCTTAAATATGAAGAATTTAAATATTAAATATTAAATATCAGCTTTTAACTTGCCCGTAAAACAAGTTTTCACAGAAGATCTCATATTCTGCGCCTTTATTGTTGATCTGACTGAGGTTGAAATGCCCTCGGATTTCTGCATGAAAGACGCGATTTTGCAGGGCGATGTGTATACAGATACTTCGATTATCTTTGCGTATTCTGGTCAGCAAAATCAGGAGTTGAATTACATGTACAATGCGCACGATTCCAGCGACAGAACACGATTTTTCGAACCTGTGAGACGTATGAACACAAAATATTTATTTAATTTATTATTTTCGACTCAGGCGTGGTCGCTTGTGATCCGGATGCGCTCGCAACTAAAGATGATAGGAATACCGACTTTGAACTGTCCGAGGTAATGCTGTGTATCAGGTTGATGCATAAGTTGCTTTCTTTTTGGAGTACCAAATTCAGGGCACTCTATCTCGGCTCTTTAAAATTCAATCACCCCATGTTTAAAGGATTATGTTGGGCAGCTATTGTAGTCCAAGAGCATAGAGTAATCCTAGCCAACGCTGCTCCCGAATGTGAGAAGCAAAATAAAAAGCATGTACAGTCATGAAGCAAAAATTTAGAAAATTTTGCACAAGCTTGGATTTGTGTAAGAATCGTTCCTGGGATTTATCATACAGTGGATCGAACAGCCACATAAGTCCTCCTTCCAAAACTATACTGATCATGGTGCTACATTTTCGTCGTCAAGATATCTGTCTCGTCAAATGAGAATCGTTATTGAAAAATATGATTGATATGAAGTAAAACTGCGTTCCAGGCAATCACACAGACTAGGTCCGAGTAGGGGGGTTTTATTCGTCCCATATCTAGTTAGCATTTACCACAACCTGTAAGCTGAGTTTTATTTAGAATTCCAGAATAACGAAAATTTCGAAAATATTTAATATCAGCAAAAAATCGTAAAAATCGGTATTATAGTGCATCAATAGAATATCCGTCATAGAACGTCGAGCGCAATTCGAAGCGTCCCTTTCTTATACATAATTCTACTATGCATATGAAAAACCACCTTATTCGATATAATCCATCGCAAAAGAAAGGTAGCGCATCAAGCAAAATATCATTTTCGACATCAAAAAATGGACCCCGTTTTCGTAGCTATTTTGTTCCCCTTCGAATGATACAGTCCGGCAATTACCATATTTAGTAGAAACCCACATGAGTATGTTAAGCATCACTTGTATATATGTTCCTGGATCATGCTCAGAAGCGATAATAATTCAAAATTACCATAAACAAAACTTTCCGTAAACCACCACTTCACTTTAAGAGCTCAGCCTTTCTCCGAAGAAGTATAAGTGTGGTGTTCCCCAGGATGGATCGGCCTAATACTGCCCCCGATAATACTACTTTGATCGTAGACCTCTCTTGTATCTCCATTGTAAAATGTTTTGAAATCTGCCCCATTGCAATTCTCGACAATACCAAACTTAGTTTCCATAGGTTTCTACTATGTGAATGAATGCCTCCCACTTAGTGTGCAAGAAATAGAGAACACCTGGTAGACAAAAATATGCCTATACTGTACTCGATTCGAATCCCCATTCGAAAGACACGCATAAAATTTAAGACGATCAAAAAAGAAAGAAACTTATGCATCAACCCTATATATTTAACAAACTGCGATAAAATTTTTATTAATATCAGGTTAATCGATTCATCACGCACGTTGATAAGTCGTGCGAGGGCAAAACAATACTGTTAGTATTCGACTTTTCTATTATTACCTGCAGAATCTCTTGCGAAAATCGTTTAAAATATTTGATTTAAAGAGAAAAGGCAGTTTTTATTCCTATATTGGTTGCAAGATTTAATGAACCGTGTAAATTAGATGGAATCCTGTCAGAAATTGGCAACACGCCGTACCTGGGGAACGTTTATAATTGCTAAAAAAAGATAAATGTTTCCCGCATTTTTCATTAGATGCTATTAAGAAGTAATGGCTCTTGATTTCAGAGTGAAAGACGGCGAAAAATCGATTAAGTCTACAACGCTAGAATGCGACACTTTTACCAAGAAATATCGATACGATGGTGGGGAAAGCACGAATTTGGAGGCATACTGTATCGATAAACTGCGTAAGTATAGTTCCGTATCCGTATAAGTTGTTTAAAGGGACCCGGCACCGGAAATTAATTAAGGCTCAGAAAACGCAGGTGTGTTGTGCGATATCAAAAATGTAAAAAAAATAATTTCAAAATTTTTTCCTGAATTTTCCGCAATTTTCAAAGTACAGGACCGGAGCCGGCTTATATACACCGGTACGTGGGAAAACACACCACCGGGGCACACCACATGTACCGGTCGCTTTTTACAGCCATTTTTATTGATTTCCTACGGTATTTTATATATGTGTTGTACATATTTCGTATCAGAATATTGATTCGCATTGAATTAGGAAAGTTACTGGCATACATCGGAAGAGCGTAGTTGGGAAAACCGCATGCGCCATCGTTGGTATTTGATGGCGCTGCAGCTCACGGCAAGTCCTAATGATGCCGCGATTCTCTCAGAGCAGCAGCTCCAGTTGTGCGGAGTGTCCTCTATGTGTCGGAAAAGTCTTCGTCTGATCGCAAACTCTCCGGAAATGAAGCATTTCTCTCGTCATGTGTTTACATTCATTCTCCAGGTTAATCTAGTGTGAATTCCAAGCATGCGTGTCGGAAACAATCACAAATCAATAATCTGATGCGGAATATGTACAAAACATATATAGAATACCGTAGGAAATCAATAAAAATGGCTGTACAAAGCGACCGGTACATGTGGTGTGCCCCGGTGGTGTGTTTTCCCACGTACCGGTGTATATAAGCCGGCTCCGGTCCTGAACTTGAAAAATTTTTAAAATTATTTTTTTTACATTTTTGATATCGCACAACACAGCTGCGTTTTCAGAGCCTTAATTAATTTCCGGTGCCGGGTCCCTTTAAATTTGTTTTTTTTATAAATCTTGAAATCTTTCCTGAAGATTGCAATAACCAAAATTCTAGAAACGAAAGCGTTGTGAAAGTTCTATGTGATGTTCCGCAACTTGAAATAGTTTACACCAGCATGATCGCGTTAAAGTTATAAAAAAGGGACGCAAAATTGCACAGCAAATTTGCTATACTTCTTAATTTTATCAATGCGCGTGGTCCTATTCATTTTCCACTTAAAAATACTTTCATCATTCCATAAATTGCTCCTTATCAATGCGCGTGGTCCTATTCATTTTCCACTTAAAAATACTTTCATCATTCCATAAATTGCTCCTGTTCAGCCCTTTCCAGCCGTCTCCCGATGGTTTTATGCGTGTGTTTTTTTCTCGGGAAAAGCAGAAACACTTTTCGTTTTCTTTGATTGCTTTGATTGACTTTGCTTGCGAAAGGTAACGTACTTAATAATACTTAATACTTAATACTTTATTCTCCATCGGGAATGAGGGTGAGGACGGTTATCTTGACGTGATGATGGATTCTTCGGCTCAGGATTGAGCTGTTTTGTGTGGGGAATCAGGCAGTTTTCGTGTCACAACCACAACTTACGGATTCGGGAAGTGGTCGTAACTAATTTGGGGTTTTTTTCGGAGCCCTACTGAGAAGGGGGTTTTGGGGGCGGTTACTAGGTGGGAGGGGAGGTTATTCCAGAGCGTTATGGATCGACTTGCATAAGTGGAAATTGAGACTGGTAGCCTGCAAGGAATCGAAATGCGCAAGCCATGAGCGAACCGGAGAGAACGTGCTAAGGGAGCTAGTGAGTATAGGTTAGTGGTGTCCAGCAGTGCGTGCCCATGAATAAAATCATAAACAAACTGCATATCACGTAAAGCCCTGCGATATTCTAGGGTCTCTATATTACATAATTTTAGGCGGTCAAGGTATGGCAGAGGAGGTTGGCGACTTCGCTTGAGAACTTTTCTAGTGAATTCTCGCTGAACATTCTCTAAACGATTAACTAGACCGATAGCGGTAGGGTTCTAAATTACTGTACTCGACTCAAGGAGCGGGCGTATGTAAATTTTATAGGCTTTTATGAGAATATCTGGGGAATTTGTGTGAAAAGATCGCAACATTAGATTACACATAGAGCGAGCCTTACGTGTAATTTGGGTAATATGATACCCAAAGTTCAATTTCTTGGAGAAATGAACACCTAGATCTCTGACAGTATCAGAGGGGGAGATGGTAAGACCATTCAAGGTATATTTTGATCTTGTTTTTAGGCGCCCTAAATGAAGTACACAGCACTTAGGTGCACTCAAAGTCATATTCCACTGGGAGGTCCAGCTTGCAATGCTATTTATGGCATTTTGTAGGTCATTGGAATGATCGGGGGGGGGGCTTCTGGGGCCCCAGAAGTGCCCCAGAAGCCTGATCAGCAGGGGATACGTAGATCTGTGCAGCAACCGGCCTTACCGGTCGGCCCCGGCAGAGTAGTCGCTTGTCGACGTGAAGTCCTCTTGATTCCGGTAGCAACTTTACCTTTTCACCTTTTTCGTTTTCGTTGCAGTATTATGTGATCCGTCCACAGTGGTTGTTCACAAGCACTGCCAAGAGCTGCACGGTCCGCAGTCCCGTGATCATTACGAAATGCACCACGTGGGATGCCCGGTGATCACGCGGTCGGGAATCACGTGCAACTGGGAAATGGTCGTTAAGTGAGTAGTTTCATTTATTCAATAGTTTGTATACACTCAGAGAAAAATTACTTCTCCATGCATGCGAGTTAGTAAATAAATTACTTACGCTCTCCTCATTTCCCGTGCTTTCTATGCTAAAAAGTAAGCAATTCATTTGCTAACTCCCATGCTTTTTCTCTGAGTGTAATGGCATCGAACGAGACTCCCAACTATTTGACCTCATAACGTGCATCATCAAGTATAATCAAGCGAAAAATGAATCCATATTATATGTAAATGTTATGTAAAGAAGCATATATGTATATTGAGGGATAAAAGTGGTGAAATTATAATCGATCCGTCATGTGACACAACGCAACTTGTCTACAAGGGTGTCACTGGATTCGTCCGTTGTGATTGTGAGAAATTACATTAGTAAACTGATATAATCCAAAATTTCAAATGTTACTTCCTGTGTTTACCAAACTGCCTATTTGGTAAATATCGGAAGTCCGTGTTTGGTTTTTGGTTTTTTCGTAGAGAAATGTCCTTTTATGCGATATTTATTCTTTAAAAATGAAATGGAATAAGTTATCTGTATAAATTTCGCATTTTGAAGATGCTTGCAAAAATAATCAACCGAGAACGAAGTATTGCGAGAGCGACAAAACTTGTCATAACCCTATCATTAAGCAGCGAGGCATATCATGTGCCAACAACTACACATTGAAGTGAGTCGTATATTGAAGCGTATATTTGGGGCTCATTTTGAAATTCGGCTGAATATATAAATGGGAGAGATCTTTTCATTTCTTGCATACACGTCGATAGATGAGAGATCGAGCGTGTGAAATGAAAACATCTAATCCAATTTACTACTTATAACTATTTTAAACGCTCCGTCTGTGCGTTTTTCTGTGTGTGTGTGTTTTGACTGTGTGTCTTTCCGCCCGAAGAATATTCACCGTCGTGGTACATACAAATTCATGCAACCGCGCTAGAAATAATGAAACGTTCTTCTGACAAATATAAAAAACTAGGGAACGAGAAAGCAGAGTAGGAACATACCACGATAGTTAGTTATTCGAGATCGTAATATTTCAAAAATGTAAAAAAAAGAAAAAAATGTTTACCCATAATTTTGACATTTTCATTGCAGAGCCGACAGCGGTACAGTGAAGGGCGAGTGTGACAAAACCACGGGATTTTACGGGAATTGCGAGAATTGCACGGAGTATTATTGCGAAGACACAGTGTTGCGTGCGTTTGACTGCTCTCATTTGGCTGCTCTCAGTTTTTTTGCGATGTAGAGTATCAAATTCGGGTAAATAGTTGAATTAGATCTCTTTTTTCACTCACTCTCTAGACCGGTCGATTGGTGAGATAGTGTGTGAAATGAAGAGAGCAAATCCAATTATTTACCCGAATTTCAAACTCTAGCGCGCAGGTTGACAATACAAGAGTATGTGAAATATAGAGAGTCTGCTGGTGGCGAAAAACACTACAATATCTCTCAAATTGATTATTTTGTTGTTCTAGGCGATTCAAACGCGAGACTCGCACAGCAACACATAGACTACAACAAATCGATAATTACGGGAGTGGTCGTCGGCGGTGTTCTGTTAATGCTCATTATGATTGGAGGCGGCATTTTCCTATGTCTGAAGGTGGGTTACGATATCTGCCATTGTATATTGATTTTTTCTCATTTTCAGCCAGATGTGAACGGAGGAAGAATGATCGTTCCGAAGCGAGAAGGGACCTTGAGATATTGAGGAATCTCTTTAAGGGCCTCGGGATCTCTCTTGTTTCGAAGCGCGTTCCGCTCTTCTTTACTGCGTTTAACATCATTATTTCGGACGAGTATTGGTGAACTCGTACTAATCATGAAAAAAACTTCTCAATTTTAGAAGAGGATTGCGCTGCCCCAGTGGATGGAGAGATGGACATGGATAAACCATTTCCGATCGAAAATCAAGCACTCGCTGCGCCTGAGCCCCAAATCAATCCTAACGCGTGAAAATGAATCGCATTGATAGATTGCCCCCTATCCAGTGATCTATTTGTAATCACACTGTGTAAAAACATTCAATGACAGAGTTTCTGAAAGGCAAAGCGTCTGAAATAATGTGGTGGACGAGTAATACTAATCATAATTTTCTTACAGCGAAATATGTGATAAATTTAATGGCATTATGACTAGTAATGAAGTGAGGTAAGAGAGATGGACGGGCGGCTTACACGGCATTTTGGCGGGAAAAAATTCAACGCCTCTCGAAAATTTGCTAAAATTATTTTGTTTTTTCCTTCAAGATAGGGTTGAGAATTCCCTGATTTGCAGAATGCCAGTGCACAGTCCCTCTCTCATTCTCTCTTTTCCCTAGCTGACCCCATCCCAGAGCGATACAGGCTCTCTTATGATTTATCTTTCTCCTACATCCCATGTGAAATGACGAGTGTAAAATTGTTGTTATTAAAATACGATGTTTGTGTTCCACCCTTTTCGAGAATTTCCGAAGATTCAACTGTGTTTAGGAAGAATTTCTCCAACTTTTCAGTTATTTATCACACCGATGAGCTAATTATAATGGATACATTTTAGTACAAACATGTGCTAACCGCTATAATAGAATAGTGCAAGGCAAAAATCAAAGGTTGCCATATTTCTGATAGGTGGAAATGGAGACCATAAATCAATTTGTCATGGGAAAGATAAACTAGTCGAGGAAATAAAACTACAAATCACTGAGCTCCTAAATGTAGTGGGGGGATACATAGAGTTCTACTATTCGTCCAAATCATCTCTTCCTCTCTTAATGTTAGGTCGTCTGGGCTCGACTTCCTCATTAGATTCGGCCTCTTTCTGAATTGTTTTTATAAATGTGGAAATCATACGGTAGTTACAGCAATTCTATCTTATAAATACTGTACATCAATCGATAAAGCAAGACCGATACCGTACCTCATCCGGGTCAATTCTGGTTCCGAGCCAGAAAGCGCGCTTGAGCAGGACGTTTCTTCTGTATTCAAGCCCCTTGAAGCGATATTTCAAGGCGAAATCTGCAAATTAGAAGATTTTTTCTAGAAGCTTCTATCGATTGTTTCAATAAATTTTATTATCAATATTGATTAAATTCATAAAATTTACCTCGGAAGCCGCTCTCCTCATACAAATGATGCCTCCAATCATCGGGCACGTATTTAGTGAGAAAATTGATCTGAAATGAGATATAACCATCACAATTTACTTTCAAATAGGGATTTTATAAACTTTTTTTTAAATGAAAATACTAATGCTCACTCACATCATTCTCACTGAGAGGGAAGGAGAATCTTCCGTGACGGGGCGGGTAAATGAATGGAAGGATGAGAGTGAATGATCCCTCCTCTACATAATGAGTGAAGATTCTCTCCTGAAAATATGGTTGATTATCGATCGATCGAAAGGTCGACATAGTTACAGTAATAGGTTCCTATAATCAATAATCACTTACTTCAGGTCCATCTTGCCTGGCCGAAGAGGCGTCGTCTTTCAATTTCTCTTCTCTTTTAAGTTCATCCATTTCATCTTTCTTCTTAGACTCCTCCACATTCAAAGGTTGAGGATGGACCCTGGAAAATAAACAAAATAATGTAATGTTGTTATGTAAATTTAAAAAAAATGAAAAACACATAATGTTCAAGTAAACTTGAAAGGAATACAATTACTATCCAACAATTAAGAGGAGATGAAAGATATGCCTAAGGAAACGGTGATCAGTGGTTTGACTCAAAGTTCAATGTTTCAGCGATCGTAAATCGATCGCAAATCAATATACTCACTCGAAGAGCCGTCTCTTGACAGGAGGACAGACGAAGATTTCATCATCAGATTCAACTCTGAAATTTAAGGTTTAAAATATTCGTATAATTTTTGAATATACGGTTGATCACTGATCAAAGTCACGAACTTAGTAAACTCACTCAAATAGTCTTCTCTTGGCGGGATGACGGGCCACAACAAAGACGTCATTGGACGACTCAGACGCATCCGAGTCATCAGTTTCCTCCTCACTTTCTTCCTCTTCTTCATCTGATGACGCATAAAACTCCCTGGAATTGAAGGATTAGGAAAATACAATTGAAAAAGAAAACTGTTTATAATCAGAGATCTGCTAAAAACTGGATAAGTTATGTGCAAAATGGGGAAACTCACGAATCGCTTTGGGTTTCATTCAATTCGAAACCATCGACTTCTTCCAGATCTCCATCCTTTTTGTAGTAATCATAATGTTGCTGATTTCCAATGACGTCACTCCAATCGAGGTCCAGTCTGAATTTAATGAAATATGCAATTAGTTGAGTAATAACTTTGATTAGCGTACTCAGCAGTAAAATAATCCGAAATGGAAACTTACTTCTCGGGGGTTCCGGATCCATCGAATCTATGCTTGATGAAAGGAGATTCATGATTAAACGGGAATCGAATCTTCATTGGAGATCCAACATAGAGAGAAGAGGTGGAGGGGCGAATTGGGGAAGAATAGAGGGTGAAGAGGGGGAACATTACTAGTCAATTGAAGACTGAATGATTGGTGGTAGGACTGATTTCGGTCCTTTTAAGGAGGTATTAGACTCCACCCCTTCCGATTAAGAATGGAAGGGGGATGCTGTAAAATCTGAATGGGGAATGGAAGAATCGGGTCAGGGGGAAGAAAAAGGATTGCCAGAGGGAAGAAGAGGAGAGTGTGGGAGTGGTTGAACGGAAGGGTATTGAGAGACTTGGAATTATTGGTCTATCAATCTTTGCAATTTTGCTGTATAAAAATCATATTGAACGAGGTAAAAGGTAAAGGTGTTAGGTCTTCTACACGCAAGGCGGTCTCGACCACCCCTTTGCCTAAGGGGCAACGAGAGCCTGTCCTGAGATGATCAGCGGCCTGTTGCGAGGCTATTCTCGTGTTGTGTGCACGTGAATCGGGGACCCCTTTCGAGGCATGTTTGGATCGTGATTTACCAATCACTGCCAACATTTCTTAACCCCCTTGGTTGGGTGGATCTGCAGGCACGGGGGGTCGAACTTGTGACCATTCGATTCGCATTCTAGCAAACAACCACTGCGCTACCCGGCCTGCCTATCTGACTTGTAATATTCGTGAAAAATCATACCACCGTTCCACACCCTTTCTAAGAATGTCTACTAAAAGTTTCCTGAAGCATATGCAAATTAGGGATGGCTTCGCAAGAAATGTCCTCTTCATTCTGCACACTATCTCATCGATCATACCGGTGAGAGAGTGTGTGAAATGAAGAGAGTGATTTCTTGCGAAGCCATCCGTAATGCAAATAGTATCGATTTATTGCAGAACAGTGGACTCGGAACCATGTTATCAGTGGTATGCACATTGATGCTTCTTGTTTACAAATATAATTTGATTTTTTGAGAAACCCAAAATCATCATTTCTCGCATAAACTTACAATCTATCACATAACTGATCTTATTACCGCGCTCTTGTGAAAACAGTGAACAAATTTCATATCGATAGCATTTATCAACTTACAGTACAATTAATCGATAACGATGAAACAATGAGAACAGCACATAATTTAGATCGGTCAAACTTCAAAGATCTGCGGGTCTAGAAAAAAATCATGTTATAACTCAATCAACAATTTAGCTGAAAATCGATAATCGCAACATACAAGAATGAACTGGAACAGTATACGGGTACCCATGAGAGATCGGTACAACAACGAATAATCAATAATCGGATCATACTGTATTATTAGATCGATTCGATACCGTAATCACATCGCGTTGAGACTCGCAAACAGTCGAGAGGGCGCGCCAAAGGATGGTTTCGTGTCCATTTTCATCGTCGGTTCCACTTTCTTCTCAATTTCAGCTCGCGACCGCGACGCGTCAATCTGCGGACGACACACGTCATCTGAAATGGGGATAAGATAGGATGAAGCCAATCGATCGATAACGCCAAGTATATCGTAGATCAAATTATAATGTTAAATCAATCGATAATCGTACCGTGCTGGTAGATGGACTGGATGAAAATCACACACGTTTTCAGCACTTCGCAGTTCACCTGAGAGAAAGAATGAAACTTAGGTTTTGAAAATAATTTATCCGAAAATGCAGCCATGCGGATCTAGGTTTCGTTCAGTGTACTTTTAATGATGGTTGATCTAGAGATATTACTATTGAGATAGTAACGTTCAATAAATTAAAATAACACACCTCTGCTCTCATCAATTGATTGATCAAATCAATCAACGATTTAATCAGAGATACCACCTGAAATTCAGAAATATGCAGATGATCATGTTATTCTTTCAAAGATATTTCGCCGCAGTTGAACTGCATTGCCGATAACAAAGGTTCTTTTGGGCTATTTGTGAAACATCCCATCTACTGCTCCGGTTATCGGCAAGAAGAAACCAAATTGGGGTCTACCCAAAACTCCCCCCCCCTCGTAAAAAGATGCCCAAACCTCCCCTCCTCCTTTATCGCCAAGCCATTTTTTCTCCTTTACTCATGGTTCGTTATTTTCACTATACATTCAACGATGTTCCGGGGAGAACGCAAATGAAAGAACAGACACACATTGTACAGAATACTCCGTTGTTTGGCCAACAATAATATAAAAAAAAGTTCTTTAAAAAATATAACATGAAAACCCCCAAATTGATAACCCCAGAAAAATTTTAATCCAAACATTCGCCTCGCCGAGTCCCACAATCTTGGACATATTTCCTCGTAAAAGTCGCATATCTGCCGCCGTACCAAACCCCTTTGATATACTCCTGGGAAATGGACTGTTCGAGACGATCTATAGGGAATGTCAGACAGGGAGGATCGGTAGATCAACGGAATCGGGATAGATAATGAGAGGATAGAAATGTAAAGACAAATTGCAGATAGGGGGGAGCAATGGAAAAGAAGATCGACTCCGAGGAATCATTATACGACTAATTGAGATCCTCTAAAAACTGTTCGAGACGATCGATAGGGAATGTCAGACAGGGGGCGAACGAACCTTCCCATATCCCAATCCTGCTCATTTGCTAGACATCTTTCTCTGCATCTCTTCTCCAACGCACTCTCTAAAATTTTCTATGCCTGGCAAACGAGGTGGGATTAGTACGGCGGTTGAATTTTTCATCATTTAATATATTTTGCTGTCTTCATAAAAATTATGTTAAATTATTTGAAAACATACAACGTAATATCGATAAAACAACGTCAAGCAGTCGAATATTATCGCTTTTGGAGGCGAAATCAAGTGAAAATATTGATGACATCGAATTCCCCATAATGGGAAAAGTATCGTATCAACATTTCATGAAAATTTGTGGGATCGAAATTTTCACTTTTTCACAATGGAGATCGAAATTTTCACTTTTTTTCACGCTTATGTGGGTTAAAATGGCCATATTTGACATGTTGTAACTCGACTACGTTTAATTTTTTTTGCATTAGACCCGAACAAAAGGACAATCGAGAGTTTCTTATCCCAATGTCATTTAGAGACACGATGAAGCCCCAAATCAACCGACTAATTATTTCGGGCTCCGCAACAGATTCGCTATTAAACTACTATCGATAATATAATAGAATAGGTAAACAAATTAATGTATAATTTATAATTCCTGATCCTTATGTAATCATATGTAACCTTGTATATTGTTTCTAAACTAGCGGGGTTGTATTGAGGTTAAATGCACGCTCTATGCGTAGTTCTGGGTACGCTCTATGCATAGTTCTGGGTGCGTGTTCGGTTCAGGGGGAGCTCGATAGGTGGCTCCAGGTACGGTCCAGGGGGCGCCCTGTAGCCGGCTCCAGGTACGGTTCAGGGGGCGCCCTGTAGCCGGCTCCAGGTACGGTCCAGGGGGCGCCCTATAGCCGGCCCCAGGTACGGTCCAGGGGGGCGCACTGTAGCCGGCTCCAGGTTCGGTCGAGGGGGAGCTCGGTAGCCGGCTCCGGGCTACATTAAAGCTCGCAGTATGCTGGGGAATGTTAATCGCTACCAAGAGTACTGGCTTACTCCGTTGTGAAAGGCTCGTGAGGCAGAGAGCGATCGAAAAAAGTTGCCACTACGCTACTTCGTGGCTCCGTGGCAACTTTTTTCGATCGCTCTCTGCCTCACGAGCCTTTCACAACGGAAACGCAGGATACAATGCGTTCAGAATTTTTAGAACACTTTCAGAGATGTTTCCCGTGATTCCTTATGCAAAACGCGTTAGAACACGTTCGGACACGTTTCCGACATCGCAAAACGCTTTTCCTGCGAACCCCTACGCTCTCTGAATCAATTTGGAACTTTTCGAAATTTTGGTTTTTCACGTTAAAACGTGTTAGAACACGTTCAGACACGTTTCTGACATCGCAAAACACTTTTAAAGTGATCCCCGACACTCACCGATGCGTTTGAAGAAAGTTCGAAAATTTCGATTTTTCAAGTTAAAACTCGGCAAAACAGGTGAACACGTGTTCCTCCACTACTAGGAAATTGAAATGTCTGTCTGTTGGTATGTTTTTTTTCCTTCCGCGTGACCGACCTTTTTTCTGAATAACTTTCTTCAAACTTGAGCAATCTTCTCAGATCCTTTTGCATATGATAGCCCATCACGAAATTTCATGGCCAAGTCGGTAGCGAGCTCGAATTCAAATCCGAGGGTCACAGGTTCGATCCCCGCCGGTGCATAGTCTTTTGCCGCATTTTTTCCAAGTGTCAAATGTGGCCCAAACCCATTTTTGAGTAACGAGATTCACATTTGAGCATCTTTTGCCTATTTTTGAAGTGAAATATCGATTGATTTCACTTGATTTCACGCGATTTCATGAAATTTTCGCACATTTCGTTCCAAATCATTCCTCATGCCGGCAATCTCGCAGGAATGGAGTTAGAACGAGAGTGTAAGGAAAATTGAGAGTGACTCTCTCATTTTGGCACACTCTCTCGCCAATGACCCCTTTCTGGAGGCCCGAATCATGCATCCGGAAGCTTCCTAATAAATCGCTTCAAAATCGCTCTATCTTCTCGGATCCTTTTGCATACGACAACAGACCAAAATCCCTTTAAAATTTTGCAATATTTAATTGACCAAATCCATAGCCAAGTGGGTTACGCGCTTGACTTACAATTCGAGACCCCCAGGTTCGAACCCCGCCGCGGGTAAAACGTTTGACGCATTTTTCGCAAGTGTCAAATGCCCTTCTAGCACGTTCTTCAGTAAGGTGAAACACGTTTTCACCTGTTTTGCCGAGTTTTAACTCGAAAATTTTTTTCGAAAAAAAAAGGAAAATCGAAAATTTCGAAAAGTTCCCAATTGGATCACAGAGCGTAGGGAATCATTGGAAAAGTGTTTTGCGATGCCACAAACGTGTTCGAAGACGCCATGGAAATCAACACACGGTATCCTGCGTTTCCGTTGAGAAAGTCTCGTGAGGCTGAGAGCGATCGAAAAAAGTTGCCACGGAGCCACGAAGTGGCGTAGTGGCAACTTTTTTTCGATCGCACTCAGCCTCACGAGCCTTTTGCAACGGAATAAGCCAGTACCTCTTTCTAGAGATTAACATTCCCCAACATACTAAGCTCCCCCTGGACCGATCTTGGAGCCGGCTACTGAGTTCTCCCTGGACCGAGCGTACAGCAAGCTTCCAAACTCCCCCTGGACCGAACCTGAAGAATGCTACCAAGGTTCCCCTGAACCGTACCTGAAGAAGGCTACCGAGGTCCCCCTGGACCGTACCTGAAGAAGGCTACCGAGGCCCCCCTGAACCGTACCTGAAAAAGGCCACCGAGGTCCCCTGGACCGAATCTTAAGTATGTTACTTAGCTCCCCCTGGACCGAACCTGCACCCGGAACTATGCATAGAGCGTAGTGTATTTAACCTCAATACATCCCGGCTAGTTTCACGGTACTCAAAAACGTGTTAGAACAGTTTCTGCCACTTGCGAAAAATGCGGCAAAAGGTTTGACCGCGGCAGGGATCGAACCTGCGTCGGTCGGATTTGAATGTCGAGCGCTTTAACCACTTGGCCATGGATTTGGTGATTTAAATAGTTTAAAGTTCTAAAGTAATTCTGGTCACCTATCATATGCAAAAGGTTCTGAGAAGAAAAAAGTGTGACCGACAGAAGGACAAAAAAACAGACAGACAGATAGACAGACAGACAGACAGACAGACAGACAGACGTTAGCATTTTCTAATATATAGCAATTAGGAGTATTGTTTCTAAAGTAGGAAGTCTACACTCATCAAACAAGATTTCAAAATCGAATATTAAGGGAAGAAGCGGCAGCACCAAGTCACCCACACCATTTCACAGGCCGGTCAACCTTACAGAAAGGCCTTTGAAGTGATAGAGCGTGCGAAATCGAGAGGGACTCTCTCACTTTCGCACACTCTCTCGCTCTAACCCTGCTCTGTAGGTTTAGAATCATGTGCACCTGGTCATTATTTGGCGACAACAAAGAGCCATTTACGGGTCCCCTTCACAAGGAACAAAAAATTCTCATCTCTCATCATCACTACGCAATCTTTTAATTCTCTGTTCCCATCTCAATATCAGCCAGATGCAGAATGTCTCCAGTGATCATACTAGAGACGGAGGAGGCTGTCACATCATTCCACAGACCGGTCAACCTTCCAGAAAGGCCTTTGGAGTGAGAGAGCGTGTGAAATCGAGAGGGACTCTCTCACTTTTGCGTGCTCTCTCGTCGCAACCCTGGTCTGTAGGTTTGGAATCATGTGCTGTGGGAGCGACGTCGAAGCGAGTTTCGTCGAGAAGAGTACGGGTCTGAATGGGAATAAGTGATTACGTCATCCCTATGCAATAAATATATTTATATCAGCACCGCGTACAGACAATAACTGCATACCACATGCAGACTACTCATACCTACGAACAACTAGTCGGATTCAACTAGCCTTGCGTGTAGAAGACCTAGCATCTTTACTCTTTTACTTTACATTCATTTTGTGTACGAAATTGATAGAAGGCTACTGACTTTCTTCACCCTATTCAAATATACCGTCATCCACCGTACCTTCTTGTGAATGAAAGGCGACTTGAGCAATCGATAAATGATCTTTGTCGTACTCAAACATCGTAGAATTGAGAGACGACGAGGAGCGTCGATTGAAACGAGACGAAGCTGAAAATAAAAAAAAACAGACTAATTTTCAAAAGTCAGGAAAAATATTCACCAAACCGGTGAGATGGCGTTTCATAACGACCGTGTTACAAGCGAAAATAAGCCAGATTAATGCGGTCAAGGCTTTTTCTATTTAGAACCAGAGATCACAAAAAACTCCTATTGTTTCAGTGTAATTACATTTATTAACTTGCTTAAACTAGACAAGTCTCTCTAATACAATGCAACTACTAGGGTTGCCCGTTCGGCGTCGGTTTCGGTAATACGGCGTCTCTTTTTCTCTGGTTCTCTCCCCTTTATCAGCCGTATTACCGATCTCTCGCTGAGAGAGTCGTAATACGAAAACCGAACAGAGTCGAGTAGTGCAGATCCAACGGGAATTCAGCCTCAATAAATGTCTCGATCATGTCGATGACGAGTGGAATCCGGTGTGGATCGTGTCTGGAAAAAAATAATAAAGTTTCCCAAACGTACTCAGCGCGGAGTGTGGTGAAAAACAGCAACAAAAAATCTTAACAATCAATTGCGAGTTTTATGAGTTCATCATTTCTGTGTGCAAGAAGGAACTTGCTAGTGCGTCAATAGCCAATATTTTATAATAAACTTCCCCTCACCATTCTCAAATAGTCTCTCTCTCTCTTATCCGCGTGTTGCTCGTATCCCAGTAAGAAAGAGGCGAGATTGTCCCTGTCAATATCCACCTCCGCGCCCTCAGCCATTACCTGAAAAAAAAGAGAAAATGTGTATAGCTTCAGAATAGAAGTTGTATCAAACTGATCGTAGATCATGGAACTTAACTAATGTGTGCAACACCAGTTCACCGGGTAGTTCAGGAAATTAAGAAATTTATTTTCGAAATAGGTACTAGCAAGTTTCAGTAGCACATAATGAGCTCAAGCATTTTTACAATTTATGAAGAAATTACAAAGTTGATTTACCACATTTCCCACCCCAACAGTAATGCTCATAGTCCCTAAATTCGGCGGGGGGTGACCCGAGTTGGGCGAAAAGTGGAAAATCATACTGTTTTCGATAGGGCTGATCCAAAAAAATGTGATGACTGATGTCCCCGCTTCCTGTACTATGGGTCGAGTGGGGTTGCGGGCATAGATAGGCAGCCAAAATCCAATTTTTTTTGTTGCGGGCGGTCAACCGATCATAATTTAGGGTGGCCATCATATGACTCAAAGCCCCCCCCCCTTTTCAGGTGTTTACCAATGAAAAAGAGTGGTAAATGATATTTGAATGCTTTCACAAACAGTACATAACACATAATACCACATGCACCCTGTGCCCACCTATGGTTGCGGGGGGGGGACATAAGGAAGTCGAATCGAACATAAGGTAGTCCGTTTTGACACTACCACATCTCTAGTTTCTGAAAGCCGAAAAGGCATAGTAGAGTGGCTAGTGAATGATTACTACGCCATGCGTAAAAAGGAAGGTTTGTTTGCAAACAATGGCTAAAAATAATTCGATTAAAAATATTTGCAGAAGGTCATTCATTATTCAGCATATCGCACAAGAATCTCGCATCCAAATTTGATCCTTGTTGTGAATTCTAAATGTGCACGTACTACTTTTAAAAAATGTTATTGCAAAATTGTACCAACGCGTTATCAATCGAGAGACGTGCGGTGATCTACCGCGTTCGCACACCTCTCTGTATTGATTGGAATACGTGAGCCCTTTTGAGGGAGAACAGAGGGGTATGAGAGAGCAGGAGTGTTTCGTATTAGGGAGAGTACAAATTTAGAAAATTATTATTTCGTTGTATTTTCAATATTGTTGCTTGATCTTTCGATACGGTGGAAAGGGGGAGCGACCTAAATTTACTCAAATTCACTGTAAATTATCATTCAAACATAATAAAATAGAAAAAAACGAATTATGCATCTTAGCAATTATGCTTAGTTATCACGTGACTCCATTATATTCACCTTGCTGCAATTAAATAGTTGTTTAGGCTCGATAAACGATTGCTTGATCAAAAAAGAGGGGGAGGAAAGAAAGACAACAGTTCAATTGTGTAAGAAATAAAAAATAAAGCATAAAGCAGACGTTTCTTCTATTCAGAACGATTATCACTTTTGCCATATCTAGTTATATTGTGTTTCTTTTCCGAGGGCATGCGAAGAAATTCCGTAATCATCTAGTAGTAAAATGGAATTTCGTTGCTCCATGCCGAAAAGAAACGAAAAGTGTAAGAAAATGTGTTGCTCCTACCCGATATTTCCGACGATTCAAAGTGTGTATGAACAGAATATCTTCAGATGTACATTTATTTATCACGGCATTTTGCTATATTCAGAGATGAAAAACTAATTAGACATATTTTAGTACAAACATTAAATACCGAAATAGAACCATGCACAAGAAACAAATTGGGTGAAATAGTACTGATGGTGAAGAGGAAATAAGGAACAATGATCAATCGAAAGGATCAACTAAAAGTGGAAGTGAAACTAGAATTCCATGAGCTCCTAAGTAAGTGGTTTAGAAAAGGCTTAATTATTCGTCCAAATCATCTCTTCCTCTCATCTCATCTCTTCATGTTTGGTCGCCTCGGCTCCACCTCGTCATTCGATTCGGCTTCTTTCTGCAATAAGACAAATCCCTTAGTTATACGGTAGTTACAGTAATCCTATCTTATAAATACTGTATCTTATAAATACTTATAAATATCGATAAAGCAAAACTATTACCGTACCTCATCCGGGTCAATTCTGGTTCCGAGCCAGAAAGCGCGCTTCAGCAGGACGCTTCTTCTGTACTCCGAACCTTTGAAGCGATATTTAGAGGCGAAATCTGCAAATTGGAGGATTGTATTTTTGCGACTTCTAGAAGCTTCTACCGATTGTTTCAATAAATTTTATTATCAATATTGATTAAATTCATAAAATTTACCTCGAAAGCCGCTCTCGTCATACAAATGATGCCTCCAATCATCGGGCACGTATTTAGTGAGAAAATTGATCTGAAATGAGATATAATCATTACATTTTACTTTCAAATAGGGATTTTATAAACTTTTTTTAAAAATGAAAATAGATACTAATACTCACATCATTCTCACTGAGTGGGAAGGAGAATCTTCCATGTCGGGGCGGGTAAATGAATGGAATGATGAGGGTGAATGATCTCTCCTCTACATAATGAGTGAAGATTCTCTCCTGAAAATGTGGTTGATTATCGATCGGTCGAAAAGTCGATATAGTTACAGTAATAGTTTCTTTACTTCAGGTCCATCTTGTCTTGCCGACGAGGCATCATCCTTCAATTTCTCTTCTCTCTTCTTCTCATCCTCTTGATCGTTGATCTCATACTCCTCCACATTCAAAGGTTGAGGATCGATACTGGAAAAGGACAGAATAAAGAACACAATCAATATTTCAGTGATTAATCGGGAAAGGGAGGAAATCTCAAATCGATTAACTCACTCAAAGAACCGCCTTTTGGCGGGAGGAGAATTGACGAAGACGTCATCAGATTGATCCCTGTAATCAAGGAATTAGAATAATATTACATTTTTTTTTAAAAAAATTTGGTTTGAGCTTTTGGAAGATAAGATAACGGGGGAAATTGTTTAACCCTTAAAAGGATTAAAATACTGTTAAAGTTGCTCGACCTGAGGAGAATTGTTCGAAGACGGACTAAATAGAGAAAAAAAACTTGTGAATATGCAGCTATTGAACTCACTCAAACAGTCTTCTCTTTGCGGGATGACGGGCTATTACAATGACGTCATCGGACGGCTCGGAGAGATCCGAGTCGTCAGAATCCTGTTCATCTTCTTCTTTATCTTCATATCCTTCTTCTTCATCGTCCGATGAAGCATAAAACTCCCTGGAATTGGAGGATTGAAAAATTAAATCGAAAAAAATATTAGTCTAAAATCAGAGATTCGCTGAAATCTTGGTAAAAAAGTGCAAGATGGGGAGTACTCACGATTCCTTTTCGGTTTCATTGAATTGGAAATCGACTTCATCCAGATCTCCCTTTTTGTTGCAATAAACGTAATTTTGACCATTTCCAATGACGTCACTCCAGTCCAGTTCCAATCTGAAGCGAATACCGTAATCATTTCTGATCCGTGACAAAAAACATTAGATAGAACAGCAATATAACACAACTGACACTTACTTCTCGGGGGTTCCTGATCCATCGAATCTATGCTTATGCTTGATAAAAGGAGATTCATGGTTGAAGGGAGATCGAATCTTCATTGGTGAGCCCACATAGAGAGATGAAGTGGAAGGATGAATAGGGGAGGAATAAAGGGAGAATAGGGGGAACATTTCTAGTCGAGTAATGACTGAATGATTGGTGGTAGGACTGATTTCGAACCTTATAAGGGGGAGTGAAACTCCACCCCTTCCGAATAAGAATGGAAGGGGGATGCTGTAAAATCGGAATGGGGACTGGAATAATCGTGCCAGAGGGAAGAAAAAGGGTTGCCAGAGGGGAGAAGAGAAGAGTGTGGGAGTGGTTGAACGGAAGGGGCATGAGAGACACGGAGTTATTGATCTATTGATCTCTGTAATTTTGTTATTGATAATGATATTGAACGAAATGCACAAGAAACATTGAAGATTGTCATTTATGAGCGGAATCGGGGGAAACTCGAGGATGGAGTGTCACTTTGAAAAATCATGATTTTTAAATGGGGGGCATGAGAGATGATGATGATGAATTGATTGATTGATCTCAGTAGTATTGCTGTAGCAAAATAGCATCCGACCTCTTGAAAGCATTGAAGTTTGGAGAATTTTTATCGAAAGTGAAGTATTCGTGAAACACGATACCACCGTTCCACACTTTTTTCACAAATGTCTGGTGTCTGGCTAAAATTTCCTGAAGCATGAGAAGAGTGAAAACAGTGAATCATAATCTCCATGGTTACCACTGACGATGCTTGTTTAGAAGTATAATTAGATTTGTTAGAGAAACCCGAAATCACCAAGTCTTTCATAAACTTGTAAACTATCTAATTTTTGGGCTCTGGTGAAAACAGTGAGCAAATTTCATATCGATAGCATTTATCAACTTACAGTACAATTAATCGATAACGATGAAACAATGAGAACAGCACATAATTTAGATCGGTCAAACGTCAAAGATCAGCGGGTCTAGAATAAATCGTGTAATAACTTCAAAATCAACAATATAGATGGAAATCGATAATCGCAACATACAAGAATGAGCTGGAACAGTTTACGGATACCCATGACAGATCGGTACAACATCGGATTAAGAAGAATCGATAATCGGGGCATACTTTATCATTCGATCAATTCGATACTGTAATCACATCGCGTTGAGACTCGCAAATAGTCGAGAGGGCGCTCCAAACGACGGTTTCGTGTCCATTTTCATCGTCTGTTCCACTTTCTCCTCATTTTCCGCTCGCGACCGCAACGCGGAGAGCGACCGCGACGCGTCGATCTGTGGACGGCACACGTCATCTGAAAGGGGATACGGTAGATACACTTAATCGATTGGAAAAGGACAGAATACGATAGACTGAATAGACATATTAAAGCAATCAATAAAAAATACCGTGCTGGTAGATGAACTGGATGAGAATCGCACACGTTTTCAGCACTTCGCAGTTAACCTGAGAGGGAATCATGCAAAATTCTTTGAAAAAAATTGAACCTAAAAGGCAACCAAGCGGCTCTACGTTTCTTTCAATATGCTTAAAAATATGGCTGATCGAGAGTTAAGAACATTGAGATTATTTCTTGAAAATCTTACAATAAAAAATAAAAACGACAAACCTCTGCTCTCATCAATTGATTTATCAAATCAGTCAACGATTCAATCAGAGACACCACCTGAAATTGAGAAAAGTGAAGAGAATATTGTGGTTCTATCAAGAATATTGTTCGACAGTCGTATTGAATGACCGATCAAAATTAACATTTTGACCTTATTGTGAAACTTCATTTCGGCCGGCTCTCCAATAATTTGTTTCACGTATGCACGTGTCCACATTGTGAAAATTGAAGAAAAAATACGGGAAAGCTTAGTGAAATAAATCAATAACTGTCAAAGTAATCGATATTTCTCACCTGTAGACTGAGTACTTTCCAGCTGGGACTCGACATCATTGCAGTGCACGTTCTCAAAACGAGTCCGAGAGTGTGAGCGTAGTCAAAGGACGAAGTACCGGCTCTGGAAAGAGAAAGAGATGATAGAAATTGACCCTCGGTAGATTGGCCAGTCAACTCAATGTTACAACAGAATGGTAAAAGTGATCTAATTTAGAATTAGGAATTGCAGAGCCCAGCTCAACCAATATAACACAGATCTTCTGAGAAGGTGTAGGAACCGTTGCAGCAAAAAATATTTTTTTTTGTCTCAGATTTCTATGAAAGTTGAAGTATGCATCCATATAAAATTAAGAAATTTTTTATGAAGTTCGTTTTTCAAAATTTGCAAATTATCGATTTTTTTGATCTACCTCTTTGGAGAGTCATATCTCAGTCCGATCAAAACATTTTTGTTACTTCTTTTTTCCATTCTGTTCCCCACTGCACGATCTACATTTTCTTCAATTAGGACCATCACCGATTTTCACTGGTTTCAGAGATATTGTTCAAAACCAAATTTTGATGTACATTTTCTTCTTTTTCTCAAAAATATCAGTCAAGCACCATCCGGGTTATTTCAGAATCGGAATTCCCGTGAAATATTCACCACATATGCATATTTCATTTTGTCCATCTCTGTCTACTTTTCTCTGCACCCTTGGTGAGCATCCGGACTTGTACTAATATACCGCTTGGAAACTGTTTCGTTCATAACTTCCTTCAAGCTGGTCGTACAGAGCCCAGGTAGTGTTCTATCGATAGCACGTCAGCCGCGCCACAATTTACTTTTAGTACTTCTAAACGTCAAACTTTCTGGTTTTTCGGTTATGGTTGAAAAATAAAATTAACAATGAGACATTGAAACAGTACTGTGCCGCATGCAATTCACCCACTTTTCTCGTTAGCTGTAACTTGTGAACCTGATGTGCACTTTGTCTGAAATATTGACTAGGTGTAGTACACACCGTAGATACATGTCCTGAACATTTCTACATAGGAATATTATGCTGCATATCGCTCTGATTTTCCTACACTTTCTCAGAATATCTGTGATAAGGCGTTTCATTTATCCATTGCTAATGATTTGCACCGTGCACCGTGTAAATTGCACTCCCAGGACTTTGAACGAAATCATTTAGCGAAATAAATAAATAACAAATTCAGTAAATTACTAACTTATTGATGGTAGTTGGATCGAGGAAGAGTTGCTTGGGCGGTTTCGCAATCCAATCCAATTGCATGAGTAATTCGGGCGCGGCCAAATCGGCCAAAGATCGCCAGAGGGAATGAGAAGAGAGGGCCATACGGGCCAGAAGACACTGCAAATATACGAAATAATATAAATATTACCAGAGGTCAAAAAGTAAAGTAGATTGGATGCTTGGTCGGGCGGGTTTTCGAATTTTTGATGTCCTACCGGGCAGGTTTCTACATTTCGGGGCTGTTTTCGGAGTCTCTGTCGGGCAGGTTTCGTTTTTACGGGTTCTATTTGATCAGGCATATTTTTCTCGCGCCCGCCGTCGGCGGGCAGGTTTTGTTGAATTCTACCAACTTTTTTACCTATGAATATTACTCTAATATTCATGAGCAATATAGTTTTAAAATAACTTCATCAAATATTTTCAAATTCAAATAGATTTTCAGGGAGAATTTGCGTTTCAAGCCCAATTCAAGACTCGAACAGGTTATGAAACCAACAACCACCCTCTCTATCTATGTTCTTCGCATAAACTAATAAGCCCAATATATTTTCGTACATCTACCGTAATTCCTCACCAGCATAGCATTCACAGCTCTTGCCGTTTTCTCTCCTCTCTTCTCTCTTTCCTCACCTTCCATCGGAAGAGTTGCCACCTGAAATAAGAACCGCAACTATTGATCGGTAATATTTATTGGGATATCAAGAGAAGAATCAATAATTTATTTTTATCTTCCAAACACTAAATTCACTGCCGTTTCAGTTTTTAACGGCTAGAACGAAGTATACATTTCACCACTAACACTCCCCAGGTGGTTTTACGCTTCAACACTGCTACTAGATATGAACGTTCGCAGCACTCGTTAATTTGAAAGCCTTTTCCGTACGACAAAATCCATCCGATATTTGATAAATGATAAAATAATAAACAGGCAAGATGCGAACTTTTTAAAATTTAAAATAATTCGCTAATCAATAAAGTTGCATACCAGATCGAGTAGTGCCCTGGGTAGTCCATGAAGGGAAAGAGCGTCACAGAGACGGCGAGAGCCTGAGAAAATAATTAAATATAGATAGATTATAGAGTTGTTAAATTGTCTCCTTCTAAAAAAATAAAGGACTTTGACAGAATGACCTATTCATGGGCGAGGCTTTTTTTCGGAAAACTAATTCCACCCCACCCATTCAATTCACGTTTCATCCCGCTAACTAAATGCATATCAACTGCGAAGTTCTTCGCAATTTATACACATTTAATCGGGCGCTTCGCGACACTTAGAGATAATAAAATAAATAAAGTCCCACCTTTAGCGTCCTCCTCAAGTAGTGATTGGAGCACGCGAACTGGTGTTACCTGCAGATTAAGTATTTTATAATTCTTTAAATAAATATATGTTCCCCCTTCTAGGAAAGGGAATTGGGACTTTTGTTCAAGCCATCTATGGTAATCGATGTTTCACTACTTCTATAATTTCAATAGCTTCTTTGATGCAGCAGTACATTCGAAATATTTGCCAACGGATTTCTAAAAAAATATCAAGATACTTGACACCAAGGCACAGTGCACGTATTTCCAAAACATAAAAGGAAATAAAAATAAATAGAAAAGAAATATTTGACTCACAACATGTTCCATGGGCAGGTCGAGAATATCTCTCGTTACGTAATTGACGAGTTCCGATGAGAGGGAGGCAATAGCGTCACGAACCTACAATTATTGATTTTTAGTCGATTTAAAATAAAATTGCCTCAAGCCACCTGCTGCTTCTAGGTTTCATGCAATCATTAAATCACAATGCTTCCATGGTATAACAATGACATTCCGTTTTCTACACTTAAAACAACCTACAATTATTGATTTTTTCGACTTGATAAAGTACTTCTTAAATCAATCCTAAACCACGGGCTACATCTAGGTTTCATGCAACCATTAAATCACGTGATTTTTCGTTCTGGCCAATGGGAATTCGGTGTATAACAAGTAGAATAATAAACATACGGGATCCCTCTTCTGGTCTCCCACGGGCGCCAAGAGCCAATCCAAACCGTCCATTTCCTCATCGTCCTGAAAATTTCGCCATCATTACGTAATATTCGCTATCCATGTCACCTTTACCCCCACCATCCCAAGGAACAGGACAATATTGTCAATTTATAACGGCGTATTCGATATTGAGAATCTACGGGCTATTCCTCCCTCGATTGCATCATCACCATGCAATTTCTACCTCGATTGCAACATCACTATGCAATCTCCCTCACCTTCTTCTTCTCCTCTTCATTACTGGCAGCGGCAGCTTCTCTCAAACACGCAGAGGCAGCGCCGTAGATTGAGAGCTGAGAAGAAGAGTAGTTAGAAGTTATTCTACAGGCAAATAGAGGAAGATCAAATAAAACATATTCCTTCCGTGAAGTATCACCCATGAAACGCTCATTTGCGTGGGGATACTCATCAGGTTTTCTAATTTTGGCGCAGCGGCGGATTCGTGCTGCGTACACATTCATCACAATCTTATTTTCTCCCGTATCAGGTTAAAAGGCTACATTCTAACCAGTTCACCATAACCCATACCCTGCCGTAACCAGTATTCAGTACCTTAACATGAATGGTTCTCTCCGCTGGTTCCACCATCAATTCCAACAGCGGCTGCAGAAGTCGTGCGACAATCTGACGACGCAGCGACGAATCGGAGAGAGTGCAGTGACGGGTGAGGAGACAGGCCGATTTGACTACCTGCAAAGAAGGGAGGATGAGCTGTAATAGTCGAAAAGGTATGATACGACTAGGAGCTAATGGGTTTCAAGACTACTAGAAATGCCGAGGTGCATTTCAGTATTCGATTCTGACAGAGGTAGCTCACTTCGAAGAGAGGAATTTTCAAAATCGCCAAATGATGCCTTAAAACTAAAATGACTCTCAAAATGCCCAATAATGTCCGGCGTAATGTTCATCGACTGCGCTACGCTTGCACAATACAAGTTAGTAGTATGCCCAATAATGACATTATCACTACATACAATTTCTATTATTCACACCAAGTGTTGGTAAATACAAGAACTATTATTTTCCGGTTTGGCCGATCGTGTAATTTTATAAATGCAATAATAACCTCACCCTGTGCAATGTCTCGGCTATCAATGGACTGACGTCATCGTTGACATGGGCGGAGGCGGATTCAATGAGAACGAAAGAAGCATCGAGAAGAGCAGCCAATTGAGGATCTGATATCAATTAATACATTGATAATACTAGCAGTAATATTACAATCCAGGGCTAATGACGATTGGAATAAAAATAAACACTAATTATGAACCTCAAGTGACCCAAGTAAGAAGGAAAACGCACCAAAAGTGAAGAAAGGAACGGGAGAATGGACTGCGAACACGTTGAGGAGAGTGACGCAGCCTGGGATTATATTTAAATTATTACACATGAAACCGTAATAACCAAAAATTATAAATTTTCAACTCTTGCATGGATTAATCAATAATCACTGTTCAATCTTCTTGCAACAAAAACACTTTGTGATCAATAAGTAATTACCCAATGTTCTCATAACAAGTGCTCAAAACCGTCAATCACCTAGCTTTCTTGAATTTTTTATAGCACGCCTAACAATAAGCCACCTTCAAAATTTTCATGCGCTCAGATGTACTTTTTTATTAGTTGCATACAGTATACTCCGTGCTACAGTATACACAATACTACACTATCTCCCGTGCAACAATCCTGCAGTAACCCCAGCACACACTAGCCAGGCCATGGGTCAAATAGGTCATCGCGTGCGAAGATAGGCACTTCTGCACTTTGCATGTAAACCGGATTAACGTAGCGAGAGAGTGCAGGGCAGACACATGAAGGCCTCTGTCTACATCCCCCGCCCTATGCTAATTGCGAACTTGCGAAAAACCCATTTGACCTATGAGCCAGGCTACGTTATTCTTCATACGCACTCACCAGCCAGCAGTACACTCGACGCTCCGCTCGCCAGCAGAGAAGCATTGAGGGCAGCGACAAAAGACAGAATCGACTCCATTTCCTGAAATGGTAGCGATGATAAATGTTTCAAAAGAAGGAACGGGATAAGAGAGCGCGATAATGACATTTTCTATAAATATAAGGAGCCCTAACGAAACGCGCATCCGCCGGGAATACGTTTCCAACAGATTTTTCGTCGCAATAACAGCGTTCAGGCAGTTATTTTCTACAGTACCTAGTGTATCCACAATTTCTCAAATACCGAATACCTGAATGAGATTCTGTAGGGGCCATATTGATCCCATTACCATTTATTGTTGTGCAATACTTCTACAGAACAACAATAACTTGCATACTAGAGGTGTTTTACAGTCCCCGGGAATCCACTAGGAGAGACTATCTGACTCGATCGACATATTTGTTCAGAGACTTGGCACAGCACGAAAAGTGCGTTGATGAGATAAGCATGCCACAATGTAGTGTGGCCGAGGATGAGTTGAGGCATGCTATGGAAAAAAATGTGAAAACGCTTCTACGCCTCAGGGCATGACGTCATAGGAATTTCCGTTTTTTCGAAAACTTCATCGAATGGCCTAATGAGTGGTACCAATCGATTCCTAATAATATTCTAAGACTTTTTCGACTCCATGAATTTTTCGCTAATCATTGATCTAAGCTTGGAAAATTCAAAAATAAGTATTTATATTCCTCCACTTATAGGAAATGATTGTGTCTGTCTGTCTGTCTGTATGTTTTTTTTTGTTGCAGCGTGACAGACATTTTTTCATTTTCGCCATAAATCGCTTCAAATTCGCGCAATCTTCCCAGAACCTTTTGCATATGATAACTGCTCAGAAAACCTTTCAAAATTTTAATATAAAAATCCGCTAATTTCATAGCCAAGTGGATAACGCGTCAGACTTTGAATCCGAGACCCCCAGGTTCGACCCCCGCCGCGGGCAAATCTTTTGCCGCATTTTTCGCAAGTGCCAGAAGTGGTCCTAACATGTTTTTGAACAACGTGAAACACGTTTCCACCTGTTTTGCCGAGTTTTAACGTGAAAAATCGAAAATTTCGAAAAGTGTCCAATTGATGCGCAGAGCGTAGGGGATCACAGGAAGAGTGTTTTGCGATGTCAGAAACGTGTCCGAACGTGTTCTAACACGTTTTAACGTGAAAAACCGAAAATTTCGAAAAGTGTCCAATTGATGCGCAGAGCGTAGGGGATCACAGGAAAAGTGTTTTGCGATGTCAGAAACGTGTCTGAACGTGTTCTAGCACGTTTTAACGTGAAAAACCAAAAATTTCGAAAAGTGTCCAATTGATGCGCAGAGCGTAGGGGATCACAGGAAAAGTGTTTTGCGATGTCAGAAACGTGTCTGAACGTGTTCTAGCACGTTTTAACGTGAAAAACCGAAAATTTCGAAAAGTGTCCAATTGATGCGCAGAGCGTAGGGGATCACAGGAAAAGTGTTTTGCGATGTCAGAAACGTGTCTGAACGTGTTCTAACACGTTTTAAAGAAGGAGTGTCAGCAAAATATCCCACCACGATTACCCTGCCTGGTGAAGATAGAATACTGTAAGAATATTCGTCTGACGTCTGGGATAGAACACGCTGCCTAGGCAAATGCGCGTATGCAGATGGGCAGAGATTAGCGAGAGTGCAACTCCTTTCTCCCCTCCCTCTTCTTCCTTGCGGGGGAGAAAGTGCACGCAAATTCGACACGAGAGAGAAAGTTGACCAATAGATTTGCCTAATCGCGCACGCCATAACACGCGCGCGCGGCACTTGAACCTGATTTCCCTGAGCCCTGTAGCTTCTTTGCAAGCGAATATTTCGGTTTGGAGAAAAGATAGACCTTCCAAATTTTGGATTTATATTATCCTTCACAGGGGTAAGCGATTAATATAATAAGTTCCATATCCTATTTTTGCTGACACTCCTTCTTTAACGTGAAAAACCGAAAATTTCGAAAAGTCTCCAATTGATGCGCAGAGCGTAGGGGATCACAGGAAAAGTGTTTTGCGATGTCAGAAACGTGTCTGGACTTGTTCTAACATGTTTTAACGTGGAAAATTGAAAATCTCAAAAAGTTCCCAAATGAACCGGGGAGCGTGGAGAACCGCGGGAAAAGTGTTTTGCGATGTCAGAAACGTGTTCGAACAGGCCATTGAAATCAACATACGGTATCCTGCGTTTCCATTGAGAAAGGCTCGTCAGGCTGAGAGCGATCGAAAAAAGTTGCCACGGAGCCACGAAGTGGCGTAGTGGCAACTTTTTTCGATCGCTCTCAGCCTCACGAGCCTTTTGCAACGGAATAAGCCAGTGCTCTTTCTAGCGATTAAGATTCCCCAACATCCTAAGCTCTCCCTGGACCGTACTTGGAGCCGGCTACCGAGGTCCCCCTGGACCGTACCTGAAGCAAGCTACCGAGGTCCCCCTGGACCGAACCTGCAGAACTATGCATAGAGCGTAGTGTATTTAACCTCAACACATCCCTGCTAGTTTAAATTAAAATATTTTTTGCTGTTTCCCTGAGGATCGGAAAAAGTTTTATTCGCGTAATACAATACTATAACAGTGATAGTTTAACTATATAAAGGACAGTTTGTATCGAGGCGACTAAGCTTGTTCAGTAGGCAGAAACCCGAAGTGCACTTGGAATTATGGTGTACTTACAGTAACCCGGAGTATTTTTCAAGTATTATTTGGGAATCTCTGGCTGGGCTGGGGTCTCGGGTCGACCATACACTTGGTCACCTGAAGTTACTCATTCATTCTACAAGTGATAATGTAGCTCCCAACGCTTTTAGAAATTACTCCGGGTTACGGTAACTACACCATAATACCAAGTGCACGTCGGGTTTCTGCCTATTGAACAAGCTTAGTCGCCTCGATACAAACTGTCCTTTACATAGTTGAACCATCACGGTTATAGTATTGTATTACGCGCATAAAACTTTTTCCGATCCTCAGGGAAGCAGCAAAAATTATTTTAATTTAAATATAAAAACTTATTTTTGAATTTTCCAAGCTTAGATCAAACATTAGCGAAAAATTCATGGAGTCGAAAAAATCTTAGAATATTATTAGGAATCGATTGGTACCACTCATTAGGCCATTCGATGAAGTTTTTTAAAAACCGGAAATTCCTATGACGTCATGCCCTGAGGCGTAGAAGCGTTTTCACACTTTTTCCATAGCATGCCTCAACTCAGCCTCGGCCACACTACAACGTGGCATGTTTATCTCATCAACGCACTTTTCGCGCTGTGCCAAGAACAATTCGACTGAGTCGGATAGCCTCTCCTAGGTCTCAGACACGGTGACACGGACACAACTACCGTATACCTGAATGGGCTGCTGGGGGTCGTCCATATTGATTGATGTGATCTCTCTCTGCAGCAGCCAGTGAACATGGGAGACATCGTATTGCTCGACGTCGAAAACGGAAGAACCGCGACACGAATCGAGAAGCTGAAAGGAACATAGTCATTGCATGGTTATTACAAGATGGTTGGAAAACCGGGCTTGTATCATTTCAGAACTAACTTTAAAAAAGTTATCAGCCTAGAGTCAGAGAAATGGTACATCCCGGAAAAAAAATTTTACCACTGAAATAATGAGTGTGTCTGGTTTTCATCTTCTTCAAAACAGACCAAAAAGCAATGCGTAGACACAATCAAACTTTTAGCATGGCAGCGAGACGGGTTTACACCGAGTTTCACTAAATTCCCACTCACCTTCTGCACTTTGACAGAGTCGAAGCAGCTGAAGGCGGGCACTTCCGGCAGTTCGACGCCCACTCCGCCACCGTTTCTGCAAGTTAATTCATTACTTAAAATATAAAATCATTACCATTAAAAGAAGAAGAAATCAATTAGTAGTCTATCAATAACTTCTACCATACCTGAGCAGACTGAACAGAAGTGGCTGCGGCGCCTCACCTTGAATCGTTGACTGATCACGGTACCTGAAACGTCTCCACGATCATAAATTCTCGCCCGGCCGAGATCTCTCATTTTCACACACTCTATCACCTAGCATAAACACGTCAGATTTCTATCGGAAGTTCGATAAAACAGGTCAGATAGGGGACAATTCTTACTAAACTCGACATTCTGCGCATTCCTAGATGGGCCTCGAGTCTTTAAACTGCCTAGTTCAAAAAAATGTAAACCGAGAATCTCGGCCAACGAAAATGTATGTCCACGATAAAAAATGACCAACTATTCATTTTTGGCTTATTTTTTGCTTGTTTGTCCTCTTCCCATTAGCTTTAGATATTTGTAACTCATTTAAATAATTAGTTAAAAATAACGTACGGATTGAGTGTGGAGCATCCAGCGAGCGTCGATTCATCAACCATCGATGACTGATCTTGAGGGGGAAGATCGAGATCTGAATGAAATCATGCAATAACAGATATCGATTCATCAATCACCAGTGAAACCATATCATTCTATTCATCTCATGGCTCGAAATACCCTTCTTCCTAATGGACCAAATATATCCCCTTACATCTTCACATTGCAATCCCATCATGTCACTCTTCTCCTATAATTTCGGCGATTACATAGTGATGATGCAATAACGTTAAATCCTATTACATCATCACTACGCAATCCCTTCCCATCTTCACTCACCCGCATTCGTCTCAAGCAGAGCCTCGTAGAAGAGTCGAGGCTGTTCGATCTGACCCGACCCGAGAAGGAATGAGAGCTGAAATTTGTGTTTTCATTTCCGCCTAAAAGGGAGATGGAGCAGACTCTCACATTTATGAAGTCAGTTAGAGGCAAGGCCAAGCGCTAAACCATCATGTTAGTATTTGAAACGCTATGAACCTTCTGGTCACAAATGGCTGATACTATATGGATGTGTACAAATATTGTGATATATTAACTTTTCACAATCACTACGCAATCTGCTTCTTCCTTCTCACAGTAACATAATTCTGTTAAAAACGAAATTGCATGCACATCATTTTATTTTCGAAATCCGCAATGAAAGGCTTTAATTTAAAGCAATCCTGCAGCACTAAAGCACTTGGTAAAAAGAAAAATTTCTCATATTTCGTCATCACTGCGCAATCATCTCATTATTTTCTCTCACTAGTCACCTCAATCGCAGCGAGATGCAGAATGTCTCCAGTGATCATACTAGAGACGGAGGAGGCTGTGGGAGCGACCTCGAAGCGAGTTTCATCAAGAAGAGTACGGGTCTACAAAATTGATTGTGAATACGTCATCCCTATGCAACAAGTATCAACACTGGAAGCCAGATACACGCGGTAAATTCATCCCTAACAATAAGCACAACTAGTCGGATTGCCGCTTCTAGGATTCATTTTTTGCAAGAAATTGATAGAAGGCTACTGAACTGCTTTTTACAATTTACAATTTACAATATTTATCACGTCAGACGATAACGTCAGGTGAGGATGTGGTTTCAGGGGTCAGGATCATTCTTCTCAGAATAGACGGATCATTTCGGCTGGGGTCGGGGTAGAGGATCGGTCTTCTTCCCATTCACAGACCATCTTCTTTGAAGTTGCTGGAGGAATAGACGAGATCTCTCTTAGGACCATGGACGTAGGAGGAAAGGGGAGGTAACGTGAGGCTGAAGGCAGTCCTGATGAACTGGTGAGGCATGTTTCTTCCACTTGATTCCACCAAGCTCGAAACATCAATCAAATTGAGAATTAGCGAAACTGGTATCTGAGTAGCCAACATCAAACGGTCATACCCATCCACGGTGACCAGGCCGGCTAGGACGGGGATTCCAATCTTTTCGAGTCGTTGGTAGAAAGACGAGGGGGTCCATGGAACTAGGGAAGTCCCCTCTCCATCAGAGCAAAATGGAGAGGGACCGCTCACGACGACTGACAGAAACGAGAATGATCCATTGAGAATGCTTTATCCTATGTAAATCTACCGTAATCCAGTCGTACCTGCTTGTGGATGAATGGCGACTTGAGCAATCGATAAATGGTCTTTGTCGTTCTCATATATCGTAGAATTGAAAGACGACGAGGAGCGTCGATTGAAACGAGACGAAGCTGGAAAATGGTAATGTGAGCATAATATTTGTTATTATTGGTATTTGTTTGGTTGTCGCTATTGCACCCGGACTGCTACTTCTTCTGATTTGGCGTACTTGAATAGGATACCTATCACGAATTCACCAGGCAACGAATAAAACTAACTCACCAGCAATCTGAAAGCGGGTTCAAACAACGCCGAGTAGTGCAGATCCAGTGGGAATTCAGCCTCGATGAATGACTCGATCATGTCGATGAGAGAGTGGAAACCGGTTTGGATCGTGTCTAAACAAATCGATTTCAAAGCAGAAAATAAAAAAAAGCCTGTAGTTTTCAGTTTTAAACAGTCATCAACATGAAGTTGCTACATGGTCACCGGCGACGTCTAATTCGCAAAATTAGCAAACTTCTAGATTTTTCATGGGTTTATCTATGAATTTAACAAAAAAAATTATAAAATAATCTCCTCACCGTTCTCAAATAGTCTCTCTCCCTTATCCGCGTGCTGTTCGTATCCCAGCAGGAAAGACGCCAGATTCTCCCTGTCCACATCGACTTCAGCGCCCTCAGCCATAACCTGAAGAAAATACTACATATATTTCATGAACAAGATACATAACAAGCACAGATTAGATGACGGCATTTATCAGCTCTGTGTAGCTCTAGTGGCATTTCTCAAATCTCACAATTCGTTACTAGCAAATGATATTGAGACACATAGGTCAAAAAGTGGGTAGATTTCGGCATAACGTGGCCAAAAATAAATGCCTGATCAAAATGACCTCAAAAAACGAAACCTGCCCGACAGAGTCTCCGTAAACAACCCAGAAATGTAGAAAACTGTCCGGTAGACTATTAAAAAATCGAAAACCTGCCCAACCAGATGTCCCATGCTACTTTACTTTTTGACCTCTGTTGACACGGGTTAATTATTACCGACGCTTTACACTTTTTGGGGAAAATTCAATAAGGATTAATAAAATTCAAATATTTTCATCCCCAAAGAGTGCATAGAAAAGCTTGAGCTGTCACGGACTAACATTCATATTACGGCCTACTTCTTAATAAAAATGAAATAAATACTTAAAAATCTCACCTCCAACAGCAATCTGGCCGTCTCTCCATGCACTAATCCAACGTCGCATTCGTCCACCGGCGTTAGACTGCTCACTGCAATACAAAAATAATATCAATTTCAATTTCTTTCTGTAAATTTCAATTTAATCCGGCTCAATAAAGTGCCACAATTAGACGTAACTAGGGCTGTGGTCGATGTCAACCTGTTGAATAAAAGTTAATGTGTTTTAAAAATATGAATAAACCAGGCGCATGCCCGCCGCACCGTTTATACGTAAACAACAGATGGCCGAGAAAAAGTGATGACTTCATCAACTCAGACAAAAAAAATTATTAAAATCAATAATGAATGCTCACTCACTGACGAAATTGACCTCCTCCACTCCGTATCTGACCGGACTCTCCATTCCTCCACACAACAACTTCTTCACTGAATTCATGAGGGAAACGTGCAGTTGCTCAGAAACCTGCGAATAATAATAATACTTATAAATTAATAATACTGGCAATAACAATAATGCTAATACAAATATAATAATTAATAGTGATACATACACCATTTTTTTAAAAGATTGATAGCAGTGATGCTCATGAGTCCAGAAATTAGGCAGAGCGGGGGGGGGTCGACCCCCCGCAACGCCAACTCATGCGGGGGGATCGATAGTACAGGCAGCGGTGACATCAGCCATCACATTATTTTGGACCATGGGGGGGGTCGCCGAATTTAGGGACTATGAGCATCACTGATTGACAGTGTTAAATTATTACATGTGCTTCTAATTCGTAGCAAATGTAAACATTCGTAAAATCGGAGTGATACCGCTGATTTATTGTTTCTCAAGCACCTCTTTACCGGTTGAGACTATCAGGTTATTACTGAATGACTACATCCCGCATACTAATACATGTATTACAGAACCGGTTTACCAATAGCGGCATTTTATAAATTATTGGTTTAAAAGTGTACGTCAGCACTGGTTCAGCACGGGTTATGTCTACACCGACATTACATGAAACATGCCAACATTGGCGGATAAATGTCGGTGCAAAATATAATTAAGTAAATTTATAATAATTACCTTTAGCATGTGGACGATTCTCGTCTGCAGGGACGGTCTCACTGCCGTCAACTCACGCAGAAGACGGGCAGCGTAGAGACCGTGAAGGGGCTGATCGAGCGACTGCAAAAAGTAGGGATTGAAAAATATATTTTTACTTCTTTTTTCATCTGAAAACAAAACCACGGATGAACACCCCCTGCTTCCCGAACCTCTCATCACTTGCCCAAGTAACAGCAATTCACCACGTGATTACCGATACCAGGGCAAATAGTTTTGGAATGCGTGGCCTCATAACGTTATATAACATCCAAAGTAAATGATTTCTTCTCAATTCACTCGTTCTTCAATCGCAATTGAAACTGCCATCCACCAGCCGCATTCCCGTCTCACCTTGCTGATATAGTGGGCGATGTGGGTGAGCAGGCAGCCCCTCTCCAGTTGTCCAAATGGACCAAAGAACAGCGATTCTAGAGTGGCCAGAAGGGCGTCAGAATCGGCCGCACGAATGGCGCTGTAAAAGGAAAAATAAATAAATAAAAATACATTATTATAATTTTTATTTAAAAGTCGCTTGGCAAATCGAAACTCGCTTTCCGGTATATCGTCGATTACAGAATGAACCAACATAATCAGCAATACACATGAATGCACACATCTCCTGTTAGGTATATGACATCTACCGTAATCCACAAAAGTGAACGTGGCGAGAGCTCCGTACCTCCTGAGTGGCTGCAGTCTGTGTACTGCAGCCAGCAGCAGTCGCAGTGCTGCAGCTGCAGCAGCTGCAGAGGGACGATGGAGGGTGTGAGAGTTGAGAGAGACGAGTACGTCCTCCGAGATGATGGAGAATACATGGAAATAATATTTTTTAAATAAAAATCAATATATTTAAATATATTAATATAACGGGATTTTGAAAAGAGTGAATTTGGCAAATTGAAAAATCTACTATTAATACTAGAGGAAATAGCAGCGTCTGGTATTCGGGAAAAATATATTTTAAAAAGTTCAACAAAAAGAACGGAAGCATTTTGTTTATTTAAAAAAAAACTATTAGCTTTCATTCTTCACGTCTACTATTAATAAGAGAGGAAATGGTAGCCTCTGCTCTTCGGAAAACCCGTGTGTGAAAAATATAAACCAACCGATCGGAAGAGTGGCGAGTCATTGAGCAGCTCGAGCAGCACTTTGACCTGACAATTGATTAATCATAATTAGATCTTTGACAATCGCAAATTGAAAATCGATATATAAATGTTGTGTAGCGGTCTGTCCCAACTCAGAGAGTCACAGAATATAATTATTTATCTAGAGAGAACAAGCCACTTTACAGGGCGAGAGGACGGGCCAACACTGAATAGGCTCAACTAGGGTAGAGAGAGTTATTTATTTACATAGACATGGTAATGCAGCGGGCAGACAGAGAGGGACGGTGAATTGCACGTCGACTAGATTATGATAATTGACTAGAGAGGGGGATACAACAAAATATTTCCACATTCCCAAAAAATCAACCAATGTTACCAGTACCCCGGAAACACTCTGTACGACGTAACCGCCAAATCGTGCGCAAAGTACTAGTTGATTTTGTGTTCAAAGGGTACATCAAAGAGTGGATTCGAAATGAGAAAATGCTGAGTTGAGAAGCAAGGTCGATACTAAAAAAAATCGATACTACCGTACCTGGGGCAGCCTCTTCTGCACCGCAAACGTGTCAGCGTGCGTTTGCTTGACGAGGTTGTGGAGCGCCTCCAGCGAGACGGTGGCCAGCTCCCACTGAAGAGATCATTTGTGAAACTAGACACTTCAAGAGAGCTAGCAATACAAATGTCGATGGTTCTTAATATAACAAAATATTCAAGGAACCTATCCATGACGCATAAAGGTCCAGTTGATTTCATGTTTATGGTGTAAGATATAGTCGGATCCTGTGGATATACAGTAATACAGAAGAGAGTGTTTGCGCAATCAAATCAATAATTCCACTCACCATCTGGTGCACGTTGTTGTACGATCGCTGGCCGAGCGGAGCGATGATCGACCGGAAATTAATTTATTAAATATAAAATAGTATTTTACACTTTTATCTCTAAAGACAAGCAGAGAAAATGATCAAAATCATCCAACCTACACACCACCCGGCAATCAGGCGTTTCACTAATACCTTATCACTTGTAATAAGGTGGTTGGACTAATACGTGCGTCAAAAACTGCTAAATTCTTTTTTTCAATAATCACAGCGCTTCTTCGCATGAGTTTAGTTAATGAATAACAATAATACAACCAATAATAAACTAATTACGAAATGCACGCTTGGCGAGCGAGAGCATCTATTCGAAACGAATTCAGTGCTTTCGCAACATTCCAAATGTGTACGAACTAATAACACGATTGCTTTAAATAATAATCAATAATACAAATATCCGAAAATGCTAATTAGTTGATTTATTTTTAAATAATATAATTTAAAAGAACCTACTTAGTCAGAAAGATCAGGAAGGGGTGTCCTCCTGCGGGCAGGGGGTGGGCAAGCAGCGACCTCAGAAGGTGCGCGACGCCCAGCGTTGAGGGGTACTCGCGCGCCGCGCACTCCTTCTCCTCCAGCTCACGCTGTATTTAATTGAAGTTAAGTTAATTGACATGTATTGGCAGCTAAAATCCAACTTTTTTTGGCGGGCGGTAGTCCGATCACAATATCGCCCTGCAGGTGGCCGTCATGTGACTCTCAAAGGACCCCTTTTTCAGGTGTTTATCAGAAAATTTTTTTTTTTTCGGATTTTGCTTGCAGGCAGTAGGCGTGTCCCCCTGCAGGCGGTAGTCAAGGTACCCTGTGCCCACCAATGTTAATTGAGTTTATTGATTTGAAAAGACGCTATTTCTAGATTTAAAAAAGAGTCCTAAACACCAAATAAATCATGTTTGTTTTACCCTCAATAAATTCGTGTTAGGCATTGCAAATGAGCTAACTTCTCAAACAAGTGTAGCGCGTGAAACGACAACCAAACAGGATGGAACAATCGCACATTCCTACAGTATCTTCTCCGCTTAGCAGTTCTGCAGTTCTCCCTACCGCATATCTGACCTACAGTATCTGAACTACCCCTACCGTACACCCCAATTTCTCTAGAGTGTTCTACCGTATACCTGAATTACAATTTCTCATCTACCGTATACAGAATCACAGCATCACACTACCCTGTCCCTGAATCACAGTAATTAATCTACCGTATACCTGAATGCCTCCCATCTGTCCGGTCTCGTCGAAGGCGCACACGCGGAATGACGTCAGTGCAGTCCACACTCGAACGGACGCCGCCTTGCGCTGCCCGAGCGCGCCGAGCAGACGAAGCAGCGGACCCTGAGAAGGAATTATAAAGGGAACATTAACGAACACCAAAATATGCGTAACCAACAGTTTCATTGCAGTTTCAGGAGCAATTAAAGTTCCAATCTTTGGCTAGCTCCTGTTCGAAAAAATTGAACACACTATCGCAACAAGTAGGATTGATACAATAGCCTACCGTACCATATGGCTCTGGGGGGAATACCGTACTCCTTCTAAATACCGTACCTTGAGAGTGAGAGGAATGGGGGCGGCGACCAGGCTGGCCGCCAACTCGACAACCGACCAGCCACGCTCGTCGCACAGAACCGCTGACGCCTGAAAGGATTGCATTCCATATTGCTAGCACCTTTTCAGAAGATTGCACCAAATTGAACTCATTTCGCGAATGGAAATTGAGCATAAAATTAGACACTCCAATAAAAGTTGGAATGTCATTCGGCCGTGAAACACCTATGCCCCTAGCCCCCAGTGCCGAATTCAGTACGGAATACGTTTATATATTTTCAATAACTATTCAAAAGAGGGCATCTTTTAAAACAAACAATGCTCACCTTCTCATCCAACTGCACGATCTTCGTCGCCAGATTGCACCACGACACGAGGCCGGCCAGCTCGTATTTGTGCATCGCCTTCTCCAACTGAATAAAGAATAATAATAATAATAATAATAATAGATCTATCACCATTTCGCGGCGTCAACATAGAGATTGTCATCTATCGTCTTCGAGGAATTCAATACGTTTCGCCCAATAAGATAAATAATACATAATAATTAATAATCAAGTTTTTGTTTTCATCCGAAATAATATTTAAAAAAATCCATTTTACGTCATATGACATTGCACAATTTCAATCAGAGATTAAATAGGAATCGTTCGCTCAAATGCACCATGTGTCCACAGCCGTCGGGGAACTTATTTTGAGCTTTTCTTTTACCAAATGTTCATATATTGCAATATATAGAGTACGTTTCAATGATAATTGAAATTATCCTGACTCTCGAAGGCTTCAAAAACATGGTGCGTTTTTTTGGCGGGAAATCAGGGATGTCAGGCATATGGTGCATTTTCAGTTCTGACCGAATATTGATGCCTAATATAGCAAAGTCGCTTCTTATGGTTACTATGGATAGGCTGATCTAGAGTTGGAGCGAATATTATCGTCCTCCTTTGCGTACACATGGTGCACTACATAACGTTAGACAACGGTACCATTTTATCTATGATTTCAACATCCTCAATTCTCTTCCCACATTGACTGGTTCGTTCTTCCATTCTATTTCAAACCTAGGTGATTGCATGTGCCACGTATATCTCATTTCCCTAACTTTAAAATGTATTCAATAACATCCATATACCGATTACTAACATTGACGGGCTCCTTCCTCCACTCTATTCCGAACCCAGCTGATTTCATGTTCCACTTATATCTCATATAGGCTCACATTAACAGGTTCCTTCTTCACTCCTCCTCCCATCATATTCATCGACATTGTCATCGATTGGCCGTCGCGGAAGAGTCGCTCGTACGATCGGAGCGCGGTCATGAACTGCTCCCAACCAACCCAGCCGTCTAAAAGAGGTCAAAGATCAGAAACAATATTTTTTCAAATCTATTTATGACGTCTTTACCAGATAGGCTTTCAAACTTTTCGCTGACAAACGACAGAAATTACCACGAAAGTATGCACAAGCGTCCGACATTAAGAACAACATCGGTTGTTCTCCAAGTAATACGTACAATTTCATATTTGTGATAGCATAGCAGATGGTAGGTCAATAACAGAAAAAAAACCCACCGTCATTGGGTCCAATCTGGTAGAATATCTCGAACAGCGAGCGGGCGGTGCTCTGCGTGCGGCACACCGCGTGCAGCTGAACAATTGTTAAAGTTACCGGGAATTCACGGAATAATTTTGAATGACGATCAATGGCGAGCGTCGCGTGTCGCGTTGCGGTCTTTTTTGAAAGCTCTTTTTCTCATTCGATGTTTTCGTCATATAAATTCTAATACGACAATAAATTTCAATAAATAATGAGGAATTGAAGTATGCAAAAAAAGAAGCGTAAAAAGGCTGGAGCGCAATAAGACAACATGATGAAATATTCACATTTGAATTTGCGCGAACTTTCCTGATGTTCAGTGCTCTATTTTCGGACATTTGGAGCTGTGTCACGGCCTAATTATCGATTTTTGACATTTTTTGCTTCGACAGCCTTTCTTTTACGGCAATTGTCTATTCGATTCCGTCGTAAGATCAGACACCAAAAATGTGGATTCCCGGTAACTTTAATTATAGGGGGGAGAAATTGAGGCCGATTGAAACGCCCTGCCCCACTTCGCCCAAATGACCCGCGTGCAACCGGTAATCGCCGGGACTGCCGCCAAAAAAAATGGACTAAAATACTAACCTTGTGTCTACGACAAAATCAAATGCAACAAGTCACTCTGGCAGAATAAATAATTGAAAATTTAATTATATATTTTTATATTTGCACAAATCCTACCAAATCAAGGAAGGCGATCGAAAGAGAAAACGATGCAACTTTTTTTAGCCAATTAAAACTATGTTTTATCAACTTTACATAAATAAATCCTCATCACCAGATCGAGGAAGGAGACCGAAAGAAGAAAAAACCAAAAAAAAACTATATTTTCAAATCCATTAAAACACTGTTTCATCTACTTTATATAAATATCTCCTTCTCACCAGGTCGAGGAAGGCGACCGAGTGCATCGCGTGCTGCGGCCGCGTCGCCATCTCGCAGAATTGCACCAGCTGCTGCTGCAAAGGGGAAGGGGGCGAATAATAGTTGCATTATCCTCAGCAGTATTTGTTTCTCTGTTTTTTTTGCATACCAATCATATTGAACTCACGAATAGAAGCATTTGGCTAACGGTGAAATATCATTTATCACGCTTATTCTTGTGCACCCGCAAGTTTCGAGATACATGACTATGCTCAGATCGCAAGCTGATATTGGACCGATACTACGACGGATTCTTCGACCAAAATAAATCAATCAGGCTCACCGATCCATCGATGCCAAACTGCGCACTCAGCTCGTCCAGCAGCGCCTCGATGTGCACAAACTGCTGCTCCGTCGGCTGAAAAAATACAATTAGTAAAATTAACAAACTGCTAATTATGTTACCAATTAGTAAGTTACTACTAATAGTAACACGCTCGGTCGGCGGGAGGTAATACATTCGATATCAGTAGCACGATAGACCGACTTCGCATTATCAACTTCAGCAGGCAACACATCTTCAAACAACCGTGACACACAAAACCGACCTGCCTCTGTGCACCACACCAACATTCATTTAACAAAGCCAGTGATGCACAGTTTGTCATTGCCATTACGAAAACAGTTTAGCACGTAGTTACCGTTAGAGTTTGAAATTCGGGTAAATAATTGAATTAGATCTCTTCATTTCACACACTCTCTCACCAATCGACCGGTGAGAGAGTGTGCTAAATGAAGAGAGCTACCGTATAATATCCTATCCAGTGATGGGTAGGAATTTCTAAGCCTTTCGAGATGCTTCCATAGGTCGAAAGGCACGCAAAAAACGACGAAGCCAACACGCATTTTCTGTTTTTCATGCCTATTTTTGACAAACCCAGCCCGCGTTTTCGACTTTCCGTAACGCACCCTTTTTTTCGACATATGGATGCGTCCCTACGAAGCAGTGATTTCCATGGGCCCCGAATTCTGGGAGCCGCGAGAGGGGGTCTGACGACCGGGGGAGGGAGAGGTCGCCAGCACGGGAAATTCAAATTTGATTTTTTAAAATATTATCACAACAAAAAATGATAAACACAAAATTACAATTCAAAAAATATTTTCAATAATCACCAATGTTGAGAAACACGTTTACATTGATCTTCAATCAAGAATTTCACCATTATGCGACCCCCTTTAGCCCCTCGCAATCACTCTCCCATGTAACTAGACATGTCGTACGACAACTCCTGATATGAGGCCGTTTGCGCAAGAATCAGACAATGAGCAACAGGTCTCGGTACAGCGAAAAAATAAAGATTTGAGATAATACCGGTTTTCAGTGTACTTCAGTATTCTGGAAACACTGGACAAATATTGTGGCATGCAAATTTCATTGGAGCTCAATCTTGAGCTCTGAAGATCTGGCTATTTACTGGTTTATCGGGCACAGCTGGAGACCGCGTGAAGGAAACGCCAAAGTTGTAACAGAGACTCTACTTCATTTTCCATGAGTAAACTTTGTGTCATTTTCAAAATTTAAATATATCTGTAACTACTTAGAAAAAAGTAGTAACTCGCGTCTTCACAAAAGCCGGGCTACGGTATTTTGGTCATCCCTCTCCCCCTCAGACACCGCGCAAGCTCGGGGATGAGGAATAAGAGTGAGATTACATGCAAATTGCAGTGTTCTCTCGCAAAATTGGTGATTTGAAGCTCATACCGCCTCACTTAAAAATTCATAACTTGGTTTGGCAGACCTTAAATGTCACCAAATTTTTTTTTCAGAGATAGTGGCAACCTCTACGAGGGATGACCAAAATGCCGTAGCCCGGATTTTGTCAGGACGCGAGTTACTACTTTTTTCTAAGTAGTTACAGATATATTCAAATTTTGAAAATGACCGAAAGTTTACTCATGGAAAATGAAGTAGAGTCTCTGTTACAACTTAGGCGGTTCCTTCACGCGGTCTCCAGCTGTGCCCGATAAACCAGTAAATAGCCAGATCTTCAGAGCTCAAGATTGAGCACCAATGAAATTTGCATACCACAATATTTGTCCAGTGTTTCCAGCCTACTGAAGTACACTGAAAACCGATATTATCTCAAATCTTCATTTTTTCGCTGTACCGGGAAATGTTCGACTCTTAGGCAAACGGCCTCATATGTGTAAGAGTCCCAGTTGGGATAAGTTTTGAGAAATTAACCTCTACTTTGGCAGAATTCACATTTTTCTTAATTTTAGATTACCCATATCTTCTGAACGTAATCATACTCCCACCTGTGCGAAGGGGTTTTCTTTTACTACTCGGCAAAACCTATCGACTGAAAAAAATTGATCGAAAATCTTTTTCCAAACGTGAGGTACACCCGAAATGGAATATTTTTAGGGCGGATTTCGGGAATGCAATTTCTCGACAGTAACACGACGTAACTTCGTACAAACAATTTCAAATCACATATACACACCATGGTTATCGATTTACCCCTTCGCAAAGCCATAATATTCACAATTATTTAAAAATTGCAAAGTATAGGGCAACAAGTGAAATATAAACAGTTGGCAATTCACTTCGTTCGGTATACTGTAAATAACTTCGTCTACCTTTTCGAGGGGGTTCCCTTAATCCGAGACCATGAAAATCACTGCTACGAAGTTAACTCAAAATTTTTCTAAATTCTTGTGGCAGACATACGGACCCCCACCGGCAACTGTTGCCGGCCCTCTGCATCGAGTATGAAACCCAACATTGAGCACCACCTTCCCCCTCTTTCTCACCTGCTTGCTCTGGTAGATCTCCCTGAGGGCCTCGAGGAAATGCGTGAAGTGCATGGAGGGCGCGTGCGGTGGCGTCGAACCTGGGCATAGACCAAAATGGACAAAAAACAAACGAAGACACCATTTTGACTTTTTTGAGATGAACGTTTCGAAAATCGAACATCATTTCGACTTTTGAGGTAAAATTTCGAAGAAAAAAATATACATCATTTTCGGGTTTTAACCCTAAAACGGTAGAATCAGACAGCATTTGGGCACATACGTTTTTGGTCTATGAAGCTGGGAAAGGAAGAGTAGAAGAAGAGTGGCCATGTCCAGGCAAATCACAGTTTCAAATACGAATTCTACAGATGACATGAGCAAATGTACCCAATGGTCTTGCCGAAGAGCATTAATGAGGGTCAACATATGGTGACATCACAAAAGAGCAGTTAGCTTTTGCATATTCAGCTCGGTACTTCTTAGTTTCAGATTGCCCATAAAATATACGTGCATGAGAGAGATGCGATATTTGCCGGATTGGCGAGGAAAGGAGCACAATTTTGCACCAAGCTCATCAGTTACTCTCATAAAAGATATTATAACATTTTTATAATTAGCATAAATTGAAAAAAACAAATAAAAAATCATACCATTGGCGGCGTATTCGTCGAGCTGCAACAGCTCGTCTTCCGAGTAACGCTCGATCTCCATCAACTGCAAATTCAGATAATTAATAAAAATTACTGATAAGTTTACTGATAAGATAATAATTAATAGTTAGATAATATTTTCTCCACAATAGTCAGAACATTCTGCATACTTGGCTTGTTTCAGCTAAAGCAGCAGTTTTACAGAAAATACCGTCGGCAATTTTAATAAGAAATAGTCTACCATACTAAAAACAAACAACGCGGAACCGCAGTGAGACTTCATCAAAATAGAATATCGATTCAAACCTTGGGCGGGAAAAGCAGGATAAAGTTCTTCAGCAGCGAGTCTGCCACCTGAAATTTATTTTTTTAAAGATAAAAGGAGCGTCAGACTACTGCTTTAGCTTCTTCACGGCAATTAGATCAGCAATGCTCGTAGCACAAACTCGCCTGTGCGCTGGGCACTCAAAAATATTACCCCTTCAGAACCCATTTGCTATTACCGCAAATATAGTCGTTACTCGTCGAATCCAAGACTCTTTTTTTATCAAGTAATCCAATTCTAGTAATGAAATAAGCACACTTCGCTTAATGTAATACAGTTATAAAACCCGCCCAACCACAGCTCACTTGGATGCTGGTCTCATTTAATAATGCTTTGAAAATCACTATATTCGTATAGCTATCTAAAGCTTGAGCAAGATTGAAGGACTCCTATTCAGCTATGAAACCCGCGCAACGCCAACTCACCTGGGTGCAATGGTCACAGTTATCTATATTTTTGAAGATACATTTATTCCTATACCTATCTACAGCTTGAGCAAGCTTGAAAGACTCCCGTTTAGTTATCAAGTCCACGAAGCTCACCTGTATGCTCGTCTCATTCGCGTGGAAGCCCTCGTTCTGGATGATGCACTTGCGGATGATCTCGAAGGCGTGGTTGATGATGGCTCTGAACGAAAAACAAAAAATAGCGGGGAAAAAATGTTCGTATGCAATGCACTACTATGCATATAGATGGACTGCTAAAATCCAACTTTTTCGCAGGCGGTTGTCCGATCACATTTTTGCACTACAGGGGTCGTCAAATGACCCCCAAAGGACCCTGTTTCCAGGTGTTTACAAGTAAAAAGGGTTGTTTTTTTTCGGATTTTGCTTGCAGGAGGTTGTTGCAGGCTGTCGTCAAGGTACCCTGCGCCCACCTATGAATATGCATATTCACCGTTTCACGGTCACTATGAGTTCCGATGTGCCTCGGAACGATAATCATCGCAGAGAACCTTTATGAGGCATACAATAAATAATTTAAATACTGCTTACCTGCTTGCCAGCACGTCCATATCTGCATCGAAGGCGGCCGCTACTGCAATGAAAGGCCAGAGTTATTTAGGCAGTTCATCTCACCGACTCTCGTATGTTCACCACCACACGCTTAACCACCACTTGCAATCATAAATTTTAGGATTCCTAATCCACCAATCGGCTGTGACTAGGTGCGCATCAATAATTTGTTCGTCCCGCTACCCTTCGCTCCCGCGATTCAGCGAAATCATAAACGCCCAACTGACTCGCGGTGGTCAAGTCGGCATCCATAATCTAGCCGTCCTGCTACCCATCACTTCCGCGTTTCAGCAACATCATGTACACCCCGACCATAGACCAAAATCGTATGTTCCATGAAGAATTTAAAATGTGTTATTTTTTAGTCTGTCACGCTTGAAACGGATCAATTATCAGATTTTGGCGACTGCAAAACCCATCTTAAAACGCACTCTCTGTAAGAACGTCGGTGAAGTTGCACAACTCGGTCAAAATGATCGCCCGGGGCTAAAACTTTGGTAACATGACCCCTAAGGGTAAGGTATGCCACAACCATAATATTGACCCGAAATCTCAAGTTTTGACCTACCAAATCGATTTTTTCAAACTTTTGATTTTGATGTAGTGTTGTATATCATTCGAAAGAGCATGAAAAGTTATGCCAGAATCTATGTTTATACTAGATGTGAACGAAGGAGAAGGCAGAAATGTTGTAAAATCAGAATTTTTCGGTCGTTTTAGTGAAACATCGATCTGGCAGGTAGGGTCAAAATGCCGGCCAGGTAACCATTTTATTACACACAATGTCCCATCTATGTGCAATCAAATTTCTGTACTTTAATTGCCATATTTTCGGTTTGGTCGTGGTGAGATACACTGCTGAATAAGGCTCACATGTTTTGCCTACTTTGATACACAGTTTTATATTTAGTGAACAATACGAGATAGGTCCAATTTTCTTTCAGTAATATCTTAGGCATGTATGATGTGCAAGAAAACTCTAATTACCCATACCTCTATAGAATCGATCAAGCGATTAAAGATGATTTCTTAAAAACATCTCTGAATCCAAAATGTAATGCCATAAATCTCAATTATACGAGAAGGTAGTGGTTTGCAAATAGTTTGCAAATTTTTAGATGAAGTTTATGAAGAAGTTTGCTGTTCATCAGATTTTGATCGATCCACAATTTCATGTCGGAAAAAATTGAAAACTTCAAAATACTAATTTTTTTTACAATAAATGTTTTTTTTTCTGTGGGACTCCGTAATCTGTATTCCGCCATATTTTGATTTTACAATACACTTGTGGTACTACATCACCTGCCTGAAGAATAGCCACTTTGAGAAGAAATTTTTTTTCTGAAAAAACAATGAACATGGTCCAAAACTGAAAATATTTTTTTCCTAAATTTGAGAGAATTCTGGACGTAAAAGTGGCCCAGGGGCGTTTAATGTAACATTGGACCATAAAGCGTGCTTGTGGCCTAATGAGACCAAAAATCAATAGAACTTCGTTTTTAAGTTTTAGACCATGACCCCGGGTTCATGGTTTTTTTCAGAAAAAAAATTTCTTCTCAAAGTGGCTATTCTTCAGGCAAATGATGTAGTACCACAAGCGTATTGTAAATGCAAAATATGGCGGAATACTGATTACGGAGTCCCACAGAAAAAAAACATTTATTGTAAAAAAATTTAAAATTTTGAAGTTTTCAATTTTTTCCGACATGAAATTGTGGATCGATCAAAATCTGATGAACAGCAAACTTCTTCATAAACTTCATCTAAAAATTTGCAAACTATTTGCAAACCACTACCTTCTCGTATAATTGAGATTTATGGCATTACATTTTGGATTCAGAGATGTATTTAAGAAATCATCTTTAATCGCTTGATCGATTCAATAGAGGTATGGGTAATTAGAGTTTTCTTGCACATCATACATGCCTAAGATATTACTGAAAGAAAATTGGACCTATCTCGTATTGTTCACTAAATATAAAACTGTGTGTCAAAGTAGGCAAAACATGTGAGCCTTATTCAGCAGTGTATCTCACCACGACCAAACCGAAAATATGGCAATTAAAGTACAGAAATTTGATTGCACATAGATGGGACATTGTGTGTAATAAAATGGTTACCTGGCCGGCATTTTGACCCTACCTGCCAGATCGATGTTTCACTAAAACGACCGAAAAATTCTGATTTTACAACATTTCTGCCTTCTCCTTCGTTCAAATCTAGTATAAACATAGATTCTGGCATAACTTGTCATGCTCTTTCGAATGATATACAACACTACATCAAAATCAAAAGTTTGAAAAAATCGATTTGGTAGGTCAAAACTTGAGATTTCGGGTCAATATTATGGTTGTGGCATACCTTACCCTTAGGGGTCATGTTACCAAAGTTTTAGCCCTGAGCGATCATTTTGACCGAGTTGTGCAACTTTACCCGACACTTCACTGCGCTCTTACGGAGAACGCGTTTTAAGCTCAAAATGTTAAAAAAAAAATTTTTTTCAAAATTTTATATTTTCAAAAATATTTACGAAAATATTTTTTCCCAATTTTGTGTGTTAGCTGAAAGCCCATATCCGATTACGTCAGAAAAATATGCAGACGCTTGTTAAAAATCTGCAGCCGGGATAATAAACCAGGCGCAAACCCGAAATGATGTCTGCGTTTGTTCCCTGGAACATACCTTTTGGTCTATGCCCCCGACTTACCCGCATGATCAACCGGGCTAAGCTGCAGCCGTCGGATGCCCACTGCTACTGCGAGCTGCAAGCTGCCGCACAGACACTGGTCGCCCCAGCCCGTCTCGTTGCGCACCTCCTCCAGCAGCTGCTTGAGGATGGCCGACGACTCGGCAGGGGCTGCAATCGGCACTTTTCTATAAATATATAATTCTTCATAATTAAAAGCGGGATGGAATGATTTTGATTTTCAAAACAGAAATGTTCAGATACCACAATCACCTAAAGCAAACAGTAGAGAACCCGAGTCATTGTAGTTTCAACGATGAATTAAACGCCAAAATAAATATACGGGCTGATACATCCTCGTTCTTTTCTCAAAAACAAATATCAATCTTCTCTACCGTAACCCCCTCCCCCCTCTGCCCCTCGATACCGTACCCGTCTGGAGTGCCTTGGGCGAGATGGTGGACACGAGCGCCGTCCACGCGACCATGTGGGCGTGGCTGAAGCGGTCGCCCGGCTGCAGCTTCTGCAACAAGAAACTGATAAATAGTATTATCATTGAACCTACAACAAAGAGCAATCTACAACAAAGAGCGCAATAGGAACATCCCTGTTTCACATGCGTTACATCAACGTCTCATCATAAATACTCTTAATCGCGAAGCAATAGACGACTCAAAAACAATTTCAACAATAATAACTTGAATTATTAATATACAACCATTATATAATGATAATCGATACATCAGAATCCACAAACAGTGGTCATAGCTTTTTTGAAAGTATATATAATATTAATAATCAATCAATAAACCCGCCTTGAGCAGCGGACACAAGTCGGTGACGGCGGCGGGCGCAAAGTCGGGCGCGCCCACAATCAGATACACCGCGTCCAGCAGCAGCCGGTGCGTCTCCTCGATGAGCGAGCGCAGCTGCAAACAGAACATTTTTATACCAATTCGAGCGTCAGGAAGATCATTACTGCTGGAAACCGGCAGCCTTTGCCATAATGGGGAAACGGAAAAGTCGCTGGTTCGCTATTTAAATACACCACCCATTCTTCAATACGTTTATTTATAATGTGGTTTCTGGACAAAACCAAGGTTTTGGCTAATTTATTATTCGTCTCCTCGATGAGCGAGCGCAGCTGCATATAAAACATCTTTTTTTTAAAAAAAGAGTGCCAGCGAAAGCATCGCTACGGGAAACCAGCAGCCTTTACCATAATGGAGAAACGGGAAAGTGACTGGTGGGGACATAGCTAGAGCTAGATTCCAGGGAACATACACTGGCAGAATTTTGACTTTTTTAGGTGAAACTAGCGGGGTTGTATTGAGGTTAAATGTACTACGCTCTATGCGTACACTACGTTCTATGCATAGTTCTGGGTGCGTGTTCAGTCCAGGGGGAGCTCGATAGGAGGCTCCAGGTACGGTCCAGGGGGCGCCCTGTAGCCGGCTCCAGGTACGGTCCAGGGGGCGCCCTGTAGCCGGCACCAGGTACGGTCCAGGGGGCGCCCTGTAGCCGGCTCCAGGTACAGTCCAGGGGGCGCCCTGTAGCCGGCTCCAGGTACGGTCCAGGGGGCGCCCTGTAGCCGGCTCCAGGTTAGGTCCAGGGGAGCTCGGTAGCCGGCTACATTAAAGCTCGCAGTATGCTGGGGAATGTTAATCGCTGCCAAGAGTACTGGCTTATTCCGGTGTAAAAGGCTCGTGAGGCAGAGAGCGATCGAAAAAAGTTGCCACTACGCCACTTCGTGGCTCCGTGGCAACTTTTTTCGATCGCTCTCTGCCTCACGAGCCTTTCACAACGGAAACGCAGTATACAATGCGTTCAGAACTTTTAGAACACTTTCAGAGATGGTTCCTGTGATTCCCTATGCAAAACGCGTTAGAACACGTTTCCGACATCGCAAAACGCTTTTCCTGCGAACCCCTACGCTCTCTGAATCATTTCGGAACCTTTCGAAATTTTCGATTTTTCACGTTAAAACGTGTTAGAACACGTTCAAACACGTTTCTGACATCGTAAAATACTTTTCCTACGATCCCCGACACTCCCTTCATCATTTGGGAAAATATCGAAAATTTCGATTTTTCACGTTAAAACTCGAAAATTTCGATTTTTCACGTTAAAGTTCGAAAATTTCGATTTTTCAAGTTAAAACTCGGCAAAACAGGTGAAAACGTGTTTCACGGAACTCAAAAACGTGTTAGAACAGTTTCTGACACTTGCGAAAAATGCGGCAAAAGGTTTGCCCGCGGCGGGGGTCGAACCTGGGGGTCTCGGATTCAAAGTTTGGCTTGTAACCCACTTGGCTATGGATTTGGTTAATTGTATTTTGTAAAATTTGAAAGGTATTCTGGCCGGTTATCATATGCAAAAGGATCTGAGAAGATTGATTGAGTTTGAAGCCATTTATAGCGAAAAAACGAAAACTTCCGTCACGCGGTTAAAACTCGGCAAAACAGGTGAAAACGTGTTTCACGGTGCTCGAAAACGTGCTAGAACGGTTTCTGACACTCGCGAAAAATGCGGCAAAAGGTTTGCCCGCGGCGGGGGTCGAACCTGCGTCGGTCGGATTGCTAGTCCAGCGCGTAACCCACTTGGCCATGGATTTGGTGATTTAAATATTGTAAAATTTTAAATCAATTCTGGTCTATTATCATATGCAAAAGGTTCTGAGAAGATAGAGCGAATTTGAAGCGAAATATAAGGAAAATGAGAAAAATCTGGACGGACACCTGGACAAAAAAAACAGACAGACAGACAGACAGACGTTAGCATTTTCTAATATATAGCAATTTCTCAAAATCAGACAACATTTTAGGATTCAAAAGGCCTGTACATTGAGAGACTCAACCCACATTTCCAATATTTCACTAAAAATATTAAAATCAGACAAAGGGGCTTTTGGTTCATATCCTTTCAGTGTAGGAACGAGATTCGATTATTGTTGACAAGTAAAATGGAGATTATCATTGTGGGAAACCGGCACCCTTTACCATGATGAGGACACGGAATAGTGACTGGTGTGGCAAAAACGAAATTGAAGTATAACAAGTGGTCAGTGTGTCCACTCTCTTCTCAGTTTCATTATGGGGATGAAAGAAAATGGGGGCGAAGTACTACAATAACATTCTCGGCTGTAATATTATAAAACAGTTAATTCCCCAAATGTCCCAATTTCGAGAAAGACTTCTATTGTTATTTAGCAATCACCTCCGTTACCAATAGCGTTACCTAATATATTTGGTGGGTATAAAAATCAGGAAAAAAATACGTGTCCCGCGCCAACTGGCTCATCGCCCTAGTATGCCCATCGCCCACCAAAGGGACACAAATTCAGAACGCCCAGTCCCTTCGTGGTTTCGGTAAGGGGATTATAGCAAACAGGGAAGAATCAGTTCAGTTGTATCCCATTCCAGATGACAAAAAGCATTAATTAATTAATAAAGTATAGTACCAACCATGTTCTGGTGGTACTGGTTGCCCAGTCCCTGGTGCTTCGTCGCCAGCGTGTGGAACTCGTTGTGCACGGTGAAGGAGGCGATGAGGTCTGCAAATACTCCGGTTTTGAAACCCACGATGTGTGCATGCATCACGGCCGTGCAGCGCCCGTTCCGTGTACTGACTCTCTTACATTTCTTCTCTCTCTCGGCTGAGTATCAGCGCGGCGAGAGAGGGAAGAAACGTAAGAGAGACGTGCGTGCATTTCAAAACAGGCGTAATAATGTTTAAGAAGATCACCGACTCAGCATTATTCCCAAACGATCCATAGCACACTTACACTATGCACGCAGCACAGCTCCACCGGGTTAACATAATTCAACTCTAGAGCGAAACAATTCAAGCAGACTACAATTCAACTAGCAAGTGGGGTTGTACTACGTAAAGATAATTATGTGTTCATGAATATGTTAATAAGACTAATTAACACATCCAATTAGCCTAATTACCCCCCTTCTCACCGAGTAGATGCCTGAACACTCCCCTCTGCAGGAAGCTGCTCTTGATGACGGAGGAGAGGGCGTTGGGCAGGTCGTCGCGTCGCGTCCACTCGAGCAGACGTCTGAGAATAGATTTAAAATATTTAATTAAATAAATAATTTTAATATATTCATTTTTTTTCTCAATTTATTCCGCATTAGGGATGCATCCGCAAGAAATGCCCTCATCATTCATTTCGCCCACTAGCTCGTCCGTCAGGCCGATGTGGGAGTGTGCGAAATGACGAAAGTCATTTCTTGCGAAGCCATCCCTATTCCGGGTATAATATTCCTGGACCAGCAGCATCAGAGTTGCGTCAACGTGATAATGCAAGGAGCAGTGGCTCACTCTCACTAGCTCATCGATTGCGAAATAAATTTCAAACAGACCGTTATCGCAGCAACATCAGCCCCACACCCGTATATGTCATTTTGAATTCAAGTTTTGCCAGTAGAATACGTGCTGCATCACCATTTAAAGAGCTTCGACACACAGCGCTTTCGGTTAAGACTTGGGTTCCATAAATAATAAATAAATAAACAATACCCACTTGAGGATGAGTGCGAGCATGCGATGGGCGTCGTAGTAGAGCACGACGGCAGCCAGCCCCATCCCGAGACCCTCCATCTTCTTCAATTCGGCTGAACGGAATCATGTTTCATTATTGATTTTCATACAATAAAATGAAGAAAGATATAACTCTAGATACAGTAACAGTTCACGGTGAAAATTTATTGTAGTTCTGCAGAGCAAATCAGATTCAGAACTAGAAGCGAAAGCCCCTAACCGAAATAATAGAGGTAAGGACATCCCCGTTTCTAGACACCGTGCCCTGGTGATGTGACTAATGCGGCCAGCACAGAGGATCAATTCAATCCGAGAGAAACTATCTGCTGTACTGATCTAGCTACTAATATATTATGGGGAAATAGTAAATTAAATTACAAACCTGTCAACACGAGGTCCAGTGCCTGCATTTCATTCAACGAGAACGCTTCGGAGATTTTGAGCGACAAGTCGGCGATCGTCGCCGTTAGCTGAATTTAAAACTATGGTTTATTTTTATTTATAAATATTAATTAATTAATTAATTTAACATTATTAAATAACGAGTGAATCCGGCGCCAAAACAGAGTAATCCCCGATTTCGGAAACAACTCAATCACTGGGACAGCAACATTCACTAAACTTCCTTGTATTTAGTAATGGAAAGGGGATGCTATTCAAGACCCTTTTGAGGAAGAAAACTATGAGCATGGACAACTACTACTACTTAGTATGGTTCACTTTCGATATCAAATAATAAACCACTCGTTTACAACAAAAGTCGTTTACCTGGACTGGTTCGCCTCCCTCGATCCTCACCATCGCGCCGGGAGTGATCTTCTGCTTGTCGGCGGCCGTTGGGCCCTGATTATTATATTTAAATAATTTAAAGAATATATTCATTGTAATCCTGCCAATGCTGCATTAAAATAACCATGTTTTTACAGGTTCGCATGTGCTTTATTGTTTACAAGGCCAAGCCGGGCATTCATAGCAAATCGGCAAGCTGCAACTGATAAAGACGACTGAGGCGAATGATTATCAGAATAGACGTCAAACCAACCGGGTTCTTGAGGATGTTAGCGATGCGCCATTGCTCGCGACGGATTAAATCGGCGACGCGCTTCACTTCGTCGCCATTTTCGAAGGCCTCAAACAGGAGGATGGTGTGACTCAAGTCCTGAGTCTTGTACCACATCCTGCAGAGCACCCTTTAGCACAAAAATATCAGCAAAATAACATAAATAAGACACGAAAATCAATAAAAAGTGGAAATAAACGAAAATGCAATTTCAAACGAGTTCAGAGCCGCGGCCGTGTAAAAGCGAAAGATACACGAATATTAGTACATGGAATGTTACTGCTGGAACGGTTTATTCATGGTTAATGTTTTAACACAATTGAAAATTAAATTGCTATTGTTTTCAGTCTCATTTTATCGTCAATATGACGTAAATGATGTATTATATTAATTAGTGCAGTTGAAACCGCTTTCAATGAGCTGTGAATTAGCATTTACGCATTCATCTCTTTTCTATCTCACCGTGTAGATACAATTGTGGGCATCTTTATTCAGTCTAGCGGGACACATCTCTGGGACATTATAACCGTAACAATCTGAGAAATGTTTGAGAGCAATAATCATTTCATATTCAAGAGATCAAGAGAAAGTGTAAAGGTTAGTCTATCTATCGCCGATTCCCGGATCACGGAATTCAGGCAACAATCTTGTACGATCGGCGGCGCATCGCGTGTCTTCTGCGGCGACGGAGCTATAATGAAAATCGATACTTTCATATTCTACCGTAACCGGGACAATCCGGGCGGGACCCACCAGCTCTTGGGGCAGGCTCTTGAAGCACTCGCAGCCGGTGCGGTTGCGCTCGACGCCGCGGTCGTTGCGCGGATAGCAGAAGCCGCCATCCTTACCCTGGGCATTAATCGATAACCGTACTCCAGAGATTCCGCGCGGTACCCACCGTTTCCTTGCACTTTAGCGTGCATTCGTTCTGCTTCGGCTTGCACGCGTCGCCGCTCAGCGGTGCTCTGAGAGGAGTTATCTTTGATCTTTCGTGATCGATAATTGATATATTTATTTCAATATTAACTGTTTCACAGTCAATTTTCGTGACACTTAAAACATGCACAAACATGCTTAGATGTAACGTATTAACTTTCAATTGATCTTTGATCTCTGATCCAAAGTCTCACCGATATTCGAAGCAAGTACATGAGAAATCCGTGCCGTCCCAACCGATGCAATGACCGTACCTGGATAGATTATCGATTTTAATACTGAAATAAAAATATTGATTGATTACCGTACCCTGCTCTACCGTAACCCGATTATCGGTCGACTACCGTACCAGAACGAGTCTGTCTTGCACAGCTCATCGCATGCTTGATGGTCGATGCTCGTACATGAGGACCTGCAAATTATTGATTCATTTCCCCGTCTACCGATCGATAAACGAAGAAGCTACAGTATACCTGACCAGGGCGACGAGTGTGCTGAGCACTACAGTCTGCCTCAGAAACATGATATCGATTTTGGCTCTGAAAATAAGCAAGTTGCATGCTAGATAATTACTCGATGGACCAAAATAAACAAGGACAACGGCCAATCATGGGTACTTTCTTCTTTACGCATAGTTCCTGGTCTCCAGAAAGGAGTCATTGTTGAGAAACTGTGAAAAAGAGGGAGAGAGAGAGTCTCTCCCACTTTCACACACGCTCTAGCCGCTGACCCCTTTCTGGAGGAGGGTGGGAAGGTCAAATTGAGGAAAGGGGGGGGGGATTACGGCATTTCTGTATGGATAATCGGTAGGTCAAAAGTCGGTCGGGAGAGGAGCGGTTGGTCGATAGAACGGGGCACTTTGAATGAGCAGGAACACTCTTGCGCGCATTTGCGAACGCGAATTGGCTTGTGGTGCAAAAAGTCACATTTGAGGAGGAACGAGAGTTTAGAGAAGGAAGTGTTCCTCATTTCTCTTTCTCTCTCTCTCCCAGCCGTCTTCAATGGGCCTTTTACGACATACGGCTATACGAAAAGGTTGAACGAGATCAGAGTGCACAATGTGCACTGCACATCATACCGCAGACCGGTCAACTCTACAGAATGGGCTCTTGGGAGTGAGCGAGCGTGCAAAACCGAGAGGGACCACATGATTCCAAATCTACAGATCAGGGTTAGAGCGAGAGAGTGTACGAAAGTGAGAGAGTCCCTCTCGATTTCACACACTCTCTCACTCCAAAGGCCTTTCTGGAAGGTTGACCGGCCTGTGGAATGATGTGGGACTCTCCCACTTTAGCACCCGGACTCCGATTTGTATACTTTTCATCAGATTGTGAAGATTCTATACCCCTTATATACCAAATATCGTGCAAATATTTATCGCTCATATCTAGATCTGCTGCGGCGACTGGGCGAGACGTTCGGTCTTACAAGCGGGGTTGTGGAAGACAAGTTGTGAAAGCGGGGGAAATCTGTTTCAGCAAGAAATTTTTTTTAATTGAGAAGTGATACGAGCGCCTATCAGAGAACAACAAATCTCAGAAAGAGATATGGGCTTCGTGAAACAGCAATCTACCTGTACGCAAGAGTGGACTGCACGAATCACGCCTAATATCCGCTAAAAAGCAAAATACCCAGGGAAATTGCGCTAAAACGAGTGTGGAATGCGCTGTGTCGCCGCGAAAAATCGCTTATCTCTCTGCGCAGCTGTGATAAAAGCCAACACGGATGATTAATTCGCACCTATCCCCTATCACCTCTTGGAATAACGATTGCGATCGGTGAACAAACTTTGCTCGGACATCCGCTCTGGTAGAGTGAAAAATCGACCGATTGTACATCATTCTAAGTTTTCAGGAAGAACCATGAGCGAGTCAGTATTACAATTTTAAAATGATACGTTCATGAAATGGACTACTGGTGGTGTACTCTCTTTCTACACCTCGACGTGTCTTTCGCTTTGCCATGCTCTCTCGCAGCCGTATCTGTTGTTTAGCACGGATTATCAACGGATCGTTTTATTATTTCGGACGAGTGTTCGTAAATTTGTAATATAATAATACAAGAAAGTCCCTCTCTTCTCTCACACGGAAATGAGTCCACGAAACCATAAGTTTAAGCTAGAGAACGACGATTTTCGAAGTCTAAACGCTTCGCTACACTTCGCCTGGTAGAGGTCGGAGTCCTCGTTGGCCTGATTAGACTTATCGAGTCGTAGTCATATTTCCCCGTGAGCGCAAACACAAAAACGTCAAACTTCCAGACCCTTCCTGGAGGTTCAAAACAGTATGTGTGAAATGACGATGCTACACCCAGAATGTATATACTCGCTATTGAGTATATTCTCTCGTTTTCGCACGCTCTCTCGACGCGCGAATATACTCAATATTGAGTATATCATATACTCGGTGTCTCATCTTAGTATATTCATTCTCTGTGTAGGATACGCACGGCAACTCTACAAGACGATAACTATGGCTATATAAAGGTTCTTGGAAAAATCGGAGAATGTGAAGCTTATTTCCTTATGACACCCATTGCAACCCGCAATCACCATGAGAAAATGCGCGAAGTGGCAGCGCACAACAATTGCGATGCGTTTTCCGCACACAAGGGAGATACCAGGAGATTTAATGTTTACGCATAGGTAAACAGAATAGGTAAATGATAAAAACGTAAAACTGTGAGCGAGCGAGTCAAACTTTAGGCAGTCTAAGAACCAAACTTTCGATGCCATTACTCAAATATCTAGACGAAGTTTGGCCTCTTGCGATTTTGTGCTAAAACAACCCGATGAAACACAAACCCGCATGTGATATTGTGAGCTGGTAAAGTTTACGCTCTAGGTAAGAACGAAACTTTCGTTGCCATTACTCAAACAGTGTCGTGCAAGACCAGTTTAGCCGATCGTGTGCAAACGTGCGTCATGTTTTTGTCCTGTTCTTTCTTTCTGTCGAGAAGGAGGAAATTGTGACAAAGGCCGCGATTTGAGTAATGATCAGACTCCCCTCATTTTGCATGCGCGAGAGATGCGCATGCGCTCATCGATCAGACAGCGCGAGAGAGCATGCAGAATTGAGAGAGTCAGACCATTACTCGGCGATTTCATTGTGTGGTTTTGTGCTTTCGGAGGATTGAGCGAGGTATGAAATTCAGCTTCGGTCTATTTTGGCTGATTATCTGGTGACGTCAAGAATTTACTTGCCAATGATAGTGATTACTGAAACTATCGATACGAACAATTAATATTGCAGAAATAGGCTGGAAATTAGCGTTGAGAATTAGCAAACATCAAACCCCCGGTGAGGGCACTTAGTTGCATATATAATTAGAGCTTTTATTGTAGCCATCCAAAATGAACAGTTTCGAAATGTAACAACAGTTTCGAAATCAGGGCGAAGAAAATGATTGCGGGTCCCAAAAAGGTCGCTCAGTTCCCGACAGTCTAGGGCTCCTTTAGCTATCTCGGAAACGCGCAAAGTGACGCACTTTCGAGTGGTCGACCGTTCACTCCAAGCAGGAACTGTCTATTTAGCCACTTCCCATGAGGGTCAATGAGAGAAAAAAGAGGAAGAGGAAGGAAGAGCCGTAAAAGACACGGAGAACGGATCGAAAATCACGAGCAAACTACAAAATGTAATTTTTCTCCTTTTTTATTGTCGTTAATAACTGTAAATTTGAACGCGTATTTTGTTGCAGCGTGCAAAACGAACTTTATAGTCGAGCATGTAGGAACTAAGCCTACCGCGCATCGAAATGAAAATGCAGGGTCATAAAATACTGAGAACAGACAAACTACACAAAAAGTTACTCGACTGGAGTTCAAACTCGTTAAATATAAAACATTGGACGAAACGCGCTGAAAGAGGGTTTCTATAGATTCTACAAGCTCTCTTACACGATCCCTTTCTGGAGATCTTGTGCCGATCTGTGGTATTATGCGTCCGAAAAGGAACCTACTCCTCCCGCACGTAGGATCACTTCGAAAGGAGAAGAGATCTCGTATCAGATAGGCCGTAAAACAATGAGAGAACGGAGCCGTGCAAAAAGTCACGAGCAAACCACTAGCTGAACTTCCGCATTTCACAATTTTTTACTGGAACTCATCGCTAAAACTACCCGATTACGAGATAGGAATAGCTGTAAAACACAAAGTGAACGAAAGATACACAATGACCACGTGCAAAAACGAGCGCAAACCACCATTTGCGAAACGCACTTTCTGATTTTCATTTTGGGAATTGCTTCTTTGACTGGTGTTTGGTCCATTAGAGAGCGCAGGCAGAGAAGTGATGCATTGTGTCTGTATCCAAACGCATCATCGAAACCAACAAGTTCTAAAATTGGCAGCCCTAAATGGCTCTCATAGCTAAGCAGCGGTTACACTGTGATGAGATGTGTCGAAAAGAGTGCTAAACTCCCTCCGTTGCAATAATCGTTCTTGTCCGTCTCTCTGCACTTGATCGAGGTCGAACTCTCTCAAATTCGCACACTTTCTCATCCACTCTAACAAGAGAAAGAGTGTGCAAGAGTGTAGCAGTGCCAAATGGTATAATCAGCGTTAGGAGAACGGGAAAGTGGCAAAAAAGCTCGAAATCGAATTTGCTGCAAAAATTGCACGTAATCGGCACAATTATCTTTAAATGTACATTTTTTTCATTAACGCTCTATCTAATGAGCACATTGTGCTCTCATCTGCCACAAAAAAGAACAAAAAAAGAACGAAAGAAAACAGTTCTTTGTCTCTTTGTGCACGCGAGTAACGGTTCCACTGAGCTCTCGTGCAATTGCAACAATTTAAACACGCAAGTGCAAAAAGCGCTCGATTTTGTGACCAAGCTCTTGTTTTGAACTGGAAATAATGGCGCTAAGAGAACGACGTGACTTCATTTTAGCTAGAAAAAAACTAAAGTTCAACGATCATTTGATGTTAGTGTGCGGAATGGGTTGAGATTGAGGGGACGCTCGCTCAATGACTATTTATGGACCGCGAGGAACCACAAAGACGCGGGAACATGAGGGTAAGGAAGAGAGGCAGATCAGTGAGAAAGTCAGTCGAGTCTGACCTTATCGATGGAGTTAGCAGCGGGAAGGAGTGAGAAGGATTTTGGAAAGACGTTTCCAATTTATGGCGCCAATACTCCGCGAAAGAAAGCGCCTCTCCGCTGCTAGATTTAAGGGAAAAGGAAGTGGTTGTTAGTGAAATGACCTGGTCGTGGGTTGATTTCTGCCCACGCATTTATACCGGAAGCCCGCTTTTCGCACGAGAAAAATAACCAATGATTGCACAAATTAAGATTAATTAGAAGTCGGGCTGATTCAACTACAGTGCTGTCCCATTCCGAAACAGCGAAAAAGCAAGATCGACACTTTCACTCAAACAAAACTGTTGTTGGATTCACTCGGTAGTAGAAACGTGAGGGATTACAAGTTGAACATCCGAAATATTGAGTTACGACTCTGAACGTGCAAATATGGAATGATCATATGAAAATTGGATAAATGGGACAATCGGATTTGAAAAGAGAAGAGCTGTAAATGGATACATTTTATACTGCACTCAGTGTGTGATCCCCTTTAACCGTCGATTCCTATGAGTCAATTCCTTTGTATAGCAGCTGGCTTTTGCGCAATCCTGATTTGAAAAGTGCAAATTCCTCCCGCGGCAAATTATTTGATTACCGGAAGTTACCGCAATTTGCGGAATCTACCGTATTCACCGAAAATCAATCGTATCCACCGGAAATGTATGCACTCAATGCTAATTTAGAAATAGCGGAACGGCTTTACGATATCTTCCCTTTCCCTAGATCTTCGATGCCAAAACTCGTGCATTTCTCCACAGGTCGCACGTATTTCTAGTCTGGTTCTCCTCGTTTACCGTTATCTCTCGTCCATGTCTAACACTTGCTCAAGGCCGCAAAATAAAAGAACGTTCAGTGAGTGTTCATTCACAGATCGCTCCGCAGCTGATTGTGAGTAATTTCTAGTAGAATGCGAAATGTGAGACAACGCTCTCTTTATTTCGCACACTCTCTCGTCTATCGACCGGTCTAGAGAGTGTGCGAAATGAAGAGAACGTGGTCGCACATTCCGCACTCTAATTTCTAGCCCCAAACACTTGATAGAGGAAAGGAAGCCAGTGGGCACGCACAACACACACGAAACCTACATACAGGGGTCACTTCGCAAGTGTACACACTTCAGAGAGCCCTTCTCGATTTTACACGCTCTTTCACTCCAAAGCCCGTCACATCATTCCACAGGCCGGTCAACCTTCCAGAAAGGCCTTTGGAGTGAGAGAGCGTGCGAAATCGAGAGGGACTCTCTCACTTTTGCACACTCTCTCGCTCTAGCCCTGGTCTGTAGGTTTGAAATCATGTGCCGTTAATATGGACGGACGACCTCACGGCCGCTCACGGGGAGTGTAAAAACGGTCATGGAAACTCGTTGCGCGTAACAGTGCGTGATGTGCAATGTGCGATGCGCAAGCATCATGCGCCTTTCCTGCAGCAATTTCCGGTCCCAGCTTGAAAACCCTGACTTGTTTCATACAATCAAGTCTACGGATCGTCGCTGTTTATTTTTCTAGTGGGGAAGCGGGGTTTTGAGCCTCCGTTGACCTTTGAAATGATGCGAACACCGAATATTACATTTATAAAATGATACGAACACACAAAAGTCAAAATGGTACTTCCTGTGTTTACCAAAGCGAGAGAGCGGGCAAAAGTGAGAGGGTCGCGTACGTGCCTGTGTGGTAAACAACGGAAGTCCGTCATTTGACTTTTTGGTGTGATCGTATCATTTTATAAATGTAATAGACATCCTTAGACTGCAGTGAACCTGAAACATCATACTAAAAAGATGATTTAGTAATTTTTATTGCTGCTCTGGCAATTCTTATCTTGGCAATGAGCCGCAAAATACGCTGAATGCATTTCACAGCATTATTTTGAAGAATTCCAGGTCTAAAAGTGTCCAAAAACACGAATGAGAATCACAAAATAATTCCCCATATACTATATCACCGGAATTCTCCAGCGAGTTTTTCGAATTCTTCTCGAAAAGTTATATTTTTTCTATTAATTTTACAGGGGGATTCATGTTTCGCACGACACAAAAAAAACTAATCTCACTCATTTCCTCCTCTCACTTTATCGATTGAGTCTCTCTCATTTAGCTGCAAAATCTCTTTAGGGTTCTCCTCGCCAGAAATGAGTAAGGGACCAATTGTTTTTTCTTGCCAAGAAATGGTGATCTACTTGCCGGCAGGTTCTTTCGAGACTGATTGTAGATTGAAAGACAAACGATTTCTTGATATTGGGAATTTCTCGCTAGGCGAATCCTAGCGCTCTTCATGATAAGCGACAAAAAAACGACAATAGGGAAGTGTGCGATAAAACACGGCATTTCTGCTCTATGTAAAACTAAGACCCCGTCCATAAATAAAAATCACTTGAACACCGTGAATTCTCTCAGGGAAACTAGCGAAATTCAGACAACTGCGTAACTACTCGACATAACTGTAGCGCTACAAATTGCAAGGCACAAATTTATAAATGTATTAAATTCTATCTAATTTTCTACCCGTCCTGTCCTCATTTTATCAGTGCTGTAACACGCAGAAAATTGCCAATCGGACTTTGAAATGCCGTGAAACACTACAGATGCGAGATAATGCCCGAGATATTGCTGCACGTGTATTTCCCTGTTCATACACAGTTTCGTTTTTTTAAAAAATTTATCGATCGAGCAACACTCCTCAGTTACATAGATTCAAATGATTCGGAAGGAACATTCGGAAGGAACGAAGCGAAGATCGAGTGCGGAGTTCTGGAAAATTAAAAAAAAATAAAAAATAAAAAATAGAGTTAAATTAACATCAAAAAGTATCGACTAAACGTTTTTTTTTAGGAAAGTCACTGACTTGAGCGAATAAAGAAGTTACTGTTTGTCAGTTTGATAGTTGATTTGAAATACATTTAATATCACGAAAATTTGATATCTCTTGACATGAACCAGTGAACTGAACAACTCATTATTTCCTCCTATGCACTCTATCCGAACCGAACCTCAACACAAGGTCGCCTTGATGAAGTGACCGAAGAGGCACATCCCATTGATCAGAGATTTGATCTGTTCAACTTCCTCGTGCTTGCCGGATCGAATAGTGAAAAGTTGATCCTGGAAAAAAAAAGTTTGAACAATATATTGTGCGAACGCACCGAATGAGTGTAGTTGACTCTCATCGAGTCGAGGAGTCGCTTGATGATTGGAGCTGCAAAGAAATTGTTTTTAATTTACAAATATCACTCTTTTCTTCTGTAATCGCAAGTTTGAGTCAATTTCGAGTAAAACTTACTTGAAATGAGTGGAGAGAAGCAGTCTAGCTTCAGTGTCTTCATTGCTCGGTCGATCATTTCATTTTGAGGCGCAGTCGGAATCACAAGGAACTGCTTGAGGGCGGCATGGTCAAAGTTGAATAGCAGATCCTGGAAGGACAACCAAATCATTTTCCTCCAAAAAAATGCGTGAGCGCGATGCGACCGACACATACACACACAATCGTCAGCCTACAAACCAGGGCATGGAGAGAGAGAGAGAGAGTGAGCAAAAGAGGCCCATTTTCTGCAGGTTGGCGGGTCTATGTACGGATGTAGAGTTTGAAATTCGGGTAAATAATTGAATTACCTCTCTTCATTTCTCACACTCTCCGCATCCGTCGATCGGTGAGAGAGTGTGCGAAATGAAGAGAGCTAATCCAATTATTTACCCGAATTTCAAACTCTAGTACTGATGTAGGCACTTACTCCCTCCGTACTGAAGACGATCAAGCCAACGTGCTTTCCTTCCCGCACCATCCATTGCACAGTTGCGTTGGTCAGAGTTTTCTTCACAACATCCCATTCTCCTCCTTCGAAAGTGGAAGAGTCAGGGCAGATTTCCCTGCAATTTCAGAAATGTCCGCCCCGAGGCACTTTGTTTTTTTCGCACCTCCAATTTCCTCGTCGCCTATCTCACACTGGAAGCTCTCCAAGCCCGTCTCCTGAAAGTATGGTTCTTTCCGGAAAAAATGTGCGTATGGAGAGATCGACCTGCTCCAGGAACCGGATGACATTCATTCTGAATTCGTTCGCGTCGTTTGGCTTGGCTGAACGCCATCCCGCCAAAGCCATCTGCCGATCCTGCACTTGATTCATTCCCATTGTTGTTGACGACGAGGCGTATCCACCGTCCTGAAAACCGCGCGTCACAATGAACCTGACGAGGCTTTAAGTGCCCCGCAGTGAAACATACTTCGAACCACACTTTCTCGGTGGAGTCATCGATCTGGATCGTCTTGGGGCGAGTCGTATGCAAGCGTCAACTGTTTCATGCCGCGCTAATTTCATGGGGTGCACATCAGTTTTATGCACTCTTTCATAACTTTTTTCCTAGTGAAGCTACAACTTCCAAACTTGATACAGGGATTGCAAGCCACGTTTGGAACATTTCCTTTTAATTGGGCCCTGTATCAAGTTTGGAAGTTGTAGCTTCACTAGGAAAAAAGTTATGAAAGGGTGCATAAAACTGATGTGCACCTTGCACCCCTGAAATTAGCGCGGCATTACTCGCACACTGTTTTCAATCCAGCGCTGAGCAAAGATTTCCCGCACTCCTGATTTCGCAAGCGCTCTCGCCGGTTAGAGAGCACGAGAGAGAGAGAGAGCTTAGGAAATCGAGATTGCGGAAATCTTTTGGCAAAGCCCTGTTCTAAACCATTGCACTGGCTTCCTTTGCAGGACCAAGCTTTGGGCCCTCATTCATTTTCTCACTGTGCGAATCTATCTACAGTATTCTACCAAAGGGCATAGCGGGCTACAGTAGTCTACAGTACTGTAGCAAGTCGACTACGGTATTTCACAGCAGAACAGTTATCTACAGTATTCTACGGTACTGCAGTGTGCACACTACAGTAGTCTACGCTAGAATATCATTGCTTGGTCCGCTATCGGAAACTAGCGCCCAAACCGCTGTAAACGCACATCATTGTCCTTCTCCATTTTGACAGTTCCCGATTGCACATTTGTCTCTCCAGTTGTCCTCCCCTCACCGAGAAAGGCCCTTCGTTCCATCCCTTTTAGGAATAATCTGCGCCGGTTCTGCAAAGAAACTGCATTCGAGGGGGCTTGCCGTACACCGCATCCATTACAGTATCCAACACCTCGAACTACCTTAACCCAGCCCATACAGTACCTCGTCAGGGGTGTCCATGCCGGCGGCCAGTCTCGGACGCGGTTGGTTGGCTTCGGGTTCGATCTCGGCCACAGGCTCCGTTTTGGGCACGGGCTCGCGCTCGTCGAAGTCAGGCAATGGCCAAATCCAGTTTTGAATGTTCCCGACTCCGTCTGCCTCTCACCGATGACAGCTTCCCCTGTGCGGCCGTTTTGGCTGCTCGTGATATCACGGGCTGGAATCGGTGATATTTATTGATGGCGACGTAGAATTCGATGATATCAGTCCGTGATGGTCGAAAAAGTTACGGTAAAACTCACACGTTGATTCTGCATAAGTGATACTGTAGACTAGATGATTGTACGGTAGATTCTGAAGAGTTCAAGGTTACTGTAGGAGCTCGAGGGCGGTACGGGGAGGGTACCCTTAGATTTGCGAAGGGTACTCCTCACCTGGGGGCTGTATAATCTGTTAGAAGTTGGCCATCTTTTCTTTTTTTCTTTTTTCTTCAGTTTTGATTTAATCTTAATTTCTTTGCATTAGTTCGATAAACAACGATGGAAAAGTAAGAATGTCAAAGAAATAAACATAAAATATAATGTAAGCGACTAGCAAATTCGTGTTAAAGATGGCTGAAAACTAGAAGTTGGCCAACTTTTAATTAGAAGTTGGCCATCTTCTGTTTCGCGGGCTAGACAGTGACGAGAGAGCACATAAACAAGTGAGAGCGCAGAGTTTCGCAATAAAAGTAAACAACACATGCATACTTTTCCCTCTCCTCGATCCCCGTGCTCTCTCGTCACTGTCTAGCCCGCGCAAACAGAAGATGGCCAACTTCTAGTTTTCGGCCATCTTTAACACGAATTTGCTAGTTGCTTACATTATATTTTATGTTGATTTCGTTGGCATACTTACTTTTTCATCGTGCTTTATCGCAAAGGAATTAAGATTAAGTCAAAAACTGACGAAAAAGAAAAACGAAAAGATGGCCAACTTCTAAACAGATTATACAGCCCCCTGATTAGAAGGAAATGGTGAGAAAAAAGACCGCAAAGAATTGAAACTAAATGAAGAATGGACAATTCCACCAGTTCCACACCTTTTATAGCGTTAAAATGACCAATTTGACTGGAGTTCATATTGGCCTTTGTTCATGAAATTAATAAAAAATGGACTATAAGCATATAAAAATATATGACGCTGTTTGCGTAAGGATCAACAAGAGCACAACAGAGGTAAGGAACAGGTTAAAAATCAAAATCTCTGAAAACTTGCTCCGCGGGGTAACTTTCGATGCAGAAAACCGTGGTGTCATCGATTTCGCAATAGGACGCCTGTGGGCGCCGGTATGGCGCCGCGCTCTTTCGTCCTAAAACGTGTTTTTCGATCAAAACTCGTTATTATGCCGTCAGAATCAGTGCAAATCTCACGTGTACTAGCAGAATTTGATGCTCTATCAAATGGCGCTAATGCCACATCATGACAATTTCTCGTATCAGATAAAAAGTCGATTTTTGACACAGGCCGCATTGTGGATATTCCCAACAACATTATAGGGCATACTTTTCTGATCTTTTTGGTTTATAGGACGTGCTATTCAACACTGCGGAAAGTTGTTTTACATAGCATTGAATGATTTTACGATTTTTTTTTCATCGAAAAAATCACTTTTTCGAGATTTCTGAAAAAGTGCCAATAATGCCAGGGAGTGAAATTTGGATCAAAAAAAATCGGCAAAAGACTTTGGCAACCGACTGGAATCGAACCTATGACCTTCGGATTGAAGTTTTAGACCCCTACCGCATCGACCATGCGGATGCCGCGTGTGTACACGCGATCCGCGCGCGTGAAAATCATTCAATGTTATGTAAAACAACTTTCCGCAGTGTTGAATAGCACGTCCTATACACCAAAATGGTCAGAAAATTATGCCCTATAATGTTGTTGGGAATATCCACAATGCGGCCGATGACAGAAATCGACTTTTTCTCTAATACGAGAAATCGTCATGAAGTGGCATTAGCGCCATTTGAAAGATCATCAAATTACGCTAACATACGTGAGATTTGCACCGATTCTGACGGCACAGTAACGAGTTTTGATCGAAAAATACGTTTTAGGACGAAAGTGCGCGGCGCCATACTGGCGCCCACAGGCGTCCTATTGCGAAATCGATGACACCTCGGTTTTCAGCATCGAAAGTTACTCCGAGGAGCAAGTTTTCAGAGATTTTGATTTTTGACCTGTTCCAGACCCCTGTTGATCCTAACGCAAACAGCGTCATATTAGATTACAAAACGATGAAATATAGCTAATTTTATAATGTTTTTCGATAATCATTTACAGTTTGACGTGAGCACTTAGCGTACATCAACAATCGACGACTGATTTTATTTGATTTTTGGCCACACTTTTTCGATTTTGACTTCCTTCCAGGAAAAAATTTTATATCACATTTTAAATATAATTTGTATAATAATTCAACAATTCGAATAATCAAATAAAAAAATCTAGTTCTTCGCGAAATTTCTTTATGAAAGTTGAATGAAGTAGATACATTTCTCGGAATAACTCGCTAACATCGACTCCAATCAAAAAAGTTCCGAAACCAAAAAATATATTTCGATAAGGAATCCCTAAATTAACAGTACGAAGTGATTTGATTCAATTTGGCGAAACTTTCTGATGACGTCATTTTCGCTCGTTTTCATGCCCTAAGGCGTAAATGCGGAACTTCGCGTTCAGTGCTTTTGCATTCCTCACATGATGCACTAATTTATAGCATTGTTAACATCTCATCGAAAGTTTAGCCCAGTGCCAGGTCTCTGAGCAACTCAGATAGTCTCTCATAATGGAACACATAGAGTAGGCTAAGTAGTCCCTGAAAATCCTTCCCTCGCGCTGCCTTTTTGCTGTTTCGCCTATTTTCGGTCGTATTCAACTAAAATATTTGTTACAATTATTTATATTAGTGACTGCTGTCGCGCCTTTGTGATGTACGATAAATATAATTTGGAAAAACATTCTGCTTGGGCAGGACGAAGACGAATCTTCGCCGTCCGTCTCTTCCACCATTTTCCCCGGTCCAAACGATTCGCAGAGGACGTTCGACAAAAGAATGGCGAAGCTGGAGATCTGGTATTTTGACGTTAGAGGGATGGGCAAAAGGAAATGAGGGCAGCCGGATTCGAACCAACGTCCTCCCGCTAGCTAGAGGAATGCTCTACCAGTGAGCAGTACCTCATGAGAGGTTCTCTATCTCGGGTTTTGTTTCATGAGAGCCGGTCATGCATTTCCTTTCACAGGAGGCAGAAGGGAGAGAAGAAAGCCTTGGAACTGAAGGAAAAGAGAGCCAAGAAGGAGAAGGAGAAGAAGGAAGAGGAGAAGAAAAAAGAGGTGAAGAAGAAAGAGGAGAAGAAAGAGGAGGAGAAAAAGGTAATACAAACTGGTCTGAGTGGGGTTCCCTTGTTGGAACCGATTCCGGATTCCAATAAGAGGAACAAATGCTCTCTCTGTTTCCATTCCTCACCGTATGAGCAAGCAAAATTCCGCCAATGCCGAGAGAGGGTAAACAATGGAAGTCGTCCGCGTTCTGTTCTTTGGCATGCCGGCGCATAATGTGGTGTTAGTTTTCGGAAAAAGGAAATGGAAAAAGGCCGAGATTTCAATTCCCGCAATTTCTTATCGATTGCTCCCTGGAGCAATCGACTCAAAATTTCCTTTATAGGTGGAAAAGGGTCGAAAAATGTTATATTCGAAGTTTTGAGTCGATTGCTCCACGGAGAACTGAGATAGGAAATTGCGGGAATTCAAATCTAGGCCTTTTTCTGTTTCCTTTTTCCGAAAACTAACACCACATTATGTATATTTTTTTTCAGTAGAGCGAGGAAAGAGGTGAATCCGAAGAAGAATGAAGAATTGATGCCCCTCTCGATAAAATTCAGAATCATCAGACAATAGCATTACTAGAAAAAATGCGCATTGAAAAGGCAGTAGCGATATTATAATGTTGACGCGATTTGCATGTGAAATGGACTACTGTAGTATATGTGTGCTGTCTTTCCGTCTATATCTCGGCTTCTCTCTAGATTTTTAGACGTTTTCTTTCCTTTTTGTGTTTAGCAGCTGCATTATTTCGGACGAGTATTTGTGATTTTATAAAGCTCTGAATGATGACCAAATTCAACAAAAATATCAGATCATCTCAAATTGGTTATTCTTTTGGTCAGCGTTTTTGCTCAAGATTCAGGCTTACATCGTCGTTTCCCATTCTCTTCCATATAAATTTTGAATTATTTATCGTCTCATCATAAACTGATTTTTTTTGCAATCGTTGTTTAATTCGGATTTGCTTTAAACTTTTTTCTAAAATTCCAAATCGGTTCCTGAAAAAAGAGACGCTACAATTAATAAAACTCGGAACGAGAGGAATGTTAAACTTTACCAGTGGTGTATTTACATCCTCATGCGGTACATTCAGTAAACAAAATCACAGTTTCTATACGTCTGCACTTTATCACATCATGTGTACAGAACATGGATGATAATTATCTGTCTTGGACCCGGCTCGACATCGAATAGATCAGAGATGATTATCATTGAGTTGTCGCCACAATCGCTCAGCAATGCCCGAATGCGTCTTCTTCTTAGCTCTCTCGAGTAGAACCGTCCTGTAAAAAAAGATTAATTTAAATTCAAAAAAAATAAAACTGAAAAAAATGCGCTAATCTTCTCTGCCGTAATAGTTAGAAGGAAAGATGAGGTGCGTTCTTGAAGCTACAGCAGTCAGGGAATGCATACAGAAAGGGGCCAGAAACCACACATTTTGCAAAAATATGGCAAATATGCCCACTTTGGGTCACACTCACATCATTCCACAGGCCGGTCAACCTTCCAGAAAGGCCTTTGGAGTGAGAGAGCGTGTAAAATCGAGAGGGACTCTCTCACTTTTGTACACTCTCTATCTCTAACCCTGGTCTGTAGGATTGGAATCATGTGCACTCTTTCGCACGTTGGCGACGGAGGTTTGAAATCATTAAAAAATCATTTGATATCAGATAAAATCCAGAAAAAAATTCGAAAAAAAAAACGAACCTGGCGAAATTCTTGTGCTCCGGTTCGCCCGTTTTGAGGCAGGCGTGAACCAGCGTTTGTATGAAGACGTCGTTCTACATTGAATTAAATTAATTAACAAAAATCATATTAAACTAATCAATATTAAATTAAAAAATGAAACCTGCGCATGGCTGCCGGCGATTTGGTGAATGTAAGAGCGAACCGGCATTATGAGATCAACCGTCTGAGGAAAAAATCATTTATCAATGTTTATTTCGCATGTGACTTCCCAATAAATTCAAATGTGTGAATCAAAAAGGGTACGATTCTCTACATCGATTATTACACATTTCAAAAATAGTTTTTATGAATATAGAAGAAAAAAAAATACTTTTGCATATTCTCCCTCTGCGTACGCGACCATTCCTTCACAGAGAGATTGACCAACTAATTTGGCGACTCGCTGATTGTTGTTGGCAGGACCGGATCTGTAATTATAATTAAAAATAGTTATAAAATTGAATTTGAAGTTCATTTTTATTCGCGGTTTTTTTTGTCCACACTTGGCTGCCAGTTACTGCAGAAAAAATAGTTTATTTCACAGAGAAAAATGTCTGTTATATATGGCTCCTGAACTGCGCTTGTATGTTATATATATAACATAATGTATGTTATATATGACATACAAGCGCAGTTCAGGAGCCATATATGACAGACATTTCTCTGAGTGTTGAATTAGTTCTATGATTTCAATGAAGGTTATGATTCGTGTACGTTTCAATAATTGTGAATTAGTTGAGTTTCAGTTAATATTTAAAGCAATAACTTGCTTTCGGATAACGATGTGTCATCGGTTGAGTGGATTTAAACAATTGTGATGTACTAACTTAAAATTCCTCCACTACTAGGAAATTGAAATGTCTGTATGTTGGTATGTTTTTTTTCCTTCCGCGTGACGGACTTTTTTTCTGAATAACTTTCTTCAAAGTTGAGCAATCTTCTCAGATCCTTTTGCATATGATAGCTCTTCACGAAACACATTGATTTTTATATTTGAAAAATCGATAATTTCATGGCCAAGTCGGTAGCGAGCTCGAATTCAAATCCGAGGGTCGCAGGTTCGATCCCCGCCGGTGCATAGTCTTTTGCCGCATTTTTTCCAAGTGTCAAATGTGGCCCAAACCCATTTTTGAGTAACGAGATTCACATTTGAGCATCTTTTGCCGATTTTTGAAGTGAAATATCGATTGATTTCACTTGATTTCACGCGATTTCATGAAATTTTCGCACATTTCGTTCCAAATCATTCCTCATGCCGGCAATCTCGCAGGAAAAGAGTTAGAACGAGAGTGTAAGGAAAATTGAGAGTGACTCTCTCATTTTGGCACACTCTTTCGCCCCTGACCCCTTTCTGGAGGCCGGAATCATGCATCCGGAAGCTTCCTAATAAATCGCTTCAAAATCGCTCTATCTTCTCGGATCCTTTTGCATACGACAACAGACCAAAATCCCTTTAAAATTTTGCAATATTTAATTGACCAAATCCATAGCCAAGTGGGTTACGCGCTTGACTTACAATCCGAGACCCCCAGGTTCGAACCCCGCCGCGGGCAAAACGTTTGCCGCATTTTTCGCAAGTGTCAAATGCCCTTCTAGCACGTTCTTCAATAAGGTGAAACACGTTTTCACCTGTTTTGCCGAGTTTTAACATGGAAAATCGAAAATTTCGAAAAGTTCCCAATTGGATCACAAAGCGTGGGGGATCACAGGAAACGTGTTTTGCGATGTCGGAAACGTGTCTAACACGTTTTAACGTGAAAAATTGAAAATTTCGTAAAGTTTCCAAATGATCCGGCGAGCGTAGGGAATCATTGGAAAAGTGTTTTTCGATGCCACATACGATTTCGAATACGCCCGGGAAATCAACACACGGTATCCTGCGTTTCCGTTGAGAAAGGCTCGTGAGGCTGAGAGCGATCGAAAAAAAAGTTGCCACGGAGCCACGAAGTGGCGTAGTGGCAACTTTTTTTCGATCGCACTCAGCCTCACGAGCCTTTTGCAACGGAATAAGCCAGTACTCTTTCTAGAGATGAACACATTCCCCCCAACATAGTAAGCTCGCCCTGGACCGATCTTGGAGCCGGCTACTGAGTTCTACTCCCTGGACCGAGACTACAGCAAGCTACCGAACTCCCCCTGGACCGAGCCTGAAGAATGCTACCGACTTCCCCCTGGACCGTACCTGAAGAAGGCTACCGAGGTCCCCCTGAACCGTACCTGAAGAAGGCTACCGAGGTCCCCCTCGACCGTACCTGAAAAAGGCTACCGAGCTCCCCCTGAACCGTACCTGGAAAAGGCTACCGAGGTCCCCTGGACCGAACCTTCTCCCAGAACTGTGCATAGAGCGTAGTGTACGCATAAAGCGTAGTGTATTTAACCTCAACACATCCCGGCTAGTTCAGAAGATGTAGAAATTTGGATACTTAAAAAACTCGCGATTTGCCATTTCTCTTCCTATCATTTTCATTAATATGCATAATTTTTATCTCACTTAATTTTGACTAGAGTGCAAGTCCCTAAAAACTGTCCAAATCTCAATGGATCTCTCTCATCATTATTTCACACAAATTAGTCCTTTTTAAAGCCTGTTTCTCATAATCAATATTTAGCGCAGTTGATTTTTACTTGATAAAACTGGAGAGTGATCTGAGCAGCTCTTTCGTGTCTTCCCTTTTTCCTCCTCGGTGCAGGGAAAACACGTAATGGGCGTCGTTGAAAGAGAGAAAGTGATCGTGAATATGCGGAGAAAGATCGGGAAGATCGGACCATCTGCGTATATCATCATTACTAGGCAATAGGGACGTATTTTCTATTAGCGGCATGTCAAGAAAGATGATAGACACGGCTGATGAGGTGCAGATTTAAAAAAAATAAAGGGGCAAGACCGAATCAGGGTCTCTACTGGGAAATAATTTCAGGAATTGCATCATCACTATGCAATCGCTGAGCCTACCGTTTGCCCACATCCACGCCTTCCAGTTCCAGTCGCCACAGCAGGGAGGCCGCGTCGACAATGTCCAGACAGCCCTTTGATTCGAACGCACGACGACCCACTTGACTGTAAAATATTGTTCGTAAATAATATTATACTAAATATGATTATTGTCATCGCGAAAGTCGCTTTTTATATTCAATACTGCTCTTTGAACGGTAGTGTTTCGCGGATAGAACAAGGCATGAAGGTCTCATCTCAGGAAAAAGCATTAAATGTTGCGCAAGTCACATACATTTACGTATCTCGTGTTGAAGTTGTAGCAGGCACTTTTATTAGAGCTTTAATGCGACATGGAGAAGTGTCAAATTGTCGAGGCGGGACTCCGGTGGACCATCATTTTCGTTTGAAACACAACCAAAAATTGCAGCCAACATCAAAAAATATTTTTTAAACATTTCTGCATGCTTATCACATGTTTCGAAGTCCAAAACACGTAATGCAAAGGTGTAGTCTCAGGATTTTTAAAATATTAAAATATAGTCTAATATATTATATAGGTGTGCCGACCTGTCGAATATCTCCAATGGCTCCTCGTATCGCCCCTCCTCCATGTAGTTGAGTGTGTTGTGCCAGTGATTGTGACACGCAAGCATCCAGCCCGGCTGAATTTTTAAATTGTTGAAATAAAAAAAAAATCTAAATTTTGTTCTTCCCTGTTCAATTGCGCTTTACATGGAGCATCCTGAATTTAGCATGGAACAATTTGAAGCGCTAAATCATTTGCAACCAGTTATTACATGAACTAACTCAATGACTGACTAACTACTCTTTTTAACGTACTTAAAATCTACTACTGTACCCTAAAGGAAAATCGATAATACCGTACCTCCCAGTCGTGTACAGTACCCTCGAGGAACTAATTTATCTAACTATACTCTAGGGTAAAAAAGATACCACCGTACCTCCCAGTCCTGTACAGTACCCTCGAGGAACTCCCTTGACTCCTTCGTCCGTCCCTGCATCTCCATCACGTGCGCACGCGCATGAGTTGCCCAGCAGTCCTCGCGCCGGATTGAGAGCGCCTATCAATTGAAATTGCTTTATTTTTAAAAGATCGAATTAATATAAATAATAATACGAGAATGTATATTTAGAACAACTGTGTAATACACAGGTTTGAAGAATATAGTATGGATAGGGGCCGCAACGTGATCTGCCAATGTCATGCTAACTGCAAGAAAGTGGGTCCAATTGAACCGCTGAGGTCTCAATAACATCATACTTTTTGCCGTTTGTCGATATCTTGTCTCTGGGCCGCGCTATGCCTCGAAAACCAAACGCGTCATTTGACAGAAAGTGTCACGAGAGAGAAAGGGGCGGAGCCTATCTGTATCTCTAAATCCTGACTGACTGTGAGAGCGACAGAGAGTTTCCTAACCGTGTTCCCCCGTGGCTCAGGTGGTTGAGCACTCGCTTTATAAACAGAGGGTCTCTGGTTCGAATCCAACGGTTAGCAATTTTTTTTTGCTGATATTGTAATAATCTATAAAATCAAATGGCAATTCTGCGCACTAATGAATTTTTAATTTTTTTGTTTGTGTTGATTCAGCAAGCTAATCCACACAAATTGAGAGTTGCGCAGCTGTGTCGGTGAAATGGAAGTGCTCTAAACGCCTACCTTCGAGGCTTTAAATCGAGTTTTGATCTACAAAATATTGGCAGAACACGGTGCGCAACCCCTCACTTGTAGAGTAGATCAATAGCTCTCGAATAAGCCTTTGAAATGGGGAATTAGTTCAAAATGTAGCTTGCCATTCGATGGGGACAAATCCCACCTCACGTCAAGACAAAAAGTGGGCGGAGCTTGCGTTCCCTAAGTATGGATCGCGCGAGTTGTAAGTGAGCGTGAATACAAATTCCCATAAAGAACTGTTTTTACTCATTTCTGGAGATTTTGGGCCTTGGACTCACTACTTTTCACAGCGTAGAAAGAGCCTTCAAAATTTCAAAACGATTGAAATTCGTATGGGGGAACTAACTGTGAGTGCATTCTTCTCTGCTTCATCATACTGCCCGCACTCCTCCTGTCCGAAGGCGAGCATTCCATGCAGGTAACTGCACGAGAATATCAAATTGCGTAATTTTTTTTTAAAAATCTGAGGAGAGATTGATTGGATCTGTATCTATAAATGATAAGAACATACAAAAATTACAAAATAAATTGCAAAACAAAGTGGCAGATAAACGGAACTCTCTCATAAAGATGCTATAAAATGAAGGCTCTCAGGATTTAAAATAGGTAAACACAGGAACTAATACTTTGCCACATGTAATGTAACATTCATGTAACATTGTTCATTGTATATCTAGTGTATTTACCTCCGACAGGGCTCGTCCTTTCGCCACTTTGGAAGCACGCGCGTGATGCTGTCCTGAACGATGATTTGTAAGATTACTGCCAGAAAACAAATAAAAAACTAAAAACGTAATTTTTAATAAAATAAATTAAAAAATCCGCGAAGTGGGACCGCCTGTGCGGTCCTAATGTGATTTCCGAAAAGGTATTATGGTGTGCCACAAAATGCACTTACAGTAACCCGCCTATTTCTTATATCATTTTGTTTTTTACTTTTGTTGCTAATAAAGTTAATTTTTTGTGGTGTTTCTCGTATGAGCGCATGACCAACAACATAAGCAACCATTCTGAGTGTTTGTTCGACTACCGCCGCCCCTTGCTCGCTTGCAACTGTGATGTTTCATTTCCACTCCTTTTTTGTTTACCTAAACTTGCTTGCCAGACCACTTTAACGTCGTGTCCCCACACATTTTTTCTGCCCCGTATCCATATTTCGACTATTGCGCTTCTTTATAACCTAACGCCGTTCAATTCCAATGAGTCGTTTATCCGCAGCAACCTGTGAAAGATAGTTTTGTTGCGAATCACTCCCCATGTTCCGCGCGTTGACCTACCAGACCACTTTAACGTCGTGTCCCCAACATTTTTTCTTCTCCTTATCAATGTTTCGACTATTGCGCTTCTTTCTAATCTAATGCCGTTCAATTCCAATGGGTCGTTTGTCCGCAGCGACATGTGAATGATAGTTTTGTTTCGAATCATCCCATATTCCGCGCGTTGACCTACCAGACCACTTTAATGCCGTGTCCCCAATATTTCTTTTTGTCCTTATTAATACTTCGACTATTGCGCTTCTTTCTACCTAAGGCTGTTCATTTCCGATGGGTCGTTTGTCTGCAACGGCCTTTGGAAGATCGCTCTCTTTCGAATCACACCACATGTTCGGCGCTTTGACCTTCCAGACCACTTTAATGCAATGTGCCCAACATTTCTTCTTTTCCTTTTTAATATTTCGACTTTTGCGCCTCTTTCTAACCTAACGCCGTTCAATTCCAATGGGTCGTTTGTCCGTGACACGCGCTTCACTTTTGTGTTTTCGCAGACGCTCACTGAGATGTTTTATGAATAGATTTTGGCGAGAAACGTCGAGGGGAGAGAGACAAATGGAGGGGCGAGGGTGATTATAACTTTAATTACAGGAAATACCAAGAATCGGGCGTATAAAACTGCAAAATGTGAAGAAAAAATATTTTTAATATAAAGTCTGACCCAGTCGAACAACCCATTGAACAGTCCATTGATGGGAAATACGGTAGGATCAGTGAAACTTCGTTCAATTTTGAAAACGCCTTAATGTTATTTTCTTTCGTGATTTTTAATTTCTTTATGCTCTCATTGGATTCAGCACTCGAATTATGAGGGGATAGGCTTAATATTACAATTTTAGGAAGTACCTTGAATTTTGCCCCTGCGGTCGCTAAATAAATTGAAGATAATTCGGAGTAAGTAAATACAAATCACTTTACAACCTTGTCCCCACCATTTTCGCTTTTTATCAACGGAACGCGATATTATTTCGTGTTAATATTTAATAAATACACTCCCTGTCATTTCCGCTGTTTATCAGGGGAACGTTTTATCAGCGGAACATTAAAATAATTCGTGGATTTTTCTAATAACTCACTCGCTTTCCCTCTGCACTGCCAGAAAAGAAGTAGGAATCATGTGCGAATTTGACTGCGATCAGATCATTTGGATACTCGGAAAGAATTTCCTCCCACGTGTCCTGCGCCTCGGGAAGGTAGCTGTAATTTTAATACTTATTAAAATAAAGTTTTAAATAAATATGTATTAATTACGAGCTCAATTAGAGCCAATTTCTGTGAAATGTGTCTACTACTGTAGGTCAGGTGGACTTGAGTTTCACCAATACCGCAAGTACCGCAGACGAGAAGAGGCAATAATCATTGGAGCGAAATATCAGTAACAAAAATAATATTGTAAAAAACGTGCCCTCGTGCCCATAGGGTGGAGGCTTTCAGGTGCAGTCTCTCTCTGTCGTTTATTTGGGAGGATTTGGCCATGGATTCGGCGCGCTCGACGTCGCTTCTGAACAATTTAATTAATTAATTAAAATAATTAATTATTAATTAGTAATTCAATTATCTTTTATTTTCATTTTTTTTTAAAAATTTTTCCAGGGGATTTTTCCAGGGAATTTTCGGATACGTTTCAGAGGATTTAGAATTTTTCATGTTTTGCTCATGCTCTGAGAAAAAAGTCACTAGGATCAGGACACAAAGTGAAAATGTTCACTTACCTGTAAGTGAAAGTTACTAGAAATAAGAGACATTTCACTTACCGGTAAGTGAACATTTTCACTTTGTGTCCTGATCCTAGTGACTTTTTCTGAGTGTGATCTGATATTCCAAGCGTGATAACCAGCTCTGCGGAGTATTTAAAGAAGGTGTCCCACGAATATTTGGTCAACTGAGTTCTCACTGTGGGGAACTGGAGATCGAATACCCGATGAGAGCCTCGAAAATCGCATGTTTCAGTTTTTAGTTTGAAGAAAGTTATGTTTAATAAACTGTCCAAAACGACCAGAATTCTTACAGTATCTCACATTGAGCCTGCAATCTTTTCGCGGTGGGAGTTGGCGTTTTGTGGAGAAGAAGTCAGAGAGAGGCAGAGAGATAAGGGGAAACGAAGAGGGTGCGCGAGGGAAAAGCGCGCTGCGTTTGTGTTTCACTAACTACTGATAACAGAAATGAAACCTCGAACATCGGGGAAAATAAAAGGCTTCAATCATTTGTGTTACGCCTTCTTTAAATTTAAAACGCGAATAGAGCGGGTAGATACAAAGACTTGACAAAAATTTCAAACTTTTTGACGATAAGGGCCTTACAGCCTTGCCTATTATAGTTTTAACCATATTTCACTTGTAGTACACTTTAATTGGCTTCAGATATTGGAACCAAATTCAATTTGCCGACGTTTGTTTAGCAATACCTGAATTGGGGGTCGATCAGCACCGATCTACCAGTGCCGAAAGCTTCCATGTTGAGGAGAAGGGCATTTGCGAGGGCTGAAAAGGAAGCGATATAGATATTTCCCTAATTAGCGAATAAATTGGCCATCAGTAATTACCCATGCACTAGTTGCGCTCCACGTTGAAATGATACGTATCATTACAAAAGTCATTCCTGCTCATGCCATATAGATATTTCAAAAATGCGTACGTTTTCACAATCAATTATTTTTAAATATAGAAATATAATAATTTTTAATACCTGCATCGGGCTCTACTTCTTTGAGCTTTTCGAGTGACTTGACTATGCCCCCGAGTTGATCACAATCTCTATTATTAATTATATTATTAATATTATTAATTATCTTTACTGAGATTATTCTATTTTAACATACACCAAGCATTTTAGTTTACAACATTAGCAAGCAACAATATGACGTATTCTGTCTGGTACAGGTTTTTTAAAAATATTTCACGAATATTGTAATATTACATGGATATATACCAACCTCCACGAGACGATTTGCCTGATAGTACCATCCAATATTTTTGCGCTTTCGTTAGATGAACAGCTAAGCGGCAGGTTAGCCGTCTCCCAACCCTGCAATTATTACAATTTCGATTTCAAATTTTGAAAAATAAGATATTTTCGTCTCTACTAAATCATTTTGAATATAGGCAGACTATGAGCACTATCATCGCCTGATCCGATAATGAATCATCAGTTCTTATCAAAAGCACAAGCGCTTTCGCGTGTTTTTGTCAACGACGAAGTTCAATGATAACACCGAGAAAACTGATAAAGGGGTTAGGAGTTGAAAAAATACAATTATCTATTTAAATAAATAAATAAATATATGAAAAATACCGCCAGATCCCGTAGATTATCGGCGCACCAGGCGGCCATGAGTCTGAAAATGCACAGATTGTATCAGAAAAGTGCAGCAAAGGGCGATAAAAAGGGCGAGAAATCGACCCAGGGATAATTTTGAGGGCGGGACACATCATTCACTAGTCCCACCGAATCTCCAGAAAAGGGTCAGAAGTGCATGGAAATGAGTATCCCTTTCACTTGCACGTGTTAAAGTAGAAGAAAAAAAACTAAATTTCTGTTTGGGAAATACAAAATGCGTGGACAGCCTATACAATCAGCGAAACGTCTAAACATGGAGAGCGAGAGGTGCGTCGGTAGGTAAGGTAGGGCCACTGGGTTCGCCTAATTGGAACGCGGAACCCATACGCCATAATACACTAGAGAAAAAGATGCGTGTGAAAAGAGAGATGAAACGTGCCTCGCTCATCCTCACGTGTAAGAACACTCGAAGAACGTTTTCGAGAAGGGCAAGGCGTGTGATTAAAATATGATCAAATGATTCGACCGAAACTGGATGAATTTGTGTTTCACGAACATGTCAAATACTATTGGAAACGTGATGTCTCTAATAGTACACTCAATAGCTCGTAGAATGCACAAAAACGTGGTCAGAGTGGTTCTTATTTTGTGGCGTTTTTGTGATGCTAAACAGATAAGAGGCTGAAACGATTGCAGAGAGAGAGGGCAATCCTCCAACGGATTATCGCTTTTCGACAGCAAAAGATAGCGATAGCGGCCGAAAGAAATCGTCAAAACGATTTTAAAAATAAGGATTTCAAGTAAATTCTTGATGGAAAGGTAAAAAGTAAAAGCAATATTGCTACCGGAGTATTTGCCGGGGGCCAATAATAAGTACGGTTTGCAAACAAGAACTATGTGTCCCCAGATGCCCAGGCCTGTGCGTACAACGCATTGAGGGGGTAGTAGTGTGATGATCGGTTCGTACAATGATCGAGAAAAAGTGAAGGACACAAGGGTAATGACTCTCTTCGTTCTAATTGTTATCTCATCAGTAAGACGGTGCGAGAGAGTACGCGAAGTGGAGAGGAACAGATGATTCGTCGAGACAATGGCTCGGAGTGGAACGAGTGGGAAAAGAAGGGACGAGAGCAAGGGTCGAATGTGTGGCGAGAGGGAGGAGAGAGAAAAAGAGAGAGAAAGAAGAGAAGAAAGGAAAAGAGCACAGATGTTTGAGCGGCTGATAGGGGGAAACACGTGTTCTCTCTACCAAGGCGAATCAGTGGTGATAGAATGGTCAGTAAAAAAATGGGATGTGTTTCACCGCACCCTTGTTTGTTTCGAATTACGAAATCGGTTGATGGTCTTAGTCAGCACTAAAAAATCACAAACAAAAATACCATTCTCCTAATATCACCTTGTCTTTTTATTATGAACATTCAAAGCGAGAAGATTCGGATTAGAATTGTGCTGACTGCGAAGTTTCAACCCTGACAATCGTGGAGATGGCATCATTGAGAACAGCAAGAGATGTGAAATTATCGAATCGTAACTGATTGAGCGAACTTGTGAACTGTGGAGAAATCATATTGACCACTCCACCCATCCAAGAAACGGTACTGAATGAACTGTGGTGCTGGCGGTCGCTGGAGTGTAAATACCTGGCTAATTTTTTAAAAGTGTAATGATAGTCTCTTGTCAAAAATCACAATGCACTGAATAGGGCACGAACAACGAAATTCTTAAAACGTTATTAGTCTCAGCACAATTTCTAGAAGAGATCTATTGTATGACGTCATTTCGAGATCCTTTAACATCCAGTGCGATGCGAGTAGCGGTTTAATATAAATTCCCATGCGATAAGAATTAAGTATTGTTTTTCCTGAGGAATTGCTGGCAGGAGACGCTTAACATAAACTGTATTGATTGTGTTGAGTACAAAAGTTGTTGAGTGTGGAATGATTTATTCTCTCTTCGAGAAAGTGAAAGTGCATACAACAGGAAAGCGGCAGTGATCGAGGGATGGAATTCAATGGTAATAAGGAATCTAATTTCCACGAGCTCTGTCGATCCAAATGCCCTACATTTTAGAGGAGTAGTATGAGGAATGCAAATTCCCCTCAAGTATAACAATATTCTCTTTCCAGAATCATAATGCAGTGGATGGAGCACGTACAACGCAATTCTTGAAATTCGTTTATTCTCAAGCCAATTTCTACAAGAGATCCATTGTATGGCGTCATTTCGGAGTCGTTTAATATCCAGGGGCGGTGCGGGGAGGAGGGCAGTGGTCGCAAGATCCCTTGCCTCCGTTTCCTCCGTCCTGCCCACGAGATCCGGGAGCGCCGTTCTGTCCGGGGGCTCCGTCCTGTCCGGGCTCTCCAGCCTGGCCGGGCTGTCCGTCGCGTCCGGGCTGTCCGGGTCTTCCGTCGGGTCCAGCGGGTCCCTGGGGTCCGGGTCCTCCGGGGGCTCCGGGCTGTCCAGCGGGAGAGGGCTGAGTGCGGACGTTTCCGTCACGGCCAGGGGCTCCAGGCTGTCCGTCGTTTCCGGGGGCTCCGGGCTGTCCGGCGGATCCGGGCTGTCCGCGAGATCCGGGTCTGCCGGAGGGTCCGTTGTCTCCGGGGGCTCCGGGGGCTCCATCGGGCCCCTTGGGTCCCGGGGATCCGGGTGCACCGGCGGGTCCAGCGGGGCAGTCGAAGCAGAAATCGGCGGCGGAAGGCTGCTGGTGGTTGTCTCCAGCGTCCTGTCCGGGTGCTCCGGCATCTCCGGGCTGTCCGTCGTTTCCGGGAGCTCCGTCCTGTCCGGGGGCTCCGGGAGGTCCGGAAGCTCCGACTCCGCAAGAGCAGCAGGTGTAGGCGGTCTGTCTCTTCTGACGGTCGGTCTCAGCGGTGCGGAAAGAGTCGAGCTTGGTGAACTCGCCCTTGAGAGAGGTGGCACGAGTACGGCAGTAAGCCAGCTCGTCCTGGAGACCCGACTGCACGTTCTGAAATGTTATTATCGATTAGACGGCTGCTTCGAGTACTGCGTATAAACTTAATTATCGACTGTAGCTAGTCTACCACCTTCCAAAGCAAGTCATTTGGCGTATTCACTAGGCTACAGAAGCATCAGGACCGCCCCCCCTACTTCTGATGTTCCCTAGCTCCTAGTCAGTTATCGATAGAAGTACGATACCGAACCTGCATGTACATGCAGAGCATGGGAACTGCGACGATGGCGGTGAGAGTGGCGACGGTGGAGACAGCCACTCCGAAGAAGGCGAACTTCTTCACCGATTCGACCTCGCAGTCAGTTTTGGACATGGTTTAACCTGGAATTCCACATAATACAAATGGTTTTATGATGTAGAACGAAAACGAACAGCATGAATTCTCATAGCGGATAGCTTAAGATGATCTTAAGTTGGTTGTAAGGGATGCCATTAGTCCATTTGATGGAACAAGGTCACAAGAAACAGATTTTTTTTCATGAAGAAAACAACGAAGGATGAAAAATGAACTTGTATCACCTAGATCAAATTTGCCAGGATAACGTTCTCCAAGGTTTCGTTTCTTAGAGAACGGATCTCCAGTGTCCTCATTCCCCAGACTCGCTTGTTTCGGTGTGTAAACGAGGGAGCGCGTGGTATGAGGAGGGTTGGCGAGCCGTTCTCCTAGCAAGCTTGTGCTCTATGAACACATTGCAAGGAACAGCAGTGAATGAAGGGACAGTGGAGATTGCAGTAAAGCAGTTGCTGTCATTCACCCGCCAGCGCCTCCTTTTATACCGCTTAGCGGATCGGTTCTTCTTACACTGAGAGCGCGCGAGCGAACCGCTCCGCCACTGTGTAATCAGTTTTGTCGACGGACTGTAAGCACATTTCCTTTTTCCTTTGAGTGTGTGAGTATTGCAAATTCTCATTTCATTACGACTTTTGTTGAATCGAAATGTTGTATGGACGTCTGTAGACAAGGTGAAACCCCGCGTAGGTAGTTATGATGTATTTTTAGGTATCTGAAATTTATTCATTTTCAATGATTACGGCAGAATATGATCTGGATAAAGCTGGATTCGTTGATGGAAAAGTTGAGGAGCCACCCTCCTCACTTAAATGAACTGAGGATCGGCAGCGTTTACGAAGTCGTCTCTCGATCTCTCTTCCGCTTCCCTCTTGATGTCCAATCGCCCATCTTCCAATTCCATCTATCGTAGGACAACTTCGAGATCTACTCATATCCATTTCCGCTTTTCCGCCTCTCTTTATTCGCCATCTATCGTAGGACAACTTCGAGATCTACTCATATCCATTTCCGCTTTTCCGCCTTTCTAACAACATCCTTCAGTTATGTGAGTATGTGACATGAAGATAATTTTGACTCCTCAAAACTCCAAAAAATCCTAGAAGATGTTGTTTCCTGCTGAGAGAGCATGCGAATGGAAACAGCATCCCATTATTAGGAGATGTGAACACTCCTGAGTAAGGAAAACTGGGCACTTCGCGCTATTATACGTATAAAAACTACCGACAATAACACCCCCGAACGTCGCATTAAACGCGCACGCGTTTCGCGCGCGCGTTTAAAAAAGTGCGGCAACGGCGTTGCGCAACCTCTTTAACGCTCAATCGATATTCACCGTTTTATGTTCTTTCTGGTTGATTTTCTTACTTTCTTTGATTCGCAAATGAGTGTGCGTACTCCAGTGCGTGTTTTGCGGTCGAAGGGAGTGGTTGGAACGTAGCGGGAACAAAATGCGGACTGCTTCAAGGGATTTAGGTGAGATTCTTTCCATTTTTGCTTTTATTGACAACTTTTTGCGTTTGCCTGTGGTTCCCTACTTCAGGCTCTGGCGACTGGTGGTTCCTGCCGATATTGAGCCATGCAAGATGCTTCTCCGTGTCGCCCTCGCCCATCTTCCTCTCTCTCTCTACTCTTCATTTCTTCGACAGGAACTATGCTTCGTTTATCGTTGTACTTTCTCGATAAATATCATTTCACACGGTTCATTGCACATTGCTCTTGACTCTTTCGAAATGGTTGAAAACGGAGAACGTTTATTTCTACTGCTGAAGCCGAGATCTTATCAATATCACGGACAAATTCGATTTAAATGAGTAGTTTCAAACGACCTTGTTTTTGAATTTATTGCAGATTAATTTGGGCTTCAGCAGTAGCGCCGACACTGGGGTGATTGGAGAGGTTTTTTTGAGGATGCATAACCGTCAGAAATACTATTTTAAAAGCAAAATTAATAATAAACAACTGTTTGAACAATAACGGTGTGCCTTGGGTGCAGTCACTTAGTGCGTTTTCCGAAATTCAAATCCACCTTTTCCCGCCCTCGAGAAATAGTAAGTGGAGCGATTTATTCGTGGTGTCGGACAACTTTTTGTAATCTTATAATATGAGTAATCCTTCCTCAAATTACGTCATAACCAAACTCAGCCAATACAGCGAATAGGAGAATTGCGGTTCATTGGCTGTTTGAGTACGTGGAGTCTGAGAACGATTCCAAGCTATTTTGTATTGATTTACAGGGCAATGCACTCATTGAAAAACTTACATCGTCTCATACATGAAGAAATTAAGTACTCCTGTGGTAAACACGCTAGAACACCACTCGAAATAGTTGCTTACGTCAAACTCAGCTAACGTGTACTTCCACGGAAGTATCTAATAATTGAATGATTATGACAAAATACCTTTTCTCTGAATGTACGTGCTGTTCCCAACGTAGGTTGTTCTCCGCACAAACGTGTGTTTTGTGGTTTCCGCCATTCGAGACATCGAAAATAGAACATTAAATTAATTATTGTCATTCCGAGCCTCGATTAAATGTCTCCGGCAATCTACATGCCTTTCCCACTTTCGCTTGAAACAGTGAGGCAATGAACGGAACTTCCGGTTTAGTTCACGATTTCATACGATCTTCTCGCCTTTTCTTCACCGTTTTATCGATCGTCTTTGCCATCCCCTGTCTTGCTGTGATTATCGATTGCTCACGGCACACATCGAGGAAATATTCGACGTTTCTCGTCTTGATAGTGGTGAGATAGAAAGATCGTCTTGATAGAGAGATGTTTACGTTTCGAAATGTGTGCATTTCTGCTTTGAAAAGCAACACAATTGAGGGGAAGAATTGAGCTTTGATGATGCCACATGATAGCAGCGAAAATTGTCGCAACTCAGATCATCGGAGTGCTCAGTGACGTCATTGTTCAGCTAATATGGGATCCGCTATTCCCTCTACCGCTTCCATGTGTACTAAGGTGAGAAATATAATAAGAGAGGAATCGCGAGAAAATCGACCAGAGCGCGGAACTAGAAAATTTTTGCCTTCGATTTCTCTGAAAAAAGAGCTCAAGGTACTTTCAACCGTGCTCTAGTTGATAGCGTTTCGCGTTTTTCGAGATAGGCCTTATTTTTCGAGTACGCGAGTAACTAAGTGACGGTCCTTCGGATTTTGCACCCGAGTGTGCTTCCGTAGAAATTTCATAACTCGCTTTAAAATTGAGATATGGAGTTCTATTTTTTTCATTAAATAGAAAAATGGATTTTCCACAGCCAAATCGGTAGGTGCAAACAAAATCGGCCTCAGGTGAAGATTTTTTCAAAAAAATCGATTTTTTGAAACATTTGTTTGTGATACTTTAAAATGGCACTTTTGCGGTCGAAACTAACTAATACTATCGGAAAACATTTTAGAAACTCTAAGTTAGAGAATACTAATTGATTTGACTCGAGGAATTCGATTTTCCGGATCATGGAGCGACAATATTTCGATCGATAAAACTAACGTTCCGGAAGTGTGGCATGTGCCATATCGACTTGAATCATGAACATATGTCGGTAGGAGACAGCTCATGTAGTTATACAAAAACGGCGCCAGCAGAAATTGAGATATTTAATTTTTAAGGTTTTTGAAAATTTTACAGAATATCACATGTCCGTTCGTTTGGTGGACACGATCTGACGTGCCAGGAGTACTGGGCCAACTATGCTGAACTAATTTGCTTTTAAGAGCTTGTTGATATCTTTTCATAGAAAGACGCTAGAGCCTCAGGAAAAGTTGCTCTAGCTTCTTTTTGACGGACGAGACTGAAAGGAGCGCGCGCTCTAACACCCCTCGCACCCTCTCATTTCCACGCGCTCTCTCGTCTGGTTCAACACCATTATTGTTCAAAATGGCGTAATATCCGTAAACTCTACTTTTCCAGTCGTATGTAAGCTAAATTCTCTAAGAAATATCATGGCGAAAGAAAATTCGATCAAAAGGAGTCGAACAAAGCGAGAGAGTGTGTGAAAATGAGAGGGTGCGAGGGGTGTTAGAGCGCGCGCTCCCGTCAGTCTCGTCCGTCAAAAAGACGCTAGAGCCACTTTTCCTGAGGCTCTAGCGTCTTTCTATGGAAAGATATCAACAAGCTCTAAAAAGCAAAGTTGTTCAGCATAGTTGGCCCAGTACTCCTGGCACGTCAGATCGTGTCCACCAAACGAACGGACATGTAATATTCTGTAAAATTTTCAAAAACCTTAAAAATTAAATATCTCAATTTCTGCTGGCGCCGTTTTTGTATAACTATATGAGCTGTCTCCTACCGACATATGTTCATGATTCAAGTCGATATAGCACATGCCACACTTCCGGAACGTTAGTTTTATCGATCGAAATATCGAAATATTTCGCTCCATTATCCGGAAAATCGAATTCCTCGAGTCAAATCAATTAGTATTCTCTAACCTTGAGTTTCTAAAATGTTTTCCGATGGTATTAGTTAGTTTCGACCGCTAAAGTGCCATTTTAAAGTATCACAAACAAATGTTTCAAAAAATCGATTTTTTTGAAAAAATCTTCACCTGAGGCCGATTTTGTTTGCACCTACCGATTTGGCTGAAAGTTGTTTTTAAAAATATATAAAAATGGTCTCTACAAAATGTGCATGGAGGGAAATTGAAGTTTTTCCGATTGCACTTTTTACGGCACTTTTCACCCTAGAAAATACTGCGAAATCGAAAAATATTAAAATGTCGCGTGAAAATATAGGAATTGTGGAAAATCCATTTTTCTATTTAATGAAAAAAATAGAACTCCATATCTCAATTTTAAAGCGAGTTATGAAATTTCTCCGGAAGCACACTCGGGTGCAAAATCCGAAGGACCGTCACTTAGTTACTCGCGTACTCGAAAAATAAGGCCTATCTCGAAAAACGCGAAACGCTATCAACTAGAGCACGGTTGAAAGTACCTTGAGCTCTTTTTTCAGAGAAATCGAAGACAAAAAATTTCTAATTCCGCAAACCCCCCTCAAATGGTCGGCTTTCTCGCGATTCATCTTATAAATAGATAAAGTAAATATAGATAAACTGATAACATCGGTAATAATAGTTTCCCCAAGAAAGTAAATTACCCTTTCCTTGAAGATTAAAAAGTAATGTTGCTTCCAAAAATACAGCTATTATCATATAATACGTCCTACCAAATAAATTGTTCAAGTTCGCGAACATTTCAGGGAGAACCCTCGCTTACCGTTACCCGGCGGTTCAGATTTGTATAACGTATGCTAATTGCTGCTTAAAATTCAATCATTGATAATTTGAGTCAATATTCATTTTTCTCACGAGCGTGCTTGGACTACTCTACGCGTCTTGTTTCCTAGAACGTCACCAGGTCGGACCTTTTTTTGAAAAAGGCATTCGACCCTGAGAAACAATAGAATATGCAAATTTAATGGCTATTTTAATCCTCATTTTTTGGTTTCTGAACTAGGATGGTGTAACATTTCATAAAATGTTCGGTGTACACTCCTTCCTTGTCAGGCCGTTCTTTTACCTAGTTCGACATTCTATCTGCGCAGCTCAACTCGATATCTAATCCAATCCTTCATTTTCATATTACTCATCGTCATGGCAGCTTTGCTAAGGGCGAGTGCCTATAATATGTGGTCTTCATAAGCAAAATCTTAATCTCGGAAGAGTACTATTATGACTATGTTTCCTTTATTTACTCTCGCCGCCTTATCGTACGCATTTGGATAGAAGCAATTGAACGCTCATTTTCAGGAAGCCGAAGCTTCTCCCGAGGACACTGAACGCTATCGCGACGTGAGTATGATATTTAAAATTTCAAAAGAATGGATATGCTTGCGAGACAGTATTGTGAAATAGTTCCCATCCGATTTGAGCATGAATTCGGAGGGATTTACATACTATCTTACATTAAAAAAATAATTAATCGTGATTTAAATTAATATATTGGTGTTGCAGGTGCTCTCTACAACTTTTCCTGAAAGCGCCCTGAAAACTATTGGCTGTCTCGATCAACAGCGATTTGTCATTTATACAATGGGATGCTGTCTGTGGTTCATTCTAGCGGCGACTGCCGTCGTTGTGGTAGGTACTTTTTTTACATTATTTACTTTATCACTAAGTTTTAACACGATACTGATTAAGTTTGTATTCACATTATTTTGACCAGCTTACGAAATGACATATCAGCTAGAAAGTTCGAAACTATGCTTTCTCCAGGTCATCAGTGAGCCTCCAATACAATGATATTTTGGTATTATATGATGACTATCATTTGTTCAGCTTTCACGACACATTTTCTCTGAGCTTCGAATAGTTAATTCAATTTGCGAGAGCAGTAAATCGTTCAACGCTACAATGACGAAAGTGCTGATAGCGCAGGTGAACTTTTTTTAAAAAACAAAATTTGCGAATATTGTGTTCCCTTATAAAATTCAATAACACCCCTTTCGCTATATAAAGAAAGATATTACGGAACCGTGCCGGATACGTCATCCTGAAAAAAAATGCAGTGGTATAATCGAGTATCCCGTAAATATCCTATTTTTGTAGCGAGCAAAATTGATAGGTAAATTAACATCGGCATATTGTGTGAATTTTTGATAGGTTTTTAGTGTAACTGACTGTAAAACATGAAATTTAATATTATATCTCGAAAAACATAATATTTAATATTATTATATCTCGAAAAACAATATTTAATATTATTATATCCCGAAAAACATGATAATTAATATTATTATATCTCGAAAAACATGATATTTAATATTATTATATCTCGAAAAACATGATATTTAATATTTTCCCCTCCAGGTCAGTATTCCGTTCGCTCTCATTTTCTTTCCACTCTCAGGAGCAGCATCCTCCGTATTCCTCAACGCGACAGGACCAAGTAAGCACACAAAAGTATGCCCACTAGACAGTCCAGATTTCTCATACTGTACAATCTCTAGTACCCTGTACCTGCGAGTAGATACTTTAAATGAAATTCCGTGGCAAGGAAAAACAATGTTGTCCCCGTTGCTAATTCCTTGCGAAGCCAACCGTACTACTCTTTGCCAAAGAAGGATTCACTAACATCGTTAATATCTGTGCAGAATTAGTGTCAATTCCTTCGAGTCATAAGTTTGCTGCATTATTCTGCACGTTACAAATAGCAAAGACAGTGGCATGTTGTAAATGAAAACTTCCAGGCGAAAGATCTTTTCTTTTGCATGAACCTTTCTAATGCGCCGCAATATTCCATTATTTTCAAGTGCCAGTAATACTTGCAAAAAAATGCAGAGGGGAGTGAAAATTAAAATGGTCTCTGGACCGCAAAATGCAATCTTGGCAGTAAGGGAGACTTCTGGTTTACTGGTTTTGGATGTTAAAGACCAGGAGAGATGTGCACTGCTTACTAAGGAGTCGTGGGAGTTGTTGTCTAGTTGTGTTGACGAAAAGTTAATTGTAATGGTGCAGTTTGTGTCTTTACTAGACTAGTGTTGACCACTCGAAATAACCTTTGTTCGAGAACAAAGGAAGATTGACAACGAAAGAGAGAACTGTTCCGAAACGGAATCGAAACGCTTTGTTCTTTTTTATTTCGACTTTTCCAGTGGTCAACACTAGTCTAGACCATTTCTCTTGTAGGGAAACGCACCTCACTTTTGATTAAACCGACAAGTCTAGACGATTTTTCTGAAAGTAATTCAATTCCAGTGCCGTTCTCCATTGCTTTCTTCATCATGTCGATTCATTCACCTGTCCACTCAATTGTATTAATGACTACTACTCCTATCTATCGACAGAGAATCGTCCAAGTGCTCATTGGAAAACGTTCAACTAACACGCAACAGATAACAACGCAGGGCTGCTGACTAGCGCGTTCGTACAATCCTGATCTTTTTCGAATTTATAGTATTACATTGTGGAAGAAAAGATAGAGTAGGCTCAGGACGGAATCATGCTCCTTTGATCTGACCGCAATCAAATATTTAGTAAACTACACACTTAAAGAAAAAGTTTTACGCCCTCGTATGTATTTGATATATTTTAATTATTCGTCGTTATTTTTCTACTATTTGAAGATAAATCAATATTTGTCAATGCGATAAAAAATTAATCAACGCGCATGCCATTTTGAATCGACGTAAAGTACAAGTTGTATTCATTTTTTTCAGCCAAAAACTTCATTTTTTGAGATTGCTAACTTATCGATGTGTGATACTAATACATAAATATACAATATTTATTAACAGTTTCCACAAACAAATCAAGTCCATCTCATTCTTTCCTGTGCTAATGTTATCCATGTGCTGCTCGAATGGGACGTGCGAGTTTTCATTAGCTATTCGTCCTCTAATTTCTGGAAACATCAAAGATCATCTTGGGGTTGGAGGATAAGTACACTATTGTTGACCACTCGATGTAACCTTTGTTCGAAAAACAAAGGAAGAACAACGAACGACACAGAGAAAAGCGCCGACAGTCGAAACGCTTTGGTACTTCCTTTTCAAGGATTTCGAGTGGTCATCTCTCAAATTCACCTTCTTTATTCATGATGCTTTCATATTTTGATTAATTGAAATTCGACAGAAAAGGTTGCATCAACTCTACTCGATATCCATCGACTGGAAAGATCAGAAACAAAAACTGTCAGATACTAAGACTGAGAGAAAGATGTGTTCGTCGTTTCACGGCCCGTTAAACAAGAGGAAACAAAATCGAAGAGCAACCGCGCTCTCGCAAGCCGTTCGCGCGCTTTTTGGAATTCAAAAAGTAACAAGGTTCCTTAACAAAGAAAACTTGCGTTTTTGGCCGTTTTTGTCTATTTTCTTACTTATTTCAGCAATTTCCCATTTAATATTGGAACCAAAAGATAGCCGTGTAAACAGAGAACAGCGTATACCCAATTTCGGCCCGCTTCGACATCGCAATCAAAAGTTATCACGCTCATACGAAAAGTACTTTTTCAAGCTCTCCTTAGTTGAACTCAATTTTCTTGAATGCATTAGACTTTTCCCTTGTTTTCGTGGAACCAAACGATGTATAGATCAGTCAGGAACTATTTAAGATTGAAATCGTCATGATGAGGAGCCTTATTAAAAAGTATCACGTTTCTGCGTAAACTGAGTTCACTATTTTCGTATTAATCGATATTTTCTTTGATCTTTGATCATTTGGCTAATTCTTTGTAACCAAATCACAGTATTTACATTAGATAATTATCCACAAGATTTATATCCGATTGCGACATCGCAATAAAAATGAATCTCCTGGAAAAGAAAACAACTCTTAGTCGCAATCATATGTTTGACACAGCGAACCGAAATCTGGGCGAGACCATGAACGAGATTTCATAACGCGTCGCGTGCGTTTCAGGAGTGGTCTTAACCGGCCGTGGTTTGTTTTCCTTTGGTGAAATTACTTCTGTGAAAAAATTGAAGAAATAAATTCCTTCTATTACTGTGTTAACATGTTTCCACATAAGCAATTAATTACTTTAAGCATGCGACGAAAAAAATTCTCTCTGAGTGCATCACGGTAAGGGTTAACGGACCATCTGCGCCCCTTTGATAATCTCTGAATCCGGGCCACCTCAAAATCTTTGATAATAATTTTCTCTCATCGATTACAGTGTTTGTTTTATTTATCGAACGCGGGAACAAGTGCAGGGACAAAAAACTTGTAGCATAAAAGAAGCTTCGGAACAAGAAGGTACCAATTAATTACTCTCGTTTAGAAACAAAGGGAAACAAACCACATTGAGTCAAAGTGAAAACCACCGATTCGGCAACATCGACGCCTATCGATCCCCTAAAAGGTAAAGGTTGTTCCGTCTTCAGCATGTTTTACATGCGCGGAACATTGCGCTTTTCAGTGTGCACGTAACCTACTCAGAGAGCGCAGTCTCCAGCTTTCCTTACTCTGGAGTGTTCATATCTCGAAGTATTAGGAGAAGTGATGTCTCCACCTCTCGATTTCTCATGCTCTCTCACCTGGAGAGAACATCTCCAGAGTAAGGAAAGTTGGAGACTTTCCGTTGTGAGTAGTCACTCAGATGCCTGTCGGTGACCACCACCCTCAACTCCAGGTTTTGACACCAGTACAAACTTGGACCTCGATCCACTTCACGGTTATAATTCTAGCAAATACCTACGACGGAATACTCTCGGGGCAATCTCGAGGTATTTGACACCCAATTTTCGAGAGTATGCACGAAAAAAAGATACCCGGTCTGCTGTTTTCGGTAGAATTTCCAACTCTCCGTCGGGGCATATTGAGATTCGATTTATTTATTTCATAGCAAGAAATGAATGAAATATTTATAAATTTAAATATTAATTAATTAATATCGATTTATCCGTTGACTGCAGCATCGATTGCTCTGATGACTTGACGCGTGACGTCCGTAATCGCCTCGCCGACTGCTTCAGCGACGCCGCTCACTGAACACATCCACATAATTCCACAGGCCGGTCAACCATCCAGAAAGGCCTTTGGAGTGAGAGATCTTGTGAAATGGAGAGGGACTCTCTCACTTTTGTACACTCTCTCGCTCTAACCCTGGTCTGTAGGATTGGTATCATGTGCATCGATATCGATTATATCGGATATGACAAATTTTCGATTGAAACGAGAAAAGAAAATTATCGATTATACATGTCCATTATTGAAATATGTGGGCGAAAAAATGAGTGTTTTGACCGATTTCGAGATATTATCCAAACCGAAAGTCGAAACCTATTAATCGGGAAAAGTAATTCGAGTACTATGTATTATCGGTATAAATCCTCGAGAAAAATATCTCGAAACTCGAAAATTAATAAGATGGAAAGGAAAATTGTGTTCTCACCTCTGGCTCCGATCGATGCGCGATTAGAGGCTGGAGTGTCGTTGTTCACTGCAGAATGATGAGTAAGTGAATCAAAGAGACCTGGCTCTGAAAAAAGGAAGTCAGATTTATTTTAAAGGTGGTATCCCACGAACTTTTGGTCAACTGAGTTCTCATTGTCAGGTTATGTTAATCGGTTTCCAGATAAGAGCCCCGCAAACCGCATGTTCAGCCGATAAGTTTGAACAAAGTTATTCGCGTTTGGCTCTGTGCCAAACTGACCCTGAATGCAGGAATTCAAAAATGATAGGGAGGGATAAGGGTGATCGAGGAGAAAGCGACCGCGTCATTGAAACATATGAGATGAGGAATGATGGAGCAGGAGATTCGTGATACTCCTTCTTTAAAGATATTTATTTTCCTTTTTGAATAATGAAATGTTCATATTTTATCTATTTATTACGGCGTTAAGCCTTCCAAATACTATTTGCTTTCAAATTCTAATAAGAAAAAAGAAGTGTCGAATAGGGGCCTTTTGGATGAAGTAAACTTTTTTTTGTAGCGCAAGGCCGCTGCAAAGATAGAGCAAATTTCGTATTAAAATTTACGAAAGCATGCATTTGTTGTAAAAAAAATCAAATGAAAAAAGTTGCACACTCTTTTCGCAGGCTAGCATTCTACCATGGAGTTAGTCTAAATCTTTATTTTGATAAGATATATTGCATATATAAGTTATATTGCGATACTCTGACGGAATATATAAATAATGAATGAATGAATACCCGCTGCATCAGTCGACCTTATCGCACGCACTTTTGAATCGCCGACGAGGACGGTCGAGAAGATTATCAGTATAGTGAGCAGATGCGATATTCGGTTCATAACTGGCGAATAGAGATTTCTTATTGAAATCAGAATGTAATCTGAACTTCGTGAAATGAATACGAGAATGATGAGTTCAATTCCAATAAATTCCAAAAGGATAACACCACTGACGAAGGAGCAGAACGGTCTGTCGGAGATGCCATTTCGAGTCTCATTTATACCTGCGGACAAAGTAGACAAGTACTGCAGTGTAAAGAAAAAATATTTGACTATGAGATGGAAAGTGCGTGGAGGCAGAGTGTAGTAGGATGCCCGCACGAAGACTCACCGCAACAACATGTAAGGTGATAACTTCTGTGCAGAAAAAAAACAGAATGGTAGTGTGAAAGTGTGCAATGCTGTGCTCTATCTTTATACAGATGGTATGACTAAGACGCCATGCATCACACTCCATTTTTTCCCAAAAAAAATGTTTTTTACGTAAATTGCAGCCAGCCAATCAATAATTTATATTCGTCTGCTGCATTAAAAAAACGGGCGAGTATGTGAGAGTAAGTGGGTCCAGAGAAATCACTATCGTTGTTTTACACTCGCCAGTCCGTGTACCCTTTCTGGAGATACAAATGGGCCATGGAATATGGTCACATGTAGTCGCAGGGCATTACACACTGTTCAAATACTTTCAGAGGCCTTCAATATGAATCATATTTTGTCGTTTGCCTCACCGGTCTTGACGTGGAGTCGATCTGTGGTCCAAAAGAAAAGAGACGAACAGTAAATGCCACGAGGCAAATTGTAAAGTTCACGGACCGGTGAACGTTCACCGTTCACCAATCGGCGTTCACGAGCCCAAGCCAGAGCTTCTGCAAATCAGTGAACGGTGAACGCCGATTGGTGAACGGTGAACTTTACAATTACCCATGCACCGATGAACAGATTGAGAGACTTCTTTTGAACGAAGCAGAAATGACTCAAGAAGCAGCGAATATGGATTTCAATGTGCTTGAAAGTTCTCCTCTGGCCTTCTACAATTTTCTATCAGGTTCCATTTTTTTAAAACTCTATATATAAATGTCCCGAAGCCTGTGAATATTATTGCAAATTTGTCAGTTGAAACTACCCCGACCCGGAATAAAATAACATGGAAATAGAAAAGAATTTTTAGGAAATGCGTGATTTTAGATAGTTTCTGCCTGATATTTCTATTTTGTGATCGCTTTGTGGGTTTGTGCATACACACTGTCACGATAACGGACAGAACCACAAGCACAGATCACTTCCGCTTTTGTCATTTCCAAACCACTACGAAATACACCTTATCAGGGATTCACACATACACAGAGACGAAATGTATATAAATGGGATGTGTTGTAAAGTGTTCACTTTAAGCGCTATTCCTCTAGCAACTCTTTTTTTAAATTAAAATATTTTTAGTTTTTTTTTTGCAATTATCCTTATCCACTTTTCCAGTTCCCACTCATTGCAAACACTTTACATGGCAGAAACACTCTTCCAGTACTTCATGCACATACACAGAATATTTATAACCATGTTTGAATAGCGTTTGAAATTCGTGTAAATGGTCTCTCTTCATTCCACACAACCTATGACGGCCGGTCGATGAGAAATTATGTGGAATGATGGAATCCTATCCTATTATTTTTCTGAATTTCAAATCTGGGTCTGAAGCCACGATACATTGTGCCAAAAAATCATATCAATCACATTACCGGTGAGTGAACTGTCAATTAATCTCCGCTCGTCGCGTCTTTCTCTCTTTTTTTCGTCGAGCTTTGAACCCTCTGCTTACGTAGCCATTTACATGCGCATTCGCTAATTATAGGAGATAAGAAGCACATGCCGACCGTCTGCTTACGTAGGAAGAAACTAGAGATAACCGCCTCGCTATAAACCGTAGTACCGTATCGGCAGAACCTTATTTTGAAAATGTCATGTATCATGTTTTCAATGTAAGCAACGGTTCGTTGCTGAAATTATTTTTCTCTCATTGCTTCAACTTTTCAAAAATGTGATACTCTTTTCTCGCTTGAACTCAGAAAAGTTTACAGTAATCGTCCCAATGCTAAACCATACCTACCGTATTTGCCGAAGTCAAAGCCAATTTCAAAATGATACTTTCATTCAGAGCAATATGATATTTCGTTGAAACTTTACGCAAACCCTTCTAAGCGATTTCAACTGGTTGATGCGAGCTGACGACTAAGGTTCGCTTCGTGAAAAAATAACCGCTAAATTTCTCCAAATTTGAGAAATGATGTCGAATTAGAATTTATTGATTTCGAGATTCCTCCACTTATAGGAAACGATTGTGTCTGTCTGTCTGTCTGTCTGTATGTTTTTTTTGTTGCAGCGTGACGGACATTTTTCCATTTTCGCCATAAATCGCTTCAAATTTGCGCAATCTTCTCAGAACCTTTTGCATATGATAACTGCTCAGAAAACCTTTCAAAATTTTAATATAAAAATCCGCTAATTTCATAGCCAAGTGGATAACGCGCGAGACTTTGAAACCGAGACCCCCAGGTTCGACCCCCGCCGCGGGCAAACCTTTTGCCGCATTTTTCGCAAGTGCCAGAATGCGCCCTGACACATTTTTGAGTATCGTGAAACACGTTTTCACCTGTTTTGCCGAGTTTTAACGTGAAAAATCGAAAATTTCGAAAAGCTCTCAAATGAACCGGGGAGCGTGGAGAATCGCGGGAAAAGTGTTTTGCGATGTCACAAACGTGTCTGAACGTGTTCTAACACGTTTTAACGTGAAAAATCGAAAATTTCGAAAACTTCCAAAATTATTCAGAGAGCGTAGGGGATCACAGGAAACATCTCTGAAATTGTTCTAAAAGTTCTGAACGCACTGTATCCTGCGTTTCCGTTTTCGTTTCCGTTTTCCGTTGTTTTTTTTCGTTTCCGTTATTTTTTCGATCGCTCTCAGCCTCACGAGCCTTTTGCAACGGAAATAGCCAGCACTCTTTGTAGCGATTAACAGTCCCCAACGGCTCTCCCTGGACCGTACTTAGAACCGGGAACCGAGCTCCCCCTGGACCGTACCTGAAGAAAGCTACCGAGGTCCCCCTGGACCGTACCTGAAGCAAGCTACCGAGGTCCCCCTGGACCGAACCTGCAGAACTATGCATAGAGCGTAGTGTACGCATAGAGCGTAGTGCATTTAACCTCAACACATCCCTGCTAGTTCTCAAAATGAGTAAAAATAGAGAGAAATTGGATATTTGCTAATTCTCTCTCTCATTTCTCCCATGTGTTCCATTGTAACTTGAAAAAGCGGAATTTCGAAATTATTTTGAGAAACGAGAATCTCGAAAATCGGCTCATTGTTCTCGGAATGAGAGATAAATGTATCATCAATTTCGAGATACTCAGTTTCTCTCTCACGAGGCCAATCCTACCCACATCATTTCACAGACCGGTCAACCTTTCAGAAAAGCCTTTGGAGTGAGAGAGCGTGTGAAGTCGAGAGGGACTCTCTCACTTTTGCACACTCTCTCGCTGTAACCCTGCTCTGTAGGTTTGGAATCGTGTGTACCGATGACGACATCCCCAATCTCAATTAGTAAATGCAGTATAATGTACCGTCCGAACCTTTGCTCGTAAGATACCTATGATGATACTCCGAAAATGTTAAACGCCATCTAGTGGGCAGTTATTCTGCATAAAATAAGTCGCGCGTATTCTAATGGACAACGACACTCAATCCCTGCAACTGACGTATTCGGCGCCTACATGAAACATATTTGAATTTGTCTACATTGAGTTCCTTTCACCCATGTTTGCCAACTTTTCCGTCAAAACATTCCGCCTCAAGGTAGCAACATTCCGGAAAATACCACTCATCGACAATCAACGTTGAATAATCTGGTGCAATTACGCGCTCCCGATAGATTGTATCTTTAGGCACGTCCAAATTGCGCCCCCTTCTCTCTGTTCCTCAATCGCTAAGTATGTTTTTCCACGGCAGAGAGGAGGGCGAAAATGAGGGAATTGCGCCAAAACAACGAATAGAGAGCCACTTGTATGGAGTAGAGTACGAAATTCGGGAAATTGTCTCCTCTTTTCGCACGCTCTCCTTGACTCTTTGCCAACGAGTGAGTGTGAGTAATCAAGAGCAAATTGACTCAAGTTGGTACTGGCGTTGGGGCAAGTGACATAAGGATGTTGCCCTTGCCCTAATTGCTCGATCACTGAGTCACCGTAATTTTCACGCCAATTCAGCGTACCCCCGGTACAGCCCAGAGTGTTTTCCCCTTTTTCACCCTCAAATTATGTAGTAGCAATAATAAAACACTTTTAGTGATGTCTATATACTTGATTTCTGATTGGTCTTGTTTTGAGTGCAATATGCACCCATTCCCCGTCAAGTCTGAACGCCCCCCCCCCGGAAAACACTAGAAAAGCAGCTATGGAGTGCCGGCCCACTTCTCTTTGTGTTTTGATAATTTGATTTTTCGCTTGTAATTTCTGTGTGTACGCATCATCACTGGCTAGCCAGTGACGACAGTGCCAAACTTGCCCCTTTTAGACCCCGTAGTATAATAATATAATAACACATAGTAACATGTCCATCTCAGGTGATCATCGTAGCTACTTTGATTGCGCTAGCTAAGGTGCCCCAGAAGCTTGAGCTTAGTCCTCGCTAGACACGGCCTCATCGATGGGCCTCGGCAGAGTAGTCGCTTGTCGACGTAATGGTCCCTTGATTGCTTTATATTTATCCTCTCCGGTTCGCCCCTCACCATTCTTTCGCGTTGCTGCATTTGCATCAGATGGTATCGCCACTACTCATTTCGTCATTGCTCTATCGTTTCCGTTTGTTTTACCTCATGACTAATACGTTTTGCACATACTCTGAACCCGATCTCAATATTTCCAAATGAGCTCATTTACAACTTTGGTATTGACTTATCAACCAGATAATGAGTAGTGGTACGGTCCTTTGAACAAAGATCGCCCAAATAATGCACTTATCGGTTCTAACCATGTTTTTTTTTTTAAATTCGGAAATATTTAATTATGTAATCGCTAACTAAATGATGTCACCCCGTTATATCATTCTGATCCTTGTATAATATTCCTGATCTGTCCTTTCTGGGGTATTCGAACAACGATTATTCCTCACAGGGAAATAAGTCTACGACTGTAGACTTCTCGGCTACCGAGCGACGACTTCATAAGTCTACTCGCTTCGATTAGAGGCAGGGGAGCAGCACTTTCTAGACTTTAAAGTCATCGCTCAGCCAAGACTTCTGAAGTCGTAGACTTATTTCCCTCTGAGTCACTTCCCGCGTATCACGGCTTCTGCCCACGGTGAGAAGCTCATTGGAGTCAGCTTTTGCATCAGATAGTTTCACTCCCTTCATTTCGTCAGTGACCCCGTTTCCGATCGGTTCATCCTGTTAGCATCTCACTCATTCTCTCTTTCTCCATCGCGTTTCGAGTCTGCGCACGTCACGCTTTCCACGAAAAGCCAACGTCATACAAATGATGCTCTGCGCCTCTCCATTTCGCACGCTCTCTCGCGCCGTCTGACTTATCAGAGAGCACGCGAAATGGGGAGAGGCGGATGATCACTTTGCTAATCCCTTCGAGGCGCAAAGAATGTAACGATAGAGAAATCACAAGAACATAAGGGGATCAGGAAATTGATAAGAAGGCATGGCGAACTAAAGATATTTTGCTACATGTGCTGACAAAGCAAATCGAAACTAGCATTTGCATCATTTATATCGTTTTGGGCTCAGTCATTTATTAAATTTGAATTTTTTCCAGAACAAAATTCTTTTTCTTTTTCGGCATCCCAAATTGCGGTCCAAAATGTACCATCCTTTATATCATTTACCCTAGCATATTTCCTTATCTCTTGCGCGTACTAATCGATTCGTAATCTCCCGTTATTTTCACTGTCGAGGGCGTTAACCATATTCAATTTTATCGTGACTATACTTTCGTCTTATCAGTTATTACTGATTATGACCAAGCCAACTCGTATAGTCTTATAGCGCACGCGGCACCACGGTTCCATATCAGATTATTCCGGAAACCGATAAATATTGCCCCCTGTTTATCGTACGCCGAGCCCTGTTTAATACATGGCAACGAATTGTTCCAAATTTTACCGTCTTGGACTACGCAACAACACCTTGATATTACATGTCACTACATCTCTAGCAGGCCCGCTTACAAAAGCCGATCAAGAGTAATGATCAGACTCTCCCCATTCTACACTCTCTCGTCGATCAGACAACGCGAGAGAGCATGCAGAATTGAGAGGGTACTCCATTACTCCTCATCAAGCTTGACTAGTTTGGTCTAAATCGTAGCGCACACCAAATTCCCGCACATTTCCTACCCGCGCACAGTCTCGCACATTTTGCGCATTCCGTAACGGAGCACGATCGTTTCGCAATAAAGTGCGTAATCGTCCCCCGGTCTACCTGACTTTTCCAAGATTACAAACGGAATAATCGGCTCTCTCTCTCTTTCGGTCTCTCTCTCGGACTCTGGAAAAGTCCACTTGCTACGTAATCATGACGATGAGTCACGAATACTATAGATATCTGGGATTGTAATCGTTAAAAATCCTCTCCTGATTTCACTGATCGGTGTATATAATGTGAAATAGGGACATTTTCCGTAGTCTATGAACCATGGGTATAAGCCCTTTCCGGCTTTTAGAATTGCGTGTCTCTATGTGAAATATAGGGACATATAACTGCCTATTCTTTGCTGCTTTAGCTGTGGCTCACTCGGGCTTGGAGCCTAGAATAAATCAGCACCAAATTGCGGGCTTTTGCTGTTATCCGCAAATGATGCTCACTGCGCCTACGCAAATATGTGAGCCTGATCGCCGCACCTTTTTGCAGTAAAAATTCGAAATAAACACTCAATTTCACACAGTCTCTTGATATCACGGTTCGCATGCTTACCTCTGCGGCTGGTATAAATACAAAATCCAATCTGAAATTTGTCCGCTGTTCTGCCCGCTGTAATAAACTACACTAGCTTACAAATGTCGATGCCTATTTATATGCGCACTACAAGCTAGATGCGGTCATCCTGCCCCAGCTATCACTGATTCGCTCTCTTAGCACCATGCAACTCCCAGAGACGGCCTCAGAATTGGCTTGATCTACTAAACTTATACAATGTCATGCTTTACGCGGAGACCTGTTACCTTAGGAATCATAGACTGCCACACCCCAGAACATTCGTATCTGTGGAACCAAAATGTGTCGGAGTGTAATGATCTTTAATCGTAAAATGCTTTCGCTCCCACACGTTTCGCTCTTTGCCCCTCATTATCACTGCTCGGCTCACATCATAATAGGAGCATAATCGGGCGTGATATCATTAAAAAAACGTGTGGGTAAACTATGCAGTAAGGAATGCAGCACCGGAAACTGGTCTTATCTGTAAGTTTAATGCACGTTGTTTGGTATATTGATGTTTTGCGTCCGGAAACGGGCCTGATTCAGCTCAAAATGATGTGGGCCGGCTTAGAGTAGGGATTAGTGTCGTCCGCCTTGGGTTGACCTGAAATATGGCGTAATAAGCTGAATCACGCTGATTCCATAGTGGACAAATCCGCAGCGGCGACATAAATCAGACATTAGCTGCTTATATAGAATCAGTGCCTGCCCATCAGTCATCCAGAACCTCCGGTTGCTGCTCACAATGTTCTGGTGCCTCAAGGAATGTAAGGCAAACGAGCAACGAGTATCTTTCTCTAATTGGGAAAAGGCGCCCAAGAGCCGCTGTTCGGCGCCTTTTCCCAATTAGGGAAACACACTACGTGGCCGCTTCCCTGACAATCCGAACATTGTGTGCTCGATGCGTAGCGCTACACGTGGTCGCAAACATCTATCAATCGATTATGCGCGAAAGAGTATGCAAACGTGAGAGTTCTTCACATGTTTAGCAGTTTCTGAGTACTGACATCTCTCTATAAGATTGGCCAGCGGATTAATATGTCTTGCTTATCGATAAATCATTGACATCTCCCAGCCAATACCTCGGCAACAGTCATCCATAAGAAGCTGTGGCTAGTCGATAAGTAGCTCTGGATTATACGTCGGCAGATACATCTAGGGTATCGCCCTCTTAAGTAGTCAGACTTTGACAAGAAATCAGCATCACCCGGGGTTTCTCAACACTTTTTCACTAATAATAGCTTTGTGCCTAACCATTGCACGGTTACTTTTCTCCAGCGCCTTGTAGATGTTACATGTTTAACTCCTTCTACAGACTCTCCCGGACATTTAAACACTTGCTCTCTTGCAAACCAGTGAGCAGACTAGACCAACTTGCGATCGCGGGTTTCATCAAATGTTTCACACCGCCGCGCCCTAACCCGATTAGTCTTGTCCACGAACCAATGCGGTCATCATAATCCCCTGTGGTGACGAACGTTCGCGCAGTATGCACAGAGCAGTGTGGGCTGAGGTTGGGGGGGAGGTGACGGGCCCCCTAACTGACATCACTGTATACCTGGGCCTGCTGTTATCACTGGCGGGGCGTCTCCTCCCTTGACGATCACTGTCTTCCTCCCCTTTATCGAAGCGGCGCGTCGACTGCTTCTCTGCGTGTGTTTTATTGCTTTTAACCGCCCCCAGTTTCTCTCCTACTCAAAGCGTAAATGTGTATGGAAATGCGTTATTGGACAGTCATCGCATGCCGCAGACTGGGTCGCCGCCCTACAGAGACATTTATGTCCCTTTCCCCTTATCCTTTTGAGTATATATTAACCCGACGGGTGGGAGGAGAGGAGGCAGTCTTAGACACACAATCTGATCCGGAGTGTACCTCAGTCTCTTAGGTAGACATCTGATCCTCTCTTCTCATTGTCTGGTTACTTGATTGAGCATTGTATTTCACCTTCTCTCATTCTCTGCCGATATTTCTTGCTTACATGACCGTCGCGATTATATTGTGTTTTTTATTGTTGAAAATATTCCGATTTTTTTTCTTGCATACTTGTAAAGTCGTCAGAACTCCCATTCAATTTCTCCAGTGCGTCCGAATTTCCTATTGATAAACGATTTATAAATTAACTAAACTACACTAAATATTAAATGCATTCAGCCCTCATTCACCATGATTGGAATGATCAATCTGCCCACGGAGGGACCCATCGACTTCTATGCTTCGCCAAAGCTCGAGAGACTGTGTGTTATTTTTTTAAAGATTTATTTTCACGCCATATTCGAACCACTAATGCTTTCAGTTGGTCTTGTCAAGAATTTGAATATCACCTGAAACATACTCTAAAGCATTCTCCTTTATAGCAATCGTCCTATGGCCCTAGCAAATCTCGAGAAGTTGGACGTTTCTCCTGCGAAGAACAATAGACCGCCGCCATCTCCCGCGACGAGGGAAAAGTGTCGGGTATGTTATAGATCATCAAAATAAAATTTCTTGCGACTCTAACCTATACCATACGCTTGAAGATTGACATACTTCAAATCATATTTAACTGTTTTATTATTGGAGCTGAACTGTCGTTTTAGTCAGTGCGAATGGCTTTGAAAAGCTCCATTTTTATGAGTAAGATCTCAGCGGTTAGTCACTGGCTAAAAAATATATTTGCTTTGATGATGTGAATAGAAGATTGTCCTTGACGTCATTGTTCAGTCCATAACCCAACTCGCAAGCATTGATGGTTCAGGTCAAACAATAGCACTGGGACGGTTCAGATACAGATTGTTAGCAAAGATAGTTGAACAGTTCAAACAAGGCGCCGCCTTTGTTCAAACATTTAAAAAAAACCTTTTCAAACTTGGTTTTTGATAGACACGAAAGAATTATACCCCTTGATTGTCTCAGCTAGTGAACACTGATCACCTCTCATTTTATAATCCAAGCGTGCTCAAACCCAGCATTTCGCTGCTTCAATCGTGTTATATTCCGTTTGTTTCTCTCTTCTATATTGATATCGAGCTTTTCCCGGCTTCAACTGTCAATGCGAAATTTGTATTTGTCCAGGCCAAACAAGGCGTTTCCATGTTTCAACAGTGGTCTATTTTCTGTCTTTCTGACGTTCTACTACCACGTAATTGCTCCTGACGTCGCTTCTCGCATGGTCTCCATGTGACGCCGTAGACACGACACACACTATGTGCATAAGCAGCTTAGCCCCTCGCGACACTCACTATCGTTAGCTCCTTGTTTTGGTGTCCTGATCCGAAAGTGATCAGACGTGTAGAAAAGCAGTGATGGAAGACAAAAGATCGCGTCCATTTTTCCGTCGAGGAACGAGTGCATAAGAGTCACAGCATCCAGTTGGCACCATGCCAAGAACACCACTCGTTGTCTGACTCTCTCGTTTGGCATGCTCTGTCGCCATCTCTCTCTTTCTCTAACTCGTTCTCGCTGACTCTGTTTCGAATGCTGTGAGAGTGTTTCACTCATGGATAGTTGATATCACACAAACATAATCAACTTCCAAATTGTAAGGTAGCGATTATGTCAAACCTCCGACTTATTGTTTATTCCAAAATTTGCATGTACGATAAAAATGCATAATATAGCAGAGTAGTCTGTTCATTTGATCACACGACATTTTCAGGCTTCGCTCAGTCTCTTTTCTCATCGCGCCAGCAAGCAGCCCTCTCATGGATATTGCGCCGACGGAAGAAAGTGCAAAGATGGACGACCAATCAATGTGAGATTTGGTTATTCATCGTCCCGAAATATCCCGGCGATTGTTGTGCATATAACAGTGGCTGTTGTTTATCCATTATCCATCTAATCCGTCCATTACGGAGTGATCCTACCCAGCTTTTACAAATCCGGGGTATTGCGCGAGAATTGCACATTACGATTCAATGTGCATCAGTGTACACAAAGCGCGGATTTTCTAACATGTGCCTCTCTAGAGAGCTCAACTCTTTTTGATAGTTGGCAAGGCAGTGCACGTAATGAAGAGAGTAGATAGTGGACTCTCATGAATATAAACGAATCGTATTCTCTAGAGAGGCACATGTTGAAAGGTTGGCGCTCTCTGTAGATCAAAGGGGTGATATTGTAACGAGCAATGCAACACGTTTCCGTATCATAACGCGGAGTGATCGCAAACGGTGAAGACATCAGCAAATCAGTGTCCTTATTGTTATATTATTAAAATACATATCCACCCTATGATTGCCTTTATAATAATATGTTCAGTTCCAGGCGAACCACCCCTCCAAGCTGTGGGAAGAGGTGCTGATGCGCAAGATGGTTGGGCACATTCAGGTATGCCAGTTTACGATCACCTCTAGGATACTGTAGAATATCCGACACTATCAATACTGTAGGGTTACGGTATTTTGATTACTGTAGTTAGCGAGAGTCTATGTAAAAGGGAGAGCGTCTTCTCTCCAGACGATCTGTGTCTCTCCCTCTGTGTCGAACAACAGCCATGTACAGGAGGAGGTCGCCAGTCCCGTTGACCATCTCACTACCATGGAGAAGACCTTCGGCCGCATGACGCTGTTGAGTGAGTTGTTGTTGTTTTTCACATTATTTTGTCTCCTTTACCACAGTGTAACTTGCCCTTAGCTGAATCACATGCCATTCATTAGGTGGTGAAACACAAATTTCGAGGTTGTGTAAAAGTAGCTCGAATGACGACTAAAGGCGGGCTCAAATTCGATGTTACGTAACTGAAACCAAATAAAATATACTGAAAGGAGCTCGAAATTCATCGTGCAGATCGACAAACGTCTCGGTCGGAGCCTAATCTTTGCTCTGAAGACAAGTCGACGGCGGCGCGGTTCTGCGACGCGTGCAGTGCGGCGATCGATGAGGAGTTGCGGGGAGAGGGAGAACAGGTACGGTAACTAGTGATACAGTAACCCCTGCTGTATTGATACGACCCGAACCGCTACGAGAACTTGTCTGAAAATGCAACTGATTACGCTGCTCTTGTTCAATTGAGTTTCACCTGATCCTCTTAACCATTTGAATCCCTGCTTTGATAATGCTGCCTCATGTCTGTTTATCTATCAAACAAGCATTATTACAGAAGGAGCGTGCCAACTCAGACGCCGCAGCTACTGCGATCACCGAAATGACGCAAAAGGATTCTTCAGCACCGGAAGTGCCGGGAGAAGACATCATCGCGGAGCTGCTGCAGCTACCACTGCTGCCCATGAAGTTGGGCAGCACTGCTGCAGTTGCTGCAGCTGCAGCAAACAGCGCCCCCGGCAGCCGATACGGCAGTCGCGGCAACCTCTGCGACGACTGCAGCTAATGCAGCAATCTTTGAGCATTCAATATGGACATGATCGAGTAATTGTCTGAATCTCTCAATTCAGCATGCTCTCTCACGCTGTCCGACCGATGAGAGAGTATGTAGAAGGAGGAGAGACAGATCATTACTATACGATCACACATATTCTTCGCTATATCTATGAATTCATTCCTTATGCAACAACTGCTAGTACAGTTCACTAACTCCTTACCTTTAACCCCAAGCCTTAACTCCTAAGTCTCTCATCTGCTTCCGCGACCTCACAACACTCCATTTCGTCTTCACATCATCATTTATCGAGATTATGCCTTCAAATAGTGATATCTACTCCCAATGAACCTTACAATATCCAATAAACCTGACATATTTATTGTTGTCTCCGCGATGTTTGTGAATCTGGTTATTCATTCTTTGATTGTTTTCCGCTGCTTAGCTTAGAATTCTCGCAATTTATCTTCATTTACATGTTAAACGTTAGTTAGGTTATTAGTGCTTGCTTCCTAATCCTTATACGTGTCATGAAAACGATAAAGTAAAATGAGCTATGAGAATTGAGAGATTCCAATTCACATCGAACATTTCTCCGACTGGTGAAAAAAGTGATGCCATGTTGCACGCGTAATAATTTAACCGTGCATTGGCGATCTTTGAGTGCTGAAAATTGCAGTCTGTTTTGAAAGTGACACTTCGCCCATTCACGCGCATGTACTATGATACAATCTTTCTCGAAGAACGAACGCGGTGGTGAACATGTGGACGATTAATGAATACGATAAGAGAACGGGAGCGACGTGCTCACTCTTTACACATTTTTTTACTTGTCGAATTGCGCGAGGGCATTCACTAAATCCAGGAACTTCATGCCTGTTCATGCAATAATTAGTGCTTCCATACGTATTTTCTAGACGCATATCGCAGAGGAAAGAGTATCGAGGCTCGAAGAACGAATACGATGATGGACATGTGGACGATTGATGAATACTATATGAGAACGGGAGCATGGAGCTTGCTCGTTACTCTATTCACTATTATTTACCGTGGAATGCTAAATTGCACGTTGTTGAAGTTCGCTGGATGTTGAGTACGTATGGATGAACCCGGCAAATGTTACGTCATCATCTCAAGCGGCGTTCTTTGACAGACCGCTGTGATGGTAACGTCAGGGTCGTCAGGCGCACAGCATCCAGTTGGCACCATGCCAAGAACGTCTCTCGTTGTCTGACACTCTCGTTTGGCGCGCTCTTCTCTAACTCGTTCTCGCCGACTCTGTTTCGAATGCTGTGCGGCGAACTGTTTGTCAGCAGTCCTGACAATGAGAGAGTGCGGAATATGAAACGCTCGGCGATGGAGTATGGAGTTAGTTTTCTTGATCACCGCCTACGCATACGCATCAGACAGCCGCCAGAACGCCGGAAGCTAATCAGCAGTGATAAAAATACTAGTGATACCGGCTGATAAGTGGAAACCGAAAGTGGTGAAACGTGTCTTGCACCGATGCAACGATTGTGGTTGTTTAATCACCGGAAACGCCCTCATCCCTATTATCATCACACTTCTCAGAGTGATTGTACATTATGGGAATCCCCCTCCTCTCTTAGTCCGCGACGACATTTCGATCGTATGATGTTTGAATGGTGAAGTCGGCTGTCAGCTTCCAAGGTTCATGGGCGTACATGTCAGAGATGAGTACGAGGGTGTGCCATTTTAGAACTGGTCGTTTGGGAACTCTGTTAAACAAATTTGCTTCAACTTTTCCAAATACGCTTCTATTAGATTCTCAAGACCAATACTATAACGTGTTCCGCAGAGACCGACATTCCCGTGGAGGTGGAGTGGCAATTATAGTCCACTCATCAATTAGTGCTATTCAAATTTCTGATGAAACAGTCAAAGGCTCGCATGAGCTTCTAGCCGTTGATTTAGATATCAATGGTGACCTAATAAGATTCGTATGTATCTACCGTAACCCAAAAGCTACCACTCTTCAAACTGACGCACTGCTTAAATCGATAATTGATCTTTGCTCATGCCCCCAACCTACAGTAATCACTGGTGACTTCAACCTCCCCGATATCGATTGGTCATTGTTTACATGCCCGCAAAAAGAAAAGATTACCCCCGCATCGCAGTCCCTTTTAGATCTTTGCCTATCCATAAAACTCGCGCAACTAGTCACGCATCCGACTCGGAAAAGTAATATTCTCGATCTAGTATTATGTAATACCCCAGGATTAATTATTAATACAGTAGTAGGCCCTCCTTTTGATATTTCTGACCATCATATTGTAAAGTTCCAACTTTCGCTCTGCCATTCAGTTCCTGCATTCACTCTTAGAAGAGATTACAAGAAAGCCGATTACGCGCTAATCAATTGCCAATTAGCCAATGTTGACTGGACCCTTGCGTTTTCGACAATGAAATATGTCGATGACATGTATGATCTACTCATGAAACTGATACAGAAGACAATTGACACCCATGTCCCATGGATAAGAGTAAATGTGACCCATGGCAGAGTACCTCCCCATATTGAGAGACTTATTAGTAGGCGCTTCTTAGCTTGGCAACATTCCATTTCTGCAGACGACCCAACCATAACTCGTAAATTTGAGAAACTAAATAGGCAATTCCGAAAAGAACTTATACGGTATCATAAGACTATTGAAAAGAGAATTATCGATAGCGAGGATCGGAATAAGTTCTTTCGTTTTATGAAGCGGTGCACCAACAAACCTAAGGGAATTGAAGGCCTCAAAAAGAATGATGGAACTTTAGTGATGGACGACCATGGAAAAGCAAATCTACTCGCTGAAACCTTTGCGAGTGTATTCACCACTGATAATGGAACTTTACCTAATACAGGTACCCTACCCAACTTAGGTAGTTACAATGAACCTTCTTTTTTAAGGCATGAGATATGTTCACTAATTGAAAGATGGAAACGCTCTAGCTGTCGAACACCAGTGAACATTGACTTGGGTTATATCAAAAATATAGCTGTCCCAATCTCCGAACCACTCGAAATTATCTTTCGCCTTTCATACGAATCAGGCATGGTCCCGTCTTTATGGAAACATTCCATTGTAACACCAGTTAAGAAATCCCCTCCTTTCTGTGACCCCCTAAACTATAGACCCATTTGAATCACATCACTATTCTGCAGAGTCTTTGAAAGACTCCTGTGTAAGCCGATCATAGAACATTGTGAAACCCTAGATATATTCCCTGATGAACAATACGGATTCCGAAAGAAACGCTCCCGCGAGCTTCAAATGCTAGACGCTTTGGAAAATTGGACAGCGTCTATTAGTGATGGCGAACCTGTAGATGTAATATATTTCGACTTCGCGAAGGCTTTTGATAGAGTATCACACCCTAAACTAAAACACAAACTAGGAAAAATCGGGCTTTCACATAAAACTATTGACTGGATTACTTGTTATCTTGCGAACAGAACTTTCCAAGTTAGAGTACGTGAGAAACTGTCGTCATCATTCCCAGTTACAAGTGGCGTTCCGCAAGGATCGGTATTAGGTCCACTGCTATTTTTGATTTACACGTCTGAAATCCCCTTACTAGTCCAGAAAAATGGTGTCGTTGCACGAATGTATGCAGATGACATCAAAATTTACCGCCCGTTTAAAAGAACGGAAACCACTATTCCATTACAAAGCGCAATTGATACCATAGTCAATTGGTCTGAAGAGTGGCAGCTACCATTAGCTGCACATAAATGCAACTCATTACATTTAGGTAGAGCAAATGCGAAGAATAAATACAAAATAGGCAATACTATACTAGAACAGAAATTAGTCATGAGAGATCTCGGTTTCATATTAGAAAAATCGCTCACTTTTTCCGACCATTGCAAGACAATTGCTCAGAAAGGTGTATCCGCGTGCCACATTATTCTCAGAGCTCTTCGCACCAATAACGCTGAAATACTCCTCAAAGCCTACTCTATTTACATTCGACCCATACTAGAGAGCGCTTCTATGGTTTTCAACCCCTACTTAATACGTGACAAAGAAATCCTTGAAAATGTTCAGAACTATTTCACTAGACGACTATTTATGAGATGCCACAAATCAACCTGGCAAACAATGCCGAATTTCCCTAATAGAAATATGCAGTTAGGTCTAGTCTCATTAGAAAAGCGTAGAGAGGAAATTGACCTGAAGACAGCCAGTAATCTCCTGAGAGGCAAATACAAAATATCTAAAAAGACACCACATCACTTTAGCTATTACTTCACTCGACATGGGATAAATTTCACTAACGCTAGTTCCACTTCAAACTACCGACATCATAGTTTCTTCCCCAGAGCGGCAAGGCTATTAGTGAAGTCCAGAGAATTGATCAGTTTCTCTGAGTGACTCGTTATTAGATTGTCATTGTCTTCCAACTGAATTCGTTTTTAATCTAACTTAATTTTGTACCGCGTTTCTTGTGATCGCATAAATATATATAAATTTATCGAGTATCCTATTTCGGGATCATGTACAATTATTGGCTCTCAAATATGATACATGCCCGAAGGGAACAGCTCTCTTCAATAGTCAAAAGTGGCCTGACCATGCACCAGTCGACTCATTTGGAGAACTTTGAGTGGGAGCATAGGGACAAAGTTCGCATTGGCGCGGTGTACTTTGGATAGATGTGTGATGCTGGGAGCAGGAAAGAATATTGAGCAGGGAAAGTGTTGCCAACAATGCCATTGTTGTAAAGGATTATCAAGGATTAGGTTGCATCAGGATCATCCCATTTTGGCGCCGTATGAGACAATACAAATTAGGGAATTGGCGCTGAGGGGGCGAACCAGTCAAACCTAAATTATTTTTGCCAATTGAACTCTATATTACTATCAGAGATAGATAAATATATTAATTAATATAATTATGCTAAATGAAAACGTCGTCGGAAAGTTTCTGTGAGTCTTCTCGCACAAAACGGCAAGATCAAGGTGATTTCTTGTTTCGAGAGGACCTCTTATTACCATCGAGTCATCCTTCCTCACATCTTTCCGACAAAGGCAGGCCGTGTCGGTATTCGTGCACACAAAAGGCTTACAATGCTCGGAATGCTACATTCTCAGTTTATACTAGGAAAGGCTTCGCAAGAAATCGCTCTCTTCATTTTGCGCGCTCTCTCACACCGGTCTGATCGACGAGATAGTGCGTAAAATGATAAGAGTATTTCTTGCAAATTTTATACCCGATAAGCGAGCCAGATCGACATTGATACCATTGCACAATAGACGAACTAACATGGGCATGATTCAGCCCCCCTATCGGACGTTCTAAAGATCACTTTTTAGGCCTACAATACATTTGGTGGGGACTGAAAAACACTTCAATTTACTAGGGAAAAATTTAACTTATAAACACGGTCGTATTTTAAAACATCTAAAAAATATTTAAAGAACACTGGCTAACATGAGCTAACGAAAACAAAAAAAACTTTCTGGCTGTCATTATGCTAGAAATATTTAATCGGGAGAATAACTGGTCATCTGATTGGCAGTAGGCTCATAGATGCTTGCTAATTTGTTGAGTTTTATGCTATAACCTGACTAAAACTTATAAAGTGATGAGTATCTTTACCCTAATCAGGCGGATAGGTGGCTATCCTATGGTCGGTTAGTCGGTGCACGTCGTGGTACAGCTTGAGTAGGTTTTCGTCGTTTTGATGAAGAGCGAAGAGAACCTCTCCCCGTCGGAGATACTCGGTTGAGTTGTTCATGAAATTCCACCTGAACGATAACATACTAATTTTATTTCAAATTCAAACCGTAATTTTTCTAGTGCATGCATCTAATTGGACATGGTGCACTCATATTTCACAGCGCATGTAAAAGATCGGCAGCTCTTGCCATAGCAAAAAAAATTTTCCGCATTAATTACTCTTTTTAAAGTTAACAATTGTTGATTTACCACTTTGATCGATCAATCACTCGCACATCGGCCGAGTTCGCAAGGATTCCAGTAACGTAGACGTCATCGATCTGGAATCATCGAGTTTTTTTTAATTTAAAAAATGATTACAAACTTTTGAAGAAAATATTTCTACTCCAACTCCAATTTGCATTTTGTAAACGGCGATTTTTTTCTTTGAGAATAATCTCTCTTTTTAAGGTATTGTCAACGGCGTTCCCTCGCGTACAAAAAGGGTTGGAGTGAGAGTGCCTGTGAAAACGAGTACTATATAACTTTTACACATTTTCTCATCCTAACCCTTTTCTTTAGGTTTCGAATCATGTGAAAGCTTACGTGCATGTACTGTCCGTGGTACTTGACGCGCTCCAACAACCTTCTAATCGTTCCCGTGCACATAATGTAGGAACTTCCACTGACATAGGGCGGAAACGTCTCGAACGGGTACAGTGAGTATGGCGTGTACCTGAACATTTTTATTGTACTTTTTCCATCAATATTCGTGAAATAAATATGCCCAAGCATTTATTGAAAGCCACTTTTCTTATTGCTTCTACGCAGATACCAAATTGAATTTGCTGATGAGAACGTGAGAAATAGGGAATGTTAATACATTTATTTAACAACTGTTTTTGCAATATTGAACAACATTTTGTTGTATTATTTACGGTTACTTGTCGTTGTCAGTCGTCGTGAGCGGCCCCTCTCCATTTTGCTCTGATGGAGAGGCGGCATTCCCTCCCTAGTTCTTCCATCTACTGACCCCGATTCAAGAATCCCTCCCCTGTCCCTGGCAAGACTTCGGAGGTACCCCGCCACGGATCTCGATCGATGGATTGGAGGAGTTTCACGAAGGTCTGGTGATTCGACGATTTCCTCTTTATAACTTCTAAGGAGGACGGGCCGTCCGGGTCAGTGCGCGAAAACCGACTGGTACCTTTAGTGACTCGTTTACGGGAAGAGTGGCAGCCTGCGACAAAAACTCAAGAAGGAGTTACGCGTGTACTAAAGAGGAGAGGCGTATCGACACCAAGGCGAAGAACAAACCTCGAGAGAGACTCGACGTATGTTGCTTCAAAGGAGAACTTAAGTTGGGCAGTATGATATCTACCTCAAGATGACGGAAGACACCAAGATCCCTACTCGTATCCCTTCCCTCCCCTCCCCCCACTCGTGCGATGGCAGAAGGCGCCATAGTCCTTCCCTTCACTTTTCACCCCCATTCACCCACAATTTCCCCTTTGTGTGGTATAAATATCTTATCTATCTTATCTTATCTTACTCTCGCACCTTCACTGGCATGCCGGCATCTCATATTTCTTATAGTGAAAGCGTGAAACACATATGAATTGCTGCTCAAATACAACCTTTACATAAGAGAATTGATAAACTATTCGCACGTTTGCATTTATTAATAGAAATATTGACCTACCATTTGCTGGTCACGTTTCGTCGTACAGGCTGGTGTGACCATCGCGTTCCGTAGATTCCGTTGGACTGAAGTGACGGTAGTCGGTGAGTGAGTGCCCTAGAACGGAATTATCTTGAGAATGAAAGATTTTAAAAGGTTTTACAAATATTTTACTAAATTAGATAATAATAAAATTACTTAATCTCCTTTTAAAATTTTCTGTTTTTTCTTCTTTTTAGCACAGTTGCAACATTTACAGATATCTAGTTATTGATACAACTAATATAATAGATACAACAAAACAAGTTTTTTAGCGAGCACTAACCTCAGATTGATAGCCACGTCATCGTCCATCTTTACGACAATATCTGTTGCTGAACAGTGCGTGGACACGAAGCGCATCCAGAAGAGTGCCTTTATTAACTAGCTTATGACAGGTATCATCAGAGATTGCATGAAGCCGGGAACAACTTTCAAAACATATTTTTGATTTCGATCAAACTTTTATGTGGAAGTATACTAGGGATGAGAATTCCATCAATCCCAGGTCGCAGAACCGGCTTTTAGGGATTTTCCGGCTCTAAAACCGGAATTTACGTAACTTCCTTCAAAATGTAGCTAGAAAGTCGTACTCGTGCTCAAAAAATTCGGAAAAATATTCTCTACAATTTATCTGTTGCACTCAAAAGTCATAATGAGGCACAAAAAAAAGTTCTGATGAAAAAACCTAAAAAAAATCAAACAAAAAAAATTATAATTTTTATATCAAAAATAGCACAAATTTTAAGAGTGGAACATGAAAGAGCAGGTCAACATTGGTTATATAAAAAAATAAAAATGGCAAAAAAGGAGCGTACGAATACCCGAAAAATCGCATCGAAACAAGGAAAACTGAGATTTTTCGATACAAAACTATTGTCTGAAGTCTTTTTCGGCTTTAAACACATTCAATTCGCCTCTATATTAAATAAAACGACAATACGTGACAGTCTGGCTTATTTCATCGAGATATTAACCCATATGCAAAACTTTCCAAAAAATCGATTTTTTTGAAGAAAAAAATTTTCAAAATTTTTATGACTCAAATTTTTGCAAGCTATCATTCACAAAATACGTAGTTATTATTGAAAGAGTTGTTTGATTTAAGGTGGTCCATCAAAACGAAGAACAATGGTAAAAATTAGGAAAAAAAATATAAATTATTTCGAGAACTGTGTGATGTGTTTGTGTGAAGATTGAAATTGAAAAGTATCTTCGAAATTGAATAATCCATATCAGAATGAGCGATCTGGCTTATTTACACATTCTCCAAATGACAGCTTGCAAAAATTTGAGTCATAAAAATTTTGAAATTTTTTTTCTTCAAAAAAATCGATTTTTTTTGGAAAGTTTCGCATATGGGTAAATATCTTGATGAAATAAGCCAGACTGTCACGTATTGTCGTTTTATTTAATATAGAGGCGAATTGAATGTGTTTAAAGCCGAAAATGACTTCAGACGATAGTTTTGTAAAAATCTCAGTTTTCCTTGTTTCGATGCGATTTTTCGGGTATTCGTACGCTCCTTTTTTGCCATTTTTATTTTTTTTTATATAACCAATGCTGACCTGCTCTTTCATATTCCACTCTTAAATTTTGTGCTATTTTTGATATAAAAATTATAATTTTTTTGTTTGATTTATTTTTAAGTTTTTTCATCATAACTTTTTTTGTGCCCCATTACGACTTTTGTGTGCAACAGATAAATTGTAGAGAATATTTTTCCGAATTTTTTGAGCACGAGTACGACTTTCTAGCTACATTTTGAAGGAAGTTACGTAAATTCCGGTTTTAGAGCCGGAAAATCCCTAAAAGCCGGTTCTGCGACCTGGGACCCGGATTGATGGAATTCTCATCCCTAGTATACTTCCACATGAAAGTTTGATCGAAATCAAAAATATGTTTTTGAAAGTTGTTCCTTAGGGGGTATATTTTCATGCAATCTCTCGTGATACCTGTCTTATGCTAAAATAAGTTATGAATTATGAACAACGCTAAATATTAAAAGACAATTTTTCGTATTAGTATGTTTAGAGAAGACTTCAAATGAATATTTTACTCGCTAGATTAATTTCGGTCAAAATGTGTTTTTATCAGGATTACGACTTTTTTCTGGAAGCGAAAGGATTTTGGCGCGAGGATTGGGGTTTCATTGTTCCGATGTCTTAATATGTTTTTTTGGGATTGTAATGAATTGAGATTTCTACACGGGAAGACCAGATGTCAACAATAAGAATTTGTTTCTGTACTCGAGTCAACCCCCTGGTGAAAAGAGTTGATTCATTAGCGAAGGCAGACCATGAGAACTTCAGATTCTACATACACACGCAAAAAGTTTCGTGAGTAGACTTTGAAAAGTAACGATGCAACCAGTTTCTTTTCTCCGCAACTTCTTACTTCCCGCAGTCTGTCTTCCATATAACCGACACTTTTCAAAATTTATTCGTATGACACTCACTTTAATGGTCATGTTCACGTATGTGTCGACGAAATCGCCAACGATGATGTCCTTGAAACGGTTCGACTCGTCGATAAGAGCCTAAATGGAAAAATCAGCGATGGAGTGGCCATTTTAGAACTCGTATTTATATTTAATATATAGTATTTATATGAGAGGAATCGCGAGAAACTCGACCATAGCCAGGACGTAGAAATTTTTATTTTTTGATTTGGCTGAATATTTTTCCTAAGGTATTTCAACACCTCCTCTATCGATTGGCGTTGACAGAATTTTGATAAAAAAATTCGCAACCACGTGAAACATATCCAAACCTAGAGTCTTCGGATTTTTCCGCCGAGAGGTCAAAGTTTGCAAAATCATAACTTGGTTCAAAATAAAGATAGAAAATTGCGGTTATGTTTGTTAGATAGAGAATATTGTTGGCTACAGTTAGAACCGTGCCAACTCATTCCTGGGTGGCGCGTTGGCGCGAAGCGGTCGGTTTCATGAAAATGTTATAAGTCACGTTAAAAATAAAAGTGGTCTTACGTTCTTTGTTGGTTCTGAAGAGCACCGCAGTTACTCACTATACCCGAGAAATGGGCCAAATCGGCCCATGCATGGGAATTGCGCTAAGGTGAACTTTTTTTTGTTAAAAAATATTTTTTTCTTTCTACGACAATCAGTGCTATTTGCGTATAAAATACTCGTAAATATTCTAAAAACACTATTAAAGTTGTTTTAGGGGACTTTTATAGCGAACTTTTTGAAATAAAAAAAAATTTAAAAATTTCAGGGCTGAATTCAACTTTTGACGAAATTGTACTTTTGAAGAGTCCTATTGTGTACTAATGTTCCCATAATTATTAGATATGATGTAGTTGTCAAGAAGTGTGCATCTAACCGTAGACACTAAATGCTTATTGCATTTTTAAAACTCGTTATCCGATAATCGGTTTCATATTTTACACCGGTCGCAAATCCACCAAAATTCCTTAGAAATTCACTCAACATGCGAAGAGCAATTAGTTAACTAAAAGCGAGTTCCCATTTCTACATTACAGTCAGCCACTACAACTATATTTTTCAATATTTGTCTGAAAGAGCAAATATCGTATTTTGCGAAAATACGTCCACTTTTTCACACATATCTCAGAAATTTGCATCTCTACCGTATCCAGGTGTAGGTCATATTGTTCGGAGAGTTTCATTGAATCATTTTGTTGTTGATAGTATACAAATTTATGAATGATTTGATCAGAGAAAATATCGAAGACTCAAAAGTGCTCAAATTTCCCAAAAACAAAAAATAATTCTAAAGGTATTTGAAACGTTTCGAGCGAAATATTGCCCACATTCGTTTTCTTGTACCTAAAGAAGAACTATGAAACTAATAACTCTAACTAATGGAAAAAATACTTTTTTGAAAAATACCATGAACCCGGGTTCATGGTCTAAAAATAATTTTTCACCATGAACCCGGGTTCAAGGTATTTTTCAAAAAAAAAAAATTTTCATAAGCGTAATTTATTAGTTTCATAGTTCTTCTTTAGGTATATGAAAATTAGTATGCGCAATATTTCACTGGAACCGTTTCAGAAATCCTCAGAATTAATTTTTGTTGTTGGGAAATTTGAGCACTTTTGAGTCTTCGATTTTTTCTCTGATCAAATCATTCATAAATTTGTATACTATCAACAACAAAATGATTCAATGAAACTCTCCGAACAATATGACCTACACCTGGATACGGTAGAGATGCAGATTTCTGAGATATGTGTGAAAACTTCCCTCCCCCTCTCCAATCGATGCCCTTTACTCTTGGTGTATGACATGGCAAATGTCAGTCAATCCTTCCAAGTCTCACATTCTTCACATCGGTAGTAAAAATCCCAAAATAGCATATACCTTTGATACATCCCCAATATCTCCAATTGACTGTGCCAAGGATCTTGGTGTTCTCATTTCTAGCAATCTCTCCTTCCGTCCCCATACCTATATTAGATATCGTTAAAAATGCATCTAAACGCGTAAACTTCCTTTTTATTGCCATTAAATCCGCCAATTATCGAGTACTTGTACATGCGTATAAGACCTATGTCCGATCTATTCTTGAATACTGTGCCATTGTATATTCCCCTCATATTCTCAAGGATGCGAGACTCCTTGAGAAGGTACAGCATTTGTTTCTTCGCAAATTACACTTCCGTTGCAAAATCCCATTTATTTCATATCTAATATCCTGTAAAAGGTTTGAATTGGAACCTCTTAATTATCGCAGAGATATTTCCTCATACAAATTTATTCACTCCTTATTCTCTCCTCAAAGCACTGTCACCCCCTCTCTTCTTTTCGAGCATCGCCTCTCTCGTACGCGTGGTGCTACTCGTAAACTCTATCCCCTGTTCCGAGCCACAGATAATCTGTCTAAAAACTTCATTTCTCATCGAACTTATTCATTGATCAATTCTCTGCCGAAAGGAACTCTTTCCCTCTCGTCAACATTATTTCTTAAACATATTGCACCCCTTTCACCCGTCTCTTATCTTTTCTAATCTATTCTCTCTCCTTCTTTTATCCTAACTCAGCTCGGGTCGTCGAATCGCGATGACATCTACCCTCTCTTCGACATTTCGCCGTTTTATATTGTCGCCTACCAGTTCCTAGCTACTGGTTTTTATGAAAAATATTCAGCCAAATCAAAAAAAAATTAAAATTTCTGCGTCCTGGCCACGGCCGAAGTGGTGGAGTCTCTCGCGATTCCTGTCATATATATATATATATATATATATATATTGCGCGATTTTATAATATCGCGCCTATTCAAGACCTTTTAAAGTAAACTTTTGCTAATTCCGAAAAATGACAGTTCTAAAATTATAAACAAGTGCTTGGACACGCTTATCCATATAAAGATACCACTGAATAATACATCAAATTCAACAGTAAAATTGTGATCATAAACAATAGCAGCGAAACCCATAATCACCGTGAAACACTAAAAAAAGATTTTGCAAGAGCAACAAAAAGCACACCTTTTCCTCGATCTTGTTCGCCGGTCGTCCGGTGAAGAAGAAGAGGCAGAACATGCACTCGTACTGATTCTGATATGACATAAAATTTAATGTTAAAATTTTTTAAAAAATAATAAATTTAAATTATAAAAATACATTTTTGTGTAATGCCGCGCTAATTTCATGGGGTGCACATCAGTTTTATGCACCCTTTCATAACATTTTTCCTAGTGAAGCTACGACTTCCAAACTTGATACAGGGATTGCAAGCCACGTTTGGAACATTTTCTTTTTAATTGGGCCCTGTATCAAGTTTGGAAATTGTAGCTTCACTAGGAAAAAAGTTATGAAAGGGTGCATAAAACTGATGTGCACCTTGCACCCCATGAAATTAGCGCGACATAACTTCTGGAACTAGCCGAACCATAGAGAGATTGCCTTCTCAAAAATCAGTGGGCCTAGTCATAACAAGTTTTTGAAAAAAGTATTTAAATGGATAACTATTTAAATAAAAGTGTGTAATAATACAAATAAAAAAATCTATTTTTCACCTCATCGAGTCCGTATGTGTGTCTGATCATCTCACGCCGATGCTGATTTGCAACCGCAGTGTGAACGACGTAAATCGCTTGTTTTCTTAAAATGATAATAATATTTTAATAAAATAAAATTATTTAATGCCCTAATCTGATGGTAAAGGCGGCTTCTTGTTGCTAAGCACCGAGTGCATTTAGGTTTCACGCTATTTGAAAAAGCGCTAGAGTCCTACTGCGAGCGTTTATACTTGGCAAGCGATTTTGCAATAAATAGTAATGTATCATCTTAGCATGTAACTCACCGACTGTTGCACTGGCATTTGAGCGCGGAATGGAAGACCGGGAAGGGTTGCAAGCGCTGTAATGGGAAATATTTCTATTCTACTGGAGTATTTTTTGCGGAGAAAAGTATCAGAGCTGCTGGTTCAAATTTGGCATACTTTCCGCCGTTCAATTTTGCCATGTCTCAGATTTTTTCCTGTGTGTTGCGATGTTCTCGGACTGTCTGGCATCAGCTGCATTACCGAGCAATACCGACCACATCAAGAAGCGGTAAAAGGATTAGGTAATCTACATTTCTCTAAAAGACTTCAAAAATGGCTTTAAAATTCTCAATTAAAAATATTTTTTCTGCACACGAAAAAAAACAAACCTCATCAACTTTCTGGATTTCCTCTTTCTCCGATTTGAAAATCAGATAAATGACGATAAAATACGACAATCCCACGAGCAGCGGCGCTATTCGACTCCATCGCAACCGAGGCATACACTTCTTCTCACTATAATTGATCATAATTTAATTTATGTATTGTTATCAGTAATACTTTAATTCACAAAATTCCACTATAGAAGGCGATTTGAGCGAGAAAGTCATTTCAACTACGAATACGGGCGAGGCATTCTGGCGAGTTGGGGTGCAGACATTTACAGAATGCGAAAGTAGCATGTAAATTATTTCACAAATTAAGGTTGATAGATTCACAGCGAATTATGGCGTCCCAGACTGCCCTACGGGTCGCGAATCGAATTGAGGACAGCATCGTGTTCCTTTGGTCGCACCATGGAAACTAATGTGAATTTGCACAGTGACAGGACCAGTGCATCACGAATAAAAACGCAACCTAGCATGGTACACAATTAACATACATTGACACAATTGAATCTATATACCCAAAAAAAATATTTTTGAAGTGCGCCGTCATATCTAACATGTGAGAAAGGAGCTTTTTGGCGTGTACTAAGGAAACGCATGTAATTGTACGCATTGACAAGACCTGTTAATCATAGAAGAAAACGTATCCTAGTTGTATTAATGGTAGACAATTGACGAACATGGGTACAATTGCATTTTAATATCTAAGAAACTTTTTTGAAAACGCGCCGGCAGATCTAAAATTTCAGACAGGAGGATTTTTTTGCGCGCGCCATGGAAACAAATGTTAAAAAAGGTGTTCCTCGAATGGTTCAGAGCTTTTCTTTCCCCCGGATGTTCGAGATTTCATTTCTGTTATCAGAAGCCGGTGAAACACAAATGGAGCGTGCGTTTCCCTCGCGCTCCCTCCTCGTTTCCCCTTGTCTCTCTGCCTTTATCTGACTTCTTCTCCACAAAATGCCAGCTCCCACCGCGAACCCCTACGTCCTGTAATACTGTAAGAATTCTTGGCTTTTTGGAAAGTTTATTACACATAACTCTCTTTAAACTAAAAATTTAAACATGTGATTTTCGAAGCTCTCATCGGGTATTCGATCCCCATTGCCCCACAGCGAGAACTCAGTTGACTAAATATTCCTGGGACACCTTCTTTAATGTGCAAAGCTACAGGACGAATGGTTCACGCGAATAAAGCTAATGCACGAAAATATTTTTTTTCTGGAACACGCGGATGTAGGCAGACCTTAAATATCACGAGGGGGCATTTTCTGTGAGCACCATGGAAACGCATGTACGACAAATGTAAAGAGTGACAGGACCATTGAGTCACAGTAAGAAAGGCAACATGGCGGGATTCAGGGCACAACATTTTCGCACTTTTATATCCAGAAAATGTTTGTTTAGATCGCCAGGGCGTCGGCGGATCTAAAATTTCAGTAGAGGGGAATTTTTGCGCGCGCCATGGAAACAAATGTGAATGTGCACAGCTACAGGACGAATGGTTCACGCGAACAAACTTAAAAAGGAATGATCCACGATACACAATTTGCATACTTTGGCACGGATTTTAATAGCTAAAGTACGAAAATGTTTTTATGAACGCGCGGGTGTAAGCACATAAGAGTGAAAATCTGTAAACCCGCCAAACTGGATCTAGATAGTTCCGGGTTTTTTAGGTGTGGAAATGTTTTTTCCTTCTTGCATCTAAAATGTCAGTATGTTTATTGTGCGCACCATGGAAACGTAAGATAAGCAAATATACAGAGTGAAAGGACCAGTAAACCACGAATAGAAACGCAACCTAGCATGGTACACAATTCACACAATTGAATCTATAATATATACCCAAAAAACATATTTTTTAAACGCACAGGTTTCGGCGGATCTAACGTCAGAAAAGGGTTTTTTTTGACGAGTTCTATGGAAACGCATGAAATTGTACACAATGATAATCACAGAAGGAAACGCACGCACAATTTACGTGCTTTTTTAAAAGCAAAAAATCTATGGTTATTTTTAATTTTTTTAAATTTTTTTAAAATTATTTTTTAGGAACTCTCGGTTTTTATGATTAGATCTAAATGTGGAGGAGAGAGGAGTGCATTTTTGTGCGCGCCATGGAAACCCATGTACGATAAATGTACAGAGTGACAGGACCAGCGAATAAGAGTGCAAAATGTGAGACCACGCTCTCTAGACCGGTCGATAAACGAGAGAGTGTGCGAAATGAAGAGAGCGTGGTCTCACATTTCGCACTCTACAGTGAATCACGGCCAGAAACGCAACACGGCTGGGGATTCACGATACGCTATTGAAATACAGAGATAACTCACGTCAAAAAGTCGGGAATAAACATTTTAGAGATTGCAGAAGTCTCTCACACGATTATCAACCCGAAGCTTTTTCAGTATTAGGATCTCACAAAGAAATAACTCTAAGAGTTTGAAACACCACATGTCGAGACGGAGGGTTTGAAACTCTATTTTTCGAGAGAGTACACGAAAACGAAAGACGCGTTCTCTCATTACCGCACGCTCTCTAACATTAGAGTTTCAAACTCTCCGTCTCGACATATCAAGATTAGATTTTTTTCTTTGAGAGATGACGATATTTGGAATGTATACCTCTAAAATGTCTCTAAAATGTTGAACCCCGATCCCCTTAAAGAAATTCGTTTTCATTGCAGGAATTTTCAAAAGGTACAACAATATTTTTAATGTTTAAGAAAATGGGGGGGGTGTGAGCGTACCACATGATTCCAAACCTACAGACCAGGGTTTGGACGAGAGAGTATGCAAAAGTGACACATGATTCCAAACCCACAGAGCAGGGTTAGAGCTAGAGAGTGTGCAAAAGTGAGAGAGTGTCTCTCGATTTCACACGCTCTCTCACTCCAAACCCCTTTCTGTAAGGTGACCGGCCTGTGGAATGATGTGGTACGGAAGTCAGCAGATAGAAGAGAACAGACATTTTTCACGATGGAATCATTTAGATGTGCACTGCGAAAGGACCACGGCAAGAAAATTGAAAAGGTACGACCCACGATGCACTACATATATTATACATTTTATATCGAAGCAAGTATCAAAAGAGTCATTAGGAACGAGCTGGAGTAGGAAGATCTAATATGTTAAGGGAGAGGGGATTTGGGCGAGCACCAACGCGCTGATGCCGGAGGCAATTTCGAAACAATCAAAGAAATTATCTCGCAAAAAATCGATGAAGGCGCGACGTCGGTGCTTCGACAAAGTTTACGATCCTCCGCGCCTCCTTTCCTGCATAATTGTCTTTCTTTGTGTATTCTCTCTCCTTCTCCTCCCTCCTTCACTCTTTCTTTTGGTTCCTTGCCATCTCTCTCTTCCTCTCAATTCCTCCTTGCCTTTTCCTCGCCTCCCTTTATTGGCTCTGCGTCAGTGACCATTGATGGTAGAGGCATGTAATCTTATCAATGTGTGCTTGCTTCTTGATGTATACGATTCTAGTGTGGTTATTGCCCAGAAATTTTGAGAGAGTACGTCCAAAGTGGTCCGACTCCTTTGTAACTGTGACAATACCCCCAGAGCATGAACTATTTCTCAATCTTGGGACTGCAAACTCATAAACGTTATCAATGTTTGCGCACTTCCTGGTGTGAATGAATCGAGCTACGCAGAGCGCGACGCTGTCCGCATTTTGACACATGCCCATATTTGGGCACAGGGTGGAGCCGTGCCATTTTGGCGGAAATATATTGTTTGCTTTTAATTTGTCCCAGATTGCTACGAATCGCAAGAAATATAATTCAAGGAAACGGGTTTGGAAATAATTTATCGGAAAACCAAAGAAAAATACTGTCAAACGCCAGAGCTGCATCACTGAGACATGGTAATGCATAGCAATGCAAGCAGTGAAACTACACACAGAAAAAAGTCTTATATTAGGCCCATGACCCTTTCAAATGTCTTATATATAAGAACTTAAGTCATATATGAGACTTTTGAAAGGGTCATGGGCCTAATATAAGATTTTTTTTTCTCTGTGTAATCGATTGCTACAGCAAACATGCACATTATGAATCATTGTTTCAGCCAAAATGTCAGGGTAAAATGCCAAAAAAATATCGAAAGATATGAGAGAGTAGCATGGAATAATCCATTTTTTCGATGCGAGAAGTTATCACAAGAACTTCTACAAATAGGAAATGGGAAAAAATGTGGGAAGTGGTAACAATGAATCCCAGATGAATCCCTCATCCTTGGTCTTTCTGAGAAAGCCTAACTCCCGTTCTTCGACGACATTCCTATACAACTCAAGTTCGAAGACGTGCGACGTTCACAGTCTTTCGTGAATGATTTTTTTTGAAAATAATCAATAATTTATCGCTTTTGCCAAATGATTTTTTTTGAAAATAATCAATAATTTATCGCTTTAAACGAGGTCAAGGTTACCCAGTGAATTGCAAAACTGGAATTTTTTTTAAATGCAAGTGATAACGGTCTTAGATGAACCGCCAATTCGTCGAATTGCTCGCCAGCTAGCAGCAGGAGAGCGATTTCTCTCACAATGTTCGGATTGTCAGGGAAGCGGCCACGTAGTGTGTTTCCCTAATTTGGAAAGGCGCCGAACAGCGGCTCTTGGGCGCCTTTTCCCAATTAGGGAAAGACACTCGTTGCTTATTTTTCCTTACATTCCTCAAGGCACCAGAACATTGTGCTCTTCGATCATCGGCACTGGGTGTCGTGTGGTAGAAGGCGATGCGTGGGCGCTCCATAGCCGAATCGACTCAAAGAGTAATGGTCAGACCCTCTCAATTCTACACACTCTCTCATCGGTCAGACAGTGACAGAGAGCATGTGAAATGGGGAGAGCCAGACACTCAAATGTTGTATTTGAGGTAAGGTTTGTGAATTTGTAATAGAGAAAACGGGTGAGGATGACATTTCAATTAAATGAGGGCGGACTTTGGTCGCACAAGAACAAACATGGAAATGGTCTCTCCTCCAGAAAGGGGTCAAAAACAGGGTTCACTTATAGGAACTTATTGGACTTGAACTCGGCATTCCCATCTTGTTTTCTCTTACTCTCTAGCACGCGTTGCTCTCTGAACTCCTTTGTTCTACAAATTTCACAATTCATTTGATTCCAATAACAGAACCCTGGTCAGAAGGTTTTTGAAAAACACGTGAACACCCCCTTTGCATCTCTCTAATCCCATTCTTCAACATTTTCCACCTGTTCTGCCCCTCTCTTCTCTTCTCCTCCTCTTTTTTCTACTCTTCACTCTCCTCCCATGTCTTCGTCCGCAGCGGTCGTGTGCTGCGCGCACGGCGCGCCCTGCATTGTGGTAAGCTCCGCCCATTTCAAGCTCCGCCCTCATCCAAACTCCGCCTCTTTTCAGGGCAACTTCCAAGCGGCGTTCAAGGGCCTCAAGCTGGGCGGAACTTATCAAGCGCGAGATACCACTACTACAGGCTAGTGTTGTTGGCTCGAATAAAGAAATTCGCGAATAGCTAAGGTTACTCGCGAATAAAGCATTGTTACTCAAGATTATGAGTACTCGATATTGCAACATTGCTACAGGCTACTCGAAATCGGTGACGGCGATTGTGGGCGAGTCGCCGCCCCAATTGAGCACCTACGAGGACTTCCCCCAGGCGCCGCCCAGCCAGAGTGAGTTACGGTATCCCTGGGTGTAATTTGAGAGCTACCGTACCCCTCATCGGTGAAACCTACAGTTGCCTTCAGTTCTCGATAGGCCAGAGTGAGTTACAGTATCACTGGGTGTAATTAGAGAGCTACCGTACCCCTAATCGGTGAAACCTAAAGTTGCCTTCAATTCTCGATGGGCCAGAGTGAGTTACAGTACCCCTATAGTAGCTACGGTATCTCTGATCGCCCACACCTATAGTTGCCCTCACTTCTCGATATTACCGAGTGAGTTACAGTATCCTCCGGTTTGATGTACTCCTACGGGAATGCTAGGAGTACTGCAGCACTCCATCCCTGTCCAAATGACTTCCCAATGCCTTTCGCCTGACTTAATGACAAATTACTTCCGCCCAGTCAGAGTGAGTTACAGTATCCTTATTGGATATCCCGACCCTCAATTTCCGATGGGACAGGGTGAGTTTCGAGAAGGGCCACAGTACCCAGATAGGGAACTATCGTATTCGCTACCGAAATTCTCCAAAATCCATTATTTTCAGGTTCCAGCAAGAAATCGAAGAGAAGCGAGAAGAAGGAGAAGAGAAAGTCGAAGAAGTCGTCAGCAACAGGCGACAAGTGAGTTGGCAAGCTGCCAAGAAGACTTGGCAGCGAGCCAAGCCTTACCGTACCTCACTATTGATGTGCAGGTACAGTCGCGGCGCTTCGCGCACGACGAAGGAGTACATTGGACTGCTATCGGCGGACGAGGCTGAGGACATCGTAACCCGCCCGACCGACTTCAAGCTGTATCATCGGCTGAGCCAGGTATACGGTAGCTGGCACAATGCCAAAAATAGATGGAAAGATACGAACCATGCCTCTTTCCAGTACCGCAGCATCACAACGCTCGAGGCCAACCTGCCGCTCTACATCGTCTACCGTACCACCAAGAATGTAGCGAGGTACGGTATCCGACCGAGAACTGAATGGCCGAATGTTGATCTCCCGATCACGATCCTATCTTTTCATGGCCATCAAGCAAATGGGCTACAGTAATCCGATAACACCGTTTCGATCAATACGCTCCCGCTACCGTACCCCTATTGCAGACACATTCCGCTCAAGACGATCGTGCAGGGTTCGCGTCGCTTCCTCGTGGTGGGCAAGTGCGACTCCGGACACATGTTCGAGACGGTGGAGGCACTCGTCAAATTCTACAAGGCCAGCTTTTGATCTTTGACCTCTGGGCCGACTAACACTGGTCACACTTAACATGGTCGCCTGGAATTTCACGCCGATCGCTCCACCCCTCCGCCACACAGAGAGTGAGGGGGAATATGATCTCTAGGTCCTTGATCTCTGGGTAGACTGATCTTTGATCTCTCCGCGAACCAAATAACAGTTTTCATTTCAGACATACGTTCAGCTCAAGCCCACAGGCGAGTCGGGCATGGTCGATGTTTTCCCCGCTTGAGAGAAGAAGAAAAAGCCAAAAGAGCAATCGACGGAAAAGGGGGCGAATACTGAGAATAAATGACTGTTTATCTCTGTATTTTGTATTATATAACCACAAAAAAACAGATAGACAGACACGTCGATATCCTAATAAATAGTATTACATTAGGGGGCATACCTCAGTCGGCCTGGCTGAGCGACGCATGAATTCTCTGTATTTTGTTTCCAGTGTATTGTTGCTCTACTGAATGTGCTATGGAACACTCGCATTAGACAAGGCAATGAAACGCGAAAGATCCTCCTACGGGAATGCTAGGAGTACTGCAGCACTCCATCCCTGTCCAAATGACTTCCCAATGCCTTTCGCCTGACTTAATGACAAATTACTTCCGCCCAGTCAGAGTGAGTTACAGTATCCTTATTGGATATCCCGACCCTCAATTTCCGATGGGACAGGGTGAGTTTCGAGAAGGGCCACAGTACCCAGATAGGGAACTATCGTATTCGCTACCGAAATTCTCCAAAATCCATTATTTTCAGGTTCCAGCAAGAAATCGAAGAGAAGCGAGAAGAAGGAGAAGAGAAAGTCGAAGAAGTCGTCAGCAACAGGCGACAAGTGAGTTGGCAAGCTGCCAAGAAGACTTGGCAGCGAGCCAAGCCTTACCGTACCTCACTATTGATGTGCAGGTACAGTCGCGGCGCTTCGCGCACGACGAAGGAGTACATTGGACTGCTATCGGCGGACGAGGCTGAGGACATCGTAACCCGCCCGACCGACTTCAAGCTGTATCATCGGCTGAGCCAGGTATACGGTAGCTGGCACAATGCCAAAAATAGATGGAAAGATACGAACCATGCCTCTTTCCAGTACCGCAGCATCACAACGCTCGAGGCCAACCTGCCGCTCTACATCGTCTACCGTACCACCAAGAATGTAGCGAGGTACGGTATCCGACCGAGAACTGAATGGCCGAATGTTGATCTCCCGATCACGATCCTATCTTTTCATGGCCATCAAGCAAATGGGCTACAGTAATCCGATAACACCGTTTCGATCAATACGCTCCCGCTACCGTACCCCTATTGCAGACACATTCCGCTCAAGACGATCGTGCAGGGTTCGCGTCGCTTCCTCGTGGTGGGCAAGTGCGACTCCGGACACATGTTCGAGACGGTGGAGGCACTCGTCAAATTCTACAAGGCCAGCTTTTGATCTTTGACCTCTGGGCCGACTAACACTGGTCACACTTAACATGGTCGCCTGGAATTTCACGCCGATCGCTCCACCCCTCCGCCACACAGAGAGTGAGGGGGAATATGATCTCTAGGTCCTTGATCTCTGGGTAGACTGATCTTTGATCTCTCCGCGAACCAAATAACAGTTTTCATTTCAGACATACGTTCAGCTCAAGCCCACAGGCGAGTCGGGCATGGTCGATGTTTTCCCCGCTTGAGAGAAGAAGAAAAAGCCAAAAGAGCAATCGACGGAAAAGGGGGCGAATACTGAGAATAAATGACTGTTTATCTCTGTATTTTGTATTATATAACCACAAAAAAACAGATAGACAGACACGTCGATATCCTAATAAATAGTATTACATTAGGGGGCATACCTCAGTCGGCCTGGCTGAGCGACGCATGAATTCTCTGTATTTTGTTTCCAGTGTATTGTTGCTCTACTGAATGTGCTATGGAACACTCGCATTAGACAAGGCAATGAAACGCGAAAGATCCATGTAAAACACTGATTTTAACGTTCCATTTTTCTCTTCACCGGATCACGCGGATCATTCAGGTTTCACACACCTCGTAAAGCTATGAATGTGGGTCATTTTATAATGCATCTCGTGCGATCAGTCTCAGGAAACACAATTCAATGTGTACATCGAGGCCACCTCTCATTGTCCGGTCCGGTTATCTAAAACAGTGCCCTTATTCCCGCCACTATTTTCGGAACATAGGTCATGCAAGCTATTCGGCGGCAGCAATATTAGTTATTGACCCTCTCTCCAATCACTCTTCACTGCTATGTATCATAGTTTCGTCATCATAACGATAGACAGAAGAAAAAAGATTCATTGTCGGAAATCGGACAACCTGGGCAACTTAACAATCTTTGAACGATGGAATCGGATAAATCGAGTGATTTCACTCGAGTAAAACAACAGAAACTCAACAAAAGAAAACATATCGAGTTACGAAACGACGAATTTGTTTCCTTCCAACTGCGTGAATGACTTGTCCCGCTTCTCGTTTGTGAATACCTGAATAAAATGAATTATCGAAAGTCACTTATCGATTCCAACTCCGATCTACCGTATCCCGAACGAATCAATAACTCACCATCAACACTGGCAGTCCCTGCTTGATCTGGTAGCCTTCGTAGGAGAAGGCGGTCTTGAAGTCGGTCCAGGGGTACACCTGTAAGTGGAATACCTTTGACTCAATATTTACCGAAGAGAGTCAGATCACGATCGACCAACCGCGTGCTACCGTACCTCCATCAAGTATTCGTCGAACTGGTCCGAGACGAAGAAGGAGACGCCGTCCATCTTGTACTTGTGATCGACATCCCATTCGGCGGGCGACGAGAGCACCTGAGCAATCGATAATTGATCTACTGTAGGCTACAGTATGTAACCGCATTGGTTGCGATACCCTATCTGTGCATGGTCCTACACAATGTTACACTTATCTTAAGACATCATTCAAATTCAATACTAGATGCACATCAACCATCCTACCAATAAATATCCAATCGTAACCTACCGTACCCCCACTCAATTTAGAGTATCCGTCCCAACTCAATCTACCATATCCCCACCGTGATCCCCACCGTACCCCTTTTCCCTTACTCTAACTACCGCACTCCTACCGTACGTCCTGCAGCAGCCAGTCTACCGTAACCCTCTATCAATCAATCTACCATAATCCCACCGTACCCCAGCCAACTCAATCCACCGTATCCTCCCCTTCCCTAGTCTAACTACCGTAATCTCCCCCCTACCGTACCTCCTGCAGCAGCGTGCCGACCATGGTCGTCTCGTCGCACTCCGTCATCACGTCCGTCTGGCCCACCTGAAGAATATGAAAATATTATTATTATTATTATTATTGTTGGCATTCTTCTCCTTATTATTATTATTATTATTGTTCTTATTATCGTTCACAATATCTACCCAGTGGCCCAGCCAACAGCAGCCTGATCTCATATTATCCGCGAAGCGCAAAAGGTACTGGCGTATTTTTTTTACAAAAAAAGAGACCGTCATAATTTAGCGTCACTGTGGATAATTTATATATACACCCTGAAGCTCGCAATACTGTACTGTTCTACCGTATCTCCTGAGTACAGTAGGAATAACGTATACCTCGGGGTACTGTATCAGGAGCGGCCACTGCAGGTTGCCCGCCTCGTTGAAGGACACGCGCTGGTGGTCGTGCAGCTGCGGCATGTTTACCTGCAAGTGAAAATCGACACCCAATGAATAATCGAGAAATTACTAAAATCGATAATCGGAAACTCACTCACGATGTCCAAAATGCCTGCGAAAATCACACGCAGAAAACATTTTGGAATAAACTTACTACTAACTTTCTCTGTAACATTCCCCGCCAATATTCAGTTTCAATCGCCTTTCGTTACAACTAATTCTGAGTGAAAACTAATGTTGCATGTAGGGACCACCACGTAAAATTGAATATTAGTCCTAAAATTATATTGTTTGTGCTTTCCAAGCAATGAGGAGTGCAGAATCACGATAGCGTTTCCAGATTTACCAAATATTTCCTGTTCAGCGACTACCAGATGACCTCTCTAAGCCCCGCGCCTCGTGGTGTAGTCGAGCGCGCGCACGCGTGATAGACGCGTTGCGGCCATGCTTCGGTGGGGCGAATAAATTTCCGTCGAATAAGATCTGCTCACTGTGGCAGTTTTCTTGTTTATCTTACGATTTATTTTGCTATTTACCAACAAATGTCATGGCAAAAAATGAGGAAAACCAGCAGCTAGAGTTGCAATTGCCAAATTAACGACCAATAAAGTGAAATCGATAAATTGTATTACACTGTTTTCAACTCCTGAAGCGAACACTACCATAAATGGCTTCTTTTCTTGTGAATCTTTGAAGCCAAAATGCGAAAGGTTGGCGAATATGGATTTTCCTCATATTTTCTCTGAAGAAGCATCGGACTATCAAAAATGAATAAATCAAGTACGTACATAGGGCACCTCCTGAAACACGTGCTATTTAATATAATTTGAAATCGTTGAACTTCGTGCAATAGTTTTAACACATTGGCTAATATGGATTTGGGTAATTTTGCTTGTGCTACTTTGCAGTCATCTTAATTTGATATAAAGAACAAATCCTGATAGGGGCACCCCCTAAAACTCGAAATATACCAACAAAAACAGTTTTCCTTCACATATTTGAATTCCCGGGGCCGTTTCTATCGTTTGTGTCTTTTCCCCGGCTCCCATTTTGGAATTCCCGGTTCGGTGGTCCCTATATTGCATGCAGTAGCTCCCCAGAAAATATAGATCGGTACATCGCGTACAATTCTATCGGACTCCACTCGAGCACCCGCACACATCAAGTTTCAGTCAGCCTTCATTAACTACGATATCTATACCTCAATCAAGCTCCATTCGAACAGCTCGGGGTTCGCGAGGGGCAGGCGGGGCGAGAGGTTGAGCGAGCGCTCGGACAGCGCAGCCAGCAACTTCTTCTTCTCCACAAGGTCTTTCGTCATCTGCGAAATAAGATAGTTAGAATATTTATTTGATTTTTTTTTAAAACAAATAACGGCACTATTGCTGAAGCCCGGAACAGGCCAATAAATAGTCGATGGGCTCTTGAAATGAACATTTCGAATGACATTGTTCTATGATTCTTTTCTTTATGATTCCGCGCTTAGTGCCCAAATACAAAAAAAAACTATAGCCATGTCTAACAGTACAACAGAGTTAATGTTGCATAAAGCGATTTTTTCTCTATGTCGCTGCCTAGTGCTGTTTTTTTGTAATTGCTTTAAAAAAATTGTACGAGACTAGCACAATCTAGGCTTCACAAAGACAATGTCAAGGGGAGCTGGTTCGCTTTACATTACAGATGCCAGCAACTGCTCGTTGAAAAAAAAGTAAATTCCAGTCACCACACATCCATCACCGAACCAGGAGTTTTCTCGTTTCGGTAACACACCAAAAGCAAATGAAGGGACGTGAGCACCAATATGGATCTCTTTTCGAAATATGTATAATAACAAGGAATAGTCAAGGAAACCGAATTTTGCAATGAAATTATTCGTTTTTAACAAGAAAAATCTAATCTAATTTACCTCCGCCCTCTTTTTCCTCCTGTCCCTCTCCTCCTTCTCCTCCTCGACGACGGCCTTCTTGCGCAGCTCGTGGACGGAGAGCAGCTGCGGCTCGCCGTCGTCTGAATAATAATAATAATTATTGTTATTATATTAATAAGTTATTTAATTACCTATTTTTATTTACGATCACTGTCACCGACACGTTCATCAAACAACTTTTCAACTTCTTAAACAATCTGCTTTTCTGGTACTATATTTATACATTAGTATGGATTTTTTTTCTTACTCCTATCATCGCAGGTAGGATAATTGGCTAGCATGTCCATTGACTTTCAGCGCCCAAACACTAAGCGCGGTGACAACAGTGCGACCCGCTGCGTTCCCGTTTCGACGCAATCATAGAAACACGCATGCCGTAATTCCCTGGTACACTTGTAGGGATCGTTTCCATAAGTAGTTATTATAGTACACCAGCTCTACATACCGTGCCCCGCAAGAACGGTACTCAGTTTCAACTACCGTAACCTACCGACAAAATTCATACTACCGTAGCTCGCCGACGGCATTTCGCGTACCGTGACCTGCCTACCACATTCTCTCTAACGTTACTCGCGGGCGATATTTTACCTACCGTAACCCAGCTACCACATCCACACTACGGTAACCCACCGACGACATCGTATCCCTTGAGCGAGGAGTCGATCCACTTGAGAGCGTCGCCAGCGTAGCCCAGCTCGAGCAGACACTCCGCGCCGCGGATCACTGCCTGACAATTTGAATAATTAGTTAATTGATTAATTTATAAATTGAATAATATTAAAAGATACTTATCAAATTATAAAAGCGGTTAAGCCGTGTCCGCAATATCAATAAATTGACAAAATTTAAGCGCCAAAGCGCCGCCTGGTAAATACGTGTTGCAGAATCAAAGAAAAAATGCAGGGAGTATAGAAGGACCAATGCTTTGTAGAGGTACCATAACAAGAATATCACTTTAGCTATTACTTCACTCGACATGGGATAAATTTCACTAACGCTAGTTCCACTTCAAACTACCGACATCATAGTTTCTTCCCCAGAGCGGCAAGGCTATTAGTGAAGTCCAGAGAATTGATCAGTTTCTCTGAGTGACTCGTTATTAGTTAGATTGTCATTGTCTTCCAACTGAATTCGTTTTTAATCTAACTTAATTTTGTACCGCGTTTCTTGTGATCGCATAAATATATATATATATATATCGAAAATTTTCAGCCGTTGAAGGAAAACTAATCATACTTTAAGTTTTTGAAAAAAAATCGGCAATTGTTTACGCGATGAATGAATGGAAAATCTAAAGTTACTTCGGAATTTTAGTTCTCGAGCGTGTACATAGGGAATCCCCACCCTCACCATTCTAGCGGCTCTAATAGGGATGAACGTTTCACGTGCATAATCCCGACATATCAGCGTTCCAAGCACATCTCTTCAACCCCGGAAAATTTGCTGCCTGATTTGTAGTGGTCTGCTATTCCAAGAATTTCGCATACACTAAACGTTGCATATTTGTATTGCATACACATAACATATACCGGGTAACATCTTCTACACACTCCTTACCTTCAGATTCTGGGGGTCGAAGCGGCGCGCCGTCGCGCAGTCCTTGATGGCGGATCGGTGGTTACCCAGTCGTGCCTGCAATTAATAGTCTATAGGCTACCATATCCCCGTCGATTACCGTAATCAATTGACAAACAAACTGATACTGTTGCGAAACCTCGCAGTTAGCGGTTTCAAACGTGCTATTATATCATCGTTTGAATGAGGGGAGAAGGAAAGCATACCTGCGCCGCAGCCCTGTTCTGGTACAGTATCGAGTTGAGCTTGCGGTCGGCGCACATCACCTTGATCGCTGCAAACAGTTTTCTATCACATATAACCAATTACAATATCCACCTCAGCAGTAACCCAACGCAAGTATTTCGCCTATCGTAACCCCTCTACTCCTATCTGCCGTACATTGATTGATTTAGGTACTGTAATCTCGTTTTCTCTACCATGCTCACTATTACAGTACTCCTTCTACCGTACTACTACAGTAACTCCCTACCGTACCCACCATTGGTATTACAAATTTAGAATAATAAGTTGATGAAATGGACTACTGGTGGTGTACTCTCGTTCTATACCTCGACGTGTCTCTTGCTTTATCATGCTCTCTAGCCTATAATTTCTGCGTTTATTGCGGAATAGTAACGGAACGTTTTATTATTTTGGACGAATGTTTGTAAATTTGTAATATACGCCTCGTTTGCCCATCGGTAGTTGGCGAATTTGAAGTGCTTGTGCCCTTCTACCGTAGCCCGGACACTACTACTCCACCTACCATAACCATTCTCTTCTCTACCGTACTCAATATTACGTGTACTATTACAGTACTCCCTCTACCGTACCCACCATTGGTATACGCCTCGGTTGCCCATCGGTACTTGGCGAACTTGAAGTGCTTGTTGCCCTCACGCTTGTGCCCCTCCACGGTCTCCACCTTCTCCTCCTCCGTGTCGCCCGTGTCGTACTTGAGTGCCTGCCAATTAGCCCGTAATTAATTAGTAATGGATAATTAATAATTAGTAATGGATAATTAATAATTAGTAATCGATAATTTTCAAACAAACAACCAAATACTGTTTAGGTACTAGAATATAAGATAAGTTTAGTACAACCCGCGTTTGTTGGTTACAGTAGGATTTGAAAAATGGGCTGACTATCAACGTTTGGTAGAAATTCGGAGTCGAATGAGAAATACATGGAGAGGAAATGTGCAAATATTGCCAGTACAATAGTATTACTAACGAGCTATTGCTGAAAAATAAATAAGTTTAGGTACTAACCTAAAGGAGACGCTCGGCCAACCCGTGCTTTATTGATACATGAGGAATCGAAAGATCGCCTGATGATCAAGGGTTGGTGATCGGAACATTTGGAGTACAAGAAGTTATGTGTAATGCGATGATGTTATTGTTCACCAAAAGTATTACCAGCAAGCCATTGCTAAGGAAGCTCGTTTTCACGAAGACGAGTTAAACTAGTAGAATCCAGCTGAGACATTTCCATGAACGCACACAATCAGCACTTTCCAAAAGCACATTGTGTTTGTGTGTTCCGTATATTTTTATAGAATACTGAACGATTCGCAATTGATACATCAAGTCCAAGCGCGAGAAAGAAAATAAACCAGCAGCGAATCGATAGACCAAAATAACATTTCTTTTAAACATGCAATGCATTTCCAAATTAGATTTCTTTAAACCACGGTGTGTGTTTTTCTTAGCCGACACGGTGATTGATTATTATTATTTGAGCAATTGCAACCAAGCCCTAGATCCTAATATAACTTCGCATTTTTGATGAGCCCGGTGATTACTTGTTCCGTCACGGAACTTCCGTTATTGTTTTAAATATAGCCGAACGATTCGGGTTCAGTAAGCCATTGATCGCTTGAGAAACACAAAGAATGCATACCTGCAGTGCCTGGATGTGCTCCGAGTACTCGCCGTTCTCTGCCTGAACATAAAAACATTATTATTGTATTTCTAATAAAGTTATTTACAATGACGTCACATACTACTCGCGACCACCTAGTGCGATTCTCATTTCTTCTGCAAATATGTAAGGCACGATAGCTTTCATGACGGAAATTGTTTTTCGTACACTAATTACTTTTGGAATCAATTACTTAATTAAATAATTAACCTTCTTGAGGTCAGTCATGAAGGCGGGATGCTCGTCGAGCTCGCGGCAGAACTCGTCAAAGTCGAAGGGCTTCCGTTCCTTCTGCTCTCCTTGCTGTAATTAATAACTATTTAGCAAATTAATTAATAGTCCCCCCTCCACGGCCCGGCCAACACTCTTGAAAAGATTCGAGTCTACACAAGAGAGTGGAGCGTCTAGTTCACGAACAACATCACACATATCTTGACCAATAATATTTTACGCGTAAATTGGGCTTGCTAATTAGCAAATTAATTAGTGAACCAACCCGCTTCGCAGCCATCTCCGCCATGAAATCCTCGAGGTCGTCGTCGAGTTTCTGCGCGAGCGCCGCCCGCTCTTCCTCCGACATCGGCTTCTTGGTGGCCATTGTCTTTAAAATATAATATTTAATAAATTAGAAGCAATAAAATAAAATACAATAATTATTTAAAGCCAGAAAAGATTTTTAAAAATATAGGACTTTGAATGGCAAACAATAAGTGGAACCACGGAGCAGGAAAATCGTTGATACTGCTAGGAAAGTGTTCACTAGAAGCGGGATACTATCTTTAAGGGAATAAAGGCACAAATAAACAGAAATAGAGACAGCAAGCGACGAAAGAACGAGAAAGTTCAAAAGCTTCGAGAAAATGAATGTTCAGTTTGCAATTGAAATTTCAGGTAAGCAAGTACGGTATGATAATTCACACTCTTCTTTTTACCGGTTACCGGCTCTCAAATTTACAATTGAAAATTTCATTTTGTTAGTTATCGATTTTTGTGCTATTATATATTTTGATTTATTGTATTTTCATGTGCATCAATTGCAGAATGCTACGGGGCGTCCGTTCCACCTCTCGCTTGCTGCCTGGCGCTCGCTACGCGAGCAGTGCCTTGACGGAGACCACCCCGGCCACGGGTTAGCTGAATTTCTCTTTTCAATTTACTTCGGAAATTGTTAAATGCTTGTACTTAGTGCTATAATACGTATGTCTGCGGAATCGTTGCTTAACAATAATATATTGAATTACTAGATTAGTGATATTCCCATGAGTAAACTCGATGCTGAGTCATTCTGGTTCACGGCATTTCAAGGCCCGATTTGGTAATTTTCTGCGTGTTACACCACTGAAAAAATAGGACAGCGCGGGAAGAATATATTTTTGAATTTAATACTGTTTTAAATTCGCGGCTAGCAATTTTTAGCACTACAGGTAAATATGCTGGGCTACTACGCAGTTGTTTGAAATTCGCGGGATTCCCTGAGAAAATTCACGGTATTGAGTGATTTTGATTGATGGGCGTGGTCTTGGTTTTACGTGGAGCTGAAATGCCGTGGGTTAAACTCTCGCTTTACGCTTGTTAATCAATCAATAATTCCAGTGGAGGTGAAGCCTCTTCCTACGATGACGCTGCACGACGCGCCCAAGTTGAAGCCCGCCTTCAACAGGAAAGTCCACCGCATCCACGAGCCCAAGCACATGCTGCAGGAGGAGTACCTGGTTCGTGCATTGTTGTTTCGTAGCTTTACAGTTCATTACCTTCCAACTACAAGCATCAAGTTACTAACTGTAAGTTGACCAGCTACATAACTTTGGGCAATCACACACGTTTTAGCCAAATGACTAAACCCGATTGTAATACATTGGTACAGTTTTGACTACTATTTTTATTGTATTCTTTTCAGAATGAGGGCGACCTCAATGACGCGGCTCGTCTCTACGATTACAAGGTGATTTTATCGATTATGAGCGCGCTTGCGATAGAGTCGGACAAGTCACTACGGGCTCCGGACATCAGAAAATATGAAAAGTGAGATAAACATGGGTTTCGGCATTATTAATGATGCTGATAACAATGAAGTATGTGTCATTGCTCGCTAATTACTCTCCGACTAAATATGCAAATGCAAAATTAGACCTAATTTCCCAATTTGTCATGATTTATCGAAAGTTTCTAGCTAACATTTGGATTATAAGTGCACATTCATAGGTCAAAAAGTTGGTAGAATTCAACATAACGTGCCCGCCGAAGGCGGGCGCGAAAAATAAATGCCTGATCAAATAGACCCCTAAAAACGAAACCTGCCCGACAGAGTCCTCGAAAACAGCCCCGAAATGTAGAAACCTACCCGACAGACCATCAAAAATCCGAAAACCTGCCCGACCAGGATTCCAAGCCACCTTACTTTTTGACCTCTGTGCACATAGGGTTGCTATTCACTCAAGTAACAAAATGGCTTCTTCAGAAATAAAAATTTGCATATTTTCAACCGGAAGTGAATTATTATCTCAAGTTGTTCTGATTAGCGAGCAATGAAATTTACGTGGATTGTGGATGACACTTCTAGTGATCTACCATTTACATTTGGGCTCTCAAATCCGTTTGCAAATCGAGTTATGATTTTTGAGTGACATTATATTCCTCACAATTCCCTCATTTCGACCGACCGCTCTCGTGATTCGCAATGTGGGGGGGGGATTAAGTGTATGATAATGAAGCATTTGAGGAGGAGAGATTCTGGTTTTCAACAAGGTCCTCTTACTCCAAAAATCATAACTCGGTTTGCAAACGGATTTGAGAGCCCAAATTTAAATGGTAGATCACTAGAAGTGTCATCCACAATCCATGTAAATTTCATTGCTCGCTAATCAGAACAACTTGAGATAATAATTCACTTCCGGTTGAAAATATGCAAATTTATATTTCTGAAGAAGCCATTTTATTACTTGAGTGAATAGCAACCTAATGAGCACTTATAATCCAAATGTTAGCTAGAAACTTCGGAGAAATCATGATAAATTGGGAAATTAGGTCTACTTTTGCATTTGCATATCTAGTCGGAGAGTAATTAGCGAGCAATGGCACATACATCATTGTTATCAGTATCATCGATAATGCCGAAAACCATGCTTATCTCACTTTTCATATTTTCTGCTGTCCGAGCATTATTTGACTCTATCGCAAGCGGCCTCTTATATGTACTTGTTTCTTTACGATTGGCGATTCGTCCATTTTTCGTTTACCAGCTATTCCGGTCCGCAATTTTTTTAACCAAGAAGTTCTAAGACTCTAAACAAAATTTTAAACACGTGCATGAGGCTCAGAGCAGTAAGAATTACCTCCTATCTGACCAGTTTCCATCAACTTGCTGTACAGATCTGATTACTTTTGTTGATTGTTCTGACCTCTCTGAACTTTTCACTCTCTGACTAACTCACAGGATGTGAAGTCTGAAACTAACGTTATTTCCGGTTGAACGAAAATGTATGATTAATATTCAACCAAGTCAGATATCAGACTGTTAGTAATACATATAAGCTGAAACACTATTTCATCCGCTTGCGAAAACCTTTCTTCTACTTGACCTATGATTTTGAATAATTATCAATTGCTTCTCAGCGTACTGGCGAGATCGCAGCTTCTCTGGAGAACATCGCGGAGCGCATCGCATTCGTCTCGCCCTTCGAGCGCCCGTGGACGACCGCGGAGAAGACGTGGAGGAGGTGGGTAGTTATTAGTATTGTATAAAGTAAATAATATTTATGTAATTATTTTTGATTTTATCAGTGCGTTAATAGTTCTTTAAGAAAGTGTTCAGTCTGATGTACTTATTCACACCCGATAACGATTGCATTAGCATCGTTCGCACGGGTACGATTCAAGTGCGCGAAACCAGGAAGCTGCCGGCGTTCTCTTGCTTCGAAAATTGTGTGGAAAAATACAAAGATTGAAAGACAAACAGTAAGGAATGAAGCTCGCCTAGTAGGATTGTTACCGCTTTGCAGTGCAATGACGCTAATTTTATAGATGTTGGTTTAATTTATCAAATATACATTGTAATCATAATAATAATAATTTATTGCAGAGACTGGCACGCGCAGCTGGTGGCGCCGCGCAAGGCCTGGTCGCTGCCCGCCGTCCCCGCCCACTTTGACGTCCTCAACTTCTACAAGTGAGCCAAGGGATCCTAAACGGAACTTCAGGATTACTGTAGCTTTGGAGGGGGGGGGGGAAGTTGACATAGTTTCCAACATTTTCTGTTGAATTTTGTACGCGTCCCTGGCCACTTTGACGACGTCTTGACGTACTTGACGTTGACGACGAAGTTGAGTACGTCAAATTGACGTACTCAACTTCAACAACTGTGCAATTTTTTTTGTTCCGTTCACATCGATCCGAGTACGGTATTCAATTCCTTGTCCCATTATGCATTGCGCAATTGTGTATACGACAACAACTAATGTTACGTACTCAACTTGTGCAAGCAAGTGAACTGTGCTCATCCGAGCTTGTTCACTCCTTTCGGACCAACCATGAAAAGGTGTTCACACTATTATCAATTAGTTAAGCATCCTTCGATAATGGCGATACTTGATCTTGAGAGCTGTTACTATATTGAAAGCAGTATGCAATAATTATGCTACCTACTGATTACTAATTGGTAATTACTATCAGATACATCACGAAGACGCACGTGGAGCACGCGCCGCTGGACAGCGTCTACGAGGGACTCAAACTGCCCACCCACACATTCAAGGCGAGTATTGATTAGAGTTGACCACTCGAAATAACCCTTGTTCGAGAACAAAGGAAGATTAACAACGAAACGGAGGACTGTTCCGAAACGGAGTCGAAACACTTCGGTCTTTTTAGTTTCGACTTTTCGAGTGGTTAACACTAGTATTGATTATTGCTCGGTATTGATTGATTAATAAATGGATATCGATTGATTAAGGTAGTTAATCGTTTATATATACTTTTAATTGATTATTCAGGAATAATACGTGGCTATAGGGAATCTTCGTGTACTGCAGATTGCGTGTTTCACTGTCTTGTTAAGCGGCCAACGAGTGCCTCAAATTTTGATATCGATGGGAAATGAGCAATGATAATTGAATGGCGCAAGCAAAGATGAAGTAGTATGAAGTGATACAAAATTTCACGAATTGTGCGCATTTCGAAGGCAATTTTAGGGCACTTTAATCGTTGACCAACATTATCCCCCGGCGGCTGCTTGTTTCAGCATCAGGTTAATGCAAAACCGCCATCTGCTTCAATGATACTTGAGTATCTTTTTTTCTAGAAAATTTTTTTTTTATTTGCAGGAGCTTACTAGCGCCTCTCTTCGTGCGAACCTCGAGTCAACTGCCTTCGATTCGGAAGGTACGGTATTACAAATTCACAAACACTCGTCCGAAATAATAAATCGTTCCGCTGTTAAACAGCAGAAACTAGGACGAGAGTGCACGTGAAAGCGAGAGAATCAGACAGTAAGCACACCACAGGTAGTTCTCGAAGTGGAACGTAGTATTTTAAATTTGTAATAGCCCACTATATACCGTACACTCTTTTTTTTCTCCTGTTTGACAGTATCTGCATTTAGCGTAAACTAAACCGTAATAAGTGATGTTCGTGACTTCTTTTCATTAATTTTCTTTAAAAATTAATGTTTTCAAGTTTATTTTTTTGTTATTATTATTATTCGCAGCCGACCGCACGTCTGCCATCCTCGCTGCTCTCCTCGACGACGCCGTCCTCTCGCTGGTGCACGCCCGACCGCAGCTGGCGGAGCAGAGGGTGAGGACAGAGAGAGAGAGATGATCTTTGATCCCTGGACTATGAGTCAATAATCACCGATCAACGGATTTCCCGGCAAACGACGTATTTTGCGTGGGGGCGGGGTTGTTTTGGCGGATAACGTCTTCCAACTAGCGTCACGTTTGCCGGTCAAAGTTTTTTCGGGTTCATAGAATGAACTTCATTCTCACGGAATTTGATCTCTGCTGTTCAAGAAAGTTAGAGCAGTCAGTTGTGAATACGAGTGGGTGGTAAAAGACAGGTTACGATAACCACGTTGTGGCGTTGATCATGAATCTGACCCAATAAACGAGTTTCCAGGTCTCGTACAAGTCGAAGAGCGAGGCGTTCTGGGTGCGGGGCGGATTCTCCTTCCTCTATGATCATCAGGTTTGAATTTTCCTTATTTATTAACGGCGCATGCGTAGAGAATACTGCACTAGGCAGTCAACGTTCAACTTTGTAACATGCGCGAAACCTCTTTGAGCCTGGATCCAAATTATTTCTGAAAATAACGCATTTTTCGATCTTAAGCTGTAAGAAAAAATTGTTTGAGGAAATTGGCGAGGAGAAAATCGAGCAGAAGATTTGGAACAACCAGAAGTACACGGGCGATGATCGGTGAGCGCTTTTTTTGTTTCGGATATTTCTAGATTTGATGCATCTCCATGTTTGGTACTTCATCGGAAATGCTTAATCTTGAGTTCTTTGCATTTGCGATTCTTTCCAATTACAGGACGATATTTAGTAGTATTTCGCAGTCCATATGTGACTGTGAGTTATTGTTTTTTTTAATTTATGAAATTGTCAGTCGCAAGCTCGGCGAGCTCGCCTTCGTGCACCGCGACGAACTGGCGGCGAGCGTGCGCGCGAAGCAGGGACTGGCGGCACTCCTGGACGGAAGGTGAGGGGGAATACTGTAGGAGGACGAAACGATCGGATTGGGCCCGATAGTTTCGGGTTGGAGTAACTTGATCCGAAGAAGACCTTGTGACCAAGAGATTAAATTTGCACATTATGCACAATTTGTTGGACGCTATTATACACATTTATAATGTAGGCACTCCTGGACGGAAGGTGAGAGAGGGGCTACGGTAGGTGGTCAAAACGATCGGGGCGAGTAAGATGTGTTCGGATTTTGGTAGGTAGTACTAACAATAAGTCAGATCAGGATTGGAGGTTTCCTTTTTTGCGGGGGTACGACATGTATTTGAATTGATCGATTTGAGTACAGCGGTTAAACCCGATTGCATCCCTCTACTTGTGTTAGGCAGTATTCTGTCTGAACGATGTTTAGTCTTGCTCTAGTAGAGATATGTTATTATTACAAGGACTGAAAATTGAAATGATCTGATACTGTGCTCAGTGCATCGACGGACGAATTCTGGAAGAGCGAGGAGACGATTAAGGAGGAGTTGTACTCGCCCAGGGTTCGTTTTCCCCACTCCATAAATGCAGCTTAAAATTTAATATTCTTATTTTTCTCGAACCATTCATGTCTTCATCGAATCACTTCTATCATGCTCATCGCGGTATGTAGTGATAGTGAAACTTGTAGGCGTTAGTAATTGTTGTTGTTATTGTTGCACGAAAATCACTGGTTGATCAGGTGTTCAATATGTGGCCGGACGGCGAGCCGCTGTGGCAATGCCCCGGATACTTTGTCGAGTCGGGTATGTTTTTATTTAATTTTTTTATAATTATTTTTTTTGCGACTCAGCTGATAAAGTTGAATTGATCGTATCATATCTAGTAGGAAGTATCTCGATTCAAGGTTGTAGTGAAACGAGAAATTGCCAAGTTTGAGAAATCGAAATTCATCCTTATCCACTCCATAAGATTGAACATTGTCCGTTACTTGTATAAATGAAATGCGTCTATGGTGCACGATATTTTTGTATCGCAATTTTTATTGTAATTAATAGATACGGGCTACCGTAATCGGTGTCGGCACACCGTAAACTTTATCGTCATTTCAGCCGAATCCTACCAACACACGGTGCTCGCGGTCAAATCGATCGCCGGTCTGTCGGAGAAGATCACCGAGCACTGGAGAATGAGAGGAGAAGAGGCGGAGACGGTATGGATACTGTAGACTGATTACAGTAGATATGAGGGATACTTCAGGTGATAAGTGTAGATTACGGTGGGGGCGATCAGTAATGTGAAAGTACATGACGTAGTATAGTTTGATTAATTTGTGAAATTATATTATGAGAGGTATCACGAGAAATTGTAGGTAAACATGACCTTTGAGGAACAATTTTCAAAAAAAATATTTCTGATTTCGATCAAACTTTTATGTGAGAGTACCCAGGAGATAAGAATTCGATTTATCCTGGTCTCAGGTATCGGAGCCGGCTTTTAGGAATTCGCCGGTTCTGTCGCCGGAATCGTCATAACTCAGCTTAAAGTTGAGTAGGAAAGCTCGCATAGAGCTCAAATGAGAAAATTAATTTAATGACCAAGAAGTGGCTAATTACAATTCAATATGTTCAAATATAAATAATAAATGTGAACTCCGATGTTTCTGAACAGTTTGAGCAAACTTAGAGTAAGCTTATTTCTCGAAAATGCGGCGAAAAATGGATTCAACGCAGTTTTTACCCCACGGGTGATACCCTAATCACCCAGTTTATATTTTTATTTTAATATTGCATGATGTACTCTTTCATAATCCGAAATAAAAATAGCACCTATCGCTCATCTAACTTGGGAGAATTTTTTTCAAACATTATGGAATTTAGTTTTTGGCACATAACTTTTTGTGATGAAGAGATACGTACTCATTGACTTCATAAATTCGGCAATCTTTTCCTCACATTTTGAGCTCTATGCGAGCTTTCCTACTCAACTTTAAGCTGAGTTATGACGATTCCGGCGACAGAACCGGCGAATTCCTAAAAGCCGGCTCCGAGACCTGAGACCAGGATAAATCGAATTCTTATCTCCTGGGTACTCTCACATAAAAGTTTGATCGAAATCAGAAATATTTTTTTGAAAATTGTACAATCTCTTGTAATACCTCTCTTATTTGATTAATTTAATTATTTATTGTACAGACCGAGAAGGAGTGCGTGACGGCTCAGGCTGTGGCCTCGGCGTTCGCGAATCTCGCAGCGACTGCGCACACTCAGGGTACGGTAGATGCATTTTTTTATTGATTTAATGAATCTAAAAAAAATTTCCGATGCGGAACAGGTTTGTTCCAGTTTCACAGTGGGTTGTTGAGGGTGAGGGTGAACGAAGAGTAATGTTCGGGACGTTTCCCCAGAGAGTAAAACAATAGCTAATACAATGCGGACGTGCAACTCGAGAGTTACACGATCTCTGTATAAACGGTGCTGCTCAGCGAGTTGGATTTTTTCCAGTCGAATTATATATAACAATATTTAATACTTTCAGGATTCACGCAGTACAATGACGTCACGGCGTCGCTGAGCACGCAGTTGGTGCTGTCGGACGGAAGAAAGTGAGGAGATTATTGATTGATTGTTACAGTTTATTGATTGCAAACCGTCCCTTTGAGTGCACATCGTTTCTAAATTCCATATCCTTTACCATTTGATTTTGCACCAGTTGCCTCTCCATTTCACCGTGAACGTAAGATCGCGAGTGATAGATTAGTCGCAGTCGACCATCATTTGATTGCGAAAAAAATAAATAATAGAATTAAATTGCAGCTTCTACTTTGCCGTCGCGCAGCTCAACACGATTGCCATCAATGTGGAGCTGAAGGGTGAGAGTTTTGTTAATTTATTCATTTTTCCTACTACATCGTGTGGAGGAATGATTGCCGACAAATATTGGTTAGGTTAATAAAAAGTTAGGGAACGAGTGGAGAGAGAGAGGAGAGAGAGAGAGAGAGAGAGAGAGAGAGAGAGAGAGGAGAGAGATTCATCGGGCAGCACGACTCATTTCGAATAGCGTCCAAATTCGTTGGTACTTAAGAAACAGTACGCTACTCCATTTCGTGTGCCTATAATTTTTAACGTTGTTGTTCAATGAAATGTGAATTCTCTTTACTTGAAGTTGCGCCCTTTGCGGGTATATCGAATGAATAAATACATAATTAAATAAATAGCGCTCTTGCAGACTTCCCCAATCTGCGCCACAATTCACTCCGCATCGAGGGCCCCCTGCCACTGTACGATACGATTGATGAGGAGGGAAAGGTGTTATTCGAGGGAAAGGAGGTGAGGTGGAAGGGAGAAATGGGGGGGGGGATAAGTTACTTTTAAAAATTCTTTCTATTATGAAGAGGAGGTGCTAAAATGGGGGAGTTGCCATTGGAATTGTGATTTTGAGTATACATAGGTGCTTTCCTAATGCGGAAAAGTGTTCTCTTGGCATTTTGCTAGACCTTGTAACCGGAAAGTGCGGGGAAATTGTGAACCGAGATTTTTTTTATTTTTAATAAATTGCAGGGACTGAACGACGCAGTTTTGGAACGAGTGCTGCACATGGTTTACAAGATCAAATGAGATGGTGTTTGATCTTTGATCTCTGACTGGAAGAGTCTGGTGATCTGATCTTTGAGTAATTTTAGAGTTACCTATTGCGTATTGATGATCTCAGTGTGTTTTTTGTTGTTTACAATTATTAGGAATGTAGAAATAACATTAGTGAATGAGAATATTGTTGTTTTTGTTGTCTCACGAATGTTTTGTTGTAAATGTTGATAAAAATTATGTTCTAATTCAATTGTATTTCCCCCACAACTTGTCAGAGTTCAAGTCACAGTATCTGTAAGGGGTGAAGATAGTGTTACAGTAACCTTCAAATACAGTTGATGAAATCCCGATGGGAAATGGGAGGAATACGGTTTCGCTGCTGAAGTGGCCCCTGATGAGTTTGCGTGAGTTTTTTTAAAAATTGTTTTTAACAACACAGACTAATTTAATCTTGTTAAATATCCCATATTGTTGCCTCCGATGTGGTAGTGTGTTACATACTGAATGTAAGGGTTTGTGCGGCCAACTGTTAAGAAAATGTTTGTTATTAAAAAAAAAATTGAAATATAATAATCAGGAAACCTCCTTCTATCCTTCCCAATTCTTCTCTGTTCGATTCTCCTGTGGAACGAGTACCTCGTCTACTATGTCAAGGTAGGTTTTCCTAAAATCGATTTTCACCGAATTACAATATACCAATGAACCAGAATACTGTGGGTTACGGTAAAATTTGTACAACGGTTGCTGTACTTTCTCGCTTTCAGATCGGACTGACGTGCAGATGGCCCAAGGGCACGGAAGTTGACGCTCTCAGGGTGAGTTTTGTCACAATTTTTTTCACCTAACAATTTCGAGTTTCATCGTCTGCTCATTTTGCTTCATGTTTGAATGAAAACAATTATTCTTCCCAATTGCTTTCTTGCGATATAATCAACTTTTGGGGGGGGGGTGACAATTCCGCAACGGTTTATAATTTTGCTAAAATTTGAAGAATCTGTATGATATTTTTTCCCTGTTGGTTATTTGCTTACCCCATACATGCTGGATTTTTCTGACCATTCTGAATTTTCTACTAATTATCGAAATTTGAATTAGCTAATTAGTTAATTTGTGAGTTTGAAAGCCCTCGTGATTCTAATCATGAAAAAAATGGTTGCGTAGGTTTAGAGCACTAATAAACCTCGTTGCGGAAATGTCACCCCCCAACTTTTTTACCCTCTTCCAACTAACTACATACTAGCTTGCTTTGATAATTGAAAGGTGTGTGCATTATTTCGTAATCAAGTTGTGAAATTATTTCATCAACAGGTCTTCATGGTCTCCGACACTCACCTACTCGGTCGATACAGAGGCCATTGGGTGGACAAGATGAAGAGGTGGGTTATTGTATAATGTCTGCTATCAGCATTAACTCGTAGAAATCTTAGAAGGTGTTAAGGTGCACGTGAAGTGGTGATGCGCCAGGTTGAAAATCTGACTCTATCTTCCAGCTTCTTAGAAGATGATGTTTCAGTATGCTATATTTGATTGAAAATACAAAAAAAAAGGATGATAAATATTTGTGGTACTGGAAGATATTTACGTAATTATGAGTTAACGTAAATATTTCATATTCTTTGAATCCGTGCAATGATTAGAGTATTAGTGTGAATTCGGAAACAATTTAAACATATCCTTATTTGTGTATCGTTATCCTTCCCAGGGAGTGGCAGATGCACCGTTCCTTCCACACTGCACGACAACTCCTGCAGCCGGAAGTCGCCTTCTTCCTGGGTGAGAATTGCGTCATCACTAGGCAATAATCGATCAGTCGTCAAGAAATGGATATCGAAGAAAGTCTTGCAGAGAGATTCATGAATAACAGATGTAACACGGATGAGCATGGACTCTATTTTGCTATTTTGTATTTTGAATGAATGAATATTTCCCTCTTTTCAGGCGACCTCTTCGACGAGGGCCAATGGTCGAACAACTTTCTGCTCGCAGAGTACGCCGATCGATTCGAGGTTGGTCTTTGATCTTTCACATCCTTGGAGCAGATCTTTAATCCGTGAACATTCCAGTGTTCCTTCTGCCAGTTTTTTTTGAATAAATGAGACCTTCAATGGATAAATATCGATTATTTTTCCGACGGTGTAAAAGGGATCTTCAATGATTAAGAGAAAAATCAATGAAATATAATAAAGAGATCAACAAAAAAATCGATATTATCCGTGCAGGAGCTCTTCTTCAGCAAGTCTACGCGTACTGTAGTGCTGCCGGGCAATCACGACCTGGGATTTCACTATGCGTGAGTGAAATTTACCAATTGATCGTTTACATCATGCTAGTTTTCAACAAAATTATATGAAAGCCATCATTCAAGGTGCTCGTATTCTGTTGCTCCAAATAGTATTCACAACGTTCCTAGCGGTTCTTTGTTACTCATAGCCTTTGTATTCTCGTGAGCTAGCGTTTTAGTGACTCTTCTTTACATTATTTTGGCAAAAAAGGTGCTCACAGTTGTTTGGTGTTATGCGTGATAGTTTATAGCTCTGATCAAGGCTTTCCCAATACAATCGATCTTGCCGCATAATAACAATATAACTTACAGTATGCACCCCGAGACGGTTCGATGGTTCCGTAGGAGATACGGTAGAGGACTTGTCGATGTTGTCAATATTGGAAGGAGACCGTGAGTTATTGATTTACCGTTCAAACGATCAAGGACAACTAAAACACAATCTATGTCGATTCTCTCTACTAGTTTGATGTTCGTTCACATATCAGATACCCGCATAGTTCATGTTACAAAATGTTTATGTAAAAAAAGATGTGTTTTGCCGATAATAGCTACATTTAGCGGTTTCTTTTGCAAAAAAAACAAATGAATTTGTAGATAAATCTACAATTTGCAGCTTCGTCCTAATCACTTCGATGGCACTTCACGGTGATGGCTGCAAGCTGTGCAGCGAGGCGGAGGCAAGGATCGGTGCGGTGAAGAGGAGTCGAGAGTGCAGAGAGGTACGGTAGGACACGGCGGATGACAATCGAGAACTGACTAGGTTCTGATCACACACTTCCAGCGTTCTAACGGTACGACAGCTGCAGCCGCGTGTCGTGCAGCTCTTGCAGCCGTCGAATGGCCGGAGGAGTCGCTGCCGGCCGTGCTGCTGCAGCATTTCCCGCTGTATCGGTGAGCAAACACTATGAATTCAGGGGAAAGATGACTGGGTGACGATAAGCTGATACATTTTGGTAGTTGGTACAAAAGACGTAGTAATTTTTCGATTTACACGAGAATTACGTGAAAAATAGGTAAATTTTATAGTGATTATGTAATCACTCCGTTGTATAGTATTGTTATTGGCAGGAGGGACAAATCTGGGGTTTCGTAGTGTTAACGTAATTCCGTGTTTATTGCAGAAGGGACGAGTCTGAGTGCGTGGACGTGTCTGAGTCGGACCCGGAGAGACTCAAGGAGTACAGGTGGGAGATCTGGGTTTAACTGGGTGCATAGTATTGGGGGATTCATACCTAGTTGATTTTAGAGCCGATTTCACCAGATTTTTATAGAACAATATTGCTACACCACTTTAATCGGCACACTTGTGTGACGCTTTGGAAATGTTCATCCCCACTTACTAGTCACTATGTCACTATGTCGAATACTTCTATTATTCGAGAATAGATTTATTCGATCTTACAACAATACTGCTATATTTATAAAATGATACTGGCATAACAAAAAGTCAAAACACGGACTTCCGTTGTTTACCGTACGTTCACGACCCTCTCACGTTTGCGTGCTATCTCGCTTTGGTAAAGTAATATTTTAACATTTTTTGTGTTCATTTCATTTTATAAATGTAATACCTACTCAGGGATCAATGGGAGGCGATTTCGGCCGGAGCTACGGAGAAATTAATCGATGCAATCAAACCAATCGCCGTATTCAACGGACACTCACATCGACCGTGCACGAAGAGGTACGGTATGCAATCGAGAACTGAACTGAGGGGATACGGTAGGCGGTCGAGAACTGAACTGAGGGGAGTACGGTAGGCGATCGAGAACTGAACTGAGGGAGTACGGTGGTTGACCAGTAACTGAGTTTAATTTCAGTATACTGTCGGTAGAACGCACCGACAGTATACTGAAAGTTTCAAAAATACGGGATGGGCGATGATGGCGAAAGTTCTATGGATTTGAAGGGTGCGCGATGGCTTATATCCGGTAAATCCCAGTTCCATCGTCTATTGGGAACTAGAGATTTGGTTTTTAGATAATGTCGAAAGGTTTTTCTTATCATTGAAATTATGATACGGAATATCTTAGAAGTTCTCGGGAGCCTAAATTCAGTCAATACAATTCAATCAATAATCCGATTTTCTCCATTTTCAGATGGACCCATTCCTCTTCCTCTTCCTCTTCATCTTGGTTCCGTTCCTTCACAGAATGGACTGTCAATTCATTTTCGTGGAGAAATGGCGCCTCCCCAAGTCTGTTAATGGTCACGATGTCGAGGGAAAAGGGTGAGAGTTTTTTTGTTGAAAAAAATAGATTAAAGAGGTCATTACGTCCGAGAGCACGTTATGAAAACTAAATAAAATGTGTTCACATTTGACCAATTTTGCAAGAATAAATGGCACGGTTGAAACACAAACCCGACCTGGGAAGTGTGTTGATGGTTACGGAACTACAAAATAAAATTTCGATGGTTGAACTATTGTTTCACCTGTTCCATTTACATCAGAACTATGGGCCGCGTGTGATTGAACTTGCAATGCTACTAAAAAATATGTGAAATCAAATAAACAATATATTTCAGGATCGGAGCCACTGGTTGCCGTGTGCCATCTCCCGAATGAATTAGTGTGCATAGTACTGTATGTTATCGTAGGATTGATCTACCTCGGATATGTTTTCATTTTTGTAAGGAGAAAATTGTACGAAAGACGATACAACGCCGTAAAAATGCGATAGAATGTAATAACTAACAGTTTTTTTTGTTGAACAAACGCTATTCACCATGCCAATTTGTATAATTTGTATACAATTTTGTTCACGCATTGGACACATGACAATCTTTGAAATATGCTAAATATCAGGATGACCTTTTTAGCCAGTTTGCAATACACGCTCAGCATATTCCAGTTCTAACGTTTCATTTCCTCATTTAATTGAGTTGTGATCTCTTGATGACAAATTGTGATTAATAAAATCTCGAGTAAGTATAATTTCGCACTTCGGCACAATATACAAGCAAAGCATCTTTTCATTCAGCGTATTTCAAATACTTGTTGCTACCATTTCTCCTTTCCATTGTTGATCTCGAAGGAAAGTGATTTTGTGTCAGCAAAGAACATTTTTTTTCGATTTAAGGAATAGACGCATCATAGAATGTGCCTGATTACTATATATTAGAAAATTCTAACGTCTGTCTGTCTGTCTGTCTGTCTGTTCGTCTTTTTTTGTCCAGATGTCCGTCCTGATTTTTTTCTCTCATTTTCCTTATATTTCGCTTCAAAATCACGCAACCTTTTGCATATGATAACTGACCAGAAAACCTTTCAAAATTTAAAAAGAAAAATGCGCTAATTTCATGGCCAAGTCGGTAGCGCGCCAGAATGTAAATCCGAGACCCCCAGGTTCGACCCCCGCCGCGGGCAAACCTTTTGCCGCATTTTTCGCAAGTGCCAGAAACTGTTCTAACATGTTTTTGAGTACCGTGAAACACGTTTTCACCTGTTTTGCCGAGTTTTAACGTAAAAAATCGAAAATTTTGAAAAATTCCAAAATGATTCAGAAAGCGTAGGGGATCACTACAAAAGTGCTTTGCGATATCCGAAACGTGTCCGCACGTGTTCTAACGCGTTTTAACGTGAAAATCGAAAATTTCAAAAAGTTCCAAAATGAATCAGAGAGCGTAGGGGATCACAGGTAAAGTGATTTACGATGTTGGAAACGTGTCTGCACATGTTCGAGTTTAACTTGAAAAATCTAAATGTTCGAATGTTTGCCAAACAAATCGGGTCTCGGGGGTCACAGGAAATAATATTTTGCAATAAAAAAGAAGGCTCCAGGTTCGGTCCCCTGGACCGAACCTGGGGCCAGTTACAGAGCCCCCCCTGGACCGAACCTGGGGCCAGTTACCGAGCTCCCCTGGACCGAACCTGGGACCAGTTACCGGGTTCCCTTTGGACCGAACCTGGAACCGACCACCGAGTCCCCCTGGACTGAACATTGAGCCGGCCACCGAGTCCCCGTGAACCGAAACTGGAGCCACCTACCGAGCTCCCCCAGGACCGAACCCGCACCCAGAACTATGCATAGAGCGTAGTGTGCGCATAGAGCGTAGTGCATTTAACCTCAATACAACCCCGCTAGTTCATCGCAATGAGAGAAGAGAGGGAAATAAAGAGAGAGAGAAATTCAAGCGAATTTTAATTGCAAAGACCAAAGATCAAACTACAAACAGCAAGAGAGAGAGAGAGAGAGAGAGAGTAAGTTCGAGAAAATTTTATTTGTAACGACCAAACTACAATTTATGAGAAATCATAAATTCGAGAGAAAGAGAGAGAGAAATTCGAGAGAATACTACAAACTAAGAGAGAGCCTAAATTCGAGAAAATTAAATTTGTAAAGATCAAACTAAAATTCATGAGGAATAATAAATTCGAGAGAGAGAGAGAAATTTGAGAGAATGTGAATTTCAAAGATCGAACTACAAACAAAGAGAGAGAGAGAGAGCGTAAATTCGAGTCAATTAAATTTGTAAAAATCAAATTACAAAATGCGAGAGTACATGAGGCCTTGAACATGAATCTGAAATCTGAACATGGATTTTTTTCTTGCACATACGTCGAGAGCACTGCGCATGGCAGTCAAAGTTCATATTTCTAACATGCGCGAAACCGCAGTGTGCCTGGCTCAAAACGATTTTCGAAATTGTCATTTCTTGGTTCTTAAATTGACAGAACAAAATTACTTCAGGAAATCGGAGAGGAGAAAATCGAGCAGAAGATTTGGAACAACCAGTAGTACACGGGCGATGATCGGTGGGTTATTTTATTTTTATAAATTGTATTTTTTCGAGATCATCTCGACGAGATGTGATCCTCCTGGTTGCTTGGCGCTTCAATGGCTTTATTTAGTTTGGAGTTGTTTGTATTTGTAATTTGTAAAAGTCTGTGTGCTCGCTGTTTAAGCAATATATTTAAATTTGCTTGAATGATGTTCTTATTAGTCAATAATATCATGAATAATTAAGTCGCAAGTTGGGCGAGCTCGCCTTCGTGCACCGCGACGAGCTGGCGGCGAGTGTGCGCGCGAAACAGGGACTGGCGGCACTCCTGGACGGAAGGTGAGAGGGGGGTACGGTCGAATTGATTGACTCGGGTACAATAGTTTCGGGGTTTGCTACGGTAGTACGAAGTCAAACCAGGAACGGACATTTATCGTTTTAGCGGGGCTACAGTAGGTAGTGCAATCGATCCATTTGTGTTGTATTGTGTAGTTTCCCTTCACTCCCTTAGTCAATTATCATAATCCTGTCACGTGACTCGCCCCCTTTGCCTATAAGTCCATCTTAGCATAATTAGATACGTGACTATCCCTTCGCCCCTCTCCACTCTCGATCCGTGCAGTGGTGTCATCTGGTTGCTTGTAGATAAAGTCTTACTCCTCTATGCTCTCTGAGTCGGGGTAGACAACTACATAACAATTTGAATAGGGTATTAAACTCCGATTGCATCCCTCTACTTGTGTTAGAAAGTATGATAGATGAACGAAATTACGACCAGGCATGTAGAGAATTTTTGTTTGCTGCAAGTATTGCGAATTGAACTGGTTGATACCGTATCACGGCGTTTTGGCGCCATTTATTTGGCATAGTTTCGTGTGGGAGCCCGGACTACGTGTGGCAAAATGCCAACGCACAAACCCTCTCATTCCCTCCCGTCTCTCGCTCAATCGATTAGATAAGACGAGAGGCACTCTCTCGCTGATCTACCTCTTTTCCTCACCCCTTGTAGAATGCTGTGCCGTATTAGCATTCTGTAACCTGATTGATTGATTGTTCATTTCGTCGACGGACGAATTCAGGAACAGCGAGGAGACTATAAAGGAGGAGCTGTACTCACCCAGAGTAGGATTACTTTAAATTTAAAATATTGATTAATTAATATTTTAATTTATTTAATGATAGTTCTCATGCGGTGTTAGTTTTCCGGAAAAGCTCTTGGAAAAACTAAAAGGAGTGTTAGTTTTTACTTTTCCATTTCTCACGGCGGGCTCGGAAAAGCTAAATATTTGAATTCCCGCAATTATTGATTTTCTGCCATAACTCGGCTCCCAGTGCAGCTAGGCTTACCAAAGTTGAAGAATGAAGTCTAAATGCGAAAAGTAACCCTAAAACAAATTTTCTAATTGCTAGCTTCAATAAGAGCCGAGATACAGAAAATGCGGGAATTCAAATCTAACTACTTTTCCGGAAAAGCTAGGTGGAAAATTAACACTCTCGATCGTTTTTCCAAGAGCTTTTCCGTAAAACTAACGCCACATTACATGTTACAAATCACTGCTGATATTATCAACCAATTACGATGTGATCGTGAAACATGCAACGTGTAGGCGTTAGTATTTGTTGATGTTGTTGTACGAAAATTACTGGTTACCTATGCAGGTGTTCAACCTGTGGCCGGACGGCGATCCGCTGTGGCAGTGCCCCTGATACTTTGTTGAATCGGGTACGTTGCTGAGTGGTTCCTCTGGCCGTTAAAAAAGGGAAAAAATGCAAGAAAATACTCGTCGCTTCAAATATTGTGCTGAAATCAGAATAGTGGTGTCTGATATTTTGGGGTTAGGTGAATCGTCGTTCGAATCGTAATTACTCGGAAACGTTGCCATTCGAGCTTGGGCTGAAACCAGGATGTGTCATGTACGATCGAAACTAAATGAAACATACTCTGACCAAATTTGTTCTCAAATCGATAAAAAAGTCCCTACAGCATGCTTTTAGATTCCGTTGAACTGAACTTATATTCAAACCATAATTTCATAGCCTACCGTAATCAATATCAACATACCGTAATAACTATCCTTTTTCAGCCGAATCGTACCAGCACACGGTGCTCGCGGTCAAGTCGCTCGCTGGTCTGTCGGAGAAGATTACCGACCACTGGAGAATGAGAGGAGAGGAGGCGGAAACGGTATGGAAGATGGGTTACGGTAGATATGGAGGAGATGATGGATACTATAGGCGGGTTGCGGCAGAATGAGGGAGAGACTGTACGGTAGACGGATCACGGTAGAATGAGGCGGAGACTATACGGTAGGAAGGGTTAGAATGGGGGGAGAAGGTATGGTAGAATTAGCGGATAATGTGAGAAGTAAGTGTAGATACAAAGATATACGATTGACCGGTAGGTAGTATTGTCGTTGGGGAATACAGTACGATAATTTTATCGATGTTTGTTAATTGATTATCTTACAGACCGAAAAGGAGTGCGTGACGGCTCAGGCGGTGGCTTCGGCATTCGCGAATTTCGCAGCGACTGCGCACACTCAGGGTACGGTAGATGAAGTTATTATTGATTTTATTGAATCTGTAAAAATTTTACGATATGGAACTGGTTTGTTCCAGATTCATCGTGGGTTGTTGAAGTAGAAGGCGAATGCAGAGTAATCTTCGGCAAAAGCAATAGTTAATATTCGGACCTGCAACTCTCGAGTTGCACGATCCGGATATGACCGGTGCTGATCTGCTGGTTTGATAATAGCGTATTATTGAGAGACTTTCTGAGAGGATCGACATATTTGTTCAGAGTCTTGGCACTGGGTCAAATATTCGATATCTAATACATTTTAATGGATTAGGTTCCTCTCCTCGTCCATGGCATGTATGAAAAGTAATACATTTTTTTCTGTGTGTAGTTTAACGATTCTTGATGTACTTATACTGCATAAAAAAGTGCTCACCGCTGTTTGGTGATACAAGTGATAGTTTTTTTCTGAATAACAATATAAATTATTATATATCTGAATAACAATATGACGCTGTCCGCGATAGAATCAACAAACCTTGTTCAAGGGTCGGCACAGGCAAAATGATGTTCTTCAAATTTCTTGAAATATCGGTTTTATGGGTTGTTTTTGATTCTGCACAACGTGGCGTCGTTAGTTTTTCAAGATTTTGCTTCCAGGCGACAAAATGGCGCCGCGCCACTTTAGGGCGCGGCACGTTTTCCTTTCATAACTTGTGTCAACCAGCTCGAATCAGCCCAAAACCCACGTACCCGTACAAAATCTTATGGCGAATTCAATGGTATATATGGTTTTACGTGAATCGTCCAATGAAGCGAGATAAAACAACTTTTTGACCCGTTATAGTGTGAACCAGGAGACATAGTTTATTCGACGTGCCTTTCGATTCTGATTCTAATAATATAGCATTGTGTAGGGGAAAAGAGGTGGAAATATGTTTCCCAAGCGATTTTCCGATTTTCAACGCGCGAACTGTTGTCCGTCCGTCCGATCTGCCTAGTTAGGCAGCGGTGAGCACAGTGAGTCCGTCCGATCTGCCTAGTTAGGCAGCGGTGAGCGCAGTGAGTCCGTCCAAACTGCCTAGTCAGGCAGCGGTGGGGATAGTGAGTGCCAAGTAAGTATTAGGGAACACAGGATTACGGTACCTGGAACCAATAGAGTACCTCAAGGACCCGGAGAGTGTTAACCTGTGCCAAGGGACTTCTGAGAGACTCTATTGGTTCCAGGTACCGTAATCCTGGGTTCCCTAATACTTTCTTGGCACTCACTATCCCCACCGCTGCCTGACTTGGCAGCTTGGACGGACTCACTGTGCTCACCGCTGCCTAACTAGGCAGATCGGACGGACTCACTGCGCTCACCGCTGCCTAACTAGGCAGATCGGACGGACGGACAACAGTTCGCGCGTTGAAAATCGGAAAATCGCTTGGGAAACATATTTCCACCTCTTTTCCCCCTACACAATGCTATATTATTAGAATCAGAATCGATATGCACGTCGAATAAACTATGTCTCCTGGTTCACACTATAACGGGTCAAAAAGTTGTTTTATCTCGCTTCATTGGACGATTCACGTAAAACCATATATACCATTGAATTCGCCATAAGATTTTGTACGGGTACGTGGGTTTTGGGCTGATTCGAGCTGGTTGACACAAGTTATGAAAGGAAAACGTGCCGCGCCCTAAAGTGGCGCGGCGCCATCTTGGCGCCTGGAGGCAAATCTTGAAAAACTAACGACGTCACGTTGTGCAGAATCAAAAATAACCCCTAAAAACGATTTTTCAAGAAATTTGAAGAACATCATTTTGCCTGTGCCGATCCTTTGTTGAAGCTATCGCGGACAGCGTCATATAAACAACAATATAAGCTTTGATTGCGAAAGGTAACGTGCCCTAGATGCCTTGGGAAAGCTTGGGTTACGTAATCCCACGTTGCAGCTGGCTTACCGGCTTGCCCCATCTAGCGTGGTAGCTTGCTACTGTAAAATCGCTTGACATGGAACACCTTTACCTTTATAAAATTTATGCACCCCGAGACGGTTCGGTGGTTTCGTCGGAGGTACGGTAGATGTTTCGTTGATGTGTTCAGTATCGGAAGGAAACTGTGAGTTATTGATTTACGGTTCAAACGAACATCAACTACGACTAAAACTCATTGATTACCTTTGCCATTTAAACATACGTTCACAGCAAGTCAGGTGCCAATGTATTCCACGTTACAAGGTGTGTACTTAAAAATTTGTTTCCCGGGCAATGTGATAAGTAGTTGATTGCTTTTCAAGTTAATTATTAGCTTGGGTTCGATGTCCGATCTACCGAATTAGTAGAAAAATCGATATCTCCCAGCTTCGTCCTAATCACTTCGATGGCACTTTACGGCGACGGCTGCAAGTTGTGCAGCGAGGCGGAAGCAAGGATCGGTGCGATGAAAAGGAGTCGAGAGTGCAGAGAGGTACGGTAGGTCACGGTGGGTGGCTATCGAGAACTGGTTATATTCTGATTACATAAATGATTGGGTCATGACATAAGCGCAAGCGACAATTTGCAATAAGTTATTCACTTTCAGTGATTTACTGTGACTTAGTCAATAAAGGACAAGTTTCGTAGTGGATTGCGTAGTGATGACGCAATCGTCGCTTCCAGCGTTCCAACGGTACGACAGCTGCAGCTGCTGCAGCCGCGTGTCGTGCAGCTCTTGCAGCCGTCGAGTGACCGGACGAGTCGCTGCCGGCATATAAAAGAAGAAGTCGATGATAGATAACGAATTCAGGGGAAAGAGGAAGCGGGTTACGCCAAAGGCTAACTCCGTTGAGTATTATTTATTTATCGTACATGACAAGGGTGCGGCAAGATGTACAAAAATGAACGAGTTAAAATGATATTTAATAATGGGTCATTCGCAGGAGTGGGGAGCGGGAAGGGAGTGATCGGGGCCACCGCACGGGAATTAGGAGTGAGGGGAGGAGCCTCAAAAGCGGTGGAGGAGCCGCTTATCCAATGTGTGTCTTATTGGATCTCCGTGTGGTGCCCAAATTGGGGAAGTGTTCGGAGTTTGGGAGGGGATCTATAGATTGGGAACAGGAATCCCTAGTGATGATGGGAGGTCAGCAATTAGCAATAAATGATTTTTGATAGTGGGGATGGAAAGTTTAGGGTCACAAATTAAGTGTAATTTATTCAAAGAGTTGATGATGTAATACTATGTTCATTGCAGAAGGGACGAGTCTGAGTGCGTGGACGTGTCCGAGTCGGATCCGGAGAGACTCAAGGAGTACAGGTGGGAGATCGGGGCTTCACTGATTGCATATTCTGAGGAAAATCACACCTAGTTGATCTCTGAGCCTTATCCATCCTGTTTTATACTTATAGACTTCTTTTTTCACAACGGTTACATGGTCATATCCTTGGTAGACTTTGAAAGGTAACTAAACAACTATCCGCATAACAGGGAAATTGACCGCTTTTTTGAAGAGAGAGTGCGGAGAATGAAGAGGGTGGGGGTGTAATTTCCCTCTTATGCGGGTAATTGCTTAGTTACCTTTCAAAGTCTAATCCTTGGTAATTTTCATTCCTACTTACTAGTCTTGAATAATTATTTTGGCGAATAACAACGGTTATTCGCGAATAGAAATATTTGTCAAATACTTACACATGGCAATCAGAGGCAGCATTCATATATTCAACGGCTTGATTTCCGTTTTAATTTTATATTAATTGTAATCCCATTTCTGTTCAGGGATCAATGGGAGGCGATTTCGGCCGGAGCGAAGGAAAAATTAATCGATGCAATCAAACCAATTGCCGTTTTCAATGGACACTCACATCGACCGTGCACGAAGAGGTACGGTCGGCGATCGAGAACTGAACTAAGATGATAATATATCTTTATCGCAACAATAAATGCACGAGTACACACTAGCCGGTAGCTCGGAACTGAAATGGACAATTTAACGATGATCGGGGAGCAGCGAAAGAGGTAAGGTAGGCGATCGAGAACTGAATTGAGGTACGGTAGGCAATCGAGAACTGAAAAGGTACCAGCGCAAAATAAAAAGAGTTGGCACAAAAGATAAGGGCGCAAGTTTGGTGGAAAGTATGCAAATCGCAGTTTCAGCGTGTATTGAGAACTAGAGATTGTACAGTGTTGACAATACTGCTTCACCGACTTTTCAGCGCACGATGTGCGCCGGATTTCACAAGCTGCGCCGCCGGTCTATTTGCAGGACCTGGTTTTTCCGTTCGAGACCTTTCAACAGAACGCGCGATGTGCGACGGATGGGTGAGGGTTCGACGCGCGACGCGTCGACCCATACACCCATCCGTCGCACATCGCGCGCTGAAAAGTCGTGTGTGCTCTCGATTTTTTTGTTCCTGATTCATCGCTTTATGAGGTGTCTGAAACCCGAAAGTAGCGTGCGACCGCAGTGAGAATTAGAAATGAAAAAGAAAATTCAGTGTTTCGCCGAGAACTGTGACGTCTCACGGTGTTTTCTAGTGTAATGATCGTACATAGCACATTAAGCTTTCGAATTTTAGAATATTTGAAAATCCCTTTTTTTGGAATGCTTAATTGCAAAAAATGCACATAATTTATTTATCACCGTCGTGCGACGTATGCTACATGGTGGCGCCTAGTTGGCGTCCTCTGGGCGCTCTGAGGCGTCGGAGACAGCAGGTGCTTCCGACGCTTCTGAAACTTCTGGTGCCAAAGGTGCGCCTGCCGTCATCTGGGTTTAAAAGTAGGGATTTTGTCACGCTTACCATGGTGAACCCAGGGTCCCGCACGGAAATATTCAAAATCAATGGCGCCCAAACGCCGCGTGAAAATAGACGTACACTTAGATTCGCCCAAGCATGCGGGAATCAGAAGAATGAGTAAATATAATTGTAATCATTGCGAAAGGCGACCGATTGATGGTGTGAGAACACATCATTCCACAGGCCGGTCAACCGTCCAGAAAGGCCTTTGGAGTGAGAGAGCGTGTGAAATCGAGAGGGACTCTCTCACTTTTGCATACTCTCTCTTCCTAACCCTGGTCTGTAGGTTTGGAATCATGTGAGAAGGGAGAGAAATGAGAAAGATGAGGACGAAATTTGTGAAATTCGTTTTTATAATTGGATTAGATAATTTCTTTTCCTTTAATGAAACTAGAAATGTATAGTCAATCATAGTCAATCTGAGGCTGCGCGAAATTACAATGAGTCAAATATTTGAGTTAATTTTTTTGCACAAGAAAGATTTGTGCAAGATCTTACCCGCTGACTTTGTTTTGTAGCTTTTGCCAATAATGACTTGTCAGGAATATGTAAAAATTGTTTCATTTCAATGTAAATTAATTCGTTTTGCACATAATCGCTTTATTATATTCGTATTTTGGTACTCAGAATCATTGGCTTTTAGCCATGCGTGGTTGTATGCTGGCGCCGTCGTGGCGGCTTGCTGGCGTCTTCCGGGCGCCTAGAATCCGGCCTGGATTTCAAGTTCGCGCTTCATCTTCAGTCGCCTTTTGCAGTATTCAATGAGGCCTGGAAAGAGGGAGGGAAAATATACGCGGGTAATTGTTTTTCTTTCAAGCCAATATGTATCGTGCGTCAAACAAGCAATATCTAGACTGCAGTTACAGGAGTACGGTTGTCCTGCTACGGTGGTTAAATCTTACTATAGAAATATGCTAAACGCTGAATATCGTGAAATGATTTCTGAAACTTTCGTCTCGTACTATAGCCGTACAGCTTTAGGTAGTATTGGCGTATGGCTAGAACGGGGGTGTGTCGTTTTAGAACTGCTCGTTTTAGAACCGCTCGTTTTAGAACTCATTTTTGAAATTTCAGTTAGATCATTAGTAAGGCACTAATTAATATCGATTAGCTATTTGTAATTTTTCTACAGTATCCTAAGCTACCGTAACCCGGGCGACGTTTCCCAATGCACCACAATTGCAAAACTAGTTAGTATCATGCCCGAAAGCATTGATTGAGATACCTAACATAATCGATAAAGTTTCTACAGTATGCCTACAGTATCCTCCATGTACCATAACCCGGGCGACGTTTCCCACTGCACCACATTGCACAGATAGCTAGTATAATGCCCCAAATCACTAGTTGAGATACCTAACATAATTATTAAACTTTCTACAGTATGCCTACAGTTTCCGTCATTTACCGTAACCCGGATGACGTTTCCCACTGCACCACAATTGCACAAATAGCTAGTATAATGCCCCAAATTACTAGTTGAGATACCTAACATGATCAATAAAGTTTCTACAGTATGCCTACATTTTCCGTCATTTACCGTAACCCGGATGACGTTTCCCAGTGCACCACAATTTCAAAATTAGCCAACTGTATGCCCAGTATCAGTGGTTGAGGTACTTATCATAATCGATTAACGTTTTAAAAATATTTCAACAGTTTCGTGAGATACCATAACCCGGACGACGTTTCCTAGTGCACCACAATTTCAAAATTAGCCTACTGTATGCCCAGTATCAGTGGTTGAGGTACTTATCACAATCAATTCTTTTTTTAAATATTTCAACAGTTTAGTGAGTTAACATAACCCGGGCGACGTTTCCCACTACACCACAAGTGAAAGATTAGTCAGTATTCTCCCATGAATCAGTGGTTATGGTATCTTCACCTATAAACTTTCCACAATATTACTACACTACAATACACTTCAACTACTGTAAAACTCGATTGGAAAAAGGGAAAGAACCGGCAATTGCTCGCATTTTCCGGCGTTATACGGTAATGATGGTAATTCTTTAACTTTGTCTTTTTTTTTGCATCTAATTTTTTCCTTTGTTTTAGACATTTCATGGCCGGGTAATTTCCGGTAAATCGAGGTGGACAAAAATACGAGGCCACTCTCGAGTCGAAAATAACTTTCTTCGCAAAGTTACAAAAATCGAATGACCACGTTCCGGTAATCGTTCCCGACATTTTTAGTACGTACGAAAGGTTTATTCTAGCAGTTACGAGCCGGAAGAACATACCACAGTAGAAAAACAGACATGGTTGTTGTAGAAAAGTACGCCAAATAAAATTATACAAATTTTCCATAGGAAATAAAAGGTTTTCAAAATTTGTGGTTGGGCGACGATTGATAAAAGGCAGAAAGCCACTGGACCTCATACCAAAACAAACTCCAAAGTACTCGTCGGCACTCCCATAAAAAAAACTATTCAAATGGCCGCATCAGCTATTATTGTGCAATTGACAAACGTCACCCAAGTTACAGTAGTTGAAGTGTATTGTAGTTTAGTAATATTGTGGAAAGTTTGTAGGTGAAGATACGAACCATAACCACTGATTCATGGGAGAATACTGACTAATCTTACACTTGTGGTGCAGTGGGAAACGTCGCCCGGGTTATGGTAACTCACTAAACTGTTGAAATATTTTTAAAAAGAATCGATTGTGATAAGTACCTCAACCACTGAAACTGGGCATACAGTTGGCTAATTTTGAAATTGTGGTGCACTGGGAAACGTCGTCCGGGTTACGGTAAAAGAAGGAAACTGTAGGCATACTGTAGAAACTTTATTGATTATGTTAGGTATCTCAACTAATGGTTTGGGGCATTATACTAGCTATTTGTGCAATTGTGGTGCAGTGGGAAACGTAGTCCGGGTTACGGTAAATGACGGAAACTTTAGGCATACTGTAGAAAGTTTAATAATTATGTTAGGTATCTCAACTAGTGATTTGGGGCATTATACTAGCTATTTGTGCAATGTGGTGCAGTGGGAAACGTCGCCCGGGTTATGGTACATGGAGGATACTATAGGCATACTGTAGAAACTTTATCGATTATGTTAGGTATCTCAATCAATGCTTTCGGGCATGATACTAACTAGTTTTGAAATTGTGGTGCATTGGGAAACGTCGCCCGGGTTACGGTAGCTTAGGATACTGTAGAAAAATTACAAATAGCTAATCGATATTAATTAGTGCCTTACTAATGATCTAACTGAAATTTCAAAAATGAGTTCTAAAACGAGCGGTTCTAAAACGAGCAGTTCTAAAACGAGCAGTTCTAAAACGACACACCCCCTGGCTAGAACACCACCTTAATATCGTACTACCGTAATTACTATGCTACCGCTACATGGTTACAGTGTCACCGTAATACGATTACCGTACTACCGTGACTACAGTAACCCTGACTACCGTACTCACAACATCCCATGGCGACAGCAATGATAAAGGAGACGGGAAAGACGATGGCGCACACCAGAATCAACTCGTTCCGCGCATCCACTGAATTATGCATAGAACCATTCTAATTAACAACCAAATTAACACATTCTAATTAACAAATTAAGAAAAGTTTGATTTATTGTGAAAAATCCACTATTGCACGAGAATGGTTCGGCTTCCCGGCATTCCAAATGTTCCCGCTTACCATCTTTCGTACTGCAAACTTCTTGGTTAAGAAAATGGCGAATCGTAATTTTCGGCAACGAAATTGAATGTGTTGCGTAACGATAATCGGTGTCCCAGACACCTCTCTGGGCACATGATTCCAAAAATACAGACCAGGGTCAGAGCGAGATAGTGTGCTAAAGTGAGAGGGTCTCTCTCGATTTCGCACGCTCTCTCACTCCAAAGGCCTTTCTGTAAGGTTGACCGGGCGGTGGAATGATTGATGTGTGGGAGTCTGGGACACCGATTATCTTGGCAGGGGCAGAACAGTACACAGAGAGGGAAGGCTCCAACTTTCCTTACTCTGGAGACATTGTCTCGAGCTGAGAGATCATGCAAAAGCGAGAGATCATCTCTCGCTATCTCTCGCCCGCTCTCTCGACTCTGCATGCTCTCACAGTTGGAGACAATGTCTCCAGAGTAAGGAAAGTTGGAGACTACCCGCTCTGAGTATTACATTTATAAAATGATACGAACACACAAAAAGTCAAAATGGTACTTCCTGTGTTTACCAAAGCGAGAGAGCACGCAAAAGTGAGAGGGTCGCGTACGTGCCTGTGTGGCACACCGTGTCAAGCGGGGGAAGAATCCTCATTTGCGTTGCGCGACTGTCTGGCGGATTAGCGCGAGAGAGTGAGAGAGCAAAATCAATATGCGGCCAAATTTGACAGAAATAAATTCATAATTCGACTAGTTGACCAAAATCGAAAAATCTACTTCCAAGGAATTTTAGGGAGATGCTTCAGGGGTGCTCTCTAAAATCGGTATAATGATAGCTTCTCTTCCCAGAGAGTTAATAGAGCTTGAATAGTAATACATCTATTAACTCACTGCAAAAGATTGATTAGGTTATCAAAAAATCACAGAACATCCCCATCACAATTGCCCACAATTCCTTGGAAGTGGATTTTTCAATTTTGACCTAATATTCGAATTATGAATTTATTTATCTCAAACTGGGTCTCATTCCGACCGCTCCCTCTCCCTCTCTCACCCCGGATTACGAGCTAATCCGCCAGACATCCGCGCCACGCAAATGATTGTTCTTCCCCCGCTTGACACGGTGTGTGTAGTAAACAACGGCAGTCCGTCATTTTACTTTTTGGTGTGATCGTATCATTTTATAAATGTAATATGGTATCACATATCGTCGCAAAATGTGCTCACAATAGTTCGCCAGTTCTGCATTCTATCCACCCAATGCGAATTTTAATTGAATCGCAGTTTTCCGTGCAATTCGACTTTGCTTCCATTAGACACTCCCTTTCTCTCGTCGCCGCGTCCTTAACTGAAACATTCAATTGATACGCATTTAGCAATCGTACACTGCACAGAGAAAAATGTCTGTCATATATGGCTCCTGAACTGCGCTTGTATGTTATATATAACATACTGTATGCTGTATGTTATATATGACATACAAACGCAGTTCAGGAGCCATATATGACAGACATTTCTCTGAGTGTGGAAATGAATTCGTACTATGACACAAATAATGACGAATTCGGATCTGCAAAATTCGCGAAAGGAGTATAATAATACTTTTAAACAGCTCATGTTCCCTCCGACTGAAGCAGGTTGGGAGTAGAAGAAGCAGGAGATAAAGCGACTCAAGATGCCACTCGTCAGTTTTGACTCCTTTTCTTTCTTCTCCCAATAACTTTTTTTCAGAGGCACAATTCCACGTTTGCTAGAGTGGCATTCGTAAATCTAACCAATCCCGAAGCACCGCGTATAATGTACGACATCCGAGCCTGCCTAGCCCACTGTGATTCTATTGACTGTCCCGCTTTTTCGTGAGTTTATTCATCTTTTGATCCATCCTTAGCTGTTTCCTTTCCAGATTTCATTATATCTCCAAATTGTGCTCAAGAGCCACAGGATTTGATGTACGCTACTTCTTTGTTTGTTCATGTTTATTGTTTACACTTCAGAATGCGGGACCGGAGCGTCTAAGCCTCGAGGATACTAATGGGGTCGAAGATAAGTATCTCGGACTATTCATAAAAAAGCAAAGTGAGCCAAATTGCCATCACTCAAATAGAATTATCTACTTATTCAGACATGCCGGTGCTTGAAGAATGTTACCCTTCGAGGGATTCTTTCGAAGAATTTCTTAAATCGTACCAAAGTAAGACCTTTGACTTATTGTTGCAACCAAATTAATTACTATCAGACAACACCTCGTCAGCTCCTCAGACTACCCCCGCTGCTTCTGAAGCACCTGGCACGTTTCCATCGTTGAGGTAGTTAACATTAGATAGTCAACCTTTCAGGAACCAGCACTACCTCCAAGCCCACGACGGGTCTCACAACTACGGTATCTTCTCCTGAAACAAGCTTGGATACGTCTGCTGCAAATACTCGCACTACCGTGCCCGCAAGAATCTCGGAGTCGTCAAGTTCAACTACTGCATCCAGTACTACTTCGAGAGCATCAGGTTAGAAGCTTGTGTATGTATATTTTATGGATACGTATGTTCAGAGACGACGTCCGGTAGTTCGTCTAGGCCAATCAGTTCTACAATGTTCTCTACCCAATCCTCGACGTCCATTCCTTCTACAACTTTTACTACTTCATCTAGTTCAACGACAAATCAATCCCAAACAATCATCACTACTCAAGCCGCAAGAACCAACGCAACTGTGAAGAGTATCACGGAGGATAAGAAAAGTACCGGTGTGATAATCTTTTCTCTAATGGAATTCACTCCTTTTATATAGATTCTGCGACGATGCCCACTACTTCTGAAAGTCCGGCTTCAAAATCGACTACTACGCCCCAGGCAACCTCTGGTGAGCATTGTTGCCAATACAAGTTACTAGTTACTTTGTTCTTTGAGTGACCCCTCCGACTATTCCTACAACGACTTCTCGTAACTATTCGATCGGTTGGAACCCTTCTTTGTTTATCAATTATTAAAATATTATCAGGTGAATGCGGTGTTACTGTGGATGGAAAGCGCTTCGGGTTGATGAATGGTGAAGCAATGAACGGAACATGGCTAAGCACTCAAGTGGTACGTTACTCCCTCTCCCTCCAATTTGAATCTTATCTTTGCTACGTCACTCTACTTTCAAATGCGTTTATCCTATTATGCAGATGGGAGGATCACGCAACCAATCGATTAACCAGTCTGATGTCATCACCTTCTCTCTCACCTCGCCCTTTTCTCTACTGCACTGCGGCTTGAACGTGACGGTGTCCAACGGAAGTGAGACCAGAAGTTATCCTTTTCTGATTTACAATCAACATACGGAATAATAACTACACTGAGCGCAAGTTTGCTAGGAGAATGATTCTCCAACTGGGTTTGCTAGGAGAATGGTTTTCCAACGCGGGCGAACTCTCCAGTATTCTAGAGAACGTTCTCTAATTCGCGCTGGAGAACGGTTTTCCAGTTTGGCGCTCCGCCCCTTTTCCAATCAATGAGGGCTACAATGAGTGTGAAGTTACTTAGGTGCACGATATACACGTGTTCCGGGCAATACATTCACTATTGAGTGTATTGATATGAGCCATAGTAAGTGTATCGTACACTTGGAGAGAGGAATCTCAGCTCCACACTGCAATAGATTAGAACGAGAGAAATCATTCCCCGAATCGGTCCAACCTACAGAAAGGGGCCAGCAGTGCGAAAGCGTGCAAACTCGAGAGGAATTTTCTCACATCTCACCCCTTTCTGGAAATTTGAGATCTGAGCAACATAATGGCAAATATGACTAGATTGTCAACTGCCTGCTGTATCATACACAGGGAGTATGTCTCCTGGAGTTATCACTGACTAACCTCTCCTCGAGAAGTTGTCTTAACACACAGCAAAAATACGTTTTATATTACAGGCCTGTGTGTTGCTCACCATATATCAAGCATTTAGGTTAACTGTAGACACATGCACATCTTATTTATCTAGAGGCATACGAATTTATGCTAGAAAACAAATTTATAAGTGTGATATTGGAAGACAATCATGGTATGTTAATATGCGGAGTACTGTAGATAGGAGCCCGAGAATTAGAGCCGGGGAAAGGTGTGGGGAAAATACAGAAGAGCCTGGTGCACGCTGTGCACCAGGCAACACACCACACTCCTCAATTCATCAATTTTCAATTTATCTGTGTTATTCGTTATTTACGATGCATTATTGTTGGTTTTCTACTCTAATTTGTTGCTCAGCGTTATGGCCACCTTTCGCGGAGTCGATCAGCGCCGGGCGATGAAGGACACCGGCAAGGAGGAGGCGAGTCCGCCCGAGGTACTTTCATTTATTTCTTCCCTAGTTTTATCCCTATTTGAACAGTTTTTCCTTCGGTTATAGAAATAATTGTCCTTGATAATAGGTTCTACTACGCGTTTAGTCAGTTTTCCCCATGTTTAGGTGATCGAGCTGCCCGGGGGCGAGCGATTGCATAAGGCGCGCGCCCACCCCGCACTCGATATCGATCGCTGCCAAGAAGAAGAATGCCGTCCAGAACGGAATCTTCAAGGCTGAGCTTAACAACTTCCTCATGATGGAGCTCGCCGAGGACGGCTACTCCGGTGTCAAGGCTCGTGTCATTCGTAATTTTTTCTCGTAAAACATGTTTTCTCGTCTGTGATTTTTTTTCTAACTTTTACCTAATTATTTCAGATCCATCGTACCCCTGCTCGCGCCGAGGTCATCATCATGGCCACCCGCACCCAGTCTGTGCTCGGGGGGACGCAGATTCAAGGAGCTCACCTCCGTCGTCCAGAAGAGATTCGGATTCGAAGAGGGAACAGTTGAGGTTATTTTTCCTTCATCCTTGTTGCTCATTTCATATTTTGTCAGCTTTACGCCGATAAGGTCTCCAACCGCGGTCCTTGCGCCTTTGCCCAGTGCAAGTCCCTCAGCTACAAGCTGGTCGGAGGACTTGCCGTTCGCCGTGCATGTTACGGAGTTCTCCGTTTCATCATGGAGTCGAACGCCCAGGGTTGCGAGGTGATCATTCATATAATTGCACACATAATTGCTTGCCTAACTGGTATTCTAATGCCTATTCTCATAATGTTGAGTCAACATTGACGATCAATATCAACATTGTTGACTTAATATTTGTGTATAACGCCATTTTATTTATTTAACAGGAATTCTTGGTATCACGGCCAAGATCATGCTCCCCTACGACTTCACTGGCGCCTCTGGACCCAAGAACCTCTTCCAGGTTAGGTGATTGGATGTTTCCTATATTTATTTATACATGGAAGTTGGAGGCTGAGGACAAAAGCTCATGCATAAACAGATCAATAATTCGTCTGGTTTTCAAAGCACAACGTGTGCGATATTTTCACCGCTATTTTGCCGCGCGCGACGAGTGAAAACGTAGTGTAAACGTATGAATATTACGGTATCTCGCGATCGATATTTAGATGCGACTCCCTCTCTAATCACTCATTCAAATTCTTGATTATGAGAACAAGTAAACCCCGCTGTGAAAAGATGCAGTATGACAATTAGAGAGATGAGGGAGAGGGGGATGTGTCTTTTCCTATAATAAAGATGAAGAAACAAATATTCATAATTTAAGGTGCCCTGTCCGGCGTCGATTCGTTACGAGGACCAGCGTGCGATTGGAGCGAAAGGCGACGCGCCTGTTATAACGGAAGGATGTCCAATCTGTCGACCCCCTTTTTCACTTGTGCCGTCGTTCATTGTACGATTTGTGCGGATAAACATATTTTCCTTATTACATGTATTTTGTTGCGACAGCCTCACAACAGATCAATATTTGAATTAGATTACGGTAGCCGAAGGGAGGAGAAGTGGGAAGGGGCGGGGCCAGCGAGCAACCCGCGCGCGACCCCTCTCCGTAGCTGGCAAATCGTTTGCTAGAATTCTGGAGAACCTCTTTTCCAACTAGCTGGAGAACTTTCTCCAGGGTTTCATATGTCAGAGAACCGTTCTCCAACTATCTGGCAAACTTGCGCTCAGTGTAAGCTGTTCCTCCAAACCAATGGAAATCTCCGTGGAATGTTCTTTTGTTCAGGTTCAATCACATGGATGGGCAAGGACAAAGCTGCGAACGAAAGGGACCCAGGATGGGAGGATGTCATCGAATTCGCTTGCTTCTGTAAGTTACCGAGTTATTTCTACTACAAATATCGAGAATTCAGGCAACTCGACTGCTCTTTCTACATCGACCAGCGGTAAGATAGTCGTTGTAACTGTGGTGTATGGCGAATGGTAACTTGAACCAACAATATCGGTATTAGATTTCTCAATTTCGTTTTTGTTCCAGACTCCTTGACCACGAAGCCTACCGTAGCTGTATCAATAACCACTGCCGAGCCAACTATCGATTCATCTGTGAATCCGTCTACTACTACTCAGACCGTCACCGAACCAAGAACAAGTAAGGAACCGGGAAGTAGCATTAACTATAATTTCCATTTCTCAGGCACTTCGCCCTCCGAGCCCACTTCTACCGAATTGGCCCCAGAAACCACTACTGCAATGAGTGAGTTAGTGTTGGATAACTATGAGTTGATTGTTAGTTTATTAGTAAAATCGGAAGTTTTTTTGCGAGCATCCATTAATTAGTTATTGAAACCATGCCTAACTCACACCAAAGTGAACGTTTTCATCATTTCCTGTGACATACTAATGCATTGCAGATTACTCGTACGCCGGATATCTTGTGGTGAAAGACAATTATTTTCGCAATATTCCGGTCGGAAATCTCAGTCAGATGTACACCATTGATCAATACGGTTCGAAAAAGGTAAAGCATTTATCAATATCTAAAAAATCGATAAAGAACATTGTTTTCGTATGTTTATGTATTGACAACGAGTTGGTAATTAATGTGTGCCATTTTTTCAGTATCGGAAGGTCGTAGTCTTCCCTGGTTGCATCATCACAGTGTATACGGATAAGGACAAATTCAAGTTCGACAATTCCAACAAAATCGTCACATCTGTTCACAAAATGGATAACGGTGGCATAACAGGAGTCAAAGATGTCATTGCCGACTGCGAAGACGTGGCAAATATCCCCAACCGCGGATATTTGGGATGGTAGACCATTTCATGATTTGACTATTGATTAGTTTCATTGGGAGTAGTTTTGTGTAATAAACTGAACATTTGGTGTACTGTGGCTTCTTCTTTCCGAGTAATAAATGTTCGTTTGTATTATATTCCGTTTGTACTGTAGTTCATTGGGAGCAGACTCATTTAACCGTTGTCTTAATTTTAATGCATTAGTTCGTTGGGAGTTTCGTGTTGTGGCTTTTTTCATACCGTAGACCTGTGGGAGTAGTTCGCTTTATATATTCCAATAAAAGTAGGAAAAACACAGCACTATCTTGGCGATGTTTACAATATTTATTTCCATCCGACTACCGTACTAACATGGAATAGATTCAGCGAAGAAGAGATCAAACCTCCATCTGTCAATCCATTCATCCGTCAATCCATCCCATTTCCCTCCTCGCATGACAGACTTTCACCGTTGCTACCAACTACCGTCCTGCAGACTTTGCCTTGGATGAATCAGCAAACCACTCCCTCCTCTCTTCTAACTTCAAATGGGAAAGAAAGTGAGTGAGGGGGAGAGGAGCTTCCCTTTGTCAGAGTTGATGGTATATTGCAATTATAAAATGATACGTTCATGAAATGGACTACTGTTGGTGTACTTTCTTTCTATACCTCGGCATGTCTCTCGCATTATCATAATCTCTCGCAGCCGCATCTGTTGTTTTAGGAGCGGAACATTTTGGATGTGTATACTGATTGAATGACAGAAAACACAGAGTAATTAATCACTAACAACCAGCACGCGTGAAGTTAGACAAGAAATGGAATTGCCTGTCATTCTCTTTGTGTGTTTTTGTTGAGCATTACACATATTTTTCCATTTTTCCTATAAATTTCTTCAATCACCGAAGCGAGTTCGACCACCTTCAATTTTAGAGTAACGTGAAACACGCTAAGAAGCACGCCGTATTATGCTACGTGCTATACACTTTCTTTAGATTATTTTTGCTCGCAACACTGCCAAACACCCCATTGTATATTTGTTTTCTACCTTATAAATAAGAATTTTAAAGTGTGAATGAGATAAAGTGAATTGAAAATATTGTACTCGGGCACTCACTTTCCAATTTTTTTACTCACTTTCCAATTTTCAATCATCACATCATGCATTAAGAGAAAAATGTACATTGCACAAATGCACAGGCGGTAGATGCAAGCAGGGTTGTACGGAATGTACTACGCTCTATAGATGCGTCTTAGCCATTTCCATTGTGAAAGGCGTGCGAGACTGGATGCAATTAAAAGAAGTTGCTACTTCGTCATTAAAGGTAAAGGCAAAGTTGCTACCGCAATGAAGAGGACTTTACGTCGACAAGCGACTACTCTGCCGGGGCCGACCGGTAAGGCCGGTTGCTGCACAGATCTACCTATCCTCTGCTGATCAGGCTTCTGGGGCACGTTACCTTTCGCAATCAAAGTTGCCACCAATTCTTCGATTAAAGTTGCTACCAATACTTCGTCATGTATTTGCTCATTGTAGATCTCCCTGGAGACTCACATCTTCATCACTAAGCTCACAAAGACCACTATTAAATGTTTTAGGGGTGGTGACGGTTGTGCACACAGAAAAAAGGTCTTACATACGGCCTATAAGATATGGGGGTTCTTAACAAAATGTCTTATATATAAGACCTTTTGTTAAGAACCCCCATATCTTATGGGCCGTATGTAAGACCTTTTTTTCTGTGTGTGGAATTAGAGTAAGAGTTCGATTTACCAATTCAATTTAATTATTTATCATGTCAGGCAATAGTGCTCAGATGAGGATGGGCAGGATTTACCAGCACTACCTTTACTCTTGTGTGCGGTTACGCGTGGATCTTTTCCTTCCTTCTCTAAATCTGCTCATTATTTGCGCATATTAATAATGTTGTGTCATCCATACACACATGATGTTGTATGCTTTATTTCGCTCATTACATAATATCACAGTCATCCTTACTTGCAGTACCTATTTACCTAAACCTTACTTACAGAATAGTTTTGATTGTAACGCCACTTTTTAGATATAATAGTGGAATGATCAACGTCGAAGATTGCCTCCACATCATCGTCATAACAGTGCTGGAGGCGTCTGCCGTGCTAGCAAATTTCGTAGTAATTGCGGCAATTCGAAATAGGCGAGTTTAACGGATTCATTTCCACAGATTCAAGTCAAGCTTCACTTGCGCAAATTTGCAACGAGAACGTTCTCCATCCTCCTCATTCCACACGCGTTCTTGTGTTAGCGAACAAGCGAAAGAGTGTGTGAGATGAGAAGGTTGGAGAGCACTGTTTCTAAGAAAGAAATTCTTGGAGAACCGTCATACCAGCAAATATGCGCTCAGTGAATTATGTGATCGTTCATGTCCGCAGATTTCCATACTCTCATTCGGAAATCGACTCATACGTGTAGTTTCCTTGCAAGCCTCTAGACATGTGACAATAGTTCAATATCATTCCAGAACGCCAAAAACCCTCTCTCCCTATGCAATCATTCTGCTTCGCATGGCTTTCGTAGACTTGGCAGCAGCAGTCGGAAGCTGGATGTGCACTGCTCGGTTCGACAACGCAGTTTCTTGATTCATCAACTATGGAATATAGATAAACTTTATCAACCGACCATTAAACCAAGCGAAAAAATAGAGGCTATAGTAAAATAGTACGCTATTCTTGTTATTTGAATTATGCTCACAAGAGCAGTTAATTTGCGCAACGAAACAGTTTCTTCCTATCTGCGAAGGTGAAATACTGTTTGACCCTCTCTAAATGTCGATTATAATAGCGTGCAAAACATCGGCTTTACCATGGTGGTCATCTACGTCGGTCCGTGCACTCGGATGGGAGCCCGCTGGTGCCACGCCTTTCTCAGTAAGTCGCAATGCAAAGCTCAAGTAGAGCCTGAAAAATCGCAAAAGCCGAAAAACGAATGAATAATATTTTAAATGGTAAACATAGCAATCTTGAAGCCGTGGAAACAAGATGCGTAAAGTATGATCTTAGATGTAATGGTGCGTGTGAGTGCTTTCATATTGTGCAAGTTGAAACACCAGTGCTGTTCAAAAATTTTCCGCACTCCTCATTTCTCAAGCTCTCTCGCCCGTTAGACAGCGCGAGAGAGAGTTTGCGAAATCGAGAGTGCGGAAAATTTTTCGCACAGCCCGGATGAACACACGGAATTGCGCAGGTCTGCACACGTCGGCTGTCGGGCAGTCGATCGTCTTCCTCCTCATCTCTTTCACGTATCGTCTCTGGATATTCAAGCGTGCGAAGGTCACGCTCATCGATATCGAATCGGCCAAGCGCAAGCTGCGTCTCGTTTGCGCCCTCGCCGCACTACCGATGGTAGCCAATGCGGTGAGCGCAATGCGAAGAGGCTCAAAGAGAGCCTGAAAGATTCAAATGACCTTTCTTGATTACTCGATCATTCGTGATGTAAAACTCCAGTCAGAAACGCAACTCTCCAGCTTCAAAACACGTTCTTTCACACGCGATCTCTCCCTTTTTCTCAATGCTAAAGACAATATTCTGAGTAAGAACAGTAGTAGGAGTCTACGTGATCAACGTAGTCAGTCGGCAACGTCTCAGGTGTTGAGGTTGTGATGAATTACGGGGCGGGTTCGTTGCCTGCCGATGCCGGCTTCTCCACGTTCACTGTAAGCACGCTGAACCTGACCGACGGCGATTTTCCCAGCCTCGTACGTGGCCTACACAATGATACACCCTACTAGCTAAGAACAGTCACTCAAGTTGATCCGCCTTCTAATATGAGAGGAAGGGCCTTCTATTATATAAGTTGGCCCTGCTTAAATAATAGAAGGCGGGTCAACACGAGTGCTTGTTCCTAGTTAGATGTATCTCTGTGTGTCGTTGTCTGTGTTTTTTTGTTATACGTTATCGATTCACGAAGTCGCAAGGGAATAATGCATGTTAACGTGGAATGCCATACTCTAGATCTCTATAGGGAAATCTTTTGCGGGGAGGGGGCGATGCGGTCAAATGTTAGCGCATTTCCCAATCGCTTTCTTCATCCTATAGACACTGTATTACTTCTGTGATTTTTGTACATGCGTGTGACCTAGTCGTCTTACAAATAGCCTCCTATCACTTTCTCCTCAACCGATCGCAAAATGATTTTTCTTCAAGACGAATTGGTCGTCGCGTGTCGCCATCTTCTCCCTCATCGCCCTGTATGGAGCAGGCTTCGTCGCCTGCTTCGCCATGAGACGTCGACTGATCCAAGCATTGACTAAGATTGTGAGAATGCTTCATAATCACTGGGCGTAACATGCACATCTGCTCAGTGGGAATTGCACTCCTTCACAGTGGCAGCAATGTCTTTACACACAGCGGCGAACTGTGTCTACACGCCTCTCCACACTGTATCGATGTGCATGTGACGCCGAACATCAAGCACCGAAACATCTCAGATTTATTGTAAATGCTTAACTTTTCATCCTGAAAGGAAAAACATTTCAAATGTCTATTTTTGCAGAAGACGCCAGACCGCCGCAATCATCACACGATACTACGCACTCTCAGCATTCAGGTCTGTGTCATTTTTGGCGCGTACACAGAGAGCGAAGTCTTGTATGCCTTCTTCAGTCTTCATCAAGAGAGTTTTCGCTTTGTTTTTTTTGTGAGATCAAGTCTTAGCGTGAAACAAATTGGACTAAACTTTCCATCATCTAGATTGCCGTGCCGCTAACATACGCCGTGGCAGTAGCGCTGTGGGCGCTCGACTTATTCGGCATCATAGAGTCGGTCACCGTCCGTAGATTTGTCATGGTGGTGAGCAGACGTCGGGGAAAAAAACGAACCGTAAAGAGCTGTGTAAAAATAAATGCGCCGCTCGAGCAATTTGAATCTACGAGAAATTATAAAAGCGAACACACACAAACTTTACCGCATTGTTCGTTTTTTTCCTTAGCTTTCGGATGCTGCATGTGATGATCATTTAGACTTCGTCTTTTACTTGCCGTCTACACGAATTTCACCCACTTGAAACATATTCAGTTAGTCCGACGTAGACAAACTACTAGAAATGTGTGGAGATTGAAGTAATGCTTTAAATTGTAGATCAGTAGTGTGTTCGCGCTCGTCAGCCCTCTGGCAAATCTGTACTTCCTACGACCATATCGCATGTAAGGACGAAACTTTGGGTCAAAGGGAGCTGGCAGTGTAAATGCAATGAGTTTCATTTAAAGCAAACTTTTTTTCTTTCTCAATTTTAAGATTCAAAACGTCTGAAATAATTTTAATTGCCAAACGTTCTCATTTTTTGACTAATTTCGCTGGAAACCTTTGTTGATGGGTTCAACTTTTTTGTGTGATTTCAGCAAACACTTTTCGCTGACGTTACCATAATAATTGGCAGTAATACGCTGCTTCTTCAAGGTACTGCATGGAGATTATGGGCGCCGTTGGGTTCAATCGAGAAGTGCCGACAGAAATCGCCAGCGTCTCGCGCACGACTTCCAACTCTCACGCGTCTACAGCTCAAGTAGCTCCATCTCAAGCAGTGTTCGCCATGCAGTAACAGAGGAACAGAGAAAAAAAGCCTATGCGACTAAGCCTATGCGACTCTGAAAGCATTTATAAATTGTTAAATATTATCGTGATATACAACAATTGCTATGGGTTTCAATGGTGCGCACTGCGAAACTTTTTTCACATAATTGTGCCACTGTGTACAAACTAGAAATGATCCGTTCTGCAAAATCTCCGATCACTAATAACATAGGATTAAATCTTTTTTTACTGGTAAATCGTGATTGAACACATGGATGAGGATGATCCCATTCAATTAGTAGCATCGATATAAAGGGCGTGGAAGTGACAATTTGGAACACATTTAACAGTGTCGTCCGAATTGCCAATAATTATAGTCTTATACTAAACGTATATTTTCATGCTATGCGATAACTTTTTGCTTGAGATTAGTCGATGCAATATTACAAATAGATTCCACCAGTCATGAGATTGCCCGAAGCCATTCTCCTTCTTCTCTCGGTCGTAGCAGCAGCTGCAGCAGCAGGAGCAGCTCCTGCCTACAATCCAACATCTACAGCAACAAAAGGAGAAATGTCGGTAAGAGACGAAACAATTGGGTTAAAAGGAATAAAAAAACAGAAAATGGTATGTACATCTTTGATTTTCTCAGTAATTGTAACTCGATTATTAAACAATTTGGCAATAACTATAAATATATGTTCAGGATGCTGAATTCCAAATGCGGATGATGATTGAAGATATGAAATACCAGGTTAACATGAACATCGCCAACAACATCGGATGATGATACTTCTTATGAGAGACTATCTGACTCAGTTGAATCAATCTTGGCACAGCACGATAAATGAGTGGATGAGATAAACATGTCACATTGTAGTGTGGACGAGGTTACTATATATTAGAAAATGCTAACGTCTGTCTGTCTGTCTTTTCTTTTTTTTCCAGGTGTCCGTCCAGATTTTTTTCTCATTTTCCTTATATTCTTCTCTGAACCTTTTGCATATGATAACTTATCAGAAAACCTTTCAAAATTTAAAAAGAAAAATGCGCTAATTTAATGGCCAAGTGGGTAGCGCGACAGACTTTAAATCCGAGACCCCAATGTTCGACCCCCGCCGCGGGAAAACCTTTTGCCGCATTTTTCGCAAGTGCCAGAAACTGTTCTAACACGTTTTTGAGTACCGTGAAACACGTTTTCACCTGTTTTGCCGAGTTTTAACTTGAAAATCGAAATTTTCGAAAAGTTCCCAATTGGTTCGCAGAGCGTAGGGGGTCACAGGAAAAGTGTTTTGCGATGTCAGAAACGTGTCAGAAACGTGAAACACGTTTTCACCTGTTTTGCCGAGTTTTAACTTGAAAATCGAAATTTTCGAAAAGTTCCCAATTGGTTCGGAGAGCGTAGGGGGTCACAGGAAAAGTTTTTTGCGATGCCAGAAACGTGTCTGAACGTGTTCTAACACGTTTTAACATGAAAAATCGAAAAATTCGAAAAGTTCCAAAATGATTCAGAGAGCGTAGGGGTCACAGGAAAAGTATTTTGCATGTCAGAAACGTGTCTGACCGTGTTCTAACACGTTTTAACATGAAAAATCGAAAAATTCGAAAAGTTCCAAAATGATTCAGAGAGCGTAGGAAATCACAGGAAACGTATCTGAAAGTGTTCTAAAAGTTATGAACGCACTGTATCCTGCGTTTCCGTTGTGAAAGGCTCGTGGGGCAGAGAGCGATCGAAAAAAGTTGCCACGGAGCCACGAAGTGGCGTAGTGGCAACTTTTTTCGATCGCTCTCTCCCTCACGAGCCTTTTCCACCGGAATAAGCCAGTACTCTTGGTAGCAATTAACAATGCCCAGCATATTGCGAGCTTTAATGTAGCCGGGAGCCGGCTACCGAGGTCCCCCTGGACCGAACCCGCACCCAGAACTATTCATAGAGCGTAGTGCATTTAACCTCAACAACAACCCCGCTAGTTGAGTTGACACGTGATGTAAAAAGTTGCGAAGTCGCTTCTACGCCTCGGGGCATTACGTCATAGGAATTTCCGGTTTTTCGATAACGTAATCTATGGGCATAATGAGGGGCACCAATCGATTCCTCATAAAATTCTTCGACTTTATCGACTCCATGAATTTTTCGATAATCTTTGATCCAAGCTTGGGAAATTCAACGCATACTTCTTCCAACATTCACGCACACTCAGAGAAATGTATGTCATATATGGCTCGTGAACTGCGTTTGTATGTCATATATAACACACTATACGTTATATATGACATAAAAACGCAGTTCCATATATTACATACATTTTTCTTTGTGTGTTACGATCTCCATGTCGAGTATCGGCAAGCAGGGAACTATATTAAAATTTTAAAATGATACGTTCATGAAATGGACTACTGGTGGTGTACTCTCTTTCTATGCCTCGGCGCGTCTCTTGCTTTGTCACACTATCTCGCAGCCGTATCTGTTGTTTAGAAGTGGAACGTTATTTTATTCAAGGTGAATAACAAATGCATTATCTTAATTATCTTTCTCCGTAATTGAAAATAAATAGAATTTAACATAAATCAATGAATAATTTTAGAAAGAACAGTGGGACCAAGTACATATTAGAACTAAGTGCGCAAGCGATGATGAACAACATGAGGCATGTCGCCAACATGAACATCGCATCCAATATTGGATGAGGATCAAGCCAAGAAAGAATGGGCGTCTCGTCTTGCATCTACCCTCAGATAAATGTCGCCAGGATGATGATATAAAGTGAACATGTCCATTTACCTGTAAGTGAAATTACTGGTAAGTGAACATTCTAACTTTGTATCCTGCTGCCTTTTTCTCATACTTCGCTTGTTGCTCTTTTCTACTACCTCTGTCTACTGAATCACAACGAGAATTCGTACAAGCATTCAGATAATCACTATGTTATTATATATATTTAAAAATTTCACGATCAATAAATACACTAAACTAACTTGTCATTGCTACGAATGCATAATTCTCTAAGATTTGAATGTGTTTCAGTGTGAAACGATTAATCAAACGGATACGACGATGCAATCTTGAGTGCATCGCAGAACGACAAACAATTTTACAAGAAAGTACAATAATTCCTAATAGAGTGCGAAATGTGAGATCACGGTCTCCTCATTTCGCACACTCGTACAGTCCTGGTTGTTTCCCCCCTGAACATGGCCGGCCCGGGACGGCCCCTAACGATCCCTGGCAATTTGTGGCGCGAATAGAGATAAATTCGAGACAAACTCTGTGCAGTAAGATAGTTTGAATTATTGGCGATCGATCAACGTCAATAAAATTTTAAATTAATTCTTTAAATAATTATAATTTAGTTAGAAAAAAATTTTAAATGAAAAATCAGTTTGCGGTTGCAAGAAAAGTTTGAAGCAGGAAACTACCGTAATCTCTTGAACTCTTGGAATTTTGCCAGCTCTTTCATTTCACACTCTTTTTCAATGCTTTGCCCGTTTTCCGTCATTCTTCCGCTTATTTCACTGTTATTTCTGTGTTAATTCAACTGTCACAACACTGCAGCTCCTCTGTGGTAAAAACGTGGAGAGTTGAAAGAATAGCCCACCTCGAGTAAACCAAATATAAGAAGCAAATCCATCAAACGCGAGTCGACTTCTCGCCCGCTGATGATACTGAAATGGTGCATGTCATGATATTTTATTAAATTCGTTCTGTCCTAATCGTAAAACTAAGAATGTTATCACCATTGACGTCAAGTTAATTGAAAAGAACCAACTAGCAGCTAAATTGTTTGACGGAAAAGATTATATTAGACGACGTGTTGTTTGTGGATACGATGTGTACGTACATAAAGCATTTTTAAAGAGAATATCGTGCACTACCGCTGACTAAAAAGTGCTCCCATCGAGTTAAATCGAAGTTAAACAAAACGCACACTGTAATCCCGTCGTTCCTCGCTGCTCCCATTGTTGCTCGCTTGAAGATGAAGTCGTTGTTGGCCTGCGCCTCGAGAGACACACGCAAGACCTGCAAACTTAACCACAAGCCCACACAGCCGTTTGAAAATGGGGAGAGAGCAAGGCAAAATGCCAAACCTGACTGAAGCATGGCGTCTCCGGACGATTCCGGCTCGCCCTGGGGCTTGCGCGCCAAACAACCGGGAAACAGAGGAGCTGCAGTGTTGTGACAGTTGAATTAACACAGAAATAACAGTGAAATAAGCGGAAGAATGACGGAAAACCGGCAAAGCATTGAAAAAGAGTGTGAAATGTAGGGACCACCGAACCGGGAATTCCAAAATCAAAGCCGACGAAAAGACTGCAAATTGTTTCTTTTTCGTCGTGTGGTGCACTTAATGCGGGAACGTATATTTTTTAAATATTATTATTATTTTTCTTAAAATTATTGATGTACAATGAGTTGGCATAATTTTCACCACTCCTATTTTGTTGCCCGTGTTGTAAACTACCTCACCAAATGTGGTCACGCAAATTCTTATAGGGGCGCGATCGCGGAGATGTTTTCAAAATTTGCGCACTTTCGTCCTTTTGCTTAATCATTGCCTAAGCAGTAGCAACCATTTCGCACATTTCTCACTATGTATATCGTGTTGCCCCCTTCGATAAGTACACGCACCGTTAAATTCGTAAATTTTCTTGTAGGGGCACGGCAATGGCGATCGTTTGAAGGAAACATACTCTTCTTTTTTCAACCCTTTCTTCTTTGCCCTTACAACAGCAAACGTTTCGCACATTTTTCACTATGTCTATCGTGTTGCCCTCTTCAAGAAGTACCTCAATAATTAAATTCATAAACTTTCTTGTTGGGCGCGGCAATGGCGATCGTTCGGAGAAAACAGAATCTTCTTTTTCATCTTTTCTTCTTTGCCGTTACAACAGTAACCGTTTCGCATTTTTCTCACTATTCCTATATCGATGCCCACGTTAACAAGTACCTCCACCGTAAAATTCATAAGCTTCTTTATAGGAGCGTGGTAGTGGTACGGGTTTCAATACTCTAGAGACAAAACTTTCTGCTTCTTTTCGTTATCCTACAAGGGCAACATATTTCGCATAGTTTTCACTATGTATACTTCATTCACCATATTCAGTAGTACCCCCAGTCTTATTTTCATGAAATTTCTCGTAGGGGCGCGGCAATGGCGAGGTTTTAACAACATGCATTTCACGTTTTTCTTGCATTTTACATTGTAATTTTGAGTGCAGTTGTTTCGCACATTTTTCACTATGCACATCTTATTGCGCATATTGAAAAGTATCACTAAGCTTGTTTTCAGGAACTTTCTTGTATGGGCTCGACAGTGAGAACGATGCGAAAATAGCGCATTAGCAACTTCATTTATGACGTGATTTGCAAACGAGGCGTAACAAAGCTGAATATATCGATAGCCAGACATCGTAGGAGTGTTATACACCAGGAATCAAAAATAAATTTGCAAGAATTCGCGAATTATGATCAATTTTTTAATCAATTGACACAAGATGGTTACGTTGACACAGCGAACAGAAAAACCGCGACGCTTCAAAGGCACGTTGCGTGTCCAACATAAACGGAACGGGTGAAGTTTAAGCAAAACCCAATTTGCTGGCTACATTTATAATTTGCAGTCTTTTTACTGATAAAACATAAATTCTGCACCATCGAGTCACACGAACGAATGAAATTCAGAATTTTTGAGTGAAACCGGCTGTTTTCATGGTGGTGCCTAGTGAAATGAAAGAGCTGGCAAAATTCCAAGAGTTCAAGAGATTACGGTAGTTTCCTGCTTCAAACTTTTCTTGCAACCGCAAACTGATTTTTCATTTAAAATTTTTTTCTAACTAAATTATAATTATTTAAAGAATTAATTTAAAATTTTATTGACGTTGATCGATCGCCAATAATTCAAACTATCTTACTGCACAGAGTTTGTCTCGAATTTATCTCTATTCGCGCCACAAATTGCCAGGGATCGCTAGGGGCCGTCCCGGGCCGGCCGGGGCCGGCCATGTTCAGGGGGGAAACAACCAGGACTGTACACTGACCGGTATAAAGGGTGTGCGAAATGACGAGGCTGTGGCCTCACATTTCGCACTCTAATTCCTAATACCTCTTGTTTCTCAAACACTATATTCCTCCACTAATAGGAAAAGGAATCATTTTTCTCTGTCTCTTTTTTCTGAGCGTTGCACACTTTTTTCTTCATTTTTTCTCACAAAAAACTGTGAGGGGAGGCTTTTTACACGGGCGAAACAGTTCGATTACGCAACTCTCGCACACCATCTTGAACTTTCAAAAATTGAATTCGCAAATGTAATGTTTACGGATACGTAGAATACATTATTATTTCTCTTTTTCTGGTTGTCATTCGGAAGCAACTGTGTACACCTCCTTCTATCGCTGTTGTCAGGTTTTAATTCGTATTGCACTATTGTTTCCACTCACTCCTCTCTCTCTCTCTCTCTCTCTCTCTCTCTCTCTCTCTCCTCACTATGCCCATATGTGCAAGAACTGCATCAGTGCCTGGGCATTTTCGCTTGTCTAAACACTAGCCCGATCAATCTTTATCCTGTTGGCTTGGCCATACCAAGTCTCATTTTCTACTCATTCTCTCCCTCTCAACGAGCCCTTCTCACTCTACTCTACTCTTATTTTCATCTAGCGGCCAGATGTTGTATGTTTGCGAGTTGGTATGAAAGGAAGGGGCGTTAGATGTAACTGCCTTTCTCCCTTTCAGGGGTGTTGCTGATCACATGTTTTGGTCTCTGCCTTGCCTCAAAGGGTGGGGAGGGTGGAGAGATAGTACTCAGAGGAGGAAGGTTCCAACTTCCCATACTCCGGAGTCCCCTATCACCTACTCTATAGAGAGTCATAATTTCCTGATTTTACCTAACGATTAATCTCGTTGTGCCCTTGGGCGTCAATAAAATATAGTTGTGATCTCTTGCTTAGATAGCATGCTAATTCGAGAGATCATTTCTCACCATCTCTCAAGCGCTCTGTGTACATTATGTTCCACTTCACATGGTTCATAATCTCTGAGCGAGAGAGTATCTAACAGTGAGAGAGGCCCTCTCGATTTTGCACACTCTCTCATTCCAAGCCCTTTTTCTCTAGGATTAAACGGCCTTACAGAAAGGGATTGGAGTGAGAGAAAGTGCGAAATCAAGAGGGACTCTCTCACTTTTACACACTCTCTCACCCTAACCCTTGTCTGTCGGTTTGGAATCACGTGGAATGATGTGATTTGCTGGCAGGCCACTACACGACTTCCATTGATTCAACCTTCATTTGGGACTTCTTTTTATTTGAACAACAGACAACAAGAGGTGAGTATAAATTAGGGAAGAGAATTCCATTAGGGATCCATTGGAATTCCCTTTCCTTCTCATTCTCCGTTATCTCTCACCAGTCTGAGTTCCTTTGTTCTACTTATTGGAATTCCGGAATCAGTTCCAATAAGAGAACACTGGTATAAATAATCAACCAATTTGGACTACGAGGAAAACGAACAGGGAAAGCCTTGTTATCAGTGTTATTTTCATCTTTTTGTGAAATCTATTTTTCTGATATTTCGCAATCTCTTAAATTCTTCTTTAGTTCTTAAACAATGCGAATTCATGGAAAGTCCACGAACATGAGCGAAACATGAGCGCAGTGCAGTCATGATCAGTATAAGGGACAATCTGGTACTGAAGTACATCGGTATGGCAATTTTTACTCGAACTTGCTGTTCCAGCACTCACGTAAATATCTGCTAGGAGAAAAGGTGATAAGACATTTCGGAAAAAAGACCTTTCGGAAAAGGACGTTTCGGAAATGCTCCGCGTTCGATGCCTCCAAACTTATAGATGAGAGACCACGATCTCTTCATTTCGAACGAAATGAAGATACCGTGGTCTCAAATTTCGCACTCTAGAGTAAAGGGCGGCGGCCGCTGGCTGGTGATTGACTATTAGGGTTGTCGTTTCCAGTCCAAGTGTCAAGGGCTAGGATTTCCACGCCAGAGAGGGTGCTATTGATCACTCAACCCTTGATACGCGGGAGGTCACGGAAGAGAGAGAGAATTAGAAACCAATCCCTGGCTATATGAGGAATTACGATGATTTTTTCTTAATTTTCTTGAAATTTGAGAATACATAAGCGCGGAACATTTCTCCATAATTCTTCCTCAAATGAAAATATTAATACAGTCCGGTTCGGTCCCCCTGTACACACCGGACTCCCCGGGAGTCCCTTCGAGTCCCTGGGAGTCCCGGGGAGTCCCGTCTTGACCCCTCGCCCGGTTTCTCCGAGTTGCACATCGAATTTTAGAAAATCTGAACATTTGACATGTCTGTGCACTTCAGGCACTAAATTCCCGATCAATTGATGCCATTTAAATAACGAAAATGTAATATTTAAAATTGCTGACATTATCAATCATGAGTCTGACATAGATCAAATTCGGATGTACTGTAACTAAAATCGTCAACCTGCAACGGGCGGACGGCATTCCATCCGCCATCCTTATCCTTATTTACACCTCTTTACTTTTATCGCTTTCTCGTTGCATTTCCGTTGTTTTCATTGCTTTATCGTGTATTCTGGTGCTATCGGCGTTGGTGCGCGCTTGGACGGCGTCTTTAGCGAAAAAAATCTAAACTTCGCTATCAAATTATCGCCATTTGTTGTTTTCGACTCTTCTCTGACTGATTTAACTTTTTCGTTGTCTTCTCCGTAATCTTTCCTCTTTCAGCCGATGACAGCGCGCAGCGCTTCCTCTTCACCTCGGAGTCCGTATCCGAGGGGCACCCGGACAAGATGTATGGCATTATTTCGGACGCTGTCTTCGACGCCCACCTAGCCCAGGACCCGAACGCCAAGCTTGCTTGCGGTAAGTCGGAGCGGAGCCCGTGTGGCTAGTTGAATGATGTGGAAACAAGAGTGGAATGACGTACCACACGTACCACTGGTACCACGTGGGCGCGGTGACCCGGGGGCGCCCTGCATTTTCGACAATTCTGGTCAAGGGGCACTATGCAAAAGTTCAAGAAATGAAAAAAGTTGAAGGTTTGGGAGATGGCCAATGCTAGGGTAGTAGGAATAACGTTAAACCGGGACGGGAGAACTATGCAAGAATAACAATAATTTGCTGCCCACGTATGCCTGGTACTTTCCGCACTTTTAGAGACCGTCACAAAAACGGAAATGGTTCTGCCGGTTGGAGAGATCACGAGCAGAGTTGTCGTCGACTACCAGAGCCCCGTCAGAAACTCTGTTAAGAAGATTGGATTCGATGACTCCAACAAAGGTATGTTTCTTAATTTTCTACTGTGCACATTTTCCAATCACCCTTGCGTCAGAACAAGGCATTTCAATGCCCGATCGGCAATTTTCTGCGTGTTATATCATTGGTAAACAGGAGATAGGGCGGGGAGAATATATTTTGAATTTAGTACCCCCTTTAAATTCGCGGCTAGCAATTTTTAGCTCTATAGGTATGCTTGATGATTAACGATATTCAAGCGATTTTATTCATGGGCGGGATCTTCGTCTTACGTGGAGCTGAAATGCTGTGAGAATTACACAAGTCTAAAGTCACTTTGCTCAGGATTCGACTACAATACGTGCATTGTGCTCGTTGCACTCGAGCAGCAGAGCACGGTCACTCTGGAGAAGCTTCGTGAGGAGCTCATCGAGCACGTCATCAAGGTATTGTAATTGGCATGTGCCTTTTGAAATTAAATTTCGTTGAGGACTTTGAAGCGATATGAATTTGATTTTTTTTAATTTCGGAAATTGGGAGAAGTGTCTTCTACGTAAAACATCCCTATGTTAACACCTAATTTCAGAGCGTTATACCCATCCACCTAATCGACGAACAAACCATCTACTCAAGATCAAGCCCGAGCTTCTCGTCAAGATTAAGTATCGGGAAGCCAACGGAATGGGCGGACAGCAGGCTTGATCTACCCACTATCCCATAAATACCTCATGTATTCATTTTTCCCACTATTTGTTATGTTTCATAGTTGTCGTGAGCTTCCTCACTCGGTTGTGTCCATTACAGTGATACTCTTTTTCGCATGCTTTGATATTTCAAGTCTGTTATTGGACGTCATCTTTATTATTTTGCTAATAACAGCAGTTTTGTTCATGGCCAATAAAGTTTTTTCTTCAAAAGAATTGTGGACGCTGAAACACGCACTATTTAGAAATGATTCATTACAAATATGTTTAGTAGAAATTGGTAAATTTTTTTACTTTCGCTACTCAATTATTTTTAATTTTATGGATATCGAGGCACTTTATCAACAAGAAGAACAAGAACAATATATTCCACGAACACAAATTAGGTATCTAGCGTGTTGATCTAATTGCCGCCAGCAAGGGTCTTGGCGAGCATGTCTTAATCTTGACGAGAAGCTCGGGCTTGATCTTGAGTAGATGGTTTGTTCGTCGATTAGGTGGATGGGTATAACGCTCTGAAATTAGATGTTTACATAGGGATGTTTTACGTAGAAGATACTTCTCCCAATTTCCGAAATTAAAAAAAATCAAATTCATATCGCTTCAAAGTCCTCAACGAAATTTAATTTCAAAAGGCACATGCCAATTACAATACCTTGATGACGTGCTCGATGAGCTCCTCACGAAACTTCTCCAGAGTGACCGTGCTCTGCTGCTCGAGTGCAACGAGCACAATGCACGTATTGTAGTCGAATCCTGAGCAAAGTGACTTTAGACTTGTGTAATTCTCACAGCATTTCAGCTCCACGTAAGACGAAGATCCCGCCCATGAATAAAATCGCTTGAATATCGTTAATCATCAAGCATACCTATAGAGCTAAAAATTGCTAGCCGCGAATTTAAAGGGGGTACTAAATTCAAAATATATTCTCCCCGCCCTATCTCCTGTTTACCAATGATATAACACGCAGAAAATTGCCGATCGGGCATTGAAATGCCTTGTTCTGACGCAAGGGTGATTGGAAAATGTGCACAGTAGAAAATTAAGAAACATACCTTTGTTGGAGTCATCGAATCCAATCTTCTTAACAGAGTTTCTGACGGGGCTCTGGTAGTCGACGACAACTCTGCTCGTGATCTCTCCAACCGGCAGAACCATTTCCGTTTTTGTGACGGTCTCTAAAAGTGCGGAAAGTACCAGGCATACGTGGGCAGCAAATTATTGTTATTCTTGCATAGTTCTCCCGTCCCGGTTTAACGTTATTCCTACTACCCTAGCATTGGCCATCTCCCAAACCTTCAACTTTTTTCATTTCTTGAACTTTTGCATAGTGCCCCTTGACCAGAATTGTCGAAAATGCAGGGCGCCCCCGGGTCACCGCGCCCACGTGGTACCAGTGGTACGTGTGGTACGTCATTCCACTCTTGTTTCCACATCATTCAACTAGCCACACGGGCTCCGCTCCGACTTACCGCAAGCAAGCTTGGCGTTCGGGTCCTGGGCTAGGTGGGCGTCGAAGACAGCGTCCGAAATAATGCCATACATCTTGTCCGGGTGCCCCTCGGATACGGACTCCGAGGTGAAGAGGAAGCGCTGCGCGCTGTCATCGGCTGAAAGAGGAAAGATTACGGAGAAGACAACGAAAAAGTTAAATCAGTCAGAGAAGGGTCGAAAACAACAAATGGCGATAATTTGATAGCGAAGTTTAGATTTTTTTCGCTAAAGACGCCGTCCAAGCGCGCACCAACGCCGATAGCACCAGAATACACGATAAAGCAATGAAAACAACGGAAATGCAACGAGAAAGCGATAAAAGTAAAGAGGTGTAAATAAGGATAAGGATGGCGGATGGAATGCCGTCCGCCCGTTGCAGGTTGACGATTTTAGTTACAGTACATCCGAATTTGATCTATGTCAGACTCATGATTGATAATGTCAGCAATTTTAAATATTACATTTTCGTTATTTAAATGGCATCAATTGATCGGGAATTTAGTGCCTGAAGTGCACAGACATGTCAAATGTTCAGATTTTCTAAAATTCGATGTGCAACTCGGAGAAACCGGGCGAGGGGTCAAGACGGGACTCCCCGGGACTCCCAGGGACTCGAAGGGACTCCCGGGGAGTCCGGTGTGTACAGGGGGACCGAACCGGACTGTACAAACATTTGCAGACTCTGTTCGATGCAACGCCATTCACGAGGCAATGCTATACTACCTTTTCAGATGCGTAAGTTTAATAATAATAATAATAATGTTAACCATAATAATATATAAATGTCAGTGTCGCCTTAGGGGCGCTGATCTAGATTATGGGTTTTGTATAGGTTTCAGATGTAGTCCAGGGTCTTCATTTAATTGAAGATTAAATTGACCCCAACTTCGCCATCGGAAACACCCACTTCAGGTTGGTTGAGTCACTTTCAGAAGACCTGTTCTACCGTACTCCTTTTTTTTGTCAAGTTATCGATTTTGCAGACCCGGAAAGCGCGATGCTGAGGACCCCAAATTCGCCATCGGAAACACCCACTTCAGGTTGGTTGAATCACTTTCAGAAGCCCTGTTCTACCGTACTCCTTCTGGTTGTCAAATTATCGATTTTGCAGACCCGGAAAGCGCGATGCTGAGGACCCCAACTTCGCCATCGGAAACACCCACTTCAGGTTGGTTGAATCACTTTCAGAAGCCCTGTTCTACCGTACTCCTTCTGGTTTTCAAATTATCGATTTTGCAGACCCGGAAAGCGCGATGCTGAGGACCCCAACTTCGCGATCGGAAACACCCACTTCAGGTTGGTTGAGTCACTTTCAGAAGCCCTGTTCTACCGTACTCCTTCTGGTTGTCAAATTATCGATTTTGCAGACCCGGAAAGCGCGATGCTGAGGACCCCAACTTCGCCATCGGAAACACCCACTTCAGGTTGGTTGAATCACTTTCAGAAGCCCTGTTCTACCGTACTCCTTCTGGTTGTCAAATTATCGATTTTGCAGACCCGGAAAGCGCGATGCTGAGGACCCCAACTTCGCCATCGGAAACACCCACTTCAGGTTGGTTGAATCACTTTCAGAAGCCCTGTTCTACCGTACTCCTTCTGGTTGTCAAATGATCGATTTTGCAGACCCGGAAAGCGCGATGCTGAGGACCCCAACTTCGCCATCGGAAACACCCACTTCAGGTTGGTTGAATCACTTTCAGAAGACCTGTTCTACCGTACTCCTTCTTTTTGTCAAGTTATCGATTTTGCAGACCCGGAAAGCGCGATGCTGAGGACCCCAACTTCGCCATCGGAAACACCCACTTCAGGTTGGTTGAATCACTTCCAGAAGCCCTGTTCTACCGTACTCCTTCTGGTTGTCAAATGATCGATTTTGCAGACCCGGAAAGCGCGATGCTGAGGACCCCAACTTCGCCATCGGAAACACCCACTTCAGGTTGGTTGAATCACTTTCAGAAGACCTGTTCTACCGTACTCCTTCTGGTTGTCAAATGATCGATTTTGCAGACCCGGAAAGCGCGATGCTGAGGACCCCAACTTCGCCATCGGAAACACCCACTTCAGGTTGGTTGAGTCACTTTCAGAAGCCCTGTTCTACCGTACTCCTTCTGGTTGTCAAATGATCGATTTTGCAGACCCGGAAAGCGCGATGCTGAGGACCCCAACTTCGCCATCGGAAACACCCACTTCAGGTTGGTTGAGTCACTTTCAGAAGACCTGTTCTACCGTACTCCTTTTTTTTGTCAAGTTATCGATTTTGCAGACCCGGAAAGCGCAGCGCCGAGGGAAGATATGAAAAACACGGCAGCGGCATCTACGAGCACTAGCTATCCCTTCTCCCATGATAAATTAATATTTGTAATTTATTTTGTATCTTTGTTTACTGATACAACAAGGGCGGCTGACTCCACCCATTATGGTCGACCATGGTGACTTCATCCCTTCTACCGTAATCATTGAAGCCACTGATCAGTCGATGATGCCACTCACTCTCTCATTTCGTTTCTGCAGATATCGATGGTTCGACATTAGTGTTGCGAATTCGGCCGTCCATTTCGGCCAGATTTCGGCCATAGCGGTCGAACATCTCATTTTAATATATTTCGACTTTCTTTGTGTGGTAGAACGTCAGCCGAAATGGCCGAAATTGGCCGAATTCGGCCACAGAAAAAGAGAGCAGACCGCTCATTTCTAAGATAGGTTGAAATGATATATTGATTATCAGTATTTAATCTCTTTCTTCCACTGGTCGAATTTGTCCGATTTCGGCCAATTTCGGCCATTTCGGCCGACGTTCGAACACGGCCCATTTCGTCAAGAGACCGCTCATTTCGCACCGTGTCGCGACGAATGTTCGGTTCTGGCCGAATTCGCAACACTATTCGACATCCTTACGGAGCAGCCGAGTTGACTTTGATGAGTAACGTTGAAACTGGCGTAGGACACTCCTCATTTCTCTCACTCCCCTCCTCGCCTACACCCAGAATGAATACACTTACTATTGAGTGTAGCCTTCACTGAGCATCTAGTGTATGATACACTAACAAATCTCGTTTTCGCACGCTCTCTCGACGCGCGAATACACTTACTATTGAGTGTATCATACACTGGATGTCTCATCTCATTGTATTCATTCTTTGTGTACTCGCTCCTCTACGGTCTCATCGTCTACAGTAGGAATGGAGTATCTACACAAGAATCTCGATATTTAAAAAAAATATTAACAAGGAATCATTTGAACGCGTTGATTTCCATTCATCGGCACACTTCTCATTCTCTTCTCGATTTACTCCCATCTCCCCCACCGACCTCTACACCCACTCCGCCGCAGAGAGAGTGAGGGGGAACAGAATGTGGTTCTTCCTCTGTGTGCGGCTTCTTCATTTTAGTTGCTTAATTGACACTGATAATAAAAACATTTTTATTCACTCCATTTTACAGTTAGTGTGGGATGGGAATTCGACCATATAGGTCTACAGAGAGCAGAGATCAATAAATTCTTGTATACTACCCGTAAGACATGAGGGGATCTAGCATACAACTATGTCTTGTAGATAAGACATTTCGTATTGTATGTCAGACCCCCATCATACATGCCGTATACAAGACAGTTGTTCGCTGGGTGATACTCGGAACAAATAAATCACCACTAGCATTCGCAGGACATTCTTGCTGCGTCTCTTCTCATTCTGATGTTTTTCATAATACGCGTAATTCTGAAACATTGTCTGCAGAATATTCAGAATTTCGCGCGCACACGGAGATTGAAAGATCAAAACGCAATGATGAAAACATGGACCGATATTGAATAGTTTCTGCTCCGCTCCGGTCGTTAGGCAACTCTGACAAGAAAGTAAGAGACGTTTCACTTACAGGTAAGTGACCTTTTTCTCTTGATTTCCTCATCGAGTGACCCTTTTCTGAGTGTAGTCACATCGTCTGCGTACTTTGGAAATTCCTCTGTTGTAATTTTCAAAAGAGTCGTCGATAAATCTAACGAATTGAATGACTATGAGATATCAATTGAACGGTTGTGCCCTCTTCTCATCCGTTTCATTCTTCTGTTAGTCAATCGATCATTTTTGGTTCAATTCAAGACAACACATATTTATTTCTGGAAAGTGTCATTATCCACAATATAAACCAAGTCCATAAGTATGAGTTTGTGTTTTTCCTATCTGAAACAAATTAGAGCCCTTTCGTGGTGATTTAAAATGATGTACAGATAGGAACTAGCCGGGATGTGTTGAGGTTAAATACACTACGCTCTATGCGTACACTACGCTCTATGCACAGTTCTGGGTGCAGGTTCGGTCCAGGGGGAGATCGGTAGGTGGCTCAAGGTTCGGTCCAGGGGGAGCTCGGTATCCTGCTCCAGGTACGGTTCAGGGGGACCTCGGTAGCCGTCTTCAGGAACGGTTCAGGGGGACCTCGGTAGCCTTCTTCAGGAACGGTCCAGGGGGCCTCGGTAACCTTCTTCAGGAACGGTTCAGGGGGAACTCGGTAGCTTGCTTGACGTTCGGTCCAGGGAGAGTTTAGTATGTTGGGGAATGTTAATCTCTAGAAAGAGTACTGGCTTATTCCGTTGCAAAAAGGCTCGTGAGGCTGAGAGCGATCGAAAAAAGTTGCCACTACGCCACTTCGTGGCTCCGTGGCAACTTTTTTCGATCGCTCTCAGCGTCACGAGCCTTTCTCAACGGAAACGCAAGATACCGAGTGTTGGATTCCCGGGCGTGTTCGAACACGTTTCCGACATCGCAAAACACTTTTCCTATGGTCCCCCACGCTCTGCGAATCAATTGGTAACTTTTTGAAATTTTCGATTTTTCATGTTAAAACGTGTTAGAAAACGTTCAGACACGTTTCCGACATCGCAAAACACTTTTCCTATGGTCCCCCACGCTCTGCGAATCAATTGGGAACTTTTTGAAATTTTCGATTTTTTCATGTTAAAACTCGGCAAAACAGGTAAAAACGTGTTTCACATTACTCAAGAACGTGCTAGAAGGGCATCTGACACTTGCGAATAATGCGGCAAACGTTTTGCCCGCGGCGGGATTCGAACCGGGGGGTCTCGGATTGTAAGTCAAGCGCGTAACCCACTTGGCTATGGATTTGGTCAATTAAATTTTGTAAAATGTGAAGGGGAGTTTGGTCTGTTGTCGTATGCAAAAGGATCCGAGAAGATAGAGCGATTTTGAAGCGAGTTATTAGGAAGCTTCCGGATGCATGATTCCGGCCTCCAGAAAGGGGTCAGGGGCGAGAGAGTGCGCCAAAGTGAGAGAGTACCTCTCGATCCCCCTTGCTCTCTCGTTTCAAACCCCTTCCTGCGAGATTTGCCGGCATGTTGAATGATTCCGAGCGAAATGTACGAAAATTTCGTGAAATCGTGTGAAATCGAGTGAAATCGATCGATATTCACTTCGAAAAACGGCAAAAGATGCTCAAATGTGAATCTCGTTACTTAAAAACGTGTTTGGACCACTTTTCACGCTTGCAAAAAATGCGGCAAAAGACTATGCACCGGCGGGGATCGAACCTGAGACCCTCGGATTTGAATTCGAGCTCGCTACCGACTTGGCCATGAAATTATCGATTTTTTGTAAATAAATTTTGAAATGTTTTCTGATGGGTTATCGTATGCAAAAGGATCTGAGAAGATTGCTTGAGTTTGAAGCGATTTATAGCGAAAAAACGAAAAATTTGTCCGTCACGCGGAAGGAAAAAACACACCAACAGACAGACATTTCAATTCCCTAGTAGTGGAGGAATATTCATACGGTGAGAAAAGTAACCTTCCGGCATCTTTCCTTTCCCCATGAGAACGCAATAATCGCGGATATGACGATATGGAGTGCGCACTATCACATATCCGGTTTTGTAATCAATACAGTAGCATAGACTTGTGAGTGCAATCTCGAGTAAGAGCACAGGCGAGTTCGGGTTGGAATCGTCCCACAGTTTCAGTCCTTCGTCTCTGAGTTTGAGCGATGAAAGGAAACGACGGAAATATTCTTGGGTCAGGTTTAACGTCAATTTTTCCATGTTAGCGCTCGAATGGAAGATCTGAATAAAAATGAGTTATTTCTATGCGTGAAAGTAACATACATCTAATTGTAAGTGCACCATTAGTAGCATTTTATTATAAATTCAATAGCATGTTATGCTAAAATAAGAAAAAATGATTTTAATTTAAAGTAGACCTTCATGATGAGACGTAATGTTGACAATTCGGAGAGATCACCGTGCGCAGTTTTTTTTCCATGATCTTTACGACAAAGCGCCAGAAGTTGATCATCAGAAAAGCTAGTACTCTGCAATATTTTAAAATATGTGGATGATAAATGGATCCCACCCCATTTAGTGAAAGCAATTTCCATTAAATGAATTTTGGACGCTTACGATTTGTCCATCCGAAACGATTTGCGAAACTCGCAAAATTTACATGATACCCCATGTGCACATTACATTATTTGCCTATGCAGGGTGTTCTATCGCAGACGCTAGACGATTGTTTTTATAGTATACTTTCTTGACCAGTCAGGACTATCGTTTCATGATTTTTTTGACACTATTTCTTTCACAACGTTCTGCCGTATAAAATACATCCTGCTGTGGAGAAATAAAACGAACACTTCTTATGACGAGTTCTGACATCCTCGGCAGTGCAATAATTTTACTTGTATCAAATATACACTGATCCATTCTGAGTGTGTCGATACGCCGCTTGGTTCGACTTGCATAATTCAAAAGACTGAGAACAAATTATAGTCAACCACTGGAACTAAAATGCGTGAGTGAACCTCTCTTGAAAGTGATGAATAAATTCAAGATTTAGAGCTCGGAATTCAAACTGAGAGGTGATCTTCACGAGAATTGATTCATCGACAGATCGTGCCGCCTGGAATGCCACTATTATGACTTCACAAACACTTATTCAAAATAATTAAACGTTCCGTTCCTAAACGACTGTTACGGCTGCGTGAGAGCATTCCAAAGCAAGAGACTCGCCGAGGTATAGAAAAAGAGTACACCATTTCGTGATGGTATCATTTTTAAATTGTAATAGTTGCACAAATTGCTTTCTTAAATTACCGCAAACTCTCACTTTGTGTGGTTCTGAAAGAGAGAGCCACTGGTACTACTATTGGTTGGCGATGTCAGGTAAAGCTCCTAAAACTCACATTCGAGATGAAAAAGTTATCAAAGTGAACACGTCGAAAACTGTGTTTGAGCACTTGGAGAAAGCGTCGCAGGGAATGATTCCCACTGTAGTCCTCCACTTCCAGAGGGGACACTTCAGGTTCGGACGACGAGTTGAATGATATATCCAATAGAAGATTGGGTCGGTCGATGAAGTCGTTCAAATACTGAAGGGAGAAGACACATTATTTAATTTTTATGATTCATAAATTATGAAAATGAGGTGCGTAAGCATAGTTTCTCACTTCTAGAGTTGCAGCTCCTTTCAATCTATGAATATCAAAGTCCAAAAGTTGATTTAATACAAATACTGATATAAGAAAGTCATAAAAATCTATCATAAAAGGCAACGTAGGGACAATAGGCACATCATTCCACAGGCCGGTAAACCTTACAGGAAGGGCTTTAGAGTGAGAGAGCGTGTGAAATCGAGAGGGACTCTCTCACTTTAGTACACTCTATCGCCCTGACCCCTGTCTGTGGGTCTGGAATCATGTGCAGAGAATCCTGGCCGGTTTCAAATGGCTCGTACCCTCTCAGAACCTCCGAAATAGTCTTGGCGAGATCAAGTTTTCGAGAATCATCGAGAGAGCGCGCGAAACGAGAGAGAGTGAGACAAAGAAAAAGGTGCTGGGCATGGTGAAAAGTCGATGTTGTGCCTATGGCGATGTGAGCGTGCATCTCAGAAACCCTTTGACTCTAATTTGGACAGACTGAGAGGGGTAAATGGGAAACAATTTCTTCGCAAACTTTCGTCCAAAATAATAAAACTTTCCATCGCTAATCTGTGCTAAATGCAGATGCGACAGGCGAGTGAGAGCATGACAAAGCAGGAGATACGTCGAGACACACCAGAAGTGCATTTGATTATCTTATCATTTTAATATTGTAATATGTTTCAACTCACTTGGCCGAATGCGAATAATCTCACACGAGAAGGGAAGCTCTTTCGCATCTTTCATCGTTTTACTACACTTGCGCACAATCATTCGGCTTCTTATACTGAGAAAGGAGACAATTCGAAAGATGTTCTCCTTCGGAAGGTTTTCCAGAGTTAATGACGGCTGAAAACATTTTTTGTTGTTACAGAAAATATCATTTTATACAATAGGAACTCACCATGCCGACATCCATCGCGGTTGTATGGCAGAGCACAGTATCCGAAAGAGTATCGGTGAAATCAAGTTAGAGAAAGAGGGAATGATCTAGAGAGTGCGCAAAACGAGAGAGTCAGACAACGAAGGACGTGCTTGGCATAGTGCCAACTCGACGCTGTGTTAGAGTGAGTCACGATTTCTCGAGTCAACTGATAAGGAGAAACTATGCAACAGCGCGTTTTATTTGGTCTGCATACTTCGCAATGAATCTGATACATCGACAAATTGAAATGACAACTAATTTATTGATAGACAAGGAATAATAAAGTCATATATTAAGCACAAAAGAAGCTAACACTTTTACATGCAAGTCTTCATTTTCGGATGATCAACTTGTGGCGCTTTGTCGTAAGCAGCATCGAAAGCTAAACGTAGTCGGAAATCTCTCCGACGTCTCTACATTCCATAGTATCATTCACGTACAATTTAATTCATTTTTTTTTAAATGTCGCACATTGAACAGATCGGGAAGCCGCATTGTCTCCTACAGAGAAAGTACATAAGATCGAGAGAGAGAGAGAGAGAGAGAGTTATCACGTCTCCACTCACAGTCTCGTTTCCACACGGTCCTTGAGCAAGGGACAGCATCCCCAATGTATGGGTAATTGGAGACTTCCCGCTCTGTACATTACGCTCTTCTGCACAGCTCTTTCCGAAATGACTTCCTTTTCCGACTAATTGGGCGTCTCGCACTGCCATCTTCTCCCTCATCGTCCTGTACGCAATGGGTTTCGTCGCCTGCTTCGCCATGCGACACCGATTGCTTGACGCACTGACGAAGATGGTGAGTGCAAAAACAGGTAAATAACGAAGATAATGATGCGTAAGAGGACTCTTTAGCAACACCTTTCGTCGTTATTTCACGAAGTCTCTTGAGAGCGACACAGCGTTTTAGAAACAACATTGCTTCACAATCAAGCGCCGAAGAATCCCAGATCACATGATTCCAAACCGACAGACAGGGGTGAGGGCGAGAGAGTGTACTAAAGTGAGACAATCCCTCTCGATTTCACACGCTCTCTCACTCTAAAGCCCTTTCTGTAAGGTTGACCGGCCTGTGGAATGATGTGAGATTCTTTGTAAAGGCTTATCTTTTTATTCTTAAAGGAAAAATGTTTAAAAAAATTTTTTACAGAGGGCACCAGATCGCCGCAATCATCACACGGTACTGCGCACGCTCAGCATCCAGGTGTGTGTCTTTGTTGGCGAGCACAGAATGTATCTTCAGTGTTAACCAAGAGTGGTTGCGGTATGTTTTTTTTCTTGTGAGAGAACGTGCCATCGAAACGCTTCGTACCCTTCTTTTTTGCCGGATCGCAGTTCCGCTGACATACGCTGTGGGCGCTGGACCTATTCGGCATGATCGAATCCGTCACCGTCCGTAGATTTGTCATGGTGGTGAGTGAAGTCAAAAGAAATGTTTCTTATTGTGCGAAAATTGTCAGTTCCGCACTAAGAATTCCGTTTCTAATTCTCTGATAACCAGAGGATCACTGATAAAACAGAGGAGCGGAGACAGTTCTTGAATGGCACAATAGCTAACAACATCATCAACCCCTTCTACAAAGAGCCTGGTCCCTCTACAAAGAAGGGGTTTGACGATGTAGTTAGCTATTGTGCCATTCAAGAACTCAGCAGTCTCCGCTCCTCTTGTTTATCAGTGATTCTCTTTTGTAGAAGTAATACATTCAATTGCAGATCAGTAGTGTGTTCGCGCTCGTTAGCCCGCTGGCAAATCTGTACTTCCTGCGGCCGTATCGAATGAAAGTATCATCCAACGTCATCTAGAGGGACCAGACACTGTAAATACAACAAATGTGAATTCTTTCTGAATGATTCAAAAAAATTATGTTTAAAATAGCATATTTTAGGTCAAAATATATTTTAATAATTTCAAAATTGTATGCGGTATCAGCAAATACTTTTCGCTGACGTTACCATAATAATTGGCAGTAATACGTTGCTTCTTCAAGGTACTGCATGGAGATTATGGGCGCCATTGTGTTCAATCGTGAAGTGCCGACAGAAATCGCCAGCGTCTCGCGCACGACTTCCAACTCTCACGCGTCTACAGCTCAAGTAGCTCCATCTCAAGCAGTGTTCGCCATGCAGTAACAGAGGAACAGAGAAAGAAAGCCTATGCAACTCTGAAAGCATTTATAAATTGTTAAATATTATCCTGATATCGTACAATGATTGTTATGGTTTTCAAAGTATTGAAAACTTTTTTCTCGCCATTTTTTCCCTTTTAACTTAACCTCCTACAAATGAGAACAATGTAGAAACAATCATCTCTGCAAATTCTCTGACTGTGACATGTAAGTATTTTTAGAATTTGAGTAGAAATGCATAGTTCTCTGTTCGGCATCACACATACAACCTTTCAACGTGGACGAGGAGAGGAACCATGTTCACAAAAATGTGTCGCTCTCTACAGTGTGGCTAGAAAGTACGGGTTCGATTTTGTAACGATCAAAACTCCTCTCAAAACACGTTTCGAGAGAAATGGTTATAACAAGTTAGAGAACACATGTTGTTGTTTACACGACGCTAGTTGGCTAGGTTCCTGCGGTCATGGTGCGCCCACAGAATATGCGCCAATCGATAATCGGTATTTGGACTGTCCGTGGGGACATAACTTCAATTCGATTAAAATTTTGTATCTCCCACTGAACAGTTCACCGTACTGTCATACCATGCAAGAAGATAGGTAACACCAAGGACTATCTCAGATCAGGTATGCTCCGAGCTCCCGTCATCCTCAAGAACAGAAACGTAGTGAGACAGACGAAAACACAACCAGCAGCGATCTGTGAGACAAATGGGTTTCTAGCTCGGAATCTCTAGTAGATTGATGGCTCTAATGGTTCATTCTGTACTCACATCATACCTCTACAAGATGTGTGAACACCATGTTCGTACGACAGCTCATATGCAAAAACGGCTCGAAAGCTGCATTTTGGGTTTTATGCGCGCCGTTTGTGACTGAAAAACGGCTACAGACCATTAGTTCTTTGTGTAGGAGGAATCCCATCGCCACAATTTGAGAATCATTACTCACTGACATCAGTAAGCCACAACAGTGACAGCCAGTCTAACCCTCGTTTCCCATCCGCTCTGTCGCTTTGTTTGTGGCGGACTCCGAAATCACCAATACCCATCTCTTTTTTGCAACACATGGATCGAGAAACAGAAGGGAGTATCTAATAAAAGTGATAGTAGAGAACATCTTTGCTTTCTGATCATATTTTTATTTCAAAAGACAAACATAGGCGATCCTGCAAGATTCAGCATTCAAAAATCGCCCAAAAACGGTTTTCCGGCCAATTATGCGAGTTCAACCCGACTTCGGAATTTACGTCGAAATAGTCAAACCTCAATTCGCACGAGTTGTCCGTGTGGTCAGTATTGTAGAAGGAGGTATACTCTACCACCTCACAAAATAAGGGCTCGTTCAAGAAAGCCCTCGTAAAACCGTGGGATAATATTATGGCAAAATACATGCGGCCCACCACCCACCGAGTGCATGGTCAAATTGTTGACCTCATGAAAGCCGGCGGCGGTAAGATGCAATGAACTACATAGTGTTATGATCGTATGAACCTAGGTAAATAACATATTTAGTTTCATATGCCTTCGTTGAATTTTAAAGAAATTACATGGTTGAATGCACGTGTCCGTACTTTCTAGCCACCCTGTTTATCTCTACTCTGACCATGTGTTTTAGAACTTTATTCCTCATTTAAACACCATCCCTCTCAATCTTGATCGTGTTGGGTTGGTCATACCTGAGTCTTGCTCTACTTCCTCTCTACTCCCTCCCTCCCTCTCTCTCCTTCTCTTTCTACTCTACTCATGTTTTCCTCTTCCGTCCAGATGTTGTATGTTTACATGTTGGTATGAAAAGGAAGGGGCGTTAGAAGTAACTGCCTTTCAGAGTTTCCATTCACAGTTGTTGTTGCGGGTCACAGTTTCCCCTCTTTTACTCGCCTCTAAATGGGTGACTCCGGGGGAGGAAGGGGTATTCAACTCAGAGCAGGACGTTTCCAACTCGCATTACTCTGGAGATGTGGTCTCCTGCTGTATGAGCGTGCAAAAGCGAGAGATCATCTCTCACTATTTCTCGACCGCTCTATCCATTTTGAATCCTCGCTCGGCAGGCGACAACATTTCCAGAGGAAGGGAAACTGGAGACAGGATTGGTGACCCCGCCACTGCTATCGATCAATCCCTTGCTTGCTTATTCCATCGTGGTCGCCCATTTCCCCTTTCTCCCTATAATAATACATTTTATTCTCTTATTCAAATGTGTATCTAAATGGTGTCGCACGCTTGTTATGTATGATAAATAAACATAAAATCTTACCTCTCTGTATATTATGTTTTATTTTCCTGCAGGGGGCTGTATAATCTGTTAGAACTTGGCCAAGTTTTCTGCCATCTTTTTTTCGTCAGTTTTTGACTTAATCTTAATTTCTTTGTAATGGTTCGATAAAGCACGTTGAGAAAGTAAGTATGCCAAAGAAAAGAACATAAAATATAATTTTAGCGACTAGCAAATCCGTGGTAAAGATGGCTGAAAACTAGAACTTGGCCAAGTTTGGTTCTTGGCCATCTTTGCGAGCTAGACAGTGACGAGAGAGCACGTAAACAGGTGAGAGCGCAGAGTTTCGCGATATTGGTAAACAACACATGCCTACTTTTCCCTCTAATCCATTCGCGTGCTCTCTCGTCACTGTCTAGCTCGCTCAAAACAAACTTGGCCAAGTTCTTGTTTTCAGCCATCTTTACCACGGATTTGCTAGTCGCTAACATTATATTTTATGTTCTTTTCTTTGGCATACTTACTTTCTCAACGTGCTTTATCGAACCATTACAAAGAAATTAAGATTAAGTCAAAAACTGACGAAAAAAGATGGCAGAAAACTTGGCCAAGTTCTAACAGATTATACAGCCCCCAGGTCTCTACACGACTTCAAAATTTTTCCACCTTCACTTGGGACTTCTTTCGATTTGAACTTCAGATAACAAAAGGTTAGTAAAGTAGATATTTGTATTTGGAATCATCATACGAAATTAAGGCAAGGGTTGAGTGGGGAATTAAGGTGAAGATTTTTTTTGTGTATAATCATAGAGCATCAAGAAGAAAGAAATAATGGTGGGACATTTCTCCCTACAAATGTAAATACTAATATGTAAATTTGCAGTTTCGGTAAGGTGCAAAGCATTGCACAAAGCGATGGCGTACTTCCTATTCAGAAGCGCGAGTTGAAATTGAAGATTTAATTCTACACTACTGTCATGGGGTGAGTATTATGACCTTTTTCACAACTTTTTTAACCTAAATCTTTCTAAACTCTGCGCTTGCAAACTTGGTAATCCATTTTATTTGGTTGGAGAAATTTCGTTCAGTTTGAGCGGAGTTACTTGAGTTTTGTACCCTCAGAGGGTGCAATTACAGTGTAATTATTACACCCCTGAAATTTGCGCGGCATAAAATGAAGATGATGATAGTTGAAGATGGTTGAATGAATTCAATAAAATAGCTTTAGGGTATATACATGCGTTCAACATCGTTAATAGTTATATTTTTTTTTAAAAAATATTTTTTTTGCAGATCGAGGATCTAATGAAACGACACTTAGAGGAATTTGAAGAGTTTAGAGTAAGATTTACAGTATTTCACTTCTATTTCTAGTTCAATTTTATTTTAAACCTCTTTTTGTTTGAATGCTCATCTTTTAGGTGTTCGGATCCCTGAGATACGGAGCCGCGCTCTACAACTCCGATCTCGATCTCGTAATCTTCCTCGCAGATTTGCGAGCGCTCGATCGACAGTCGGAACTATCGCTGCTTCTTTCGATCTGTCGAAGGATCCGGGAAGGATTGGAAGGATGCTACAATGTGCACGTAATCCCGGTAATACTATAATGATTAATAGCATAATTTTAATAAAATTTCCATGTTATTTATATGATCTTTTACAATTAAGTGTTTGATGCAAAAAAATGTCTGTGTTCCACAAACATTCAGTGTAAATGACTTCATCTCATGTCCGGCAGACCGACACGAATTGTAAAATCTCACATGGAAATATGTCTACGAAACAATAAGTCAAAGCTGGAGAGCGATGACTTCGCGCCTATTAGACCTCGAAGTCGTCGCTGGCCAGCTTACTCCATTCTTTTTTTTTGAAGAAATATCTACTGTCTGTTTGATAGAATTTCTTTAAAGGGAGTTTGCAGCCAAAAAATCATAATTTTATATTCTTTTAATTCTATTTTTATTCAAAAGAGCTAAAAAAAATCAAGAACAGCTGCAAAAACCACATATTTTTACGATTTAAAAAAAAATCATGAATTTTCAAAAAAAACTGTGTCTCAAAGGTACTGTAGATCCTGCATCCACAAAACTTGTGCTGTTTAGCGGCTGCAAAATTAAAAAAAAGGCCTTAGCAAAGTGAAAACAAGTATTTTGCAATTAATTCGAAACATTCTCGATTTTGTCAGTCGTCACGAGCGGTCGCCTCTCCATTTCGTCCGATGGAGAGGTGAACTTTCCCCTAGTTCTGCCCCAGGCTCCCTAGTACCCCTCGTCTCTACTATCGACTACAGAAGACTTGAATCCCCATACAAGCCGGAGTGGTCGCCGTGTAATGGGTATGACCTACAAGTTGAATTTTTTGCAGCCGCTCCTCAGTATCAGTATACTCGTTGCTTCTCTCTAAGATCGATGACTCGAGTTTGGAGGACTCTGGCTCTAGCTCCAATCCAAGATCCCTGTTTCGCACGAGATTCTAACGGATGGACCCTTCGCCATTGCCTATTCGATATCGGGATCATCTCTGATTTCCACTCATTCACCGACGAGAAACCGATCCTCACTCCGAAGACCATTCAAGATGACTCGCGCTTCAGAAGACAATCAACCGAAGATAATGAGCCTTTTCAACGTCGTCAGAGCTCCCATTCGATTCCCCGTGAACCCGAATAGCCTCTTGATAAACGACTTATAAACTAAACTAAACATAGCGAGTATCCGTGAGAACGAATTAGAAGAAAGAAACGCAAAAATATTACGGCATCATCCCTTTTGAGATTCTGCAGCTGCTAAACAGCGTACTCCCGCGGATGCGAGAGCTACCGTATACTTAAATTTTGCCATCTTTGAAAATTCATAATTAATTTGTAAAAAATCGTAAAAATATGCGGTTTTCGCAGTTATTTTTTTAAGAATTTTCTGATTTTTAAAATAAAAATAACTTATTTTTCGATGCCGGATCCCTTTAAGTATAAAAATGTATTCAATAGTTTTTAGAAAGACAATTGCAGGCCGCGAGCAAGCCCATCGCTAAAGGATACTACAGAATGTCCGGAGAGAAGAAGACTAGAATTGAATTGAGAAAGTGATCTCTTTCGCGTGTTTTCCTTAGTGGCCATATTGATTTTGTTCTCTATTACTACAACCCCTAAATCTAAACATTTGTATATTTATGATATTTGGCACTGTAATATAAATTGAATCATGAGGCGAACTATTACAAATTTACAAACACTCGTCCAAAATAATAGAACGTTCCGCTCCTAAACAACAGATACGAGAGCGAGATACACGCCTAGGTATCGAAAGAGAGTACTAAAAAGAGTACACCGCCAGTAGTCAATTTCAATGAACGTATCATTTTAAATTTGTGATAACTAACACAGTCTCTGAAACGGCGTAAATTACACAGTTGGGGAATAATGAGAGAGCCCGTTGATTTGTTCCTTTTTGTCTCTCTCGCACCACCCGACGTGCTCAAAGTCAAGAAGTTTGACTTGGAGATGGTCAGCTCAACTAGACAACCGATCGATAATCTTCTATAAGATTTGGTGAGTTTAGGTGAAATGAAGAGGGGGGGGGCTGGGGTTGATCAATCGTCGCGGTCCCATCTGTCAACGTCTGATCGTTGTTCTCTTTGTGGACTCAGAAAAAATGAGAGTAATCTACCCTATTCCCACGGATCGATCAATACGCCACCTACTGTAGCGAGACAGCCGATGAGGAAACCAAGTGCGGAAAAGAGGATCTACAAATTGTAGCCATGATCAAGTACGGTAGGCTGCCGTGTTCACATTAGTGTTGACCACTCGAAAAGTCTAAACCACAAATATCAAACCCGTTTTGACCCCTTTTCGGAACAGTTCTCTGTTTCGTTGTCAATCTTGCACAAAGGTTATTTCGAGTGGTCAACACTTGTTCAGATTGATGCTACCGTATGCTCCAGTCGGCGATTGCTGGTGCAGCGATTACACAGCATCCAGTTGGCACCATGCCAAGTTCGTATCTCGTTGTCTGACCCTCTCGTTTGGCCCGCTCTCTCGTGATCTCTCTCTTTCTCAAACTCGTCCCTCGCCGGGGCTCGCCGGGGAAACAGGGTTTTCGCCGACCCTGTTTCGAATGCTGTGGATTAGCACGACCGTGCGGGTGTGCCTGAGAAGAAGGGGATGAATATGACATGAAAGCATACTGTAGACTCGTGCATAATGGATCTGCTAAGTGCATATTTGGTTCAATTAATTAATTCTCGAAATTACGTGCAAAATTGATTGAACTTATGACATGACAATGGATAGATTATAAAAAAAGAAAGTAATGTGTTAATTCGAAATTATATGCGAAATTGATTGGGGCAAATGACATGGTAATAGATGAATGAAAGAACAACGAGGGGATTACCCCAATTTCCCTATGATTTCGATCCTTTGTAAGGATGGAAAAGGGAGAGATCTTCAGACAGTCTTCTGACTTCATCCACCAAGTGAGTTCTCTCCCCTTATCTCCTCTAAATCGAATCTACAGTAACCCCGATATCCAAATCTCTTCAGGATGCGTCTCATATTGGTAGCTCTCCTCGTTCCTCTCGTTACTGCCAGCATCGTCAATGATAGACCCGGACATAGGTTCGTTACATCATCTCAAAAGATTTGTCTACCGTAATCATTCTAAATAGCTTCCAAAGTTATCGTTTTTTCAGACCCGGAGGAAAGCGCGATGCTGAGGAGCTCGATCCCAACTTCGCCATCGGAAATACCCACTTCAGGTTGGTTGAATCACTTTCACAAGACATGTGCTACCGTAATCCCTGCTACATGTCCAATTATCGATTTTTCAGACCCGGAAAGCGCGATGCTGAGGAGATCAACCCCAACTTCGCTATCGGAAGAACCAGCTTCAGGTTTGTTGCATCACTTTCTGAAGACTTTGGCTACCGTACTCCTTCGGGTGATCAAATTATCGATTTTCCAGACCCGGAAAGCGCGATGCGGAGGAGCCCGGAATCTCCGATGCTAGACCCGGCTGCAGGTTCGGTACATCATTTCTGAAGAATTTTGGCTACCGTTCTCCTGAAATAAAAGAACATATTTTGCAGGCCCGGCATTGAAGGCAACATTTGTAAATGGCCAGGAAAGCGCGATGCTGAGGACCCCAACTTCGCCATCGGAAACACCCACTTCAGGTTGGTTGAGTCACTTTCAGAAGACCTGTTCTACCGTACTCCTTCTGGTTGTCAAATTATCGATTTTGCAGACCCGGAAAGCGCGATGCTGAGGACCCCAACTTCGCGATCGGAAACACCCACTTCAGGTTGGTTGAGTCACTTTCAGAAGACCTGTTCTACCGTACTTCTTCTGGTTGTCAAATTATCGGTTTTTCAGACCCGGAAAGCGCGATGCTGAGGACCCCAACTTCGCGATCGGAAACACCCACTTCAGGTTGGTTGAATCACTTTCAGAAGACCTGTTCTACCGCCGTACTCCTTCTGGTTGTCAAATTATCGATTTTGCAGACCCGGAAAGCGCGATGCTGAGGACCCCAACTTCGCGATCGGAAACACCCACTTCAGGTTGGTTGAGTCACTTTCAGAAGACCTGTTCTACCGTACTCCTTCTGGTTGTCAAATTATCGGTTTTTCAGACCCGGAAAGCGTGATGCTGAGGACCCCAACTTCGCCATCGGAAACACCCACTTCAGGTTGGTTGAGTCACTTTCAGAAGACCTGTTCTACCGTACTCCTTCTGGTTGTCAAATTATCGGTTTTTCAGACCCGGAAAGCGCGATGCTGAGGACCCCAACTTCGCGATCGGTAACACCCACTTCAGGTTGGTTGAATCACTTTCAGAAGACCTGTTCTACCGCCGTACTCCTTCTGGTTGTCAAATTATCGATTTTGCAGACCCGGAAAGCGCGATGCTGAGGACCCCAACTTCGCGATCGGAAACACCCACTTCAGGTTGGTTGAGTCACTTTCAGAAGACCTGTTCTACCGTACTCCTTCTGGTTGTCAAATTATCGGTTTTTCAGACCCGGAAAGCGCGATGCTGAGGACCCCAACTTCGTCATCGGAAACACCCACTTCAGGTTGGTTGAATCACTTTCAGAAGACCTGTTCTACCGTACTCCTTCTGGTATTCAAGTTATCGGTTTTTCAGACCCGGAAAGCGCGATGCTGAGGACCCCAACTTCGCCATCGGAAACACCCACTTCAGGTTGGTTGAATCACTTTCAGAAGACCTGTTTTACCGTACTCCTTCTGATTGTCAAATTATCGATTTTGCAGACCCGGAAAGCGCAGCGCCGAGGGAAGATATGAAAGACACGGCAGCGGCATCTACGAGCACTAGCTATCCCTCCCATTATAAAATAATATTTGTAATTTCATATGTCTCTTTGAATCTTGATATAACAAGTGTGGCGGAAATCAATGTTAGGCGACCGTAGTGACTTTATCCGTCTATCGTAATCATTGATCTATCGAGAATATCTCTTACACGCTCACTTCGTTTCTGCACACCTCGTCAATGTCTTGTTCATCACAATCTTTAGGGAACATGCGAGTAGATTTTGAATGGTTGCTCAGTATCGAGTTGGCATCATGCCAAGATAATCCTTCGTTCTCTGATTCTTTCCTTCCGCTCTCTCTCAATTATTCCTTCTTTCTCTTACTTGCTATCGCCGTTGCTCATTCGGTTGTTGTGGGTTCATGCCAATTGCTTGAACACTCATCCAACACTGGCCGCCGGGGCATCCGGCCACTCCACCTCCACCGCCACTGCGACAGTGAAAGGGGATGAGGGACGATAATGAACAAATGAGATAGATACGTTTCAGAAAGTTGTGATAGGAACGAGGCAAAACTGGCCGCCGGGCCCCATTCCCCCACCGACCGCACAACTCCCTCCGCCGCTGAGAGAGTGAGTGTGAGGGGGGAGTGGTGAGGGAAGGAGATCGTACTATGGCGTTCACGTGACGGAGACTTAGCGATATCCGTCGATTCCACTCTTAAGCAACTACTCCGGTTTTTCAATGCACGATGTGCGCGCGATTCCAGCCCACATCGTGTGCGCGCAATTTTACATTACACGAGCGAGATTTCCACACGTCGCGCGCAGGCCTCATTCAGGAATACCGTAATTTCCGTTCAAGACCTTCAACAGAGCACATGATGCGCGCGATATTTCCGCTACTGGTTGTACAAGATGCGAAACTAGTCGTGGAAATCGCGCGCGTATCGTGCGTTGAAAACCCCGAGTAGTTGAACGTTTTCTTGTACCTATTTGCCTGTCTGACGGTTACTTGTTGCGATGTTTGCGATCAGTGTCAACGAATACGTGAGTAGACCAGCAATTCTTCTCATTTCTTGTCTACCCACTGATTCATTGCCGTCAGTCGAGGTTAGCTGGTCCCCAACACTGAAATAGTGTCACTTTTCTTTCGACTCGCTGAATTAATTAATTATGTTTCGTTTCGATATTTTGCGAGAGCATTGAGTGCGATATGTCACACAACGAAATCTGTTAATTTTGCACGATTTCATCACCGACCGATGAAGGGATTGTGCGAAATGAATATTTACTTATTTTTATTTCGCACTCTCTGCAAGTACTAAAATCGATTTTAATGAATCACGAGTCCGTCTGATTTTCGATTTCGAAATTAAAAATTATCTCGAGACATTCTCAAATTACTTTTCTTTTTCTAAATTTTCGGACGGGTGATATTGGATTTTTTCTATCGTAATTATGTGATGTTTTGCATATTTCGAACACTCATCGATTCGAAAAAAACCAAACACAATGATTGTACTCGTTTTGAAAATGTAGGTTTTATCGTTATCGATAATAGAATGATAGAAGATACAGTAATACATATATAATATATATTTAAACATTAAATGAAATGATAGAATATGTGAGAAAAGGGCAACCGACTAAACTTTACTTTCTATACAGACCTCGTTGTATTTGTTTTGCAACTTCAAACTACCATGTTGCGCAGTATTCAAGAAAAACCGAAACCCCAGAATGGAATTGACTGGGGGGAATTTAGAGGAGTGAGGGGGGGGCAGGCAAACAAGCGGCGCGATAGTTTAGAAGGGGGTGAGAAAACCCGGGGGGAGTTGTATATGAGTAATTTGCCATTGGAGAGGTTGAGTGAGAATTTCGAACACATTTCCCTTGAATATTCTGATCACATGATATCTACCATCATTGTCAACGTCCCAACAGCTGACTTCCATAAATCCAAAATCGTAATTGAGATAATATACGTCACGTCGTGTGTACGATTTTTTACCATCCGAGAGATCTTCTTCTCTCAAGTTGATCGAAGCTAGGAAGCGAATGAAATAGGCTGGGTTTGCCAAAGAGACAGCTACTTCTTTCGTGTTCTGACTGGAGTCGAGGATCTGAGTTGAACGAATTATGTGCACAGTACAAAGCGATATAAATATCATACATCAACTTGCTACAACTTGCTACAAAAAGAGGTGCCTGACCTTACCACTTTTGCGTGCTCTCTCGCCTTCGGCAAATACACAAACTTGGTGTTTTTATGCTCAATTTTGTTTGTATGCTCGATTTTGTCAGATTGATATGATCATTATGTAAATGCAACAATCCTGCATAATACGACGGATTGTTGCTACATCGGTTAGATCTCCGTATGCACATATTCTTCCATGCTCCTGACGACAAATCCGCACCAGATCCTCATCAGAAATAGCATCCGCCTAAAACGCATTATAAAGATCCGCTGGTCCAAAATCATAAATCGTTCCGCTCCTAAACAACAGACATGGCTGCGTCAGAGCATGACAAAGCCAGAGACGTATAGAATGAGAGTCTTTTATTTCACGCAAGAAGTCCATTTTACGAACGTGTCATTTTAAAATTATAATAATTGATCTCAAGAATTTTTTGTTCCGATTGTTCCTGATGTTCCCGCTCACACTCGGCCGAGTGTGAGCGGGCACAATCGGAACATGACCAGGAACAAGGGGAACATGTTAAAAATAAAGCTTCACTTGCAATTTCGCAAACATTTAGCAGTGTACAAAGACATAAAATAGTATTAGTACGAATAAAATTATTTAAAATATAAACAATGGCATCAAATTCTAAATTTCATGTTCCTGGTCATGTTCCGATTGTTCCTGGCCATGTTCCTGCTAGGAGGAACATTACCAGGAACAGTCGGAACATAATCGGAACAATAAATTCTTGAGATTAAATTGACGGGGCGGTGGAGACTTAAGCATGTTTATTTCTAGAAAGGTATAATATACATTCAAATGGGAAATACCTCTGCTAAAAACAGGCAGTTCACCCTAGGTAATTCGTCGATTTGAAATGTATCGACCGCACAATGTTGTATGCTGAGTGTGTCGATACGTTGATCCCATAGAGAATCCAAAGCGCTACAAATATATAAATAAATTTGCAAATGAGATTGGTGAAACCTCTGCTCAAAACTGAAGTCCATTTGCAGATTGAGCGTGTGAAAATTGAATAGAGAGACAAAATCGTTGAGTTTTGCGTCTTCTACAGACCGTTGCTGAATGTCATAATTCGAATAACTAATCAATTAACATTTTAAAACTAGCCGGGATGTATTGAGGTTAAATGCACTACGCTCTAAGCGTACACTACGCTCTTTCGTACCCTACGCTATATGTCCCGGATTCAGGTTCGGTCCAGTGGGAGCTCGGAAGCCGGTTCCAGATTCGATCCATGGGGAGCTCGGAGCCGGCTCCAGGTTCGGTCCAGGGGGAGCTCGGAGCCGGCTCCAGGTTACATTGAAGGTCGACTTTTGATGGAAACAAAAAAGTACAGGCTTAGTCCGTTGCAAACGGCTCGTGAGGCTGAGAGAGATCTAATTTCTCAGCCCCACGTGCCTTTCACAACGGAAAAGCAAGATAGAGTGTGATATGCTTTTAGAACGTGTTCGGACAGGCTTAGACGCGTCGCTTTCATTGCAATATGCTATTCCGGTGATTCCCGGAACTCCACGTAGTGTTTGCCAAATTTTGAAAAATTTTGATTTCTCACGTTAAAACGCGTTAGAACACGTTCAGACACGTTTCTGACTTCGCAAAACATTTTCCCTGTGATCCCCGACACTCAATGCCGTGTTTGGAGAAAGTTCGAACATTTCGATTTTTCAAGTTAAAACTCGGCAAAACAGGTGAAAACATGTTTTACGGTACTGAAAAACGTGTTAGGATATTACAAATTCACAAGCACTCATCCAAAATAATAAAACGTTCCGTTGATAATCCATGCTGAACAACAGATACGGCTGCGAGAGAGCATGAGAAATCGAGAGTCGCGCCGAGGTATAGAAAGAGAGAACACCACCAGTAGTCCATTTCATTGACGTATCATTTTAAAATTGTGATAGCTTCTGACACTTGCGAAAAATGCGGCAAAAGATCTGCCCGCGGCGGGGGTCGAACCTGCATCGGTCGGATTTGAATGACCACATGGCTATGAATTTGGTGATTTTAGTTTTGTAAAATTTGAAAGATATTTTGGTCAGCTATCATATCAGTGCGTTCGCGTAAGGATCGCACACATCATCCCAAAATCCGTACAGCAAAAAAGTGACTTGATGAATATTGTACATATTCTGATAGCCCTTTCTGAGCTTCATCGATTTCCGTTTCGCTCATGGTCTGAAATCTCTTATTTGCATAATTACATGACATCAAAGATCGACTATTTTCACAGTTTTCCAATTGTAGCTCGTCAGGGAGTCGAGATAGAGAGTTGACGAAAACATCAATATTGACCGCCTTGACAACCCGCATCGACGTGTGTCATTCGTTTATTCAAATTTTGAATTCTAAAAATTTCATGAAATTTCGACATGGATTTTCTCGAAAACTAGGCCGCAGATAATCGTAATCTTTTGATATGTTGTAGACAAAACCTTAATCTATAAAATTGTTCAAAGAAAATATTCAAATTTTGGGGGTATAGACCGAAATACTTGAAAAACTAACGGCTTGAAATCGAAAGAAACACCTAATTTCACCCTAATTCCACCCATTCCTCTCTGAATGAGCGGTCTAAAATGATGGAAATGAGAGGAACTGCGAGCAATTCTTCACAAGATCACGTGGACCGACCATTTTAGACCGCTCATTCAGAGAGGAATGGGTGGAATTAGGGTGAAATGAGGGGGTTCTCTCGATTTCAAGCCTTTAGTTTTTCAAGTATTTCGGTCTATACCCCCCAAAATTTGAATATTTCTCTCCAATTCTATAGATTAAGGTTTTGTCTACAACATATCAAAAGATTACGATTAACTGCTGCCTAGTTTTCGAGAAAATCCATGTCGAAATTTCATGAAATTTTTAGAATTCAAAATTTGAATAAACGAATGACACACGTCGATGCGGGTTGTCAAGGCGGTCAATATTGATGTTTTCGTCAACTCTCTATCTCGACTCCCTGACGAGCTACAATTGGAAAACTGTGAAAATAGTCGATCTTTGATGTCATGTAATTATGCAAATTAGAGATTTCAGACCATGAGCGAAACGGAAATCGATGAAGCTCACCAAGGGCTATCAGAATATGCAAATATTCATCAAGTTACTTTTTGCTGTACGGCAGGGTGGCGGTTCTTACACGAACGCACTGATATACAAAATGTTCTGAGAAGATTGCTAGATTTTGAAGCGAAATATGGCGAAAACTCGAAATTTTTGGGTGCGAACGGAGCGACAAAAAAACCCATAAACACACAAACAAACCAACAAACGCACAGACAGACACGTTGATATTCTAATATATATTAACTTACAGTAATGACTCTAAAAACATGAAAGTGAGCGCGGCGAAAGCTGCGCTCGAATAATCCGAGAATCCTCTGCAGGGCATCCACATCGCTTTCATAACTTCTCACATATTCTGTTGAGCAAGACAATTGAATACAAGATCTGCTGCAGATGCAGTACTTGATGCGGCCCTGGAGAGAGAAATTAATGTCGTTTTCATATACCATGGAGCCCACCCATTGGGGACAGGGAATTGGTAGTCGCGACTAGGGATGGCAAAGGAAGCGAATAAGAGGGGGCGTGTCTATGCTAATGCAGTCAACTCTTCCGCAAGACCTCAACTCTTCCGGAAGAGTTGGCTGTGAAAACCTTGAAAAGAAGCTGCAAAACTCTGATTTTCGTTCCCAAATTGACGTTTTACTTTCACCTGAGAAAGATGTAATTGGTACAATTTGCATACATTCGCTTTTATTGAAATTACAGCTTTGGCCGGTGATTAACGCGCGCAGACTAATTCCAAAACAATGTAAAAGTGTTGAAATGAAGAATAAACGAGTCTCTGATGTACCCAGCCTTGAATTAATCGATAATGACGGTATACTTTATCTGAAACAAGTCGCTGGCATAGCCACCGTTTACCATAGCGTAACATTTGTTTAGCATTGCTCTATATTGAGATATTCGACGACGTTTAGAAAGCGGTAGATTCAACGAATTCCATATTTCTGTCATCTCTCAGTATTTGGACCAGATCACACAATATAACGGTAGATCAAACATCACTAGTGCTTGATTCCCTCTTTGCTGTTGGGCGAAACATAACGTATTCACAGCTTTTATCACTCCTTTGGAGATTTCATAGCTATTTGAAATATTTTGAGCACACAAGCCATCTATTTTCATTGCAAAAATAGTTTTCTAGCCAATATTCTTTAGAAGTCGAAAAGTGGACGGGATTTGCATGCGACAGTTGTCAAAACATTATCAGTAACAAGATATGCAAAGTAGGCAACACGTTACAAAAAGAATCGCATCGATATCTCGCTTTAGAACTGTTTACTCACACCCAACTCTTCCGGAAGAGTTGGCCGATTTCGCCCCCTCTTCCTTGCTCCATTTCCATAATCACAATGGGAAGGTCTTCCTCTCACTCTTCCTTTGCCTTCCCTAGTCGCGACTAGATCACGCGGGTAAATAGGTCTGGCACAATGTGGGCACTCCGGACTGAAGCTGCCTATCGTAACACTGGCCTAGCAGTGTTCTCCCGCGAGCCCAGCTCGAAGTCGGGAAGTATCTTTACCTTTACCTTTACCAATCATATGCCTATTGGTTAGTCTATGCATATTATTAACATAGCTTCATAGTGTGAAATTTAAGAACTTTTTTGCTCTCTTTGTCACCCGGTACATCGTACCTATGGCGTACACATAGCTCACATATTATGTCTTCTCAATATGAGGCTGTTTGCGAGAGGATCAATAACTTTTGTGAAGGACCTCGTACATCGATTTTCTGGAAATCTCTTGATTGACGTTATCGAAGGTGCTGAGCATCATGGTGACATTCATTTTGCATTTCACTCATCGGTTGGGGAGTACTGTAACTACCGTTTTTGAGGCTGAAATGCCATATCTCTTGAACCTCACAACCGATTTCCAAGAAAAAAATTTCTGCGTGTATTTTAAGATTCTGATAACAATTGGATACTTTAGTAAGAAATATAAATAATTTCTCAAGTTTTAAAAAAGTGTTCCAGAACACCATTAATAAGAATCGCTAATTTCATATAACACAAGATGCACCGTTTTCTCAGCTTTCATATTCTTATGCGACATGTATACTTTAGACCTACCATAACTAGGGGCCACAACGTGGTCAGCAGAATTCAATGAGAGGGGTGAAATTTAGTGTTACCATGTTGCTACATGTCTGAATAAAAACATTCTTTTGGATTTGGGTCGATATCTCACTTCCGAGCCGAGTTACAGCTCCAAAACCACGCGCGCTTCGACTGTTGTGAGAGGGGGGAAAGATGAGAGGGGAGGGGAGGTGGGCGGAGCCATATCGTCCATCTTTCTAGGGGCATAACTCAGGTGATAGAAGACATTTCGAAGGTATGCCAGAACAAAAATAGTTTATGAAGATGTGGAGAGTGCAACGGCATCTGAATTGCGACGATTGCGATAGTCGACGCGTGGTGAGAGGGCAAGAACTTAGCGCGTGGGAGAGTAGAACAAGACCACACCCATGGCGCAGTGGATAAGCGCGCGCTTCAGGCGCAGCACACTGCAAGTTCAATTCCTCTTTTGCGAAAACCATTGCAGTAAAGCGGATTTTTGATACTCTCCTACTCTTAAAACCCTCGTTTTCACTTCTTTTTTTTTGCAAACGAAAGCACAATTCGAATTTAGACTTTATCTTTGTTTTTTCTTACCAGATTTTATTTTTAGGATGATTACAATATAATGGCAGTCGGCCGAGCATGCTACGATAGCTATAATTACATTAGTTGGGGTATTTGAAACTGTTTTCCCTCTTTCTGAACGTCTTTAAGACGTCCCACCACCATGGGCCTGGGCTCGACGATAGAGCTTTTCAATAGCTACAAGATAAGCCCAAGCACGTCTCATAGCGTTTAGAATTCAGCTTGTGCTTCACCCCGCTCGACTATTCGCGATTGAGGGCCCGGTAGATTTGGGCGGAGACTGTGGGGGCTAACCATAACAATCGATAATGTCCTTTTTATTCCCAATTTCGTGTTTCAATGACCGCGCGGGATGGTGCGAAATGAGAATGATAAATGAAAAATGATAATAAATAGTGACCTAATGGCCATTTCCGTAACGAAATTGAGAATAAAAAGGGCATTTTCGATTCTTATGGTAGGTCTAAAGTATACTTGTCGCATAAGAATATGAAAGCTGAGAAAACGGTGCATCTTGTGTTATATGAAATTAGCGATTCTTATTAATGGTGTTCTGGAACACTTTTTTGAAACTTGAGAAATTATTTGTATTTCTTACTAAAGTATCCAATTGTTATCAGCATCTTAAAGTACCCGTAGAAAATTTTTTTCTTGAAAATCGGTTGAGAGGTTCAAGAGATATGGCATTTCAGCCTCAAAAACTGTAGTTACAGTACTCCCCAACCGATGAGTGAAATGCAAAATGAAATGTCACCATGATGCTCAGCACCTTCAATAACCCCTGTGCCTAAATTTCGGTACCACTTTTCAATTTCAGTGTACGTCCATTTCATTGATCCTTTCGCGAACAGCCTCATATACTTTCGGCATGACAAACGCGATTGATTGACTGATTGAGAGGGCGAGAGAGAATGGTTGACACCAGTGACCAATAGAGAGGGAGAAATAATGATACAACTGACCGGTTTGAACTTGATGTCAATTCGGTAAGCAACGAAATCGCTGCTTTCAATGATTCGTTTCATTGTTTTACTGCACTGGCGCACTGTCGCTCTTTCTGGCAGATCGAGAGAGGAGACAATTCGAAGGATGTTCTCTATGGGAAGGCTTTCGAGAGTCAAAGGCGGCTGGAAACAAAATGACTTAAAAATTAATTTAGAAATCAAATGAAAATCGTAAATGACTCACAGAATTGACGTCCATAGCTAGCGGCCGATCGATGTGTGAGAGAGAGACTGATGTGTTTGGTTTCCTGATCAACTGATAAGACACGCGTGAGAGGCTCAGGGCATGCGACACAAGTTGTAAAAAAACATAAACAGCCGAAATTTCGATAACAAGTTGTAAAAACTTCAAAAACTAAAAAAGTGCGGCACAATTTGCAAGCAAGGGAGGTTGCAAGGTCGAAACAGCCCTGTTTACTAATTTTAAATTTCTTTTCATTATGCGCCGCCTCTCAAATTATTCTCCAAAACGATAAAATTATTTATATTAGTTCAAATTCTCAGTTTGCCACTCTCTTATTTGAATTCTCTCTCTCTCTCTCTCAAAACGCTGAAAATAAAATAAATATCAGCCAATTAAACATAAATGAAACAATAGACCTCTCTTCAAAGTGAAGGCTGAATTCAAGATTTAGAGATCGGAATTCAAATCGAGAGGTGACCTTCACGAGAACTGCTTCATCGATAAAGAGTGCCGCCTAAAAGGAGTACCAGTAGTAGCACACTTTGATCTCTCTCTCCCTCAAATCCGCACACTCGATTCACTGGTGCTACTACTCTTGTATTTATTTCTAGGTTGGTACAGAAATATCAGACTGGGATCTAAGCGAGAAAAGATGCCAGAATCTCGGTATCGATATCCGAAAAGGCTCGGAAACGAATGCCGGAGTACTGTTTAGCAACTCAGGGAACTGTCAAGTTTTTCAAACTCACATTCGAGATGAACAAGTTATCGATGTAAACACGTCGAAAACTGTGTTTGAGTACGGCGAGAAACCGTTTCAAGGAAGCATCGTCATAGTAGTTGTCCACTTCCAGAATAGACACTTGACGCAATTCAGAATCAGAATCCGATGTGAACAATACATCCACAAGGAGATTGGAAGTATCGGTGTGCTCGTTCAAATCCTGGAGTGAGATAAGTCATTATAATTTGTATAATTTTTACGAAGCAAAGACTCATCAACGTACAGAAATTAACTATCGCAAAAGACATTTCCGCAACCAACATTTCCACAACAAGGAATAACTCTGTTTTCCCTTCTCATATCATCATTGGAGTTGGACCATTGTAATCATTATCAGTTAAAGTGGCTATCAGTTCTTTATCACCCTATCAGTGATATCAGAAATCACTACTAAGTGATGAAAATCTATTTTCTACCAAATTTGGTTCTGATTTCAATGGTTCCCCCTTCATGAAGATCTGATCACTACGTACGAAGTTATGGCCCCCAAAGGTTATGGCAGAGGCAAGAGGAGTCAATAGGGAGAAAACCAAGAAATCTTTCAACTCACTTGGCCGATCAATAACCTCACATGAGAAGGGAAGATATCGCTCTTTTCAATCGCATCTCTCATAGTTTTACTGCACTGGCGCACAATCATTCGGCTTCCTATACTGAGAGAGGAGACAATTCGAAAAATGATCTCATTCGGAAGGCTTTCCAGAGTTAAAGGCGGCTGAAAACGAAATTAAGGAAAAAGTATATAAAAATAAGAGCTCACCATGTCGACTTCCATCGCGGTTGAATATAAAAGTGACTCACGATTTCTCGCGTCACCTGATAAGAGGAAAAACTTGCAAGGGCGCTATTTGTTTGTGCTTCATATTTCACAATCTCTTGATAAATCAATTTTTGAAGCAATAGAAAGCACAAACGCAACACATTGTCTGCGGAATTCTCAGAATTACGTTTCCCATGGACTTGGAAAGATTAAAACACACTGATCAAACACGATGTATCTTTATTCCTGTTAAATGACAATTTTCGACCCCATTAGCGAAGTCCATAAGAGCGAATTTGCGTTCTTGCACTAGGAAATAAAAAGTCTCACAAGTAGATCAACAAGTTATTTGGAGCCCCCTCTCGATATTTAGAATGATGTATACAAGGGAACATTCAAGTGGTGAGAGAGTTGTAGATTCTCGGGAATTTTTCCCTTCAATACGCTCACGCACCGTACGTGGGACGAGGAGCGATAGTGAGTGTGCACTTTGAGATACCCGGTTTGGTGATCAATAAAGTATAAAAGTCGATTTAAAGCAATTTCGAATAAGAGCACTTGTGAATTCGGGTTTGAGTCATCCCACAATTTGTCTTCTTCTTCTCTCAGTTTAATCGATGCTAGGAAACGACGGAAATACTCCTTGGTCAAATTGAGCGTCAATTTTTCCATGGTCAAATTCGAATTGAATATCTGAATAAAATGAGTCAGTTACATTATATTCTGACATCAAGTAAACCTGGATTGTGCGATGGAATGTAGACACGTCGGAGAGGTCCCCGAACACGTTTAGCTTTCGATGCTCCTTACGACAAAGCGCCACAAGTTGATCATCGGAAAAGCCGGGTACACTGTAATATGTTTAATAAACGATAAGTGGACCCATAGCGTAAGGAGTATTCTCCACCGGAAAAGAGTTCGGTGCTTGCCCGAGGCCATAATCGAAACTAAAAAAAACATGAAACTAAAACTTTTCACATCCCTTCTTAAACAATGTTTAACTGTATAAAAATCATTTTACTGTAGTGAAATAAAACTAACATTTGTCATGACGAGACTTGACATCCTTGGCACTGTAATAATTTTTCTTGGTTCGATATCACAGTGAGAAATTTTGAGCTTGTCAATACATCGCTCGGATCGTAGTGCATAATTCAAAACACTGCAAGAAACAAAAATCAAGTGAATTTAATTAAATGAAAATACCAAAATTTATGATTAAAATACTATAATAACTAATTATTGTATTATAAGATATTTTTCTATTACGATAGAGAACTGCTTCATCGATAAAGCGTGCCGCCTAAAAGGAGTACCAGTAGTAGCACACTTTGATCTCTCTCTCCCTCAAATCCGCACACTCGATTCACTGGTGCTACTACTCTTGTATTTATTTCTAGGTTGGTACAGAAATATCAGACTGGGATCTAAGCGAGAAAAGATGCCAGAATCTCGGTATCGATATCCGAAAAGGCTCGGAAACGAATGCCGGAGTACTGTTTAGCAACTCAGGGAACTGTCAAGTTTTTCAAACTCACATTCGAGATGAACAAGTTATCGATGTAAACACGTCGAAAACTGTGTTTGAGTACGGCGAGAAACCGTTTCAAGGAAGCATCGTCATAGTAGTTGTCCACTTCCAGAATAGACACTTGACGCAATTCAGAATCAGAATCCGATGTGAACAACACATCCACAAGGAGATTGGATGTATCGGTGTGCTCGTTCAAATCCTGGAGTGAGATAAGTCATTATAATTTGTATAATTTTTACGAAGCAAAGACTCATCAACGTACAGAAATTAACTATCGCAAAAGACATTTCCGCAACCAACATTTCCACAACAAGGAATAACTCTGTTTTCCCTTCTCATATCATCATTGGAGTTGGACCATTGTAATCATTATCAGTTAAAGTGGCTATCAGTTCTTTATCACCCTATCAGTGATATCAGAAATCACTACTAAGTGATGAAAATCTATTTTCTACCAAATTTGGTTCTGATTTCAATGGTTCCCCCTTCATGAAGATCTGATCACTACGTACGAAGTTATGGCCCCCAAAGGTTATGGCAGAGGCAAGAGGAGTCAATAGGGAGAAAACCAAGAAATCTTTCAACTCACTTGGCCGATCAATAACCTCACATGAGAAGGGAAGATATCGCTCTTTTCAATCGCATCTCTCATAGTTTTACTGCACTGGCGCACAATCATTCGGCTTCCTATACTGAGAGAGGAGACAATTCGAAAAATGATCTCATTCGGAAGGCTTTCCAGAGTTAAAGGCGGCTGAAAACGAAATTAAGGAAAAAGTATATAAAAATAAGAGCTCACCATGTCGACTTCCATCGCGGTTGAATATAAAAGTGACTCACGATTTCTCGCGTCACCTGATAAGAGGAAAAACTTGCAAGGGCGCTATTTGTTTGTGCTTCATATTTCACAATCTCTTGATAAATCAATTTTTGAAGCAATAGAAAGCACAAACGCAACACATTGTCTGCGGAATTCTCAGAATTACGTTTCCCATGGACTTGGAAAGATTAAAACACACTGATCAAACACGATGTATCTTTATTCCTGTTAAATGACAATTTTCGACCCCATTAGCGAAGTCCATAAGAGCGAATTTGCGTTCTTGCACTAGGAAATAAAAAGTCTCACAAGTAGATCAACAAGTTATTTGGAGCCCCCTCTCGATATTTAGAATGATGTATACAAGGGAACATTCAAGTGGTGAGAGAGTTGTAGATTCTCGGGAATTTTTCCCTTCAATACGCTCACGCACCGTACGTGGGACGAGGAGCGATAGTGAGTGTGCACTTTGAGATACCCGGTTTGGTGATCAATAAAGTATAAAAGTCGATTTAAAGCAATTTCGAATAAGAGCACTTGTGAATTCGGGTTTGAGTCATCCCACAATTTGTCTTCTTCTTCTCTCAGTTTAATCGATGCTAGGAAACGACGGAAATACTCCTTGGTCAAATTGAGCGTCAATTTTTCCATGGTCAAATTCGAATTGAATATCTGAATAAAATGAGTCAGTTACATTATATTCTGACATCAAGTAAACCTGGATTGTGCGATGGAATGTAGACACGTCGGAGAGGTCCCCGAACACGTTTAGCTTTCGATGCTCCTTACGACAAAGCGCCACAAGTTGATCATCGGAAAAGCCGGGTACACTGTAATATGTTTAATAAACGATAAGTGGACCCATAGCGTAAGGAGTATTCTCCACCGGAAAAGAGTTCGGTGCTTGCCCGAGGCCATAATCGAAACTAAAAAAAACATGAAACTAAAACTTTTCACATCCCTTCTTAAACAATGTTTAACTGTATAAAAATCATTTTACTGTAGTGAAATAAAACTAACATTTGTCATGACGAGACTTGACATCCTTGGCACTGTAATAATTTTTCTTGGTTCGATATCACAGTGAGAAATTTTGAGCTTGTCAATACATCGCTCGGATCGTAGTGCATAATTCAAAACACTGCAAGAAACAAAAATCAAGTGAATTTAATTAAATGAAAATACCAAAATTTATGATTAAAATACTATAATAACTAATTATTGTATTATAAGATATTTTTCTATTACGATAGAGAACTGCTTCATCGATAAAGCGTGCCGCCTAAAAGGAGTACCAGTAGTAGCACACTTTGATCTCTCTCTCCCTCAAATCCGCACACTCGATTCACTGGTGCTACTACTCTTGTATTTATTTCTAGGTTGGTACAGAAATATCAGACTGGGATCTAAGCGAGAAAAGATGCCAGAATCTCGGTATCGATATCCGAAAAGGCTCGGAAACGAATGCCGGAGTACTGTTTAGCAACTCAGGGAACTGTCAAGTTTTTCAAACTCACATTCGAGATGAACAAGTTATCGATGTAAACACGTCGAAAACTGTGTTTGAGTACGGCGAGAAACCGTTTCAAGGAAGCATCGTCATAGTAGTTGTCCACTTCCAGAATAGACACTTGACGCAATTCAGAATCAGAATCCGATGTGAACAACACATCCACAAGGAGATTGGATGTATCGGTGTGCTCGTTCAAATCCTGGAGTGAGATAAGTCATTATAATTTGTATAATTTTTACGAAGCAAAGACTCATCAACGTACAGAAATTAACTATCGCAAAAGACATTTCCGCAACCAACATTTCCACAACAAGGAATAACTCTGTTTTCCCTTCTCATATCATCATTGGAGTTGGACCATTGTAATCATTATCAGTTAAAGTGGCTATCAGTTCTTTATCACCCTATCAGTGATATCAGAAATCACTACTAAGTGATGAAAATCTATTTTCTACCAAATTTGGTTCTGATTTCAATGGTTCCCCCTTCATGAAGATCTGATCACTACGTACGAAGTTATGGCCCCCAAAGGTTATGGCAGAGGCAAGAGGAGTCAATAGGGAGAAAACCAAGAAATCTTTCAACTCACTTGGCCGATCAATAACCTCACATGAGAAGGGAAGATATCGCTCTTTTCAATCGCATCTCTCATAGTTTTACTGCACTGGCGCACAATCATTCGGCTTCCTATACTGAGAGAGGAGACAATTCGAAAAATGATCTCATTCGGAAGGCTTTCCAGAGTTAAAGGCGGCTGAAAACGAAATTAAGGAAAAAGTATATAAAAATAAGAGCTCACCATGTCGACTTCCATCGCGGTTGAATATAAAAGTGACTCACGATTTCTCGCGTCACCTGATAAGAGGAAAAACTTGCAAGGGCGCTATTTGTTTGTGCTTCATATTTCACAATCTCTTGATAAATCAATTTTTGAAGCAATAGAAAGCACAAACGCAACACATTGTCTGCGGAATTCTCAGAATTACGTTTCCCATGGACTTGGAAAGATTAAAACACACTGATCAAACACGATGTATCTTTATTCCTGTTAAATGACAATTTTCGACCCCATTAGCGAAGTCCATAAGAGCGAATTTGCGTTCTTGCACTAGGAAATAAAAAGTCTCACAAGTAGATCAACAAGTTATTTGGAGCCCCCTCTCGATATTTAGAATGATGTATACAAGGGAACATTCAAGTGGTGAGAGAGTTGTAGATTCTCGGGAATTTTTCCCTTCAATACGCTCACGCACCGTACGTGGGACGAGGAGCGATAGTGAGTGTGCACTTTGAGATACCCGGTTTGGTGATCAATAAAGTATAAAAGTCGATTTAAAGCAATTTCGAATAAGAGCACTTGTGAATTCGGGTTTGAGTCATCCCACAATTTGTCTTCTTCTTCTCTCAGTTTAATCGATGCTAGGAAACGACGGAAATACTCCTTGGTCAAATTGAGCGTCAATTTTTCCATGGTCAAATTCGAATTGAATATCTGAATAAAATGAGTCAGTTACATTATATTCTGACATCAAGTAAACCTGGATTGTGCGATGGAATGTAGACACGTCGGAGAGGTCCCCGAACACGTTTAGCTTTCGATGCTCCTTACGACAAAGCGCCACAAGTTGATCATCGGAAAAGCCGGGTACACTGTAATATGTTTAATAAACGATAAGTGGACCCATAGCGTAAGGAGTATTCTCCACCGGAAAAGAGTTCGGTGCTTGCCCGAGGCCATAATCGAAACTAAAAAAAACATGAAACTAAAACTTTTCACATCCCTTCTTAAACAATGTTTAACTGTATAAAAATCATTTTACTGTAGTGAAATAAAACTAACATTTGTCATGACGAGACTTGACATCCTTGGCACTGTAATAATTTTTCTTGGTTCGATATCACAGTGAGAAATTTTGAGCTTGTCAATACATCGCTCGGATCGTAGTGCATAATTCAAAACACTGCAAGAAACAAAAATCAAGTGAATTTAATTAAATGAAAATACCAAAATTTATGATTAAAATACTATAATAACTAATTATTGTATTATAAGATATTTTTCTATTACGATAAACAAATTTAATGCCACCCAATGGAACCGAAAAGAATGAACCTTTCTTCATAGTGATGAATGAATTCAAGATTTAGAGATCGGAATTCAAATCGAGAGGTGACCTTCACGAGAACTACTTCATCGATAGAGCGTGCCGCCTGAACCATGTAGCCAAGTTCACTTATTATTACAAATTAAATGGAATCAATTTCGTATAAAAAAAGCTGACTTGATTTCCAAATAACTTCAGACACCTTAGTTACTTTCCCTGAGTGGCTCGGATTTTCTCAATACCCGGTAATCAACTCAGTTTGTTTTCCTGCATGCGCGACCTCCACATACATTTTATCGGGTTCTCTTTCAATTTTTCACCTGGCTTCCTCTTCATAACTTGGAACTTTTAACTGCAACTTTGGAATAGGATATGGTGTAAACATAAAGTTCTTCAAACTCACATTCATTGAACAAGTTATCAATGTAAAGGCGTCGAAAACTGTGTTTGAGTACTTCGAGAAACCGTTGCAGGGAATGATTGTCACTGTAGTCTTCCAATTCCAGTGGGGACACTTCATTTTCCGTCTCGGAAACTGATTTGAAAGATACGTCAGTTAAAATCAATAATGAGAAGAAAAGAAGAGAAATCAAATTACAGGTTATGAAATTAATAGAAAGTCTATGACTTTGAAAAATACGACTGAGATGCTTCTATTAGATACTAATGAGTTGGTTATCTAAACGATTCCAGTTCTGTTAGAGAAATCTATTATACCTTTCTGAGTTACTAGGAAATTGACAAAGCTTGAGCTTATGACCTCTAGTAATACCAATACGATTAGAAAAATTAAGCATCGAACGCGGGCTAATGTCAAAATATATCATACAAAGTAGGGTGGCTAACGGCGGTACGTGTACCGGTACACTCCCTCATCAGTCGTGTACCGGTACACGCTCAAAAAGCGAGAGTGGTGTACCGCAATGTACCGTGTACCGCGGTACACTGCCTCTCGCCGGGCGCTCTCTCGTGTACCGCGGTACACCGTGTACCGACGGTACACGACATGCTAATTTCTCCCTCTCTTGACCTCACGAGGGATGAAGAGAGATAAGCGCCTGCGGCCTCCGGTCCTGTGGTGTTGTGGTAAATTGTTTGTCTATCAATCCAGCCGTATCTGGTTCAAATCCAATCAAGCTTAGATCTTGTTTTGCTGTGTTCTTGAGTATCTTTGAAAATTTTAGTGCATCGACCGTGCTAATATCTCTAGTCGTCTGATACTTGTAAAATATTCAGAAAAGAATCAATTACGCTGCAACATTTTCCAATATATTGGAGAGAAGACTCACGAGGGAAGGGCAAAAGTCGGCGGAGCTCGAATGACAAATTGGCTTTATAGGTAAATAGATACCCCCAGGGGATGCACAAAACCACTTTCAGAAGTTTCACCTAAGACCCCCTAAGGCACTAAAATCGTTACTGAAGTTGTGCAGAAACGCCTTTGGCTGGGCACCAATATATACATGTTCTAACGTCGAATATCTTGGCAAGAAGTACAGTATCCACTCGGCTTTGAATTATAAAAATAATGCGGTGCTAACTAAGCCAAATTGCCTTTGCGGTAGGCGGTGAGAAGCAAAAAATTGCTTCGGGGGAGCGTGCACGAGGGAGTCTTGGATAACGATTTCAGTGGCTTAGGGGGTCTTAGGTGAAACTTCTGAAAGTGGTTTTGTGCATCCCCTGGGTATACCTATTTACCTATAGGATCAGTTTGTAATTCGAGCTCCGCCGACTTTTGCCCATCCCTTGTCAAGCACATTATTGAAACAGTTACAATATATAAATATGTATTGCACATTTGACCATCATGAGCAATTTATTCGATTTACAAAAAAAAAATAAAATAAGTGATAATTTCCATTCTAAAATCCTTCAGTGATGTTCAAGAACATAGCAAAACAAGATCTAAGCTTGATTGGATTCGAACCAGATAAGGTTGGATTGACAGACAAACACAATACCACAACATCACAGAACCGGAGGCCGCGGGCGCTTATCTCTCTCCATCCCTCGTGAGGTCAAGGGAGAGAGAAATTAGCATGTCGTGTACCGCGGTACACGAGAGAGCGCCCGGCGAGAGGCAGTGTACCGCGGTACACGGTACATTCCGGTACACCACTCCGCTTTTTGAGCGTGTACCGGTACATCGAGTACCGTTCGGTACGCGTACCGAGAATGTACCGTGTATCGGTACTGTACCGTTTTCGCCACCCTAATACAAAGATAATTTTATATGAAACAATTAGATCAATACGAGTGCGTCAATGGGAGAGGGGAGACATGTCGAGTGTCTTCAGTCTGTTCGAGTAGGAGTGGGGGGGGGGGTAGGTCACATCGAAGGAAGACGATTCGAGAATACCTGTGTAGCACGTTCTCGAAACGTGCAATGTTTGCTCATTAACATGTCGACGATAAAACTAACGAATTGAACGACTATGAGATATCAAATGAACGGTTGTGCCCTCCTCATCCGTTTCATTCTGCTGTTAGTCAATCGATCACTTCTGGTACAATTCAAGACAACACATGTGTATTCCTGGAAAATGTACATAGTCCGCATTATTCGCCAAGTCCAGAAGAAAAAGTATCGCACACGTACAGGGTGTTCAAAAAGCATGGTGACAACTTTCTCTCTTTGCAATTCAAGCGGCTGTTGGAAATGCATCATCTCATTTCGCGTATGTCATATGCAGTGTTCAAGCAATTGACGATTACAGTTGGGAGGCTTTTCATAGAATGCGCATGGCAGAATTTCCGGAAAACTTATTCACCGAAAACAGCTTCCACGCCGCAGCTAATTTTAGCGAACTGGAATTTTTTTCGGCCTTCACCGCAGATAAAACATCAAGGTCAAAACATAAAATATGATGAAAAACATCACCCAATAACACAGTGTACACGATCCAGATAATTTCATGTAATGAATGATTTTATAGCGATTTGCGCTAACGACTATCACTCAGTCTACTAAGTAGTGACTTTTTCGATTTCCTGTACAATTCAGTAGAATGTTCTCTCTTATCAAAATTTTTAAGAAGCTAACAACGTAAAGTTCAGAAAATAGCAACACGATAAGAATTACAGTGAAACATGGTTGCTATATTAAAAAATCATTTTCCCATTTTTGCGTCTTTTATGCCATTTTCATCACTTGTGCAGGGTCTTATTGGCCTATTCGTGAAATTTGACCCCAATAAATGTCATGCATTACTAACTAAGTGCACGGAGTATCCACCGAATGCTAGCAATTTAAGCGATTATGTTGTACTGTTGAGAAATATCTCTTTGCCCACATCTGACATTTGGGCGCGCCGCTAGTTGAATCTTGGTTTTGAAAATCATTGAAAACTTGGCAGTCTCTTTAGGAGGAAATCGTTCACGTATGAATGTGAAGAATAGTCTGACTTCATCAGGAAAACAATGTCAATTGTACAGCACTTACTGGAGAATTTCAAAATTCAATTAACTTTCACCTCAAAAATAGCGTACATCGAAAACAAAAACAAATATATAATCATTCAAGTTTTGTATCTCATTCAGGCTATGTGCCTATAGCTCGAATTGGAAATTCAAATTGTCAGTATTTAATAGCAAACACTGGAGAATTTTTTGACATAAATTAGAGAGCAATCGCTGAAACGTGACGATATCTGTACGCATTTAAATTTTTGTCACCCATTGTTGTAAGGATGATGCAATATTACAATATTTCTATTTTTTGTGTTTTCTTAGCGGTAAGTGAAGGGATAGCGGTGGAATAAATGCCAATGAAATAAAATTGGTCTTTCCGCGAGTCTAGAGCTCAAATTACGCCATTAATATGCAATATTTCAACATTCTGAGGAATATTGCCTAAGGATGATGCAATATTGCATAGTGATGATGTAATGTGTGCTTGAGATTATAGAGCAAGACATACTGATTCCATTGATGGGTCTGCCAGCCTTCTACGTTAACTCAGAGCCGAGATACACTCAAAAGTCATGGCCTCGTCAACGGGCTGAAAACGGTCGTGGCCAAACCAGTGTCCTTCCGGAAATCGATCGCCGCGGGCAGGAGCCCAATCGAAACGCTTATTGCCCCGAGCAATCGGATCTCACATAGATTCTCTACCGAATCCACGCCGAAACCAGATCTCTAGAGTAGGTCCTATAGGGGGGCCCTCGGTCGGACAACAATAATGCAAAAAAGTGATTTTTTGTGTGCTTGAGATTATAGAGCAAGACATACTGATTCCATTGATGGGTCTGCCAGCCTTCTACGTTAACTCAGAGCCGAGATACACTCAAAAGTCATGTCCTCGTCAACGGGCTGAAAACGGTCGTGGCCAAACCAGTGTCCTTCCGGAAATCGATCGCCGCGGGCAGGAGCCCAATCGAAACGCTTATTGCCCCGAGCAATCGGATCTCACATAGATTCTCTACCGAATCCACGCCGAAACCAGATCTCTAGAGTAGGTCCTACAGGGGGGCCCTCGGTCGGACAAAAATAATGCAAAAAAGTGATTTTTTTGTGCCCTGAGGGCAAATGGTGGCCTACCGTGACCATATTCTCAGGATCATCGGCAGTCATGATGGCGATCATTTTGATACTTTGAACGGGTCTGTGCGATGTCTAAAAGGCGAGATATGGTTTTCCGATCTCGATTTTGCAGCTTTGCTGCAGCCAAGCAGCGGCAACGCAGCAACTTTAATTTTTTTGTATGGGTAGATCGTGGGCATGTCTCAACCCCCTTAAAGTTAGGGGAGCAGGAAAAAATCCATGTAAGAATAATGCCCATTCAAAAAAAGTGTGCATTGATTGCGTCATCACTACGCAATAACTGAAAGATTTCGCAATACCCCCATACTTGCATTGTAATTTCCAATAGATTTCACATACGACACCTCCATAATCAGATCGAGACGTCTTCGGGTTCAACAGTTTTAACAAAGATAAAAAGCGTCCGGAAACTTTTGACCGCTACTGTACAGGGTGTTCAAAAATTATGGTGACAAAAATTTAAATGCGTACAGATATCGTCACGTTTCAGCGATTGCTCTCTAATTTATGTCAAAAAATTCTCCAGTGTTTGCTATTAAATACTGACAATTTGAATTTCCAATTCGAGCTATAGGCACATAGCCTGAATGAGATACAAAACTTGAATGATTATATATTTGTTTTTGTTTTCGATGTACGCTATTTTTGAGGTGAAAGTTAATTGAATTTTGAAATTCTCCAGTAAGTGCTGTACAATTGACATTGTTTTCCTGATGAAGTCAGACTATTCTTCACATTCATACGTGAACGATTTCCTCCTAAAGAGACTGCCAAGTTTTCAATGATTTTCAAAACCAAGATTCAACTAGCGGCGCGCCCAAATGTCAGATGTGGGCAAAGAGATATTTCTCAACAGTACAACATAATCGCTTAAATTGCTAGCATTCGGTGGATACTCCGTGCACTTAGTTAGTAATGCATGACATTTATTGGGGTCAAATTTCACGAATAGGCCAATAAGACCCTGCACAAGTGATGAAAATGGCATAAAAGACGCAAAAATGGGAAAATGATTTTTTAATATAGCAACCATGTTTCACTGTAATTCTTATCGTGTTGCTATTTTCTGAACTTTACGTTGTTAGCTTCTTAAAAATTTTGATAAGAGAGAACATTCTACTGAATTGTACAGGAAATCGAAAAAGTCACTACTTAGTAGACTGAGTGATAGTCGTTAGCGCAAATCGCTATAAAATCATTCATTACATGAAATTATCTGGATCGTGTACACTGTGTTATTGGGTGATGTTTTTCATCATATTTTATGTTTTGACCTTGATGTTTTATCTGCGGTGAAGGCCGAAAAAAATTCCAGTTCGCTAAAATTAGCTGCGGCGTGGAAGCTGTTTTCGGTGAATAAGTTTTCCGGAAATTCTGCCATGCGCATTCTATGAAAAGCCTCCCAACTGTAATCGTCAATTGCTTGAACACTGCATATGACATACGCGAAATGAGATGATGCATTTCCAACAGCCGCTTGAATTGCAAAGAGAGAAAGTTGTCACCATGCTTTTTGAACACCCTGTACGTGTGCGATACTTTTTCTTCTGGACTTGGCGAATAATGCGGACTATGTACATTTTCCAGGAATACACATGTGTTGTCTTGAATTGTACCAGAAGTGATCGATTGACTAACAGCAGAATGAAACGGATGAGGAGGGCACAACCGTTCATTTGATATCTCATAGTCGTTCAATTCGTTAGTTTTATCGTCGACATGTTAATGAGCAAACATTGCACGTTTCGAGAACGTGCTACACAGGTATTCTCGAATCGTCTTCCTTCGATGTGACCTACCCCCCCCCCCCACTCCTACTCGAACAGACTGAAGACACTCGACATGTCTCCCCTCTCCCATTGACGCACTCGTATTGATCTAATTGTTTCATATAAAATTATCTTTGTATTAGGGTGGCGAAAACGGTACAGTACCGATACACGGTACATTCTCGGTACGCGTACCGAACGGTACTCGATGTACCGGTACACGCTCAAAAAGCGGAGTGGTGTACCGGAATGTACCGTGTACCGCGGTACACTGCCTCTCGCCGGGCGCTCTCTCGTGTACCGCGGTACACGACATGCTAATTTCTCTCTCCCTTGACCTCACGAGGGATGGAGAGAGATAAGCGCCCGCGGCCTCCGGTTCTGTGATGTTGTGGTATTGTGTTTGTCTGTCAATCCAACCTTATCTGGTTCGAATCCAATCAAGCTTAGATCTTGTTTTGCTATGTTCTTGAACATCACTGAAGGATTTTAGAATGGAAATTATCACTTATTTTATTTTTTTTTTGTAAATCGAATAAATTGCTCATGATGGTCAAATGTGCAATACATATTTATATATTGTAACTGTTTCAATAATGTGCTTGACAAGGGATGGGCAAAAGTCGGCGGAGCTCGAATTACAAACTGATCCTATAGGTAAATAGGTATACCCAGGGGATGCACAAAACCACTTTCAGAAGTTTCACCTAAGACCCCCTAAGCCACTGAAATCGTTATCCAAGACTCCCTCGTGCACGCTCCCCCGAAGCAATTTTTTGCTTCTCACCGCCTACCGCAAAGGCAATTTGGCTTAGTTAGCACCGCATTATTTTTATAATTCAAAGCCGAGTGGATACTGTACTTCTTGCCAAGATATTCGACGTTAGAACATGTATATATTGGTGCCCAGCCAAAGGCGTTTCTGCACAACTTCAGTAACGATTTTAGTGCCTTAGGGGGTCTTAGGTGAAACTTCTGAAAGTGGTTTTGTGCATCCCCTGGGGGTATCTATTTACCTATAAAGCCAATTTGTCATTCGAGCTCCGCCGACTTTTGCCCTTCCCTCGTGAGTCTTCTCTCCAATATATTGGAAAATGTTGCAGCGTAATTGATTCTTTTCTGAATATTTTACAAGTATCAGACGACTAGAGATATTAGCACGGTCGATGCACTAAAATTTTCAAAGATACTCAAGAACACAGCAAAACAAGATCTAAGCTTGATTGGATTTGAACCAGATACGGCTGGATTGATAGACAAACAATTTACCACAACACCACAGGACCGGAGGCCGCAGGCGCTTATCTCTCTTCATCCCTCGTGAGGTCAAGAGAGGGAGAAATTAGCATGTCGTGTACCGTCGGTACACGGTGTACCGCGGTACACGAGAGAGCGCCCGGCGAGAGGCAGTGTACCGCGGTACACGGTACATTGCGGTACACCACTCTCGCTTTTTGAGCGTGTACCGGTACACGACTGATGAGGGAGTGTACCGGTACACGTACCGCCGTTAGCCACCCTACTTTGTATGATATATTTTGACATTAGCCCGCGTTCGATGCTTAATTTTTCTAATCGTATTGGTATTACTAGAGGTCATAAGCTCAAGCTTTGTCAATTTCCTAGTAACTCAGAAAGGTATAATAGATTTCTCTAACAGAACTGGAATCGTTTAGATAACCAACTCATTAGTATCTAATAGAAGCATCTCAGTCGTATTTTTCAAAGTCATAGACTTTCTATTAATTTCATAACCTGTAATTTGATTTCTCTTCTTTTCTTCTCATTATTGATTTTAACTGACGTATCTTTCAAATCAGTTTCCGAGACGGAAAATGAAGTGTCCCCACTGGAATTGGAAGACTACAGTGACAATCATTCCCTGCAACGGTTTCTCGAAGTACTCAAACACAGTTTTCGACGCCTTTACATTGATAACTTGTTCAATGAATGTGAGTTTGAAGAACTTTATGTTTACACCATATCCTATTCCAAAGTTGCAGTTAAAAGTTCCAAGTTATGAAGAGGAAGCCAGGTGAAAAATTGAAAGAGAACCCGATAAAATGTATGTGGAGGTCGCGCATGCAGGAAAACAAACTGAGTTGATTACCGGGTATTGAGAAAATCCGAGCCACTCAGGGAAAGTAACTAAGGTGTCTGAAGTTATTTGGAAATCAAGTCAGCTTTTTTTATACGAAATTGATTCCATTTAATTTGTAATAATAAGTGAACTTGGCTACATGGTTCAGGCGGCACGCTCTATCGATGAAGTAGTTCTCGTGAAGGTCACCTCTCGATTTGAATTCCGATCTCTAAATCTTGAATTCATTCATCACTATGAAGAAAGGTTCATTCTTTTCGGTTCCATTGGGTGGCATTAAATTTGTTTATCGTAATAGAAAAATATCTTATAATACAATAATTAGTTATTATAGTATTTTAATCATAAATTTTGGTATTTTCATTTAATTAAATTCACTTGATTTTTGTTTCTTGCAGTGTTTTGAATTATGCACTACGATCCGAGCGATGTATTGACAAGCTCAAAATTTCTCACTGTGATATCGAACCAAGAAAAATTATTACAGTGCCAAGGATGTCAAGTCTCGTCATGACAAATATTAGTTTTATTTCACTACAGTAAAATGATTTTTATACAGTTAAACATTGTTTAAGAAGGGATGTGAAAAGTTTTAGTTTCATGTTTTTTTTAGTTTCGATTATGGCCTCGGGCAAGCACCGAACTCTTTTCCGGTGGAGAATACTCCTTACGCTATGGGTCCACTTATCGTTTATTAAACATATTACAGTGTACCCGGCTTTTCCGATGATCAACTTGTGGCGCTTTGTCGTAAGGAGCATCGAAAGCTAAACGTGTTCGGGGACCTCTCCGACGTGTCTACATTCCATCGCACAATCCAGGTTTACTTGATGTCAGAATATAATGTAACTGACTCATTTTATTCAGATATTCAATTCGAATTTGACCATGGAAAAATTGACGCTCAATTTGACCAAGGAGTATTTCCGTCGTTTCCTAGCATCGATTAAACTGAGAGAAGAAGAAGACAAATTGTGGGATGACTCAAACCCGAATTCACAAGTGCTCTTATTCGAAATTGCTTTAAATCGACTTTTATACTTTATTGATCACCAAACCGGGTATCTCAAAGTGCACACTCACTATCGCTCCTCGTCCCACGTACGGTGCGTGAGCGTATTGAAGGGAAAAATTCCCGAGAATCTACAACTCTCTCACCACTTGAATGTTCCCTTGTATACATCATTCTAAATATCGAGAGGGGGCTCCAAATAACTTGTTGATCTACTTGTGAGACTTTTTATTTCCTAGTGCAAGAACGCAAATTCGCTCTTATGGACTTCGCTAATGGGGTCGAAAATTGTCATTTAACAGGAATAAAGATACATCGTGTTTGATCAGTGTGTTTTAATCTTTCCAAGTCCATGGGAAACGTAATTCTGAGAATTCCGCAGACAATGTGTTGCGTTTGTGCTTTCTATTGCTTCAAAAATTGATTTATCAAGAGATTGTGAAATATGAAGCACAAACAAATAGCGCCCTTGCAAGTTTTTCCTCTTATCAGGTGACACGAGAAATCGTGAGTCACTTTTATATTCAACCGCGATGGAAGTCGACATGGTGAGCTCTTATTTTTATATACTTTTTCCTTAATTTCGTTTTCAGCCGCCTTTAACTCTGGAAAGCCTTCCGAATGAGATCATTTTTCGAATTGTCTCCTCTCTCAGTATAGGAAGCCGAATGATTGTGCGCCAGTGCAGTAAAACTATGAGAGATGCGATTGAAAAGAGCGATATCTTCCCTTCTCATGTGAGGTTATTGATCGGCCAAGTGAGTTGAAAGATTTCTTGGTTTTCTCCCTATTGACTCCTCTTGCCTCTGCCATAACCTTTGGGGGCCATAACTTCGTACGTAGTGATCAGATCTTCATGAAGGGGGAACCATTGAAATCAGAACCAAATTTGGTAGAAAATAGATTTTCATCACTTAGTAGTGATTTCTGACATCACTGATAGGGTGATAAAGAACTGATAGCCACTTTAACTGATAATGATTACAATGGTCCAACTCCAATGATGATATGAGAAGGGAAAACAGAGTTATTCCTTGTTGTGGAAATGTTGGTTGCGGAAATGTCTTTTGCGATAGTTAATTTCTGTACGTTGATGAGTCTTTGCTTCGTAAAAATTATACAAATTATAATGACTTATCTCACTCCAGGATTTGAACGAGCACACCGATACATCCAATCTCCTTGTGGATGTGTTGTTCACATCGGATTCTGATTCTGAATTGCGTCAAGTGTCTATTCTGGAAGTGGACAACTACTATGACGATGCTTCCTTGAAACGGTTTCTCGCCGTACTCAAACACAGTTTTCGACGTGTTTACATCGATAACTTGTTCATCTCGAATGTGAGTTTGAAAAACTTGACAGTTCCCTGAGTTGCTAAACAGTACTCCGGCATTCGTTTCCGAGCCTTTTCGGATATCGATACCGAGATTCTGGCATCTTTTCTCGCTTAGATCCCAGTCTGATATTTCTGTACCAACCTAGAAATAAATACAAGAGTAGTAGCACCAGTGAATCGAGTGTGCGGATTTGAGGGAGAGAGAGATCAAAGTGTGCTACTACTGGTACTCCTTTTAGGCGGCACGCTTTATCGATGAAGCAGTTCTCGTGAAGGTCACCTCTCGATTTGAATTCCGATCTCTAAATCTTGAATTCAGCCTTCACTTTGAAGAGAGGTCTATTGTTTCATTTATGTTTAATTGGCTGATATTTATTTTATTTTCAGCGTTTTGAGAGAGAGAGAGAGAATTCAAATAAGAGAGTGGCAAACTCCTCCTCCTCCCTCTCCTCTGTGATTCCCGTTTTGACCTACCTTCAATCCTACCTGAGCAAATTCTCCTAGCCATTTCTCAGTTGATTCCTAAGTGTAATGGTTCTCCTGACAAAATCCCTAATATATTATATTGCAAGTGCAAATTCTCTGTAGTTGTTCCCCTCACAATCCTCTTTAATATGTCGCTTACATCTGCCACATCGCCATCGCAATGGAAAACTGCTCATGTTAAGCCTATTCCTAAAAAATGTGGGAATACTTCAATAGCCAACCACCGCCCTATCTCTCTTACCGTGACTGCATCGAAAATTTTCGAGAAGATTCTGATAAACTCAATAATAGAATATCTAGACGCTAATTCTCTCCTAGATACGCGCCAAGCTGGCTTTCGTAAATCGCGCAGCACGACCACTTCACTCAGCGAAACATTATCATTCTATGCAAAAGAGTTGGGCCATGGTAGATCGGTAGACGCTATTTTCTTTGATTATCAAAAAGCTTTTGATAGCATCGATATCAGACTCCTCTTGCACAAACTAACAGATCTAGGGTTTTCAGCTCACATTATCAGATGGCTAGAGTCTTACCTGATTGGTAGATCTCAAAGCGTCTTAATCGGGAATTTCTTAACTCCACCCTCTCCAATTAAATCTGGGGTCCCTCAGGGTTCCGCAATTGGCCCGCTGCTCTTCATATTATTCATTAATGACCTGGGCAAATGTATTCCTAAAAGTGTTGAATACAACATCTTTGCCGATGATCTAAAAATTTACACAACTGTTCCCGACCGTAGCGATGACCTACAATCAGCAATAAATAATATTGCCGACTGGACCTCTCAGTGGAACATGACACTGAGTACACCTAAATGTGCCGTTCTCCATTTAGGCCGCCTAAAGAATAGATCAAAATATATGTTGAATGACCTCGCTATCGCATCCTCTAATAATGTTAGAGATTTAGGAGTTCACTTCTCCAAAGGACTGAACTTCGGATATCATATTACCCAAATAACGCGTAAGACCCGGTCCATGTGTAATCTAATGTTAAGATCATTTCACACAAACTCCTCTAATACCCTTATTAAGGCCTATAAGATTTACATCCGGCCACTCCTCGAGTCAAGTACCGTAATCTGGAATCCTACCGCAATCGGCCTAGTTAATCGATTAGAGAATGTACAGCGAGAGTTCACTAGAAGAGTTCTCAAGCGTAGTCAACACCCTCCACTTTCCTATCCCAACCGCCTCAAATTATTCGAAATAGAGACCCTTGAGTATCGCAGGGCTCTGCGTGACCTACAGTTCTTGCATGATTCCATCCATAGACACGCGCTGGTGGACGCCACCAATCTATACACGCTTGCTCCTTTAGCACGTTCTCTCAGATTTTCTCATGGCTTACGCATCTCGATTCCTTACAGAACAGGCTCTATTTCCACTTGTGCAAGTCGATCCATAACGTTCTGGAATAACCTCCCCTCCCGCCTAGTAACTGCCCCCAAAATCCCCTTCTCCGTAGGTCTTCGAAAGACCCCAAAATTAGTCATGACCACCTCGCGAATCCGTAAGTTGTGATTGTGACACGAAAACTGCCTGATTCCGCCACCACAAAAAGTGCTCGATCCAGAGCCGAAGAATCCATCATAATGTCAAGATAAATCCAAATCCCTCCCAAAATCGCCCCTTGGAGAATAAAGATTAAAGATTAAGATTAAAGATTAAAGATTAAACTGAGAATTTGAACTAATATAAATAATTTTATCACTGGAGGCATTTTGAGAACGAGACATTCGAATGACCGGTGCTCGAATTAGAGCTGCCTCACATCCGTAACCCTACTCAATAGTAAGTATATTCATTCTGGGTGTAGACTTATCAAGTCGTAGACGTAGACTTGTTTCCCCGTGAGATGGCCGATACACGTAATTCCAAACCTACAGACAGAGGGTCAGTGCGAGAGAGTGTGCAAAAGTGAGAGATTCCCTCTAGATTGCATTACAAATTCACAAACACTCGTCCAAAATTATAAAACGTTCCGTTACTATTCCGCGCTAAACGCAGAAATTATTGGCGAGAGAGCATGATAAAGCGAGAGACACGCCGAGGTATAGAGAGAGAGTGCACGCAACAGTAGTCCATTTCATGAACGTCATTCCAAGCCCCCTTTATGTAGGGTTGGGCGGTGGAATGAAGTGGGCGTACCAGATTGTGGTATTCAATCACACTCATATCGTACGACTGTGGACGAAGAGCGAGAGAAGGACCGAACTCCGCAGCGAATTCGACCGTTCTGAATGCATTGCAATTATTATGAATTACATCCACAAACGCTCCGAAAAAAAACCTATCCACAAGTTTCTCTGGTGAGGGAACCTGAAAATACAATAGACACGCGATGGAATAGAAAAAGAGTGTGCACATGCACACACAAGTAGTCAGTTTCATGAACATAAAAATATGCAATAACAAGAATAAAGAGAAAAGAGCCAACTTGATCATGAGTTCTCTCGCTTTGAATGGCTTCTTGGCAAGCATCTTACTAATTCTCCTCACATTCTTGCGATATCTGGAATGGAATCGAAGGATCCAATAAAAATATTTTTTTCGTTTTGATTAGTTTCTAGTTCTTAATCGCAATGCATTCGTGTGATCTTTCTCTAAAGAAATGATACAAAATTTGAAAAATTTTAATCGATTAATGAAAGTTGTAGGGGTCGGAAATGTAGGGTGCCATGCAAATCGCTGATTATATTTATAATATAAACACACGTTTCATTGGCGAGCACATCTTTCACTGCAGCTTCGACGATATCGGGATTGACAAGGTCGAGTTTGTCTACAACCTGCAAAGTGCAATAAACACCCAGCACGACGCACACACTCGTTGTTGAGTGTGGTCTACACTGAGATACTCCGGTTTCTGAATGCATCGTGCATGCTCGCACCACGACCGTGCAGTGCACATCAATTTCAGAGTTCTCACTCTCTTACATTTCTTCCCTCTCTAGGCTGAGTATCGGCGCGACGAGAGAGGGAAGAACTGTAAGAGAGACGTGCGCACAACGTGCATTCGAAAATAGGAGCGAGCGTAACCTACACTGAGATGTGACACCACGAGTGTGATACGCTTGCACATCTCTAGAATCGCCGGTGGTCGGTCCCGTAGCAGGGGTGGTCGGCCCGTCGGGCATGCTATGGGACCGACCACGAAATACTACGGGACCGACCACGAGATGCTAGGGACCGACCACGAAATACTACGGGACCGACCACAAAATGCTATGGGACCGACCACGAAATACTACGGGACCGACCACAAAATGCTATGGGACCGACCACGAAATACTACGGGACCAACCACAAAATGCTATGGGACCGACCACGAAATACTACGGGACCGACCACGAGATGCTAGGGACCGACCACGAAATACTACGGGACCGACCACAAAATGCTATGGGACCGACCACGAAATACTACGGGACCGACCACGAGATGCTAGGGACCGACCACGAAATACTACGGGACCGACCACAAAATGCTATGGGACCGACCACGAAATACTACGGGACCGACCACAAAATGCTATGGGACCGACCACAAAATGCTACGGGACCGACCACGAGATGCTAGGGACCGACCACGATTGACCACTGGACCGACCACACTGTCAACTAGTCCGGCCAACTGTCCACTGGTCCGACCACAGCTTCGATCTTTGGCTACGGGACCGACCACGATATGCTACGTGGTCGGCCATCTGTCCACAAGGCTGACCACGAAATGCTACGGGACCGACCACGGGCGATTCTAGATATCTCTCGTTTTTGCACATTTGTAGGCTCTCGAATTCACTAAATATTTAATAATGGTCTGAGTGTATTCGTTATCTGTATTGTACACAGACTCCATTGTTCAGTCCACTTATTAATAATAATAAATTATTTAAAATTAATAAATAACCTTTCCGACTCCATTGTACTCCATCATCCCAGCATTTCTCGGTTGATCACCAAAGAGAGGAATGAAGACACCTCGAATTGAGCGAATGTTAATAAAAAATATTGCATCGTCATTTGTTTTCATTGTTACCATGATGTGACATCGTATCTATTGTGTTCACATACCATTGGTCATGTTTTGCATACTTTCAATTAGCGATTTATTTGTCAAAAATTCAAACCAGGTTTTCCTCTAACGGCAGTCTCTTGAGTCGATCCCATTCCTCCATGAGTGATAAAAGCCGTTAATCTATCGTCATTCAATAAATCATTCTGAGGCATCCATGATGTTAGAACGAGATTGGGAAGAGAAGAAGATGCATTCTGAATTTCTTAAAATTAATTATTAAAATAATTAAAATAAAACTTTTCCAAATTCATCGTCCGGATTCTCATATTTCCATATGAAAGTGACATCAGGGAAACGGCCAATCACCTGCAATACGGCTAATTAAATTAGTTTGTTATTTATTTATTTATCGTACACCACAAGGGTGCGACAACATGTACATAAATGTGCGAGTAAAAGAGAAAATTATTAAGAAGGGGGTTCAAAGGGGGCGGGAAGGGACTTGCTAATATCTATCGCTATTTCTGTGAGTATACACAGTATACAACAAGTAACAGTGTTCGAAAGTGCTATACGTAAGATTGTTTGCAATAGGTATGAATTCACATTTTCTAAATATGTGAGCTAAATTACCGTCATCAGTGATTCTTTTATCATCATTGGGAGATGAACAGATTTCGCAAGTGAACCGAATGAAAGAAGAACTGTCTTTGACCGACGAGAGAGCAAGCCATTCCATTTCTGAATTATCGACATTTGAATCAATCACTATACATAACTCTTAGGTTCAGGACAGTTCAAAACTGAGAATGTAAAGCCGGAGCTGCTGAATAGTCGACTACACGATCCGAAAAAAAGACACGTGAAATGTGAAGTGTCACCTCGTCTAGACCTTTTGGCTCCTTTATTCCGATACCTCCAATGCTTATCACTCTATTGAGAGTTGGATTCCCATAGTCAATCAGAGGTTCCGAGTTAACCAGCGTATAAGCAGCATAAGAAGAAATTTCCTGATTTGGAATATATTGTCTCGGGCTACAAAATAAGTTCAAACTTGCATGCTAGGGAAATCAGCTCCAAACTTTGCGCGAAAGAGTTCCTCCATCTGAATTTACATTATCGCTCACAATAATTCGTTCAACAATTCGGATTGGTGCATCTTCCGAACCAGGATATATATATCTATCGATTTTTTTCTCGAAAGGATGATTCTCATAGTCTAACAAGGGGTGACCGCATAGAGGATATGGAGTTTAGGTATGTATCTTGTGACATCTGCACTCTCTGTGAGGAAGTGGATAAAATTGTGGAAACTCCGTATCCTCTATGCGGTCACTCCTTGTAAGGCCCGATTTAGTTCATAACGGTATAATTGAAATGTCCATAGCGTTAATTTCGACTGACCAAATGTCTTCGCAGATATAACCGACAATGAACTATCCAATTAGCGTATATATTCGCCAGTCTGCTCCACATAGAATGAACATCGAGATGGGAAACGTAAGAACCTGCGTGGCTCATGTTTTTACCAAAATGCACAAAACCACTTTTTACCTTTGGTAAATAAAAGAAGTATTATTCTGTCATTTAGAGTGTTTGTATTATTTTATATTTGGCATATTCATCTGTGATTTTCTTACTTGGATTGCTGCTAAGTGCAAGGGGAATTCCAAATTCTTCGTTCATATATGAAAATGCAAACGAAGACGAAGAGGTGATGAGAGAACGTGGCTTTACGAATTGAGAATACGCTTAATTTCGAAATTCAACTTCGAAATTGTCACAAAAAAAAATAATTTAAAGAGCCTCTTCATTTACGGGTTATTTACCTTTTAAAAACAAAATAAGATAAATACTCGTACCGACTGCGCACATGTCAACATTCTCGACAATCATGACATCAAACTTTTCTTCCTGAAGTTTCCGCAGAATCTCAACATGCTTAAGAACTGTTTGGCACTGAGCAATGAAGTGACTGCCGAAAGCTTCACGTCTCTGGAAATTAAAAAAAATTGTCACAAATTCATCAACCCTCGTCCGAAATATTAATACGTTCCGCTAATAGCACACAGTACGGAGAGCCAGAGAACGCGTCAAAAGATGAGAAACTTCAAGGCACAGAAATATAGTACACACCTGTAGCCCATTTCAAGAACGTTAAAGTTGTAAAATGCAACAAAAAAAATAACTCTGAAGACATCAATGGGGTTCAGATTACCCGTTTGGAAGTAGTCTGCACGCATAGCGCTCATTTCCAACAGAATCTGAATTGTATATTCTTGTTATATTGCGCAAATTTTAAAATTGGAAAGTTGCTATTCGAATCCCCACACTAGGGAATTATTAGAATCAAAAAAGGGTAAACAATCGCTGACTTCTTTCATTCTGCTATTCGGGGGAATGAATATCTTCTTCGACTTGCTCGTTCCATGTCTAATACTAGGATCGATTACAGGCATACAACTTGTCTGAAAGTTTATAAAATTAGGTTACAATACTTACTGATATTACTATATATTAGAAAATGCTAACGTCTGTCTGCCTGTCTGTCTGTCTGTTTGTTTGTTTGTTTGTTTGTTTGTTTGTTTGTTTGTTTGTTTGTTTGTTTTTTTGTTGTGATTCCTTCCGTTCGCAAAATTTTCGTCTTTTCGCTATAAATCGCTTCAAAATCACGCTATCTTCTCAGAACCTTTTGCATATGATAGGTGACCAGAATTGCTTTAAAGGGACAGTAAACACACAAATTCTTGTTCATTTGATCCAATTTCCACGAGCGACGTAGGGATAGAGATAGTGTGCGCCCTATCGCATATAAGCCCAAGTGGAGCAGCGGTAAAACGTTAGCCTAGCAATCGTGAGGTCGCGGGTTCGATACCCACCCTATGCTTTTGTTTCTTCCAGCGGGCCGAAAGTCGTGGCGAGACCTTGAAATTTGCGGGAATTCAACGGTGCCTTTACTGTCCCTTTAAAATTTTACAAAATTTAAATCACCAAATCCATGGCCAAGTGGGTTACGCGCTGGACTAGCAATCCGACCGACGCAGGTTCGACCCCCGCCGCGGGAAAACCTTTTGCCGCATTTTTCGCGAGTGTCAGAAACCGTTCTAACACGTTTTTGAGTTCCGTGAAACACGTTTTCACCTGTTTTGCCGAGTTTTAACGTGAAAAATCGAAAATTTCAAAAAGTTCCAAAGTGATTCAGAAAGCGTAGAGGATCACTACAAAAGTGTTTTGCGATGTCGTAAACGTGTTCTAACGCGTTTTAACGTGAAAAATCGAAAATTTTAAAAAGTTCCCAAATGATTCAGAGAGCGTAGGGGTTCGCAGGAAAAGTGTTTTGCGATGTTCGAAACGTGTCTGAACGTGTTCTAACATGTTTTAACGTAAAAAATCGAAAATTTTGAAAAGTTTCAAAAAGATTCAGAGGGCGTAGGGAATCACAGGAAACATCTCTGAAAGTGTTCTAAAAGTTCTGAACGCACTGTATCCTGCGTTTCCGTTGTGAAAGGCTCGTGAGGCAGAGAGCGATCGAAAAAAGTTGCCACGGAGCCACGAAGTGGCGTAGTGGCAACTTTTTTCGATCGCTCTCTGCCTCACGAGCATTTTCCACCGGAATAAGCCAGTACTCTTGGTAGCGATTAACATTCCCTAGCATACTGCGAGCTTTAATGTAGCCCGGAGCCGGCGCATAGAGCGTAGTGTACGCATAGAGCGTAGTGCATTTAACCTCAATACAACCCCGCTAGTTTCAAGAAGTGTCCTACAGGTGAAAATGGTCAAGATCAAACAAAATGTTAAAATGGCACTCTGGTATTTATTTTCAGGCTGGATCCCGGTATAATATGCGTTTCCAGACTGGAATCAGACAGGAATCCAGCCTGGAGACGTTTCCAGGTAGGCTATAAATTCCAGCCTGGATCCCGGTAAGAAATGGGAAGCTTCTAGCCTGGATCCCGGTATATTTCCAGCCTGGAATCAGAGAGGAATCCAACTAGGAAAAAACCAAGAGTACTTCCTGCGCTTACCAAGGCGACAGAGCACACAAAAGTGAGAGGGTTGCGAACGGTCCTGTTTGGTAAGCACGTGTTTTGGCTTTTGGTGTGATCGTATCATTTTGCGAGTGCAATATTCCACTCACCACGTCATGGCCAGCCTCCACAAGAACATCTGCGATGTTGCCGAGAAAATTACTGTGCGAATGACCAAACAACGAATTGTAGACGAGAATTTTGTAGGAGCAAACTTGTGCTAATGAGAGCAGAAGTGAAAAGACGTGCAGGAGCCGCATCGAAAAAGATGATAAACGATTGATAATACAAACTCATGGGAAACTAAGTCTGCGCGACGATAAGTCTAAACTAGAGAGCGACTACTGTCAAACTCTAGACGCTTCGCTACCCTGCGCCTATTGACATGAAAATCGTCGCTGACCAGCTTAGACATATTACAAGTTCACGAACACTCGTCCAAAATAATAAAACGTTCCGTGGCTAAACACAAATTCCGCTGGCGAGAGAGCTTGGCAAAACAAGAGACACGCCGAGGTATAGAAAGAGAGTACACACACCAGTAGTCCATGTCATGAACGTATCATTTTAAAATTGTAATAGAGAGTCGTGGACATTTTGAGAGCGATGAGACAAACGAGCATAAGATCGCGCAATCGATCATCAGTGCACATATATCTTCAAAGGTGAAACGTATCTCTTATCGAGAGTGAATACGATTTGTGTGCTTAAATACGCTGAGCGTATTTTCCTGTGTGTATAATGTGTGCTCGCACAAAGAACTTACAACGAGACAATAAGATCGGACCACTGTGCGTATTTCATTTTGCGGAAAATTTCATTAAAGAATACATTTGGGGACCACAATTTGGGTATCCGATATTTCGCTGAGTGATTGAAAGTATATTTAAAGCTCAGGATCAATAACGTAATCATGTTTGCCATTTTCGATAAGAAGGTTTGCCCAGTGAGGGATCGAACACGCAACAGTCGGATTTGCGCGTTCTTGGCTATGGATTCGGTGATGTAAGTGTTGTCAAACTATACAACTATTTTGGGTTGATTACTATTGGAAAAAATTGGGATGATTGTGCAACTTTGAAGCTAAAAACGGCAAAAAAACGACAATTTGCATCTCTCTCCCCTCCCTCCCCCCTCCTCCTCCCCTCATTCTCACCCCTCTCTCCTCTCCATCGGCGGTCATTCCGTTCTTCACCAAGCTCCGCGACTCCTTCCGCTCATTCAGATCCAAGAGGTACCGAACCCTCCAGCCATAGGGGGGCCGTACCCTCCTCGCGGTACTGTAGCCTCCACTCTCATCCTCTTAGGGGACCGAACCCTCCACGATTTACCGTACTCTCCGCCCTCACTATCTTAGTGGACCATACCCCCTCCCCTCCTCAGCTACCGTAACCCTCTCCGATGGTCTTCCATCCCTCAAAATACCGTAATCCCTCCGATCCGATATGTTAGAGCTACACAGTGCGCTCCAACAGGCACCGTATCCTCCGGACAGTGCGACTGTCCTACAGTAAACTATCGTACCCTCTGCAGGTCCGCCCGCAGCAAGAAGCAGCAGCAATCTTCGGGCAGCGACGGAAAGGTACTGTAACTGGTCTAATCGATGGTGTATTGATCTTTTATCTCTAATCTTTGATCTCTTTTCTTCCAGAAGAAACGCGCGCGAAAGAACAAGAAGAAGCAGAAGCAAGCGGAGCAATCGGTATGAGGACCTAATCAATTGATCCTTCGGCTACCGTAACCTGCTTACCGTACTCTTCCGTTCAGGACTCGGAAGTCCTCGTCGTGATGGCGAAATCGAACAAGAGCAAGAAGGAGAAGGAGAAGACGTGTGTTGGTGACACGCTTGCAGAAGCAACGGCGGCCGCGCCCACTGAGGGGTAAGGAGTATGACCTACCGAACTCGCAGTGACCTACCGCACTTTTACCATTCACTGTTCCTTGATCGGCTCGCAGTTCACCATATGTGGCCCACCGTAACCCCCGCTCGCTTATTCCAACCTCAACGACAATTTTTTAGTATCTGTGGATAGATTATTGTACTTTCCTTTTCATCTATCGACAACTGACTTTTTTAAGTCCTCCCGAACAGGGCACGTACGCCCGACTGAAGCAGCGAATTGAGGATCGCAAGATTGCGAGGTTGGTTGTTGATCTCTGATCTTTGTACTTTATATTTTGATTCCTGATCTTTGATCTTTCCAGGGAAACTGCTCGTCAGCAGGAGAAGAACTTTCTCGAGTACCGCAAGATCATGATTCTCTACGAGCACAAACCGACGACGAAGGCGCTCGCGAAACCGGCCGATGACGTGAGATAAGATACCGTACCCAGTAGTATGTACCGTAACCCCCATGCTTGACTACCGTAACTTGTAGTATGTATATACCGTAATCGCAACCAATATATCGTACCCCCATAATTGGTTACCGCATCCCACAGAATCTACCGTAACCTACTCAATCTTCCGTGGCCCTGACCATTGAACTGTGAAGCCCACCGCACTATCGTAACCCACAGTTTGTACCGTAATTCGCTCAAGATACCGCCCATCCTTGCCTATCGGATACCATAGTCCCCATCCATGAGTATCGTAAACTGCTAAATATACTGTAACTCACCTCCTTTCTCTGCCTTAACCCCATCCTTTCCTACCGTAGCCCCCATCCTCACCTACCGTAACCTTCTAAAATGTACTACCGTAACCCACATCCTTGCCTACCGTAACCCCTAAAATTTACTACCATAACCCACATCCTTGCCTACCGTAACCTTATCCTTGCAGTCTATCGTACCCCGCCTTATGTACCGTACCTTTTTACACCGTGATCTACTACAGTTCCGTTTACTCTAGCGTAACCCCGTCCCCGATAACTACAGTAGTCCTTTACAGTACTTCCCGAAGCGAAAGTTCGCGTTCAAGGACATGGCGTTTGGCGCGCGCAAGTCCTACTTTCTCAGTCTGCGGCCCAACGCCAAGTAATCTTTTATCTTTGTAGTTTGATCTTTAATCTTTGTAGTTTGATATTTGATCTTTGTAGTTTGATCTTTGATCTTGGTTCTCTTCCAGATTCGCCGTCTGGCATGGTCAGAAGAAGGAGGCGGAGCAGCTCGAGAAGGAGAAGATACTCAACACCAAGTTCGCGAGCAAAGTAAAATTCAAATTTCAAAAACTTGGCACGATTCCAGGACGAGGGCGAAGACGATGGTGGTCGCCACGGCGGCCGCGCACGAGAAGAAGTTCGTTATATATTTATATCGCGCCCTTATTGTGAAAAAAATGTTCCCGCGTCAAAAATTTCAACAACACTTGAATTTATGGAAAACTATTGGCGGGAATTCAAAATTCAAATATTGTTGAAGGGCGATCGAGGACGCGAACGCTGCAGAGAAGCTGGCTGCAGCCGATGCAGCCATCGAGATGATGGACGACCAGATCCAGCAGTTGGACAAGGTCTCCAAGCAGTTCATCAGCTGTCAGTTGGAGTTTGATCTTTGATCTTTGATCTCTGGAGTCTGAAGTCTGATCGTTAATCTGTTCAGACGGCACCGAACCGCCGCTCAAGGGTGACGAGGTTAAGGGCACACATGATGCCCATGGCCAAGGGAGTGAGTGTTTTTAGTTTGATCTATGAACTTTGTAGTTTCATCTTAGACCTTTGTAGTCGGACGGTCGTCGGACGTTCTTCTGGATCGCAGCCGAGGGCGAGGACGAGATTACGGATGAGGACTGTCCCATCGACTCGGACAAAGTGCAGGAGGTATACGGTAGTCGTGCGTGTTGTGGCTGGTGCATTTCGGGCGGCGCTCCTTTTTCAATCATCGCCCTGCTCGCAGGTGCTGAACGGCCAGCTGAAAGTGAAGGTGGCCGATCACGGCCGCAAGGACTTCAATCCGTACGACACTCTGGCGAATCTGCGGTGAGCGAGCGAATATTTTAATTTTTTTTGAATTCGCGCCATTTTTTGGAAAACTCGAAAATTTGGACATTTTGTGTAGGGGTCTCAACAAGCTGTGCGACCGCGAGACGTACATGATGGGCAACACGCTCATGTCCGTGCTGCGACTCTTCCCCGAGACGGAGAAGTGAGTTGGACACTAGATATCAAATATCAAACTACAAAGTGGGAGAGATCAAAGATCAAACTATAAAATGCAGGCTCGATTTCGTTGGGCGCGACCCGACGGAGAAGACTAAGGACAAGACTGAAGATGTTCGTTGTCTTTTACCGCTAATCAATAATCAATTGACCCACGGTATACCCGCTCTAATCAATTACCATATGCCAAAAATCAATACTTTCAGGGATCGGCGGCGAAACCGAGGAAGATCTCGTGGCTGGAAACGATCGATGAATGCATGGCGAGACTCGCCGGAAGAGGTGGGATACGGTAGATTATCGATCTTTGAACAGTATGGCTCGTTTAAAACGATAAAAAAATCTAAGGTGCATCGAAGGGGTGGTATCTGAATTGTTTCCTTTCAATTACAATATTTTAAGTATTCCGGATCGTTTATCTTTATTGAGAGATTGATAATGGGGCTGAAAAGGCGCTGAAAATCCGAGAAAAGAGAGTGCTAGAGGGTACTCTCAACACCAACCCTACAATATTTAAACATCTTTCGATGTGTTGATACTTGATCTTTGATCTTTTACAGCCATTCCTGATGGTGAAATGGAAAAGAAGATTCAGCCTCTCGTTCTCCACTATCGTGAATAGAAGAAGAGACCACTCAAGAGATTCACGTCTAGCTTAGTAGTCAACAATCTATCAAAAAGGCATAAATCAGTAATGCTGAATGGCGTTTGTACGCGATACACATGTAATGAGGGGATGGAACTAGTTACGAACGATGTTTTCGATTAGAGAAATACTAGTAAAACCCAATAAGTGCAACAAAGCAAGTACTGATCACAATTGCATGTTCCCAAATCGACAAAGATTTTTTTTTTAAAAATGAATCGCTTGTAGCAGGTTGGTAAAAAGAGCTCGAAAGAAAAGAAATTGTTCTTCCATTCAAATGGTACTACCTGCAATTCTGAAGAGAGGAAGCTCCTCTCCCCCTCACTCACTGTCTTTCCCATTTGAAGTTGGAAGAGAGTGGCCTCCTGATTCATTCAAGGCAAAGGGTTTTGAGTACTCGTGCTGACTCTTCATAGAGATCTCATCAAGGAACAGAAGAGAAACGACGATCTCGAGCAGAGAGTGCAGACACTCACAGGTCAGATTTCTGCCCTCTCCCTTCCTCCTTCTATTCCCCCTATCGCCCCTCAGTCGACCCCTCCCTCCGATTCCGATGTAGTCATGGTTGAGCCTTCCCCCACTCCCGTTCCCACTCAGACCCTTCCTACCCAGACCATCATCGCCCCCGGTACCGTAATCTATGATCCGCCTACCGTACCGCTTGACCAATCGATAGACCCAGAGGACAAGAAGGATCTGGAGAGATCATTGGTCTTCGCTCGTCTCCCCCTCTCTGGCAGCCCCGAGGGCCACCAGCAGGTCTACGACGACTACAACATGGTCGTACAAATTGTGAGTGCATTGGGATGTCCGTTCCTACCCCTGGCAGTCTACCGTATGCCAATCGGAAAGACTGATGCCTCTTTTCCCCGCCTCACAAAGGTCCTGTGTCCCACTCGCAAGCACTGCCAATGGTACTCAAATTTGCTCATCGCATCAAGGCCTTCCCCCAGTTCCGCGATGTGTTCATTCGTGCACCGATCGCCAAACCAGAGGATCGTCGTCCCACTCCCGCTGTCTCTCGTCATTCTCGCCCCTCCAATCCCCCCGCCAGACAGAGACGGGATTCCACCTACTCTGGCTATACTGAGCGCAACCACTCCCACCCCCAGAACGCCCGCCCGAACCAGATACCCAAGCACCCCAATTCCTACGGCAATCGCGACTATCCCCAGTATCCGTCCCTTCTCTCGCAGTCGATCCCTCCTCCCCATACCCCGTATTCCCATCCGATTCCCCCTCAGCCATTCCCCCCACAGCCATTCCCCCCTCAGTCATTCGCTCCTCAGTCATTCCCCCAGTACAAGTACGGTAGTCCATTCATGTCGTTCTGCTCACAGTACGGGGCTCCGACCAATATGGGAATGCAGGGAAACTGGCAGTGAGTCACCGGTCCACTAATCACTCAGACAAAAACTCTCTCAAATTATCTGCATATTTAGCCAATTGCCGCTCTGTTAGGAACAAGCTACCGTACCTCTCTCAGACCCTCTCACAGAAACATAGCATCATTTGCCTCACGGAAACTTGGCTGACTTCAACTTTTCCAAACTCGCTGCTTCTTGACTCTCATGAACAGTTTTATAGCGCTTTCCGTAGAGACCGAAATTCGCGTGGAGGCGGCGTTGCTATAATAGTCCACTCATCGATTAGCGCTATTCAGATCTCAGACGAAACTGTCGCTGGCTCGCATGAACTCCTAGCTGTAGATTTAGATATCAATGGTGATTTGCTCAGAATCGTGTGTATCTACCGAAACCCAAAAGCCACTGCTATTCAGACCAACTCGCTAGCGAAGTCTATTATTGATCTTTGCTCTTGCCCCCAGCCTACAGTAATCATTGGTGATTTCAACCTTCCTGATATTGATTGGTCACTCTACCCCCTTCCACAAACGTGCAGAATCACCCCCGCAGCCCAATCGATTCTTGACCTCTGCGAGTCCATCAAACTCGCGCAATTAGTGAAAGACCCCATCAGGAAGGGAAATATTCTTGATCTTGTACTTTGTAATAGCCCGGGGCTAGTCAACCGGACAGAAGTAGGTCCTCCATTCGGCATCTCCGACCACCACACAGTCACTTTCCAGTTATCGTTCTCGCATTCAGTCCCTGCTTACACTTTGAGAAGGGATTACAAAAAGTGCGATTACGCGATTATAAATTGCCAGTTAGCAAATATCGATTGGGCTCTCGCTTTCTCGACACTTAGGCATGTAGATGATATGTATGACCTACTCATGAAAGTCATTCAGAAAACCATCGATATTCATGTTCCATGGGTTAGAGTAAACATCACTCATGGGAAAGTACCTCCCCACATAGAGAGACTGATTAGCAAGCGCTTCCTTGCATGGCAGGAATCAATTAGAATAGGAGGCCCCGCCGCCACTAGAAAATTCGAACAGCTCAATAGAAAATTCAGAAAATCACTGATAAACTATCATAGAGCAATAGAGAAAAGTGTGATTGAAAGTGAAGATCGAAACAAGTTCTTCCGTTTCATGAAACGCTGTTCTAACAAACAAAGAGGAGTAGAAGGTCTAAAAAGAAATGACGGGTCGTTAGTGATGGACGATATTGGCAAGGCGAACTTACTAGCTGAGACATTCGCCAGTGTTTTCACCACCGACAATGGTAATAGCCCTCCTACCAGCACCCTCCCCAACTTTGGAAACTATCAGGAACCATCATTTCTGAGACATGAAATATGTTTGCTTATCGAACGATGGAAGCGATCTTCCTGTAGAACACCTGAAAACATCGACCTCAGCTACATCAAAAAGATATACCCATCTCTGAACCTCTTGAATTCATTTTTCGCCACTCATACGAAACAAGTGTAGTCCCTTCCCCATGGAGACACTCAATTGTAACTCCAGTCAAGAAATCCCCTCCCTTCTCCGACCCTCTGAACTACAGACCAATCTCGATTACGTCTCTATTCTGACGAGTCTTTGAGCGCCTCTTGTGCAAACCCATTATTGAGCACTGCGAAAATTTAGATATCTTCCCTGACGAACAGTACGGCTTCAGAAAGAAACGTTCTCGTGAGCTTCAAATGCTAGACGCGCTTGAACACTGGACATCTTCCATTAGTGATGGTCAACCCGTCGATGTTGTCTATTTTGACTTTGCAAAAGCCTTCGATAGAGTATCTCACCCCAAGTTGAAACACAAACTAGGCAGCATTGGCATATCCACAAAAACTGTTCACTGGATTTCGAGCTATCTGGCAAACAGAACATTCCAAGTAAGAGTTCGTGAAAAACTATCCATTTCCCTTCCCGTCACGGGTGGGGTACCACAAGGGTCCGTACTAGGCCCTCTGTTGTTTCTTATTTTCACATCTGAGATCCCTTCACTAGTTCAGAAAAATGATGTCATAGCTCGAATGTACGCTGACGATATCAAAATATATCGTGCGTTTAAGAAATCAGACTCCCCCACCTCTCTCCAGAGCGCAATTGACTCCATTGTTAGTTGGTCTGAAGAGTGGCAACTCCCCTTGGCTGCACACAAGTGCAATTCATTACACTTAGGTAGAGCAAATACAAAGAAGAAATACAAAATAGGAAGTAATGAATTAGAACAGAAATTAGAAGTCAAGGATCTTGGTTTCTTAGTAGGACAGGCCCTTACTTTCTCCAGTCATTGCACGGCCGTTTCTCAGAAGAGTACTACAGCCTGCCACATCATACTAATAGCCCTACGAACTAAAAACGTTGAAATGCTCTTGAAAGCTTACACGATTTATATTAGACCCATCCTAGAAAGTGCCTCTATGGTCTTCAACCCCTATCAAAAACAAGATCAAGCGGTTCTCGAAAAAGTTCAGAACTATTTCACGAGACGGCTATACATGCGTTGCCACAATTTCACATGGCAGACAATGCCCAGTGAGACTATTCGGAATATGCAGTTAGGACTAGATTCATTAGTAAAGCGCAGAGAGGAAATAGACTTGAAGACAGCCAGTAATCTCCTGAGAGGCAAATACAAAATCTCTAAAAAGAGACCACATCATTTTTGCTACTATTTCACTAGAAATGGAATGAATTTCACAAATTGTGTCTCAGCATCTAACTACAGACAGTATAGTTTCTTCCCTAGAGCGGCTAGGCTTTTTGTAAATTCCGGTAATTCGTCCAGTTTCGCTGAGTGACCAACCCCTTCCCCCGATATTCGTGTTTCGCTTGCTAATGTTATTGTTTCTAATTTGTATCCGCGTTTTTCCTTGTGAATTCGCATAAATATATATAAGAGAGGTCTCACGAGAGATTGTAGGTGGCCCGGAACAAAAATCAAAAAATCTTCTTGGTTTTGATGAAACTTTTATGTGTACATACCTTGGGGACGAGATTTCGAAATATCTCGGTCTCAGGCCTCCGAGCCGGCTTTTAGGAATTTTCCGGTCCTGTCACCGGAATCGTCATAACTTCATTCAAAACGCAGTTAGAACTCTGTTCTTGGGCTTAAAATTTGTAGAATAATTATCTGCATAATTCATCTGTTGAAAGGTAAAACGAAAACGAGCAAACAAAAAAGTTATTTTCGAAAAATTGAAATCTCGTTTTTAAAACAATTTTTTGAGATACTGAGATTTGCGAAAACGGAGGTTTTTAGTGTTGATTATGAAAGAGCAACTGAAATTGAGTCTAACAAAAATATAAAACCTAGATAAAGTGGGTTAACCAAAGTGTAAAAAATGGCCTCGAATGTGAAAAATCGGCAAAATCGAAAAATTATTTTTTCAGAATACTTGTGGAAACTACTTTTCTGAGCGTGTTGAGCTACTATCTGTTCAGCAAAAATTGTTTCGGCTAATTGGATGCCCGTATAGAGCTGTCAGAAAATAAAATATTCTAAAAACTGACTACAAAGTGTGAAAACCAAGTGTGAAAGGCCCATTTTAAATTGTACGGTCATATATACGATGAAAAAATCTTTATATATTGTAGCTTGATCCCTTTTGCTGTATATTCTGTTTATTCAAAAACTTTAATATCGAAAATGTATGTTTTTTTCACATTTTAAAGTCGGTTTTTAAGAGTTTTTATTTTTGACAGCTCTATACGGGCATCCAATAAGCTGAAACAAATTTTACAGAACAGGTGGTAGCATAACACGCTCGGAAAAGTTATTTCCACAAGTTTTCTGAAAAACTAATTTTTCGATTTTTGCTGATTTTTCACATTCGAGGCCATTTTTTACACTTTGGTTAACCCACTTTATTTATGTTTTATATTTTTGTTAGATTCTACTTCAGTTGCTCTTTCATAATCAACACTAAAAACCTCCGTTTTCGCAAATCTCAGTATCTCAAAAAATTGTTTTAAAATCGAGATTTCAATTTTTCGAAAATAACTTTTTTGTTTGCTCTTTTTCGTTTTACCTTCCAACAGATGAATTATGCAGATAATTATTCTACAACTTTTAAGCCCAAGCACTGCGTTCTAGCTGCATTTTGAAAGAAGTTATGACGATTCCGGTGACAGGACCGGCAAATTCCTAAAAGCCGGCTCCGAGACCTGAGACCCGGATATTTCGAATTCTCGTCCCCAAGGTAAGTCCTCATAAAAGTTGCATCGAAATCAAAAATAATTTTTGTAAAATTGTTCCTCTAACGGCCTATTTTCCTGCAATCTCTCGTGATACCTCTCATAAGTCTGCAGGACGGTGGTTGGTAGCAACGGTGAAAGTCTGTCATGCGAGGAGGGAAATAGGATGGAAGGATTGATGGATGAATGGGATATAGTAGATGGATGGACAGATAGACGTTTGATCTCTTCGCTGAATCTATTCCATGTTAGTACGGTAGTCGGATGGAAACAAATATTGTAAACATCGCCAAGATAGTTTTGTGTTTTTACTACTTTTATCATGAGATTATTACATAACGCGAAGTACTCCCACAGATCTACCGTACGAAATGAAGCCACAACACGAAACAACTCCGAACGAATTAATGCATTACAATTAAGCCATCGGTTAAATGAGTCTGCTCCCAATGAACTACAGTACAATCGGAATGTAATACAAACGATCATTTATTACTCGGAAAGAAGAAGCCACAGTACACCAAATGCTCAGTTTATTACACAAAACTACTCCCAATGAAACTAATCTACAGTCAAATCATGAAATGGTCTACCATCCCAAATAACCGCGGTTGGGGATATTTGCCACGTCTTCGCAGTCGGCAATGACATCTTTGACTCCTTTTATGCCGTCGTTATCCATTTTGTGAACCGATGTGACGATTTTGTTGGAATTGTCGAACTTGAATTTGCCCGTATCCGTGTGCACTGTGATGATGCAACCAGGGAAGACTATCACCTTCCGATACTGAAAGAATGGCACGCATTAATTACCAACTCGTTGTCAATACATAAACATACAAAATCGATTCTTTATCGATTTTTTAAAGATATTGATAAATGATTTACCTTCTTCGATCCGTATTGATCAATGGTGTACATCTGGCTGAGATTGCCGACCGGAACGTTGCGAAAATAATTGTCTTTCACCACAAGATATCCGGCGTACGAGTAATCTGCAATGCATTAGTATGTCACAGGAAATGATGAAAACGTTCACTGTGAAGTACAATAGGCAAGATTTCAATGCTTAATTATTGCATGCTCGTTAATGAAATACCCAAATATTTTACTGATGTTTGTTGCTCACAAAAAGAACAATCAAATCATTGTTTTCCAACACAAACTCACCCATTTCATTAGTAGTCGTTTCTGGGGCCAATTCGGTAGAAGTGGGCTTGGCGGGCGAAGTGTCTGAGAAATGCAAATCGTAGTTGCTATTTCCCGGTTCCTTACTTGTTCTTGGTTCGGTGACGGTCTGAGTAGTACTAGACGGCTTCACAGATGAATCGATAGTTGGCTCGGCAGTGGTTATTGATACAGCTACGGTAGGCTTCGTGGTCAAGGAGTCTGGAACAAAAACGAAATTGAGAAATCTAATACCGATATTGTTGGTTCAAGTTACCATTCGCCATACACCACAGTTACAACGACTATCTTACCGCTGGTCGATGTAGAAAGAGCAGTCGAGTTGCCTGAATTCCCGATATTTGTAGTAGAAATAACTCGGTAACTTACAAAAGCAAGCGAATTCGATGACATCTTCCCATCCCGGGTCCCGTTCGTTCGCAGCTTTGTCCTTGCCCATCCATGTGATTGAACCTGAACAAAAGAACATTCCACGGAGATTTCCATTGGTTTGGAGGAACCGTTTAGTTATTCAAGGTCCGCATGTTGATTGTAAATCAGAAAATTATAAATGCTGGTCTCACTTCCGTTGGACACCGTCACGTTCAAGCCGCAGTGCAGTAGAGAAAAGGGCGAAGTGAGAGAGAAGGTAATGACATCAGACTGGTTAATCGATTGGTTGAGTGATCCTCCCATATGCATAATTGGATCGAAAAAAGTAGTTACGTAGCAAAAATAAGAGATTCTAATTGGAGGGAGAGGGAGTAACGTACCAGTTGAGTGCTTAGCCATGTTCCGTTCATTGCTTCACCATTCATCAACTCGAAGGGCTTTCCACCCACCGTAGCACCGCATTCTCCTAATAACATTTTATTAATTGATAAACAAAGAAATGTTCCAACCGATTGAATAGTTACGAGAACTCGTTGTAGGAATAGTCGGAGGGGTCACTGAAAAGACAAAGTAACTAGTAACTTGTATTGGCAACAATACTCACCAGAGGTTGCCTGGGGCGTAATAGTCGATTTTAAAGCCGGACTTTCAGAAGTAGTGGGCATCGTCGCAGAATCTATATAAAAGGTGTTAATTCACATTAAAGAAAAGGTGATCCCACCGGTATTCTTCTTCTCCTCTGTGATACTCTTCACAGTTGCGTTGGTTCTTGCGGCTTGAGTAGTATTGACTGTTTTGGATTGACTTGTCGTTGAACTAGATGAAGTAGTAGAAGTTGTTGATGAAATGGACGTCGAGGATTGGGTAGAGAACATTGTAGAACTGATTGGCCTCGACGAACTACCGGCCGTCGTCTCTGAACATACGAATCCATCACATATAAATACACAAGCTTCTAACCTGATGCTCTCGAAGTAGTACTGGATGCAGTAATTGAACTTGACGACTCCGAGATTCTTGCGGGCACGGTAGTGCGAGTATTTGCAGCAGACGTATCCAAGCTTGTTTCAGGAGAAGATACCGTAGTTGTGAGACCCGTCGTGGGCATGGAGGTAGTGCTGGTTCCTGAAAGGTTGACTATCTAATGTTAACTACCTCAACGATGGAAACGTGCCAGGTGCTTCAGAAGCAGCGGGAGTAGTCTGAGGAGCTGACGAGGTGTTGTCTGATAGTAATTGATTTGGTTGCAACAATAAGTCAAAGGTCTTACTTTGGTACGATTTGAGAAACTCTTCGAAAGAATCCTTCGAAGGGTAACATTCGTCAAGCACCGGCATGTCTGAATAAGTAAATAATTCTATTTGAGTAATGGTATTTGTCTCACTTGACATTTTTACGAATAGTCCGAGATACTTATCTTCGACCCCATTAGTATCCTCGAGGCTTAGACGCTCTGGTCCCGCATTCTGAAGTAGAAAAGATTAACATGAACAAACAATGAAGTGGCATACATCAAATCCTGTGGCTCTTGAGCACAATTTCGAGATATAATGAAATCTGGAAAGGAAATAGATAAGAATCGATCAAAAGATGAATAAACTCACGAAAAAGCGGGACAGTCAATAGAATCACAGTGAGCAAGACAGGCTCGGAGGTCGTACATTATACGCGGTGCTTCGGGATTGGTTAGATTTACGAAAGCCACTCTAGCAAACGTGGAATTGTGCCTCTGAAAACAAGTTATTGGGAGAAGAAAGAAAGGGAATCAAAACTGACGAGTGGCATCTTGAGAACTGCTACTTTGCAGTTCTGTGCATTGTACGCACTATAAAGCAGCAATAGAATTACTGCGACTGCAAGCTTGCCCATCGAATACTATTGACTTGGATTGTATTGGGACAATTTCGTATGATAGTTGAGAAAGGGAGAGAGGAGATTGAATGAAATGAGGATTCGCCTAAGAAAAGGAGAGGGGGCTGTACGATTGGTCGTCTGGGGCAACTATTCGATGGCTCTTGGAGAGATGGAAATGAGATGAATGAGACAAGTGGCAGCTCCAGCTCCCTCTTTCCCCTTTTCACCCTGCTTGCACGAATTGGAAAGATCATTGAACAGATTTGTGGTCCGAAGAATTTTACTGGGTCTTATCCAACTGAAGAACTGAAATTTTTTATCTCCACACTCTTTTTTTTAATTTTGAAATTTGTTAACTGAAGGATTTCGCAACACCCCAATAGTTGCATCGTAATCTCCAATGGATTTCACATAAGACCCAAGAATATCAACGCAAAGCCTCTTCGGGTGCGAAAGCTGTATCGGATGTAAAAATCGCCCGAAAACTTTTGACCGCTACTGTATGTCCTTGAGCCCACCCATGTAACGTACCCTAGATGCCTTGGGAAAGCTTGGGTTGCGTAATGCCACGTTGTAGCTGGCTTACCGGCTTGCCCCATCCAGCATGGTAGCTTGTAAATTTTCTTTACATTGAACACCTTTTACCACCAGTTCGATGAGAGCCAAAAATCCTATACAATTTTCGAAAATCATCCACTTCAAATATCGTTCGCCAATCACACTCTGAACAATGGTGTGTGTAGTGAAAACTGAAAGTGGAAAAGTGCTGAAAAAGCGACCCAATCTGCCACACCTTTGTGCAGAGTATTATCATACACCACCGTATGCTGGCGCCGTCGTGGTTCCTTGCTGGCGTCGGCCGGGCGCCTAGAAGCCGGCCTGGATTTCGAGCTTGCGCTTGATCTCCAGTCGTGTTGGGCACTATTTCGCAAAGTGGGCGGGGCCAAGAGCGAGCGACGCGTGCTTTCTAGGAGTGCTGAGAACGAGCCGTGATTCCATTTATACAATGATACGATCAAAAATAAACGACATATTAAGTGGGAAGAATTTTAAAAAAAAACTAAAACTAACTCACATTTGCCCATGCAAGAGGCAATAAGAAGGAGGAGGGGAAAGAGTTTGAGCATTGAGAGAAGGGCGACCGAGAGACGGAGTGGGAAGAGGGAGGAGTGAGTGGGGATGAGAGAGAGAGAGGGCCGCAGAGATATGAATTGGGAAGAGCGAGGAATGAGTGGGGATGTACAGAGTCCCTCGTTAGGAGAGAAACTGTTGGGTGTTTCGTTGTGTGAAAAACAAGATAAACAGAGATTAATAATCAATATTTACTTAATTAATCACAGGCAGTTAATAATACGGTGAAAAGTGACGAAAGAAGTGAAAGAAACGGAAAGGTTTGGAGTTGGGCGAAAGGTGGAATGAGTTGGTTTCAGCTTACTATTGGAGTAAGTTGGAATGAGATGGCTTACTTTGCAATCGTAGCAGTGGAGCCGGTGTTTGGGTTTGTCGGAGCTGGCACGTCGCCTTGCTGCGGACGGAGTGCGTAGAACACGCGATGGAGTAGGTCGAAAGGGCGCTCGAACTATCGTGGGACGATAGAGCGAGAAGACGGAGTGAAAGGGAAAGATTCCCAGATAAAAACTAGAAGAATCTAGACGAATAATGACGGAAAAAGAGACGGCGTGAAACGATAAAAGAAAAAGAAAGAAGAACAGAAAAGCCGGAGCCATTCTTGACGGAATGAGAAAATGCACGTATATACGGTATAATAAGGCAAGTCGTGGTGAGAGTTCTTACGGAGTGAATGTACATATTTGCCGGCTCCGGTTCTGACTTTGCGGATACGGCTTTCTTTTGGTTTCGTTTGGGTTTTTATATATTAAATGGATTATTTATGGTGTTTCGGTAGCGAATTAAGTGTAATTCGGTACACTCCGGGGGTCGGAGGTGGAATGAAGGAATGGTTTTATGTGCCCATGGAATGGAGATGAACGAAGAAATGAACAAACAAAAGGAACGAGCAATGAAATGGTGAAGTACATGATACAGCTAATCGAACTAGATAAGCAACAAATGAGTGGGACAATCGATAACTAGCGAACAATTCCGGTAGCAGAACTCGGATCTTGATGTTTACCGGTTGCTGATCACGGTTCTTGAATTTAGGGATCGTTGGCTGGGTTCAGGGGACATTCCCAGTCGGAATGGTGAATGATGGTTCCATTGGCATCTTGACATCCTCTACCGCATTGGTCGGGATGGCATCTTGGGTTGTGACCTCTCTGAGATAGTGGACGGAAACAGGCGGGGCACCGGTCCTCATTGCGGATGATGGCCTGGCGAGATGCGATGGATGTGACCATACGGCATTCTCGAGAGAGGTGATTTGGAGATCTGCAGAAGCAGCACTTGGGTCCTGGGTTTTGGGGGTTACGGGAGTATGGATGCCCACGGGATCTCAGAGGGGATCTGTCTCTGCGACTGGGGAAGGTTCGATTGGGATGAGACGTGCTGGGGGAAGCAACGTCTCTGGATGTGGATGGGTTATCAGACAGCAGTCCGGCTTGGGTGATCACAGAGAGATTTGATAGGGAACTGGATGAAGAGGGGGTAGTGGGCGCAGACACACTCGTGGTTTCAGGCACCTTGGGTTTGATGTGCTTGACAATGGAATCGAGTTTTTTCGCAAACTTGGCGAGCAACTCGTTTTGGGTTACAAGAAGGGTGTGGGTAGAGACCTGGGATTTCTCGAGACGAGACTGGTTCTGCACGAGGGAACTGAACTTGGCGTCGATCGTGCGGTTGATGGACTGCGTGGCGTCGGCCAGCTGCTGGGTGTAGTAGTCATCCTGGAATGAATGGATTGAATGATAAGGTGTATGGGGTGGATAACTACTGGATTACATGATATTGGAATGAGGGTATGGGGATGGATTTACCTCAAACTCGTTGAATGGTTGAGATGGTTGAAGCTGGGGTAGAGGATGAGATGGAGGAGTGAGGGGCTCGATCGGCGGGTCGGCCTCCTGGAATGAAATGGATTGAATAATTGGAGTTACTATGGAAAGTATTTACATTGTAACCCTCTGGCTTTAGAGATTGGAAGAGATTGGTTTCGCCTTGGATCGAGTTGTCATGGCATGAATGTGATTGGTCTGCATGGATGGGGACTCGATCGGGGTTTCAGTCTCTTCTGCTGCATCCAGCAGCAGAAGTGGGATTAGCAGATTGATTGGTCTCTCGATGGTTCTACCGTTGTGAGATTTGAGGGTAGCGGAATTGTTGGTTACGGAGAGAATCTTAGCCATGTGCCAACTGGATCTTGGAGTAGTTCCGCTCTCATCGACGACGAGAACTACTGATCCTGGTTTCGGTGTCTGGAATGTGCTTCTGCTGGTCTGCAGAGGATCTGAGCGACTATTGGAGTCTCTGAGATGAGCGATGTATTCCTTCTGCCATCTGGACCAGAAGGTTTCACCGAGTTGGATTGATCTCTTGAGGAGAGAGATTGCTTGCTTTCTGCTGGCATTCTCTTCTCCGGGTGGAATGTACTCATCGGAATCTGTGAGCAGATTGAGTGGGGTGCCGAGACGGGCATTTGGCATGATTAGATCAATTGGACGGAGAACTGTATTATGGAATGCGGGTACTTCTCCTGAGGAGACGTACGATAGTGGTCTACAGTTCAGGATTCCTTCAATCTCGCAGACTACGGTATGGAATTCATCAGGGGACAGCTTGCGCTTTCCGATGGTTCTGTAGAGGGAATCCTTGATGATCTTAATCAGTCTCTCGTATGTTCCTCCTTTCCAAGGGGAGTGTGCACTGGTGAAGTTCCAAGTGACACCATGGTTTGAGAGGTACGAGTTGGATTCTGATTCGCTGGCTTCACTCGAGAGAAGCGTACTCGCCATCTTCAGAGTGGTGGCTTTGTCAGATGTCATGCGAGAGGGGACTCCTCTACGAGATGAGAATCTACGGAATGCCATAATGAACGAGGATGGGAGTAGTGAATCAACGAGTTCGATGTGACTCAGTCTACTTGACATACATGTGAATAGCACGATGTACATCTTGGAATTGTTATTCGATTGGAATGGACCAGCGTAGTCAACACCAGTGTGCTCGAATGGGCGACTTGGGTTGACTCGATCAGCAGGGAGAGCTGGGCTCTTGGGATACGAGTACGGTAGGTTGTTTGTCTTGCGACAAGGAATGCATGAATGGAGTACCGATTTCGTGATCTGTCTGATCCGAGGAATCCAGAATTGGGATTGTATCTGGTTGATTACGGTCTGTACTCCTGCGTGTACTGTGGAATCATGAGTATCTCGAACGATCAATCGAGCAAGAATGGAATTCTTAGTTGGTATGAATATTGGATTCTTGAATTCTGTGCTGATATTGGAATTTTCTAATCTGGATGTGGCTTTCCAAAGATCAGTGGATTCATCGAGGAAGATGTGGTTCTTCTTCACAACCTCATCAGAGTCGCTGATGTGTCTCTGTTGGAAGTTGCGGAGGAGAGTACGGAACGCGTACTTCTTCTCTTCAGCAGTCAGATGAGTGACTGTTGAGAGTGGAATAGAAGAGAACTTGGCTCTGATTGAATCGGATTTGCATTTGTTTGCAATACGAGAGAGGAACCTCAGCACGTATGCAGTGACAGTGACTGGAACTCTGAGGGAGGAGAATGATTCGAGTTTCAGCAATGGTTCGACAGTAGGGACTTCCACTGTTGGATTGGAAAGTGAGTCCAGTAGTGGTATGTGACTAGTGGGGATGGGATCATCTGGCCACAGATTGGCCGTAGATCGGAGCCACTCAGGGCCGATCCACCACTGATGCATTGGATTGTTCATGTCATCGGCATTCAATCCACGGGTTGCATGGTCGGATGGATTGTCTTCACTCCGAACGTATCGGTGATCATGGCATTTGATGTTACCGAGTGACTCGAGTTTCTCTCGGATGTCACAGATGGAGTGAATTCTGTTGAACACGAAAGTGCCCAGAGACTTGGATTTCTCTTGGCGACACCAGTGAAGCACAGTTGCGGAATCGCAGTATGTGTACACATGGATCATGGACTCAGGAAATTCCTTCTTAATGGCCTCAATGGTGTACTGTAAGACGGAATGACCCATGAGGAACGCGTCCAATTCCATCTTTGGAATAGTGGACTTTCCACTTATCGGTGCGAGTCTGGTTCTCGAGATGAGCAACATGGGATCGGAGTTCTCAGTCCAGCTATACAAGCATGCAGCCATGGATGACTTGCTTGCATCACTGAACATGACAATGTGGATTGTCTTTGACGAAGACAGTTTGGAATATCGATCGACTGGTAGAGAGAACTTCTCGATCTCTGTCATCTGTGAGTGGAATGTGTCAGAGATGGAATCGTCAACGGGTTCGTCCCACTTTCGTTCTTCATTCCAGAGGGATTGAACGAGAAGCTTCGAGGGAAGCAATAGTGGAGCGATGAGACCGAGGGGATCGTATGGAGAAGACACTGCACTCAGCATGGATCTCTTGGTCTCTTTGTCTTTCCTCGCAGACAATGGTATTTTGATCTGCAGAGTGTCATTGGATGGCATCCATACTAAGCCGAGGAGTTTCTGAGTTTCTCCTGAGGCTCGGTCGGATTGCTGGATTGTATCGAGGAATGAATTATTGTTGGATGCATAATCACGTAGATTCATATGCATGGAATTGAATAGTTCCTTCGACTGTGGATACAGTATGTCGGAAGGATTGTCATGGTTGATGATGATGTTGTCCACGTACAGGTTCGTGGTCAACTGATGGACTAGATCGGGATCACAGTTCTTGCCGTGTTCACGGATGTGATGTGTGATCACACTGTTCAGTAGGAATGGACTCTGGTTCACTCCGAATGGCGTGACACAGAAGCGGAAGTATCTCAGATTGGATCGACACACTGGCTTATTGAGATCTTTCACCCATAGGAATCGCAGCATGTCTCTCTGGGATTCTTGCAGTTTCACTTGCAGGAATGCCTTCTCAACATCGGCAATGATCAGAGTCTTTCGACTCCTTGCTCGGATGAGGAGTGCTGGAATTTGTTCGAGATCACTTGGACCTGGATGGATGAGATCATTCAACGAGGGTTTGTTCTTGATATGAGCAGATGCATCATATACAATTCTCAATGGAGTGGTCGGCTTATCTGGACGAAGGACTGACTGATGTGCAAGGTAGTGAGTGATACCGAGCACTGGTTCGTTTGGATTGACAATCTCTATCTGTCCTGCTTTGAGTTGATCTGCGATTATGGAATCATAGAACTCAATGTGTCCCTTGGTCTTCTGCAGACTCTTGACATTTGAGGCGAGCCGAGAGATGGCAAGCTCAAAGTTGTCTGGGATCATGGCTGATGCTTCGGGTTTAACTGAGTACTGTACGTAGTACTCATTGTCAACCTTGACAACGGTCTCGTCGAAGTGCTGTTGCACCATTGCATCCTTGGCTTTACGGGCTTCCTTCTCGGTTGTCTCGTATACTCGGGATGCGGAATCGACAGCGAGAAAATGGCGTATGCTATCTTCTAGGGATGGATCAACGAGTGTTGTGGAAGCAGAGACATTGGTGTTCTGGATTGTATTGGATTGGCAACCGATCACGAATGGACCGACTGATGATTCGACTAGGGTGTACCCACTGGGCAGTTGGTACTTGTATGTCTGATTGAGGATTTGTTCGCTGTCTGCGATACTCAGAAGAATATCATGACAGACGGGAACGGGTTTCTCGAAGTGAACTGGAATGAATGGCAGTCGCTGTTTCATTACAGCCAGATCATCACTACTGAGTGGCCGATACTGGATTGGAACGAGAAGTGGATTGTCTCTTACGATGGCTTGGATGGTCACTTTGCCATTGGTGGTCATCACATCGAATCGGACAACGTCACATGTGGTTGAATCGGATGATCGACCTTCAACTCCGACAATCGTTGTCGTTCTCCTATCGATTGGAGTGAGTTTGAGGCGATCGGAAAGTTCTCGAGTGATCATCGGGATCATCGATCCCTTGTCGAAGAGTGCGAATGCACTGAGCGAGATGCTCTGAGTGGCATTCTGGATGCACAGTGGACCGGAATAGAGACGGACTGAGGACTGTGCGGGAATCGTGGATGCAGTTGCGGAACTGCTGGATTGGAAACATACCGTCTTGTGATGTTTACCGTCGCAATTGGCACACTTCGCCGATAGGCAACCAATGCATAGCTTCTTCCTTTGCAAGATCTCTTTACGAGACTTCGCATCGGGAAACTTGGTGCAATTAGCAGAGAACTCGTGTTCTCCGCAGAAAGCACACATGGGTTTGGATGGACTGGAAGCCTTAGCAGGCTTGGGCTGAAGAGATGGTTTGGATTTAGAGGATGCAGCGAAAGAGCTGTTCGGATTGTTGTTAGCACTCGGGCTATTGATTGGATTATTGTTGAATGAGTATGCGTGCTCTACTGCGCGAATCTCTAGCTCAGTATTGATTTTCTCTTCAATGTGCATGAGCGCCTTAAGCATTGACTCTGGTTTGAACTCATGGATTACTCGGATGTACTTGGTATGTATGCGTTGTACTACTTGGTGTATAATTGGCATAACATTGATTGACACGTCGTCGTTGAGCGCGTACACCGTGTTGATCGTAGAACGAACACACTTGAGCTGGTCTTCGAGCTTAGAAGACTTGGGTTTGATATTCATCAATTGACTCATGAGAGTCGCATGAGTGAGTGTGCTACGGGCATATTCGGATTTCAATCGATCGAGAGTGTGCGAAAGGAATGCGTCCGTAATCGGAATGGATTGAACAAGTTCAAGGGCATCTCCCTTGAGGCTGCTCTTCAAGTAACCGAGCTTCTCTAGATCAGTCAAATCAGTGCGAGAATGGATGAGGGTTTCATATTGGCTTATGAAGGATTGCCACTTAGTGATGTCTGCACCATCGAACGTTTCAATGCGCATTGGGGGAGCGGAGGCAATGGTTTTGGCTGGGATTGCACGGTGTTTTGATTGATCGATTGGATTTTCAGGAATTCCGTGAATGTCTGCGCCAAAACACTTGCCAAAACGGGCTGGTCGGTACCATCGGGCTTTGAGGCACCGCTGGTTTCGGCTGCGGAACCGTCCCGCGACGAGACTGTCGCAGATTCGGACGCTGCCTTGACCGTGGCATTGTGTACGCTCAGTTTCGTGATAAGACTAAGGGCTTCATCGAAAACCGATGTGAGTTTAGCTATGTATCTCTCAATCACAGGAGAAAGTCGTACCTGGTGGATAGGGAGATTCGACGGTCCGTCGTCTTCTTCCATCTTATCGTCCTGTAGCTTCTGCTCGTTGTTCTGTTGTGCTTGATCCCCCATTGTTTCGATTCCGTCGTTGATTGACTGCCACGCTGCGCTGTAATCGGCATGAATGGACTTCAGCTCGTATTTGGCATTAGTGGCCTGGTTGTACAGCTTGGTGTACTCTTCAATTGTTGTGCATGCTTGCACTTGGGGTATCAAGGAATCAGTGGTATCCATGATGGATTTGAGCTGGCGCACGAAAGAGGGGAGTTCGTCATACTTGGATTGGAATTGGGAGGTCATTTTCGGAGTAGTATGACGGCGCGATGAGTTTACGAAAGGATGGTTCAGAATGGAATGGTTTGCCACGAAATCGTTCGCGTTTTTGGAATTTGCGGCGTTTTCGTCGCGGTTTTCGAAAAGGAATGGATTTCTGCCACGCGGGACTTGATCGGATTCAGAAAAGGAACGATGCACCATGTACAGAGTCCCTCGTTAGGAGAGAAACTGTTGGGTGTTTCGTTGTGTGAAAAATAAGATAAACAGAGATTAATAATCAATATTTACTTAATTAATCACAGGCAGTTAATAATACAGGTGAAAAGTGACGAAAGAAGTGAAAGAAACGGAAAGGTTTGGAGTTGGGCGAAAGGTGGAATGAGTTGGTTTCAGCTTACTATTGGAGTAAGTTGGAATGAGATGGCTTACTTTGCAATCGTAGCAGTGGAGCCGGTGTTTGGGTTTGTCGGAGCTGGCACGTCGCCTTGCTGCGGACGGAGTGCGTAGAACACGCGATGGAGTAGGTCGAAAGGGCGCTCGAACTATCGTGGGACGATAGAGCGAGAAGACGGAGTGAAAGGGAAAGATTCCCAGATAAAAACTAGAAGAATCTAGACGAATAATGACGGAAAAAGAGACGGCGTGAAACGATAAAAGAAAAAGAAAGAAGAACAGAAAAGCCGGAGCCATTCTTGACGGAATGAGAAAATGCACGTATATACGGTATAATAAGGCAAGTCGTGGTGAGAGTTCTTACGGAGTGAATGTACATATTTGCCGGCTCCGGTTCTGACTTTGCGGATACGGCTTTCTTTTGGTTTCGTTTGGGTTTTTATATATTAAATGGATTATTTATGGTGTTTCGGTAGCGAATTAAGTGTAATTCGGTACAGGGGATGAGGTTGTGAATTGGGGTTCTTTAATGATACACGGAAATACAATTATAAAGGTGGAACAAAAGAGTTTCAATTGTTCCACTTTTTTAAAGAGAGCATCCACGAGAGGCCGGGGCTGATATTGGATATCTACGGATGGCTTTTTTGCAACCTATCTCGATAACTTTTTTATGAAGTCACTATCCGGAGTGCTGATATTTGGCCAAGTAGCTAAGGGTCTGGGTCCCGTACGGAAAAGTTACAGTAACCCCAGGTTCCGATATCGATTTTTTTCGAGTTTTAAAAAGTAGGTTTTTATAGTGTTTCTAGATGTATTTTGCGAAAATATTACGAATAAAACAACTTTGGAATTGATCTGACTAATTTAAAAGGTCGAAATTTTAATTTTTCTCTGTTTTTCAACCGTCCTGGGAAAAAAATGCACATGTCCTTGAACCGTTTTGTGTTTTTTTGGATTCTCCATCAAAAACTATGTTAAGAAGTTCATTTTATTGAAGCCGAGCTACGTTGCCGACATTCGTAAATGATGTCTGAAAGTTCGGATATTAGCGGACCTTTGAGCGTGCTCAGCGATATTTCTGATCCCGATTGCGAAATATCACATATTTAAAGTGATATATTATTCGCCTACGGTGCCGTGAACATGACTAATGCTTTTATTTCATCACCGGTTGAAAAAATTTTCAACATTTTTTTCGACTAACTTCGACTTTCTTTCGACTTAAAAATTTTTTTTTCAAAAGTCGGTGTAACTGTCCAAAATGCGTTCATTACATGAAATTTAATATGTGTGCACCGTATTTGACTATGGATATTACAATATTTCATTATCATGATGCAGCTTACGAAAGAAAAACACAAAGTCAAATTCAATACAAACACATTAATTCTGGACGTATCTAACACTTTTATAGTCAAATACGGTGCACACATATTAAATTTCATGTAATGAACGCATTTTGGACAGTTACACCGACTTTTGAAAAAAAATTTTTTTTAATTCCATTCCATTTTTTAATTTAATTTTAATTTTTAATTTTTAGTTCATGGTCGAAAAAAATGTTGAAAATTTTTTCAACCGGTGATGAAATAAATGCATTAGTCATGTTCACGGCATCGTAGGCGAATAATATATCACTTTAAATATGTGATATTTCGCAATCGGGATCAGAAATATCGCTGACTACGCTCAAAGGTCCGCTAATATCCGAACTTTCAGACATCATTTACGAATGTCGGCAGCGTAGCTCGGCTTCAATAAAATGAACTTCTTAACATAGTTTTTGATGGAGAATCCAAAAAACACAAAACGGTTCAGTGGACATGTGCATTTTTTCCCAGGACGGTTGAAAAACAGAGAAAAATTAAAATTTCGACCTTTTAAAGTAGTCAGATCACTTCCAAAGTTGTTTTATTCGTAATATTTTCGCAAAATACATCTAGAAACACTATAAAAACCTACTTTTTTAAAACTCGAAAAAAATCGATATCGGAACCTGGGGTTATTGTAACTTTTCCGTACGGGACCCAGACCCTTAGCTACTTGGCCAAATATAAGCACTCCGGATACTGACTTCATAAAAAAAGTTATCGAGATAGGTTGCAAAAAAGCCATCCGTGTGTATGCCCGACCTCTCGTGGATGCTCTCTTAAATTGGATTTTCGTGTATCATTAGGGAAATCTAGAGGATAAGGGGGTGAAAATTACAGAGGAATAGTCAAATGCAATTCCCTAGTTGGAAAATATTCAATAATTAATCAAAATGAACGAATTTTGCCAATAACTCTCAATAAGACGTGTGCGGTAAACGGGATTACATTTCTCATTGAAACTCCAATAAGGAAAAGATCTTGAGCTTCGATGTTGGTGATTGCCAGTATTTCTACAATTCCAACTATCTGCGATCTAGGAGTTATAGAAAAATGACGCCTTCCGACGTGGCCTCATTAAAATTCCCCATTAAATTTCAAAAAAATAAAATTCCCTTGCGATTCCCGATTAAAGGTGATGTCCCACGATCTTTTGGTCAACTGAGTTCTCACTGTTGGGTTATGGTAATCGGTTTCCCGATGAGAGTGCCGCAAACCACATGTTCAGCCGATAAGTTTGAACAAAGTTATTCGCGTTTGGCTCTGTGCCAAACTGACCCTGAATGCAGGGATTCAAAAATGATAGGGAGGGATAAGGGTGGACGAGGAGAAAGCGACCGCGCCATTGAAACATATGAGATGAGGAATGATGAAGCTGGAGATTCGTGATACTCCTTCTTTAAAAAACGAAGTGCTTTGCACATAATCGCTTTATTATATTCGTATATCGTGGTAGCCAAAATTAATGACTGCTAGCCATTGACGGCACAATGCTGGCGCCTTCGTGGCGCCTTGTTCGCTTCGGCAAGGCGCCTAGTAGCCGGCCTCAATTTCACGCTGGCGCTTGATCTTCAGCCGTCCTTTGCAGTAGTGAATGAGACCTTAAAAGTGGGAGGGAATTACGATTCTCAGGGATACTGTAGTCGTGTAACTGTAGTACGATACTCATATTACGGTAGTCAGGTAGTACTGTGGAAATGCACTACCTACTCGGAAATTGCTACCGTAACACGACAGTTGCTCTATTACGTTTCAGTAGCAGAGCCACTGTTCATCGTTCTGATTCCTACAATATCATTTAACTACCGTCACACGATTACCGTACCACCGTGATTACAGTATCCCTGACTACCGTACAACATCCCAGTCCGCAGGCGGCCACAAACGAGAGCGGAAAGACTATGGAGACGATAATCGTGTCCTCGCTCGTCCAAACGGCCGCTAAATTGGGTAATTAACTAGTTAATTAATTAATTAAATGTGCTTAAGTATGCTAATTAGGTAATTATCGATTTTCAAACTAACCTTCGCCCAAACAGGCGGGAATCAGGAGGAAAAGGAGGAAGAGTGGGAGCATTTCAAGTTGCGACCGCGAGATGGAGTGGGAAATGGGAGGAATGAGGTGAAACGTGAAGAGGGATAGGGAAATGCGCAAGGATGACACGCAAATTCGTGAAGCGTTCCAAATTTTTTTTCCATTTCTAATCGGAAATATAAAGAACGCCACTCAATAGGGCTTCAACCATACATAGATGCATCAACTAAATTCCGGAAGTCAGTACGCGCAGCTCGCCGAAAACATGAGCGCGCACTCATTAGCAAACCGAATACAAAACGGTTCTTTCGTTTCGCAAGCGATAAACTAAAAGATCAATCTAGTAATATCCCTGCACTGGTAGACCCCTCTGGGGCACCCTTGATCGATGATCAGGATAAGGCGAATCTGTTAGCTAATCATTTCTCAAAGTGTTACAATCACAATCTTTATACACCCCCACAGCACCCACCTCCTAGCAATGGGCCATTCATAGATTACGTAGCATTTTCACCAATGATTATAGCGCGTATACTGCGTAAACTACCTAATCGGAATTCCACTTCCCCCGACGACATTCCCTATGTGTTTATCAAAAATACAGCAAATCAAATTAGTCGCCCACTGTCCACTTTGTTCAACTCTTTCATGCTTAAATCCGAAGTTCCCACAATCTGGCGCTCAGCTATTGTCAGACCGATATATAAAAAGAAGGGCGAGAAACAGTCTCCCGATAACTACCGACCGATCTCGTTAACGTGCGCTCTTTCGAAAGTTATGGAACGCATTGTTTGTCATGAACTTTCTAAGTTCCTCACACAAAACGGTCTGCTTCCCGATCAACAGCACGGGTTCCGCACCAAAAGGTCATGTAGCACAGCTCTCTTGTCCACTTTTTCGCACTGGCATGCCTTACTAGACAAGCACCATTTCCTCACATGTGCATTCGTAGATTTCTCTAAAGCTTTCGACTCTATTCCGCTTAACCTCCTAATTCATAAATGCGAGACTACACAAATTCGCGGCTGCCTCCTTCGCTGGATACAAGCTTTTCTCTCTAATCGCACACAAATGGTTATTGTTGGTGACTCCAAATCGCATGCTTTCCAAACGATCAGTGGCGTCCCTCAAGGCTCCTGTCTCGGGCCGCTTTTATTCTCCATTTATATAGCCGATGTAGTCGACATTCTTCCAACAGGAAGTTTTTGCACCATGTATGCGGACGATCTCAAAATTTACACAGTAGACAACCCCATTTTGCTCCAACTCGCGATAGACAACCTCGTCGACTGGAGTACCCGTTGGGGGCTAACCCTATCACCTACCAAAACAGTTATCATGCACCTTGGCACGAACCACCCCTCTTGCACCCATTCAGCACTCGGAATCGATCTACCCATCAAACTTCACATCAAGGACTTGGGGATTACTTAAGATAACAAACTGAGTTTTGCGAAGCATTTCGAAAATATTATAGGTAAAGCATCCGCACGTTGCTCTTTCATACATCGATCGTTCATCTCTAAAAGCCCGGCATTATACTCCAAATTGTTCTGCACTTATGTCCGACCACTACTCGAGTTTTGTTGTGAATTATGGAACCCTAGCACGATAACTAACATTTCTCGCCTTGAGAATGTTTTACACAGATTCACTCGAATCGTCTTCCGCAGATGTGACCTGCCCGCAACATCTTACCACGACAGACTGGTGGCGCTCAAGATTCCTTCCCTTTGTGACCGACGAACTCGTATAGATCTTCTTGTATCATATAAGATTATTTTCGGATATTACGATATTACCCCCAGATCAATATTTAACTTCTCTAATCGTATTGGCAACTCTAGAGGTCATAGGCTCAAAATTTGTCCATTTACTTGTAACACCGTCAGGTTTAATCGTTTCTTTTCAAATAGAATAGTTCATCATTGGAATCGTCTAGATGATGATATTGTAAGCAATAGTAGTATCAATGTTTTCTCTAACTACATCAAACACATTAATTTACAATATTTGCGTTAGATACATATCTACCTCATCAAATCTCTTTTTCTCAGCTTTTCTGAGAACACCTTCTTTGTCACTATATGTGACATCGTATCTCATGTATGCCGTTACTTTCACTTCGTCTCAAATTTATATTACAATTTGCTATGTAAATTGCATGATAAACAATATTATTATTATGAAATTACATTTGGCGAATAACAATTTTTCAATATTTTAACATATTTATCCGAGATCATTAGCAGAGTGGCAAAGAAAAATGATTTTAATTTTTGAAACGATTCCGGATCTCTCAATTTCGTCTCTCCTCGCTGCTTGACGGGTAATTGCGAAACGAATAAATCGGATCCAATCATTTATCCGAATTTCGAACTTTACTTCGTTCGAAAAAGTTCCTTCCTCAGTGATGGAATTGAAAGGAAAAATCGTTTCAGCCCGTTATCCACGCACAAACATTCAAATTTCTGATTCACTTTTCGTATTTCACGGAACAATTCAAGCCACTGGGCCCTTCTCCATCCGAAATAGATATACGGCTTCTTTACTGAGCTGTCTTCTGACATGAGGTAGAGTGACGGCGAGAGTTTGGAGGCGTTCAGCACCAGCTCCCCTGTAGTACATTTTTTCAAAAAAATTTGTCTATCGACAAGACACTCCAGTGCCTGCTACCGTAATCTCATCGTAGTTGAGTTCAACTACCGTAACCTTGTCCTCTTCTCTGATTTCAACTACCGTAACAAAACTCTCTGATATTAACGGAATAAAAGAAACGAATAAAACAAGACGCACGCATTTTGTTTGGTGTAAAGCGTGTCAGCTGTATGAGAAGGTTCTCCATACTGTGGCGCCGCGAAATCTTTCTGCAACTAGGGATATATTAGAGTGTACAGTTCAGCTTAGCAATTTAGAAATCAATTTAGAAAAAAAAAGCAAATAAATGCATGCACTAATGCATTTGATTCCGTTGCTATATATACTAACGGAGTTTCGGATTTTTGATAATTCAGTTGCAACCGGTTCACAGAAAGATGAAAAACATATAAAAGCGTTCCACGGCCGTTGATACCTCTAGAAAGGCGTTGGGAGTGAGATGGAGTCATAAAGCGAGAGTCACCCTCTCCTCTGGTTTTCGCCCACCAGTAGTAGTACTAGTGGCCCTCTCAATTTCCCACGCTCTCTCACTTTCCACTAGTAGTCTACCCTATAGGTGAGCAACTAGTGGAAAACGAGAGAGTATGGGAATGTGAGAGAGCCATTGGTACTACTACTGGTGGCGAAAATCTGCAGGTTTGGAATTGTGTGACAACTCACAAACAGGAGTGGTCAAGCGTCGCATGGATTAGAGGTGGTCAGTCGAAAAGCCGGAATGAGAGGGAGAACAAAGGATTGAACCGGAACGAACCGGAACGGAACCTTTGTTCGACATTATTTCAGACAAAGACATTTTTCGACTGATCATCCCTAATCATCACCATACTGCCCACTCCCACATTGCGCAGGCACTTGCGCACGAGCGCAAGCTTTTCCTCTTTAATTCGATACAGATGAATTTCGAATATGCTTGAACATCGCAGAATGAGTCTTGCCAGACACTCGAAAAGGTCGCTCCCGCGGTCCTCCAGTTCTATCGTTCGGCGAAGCCTCACTGTATTGTTCTGCAAAAGGGGTAAACGCGGAACATTGCGCTTTTCATGTGTGCACGCAATCTAGGCATCAGTCACTCGGTTGCCAACTGTCTTGTCTCGTTCGTTCAAGTACCCCCTCTAATTCTCTGTGTGTACTAGGGTTAACGAGAAGGCTTCGAAATCGGCCTGTTCGCATACATAATGAGATTATATCCCGCGAGCAGAAACTCGCGACATGCTAATCGCTTCGTTCCGGAACGAGAGTGGATGAGGTCCATTCCGACTCCGTTCCGGAACGAGAGGGCGTTCCGAAACGCTCACGGGCCACTCTGGTTTTTCTGCCCCACTGGGGCCCCAGTAAAAGGGGGCGTGGTTTTGCTCCCCCAGTAGGGCCTCAGAAGAAATATTAGAGGTTTAAAAGTGACGCTACCCGACACCCTCGGGACTCGCACGCTCAGAATGAGAGGGAGGTTGGATCCGACACCCGAGAATGAAAAAGGAGAATGGATTCCACATCCAAGAATGAGAGGGGGTCAGGATTCGACTCCCCTTTGTTTTTCAAATGGCATTATCATAAATTAATACGCGCTTTTACGTATGTTTGTTTGCTTTGAACTGTCATTTTCACTGTTTCTCTCAATCTGTGATGGTTGGTCGTCGAAATACGAAAAGGAAGGCTCCTTCTGGCGAGGGGTAAGTTGAACTATTCTTGTAGAAACAACTCTACGATCTTACAGGCCAATTACACGGGCTAATAAACAAGTTAAAACAAATTCTGACGTAAAGGATTCTGGCTCATCTGAAATCACGAATACTGAAGGAACCAATGTCGATGAAGTCATAGATATGTGTTTTTGGACGCTTTGTGGACGCTCTTGGAATTGATATCAACTTCGACGATAGGTGAGACCTACATCTTATGAATTAAGTGAACTCATCTTTTTAGACTTGTTTCGAGTGACTCAGAAGATGAAAGTGAAGTGACTGGTGGATCGGATGATGCAGCCAATACACTTTCTACTTCTTGTCTTGTGTTTCGTTACCATGTTGTGTTTTTTTAAATGCAAAATATATGTATGCCAGAGAAGTGGGTGTCGGATCCGAGTCATTTTCAACAAGGAGGGTGTCGGATCCAGTCATTTTTGAGAAAATTTGCCGCAGGAACCGGTCTTTCGAAAAGGAATCGAACCGAATTTAAACCTCTAAGAAATATAGGGACGAGAGTGGTCTCATTTCTCCCACTAGGGCCCAGAATTACCCCCACTGGGGCCCCAGAGAATGAAATGCGTCACCAAAGTGGATTGGCGCGCTCCTTGAGTGCGCCGGAGAGCTGTTTCGAAATTCGAGAGATTTTTAAGTTTTAAGCTGATTTTAAAGTTATGTGCAGCGTATTATTGACGCGTTTAACTCGTATTGTGAACGTAGTTGCTATGCCCTTCTCGCGATGTGGTTGTTGCTTAATTGTAGTCCGCCAATCTGTTAATTTCGTTATGTTTATGAAACTCGTGGTTTCAGATCACTTGATGAGCTTCGATTGTTTTTAACTACTTCGATACGATATTTCTAGAAGTGATACTAGCTGCTACAAGAGGTCTGGAAGAGGTACGTCTGTTCTATTGTGTGAAATTTTTATTTTTCAGTAGAGGGAACTCAACCGAACGTCATCTACGAAATTCCCTATAGATCTCTAAATAGCCTCGAAGATTTCAATTGTTATCCATCTTCATAATTCGATTGTAACTTTTCTATGCTGACCAAGATACCTACAAGCTGTTGTTTTCTTGTACTCAAACGGATAAACCAGCCTTTTCTCATTCGTACCTATTCAACTATTCACAGTGCAACAATCGTCAATGCCCCAGTGGGGCCCCATTATTCCCCCAGAACAGCCCTGAATTTTCCCCCAGTGGGGCCCCAGCAATTATTTAGCCCCAGTAGAGCCCCAGAGTTAGCCCCACTAGGACCCTAAGCTACAGTACGCTAAAATTCTGTGTGGGAGAAAATTCATCACGATTTTCAGCAATTCAAATGAATGGGCGGAGTTTCAGCACTATTTCTCAAATGCTGCTTTTATTGCACTCCCGTGAGACTGTGAAACACGAATCCTTGACCATCACAATTCACTGCATGAGAGTGAAAGAAAAACACAGAAGATTATATTGAATCTGGATTCCGGCTAGTGATTTTTCAGTTGTCGCGCACTCATACACAGAGCGCGAACTCTCTAACATGTGCCTCTCTAGAGAACGAACTCTCTTAGATAATTGAACGAGATAGTGCATGAATTGAAGAGAGCGGACTCTCTTGAATATAAGAGAATCGAATTCTCTAGAGAGGCACATGTTAGAGAGTTCGCGCTCTGTGTATATGTGACTCATGGGTCATGCCGCCAAATTCTCATTCCCTACCAATTATAAAGTGCAGTAATTATTTTGTAAAGTATATTTATCGTAAAGGAAAGTGGGAACATTTACAAAATTAGTCGATTGTATAGCATATTACAAGAATGAGTATTGCATGGACTGTAAGCACAGAGAAAAATGTATGTCATATATGACGCTGTCCGCGATAGAATCAACAAACCTTGTTCAAGGGTCGGCACAGGCAAAATGATGTTCTTCAAATTTCTTGAAAAATCGGTTTTAGGGGTAGTTTTTGATTCTGAACAACGTGGCGTCGTTAGTTTTTCAAGATTTTGCCTCCAGGCGCCAAAATGGCGCCGCGCCACTTTAGGGCGGTGCACGTTTTCCTTTCATAACTTGTGTCAACCAGCTCGAATCAGCCCAAAACCCACGCACCCGAACAGAATTTTTTGGCGAATTCAATGGTATATTTGGTTATACGTGAATCGTCCAACGAAGCGAGATAAAACAACTTTTTGACCCCTTATAGTGTGAACCAGGAGACATAGTTTATTCGACGTGCCTTTCGATTCTGATTCTAATAATATAGCATTGTGTAGGGGAAAAAGAGGTGGAAATATGTTTCCCAAGCGATTTTCCGATTTTCAACGCGCGAACTTTTGTCCGCCCGTCCGATCTGCCCAGTTAGGCAGCGGTGAGCGCAGTGAGTCCGTCCGATTTACCCAGTTAGGCAGCGGTGAGCACAGTGATTCCGACAGTTCGCAACAGTTCGCGCGTTGAAAATCGGAAAATCGCTTGGGAAACATATTTCCACCTCTTTTTCCCCTACACAATGCCATATTATTAGAATCAGAATCGAAAGGCACGTCGAATAAACTATGTCTCCTGGTTCACACTATAAGGGGTCAAAAAGTTGTTTTATCTCGCTTCATTGGACGATTCACGTATAACCAAATATACCATTAAATTCGCCAAAAAAAATCTGTTCGGGTTCGTGGGTTTTGGGCTGATTCGAGCTGGTTGACACAAGTTATGAAAGGAAAACGTGCACCGCCCTAAAGTGGCGCGGCGCCATTTTGGCGCCTGGAGGCAAAATCTTGAAAAACTAACGACGCCACGTTGTTCAGAATCAAAAACTACCCCTAAAACCGATTTTTCAAGAAATTTGAAGAACATCATTTTGCCTGTGCCGATCCTTTGTTGAAGCTATCGCGGACAGCGTCATATGGCTCCTGAACTGCGCTGAACTACCATACTGTATGTCATATGAGGCCGTTTGCGAGAGAATCAAACAATGTCACAACATAGATCGGACAGGTGAAAATACAAAATCTCAGTTAAAGACGGTTTCCTACAGATTTGAGGGTAGCGATCACGATGGTCAGTATGCCATGTTATGCAAATCGATCTCCGACCTGATATTTAAATTACAAAATTCGGCTGATTTCGCGTGTTTTTGTGCTTTCAAAAGATAGTCTTCAAACCACGTCGTGCAAATATTCAATTAGGATGAAATTGCATGGAGAATCTCATGGAACTTTCAGAAATGCAAATTTCCGTGTATATCACTTATTTTTTTGTCTATTTCTCTATGTTAAACTCAAAAAAGGAGTCTAGGATTAACACAGAATGTGGAGAGCATACACACCGTACTGCCTCTTTAATTTGTACGCTGTTGACCTCCGGGAAATAGAGTTATGAATTTTTAACTGAGTGAAAAAGCACTGATCTGACGAGAAAAATGGCCAATTTGCATCTAATCACCCTCTCACTTCTCATTTGCCCGCTCGCGCGGTGTCTGAGAGGGCGAAATGAGAGGGTGATCGCATGCTAATTGAGTAGTTCTCTCATCAGGTCAGGTTTTCCGCGCAGACTCACTCAGTTAAAAATTCATAACTCTATTTTCCGGAGGTCAACAGCGTACAAATTAATGAGGCAGTACGGTGTGTATGCTCTCCACCTACTGTGTTAATCCCAGACTCCTTTTTTGAGTTTAACATAGAGAAATAGACAAAAGGTAAGTGAAATACACGGAAATTTGCATTACTGAGAGTTCCATGAGATTCTCCATGCAATTTCATCCTAATTGAATATTTACACGACGTGGTTTGAAGCCTCTATCTTTTGAAAGCACAAAAACACGCGAAATCAGCCGAATTTTGTAATTTGAATAACAGTTCGGAGATTGATTTGCATAACATGACATATTCGCCATCGTAATCAGCACCCTTGAGAGTACCTAAAACAATGTTCTCCTCTGAAAATGATTTTTCTACTGTCCGCGCTTTGCTCGATTCTATGGCAAACGGCCTCATATATGACATAAAAACGCAGTTCAGGAGCCATATATGACATACATTTCTCTGAGTGAGCTCAAGGATCTGGTAAAGGGTAAAGGGAACGGAGAACGGGAACGAGTCGTAAAGGGAACGAGTCTGACGAACAGAGTGGCGTAAGGAGATGCGAGGGGTGGAAGCTCGAAAGCTGTCGACCCACTCACTGCCTTCTTGAACGATCCTCATCTTTTCTTGAAATATCCACGACCCCATCCATTTCCGTAGTTTGGTCTCCCTGCAATTTGCACAATATTGTAATATGACGCGGTTATATGCATAAAAAGTGCATAACATATACTTACAATTACTATAGAAATCGTTTTAAAAAGTCGAAAAATCTTTTTTGTTGTAAAAACAGCGATATTGTTTATATTAAATATTTTCCTTATTTTTAAACATATCTACACATTGCTCATTTCAACTTACATCCTCCTCCCCATCCTCCACGACCATCTGAAATTTTTTTTAATTAAAAATAATTGAATAATTCAGCATTTCACCCGAAGGCCATCCCTACACTATGAGGTTCACTATCTCACTAGGTTCACTACAATATAGTGTTGTTATTTGGAATAGTTCTATTCGCGAATAACTCTTTGTTATTCGCGAATAGAATTATTCCAACTAACAACACTACTACACTATGAAGAGGATTCTCTATACACACTTCCGACATTTTTAAAAGAGAAATTATTGAAACTCACATCCGTCGCCCCATCCTCCCACAGCATCAATCATTGCATCAGCCTTAGTTAGCAGAATGAATAGCAGTAGAAGAAGGAGATGTAAAGAAGGCATAATTGATCAAAATGTGTTTGGGATGTGCCCCGGATATGACTCTGTTCCTGGCCCTGCCTTTTATATTGCACTATCTCACCCACGGAGGTCGAGCAAATAAATATATTGACAGTGCGAATACAAAGTAGAAGCGTTACTCATTGTCAAACGATAGTCATCACTTGCGCTGTAGTACCCAATGGTTGTATTTTATGATGACAAATGATAACAACGCACAAAAACTGGAAGAATTTTAAATATACGATATAATATTGATTTTGAATTGGTATTACTATTTCCTGCAAGAATAGATAGAAATACAACTTCGGATGATGTACTCTCTCATTCTCTCGCTTTCGAGTGCTCATTATGTCAATTGTTCATGATGTTCATCACGTTGTATTATTTTCAAGAAGCATATTTGAACGTGTTGTATGGTGCAATGTGTAGTATTGGGAATGCCAAAGTTGATACAGTTTTCTCATCACAACATAAACCATACATTAGGACATCATTAGTAAGAAATGAAATATTCCATTTTTTTTTCAATCGCATACGCAATTAAACTCTATTACATAAATTAAAATTCAAAAATTTTCCACCTCTGATATTTGCGCAGCATAAAGAGTTAGTGGTTTATGTTCTGGAGCTGAGAGGAAGTAGGAGTTGAAATTGTGCTATGTGAGCAAACACGAATCCTTGACTACAACAATGCACATAATGCATGAAAGTGAGAAAAAAACATGAAAACAAGAGTGAATCTGGATTCCGGCTGGTGATTGCTCATTCTTCGCGCACTCATCTGACTCATCAGTAGACTTTGAAAGGTAACTAAAACAACCCCAATAAAGGGGAAATTGACAGCTTTTTTGGAGAGCGAGCGCGGGGAATGAAGAGAGTGGGGGTGTAATTTCCATCTCATACAGGTAGTTGTATGATAAAATGATAAAAAAATAAAATGAAAAAACGATAAAACCTTTCAAAGTCTACTCATCAGTCATAATAGGGTTGGTCAAATAGGTTCCTCCTAGCCGGCGGTCGAGAGAGTGTGTGAAATGAAGAGAGCAGGAACCGATTTGAGAAATTCTACCTCACACTGACTTGCCATACGAAGGATTCGACCCCCACCTAAGTTCACCTCCATCCTCCGCGGTGGCGGTAAAAGTGGTAGCAACTTTCATTGCGGATGGTATTACAAATTTACAAACACTCGTCTAAAATGATAAAACGTTCCGCTGATAAACATCAGAAGCAGACAGTAACCACGCGACAGGTAGTACTGGAAGTGGAACGTAGTATTTTAAATTTGTAATAACGTGCCCCAGACGCCTGGTCAGCATGCGTAGACCTCGTTAGCATAGACCCCCCCCCAAAGCCTTACCTGTCAGCCCCGGAAGGGTAGTCGATGTCGACGCAGATTCCTCTAAAAATAAAAAAAATAAATATTTAAAGAAACTTTACCTTTACCTTTTATCTTTACGACCTCCTAACTCAAGACATGAAGATTATAAAGGCGTATCTTTTTCCTCTACGGTATTCCTGGTCGTTGGACAGAGTTGGGGTCATAGAACTACTTTGATTTCCTAGCAAGGGGTGAAGCCCGACGCCGCGCCAGAGAGTAAACTGCACGAAACATCCAACAGGATAAAGCACATCTTATCAATTATCGTGTGTTTGTTTGCACTTTTTCAAAAATGCCCTAAAACGGACGAAAGTGAACCGCGTCATGGAATATCGGGGATTTCCTCCCGAAAAACTCCGGCACCCTGCCGAATCGTTGTTTCTCAACCAAATAGTCCGATTTGTTTCAGCACTAAGTGCCGATTTCCATATAAGCCTTTCGAAAACTAAGAAAAGTATTGATTGGAAAGTACACAAATAAAAGGCGGTGTTATGTGGTGTTTCTCCTATAGTTTTTTCTTTGCGAGTAATACGGGCTCTGGCATAACCTTCGTCTTTCACACCCCGTTTCTAGTAGAGTGCGAAATGTGAGACCGCGGTCTCTTCATTTCGCACACTCTCTAGACAGGTCGATAGACGAGAGAGTGTGCGAAATGAAGAGACCGCGGTCTCACATTTCGCACTCTAGTTTTTAGTTCTCATCCGGGTGTAGCATCGTGCCAGCGGAGGAAGTATCTGACTCATTCCGTGATAGAGAGTGGCAACTTTTCTTCGTCTTTTGCGAGCCCATTAACCCGGCGATTAAGACATTGTGTAACACGAGGGTTAAACGCTGATCCGGAGGAGGAGGACGATGGGGATTGGGAGAGAGAGATAGAGAGATCGTCAGTGTTGCTCTCCCGAGCTGAGAGGGATGCTTCTACGCTTGCTGCCTCTACTTCTATCTTTGAGTGCCTGCGCGATATGTACGCTCCTGCCCAGAAATCCAACTGCGGAAAATATGGCAGAATATGAATGGAATTCGAGGTGGTTGTACAGACACGAAGTGCGTTTTCAATTTGGTGAGTCCTGATCCCCTCCAATACTTCGAAAAATATGGTGAAAAACTTCGAATGCGTACAATTTTCCGCATGTTTCAAATGTTGCTTTCTAATTTATAGTATATATTGCTTAATTGTTTGTCAAGATGCCCTAATTATTTTACCCTTTAATTCGGACAATCGATATAGCTTGGCTGATATTTGGGGAGGGGGTGACAATTCGACAACGAGGTTTATAAGTGCTCTAAACCTATCTACGTTACTCAACCAAGGTGTTTTCATGATAAGAATCATACGTAAACGATTTCCTCCCAAAGCGCCTGCCAATATTTTAACGATTTGCAAAATCCAGATTCAAACAGCGAGGCAAGGCTCGACAGGGTAGTACCCCAAGATGTAAGAAATTTTTCGGGAACGCCATTTCGTAAATTTTTGAACAATGGCCCGATCTTCCAATTTCTTTGTTTAACATTTCCAGCCCATTGTTCAAAAATTAACGAAATGGCGTTCCCCAAAAATTTCTTACATCTTGGGATACTACCCTCGACAGTAATACGCGATTTTCACAATTTCAATCATTGAGTGTATAATGGTGTAGAGTGTACTATTCTCAAAAATGTATTTTGAGGCTGTTTTTTTTCCGAAAATCTGTGTATCTGAAATACTAGCATGCGCATAGCATCGGATGCCTCTCAACCTTGAGAGCCAATTGCTTGATCGCTGCACGTACTATACGCAAAACGAGATTTTATATTTCCCATTGTGTGCTGAATTACAGGAGATGAAAATTGTCACTATATTTTTTGAACACCATGTGGTATTGCGGCGTGTTCGATAGGTTAAGCCACACCCAATTAATCTTTGCACAGCACCAAATAGAGTAAAAAAATAACTTATTCGCATTTTTTCCATTTATTTTTCCAATAATTTGTGTTTTCTTTTTTTTGGTTATAGAGATCATCCTAAATCACCTGTTTTCCAGTATCAAAGGTACACGTACTGAGTGTACGCACTACGATCGAAGACGAAAAGGTGATTGAAAAAACAATGCGCGTCCGTCATATCGAGGTTTTCAAGGTCAGTAATTACGGCCGTTAGTATGAATTAGTAGATTACCGGAACATTATATGACGCAGTTTGCGTAGGAGCAACATCGCTAAAACTTGCCAAACTAAATTGGCGTAAAAGTTCGCACTAACGACTTTCTACAAAAAGAAATCGATTTGAGCTGACGGCGTCATTGGACAGCGTCAAATGTTGTTAAAATGCGAAAGATTACGTGCCCTCAGTGATTTCGATTTCGTCCTCGTACACTCCGAAGCGAGAGTTATTTTGCTGGACAAGCACGTTTTCTTTGGGAGATTTTTCGTTATTAAGGAACGGAAAACTTACGCAAAATAAGATGCCGGATGACATAAACGAGCTACCTGTGACACTGATGATTCCTCTTCGATACCAGTGCTCATTTGGAACTTCTCTTGAAAAGGGAACAGTCGCAGTGATCGCGGGTTGGTGTCCACATTCAACAAATTCGCGTATTTACTTTGTATAGGGTTGGCATGAAAGTCTTGTCCGATTTTGAAATTTCAGAAAACTCTTCCGCACTTCCTTTCCAGGTCCTTTAGCTAGCTCTCTTTAGTTACAGTATATGTAGTAAGTCTTCCTCTTTTCGTCGCTCACTACCTCATGGCTGCTTGTTCATTCTTTCGAGAAATGGGAATTGAGAAATGTCGCCGGATCGGTTTCGACTCTACACTTTATGTGCCGTGCCGTTCTATAGCGCACAGAGGCAGGGTCCCATGTAACCTATCTACTAGAAGAATGACCATCACTGAATTCAGGAAGGGCAATAGGACCGAGATCCCTCATCGGGCGAGTCAGAAGCGATGTCTCAAAATTGTATGTTGCGAGCAAAAGATCGCGATAAAAACCTTTTTGCAATTTTCAGCGGTCTCCGAACTAATGGAATTACGATTCACCTCTGGTTTAGAAGGGCACCTACGACGTTTAGAATGGTATTATTCACTTTGAGAAGGATGGCCTAATCTTTGATCTGGCAATACATTTATATGATGATGAAATTCGAGATCGGAAATGGGGATTCACAAAGTGCCACAATTTTAGGAATGATCAGATGAAGCCGTTTGGCTGCTCATTGCGTATTAAAAGTCCACTAGTTTTATTGTTTAGTAGGGCGTTCGTTGATTTCTGCCTTCTTCGACAGAGCACATAATCAAATAAGACACCTTAAATTGGATTTTTTTCCGAAATTAAGCGAACTTCAACTTTTTTGTGTTTTTCTTGTTACAAAAGGTTGGGAATTAATGGTTTAAGCAGGTTCACGGTGGTAGTAAGTCATATTGTCAGTGAGTAAATCGCGCTCCATTACACCTCGAAATTTGCTCATTGGATACCGTGATTTGAAATCATCCTCACACTACTTTTTCTGAGCGCCGGAAACTTGGAGGACCATAACTTCTAAAGTAATTATAGCAGCGGCTTGTTCTCATCAAACTTCGAAAGAGGAGTGATGATACTCTAAATGACTCTATGCATAGCTTCTTCGAAAAATTCTCGACGAAAAGTGTTGTATCGTTGACCCCTACTCACAGACAGTGTGTCGACTGAGCGTCGAGTGTAGTTTGGTCGCTCTCGGGCTATTTATAGCGCCCCTCTCGCTCCCCTCTCGTATGTATCGATTGGCGGCTCCCGCTCTCTCCCCTCTCCCTCGCCCCGCCCCTTCCTCTCGTCAGTCGAGTCGCCCGGTTAGCTAGAGACTGGTGACTTCTCTCTAATTACTATTGAGCCCCCTCTTTCGTTATTGTCGTGGATAAACCTATACCACGCGGCCATTGTATTCGGGTACAAGACAGGAACACAAAAAAAATTCTCGACGAAAAGAAAACTATTTTCTCATTTGTAACACTTTCGCCTCTACATCAGATACACTGCAATTCGCGATATCCAAGGATTCGAGGGAGAGTCAAATAACTCCAAAGTTGAAAGTTGTTATTCACTAGTGTCCCTACTACATACCATGCATACAAGGGTTATTAATTTGAACTGGCCTAAAAGCGAAAGCTTAAAGTTCACATCTCAAATCGGACATTGCCAGCCTGATATATGCAGTAGTGGCCAAAAGTCTTCGGACACTTTTTATTTTTGTTACAACTTTTGAACTCGAAGGCTTTGATCTGATAATGGTGGGCCGTATGTGAAATCCATTGGAGATTATGATGCCGCTATTGGGGTATTGCGTAATCTTTCAGTTATTGCGTAGTAATGACGCAATCAATGCATACTTTTTTGAATGAGCATTATTCTTACATGGAATTTTTCCTGCTCCCCTAACTTTCTGAGTGTTGAGACATGACTACGGTCTACCCATAAAAATTTTTCAAGTTGCTGCGGTGCCGCTACTTGGCTGCATCAAAGCTGCAAAATCGAAGTCGGAAAACCATATCTCGCCTTTTAGACGTTGCACAGACCCGAGCATAGCATCAAAATGATCACCATCATGCCTGCCGATGATCCTGAGACCATATTCACGGTAGGCCACCATTTGCCCTTAGGGCACGAAAAAAATCACTTTTTCGCTTTATTTTGGTCTGACGAAGGGGAAGTCTATAGGGCGTGCTCTAAAGATCTGGTTTGGGCGCAGATTCTGTTGAGGGTCTATTGGAAAACCGATTCCTAGCTGCAATAAGCGTTTCGATTGGATTCCTGCCCGCGGCGATCGATTTCCGGAAGGACACTGGATGGCCACGCCCATTTTCTGCCCGTTGCCAACGATCAGACTTTTGATCGTATCTCAGCTCTGAGTTGACGAAGAAGGCTGGCAGACTTATCGATGGAATCAGCATGACGTGTTCTATAATCTCAATCACAAATTTCATCATCACTATGCAATATTTCATCATACTTAGGCAATACTTCTACTTTTTTGTGTATTCCTTGCGCTAAGTCAACGGAAAAATGTGGAATTGGTTCAAATAAAAATAAATTTGATCTTTCCACCACTCTAAAGCGCAAATTAGTCATCAATGTGCAAAATTTTATCATGCTGATTTGATCGGGTCTGTGCGATGTCTAAAAGGCGAGATATGGTTTTCCGACCACGATTTTGCAGCTTTGCTGCAGCCAAATAGCGGCACCGCAGCAACTTGAAAATATTTTTAAGGGTAGACCGTGGGCATGTCTCAACACTCTGAAAGTTAGGGGAAAATAAAAAAATTCCATCTAAGAATAATGCCCATTCAAAAAAGTATGCATTGATTACTACGCAATAACTGAAAGATTTCGCAGTTCTCCAATAGTGGCACCATAAACTCGATGGATTTCACATACGACCCCACCATTATCAGATGAAAACCTCTTCGTGTTCAAAACTTATAGAAAAAGTGTCCGAATACTTTTGACCGCTAGTGTATATATGTATATTACAGCATTGAAAGATCACACTTGGTCGGAATTTGATTGGCATCATGTTTACAGGAATATTCCTCGGCGAAACACTCTCTTTCGATAGTTGTCTCCAATCGGATTGGGAAAGTAAACTCCGTGATGAAAGTGAGTGATTTATGTTAATCCGCAAAAATAAAAAAAATGTAAAATGAAAATGGCACACTAAGAAGACCCATCTTCAACGGCCTTTGCCGTGAGGGGCACATTTCCTCCATTCTTTATCGGGCACAGCTTTTCACGAGCGGGTTCATTGAGGGCGAGAGGGGAGAGGTCGGCATAGAAGCGAGAGACACCCTCTGCTCTGAGAAAAAAGTCACTAGGATCAGGACACAAAGTGAAAATGTTCACTAACCTGTAAGTGAAAGTCACTAGAAATAAGAGACATTTCACTTACCGGTAAGTGAACATTTTCACTTTGTGTCCTGATCCTAGTGACTTTTTTCTGAGTGTGCACTCTCTGTGTTCCTTTACCTCATTCTGTTTTCGTATTAATCGGTTCGTTATGGACTGTTCTATCAATTTAGGAGAAAGAAATATCGAAAATAAGCCACTTTGAAGAAGTTACAATTAGTCAGTTATTAGCTTCTACTATCTACTTTCGGAGCGTGGTGTTGAACTCTGGTGCTTTGTGTGAAAGGTCGGAGAGTCAGCACACATCATGTGGAACACTACACTCAAGGGTGGAAAATGGAAGCAAATTTGAACTGTCTAATATTCTTCAAAATGACTTAATTTTAATATCTCTTTCTCTCACAACGATAAAACGGTTGATAAAGAACCTACAAATGCGTAAAAAACAGTTGTGATTATAGTTACTCGATATATATGCTGCGTGTGCAAATTGGCGTGAACATGTCTGATTTCGAGTAATGATCAGACTCTCTTCATTCTACATGCTCTCTCATTGATATGACAGCGCGAGAGAGCATGCATAATTGAGAGGGCCAGTCAATTGCTCCTGATTGCCATGGCTCTCCCGTACATCTGATTGCGCTTGTTTTGCATTGCCGTTCCTATGCGCATCATGGAAATCAGTTCAAAAGCAAGTGCCACAAATGCGACAGGTGAGAAAGGCTGTGCGCGAGCGCTCGAAGCCCAGTGTGTGTTCACATATGTCATATGGCGAGGAAAATAATTCAATTCAGGTCAACGGTGCGACTGCGACGGCATGGCAGTGCAGACGTTCTGCAGAAGCAGAGTTGGCAAGTTTTCCGTCGTGTTGAATGATTTGGAGCGAAATGTACGAAAATTTCGTGAAATCGTGTGAAATCAAGTGAAATCAATCGATATTTCACTTCGAAAAACGGCAAAAGATGCTCAAATGTGAATCTCGTTACTTAAAATCGTGTTTGGACCACTTTTCACACTTGCAAAAAATACGGCAAAAGACTATGCACCAGGGTTGGGCGAAAAAGGTTTGACGGAAAAGGATTCGGAAACGAAAAATTTCCGTCTAAAAAAGACGGAAAAAGTCTTCGGAAAATACGGAAAATTGAAAATTCGGAAAATACGGAAAATTCGGAAAAAAACTAATAAATTTCTTTTTTTTTGCTCAATTTCAAACCTCAATCGTAATTATTTTATCCCGGGAAAGTGTTTTGCGATGTCACAAACGTGTTCGAACACGCCAGGGAAATCAACACACGGTATCCTGCGTTTCCGTTGAGAAAGGCTCGTGAGGCTGAGTGCGATCGAAAAAAGTTGCCACGGAGCCACGAAATGGCGTAGTGGCAACTTTTTTTTTTTTGATCGCTCTCAGCCTCACGAGCTTTTTGCAACGGAGTAAGCCAGTACTTTATCTAGCGATGAGCATTCGCCAACCTCCTAAGCTCTCCCTGGACCGTACTTAGAACCAGCTACCTAGCTCCCCCTGGACCGAACCTGGAGAAGGCTACCGAGCTCACCCCGGACCGAACCTTGAACAGGATACCGAGCTCCTCCTGGGCCGAACATAGAGCAGGCATCCGTGCTCCCCTGGACCGAATCAGCATCCAGAACGAATCAGCATCCAGAGCGTAGTGTATTTAACCTCAACACATCCCGGCTAGTTATTTGAAATTTATGAAATATCTAGTGTAAAAGTCGAAAAATTTTCCGAGCATAGACAGAAATTTTTTCCGACGAAAAATTTTCCGTCAGAGGGTCGGAAAATTAGGAAACGGAAAAAAACATTTTTCGCCCAACCTGCTATGCACCGGCGGGGATCGAAACTGAGACCCTTGGATTTGAATTCGAGCTCGCTACCGACTTGGCCATGGAATTATCGATTTTTCGTAAATAAATTTTGAGATGTTTTCTGATGGGTTATCGTGTGCAAAAGGATCTGAGAAGATTGCTTTAAAGCGAGTTTAAAGCGATTTATAGCGAAAAAAACGGAAAAAAAGGAAAAAAAATACCAACAGACAGACATTTCGATTCCCTAGTTGTGGAGGAATTACTATAAATAAACTAAAACACATTCAGTATCGGTAGTGAATGTTACCGATGTAATCGAAATGAGTCGTGGCGGAACTCTTGTTGAGAGGATGTACAAGGTTGAGCGCCTGGGAATGAGCGTCGAGAACAAGGTAGGCTATTTCCCTATGTATTGTAACGATTTCATGAAGATTTTGGCCCTACACTCGTTTGATAGTAAGATAATCCTGTTCAGAGATGGCACATCTTCAATATCTAGGATATATATTGAAGATGTGACATGATAAACTCTCCATAACTGCGTCAAAATGGGGGTGCATGGTTGCTAAGAGAACATTTATCTAATCTCCTCATTCAACACTCTTTCTTGTTCTGTGTAAAAAAATGGAGCCATACTCAGAAATCGATAGAACCACCATGTTCAACGTCAATAGTTTCCCGTAGGACGAGGGTTTAATCAATTTCTATATTTTTGCTTATTTGCGAGGAGAACGATTCTCCGACCCTCTTTGTCAATATCCTAGTAAACTGTACCCGACGTTTCGATGTCAAGAAAAGTCAGTGCGCCAAAAAAATTGCGACCCATTGGGTCCAATTTGTTAGCGCCAAATTTACCACAATATACAAGTATGGAAAGTTTCCGATTTGTGAGCTGTTTCTCAGATTGCCAACATTTCCAATGTTATCGAGGAAATGCGAATTCCGTGAAGCCACCAAAGCTGTGGAACACTCGAGATCGGACAGATCGTCATGGTTGCAGGTGAGCTGGGAAGCACATCAATCGAAACAGAGGCGGCGATAACGAGTTAGAGAAAGAGAGAGATGGCGAGAGAGCGCGCCATACGAGAGAGTCAGACAGCGAGATCCTTTTTTGGCATGGTGCCAAAAAAGGATCTCGCTGTGGAGTCGTGTATATTTCTACCACCGGGCTTCAATGCAACGAAACTCTTTGATATTAACTGCAAAGAGTTATATGAGTTTCGGATGCCGTTGTCACAAACTGGTTCAAGTTTATCCAATTATCAAAAAAATTATGTAACCTACAAATGTAGTTTATGCTGACTTCAGTGTCAAAAAGCTGAGGGGTCAGTCTCTTCACTTTGCACACTCTCTCGCGAATTTAGCGGTCGAGAGAGTGTGTGAAATGGAGAGAGTTTAGACCCCTCAAAATAAAAGGGTATTGACAATGAATACAGCATAATACACAGGGCACGATGAAGGGAAGTGCTACATGGGGCCGGAGATGGAGTCGCGTATATTTCTACCACCGGGCTTCAATGCAACGAAACTCTTTGATATTAACTGCAAAGAGTTATATGAGTTTCGGATGCCGTATAGAAATGGAGTTAAATAGTTAAAAAAATATGATAGCCATTTCAATTATTGCTATTTAGGCTTACGTAATGTATATCAACCAATATTATTCTTTTTCAATAGGCAATGAATAAAGAGCAAATAATTTTAAAATACATGTTTCAATAATTTTCTACTTTGACCAAACAAGCGAATTTCGAAGTAATCACTCTTCATGCCTTTCATATTGCTCCATAATTCAAGCAATTTTAACAGACTATTATTTCAGAATGCCTGTGCATGAATATATGACTAACTATTTCATGCATATATACATATTGTACATGCGACGATCCCGATAGGTGGCAAGGAGTCCATTCGTGAGAATCTCGTGCGAAACAGGGCTCGTGGATTGGAGTTTGAAAGTCCTCCAACTCAAGTCATCGATCTTAGAGAGAATCAACGAGAGTACTGATACTGATGATCAATTCAACTTATAGATCACATCCATCACACGGCAAAAACTCCGGCTTGAAAATGGATTCCAATCTTCTTCAGCTGATAATTGAGACTAAAGCTGTTCTTTAATGTGTAATGCCGTTAACGTGAATATCAGAGATGGTTGTTAAAGAGCTTTATGAATACTGTCAGAGTAAAGAGCTTTATGAATACTGTCAATCCATGCATAACGGTAATAGCAGCAAGAACGACAGTAATAGCAAGTGACAGAGAAATGGCTGATAAAAAGGGGCGGAGCCTGTCGTTGCCAACTACAGATTAGTGCTCTTACAGCCACTACATTCAGGAGATATTCGCTTTTCTAGTACCGGCAGGCTCGGGAGGGAACGCAACCTCTCTCTCTGAAATTATTATACACTGTAGCTCGCCGGCATCTAAATAAGAAAGCAATACATAAAGTAATTAATTAAGAGAGCATCCACCAGAGGCCGGACATACCATACGGACGGCTTTTTAGCAACCTATCCCAATAACTTGGGGGTGAAGTCAGTATCACGAATGCTGATATTTTACCAAGTAACTAAGGTTCTGGGTCCCGCCCCGGAAAGATACAGTAACCCGAGTTTCCGATATCGATTTTTTCACTATTTTAAAAAGTAAATGTTTATAAGTGTTCTAGGTGTATTTTGCGAAACAAATGCGAATAAAACAATTTTGGAAGCGATCTGACAAAGATAAAGGGTCGAAAAAGTCATTTTTCATCGTTTTTTCGCTCTCCTGAAAAAAAGTTGGTCGTGTCCCCAACTCTACATCGAATTCTACGTCTTGTATTCTACACCGCAGGTAATTCAATGCGTATTGCCGAACAGGGTAAAGCCGCAAACTTCACACTTTTCGCATTTTCAGGTCGCATCAAAAGAGATTTTTTTTCGATTTCGAAATAGTTGGTCCCGATTTTCATCTTCCTTATATTTTTATCGATTTTCCGTCATTTCTAGCCTATTTAGACACTGTTTCAGCGATATTTCTTTCAATATTTTTTTCGACCATGACCCCGGGTTCATTGATTTTTCGCGAAATTTTTTTCTTCAAATGTCGATTTACCTGTTGAAATGTGTTCAGTACATGCAACAAAAAAGTGTGCTCAATATTTGACTATGACTTTAAAACAATTGCACTTTTCAGGTTCACCCTACGAATGAAACGCACAATGAAAGTTCAATACCCAAACAATAAATTCTGGTACTATCTTATACTTTTGTTGTACAATATTGATCACACTTTTTGTATTACATGTATTGAACACATTTCACACAGGTAAATCGACTTTTGAAGAAAAAAAATTTCGCGAAAAATCAATAAACCCGGGGTCATGGTCTAAAAAAATATTGAGAAAAATAACGTTGAAATAGTTTCGGAATAGGCTATAAATGACGGAAAATCAATAAAAATATAATGAAGATGAAAATCGGGACTAACTATTTCGAAATCGAGAAAAAATCTCCTTTGATGCGACCTGAAAATACGAAAAGTGTGAAGTTTGCCGCTTTACCCTGTTCGGCAATACGCATTGAATTTTCTGCGGTGTAGAATACAAAACGTAGAATTCAATGTAGATTCCGAAAATCGTAATGTGAAGTTGGGGACACGACCAACTATTTTTCAGGAGAGCGAAAAAACTATGAAAAATGACTTTTCGAACCTATCTCTTTGTCAGATCGCTTCTAAAATAGTTTTATTCGCATTTTTTTCGCAAAATACACCTAGAACACTTATAAAAATCTAATTTTTAAAATAGTGAAAAAAATCGATATCGGAACCTCGGGTTACTGTAACTTTCCGGGGCGGGACCCAGAACTTTAGTTACTTTGCTAAATATCAGCATTTGTGATACTGACTTCACCCCCAAGTTATTGGGAAAGGTTGCCAAAAAGCCATCAGTGAATATCCCCCCAGCGTCCCGGCCTCTCGTGGATGCTCTCTTAATTGTATAAATATCGATTAAATACAAATGCGTTAAATATTCTTACTGAGTTCCTTTGGAATAGGCTGATGAGGGCTAATGGAATAGCTATCCTGGGAAGCATATTGAGAGTAGGCCATCTGCAATATTCCATAATATTGCATTTTGAAATATATTAAAATAATTCAGATCTCTTTTTCTGGTCCCAGCGTGCTCCCCAGTTAAAGAAGGCCTCCCACGAATGATTTCGACCTATATTTTCCCCGATATTTGAGGTTTCATTTCTGTTATCAGTAGTTGGTGAAACACAAATCCAACGCACCTTTCCCTCGCGCACCCTCATCGTTTCCCCTTATCTCTCTGCCTTTCTCTAACTTCTTCTCCACAAAATGCCAACTCCCACCGCGAAAAGATTGCAGGTTCAATGTGAGATACTGTAAGAATGCTGGTCATTTTGGAGAGTTTATTAAACATAACTTTCTTCAAACTAAAAACTAAAACATGTGATTTTCGAGGCTCTCATCGGGTATTCGATCCCCATTGCCCCACAGTGAGAACTCAGTTGACCAAATATTCGTGGGACACCTTCTTTAATTGTTGTTTCGCTCATAGCACGCATTGAATTGAATACGATTCCACGCGTAAAATATACAAATGATGATAAAGAATACAAATGAAAAAGAACCTGCGTTGCCTGATTCACGTTGCGTGAGCCTAAACCATACATCTTGAAGAGATTGAGAGTGAACTAGAGACTGATAAGAGTGATGGCGACGTAGTCTCTTTTATATCAGAGACTCGTCGCTAGATTATTTTGATTTTGAAGTGTCGATATATTGACAGCTTCCCAACAATCTACACTATGTGACGTACCGATAACTGATAAAGCCCATGATTAGCCGATAAAGACAGACTGTGACCAGATTGTTTGAGTCACCCAGTACATCATAGTTTGTAGAGAGAGAGAGAAGAGAGAGAGATTAGGAAATGTCCACTTCCCATCTCTCTTAAACTGCTTTACTGCAAGAGGAAATATAGAATAATATCAATTTATCATGGCGTCTTCAATGCGATGCCTCAAAAAATCGATAAGAAGTGGACGGATGCAACAGAAAAATAATATAGAGAAGTAGAGGAGGCGTACAAATAAACTATTTTCTATAATAATAAAACAGAATTTTAGTATTGGGAAGAAGTAATCAAATGTTGTGGATTGTGTTTTTGAGATAATTATGTAAGCTTGTGTGATGCGATAATATTGCTTTACGTATGATGGAACCGTAGTTTTACGTATGATGGAACCGTATGCGGAGCTGAAACTGATTTTATTTCATTCTGTCAACTGAATGTTTCCACCTATCCACTTCTTAATGTTCTCCAAAATAGCGACTAGCGCGGCGCTGAGAATCGTCCTCCTTCGCCTCGCGAAAATCAGCACAATGCGAAGTGCCTGAAAGGGACGAAAGTTCGGTATTCGAATTACGGCCATTTGGATTAGAGTACTGTATTACGGCTGATAACCCATCCTAAGAACCAAAGGGATGGTATATTAGTGACGGATTGTATCAGTATACACACATAAATTTTTATTAATTAAGTTCAACGACTCGATCACTCTCCTCCCGACACTCTTCATCCTCGCCCTCACACGAGAGATCCGCAATGCTGTCAGGAGGTATGGTTTTAATATATTTATATTAATTTTAATAATTAAAAATGTTTTATTTATTAATTAATTTAAAAATGGGCATGCCAAACTTTAGATCTTTATCGCAACACTAAATTTGCGAGTACACAAGTTGTCGGTAGCTCGGAACCGAGAGGGGTACTATACGTAAACAAAGGGAGAGTGTCGAATAGGGTTGCGAAAACGGACGGACATTCCGGACGAATCCCGGACAAAATGACCGGTCGATCTCATTTTCATTGTGTCCGGATGCCTTTGTCTGTCCGGACGGCGTCCGGCTGTCCGGGATTGTCCGTCCGTACCGTAATCTGTCCGGACAGCAATCAAGAAATGATTTAAAAAAATGGAAATCTAAATATTTTTTACAAAATAGTTTTTATTTTGTGTTTCTCAATCTAAAGGTGGATAAGAATAAAAAAATACACATAGGTGTCCCCAATGGATCTCTTTGTGGCAGGGTGCAAGCATGTATAACTAGAATGGTGATTTCCCGCAACAACAAAACTACCGTAATCCATTCGTAACCTGAAAATACGAAAACGAGCAAATTAACCCACGTAGGTTGCACGATGTAGACCTCGAGTAGTTATTGCCTGCGTCACATACCTTTCCTTGGTTGTATAAATATCCGGCCACAGTAACCCTACCATATCCCGGATTTACTAAATTGAGCTAATTGACTCGAGATTTCTCTACCTCTACTTCCTACAAAAAAACATCGATCCGATTGACTAAATTTTGTAAATCTGGGTTACGGTAGGGTTTCCATAGCCGGGGATATGGTAGCAGAGATACGTAATTCAACGTAGGCAATAACTACTCTAGGCCATGACCCCCTCAGGCGTGGACACCTATGTGTATTGCTCTTTCTTGGTCACCTTTAGATTACATGTTACAATAAAAACATTTTTTGTAAAAATTTTCATATTTAATTACTTTTAAAATCAGTACGTGATTGCTGTCCGGACAGATTACGGTACGGACGGACAATCCCGGACAGCCGGACAGCCGTCCGGACACGAACAAAGACGGACAATGCCCCGTTCATTTCTCACTCTCGCTGTCCGGCGTCCGGCTTTGTCCGGATTCGCAACCCTAGTGTCGAAGTTTTTTGAGTGGCACCTGATTTGGCGACCCGATCAGAGACTTTTCGCAATTTGTCTGCAGCTCCTACTGAAGAATTGCGTGTTCCTGGTCTTGTTCCTCTTGCTCTGAAAACAAGAGGAACAAGACCAGGTACACAATATATGCCTCTCTAGCGAATTGGACTCTCTTATATTCAAGAGAGTCCACTCTCTACTCTCCTCATCTCGCCAACTATCTAAGAGAGTCGAGTTCTCTAGAGAGGCACATAGTTTGCGCTCTGTGTGGGAACAAGAGGAACACGACCAGACAGCGATTCTTGATATATAATATGTTATGCAATATGATATTTTTATATTTTGTTCTCAGTACCTTCCGAAGTGTCGTGAGGAGGGTCTGCGCTGGCGTGTCGAGAGTTAAAACCACGCAAAGTTCACTGCACTAATTCATTCTCGGTCAGATACTCTCAATTCTGCATGCTCTCTCGCGCTGTCTGATCGATGAGAGAGCATGTAGAATGAGGAGATCATTACTCAATTCATTGTACCTTTTGAAAAAAGTCTGGATCTCGTTTTTCTCTACAATATCTTGTCAATAGTGAAATGAAGAGACTTTTATGCATTAAAAAACAACTATATTGCTTTATGAATAATCCTCCCCCTTCTAAGCTTCAATTCCAATTGAAATTGTGTCCCATTCTCTTGTTTCTCAGCCCACTTCATTGGCGCCCATTAACTGTTTTACTTTGTTTTGCAATAATCTCAGAGATCTTAGTTGGACTTATACTTATCCAAAAGCACAAAAACCCCAAATCACTAAAATCTTGCGAAATGCAACAATACTGCCACTTTGAGCAGACTCTTAGGTGAGAGGCGTGATAAATAATCGGCGATTTTCGCATCCGTAAATAATTCAGCAAGTTTCTCCGATCCAAACTTTGGCCATCATAGTAGGCCGTGAATCACTCTATCATCTACGTTTCTCTCTCTCCGATTGAGAATCTCTCTCTCTCTCTCTCTCTCTCTTGCCAAGATGCCGCCACAGCGATGACCAATCCATTGATTCTCTCCGATAGTTCTCCTCCCTCTTTACTATCTCTTCGCATTCTGTTGTCTCACTAAGCAATCTCTTAAGGGAGACAAATCATTCTGAGCAAACTCCAAGAGCCTTTCCATTGTTCTTATCTGCTCTCTCTTTTTTGTTCTTATCTCTCGAAGGTTTTCACCACTCGCTGATAAGATAACGCCTATCACATTCCGGCGAACATCTCGTTCAATGAAATTTATTTTAAATTTGTACATTATCTGCAACCGTTTTCTCTTCACATATCACAGATCTCCTGTAACGGCGTAGGAAAACGAGCTCACCTGGCGACAAGAAAAAAGTTTGCATCTCCGATTCGGATGAAAGTTGGATGGTACATACCAATGGGTGTTAGAAAATTTTTCATGGAGTTGATTTTTTCAAATTTCACAATTATCGATTTTTCTCATCCAAAATTTCAAATTTACACAACTCAGTCAATTTTTATCGCACAGCGAACACAATTTTTCCATTCTTTTCGTCGTGACCATTCCTACAAAATACTTGTTAGGTTTAATCGTGTAGAATACCGTCTTTATTGTGTTTCAGGGCAAAAACCTGTTTTTCAAGTATAAAATCGATAATTGCTCGAAATTTTTCTCTTGAACCACAAAATTTTATTGCAAAAATGGAGTTAGCCCATGGTGGTTGTGGTTACCTTGTTTATCATCTCGAATATGAGGACGACCTAAGCATCGATCACTTGCATACTATGGACATTGTCGTTTTTTCATTAAAATTTTAGTTATATGATCGTATCTCGCTTCAAAATGGTCCAATCGTCTATTTAAAAAATGGAATCGACGGCATTTTTCGAGACGAATAATATATTTTTGGACGACCTAATCGATTGGATGAAGCATAGCCGAGTTATTTTAAAGAATTTACAGTAAACGTTGAGTAATTTTATCAAAATGATCCGGGAAAACATTTACTCATCGTATTCTCCAATAAAAGGATCTGTTCCGACATACACATTTGAAAACATGTTTATAAAGTCATTGCAGATTCATTACTGGTCGTGAGGAATTAATCCTGTCCAATTCTACATCACTCAATATAATTTCAATGCTTTCCAACCTGAAATATGTTTAAATAAATATCGTTAATGTTTTTTTCTCGATTTTGTCAGTCGTCACGAGCGGTCGCCTCTCCATTTCGTCCTATGAAGAGGTGGACTTTCCCCTAGTTCAGCCCCAGGCTCCCTAGTACCCCTCGTCTCTACTATCGACTACAGAAGACTTGAATCCCCATACAAGCCGGAGTGGTCGCCGTGTAATGGGTATGACCTACAAGTTGAATTGATCCTCAGTATCAGTATACTCGTTGATTCTCCCTAAGATCGATGACTCGAGTTTGGAGGACTCTGGCTCAAGCTCCAATCCAAGATCCCTGTTTCGCACGAGATTCTAACGGATGGACCCTTCGCCATTGTCTATTCGACTATCGAGATTGTCTCTCATTTCCACTCATTCACCGACAAGAGACCGATCCTCACTTCGAAAACCATTCAAGATGATTCGCTCTTCAGATGAAAATCAACCGAAGATACTGAGCCTTTTCAACGTCGTCAGAGCTCCCATTCGATTCCCCGTGAACCCGAATAGCCTCTTGATAAACGACTTCTAAACTAAAAAAAAACTAAAACTAAATAAAAAAGCAAAAGATTGATAAAACGCTTATGTAGATGTGCTATTCGTTAGCAAGGATTGTTAACAACCAATAGAAAATCGAGAACGAATTCAACGCGAAAGAAGTGAAAGTTGAAGTGTAGTGAAAGAAAAACGCATATTCCATGGCACATATGAAATATAAAATCTCAACAATGGCTTTCTAAATTCGCGAATGTACCGCGGATAAATTATCGGGAAGTATTGAAAGTCGTAATGACATAAATAAGCGATTACTCAACGTTTACTGTAAATTCTTTAAAATAACTCGGCTGTGCTTCATCCAATCGATTAGGTCGTCCAAAAATATATTATTCGTCTCGAAAAATGCTGTCGATTCCATTTTTTAAATAGACGATTGGACCATTTTGAAGCGAGATACGATCCATAGTATGCAAGTGATCGATGCTTAGGTCGTCCTCATATTCGAGATGATAAACAAGGTAACCACAACCACCATGGGCTAACTCCATTTTTGCAATAAAATTTTGTGGTTCAAGAGAAAAATTTCGAGCAATTATCGATTTTATACTTGAAAAACAGGTTTTTGCCCTGAAACACAATAAAGACGGTATTCTACACGATTAAACCTAACAAGTATTTTGTAGGAATGGTCACGACGAAAAGAATGGAAAAATTGTGTTCGCTGTGCGATAAAAATTGACTGAGTTGTGTAAATTTGAAATTTTGGATGAGAAAAATCGATAATTGTGAAATTTGAAAAAATCAACTCCATGAAAAATTTTCTAACACCCATTGGTATGTACCATCCAACTTTCATCCGAATCGGAGATGCAAACTTTTTTCTTGTCGCCAGGTGAGCTCGTTTTCCTACACCGTTACAGGAGATCTGTGATATTGTCGTTTTCATATTGCCATGATATGTAGCAATTCTCAGATTTAGAGTATGACAGGACTCAGGGTCATCACGTAAAAAGCCAGTGCTTATTTACCTGGAAGTAACAAATAAATTGGCCATGTGTATATGTGAAAGCAGCAACTTTCGCTTACAAGTAAGCGATCCATGAAACTTTATAGTCTCTATAGTTTATAGTCTTTATAGTTTTTATAGTATAGACATAAGTCTCTGGTAGGGTTGTATGTTCGGTTTTCGTGAAACGGACGCGCGAGTACGCTTTGGCAGTCCGTGAAACTGCGAGAGAGTGATAAGGGGCCGTTTCACGGAAAACGGCTCGTTTTGGGAGTAGAAATAAATTCGCTGTATGACACGGAATACTCGAAATGAAACGGGAGAAATTGGACACTTTTCCCGTACCTGCTTCTGATTTTTCGACGATCGCCGTTGTTCAATTTCTTCAAATTTCCTGTTGCCTCCAAAACGGCCGTTTTCCGTGCAACGGAGCCAAATGCCAGAGGGTACGCGAGCGTCCGTTTCACCGAAACGGAAACCGAACGGTCAACCCTAATCTCTGGTATTGTCTTGTATTTTGCAAGGTGGGGGGTTCCACTTTTATGTTTTATAATGGGTTAATAGTGTTAGTGGCTGTTCATAAGTGTCATACGAATTAATCGTTAGCAAGACCACTTTATGAATAACTGCGTGCATCTCAATGTCTTTACTACTATTTTTTAAAATTTTTTTTTACAGTATGGCCTTTTCTGATTGCCCCCAGAACTCAGATTATTTAACAATTTTTCATTTTCGGAGAATAAGAGAAGGAGGAGGAATTCAATTTCAGATTATTTATTATTTACAGAGAATGTTCTCTATCAGTAACACTTCAATCGGAGCATTTGGAATCAATATGTCTTGAAGATCTTGAAGTGAACTTTCCTCTGTCTCATTGTTTGCGCAGTTTTGATACCTCATCGATTCCGATTGTGACTCAACTTTGCAGAAATCACTTATCGAAAAATCGTTGCTTTTCTCAATATCGAAACTTTCATTTGCGATCTCATATTTAGAAAATTTTCCGGGAATGAAAATAGATGAACTATTAAAAAAAAAGATATACATCCTGCACTTTTGCCCTTCCATTCCGAAGGGGAACAAAGGTTTCTTTAAATATAGTACTGTTTAACTTTATGTCAAAGTTGAAGTGTTGTTAGATCGAATGATCTTATTCGCGAATAACAATGTATTATTCGATCTAACACAACTAAGATACTAAGTAATGGTTGATGTCGTTTTGTCTCTGAGCATTTCTGTCCTGCGTTCTCTCATGCAGTCAAGGAGAAGAGGGGAGGAATGGCATAAATATCCTTCTTTCTCATGGGAGAAGAAGGGAGTAGCTAGGTAGTTGTACCGATTTGCTCTAGGTGAATATGTGATGTCAAGGTTTAACCTCATAAGATTTTCCACTACTGTGAATAATTAGGCAATCATTTTTTTTCAATATATGTACAAAACTGTAATAATTATAACTTAAACGTACATTTTCTTGTCTATTACTTTAGTGCCAAGGCAAATCGAATGTCATAACCCCGATCGTTAGTCGTTCATCGTACAGATTTAATCTCGTCCTGTATTGTCTGTTCCCTTTTCCTGTCAACTTTCCATTGTTTCATAGTGGACAGAGGTCAAATACGCTGGTTTCACTCTCATTTTTCTTATTTTGAGAGCTTTCGCCTTTCAATATCCGTCATGGCCACTTTCACTAGCGAGGGCGGACAAATTCGCTTTCATTTTGAGTGAAAATATAATCTGCTCAGAGCTCACGCACTCAGCGATTTCAATGTTTCACACGTGTGTCTTATTGCTACTTTGTTGAAAGTTGTTGATCTCGCTTGCTTTCTTTTTCCAACGCACAATCCCCATGTTCCCATCTCAATTTTATTTCAGGCGTTTTCTTTTTTTATAAATTTTCTTGATTAAGCAAATTGCAATTAGCTAATGAGGAATGATTGGCCACTTTCATTCGCGTCCTCACTTATTTCGATTACCAGTGTAGTCCTGATTTCACAATCAAAAAAAAATAAAAATTTTTGTAGATGTTTAACGAATATCATTTATTCATAATAATTTATTATATTGTGGCAATGAGTCGACCTGTAATTTGACTAAACATATTATAACACTCCCACGTTGTCCTCCTCACGGTTCCAAGCAAGAACGTACAGCATTCGAAACAGAGTCAGCGAGAACAAGTTAGAGAAAGAGAGAGAGAGATGGCGAGAGAGCTCTCCTAACGAGAGGGTCAGACAACGAGAGATGTTCTTGGCAAGATGCCAACTGGATGCTGTGGAAGGGGGTAATGCGTGAGGAAGAGCGATGAAAAGAGAGTCACATTCAATTCTGGAGGGTTGACCAGCCTGTATTCACTGATGTACCTCTTCCTCCCAAATAGTGTTGTTATTACAAATTTGAAACGATACGTTCATGCAAATGGACTACTGGTGGTGTACTCTCTTTCTATACCTCGACGTGTCTCTCACTTTGCCATGCTCTCTCGCAGCCGTATCTGTTGCTTAGTACGCATTATCAACGGAACATTTTATTATTTCGGACGAGTCCTCGTAAATTTGTAATAGATCGAATAATCCTATTCGCGAATAACAATGCATTATTCGCGAATTGCCCTTTGTTCTCACGAATAGAATTATTCGATCTAACAACACTACTCCCAAAGCATCCTTTCCTCATCTACAAGTTCCGAATATGTTTCACCAGCATCTCTTATTCTTTGACATTTCCTTGGTGGAAGAACGAATTCGGTTATTTAAAAAATAAAAGAAAAAAATTATCATCGCGCTAGGGTTGCCCGTTTGGCGTCGGTTTCGGTAATACGGCGTCTCTTTTTCTCTCGTTCTCTCCCCTTTATCAGCCGTATTACCGATCTCTCGCTGAGAGGGTCGTAATACGAAAATCCGAACTTGCATCCCCACATCGCGCCCACCCCACGCTTTTCTGTCCTTCGTTATTCTGATCAACTCTCTACTCTGTACGGCAATCAGGACACATCAAGATAGAGAGGGCGAGATTAGGAAGCAATCGGGGATGTTTGAGGATAGAGAGAGAGAGAAAGAGAGAGAGATTGCAGAATTTGCCCATGCGATTGGACAAAACAGTAGATGGCACCCTGTGTGCACTTCAACCATCGCTAATTTGCTGATTATTTTAGTTAATAATTAACATACAATAACAAAATTTGCACATTTAAGGGCTAACATATTAAAAGGGGTTATTCCGTTATTCCATTTATTCGAGTTATTCCATTTATTCGAGTTATTCCGTTAGTCCACACTAAAGGTCAGTCGACCCATCTCCATTCTCCTCTTCCTTTCCCTACTTTTTCCTCGGCATTCCGCACTTTTCTGCACCTCCTCAAGAGCGATTACCGCTCTCATATTGTTGACAGTTCTTCACCCCTCGCTCATTCTTTGCCTTCTAGTTGGGAGAGATAGAGAGAGAGAATTATGAGAGCGCTCCTCCAAATGACCAGATCCGCCATTTGTCGATACGATAAATCATTGGATTCTGACAAGTTAGCCACCGATTTTAAATCCTTGGCGAAATACTCGTCAGCACAGCCTAAACTTTATCCGGTTTTCACTCAATTTCGAGTCTTCGGACCTCGTTTTTCTCGAGTTCAAGCCGTTTCGCATAGGTTCGGGCTCTAATGGACCGATGATGCTGACCAGCTCTCAAACTCCTTCACTTTTCCCGGTTTTGTCTATCTCTCGATCAGAAATAACCAGCAAAATGCGCACTGGTTGATGCCGGAAAGCATGAAAAACACCGGTTCCCTCGCAAAATCTGGTCCAAAATGGATAAAGTAGCCGAAAACAATGGGCGATGGGTGAAAGTAGCGGATTAGCGAAAATGACCAGAGGCTTGGCCTGAATCATGTCCGTGCCCCTGCGGGCGCTCTAGCCCCACACACTAACAGTACCGGTGAACCGGTAAAGCCGCTTATCTCTTCCTCCTCCTTTTCCTGTCTATGATCATTAGCGAGCAAAATCGGCTGGTGGACCGGCAGGGCGAGCGGTGTTTTCTCTTTCATCCCGCACCCGCAGTTGTTGTAGGTATTCTGATTATCACTTTTTTGTTTTTTCCTAGCATATAATATCTGCATTTCGTAAGTATAACATACTGAATTATAGTAGTGCACAACTCTGGGGACTGGGTGAAAATCCGGCAGGGTACTATTCAGTCTTATTTTTTTTATTTGCAAAAACAATTTTGGTACTTCCCTCCCCAGAACTCCGTGAATCCTTTTCCTATGATAAGGAACGATCTATGTATGCATCCATCCGTTTCCTTTGCCATCTCCTTCTCTCTCCCTCTCTCTCTCTCTCTCTCTCTCTCTCTCTCTCTCTCCTCGGCGCAGTGCAAAAAGTGACAGGACCACTGCTTGTGGATCATCCCGAGAGCCTCTCTCTCAATCCCTGTACTAATGTTAGGATTGCGAGCCCATCTCCCAGCTGTTACGTAACGCGCCGTTCATCCTCGGCTTTGCGGAAAGGCACGAATCAAGTTCTTTCATTCGCGTTCCGTAACGCAAATCCGCCTGGATTAACTGAATTGTAGCTGACCGCAAGTCGCATTTCCTCAGACTGCATTCTTTTCGGTCTTTATTCCCATTTTGACTTTCAATACAGAATTGTTCAAACTAACCTCAATTTTACGTAAGGCTGGGCCGTCTAACGGTGGATTAGCACACATTTCGTGTGTTAGGCGTTCGAGTGATAACCTCGCGCTAATGTCCCTCTCCCTCCCTCCCTTGTTGATAAATGAGGTAAGAACACTGCGCGTTTTCCTCTTTCTAGGCTAATGTGCACAATGTGTGCCATTTTCCCTCCTTGACGCATTACATCAAATGAAGAAAAGTGTTCGAATGAGGATTTGTGACTTTCCCTTTTGATTTCCATTACCTCCTTGTCTGATTTCACTATTATTATTACTTCTTTGGAAGAGCTTTTGAAAATCTACCTTTCACTCGCTCGCAATCTCTCAATTATGTGACCTGCGTGAAAATAATTAGCTATGTTTAGGTTTGAATATAAAAAAACTTTTCCAATTATCGAAAAGTCGAAAAAAAAGATTGTTTTGTTAGTAAGTTTTCACACGCTCATAATCGTATGTGGAACAGTCTCGGGACCGTGAGATACTCTTTGTATGTAGTAGGCTGTTCAAGTGGATACTCAAGCAAGGGAGAGAGAGGTTTTCTCACCTCTTTCTCTCTCTCTCTCTCTATCCACCCGATTTTGACGCACGGTTCATTCGGTCAAGAGTAGCCCCACTACTGACTATTACTTCTCGGGTTTCACTCAGTTTCACTCAATACAAGAAGGCATTTAATCACGGCTCCTCTTACCTCCTCTCTCTTTTCTCACCCAAATGTGTGACCCCCGGGGGCTCTCGGATTTCAGCCACTCGATTTAGACACAATGCAAAAGATGGCGAGAGAGAGAGAGAGAGAGAGAGCCGGCCAGAGTTCCTCGCATTTTTTGTCGCGCCGCTTTCATTCAGAACCAATTATCTGTGTGAGAAAGGGAGGGATCTCTGATCCACTAGGGAACAGCCAAACACTCCTTGCGAATCTCCAGAAAGGGGACAGGAGAAATCGATAAAAAAAACATCGACCGCACATTTCTTTCCTCATGGGTCGTCTATTGTAGCATCTGGTTGAGCGGCCAGAATGGCAAATTTGAGTGGTCAGAATGATCATTCTGAGGGGTTTTAAATGATAGTTTGGGGGTCCATCTCGTCGTGTCTGGAGAACTTACTGGAAATGAATGTAAGTAGAAATTGTTTCAGATGTTTGCCCCCCCCCAATTTTTGCGTGGTCAGTTCCCGCTCTGTTTACTATGCTAGGAACTACGGTAGTAACTAATCGAATTAGTTTTTGCGTGATTTTGCCTACGTGTACATGAGATTTTTAATTCTGTAAAATACCACTACCTATATTTTTTTAAAAAATCGTTCAACTTTTTTGTGTCCCTGGCACACGGATAATCTGCTCCGTATGCCCTCTAACCCCGGCCGTTCCTCTTCTTCTAAGCTACACGCGCCGCGCTCCTCCGTAATGCCATCGTAATCCACCGTAAGCTACCGTAATCGCGTAAACTCTGTGTGTCCTTCTTCCTAGTCTGCGCACACACACACAGAAAGGCATCATTTCACAAGACATTAAAGCCTCCAGAAAGGGATCAGCAGTCACAGAGAACGACTTTCTCTCATTTTTCCACGCTCTTTGGCTGTAGATCCTTTTCTGGAAGTAGGGAATTTGAAATGTAAAAAAATGGTCTGCTCGCGCTCGCCGCAGGCAAATCACCATTTCTCGCGCCTTATCGTGTCCCGCTTTTTATCATTTATTGACTACCAACAATCTTTCCTCGGGTCTCTCTCTAGCTCTCTCTCTCTCTCTCTCTCTCTCTCTCTCTTTCTCTCTCTCTTTCTATCTTTCTCACCACCTCCCTCCTCCCTCCCTTAGCTCAAAGAGTTGCTCAAACATGTTCTACTGCTTGCCTGTCTCCACCCTTCCACGCTGATAATCCATCAATTCTTGAGATCGTTATCACTTCTCTCTCTCTCTCTCTTTTATTGCCTGATAGCAGTGATTTTAGCCGCCAACGGTCATCTCTCCCCTGTCTCGACTATTTCGCTCCCGGCGCATACCATTGCACATTTCGTCTATTCCCGGCTCTTTTTTGTAAATTAAAAAAAAATGTAAGATCAATATGGAGCTATTTCTATTCGATTTCTGGGTGAAAACAATTGTTTACTGAGCGCCTTTTACTCGCATAGCTATATGCATACAGGATTTCCTATTCATAGCTTCAGTTTTTTTATTACCTCGGGAGCGTTGTGTTCTCGCAAGAATCGTTTTTTTCGGACTTTTCTCTCTAGAGGAAAAGTTCTTTTGGTCTTTCCCTGCCTTTTTTCATCTACGATTTCGCCCGCAATATTTCTTCTTCACAATTTTCGATTTTTGCAGAAACAATAAACGCAATTGAAGTTGTGCATTCAGATAACTATGCTGATTGTGTTTCTATGGGAATTTACCAAAATCAGCGCGCTTTTACTTGTTCGCATATATTTATTGTACCCACGTTCCACCCATCTTGAGTTCTAAACGCTTCGATCCTTACCCTTATAATAATAATATTTATGCGAGTCAGGAGGAAACGCGGTACAATAACATAAATTAAAAGAAAGGCACGAATCATTATTGGACAACAACAACAAAAGTAAGAAGGTCGCTCAGGAAAATGTGACATGACCCTCAGTGGACAGAAATGTGAATGAGCTACGAAACGTATTTTAATGGTCGCTACTGTTTTTGCTTCCTACCTGTGAATATTTTTGCTGTTTTTTCTTCGAACCTACTCTGCAATAATTTAAATGATGTCACAGCCTCCTAGAAAGGGTCAGTATCCCGAATGTGAAGGAAAAACTCTGAAGCTCTTACAAGTTTTTTTTCAATTGTTGTCCTTTCTGGAGGTATTGCACCATGATAACTCCGTTTGTTTTTCTCCTCCTTCCTCCCCATTCCTTCCATCTCATTGGCCACTCTTTCATACTCATTCAAACAACTCAGAAACCCGCTTTTCCGCCCCAGTCATAATTCCCGGTGCGAATTATCAACCGTATTAATCTCCGTCTGTGTTTAAATGGCCTCTCTCTCTCTCTCTCCCTCTCTTTCTCTCTTCTTACTACTACTCTATCTCCTCCGATGATCTCACCTTCCATTCTTCTCCACTCATACTCCCATCCCTGTCACAATTCCAACAACTCTAACAACTTCCGAGTTACAATTGCCTGCTCTTTACGCGCGCCTTTCGTGCGAATGCCGCGCGCGCATTGTTGTTGTCTTGTGTTGTGTCATTTGTTTGCGCGCGCAAGAAGGCGCAGCGTGCGGGCGCAGTAGTGGACTAATGCGCGCGCGACAACCGCGCGTTAGCCAATACACTGCCAATGTAATCGGAAATGAGTGCCATTTGCTTTCCAGCTCTTGTTCATCAAAGTTCTCTGGGTATTGAAGTAGGAAAAAAAAGATTTTTGTGTTATGTTTCACGCCAGGTGCAAATCGCAGAGCTTCCTTTCGCTTTGATTATGCGTTCTTGAACTCCAAAAGCAACATAAATCTCTCTGACAGTCCACGATTTCATTCTGTTTCGTTTTGTTAAAAAGAATCTTGACCACACAACTCTTTTGTTTATTTTGCATCTTGAGACGTTCCAAAGGTTCACAACCCAAATCCCCTTTGGTCTCTCTCCTCTGTTCCTTCCTGTATTTGTTTATTCTTGATTTTAAGCCAGCCCCTCTGAGTTCACACCTTCCACTCACTTTTGTGCGCTCGCCCCAGAACTTGAAGCGCCCTCCCCCCAGCCACCACCATATTGAAGTGATCAGGTTTGGAATCAAGAAGTGGGGGCGAGAAAGAGAGAGAGAGAGGCGGGAGCAAATCGCCACAACGCTTTTTGCCGGATATTTCCGTATTGGTGCCTGATGCCTAGTTTGTCCTTTCACCGAATTCCGCAACTGGCAGTGCGTGCAAACCCAGCTGGATTATTTGTTGACTTTGCAAGGGGTACACGGTAGGGATGGCTTCGCAAGAAATCACTCTCTTAATTTCGCGCGCTCTCTCACCGGTCTTACCGACGAGATAGTGCGCAGAATGAAGAGGGCATTTCTTGCGAAGCCATCCCTAGTACACGGACTACGACAGTCCACCCATGCCGTTCCGCCCTTTGGAATGGGGTTTAGACTGAGAGAGCGTGTGAAATAGAGAGACATTCTCTCATTTGAACTCACACAGAGAAATCCTACTAAGAACAGGCACTCAAGTTGCCCCGCCTACTAATATGTAAGTATGCGCAGCTTATATATTAGTAGGCCCTACTTACATATTAGTAGGCGCGGGCCAACTTGAGTGCCTGTTCGTAGTAGGATTTCTCTCTGTGCACTCTCTCATCCTGAACCCGTTCTGTGCGTTCGGAATCTTGTGGGCCCATACATAGGGACCGCAAGGTGTGTTGCCGATTTTATGCAAATGTTTGAAAAATATGTTCATAGTATCCACTGAGGTCCCAATAACATCATCCTTTTTGCCGTTTGTCGATATCTTGTTTCCGAGTCGCGCTATAGCTCGATAACCACTCGCGCCGATTGACTAAATTGGTAACGAGAGAGAAAGGGGCGGAGTTTATCTGCATCTCTAAACTCTGACTGATCATGAGAGCTGCATAGAGCTTCTTTCCCGTGTTCCCCGTGGCTCAGGTGGTTGAGCAAGGGTTTTGTAAACAGAAGGTCGCAGGTTCAAATCCAACGGTTTGCAATTTTTTTTGCTGATTTTGTAAAATACTTAAAACTCAAATGGCAATTCTGCGCATTAATAAAATTCAATTTTTTTTCTTGATATAGATCCCTCGAGCTAATCCACACAAACTGAGAGTTGCGCAGCTGTGCCGATGAAATGGAAGTGCTCTAAACACCTACAATCGAAGCTTTCAATAAATATTTGATCTACTAAATGTTGTCAGAAGCGCAAGGCCTCATTTGTAGAGTTCACCGAGAGCTCTCGAATAAGCCTTTGAACAAGGGATTTGGCTCAAAATGAAGCTTGCCATTTGATCGGGACACTTCTCGCCCCACGTGAAGACAAAAAATGGGCGGAGCTTGCGCTGGCTACCCATACAAGGATATTTTCCAGAACTGCGAATTTCGAAAGCTTCTTGAAATCGTTTTTTTTGTCTGCTCAGAAAAGATATTTTGTCTGGAGACGAACAATATGCACACTCGGCATTGTTTCTGGCCGTTAATTCATTATTCATTTATTCCGTCAGAGGTGCACCCAGAATGAATACAATATTAAATGTATCATACACTGATATATTATATCTAGTATATGATACACTTACAAATTTCTCGTTTTCGCACGCTCTCTCGACGCGCGAATACAGTCAATATTTAGTGTTTCCTACACGGGATGTCGCTTCTCAGTGTGTTCATTCTCTGTGTGATTGGATGGATGTGTGATCTCCGATGGATTGTTGCTCTTTTTCCTGACATTTTAGGTCATAGCGATTCCAAATCCCATATGAAATCGGTTAGAACAAAGAGTGCATTTAGAAATAAGAGAAGTCATATTTATGGAAACCATTTTGTGATTTTCTTTAGTTCTTGATTATCTCTCCCACTGTATTTATTACGTCATCACTAGCCAATATTATGTCTACGGCATCATCGGTTATGATAGCACTACACAAACTTACTTAACTCTTACTTTCCAAGGCGTTGCCCTATGTTTCTTCTCCCACTCTACACATTGTTTCATCTGCGCGGCGATTGATGTTTACTGGCTGTTGCAATTTGATTGGCTACCGAGATTCAACTTAAAATTTCGAATCAGAACGACCATCAGATACCTGTTTATAAAAATATTTGTTCAACATGTTTTACTCTTTTTGTGTTATACAATCTCTTCTTAATGATTTGTGACAGTGTCCGCGGCTTCTAAACATATTCATGAAACGCGTCTCTCACTAGTGCCGCTCGGGAAGAGTCTCGAAACTTACCTTTGGCCGCCGGGTTAATCTACCTTCCTGGTATTTAGTAACAGCAATTACATGCTAACATCGCCGAGCGGGAGAGTCCCTAAATCAGGGTCAGGCTCTAAAACGGCTCAAGTATGTTCGAATGTGGTGTGAAAATGAGCGCGAAAGGCTCTCTCGAGCGAGAACGAACTGGCCGATTTGAAACCGGCAAACATCTTGTCTTTTTTTCTCGGTAAAAGTATCCATTTTTTATTCTAATAAATATTTGATAAAGTGAAATTCGGATTGTTTGTAGTATGAACTGCGCTTGCTTTGCGATCTTTGTTTATGCTATCAACCTACACCTGCTCCTCCTTTACCTATCAGTAAAAAAAGAGAGAGAGAGAGAGAGAGAGAGATAAAACACAATCGCGTGTTTGCATTCGACATTTGCTGCGCTTGATTGATGGTGGGCATGATTATTATTGGCGCCCGGCGGCGCTTTTTGACCCTCACCTTACTCTTCTTCTTTTGTTTCTCTCTCTCTCTCTCTCTCTCTCTCTCTTCCACCCCCTCCCACAACGTTCCATTCGACCCCAATCATACCGATTTCCACACGCCAACACGCCGATTTATGGCATATCCCTCACCAAAAAAACCCATTTGTTTTTTTTAAAATTTATTTCTCATCTTAATTCGCTACCATCGCTGTATTCCCCCTCATCAGTCATTTCCGTAGCATTTTGTCGATTGCTAGTGGTATTTTCTCTAATGTCCGGTCGATTCAATTGCCATTTACACCTGCTTGTATTACGCTACTCTCTCCTCCTTTTTCTCTTCCGAACGAAATTTATCGAACGAAACTAATGGAAGCATTCGATTTACTATAATCCGGTTTCACCATTTCTGCCACATAATTTTGCATGTTGGTTAGTTTAATGATAACTTTTTTTGTTGTTTTCCTTTTCTCTGTAATAACATGCCTTATCAACTATTTTCTCGTCTCTCTCTTTCTATACATGTTCAATTGTTCGAAACTATTCCGAAACTGTGTCGAAACTCTTTGTTATTTTCATTTTCAATTTTTCGATCGGGTATGTCTAATGTTATTCTTTCTATTTTTTCCTTTCGATCCTTCATCCTCTTCCATTCCTTCTCCTATCGCTTGCTTATCACTCACAAAGTATGTGCCCAGAGTGCGAGTCAACTTTCATCTGCGGAGAGAAAGAGAGAGAGAGAGAGAGAGAGAGAGAGAGAAAGAGAGAGAGAGAGAGGGGGGGGGGAGAGAGAGAGCGAGAGAGAAAAAGAGAGAGAGAATGGAATTCCGACCCACTCCATCATTTATCGATAACATATCATTGGGTGACAAGTTATCGCTAACTTCCGCTCCTCCCTAGCCTTCCTATCGCAAATTTCCTTCTTAGCAATCAGACTACACTTAAAGGGACCTGGCACTGCAAATGAAGTGAATTTCAGACTAAAGAGAATTTTTTTCCGATTCGAACGCAAAAAATCGCATATTTTTACGATTTTTTTGAAATTAGTTATGAATTTTCAAAGATCCCATTTTTGGCTGAAATGCCCCGGCGCTACTGTGTTTAGCAGCTGTGTATATCATCAATATCTCCAGCTGATTACGATCTTTTCGCATTCTTTGTTCAATTTTAACGCTGTGACCACCCGCGCGGAATTTGTAAATGAAAGAGGAGAGAGAAGCAATCGTGTGAAGTTTTACCATCACCCCTTCACTTAATTTTGGACAAACAAGATTGAAAACGATATTTTGCCTTGTTTGTTTCGAAGAATGCCTCGATGCCGGCATCGATTGGGTCTCCTTCTGTATATCCTCTACCGTACCCTCCCCTCCCCTCTCCTACCGTAAACGCTCCTCAATAGGCGACCAGCCAAATTGAATAAAAAAAGAAAAAAAAGTTTCTTTGAGGAAATAAGAGACCCAGCGCGTTGTCTTGCGTATATTGTCGCTCCGCTGTACTCCTTTTTATCATAGATCGCTTATCTCAATAATTTTAATTGCTATATGATTTTAATAATCTAACTGTGCTTTTTGCAACTTTCTCCTCTCTCATCCATCGTAAATCTCTCAAATCACTATCGGTAACATTTTCGCCCAAATCTCCCCAGGATCATCGTCTCAAGAGCCGAAAAGTGAAAGGGGTCAGTGGATTTTTCGTCTTCCCTCAATCCCGATCGCTTTATCCCCTATCTATCAATGATAGGGTGATAGGAGGGGAGAGGGTCTCTCTCTCTCAACCTCTCTCTCTCTCTCTCTCTCTCTCTCTCTCTCTCTCTCTCTCAGGAAGAGGAGAGGCTCTAATGCGATCCCGAGATTCCCCATCCTCATCTCTTTCACAATTTCCATAGCAATTTTCACCATTTTTTACGCCTCGACAATCGCTTTTAGGGTAGCAGCAATATTTGCGTTTCAAGCCGCCTATATCTGTTCATACTTGTGCTTATTAATTAATTCCTTTTGCACGCCTGTTGCAGACATACAAAATTTACACCAACACCAGTGCAAAGAAAGATTGTTCTAGGATCTCAGAACGTCTTATCACCAGTATATTTACTCGCAAAGTCGGAAAGTTTTCGCGCGGTGCTCTAGTGCAAATACATCCGTCACCTTATCGGCGCGCTTATGAACTTTCTGAGTCATTCCGCGCGAGCCATTTCGCAAAGAAAAAACTCTAATCTTGATATGTCGAGACGGAGAGTTTGAAACTCTAATGTTAGAGAGTGTGTGCAAATGAGAGAGCACGTCTCTCGTTTTCATGCACTCTATCGAAAATTAGAGTTTCAAACTCTCCGTCTCGTCATGTGGTGTTTCAAACTCTTTTTTTCTTTGTGAGATCATAACATTCCACCCTCCTCTCCTATCTTTTCCCTCTTTCCTCCTCATTTCTCTCGTCGCGCTCTCGTTGGTTCATGGCTCTAACCTCCACAACGGGGTCAGCATGAGAGAGTGTGCAAATGTGAGAGAGTCCCTCTCGATTTTACACGCTCTCTCACTCCAAATCCCATTACGTAGGGATATGGAATGATGTGTTCCCCTCCTCATCCCTTCTCGTTTTCAGCGACTTTGGCACTCTCACTCTTTCTGTTGAATGCGCGACAATGGTACCGTGGGTGTTAGTTTTCGTTTTTGTTGTCGCGCAACATTTTCACCGGAAACACGTGAATTTGCACCTCCAGAAAGGGGTCAAGAAAGTGTTTTTAACATCCGCGGGTTCTCTCACTTTAACTCAATATTTCACCACTAACAAACTTCCTGGAGATTTGGCCGGCAGGTGGTGAAATTGTGTACAAAAACGAGAGAGCGTTTTGAAATTTACTTACCCGTCAGTACTACTGCCTATCGCATGATACTGATAAGGGTATCAGTACCACCCATCGTCTTTCTCTCTCTCTCTCTCTCTCTCTCTCTCGACCGCTCGCTCTCCATTCCCCTACTTTATACCTGGAGCGATGATACCAGTTCCGAAACTGTCCCCTCTCTCCCGTTCCTTTCCCCAGCTGTAAAGTACTGAGAGAGAGAAAGAGAGAGAGAGAGAGAGAGAGAGAGAGAGAGAGAGAATGTTTGCACCTTCAGACCGTTCTATTATACTTTTACATACCAACAGCGCGGCGTGTCCGAAAGCGGGTTATTGTAGGCTAGGTTATCGACCACCGTCTCTCCTCTTTTTGCACACTCTCTCGTCCACCTTCCGGTGAAAAGAGCATGCGACATGGAGAGCCCTCTAGTAGAGGTGAGAGGACCCCTCTATTGATACTACGCGCAGGTATTTTGAGGGTTGAAGTAAGAGGGAATACACACAATGTTTGCCCACTGTGGGCCCCAGGGTCAGGAGCTTTTTTGCTGGGGGCCATCAAACCTTTTTTCAACAACCATATGCAACATACTTCCTCGTACAATTGATAATATAATTTTGTTCTTTGACAGATTTGTTGCGAATTACCGCCGATAATATTTAAAATATGCTGGAATCGATAAATACAATAGCAATGCTCAACTAGCTCAAACAATAAGTGAAAGTCATCGCTCAGTGTCCTTCCTGATCAATTTTTCACAGTGTCAAATTTGATCCGGAAAATTAAAAAAAAATTTCCTCATTTTTCAGTACGCAGCTATCGTACTTGCTGAAAATATCGGAACGTTTACCGGAAAACGTGAAAAATATTCACTTTTTGTAACTTTGTGAAGAAAATTATTTACGACTCGTGAGTATGCTCATATTTTTTGTCCACCTCGATTTACCGGAAACTACCCGGACATGCCCGGTGAAATGTGTGAAATAAAGAAGAAAATTCGATGCGAAAACCGACCAACTTAGCGAATTGTCATCATTACCGTATGCAGCCGTGAAATGCCAGTAATTGCCGGTTCTGTCCTTTTTTTGCAATCGAATTTGTCGCTTTCTTTCACACATTTCACCGGGCATCACCGGGTAGATTCCGGCAAATCGATGGAGATTAATCGAATTATCATAAAAGCAAATCATGATAATGTGTACTCGCAAAGATGCAAATAGTGAATATTTTTCACGTTTTCCGGTAAACATTCCGATATTTTCAGCAAGTACGATATTTCTGACCTACCCTATCCGTTCCACATCGTCATTTATCGATTCTTTATTGCTTTCGTACTTTGTTGTTTCAAGCGCTCCACGCGCTAATTACCCAAGTTGTTATTGCGCCCTTCGGGTACTTTTACCTTCGTTTTCCTTCTAACAATAGGAAGATTGGGCCACCCTCGCCCCAAATTAGTTGATATTACGGAAAGTGAACGCATATAAGGTGATTATGATTCCGGTTAGGACCTTATGCCGCGCTAATTTCAGGGGGTGCACATCAGTTTTATGCACCCTTTCATAACTTTTTTCCTAGTGAAGCTACAACTTCCAAACTTGATACAGGGCCCAATTAAAAGGAAAATGTTCCAAACGTGGCTTGCAATCCCTGTATCAAGTTTGGAAGTCGTAGCTTCACTAGGAAAATTGTTATGAAAGGGTGCATAAAACTGATGTGCACCCCATGAAATTAGCGCGGCATTACTTTGGTCTCTCTCTCTCTCTCTCTCTCTCTCTCTTCGCAAGGTTACGGTGTCAGAGTAGTATGCCCACCTCCTGTTGTAGGTAGCGCTTTTCTGCGGAAATTGCGCTCAACCCCTATTGTTGTTCTACCTCACCATTTTCTAGTGGGACACTGTCCTGCTCTGCCATAACTCTTCAGGCCCCCAACTCCACAAATTGGTTAGAGTTCTGTGAATTCCAGAGGCACTTTGTGCACACAACCACTGCGCTACCCAGGCCGGGTAGCGCAGTGGTTGTGTGCTAGAATGCGAATCGAATGGTCAAAAGTTCGACCCCCCGTGCATGCAGATCCACCCAACCAAGGGGGTTAAGAAATGTTGGTAGTGATTGGTAAATCACGATCCAAACATGCCTCGAAAGGGGTCCCCGATTCACGTGCACACAACACGAGAATAGCCTCGCAACAGGCCGCTGATCATCTCAGGACAGGCTCTCGCTGCCCCTCAGGCATAGGGATGGTCGAGACCGCCTTGCGTGTAGAAGACCTAACACTTTTACCTTTTACTTTGTCTCTCTCTACACTTTCTCGCGTTTACCCCTTTCTGGAGGCTTTGTGCTGTAGAATTATTCCTGCGATCAAATTCCTCAAGGTCTCTCCTATATAACATTTTGCAAGCCGCACGTACGAAATTTCATGCATTATTTATAATATTTATTAAATTTATGCGAGTTGCAAGGAAAATTCAGCTGATTATTATGCAGCCTGCGGCCAAATTCGCACGCGGGATAAAGATCCAAAAAAGTGAAGTCAAAAATTAAAATTGGCGAATCAATGAAAATTGGGCGCTTTTTGAGAGTTAATTATTAGTACATTTTGAATAATCAATTATAGATTTCTTAAGTGTTGGCCCATGTCATAATATATCATCGAACTCTGAGTGCGTATCTCCGATGCGTAACATACTAATTGCAACCTATGCTTGCCTCTTTGCTATTCATCCCATTCTTCTTATTGAACCCATTGTATGCCATGTCACTTTCTTCCTGCCTCTCTCTCTCTCCCATCCCCTCCTTTCTCTTGTCAATTGATCAATCTGAGCAGGGTAAACCAGCAATTACTGTACTTTCACTTGATTTGACCTAATCGAGAACTGAGTATCCGCTGCTCCCGATACTAGTTACAGTTTTTCCGGCAAAAGTAATCAATACTTTTCCTCCTACCTTTGAATTCTTTCAATTTCCGTCTCTCATTGAATTCAACTCGGTGGCAACCGAAATTCTCGCGATATTTCTCGTTTCTCGTATCTTTTGTGTTTCTTTTGAATGAAAGAGAGAAAAAAGCTTCCGGATTGACAACTTTGTTACTGTTTCTTTCTCAAATACTACTCTAACTTTTCTTCCCATGTCTTCATATTTATAGCCATTTAACTTTATTTCGCACTGCTCGCACGTTTGAATGTCCCCTTTTGTGGATTTTATATATTTACGTGAAAAGGATAATCCTTACCTACAATTACAGCAAATGCTATCAAATTCCATTGTTATTTGCGCGAATTTTCGATTCTCAATCAACCACTTCTTCCTGTTCTGCACTAATTTAAATTGTTTAGATCGATCCATGTGAAAATCAATAACCCCTGATTACAGTACCCCATCCATGGACTGGATCTATTCGTGGAAGGACACGGTGTTCTACGGTATCTGCGCGTGCGGCGGCGGCGTCGACACGCAGCCTGTCGCGCACGAAAAGTGATTATTGATTTGAAAAAAAAACATTTATTGTTTTTTTAAAAAAAATTAAATTATTAGAAATGGCGCTTTTTCGCACCCACCTCATCCCCCCCCCCGCATTGCTGCTGCTAAACCTGGAGAGAACGGGTTGGGTGCAGGGAGATTGTCATAAATAAAGAAAAACCCGATCGCCTTTTTTCGCATCCTCAGTCCACCTTTTAGTGTGACCGCTTTTCTCTTGAGCTTTATTTTTTTCTGTACTGTTGTGATATGATGTGATGTGGTGTGCTATTTTTGAAGCTTACCACATATTTGGCCCTGACGCTTTGGAAAGGTATTAGGGCCGAGGGAGTCGTCATCCGCCCTTTCCCTATTTTATCAAGTAATAATAATAATAATATTATTGTTATTATTATTATTATTATGCATCAGTGGGCGTCAGAGCGAGCGTGTGACAATTATTTTTCTAAACAGAGCATTTTAAAAGTACTGTCGGGCTTTTTTCTGATAATGAATGCAACAAAATGTAATTTCCAGATTGTGCTTTGATTTCTTTTTTTTCTCCTAATCTCAAAACTAGCGGGGTTGTATTGAGGTTAAATAAACTACGCTCTATGCGCACACTACGCTCTATGCATAGTTCTGGGTGCGGGTTCGGTCCAGGGGGAGCTCGGTAGGTGGCTCCAGTTTCGGTTCAGGGGGACTCGGTGGCCGGCTCAATGTTCAGTCCAGGGGAACTCAGTGGCCGGCTCCAGGTTCAGTCCAGGGGCAGCTTGGAGCCAGGCCAGGCTGAGAAGCCAGGTTCGGTCCAGGGGACCGAACCTGGAGCCTTCTTTTTTATCGTAAAACATTTTTCCTATGACCCCCGAGAATCCTAGATTTGTTTGACAAACATTCGAAAATTTCGATTTTTCAAGTCAAAACGAGCTCGAACATGTTCAGACACGTTTCCGACATCGTAAATCACTTTTCCTGTGATCCTCTACGCTCTCTGAATCATTTGGGAACTTTTAGAAATTTTCGATTTTTCACGTTAAAACGCATTAGAGCACGTTCAGACACGTTTCCGACATCGCGAAACACTTTTCCTGCGATCCACTAAGTTATCTGGATCATTTTGGAACTTTTCGAATTTTTCGATTTTTCACGTTAAAACTCGGCAAAACAGGTGAAAACGTGTTTCACGGTACTCAAAAACGTGTTAGAACAGTTTCTGGCACTTGTGAAAAAATGCGGCAAAAGGTTTGCCCGCGGCGGGGGTCGAACCTGGGGGTCTCGGATTTAAAGTCTGGCGCGCTACCGACTTGGCCATGAAATTAGCGCATTTTTCTTTTTAAATTTTGAAAGGTTTTCTGGTCAGTTATCATATGCAAAAGGTTCTGAGAAGCGAATTTGAAGCGAAACATAAGGAAAATAAGAAAAAAGTGTGACCGGACGGAAGGAAAAAAAAGAACGGACAAACAGACAGACAGACAGACAGACGTTAGCATTTTCTAATATATAGTAATAGTAATGGCAGCGTTTGATGATTTTCTCTACCATTTTAGTGCTATTTCTGAAACAGATCGCACTGACGGTTGGGTTTCACGTAAACAAGATTGATATTAAACTATTTACAATAACTAGCTTTTCAGACATGAATCACCGCTCCATCTCAAGAGCTATCGGTACGTTCTAAATTTTTTTCCTATATTTTTTCATTTTAAAGGTATAATTATGGTTCTCTTCATTACCCGCACTCTCTTTACCGGTCTATTGACAATACGAATAAATAGTTTCGGTATCGTTTATTTAAAAAAAACTTTATTTGTTCCTCCCCGCATCATTCCCGTTTCAAAACTCCTTCCTCGTATTCTTCCCCATTCCTCATCTCGCTTATCACCTGTTCAATTAATCTTCCGTTTTTTACCGCTTTTTCATTTTTTCTCCAATATGAAAAAGCGGCAACTGACGCGGGAGAACTACCGTACTCCCGCGTCAGTTGCCGATAGTCTACCGTAGTATGACGCAACTCTACCTGAACCCGTTGAGCGCGATTTTGTGCGCTCTCTCATCTCTTTCTCTCTGTTTCTTTCTCTGCATCTCTTCAATCGCCGCAGTCTCTCGTCGCTTTCCGTTCTTTCTCGCTTTTCTATCACTGAAACGACCTAATTGACCACTCGGGGGCGAGTAAGATAGCAATCTTCAAGCGCTGTCCTCTTATCTAGTCATCATTGTGCTCCAAGGATCGCCCCACTGAACTACCGTACTCCCGCGTCAGTTGCCGATAGTCTACCGTAGTATGACGCAACTCTACCTGAACCCGTTGAGCGCGATACGGTTATCAATCGCTGACAACCTCTTCTGCTGGCGGGTCAAGAGGTAAAATCAATCGAGAAACGCTCATTTTTTATCCAAATTCACTGATTTTCAATCGATAATTGCATATTTGTCCTGACAATCATACGGAATTTGATCAAAAGCACAATAGCCAGTTTCCTCTTTCCTTTCTATTCGGTTCCTTTCTATCTCCGTTCTCTCATTCCTTTCATCTTTCTAATCTCTCAAATCTCATCTTTTTTGATGCGATATTAGGGGCGGCAATAATTAGCCTTGTTTATGAGACTTTCGAAGCGAGATTGCGCCTGGCTTTCCCGTTTTTCTCTATGGGTATGGGATGAGTTTGGGTGCTTTGAGATCGCTTGCGTTCTATCATTCGCGTTTTGTTCTATTACCGTCTTTCTAGTTTTTTCTAATTTCTTATATAAATTGCAGTTAGAGTTTGTATTATACAATTTTGAAAAATGCACTTTCAAAATTGCGCATCATAATAACAAAACTCATGGCTAATTTCGAATTTGGATGCTAACTTTTGTCAGAACACATCACGCGATCCGACCATTCCTATTTTTCCCTTCAAATCTCCTGAACGGGGTCAGTGTAAGAATCTCACAAATCTTGTCCCCATTCTGGAGGCTTTCTGCAGCGCACCACGCGATTCCGCCATTAATTCTCTCTTCTTGTCGCTTTTCTTCCCGCAATTCATCCATTTATCAGCGCGAATGTTGTGTGCTCACAATACATGCATCTGAGCGCAGTTGCAACGAAGATATCACACATTTCTGTGAGCAGTAGAACCTCCAGAAAGGGCTCCTGAGAGACGCTTAGTCGTCACTGACCCCATTCTGGAGGAGCGGAACCATGCCCACACAGAGAATGGATATACTAAGATGAGAGACCGAGTATATGATATACTCAATATTGAGTATATTCACGCGTCGAGAAAGCATACAAAAACGAGAGAATATAATCACTATTGAGTTTATCATATACTCAGTGTCATATCTCAGTATAGAATATACTCAATAGTAAGTATATTCATTCTGGGTGCAATTGTTAGTGGAAGAGGGACGATGCTGACTGTTGTAACAGCAAAAATATTTAAATAACAATAACTTTGAAATCTACGTATGAGGTGAAAATAGGGATACGTTGCTCGTTGATTAAGTTAACTAACTACGATGGTTGCAGTAATAATATTTCTGAGAAATAATAATGAATGTAATTTTTCCACATGAAAGGGCATCAAATCGTCCAGGCTCATGCACTAAAACATTTCACGAGCTTTTGCAGCACAGATTCACTGGGTGTTCCGAGATATATATTTTACAAGCATTCATATGAGGAAATTTTTGTTTATTCCACGGCTATTACTTATCCTTGCATCATGAAACAATGATAATTGTTGTTATCTGTCGCCTATTTGACCTGCATTAAAACATCTATCGCTGGCGACCTTTTAGGCGCACTCAAACATATCCCACCAGCAACTTTGCTAGCGTTTGGCCCAAACTCAATAATATCTGTTTTTTATGACTTGGCGTAGAGCTTTGAATATTTTTGGCTTCCCTTTCTGCTATAGTTAGCATTGTGGTGCTGTATAGTAATAAAGCGGGGGAGTGTGTCTCTGGCCAATCAAATTCCCCCGAGCCGCCGCTGCTAGCCGCTCCTAAAACCATTACAACTACTGGCGCCAGTAATTTCATTGTTCCCACAGCCTCCATAAAGGGGTCAACTAGAGAGTGTGCGAAAGTGAGAGAGTCGATGGGCCCTCGTAATTCCATTAGCGCTAGACGCGGATTTTGCATTGTTTATTCTCCGCCGTAAATCCACGCTAAATCTGTCCAAAAAGGCGACAAATTGGGTCGATTTGATCCGATTAATGGGGAATTAAAGGAGGAAGGAAGGGTTGCCGAAAATAACCAGCGAAAAGCGAAAAATTGTTCGTCACATCCCTTTTCTCTGAACTTATATGTGGAAACACACATCTATTTATCATGTCTATTTTAATGAGTTATTACGTGGGAACGATGCGAACAAAGTAGTAAATAATCACATCATTCCACAGGCCGATCAACCTTACAGAAAGGCCTTTGGAGTGAGAGAGCGTGCGAAATCGAGTGGGACTCTCTCACTTTTGCACGCTCTCTCGCTCTAACCCTGATCTGTAGGTTTGGAATCTTGTGTAATGACTAATGTTCTCCATTTGATCCAACAATTGAATGAAACAAACAAAGAATTCCGACCCACCTTCATCTGAAAGTGAGCACACTTGTCTGACTTGATAAGTAATCGAATTGAAATTGGTCCCAATGTTTTGTGGATTGAGAAATAAGGGAAATACTTGATATTTCTCGTTCCACTAATTTTAAATTATTAAATTCTCGCAATTCCATTTTACATATTTTCCTCGATCCCTGATTTTTAACAACGCATCACAGAGTAAATACTGATTATTTACTTTCCCCCGGATTGTGCGCTAATAAATAGCTCATAAATATCCCGCTAGTGGCAAGTTGTTAGAGGCACTGGTGACTGATGCCTGTTACAAATGCTACTTACCTCTATGTTTTTCTCTGCGCTCTCTCCAATCAGCGCACTCTCTTGTCCCCTCTCGTCGTCTCGTCGTCTCGCCGCTGTCCGGTGTTCGCACGCTCTCTCGTCTCAACTAGCCCTCGGCAGCAAGCGCCCATCAAACTTGACACAGAAGTAGAAGGAGGGGGAAGTTGGGGAAAGAGAGAGAGAGAGAGAGAGATTGGTGTAATTTCATCCAAGGAATGTTGCCGAAATGAATTGTTTTCGCCCCTGGAGTCAAGGTTGGGTTGAAAGTTAGTAAGTAGACTAAAATAGCAGTAGAAATGAATGAATTTTGTGCCTCTTGGCAAATTTCAACCAAAAAGTTATAGGAAATAACAGACATACATGTTCCCGATAGAATATTTACTGCATGTTCTAGCTTCCCCTTATGTCAGAAATGCTGTGTTGATATACTCTATTTTCCTTGAATGGTTGAACATGTTTTGGACCCGACATTCCGGCAGTTCGGTGTCAGAAAAAAATAAGTTGATCCTTGGCCACGTGTGTCAGTGTCAGCGTTTCTGCATGCCCAATCTACCACAACAGAAAGAGAGAGAGAGATCCCAAAATATGCTGCCCCCGAGGGGCGATTCTGAGAAAACGTCGCGAAATTGATGGAGCCACAGCATTTCACAACCCAGAATCAACCCTCCAGAAAACTGGCAGAAGCGAAATATTATGTAAACACATGATTCCAAACCGACAGACAGGGGTCAGGATGAGAGAGCGTACAAAAGTGAGAGAGTCCCTCTCGATTTCATACGCTCTCGCACTCAAAAGGCCTTTCTGGAAGGTTGGCCGGCCTGTGGAACGATGTGGTAAACTGGCCTCTTTTAACCCTGATAAGGGAATTGCCGCGCCTACCATTTTCTATTTTTCCCGAACACTTTTAATTTTTTAATTAAAAAAATTAAAGTAATGACTCATACCCCTCTTCTTCAACATATTTTCACGCCAAAAGCGCGCATATTTTTGAAGAGCAGCGGGGAGGACAAAATTAGGTCTTGAAATGAGCCTAGAAAAAAAGGAAGAAAAGAGGAGATAATGATGGACCGACGTCGTTATTCTTCTGAAAAAAGTGAGGGGTGAGAAGAGGGCGGGGATTGCATAGTGATGACGCAATCGCTGCTTGAAGAGCTGGGCTCGCGGGAACACTACTGTGCCAGCGTCGCCCGATTATCGAAAGTTCCCAAAAGTAGAGTGATTAGAGCTTGTCAACGCTCATACTCTGAATTTGATTACGCGCCAATTAGCGCTAATTACTACCGTATAACACCGGAAATCACCAGAGAGCAGTCGGGACAGTAGTAGCAAAAACTCCTCCCGTGCGTCTGTTAATGAGCTAATGTCATTGAGTTGTGTACTGGCGGGGCTTCTCGTGCCCCAATTAATCCCCAATACAAACTGATTGAAGCCCACCACGGGAAAGATGAAACCCGAGGGCATTTATCAATTCCGGGTCAGACAGTGACTAGAGATCACGCAGATTTGAGATGGTCAGACACAAAGAGGCGGAGCTTGAAGAGTGCCGAAATAACGGAAATGTCTGCGCGTTCACTCTCTGCCACCCCAGCCACCCTCAAGACTCCGCCCTCTTTCTCCCCTCTCCCCCTTTTCTCCCATCTTGCCATCGGAAGCGCTGCCCCACAAGCAGTTGACGATAGTTGATCGACATACAGTATCCTACTGTAGCTACCGTAATCTACAATCTACCGTAATCACCCATCTACCGTAACCATGGAAGACGCACCGTACACGCATGCCGATCGCATCGTGCGCCGCCACTCAAAATTCCACCGCCAGTCGGCGAAATTGCTCAACAACGCCAAGAAACTCGTCAGGTAGATCACATACACACCCAATTATCGATTGATTTTGTGATATTCCGCATGTTTTTATTATTTCTTCTGTCAAAAACTGACAGAAAGTGGCTCGAATTCGAAAATGCAACGTTTTGTAACAGTTTTCATCAAGAAATGCTCAAAGCAGCTCAGAAATGTCGCGTTTTTGCGTCAAATTTACGGTTCGATTCCTTCTCCGTCGTCTGATTTGTGCACACAATTTTGTCGCTGTGACATTTTCGCGCTTGGCCGATCTTGATTTGCTCGTGAGAAATGATTTGAGAACAAGGAAATGCTCTATTTTTTTCGAATTTCTGCTGAAGCTCAATAAAGAAAAGACAAAATCACTCTATTTTCTTGCCTTCCTGTCTCGTTTTTAGCCCATCCTTCCCTTGTTAAAGGCGCGCTCGGCTATAATGGGCTCTGAAAGGAATGAGGCTAATACGGGGGGAATTAGAAGGGGGTCGGAGGCTGTCTGGACATCACCCACAGTCGGTCACCTATTGCACTAGCCATTCCACTATTTCTTCCTTGCGTGAAACTTGAATGCGCTTGGAACAGTTGTTTCCTGGTCATTTGAGTCGTATAGAACCATTAGGAGCCTCTGTCTCTACGCAAATATTGAACATTTGCGACCAGTGCGCATTTAGCTAATTCTGTCTCGATTTTGCGCTGCAAGATTTGCACGTTTCTTCTTCCATTGTTCTTCGATTCTCGGTACATCTCCAACCTTCTCCCTATGGACAAACCTCACATCGCAAATTCAGCGCTCCAATATGCGCTGCAGAATCGCAAATCACTATACGCAGAGATCGAACTCTCCCTGGTTTCTATTCTTTTCCACATGATTCCAAGCTCTAGAGAGAGGTCGGAACCGAGAGAACGCGGAAAAAAGAGAAAGTTTGACCCCTTTATGGAGCTTTATGTACCTGCTTTAGCCGGTACAATTATCCCAGAAGAGGTCCCGTCGTAAGGCAGGACCTCTTCTGTCTAATAAGAGGCTTCTGAATGTCCTCTTCTGTCTCTTGCGTGTCTAATAAGCACTTTTACCTCCCTTTACCTTCCCACGGAATGCGAATTTGTCCCTGAAAAATACACCTCTGGCGATTAAAAAAACGAGAGTTAGTAAGGCTTACTCTCTTGGTACCACACACTTTCAACCATCCATATTCAGCTTTAAAAATGAAGAGATCCAATCCCTATTGCTTTCGGTCTTCTAAAAATGAGGGTAGATCATGTGCCGCTTTTAGGACTCATTTTGGAGGCTTCTTTAGGGGTGAAATCTTGCTCGGAAAAACTAGACTTTCTCTTCTTTTTCGATAACTAGGGAGACCGGAGGCCGAGATATTCGCATGTTTTATTCATCAGAAGGATCCTGATGAATCTCGGATTCGAATAATTTAGCATTTTGAAGTTTTATCAACCGGAAATAATGACTTTACAACCTCATCGATGACTAGGGACAATCATAATTTCGTGCTTACTTTATGGCTTCGCGCGACCTTATTCCATGATGAATCGCTAATGAGGTGGGGATAATAAGGTTATTGGGGAAAACAAAACACCGCTTGTCTGCGTGGGACGACGATTACTAAAAACCGATTTCGGGACAATTTTGCATTGCGTGTACGCGGTCGATGTTTGTGCTAAAGATAGGCATCTTTAGGCATGCAAGCGGACCAGAATATTCAGGGAACGAGCAAAAGCAAACACGGGCTGCAGAAACACCTGTCTCCTTGTCTTAGCAAAATATCAGTTGTCGGGGTGGGGAAGCCGGAAGTTTCCTGAATCATCAGGAACTTGAAAGAGAGACACACACTCTCTCTCTTCCACACTCTCTAGCTCTTGACCCCATTCTGGAGGTTTGTTCAAAACATCAGGAAGCTGTTGAGTCATCAAAGAGTTGACACCCGAACTCGAACTTGTTTTGCCGGAAGCTCATAGATCTAGGTGAACTACACTATTGTTAGTGCGTGACTTTTGGTTGTAAAACGCACGTTCCGAAAAATTGAGAAACTGAGAGCAGTGAATCAAATTTTCTCTTTATCGCACGCATTTCCTACCATTTCGAAAAGAATCCTTGCCTCTTTTGCTCGATGTTACTTTTATAGTTAAATTTTTTTTTATAAAATCATAGCTTACTCGCACTATTTCTGTCACGGCGCTGGAATGATTTAGGCTGATGTCAGCGCGTTTTTTTCCCAATTCCAATCGTTATCGGCGAACTTTGTAGAATAAAGTTCACATTCAGTTAACTCTCTACTATATAATTAGAAAGATTCGCCTAATTAAGCGGATTCGCCAACGAGAAGTAGTGATTAGTCATTAAAGTCATTCTCCGGTTCCCGTAAATATCAAGTTAAGAGAGAGAGGAAAAGAGAGAAAGAGAGAGAGAGAGATAGAATGCGTGTGTAAAGTTGAGAGAGTGCAGAGGCACTGCCTTTGCCCCCAGGAACGAGAACTTGGTGTAACGGCGGCGACGAATACTAATTTCGAGAATGCAAATGCCGACATTTTCTCATTGTGTGAGCGTGGGCGACGTTTACTAAGATATGTGTAACAGCACGACAATACTCTCGAAAGGGAGGGGGCAAGTGTTAGTTCAAGGACTTGCACTGATAGACAGGGGGACGAAACAGTGGTAATTGTCTTTTGTGTGTTATGCCGTTACGTCGATTAGAGTGAGACTTCGGTGTTAGGGCGTGGTATGCAGTGTAAAACCTAATAGTTCCGCGATCAATCAATAATCAATATTTACCGTAATCGTTGCAATCTACAAAACTATATGACATGAATCGCGAGAGACTCGAGGATTTCGAGGATGGCCGGGACCTAGAAAATTTAATTTTTTAATTTGGCTGAAAAGTTAATACAAGGTACACCAAACCTTCCTCTATCGAACTGCGTTGACAGAATTTTTTAAAAAAATTTAGCAGCCGCGTGAAACACAAATAAACATGGTGAGTTCGGATATTTTTTACATAACCCCAAAGTTTGAAAAATCATAACTGCTTTTAAAATGGAGGTAGAAAATCACTGTTTCGTTCATTAGATACAGGGAAGTCTCAGCTATAAAACAAAAATAGTGCATTCATTCCTGGCTCATACTTCTGAGCTGGGCGGTCGGTTTTGTGAAATATGTCGTAATTTCCCTAAAAGTCAAAACTACGAGCCGCCTCTATGCGCGTTCTGATGGGGCAACTCGGGCCTATTAATGAACGGTTAAATGAGCAGAATGCGTTGTAAAAGGGCACTGCTGAATGTCAATCCGTCTGATCGTAGCTTATTGAAAGCCTAAAGGGATTTCTGTATTTTTAAGTGAAATAGCACGAATACTATTCCAAAACAATATTTTGCTGGTAAGAATCACAATCTAAAATCATTTCTTGGAGAAAAAAAATAATTAAAATTTTCAGACATGATTTTCATTTTCGCAGAACATTTCTGTTTTAACTATCCAATTGTGCGCAGCTCTACTAAAAATAACCGTATATGATGTTTTTACAACAAAAAGTTCGTGAAGCATGTTGTATTCCACCATTTTCGAGATAAACTTGTATTAGAATTCAATCATTTATTTCGCTCCTTGCTATGCATCTTGTTATGATCATACTCCTTGAGAGGTATCCTCATCATGTGTGGAACATATGCCTTTTTGAAAGTAAGACGCTATCTATTCGTAGGAAAAAGTTACACCGCCAAGAAAATCAAATATCTGCACGAGAGCGCACGCTCTGCCTTCTCTAGCACTCTCTCACTTTAACACTCTCTCTCGCCTGGTTCAGATCCCCAGCCGGGCACAAATCTTTTGCTATTCTTACTATTACTCCTAATCAATTTTTTGAACCAGAATAAGCCTACTTCCAATGATTCAAAACTTTATTTGTATGTTATTCATGGCTAAGTGGTTAAAGGGCGCGACATTCAAAACCGACCTACGCAGGTTCGACCCCAGCAGCGGGATATCCTTTTGCCACATTTTTCGAAGCATTGTGAAGACCGCTTAACATGTTTTCAGGTTCCGCGAAACGTGTTCGAGCACGTTTTGACGTATTATAAAGTTGATTTATGAAATTTTTGAAAGTCCTCAAAACGAATCGGGGAGTGTAGGTATCCCCGGGAAAAGTCTTTTGCTATGTCGCAAACGTGTTCGAACACATCAGGGAAATAAACACACGGTATTCGCGTTTCCGTTGTGAGGATGAGAGCGATCGAAAAAAGTTGCAACGGAGCCACGAAGGAAATTTCGTTATAAACTTGTTCTGACATGATTGAAGACGTTTGTAACGTCGCAAAAGACTTTTCCCGGGGATACCTACACTCCCCGATTCGTTTTGAGGACTTTCAAAAATTTCATACATTAACTTTATAATACGTCAAAAAGTGCTCGAACACGTTTCGCGGAACTTGAAAGCATGTTAAGCGTTCTTCGCAATGCTTCGAAAAATGTAGCAAAACATATCCCGCGGCTGGGGTCGAACTTGCGTAGGTCGTTTTTGAATGTCGCGCCCTTTAACCACTTAGCCATGAATAACATATAAATAAAGTTTTGAATCATTGGAAGTAGGCTTATTCTGGTTCAAAAAATTGATTAGGAGTAATAGTAAGAATAGCAAAAGATTTGTGCCCGGCTGGGGATCTGAACCAGGCGAGAGAGAGTGTTAAAGTGAGAGAGTGCTAGAGAAGGCAGAGCGTGCGCTCTCGTGCAGATATTTGATTTTCTTGGCGGTGTAACTTTTTCCTACGAATAGATAGCGTCTTACTTTCAAAAAGGCATATGTTCCACACATGATGAGGATACCTCTCAAGGAGTATGATCATAACAAGATGCATAGCAAGGAGCGAAATAAATGATTGAATTCTAATACTTTTTTTAGTTTATCTCGAAAATGGTGGAATACAACATGCTTCACGAACTTTTTGTTGTATAAACATCATATACGGTTATTTTTAGTAGAGCTGCGCACAATTGGATACTTAAAACAGAAATGTTCTGCGAAAATCAAAATCATGTCTGAAAATTTTAATTATTTTTTTTCTCCAAGAAATGATTTTAGATTGTGATTCTTACCAGCAAAATATTGTTTTGGAATAGTATTCATGCTATTTCACTTAAAAATACAGAAATCCCTTTAGGCTTTCAATAAGCCACGATCAGACGGATTGACATTCAGCAGTGCCCTTTTACAACGCATGGGCCGATTCTGCTCATTTAACCGTTCATTAATAAGCCCGAGTTGCCCCATCAGAACGCGCATAGAGGCGGCTCGTAGTTTTGACTTTTAGGGAAATTACGACATATTTCACAAAACCGACCGCCCAGCTCAGAAGTATGAGCCAGGAATGAATGCACTATTTTTGTTTTATAGCTGAGACTTCCCTGTATCTAATGAACGAAACAGTGATTTTCTACCTCCATTTTAAAAGCAGTTATGATTTTTCAAACTTTGGGGTTATGTAAAAAATATCCGAACTCACCATGTTTATTTGTGTTTCACGCGGCTGCTAAATTTTTTTTAAAAAAATTCTGTCAACGCAGTTCGATAGAGGAAGGTTTGATGTACCTTGTATTAACTTTTCAGCCAAATTAAAAAATAAAATTTCTAGGTCCCGGCCATCCTCGAGTCTCTCGTGATTCCTGTCATATTTCTCAATATTATGCGTAGTTTGACGATTAGACCACTCTTTTTCCCCACATCACTTTTTGCTTTCTATGTTGGCTAATTTTGTATGAATACATGGATGAAATCATCCTTACATCACACATTTCTTCTCAAAGCAAATAAGAGCAGCTTTTGTGTGCTTGCGGTGCATTGGAATTTGAACACCGCTTTTTGTTTCAGCAGTAAAATTTGGCAGAAAAAGTGGCAGCGTTCAATGCTCTTCTGGCAGTTATTAGACATTTCTCTTTGCTACTGAAAACGCTTTCTTTCCAATTTCAGTTTTCGAATTTCTTAGCACCAAACCATTATTTTTTTGAGAGAACGCGGAAATTGAAAAGCCATAAACGATGGGAACAAGGCAAGGCGAAATTAAGTAGATATTAGAGCGCGAAAAGTGATACCACGGCATCTTCGTTTCGCACACTCTCTAGACCGGTCGATAGACGAGAGAGTGTGTGAAGTGAAGAGACCGTGGTCTCACACTCGCACTATAGAAGATATCTCTTACTGGAATAATAGATGTGCAAAAAATAGCTTCAATAAGGAAAAAAATTATTTTATTGCGAAATAGTTAGCCGTGCGATGTTTTCGCGTGAGAAAATGATTTTGTGGCAGTGCGAAATAGGAAGGAAAGCGGCGCTAATCAAAGTTATCCTAGGCACTAAACAGACACACAAAACAAAGTGATTCGCGCTTGAAAGAGTCAAGGATCAAAAAGGGGACTCAAGGAGCGAAGTGGAAAAACGGTTTAGCAACACATTCGTTTAATAGAGAGTGTCTCTCTCCATTTCACACGCTCCCTTACTCCCCAACCCCTCTCTGGAAGAGTGACTTTTTCCAACAAATCTAGCTTTATAAAAGAGAACGCGACATTGCGAATTATACTTGTCTAGCCCAAACCCATGATCCAATCTAGTAGCCCCTTGTAATAAATAGTTCAATCGACCCTAATTCTCCCATACTTTGCACAAGATCATCGAGCGAGAGAGGAACCCCCTCTCGAATGAAGTGATTCATGGCTTTTTTGTTCTTTCTTCACTTTTCTTCTCTCTCTCTCTCTCTCTCTCTCTCTTCCCCCATCTCTCCCCGACCTTCCCTCACCCCCCTCTAACGGTATGGCGCGCCGCAGTAGTAACTACTGCGGGGTGTGAATGATCTGCTAGTATTGTTCATCGTTGCTGAACTAATTATAAAATGTCAATTGCGAATATTAATTAAAATTATTGTTTATTCACTCCAATCCCAATGTTGAAAATTGCGCATCTCGCTTAGTTCAGACACCGGTGAAACACATTTCCACCAGCTTCTTTTTTGCACTATTTCTCATTACCCGTCAAAGGCGTTATTTTTGCTGCTGTGTCCTCTTATTTCTGCTATTTCAAATTGTTATTTAATGTTTTTTAATCAAAAAAATTCCACCTGTCTGATCATTAACTACATGCGGCCGTTATTGACCTTCTATATTTCTTCTATTTTTCTTTATCTCTCATTCCATCTCTGTCCATACTCTACCACACAATGATCTATTCAGTCCCTTCTCCGGCGAGAGAGCGTTTGAAATGAAGAGAGCATTCTCTCTCTCTTTCTCTCATCGAATGATCTATCTAGCGCTTTTTTCGCTGCTTTTTGCAGCAATTTCAACAGACTCACCTTGAGGAGAGAGACTCAATCAAGCACCACATTTCGAGATTCCCCCCTTGAGCCAACCATCCTTTGCTCTGATCATGATTCCACCCATCCATAAGGGGGTCAGGAGCGAGAGAGTGTGTGAATCTGAGAGAACCTTCTATCCCTTTCACAGAAGTCTATCAGCGCTACGGAATTGTGATTCTTTATTGCTGAGCGATAATTTCGCAACAAGATGAGTTGTCATTTTTGGCTATATATATCTTTGCTTTTTAATATTTTTTCCAAACCGATAAAAGTGAAAATGATCACCCCCACTTTAGTTAACCAATTCTGGCGCGTTTGAAACACATCTGAATGTATGCGTTTTCCTTGTTCTAGAAGAACAAAAGCCCAATAACTTTCACAGACCTCTCAGAGGGAAATAAGTCTACGACTTCATAAGTCTTGGCTACTGAGCGACGACTTTAAAGTCTAGAAAGTGCCGCTCCCCTGCTTCTAATCGAAGCGAGTAGACTTATGAAGTCGTCGCTCGGTAGCCGAGAATTCCACAGTCGTAGACTTATTTCCCTGTGAGCTCAATCTGCTTATTCTCTCTCGCTCATCTCTTGAGACGGGGAATCAAGATGCTCCGTTTTTTTAAAACTTTTTTTTACCTCATCCATTCGTACAGTCGTCGATCTCGTATACAGACACACGCCATCGAAAATACCGCCTATGAAACGGGGAAAGGCAAAAAAAAAACGAGACGAAAACGCTGGCTTTTGACTTTTTGAGCGAAACAGTTATGACAGGTATCACCAGAGATTGCATGAGGCGGGGAAAAACTTTCAAAAAATATTTTTTGATTTCGATGAATCTTTTTTATAGGACTACCCTGGAGACAAGAATTTGATCAATCCTGGTCCCAGGATCTAGAACCGGCTTTTAGGAATTCTCCGGTTCTGTCGCCGGAATCGGCATATCTCATCGCAAAATGGTGCTAGAAAGCTGCGGTTGGGCTTAAAAAATGCAGAAAAATCGGGCGCATGATTTTTCTGTTGAAATGCTTGCACCATCTCTTCAACTGAAAAAAATAATTTAAAAAATTTCAAAATTCGCTTTTTCAAAAATTATCAACTACCCTCAGAAGACTCGGTGAGGCAAAGGTTCTCTTCAGAAGGCAATAACAAATAATAGGAATCTGCATTTTCAGCTAAATAGACAAAATAGTCAAAAAAAACATTAATTATGCGCCACCTTTTTAGGGCTGAGATTATCTATTTCAGAGATAAGTGAATTAAGGTAAATATTAGTCACAACTTTCGAAGCGATTTTTCGGTGTCGGGAACATACCAGATCTTTAACTTTCAATTTTTTTCTTGTAGAGTTCAACGTCCTCTTTAATATTTTCGTAACTATTTTGCCTCACCGAGTCTTCTGAGGGTAGTTGATAATTTTTGAAACAACGAATTTTGAGATTTTTGAAATTATTTTGTTCAGTTTGAGAGATGGTGCATTTCTTTCAATAGAAAAATCATGCGCCCGATTTCTCTGCATTTTTTAAGCCCAACCGCAGCCTTCTAGCACCAAGTTGCCTTCTAGCACCATGAGATATGCCGATTCCGGGTCAGAACCGGGGAATTCCTAAAAGCCGGCTCTGGAACCTGAGACCTGGAATTATCAAATTTTTGTCTCCACGGTAGTCCCATAAAAAAGTTACAATTGGAAGAAATAAAAAAGTTACAATGGGAAGTAAAATTTCGTTATTTAGAAAAAAATTCATAATTGTGAATTTTGATAAATATTAGTCACAACTTTCGAAGCGATTTTTCGGTGTCGGGAACATACCAGATCTTTAACTTTCAATTTTTTCTGGTACAATTCAACGTCCTCTTTCATAATTTCGTAATTATTTTGCCCCGTCGGGCCATATGAGGGTAGTTGATAATTTTTGAAAAAGCGAATTTTGAAATTTTTTAAATTATTTTTTTCAGTTGAAGAGATGGTGCATGCATTTCAACAGAAAAATCATGCGCCCGATTTTTCTGAATTTTTTAAGCCCAACCGCAGCCTTCTAGCACCATTTTACGATGAGATATGCCGATTCCGGCGACAGAACCGGAGAATTCCTAAAAGCCGGTTCTGGATCCTGGGACCAGGATTGATCAAATTTTTGTCTCCAGGGTAGTCCTATAAAAAAGTTTCATCGAAATCAAAAAATATTTTTTGAAAGTTTTTCCCCAAAGGGTGTGTTTTCATGCAATCTCTCGTGATACCTGTCTTATACCTATTGTAGTTTTAACCGTATTTAACTTGTAGTACTCTTGACATAGCAATCGATATTGTAACCAAATTCAATTTAGTGCAGCTCACAATGCTTTCGCGCTATTCCACAGAGCAGAGAAACCTCCAGAAAGGGGTCGACTTTCCAAATTAGAAAAATTCGGCTTCTTGTACCTTTTCGTGCACATTCAAGTGGTAAACGTGTGAAATGGAGAAAATATTTTTGCAATTTTCTCATTTTCCATTCCCTCTATTGTATCACGCAGAAAGCAGTCCCGAGAATGGTAGACAGTAGAAAACAGTACCGTAACCTTTTGCGGATTACCGTAACCCTTCATCTCACACTCTCTCATACTCGCCGGCGCAGAATATTTAAAAGTAAAGTGGACAATGGGCTGTCTATATACCTTTTCGTCCCCTTCCTTTCTTTTCTGAATAATGACCAGCCAATAAAGTCGGAAGACGAGCTGCGTTAGTCGTTTTCACACTAGCCGAGGCTAATTTCCGTCTGTGTCTCTCGTTTTCGCACTCTCTCTCATCTTTGTCTAACCATTTCCTGTCGGAAGTCATCCGGTAACTAATAATAATCGCCCACGCGTGGCCGCACTCTCCGCTTTTTGCACGCTGTTTCGTCGTCAGAGTGCGACGAGAGATCATGGAAAAGTGAAAGACGAACCGGAAGTCGGAGGGGGTTACACCCTCTCAGGGCATAAGTGCGAACGGCCAACCACATCCTCTCTTTCTCTCTGCGCTCTCTTGATCTCGCACGCTCTCTCATCGTCGCTCAGCTATCTGCACTCTCTTGAATGTGTGTGATCTCTCCTCGATCTTTCTCTACACTCTCTCACATTTACCTTATCTCTCATCACATCTCTAACCGATCGAATTCGCATCCATCAATTGTCACAGATCTGATCCCAGCATGTTGTGCTTTTCGGCTCTTTTGCCGGCTTTCGATTTCTAGCAGAAATCGCTGAGTTCCTGATGTTTTGGCTCAATTTTCTCTGATTTCCGCACTTTTTCACCTCCAGAAAGGAGTCAGGAGCGAGAATAGCGCTCTCTACTACTTTCTGGTGTGTGGGAACCAGTCAAATTGTAATGGCTTTGATGGTTCCGCGCTTGTCAGTGACGGTCAATCAATTGTTCAATGCGCGCGATCTTTCCTTAACCGTGCGCGCAACTTTAACCGCTCAATGCGCGCGATCATTCATTGAGTCTCCGCACAATGCCACTCAATGGGCGCTATCTCTTTTACTGTGCGCGCAGCATGCTCGCGCGACATTCAATACCGCACAATAGTCTCAATAGTCGGCCGTTATAACTCACAGGGAAATAAGTTTACGACTGTAGACTTCTCGGCTACCGAGCGACGACTTCATAAGTCTACTCGCTTCGATTAGAAGCAGGGGAGCGGCACTTTCTAGACTTTAAAGTCGTCGCTCAGTAGCCAAGACTTATGAAGTCGTAGGCTTATTTCCCTCTGAGAAGCGTGCCAAGGACGATCGAAATGTTGCGAGACTTGCCTTCTATTCTTCCTCTGGGATCGCATATTTTTGGTAAACTCGATAGATTTTGTTATTGGTAGACCCGCTTGCTTCTCTTTTGAAAAGTAATTTCTGATATTTTTTGCAGCAAGGGAACTCTGTGATTCTCGAACCCAGCTCGTTTCCCGTCTATTTTCGCACGCACGCTATCTTCCTACTCTCATCCCGTGCTGCTACTCTGGAAATTGTGTTTTAGTCACTGACTTGTGGACACTACTATCCGTCTCTCTCTCTCTCTCTCTCTCTCTTCCTCACTTATTTTGGGAAGCCGCATACGTTCAGAGATATATTCGGCCTGTCTCAGAGTTGCACGCAAAGTCTTCTAGTAAATTACAAAAGCGAATTCGTCGAATTTTCGAGGAAAAAAAATGCTGCAACGGTACTTCCGGTAAGCTTCCTGTCGTAAAATATGGTTCAGTTCTCTAGTTAGGTTCACTCTAATTAAATCACCCGATCGTCGTATCATGGCTAAGAAGATGCCACAATATTTCAAAAGTAAATGACTTTAAAGAAAATCATTTTCACAATGTTAAATTGTCCTCTTTGTGTTAATCGCTTGACATACGCTGCAGAGGCGATTAGCGTAAATGATTATTTATCTACAAGAATAACAACACTTAACCTCTTTGTGTTAATCGCTTGACATACGCTGCAGAGGCGATTAGCGTAAATGATTATTTATCTACAAGAATAACAACACTTAACCCTTCGTGGTTATCTAATGCTCGCAAAACATTTCAATATCATCCGGATGTGTTGGGAATGGACATAATCTCATACACATCTCACCTCGATTTGATTTTGATTTTTTCATCTGCGCATTTCAATTCCTCTGTGAAATGCGCCAGAATAGGTCAATTTCAGCCGTCCCACCCTTTTCTTGGCATTTTCTTTCTCTCCTTTCTGAATCAAATCATTTCTCTTCCCTCTTTAGCGAACTTATTGGTGCATTTTTCAAAATTATTTTTGCATTGTTTTAATTTCAATTTAATTAATATTATTGCAATTTCAGACGAAATTCCGTGCACTGCGATGCTCTAACAGAGGCTGAGAGCAGAATGAGAACACAGGGAGGATTGTTCACACTCAGTGGAGATGGAAGTCATGATACGAGGGTACGGTAGATTACGGTACAGTACTTTGGTGATGTTTGATTACAGTAGTATACTGTGGTGCGGATATGGTCAGAGTTGAACGATCACGGGGGCTCAAAGGCGGATAAAAAAACGGCCCGCGAATAAGCTGCACTTACTACGGTATAATGCTTGATGTAGTCCACAATTTTCATCGCAATACCGTAGTAAGCAATGAAAATTTTACGCATTGCGCTCGTGACCATTATCTGTTCAATTCTCTTGTAGAGGATCTGAATTTTTGAGCCCCCGTGACGATATCATTACAAAACGCGCTAGTCCAGTCGTTTGTCTTGAAATAGTAGCCCACAACCACCAGGTAGGATACGGTTTTTGTCAAACTCTTGAACACAAGACGATCCCTCTCATTTAAAATTAATTCTTGTCCCCTTTATGGAGGTTTCACTGCGCACCGGAACAGTTGTGTAGGTTACATGAGATCAGCTCTAAAAAGCGTGCGTTTAATGCTGTGCAAATTTCATGGGTGGAATTCCACCCCCTGAGGGTGTAAAAGTCGTGTAACTCAGCTCAAACTGAACGAAATCTCTCCGATCAAAAAGGAAAATGTTCCGATCGTGCCTTGCAATCCCTGTATCAAGTTTGGAAGTGGTAGCTTCACTTGGAAGAAAGTTATGAAAGGGTGCATAAAACTGTTTTGCACCTTGCACCCCAAGAAATTTGCGCAGCATAACTGTTGCGTACGCAAAATAATGTACGAGAGGGGGGAGGGCACATCATTCCACAGGCCGGTCAACCTTACAGAAAGGCATTAGGAGTGAGAGAGTGTGTGAAATCGAGAGGGACTCTCTCACTTTTGCACACTCTCTCGTTCTAACCCTGGTCTGTAGATTTGGAATCATGTGGGGGGGAGTTCCGCGAAATGCCCACACTTCCCATTTGCATAACGAGTGCAGTGCCCATCGCAGTCCGCACAGCATCGAGTTGGCACCATGCCAACAGTGCACTCTCTCAATGATTCTCTCTTTCTCTAACCTATCTCGCTGTTACTCTTTCGGAGATTTGTGGTCCGGTGCAAGCTCCAGAAAGGGGTGAAAGAGCGCGTGCGAAATCGAGAGAAACACATACTCTGCTGCAACCCTTTTCGGTCTGGAATTTTCTAGTTAAGAAGGCCTCCCACGAATATTTGGTCACATAGACTGCCTACGCAGTGCTGTGGGGGACGCTCACCCGATCACATTGCAACGCATCCGAAAATCTACCGTAATCTCTAAATCGATATATTGACGCTCAAATGGCTACAAAAGGGCAAATAATCGACAGGCAACGCGTGTTAGGACCACAAATACATGCAATCGACGTAAGATGAAATTTTCATTAATATAATATTGTTCCCCCCTGTGGATAATATCGGTTTTCATCAAAAATATAATAGTTTTCATAACGGAAAGCATATAAATTGCCCCTTACACGAGTGTGCGCGCTCCATTTTCGTGTCCGGTATACTGTAGTGGCTTATTGAAAATCAGGCAACGGTGATTCGTGGGAGGCCTTCTTTAATTGAAAACTTAAAAGTAATATATCCGAAATGGGCTGTGTTTCAGCGCGCTATGATTGGCCTCGCGAATTTCTTAGCTATAATTTCGTTGCATTGTTGTCTATTAGTGTTGTTATTTAGAATAATTCTATTCGTGAATAACCCTTTGTTATTCGCGAATAGGATTATTCCAAATAACAACACTATTGTCTATGCACAAAAAACAAGAAAAAAAAGTTGACAACGAATTGTTGCAAATTCAACAAAAAATGTGTTTGATCTATGCTTGAAAAATGATTTCAATTAAACATTTAATTAATTAACAATACATTATTAATTATATTCAGTCGTCCGACTTCCTCACTCTTCTGGAGCGCATGCAATCGCAACGTCTCGACGACCAGCGATGTGAGATGCCCGAAATTCATGTAAGTATCTTTTATAATTAGTTAATTAGTAATTATCGATTGATTTAAATGAGGGAGCCAATTATCGATTGAAATTGGCTCCCGAACACTCGAAAATACACATGATCTGGCAACCACTGATTACTTTGTAATGATAAGATAGCTAAGGGAGTTGTGTGAAATGATAACATACACTGTCGCTGTGTAAATGTTGTAATAACGTCGGCTAATCATTCGATTTATATGATTTCCTTCTGAAAATACTGTATTAGTATTATTGCTGAATCAAATAGATTAAGAACCTACCATACCTACAGTATTCCTACCGTACTCTTCCACCATCCCCGATCAGTTCTCGATCACCTCTTCTTTTCTCCGGATATTGCCGTAAATTCCACCTAATCACTGCCATAAATTACCGCCCGCGCTGTTGTTTTCTCTTGTCCCTTCTTCTTCTTACTGACCAGTTTGGAGTTGGAGTTCCCTACTCGTAGCGCCACAGTTTCACTCCCATTCTCGTTCAGATACCAAATTTTTCAAAACAAACATCATCAATTTCACTAAATATTTTTTCCTTCCGCCAACATTTTCCGGTCGGGCCCTGTTCCACCCTTATTCCCCCCCATCCCCTCTCCCCATCTTTCCTCTTTCTTCCGAATTAGCCCCCAGTAATCACACCCTGTCAGCCAATCACATAGGAAAAGAAGGGGAAATGCCAAGTGCCAAGTCCCCCGCGTCACCCCTCTAATTTTCGAGCTCCCTATTCGCACCCTTCCTGTACCCGATCCATGCCCCTGGTTTCTCGTTCCTGGATCCTTGTTCCGGGTACACTTCCAATTCCAATCTATCTTGGGCGCGAATGTCTCTCTCTCCATCTCATCTAGCGCAATTCGATTAGGCCCTTCTGAGGACCGGGGCAGAGAGTCTCATTAGCACACAGATTTATTGACGACGCGAATGCCCCATGTTGTTGCCCGTTTCACAGAGAACATTTCCAAATCCAGGCCCTTCATACATCAAAAATGTACAACGAAAGTATTACATTTAATACATTTTTAGTAATTTTCATGTATAAAGGGGCTGGATTTATAAATTTGTATCTGTGTGAGATCCGTCTCCCGAGAAAATGCGGATTAGTTCGAAAAAAATATTCTCATCATTTCCTTGTGCTATTCTTGTTTTCGCCGCTTTTTTATGTGCACTTCGTGCCTTTTCTTAACGCACTTCCTGTGCTTACCGCCATCCGTAATCTCGCAGCCCTTCTCTCTATGAAAAAGCGCGTCTTAGTTAAATAGCCCTACATGCCTTTCGAGACCATCTTTTAGGTCACTGTCAATAGATGCCTTTTCGTAGGACTCCAAAGTAAAAAAATGTTTGCCGAATAAATCCTGAAGTTTGCACAAAAAACTGCACATATGTTTATAATAGTTTGCATAATCAAACCATAAAATGCGGTCTTCCCTCCTGATGTACCGTTAGAAATGCTCCCTTATCATCTTAATATCGCCATCTTTCCCACCTTAATCCCCTCTATTATGCCCCTGGGCCCAGGGATTTCCGGAAATCACCAACCCCCTTTCACCGCCGCTAATCTTTATTACTGTTGTGCGAATCCCCGTTTTACGATCTTGCAATATAGTCACTTCCCGATTCCCCCTGCGTACAATACTAATCGTCAAGCATGCTGTAATGTTTCACTCCCTTGATTACGTGTACTACCTCACCCGAAATACTGCCGTATCCGGCTGTAATGATTACTGTAATGTCTCACTTTCTAATTTCCGGATCCGGCCCTGGAACGGAGCGGAAAGGGTAGTGGTGGCGATTAGCAGTACTGTTGCTCGGAGGCACTTATCGATGATGTTTCATCCTATTAGTCCTTTTCTGCTCTAATACCTTTGCCAGTTACCACTTTCAAACATCATACTCTTCTATGTTTAATGCAGTTTGTAATCATACCGTTACACCTTACATGCTCGATGAATTAAAAAAGATCCTATTGTAATCGTTACCGTATCCTGCCGTTCGGATATGCCCTATTTCCCATTCAGTTTTCCAAACCATTCTCTCTTAAAATAATGATGTTCCCACACATTGTACAGTTAGTTTTTTGTTGTTGTTTCCCCTCCCTTCCTCCTTTTCTTCCCTTTCACTCATTTTTCCTTCCTTCTATTAGCCCCCATTGGAAAAGAGTGCCGACCACCGAACGGTGCCCCTGGTACCACAGAACCGGACACCCGAACACTACCCTTCCCCCTACTCCTTTGAGATCCGAACGTGGCAACCAGGCGCACCACCTGACATCTGTCTGATATGTTGTGGCTGTGATGCCCCCTTGATTAGCCCCCCTGGTCAGTCCATAGGAACAGGCGCGGAACCGGACACACATTTCCCCGTTCCCTGGGGCACCGTGTACCATTCAAATGCTCTATCGGACAACATTATGGGCCCAATTCAGGGAGTGAAGCCCCACCTGGCCATTCCGTCCCTAGACAACAACATTTCCTGCGCGATTCTGGTTTCACCGCTCCTTCTTATCCGTCACTGCCCTTAATCAGTTGATGATTTGCCATTAGACAATTTTTAGACGCCTTGGCCCATTAGACAATTTTTAGACGCCTTGGCCCTGCTCTTCTCTGAGTCAAGCCGTAACCGATCTTAGTGAAAAGCTTTGATTAATTTACCGTAGGATGCAAGGATATTGTAGATTTCTCTGATTTCGATCGATACCCGACACCGTAACCCAATAAGTACCCAATCAGATCGATCACGAAATGATTGGGCCAGGGCATGGCGGAAATGTGAACAGGTGGGCATTATGAGAGAGGGCAGAGAGTGAGAGAGACAGGGCACAAAGGGGTAACGAGAAAATGAGAGTGGGTGGAAATAGGGAGAGAGGGAGAGAGAAAGAGAGAGAGAGAGAGAGAGGTAGATCATTATATTCTCACTGACCATGCGCACATACACGGGTCTTGTGTCCTTCAAGCGGTGAGTTGTGTGTTAGTAGGGCCAGCGATAGAGGCCAGTCAAGCCTGTCCTACTGAAAATATGTTCATTTCTCCTGTTTTCTGAATATGTGAAGTACAACCATCTGAATATTCAAAAGCCATGCTTTGCATCAGACATTAGGTAAGGCAAAATCAATCGTAGATCGTCCTGCTTGGTAACTGCGCTAAGTGCACTTGGGCTGTTGCTATGCGCTACCGTGAGAACATTTTGGGAAATCAGTGAACGGAACCTGCACTCGAACCCGGTTTCCACCAAATTGAATGTTAAAGCCAGTGGGAACTGAGCAAAACACATCCCAGTATTCCCCGGTTTTATACTATTCAAGTGTGTTTCGTGTTTCGTCGCTTGTATTTGAAACATACGAGCACGTTTCAAATCGTTTCGTTGATGGGTTGCGTTTTTTAAAAAGAATACACATATATTTAATGATATTTCAAGCCCTTTATTCGTCCCCATTTTCGGAATGCACTCCTTCCCGTACTCCCATACTACATTTTCTTGTTGTTCTTCTCTATTTCTTTCTTTCTCTCAAGAGTAAATCTAATTGAGCAAAAAAAGAGATGAGACTGTGGGCGAAAGAGACAGACTGACAGATAGGAGATCGCTCTCCATAGTGCACTGTTTTTGAGACTCTCTCAATTTCGCACACTCTCTCGCTCGCAACCCCTTTCTGGATGTTCGGCTTGATGAGAGACAGATAGAGGCTAGACTGCCCCATTAGAGTGCACTGTTTTGAACGAAATAGACTTCCCTCAACCTAGAGCATCTCAAAGACTAATTTGCTTTCGCATGTTTTCGGGCAAAATCCTCTCATGCCCTGAATCATATTTTGCGCCTGTTCACGTATCATAAATGTAAAATGCTTCACTAACCGATTCTCTAATTTTCGAATGCTCTCTCGCCATAGTTTATGTCGATTGTAAGTGGAACATTTTATTATTTCGTCTGTTTTACCTCATCTTCCCAATATTTCACCCGACACCCATGTTATCTCTGTGCTCAAGATCATAGGCGGTCTCGAGGCTGTTTCTAATTCTCTCCAATCTGCGCGCTCTCTTGCTTTTTCTCCTACATCTCTGGACCCTCTCGAAACCGCCTTGTCTCTCGCCTATTGCTGGCTTATGTTATGTGTGAGAGAAGAGGTAGACATGACTTGAAGCATGACAAACGACGATTTTCATAGGTTGAATTCCTCTCTTAAATTGCTCAACTTTCGTTGAGCCTGGCAGTAGTTTGAATTATTTTTTTCCAAAAATTGTGCAAATGCTTTTTAGCGCATTCGAGTTAAGTTAATTAATTAATTAAGTTAATTAAGAGGCTTTAATTCCCATCGTTGCGATGGCGGCATCTGATCTATACAAATAATAACAATAATAATTTTCATAAACGCTCGTAATCGCTGATTTTCACCATATTAGCAGAATAGTATTTCAACCGCCCATTCAAACGAATAATTTCATTTCTTCGTTTTCGGAAAAAAAATAGTATCTTTTCCTTGAAATACAGTTACTTTGTTCAAGAAATGTGTACACAAAATTTGTAAAACGCCCCTCGCAATTTCGCCTCAATTTTTCAGTGTGCAAAAGTGAGAGAGTCCCTCTCGATTTCGCACACTCTCTCACTCCAAAGGCCTTTCTGTAAGGTTGACCGGCCTGTGGAATGGTGTGATGTGGTAGGGTGCGTAGTTGGATTAAAATGCAGACCATCGCGTATCTTTACATAATGTCCACCGGCCGATTGCCGTTTCACGCGCGCTTTACCTTGTTCTCAAAATGAGCCGGATCAATTGACTTGCTGGCGATTGTAAAAAACACTATTTTAGATGAAACCATCATTGAATGTGAAGCGGGTGGTTGAGTTTTCACGCGCTGTTTCAATATCACAAACACTTTCATGCAGAGCAAACGCCGTTGCTCTTCTCGCTTTCTATCATTTCTTCCTATTGAGATTAGTCACCTTTGCCCTCCGATCTTTTTTCCCCTGCTTCATGAAATTGTCCCCGCAAAAAAGGTTTTCGTCTCCGGAATGTTTGGTGGAATTTCCAGAACCAACTTTTTTGTCTTAAACGATAGGACCTCTAATAATATTAATATTACCCTTAGTGAGAGAGTGAGAATGCGAAAAATGAAGAGAGTGCACATTCATATTTCACATTCCTGGTTTATCTTTGTCTCTTCTATTCGTGGGAATTCCCTACGAATCGACGTGTTCTCTCTCTCAATTCCTGAAATATTCATGAATCGGTGGCTAATTTGTATCTCTTAGTGTGAACAATTCCCGTCGAATATTTGATCACTCTCCTCGTCTCTTCCGAAAATCGGCAACCTAAAATTGTCGAGCCTTGGCCTATAGCAGTTTCGGAAACTATCACTTTAATCTATAGTAAAAACAAAGTTTTAAATAAATAGTCATAGATATTAGTAATCTTAATATAATATAAATTAATATAATATAATTAATATAAATAGTCATAGATATTAGTAATTAGATTAGTTGTTCATCTCGATTATTGATCGATTTAAATCCTTCTCAGCCCCAGCTTTAGAGCCGGCTTTTAGGTCACAAAGAATGGAGACCGTGGTTGCACACATCATTCCACAGGCCGGTCAACCTTCCAGAAAGGCCTTTGGAGTGAGAGAGTGTATGAAATCGAGAGGGACTCTCTCACTTTTGCACACTCTCTCGCTCTAACCCTGGTCTGTGGGTTTGGAATCATGTGTGCATTGTAAGGCTAGCATACTTTGCAAGCAAACATTGTGGACATCAAACGTGTTGCGTAGTATGCATACACCGTTTTATGGGATTCGTCTAGGTGCTGAACGTTGGATATCCAAAACTCCGAGTTTCAATATTATATTCAAAATTCCATGGTGAAGATATAACTTTTTCATGTGCTAGGCTAATGAGAATACAGCCCTCTACAGGATGCAAAAACGAGGCCACACTAGCATATTCGATTCAACATTGACGAGAGCCCCACCCCGTTCCTTATTCTTTTCAACATTCAACATCTTCTCTAAACGCGTCTCCACGATTGCCTAGTGATGACGCAATATTCTTTTCCCATATACTCTATCATTCCTCTACTCTCCTCCCCCCATAGCTACAATGCTTCCTATTATAATTTCACACACTTTCGAGTAGCAATAATGATGTTCCACTGACTTTTGCGCTCGTTATTTCACTTCCCTTTTCTCCTCATTCCCTATTCCTTCCCATCATTCGTTGATAGTATATAGAGTGAGAATGCTAATACAGTAGTAGGCGCATGTTTTTCCTTGTTGCTAACAGTATTACTTCCTATATTGTGCAAACTCTTCCGCATAGTGTCATGTATTTCCCTATTTCAAAAACGAAACCCCCGGGTATTCCACACGTCATTTTCTGCCCTCTGGCTCGTGCGCGGTATTTTGTCTGTACAGCGACTGTCACAATCAGATAGATTGGCTATCTCTCTCTCTCTCCCTGCCCTCTTCTCTATCTATTTTTTCTATCTCCCGCAGTCGCTCAAGGATGCGCCACGTAAAATGTCAAAATCTCGTGAGCTGCACTCTCTTGATTTCGCACACTCCCTCGTCGAACTGATCTATCGTAATTAGCGCATTACTGTATTTTCCTTCCGGGAGTCACTCAATCTGGCGCACTGTCCCATGCATAAGTGGCACTATCCATGCAGAGAGTGTGATCTACTCTCTTCCCCTTCCTCCCACCTCCCCTCTCTCTCACCCCCTCTCCTCCTCTCCTCCTCTCTCCCCTATCTCGAAACCACCTCCCCCGACCCCACCATGCTCCCCCTCCTCTCGGTACCTGACCCAAGTGACCCCGATGGGTGGACCCGAGAGTGAGGGAGAGAGAGGAACGTGCGCGTTAGGGTATGATAATAATATACTGCCCACTACGCGCGTTGTTACTTGATCTACGATTTTATGATGCGTTTTGTTCTATGCTTCTTTACTAATTATTCAATTACGATTGTTAGTTACAACGTTATTATGGTATAGATAAGACTGTTTTGCACAAAGCTTTTCTTTACCATTTTTAACGGCGCAACTAACAATAGTAATGGAATAATTAGTAATACTACTACTGTTAATTATCAAGTATTTATGCTATAGCTAGCTGTTTTGCGCGCTTTGTCTCAATGTTCTCCGATCTCCTCTCTCGATCTTTTACACAAGTTTCTAGCTCTGCTGTTTTTACTTACTCTACCGAACCAAATCAGTACGAATTAGAGCATAGTTCTCGAACGTTTCTTATTGATCTGTCTGTATTTTGAAGCCATATTACCTAATGATGACGCAATCATTTGTAAACATCGATAGAAACTGTACTGTTGTTGCCTCTAAATCGATCAAGCGCCGATTCGCATAAAACCTCTGCCGTTTTTCCTATCCGCGAGAGCGCGCCGGAATTCATTTCCCCCTCGAATTCGCCCCTCTTCCCACCCACTTTTCCTCTCTCATCTTGATGCCACTCCTATCTGTCTACCTCCATATCATTTCTCCGTTCTTTGAAACCTCCAGAAAGGGGCAAGGAGCGTGATAATGAGTGATGTTCTCTCACGTTCCCACACTATCTCGCCCATGACCCCTTTCGGGAGCGTTGGAATGATTCGTTCTCTACCAATCTTCACTTGACTTGCCACTCCTCTTTTCTCTGATGACTTGATGTTGAATCAGCTTGAACTGTGCGCTGTTTACCAAACCGAGTCGAGTCGAGGGAGATATTTGCTTCCGCGTTTCACGGGCATATTTCTGATTGAGGGCCAACGGTTTGACTCATAATGAAGGGTTTCGTGATCTGCTAACCCTCAGGCGTATTCAGTGACCTATAACCGACAATTGATCAATATTGTTCCGATAGAACGGCCTATGCACCAGCTGAGCCTCGAATACTCTGAATTCCAATTCTATTCATTTGATCTGCACTCAGGTGGAAATATGTTTCGCGGGAAATTCATTATACACTACTAACATCCTACACTAGTATCTTACCGCATTCCATTATATTCCATCATAACTATTCCTCACTATTTCCTAATATAGACAATTATTCTCCCTCCTGACCCTATTGTCACTCCATTTGCTTTGATTTCTCACGCTACTTCCCACATTCAACTCGTTTTTGCATTTATCGCGCTCACTACCCGCTAGCCTATCCATAAAGTCTACTCCGATCTCTCCCTGACTCATCCTTTCATCTACATTTTTTTTCTGGATCGCGATTGCCTAGTGATGACGCAATTCCCGATACAGGTATTGAAACTGCTCGTATGGAGACACCGACGCGGCCGCGATGGCAGCTTCACGAAAACATCCACTTCAACGACATCGATGCGGACGCAGAGGAGACGCCGCAGCGGCGCCTCTGTGGCGCGGCGTCCGCGCGCTCCGCGCCGCCAGCCGTAGAGAAGCGATACGCGCGGCGTAGCGCGGGCGGCACGCCGGCGCCCTCGCCGCGCCTCGCCATAGTTGGGGGCGGGTTGGGCGCCCGCGCCCAATCGCTCGATTCCCTCAACAATCGGGCGGCGGAATTTCTCGCGTCGCCTAGTCTCTCTCATCCCTCAGCCTCCAGTAGAATGGGAACAATCAGTGAAGAACCGCCGGCAATGTCCGCGTCCTGCGTCAACCTCTCCGAGGAAGACGCGTTTAAGGTGCGCGCTGCTGCAAAGCTCGTCCAGGCGCTCGACAATCTGGCCGAAGCGCAGAGTCGCTCGCCAGAAAACACCGCAAAGGCGTCAAGGAAGATGAGTCGATCGGCACTGGATCTGTTCGGACTGGGCTGGCTGCGGAGAAAGGAAAGCACCTCGGAGGTGTCAAGCCCGATTCTGATCTCCTCAACCGCGTCAACACTTAGTCTGAAGGATCTGCCGGGAGATCTCAGTATGGTGGGTTACTGCACATCGTACTGTACCAGGGGTACGGTAGGTGGTAAAGTGAAAACATAGCCAGTGCGTCATGTGTCATGTGTTGATCATGTGTGAGAAAATATTATTGATTAGCATATATAAGTGGTTGTCAGATCATGTGGTGATGTCATACCAAATTATTTACGAATAATTATTCCTGCGAATTCGGACGCACAATTTTTCCGTCCTGCAAATTAATGCAAAGAGGCTTATCGGGAGAGTAGAAGAGGTGGCTGGGAAAATGATGTTCACCTGAAAACACAAGACAAATCTGTGGTGATTTATCGATTTTCCGGGGATTTATCAATTTTCTTTCAGTCCGGAAGTCTTTCGAAACGATCCGACTGCGTTGCTACACGCGAAATGATCACCGAGGTAAATTATTGATTTTATTTAATACAAAGTATGAGTTTTTCCCAATATCTCGTTTCCATTTGCGTCATCATTCGTGAAATTCAACATCGTGTAAGCTTCCGAAACTTCGCCTATAGAAACCTCTGCTGTTATGAGAAATCTAGATATATTGTATGTTTCCCTTTTTAACCCTATTGTAAGTTTCAGCCGGTTCAATATATTGCTTTTGCTCGCGAAACTATTCAAATCCGTAGACTGCATTGTTGGTAGGGCATTGTCGCTGCGGGAGATTTGAATTGCAACTTCGAATCGCAAACTAGAATCCAATTGACTACAGTACGCTAACAGCATCATGACCGTTTCGTGACCTTTGCGTCCAGAAAATCAATATATCCAAAATTGGAAAAAAGATTTTGTTTGCACATCCTAACAGAGGCCAAAGTCTCTTCTTTCATCTTTCACTCTGTCAAACCCGATTCAACAGGGCGAAAAGAGAAGAGCCCATTGTGCGTGTATGAACAGCTTGAACATGTGAAAAGAAAATTTAGCTCGTGAAAATATTCGAACGATCAGCGGATGAAATGGGGAAACCGAAAGGGGAAACAATATCGAAATATGCGCTAGATGCGGAACAATCATGGCGATGCAAGATATTTTTTTTTATTTTCAAATAAATATTCTTAAATTAATAACATGTAGATGCGTTTAGAGCAAGCATATCAGCGCGCATTTCAATTAAAATTGTTATGCAAATTCCTCGAATTCCTAGGAGATTAGGCTATTCCTTTAACTCGTTACATGCTAACTCTAACGCGAATCGTGGTCTTATTTGTACTAACGCAATGGCAATAGTTACGTTATGGATGGTTAATTCATGAAATTAGTTCAAAAATTTCGGATGAGTTTCAACTCGATTATATTGCGCGAATTCGTAGAAAAAAAATTGTTCTGCTTCCCATTTGTTTTCTAAAAAGTTGAAAAATATCGATACTCTAAATAAGAATACTGAGAGAAAAATTACATCAAAAAACAATACATTCCACAGCAGATTAGTCATGTCTTACTTTCGTTGTCCTTCTGTCTTAGATAATTGAATATAAAAAAACAGCAAATATTAGCAGGTTTTAAAAGATTACCTAGTGATGACGCAATTCTCCCTTTTTCAGTTGCTCGCTCGTGTCGGTCCCTACCCTCAAATCGTCCTTCCTTCCACTGGTTTCTGGATGGACGGAGTTTCGTTGAGTGGCCAACATTTGGACGAACCCCCTCCCGAGGCGGAGTGTACGCATAACAACAGGTACTAATTAAATATATATTTGTAACTTTGTAATTAGAAAAAAAAAGAGAGAAAAAACATGCGCAAACATAGATTCCACCGCTCTCCGTGAAAAACACTTTTAACAGGTTTTCCCCATTAAGTACGCTTGGTAGAATGTTTTTTCGAGGAATGCAACGCTCCGACGATTGCATATTAATGACGCAATATTCTTCCAGCTGCGCCCGCTTCAAACTGGAGACGGATGACACCTCGCACTGCTACAGGCGACACTTCTTCGGCAGGGTACGGTATTTCACATCCTAGAATTATCATGAACTGACTTTATTCCAGGAGCATCACGATTTTTACGCGCTCGATGCTAACCTCGGCCCACTGATTTTGTCGGTGCGCACCGAAGTCATCTCCAGCCAGACGCACTTCAGGTATTTGGGGTGGATTCCATTAGAGAGTTTGAGAATTTGTGCGCGGCACGTGGCGTGATGGCGCGCGACATTTGCGTTTCACGCTTGTCATAAGTGGAAGAGGAAATTTCAGTAATTGGTTCCGTTCCGATTTAATGTTCTAAAATAATTATAATTAATTCAGAATAATGCTGCGCACGCGACAAGGCACCGTGCACGAAATCGTTCCTAGTGGAGGTAAGCAAATCAATAAAAGTTTTTTTTCTAAATCAATATTTTCTAAATATATTGACCTTTTAAAGTAAACGGTTAAAATCTCTCAACATTTGTAAATAAAATAGTATCATTAGGATTTTGAAAAACATTCTTATTTAGAAAAAAAAAGATATTTCAGCACTCGGTGACCGCCCTTCTGCCTCTCGAATGGCTCGTTTGCTGTGTGATGAAGTGACCACAGACAAATTCCACCCCGTCGCATTTCCTGGTGGATCGGAATTGGTCGTTCAGTGAGTTATGAACCCTGCGATTTGCGCGATTCCAACCCTCCAGAGAGGTGCCTGTAACTCCTTTATGGCAGCTTGATTACACAATTACACAATGTTATCCAGGAATTAGTTTTCAAGCTACGTTTCTTTGTTTTGAAATAGCGTTGAAACACAAATCTACCGCTAAATATTAGGACACTTAACATTTATTTTCAATCATTTTTTCAAAACATTTTTTTCCAGATATGACGAGCACGTGCTCACAAACACGTACAAATTCGGAGTTGTCTACCAGCGGCCCAGCCAGGTAAATATACTACCATAACCTATAGCAACAGTAACCAGCATACTGTAAAAAGCATACCGTATTCTATTTTACCCCAGACTACGGTATATCACAAAACCGATATAATACTTCCGCTTTCATGAAAAATTATGAACACTGATAGTATCTCAGACACTGATAGTATCTCAGATAGATCTAGTATCTATTACTGTAATAATACAATAATTTATCGATTGCTGGTAACCGAGGAAGAGCTGTTCGGTAATGCGCGCGGATCTGAGGCTTTCGAGGAATTTCTTTCCGTCATTGGAGAGAAAGTTCGCCTGAAGGGATTCGAGGTGAGAAATTGAGTTAGAATGTCGAATCATGTGAATTAAAGTGCATTGCCTAAGAATGAATATCTGCGAAATTCAGGGTTACCGAGGCGGTCTAGACACTGTTCATGGCCAAACCGGAGCAGAGACAGTTTACACAGAGTTTCGAGGAAGAGAGGTGAGCATTTTTTACGCTAACCTTTAGGATGAATTTCATTATTCCAACCGTCCAGAATGGGGCAGAAAGTAAGAACCAGAAGTGCGCAAGTGAGAGTCTCTCTTTTATTTTTACACCGGTCTTTCATTCCGAGTTCTTGAGACGAGCTGTGAAACTATCTGAAAAAACCGCATGTATTTCGTAAACGATAAGTTTGTCAATTTTAGGTTGTTTTCCACGTCTCTACGATGCTTCCCTTCACTGTTGGCGATACTCAGCAACTGCAGAGAAAGAGACACATCGGAAACGATATCGTGGCTATCGTCTTCCAGGTAAGACCTCTTTTTAGAAATCGAGAAATATTTCTACCGTAACGTTATTCTATCCACATACCATTCTACCAGTTTAAAGGAATTCAATACATTTTGGTTGCCTTTAGCTGTTTTAATGTGATCGATGTTGATACCGTAATCTCAATATTCCCTTCAGGAGGCCAACACGCCCTTCTCGCCTGACATCATCGCCTCCAACTTCCTCCACGCGTACATTGTAGTGCAGCCAATCGAGCCCGGCACGGACAACGTTCGATACAGGGTACGGTAGTATTGCTTGATTGATTACGGTGGATAAGACTGGTAGAGGGTACGGTAATATTTATTGATTGATTAGAAAGAAAATTATAATGCTAATTATAAGGCCGAAGAATGAATGGGGATGATATATAACTAGTACATTTTCCTGCTAAAATGGCCCAGAACCAACCTCATGATTATCTTCTTTGTAGATAAACAATCAATAGATGCATTTAATCAATCGATAATCTCTTTTCAGGTGGCCGTGACAGCTCGTGACGACGTTCCCTTCTTCGGCCCAACTCTTCCTACTCCTTCCATCTTCCGAAAGGGACAGGAGTTCAGGTAAGCGCTATTATATTCTTGGGCACAGATTGCGAACTCTCTCTCTAAATGTGTCTCTCTAGAGGGCTCAACACGCGATCAAGTTTTTTTTATTTCCCAACAAAATGAACGATAAAATAATAATAAAAAACATTTCAAAAATAAAACAAGGCAATGATGTTAAGATTTAGATGATTTTTAAAACTACAGTACTCGGCAAATACCAAACATCAAGCCTTATGCGCAATGAATGAATAGAGCTTGAAACATATTCGAAATTCCATCGTATTTTAGGAATTTCCTGCTTACGAAACTCGTAAATGCGGAAAACGCGGCGTACAAGAGCCAGAAGTTTGGCAAGTTGGCGGTACGTATTCTTGATTAAAAATATTAAATTTTTATTTTATCTAAATAATATTAATTTAATTTAAATCATAAATAAATATTCAGGAACGAACTCGTGCGTCGCTACTCGAGCAACTCTATCAGAACCTCAAAGAGCGCGCCGAATTTTATGGTGAATTAAAAAAGATTTATTATTATATTTTTTGAATAATTAAAATATGAGCCATTTTCTCCACAAAATTGATTGTTGTCCTTAAGATACTCGAAACAACAAAATTTTCTTATAAGCAAATTAATTATTTACATAATACATTATAGGTCTGTCCATCCTGGAAACGACCGAAGCCACTGGTGGCAGCACCACCTCCCTCTCACTTTTCACCACAGTGAAGAAGGCTTTCGGAGCAACCAGGACCCGATCCGTCTCCCATGTTTGTTTTCTTTATCGATTTTTCCTCCTCAACTCAGGTTATTAAATACGAAAAATTCTGTTTCCTTGAGCTTTATTTTAAATTACAACCAAATTATTATCAGCGCTATTCATTTAAACGAAATGTATTGCTAGATGATTATCACCTGGCTCATTCTTGTTTCGTTGTTTTATGAAAGCGGTTTCGGTTGTACCTTCAACCGTTCTTGACGATTTTTATTTCTCGAAATGAAAAGAAAACACAACATTGCTTTATAATGACGCAATCGTCCCGAATATTTGAGTAAATTGGTGGTTGCAGGACCAAGCACCGACTCCGACTCCGCCCATCCGAGCGATTTCAATGACCACTCCTAACAGGTTTCTTCCACATTCTCTGGGACGTTTTAGACGAGAAAATATCCCATGATTCCTAATTTCTTTTCAGCCTTTTTTTCGATTGAACATCACATTATGTAAATAAAAAGTATTTTATTGTTTTAATTTAATTCAGAATGCACATCGTCCACAAGAGATCGGCTGCGAGTGAGAAATCCTCGTCTTCGACGTCGTCAGGAACGGGATCTCTCAGACAGAGTCCGAATGAGGATTGGTACGATACTTTATCATGTTCAACCTTTATAATGATTCCCTGAAACAACAGTTTGCCTTGATTATCTCATGCAACAGATTACGCAATGACGGTTCGCTAGACAGCATATATCATTATACTTTAGGGTTGTACAATTCATTCTATATCTTTACAATATACTTGAGTTTCCCACAAAATAAACATTTCAGCGACCACAGTTGCCCCGCCACTTCGCCCACTGGATCGACTTCCGCTCTCCCACTAACACACAAGAATGTGAAGTGTCTACAGAGTGGAAACATAAGGTGAGAAATTCGAGAAAGCAACTTTTGTACAATATGTCGATAATTAAATTTCACAAACCAAACACGGAGCAATTATTCGCAAAGTTCGTTACGAATATCTTTCAACAAAAAGTGGAAAGTATATTATTCTCTAAAATAATGCCAAGAGAAACAAATGAGTAAAAGTTTTGGTATTTTCAGTCGTAATCTTGACTGGGACCTTTCTTCGATCGAAAATGAGGAGGGAGATGAGGATGGAAGTGATAGAAACCACGATAGTGACACGGGAATGGTGAGTGCATTGCGTCATTACTATGCAATAGTGAATTTTGTTCACACTTCTTGCGTTATGGGAATTGTGAGTGGATTGAAACATCAGAGAGTCAGTTATTTGCACAATCAGTAAGCCAGTGCTGAAAAAAGTGGAGAATCTAATTTTCAAATTGTTTCGCTTACGAAGAGTAAATAGTGCAGCGGATAAGGAATATTGTTTGTGATCTTCATGACTACTATGGGGTTCCTTAATGATAAAATCCAAAAATCCAATTATAAAAAATGGAACAAAATAATTTCTATTGTTCCAATTCAATGGGGAATATTGAATACTATTTTCTCAAGGAATCGATGTCATCCGACAATCACCCCGCAAATCGTCTCTCCTGTTCTTTCTGCGCCGATGAGACGATGTCAAATGCTGGCGACGTGAAAAGGTGAGCAAAAAATCAATAATCAAGATACTAAAACGTGCAGACAATGAATTTGAGATGTTTGAGATGTAGCAGCATTGAGCAATATCTGTAAATTCTTTACAATTAGGCATTTGTTCATGATGAAAACCCTAATAGGTACTTGACTCACAGTCTAAAATATTTCGTGATTGTCAAAAACATTTATTTTCTAGATTGGAAACTCTGGTGGGAGATGTGGATCGACTACAGGGAGAGAAAGCCGAGTTACTCAAACAAAATGTTAGCTGCAAAACGGATATCAAACGACTCAAAGATCGGTGAGAATTTCGAAGGATTATGTCATCACTAGGCAATGCAAAACTTCTAATGAAATCTATCCGATTTTGATGGGGCTAAAATGCATCGTGTAGATCAAGGGCCGCATTGGCATTAAGCAATCTTTATGTATATTTCTCTTCGACAACATATTCGTACATTTCATCATCACTAAGCAATAACTTCAGGCAATGCTCTCTCGCCGACGAATTAGATCGTGCCAACGAGGAAATCCTTCGATTGCGCAAGTTGATAAAGCAAAGAGCATCATCCGACGCCTCCCAAACAACGCCCATCGTCCATAGGACATCCCTCACCATCAACACTCAATAATCGATATTACGTCATCACTAGGCAATGTATGACGTCACAGCCCCGCCCCGTAATAATAAGAACCCATCCCATCCATACAGAGCTTCGACACACGCATAAGATTCTTTCGAATTTGTCTTTTCTAATAGATATTTCGGTATATTTCAAATATTATCAACATTCGCATCGATGTCACATTCAGGGTACACCAACCTCAATTTCGAATAATATCGATTCAGTTTTTCCCTCCCTTATCTCTGTAAATTGTGTTGTTCTGATAATAATTTAGCTAGTTTCTTTTTCCGAGTGTAGTTTGACCCCCAGAATATTTCGTCCCCTTTTCTAGCCTATTCATCATTTTGTGCCCCGGTAAGACTCAGAGTAGCTACTACTAAGATAGCGTACGAACATAGTACACACCATCCTCAAAGATTTCATGAACATATAAACTCCTTTCATTGTCACTGTCATAGTTTGTACGTTTCGAAAATCGATAAATTATCAACGACTGTAAATCAATTTGTCACCCGGACTCCCTCCAACCGAGTATATTAGGGTTTCAAAACAGTGCAATCACGAACATTCTCGACTTATGATGGAATGCATCGGTACCGCCGTTAGCGACTCTATGTAGTAAAAATATTTTTGAAAATATTTAAAACTCATTTTGGGGCGTCACACCAGACGTTTCCGCATACGTGAGAGCCTTTCGACAAGGATGATCTCTCTATCTTCGTTTGATGTGCCCGTACCATCTCATGCTATTCTCAGTTCTTACCTACTTTTTCGCCAAGCGAAGCAATACCCAACTGTTTCCTCACTCTTTCATTCCGCACCATATCGTTCAATCGCACATGACTGATCCATTTCGCCATCTTCATTTCGGCCACACTCAACTTCTCCTCCAACTTCTCAGCAAGCGCTAGACTTTGAAAGGTAACTAAACAACTACCCGCATAAGAGGGAAATTACACCCCCACCCTCTTCATTCTCCGCACTCTCTCTTCGAAAAAGCGGTCAATTTCCCTGTTACGCGGGTAGTTGTTTAGTTAGCTTTCAAAGTTTTCTTATAAGCAAATTAATTATTTACATAATACATTATAGGTCTGTCCATCCTGGAAACGACCGAAGCCACTGGTGGCAGCACCACCTCCCTCTCACTTTTCACCACAGTGAAGAAGGCTTTCGGAGCAACCAGGACCCGATCCGTCTCCCATGTTTGTTTTCTTTATCGATTTTTCCTCCTCAACTCAGGTTATTAAATACGAAAAATTCTGTTTCCTTGAGCTTTATTTTAAATTACAACCAAATTATTATCAGCGCTATTCATTTAAACGAAATGTATTGCTAGATGATTATCACCTGGCTCATTCTTGTTTCGTTGTTTTATGAAAGCGGTTTCGGTTGTACCTTCAACCGTTCTTGACGATTTTTATTTCTCGAAATGAAAAGAAAACACAACATTGCTTTATAATGACGCAATCGTCCCGAATATTTGAGTAAATTGGTGGTTGCAGGACCAAGCACCGACTCCGACTCCGCCCATCCGAGCGATTTCAATGACCACTCCTAACAGGTTTCTTCCACATTCTCTGGGACGTTTTAGACGAGAAAATATCCCATGATTCCTAATTTCTTTTCAGCCTTTTTTTCGATTGAACATCACATTATGTAAATAAAAAGTATTTTATTGTTTGTATAAGAGGGAAATTACACCCCCACCCTCTTCATTCTCCGCACTCTCTCTTCGAAAAAGCGGTCAATTTCCCTGTTACGCGGGTAGTTGTTTAGTTAGCTTTCAAAGTCTAGCCAGCGCCCATTTCTCACTACCATACATCATCGCTGGTCGAAAAATCGATCGATAAACCGCCCCGTTGAGTGTCATTCATACTCTCTTATCATGGTGAATACCTGCACATGCACACAGAGAATGAATACACTGAGATACGACACCCAGTGTATGATACACTCAATACTGAGTGTATTCGCGGTTCGAGATAGCGTGCGAAACCGAGAGATTAGTAAGTGTATCACTCACTTGGTGTCTTATCTCAGAGTAGGATACACTCAATAGTAAGTGTATTCATTCTGGGTGCATTGAACGGTGATCGATCACTTGGGAATCATAGGATCGACACCGTCATTTCAGTCGAAATGGCCTGGTCACTTTCAACAAAGAAAGTTCTTTATGTAAACGATTGTCCACAACCGATAATCTCGTATCCAAAATTAGTCCACCGAGAATCAATCACATTTGAATGAGAATAGACGAAACAACAACCCTCATTTCCCTCATTATCGCTCTATGCAAAATTGGTTAGGAACGTGAGAATTGGACAAGACGATTTGTAATCAACGATTTGTAACCGGCATACTGGAACCAGCGGTTTGAAACCGATCTATTGGAACCACTGCTCTGGAACCTGCCTTGTGATAACCAACTATGTGGAATCTGTTTTTGATCATTGATTTATCAACTGGCAATGATCGATGTGTGAATTGATGAACTTCAAATACCAAATGAAATGTCAAGAAAATGTATCCTTCAACTATTGTAATTGTTGTAAATGTAAAGATCGTCAGAATTTATTCATTAAACATTCGTATGAACTCGCTGGTTCCAAGATGTCAGTTACAAATCGTCGTGTGCAATTCTCACTTTCCAAACCCATTTTGCATAGAACGATAATGAGGAAAATGAGAGTTGTTGTTTCGTCCATTCTCATTCAAATGTGATTGATTCTCGGTGGACTAATTTTGGGTACGAGAATATCGGTTGTGGGCAATCGTTTACATAAAGAACTTTCTTTGTTGAAAGTGACCAGGCCATTTCGACCCATACAAAGGTGCGTAAACCGCCCGTTTCAGACAAAAAGTGATGAAATATTGGTGAGCAAAAAATGGTTCCACAATGGCCGGTGTCGATCCTATGATTCCCAAGTGATCGATCACCCATTGAACTTCTCCCATCCGCTCATTATTTTGCTGTTCACATCTGTTTCTGCACCTCCATTCTCATCAATCATCTATTCGATATTTCTTCACTTCTTTGATCGTCTTTTAGTGGTGGAGTCAATAAAGTCAATTCTCCAGAATCTAGTTTCCCCCCCCCTGTAATTCACTGTTCTTTCCAGTCTGGCCCTATCAGTGTCAGTCAGAGATAGATCATCTGCGAATGCATCGGTGCTTCTTCCATCATATCGCCGAGAACTGACAGCAGCACCAATATGAACAGGTATGGATTGAAAGCGCTTCTAGAAAAAGCCCACTTTGATGAGCGGGTCCAAACGGGGTCTTCACAAGGACTGTCACCCTTCTTGTTTACCATTCTCGCATAAGTCTCCGGCACTACTGTCTCTTTCAAACTCCAAATCTTCCTTCTCGATGCTCGACAAAATGCTTTTCCCAAATCGAGAAATGCTGTCTCTATACCCATATTCAAGGTGCCGTTCAGAAGTTGACGAACGGGTGTGTCAACATTTCTCTGAATGTTCTATCAACACATCTTTAAAGGATGCTCATAGTATGAAAGAGCTACAATCGTTGATAATTTATCGATTTTCGAAACGTACAAACCATGACAGTGACAATGAAAGGAGTTTATATGTGTGTGAAATCTTTGAGGGAGGGTGTGTACTATGTTTGCTATCTTAGTAGTAGCTACTCTCAGTCTTACCGGGGTACATTATGATGAATAGGCTAGAAAAGGGAGCGAAATATTCAGGGGGTCAGATTACACTCGGGGAAGAAACTAACTAAATTATTATCAGAACAACACAATTTACAGAGATAAGGGAGGGGAAAACTGAATCGATATTATTCGAAATTGAGGTTGGTGTACCCTGAATGTGACAGCGATGCGAATATTAAGTGTGAGGATATTTGAAATATACCGAAATATTCGATGAAAAGATAAACAAATTTGAAAGAATCTTATGCGTGTGTCGAAGCTCTGGTGTTGGGGGGGTTCTTATTATCAGGGGGACAATGACGTCATACATTGACTATTGATGATGTAATCATTGGGTATTGATAGTGAGGGATGTCCTATGGACGATGGGCGTTGTTTGGGAGGCGTCGGATGATGCTCGTTGCTTTATCAACTTGCGCAATCGAAGGATTTCCTCGTTGGCACGATCTAATTCGTCGGCAAGAGAGCATTGTCTAAATCAGGGGAATTAATGAGTAGTCATGAAGAAATATACAAATATGTCATCGAAAGCTTTACATAAAGATTGCTTAATGCCAATGCGGCCCTTTATCTACACGATGCATCTTAGCCCCATCAAAATCGGATAGATTTTATTAGAAGCCTACTATTGCCTAGTGATGACGTATTCCTTCGAAATTCTCACCGATCTTTGAGTCGTTTGATATCAGTCTTGCAGCTAACATTCTGTTTGAGCAACTCGGCCTTTTCTCCCTGTAGTCGATCCACATCACCGACAAGGGTTTCCAATCTGGAAAATAAATGTTTTTGACAATTACAAAATATTTTAGGCTGTGAGTCAAGTACTTTTAGGGGCTTTCAAGCTGGACAATTCCTAATTGTATAGAATGTATAGATATTGCAGCATCAACCCAATCTTGTCTCAATGTCTCATCTCAAATTCATTGTCTATACAATTTAGTGATAATCGATTTCTTTCTCACCTTTTCACATCGCCCGAATTTGACATCGTTTCATCGGCGCAGAATGAACAGGAAAGTCTATTAGCGGGGTGGTTATCGGATGACATCGATTCCTGGAAAGAATAGTATTCGATCTCGCCTATTAACTTCCTCTTTTTTTTAAATTCATAAAAAAATTTTCAAATGTGTTTCACCGCTTACGTAACACTTCACATTGCCCTTATTTAGTTGATATAAGCCCATCTCATATCTCAAACATTATTACCAATTTGCAGATAGAAATGTTCGAAATTGTCCTAGCACACATTATTTTTAAATTTAAATAACTATACATTCACGTTTGTTGAAGCTGACGGACAGTTCAGAGTTGCATAGCTAGATACGACGAATTCATTTTGGTAAAATAATGCAATCCATGCACCATTCCAGCAACAAAAAGTGTGAGAAATTTTCGCAAAAAACAATTGCACGATTGCCTAATAATGACGCAATTGTCTCACCATTCCCGTGTCACTATCGTGGTTTCTATCGCTTCCATCCTCATCTCCCTCCTCATTTTCGATCGAAGAGAGGTCCCAATCGAGATTACGACTGAAATGCCACAATTATTACCCTCCTTTTTTTATCTCTCTCGACATCTCTCTCTTAGAGTGAAAGTTACACTTTCCACAAATATTTGGAACGACGAAAAAAAGGAAGATTCGGTATGTCGTGCTAAAGTTGCTTTCCCGAATTTCTTACTTTATGTTTCCACTCTGTAGACACTTCACATTCTTGTGTGTTAGTGGGAGAGCAGAAGTTGATCCAGTGGGAGAAGTGGCGGGGCAACTGTGGTCGCTGAAATGTTTATTTGGTTGGAAATTGAATAATTATACTGTAAAAATGTTGCAATGTATACTTCCTATGCTGAATGATCATTTGTCAATGTGTTGCATAAGAGAAACCAGGTGAACTGTTGTTTCAGGATATCTTGATAAAGGTAGAATAAGTTAAAGTGTCATACCAATCCTCATTCGGACTTTGTCTGAGAGATCCAGTTCCTGATGACGTCGAAGACGAGGATTTCTCACTCGCCGCCGATCGTTTGTGGACGATGTGCATTCTAAAATGAAATTGAATAATACAATAATAATACAATAATAAGTTACTTAATTTAATGCTCAATCGACATCGCGGACAAGATAGTAGGCATCATGGGATGTATTCTCCTCTAAAAGGAAAATGAGGTAGAAAAGATGCTAACCTGTTAGGAGTGGTCATCGAAATCGCTCGGATGGGCGGAGTCGGAGTCGGCGCTTGGTCCTGCAATCACCAATTTGATCTAATATTCGGGACGATTGCGTCATTATAAAGCAATGTTGTGTTTTTTTATTTCGAGAAGTACATTCGACTAGCACTGTTGAAGATAGAACCGAAACTTCTTTCTTAAAACAGCGAAACATGAATGAACCAGGTGATAATCATTTAACTATTAATTTCTTTTTAAGGAATAGCGCTCCTAATAAATTGGTTGTAATTCAAAATATAACTCGAAGAAACTCACATTTTCGTATTAAATGATCAGAATTATGGAGAAAATTCGATAAAGAAAACAAACATGGGAGACGGATCGGGTCCTGGTTGCTCCGAAAGCCTTCTTCACTGTGGTGAAAAGTGAGAGGGAAGTGGTGCTGCCCCCGGTGGCTTCGGTTGTTTCGAGGATGGAGAGACCTATAATGAATTATGTAATTAATATACTAAAAATATATATCAATTTAAATTAAAACCAGTGCAGGCATGCGATGTTAATGGTCTCTTACAATTCGACATTCGACGTTGTATGGGTACTATGCATTAAATAAACTAATTAGATGAATAATTAAAAAATTTTGAATAATAAATTACTATTTCGTGCAAAAAATTCACCATAAAATTCGGCGCGCTCTTTGAGGTTCTGATAGAGTTGCTCGAGTAGCGAAGCGCGTGTCCTTTCCTGTACATTTATTTATGATTTAATTTAAATTAATATTAATTATTTAAACTAAAATTCAGCTTGAACAAATACTCACCGCCAACTTGCCGAACTTCTGGCTCTTATACGCCGCGTTTTCCGCGTTTACGAGTTTGGTGAGCAGGAAATTCCTGAAATTGCAAAATATTTCGGTTAAGTTTCAAGCGCGATTCATTCGTTTAGAGTAAAGCGTGTTTTGGTAGTACTGCTTGAGAGACTGAATTAATGAAAACAAAAATCGATATTTTACAATCTTCTCATTAGATACATGCACTAGTAAAAGAGTTCTCTAGAGAGGCACAGTTTTTTTAGATTTCGTGATCAGTGCCCCACAACAGCAAGAAATGGCGAACCTGAACTCCTGTCCCTTTCGGAAGATGGAAGGAGTGGGCAGAGTTGGGCCGAAGAAGGGAACGTCGTCACGAGCTGTCACGGCGACCTGAAGGGAGATTATCGATTGATTAAATTCATTTATCGATTGCTAATTATATAGAAGATGAACGTAACTTTGGATTCATGTCGCTTTTGTAGGAAACCATACTAATTATACCTATTTTATTGATGCTGTGACTTGATTATTGTATTTTCACTAATTAGTCCATAAATACTACCGTACCCTGTATCGAACGTTGTCCGTGCCGGGCTCGATTGGCTGCACTACAATGTACGCGTGGAGGAAGTTGGAGGCGATGATGTCAGGCGAGAAGGGCGTGTTGGCCTCCTGAACGGAACATTACGGTAATATCGATTGTCTTCTTCCGATGGCTAAATGCATCCAAAACGTGAATGCCGCAATCGTTAAACTGGTAGAATGATAGAGTGGATAGAATGGGATTACGGTAAAATTATTTATCGATTTCTAGAAAGAGGTCTTACCTGGAAAACGATAGCCACAATATCGTTTCCAATGTGTCTCTTTCTCTGCAGTTGCTGAGTATCGCCGACAGTGAAAGGAAGCATCGTAGAGACATGGAAAACGACCTGAACTTGCGAAATATTCAGTTTAGGTTTTGCCCAATTCCTGGCAATTTCCCATGAGTGAAACATAATTTTTTTGTTCATTCCAAATGAACGTATACTAAAATTGGAACAATACAGAGAAGATTAGCATGGCCCCTGCGCAAGGATGACACGCAAATTCGTGAAGCGTTCCAAATTTTTTTCAGTCCACACAGAGAACAACGACCAGACGATGACAGATGGGACCACGACGATTGATCTACACACTGATTTGCCCCTATTGCAACCTCCCCCCCCCTTCCCAAACGATACTTCCCATAGAGAGTCTTTATTTACTGTACATCGTTCGTGTAATCACACATTATTCCGTTGCGCCTTCGGGCGTCGATAAAAAAAAAAAAAAAAATGTGCAAAAAAAGTGTGCTTCCATAACTTGCAAACACACAAACTCTCATGCTCCCGGCCCCTTTCTGGAAGTTTGGAAAAATGAGATGCAACGCCGAAATACTGTGAAATTTAATGAAATACGCTCACCTCTCTTCCTCTGAACTCTGTGTAAACTGTCTCCGCTCCGGTTTGGCCATGAACAGTGTCTAGACCGCCTCGGTAACCCTGAATTTTAGCAGATATGACGTCATTCTTAGGCAATGAACTTTAATTCACATGATAATGCAATTTCTCACCTCGAATCCCTTCAGTCGAATCTTCTCTCCAATGACGGAAAGAAATTCCTCGAAAGCCTCAGATCCGCGCGCATTACCGAACAGCTCTTCCTCGGTGACCAGCAATCGATAAATTATACATCATTACAGTATCCCTGACGTGGGTCTAAGACACGGCAGCCAGGTTCATCAGGCATGATTACGGCGTTATTACGGTTTTATGTTTCATTTTTCTGGATTACGGTACTCTGGGTTACGGTATGAAGATTACGGTAGTCTTATTACCTGGCTGGGCCGCTGGTAGATGACTCCGAATTTGTATGTGTTGGTGAGAACGTGCTCGTCGTATCTGGAAGAATCAAGTTATACTGAGATCGAATATGATTTAATTACTCAATCCAACGGTAGATTTGTGTTTCAAAGATAGCGTAAGAGAAATGGATGTTGCATCGTATTTAATTATATACTGCCTATGGGATAATAATACTAATACATTCTTCAGGAGCAAGAATATTTCTCCGCCCTATCAAACGAAACGAATATTACGTGTTTGAAAATTGATCGGTCTATGATGTTCCGTAACCATGTTTAGTCGAACTTTACGCACTATTCCAGCAAGTTTCGGGAATTTCCATATTCCGGATGGAATAATTGTATGAAATTTAAGCATGTCAATCGACAATTAAGAAGGAAACTCACTGAACGATCAATTCTGATCCACCGGGGAAAGCGACGGGGTGGAATTTGTCTGTGGTCACTTCATCACATAGCAAACGAGCCATTCGAGAGGCAGAAGGGCGTTCACCGAGTGCTGAAATAACTTTTTTTTATGTGAACGTTTTTTTAATCCATGGACTCCCAATGAAGCTTTCATTCAAATATTAACGCCTTTGAATTTTCTCAAAAAACCTCATATAATAAAATTGCTTTTAGAGAAAGCGATCAGTTTTTATTGATTGATTTACCTCCGCTAGGAACGATCTCGTGCACGGTGCCTTGGCGGGTGCGCAGCATTATTCTGAATTATTTATAATATTTTTTCTAAGTTTACATGGAAAATATCGGACCGGAACCATTTTCTGAGATTTCCTATTCCGCATATGATAAGCGTGAAACTCAAAAGTCGCGCGCCATCACGCCGCATGCCGCGCACAAATTCTCAAACTCTCTTATGGAATCCACTCCAAATACCTGAAGTGCGTTTGGCTAGAGATAACTTCGGTGCGCACGGACAGGATCAGCGGTCCGAGATTTGCATCGAGCGCGTAAAAATCGTGATGCTCCTGGAATAAAGTCAGTTCATGATCATGCTCAGATGTGAGATACCGTACCCTGCCGAAGAAGTGTCTCCTGTAGCAGTGCGAGGTGTCATCCGTCTCCAGTTTGAAGCGGGCGCAACTGGAAAAATAACTTTACTGCGTCATTACAAGGCAGTCAACCGATTGTGCGGTGTACAATTTAAAACATATATATAAACTCCAATACACCGATAGTTCGTGATGATTTACATTCACATTTTTTTGACATACATTTTAAATAATTTATATCGATATAACTAATTATATTTAATTAATTAGTACCTATTATTATGCGTACACTCCGCCTCGGGAGGAGGTTCGTCCAAATGTTGGCCACTCAACGATACTCCGTCCATCCAGAAACCCGTTGAAGGCAGGACGATTTGGGGGTAGGGACCGACTCGAGTGAGCAACTGAAAAGGAGAGGATTGCGTCATTACTAGGTAATCTTTCGCGATCAAAAGCAACATTATGGAATTTATTGCATCATCGATAGGCAATCTCATCTTTTGTACCGATATTTGATACCGACACGAGCGAGCAACAGAAAAGGAAGAGTTGCGTCATCGTTAGGTAATCTTTGAAACATTATGAAAATTCAATATTATGGAGAGAGTCATTACTAAGTAATCTCATGAAATTAGTTGCGTCATCACTAGGTAATTTAGTGAAATAGATTTCTTGTGGTGGTAATAGGGAGCGAGCATCTGGAAAGGGAGGATTGCGTCATCACTAGGTAATCTAATGAAATATTTTATTAACTGATATTTATTTTGCTATTCGCTGAATTAAATGTAACTAGCAATTTTTCACTGATTAGTTATAGCACTTTTTTGTTTAAAAATATCTTTATTTCTCTCTCTCGGAATTCTTGTTTTATTAAATATTTTTAATAATTTGTCTTCAGGCCGATGCAGAATTATTTTCTTGACGCTTACACACACAATAAAATCGAGTTGAAACTCATCCGATTTTGCTGATCTAATTTCGTCAAATTGCCAAGAAATTGAGCGGATTGGTATCTTTTGCGTCAGCACTAATATGACGACGATTAGCGTTAGCGCTGGCTTGTTTCTAGATAAACCAATTACATTATCGTCCAGTAATTCGGGAAATGTTTCCCTAAAATATTACTCAAAATGGAAAAAAACCTGAAACTGAAACTCGCTCTGCAAGTTTCGAAAATTTCGAAATTGGATGTGAAACCACCCATCAACCCCATCGATTTTCAAATGTCCCCCCAGTGATCATTCGAATATTTTCACGGACTAAATTTTCCTTTCAAATCTGTGCAAGCTGTTCATACACACAATGGGATCTTCTCTTTTTCGCCCGTTTGAATCGGGGTTTGAGAGAAAGGAGAAAGAAGAGACTTTGGCCTCTGTTAGGATAGCGAATTTCTCTACGGACAATGCAGTCTATGAAATTGAAGAGTTTCGCGAGTTAATATTGAACCGGCCGAAACCAACAATAGGGCTAAAAAAGGAAAACATGCAATATCGGGAGTTCTCATAACAACAGGGGTTCAATTTAGAAGAAGTTTCGAGAGCTTTCGAGATATTGAATTTCACGAAAGGTGACGTAAATGGAGACGGAATATTGAGAAAAAAGAAGATTTTGGAATAGATAAAATCAATAATTCACCTCAGTGATGATCTCTCTTGTGGCGACGCAGTCAGATCGTTTCGAGAGGCTTCCGGACTGAAAAAAATCAATAAATCCCTGGAAATCGATAATTCACCCCAGTTTCATCGTGTGTTTTCGGTGAACATTATTTTCGCAGACACCTCTTCCAATAAGCCGCTTTGCATGCAAATCATGTGCGGAGAAAATATGCGGCTCAATTCGCAGGATTTCGGGAATAAATTGGTGTGACATCACCATCACCCAAGACACGTGATCTGACAACCACTTTTTCTCATCTGCTAATCACAAACTTAATATACCCTCTGGACACGCTTTTCACATTACCATCTACGGTAGCCCCTGGTGCAGTATGCAATACATTAACCCACCATACTGCTGTCTCCCGGCAGATCCCTCAGACTAAGCGTTGACGCGGTTGAGGAGATCAGTATCGGGCTTGACACCTCCGAGGTGCTCTCCTTCCGCCGCAGCCATCCCAGTCCGAACAGATCCAGCGCCGATCGACTCATCTTCCTTGACGCCTTTGCGGTGTTTTCGGGCGACCGGCTCTGTGCTTCGGCCAGGTTGTCCAGCGCCTGGACGAGCTTTGCAGCAGCGCGCACCTTAAACGCGTCTTCCTCGGAGAGGTTGACGCAGGACGCGGACATTGCCGGCGGTTCTTCACTGATTGTTCCCATTCTACTGGAGGCTGAGGGATGAGAGAGACTAGGCGACGCGAGAAATTCCGCCGCCCGATTGTTGAGGGAATCGAGCGATTGGGCGCGGGCGCCCAACCCGCCCCCAACTATGGCGAGACGCGGCGAGGGCGCCGGAGCGACGCCCGCGCTACGCCGTGCGTACCGCTTCTCGACGGCGGGCGGCGCAGAGTGCGAGGACGCCGCGCCACAATGGCGTCGCGGCGGCGCCTCCTCGGCATCTTCGTCGATTTCGTTGAAGTGGATGTTTTCGTGAAGTTGCCATCGAGGCCGCGTCGGAGTTTCCATGCGGGCAGTTTCAATACCTGTATCGGGAATTGCGTCATCACTAGGCAATCGCGATCCAGAAAAAAATGTAGATGGAGGGATGAGTCAGCTAGAGATCGGAGTAAACTTAATGGATAAGCAAGCGGGTAGTGAGATAAATGTGCAAAAACGAGTTGACTGTCGGAAGTCGCATGGGAAATCAAAGGAAATGGAGAGACAATAGGGTCGGGATGCAAAATAGTTGGCAAAAATAGTGAATAGTCAATTGTTGATCATGAATACGGTAAAATTTTGGTAATGAAGCATCGATCAGTTGCAAGTTGTAGAAAAGAGTTGAGAACGAATACTAGTTTAGGATTTTGATAGTGCAAAATGATTTTCCCGCGAATCCTAATTCCACCTACTAGTCCTGATAAAATAAACGTAATTGCAATTCAGATTCTGTGGGGTTCAGCAAGTGCATGGATCATCCTATCAGAAAACAATATTAATCATTTTTTGGTTGAAGGTCACTGAATACTCCTGGGGATGGGTGGATCTCGCAAGTGTGAGTCAAACCGTGGGCCCTCTATCAGAAATACGCCCCGTGAAACGCGGAAGCAAATATCTCCCTTGATTCGACTCGGTTTGGTAAACAGCGCACAGTTCAAGCTGATTCAACATCAAGTCATCAGAGAAAAGAGGAGTGGCGCGTCAAGTGAAGATTGGTAGAGAACGAATCATTTCAAGCCTCCAGAAAGGGGTCGGGGTCGAGAAAGTGTGAGAAAGAGAGCGAGGCCTTGCTCCTGTTCCTTTCTGGAGGTTTCACCAGTCGATGGAATGATATGGAGGCAGACAGATAGGAGTGGCATCAAGATGAGGGAGGAAGAGTGGGTGGGAAGAGGGGCGAATTCGAGGGGGAAATGAATTCCGGCGCGCTCTCGCGGATAGGAAAAACGGCAGAGGTTTTATGCGAATCGGCGCTTGATCGATGCGAAATGGATTTAGAGGCAACAACAGTACAGTTTAGATGTTTGCAAATGATTGCGTCATTATTAGGCAATTGAGAACTAAACCAGGTTCAAAACAGTGGAAGATCAATAAGAAACGTTCGAGAACTATGCTCTAATTCGCACTGATTTGGTTCGGTAGAGTAAGCAAAAACAGCAGCTTTAAACTTGTGTAAAAGATCGAGATGGGAGATAAGAGAAGAGAGTAGAGACAAAGCACGCAAAACATCTATACCTAAACCATAATAACTTAATAGCTAAATAGCTACACCTACACAATAAGAACTTGGTAATTAACACTAGTAAAGACATTTTTATGAATAATGGTAAAACTTAGTGGCTATCTTATCTATGCCATAATAACGCTGTAACTAACAATAGTAATTGAATAATTAGTAACGAAACAAAGAGCAAAACGCATCATAAAATCGTAGATCAAGTAACTAACAACGCACGTAGCGGGCAGTATATTATTATCATACCCTAACGAACACACTCCTCTCTCTCCCTCACTCTCGGGTCCATCCACCGGGGTAACTTGGGTCAGGTACGGAGAGGAGGGGGAGCATGGTCGGGTCGGGGGGTGGTTGAGAGATAGTACGGGAGAGAGGTGAGAGAGGGGGAGGTGGGAGGAAGGGGAGGAGAGTGGATCATACTCTCTCCGGAGGATAGTGCCAATTATGCATGGGACGATGCGCCAGATTGAGTGACTCCCGGAAAGAAAATACAGTAATGCGCTAATTACGGTAGATCAATCAGCGAGAGAGTGTGCGAAACCGAGAGAGTGCATCTCACGAGATTTTGACATTTTACTTGACACATCCTTGAGCGGCCGTGGGCGAACGGGAGATAGAAAAAATAGATAGAGAAGGGGGCAGGGAGAGAGAGAGAGAGAGAGAGAGCCAATCTATCTGATTGTGACAGGCGCTATACAGACAAAATACCGCGCACGAGCCTGCGGGGAGAAAATGACGTAGAGAAGACCCCGGGGTTTCGTTTTTGAAATAGGGAAATACATGACACTATGCGGAAGAGTTTGCACAATATAGGAAGTAATAATGTTAGCAACAAGGAAAAACATGCGCCTACTACTGTATTAGCATTCTCACTCTATATACTATCAACGAATGATGGGAGGGAAAAGGGAATGAGGGGAAAAGAGGGAAGTGAAATAACGAGCGCAAAAGTCAGTGGAACATCGTTATTGCTACACGAAAGTGTGTGAAATTATAACAGGAAGCACTGTAGTTATGGGGGAGAGAGAGGGAGAGGAATGATAGATCATATGGGTAAAAGAGTATTGCGTCATCACTAGGAAAATGTAGAGACTTGCGGTTCTTGAGCAAAGGAAAGAATGAAAGAATGTTGAAAGGAGTAAGGAACGGGGTGGGGCTCGCGTAAGGTTTGTGTACAATGCATGATCTCATCTCTTGACAGAGAGGCCTAGAGCAAATTACTTTTTCTTCTGCATTATGCTATTTTCGGTTACATTATCGCGGCATAGTGTTCTTTGGTTCACCAACGCGGTAGATCTAACAACTTAGGTGGATCGCTAAAAGTGTTAGCAACACGTTTGGTGTCCGCAATGTTTGCTTAGAAGGTATGCAACGTTTACAATACAACCACTGTCCCCATTCTTTGCGACCTAAAAGCGGGCGCTCAATCTGTGCTGAGAAGAACACTCAGTGGTCAATAATCGAAAAGTACAGACATAAAACAGTATTTTTGAAAAAAAGCGAGATAGCGTGTGAAACTAGGAGAGTGATCAAATATTCGACGGGAATTGTTCACACTCACAGACACAAATTAGCCACCGATTCATGAATATTTCAGGAATTGAAAGAGGGTGAACACGTCGATTCGTAGGGAATTCCCATGAATAGGCAAGACAAAGATAAACGAGGAATGTGAAATTTGAATTTGCACTCTCTTCATTTTTCACATTCCTGCTCTCTCATTGATAAGAACATTATTACACCATGTGGTAAGAAAAATTGTTTGGAACAAATATTTATTCTTCGATGACAAAAAAACCGAAAGAGATTCGGAACACAAAATCAGTGAATCCCCTATTTTCGGCATTGCCCACTTTGATTGATAGAACTGTTCAAAAATGACACCATAATTATCGGCATTGAACTTCTAGGACAGCAAAAAATGAAAACGCAGCCCTTACACTTTGGTATTTTTCCCTTGCTTCATCCCTGCATGGTTCCAGGCTTGAAATAAAAAATAATTTGAAAAAAACACCAGACGCGTGTTCACAGTCTCGTATTATTGCAGTTCAAATCTACAACAAAAAATCCCCACCAACATTCCCGAGACGGAAAACCTTTTTTGCGGGGAAAATTTCATGAAGCAGGGAAAAGGGAAAAGATCGGAGGGCAAATGGTGACTACTCTCAATAGGAAGAGGAAGAGATCACATCATTCCACCGCCCGGTCATCCTTCCAGAAAGGCCTTTAGAGTGAGAGAGCGTGTGAAATCGAGAGAGACCCTCTCACTTTTGCACACTCTCTCGCTCTGACCCTGGTCTGTAGGTTTGGAATCATGTGAGATGATAGAATGCGAGAGGAGGCAACGTTTGCTTTGCAAGTGTGATATTGAAACGGCGCATGAAAATTCAATAATTCGCCTCACATCAGTGATGGTTTTATCAAAAATAATTTTTTAACAAAAGGGCCAACAACTGAATTGATCCAGTACATTTTGATAACAGGTTAAATCGCGCGTGAAGCAGCAAACGGTCGGGGACATTTAGTCAAGAGGCGCGTTGGTCTGCTTGTGTGAAACATTGAAACGCTTGGTACCACTAATCGAAATTGCGTTAATCCTATATCAGGAAGAAGTACGGAGGAAGCAATGACAGAATTGAGATTGTAATAAAATTCGGCTAAGAGCAATTGTATGGGGGCTGATTGAATGTGATCGATATTGAAACACGTGAGGAAGAAGAAATTTTCACATAACTAAATTCAAAAGTATGTATTTTTTCAGCAAGCGGGATGACGTTCACTGATCCTACATTTTTTTAGAACAAGGTAAAGCGCGCGTGAAACAGGAGACGGCAGGGAAGAATTCTGTCAAGATGCGGTGTGTGTCCGCTTGTGTTTGTGTGCTATTGCGAACCGTGAAGATGTGAAGCGAAATTGCGAGCGGCGTTTTACAAATTTCGTGGAAAAAGTGACAGTATTTCAAGGAAATGAGACTGAATTTGTCCGAAGGAGTAAAACGCGTGAAGAGGAAGTATAATTTTTTTACAAATCTAAATTAAATAATTAAAATTTTTTTTCCCGAAAATCCAACACCTGCGCCAAAATTTTGAAAACAAGTTAAAGCGCGCGTGTAACGGGAAACGGCCGGGAGGAATTCCGTTAAGAATTAGAATTACTCGTTAGAATGGGCGGTTGAAATACTCTGCTATCAATAACGGTAAAAATCAAAGATGGGGAGTGCTTTATGCCGCGCTAATTTCATGGGGTGCACATAAGTTTTATGCACCCTTTCATAACATTTTTCCTAGTGAAGCTACGACTTCCAAACTTGATACAGGGATTGCAAGCCACGTTTGGAACATTTTCCTTCTAATTGGGCCCTGTATCAAGTTTGGAAGTTGTAGCTTCACTAGGAAAAAAGTTATGAAAGGGTGCATAAAACTGATGTGCACCCCATGAAATTAGCGCGGCATAAGACAATTATTATTTTTATTATTATTTACTGCGGCGACCGCTGCGGCAACGACGGAAAGGAACTCGCGTTTCACTTATTCAAGTCGTGAAACTCAAAACGAACAAGTGAAAATTAAATTTTCACAAAAAATGACTAAACACTGTAGCGAAACTAAACTGCGGTATTTCTAACAAGAATTCAACCTAGATGTAAATCGTCGCTTGTCATGCTTCTCGTCATGTCTACTTCATCTCTCACACACAAAACATAAGCCAGCAATAGGCGAGAGACAAGGCGGTTTTGAGAGATTCCAGAGATGTCAGAGAAAAAGAAAGAGAACGCGCGGATTCGAGAGGGTCTGAGTCAAGGGTGGTTAGAGATGAGGTGAGCGAGCATGTAAATTCGAGAGAATTAGAGAAATCGTCAAGACCGCCTATGATATCGAGCGCAGACGCCACAACATGGGTGTCGGGTGGAATATTCGGGAGATGAGGTAAAACAGCCGAAATATTAAAACGTTCCGCTGATAATCAACATAAATTATGGTGAGAGAACACGCGAAGGAGAGAGAATTGAATAGTGAAGCATTTTAAATGTGTAATACGTGAACGCCAGCTCAAAATATGCCTCGGGGCATAAGACGTCCTGAAAACATAAGAAGGCAAATAAGTCTTTGAGATGCTCCAGGTTGAGGGAGGTCTATCTCGTTCAAAAAGGTGCACGCTAGGGGCAGTCTAGCCTCTATCTGTCTCTATTTCTCCAGAAAGGGGTTGCGAGCGAGAGAGTGTGCGGAATGGAGAGAGTCTCAAAACAGTGCACTTTGGAAAGCGATCTCCTCTCTGTCAGTCTCTTTCGCCCACAGTCTCATCTCTCTTTTTTCGCTCAATTAGATTTACCCTGGAGAGAGAAAGAAATAGAGAAGAACAACAAGAAATATTGTGCCTTTCCGAAGCTCACGCATTAAGGAAATTAATATCATTTAAAAGAATTATTTTGTATTTTTTATATTTACACATTAAATTCCATTCAGGGAGCGAAACGTGCTGGTTCGATTCATATACAAGCGCTGAAAATCAACTGGAATGTTGCAAAAATCGGGGAATATTGTCGTCTAATTTGCGCAGTTCCCACTGGTTTTCGCTTAATTTTTAATGAAATCTAGTAGAATAAGGAGAAATGCGCATCCTTTCAGTAGGACAGGCTTGATTGGCCTCTATCGCTGGCCCTACTAACACACAATTCCCCGTTTGAAGGACACAAGACACGTGTATGCGCATGGTCAGTGAGAATATAATGATCTACCTCTCTCTCTCTCCCTACTTCCACCTACTCTCATTTTCTCGTTACTCCTTTGCTGACTCCCTGCCCTCTCTCATAATGTCCACCTGTTCGCATTTCCGCCATGCCCGCGCCCAATCATTTCGTGATCGACCTGATTGGGTGCTGAATGGGCTACGGTATCGGGTAGGTTATCGATCGATCGAGATCAGAGAAGCCTACATTACCCCAGGCATTCTACGGTAGATCAATCAAATCATGAGAAGATCACTGTGATCGATTAAGGCTTGACTCACATGAGAACAAAGCCCAAGAGATAAGCCGTTTGCACTTCGAATTAGGTGAGTAGTTGAAATGTTAAAGAAAGATGAATCATCAATTAATTGGGCATACTGCCGGATAAGAAAGATCTGTGAAACTAGAGTCGCGCAGGAAATGTTGTTGTTGTCTACAAACAAGTGGCCAGGTGGGACTGGGCTTTACAGTCAAACCATAATGTTGTCGGAGGGGCATTTGAATGACGGTGCCCCGGGGAACGAATGTCCGGTTCCCCACGCGCCTGTCCCTAGGGATGCTAATCAAGGGTAACTCACAGCCGCACAACATATCAGACAGAGGCCAGGTGGTACCTCTCATCAGGGTTGGGGAAGGGCACCGTTCGGGTGTCCCGTTCTATGGTCCCAGGCACCGTTCGATGGTCGGCACTCATTTCCAATGGGGGGCTAATAGAAGGGGAGAAGGAGAGTGAAAGGGAAGAAGGGGAGGAATATAGGCGAAACAACAACAAACAACTAACTGTACAGTGTGGGAAAACGAATGATAGGAAGAGGAATAGTTTGGGTAGGTACTGGAAATAAAAGTCAGAATATGGCATTGTTAGGGTAGGGTAAAGATTACAGTAGGTTTCTTTGGTGAAACAGCTAAAATGTGCATTTTGACAGAATGATAATAAACTACATTAAAGATAGTATAGTATGATGTTTGTAAGTAAGTGGCAACGGTATTAGGGCAGAATAGGACTAATAGGATGAAACATCATCGATTAGTACCGGGCGCACCGTGCAACAGAACTGCTAATCGCCTCTAGTAACCGCTCCAGGACCGGATCCGGTAAATAGGAAGTGAGACATTACAGTAATCATTACAGCCGGATACGGTATTATTTCGAGTGAGGTAGTGCTCGTAATCAAGGGGGTGATACATTACAATATGAAGATTGGTACTGTAACGGGGAATCGAGTAATGACTATATTGAAATAGCGTAAAACGCTGCGGACTCGCACAACAGTAATAAAGATTAGCGGCGGTGAAAGGGGGGGGGGGTTGGTGATTTCCGGAAATCCCTTGGCCCCTGGGGCATAATAGTGGGGGATTAGGGCGGGACAGTTGGGGATGGGAATAAGATGATACGAAGGGCAGTTATAACGGCATATCTGGAGGGGAGTAATGATCAGACTCTCCTCATTCTGCATGATCTCTCATCGATCAGAAAGTGCGAGAGAGCATGCAGAATTGAGAGTGTCAGACCATTACTCCAGGAGGAAACATTTGCATCGCAGTACTGTAGTTTCGTTACTGCAAACTACGAAATGACATGTTTTGACAGAAACATAAAAGATGGGCTGGAAGGACACGTACGGCTATTTGACTAAAGCGTGTTTTTCGTAGAAGACAGAGCTGCAAGATTACGGATGGCGGTAAGCACAGGAAGTGCGTGAAGAAAAAGCACGAAGTGCACATTTTAAAAAGCGGCGAAAAATAAGGATAGCACCAGGAAATGATGAGATTTGTTAAAACTAATCCGTATTTGCTGGACACGGCTCTAGAAACGGAGGGAACAACATGGGGCTAACGCGTCGTCAACAAATCTGTGCGCTAGCTAATGAGACGCTCTGCCCCGGTCCTGGGCCTAATCGAATTGCGCTAGAGGGAAATTACGAGTGCCATTCGCGCCCGAGATAGATTGGTATTAGTTGTGTACCCGGAGCCAGGATCCAGGAACCAGGAACCATGAGCCTGGATCGAGGTCGGGTACCGGAATGGCTGCTAATGGCGAGCGAAAATTAGAGGAGTGACGCGGGCTGTGGACTTGGCACATCTATTCCCCTCTTCTTTTCGATGTGATTGGCTGACAGGGTGTGATTACTGGGGGGCTAATTCGGAAGAAAGAGGAAAGAGGGGGAGAGAGGATTGGAGGGGAATAAGGGTCGAACAGGGCCCGACTGGAAAGTGTAGCTGGAAAATCAAATTATTTAGTGAAAGTGAAAATTGTGGCCGTAGAATGTTTTTTTGCAGATCGTGTTTCGGTTGGGGAAATTAGAGTGAAACTGGGGCACTACGAGTAGGGAACTCAACTTCAAACTGGTCAGTCAGAGGAGGGAGGGAGAAAAGGAAACAAGCGCTGATGTGGTAATTTATGGCAATGATTAGGTGGAATTTACGGCAATTTCCGGAGAAGGAGAAAGTCGATGATCGAGAACTGATCGAGTAGGGCAAGAACACGGTAGGTACGGTTAATAGTCAGGCTTGCAAACTATTTGTATCAGTGCTGAATGAACAACCATGTGAGGGCAGGGTCAGACCAGTTTCCGATCGGCCTGACTCCGCCTGCATACTAATCGAGTACGATACTTACTCTCGGAGAATTGCGAATCGAATGATTAGCCGAAGTTATTACAATATTTTCACAGCGACAATGCATGCTATCATTTCACACAACTCCCTTAGCTATCTTATCATTACAAAGTAATCAGTGGTTGTCAGATCATGTGTATTTCGATATTTTCTAGAGCCAATTTCAATCGATAATTAGCTCCATTATTTAAATCAGTCAATAATTACTTATTAAATGAGTAATTAATTAAGTAACTAACGTGAATTTCGGGCATCTCACATCGCTGGTCGTCGAGACGTTGAGATTGCATGCGCTCGAGAAGAGTGAGGAAGTCGGACGACTGAAAATAAAGTTATTTAGTAAATAATTTTGGTTAGTTTCCTTTTAATTACAATAGGTTATCCAAGAATCGATAGTATAATTAAAATCAGTGAGCGATGACATTTATTTTTATTATTTTTTTATATTTTTGTTTTTTTTTTAAATTTATGCTTCCATTATGAATCAACAACCACCCATTGCTGCGGATAATTTCTCACAACCTTTTCAAAATCTGCTGAAACACAATCGGTTTTCGGCTATTAAAATTTATCACGTACAGCCAAACGCACTAAAAGGGGTACGGGCGAGAGGTTGCGTGTGAAAGCGTGGAGACTCTCGGGGAAATAAGTCTACGACTTCATAAGTCTAAGTTGGACAGCAGCGACGACTTCAAACCCTAATAGGGGCAGCAGGTGAGCGGCGGTGGTTAGGCTTTGAAAGTCGTCGCTGTCCAGCCCATAAGTCTAGAGTCGTAGACTTATTTCCCTCTGATTAATCACACCTGACCCCTTTCTGGAGTTTGGGCCGGGCTGTGATGATGTGCTTTCAATGAACTGTGATGGTTGTGCGCTCGTTTTTTTCAAATGAGAAGCGTTTCGCGGAACGTCCTTTTCCTTCCTCTATCACATTCTTTTCCGTACGCAACATTTACGCTCGCCTTTTGCAAAGATTTGGAGTGTGACCCACTGTGTCTTTTCGTATTTGCGCACGAGAATCCGAAAATCCTAATCATAATCCTTATCTCATCTTGGTATTCTTAACGCGGCCGTCGATTAAACAACTCTGTGCGCAAACACCGATTTTTGAGATGTGTAACCTACCGTACCCATCATAATTCTGTACGGTGATCTACCGTACTACAGCATACTACCGTGATCTACCGTAGTACACTATGCTACCGCAATCTACCCTACTACCCCTATCAATCGTGAAACTACCGTAGTCTACCGTAATCTACCGTAATCCACTTACTCTGGTATCATGACTTCCATCTCCACTGAGTGTGAACAATCCTCCCTGTGTTCTCATTCTGCTCTCAGCCTCTGTTAGAACATCGCAGTGCACGGAATTTCGTCTGCAATCATAATAATATTATTATAATTACAATTACACAAAAAGAATTTAGAAAATGCACCCAACATTTTTGTTAAGCAAAGGAAAGGGAGAAGGGAAATGCTTTGATTGAGAAAGAAACTAAAGAAAATGCCGAGACAAAGGTCAGACGGTTGATTGGACAATTGACAAGAGGCTCATTTCGAGAAAAAAAATGAGATTGTCTGTGAAAATGAGACAATCAAATTCATTTTAAGTTGAAAAGCGCATGAATTTTAAATGGCAGAAAACGGATTCAATTCCCAATACACATGACGGATGATGATATTTTTTTTGTTGAAGCGAGGACCAACCTATCTCTCATCATGGAGATTCAGATAGATTCCTTATAAGATAACATTCAAACCCCAGATCAGCTGGGGCGCTAGGAAGAATGTGCAAAGTGTGTAAATCCAGCGAACAGAAAAGGGTCAGAAACGAGAGCTTGTGAGAAAAAGAGAGTGTTTCTCTCACTTACACATGCTCTCTCGCTCTGGCTCCTTCCTGGAGGTCCATTTGGCCTAAAAGGTCTCAGTTCGAGCACAGTCTAGGGCATACAAAAAAGGAAAAAGCCGCGATCTAACTGGGCGATTCCCATTCATTTCTTGACCACTTCTTGAGAAAAGGAGAAAGAAGGGGGAAGAATTCCCCCTATCCGGGTCGATTCAATCCCTTGAATGACTCTAGTGTACTATCCTCGCTTTTTCCTTTCCCGGAAGGGGAATAACATTTTACCAAACTGGTCTTACAGTATTGTTGAGCGGACTATCGTGAAATGACTTTAAAAATTTAAAAAAAGCGAGAGAAACGTCCGTTATGTGCAGGTGAAAGTTGTTGCGATATCTTGGGAGTTTATGGGTCTGTTAATGGTCACTATGTCAATAAATAGGAGAAAAGCTCGTCCGAAATGAGAAATGCGCATAAATGCGAGCTTGGCCTTTGCGAGTGAGGGGTATTAAACGAGTGGGAAATACGCAGGAAAAGAGAGAGAGAGAGAGAGAGAGAGAGAGAAAGAGAGAGGAAGAGAGAGAGAGAGATGAAGAGAGGGTAAGTGGTAGGATCTAGCACCCTAATGGGGTACACATCCCCCGCTCTTTCGAGAGTCACCAGTCCGAGATTGCGCGACGCACTAACTTTGCACAGCGGTGATTCTGCAGCTCAGAAAAAATTTAAATTGCGGCAAAATACAAGAGGAAGAATGAGAAGCCGCTAAATAGCGCAAGTATGAATAAACACACGAGCGTGGTGTGTTTACAGTAGGAAATGACGAGACTCCGGGTGAAAACAGGAAGAATTAGCAGAGAAAGCGTCAAAAATAGCTTATTCTCACTGTTTGTGGGAAAACCCGCAAATGGACTGGCGGAATAGCGATTCAGAGGTATCTGAACTAAGAAAGGCACTGTTCCAATCGCTCAGTGATGGTCTCACCGTCCTCATAATATGATTAGAAAGAGATATGACGATTCGGAACAAGCCAAATTTCGCAGCAATAATTCCGCAGCGCTGGTATATGTTTCAATCGCGCCTGATCAGCGCGAAACAAGCGATGAGGGATAATAGTACAGACTCGGCTCCTATAAAAAATACTAGATTTTGAAATTCGGGTAAATAATTGAATTAGCACTCTTCATTTCGCACACTCTCTCTCATCAATCGACCGGTGAGAGAGTGTGTGAAATGAGGAGTGCTAATTCAATTATTTACCCGAATTTCAAACTCTAAAAATCCTACGCCCACATTGCGGATCTTGAAGTGGGACACCAGACAGTCTTTCGCTCGCCCTCTCATGGTGAAGAGCGCGCGCAGAATGAGGACACCCCATTCCACAAACCTCCATAAAGGGGTCAGGATGAGAGAGTGTGTAAAAGTGAGAGAGAAGCGAGTGTAAGTCTCGGCGGGGCATAACGGGCCTCAACCATCAATGGAATAACAGAGAGCTCCTCCCGGATCTATCTAATTCAGCCCGGCTATATAACCAAAACACGGACCTCCCATATCCCCAAGCCCTAATGATCATCAATCGCTCCTCTCTCTCTCTCTCTCTCTCTCTCTCTCCTCACACCATTCACCAATGATTAGAAACGGGTAAGAGCCCTGGGGCTCAAGCAGAGAGAAGGTTGGAGTCAAGTGATGTTATTCTAATGCTGATGAACCCTAAATCCACCTTCACATACACTACATTGCTTAGCCTCGATCAAACCTCCACAAAGGGCATCGCTAGAAAGTCATAATACGATATATTCACAAAAACTCATTCGAAATAATAAATCGATCCATTGCCAAATACAGAAAAAAAGAAGAGAGATCGTGTTAAACGAAGAGAGACGACGTAGAAAGAGAGTGCACACGCCAGTGGTTCATTTCATAAACAAATTATTTTGAAATTGTAAGAAGCACTAACCGGAAGTATCGTTGCAGCATTTCGAAAATTCGCCGAATTCGCTTTTGCAATTTACTAGAAGACTGTGCGTGACACGCCGAATATAACTGTGAGCATGTATGCGGCTTCCCAAAATAAGTGAGGAAGAGAGAGAGAGCGAGAGAGAGAGAGCGAGAGAGAGAGAGAGACGGACAGTGTCCACAAGTCAGTGACTAAAACACAATTTCCAGAGTAGCAGCAATAGCATGAGAGTAGGAAGATAGCGTGCGTGCGAAAATATACAAAAAATAGAAGCAGTAACTGGCATGCCTCAGGGTTCGTGAGAACGCAGGAATGAAACATCATCGCTATGAATTTAAAGTAAATTAGCGCTTCTATCAATGTAATACTGTCGAATTGACAAAAAAATGTAAGATGCAGGAGTATAGGGGAGCCGGTTCGGTATTGGCCATACCCTCTGGCAGTCTCTTTTTCTCTGACTCTCTTCGCCTTATCAGTCGTAATACAGATCTCTCGTCCAAAAGGCCGTAATACGAATACCGAACTTGCATCCATTCAGGAGTATAGGGGAGCAGTGAACAGACAGTCGCAACATTCACCGGTGTGCATCCCCAACTTGGTATCAAGCCTAATGTTGAATTCCAAGTTGGTATCAAGCTTGATGCCAACTTGGGGAATTTCATAAGAAATGGTGTGGCAGGGTGAGAGAGCGCAGACAACGAGAGCTTGATACCAACGTTGGGGAATGTCTGTCTCGTTGTCTGATTCTCTCATTTAGCACACTCTCTCATTTGAGACGCTCGTTCCCCAAGTTGGTATCAAGCCTGGGGGCAACTTGATGTTTACTTGATTCCAAGTTGGGGATGCACACCGGTGTTGCGCGAATAGCGGTAAATACAATAGACACACTCAATTTACTTTGATCTACCGCCTCAAATTGGCCTTGGCACGCTTATATCGCGCGCATTGAGCGGTTAAAGTTGCGCGCACGGTTAAGGAA